>OZ018377.1:12534088-17534088 GCA_963969555.1 Polydrusus pterygomalis
CAAGACTTGCTCAAATATTATCGTTCAAAATTTCATTAAAATATACCGAACGGTTTAGAAGTTAGAGGGGGGGGGGGGGACTTTAGGTCCTCACTGTATAGGTATAAATATCAGGAATTAAGGGAAGAAAGAGGGCCGTATTTAATTTTTAAGACTTATAAAAAGTTTTTTTTTAAAGTAACTTAATTGTATTATTAGAAAAATTGTAATTCACTCTGGAGCCTTTTTCTTAAAAAAAAAACGATACATGTTACAGAAATCGCTTGTTTACAATAACACTTTAAATTTTGTCCCAAGTTTCGCTCAAGTGCAGCTTTTTTTCCTAATTTATACGCTTACAATTATCATTTTTCAATTTTCTAACTTTTTTTGCCCCAGATGGCAAACATGGCAGATTGTAGTAGTAAGAAAGTAAAAACATAAGAGTTGCTCAGTTTCAATAACTAAATAAAAATGTGCGTCATATATTGCTTTATTAGCGTTAATATAGTAAAATAATTAACAATATAATTTTGAAAAATAATAAAGTTAAGAATATGACAAATAACACTATTCCAAATATTTTTTACATAAGACCATCTCATACACAGGGCATTGAAGAAACAAACGAACGAGAAGATCCGATCACTTCCGAACCGTTTCCTAGCAACGGTACCCCAGACATTCCGCCCAACATTCCCCCATTGCCGCAGAGCCATCTTCTGTTGAACAGATCCCCCGAAAAGAGTGGGGGGTCCGTGGCGAAAATTATATCGCACTTCCAAGAAGCTGCCAGCATAAGCAATGTAATTTAAAAGTTTGTTTTTTTTTAGTTCACCCTGTAGTTTTGATTTTATTTGTTTACTTATCGATGTTGGCAAGTGTTTTTTCTGTGAAAGGATTAATACAATAAAACTATATTACCGCGATTATGATCAAAAGTTGTGTATATTGTGTTTTTCCTTCCAGTCACAGCATATATACAGGGTGTCCGGTAATGATGAGCAAAATATTTAGGGGATAATTCTAGACCGAAAATAAATGCTATCTCTATATTTAGGGGATAATTCTAGACCGAAAATAAATGCTATCTCTTCCTATAACAATTTTTCGAAAATTGATTATTAATGGAGTTACAGGGTGTTAAAGTTAAATTTTATTTGCAGTTTTTTTTGCAATAACTTTTGCCAAGCTCATAATATTTTGAGGAAATCTCGTATATGGGGTTTTTTCGGGATGAGGAATATAAATTTGCCCACCCTTTTTTCGCATTTTGTAGAGGGCGCCACATAGGAACCTATACTTTAATTTGATGATCCCAACTATTTTGTCCTACACTGTGTGCGCATTTTGACTGAACATTTTCTGCTCCTAACCTTTTGACATAAAAAAGGTATACTACTTTTGTTTCGATAAATCTAACCGTTTTCGAGAAAAACGCTAAAATAACATTGCTTGCATGTGAGGAATACTAAATTACTTTAATTTATTTTCAACCTTAAACATAGCATAGCAAAGGAACAAATATTCCATGGATTTCGTCGGAATTTTTTAAGAAGAATTAATTTATGCATTGAAGAGGAAGAACATCGCTTTGAACCTTTGATTTGCATGTTTAGTTTATTATTCTAGTAACTTATGTATTTTAAAACTGCAAATAAAATTTAAATTTTAACACCCTGTAACTCCATTAATAATCAATTTTCGAAAAAATGTTATAGGAAGAGATAGCGTATGTTTTCGGTCTAGAATTATCCCCTAAATTTTTTTTTCATAATTTCCGGACACCCTATATATCGATAGATTACCGGCAATATCTAGTCGCTGGGAAATGAATGGGTAAAAATATGCTCCTTAGAAAGTTCATACAATTTGGCATTAGTTTTGATCTCTAAAAGGAGAGTTACCCTATCGCTTACGACAGGTAGATTTGACTGGTTTCTATTTTTTTATAGCTGCCGGTGTTTATCTTTAACTGAACACACTGTATAATTAGAAAAAAACACTATGGATAAGTAAACAATTATTTTAACGATGTTTTATCACTTACATTCCCCATAAAAATTCAGTTTTTAACGATATTCGAAGTATCGTCAAACGCTTAGTTTTTATGCCCCGATGGTATGTATTAATTTTGTAGATATATTAGCTTTCTCCAATAACACTCACTGTAGCTTGTAGGTCATCACTTCGCTCTTCTTAACTTTTTTCTGTTTTTACCAACCAGTGTTCAGTCTTGTCTTTTGAGATCAAAATTTGTGCTTTGTTTTTGTAAAGAGAATGTAATGCTGTGTCCTTTGTTTATATTTAACAATAATACACAAATACACTGAAGTAACATACGTTACACCTTAACAAATTTAAAAGACTTGGTACCCCTCTTTGGGTAGCAATTATATACAGTTTTAAGGTAAAAAAAAAATTTAATTTATCAATTAATAAAAACAAAAAACTAAATTTTTGCAAAACTTCTTTTTTTGCTTTTATTAATTTATAAATCCAACATTTTTTAACGTACAACAGTAGGTAATTGTACTACAAAGACGGGTGTTTGGTATAAAACATTTATAAATTAAAAATTTGTATTCTAATTCACTCTATTATTTTAAAAGAAAAAAAATCAAACATAACACTTCAGGAGAATAAGACATTACATGATCATAACACCAGACATTGTATAAATTATCAAAATATACCAGTAAAAAGTAATTTTGGCAAAAAATCGCTTTTATATGACGGAATAATAAAATATAACAATCTTTCAAAAAATATCAGAAAAATTAAAAAATTGGCAACTTTTAAAAAACAATAAAAGAGATATTATTTACTAAATTAAATTATTTATACTATTTTTTTTTAAATTGATTTTATTAATGAATTAAATTGGATTAACCATTTTTTTTTAATGGTTATTATTTTCTATATTATGTTGTCATTTTCCATGTAATGAACTGTAAAAGTTAGTTTGGAATAAAGACATTTTGAAAGTTAAATAACGAAATATTTATCAAAAAGCTCGCACTAACGTAAATGACAATATTTAATGGCGGAGTCAGAAGCATTTTTCTACAAACTGTTAAAAGAAAAAGTAAATTCTCACTCTGTTCAAAGGGTTTTGAGTTAGACGCGAAAACAAGGGACTGTAGAATTCACCATTTATACAAAAAATTTAAGTACCTCAAAGGTTATATTTTTAGTTAGATTCCCCTATTTTATTTTAACTAAACTTTATACAAACCAATATGTTTTAGTTCACTATACCTTTTTTTGCACCTTTCCATAACCATCTAACTAACGTAACGCTATTGGTAACGTATTATTATTTTAACTTGGTACTATTTCAGCCCCAAGAAAAAATTGACACTACCATGGTCTTCCCGTGGAAACACCGGGAGATTTTAACTCTGAACATTCCAGTGCATGATTCGGAAAAAGCCGGACTTGGTATCAGCGTGAAGGGAAAAACAAGTGAATCAGGTAAGAAACTTTGAAATAACCAACAGATGGACAAAGGCGCATTCATTAGCTTGCAATCTAAGCTCTTTTGCCAGGAAAGCTTTATTTTTGATTTTTGATACTAAAACTACAATAGACCAGGGCTGAATGAAGCCTTTGAAAATGGTAAAAAGTGAAAAAAAAAATAGTAGGATGAAACCCTTTGGAAAAGGAAGAGAATATAACAAAAATGAAAGGAAAAATAATTTACGGGCGATCCGAGGTCGGGAAGTGGAAAGGGGTGAGTTTTTAAGGGTAGAAAACGATTTATCTCGATTTCCGGCAAAACTACAAGTCCTATGGAAAAACGTTAAATGGCAAAGTTGTAGGTAATAAAAAGATCTACAACTTTTGTATTTACACTTTTTTCACAAAACCTCAAAATTTATGTGAAAAATTCAAATAACCATGTTTTTGGTTTTTTATTTTTATCTTTTACAAAAAAAATTTCTTTTTCACGAAATTTAGTGAAAACTTCCTTTTTTATGTCCCAAACACACTGTAATTTTTTTGATTTAAAATATTTATTTTTTCACCTTACTTTGACTTAATATTGAAAAAACACCCTAATTTTCAATCGAAAATTCTCACGTCAAAATATCTGCTTTTTTAAAAAAGTCGGTGGGCTTTTTGTTCGTTGAAATCTCTACTTTCTGATGGTGTAAAAAAATATACATTACTATGGTAAATGTTCTCAAAAAATGCACAGAAACGAAAAAAACTCGAATCCGATTTTTTTTTTAAATCATTATGTACAATTTTGAGCTCTTTATTAAAATTTATACTTTAATTACTCGAAAAACGTAAGATTCCATGTTATATTGATAAACAAAAAATTGCAAGTCGACATATACTACTATAATTAACAACCAAATAAGTTAATAAAGTTAATATTTAATAAGACGTTCGTTTCTTTGCATTTTTTGAGAACATTTACCATAGTAATATATATATTTTTTTACACCATCAAAAAATAGAGATTTCAAGGAACAAAAAGCCCACCGACTTTTTTAAAAAAGCAGATATTTTGACGTGAGAATTTTCGATTGAAAATTAGGTTGCTTTTTCGATATTAAGTCAAAATGTGGTGAAAAAATAAATATTTTAAATCAAAAAAATTACAGTGTGTTTGGGACATAAAAAGGTAAGTTTTCACCAAATTTCGTAAAAAAACATTTTATTTTTGTAAAAGATAAAAATAAAAAACCAAAAACTTGGTTATTTGAATTTTTCACATAAATTTTGAGGTTATGTGAAAAAAGTGTAAATACAAAAGTTGTAGACCTTTTTATTACCTACAACTTTGCCATTTAACGTTTTTCCATAGGACTTGTAGTTTTGCCGGAAAACGAGATAAATCGTTTTCTACCCTTAAAAACTCACCCTCTTCCACTTCCCGACCTCGGATCGCCCGTAAATTATTTTTCCTTCCATTTTTGTTATATTCTCTTCCTTTTTCAATGGGTTTCATCACACTATTATTTTTTTTTGTTTCAAAAATTATCGACCCTGGTTTACAAAGTATATACAGTAATTACAGTATAATAAACAAATAATACAAAATAATTATTAATATTTTCCATTATTTAAGGCGACTTGGGCATATTCATCAAAAGCGTAATCAACGGCGGCGCCGCCTCCAGAGACAAGCGACTGAGAACAAACGATCAGCTGTTAAACGTCAACGGAATATCGCTACTGCAGCAATCGAACAGTGATGCCATGGAAACGCTTCGAAAAGCGATGTTGCACACCGAGGGTCCCGTGCCGGGCAACATAACGTTGACGATTGCGAGAAGGGCTTCCTCTCCTGGCGCGAGTAGAAATAGATCGAACGAAAGTTTGTTAAATACTTCCCACAATTCACAGGTGAGAAAAAGTGAACAAAATTGTTCTAATCATTACAGATTCTATTAAAACAAAAGGGTAATGATCGAAATATCAAGTTAGTAAGGTTAAGTAGTCCTACTGTCAAGTTTAGTAAATCTAAGCATTGAAGATCAAACTATAAGAAGGCCATATAAGCAGATTTCCTAAATCTGCTACGTTAAATTCATAGATGGCACAATGAGTTCACCAACAATAAAGCGTGTTGATGCAGCCACTAACGATAAGCCTTTTCACTGCTAAATTAAAACATTGTTGCCGCCTGTCTGTTTGACTTGCTGCATGATCCTCTCCCCACTACCATAACCATACCGTCACGCGCATCGCGGTGCCTGGATTGCCTTGCACTGGCATAATACAGGGTGTCCGGAAATGACGATGAAAAATTTAAAGGTATGATTCTACATAAAAAGATATGAAAAAAAGTTCATATTAACATAGATCCGGAAATGCTTCCAGAGGGACCTACAGGCCTTTGAAGATGGTGTCATAAAAGTGGTTTTTATTAAATTTATTAGGATCTACTTACAATACAGGAATTAACTTCTACGTATAAGTTAGAGTGATTGAAGGTCACCCTTTGAAAATATCAGGTGACCCATAATTGCAACCAGTGGCGTGGGAACAAAGAGGTGGTTAGTTATTTAGGGTTATATTTTTTCGCCGAGTTTATTTTCGCTATCTTTTAAATAAATTATGATTCTTTGAACATTTTTACGTAAAAAAGGTTCCCTTGGTATAAAGTCGTATAGTCGACCGTTTTCGAGATTTTATGACACCATCTTCAAGGGCCAGTAGCTTCCTCTGGAAGCATTTCCGGACCTATGTTAATATGAACTTTTTTCATTTCTTTTTATGTAGAATCATACCTTAAAATTTTTCATCGTCATTTCCGGACACCCTGTATATCGGCGGCTTAGTGTAAAAATTCATTAAGTCAAAATTGACAGTTTTGAGTAAAACCCAGTTTTAAGAAATGGCGGAGTTTAAAGTGATTTATTAAAAATATGTGCAATAATGTTATGCCTACGAAGTTGTCATGTGTACAAACTTTTTTCAATATATTTTTACAAAATAGTATTGATTATATAATTTGACCCTAAGTGGTTGAGTTTTTTTAATTTATTTTTATAGCTTATCGTAAAACTTGATTTCACATAAGTACCTATACCTATCCTAGATTTAAGTAGGTTACATTTATTTTCCTACCTATAGTATAGTCTAGACCTAAAAATGTCCCCATTTTTAATTGCTTTGTCGCCTATAATATTTTCAACCTTTTGACGTTCCAACGTTAATTACATGAAAACATATTGACTGCCATGTTTTCTATTTCTAACAGAGTTAAATGACGACTCTCACTATTCAATACATACCTAGACTACAACTTATATGATGGGTAAAATATTAATGATGTGCGGTTTGTATAACTTGGTTTTATTTGCAAATATTGCTACTTTTCAAAATGGTTAGAATAATATATATATAATGCATTTATAACTATAGATTTACGATCAACTCCACAATGGCGGCCAATACAGTCTAAAACGGGGTTGTCAAGTTTTCTCGAAGATCCGCTATTCTTATAGTTTGATCAATGATCTAAGGTAAAAAATTAGTCCTGTCTTTGACAAAAAATGGAGATTGTTGAACTTAAACCATTTTAAATTAAAAAGTTAGAGTCGTGGAATGTCAAAACATTATAAAAACATCAAGATTTTATTATCTTTTTGTTCAGAATATTGAATTTCGTATTTTATATATGAAATTTGATTTTTAAGGAGATGTACAATTCTCGAGAATCTTCCAAAGAGCCATCCAGCGAAAATTCCAATTCAAACGCTTCCAATGGTTCCACCAACACCGTCATCTACAATCCTCATCAAAATGGAATGGTCAGCAATCAGCTGAGCCCTATGCATACGTGGAATCCCGTCCTAGAACGATTAACTGGTACGTGTTAAATGAAATATTTTGACTTTTATAAGAATAATTATAATACATACCAACGTATTACAGAATATAACATAATAATTATATCAATTATTGATATAAAATTTTTATAATTTAATTGATTTTTTGATTAAAACTCATCAATAAATAAATATTTAGTATTTTCTTAACATACCAGCTTATAGCGTTAAAAAGCAAATTAGTTTTACTTGTTATTTTGGGAAATATGATTTTTATGTTTAAAAATTGAATAGTCAAAAGACTGACAAGCAATACTTCAGCATACTGGAAAATCAACGGTTAGTGCAAAGGCCCTGTCTTGGGCAGAAAAATGAAGAGAGCAAAAGAAAAATTAGGGTGTTTTAACAGACTTTGTGAAAATCATTTATTAAGTTGTGAAAAGTTTTATTCAGCTTTGTCAGAGACATGTAAAACTATTGAAATAGAGGGAAAGAAAAAAAATGGTTTTTCATGAAGCATCATTTAGCTTGAAATTTTTCTTTTGCTCTCTTCATTTTTCTGCCCAAGACCGTTGACTTTCCAATATGCTGAAGTCTTGATTGTCGGTCTTTTGCGATTTTTACACCTCTTGTACACCATTGAAAGCTCCATTATGGCTCAATCCCAGTATTATTTTCTCTACTGCTAACAACATCAGCATTGTACCTTTCACCAATGATCTGCTAGCTATAGATGAAGCAATAACAAATGAATCTATTGACAAAATCGTATCCCATTCTGAAGTAACTCCTGTCCCCAATTGCGCCCCTCCACTTTGTTTGCCAAACGTATGCTCTTAAAAGTAGGTAACACAATAATGATAGTACCTAATAATACTAAACGTCTTTTATTGAGAACAAATAATCTACAATTTCAAAAATAGAAATAATATTTCATAATACCCATAAACATATTCATCCCTAAAGCCATAAATCTATAGGTTATAACTTTTTGCAGAAGAGAAAAATATGACGTTATATGGTCAATTTAAATCTTTGTCTAAAACCCATAGACATTTCCCTTAAAAATTATGCAGTTTGGCAACGTCCTATTCGTCAGACGTTTTTCATTCATAATTTCATTGACGTTTGGTCCACAGAGAAATAAAGGGATTTAGTTTGGTCGTTTTTAGAAAGTTTGTTTGAAATTTATTTCGGTTTATCGGTATTGTGTAATAATTGCTGAGTCTTTAGTGTTTTGTGATTTTTTTTAAAGACTAATTAAGATGGGTCACAGGTGTGAATTGTTCAAGAATGCGGAATATAATAATTCTGCAGTTACTTTTCATAGGTGAGTAGGTACATAAAAAGTTGGGTTATCTGTCGGTTGGGATTAACTATTCATAGGCGTAGGTAGGTGGCAAAAATAATTAATAGGTACTTTACATTTTTGGCATAAAATTATAATTTTTAACGTATAAATGTAAAAAATTATTGAATGCATGCAAACATTTTTAATTTTTAAATAATTTATCATAAACAATTTCAATTTCCAAATTCTCTCCATGGCCATGTCTCTTTTCTGCATGTGTAAAATAATCTATGAAATTATTTTTATTATAAGCATTCCTGCAAATCCTTTACTTGGATATAATATAAGTTAATTCCTGTAATAAACTATACTTAGTTACTTGAAAATAAAGATAATATATATACGATTATTATTATTATTTTTATATGCTGGTTTTATTTCGATGCGTTACTTTTATAGGAATATGTAACCGTAATGGTAGTGTGTAAATATTAATTTTCTAGCTTTTAATATTTGACCAACATTTTTAACAAATCACCGTGTTGGTTAAAAACATAACCTCTAATTTTTAATAGATTGATTATTTACAGGAATGCTAATACACTTGCTTACTATTATTTTATGATTGTTTTTCTGCATAAAAATAATAAATTACCATTCAAACATTTTGGATTTTGAAAACAATTTTATAACAAAAAAAAAGTTCATAATGACAAGTGACAGGGAAACCAGTAACCAGGCTTCTAATGCCAATGAGCATTTTGACACTTGAATGATCACATTTACATTTCAGAAAACCGCGGCGTGGTCCGAAAATTACCTTTTTTTCTGTTATCAATGCCATTTTCGGGCCATACCCATATAGTCAATCATTGCAAGTCAATAAATACTTTCCATTTGCTCCTTTTAAACAGCTAAGCAAAGTAAATATCTTTGCTGAGCTAAGTTGTTAAAGGAACTTCGCGAACAACTTCCTATAGTTCGTATGGGAAATAGAGAGGGCATCCTTGACTGCGGCAAGGGGGAAGAAACATCTTTTTTGTGCTTTGCTTTGCTATTTAATAGTAACGTAAAAAGAACTTGGCTTTTGTAAACTTATTTCTTTTAAATTTCAATAAAACCTTAAGAACCGTGTTTTAAGTAGGTGCCTACCTAGTACCTAGTGTAATTATTTTTAGGTGAGTTCAGTTCACCAAATAATGTAAAATTTATAGCTATCCAAAGTTTCCCTTATAACAATTATTACAAACAGTAATTAACTTATATTGAATTTTATTGCTCCGCGGACCCTTTTTTCAGTCAAACATTAAACTTTACTGTTCTACAAACCCTTTTTTTCACAAAAGTTAAAAAAATATTTGATTTCAGATTGGACAATTATATTAATTATATTTTATTGTGAACCCTGAAACGAGACGCCGCTGTGACCATATGATAGCGCATAGTAACGAAGTAAAATTCTAACTGTCCCGACCTAATCCCAGCTCCCGGCCCCCTCGGGCCTTCACCTCCTCTCTCCTACAAACGATTTTGTCAGCAGATTTAAATAGCGTTTATGAATGGCGTGCGGCATCTATAGCTAGCAGATCATTGCCTTTCACTTTGTTTTCCTGATGATGAGTGTTTCTACACTCGAAACATGTCGAATTGAATTATTATGAATTTTTCTAGGTTCGTCTAGTTATTCTAATAAAAAATTGTGCTTTTCTTTTTTCTATAAAAAGTTATTGATTAAGCATCTAAATTTTTAGGTAAACCTCAGCTACGAAATGAAAGTTATTATAAGGCCACGCACGATACTTGGAGTAGCAGTATGTTGGCAAATAACAGCGCTTTTGGCAATATGGGGAGCACCACTGTGAACGTGAGCACTGCCGAACCTATTTTAATAGAAGACGAGTATGGATCTAGAGTCATTCCTTTACACAATCAGCAACAGTAAGTAATTCAATTAATACGTATTCATACAGATGTGTACTACTCTGAATAAAGGACTGCAAGCAGTTAAAAAAATTATTTATTACACCGAATAAACGTTATTAGTGCATGTTTAAAGTGTCGTATGCTGAAAAAAATGTAAGTTTGAATCGTAGCTTTAACAGCCACAAGAGAACAACGGTAAATTGTTAAAAACTATTTTTAAAGACAAACTCCGGGTTTACTAGGAATTCTATATCTATCACAGACCTACCGGATTGAAGATGGGCTATTAAAGCGTTGTTCGTGACTAACCGTCCTTCCATAGAGATTGAATTTGTGCGAGTAGTCTCAGCACATGTCGCTCCGCACATTACCTCTTTTTAATTTTTTTAGTATAAATATTCATATAACCAACAAACCTAACCACATAAATGGCAGTATACCAGAAAGCAGAAAAGATCACGAACCTGATGGAAAGGCAAGTTTATCGGCGAATACGGGGGGGGACAAAAGCACCGATTCATCGGCGCAAACCACTACACAGAATACCGACGCGACTTATGCCAGTCAGCTTAGTTTGGAAAATCCTCAAGGCTTTGCGAGGTAAAATTATGTTTTTAGTATTTTTTTCCTTCTAATTATGTATTTAATTACCGTGCTAGCAAAAATTATTTGCATCAAAGAGGGCTTGGATTAAAAAACGTAGGGCTTGGTTTAGATCACAATGATATGGGGACGATATATCTAACCAAATCTAGGTTAAAATTTTGTCAAATTCATATTATGACATGATATGCCAAACTAATGAGTAATAAAATAAGTAGACAAATACAATAGTATATTAAAGTACGAGTTTCATAAGAAGCGGTTTTAGCGCCCGGGTCTATTTTAAAAAACGAGCCACGAAGTGGCGAGTTTTTTTATTGACACGGGCGCTAAAACGCCTTATGAAACATGTGCTTTATACATTTTTTTCTATTTCACCTTTTATAATCAAGAAAAATACATTTTAAAAAGAAAATAAATCCTTCAAATTTTGTAAATTTTTATGTCTAAATTTTATGTTAGTAATACTATTTTTTATCATAGTAGCCTCTGGAGAACAAAAATTATTTTGCAAACTGTCATTTTTTGATTTATTGACCCATTTTCACCACGAGATTCTAAAGTTATTTTAGCGATATGAGATTTGAAATTGGACGGAATACGTTGTGTGATCCTTGTACATTCGGTACATATACAGAGGGTTCGGAAATTCGGGAGATTTTGCTACTTTTTTTCGAATTTCAAAATACGTGATTTTACGTCACGGCATTGCAATTTAGTATAGGAAAGATGGAAAATTCAAATAAAGTTGAAGTTAAAATCGACATTAGAAGGTTAGTAGATTGAATTTTGGATAGGATTTGGCAGAAAATGATAGCTTGAAGCATCTACAAAATATTGATTTATAGATTTATGCAACCAACATACATGACTGTTATCCACACAGAATAAAAAAGTAAGTTATCAAGCTAGTTTTCCTCTGCGAAAAATGGGTTTTCTCGTAAATCACAAAGGCCGCGCAAGTCAATGAATTAAAACATTTAAATGTTACCAACATCAAATAAAGAAAAAACGCGTATCGAAATAGCTTCATTACGATCCGCAAATGAGGGTCGTACTGAACTCATTATGAACGTGAAATAGAAAAATTTATTTTTGTTGTTTACAAAATTAACAAAGTAAGAATATACAGAAAGAAAAAGAAAAATAATTACATAAATTGCTGAAATTGGCCACCGCCATGCTCCAAGCATAAATTCACACGTCTCTTCATATTTTCGAAAGTGTTGACCATCAGCATCACTGGTGAAATGTTACCACAAAAAAATGGGGATTCTGAGAATTCACATAACCGGAGAGGTGGAACCAGGCTTTCATTCGAAAAAAATGTCGTGTCTAATAAATCATTTCTTTCCAATAAATTTTGGGTCAAACATTGAGAGTAATTCCTGCGTCTTTCAAAATCTGCGGCTTGTATTTCTTGGTATACTTGCACTTTATAAAGAAATAAATTTAGCTGCTTCTTAAGAATAGTCCTGCATGTTCCATAAGATCTTCCCACTTCTTGGGACAGGCGTCTTATACAATTTGTTGCCGTATTTTGCATTATTTCACGAACGTTTGCAACAACTTCTTCTGTTCTTACAGATGGTCTTCCTGCTCCTTTTTTGTGTTGTATAGAACCTGTTTCTCTAAACACAGCCACGATTCTTTTCAGGCAATGATAAAAATCCCCAACAATAAAGAAAAATGTTCGTGAATATCGTCCATGCACAAACCCGGATTGTATTGCCACTCACCATTTACTCTAACCCCGTTTCGAAAATACGCTTCAACCATAAATGTTTTGTGCTGTTCCGTAAAGCCCATTGTGTGACTTGTTCAAGAAATTTGAAAAATTAGCGATGAATCAAATTACTTGTAACGACTGTCAAAGATGACGGAATAACTGGTTGATTGTTAATTCAGATAACTAGTTACTGACACCCAACAGGTATTAAGCTCTACGGCTAAGCATTACGTCCTTAGATGCAAGGCCTTTTGATGCAAATAATTTTTGCTCGCACGGTACTAGAATCAACAACCAGAACAGAGTAGTGTTGTTCTTAATGTAATATTTTTACCATAATACTTTTTTATCCCCGCCGTACTTTACATTAGTGTTTGTTCTCTAATTTTAGGGATGCCTTTGGTCGACAGAGTATGTCTGAAAAAAGACATGCTACGTTGGATGCCAAAAGCACCGACACATATCAACGGACAAAGAAGATGCGAGAAGATAGAATAAAAAAAGAACGTACGTTATTGATTTTTGCTGCATTACACTATATTGTTTAAGCAACACAAACCATCATTCAGCCATTCATTGGATTATATCCGAGAATAAATATTTCTAGGCAGATAGGTAACGCCAATACCAAAACCAAGGTGATTAGGTATCCACTAAACAATAGTGCTATTTGTTTACTTAAGGACAAATTACCCATCACCTTACCACCTTACTCCACTTAAGGCAAACAAAACCTTTGTTAGTCAATTATTAATGAAACACTATCTTCGTAGAAATATTTAATCTAAACCATATTGCGAGCCATATTGTGTCATATTACCTAACAAAAAATATTTGTTTTGTAACTAACTTACCCATATATACTGACCGATATGTTAGTCTATAGCCCATTGTTTTTATTTAATGTATTGTGCTAATGTTTTTGTCTCATTTTTCATTCAACAGCTAACTTAGTGCGAGTTGGCTCCGTGGAATCAGTCATAAGCGTGAATCGTTCATCCGAACATCCCGAGTGTAAGCATTTCATTCATTTGTGTTTATTTGTACGTAGATTGATATTCGACCACTTCCCCATATTACCAAAAAAATATTTCATTTAACCATCAGTTTTTATTGTAGTTTTTTTTATATTCCATGTTTTTAAAGTAGGGGAAGTAGCTGGTCAAGCTCTAATTTTTTTGGTGTTAAATGCATGCTTAAATTACTAAGAAAATCAAAACTTGAATTGACAATAATTATTGTCAAAAATATATACACATTTTTGTTTGTCTGGTGGTGCACCGCCAGACTGGCCATGGGAAATCCCGTGTACATTGTGCTACCCTCAAATACTGGCTCCCCTATTAATTTTACATCAAAATTGTATTAGACTTTTTTGTAGGTCCTTGTATGATGGACTAGCACATCAAATTTTATTATTTTCTAATAAGATAATTAAATGTTATTTAGAAAAATTCTTCGTAAAATGTAAAAAAATTAAATGCGGATCTCATACATACCTCAATGAACCGCAAGTTATAATTATGATGATGTCAAATGTTACTACTTTTTTTTTTAATTTTGTGTATTGCAATGCATATCTACAATTTTAATCATTTGGTTTATTGTTTAAAAAGGTGGTAAGACAAACATTGCGATTATCTATCGTTATTTACCCTTTCGATAACTTTAAAGCAAGAGTTTATTCTTCATATTTCCTTACCTTCCCTTAATTCCTAATGTTTTTAATATTCATGTAATTTTCACAGTATTGTGGAGTGATGCTTTCCTACAGTTTTACCAAGAAGCCTGGTGCTAATTCTACTAATTTCGTTTTTAGTTCTTGCGTTTATTAAATTAGAACGATATTTTTTTCTTGCATACTGTAAAACATCTTGAAAGTAGAGGAAAGTGCCCTAATATGGGATACCTTTTGTTAAACTGTCATATTTTAAGGAAAAATTAATCAATTCTTTTTTTATGTGTTGACATTAATGTACTACCTACCTGCCAGACGCATCGTCATAACTTTTTTGTACTATTTTTAAAAGAAACAGGCGATTTAGGCTAAAATGCTGCCACACACACACACAATGCAAGCACTAGTGCTTGGTCTGAGCTAAAATGTCATTTTATTGATTTTTAAAAATGGTGTCCTAATATTGGATATACATAATGTATACAATATTATGAATGTATTTAAACAAAAAAATAATATTTGAAGGTAGCAAAATTTACAGGGGATTTCCCATGGCCAGTCGGGCAGTGCTTATAAAAGTATTTAGCAAATAAGTAATGTATAGTATAAATTTGATCATTTTAGATGCTGACAAGTTAGGACAGTTGGGTCCCTCTCTTGGCATGAAAAAGTCCTCAAGTTTGGAGTCATTACAAACTATGGTGCAAGAAGTAAGTTATTTACATTATGAGGTATAGTTTTTTTTATTTTGTTGTATTTCAAGCTTCTCGGCCATATCTGAATGAGCATGAACCGTTACTGCATACTCCCGGATAAACGAGGCATTTATTTAGGTTCAACTTAAACAGAATGATGTCAAGTTAATTTTTATTTGTTAGATTCAAATGCAAGAGGAAGGAGATCCCGCCTATAGCTACAGGGGTCCCACAGGCGCATTAAAGGTTATACGTGGGAGAGGCTGTGAGGAAAGTTTCAGGGCTGCAGTTGTGGATCCCAATCATCGAAGTGAAGCAGGTAAATATTAAAAAAAAACCTAAGGCGCTAGTTCATAATACAGTGAACGGCAAAAACTTCGCAACATATGGGACAATCTTTTATTTGCAAAGAACCGAAAAAGTTTCCGATGAATTGGTTCTGCATGTCTGATAACCTAAAAATGTATTTTGACATATTTCCGAACTTTTGGCCGTTTAATGGATATGAGCAGTTTTAATAATAAATATTTCCTGTTTTTACAATGACGATAATTTTTCCGACACATACTCTGCCTATAATCAATTAAGTTAAGTTAAGTTAATGACCAAGTAATTATGTCTGTATCGGTTACCATATATTTTTTTGTTGTTTATTTACTTTTACTTGATTGTTAGCTTTAGGAATACTTTGACTATTCCCCTACAATAATTTTATATTGTCTTATGGGAAAATAAACGTTTGAATTTGAATGTTATATTCTAACATTGCAACGGTTAATACTTGCCTATATCTGCTATTCCTAAAAACTTAAACATGTTATTACGTTTTTTAGGAGCGAAGAAACATTGGTTACTTGACGGTCCAGTAGAAGAACGGGAAATCGAAGGTTTTAGCACGGCAAGAGGTGCACCAAGACAGTCGTCATTAAATGCAGCAATAGACAACAAAAATAAATCTGGCAAGAAAAAAGCTGGTATATTTAAAGGCATTGGCTCCATGTTTAGGTAAGGTAATGATAAAATTAAAACTATAGCACCTACTCTTTACAAAACACTTGTTTAAGAGTAAAAGTCTTCAGAATATTTAATTTATTCATTATTTAAAAGTTAAATAAAAATGTTATTTTCACTGTGAAATGTGGTGGAATAAATAAGGAATCTACCATAGATCATAAAAATTGATGTTCGAGTGAAAAACAAAGGTGGTGAAGATAATACTGACTACAGTTGTATAATTTATTAGACAATTTTTTTACAGCAACAATCCAATTAATTTCGCTATTTGCAAGCACGAGTGCAAAAGCAACCAACGATAATAATATTACACTAATAACCTCCCTTGAACATTTATAAATAACTCAACAGTAACGTCCTTTCAAAATCTGTAATAAAATTATCTCATAGTTATGAATGCTCTTGGGATATTATAGATAGATGATAGTTCTATCTGGAGGTACGTCTCATCGGTTATGATCGCTGTTACCCTGGCGTGGTTACATTTCTCATAATGTTTGACATGAAATAACTCTTCCAGGTTTGGAAAACATCGTAAAATAGAATTAATAGAACCTGTCCAGCAGTATCATCAGCGTACCGAATTTGACACAAACGCCAATATTTCTCAACAGTCGCAACATTCCCAACACTCGCAGCATTCCCAAAACTCACAACATTCCCAAAACTCACAACAAGGTCAGCATCAACAGCCCAATGAAGATAATCAGAGTCATCTCTCGCAGAGTTCTCATATTACAGACAGTAATCAAAAACAACCTCCAGGTTAGTTATCAATGTTTTTTTTTTCTATACCCTTTTTTATATAAAAACTGTATGCGTTGCGACCTTTCAATTTTATCAACCAATGATCATTTTAGCAGTTGATAGATTACATGAGCAGCCTCAGTCCTCTCAGCACCAAGAAGCGAACCCTATACATCAACAACTAAGAGAACAACAGATTCAGAGGGAGCCTATATATCAGAGGCATGGATTCATCCATAGGCATGCTGAGCAAGTTCAGGTATTGTATTTTCATTTCCCGTTTCAAAATGATAGAAAAAAATAATTTTACTATTTCTTCAAAGCAAAAGCACTGAATGATGTCCAGATCGCCAAAAGCATACAATTCAAAGCAACAGGCAAAAACTTAAGGCGCAAACGTATTACGCTAATAATATAGATGTTCAATTATCGAGCAGTGGCGGCTCGTGACTAGTGAGTCAGGGGGGGGCGCTGGCTTTAAATTAAAAAAAAATTAAAATGTCTATTATTTTCGAAAGTACGTGTCTGTTTTTTCTAACTTTCTCGTTGTGAATTTTAATTTCATCAGCATAAGCACTACTTAAACAAGTTAAAATATTAGTTTGTCCTAACATCTCAAAACTTACCACATTATAACGATGTTTTGCACTATTTCCATGTTTTTTATTTTCTCTGAAAGATGTTTTAAGTCCTGCACCCCATTTATAGTCCAATTATCATCCCCGTCAAAAAGAAGACACACGAAACAAAAAAAAAAATTGTCCTCACAACCGCATATCCAGGATTTGTTATTATATATTTATTTGTCAAACTTACGCGTAAACTGTGCCTTACTTTTAAATTTTGATTTCACTTGTACTATATTCAATATTGGTAGTGGCCGCCCTGTATTTTTTAAATCAAGTTTTTCACTTAAGCTCAGAGAACTAAACACAAGCTTCTGTAAATCAATGACCTTCATATTAGACGAAATTTTCCAACTTTATAATGTAACTATAATAAATCAAAACAAATAAACAAAACGTGAGCCGCGTGAGCGGCATCGACAGGTCGAATCGGGAGTCGCGAGCAGCTGTTGGGCGGAAAATGTTAAGCTCCTCGTTGTGCGATATGTAGGTGACGTCACGCCACCGTAGTCATAACGAGAAGTCTCATTGAATCGGGACGAATAATCGGTCGCCCGCCCCGGCCCCCGCTTAATATAATCTTGAGAGCGCGCAACTCGCTTGTCTATGAGTATTATAGCCTGCCCGCGGGAATGGGGCTATGTTTGGTTTGAATTATTTTAATGGATTGCTTACATACATTGCTTTATTGGTTTTTTAAGTAAAGTATTTTTGGATTCTGTTTGAAATAATTGCAGGGAGGGCGGCGCCCCAGAGCCCTTCATTAACGAGCCGCCACTGTTCTCGAGTTATTAAACTATATCAAATAGTTTTTATACAAAGTCGATAGGATTCATTTTAAAAGGCATTTATTTTGTAGGTTATTCCTGAAAATGCTGTGGCTCCCCCTATCAAGTACAGACAAAATTCGGATCCAAGAAGGAACGACAGAGAGTTCCAACGACAAAGGCTGGCGCAAAGACATACCTATTACCAGTCAGATGATCGAGAAAATATTTATGATCAACGACATCCGCAGGTAAGTCCCTAATTTTTCGAAATAATACCATATGTTCTGACTGCTATTATAAACTTTACTAAATTAACATAGTGTTGCGAAAAAATGTGGATTTTTTTAATCGTAGATTCCAAGACATACATACCACTGTTAATAGTTATTATTTATAAAAAAAGGCGTGTGAGTATCTTCTTGTACTCCTTTGAAAATGACCCGAAAGGGCCGAAACACGTGTCAGGAAACTGATTAAATTTGTGAAACATAACAAGTAGTTATTATTTTTTCTTTCTGTGCAATAAAAAAAGGCAATCAAAAATAAAAGTTGGCTCTTACATTTCTAAAAAAGGTCAGCTGTACATTTCATTGGGTCTATTTGTTGTTTTTATAATCTCAGAGTGAGCGGGCGCTCGGTAAAGGTTTGATTTCTAAAAAAGGTCAGCTGTGCATTAATTATTACCTCTATTTATTGTTAGGTTTATTTATAATTTCAAGGGAGACCGTGAACGTTTGATTTCTAAAAAAAAGTCAGCTGTGTACATTATTGCCTCTGTTTGTTAGGTTTCTAATCCTAATAACCTCGGGGAGGAGGGGGGGGGGTGGTCGTCCCCTCCCCCGGATCCGCCACTATAACTATTATTGCCAGGCTGTTCGGTTACATATAGAGAATGGGGGCCTAAGGCACATCAAGTTGAACAGTTAACACTTCAGATTTGATAAAAATACCATTTTCATTAGTTTCGACAACTTGCTGTTTTCTGTTTTTAAGATAGGATTCAACCCCCATATAGATCTTGCGTTTATACAATCTAGACTCTAGATGACCAAGTCAAGATGATAGTGGTTTTTGGCCATTTTTACACAGGTCAGGCCATATTAGTGAATTGGATATTTTTATATGTAGTTAATATTTATCCAACATTTATAATTTTTTTTATTTAGAGGGTGGAACAACAACAAAATAGAGAACCACAATATGGTGAATTTGGACGACCCGGCAGCCGGTCGGGAATAACTGAGTCTGTGCCATTTACCCATTATGTAAACTACAGTGAGCTTCAAAATCATCTTAGGTAATTTTTGATATTTATTTTTAGACTATATAACTTAGTATAATTAATATTTACTAAGTACACAATGTTTGTCAAAAGATTTAAATTTCTTTACCGCCATTCAAAGATGAGATTGTTCACACCTTGATTTTTTCAAGTAAATATTGTTATCTTGAAGCCTTGGCAGCATTGTTATTACATTGTTTAATATTATTGTAATAATTTATGTTGAAAAGACGTATTTTGCACGTAAATATTTAATAATTATGAATGTCTTAAGATCTAATAATTCTGTTATGTGTGCACATTTCATTTGTAACTAACATTGATTTGTGGCATGACGAGGGAGAAAAATCTGACGGAGGTTTTTAAAATTATTTTTATATCTTATCGATTGCTGCCAACTTTAAACAAAATAAACTATAAATATTGTATGTCCTAATTTAAACGGCAGAGTTTGAATTTCCCAATCTTAGGCCCAAATGATTAATATCCTGTTAACACTTACTGTAAGATAACTTATAAGGTTACCATTATTGGTGAAACAATTGTTGTCATGGAAGTTATGTGGTTGTTAGTAACAGCACATTAATAATTTGGGCCCTAAGTATGTTACAAAAAAAAATTTTTAATTTTAAAAATCACTTTTAGCTTCCACATTATTGTTGTCTGCGTCTAAATAACTTGTGATATGTACATGTATAAAGTATGTTTATCTATAATGACCCAAGATCATTTAAATTGATTTAACCATAACTAATTTTCTACAATAAAAGATGCGAAGTAGAAAATTGCCTTTTTATAATAAAAACAGTTAATTAATTCACACTTCTTCAAAGGGTACCACAGTTAGTGATGTAAAAAAAGTTTTTTTCAAATTTAAAAAAAAAACTATTTAAAAACATCTTTTTTTCCTGAAAAACAAAACAAAACATGTGTTTTTTTCAAATAAAAAAAAAATTCATATTAATTAAAAAAGAAATTATTTTTTTGTTTTTTATGAAAAAAATAAATAAACATATTTATTGGTTGTGCGTTGTGCCCGGTTGGACCAAAATTCTTGAAAATACACAAGAAAAATGGGAGATTTTATATTTCTAATAAAATTATTAAAAATCATCATACGACAGCGACAGCTACTGTTAAGGTTAAGTATTCCAGCAACCAGCAAAACAATGTTTTCTTTCATGAGATGAATTTGCGCAACAAAGCAAACTACAGCGCCTTCTGCCGTCATCTGCCGGAGCCGGAACTATTTTCGGGGAAAACCCTTTTTCTTAAAAATAGGAATAATAAAATAAATATGTACGTTTATTAATAAATAGAGAATAGAATAGAGATTACTTTATTATATTTTATAAAATTATTACATTAAAAAAAGTTTACTCTTTTCTATAAAGCAAAAACAATGATTCTAAAAAAAAAACACTTTTGAAAAAACAAACCGCATTGTTTTTTTTCTAAAAAAAAAAAACTTTTTTTTTAAATTTACATCACTAACCACAGTATTGTAGAACATGCACCCATGTTCGCAATAATTTGGTCATCTCTACTTAATTGTTTTCCTGTGACATTAAAGATATGCGTTTAACTACTTTTCTCCTTGTCCTTACTGTAAATGTAATCGTATTGTCTCATTCTCGCAGCCGCAAAGACTCATTGTCTGACAGTCAAATAGTGCAGATGCGTCTGCAGGTGCAACAGCAAAGGTTAAAGGTGGAGGAAGAAAGGTATGCACCACACCACTTTCCGATACATGTAGGATCACAATCGAGATCACAGTCTACTAAACCTGAGTTAACTCGATTTTGTGCATGCTGGGTAATTCCTGCACGAACCGGTGGAAAGTTTTTCTGGTATTGTGGGCTTAGTAGGCACTTGTAGATGTAAAGGAACAGTCCTTTAGGCGTTCGATAAGATTGTAGACCAATTTTTTATGAACTAAATATAAAATTTCCCATGGCCATGGCAACAGACTAGAAATCAAATGCTGTTTTATACGTCATCTGATACCGATCAAGGCGTTATTATGTAGAAGTTTCACACTTGCTATCTTTTTTTCTTAAATCTATGCCACTATGTAACATGTGCCCTGAAACTACTTTTTAGGCTAAATACCGGTTTTCAAAAACACATTATTTATGAATTAACAAATTGGAATATTGTCAATATCAACTGAGCGTCTATTGGGGACCTACTTTTTGTTATCTTTGTTTAATTCTTCACATTCGTGTAGTTTGAGGTTGTGGGTTTAATGTTAATGCTACTTTTTTAAAGTTTTGTAGAGATTGTTCTTTTCCTATTAGTTGGCTCTTGTGGTTCGATTCTGTAACGCGTTAAATCCCATTTTAAAATCACAATAAGCTGTAAAGGACGGAGCCCACAGGTTGCGGTTTTGCTGGCTACTTTGCTCAACGATCCAATCTCTTTTAACAAAAAACGGCGAACTGCAGTTTTACTCCGCTGTTTAACCAGATACTGCGTAAGCAGGAACGGCGGCATTACCCATAAAAACAAAAAAAGGATAAAGTGGACAAAGGAATGGCTTTTGAAGAGAAGAAATTTTCTCATATTAACCTATTAAAAGAGCTGAAATTGGAACCGGAAGATTGGTTTAATTTACGAATGGATTACTAGACCTATTATATTCATTTTAAAATGAGTAATCCCTTTTATCATCCAACAAGACACGCAGATAAGACCAACTATTCCACCACATAGGCACCTTGCAGCATCTTTAAGATACCTTGCCACAGGCAGAAATTACGAAGCTTTAACATTTTCTGTTATAGTTTACTACTACTGTTTTACTTTTGACAATTTGAGCGATGTTTTCCTAATCACAGTCCGCAGAAGTGTGATACAAAGAAATACAATAAAAATCCAAATTAAAGAAAAATTATGATTAGCGGTATTCTTTTTTAAACCTGCAGTCTGGGCTACTACGCTACTGCTACCTTTACTATAATATACTGTGCCTCGTTTTTGTTCAAACTGTTTGTCGAGCAAAGCCGCAGTCGGTGGGCTACACAAGCGATGGAAAGTCGTGTTCAGAATTGTCCATAATTTGCGCCGACGTAACTAACACACTCTAGATTTTATGGTGCAATTCTGTAACCCTATAAGCTTTAACATTATTACGCTCTTAGTTACAGCTAGTGGCACACGTCTGCTAGTTGCCACATTCCTAAAACGCTGTTAACTAGTTAAATAGTTCACACGCTTTGCTGAAATGTAGATATTTATAAAATACACTACTAGCAGTATCAGTGGTCAATTACTGAGTCTGGCAAGTTTTGGATTTTGGCATAGATTCACAAAAACATTAAATTATTATTTATTCGACATTTCTGGGTATTACGACAAAAATACTATGGCAAATTAGTCGAGTATTATTCTATAGAAATTTTTTAAGTTTTGGTGAATCTATGGGTAAAGGTCCTGTGCCGGTTACGAATTGTTTTAATTTTCATAAAGGTAGATCATACATCCCCGAAGCTCGAATGTGTAATCATAATTTTTAAATATCGACGTTAACGAGAAAATTAATTAACCTTTCATGATGAAAATACTGTCGTAATTCATCTTAACAAAGCATATTATGACGCGCGCCGCATCGAACTCTTACGCTTGGTCCGTTCGATTGGACAAAATATCAAAATCGTGTCGCGATAAATGTGTTTGTTCTAAAAATGCTACTTATGATAGTTAGTATGTTTATCACAAAGCTTCGTTATCGCGGGAGTGCAATGGCTAGTTTTCTATTTTCAATCGTCGATTTGTGTTTGCAGCATACAATTTTTTGCATTAGCCAGCCTTTAGTTTGACAGCTAGAACAGTCTTGAATTGCTTAGTATTGTGATTTACCTTATTTGAATTTCAAAATCTTTAGAACTACTGGAGAGTATTAAAAACTGACACCCTATTTTTGGAAACGTAACGACGTTCCTGTTGAAGTAACGTCGATTTAAGAGTTTAAAGCGTTGTGAATAGTTTCTATAGAGATTGAAATTCAAAGCCATAGTACAAATTGTTGTTGATAAAGGAGTGTATCTATTTCTGAATGATCCAATGTATTTTACAGTCGAAAACAGCACCAGTACCATTCCCAACGCCAAAGTCGTCCGGAAAGTCAGCTACGACCCATATCCAACTACTACGAGTACGAAAGTATCCAGTCGGTACTAAACAACAGGCAGAACCGTCCCAGTAACCTCCCACTACACTCAAACAACCTTCCTACACTTCCAAACCAAAATCATAATCAGCCATCTTCACACCATATGCATCCTATACATGATATTAATCAAAACCCCCTTCAAACCAGACAAAATCTGTCTGTTCAAAGTAGGCAACCGCCACAACTTAACGCTAGGAATAATGTTATGACAAGGCAAAGTGGGACGCCGCACCGAGGCCCCTTTGTAACGCAGGTCACGATAGGCGACCACCAAAAGAATGGGACAAAAGTGTGAAATATTAGCTTGGAAGGAATAATACTCCAGTATGTGGGTATCAAAAAGGGGTGTTTAAATGCAAAAGGTGGGGTAGTAGCGATTTGGTAGTGTTTTTAGGCTTGGGGCCCTAATGAAAAATCTAAGTTTTCTACCTCGAGGCGCTCGAGCCGTCATCTTGGCTCGTAGGTACAAAAATTTGTTTTTTTGATAATAACTCAAAAACAGTGGCTTTCACGACAAAATATATTCATCATTTCATTAGGGCCCCAAGCCTAACAACATACTAAAAATCGCTACTACCCCACCTTTTGCATTCAAAAAACCCCCACGTTCTGGACTATAATTAATGTAATTATTATGCTAGGCAATTTTCATTTTTAAATATTAGTATTTTTGCCAGACGTTACTTGTGGTTGCCGTCTCATAAAAATGCTTAATGCTATATTTTGTTCAATATTTTAATATTTTTACTGACCATGAGTTTGAACACAGCTTACTTTTATATGGTTGACTTGTAACGGAATATAAAGGCTGATATATTTAGGAAATCGCTAGGATTTAGGCTCATTTGTGTAAAATTTACCATTGTATTAAACTTCATCTGTGATTCTGATACAGGGCTACTGTCTAAAAGCATATTAAGGGGAAAAGTTTTAATTGAACACAGGTTGGAGACTCGGAGAGGCTAAGATAAGCATGTTATGTCATGGGTTCCTTTTCCTTATGTATTAACCCAGCTATGTGTTCTATTATTTAATTATTGTGTGGTTAAGTATTAAAAAGTTATAACACTTCTCCTGTGAATAGGTAAAACATGGCAGGTCATTTGTAGACGAAATTGTTTAATTAATAGTAAATACTTGTTAAAATAAAACTAGCTTTACAAGTCGATGTTTATGTGCAATGACTGTTCCACAATGGAAATGCTTTTTTTTTCACTACTAACACGGCCATCATTACCTTAATTAATTATTAATGACTATTTGAAAGAAGGTTACTTGATTTTTTTGATTCTGCAACAATAATCATGAAAAGTGATTATCCTTTAAAAACCCGCTATTCCCAAGCGGTCACCCATCCAAATCAAAGTCGCACCCGTCGTTGTACTAAAACCATATACAACGTTCCAACGCCTTTTATACTTATTTATCAGACCATTATTTGCAAAACTCAGGAGCAACAAAAAACTTTCTTGCTTGAACGCAATAGTAATTTACGTTACAAGACCGGAAAGTAGTGTTTTCAGGTCGAGACAAGCATTTCCAGGGCGAGCCGTAGGCGAGTCCTGGAAGCTTGGAGACCTGCAAAACACTAATTTTCGGTTGCGTGACGTACAAAATTTTTTTTAAGACCGACACTTCGATATACCTACATTTAATTCTTTATTTTATTTTATATTATTTTTAAATGCGTCGTATGACTTCTCGTAACGGGCTTTTGATTTTACTGGCAATATATCGTAAGTCGCTTTCCTTGCTGCTTCAAAAATTTCTTCTAGAATCTCATTTTCTCCACGACCATTACTGAATGCAATAATTCCAAAATCATTTTTGATAATAGAATGTAAAAATTCTCGCTCTTGAGTTGAAATATTTATTCTGAAACACTTGCTTCTTATGCGTTTTGCGTGTATTTTCATTCCATAACAAGATACGGAATGAATATTCTGTAATTGATATAAACGACATAGGTTGCCATGAATTTCGAAACTGTCAGTGTCAGATAAAAATGGCCGCGTTGTAATAATTATTTTCAGACAAATTTTAGTGCAAATCAAAAAATGAGTGAAAAAGCGGATGAATCAGATATGGAACTGGATGGTCGTGGAGAAAATATAGTCTGCTACTCGGTTAGAATGAAAATTCGATACTCGTGGTTCCTCACGCTCGCGTTCGGAATCTTCCCCTCGGATCGAATTTTCATTCCAACCTCGTTACAGAATCTACTATTCCGTGTCGGATAATTAAATCTGAATTCATATTTTTAAATTTGCGCACTCGCGAAACAAGTTAGACATAAACAACAACTTAAAATCAACGAACTGTCACTCGACAATACATCGAAATGTTATCATAGTAACAAAATCAAGGTAAATTGTATTATCAAAGAGCGATTTGAAAAATGAAAAAAACAGGGACCGGAAAAATCTTTTGCCGGTCCCTCACGTCCATTTTCCGGTCTTCGACAAAACGTTATTTTCTGGACGAAAAATTGTCCAGAAAGTGTATATTTTCTGGTCCGTCTTAAAAAAAATATTTTTTCGGTTCAATTTTTTTTTCCAATACATTAATAGATATAGGCATGACTAATAAATATGATAGTCGTAAATACGAATCTCCTATAGTTTTTTGCAAATAGAGAGTTTTGAAAAGAAAAAGGTAAACACAATGAAATTAAACGTTAATTAAATTTATTAAAAAACTTGTAACATTAAAAAGATTTTTTGAACACAAACAAATAAAAATTAGTATACAAACGAAAAAACTTAAATTATTTCAGATGTGCACTATCCACACCGGTTATTCACGTAGGCCGAAGCAGAGAAGGCCTATTGGCTGGCGAGCAAATAGGCAGTTTTGCATAATATACCGTTAATGTAAAAAAAGTTTTGCAAATAACCGATAACTCTTTAACCGATTTTATATAGCAAAAAAGCAGTTTTGAAGGTGGCATATCAAAAATCTGATGAAAAGGGAATTTTGATTATTTTGTCGATTAGAGACTTTTGCAAATAATGGCCTCATATTATATGTTTGGAAAGCCATCAAATTTTCTATGAATATTTGCATGTAACATTTTTTATTAATACCTACTGTAAAAATAAGTGCCTTATAAATGTGTTAGTAGTGAAAAAAATATGTTAACTACGGTTTAGACAGCTAATAGCCCTCGCGATTTAAATCCCTCGTCGCTCTATTCTTCGTGAATTGAACTCGACGCTCGGCAATACGCCTGTCCAAACCTTGGTTAAATAAATATACATAAGTTTACAGAAAATATTTTAATATTTGAAAGAAAGCCGTTATAAAACGGCTGCTACATATAAATGTAGCAGTGTTCATGACCACTTATACAGGGTGCTACAATATCTGTAATAAAAGAAATGGCAAATGCCTCAAATATGTTGCAGTGTAATTTGATCCGTGTATTGATTAATGTGGTGAATTATGTTCAATTGTTCTTTCTGAAGATAAAATGAACAGACCATAGAAAACGGCGCATATAAAAGCCTTTAAGTTAAAAAAAAATTGATGTTTTGATTTTATTACAAAATTCAGTATTAAACTTCCATCCCAATTGTTAGAACTTCCACAATGCAAATCGCATATGCTTTAGTTGTGTGTTTAATATTCATATAAAATATTCAAACTAAAACTGACTTCCACCTCTTGCTCAAGAGAAATAGTAGAATAAAGGCCATCCGTTGGCGACATGATGCCTACACCACAATATTATATTGAAATGAGAATATTTCTCAGCAAAAAAAGCAGTGTCGCGCAGGACCCTTATTTTTGATAAAAATATATACAAACTGATTGTTTTTAACAAATAATACTCTTCGGAAGCTTTATTATTGTCATCAGGAATAGGAGCTCTGGAACAGAAATTTTGGTTTTGCGCTATACCAATAAGTATAAGGCATCTACAAAACGACATTCTATAATATGCCTAGTTTCCTTAAGGTTCCAGAACCATAGGCCAATTTTTTTAAAGGAATCCTTGGAAAACTCCGCTGCGCTGGTAGGAATAGCAAACGTCAAGTGCACTTTACTTCCCACAAATAAAATACTTTGATTGAGCTATCGCATTATTTTCCATATTGAATGAGACCTGGCAAATCTAAGATTTGTCCATTAATGAGCAGCGGCGATTTTAGTTTTTGCTCGACTTACATGATTGATAGTTCAGTGAAGGTATTTTTCCATTGGAAGTAAAATGCACTATTAAATTTGTATGACAAAAGAGCATATTATGTATATGAATATAATATAAAAGTTTTAAAATTTGTTAAAGTAAGTGTGATGTACTTTAAAACATTTTAATTTATAAAAATTGTCTAGCATGATCCAAAATAGTTTTAAATCTGTGCTCAGAAATTATTAAGTTTAGGCTTCCGCCATAATTTTAAAGAATTTCTCTAAGTAATTACTTTATAATATATTGTAAATAAAAGCGCTATTTAGGCTATTGCCATATATTTGATTTTATCTGTAAATAAAGGTATATTTTATATTGTACATAAAACTTTATATGTATAAGATAAAAATAAATTTTATTATTCCATATTCTGAAGTTTGATTGAATCTCTCTTTGGGCGGCAACTGTCAAACCCATAACCCTCTGGGGGATGTTAACAATAGAAAAAGAGAGGTCTTGATATGACTAAATCATGAAACACATTTTATGTAAAGCAATTTCATTAGCTTGCTGCTTACCAATAAAAAAAATCAAAATATGTAATGAAACTACAGATATATTTATAAAAAAATACAATGAATGAGTTACTGAAAACATTAGTGGTTTCAACTGTTTCGTTCGTAACACTTTTAATATGAAATTAGTGATAGGGGTTTAGCCTCTTCTCTATGGATGTCTCACATTTTAACCCTACCATTTTAAAAACATCATTAGTGTTACGGACGTAACGCTAAAACGTACGGGTACTAAATATTCTATACAGAAAAAGCCCAGATCTTGGGTTGTTTTCCTTAAAATTATTTACTAACTTGTTTCTATATTGATAATAAATTACCTTAATCGCTATCCTCTTCCGATTCGCTAGCCTCACTAGCCGTTGGGCTGCTAAGAATCTCCTCTTCATCTTCAACTTCCTCCTCATTCTCATCCTTACTTTTCGACTTTGGGGTTTTCTTTTCCTTCTTACCACCAGCGGATTTCTTGTCTTTGTCTTTCTCCTCATCGCTACTTTCAGATTTCTTTTTGGGCTTCTTCTTTTCCTTTTCGTCATCACTGTCTTTCTTTCTCTTACTGCTTTTAGCGTCTTTGTCGCTCTCATCACCCGATTGTTCTTTGGCAGTTTTCTTTGTCTCTTTCTTTTCAGGTTTGGATTTTTTCTTTTCATCGTCCGAGCTACTATCGTCGCTCTCAATAAACTCTTTACTTTTGAAGGCATCCGATTTAGAAGGTGATGATGAATCTGACTTACTTGGTTTGCTACTGGGCTTCTTGCTTGTAGAAGGTTTTTTTGATTTACCTGCACTGTCACCACCACCGCCCGAAGCTATATATTCCTTCATCGCGGAATTGTAAGCTTCCCTCTCTTTGACGGCCTTTTCTTCCCACTCACTCTTATCCTTAAGTGCTCGCCACATCTCTCCTCCTTTCTTCGCTATTTCTGTCACTTTGATACCGGGATTATCCTTTTTGATTTCTTCACGAGTTGCGTTCAGCCATAACATGAATGCCGTAGTCGCACGTTTAGGTTTACCATCATCTCTTGATTTTTCTTTACGTTTGCGTGGTTTTTCTGAGACTGTCTTGGCGCTCCGCTTTTTGTCTTTCTTCTTTTTCTTTTCTTTTTTTTCGCCATCTAAAAAAAAACAAATGTTAACTAACTCTCAAGTGATAAGCGTAGTGCAAAAATAAAAACCTTATACAATTTAAAAACCATAATCATAATACACGTCATAAAAATGAAATAACCATAAAACCTAAAATAAATAAGTCCATAGGACAGAAAAATTTCAAATATTTATGTTTTTATTTAAACGATTATTTACCAACAAAAATTAAAAAATCGATTTCATTAAAAAAATTTAAAGTCGAAATAAAAACATGGATAATAAAAACCGGCTATTTGAAAATATTTTTAGAAATGTTTTAATTAATTAATATTGTTCTGAATAGTAGGTAATATTTTTTACTTAAAAATTATAAATTAATAATTTTATTATAGGTAATATATTTATTTAAAAAAGCTGCGTTTATACTATAAATTAACATTTTTACTTTAAAACTTCATTTTTAATGCATATTTATGATTTATGATTTTACATACTAAAACAAAAAAGAAGATTTGCCCCTAACAAGCTCAGCTTGAAGAATAAGTTTATCGAAGACAACATAAACATATTTATTATATTATTAAATTTTATATAAACTTATTATTATTAAGTGAAAATTTAATTAACTTAGTCTAACTGAATATTTCCAATGTTCGCAGAATTTTTCTTTCATTACATTATGTTCTAACTTATTACGCAGAAATATCAATAAGTGCTCAAATCATAAAAAGGTAATTTATGCATTGTAAAATCCATCTCTCACAACAAAGCTTATAGCAACTCCCCATATTGGGAAATTGTGAAGTTCTTATGATTGATGAGACATGCAAAAGGTATCAACAACGAGGAACTTGGTGGATCCTTGCATTTGACGTCTTATCGGCATGTTATGATAAAAATATTGAGATGTCTATCTTGTCTTGTCGTCGTTGGTATTAACTGTCGAAAAACGATAGGATTTGCTGCACATCCTGTATAAAGTATTTACATAAAAGTCGTAATTTTCGTTACCTGATCCCTCCCCGTCATCATCCTCACTGTCGCTTGTATCGGGATTACTGTCGAATTCTTCTGCAATATCACTGTCTCTTCTTTTGACCTTGTCGGGATCGAAATCTTCATCTGTACTTTCGTCATCATCGTCGTCGTCATCATCTCGTTCTTGACCTAAAACAATTATGAGTTAGCGTTTCATTGTGTGGTTTAATACATATTTACTGATAAGAATGGGTAACCTTTTGTTAGCAATTTTGTTAAAAATGTCATTCGTGCAGTTACAAAGTTTTATCACTAATCAAGAAAAGTTTCGAGAAAATTGTAATTTTCTAGAAAATAATAAAAATATTTAACAAGAAAGTTTTTAAGGCCGTTACTAAAATAATCAAAAACACAACATACCTTCAGCTTTAACACGTTCAAGATAGGCATCTGGAGCAGCTTCATCATCTGAATTTCCAAAGTCATCTTTATATGATGCTTTATCCTAAAAAATACAGAATTTATATACCTAACTAAAAGCAATAAGACTAGGAGGAATGTCCTCATTTTTCCGCTTTTTTCTGGCAAAAATTTTAAAAGGGTGGCAGATCAACTTGAAACAAACAAGAAATCATCTTTTTTGTTGTAGTTTTGCGATAAGCTGAAAATATCTTATTTTTACTGTAATATTTACCTTTAACTAATCCAGAAAGCAAAAACAAAAAAAAAGTTAAAGTTATCGCGTTTACCATTACCATACGTCATAGATCTGCCCGCGATTTACTGCCTTAACACGTATTATTGTGCCTAAATGTTTGACAGATACGGCAAATTAATCCTAGTTTTTGAAATGAACAAGAACACTAGAAAAAAGTTTTAAATTTACTTTAACCCTATAAATTACACAAGAATATGACAACTGAGCATGGAACTCTTTTAGGGAGCACTCCTAGTGTCCGACGAGAGCAGTAAACTGGTAAAATGCTAAGTATTATTGACATAAGATATATTTTTAATTTGAAGTTCAAACTCAACTGATCTATATTTTTTTTTTGAGAAAAATCATCTAAAACTTTAGTTTAAAATACCAAATAGAAACTAATTCTTTAAAAATCACTTCCGAGCTCAAATTATTACTTACACTCTTTCCTCTGTTCTTAATATTCAACTTCTTCGCTGTTATAAAGTCATACAACTTTCCGTATTCCTCCTTCTCGATGCTGCTAAACGTGTGAACAGTACCAGATTTCAGTTCGACCTCGAAATCGAACGATCTTGTGCTGCCGCCCCCTCTGGCAAAATTAACCGATGCAATTTCTTCGAAGCGAATATGAAGTGGAGGCTTGTGAACGTAAATGAAGCCCCTCTCCAGGGGATACAAAAAGCCGGCAGCCGCTTTGAAGGAGCAACTAACTGCTGGAGTACCAGTATGCCTAGAAAGTGATTAAAGTTTTGGTATTAAATAAGCAATGTTATTTTTGTTAGGTTTCGAAATAAAGTTCTTATTAACTACACTTAATGGCTATAAAGCCTAAAAAAGAAGACAAATTCTGCTTCATGTGGCAATAGACAAAACAAAACATTAAAAATTTACCTACCGAAAAAAAGGTTATTGGTTTAAAATTATGAAAAAATTCACAAATAGTTTTTTTTTAAATTCATATGTTATTGTTATTACTACCAAGTATTATTAGAATGTTCTTTCTTTTTTTAAATTCATATGTTACTATTGTTATTACTACCAAGTATTATTAGAATGTTCTTTCTTTTAAACAGCATAGCCACAGTATATATAGTTGCGTAGCTATATATTCTGTGGCATAGCTAAGTAAACATCTTTTTTGGCTAAGTTTAAAGGAACGCCTCGCGAACAAACCGTATGAGAAATATAGATGGGCATACTTAATCGCGGCAAGGGAGGAGGAAAATACCATTGCTGAGCAGAGTTAAATTCTTAAAAGGGACTCATGTGTGTTGTGTTCTTTTGTAGTATTGTGTAATAAGGAGAATTATGTGTGCTATAAACAATGGTACACTGATACTGACCTTTTTTAAATTCTCGATAAAAATATTGTTTTACATGTACCCAAGTTTTTGGCAAATTGTTATGGTTATCAACTAATTTTTGACTTGAGGTTAGGTTCGCGATAGCATCGAAGATTGCTGTTTTTATTTTCAATTTGAAAAGGAAAGTTTAACTGACTTGTTCTCTTGCTTCTCGAACTAAAAACACGACGGAGAATCATTTTTAAACAAATTTTAGAAACAAGACGATTTTCTAACGTCATAATCTGGTAGGTTGGCAGCCTAAAAACACCAGAAATCACTACCTTTTCCCCCAACTTGGACAAAAAATGACAACAAGTTCCAGTTTCAGGACAATAATTTGCGGGCAAATTTTAGCTGTTTACACGTGACAATAAATTAAAGGTCAACTTTTACAATTTCTTGAGCATTTTCTTATCAAATCAAAATACGCTTTATTGTTATAAAAAAATTTTCTTTTTCATTAACAAAGCCATTGATCTAAAACTAAGTAAGTTAATGTATAAAAAGGACCTATACTAGTACCTGACTAAATAAGTCATATAAAAAAATATAAAAACAAGTTACATAAAACAAAGAGGAACAGACAACTTTTCTATACGTATACTCAAACTCACATAGCTTTAAAAAAATCGAATAGTAAAATGTTGCTCACAAAGCAGATTACAACTTAAAGCCTGGACCTGTCTAATTTCCTATTCGTTATACGAGAATTTTGCAGTGCGCATGGCTATTCCTGTATGGCTTTGTATAAATGTGCCAGGCCATAAAAATGCCACTTTCATGATTATTGTTTGCTTATCTAAAGGTAAATGTCTATGATTTTATATAGATTAAATAAATTTACCCCATAAATGCACCAGGACCAGTAAGTTTTCTTCCAATGATGTGTTTCATAATTTTTCCTAAAACTTCATATGTGGGTCCAGACACTTCTTTCTCCAATTTACCTTCAAATTTGTCTTTTAATTCTTCACTACAAAATGGTAAACATGAAGAATAGAAAAATAAACTTTTTAACAGAAACTTAACCATATACAGGGTGTTACAAATTCGATAATTGAATAAATTCGAAATATTTTTTTTTTATATAAAATAAAGTTTTTAATTAATATTGTGATTCGTTGCCAGGACCGGACTGACAATAAGTGTAAAAAATATGAATTTAAAAAATAAGTAAGGACAATTCATCATTATGAGAAAGTAATATCGCCATTACATTTTGAGGGTAGGAGGGTTTAAAAATCGGTTAAAAAAAAATCCAGGTCCGTATTTAAAAAAGTGAAGTTAGTGATGGCCGCTCGGAGACAAAACGGCGGATCTTTAGTTTAGTAACGTCATTTTGTAGAGGAGAAAAAGTGGCAATGACAAAGTGTCATTTATTTTTAAATAGCTAGTTAAATAAGCTCAGGAAAAAATAAAAACAATTTTGCAAAATTTCGGTTTTTTTCGAATAAAATCGGAAGTATTCGGAATTTGGAAACTTTTAAAGCGGCATTATAATCAGCACCAGATTGCACACCTTTGCCCCCATTTAACCGTTTCTCTAACTCCTATGGTTTCCGAGATTCCAATGCTGGTATGTCGAATTTGTAACACCCTGTATAAGGTATATCTTAACATAGTATAAAACAAAGTCGCTATCCTGTTCATGTCCCCTTATGTGCGTAAATCTTTAAAACTACGCAACGGATTTTGAAGCGGTTTTTTTTAGTAGATAGAGTGATTCAAGGGGAAGGTTTTTATGTATAATACATGCATAATATTGTAGAGAAACACTGATAAATTTAGAGGTTTGTTTATTTGCGCTTACATTGCAAACGCTGCTGGCTGAACCAACGGCCCAGCCGGTGGCGCGTGCCTATAAATAGCGCGTCGTCGAAGGCCGCGCTTTGCCCTATAGCACTTTATGATTACCAGCGATCGGACGCGTTTATCGGAGCTCTATAGCGAGGAAAATAATTTTATTGTATGTTCGTTCTTTAAAACGTAGTTAGGATTATTTTTAAACCGCACTTATATTAGGTACTAGCTTGTACCCGGCATGCGTTGCAACCCGCTGGTATAAATACAAACCCGATATATTAACCCGGCATGCCACTTTCTGAAATTGTACCCGTGCGAAGCCTGGGCGGGTCGCTAGTTAATAGTAAGTATATAATACAAATATTAATATTTAATTCACAATTTACACTTACTCTGTGAAAGGCAGTTCAATTGTTGTCTCATCATCTTCTTGTTTAAACAAAAACACTAAAAAGTGATACCTAGTCTGACCTTGCTTTATTGGAGGGTCCAAACTAACCACAAAAAACATTTGTCTGCTGTCTCTATGGGGCAAAATAAACAGACGCAAAACTGTAGACATGGGAATCTTGTAATCGAATGTCTTACCATGAAGTTGGAAGAAAGACTGGAAAATTTTGATGTCATAGCGACCACTGTAAAATAAAGAAGGAAACCAAAAATAGACAACAATAAAACACTTTTGCAGTAATGTAAAAATTTTTAAGAAATTGTATAGTTTATCTTAAAGCGGGGTAAGGCCAGTAGCAAAAGGGATTCAAGCATTAAGTCTTTACACAGTGCTTTCATTTTAAAGTACTAATTACTTTACATTATTAGAGGCCTTCAAATTATTAACTATTTAAAATTATTGTTTCCAAAAGCACTTTTAAAATGAGCCTCAATTACATTAAGCCCTCAAAGAGTTTTAAGAGCTCAGAAAGTGCTTTAAACCCACGAAAAAGGCTTCCAGCCATCTAAAAACACTGCAAGCTTTTACGTCCTGTCCAGCTCTGGCCTACACTACTATCGCTACAAAATTATTTACATACCGAGGTGTAAGACAAGGAATATCTCTGAATATGGCAATTGCATCTCCCGAAACACTGATAACGCTTGCTTTTGACATGACATGTTCTTGAAAAGCCTCTACAGGATCTGTATCTCCAGCTAATTCACTTGAAGGAATAAAAAACCTCATTTCCATAAGACTCACTGGGGCATCATCATTCTAAAAATAAGTTTAGTAGTATTTACTATTTTAAAATCTCCACTTTAATTACAAGCACAAACTTGTGTTATTTACCTGATGAAATTCCATAGTTATTTCATTCTTTCCAGCACTACATTGAGATACATGGTTTAAAGGGATTTCAAATGCACTCTTCTCTCCTATATTAAAACTCACAACAGATCCATTAAACTTAGCTGTACCCCAATTCCATCCTTTTAAACTAAGTTCTTTCTCCAACATATCAATTTTGTAAGAATTTGAAAAGAACTTTGCAATTTTGTCTCTTTCTGAATCTTTAAAGCCTACATATCTGTTTAATGCACCATTTTTAAGAAAAAGTCGTATACCCCATGTGCCAGCAAAATTTTGGAAGTTAACTGTCTCGAAGTCAGAAGATTGGATTTGTTCTACCTTACCAGTTTTGTTATTTTTAAATATGATTCCTTGGTCAGTCATCTTGAGTTTCCCAGGGGTCTGAAAAAATAAAGATACCCATGAATACTGATCAATTCAACTAGGAGGACTAAGAACGCAATTAAGGGATTATTAACTGAAACCAGTTTCCTAATTTTTGTGGCTTACACGCCAGCCGAGCAACTTATAACGTGTCTGTATAGCTTGTCTCGGTCTGGATCATCAAAATTTGAAATTGGCCTTTTTCGTTTTCCTGCCTTATTTTATCTATAAAGTAAGTCTAGGCAGGTACTTTATTATTATTACTAGTAAATGTAAATCTATGATTAAACAATAATATAATTTTTTACCATAGACCCTTTTACTTCCGACGATATATCGGAATACTCCAGAAAATCCATTATGGAGCAAGCTTAAAATTCACTTAAGAATGGTTAAAACTAATTATTTATACTTTTTGTAACTACAAAAACTATAGTAGTTGCTTAACACTTTTAAAAAACAGATTACAGGTAGTTTTTTTGTGGATTACGGCTTTTTCACTTTTCAGAAAATTGTTTGACAGTTTGACATTTCTAATAATACCGGGAAACGGCGACAAGCGACAAGGCAAGAAGGAGCGTTTGCGATTACTGTTCACCCCACAGAAAAATAAAAGGTTTATGTGTTCAGGTGTGTTCACCACCACTTCACCACAGAACACTAATGTTCACTTTGTTCAAGAGTAAAGGCCAGTGCACGGTACGGTACGTTCGAATGGCTAACCTCCAACGCACCCAAAAAACATACCTCTTTGTATTGAGCCCTCCATAGTATTGTGAACCTTGATTGTGAACACTCCTAATCTGCTTAAACTAATTTAGTTCCGCTACCATGCGGTAGAGGGCGATTGCATATAGTAGCCACCAACGAAATAAGAATACAACTTATTTCGTTGGTAGCCACAGAACACAGTTGATCTTTGTATTTTAGGATTTAGCTATAAAGAAACGTAGATATAGTTCAGACCGAACAAACCCTATAAATTTTCTTTGCAGACGACAACGCTGTTTTGCTGTTTACAAAACCGTTACGTTTGAAGTGTTGTCAACACGGGTATGAAACCGAGATGCAAAAAGTCGCAGCTGTCACTTGTCATTAAAGTCAATGGTTACCATGGTCACGCACTACAAAAGATGGCGTCTCTTTCAAGGAAATAAACAAGGTTGACTCAAATTAAAATACATATGCCAATGGCAACCAATCACATGGCTTCATTTCTTAACCAACCTGTTTGTGTTGATTTGTGTTCGTCCTTGCTCCTTGCAGTCTTTTTAATGGAGTATCATGGCGGTTCGCCGATGAATTTTTTTGTAATTTTCTCGGTAGTTTTCAAGATCTTGCTGAGAATGAGAATGAAAAAGAAAATGTAATTACCTGTCTCGGTAAGTTTTGGATTAATATATTTTACATTATATCTATTTTTAAGGATCTAAAAATAATAGGGTTCCAATTTTCCATCAGGTAAAGGTCAATGACTCTAAATTTTTATTTTAAAATAAGTTGTTCAATTTTTTTCTTTTATCTCTGGCAGAAGTAATTCAATTATCTTGGAATGTAGTTCTTCACTGATTAATGTAAATAATGCTTTGTGTCATATTATCATATCATGAGTTTGTATCGAGAACTTTTGGCAAGTCTGGAGAGAAGACTCGAGCTTTTCAAACCTAACATTATATTATCACATAAAGGATCTTTAAAGTTTATATTTAAGAATACTTTTTAGGGCATTGTATGGCTTATATACAACTGAAGTTATTCGGTTAGCTCATCGTTGATTGACTACCTGAAGAATTTTACGACTAATAAAATAACATTCGTAGAAGTGATATTGTTAAGTTGTGTGGTTAGCTAATTTTCCTTTAACATCTTTCTGTGACCTTGTATGAAATTGATGAAATACACAACTCTTTATTCTTTTTGATTTCAGGTGTTGATTTATACAAATCGAATGAAAAAAACTAATATTATTTTATTTATTTTATATACTTATTAAAATATGTACCTACCAACGAAATAATAATACAAAGGAAGTAGGGTTTTGCATAAACCGCCTAACAAAATTTGCGACGGAAGTCGGCCATCTTCAGAACCCACAAATGACTCCATGTTTGTTTTGGTGGTTGACCGTGGTTGACAGGTCGAGCTGTGATTTCTGCTTTCTTTGCTGTTTTTGAGTTATTTTGCATTTTAATTAGTTAAGTACCATATTTAACGAATTCTAGTAAACTTATAATTACTTTAGTGTGACAGTGGAGTATACTTTTAGCGCTGGACAGCGATTAAAACATTTTAATTAGTTGCTATTCTGGGTTAATTAATAAGCTATAAATATGGTTAGTTGTGCTGCTTGTGGGTGCTCCCAAACGCTATGAAGTAAAAACTGGGCATTACATTTCATCGGTAAGTTTATGTTTAGATATATAAACCTTTTTAATCTGTAGAGAAAAAAAATGTTATTTTAATTTAATATCAAAATACACATAACCTCCGAACCTCGCATGTCATTCATGGGCGTTCGTCTTATAAAACCAGAAAAATATTATTTATTTATTAATCGACTGGGTTACCCCATTTCTACAGAAAAGCAAATTAAAAATACCTATTGGTTTTTAGTTTTCCAAATAATTACCTAAGAAAAAAGGCATGGTTGAAAATTGTAAACCGAAGTGATTGGAATCCTACACAAAATAGAGTTTTTTGCTCGGAGCATTTTTCTGAAGATTGCTTTCACAGAACTTCAAGATTGAAAGTTAGATTGGTCCCAACTGCAGTAGTGCCTCCTTTTGAAGTAGCCAGGTTAAAAAATGTAAGTTTTGAAACTATTGTATCTGGTCATTACATGATATATTGGAAAATATGTATAGGTAGGTACTTAAGAATATGAATACAAATAATTCTGCATTATTTATGCTTCTGAGGAAGCTGCTTTGTCACTTTTTCATAAATTATGTATTGATAAAGGTTTTTAGATGTTTTACTGGTTTAATCTACTTTTAAAATTTTAAACCCATGGATAAAGAATGTAATACAATATGGGAGTGTAGGTACGATAAACAAAAAAATTCATATTTAAAGATTGAAGACAATGATGTTTCTAGAATGATAGAAACGTTTTCCCAATATTCATCTGAGGACGACTGGAGATACCATTGATTAAAAAAATAAATTCAAAGCAAGTCCCAAACCTTCTATCATTCAAAGAAATTCATATCAAAATATAAAAAAAAATTTACAAAGAGAGGTAGTAGCACGTTATAGGTACTTTTCTGTCATTTAGTAAAGGTGCCAAACAGATAATTAAAAAACTTATATTTTTTTGGCAGGTACGTTCCTATGCAATATCTTATGAGACACCATGTCAAAACCTGCCTGAAGATAATTATCCTACTGTGAATCTAACTGGAACATCTTCTGGTTACAACATATATTGGATATGCCTCTTCCAGGACATGGCTCTTCCAGGACATTTTACTATCCAACAACACACCTAAGATTTTAGTATCTTCCTTTAATCTTATATGACAATCATTAATGGTTACTGTTTCCGGATTCTCCAAAGTGTATCGGTTAGTCTTAAACAAGGTGATAACGGTCTTTGATTTATTTAATATCAGTTAATCTTTAGAAAACCAATAATTATTTACTTCAATCATAAATTGTTAAATATGTTGCTCGAGAAGCTCATGGTCTTTATATGATAGGATTTATTATCAGAACTTGTAAATACTTTAAAAATGTTAACGCCATAATAACTTTATATAAATCCCTGGTAGCTACAAAACTTTAGTATGCATGCACTATTTGGGATCCTCAGTATGCCAATAAGATTGCTCTTTTAAAATATATTCAGCGTAAATTTTTAAAATTTTTGTACTACAAGTCATTTTCAGTTTATCCGCCAAGAGGTACAGATCAAGGGCTTTTGTGTAATTTGTTTAATTTCCCTTCTTTAAGACTATATTGTGTATAGAAGCAAGAATTATTTTCTTATATAAAATAATTAGAGACAAAATAGATAATAAAGAGTTCTTAGGACTGCTTCCGTTTAGAATAGGCTTAGTCAATACTAGATCCGCTCATGTATTTTATATTCCTACACCGAGGACAAATCTATACAGAAACTCACCACTTATAAGACTGTGCTCTATTTTAATAAATATTGTGGAGACATTGACATAATATATAATTTAAACTATGAAAAATTAAAATTAAGGATTGAACTGCTTAGGCAAATGCTAATTGAATACTTATTATAGCTTAGGATAGCTTTTAGAAATGGGGTTTATGTATCTATAATTAACTTGTTAAGTTGTTGATACTACAAATAAATAAAATGTTTGTATTATCTGCATAGTTTGTCATTTAACAATTTTCTTGTCTACTAGAAATCTCATTAACATTATTTAGGTACATTATATAATAAACAGGACTATATTAAGTATATTATATTTTATTATTTTCTTGTGATTTGGTTCATGAAGAAAGAGTAAGGTTTTCTTAAAATTTTATTTTTTAACATAGACGTTTTAGCAATAATTTTGCCTTCATCAGTATTTATTATCTGAAACAATTTGTTTTTTGCAATTTTTTTTAATGTATAACAACAGGTGTTCTTTAGTTATTTAACCAGATATTTACAAAGGACCCTTTCACCTCCGTTACCTTATTTAAATAAATAATTAAAATAAATAGTTGTATTGTTTTATTACACCAACCTTAACGTATCTTATAGGTATATATGAATCTAAATATTTTTTTTCTTTTCTTTGCCAAATAAAATTTCATTAATCATTTTATTATTACCATTTTAATGATACGCCACAGAGGTGGACCGGAAACAGTCGTGCGCGCATGCGTCAAATGCTGCCGCCATCAGCACCCATCCCGGACAACTGTCAATCTACAAAACCCTACTTCCTTTGTATTATTAATTCGTTGGTACCTACCTATATTTAAATGATTTTGTGCAATAAAAAAGTTACACTAAAGTTTGTTTTACTAAAACTAAGGCTCAAGAATTTCGATATCAAGGTAATTTAATATTTTGGCATTTAAACTTTGTTATAAATAATTTTTAATAAAAATACGTTTTTATTACAAATCGTGCAGTGCTAATTGTATTTATTGGTAATGAAAACGTATTTTTTATAAAATTACTTACAACAAATTTTGAATTTCAAAATATTAATTTGACCTTTAAAAAATGAAAACATATGATTGCTTCCCCCTACCCCCCTTCCGCCATTATTAGTTCAGGCCCACTACACATGGCGCCACATTCGCATCTATCTGATGTCATTTCAAAGTCACGGCGGCATCGACCAATTAGCACGTTTATAGCGTTTCTCTTTATTGGAGTTCTGTGGTTGTCAATTTTTAAACAAAAAAGAACAAATAGTATTTTTACTAGTCAGTATAATTTCAATTTCGTAACAAGATTTAAAAATTTATTAATTTAAACGTGAATGTCTCAAATGGAATTTTGCACCCCTAAAAAACCAACTCAGGCACTTCTAAACAAAATCAAAATACCACCATCGCCTTATATGAAAAAGATTGGCTTTGGAACAGGTCAGTAACCAAATACTGTGGGGAAGAACTACTTTTTTAAACTAACAATTTTGTAGGTGTAGCTGTCTACGAGTTGGAACGCTCCCCAGCATACAACAAATTTAGATCACCCTGGGCAATTAAAAAGCTTTTAAAACGTAAGACGGTCAACACACTGCTACAAAGCCGTTTAAAAAGTGAAGCAGAAATATTACGACAGTTAGTTCATCCTAACATAGTTGGTTTTCGTGCTTATGTAGAAAGTAAAGATGGCAATATTTTGGCTATGGAAGAATGTCAAAGTTGCCTTGGAGATTTAATAGAAGACCAAAATGACAATGAAAAGGGCCAATTTCCTGCCAAAATCATTGTTAAAGTTGCGGCAGATGTTGCACAAGCTTTAATGTACTTACATAACACAGCCCTGTTAATCCATTGTGACTTAAAATCATACAATATTTTGATTAAAGGTGATTTTGAAATTTGTAAGTTATGTGATTTTGGCGTCTGCTTACCTGTTACTAAAGATGGAACTTTGAATAAAGAAAAAGCACCTGGTGCTGAATATGTTGGAACAAAGTCTTGGTGTGCTCCAGAAGTGATGGGTTATCCTCAAGATATAAGCACTAAAGGTATAAAATTTTAAAAACACTAAACTTGTCTGCTATTTACAATATTACCAATTTTTTAGCTGACATTTACAGTTATGGACTAATTATATGGGAAATGATAGCTCTGTGTCCCCCTTTAAATGAAGATCTTGCTGATAATATTAGTCAATGTTCAGATATGGACCCAGATCGATTAGACGATTTGATAGAAAAAATGAGTTCTAGAAGCAGGCCCCCCATTCCAACCAATGTTGATTTAGGTAATTTTTAATATTTGATCTATAAATTCCATTAAATGTAAAAAAATTAGGGGTTGACTTAGATGTACCTAATATAATAATTAAAAATGGGGTAAGATGTGTAAAATGTTTTAAACAATTTCTTTTGTAGGTGATGAGTACACAGCAATTTTGGAGATTTATTATTGTTGCACATATGAAAATAAAAATCTTCGACCATCTGCTGTTGACCTATCAATAATTATAGATGAAATTTTAAATAACTAATGTAAATACTTAGTAAGAGTTTAGATATTCTTCAAAGCACCTTTAGTTGTCTCTGTATTGTTTTTAATTTCTATGTACATTTTTCTTTAAACAATTCAGCGCATATAAAATAATCCTATTTTTTGCCCTCATCTGACATTATAATTTTTTCAAATTAGGACATACGATTACACCATCATTTTCGAGTAACTTTAAACAATATACCTAGAAGTTATGCCAATGCTGATGATAAACCCTTAGTGGGTGTACAGGGTTATCCAACCAAGACTAGACAAGGCGATTTTTTGACTTTTCCTGTACTTTTATAAAAAAACTGAAATAGCCATCTTAAGTCATTTTCTCCCGCGAATTCGAATATCTTCAGCAAAAAACAATTGAACATCAAACAAAAGTACTAGGGGTCACTTTGATATTTTTTTAAATGGAACACCCTGTATATTTTTACATTTTTAAATTCCACATAAAATTATAATTATTTTTTATTAAATGCACTATTAGTCTATACTTCATAGTTTCCGAGATATTGACTCTCGAAAAGTGACATTTTTGAACTTTGACAGCTTATAACTTTCTAACAGTACGTCTTAGAGCAAAACGGCTTACATGTCCCTATCTTCAATTTTTATTATCTTCCCAAAAAAATCAACTTCCAGTTAAACCGGAACAACTATATTTCCTTCTTTCGAGTTACATCCGGTTTAACCGGAAGTTGATTTTATTGGGAAGATAATAAAAATTGAAGATAGGAATATGTAAGCCGTTTTGCTCTAAGACGTACTGTTAGAAAGTTATAAGCTGTCAAAGTTCAAAAATGTCACTTTTCGAGAGTCAATATCTCGAAAACTATGAAGTATAGACTAATAGTGCATTTAATAAAAAATAATTATAATTTTATGTGGAATTTAAAAATGTAAAAATATACAGGGTGTTCCATTTAAAAAAATATTAAAGTGACCCCTAGTACTTTTGTTTGATGTTCAATTGTTTTTTGCTGAAGATATTCGAATTCGCGGGAGAAAATGACTTAAGATGGCTATTTCAGTTTTTTTATAAAAGTACAGGAAAAGTCAAAAAATCGCCTTGTCTAGTCTTGGTTGGATAACCCTGTACAATATGATAATATTGCCCAGTCTTTTATTAGGTTTTAAAAAAAAACTTCTTTTAAAACAATCATTTTATTTTAACAAAAATAAATAAATATTATATACAATAAACAGTATACTCACAAATTCAGTCTTTCCATTATAATTCTTCCTTTAACACAGGCTTTTTACTACTTGTATTAGTTTTAGTCAAAACATCTGTCAAATTAATTAAATATTTGAAATATTCACCAGTGTCATCTAAATTTTCACTAGCTAATATTTCATATTGTTTGTGCAGTGCCAGTATTAAATCTTTATTGTAATTATCCTCACACTTATTGATCATTGATTTCATAGCTAGCAAACACTTTTCAATGGAATCATAGTCACTTGCATCAATTGTAACTAAATCATGTAAAAGTTCGTTTAAATAGTGACACCAACTGAGATTGTACAAGGCCTCTTCTATGTTAATAAACTCATGGTTTTCAAAATTTAAATTATCTGTTTGCCTTTCAATAATAAAGTCATTCATTAAGGTAACCAACTTCAATTTTAACTTTATCGAACCTGATTTAAATAGCCCTGTAAAGATTGTTAAACCACCAAATTCAACAAATTTATTTTGAGCATAAGGAAAGGTTCTTAAAGTACAACTTAAAGCAGTAATAGCACTGTTCTTTATATGAGGATTTTCATCTAAATTTAAAATTCTTAAAAGTGTAGTTATGCCTCCAGTTTCAAGAATGTGCAATTTTACTTTTGGGTTGTTTTGAGCAAGGGTACTAAAAAGTTTTAAAGTTTCCTGTTTAACTGCTATATTTGTTGAGTTTAGTTTTTTGTAAATAATCTTTTTAAACCCGTCCATCTTGTAAAACTCATTTCCATTATCGATTTGATGTCCTAAATATTTAAGGTCCCGTAAAATGTTTATTATAAGATTATCATCAGGGTTTTTCTTCTTTTCTTCATCTTCAAATTTTTTAAATAATTCCTGTAAAATTTCAACATCACTTTTAGGTTGCAGTTCAATGTCTCCCAGTTCTTTTTTGAGTTCTTCCAACGTTCTGAACTTCTTGGGCATATCGTCTTCAGGATTTTTTTTATCAACATCTTTAAGAAATCTTTCCATTTCATCTGCTGTTACCGTGTTTTCATTTTCATCACTTTCCTCTAGCATTGAAAAACTTGTTGATGGATCTGACTTACCATCATTTATTTTTGCTTCTTTTTTACCAGTAGATAAATTTATTCTATAGTGAAGGCCAGCAGGGACTTTTTGACCTAGGGATAATATTTTAGAACATGGATAACTTAGTAACTATAGACCCGGGCCATTGTAAAATGTTATAACAAGTTATACTTATTGTAGTCTGAATGATGGCATGACATAATAACTAAAGTAAAATTTAGTAAGCCTGGTTCATCCAGCCTCGTAAGTGGTTCTCTATAATTCTTAATTATTATAGTTTAAGTTCTTACCTTCTTTTATAGTCTTCCACTCGTGTGTTGGTACAAAAACCTCGTCGGAGTCATCATTTTTATCACACGCTGAATTTGAAAGAAATAACAAAAACAATAAAAATGTGCCTTGTAAATACCTATTTTTAAACAGCATGGTCATAAAAGCTCAAAACCCGAAAAAATATTAAAATTCCTTGGAGTTGTCTGTCTAAATTCTACAAAACCATAAACTGAGGTTAGAAACTCTTGTTTGACAGTCATGAAATATTTGGACGCACATGATTGGTTAATTTAAACAAAATAGAGAGATGTTGTAACTCCTCATTGGCAAGACATTCCTTTATAAATAAATGTGTAATAAAAAAGTACTAGTTCAGTGAACTATGAAATCCATTTATAAAAAATAGGAAAGAGCTTTGTACATAAAAAACTACAGACCAGTGTCTCTCCTATAGAATGTAAATAAAATACGTGAAAAACTTATGTATGAGAATGGCTGGAAAGGCACGCGCTACTCTGATTGACAGAATGGCTTTAGAAAGAGAAAAAGCACAAGTCGTGCACGTGCTACATATTATATCAAGCATCCGAAGGACATCGTCAGTCTAAAATTATTTAGCATCGAACATTGAAATTCCCTTCTTCAACTTGTTCTGTAAAACCGTTTTCTTTCCACCTCCTCGTTGACGTTTTCTTAATCAGTGCCAGAAGTGTTTTACGTAAATTTTAACGCTTATTGCAATAGATCTCTAACAAGTAGAGGCTACTTTTTGCTTTCTGGGGCGGTGTCTGCATTTTAAGAGAAGGTCTTCGTTTTAAAAATAACTGAAGCAATAATTAAATAAATCTGGCTCAATTTAACTAACATTTTAATTCATTTTTATTGCAAATGGATTTATAAAAATGGAAATGTTTACAAATACCGAATCGTCTGACAGATTTGAATTTGACTTTTGTTGTGTTTCTAGCGGCGACTAAATATGGGACTGTCTCCGAGAGACATTTCATGAAACTAAAAAATATATATTTTCTTTGTGATAAGATGTAATCTCGTTTTTCTTTTTCATACCCTCTGATCTTGTAATTGGCATCCAAGCCACTTGCAATTCGTCGTAGAATACCAAATAAATAATTGCCCTTTTTGCTTGGCTTGTCAGTTTTGTGACACTATTGAGACACTTCCATCTAGTGCTGGGAAGTTTAGTTCACTTTGCCGATTTCAATCTTTCGTTCTCGTTCAATAAAGTGAATAGTTCAAAAGACTAGTTCGTTTAGTTCATTTAGTTCACTGATTTATACTGGCATATCGCCGCATGCATCGGTCGGTCAGGGTGACAAAACCTATAATCTCGGTCGTCTCGCTCTCGCTTGCGTAGTACATTCCGTTTAGACTTTAGTTCGCCTTGTTTCAATCTCTCAGTAATTACTGATTGAATCTTTTAGTTCAGTTGGCAGATTCGATCTTTTGAACTAGTTCGTTCGCGAACTACACAACTCTACTTCCATCAACAATTTGTACAATCAGCGCCCTCTACACAAGGATCACCCGCCATTTTCATTTTTCCTATCAAACGCCAAACGATCGTTCCGCGTTCTTTTTCGGCTCGCCCTTTACGAAGTTCTTAAGCCGGCGTCCGCTCACGTGTATTTCTGTTAATATCTCAATTCATCCTTTAAATAAAATGGCAGATGAGTATTTTTTCGGTATGTACAGAATTTACAATAATCATTTTATAATTTCCAAATAGTATTTTTAACTTAGGCAACTTATACGGGTTGCTAGTGGCCGCTGATGAAAGCCGGTATTTGGCGCCATTATTAGCCAGTGTTGATTATTGGATTTTTACCTTTTTATGTATTTTAGCTTTAACCCTCAAGGGTAAGAACACCAATGAAGTATGGGACCCAGAAGCAAAAGGAGCCGGCGCAGAGGATTATCAAGGGGGCCACAAACTTATTATTAAACAGGCTTTGCTGGGACCAGAAGCCACTGAGGGTATGTCGGTGTTTTAGTTATATAGTTAATTTTTAAGATGAAGGTATTATACAATATCGAATACTGTTTGAATAATTTTTTTAATGTTCATATTCATTTTCAACATGTTTTAGGAGAAGTAAATGTCATACAAGTTGAGGCGATGACTTGGAAGGATTCAGTTAAAATACCAATCGCCACACTTAAAGCCGGTGGCTCCAGCAACCAAGTATTGTTAGATTTATCATTTCCCGATCCTCCAGTAACTTTTACATTAGTACAAGGTAAGTACCAAAACAATATTTGTTAATAGTACTACCTACTAGGAACCACTCACTTACTGGCCTAAAACAATAATTAATAAAGCATGTTAATATATGTACCTACAATCCACACTCAAGAAGCATGATATGTAAATAATCAATAGTTAATATATTATTTTACCTATTAATCTGGCATCTTTTGATAAATATAACTTAGAACAAATCTTCTGTTACTATTAGGATTACACTGCAAAAATCATTTTATGCCTCTATTTCTTTCAATTGCTATACATATTAGGTATACAAAAATTGATTGCAACATTTTAGTTAATTTTTCAAGTACCTATCTACTGTATATTAGAAGTTTTTCAGTTTGTGATGTAGCTTCAGAGAAATTGTTTTTGACTTATATTGTTTGATGTTTTGATTGATTAGATTCTAAACTAATTACTTTATACCTACCTACTTAAATCCATAACTGTATGACAATCTATCATAATTTTTATAGGAAATGGACCAGTTCACATTATTGGCCATCATTTAATTGGCAGTCCGATGGAAGAATTTGATGAGATGGATGAAATGGAAGAAGAGATGATTGAGGATGAGGAAGGTGAAGAAGGCGCTGTAAGTAAAGCTTAATATTTTCAACTTATTTTCTTTTGCACTGAATCTCCTATTCATTTATTAAGGTTTTATTAGGTTGTAGACTGTTGAACACGAGAATTTGCTAAATATTTTATTTAGTAATAATTATATGTAATGTTTTATAATCTACCAACAATAACCAGTAAATGAGATGTTTAAAAAGCCTTAATTTATGAAGATTTGTAATTGTAACAGTTTTTTTAGATTTTATATTACGAATGAACAGTAGGTATCTAGGAAAACTTAATTTTTTACAATCATACAATCAACCTGATATGGTTTTTGTTTCCACCTGCATACCTACTGAAAATTAACTTTTATCAAAAATTATGGTATTTGTCTAGTCTATTTTCCTCATCATTTTATTTTATTTGGTTCTCATAATATATTGAGTTTGGCCTTTTTTGTAGTTATTTTTGTGAATGTCTTTGATATAAAGTCTGGATCTAAATTTTCCAACAAAACCGGTGCATTTGGCACTGCAGCAGAACATTGAAGTTTTAAATGTAGATGTGCCTGTTATATGTATCTATTGTTTTTTTTTAATAGTTTGGTGGTGTATTATAAAAAAATGTATATATTGGATGTAACTGTTATTTTTGACAGTTTCATTTGGTAGTTTTGAGATATTTTGAAATAGAACTGAACTACCCAAAATTCTTATAAATGATTGAACTAAATGCAATTAATAGGCTGATTATTAACAGTATGGAAAATACCAACTTAAATGCGGCTATCTTTCAAAAAACATTAAAAAGTTAGTTGTACCTATTCCTATTAGAAATAAATAGAATATTTTTCTTTACCATAATGCCAATATTTTACTTGTGAAGATTTGAATTAGGTGTTTCTGAGAGTATTTAAGGATTTATTTTTACCATGTGTCATTTTGTCCAAAATACATAAATACATATTTCTTCACAAGAAATGTAATGGCGATGTGCAATGTGAAAACATGCTCTCTTAAGTTTTAAAAGTAATCTCCACCAATCTATTATGCTTCTGACATCAATGTCAGTTTCTAGGAAACACCCTAGATCGTAAACTTGGAAAGAAGCTTGGAAATTTCATAGCTAAGAAACTGGCAAGTAATTTTTATTATTTTAGTTTCTTCTTCTATAGGTATCAATCTCTTATGTTTTCTAAACTGGAAAGGTATTGTTTATTTCATTCCTTTTTTGCTAGTAGCTCTATAAAATAGTTGTTTTTTTGCTTTCATTGAGCAATTTTGTGATTTGCCCTGGTTTTGTTGGATATCAGTAAATATTGGTTTTGGATACTAATTTTCTCTTATTGGCTATTAATATAGTAGATGTAATGAGTATTTTGAAAGGCTTGTTTGTAAATGAAAAAATTCTGATACAATGACATTTTTAATTTACAAATTATGTATACAAGAAGATATTTGGTACTATTCTATTGATACTCTAGTCTCAGAAACCGTATTTAAAATTCCAGGTCCATATTTGAACAATTTGACTTGACTAATAACGCCCTCTTGTAGAACCTAAAAACCGGCTATAAAAGTTTTTTTTTTTGTTTTTTCTCAAATCAACATGAGACGCAAAAAATTTAAAACACAAACTGATATTTTTTCTGGGATATCTCCAAAGATATTTGAAATTTTCTTTTACCAAACTATAAAGCCTCAATCCTACGTATCTTCGTAGCTCTTACCGTTTTTGAGATACCCATGTAGTCACACGAATTTATAGCACCCTGTATGTATGATTTAAATTATTAATAATTTCTACTAGCAAAACAAGTTCTTTTTTTTTTCTCTTACTATGTTCACTTGTTAGCACAGCAACCAAGTATGGAATTGTATACATAGTGTACTGGCATAAAGTCTCACTATGCATAAAAAATTAGTATTGTTTCTGTCTAACATAATTTATATTAGACTTATACATCTGTCTTCATCCTTTGAATTGCATTATCTATCTATTAAATAAAAATACCTTGGTGATACTGTGGAGGATTCCACAGGAATCCATCTGTTGGTCTAGTCCGTGTTTTATGTATAAAATTCAATCAATCAAATTATTTAAAACACATGTATCTGACTATAATAATTGAAATTAAAAATAAATTTATAGGTTTTCCCCTAAATTTATGAAGAAAAAGTAACTTAAGAACAAATTCGGTTGGGCCTGTTGAATTAATTTTATTTACTGTTTTAGGGTTTTGTATTTTAATTTGTCTGTATATAGTTTGCATGTTCTTGCATTAAAAACACAGTGGCCATTGCTTTAAACTATATCTTTCCTCGCATTTTAAAATTGCGTAAGCCTTTTAAAAAATATTCTAAGCTACGGTAAAAACTTCATGTTTGCGATTCCGTAACCGATTTTACAGCAATATAACCTTATTCTATTTTCTATTAGCCGGAGTACCCATAGGCGTAAGGGTGACGGGGTTGGTCGATTAGGCCGACATTTCAAAGAACGGCGGCAATCAACCAATAACATCTTAAAGAAATAGATACGCTGTCAAATTTACGCCCATGGGATCTAGTCTTATGCTCTTAGTATAAACAAGGAAGAACAAAGGGCGAAGTTATAGATTTTGAAGAGAACCTAATTAGTTTTCTTTAACCTATTAAAAGCGTTGAATCTGGAGATTGGTTTATTTATTTGCAAATTAATTACTAAATTGTACTATTTTAAAGTTTAAGCCTTATCGTCAAACAAGACATGACTTGCAGAAACTTTAAGATTCGCTACACGCAGAAGATGTGCCCTCTAGTTTAAACCTGCAATCTACTATGCTACTGTTACCTGAAGTTCGTCGAGTCTGCCTGCTCCTTTAAAGTGATATAAATAAATATTATGCATCTTTATGACTTTTTCGTGGGATAAACCGTTTTTGTACCTCAGGAGGTATGGTTTTGTGGACAAGGAAATCTATCAAATTCATTATTAATTTTACTTAATGGAATTTCAAATGTTGCTATTTGACAACTGTAAACATTGTTGTTTATCTGGACTACTGCATAAATTAATATGCTGGCTGATACAGGACAAAGAGCTTTGTCTTGTCGTCACAACCTCAAAAAAAATAGTTTTGTTTATGTAAAAAATAAGGTTATGTTGCAAAACTGTAACGATCTGCATACGATTTGGTCGCCGTAAATTTACAGCGGATGTAAGACTACGTCGGTACTTTATTATACAGAATCGCAAATATGTTATATTTCGATTTAATAAAGTAAGTTACCTTATCGCACCATTAATTTTTACTGCTCAGATTTTACATCATTTTACTATTATTGCATGCATAATAAATGTATAGTTGATGCTTGTCACCTGTTTTAAAACTTGAGTAATTTGAGTTTGACTTTTAACATTCCTTTTTTAGGAGGATGATGAGGAAAGTAGTAAAATGAAACGCAAACTTAATGGAAAATCAAAGGTGTGAAGACACTTTTTTTTAAATTCGAGGTGGTTAAAAAGTCCAACAAAGGGTTTCCTTATAAAAAAATGTCTTAACATATGGCTAAAGTTTGTATTTTCGTCGCTTGGAAATTTTACCTCTGTTTTTCTTATCTAACAAAGCAATGGAATAGTATTTTTTTTACGCGTACCAAGAGTATCTCACGCATTTTCATGCAGGAAAAAGTGCGCAAAAGTACAGTTTTCCGCACGCTTGTGAACAAAATGCAGTACCAAACACGTGTGGAAGTTTGCTGCTAACTGCAAGCATCTTTATTTCATACTCACCCTTGCGTTTACAAATATTAGTATAAGGCTCATTTATCACCGTTACTAGCTAAAGTATATATTTTTAAATACATATTACCCTAAACTTCGGTAAATTTTACGTTCAATGTAGGGAATCTATATTATTATAATAATAATACTAATTCAATTGACAACAGTTTGCCGAAAAAAATTAATAAAATATCAAAATGGTGGCATTTTAAAAAAAATTTTAATATTTTCTAGGACAGGTTTGTGACAGGCTTTTATTATAATGTTTTTAAGTTAAAGTTTTTCCTTATGTTTTGTTTAAATTCTCCAAAATTTGGCTTCTATAGGGAAAGTAAATACAGGGTGAAAATATTTATACACAAAATAGTATGACTACATCCATTGTGATCCAAGTAAGAATCAGTTAAATTCTTATATAATTCTTTGGTTGTTTTTTCATAGATTAGCTTCCCAATACTACATTATGTTTTTCTTTGAGAACAATAATTGGAAACATTTTAATAAATGTAGAAACTTTCCTACACAACTTGGTTTTTATTTCGCCCTTATTTTTTTATTTTGCCTTTATCTCTTAATAAGGATAAATTCTGTAGTCGTGGACTTTTTAACCACTACGTAAGAACAATACTGAAGATGATATTTTCTTCAATTGCAGGAAGAGGAGGAGGATGATGAAGAACCGAAATCCAAAAAAGCCAAAACTAACAACACAAAAGGGAAAACCCCAGTGAAAAATAACGCCAAAGCCAAAAAGTAAGGGTGTTCGGTTCCATGTTTTTAACGTATGACTTAGGTTAGGTTTTACTTTTATGTTCGCTGGAATTTGTATGTTACTTTCGTGGTTTATTTAAAGGACTTTCCTATGGTAGTATTTTCTAATAATTCTTATGCATTATTAATGTTCTCGTGAAAGTTTTTATTCCAAAACGTAAGTTTTATATTTATAACTTTAATTGTAAGACTCAATACCACACTAGGTATTTTAATACATAAAAGATCAATTGTTGTAAATATACAATCTCATTAAAATAGTTTTTTTCTAAGATTTGTTTTTTGTTTGTTTTCAGTTTAGTTTCCAAACTTTTCGATTGTAATAAATTACAACAGTAAATTTTTGTTTTGTTAGTTATGACCTGGTCCAAATTCCAATTTACTTATTGACAAGTCTGATGTTTGTTACTTCCAATTTAAATTCGCAAGAGACCTAAGACAGTGAAACTTGTTGTGAGGAAATATTTATTTATTGAAAAATACAAGTTTATATGCTGCATCTATAATTTCAATAGGATTATGTGCTCCTGTATCAATCAGTTGTATTATTAAAGATGGCTGAAGCCTGTATGTTCATCATATAAAAATTAATTAAAAAAGTATTTATTGTCGAGTTTATAAAGTAATTAGTACCTACATATCGTTCCATTTATGGAAGAACGTCACAACCCAAACATCCGATCCGATTTTTTGGGATAGCATAATACCATTTGAACCATATCGTTATATTTATATGGAAGATCGTCATAGGCGTAGTTCTACAAATAACCGATAAATGGCGGTAGTGTCGTTTCAGTCTGTCATCAAATTGCTAACTACTTTACGCGGAAGAACGTCAGTTTTTAAAATGATTCGCGGGTGTCTGCATTGCTTTGTTTTAATTTTATGGAAGATCGTCTTAATGTCAACGTGTCCATTGGTAAGGCAGTAATATTGTGGAAAATTAATATCAATTGTGTCTTTAAAAATCCCGACTATTTTGCTAAAATTTTAGGTAAGAATGTCATTATTAGTTACGTCTATTTTCCACAGACAAATGCATAGGGTTTCTCCTTATATTTTTTCTTTGTTAACAGGGACTTTGTTCAAACTGTGTTTTTTTTTTCTATAAATTAATTTGCCGTATTCATTGCAAACAAATTATGTCTGTTCCATAAAAAATTTATTGTCTTGAAATCAATACTAAGCACTTTTATTTTTTATTTACGTAACATATTTCGCTTATTTTTACCGACAAACGCATAGATTTTTATTGGAAATAAAAATTGGCGATCCTAAATGGAAAGATCTTCAAGAAATAGTTCAAAAGGCAACGATACCATCCTTTTAAGCAAATTTCTACTAAAGCGTTTAAATCTGTAAAGTGCTCTTCTGTAATTTTTTTTTGTTAAAAAATGTTTAAACTCTATAAATAATCAGAAGTACTTTGGTTGTTGCTGATGCCAACAAAAATTTATTGTCTCACTATTTAAATTACGGTAATATTTTATAATATAGTAGAATAGAACGTCACAACTTCGATGTGATGTTTCCAAAAAACACAATACTAAATAAACCCGGGCAATTTTTTTTTATAGAAAAAAAGACAGAGATACCCTTCCTCATTTCAATAACTGATTATTAAAACATTAACAGTTCATTATAACACTTTAATGCATTAGAAACACTCTATGGATATTTTATTGGCTGCAGCACAATAAATATTAACAAGTCAATTATTCTAACATCTTTAAGCCCCGATTGTGAAATTTTAAATTGTGACGTTTTTTCGTAAATGGAGTGATATGATTAAGAGGTCTTTGTCATGAGTTACTCCGGAAGACATAGTCGAGTTTTCACAAAGAAAGTGCGAGAAATATCTATGATCGATAAAATGCGGTTCTTTATAAATATCCGAATGCAACTGGTCGAACCACAACCCTATACTATAGTCGAACCGGCCTATAGTTGAGCCTTGCCGCTTTCTTAACGTAAGATATTATTCAGACAGAATTTTACAGAAAATACGTCGATTCTATCTTGTTCACATGCCGATAGGAATACATTTTTTTTTTATGAAAGTAGGGCTACTTTAAACTTAGTACGGGCCTGTCTCTTCGCAAAACGCTTGCGCCACGACCTCTCAAGTATACTGCTTGACCTGCACCTTTATCGAACTTGTTTATCAATTCTATCCATCGCCCCGCCCCGTGTCTGTCTTGGAAATAATATTTCTGAGAGATGTCATTTTGACCCAATATTTAAGCGAGTTCGGGTTTGACCTCGCAGATAAGACGTGAGCAAGGAAGTTTTTAGAAAATGTGATTAGGTACCACTGAGGAACCGGAGTTCAGACGACGTTGATATTTATCGAACGATCTCGATGTTTTACTTTTATTTCCTTACCAAAAAATTCTGTAAACAAGTTTAAACGTATATTTGTGAATGAATTTTGCCGAAATGCAGAATATTGGCAACTTCTGTGCCATTTACACTATTTTTTATTATGACGATGTGGTCGGAAAATGGCGATAGTACAACCGAAGTAACAGTTCCAAATGGTAATCATCAATTCAAACAAAATGTATACGTCCGTTTCTGTATTGGCAAATTTCACGAAAAGTTAAATTAACTTCCCGCCTTTTGAAAATTCCCTTTTAACAATCGGTCGAAACTCTCCGATGAAGAATACCAGTTCCTCACCGACGTGATAAATGAACGACGTTCAGTTTTCTCTGAAACGCTAAAATATATTTTTTTAAAAATTTGTTGACTTGGTTGTTGCTTAGGCGTCGGGTGTCGTAGCATAGATATTTACCTTTAAATTGTCTATGTGTCGTAGTCACAAACTCGTAAGGCGGACTATAATAATTATGAGTACTAATCTCAGACCATTAGTGCTTGGTCTGAGGTACTAATAATATATTTGTATGCAATTGGCGGCGGCGTAAGCAATAAAAACAACGAAGGAAAGGACAAAGTGGGCGAGGAATGGCGTTTCCCATATTAGGAGTTGAAACGAACTGCGAGATTTTCAGGGGCTGCTCGTGGTATTTGTAGTGAGGCTGTTGAAAATTTTTTTAGCAAGGTTAGATTTTAAAGTTTAGACAATTTTTTTAAATCGCTATAACCACATTTTGACCAAACATTGTCGCTATTATTTGTTGCAAACAGAATACACGGCCAGCAAAATAATTTGTTTAACGTTACACTACAAGTAAGCCAGTCGTACTTTTCGTACCAAGTGTTTTGAAAGCTCCGATTTGATTTCCCCACCCGACCGATAGTAACGAGACGTTTACTCAAATCTGGAACAGGTCGCTTTACTTCTTTTACTATGTACAATAATGTATCTTCATAGGAATTAATACTTGAAAAATTCTGCTAATTTACTAAAAAATTAACAAGATAACAAGTAGGATTGTGAATGTTTACATTTACCTGGGGCCGTTGTGACGCTGTGCTAGCTAGGTCCCGCTGAATTCATTTTTCGCTAGTAAGCACAAAACAAATAAACTAATAAGTATAATAAAAGTAATTTAATATTAATATTTTAGAAAAATCACTGCCCACTGTTGGAAAAAAAGCAAAACAAAAATCAGTATGGAAAACCACAAAAGTATTTACCGAAAACTATAATAAAATACAATGCACTATGCACTCTCTCTAAACTTTCAACGGACAACCTGTTAATCTAATAATAGCATTTCTCCAAATACCGTGTCGCGGCGTTCATCTTCTTTATAGATTAGATTAGTCCCCTCGCGTTCGCATTAAATTTACGTAGAGAGTTGAGGCTGGCCTCAGAAGAATGTTTTTATGCTCTATTTAAAGCTAGATTCGACTGGACTATTACGGGTATTATACATCACATTAGATATTTTCACTAATACGCTAGACAATGAAGCGGGAGGCCGGGCCTCTAACCATATACGACCGCATGCAGAAATGAGATGGATGATATAAGAACAAAACACGCAAGGGATCGTAAAAGACTAGGAAGCGCGAGACCGGCTTCTACCATATAGGTACGACCGCATGCAGAAATGAGATGGATATTTCTAGCGAAGCGCGTTAAGATTGACGGCATTAATTCTAATGGATATATATTTATGCAAATAGTAAAGTAATATAAATTTGTAATTTATTTAATTTGCAAAATTATTGGTGAGGCACTGGAGATTTTGCCGTTGCCAGATATCCGTCTTTATCTACTCTTTAGAGGGCTATGATTGAAATAATTAAACAGTGTGTCATAAAAAAAACAACAGTATTTTTCTTAATTTTATATTAACCAAATCGAACTTTTGGTACACAAGCTTTATATTTGTAGGAGCAGAAACGACCATAAAAAATGTGTGTTCCACTCCTTTGTGTCAAACAAGAGGCAATTGTAAAAAATATAAACTAATAAGTAGAAATATACACAAAAGTTGTCAATAGAAGAAGTATTAGTAGTAGAGTATGAGTTATAAAGATTAAATATTGCAGAAAATTATATATAATAGCTGTATAAAGAGTATAACACTAGGTTAGGAATAATAAAGATTATAGAGAATATTACAGTTAACTTACGATCTATGGATATATAGCACACTTACAATACACAAATAATGGCATTTCAAACCATTATCACAAAAACATTATAAAATTGTCATCTTTCATATCAATTAATTAATGTTCTAACTGGAAGTTTGGTTGACTAGTCACAGCAAAAAATGACAATAAGCTATTTCTAAAAAAATATCGTATATAAATACCTCTGCAGTGGTAAAATTTAGTTTTACTGTTTTTAACATTTGTGCTTTGTCAATTTTTATTATTTTCATTAAAAGTTTAAATTAAGTGTATTTGTTGATATCTGAATTATGAGTATGTATAACTTTTATGACGCCACCTTGGTACCTCACTTATTGGATTTTATTGCAATTTTTTTTATCCTTATAAGGATGTCTTTAAAATTCTCCCATGCTCTTTTATTAATTTAACAAAAAAGTTAAATATGGACTCTCAAAGTAGAAGTTGCGTTTAAAGTTTTACTAAAAATAGCTTTGCATGGGGAAAGAAAATGTATATTTTAGTATGTGTTGATTGTACCCACATATGCCAGCGATAAAAAAAGTTAAAATTTAAAAAAAATTCTGATATAAAACCAACGATTTAAAAAGTTTCATATTCAAAAAGTATTAAATGAGATATGGTGGTGCCATTAAGAGCAAACGCTTGTGACGCATTCGCCCATTATTATTTCGTTTATTTTGGGTAGTAATTAACTACAGTTTTAAGCAGAAAAAAATTAATTGATGAATTAATAAAAAAAAACGAAATTTTTGTCAAATTTGAGCATATTTCTTTTTCTGCTTTTATTAATTTATAAATCCAACCTTTTTTAACGTAAAACTGTAGGTAATGGTACTCCAAAGAGGGGTATTTAACTGATTTTTGGATAAGTAACGAAATATTGATCAAAAAACGAAATGGCAAATGCGCAACTAGTGTTTGCTCTTAATAGTGGAACATACTGTATGATAAAAATTATAAAACCAAATCTTGACACTCGGAATTCTGTCACCTACTTAGGAACTTGAAGCTAAAACAAACTTGCAAAATATTTTAAAGGATAATTTATACTTAAATATAGTGACGTAAGCGACTTATAGTGTAATATATAGTGTTGAAATTTTGAAAACAATTAACTGATGGGGACAAGTCTAAAATGCCACCATAAATTTGTAATACATCTAAGGCTACATTATCTTAACGCCCTTAAGACAAGCGGAATATTCTGCCTGTTGAGTATTTACGTTAATTTAGATAAAGATAAATTCTTGACAGCTATTTTTCTTATAATTTTTGCGCCTAATTTTGAATTTCAACACCTACATTTATATATTTTATGCATGCTTAAAAGTTATAAACATTGATATATTTTAATAATCGTTTAATTAGCTTACACTAATCTGATTCTCTTTTATATCTCGGCTAAACTGTTTAAATAACGTTTTGCTAACAGTCCCGAGGTTTCGCTGCAAACTAAAAAAAAGCGCTACCTGGACCTGAAAAAACCCAGGACTGTTTGCAACCAATCAAGTAGGCTATAATACAATAGTATAATTTTATCCGTAGAGTTAATATTACCTATAGCTGGCGACGCACAACCTTCGAAAACTTGTACAGCACGATTTAAATTAACAAAAACCATATCGCCAACTGCACTAAACACTACTCAAATATGAAAACGAAAACAACCTATCAAAGCATAAAAATAAACCATACACTACCTATACAAAATGAAAAATGCGCCTACAGTATGATGGTACAGTTGTTTTGTAAATCGTAGCAATTTTTTAAAAATTTTGGCACCTACTGTAGACATACCCTGCTGTCAAATACCAATCAAGACTATATCTACCGAGACCTTCTCTATATAGTGAAAATTTGGCCAAGAACTAAAGAAGTTGGGTACCTCCCTATTATTCACAGCTGTTGTCTTTGGTTTTGACTGCGATTGGTCGATAACGGTATATTATATTATACTTATCGTCATACTGGGCTAAGCCCGCGAGAACTATGTTACCGATTTACGCATAATCGCTTACATAAAGTGAGAGCGGCTGTGTTCCAGTGTGAATATACTTTACTAAATGTTTTAAAAATTAAAATTGTAGGTTAGGTCAGGTAGTGGCATATATGGCACTGTGGCTTTACCGCACGAGCTGCCACTGATTAACCTAGTTAGTTAATAGATCTTGGGACAAACTTCCTTTGACCGTACTCTGATAAAGTCAACAAACTATATAATGACTTTAAATTTTGCAGTTTTTGTCTTAATATTTTTAATTCACTGGTGTTTTACTGGGTTTCTGACGATTGAACTCTAACAGGCCTGTCAAACACATCAACCTAACAACCCGATACATAGAGAAAGTCTTGTTATGAAATATTGGTCCATAATCTAATGGCATTTTGATTTTGTCTCTTGTGCAATGCTTTTTTTAAAGAAAGTATGTAATTGATAACAATAAAATAATTACAAAATTGCAGACTTTTCAAAAATTTCTTTTACATTTGGGAGCACTGCGGGCAGTAAAGAGAGCAAGAAGAGGACGTATTTCAGACAATAGGTTAACTTTTCTATAATATGTTCTTTTTAGTCGATTACTTAGTCCTGATATTGGAATAATGCAAACAAAAAGTCATATTGCGGAATAATAATTTTTCTTTCATTTCCACCTTACCTACTAACTAGTCAGCATTTTTACTACGTTTTCAAAATTTGCCTTTTTCCAATATTTTAATGTAAGCAGTGCTTAAAGGTTTTGAAAAGGATAGCATCATTTCAGATGTTAAATTTGTGTTATTTTTACAAAAAAAAAACAATTCCTTGGACTACTAAAAAGATATTTTTTAAGATATCTGTCTGGTCCGAGACATGCATACAGAATTATATACCTAAATTGTAAAATAATGACTGTTTCAATTGGTATTTGACACATTTCCCAAACAAACACCCACAAACCACAAAAATATCACATGACACATTGAGCCACTTTGTACAAAACGAACGAATGACAGTATAACGTAACACCACAAAAAATGTTCAGTTGTTCACCAATCAAGAAGACTTCTTGGCAAAATGTGTACGTATTCGTAATAGCGGCTCCGAAGCCCAAATTAAAGGCAACTTAATATATATTTGGTGTAAAAAATTATCAATAGTATAATATTAAATTAAACAATAAACTTGCAATAAATATTCATGTTTGACGTTTGTCAAAAACCGTTTTTCTAAACGAATTTTTAATAGAAGACGAGCAAATTGCGTCAAATAAGCTTTGGTGCGAATACCGGAATGAAATAATAATTTAAATAATCAGTCTCGTTAATTGCAATGTATGAATACTTATTGCAAAGTAGAAACTTAGCAACCATATTTTGAGTACGTCGTAAATATCATCTCTAACCCGGCAAAAATCCTTTAGTTCTAGATACCATAATATGTAGTCTACTAACTGAAAATTGATGTCGATAAATGCTTTCCATGCTTTGAAAAAACATGTCGATTGAAATATTGAAAAAAAAGTACATTTGCGATAATATTGACGAGTTCATTTGAGATCGAGGTACCTATGTCACTGCGTAAAATATCTATAACCCTTCAATGGCGGTTCTAGGATAACGTTAAGGGGGATAGTAGATTAAGACCGTAGACAGCGAGAAATTTCGAGGGGTTTAGATTGCGCTTGTTTTAGACATTTCAAAAAAAATGTTGGAGTCACGTCTAACGTTTGTTCGCCCAAGCAAGGGCAAAGGCAAGCAGTTTTCCTTGTCGTTATTATACTTTTCAATAGAGAGGAGGTTGATTATGGGTCCAAAATTGCTAGGTTTCTTAGCGACACTAATTGTTTACTCTTTAAACCAGTTCCGGGGGGGGGGGGGGGAACCTCCATTCTGTTCCCCTTGCTACGGCCTTGAATGGCACAGTGTCAGGTCAACACAATGGCAAATTATATGAATTGAATTGACAAAAATTGTTTTTGGTAATTTAAAAGTCTTCAACTTTTAAATAGATGATTATGGCCATATTTCTAGATTACGGGGGTTGAGGGGGTGGGGGAGGGATGGTGTCAGAGCCACCATAACTTCTCCCTGGGCTACGGTCTTGCATGTATAAACCATAGATAGAAAACTAACAATGTGCTGAACATTTTAAATTTTCTTTGGCTTCAAAAGCCTAAAATGAAGTTAGAAATAATATCCATAATATCCATAGTGCGAAATTAATTTAAAATGGTTTTTATTATGTTTATTTTCATTTATTGTTATTGGGCCGGGGGAGGGGTTAAAAGCGGGCTCGAATTTGTAACACCTTGTATATGGAACCTCAATCGTTTACAAACCTTATATTATTGCAAATATATTTTTAAAAAATCAGAGCGTTAATCATTCTTCAACCTTTCTTGGAAAGAAATGTCTTTTAAACACTACTTTAAGTAAGTCCCTGAAGGTTCCTGTTACACTATGTGACAACACTGAACTATTTTGCAAGAGCACACGGAACAATGTTGCCAAATGGTATAATTTTATAAGTGACATAAAGATAAGTTAATGACATAGTTGTCATAGATATGTCACATGTAAATTTTTATATTCATATTATATAGTTATGAATAGCATTGAGTCAAATAATATGGCCATGGTTGCTAAATATCTCAAGAACTAAAACATAAAGTATCTTTGAAACTGCTTAAAGATTACACTGCCACAGTATCGTAGGCTGTGAGTCCCCCGTTTGCGGTTGTGGCTTGCCCTGTTTCGTTTCTAAAAAAAAGAAAAGAAAACACAGAAAAATTAGTACAATAATATGATTATTAACGAAATTGTTTGAAGTAAGGCTGAAACAGACAAAAAGTTTGTTATATAAAAACTTTTCATGGACAAATACATACAATATAAAACGGGCATTACTTGGAATTAAGGAAGCACAGCTGCTTTTACAGTTTTTTTTTTGATATTCTTATATTTCTTTTAGGGAATTAGCTGTCCTTAATTACACGTGTAAATCTACAGTGAAAATGAATAATACATTAAATGTATTCATAAATTTTATATTGATATTTTTAAAAGCGACCTGAAAATCAGTCCAGTTCGAACTTCACCGGTCTAGGCCGGAACATCACATTTTGTTTGCAGTTTTTGATAAACGATTCTTTTGGTGGGAATATAGCAATGACAGCAGCGCAAGATAGACATTTCATTCTCTTTCTCCGCCCCAAAAGAATCGCATTGCCAGTGCGTATGCTATGGTGGCAAATATGGTGTCTGTATAAGTATGAGATATAAACGGTATGTCACCGGTATAATAAAATATATTAAGATATGAGAATATGCCATGCTGGGTGACTAAAAACTAAAAAAGCAAAATGTATGTGATGAATGTATGTATTTGACCAAAAGCACATTTGAAACCAAAAACCACAGTTATTTAGTGCACAAACTGTTAAAAAAACAACAACACATAACATTTTGACAAATCACCAAAAAAAAGTGCAAAAGGTAAAAAAAAACATAAAAAGCGATTTACTGTGCTAAAACTTACAGTTTCCTGCTTGAGAGGGATTCATAAAAGGATAACTCATAGTTTATTATAAACATTTTATTTTAAATCTGAAACATATCTACATTAACGTTTTGACGCAATTTTGCAGACGCAATATGTTGGCTCAGGCGGATGATATATCGCAACTGCAATATAACGAATAAACGTTAATTATGTTTCAAACCTTATCGTGATGAATCAATATGACTTAACTTTAAAAATGCGAATGAAAAAATATTTGGAAGGCCTTAAAAAGTAACTGTTAAAGATTAAAAGTTATTTGATGGAGGTAGGTTTAAAACCTACAAAAAATATTCATTAAAATCTAAATGATCGTACATTTTAGTAAAGCAAAAAAAAACAGTTAATTTACTCTAAATATCCCAATATAGTTACTAGTACAAAGTCAGCACTGAAATTTTCGATGCACGCCCGTATATAGCCAGGATTTTGTTTTGGGTGGAGAACTCGCAGGAAAAAAATATAGCACCAAGACATTTGTATTATAATTATTGTAAAATTAGTTTTACTTTCACTCCGTAATAAAGTCCACAATCTATATAGAATTTTTCATTTTTATATGTATTTTTTAAGATTCAATAAAAAAAAAATGCTGATATACTTGAATGTTATTCTTCATTTTACGAGACTCGGTAGATATAACAAAAAGGCTTTTGAGCGTAGTTAGTAATTCTCAACGTCATTAAATCTATTGCCAACCTATTTCGCGTTGCTTTTTTTAGTTTATTATTTTATTAAGTAACATTTAAAGAAAATAAATATCGTCGGCACATTATTTAGGTAATATCTGATATATTACAAAAATATCAATTTATTTCATACTAGCGTGTACCCGGCATGCGTTGCAACCCGCTGGTATAAATACAAACCTCATATATTAGTACCCGGCATGCCACTTTCTGAAATAGCACCCGTGCGAAGCCGGGGCGGGTCGCTAGTTATACATAAAAACCTTCTTCTTGAATCACTCTATCTATTAAAAAAAAACCGCTTCAAAATCCGTTGCGTAGTTTTAAAGATTTAAGCACATATAGGGATATCAGTGGCGGATTTACAAATTTGCCGCTAGTAGGCTATTCAATTTTTGCCGCCCCTATATCAGTAACGGCTCGTGAGTTGTGAAACAGGTGAAGTGTTCGGGAAAGAAAAAGCCCGCTGTAGGCGAAATGCGCCGCAGGCGAAAATTTTTTAAGACCACGCCCAAATTTGGTCAATAATTTTTAGTAAATATTTTTAAAATTTATGATTACCGTAAAACGGGGTGAATGTAGCCCCCAGGTGTGAATATGGCCGAAAATATAAAAAAACTTTAACAATTCATATCTTAAAACTACCAGGATTTGAATGAACAAAACAACAAATAATGGATAATATACACCTAAAATATAAAAAAAAAATATATGCAGCCATCACATGTTTAACTTTTTTGTATTTGGCTGACCTGAAAAAAAATCACAAAAAATTGCCCAAAAATATATCTTAATAACTTTGTTTGTCACGGTGCGATTTTATTTAATATAAATCATTACATTTTTTTTTAGGGCATTATTATGTTTTACAACTAATGTTTTTCCAATTATTTAAAATTCCTTTTGCTTTCCGAGATAATGGGCGGCCATATTAACCCCTTACATTTTTTGCGTTTTTGGGGGTGACTTTGGCCACGTCGGATGTTACTCCTGGCAAAAGTATTGAAAACAGACATGTAACCGATCCAGGGGAAAGAAGCAGGAAGACGACAGAAAAAAAAATAGATAGAATTTTGCCTAATAAGAGAATATATAGAAACAGTTTTAAGTTAGGCAAAGCTTCACAGCCACTAACAGATAACGAAAGTGATGATGACTCATCACTAGATTATACATCTTCGTCAGAGGGCGACGACTGGATGGTACCTCTGTCATCAGACAGTGAACCAGAGCTTGATCAGCAATCTGACGATGTTAATGTTAAATATGAAAAAAAATATTTTTCTGGAGATTCAAAAAAAAAAAATAGAATGAGTTCCTTTGTCAAAACGATCGAGCCCTGTGGTGTGAGCTCGTGGAAGTGGCCAGAGAAGGATGATATTCTTTGGTATAAATCAATAGACATTATGGAGGGTGAAGAAAAAAAAACGTCCGAAACGTCGGCAAATAAAAATTTGGGTTTCATTTGCTCCCTAAGATCCTTAAACCCATAAAAACCACCTACAAAAATCAGTTTTTAATGTCCAACATGTATTTGTTAAATAAATTAATAATATAAACATGTTTTTTTGGTTTAATTTTCAATAGAGTATATCGTAAATATATTTTTTATATTATAAGTGGCCATAGTCACCCATTAGAAGTAGTGCAAAATGAGCGTAATCAAATTTAAATAGGTGGCCATACTGACCTCAAAGTAAGGGGTGGATGTGGCCACCCTATTTAAAAAAAAAAAGGGTGAACAAATTTTTTTGGGTCTTCAAGAGGCGAAAAATCCAAAAAAACACCTACCCATCCTATATAAAAGTCATATATTGAATGGCTGCCTAATAATATAGAAATTTTACAAGTGTTTGAAAATGAAAAGTGGATTATAGTCACCCCGTTTTACGGTACCTACTTATTTTATTGAAAATGAAATTTCTTTCTGTAAAGTTTCAACTACCTTTTTTTATCCCCATTAACAGACAGGGCCAACAATAAAGTTTATTTAAAAAAATACTACCCGTCGACCATGAATAAAGATTGTACCATTTATTTCTGTAAGACAAAAAAAAAATGTTGGGCCAAATTTGCCGCTCCTTAAAACCTGCCGCCCTAGGCTCCAGCCTACTCAGCCTAATGGTAACAAGCACTGAGGGATATAGGGACAGACGGGCGATAGCGACTTTGTTTTATACTATGTTAAGATTACCAATAGAATATGCAGTCGATATTGATATTATTTAAATTTTGTGTAAAAGCTAGAACAAATAAATAAATCTACGCGAAATAGATTATAGGTTGGCAAGCATGTTGATACTCCCACCTTAAGCTTTCACAGGGCCGTGTACTCTACAAATTTAATTGTATAGAAAAGGGCTTTACGGAAACTTTGATAGGGTGGTAGGATTACTACTCCTCCCACTAACGTCCAAAAAGTGAGTGTTAACTCCATTGGTGTCATTTGATTGATTCTTGGACTCTGGGTAAAAATGCTATAGAAGCCTAATAACACAGAATATGTATATAGTTACGCAAAGCTGCACAGTAATGACAAACATGATCGTATGTTAAGAAATGAACACAATAAAATGTACTCGGCGCGAGTTAATAACAGATCGATCGAGACTCAGCGTTGCCAACTTCTGTTCGAGCGTGATTCACATTGCACTCTTACATTCCCCTTCCAAAGCAGCAAATACGTTCCAATAGCGAAGCACCCACAGCGATGTTTAATGTTTTCTATCTTGCTGAATTTTTCAGGTAAGCGTACGGTGAAATGTCTGTTTTGAAATAGTTTATTAAATCTTACCAGATAATCTGCTCGGTGGTAAAAATATATTTTCTAAACGGGCCAATAAGGTGCTCTTGACGGTGTCCATCTCTTCTGCTATGTCCGGCAATTTTATTTTCCTATTTACTTTACGAATCTTACTAATTGCAACATGTGTAACACGCACTCGACGGCCAAAGACTAGAATTTGGTAACTCTATTTCCGTTTATGAAACCCATAAAAAATTATAATCGTCCCAAAAAAAGCCCAGAGAAAATTCCAAAACAAGAAGTGAGGTTATGTATTACGTCAAAAAATGTCGGTTTTGTCCGGAAAGTGAACCTAATCACGTTCCAGGTCAACCAATTTAAGGCCTTCTGTTCTGTGATGGTAAATTGATAACAAGGAACGTTTGTATGACTAAACCCTTTATTTTTCTGTGTATGACTGCGTACCGTCTCACTGCACTTTCTCACATCAAAGATGACACTGAACCAACCAAACCTAAATCAGCTGATAGTAGTCCAACCTATTCTATAAATCGTAGTTTCCGTAAAGCCTAAAATGTCCTGAATATTAAAAATTGTTTATACTTACCGACTTGTACTAAACTATACTGGTTATTTTGTTAACTTTTTTAATTATTTAAATCAGAAAAACACGTTATTAAATGCAAGCATAATATCAATAATGCAATTTTAAGTATCATAAAAATGCGTAACATACATTTAAAAAATGTTACACAATATGTGAATAACAATATTGGAATTGTAGTTGGTATTTTACATTTTTGTTGTGGGTACTGACCTCTCAATCAGTTTTCTCATTTCCTCGTGGGTCATGCCATCCTTAGCGTTACCTCTCATTACTGAAAAAGAGCACACTTACTACACGACCACAGTTTCAACAACACTTAAAAGATATAAGGGCCTAAAAATTCTAAAAAATGTCTATGAATATGATGCGGTTTATGCAAAATAAAAATAAATAAATAAAATAAAGGAATCTATAATAGACAACAACTGCGATTAAGAGCAAACACTACAGTGACGCATTCATTTCTTATCAATATTTCGTTTATTTTTCGTTTTCTCCAAAAAGCGGTCTTTGAGTAGCAACATAGAGAAACAAAACCAAGCGAAACCATCCAATATAAACCGCTCATGATTGTGTACGATGTACAAATATCGTTTTAAAGCATAGACATTTATCGAAAGTTGCTAACTTCACACATGATTCTTGTTGTTTTCTTTTCTATTGTGGATTGTGGGTGTTTATTATTTATGGATTTGTAGTTTTTGTGTAGTTTAGTGAATTATGTTTGTGCCTTTAGTGACTGTAGGTAATTGATTGTACTCTGAAGATGGGTATTTGGCCGATTTTTGAATAAAACGAAGAAGTTACGAAATATTGACTTAAAAAAGAAATGGCGAATGCAGTGTTTGCTCTTAAGTATTTCCACAATTTTAGAAATATTTCGGAAACATTACTTCGTAATTGTTATCTATTCCTATATACAGGGTGATCCTTAAGTACATGAAGAAAATCTAGGATATGATTCCTGACATCATCTTATGATGAAAAGTTGATATCGACATATCCCCTAAAATGCTTACCCCCTAATATACAGGGTGTTATAATATACATTTTTTTTTAAATTTTGAAAGTCCTTAAAAATACGGTACTGAAAATTGGTGTCAACTGATTTTGCATTAAACTGCACTTTTTCAGTAAAAAAGGGTTTCCTTATTTCAACCAGTGGCGTGCGTGAAGATACCATCAATATTTTCTTCGTGAAAATATTTGATACGCCACTGATTTATTTTTTTACCGATGAAGCAATTTTTTCTAAGAATGCCATAACAAACTTTCATAACAATCACGTTTGGAGTCAAGAAAATCCACACGCTATTAGGGAACGACATTTTCAGTAACAATTTTCCTTAAATGTATGGGCAGGAATCCAGGAATAATTGGTAATAGGCTAATAAATCCGGTCTTTCTTCCCCAGCGGTTAGATGGCCAAACCAATCGCAAATTTCTAGAAAATTGGCTGCCAATATTATTGGAAGACTTGCCATTAGCTCAGCAAAACCAGTTTTTTAAATAAATTACTTGTAGTACACATAATTCATGTTTTGAACTTTAATTAGTAAATTAATTTTATTAATTCAGTTTATATCCATACTGCATCAATGTCAACTTTAAAATTACTGTTTTTTTTTTTGTTTTAAATCATAGTAAAGACAACTTCTGTTCACCTTATATCGATCGGAGTTTAAAACAATCAGTGGCGTATCAAATATTTTCACAAAGAAAATATTGATGGTATCTTCACGCACGCCACTGGTGCAAGTAAGCAAAACCTTTTTTAACGAAAAAGTGCAGTTTAATGCAAAATCAGTTGACACCAATTTGCAATAGCGTATCTTTCGAAATTTTTAAAAAACAATAATTATTTTTTTAAATATTTTAACACCCTGTATATTAGAGGGAAGGCATTTTAGGGCATATCTACATTGCCACTTTTCAACTCCTTCCACTTCAAACTCCTAGATTTCTTCATGTATTAAAGGTTCACCCTGTATAGAACATGAAATAATTTATAATGTAATTTTTTGTATTCGTATATGCCTATAGCACTTTCGGCTTATTGGTAGATCATCTTCAGGGTTTGTCAAATTATGCCCAGGAAATAAATGTTTCTTGTTCTCTTGATATGTTCTACCAATAGACAGACAGCGCTTAATAGAAAGGATTTTTATTTCATTGAAGAAACGACGTACAACGATTTCTCCTTAAATCCGATTTATTAACGATCGTTTTATGTTTTCACCGATAATTGAATGGATCATTTAAACTAATAGTATATAATAATAATACTAATAATAATAAATGTCTTTATTTCAGAATAAAAAAAAAACATTACTCTGAAATAGGCGAAGTCCAGATGGGGCATCCTAAGATACCCCCCTGATCATATATGTCTTAGGCTAATGGTAGTTTTAGGCAAATGGCTTTTGCCATCCATGCTATTCCATCTAAAAGGTATATACCGGTTTGTTCGTTGTTACCCAGAGCACTTTTTTTAATTCATTTTTTTCCACTAATATTATTTTATAAAAATTAAATTAAAAAAAAATGCTCTGGGTAACAACGAACAAACCGGTTGCCGATATACCTTTTAGACGGAATAAATAGCATTTCTCCAGGCAAAAGCCATTTGCCTAAAACTACCATTAGCCTACGACATATATATTGGAGAGCGAGGATGTATTCGTTTCCCTGCGCATAACTAATACCGTTTGAGCAGCCTCGCGGCCAGTACTATCATCTTGATTTAAATAGTTTGTCCCCAAAACTCATAGTGCAGTAAAAAGAAATTATGACCTGGGCAAAATTTAAAATATAAATATATACAGTGTGTCCACGGATACTATACATAATAACTATACTTGTAAAAAACTTTATTTTCAATTTTTCGAAAAAGTCATTCTTCATCATTTCTTTTGCTTATTAAATAAATATAATTCATGTAAGAAAATTTCCATTTTTTTATACAGGGTGCACAAAAAATGGAAAAATGTAGATTTGCAAAATAAAAAATTTTTGATCCAACTTTTTTGAATGATCAAAATAAAAGAGATTGGAAAGAGAATTCGAAAAGCCGAATAAAGTTTTGAGATATGATATAAAATATCGTAGTTACCACAGGTCATATCTCAAAACTTTATTCGGCTTTTCGAATTCTCTTTCCAATCTCTTTTATTTTGATCATCCAAAAAAGTTGGATCAAAAATTTTTTATTTTGCAAATCTACATTTTTACATTATTTGTGCACCCTGTATAAAAAAATGGAAATTTTCTTACGTGAATTATATTTATTTAATAGGCAAGAGAAATGATGAAGAATGACTTTTTTTCGAAAAATTGAAAATAAAGTTTACAAGTATAGTTAGGTCCATCCGTGGACACACTGTATATTTAAATCAGAAACTATATGAATTATTATTATAGTATTATATCGGGCGCTAATGAATATCACGACGTAGATATTTAAGGGAGAGTGATAGTCCTTAAGATAGGAAAAAAATACTTATACGCGGTCAAAAAGACTTTATTTTTGATATTATACAGTGTGTAAAAAATATGACACACTTCGATGTGTCTAAAATAAGCGAAACTAACACTTTCGTTTCATCAGAACCATCCCCAGACGCGTTTCGCCGTATGATGGCTCATCAGTGAGTCTAGCATCTGACGAAAAAAAGGAGTTTATCAGCTAACATTGATAGAGTTTTACTAATTTTTGTACAATTCATCTATACTGACTTGACGTTCTCCGACACTATAGTTTTAACGTAGGTAGCTGATTTTATTATCGATCAGAATACGACCAAAAAGTAGGAATGTATTATTTCGGAGTAAACAGAAACGATCGCTAATCAAGTTCAGTTCAACTAAGCGTCAACAATAAAAAAAATGAATATCCTGAAAAAAAAGTTATAACAGATGGTGGTTACTTTGTTAAAAGACAACACGGTTAGTAACAAATCGTCATGCAATAAAATCACACACAGTGGTGCACGAAATATCAAAACAACGGAAATAATGAAATGATTTTTAAACTGAGAGCCTGAAATCAGTTTATGTAAAAATAACATATTTCGGAAAGAAAGTAGATATAGAAATATTAGAAAAACAGTTTTTGGTATAAAACCATCGATAAAAATTAAGGCCACGTGTAAAAAAAAACTACTTTCAAGAAAGTGAACTTTATGAAACTTTACTTGTCCTATACCGTATAGCCGTGAGTTTTTTTAAAGGCGGGGGAAATTTTGATTTTTGAACGTAACAAGAAAAATGCAGTTTAGTGTATAGTTTAGCCACGAAACAATTATTTACTTACTAATAAACACCACAAAAACTAAAATACTGAAATTGCATTTTTGCTGTGACATTTACCAACTCTTATCAGGAGTATTTTTTTTTGAGAATACAAAATACAAATTAAAAAAAAATTGGTATGCTGATTCAGGCCTCACATTTTCCATTTTATGATGATATCAATGATAATTTCGGAAAATGATTTCAGAAATGAGTTGCAAAGACCAATCTAATGTCTAAAAAATAGATCACGCCCAAACAACTCACTTACCCTGCTCGTCGTCTGAAAATTAATTTTTAGTTTAATTAGGATTCGGAGAGCATTCTTAGTACTAGTGCTTAGCATACGCTTATAAATCTAATGTTAATTGGGGGGCAAAATGCGGGTAAAAATGGCTTATATTAAACTATTTTCCTTTTTGATAATTATATAATGATATAGTATAAAGATGCGGAAAACCCCTTATCCTGAAAATTTTACGAAATGGTATTTTTACTGAAAATTTCATAAATTTATTTTCATCCAATTAGAAGGCTCCTTTTTGTTTACGTTGCTTATAGCAACGGGAGACTATCGCGATAGTCTATTATAGCCTATTAACCTAATGAAATTAATAAGTGATAATTTTTCTTAGGTCTACTACGACTTAGTTTTAATTCAAATATAAAGTAATTTCGAAGTGACAGGTGAAACAAACCAGCAAGTAACATCAGTTTTTTAGTCGTATCCGTGATATTATTGTTACAATAATATTGTGTAAAAAATGATTCGTTTTGGTAATGAATCAGCAAGTTTGAATGCTAAAGAAATTGAGCAGTTACTAACCCATTTATATTACTAAAATGTGAGAAACATTAAATAACAAATTTGTTATCTGAAATCCAATGTCTATAGTTTTAAATTCAAATAAAACTTTAAAAAAATATTTCCGATGAGTTTAGTTTAATATGACGGACTGTATTTTTACAATAGAAGTTGATCTTACTTGTTAGTAACTAAGGTTTATTAGTAAAATTTCAGGAACATTAAAAGAAACTCCAATTTATGAAATTTTCTTACCGAATCTCCCACGCAGCAGAATTAATTCCCGATAATTTTTTTCTCGGATTCACTCATGTTTTTGTTGAGAGAAAATTTCCGTCGTCCTCGACTCGGGATAATTTTCTATCAACAACCATTCGTGACCTTAAAAAAAATTATCGGTAATAATTCTGCTGCTAGGGAGATTATAGGTGATAATCTGATAAGACCCTGTTGTGCCCTGTGAAGCCAACGCGCTAATGAACACGTGGCATCACCATCTAGTAAAACTAGCTTCAATACAATAGGGCAGTTTACTGATAATACAAACTTTGTATTACTAGTGAAACTGCCTTTTGTTTTGGAGTTGATTTTACTCTCGATTCTACTAGATGGCGATACCATGTATTTATTACCGTTTGGCTTCACATGATAGCTTCGAAGGTACGTTTCGTCTTCTATGGAGTTGCATTGATTGGGTTATGACTTCCCATAGAGTCCTAACAAGGACGAAACGGTCGTCGTTGTCACAAGCGTCTAAAGACTCTAGAGTCAGGCTGTGGACTTTTCAACCGCCCAATCAACGTTCACAATAAAGCGCTGGAAACCTTAAAATAAATGTGTTTTAGAATGCGCACATAAATCATTGTATTATTTCTCATTAAATTGAGGCGAAAAAATTGATGAAATAAAATAATAAACTAAACGAATTACCCTGATTTTCGCAGACGAAAAATAGTGAATATGGATATATTTCCTAATTCGGAGGTTTTTAGATTGGAAAAAATTGTATATTTTTGAGAACGGTTTAGACTAGTGATGTTACAAACTTTCCGAGTGTGACTATTATGTTTGACTAAACCTATTTGCAAAATACAAAATAGTTAATGAAACAAAAAAGGAACATGTGGCAATTTTTGCTTTCTTTTAAAATGTTTTTATTAAACAATTCTCGTTACGTAACAACATTGAAACTGTTCTGGGATTAAATTCAAATTATGACATGGAATTTTTAAATGGTCAAGAATTATTGTATTTATTCTGTAATGTTGATATTTGTAGTATGTACACTTGTAAATCTGATTACTCCTAACGTATGTAATAGTATGTTGCTTCCTTTCATGCCTTGAAAGACACTGTTTATTGTTGAATTGTTTATTCTATTCACAACCCTTGTAGTTTTTTTGTGTGATGAACTTTTGAGAATGTTGAAAAGGAGAGTGTTTTTGGCATACATGACGTTTCAAAGAAACCTATTTATATAATATATAGCATTTTATTTTCCTAATTTACAACAAGCGACTTTACATCGCTTAACCTTAAAATTACTTTCTACGGTGGCCTATGATTGACCGGTTGAAAAATCCATAGTGAGACCCTAGACGCATGTGTCGTTGTCTACCCTCTACAGGGGATTCTTGTGTATTCTAATACAAAATACATACTTCATACTTCTCCGGTTTGCCACTACATTTTTATCAATTATGCAATCCCCGCATTTCCAATGCACGAGCTACCTTTGACAAACAATTTCTATTATCGATAGGAGAAAACAAGCTCGTGGTGTTTTGGTAGATCATCCGCTATTTTTTAAATCAACTATTATTAATAAAACAAATAATATTGCTGTTTCAACCCCTTAAATAATAAAAAGCAAACAGGAAAATAGTTTAATTGTAGAAAAAATATAGTTTAGGAGTGTTTAAAGATTACGATTCTTATAAAGGTAACTATATCAATCTAACATAACAAAATAAATTATATACTTAATTCGTACTTACCTCCGTAAGTCCGGCTATTAATTAATTGGTCCCTATCACATTCAGCTTCGGAAATCTCGTTAGAGTCCTTCGAGTCGTTGAAGGAAGGATCGTGGTTCCTCGGTGGTGGCGGTGGTGGTTCGGGGGAGCTGCTGGTTGGCTGAACTCTGAGAGAACCTAGAATGTGAAAACATGTTAGTTATTTCCTACCAATTTAATGATTTGTAAAAACAGCAAGATAATGAGTACTTTTCATCCGGAAAGAAATTCTAAAATAAAAATAAAATTGAAATGTCAAGAGTTGTAGCGTGTCTAAGTGCGGAAAATGTCGATGACCACTGAGCAAGATATACATATCAATTACTTTATACAGGGTGTCCCATAATTAAGGCGCTATACATTTCTGCTTCATTACTTATGTTAACATATCCACTGTTAAAGATACAGATATTTTAGAAAATTGGCGATGATTTGAAAATGGGTAAACAAATATGAATGAAATTTGGTGTAGTTATATTTTCGAGGGCAAGAAAGACGATTTAATTTTAAGATACCTCCTAGAGGACGCTAGCAGTTGATGCGCGCATCTTCTAATTGCTCTAATGATAGGCACAAGCTTTTTTATTACGCTATCTTCATGTGTATTTGACGTCATTTGTCATTCGAGATATTCAGTCACTTCATTCAATACTTGATTGTTTAGTTTACAAGAATTTTAATTTTTTTGTTTACTGTCTCTTTGGTATTAATGCTCAGTTTATTATAACACAGAAAGGAAAATATAAGTACACAAGTCACAAGTACAGTATAGCCAGCAAACACAAAATATTTTGAGCGAAGATCCATAAGCCTTAGGCATATAGTAGATATTTAGTGGTCCTAATACTGATCCCAGTGCTACATCAATCGTAGCACCTTTTAGGTCGCTATTTTGTTTATTTGCTGTGGTGTAATGCTCTGTTTGTTAAAAAGCTTCTGGCATTTACCTCTTATTCCCATTTTGTTCATTTTTCTTAATAATAGGTCAATATGTTCACTGTGTCAAAAGCCTTTTGTAGATCTATTACTACTACATACTTGTTTTGTATGGAAGGGAGAGTCGGTTGTACGCTCAGACCAAGCAGTGCTTGGTTTGGTAGTTTTGTTTCTACTTTGTTATTAATAATAATAAATGTCTTTATTTCAGAATAAAAAAAAATTTCTAGGACAAGTACAAAATAAGGGTACATATACTACTCTGAAATAGGCGAAGTCCAGATGGGGCATCCTAAGATACTCTCGTTTGTGTTTTTATATTAGAACATTAGACACGATGATGGCCCATTAATAGGCCGAAAGCGCTATTAATAGGCCGCGTTATGGTTGAAACAGTAATGGTCGGTAAAAAATGTCATTTGTTTAAATATCAGTATCTCAAATATTGTAGGTTTAAGAGTTCATACGGCGTAGGAAAATTAACTTTACTTAGTTTGAATCCAAACATAAATGCTATAACATGCAGTGTAGCGTGACCCATTAAAAATATGCCCTTTGTTATTTGCCACCCCGTATACCTTATTGGCTTACCTAAAGAACGACGTCCAATCGATCCGCGACTACCATACTGATCATAAGGAGCGCCATATCCGCCATACTGAGAACCGTACTGTTCATCTTCAGGGGCGCAGTTAGCAGGGTCATCATATTCGGGACCAGGGGAATAGATGCTGCCATTACCTGTTAAAAATAAAAAATATTACATCACCTAGAAACTTATGATAATAATAAGTACATATTTCTCTGTGACAGTGAAAACTTTATTGGATGCGGTGAGTATCTGATGTTGTATGCTGTCGATCTTAAATTGTTCAGAATTATTTGTGATTAAGGGTGACTCCACAATCCACATTACTCCAAGAATCTCTCTCTTACTTCCTGTGCAGGGTGGTCGGAATTCAACAGTTGAATGGCTGCTAAGTGTTGTTTTATTAGGATATTCCAGGCACAAGAAGGAAACTGGGTACTACTTATAACATTAAAGGTCAAGAGTTAAATATTGTAAACTCAATTAAGGATTTTGGGGATTTGGAGATTCCGAAATTACTTTTAGGGATCATACTAAGTACATAACAGGGCAGCTCTTCAGACATTGGGTTTTATTTATAGGGTTGATAAGGATTTATCAGTTAACTCGCTGCGTCTACTGTATTGCTCCCTGGTTAGTCCTTGTCTGGAATACGCCTCACTTGTGTGGTCACGAAGATTCCCAACTATACCAATACCACAACAGCCTTCCAACGCTTGAAAACAGGAGCAAATCCTCCGATTTGTTTTTCGTTTAAAATTTTATCAACGGCTTATAGACTGTTCTCATATTCTCTCTCTTCTCGTTTCCTTAGAAATAACGAAAGAGTTGCTGTATGGGTGTATAGGACTAATAAAATAAATATAAATAATAGTGAATGCTTATCCTGAAATTGATCCCTTCAAAAACCCATTTATAGGCATAAGGGTAATGTTTCGCGATCAAAAATATGACTGTTAGGATTGGTAATTTCATTTAGAAATGTAAATTTACAAATGGGGCATCCAGTATCAATACCTACATACCTTGTGATCCAACTCTGTCATATCTCCTGTTGGCGGCTTGCCTAGGCATAGACTGAGACCCATTCCGCGAATGTATTTGATGAGGAGTGTTCAATCCAGAAGGTCCCATCGTGCCGGCGTGTGGGTGAGGGAAGGTCTGGAATTGCATGGCCTTCGTGGGATCCATTTCTTCGCGGAAACCGAGAAGATGGAACGTGGCATACGGACAGATTTCGTCGTCCATACCACCTTAAATTTAATAGTTATGGGGATGTGATTAAGTATTGCTATAATAATAATGTGATTGTGCACAAAAAATACCGGATAAAAAAAATTCGATCCGATTGAAAAAAATTAATTTGTTTCTCCTGGTATAGGATTAAAATAGTAAAAATAATTTAAACTAAAAAAAAGCATATTCACAATAGTAGTTATAGTTCCAACGTAATACTACTACTTACTAGTACTATACAGGGTGTTTTTTAAGGTCGCCGAGCGGCCATATCTCGGAAACTACTGGGCATAGAAACTCAGGAAAAGAAAAATGATAATTAAAGTGGTCATGAGAAAATTCTGGAAATAATTTTTAAGTCCCGCATTTTGCCGCAAGAGGGCGTAATTGAAAAGTAAATTTTAAAATTTTACATAACTCCGAAAATTCCACAATAAGGTATATGTTTGATAACACCATTTTAAAGCTTGGACAATTATCCATCATTTTGGTCTTATGCTCATTGGCGTACCGACTTTAATAAGAGTGGGGGAGGTTGTTGAAAGTGTAATCATTTAAATCGCTGTAACTTATAAACGACCTATCGGATTATACTATATTTAAGCTTGTTTGGAAGGCAAATGTAAGTACCAGCCGTATCCAACGGTACACGATAGTGTTTTAATAAAATTGCTAGAGGGCGCAATTTGTAAGAATAACAGTTTTTTCGATTTTATCCCGAAAATTCAAATCATACGGTATAACTATGACATCATGATCGAAAAGTAGATGAAATTTGCAAGAAAAGATGTGAAGATATCTTTGTTCGTTTCAGAGTTATTGCCAAAACAATAATTTTTAATACAAATTGCGCCGCGCCCTCTAGCAATTTTATTAGAAACTATCGTGTACCATTAGATATGACAATTGAAGGTACTTCCAAACAAGCTTAAATTTAGTAAAATCGGATAAGTCGTTTAGAAGTTACAGCGATTTTAATGTTTACACTTTCAATAGCTTCTCCCACTCTTATCAAGTGAAAGTGTTAACATTAAAATCGCTGTAACTTCTAAACGACTTAACCGATTTTACTAAATTTAAGCTTGTTTGGAAGAAAAAGATAAGTACCTTCAATTGTCGTATCGAATGGTACAAGGTAGTTTCTAATAAACTTGCTAGAGGGCGCAATTTGTATTAAAAATTATTGTTTCGGCAATAACTCTGAAACGAACGAAGATATCGAACTGCGGTCTTCACATTTTTCTTGCAAATTTCATCTACTTTTCGATTATGATGTCATAGTTATACCGTATGATTTGAATTTTCGGGATAAAATCGAAAAAACTGTTATTCTTACAAATTGCGCCCTCTAGCAATTTTATTAAACACTATCGTGTACTGTTGGATACGGCAATTAAAGAAACTTACATTTCCCTTCCAAACAAGCTTAAATTTAGTAAAATCGGATAAGTCCCTTAGAAGTTACAGCGATTTAAATTATTACACTTTCAACAGCTTCCCCCACTCTTATTAAAGTCGGTACGCCAATGAGCATAAGACCAAAATGATGGATAATTGTCCAAGCTTTAAAATGGTGTTATCAAACATATGTCGTAGGCTGATAGTGAAATCCGTCATTTCATGAAACGCCTAGTCATATCATGAAGCGTGGCTAAAAGGTATATTGCAACTGGTTTGTTCGTTGTTCCCCAGAGCATTTTTTTCAATTTTTTCAACTAATATTATTTTATAAAAATAAAATTTAAATTAAATTAAAAAAAAATTTAAAAAAATGCTCTGGGTAACAACGTACAAACCAGTTGCAAATATACCTGTTAGCGTGCAGCATGATATGACTAGGCTTTTCATGAAATGACGGATTTCACTATCAGCCTACGACCTACGACACATATACCTTAATGTGGAATTGTCGGAGTTATGTAAAATTTTAAAATTTACTTTTCAATTACGCCCTCTTACGGCAAAATGCGGAACTTAAAAATTATTTCCAGAATTTTCTCATGGCCACTTTAATTATCATTTTTCTTTTCCCGAGTTTCTATGCCCAGTAGTTTCCGAGATATGGTCGCTCGTCGACCTTAAAAAAACACCCTGTACAGTACCACATTATAAATATTTGGACAATAATATATTATCATAATAAACGTTCGTATAATCTTAAACTAAATCAAGAAACTAAGTTATCCAATCGAAACAAGCATGAACAAATTCAAATTTTAATACACCGGGTGGCCACGGGAAATCCCATGGAAACTTTGCTACCCTCAAATATTGGCTCATCTATTCGTTTTACATGAAAATTGTATCGGACTTCATTGAAGGCCCTTGCATGAGAGACTCGCACACAAAGTGTTATTATTTTCTAATAAGTTAAGTTATTTAGAAAAACTCGTAAAATTAAAAATTAAATTAAATACGGCCCTTATTGTTTGAAAAGGTGCATTCGTCGGTAAAAAAACATTGCGTAAGAATTCCCTATCGTTATTTACCCTTTCCATAACTTCAAAATAAAATTTACGCATCACCTTTCCTTAATGTTTGTTTGAAGGTGGTAGACAATGAAGTAATATCAGAAAAATTACCTTTTCGGACTTCCATTGTCTTTATTTTGTTACTTAACACAACGTTTCGGTTAGTTAGTATCTCTAACCGTTTACAAGTGTAAACTAAATTATAATTCTAAGGCTACTGTCTTAAATACTATTCATGTGCAATGAAGCTTGATGACTCCGACTACGTACTTATTGGAGTGTGAAGTTTGAGCTGTTGGTTTTGGATAAGAAGAGGCTTCCAAATACTTGGTTTACTAAATATATGGATATTTTGATTCATGAAAGCTGCTTCTTTGAATTCTCGTTTTCTCCAGTGCTGTTCCGTGTCCAAAACCTTGATTTCTGACCACTGTACATTATGTTAGTTGGTCCATACATATTCCGCTATACCTGATCTCGAAGTTTTACCTCTTTGAGTATGTTTCAGATGTTCTTTAACTCGTACGGGAAGAGGTCTTTTTGTTTCTCCAATGTACGATTTGCCACACTCGCAAGGGATTTGACCTTTCCTTAAGTCCTGATGTTTTTGATATTTATAGTATGTCATTTGCGCAATACTCTGAAGTGATGCTTTCCTACAGTTTTGCCAAAAAACCTGGGTGCTAATCCCATTATTTTTTTCTACATAGAGTAAGAGCTCTAAATCTGCATTATTATTTTGCTCTATTAATTACAGTACCGTAACTCTCAAAATTACGAGCAAAATTCAGGACTGTTGTTTTGCTTGGACTGGGTCTGTCAGGAAACATTGCAGAGAATAATTCAGAAACTCTCCACTTAATCATTGTTATTTCTTCTTGATTACTGTTTACAAAGAATTATTCGAAATAACTTTTAAATTTGGTGTGAAAGTCCATCATACAAGGACCTTAAAAAAAAGTCTAATACGATTTTGAGGTTATATTAATAGGGGAGCCAATATTATTTCAGGGGAGCAAAATTAACATGGGATTTCCCCTGGCCAGTCTGGCGGAGCACCCGGCCACCACCCAGCATAAATGTAAAACTTTTAGTAATTCAGGATGCAATAACGGTAACATACACTATTAATAATTTTAGTTAGTAACTTTGTTAAAACTAAATGACCACTATCACGATACTAACATGCGTATGGCAAGCGCTGCTAAAAAGCAATTTTGGAAACTTAGTTACTAATTAACTAAACTTACTTTTTTTTAGAGAAGAACGCACACTTTTGCAGTAGATCATACCAAGTTAGTATACGATTAGTAGACTACTTACTTACTTTAGGACTATCACAAAATTTAGTTAAAAAAAAATTAACCGTTGAAAAATTTTTACAGGTAAAATAAGAGAAAAACAGGTACAGAGTAATTGTTATAGTGTAATGCAATTACGGAACCTTTCCTGTTAAAACAAACACATATTCTCTAGAATTCTTAGGATAGATATATAGATAGACTAGACTGGTACCAGTAAAAATTGTTGTTTTTACTTCAGTTCTGAAAATCGACGGTTTACTTTCAAGGATTTTCATGTAAATTGTGGCAATTTCAGTGGTTTCAAAAAAGTGCTTTCTTTAAAGTTTCTGTGCATTTATGCCTCCCTAAACAGCCCTTCCAAAATTAGATACTAATTTTTTTTTTTAATAATTGCAAGGTTCCGGAAGTTACCCATGCATTCAAGCCATTTATAGGTCTTTTATACATGATTGACCTTAAGAACTGTGCCCTTAACAGATATCAATAAGAAGAATTTTTGGCTGATTGCCCTACATCTAACGCCTGTGTTTGAAAACAAAGGTTATATTAATTATATTAGATGCATTTGCCATGTGCAAGTAAAAATATTATACTAAATATATGTGCGTGCTTTTTTAAAATTTTATACTCGTAAAATTATTTAGTTTCAAATTACATCAAATTATAATGTTTTAGGGAGATCAACGTGGCGACGTTGTAGGGGCCTTTTACTCCATTTTACTCACATTTTACTACGCGTGACGCCAAATTTTTCATATTCTATTCATTTTCGAACAGTGCAGCGTTGCTCAGCTGCTTTTGGTGATTTTCGGTTAATTATTTTGTGAAAATATAACTTTTTAGTAGAGTTTATTAGCTTCGTTTCTGTTTTGTGTTTATTAATAATGGTTTGCCAGTGCGTGGTATGTAAAAAAATTGACTATTCTAACCCCTGATTGATATACGGTAGGTTGTGTTTTTTTAGCTTAAAAGCAATGGTGTAGATAGTTCTGTATTTTAAGTAAAGTTGCAGAATATATGGATTGTTTTTGATACTGAAAAAACCACCTGCCAATGCACTGTAAGGATAACAGCGAGCTTACAGTGTTGTCATTTTTAAAGCCATCTTATTTTACTTTATCTGAAACTTTGGAAATATGTCTGAAGTGAATGTAAAAAAATAGTTTTTTATGAATGGTATAGTCTCCTTATATATTTTATGTCTGTGGGTTGCACGAAGTTTCTAGTCAAGAATTACCTAATATAATAAAGTTGTATGGTAAGTACATTAAGAATAAAGGTAACAAGGCCACTTTGATGCCTGTATGCACCATTACGATTAATCAGGGTTAAAATGTAACCGTGACTTATGACAAAAATCGCTATGGACCAGCCAAGATGATCGGGTCAATAATGATCACGGTCAATCACTTATAACTTGCTGGTCCATAGCGATTTTTGTCATGAATCAAGTTAAAAGTTTAACCCTGATTAAGTCATAATGGTGCATACGGGCATAATTGTAAAAAAATCATTTCTTACAACGCGCGCGTCATTGTTTATGTCTTACAGTTAATCTGTCTGGTTAGTTATAATTAAAAATAAACCCTAGTTTTTTTATTAACTAAAAAGTGCATATTAAGTTATACATAAGATGTAATTTATAGTAAGAAGAAATTTGTTTAATTGAAAAATAAAAAAAAACCTTGACAAGGAATCTATTGAATTTGGTAGGTATAGGTACTTACGTATTAACTTAATATTCACTTAAAAAATAGTCCAAAAAAGCTAGGGTTGCCATTTAAAAAAATTATCGATATCGTAGTGTCAGTAACCTAAGTTTTGAAAATTTCAGGGGCCAGAAATGCAAATTAAATTTAAATATTAGATTTTTAGGTAATAAATACTTAAGTTTAACTCAATACTATAAACAAAATACTCTGGTACCTGTTGCGTAGTTGATAATAATATGCAATAAATAGAAGTATTACTCAGTGCAGTAAAGAAAAACAGAACTAGAAATAAATAAAATATAGTAATTAACAAAAAAGTGCATCAAACGACAAGGTAAAACAGAATCAGTAACGTAGCACAAAAAATAGAAAGAATAAGTTAAATAATAAAAATCAATTCAATCAAAGTATTCTTTACAATAACCGTTGGTTACCATTTTTTAAAATACGCTCTTGTCACGTGGTTAATTATCAAAAAGTTACATTTTACAATAAATTTACGTAACCACTCAAAAAAAAAAAGATAATAAAAAAGAAAACCGATTTATTACCTCTATGAGTATGAACTGTCTCGTTTGATCCACGCCTACTTCTCAGTTCTTCGTACAAATGGCGTTGCCGAGGGTCCCATGTGGAATGAGAACGATAATGTGCCCCTAAATTATCGAATGTAAAATAATAAAAAATAATAGGAATGGTTTGTTTAAAGCCTCCTCTTGCTCTTACAGAGGTTTGTGAACGACAATTTAAAGCAAATAAGGTAAAAAACTAACTAAATTTAGTACACATAAGCAAGCAATAACTTTATATTGTTTAAACAGGTATGTACAGGGTGTCCCAAATTCGAGCCTCATCATGGGGATCTCGGAAACTATAAGAGATACAGCATCGGTTAAATTGTGGCAAAGTTGTGCAATTTCGTACTGAGCAATATCGCAAAAAAATATCTGAGCTATCTTTTTTAGTTTTTGAAATTTTTGCAAAAAACTAAAATTCTGAGTTTTTGTTTTTTTAAATTGCTCGACTTATTTTATCCGCTACAGAAAAACAAGCACAACATTGTTAAGGCAACTTTTTACGCTCCATATTGTGACGTTTTTAGAATTTCGTTACAACGTTTCGTTTTTGTGGAACTATTATCAACTTTAATTTTTTAAATACGGACCTGCATTTTTTATTTTATTTTTTGATAGCCCTTTAAGCCCTAAATTTAACCATGTACCACACTTAATTATATTTAGAAGTTTTGATGTCATTATTACATCTTCAGGAATGTGATAATTATTTTTAAATACGGCCCTGGTGTATATTTGACTCTTGGTTTATTAAAACTACCATACTGGGCTAAATTAGTATCAAGCGTAGTAAAATAACTATAATGAGGCTGCAAGCGTTCAGGATAGTCCTGTAAATAACGGTCACAAGAAATTTGTGAATTCCTATTGGAAGAATAATAAACTCGTAACATGTCGCGCTTTTCTAAAGCAGAAAACATAATTTTGCTGGAATATTCAGTATAAATGGTGACTGCAGTTGTCAAGATAATTAAGGTGGAAGTATCAACATGCTTGCCAACCTATAACCTATTTCGCGTATATTTATTTAATTTTTCTAGCTTTTACACAAAATTTAAATAAAATCATTATCGTCTTCATATTTTATAGGTAATAATTATTGACATATTAAATAAATATCAAGGAATTTTATTAAATATTTTAGGAGAATTTTATAGCGAATAATGTCGGGTAAGATTTTTTTTAGCATTTTTATGTCATTCTTCTTTTACTATACAATTCTCCCAAAATTAGCAATGAAATAAATTGATATTTTTGTAATATGTCAGCTATTACCTAAGTCTTGTACCGACGATATTGATTTTATTTAAATCTTAGTTAATCAAATAATAAACTAAAAAAAGCAACGCGAAATAGGTTATAGGTTGGCAATAGATGAAATGACGTTGAGAATTCCACCTTAGGCCAAACAATCAAGTAAAAGTTCTTGTCATAGAAACCTTTGTTTTGTTTGGTTTTATTTTTACTTTGTTATAATTTATATAAAAACTTAAATATAGTAAATTATTTGTATAAAAGTCCGGATCCATTTACATGTTGTATGTGGTGAAAAGATTAAGTAACTAACACCAGGGCCGTATTTTAAAATAATGATCACATTCCTGAAGATGTAATAATGACATCAAAACGTCTAAATATAATTAAGTGTGGTACATGGTTTATTTCAGAGCTTAAAAGGCTATAAAAAAATAAAATAAAAAATGCAGGTCCGTATTTAAAAAATTAAAGTTGATAATAGTTCCATAAAAACGAAACGTTGTAACGAAATTCTAAAAACGTCACAATATGGAGCGTAAAAAGTTGCCTTAACAATGTTGTGCTTGTATTTCTGTGGCGGATAAAATAAGTCAAGCAGTTTAAAAAACAAAAACTCAAAATTTTAGTTTTTTGCAAAAATTTCAAAAACTAAAAAAGATAGCTCAGATATTTTTTTGCGATATTGCTCAGTACGAAATTGCGCAACTTTGCCATAATTTGACCGATGTTGTATCTCTTATAGTTTCCGAGATCCCCATGATGAGGCTCGAATTTGGGACACCCTGCAAAGTTGTAACATGTTTTTATTGATGCAAAAATTGATAAGCCATAGCATAAATATAATTTAAGAGGAACACGCCACGCCGTTCAGCTGAACGGGTGGCGTTTCAACTTATATGCCACCTCAAAAAGCCCCCTGACGATGACATAGGCAAGCGACGGATATCATAAAATAAAGAATAAAAGAAAACTCTTCTGCAGCAATTTTTTTTTTAATGTAATTTAACTAAACCGGTGGGGGATATCCTATCAGGCGGTGGTCCACCACCGCCTATAAACCTTAGTCCGCAACTGTACCTTGAAGCGGCGACACCTGTTGATTAATATATCACTTAAGACAACAATAGATTTAAACCATAAGTTTTATAGTTAAAAAAAAGCTAGTTAATTATTCCGGTATTTGTCGCCAATAATCCAGGCATTATAGTCGACCCATTCCACAGAAAAGAAATCAGATTATGTGTGTATTAGCCAGATGCTCCTCTTTGCCTATTAAATCCTTGTGTTCGGTGTCTGCGGCAGTGATATTTCTTAATTTGGATAAAACTTGGACATTGCTTTTGGATTTCAAGATTTTAATATTAAAATCACATGAAGGGGGTCAGAACAGGTAAAACCAAGTGAATCTTGAAAGGTGGTACAAAGCTTAAAAGAATTTGGAAAGATGGCAAAATGGAAATACAATTTAGCTTTGATTTTTTACATGTCAACATTTATTTAATCTATGAAAAACGTTACTTCAACCGTTTGCTTCCTGAACCTCCCATCCCACATATAAATTAGCTTTAGTGAATACCGGGTGTTTCGCAAAAGACGTTCACCCCAATAACTTTTTTTATATTTATAGATATTAAAATGAAATTTTGAGGTTATGCATAAGAGATGAGTCTGCATTTATTGGCATAATTTTCAATTTGTTAGCACTTCCGGTTTGACCGGAAGTGACCTTGACTTTGGTATTTTAAATGGGACATCTTGTATATTTTTACTTATTGGGATTCAGCATAACATTCTGAGTAAAATGACACCTCACTTGTCATTTTTTGACGTGTTATAACATTTTTATGTTTATTTTTTATTTTCAATCTAGAGTGCTACAAATTAATTAAATCTGTTAATTTATAGTCAAGTAGTATATGAAAATTAAAATTATGTCATAATAATTGACTTTCTAAGTTTCACAAGCGTTTAAAAAATGAAATTTTGGTTTCTTGACGTTTATTCCATTTTTCCAAATGGAACGACGGTGGTTCACTAGAATATTTAAAACGAGCATTTTTTTCCCAACAATTTAATACCATATACTCTTTGCTATTTTAAAATTGACACTGAAAAATTTGCCTTAAATGCCAATCGCAAATTTAAAAGCGTTATGCATTATTGCCCCCCTTTCTTTTCTAAAGAAATATAAAGGCGGCTTTGAAAAACAATGGAATGGCTTTAATTTAAAGTTGTAATGTCATTAGTTTATAAAACATACAATCTTGCGGCTTCAGAAGAATTTTTCTGGTCACTCCAAAAATTAGGAGCATATCAATTTGTTCCTTTCTAGTAAAACTAACCATTTTATTTGGTTTACAATGTAAGTTTAAAAAACAAATGACATTGCAATTTTAATTTAACACCATATTGGTTTTCAAAATCATTCCATTGTTTTTCAAAGCCGCCTTTATATTTCTTCAGAAAAGACAGGGCGGCAATAATGCATAACGCTTTTAAATTTGCTATTGGGACTTAAGGCAAATTTTTTCGTATCAATTTTAAAATAGCATAGGAGTGTATGGTACAATATTGTTGGAAAAAAAATGCTCGGTTTAAATATATGAACTACCATCGTTGGAAATGGAACAAAAAAAATTTCATTTTTTAAACGCTTGAGCAACTTAGAAAGTCAATTATTATGACATAATTTAATTTTCATATACTACTTGACTATAAATTAACAGATTTAATTAATTTGTAGCACTCTACATTAAAAATAAAAAAAAAACATAAAAATGTTATAACACGTCAAAAAATGACAAGTGAGGTGTCATTTTACTCAGAATGTTATGCTGAATCCCAATAAGTAAAAATATACAAGATGTCCCATTTAAAATACCAACGTCAAGGTCACTTCCGGTCAAACCGGAAGTGCTAACAAATTGAAAATTATGCCAATAAATGCAGACTCATATCTTATGCATAATCTCAAGATTTCATTTTAATATCAATAAATACAGCAAAATTATAGGGGTGAACGTCTTTTGAGAAACACCCGGTTTATCCTTTTGGCTATGCATATACGTATACGTATATCACCCCTCCTCCACCCCTTTTTCTTCTATAGCTTATAAATTTTCCCACCATCCCTGATCACTTATATAAAATGGAATATTTGCAATATTAACAACACCGAATTGGAAACACATGAAAATCTAAAAAGAAAATATGCATGCTAAAAAGCGATGAATGATCTTACTTAAAGCGGTACCTCGTTTGATTCTATCACAAGTGTTATAATTGGATCCTGGAACTGGTGGCAATTTTCGGTTCGGCGGGGCGATGTAGCCGAGTTCGTCGCGAAGATCCGGGCGACGTTTGTCGATTGTCGACGTGGCGTTGCATGATTGGTTGTAGACGACGTCATCTAAAGTAAAAATAATTAGGAAAAAACTCGGTTAGTTCGGTAGACTATATGGTATTAAAAACACGGTAGATCTTTTTAAGCGAATGAGTAGGTATATATATTTTTTTTAAAGCAAACTCCAGTGAGACATTCGCATTTCGTTTTTTGGTCAATATTTCGTTATTTCTTCGTTTTATACAAAAATCGACCAAATACCTCTCTTTAGAGTACATTTACCTATAGTTTTACGTTAATAAAGGTTGAATTTATAAATTAATAAAATCAAGAATCAAAATTTTGCGTTAATTATGTTTTTACTTTATCAATTAATTTTTTTTTACTTAAAGCTGTAGGTAATTGCTAACCAAAAACGGATATTGGGCCGCTCTATGGAGAAAAACGAAAAATAAACGAAATACTGATAAAAAAATGTGAAATGGAGAATGCGTCGTTAGTGTTTGGTCTTAAGGTGGGAGTATCAACATGCTTGCCAACTTATTACCTATTTCGCGTTGATTTATTTATGTTTTCTAGCTTTTACACAAAATTTAAATAAAATCAGTATCGACTTGATATTCTATAGGTAATAATTGACATATTTAATAAATATCAAGGAATTTCATAACTTATTTTAGGAGAATTGTATAGCGAAAAATATCGGGCAAGATTTTTTTTAACATTATTATGTCATTGTTCTTTCACTATACAATTCTTCCAAAATTAGCAATGAAATAGATTGATATTTTTGTAATATATGAGATATTACCTAAGTAATGTGCCGACGATACTGATTTTATTTAAAGGTTAGTTTAAAAAATAATAAACTTGAAAAAACAAAGCGAAATAGGTTATAGGTTGGCAATAAATTGAATGATGTTGAGAATTCCACCTTAATGTCGTTATGCTATAAATTTAAAAATATGTTTAGTGACGTAAGCGGACATATTCACTTTAATCAGAAAGTGGCACTATAAACAAGGCAAACACAGGTGTGTCAAATTCATTGCCGCACTGTCAAACCTAGGGTGCGGCATGGTGTACGTCACTGAAAATATTTTTGAATTTATACTATAGTAAAATATCTTTTTTTAAAAACAAATTGTAAAATCATTTTTTCCAACCGATCTATAGGCCAGAAAATCGCATTTTACCAGTCTAGACTGGTAAGGGTTAATCTAAGCTATTTAAATTATATAATAAGATTAATTTCCATACTAGTGATGCAAGGAGGTTAAAATAAGTACCTTTTTTTTTATAAGTGGTAGGTATTGAAAGTAGCATTCTAATGTCAAGATGTTACTTTTATAAACTAATATCAAATTTTAAATGTTTGCTTAAATGGTCGTAGATGAAATATTTTGTAAGTGCCCGCACTCGTGGGATTACAGCGACTCGGCCTACGACGCACAGTGTGACGGATTGGCAATCTAGCGGGACTTAAGTAGGAAATTTTAGGTTCATGGAATTAAGTGTCATTAAGTAATTAGCATAAAAACATTCCATTTAGGTCAAATCGGCACTAATTTTATTGTTAGGTAGAGAGGCATGGTCATAATTGCGTGTAAAACCCAAGGGAAGCAGGTATAGATTACATAGGCCTTTTTGGAAAAGCCCGTCAGTCGTGATAGTTATTTCAAAGTGGATCGTTTATTGGTGTAATATTTTGGCATTTGTGTTTTATTTGGTGTTCTAGTAAATCTTATAGGTAAGTGTTTTTTTGGTGGTAAAATTATTTATATTAAATTTCGGGAAATACTGTAAAGATGTAACAAATTGTGTATACCTTAAATTGTTTGTAGACAAGAAGTTTCTTATATGGGCGAATATGGACTTCTGCGGGTACTTAATCTTTTAGTTAGAATTTCTACTTTATGGTCAAACAAAAAAAAAATGCGTCTGCTTGCGTCTCTCTGAGAAATTTTTATTTTATTTTAGAATGGCTCCTATAATTTCCCGGCAAGAAATTTTTCAAGTTTGGGTGGACCAAAGTCAGGCAGAGCGCTATGATGCAGTGTGTGACTTTGTTATTAACAAATTTGGGCAAGTCACATTTCCCGATGATGTTGTTTTGGACTTAAAGAATTCTTTAAGAAGTGTGTGCCAACAAATGGCGTTGAGGTGGCAAAAAAGTTATCGAAACCGGAACAGATTTTTAAAGAGCAATTTTCAGTGGCTTAATGGAACAATTACTTTTCCTGACAGTATTTATCATTCGCTACCATCTACATCCGCGGATCAACCACCTTCTGTTTTGGGTAGACCACGCAAATTATTTCAAGACAGTTCGGAAAAGACAAAAAAGAGAAAGCTTACTAGCTTGGTGAAATCCACAAGTACCGAAGAACTCGCCATGGCTGCTGAAATGAAGCTGCGTAAAGAGGGGAAAAGAGATTCTGCAGCAATAGTAAAAGAGTTGTCAGCAGCATCTCCCGCTCGTGGCACCCGTATTAAAATAAGTAGGCAGTTAAGAAGAGATAATCCTAAAACATTGTCAGTTGATGAAGCTCTAGCACTAATGATCGACGCCAACCTGTCAACGCACCAATATAATGTGACAAGAGGACAGGTAAACAAAATAAGTCCTAAGCTGTTCCCATCGTATTATGCAATTAAAGAAGCAAAGAAGAACTGCTACCCTACCAATATCAACGTAACTGAAACTTCAGCAGAAATTCCTCTACAGTCGCTAATAGACCACACCATCTTAAGATTATGTGCAGCACAAGAAGAAGTGTTTGAAGTGGTTGAAGAAAGTATTACCGAGTTTAATATTATTTTTAAATGGGGCTGTGATGGAGCCCAGCAAACCCGTTATAAACAAAAATTTGCAGCTGAAGGTCAAACTGATGAAAATTTATTCAGCATATCAATGGTACCGCTTCAAGTTTATTGTATTAAAGATGACTTCAAACAAGTCATCTGGCAGAACCCATCACCTTCTTCAGTGCGGTATTGTCGACCTATACAGTTTATTTTTGCAAAAGAAACAACTGATTTGGTGGTTAGAAAAGTGAACTCTATTGAACAAGAAATTACCTCGTTAGTTCCTACTAACGTGCAAATTGCAAACAAAACTTTTATAGTTAAGCCTTTGTTAGTTTTAAGTATGATAGATGGAAAAATTTGTACCTCACTGTCTTCGTATACATCTTCACAAACTTGCTTTCTGTGTGGTGTCACACCAAAAGACATGAACAAACCGGAAGTAATTGCAACAAAAGAAATTGATTTAAAATTGGCTGCTTTTGGTTTATCACCCTTACATGCGTGGATAAGATTTATGGAGTGCCTGTTACACATTGCATATAGACTAGAAGTAAAAATTTGGCAAGCTCGTGGGCCTGAAATAAAAACAAAAGTTGCCAATCGTAAAAAATATATACAAGATAGGTTTAAAAAAGAAATGGGTATCTTGGTTGACATGCCTACACAGCAAGCAGGTAATACAAATGACGGCAATACAGCTCGAAAATTTTTTAGGAACCCTGAAAAGACGGCTGATATAACGGGTATAAATTTAGAGTTAATTATGCGCTTTCATGTGATTTTAGAAGCAATAAATTGCGGATTTTCACTAAATGCAAATGTATTTGAAGAGTATGCTATAGCCACGCGAACTTTGTATTTAAAAGAATATTCCTGGTATTATATGCCCAGTAGTATACATAAAATTTTGTTTCATAGCAAGATTGTTATTGCCTCTTGTATTCTTCCAATAGGTCAACTTTCCGAAGAAGCACAGGAGGCAAGAAACAAGGATAGCAGAAGGTATAGAGAGCAGTTTACAAGAAAGACTTCCCGTATTGAAACAAACGAAGACCTAATACATAGACTTCTAATATCATCCGATCCTCTATTAGCTACTTTTAGGCATCCTCCTAAGAGATCGCGCGGAAAAATTACAACCGAAGTACTTTCTTTGCTCTCAATACCTCAGCTGTATTCTGGTTCAAGTAGTGAGAGTTCTGAACTTGAATCAGATGACTCAGATTAATTTAGTTCATTACAATATCATTATAATACCTAATAGTAGATAAAGATTGTTTTTTTGTTATTTAAACAAAAATAAATGTACTGTTTAATACAAAACGCTTAATTTTATTTACAATATAACTATAAACCACACAAACTTTTTTTGTGCATTCTCAGAATGCACAAAAAAACTATTTTTTTTTAAACTGAAATATTCACTTTATTCGAACTAAAAAGGGTTTCTTGTCCTCTAAAATTGCACTTGTGATTTTAATACGTAAATAACTATTAAAACATGTTTATACAATACACTATCAATAATATTAGGTAAAAAAAAATAATGAATTATGCAGGAAAACATTTCGTCCCGCTAGATTGCCGATCCGTCACACTGTGCGACGTGGCAATATTACCCCATTGTAATGTAAATAACCAATGCCTTTTTTTTCTGGCCTATACATCGGCTTGAAAAAATAACTAACAAACACGTAATTTATAATTTACTAGAAAAACTACTGAAGATGTGGAGAAAATGTTACATGTCATATAACTCAAAATTATTTGAAATTATGACTTTGTGACGATCAATGACTGATGGGGAAAAATAAATTAAAACAAACTTAAAAAAAACACCTCCTATATTATTGCGTTTTTTTCCCGTGACATTTAATGACCAAATTATTTTAATAGAGTTTGTAAATAAACCTTATTCAAAAATCTATAAAATTGTCTAAACCAAAGCTTTATAAAAAAACACAAAAGTTTTTCTGAAATTACTTTTTACTGGTATAGTTTGATAATTAAATACAACGCCTGGTGTTATGATCATGTAATGTCTTATTCTCCTGAAGTGTTATGTTTGATTATTTTCCTTTTAAAATAATAGAGTGAATTAGAATACAAATTTTTAATTTATATAGATTAATAGTTGGTTCTAAATAATGTGGTTGTGTATGCATTTAATAATTTTATTTTGCAAATTTTCTAATGGTTTTAAGTTTCATAAACAAGCAGATCTCCATACAGAACCCAAGTATTGTAATTTTGAATATTAATGTAAAATATATATATTTTTAGTATTTCAAAGGAATTTAATATCTAGTTCTGTACAAAATAGATATCAAATGAGATATCGAGTTTACAACTGGATAGGGCTTTTCCAATTTAAATATTCTTTTAAAACAAAAAATGTTGTCGTTTTTGAATATTGTCAGTATTATTATTAAGGGGTTAATGATAGAATTTATTTTATTTTTAAATATAAACATAAAATAACATTTTGTAAAATTTAATGTAAGTTTATTTGATTGAAGACAAGAAAAAAGTATTTTTAAATCATTATTATTATAAAAATACATTTTTGCGAAAGTTTCAGCAATATAAATAAATGCTGTATCATCTGCAAATAGCTTTATATTTCCTTTAAGTTAAATTTGGAAATGGAATTAATTTAAATTAAGAATAATTATGGACCATGATCCTTGTGGAACTGCACATATTATTTCTTTTTCCGTAAAGTAAATTTAGGCTTTCTAGAAAGTCGCATAATTTATTAATTATTTTTTTTTCCAATTTCAAATCAAAATTTTTGAAAAGTTTGGTAAAACAAAAATTGGGCGATAATTGTTGCATTTATATCTTTTATCAGTTCTAAATGCAGGTGTTACTTTACCAATTTTCATTTTTTCTGGAAAAATACCTGTTTTTAAACAAAATTTAGTTAAATGAAATAAAATTGAAGCAATTTAATTTTTTACATGATGCAGAGAGGCCATCTGGTAAACTGTTTGATATATTTACGGTAGAAACTAATAAAAGATCTAAAATTAATATAAAGCAAAACAAAAACGACCACAAAAGTTCAATAACAAAACAACATAAATAGTATGAGATGAGAAAATAGTCCATACACATACAGTCGCTGCGCAGTCTGGTCTGCAGCGGTCCGTGCGCCTTTCTCGATAGCGCGACGCACACCACCACAATACCCACCACCACCACCACAACGGTGGCGGCCACTGGCACCGCGATATTCCACTCGACCCAATCCGGTATCCATGGAAACAGCATTTTCATGCCGGGTAAATCCCGCGCGGGAGCAATCGTACCTAGAATAGAGAACGGTTTACCTTTGTTATAGTTTCCTCTGCCGCGTAAAAGGCATATCACAATTATGGCAACGATTATGACGAGCGCTGCAGCCACTACGGGTACTACTAGGTTTAGGTTGGCGAGGATAATTTGTAGGGTGTCCTCTTTGGGAATTTCACGGGCCGGGGCAATAGTACCTGAAACCAAAACACAGGGGGTGTTCTCAGGGTACTTGCATCATTCCACTACAGGAGGTGGTGCTTGTGTTTCTTTAAGGTTAGGTTAAGCGTAGTTGTCAAAATGGTATATTTACAGCTTTCCAATTTAGGTACTTTTATATAGTCCATTACATTTGTTATAATTATTATTAATTGTGTTTTCTTGCTTTCAAAAACAAATTTTATGCCGAAAAGTTAATTTATTTTTAAACGAAAAACTCAATAATGAGAAAAGTCAAAGTGGAACCAAACAAATTATAGGTACATACTTTATTAATTTTCTTTCTCATCTCTTTCTCTCCCTCTCTCACACACTTTCTCCCCCCTAATAGGTCATAGAGCTTACCTCATTTTCTTATTTAGAATTCCCAGAAGTGATTCCAGCGTCAGTGAAAGAAATTTTACCATACTTATAACGGTTCACTTCACAAATATTTTTCATTCTTCTTTATCTAATGTCTTATTAGCAAGCCGGCAGAACGCGCGATTGTCAGAGTTTGTACTTGTCAATTAAATTAAAAGCGGGCAAGTTCTAGTCAAGACCGCGTGATAAATGTTTGGTAGGTACCTATTTTTACCAATATAATAATGGGCCTTTTCACTATAATCGAATTCATCATGTCTAGCATTAATATACTGAATTGAAACCGATTGAAAATACATCCCAATAATAAATAATAAATCTTCCTAGAGGGTCACAGACCTCCCTTAAAGACAATTAAAAAGAAGCTGCGAAAGCATAAAGTTTGAAAACATGAGTTGAAAACCTTATTACGTCATCCCATTATCTCCGTAATTCTTTTTCTTTTATTTGGTAGCCTCGACGGATTATATGGCTATTTTTGTTTTGATAAAATAGACAAGAACAGCGTAAATATAGAAAACAATCCGCTCGATATTCAGGTAGATGCAGCATTCGACCTTCAGCTGAATAACTCGGTCCCATGGGTCGAGGCAGATGTGACGTCATTGAGTTTATTCCCGTGTTTTTATTAAAGACCGTATCTCGTTTATTTATTCTCAGTAAATAATTGAAAATTTTAGAAACTGAAACCGTAGAGAATTTTATTTTTTCTTTCGCTATGCGATGGGATAAAAATCAAAATTTAGTGAACAAGCCCATTGTAGTAGTAAAAACTAAATTGTAACCTTATAATTCTTCCTTTAACGTGCAATGACCAACGGTTCACCAAATCCATACACACACCCAACATTATTTCTAGAAATACATACTGTATAGTAAATTATGCTAGTTTATCTAATATTGTACGTGTAAATCGTACTCCTGACGTCAAAATAGATTGATTGCCAACTTAGTTATATTAGAAATTTTTTGCTTAGTCGGTAGAGGGCTTCCAAAGTTTTTTGTTATTTCCCAAATTTCATGAATACTTGCTAATTAGTTTTAATGATTTTTAATGTATAGTCTAACGTTATTAAATGGCGTTTTCTAATAGTATGCCTAGTTCCTAGTCCAATAAAAGATACTCTCTAATTATAGTTAGATAACTGCCTTTTTGAAGGTGTTTATCCATGTGAACAAATACTCAACTACTATTCTGTGTCCAGCCCTTGCACAAGAATTAAAAAACCCCTAAAAGGGGTTAGAAATCTATTTTTGGTCTATAACTCTTAAACGAAAAAAATATAGAAAAAAGTGTTTCACAAATATTGTAGAGCATTAAATTTTGGACAAGAAATGTTATCACTACTTTTTTCTTATCTACAATCGATAAACCGTACGAGATTCGCAAATTTTAATAACAATTTTTCGTCCTTGTAGTTTTGAACACCCCGATCAACCCTCAATATTCACATGCCATAACTATTAGGGTTACGTATAAATAATTATAAACTTGTTTATTTAGATTAAATAAATGCTCTACGTCCGAAACTTTTTTCTAGTGTTTTTTTGTTTTACAAAATAATAACGAATTGTCTGTTCAAACGATAAATGTGACTTCCACCAAAAGAAGCAGCTTTCTAATTTAAATTCATTTTTAAACGTTTCTTTTCTTGGACTATACCGGCTAGGTATAGATAAGCGAAAGTGTTATAAAATTCATGTGCCATAAACATTCATTATAATTAAAAGCGAATAATTGTAGCATAACGGACAACTGTGTAACTGCTTTTTATATTGGAATACACAGGGATCCAAGCACAATAAATATCCTGGGGCGGGTAGACCACGACGGTCGTTTCGTCCTTGTTAGGACTCTACGGGCAGCCATAACCCAAGCAATCCCGACAACAGCGGTAAGATGTATAAAAAGCCTTTTACAAAAGTAAAGCGGCCATCAATACACCGTAGGGCCATCCCAGCGGAATTAACTCCAATACAAAAGGCAGTATATTGCCAAAAAGGCAGTGTATTGGGGTTAATTCCGCTAGGATGGCGCTACGGTGTATTGATGGCCGCTTTACTTTTGTAAAAGCCTTTTAATACATCTTACCGCTATTGTCGAGATTGCTTGGGTTATGACTGCTCGTAGAGTCCTAACAAGGACGAAAGGACCGTCGTGGTCTACCCTCCCCAGGGTATCAATTGTGCTTGGATCCCTGTGTATTCCAATATAAAAAAAACAGTTACAGATTTGTCCGTTATACCACAATTATTAGCTTTTAATTATTTTGTCACTATATTATCTTCTATTCATTCTTATTTTTTATGTCATCGAAATTATGACAACCCAGGCATTTTTGTTGGGTAAATGGGTATTTCCGAAAAATTTTTACCTTTTAATAATTTTTTTTTGGATTAGCGGTTTTAAAAATTACTTGCCCACATTACTTATTAACTGTAATAATAAAAAATCTAACAACAATACTATTAATAATATTGCTTATCTTATGCTTTGGTCAATATTATTGAGAGTAATGGCAATAAGTCAATAGTCAGATTATTAAATGCCAAAGTTAAATATCATACTAACCAAGTCGGTCAAAAAATTATTGCTAAATTATTTTTCAAGTCAAACCGCTCATCCAAGGTAAAAATCTAAAAACTTCCATTTACCTATCAAAAATAGCTGGGCTTTAAATGAATCAAAAAAATTTTTTTTATAGAAAACGAAAACGCTTTTCTGGATATTCCTCTTCCCAGCATGCATGTCATTGTCCGTCCCTTAAACGTTCTAAATGTTTACCTATAATTAAATTTTGATGACACATGCACACCATTATTTTTTGATTCCAATTTGTCCTTTATGAATTGCAAATATATCTTTGTTAGATAATCAGCTCCCCATGTGAATATTTTTTTTTAAATTAGCACATCACCTTTAATGAATTTAATTAAAACTTAATCTAAATTATATTAGTTTAAATTTAATAGATCTACTTAGTATGTTGCCTCAAGAATAATCATGCACGGGGCAAAATTTAAACAACATGTACTATTAACGTGAATTGGCGAACTAAAAGATTTGAATTTAAATTAAAACATGTAATAATACAAACAAAATGACATTTTACTGATCCCTGAGCCAAAGAAAAAAAATTTGTACAGAAAACACTGAATACGCAAAATCGAATTTTTCAATAAATCTAGTAACTAGTAATTTGTTGTCGAATTGTTTCTCAGAGCAGCGCTATTGGTACTCTACCAACAACAAACAATGACAAAAAAGCATCTGTTAAAGGTAGGTTAGAAGAAACATTTTTGGATCCAAGTTCTATTGGATTCGACAAAAAAACACGACGTAGTTTAAAATAAGCAGTTTTTAAAATTATCAATTCTCTTATCATTCAGACATTTTGATATTGACATTAACAAAGATTTTGATTTTCCAAGCTATCCATCTACCAACTAGGTACGTATTCCTATGAAAAAAGATAACGAAAAATTACTAGTTCAAGATTTAAATTTTAAAAAATCCGGTTATTAACCATTTCGTAATGACGTCATTGATAGGTCGGCTAAGTTTATGGAGGGCACACAGTCGTCAGCAGTCGCACTTAATTACATGTAAACTAGCAGATCAGTTTAAAAATTTAATTATAGTTTAATCCGTCAAATATTATTTAAAAATTATTGAAAGTGACATTCGTAGTACAATGAATTGTGGAATGCCAGCCGAGCTAATGTGTATTTTTTCCGATTTTCTGCCGTTTTAAAATATAAATGAGAACATCTACAGTCTACACTGTATGCAGAACGCCGAAATGCTAGGGTTAAGGAATTAAAACTGAGCCCCTTAACTGAAAGTTAACTTAGAAATGGAGAATGGATAATAAATTAGTACTTGTAAGCTTGCAAACTTTTACAAGCCTTCAAATCTTGTCAAAGTTTCTTGTATGATAGATAACACATTGTCTATATGTCTATTATCTTAATTTTTTGGTCATACCATCACTTAATATCGCCACCAAGACTTAAGTAATATTCACTTCCAGGCACTTTTACTTGATATTCAGTAAAATAACACCACAAAACAACTATTTATAACACGATCTATCGAAAACATGTAATGGTAAAACGTGAAATAGTCATTATGGGTGCCCTCCAGGAAACATGACCAACCTGTCAAAGTCAGGTATTCTGGAATGATCAATATACATAAAAGGTTATAATCATACACCTAATTTTAGAGGTTAGGATTTAGTAGTGGATTTTAGTAATGGACATGATATAGGTTCGTGTTAATATGTAGATACTTCCAGAAAAACTTTATTCCAAAGGTGAAACTCAATGGGAATGGGCCCAACATTTGCAGCTCCATGTATTATATTCAGGTACTATTGCTGTGATCTGATAAGCAAGTTTTGGTTATAGGGTTTAATAAAAATGGTTTATTATTTAAAATAAGCAATATTAATGCAACGTTTTTTTAAACGCATTAACGTCAGAGCACCTATGGCTTTTCTGTACCTACAGCATTCGTTGACTAGGCACTTTTGGGATAAATACTATTTCCGGTACGTTCTCTTGTTTATTATTCCCAAAAGTAGTATGTGTCTACAATCTAGTTTCATATTATGGTAACTCTTGAGTTTAAATTAATTAAACCAATTCTATAATACCCTGTATACACAAACGAGATGGTCAAGATGGTGAATGGTTGTTATAAAACAAGTGCTGCAAACATAACCAATAAAAAAACACAACACAAATCAAAATAAAAAAATAAATAAGCATTTTGGTTTTCTGTACAATGCAAAAATTTCTAGGGGGAAACCTACAAATAGAAGCTGTTAAAGTAACGCGATTCAACAAATAATAGTACTTTTTAAGGTAAGAGTGTCCCAAAAAAAAATTAATTTGTTATACCTACATCTCACAACACTCCTTTAAGTTTTGTTGTGGAATTAACAATAATAATTTTGATTGAATGATTTATTTCATAACCCAATATGATACATAATATATAGAGAGTAAATATTGGTACTGAGACCTTAATTAGATATAACATATAACTAAATGTAAGTATATTTATATAATATTACAAGAACGATTTGGGTAATTCATTACCATGAAGTTTAAATTACTTGGAAGCAAACAATTTTTTCCTGGTTTCTAGTCAGGAGCTTCTTGAGATTACGACACCCTTTAGTGACAAGACTAGATTTTGATATGATGTTAATAAATTTTATGTTTTTACAGGATGGAGAATCCTGGTCATAAAAATTTGAAGTGGTAGTTGGATAATTCTGGTCATAATCATAAGGGTCAGGTTGGCCTAAAAAGTAAAAAAGGTGGTAAACGTATTCAACGTAAATTCTTAAAAATTTGATATGGCCCTGATACGTACCTTACCAGTAATAATTATGAAAATGCCAAACGTTACCACTTAGACGTTATATTTTTTATAAGCTCCAACATGTTTTACAGTATTTATGAAAAAATGACAATGATTAAGTGGTACTACACGGAAAATATAGTTCTCGGAGAGTATCCGAAATGCCCTCTGCGATGTTTCTTGACCGACAACATTTGAAGCAAAACGACATACCTCAATATTATTCGTAATCTTGACAGTAAAGGTCATGTAATTAATAAATGCAACTGCTTTCAGGCACAATAATGATGTTCTTGATGGTAGAGAGCACAAGAAAATAAGATAGATATAAAACTTTTACTCCATGTAGAAAAAATAATGGAATTACATTACAAGTATAAATATCAAAAACATCGGGAAGGGAAGGCGATGAAATACAAAGAGCAAACTTTTGTTTTGAAGTCACGAAAAGGGTACATATGTTTGTTTTACCAACGAATGCACCTTCACATTAAACAATGAACCAAATGTTTAAAATTGTTGATATCGGAGTATACAGAAAATGAAGACCGATTTCTACAAGGAATATAAATTATATACTCTTAAAGGTAAATATTTGTGAGTGCATCTTTGGACATTGGATTATTGGACCCTTTTTTGGAAAAATACATTTTTTGGAATTTTTACAAAATCAAATTGGACATGAATTAGAAGAAGTTACTCCTGAGAATAAACATATTTGGTTTCAAATGGACGATTGTCCTCTGTCGGAGAAGAAAGGGAATATGCCCAAAACGCTTAGGATGGACGAACAATGGGATTACACCATAAATTGGCCAGCTAGGCGCTCCGATATTTTACCAAACGACTTTTTCTTGTAGGGTCAGATTAAAAGAATTATTTAAAAAAATGTGCGTTACAAAATTTGGAAGAAATAAACATTGCAATTTCATGGGTATGCAATCGAATCTCTGCGCTGCGAGGCATTTAAAAAAAGTATTGTTTTTCCGGTTGTCTCCATAGACATTTACCTTTAGATATATACAGCTTATCTTCTGCGAAACAAAAGTTACATTGGGTGAAAAATACGTCCGAGCGCACGGCTAGCCGGTCAGCTGCCTTCCCTCCCAGCAGCATCGGGCATGCGCACAAACCTCTTGTTATCGGCCTGTCCTTCTTTAACGACATGCTCAAAATACACTCCAGAACCGGCTCGGCGCCATTTTTGTTGTTGTGTTTTAATTTTTCTCTGTGGATTCCTTGTTGATTATTGTGGATGTTTAATATTTAGGGATTTCTAGTTTTTGTGTAGTTCAGTGAATGGTGTTTGTGCTTCTAGTGACTCAAATACTCGGATTGGAATATAAACAATAACTGGTAACAGCGGTTGTATGATTTTATAATGTCCAAATAGGGATAAAATACCTGGTATTTCGTATTTTTAGTAAGTATGGAGTAGTGATGTATCTTAATATATAACTTTATCTTATTATGATCAATTTAAACACATCAAACTAGGCCTAGACTACACAAACAAGGTATGAAAATAAAGAGAAACGCACACCAAGACCAAGACAGATTATCCCGATGCATGTTTTGTTATATTTTATTTGCAGCCCTGCAATCTAATTAGGTACGCCAATTTTTCGGGCAATATATTTCTTCAAAAGGTTAAAAATACACTTTTCTCTATGATTAAATTATATAAAAGAAAAAACGTCAATAACTAGGTAGTTTATATTAATCCATGGGTCAAGTTTTTTAAATTCTTGAACAAGAAATTGTGTTTGAAAATCGCTGGTTTTGTTTGTTTTTTATATTCGATTTAATAAGTTAATAGTTGATTTGACTGGTTCTCTTCCTTTTTAAACTAAAAACACGACGACGAATCATTTAGAAACAAATTATAGAAACAAACCCTTGAAAACAATTTTCTATCATCAAAATCTGTTTGCAACTACTAAAAATGCCAGAAATTACTATCTTATTTCCCAATTTGATCAAAAATTGAGAAGAAATTCCAATTTTTTGGCAAGAATTTTGTTAAATTTCTTTCTTTTACACTAAAATCTGTAATTATAGTTATAGTTTTTTATAATAGAGGACGACACTTGTGTCATAATTCTTCTTCTTGGAAGATTCGATAATAAACCCTTTATTTTTCTGTGAATTAGATTAAGAAATATACGTGAGGTGGTTAATGTTAATGGACATGTGTTGTATGTTGTATGTAGAAAAGGTGTGGTTGTACAATGAAAGTTTTCTTAGAGAAATAGAAACAGCAAGGAATATATAAAAGGGTTTTCATTTCAAATAACATCAAATCTAAGGCAAATTTTAGCTGTTTACGCACGTAAAACCCACATGGAAGGTGAAGTTTTACAATTTCTTGAGCAAGAACTTAAAATGTTAAGCCCGGACCTGTCTATTATCCCATTCGTCAAATGATAATGTTGCAGAGCGCATGTCTACTCGTGTGTAGCTTTGTTTACATGCGCGAGGCCATAAATTTGCGTGGTTATTGTTTGCTTATCTAAAGGTAAATATCTATGCTTATCTCCAAATGCTGAAATAGAAAAGTTCTCATTATTCGTTTTAAGTAGGTACCTACTTGCATTTATTAGTTTAATACAATCATTATTTTTTCTTGATAACTGTAAAATACGTTGAAATCGATAAAAAACGTCTAGTAACATTAATAACATTGTCATAATAATTATTACTGGTGGTTTCACTGAGGTATCAAGAGTCGCATTTAATTTTTAAGAATTCAACGAAGAGTTATTTCTAAATAACTTTGAATTGGCTTATTAGAAAATAATAAAACTTGGTGTGAGAGTCCATCATACCAGGGCCTTCAAGAAAGGTCGAATACAATTTTGATGTATAATGAATAGGTGAGCCAATATTTGAGGGTAGCCAAATTTACATGGGATTCAGTCTAGCGGTGCAGGGTATATGTCCAATGTGTATATTATGTTAAATATTTATTTAGTTTCGATGTAAAAATGTACTACTGAGAACCCAATTAATAGTTCACCTTTGTTGTACTATGTAATATGTTCTTTTTTAGGGACATCAGGCTAAACAAAAACACAAAAAAAAGCTGAAAGGCATGACACTACTAAAAGATATACACAATTATGTACAATCCTTACCGCCGGTGATTGTAAGAGTGGCGAATTCGTACTCAGCAACGCTAAATCCAGCATTGTTGTGGGCTGTCAGTCTCAAATGGTACCAAATTGCAGGGTCGAGGTCCAGTAAGACGAAGTTTTGACCCGGTTTGACGTTGTTCGATACCTGAATCCATTCTGAGCTAGTTCTAAAAAAGTACAGTAAGGAATTTGCATAAAATAATATGGTAAATGAAGCCTTACGTTTCAGCTTTGTATTTATACAGAGATTTATGGAAATTACTTATTATTTCCTCCCAATAAACTTTATAAGTTTATTACAGGGATAAAAAAATAAATTTAAGTAATAATAATAATAATAATAATTAGTTTATTTAAAATTTAATAATATAATAAATATATTAATGTTGTCTTCTATAAACTTATTCTTCAATCCCCTGAAGCTGAGCTTGTTAGGGGCAAATCTTATTTTTTGTTTTAGTATGTAAAATCATAAATCATAAATATTAATTAAAAATCAAGTTTTAAAGTAAAAATGTTAATTTATAGTATAAATGCAGTTTTTTTTAAAGAAATATATTACCCATAATAAAATTATTAATTTATAATTTTTAAGTAAAGAATATTACTTCCATAAATTGTTCAGAACAATATTAATTAATTAAAGCATTTCTAAAAATATTTTTAAATTGTCTGTTTTTAATATCCATGTTTTTATTTCGACTTCAAATTTTTTTAATGAAATAAATTTTTTAATTTTTGTTGGTAAATAATCGTTTAAATAAAAACATAAATATTTGAAATTTTCTTGTCCTATAGACTTATTTATTTTAGGTTTTATGGTTATTTCATTTTTATGGTTTTTAAATCGTATAAGGTTATTATTTTTAAATATATATAATATATATTAAGATGTTATATAAATGTAAAGTTGTCTTATGTTCAACTTTTTTGTTTCTGAATATAATTCTTTTGAAGGATAAAGATAATCTTTATTGAATATAATTTTTAGAAACCTTTTTTGTAATATTTTTTAACTAAAGTTCTATATATTCCTCCCCAACCTAAAATTCCGTAATTTAAATGAGTTTTAACTAACGCGTAATATAATATTTCCATATGTCTTACATTTAAATTTTTTTTTGTTTTTAAAAATCGGTAGTAAACTTCTTAATTTTTTAATTAAGTATTCTAATTGAATATTCCAATTTAATTTATTGTCAAAAATAATTCCCAAATATTTTATTTTATTAACTTTAAAAATTTGAATGTCTTCATTTATTTGAATACTATTCATATATCGCGGTAGGTTATTTAGGTTTAAAGTAAAAGGAATATAATTTGTTTTATTAAAATTAATTGTTAACAAATTGTTAACAAATTGTTATCAAATCAATTTTTTATGATTTTAAAATCTTTTTAAATTTTATTATTTAAGTTGTCCCAATTTGTATCGGTATAAAAAAATGTAGTATCATCTGCAATGTTAAGTTTATGGAATCAGCAAAGAAAGATCTTTCATAAAACTAAAAGATACAGCGCATGTTCCACTGAGAAAACAATAACTTTACGCCACAGTTCTGTTGTTTTAAGCCAAGTCGCTTTTTAAACGGTAATTTTAGATTCTTCGGTAAAACATAAATAAAATGGCTATATTGGTTTTAATAAAAATAAACCTATGCTCAGTCCTGGTTGGACATAATTTTACATAATTTTTCTATAATGTTCATTTTGATTACCTAATATATAGATTCTTAAAATTTTTATAAACTTGTTATTTATTTGATTGTCAAAAATAAAATATCCTGGTTTTAGTTATTCGACGTAAGATTATTTATATAAATTAAAAATGGCAAAGGATCGAGAACTGAACCTTGAGGTATTCCATAATTAAATATATTGCTTTTTTAAGTGTGGCAAAAACTAGGGCGATATGAGCATATATAGCAAAGTATAAGCCGCCGCGCGGTTCTAGAGCAAAATGAAAGAATGCGGGTTTGAAACATACATAGCTGTATTAATGACTTCTTATATAATTCAGCACTTCTGATGACCATCTAAATCATTGCTAGATATGCTAATACCACTAACTATTTTACTTTTTAGTTAAAACTAGTTTTAAACGTTTAATCCCCCCGACATTGACTGTCGAGACTTTTCAAATAAAGAAGACTACTCACTTCTTCTTATGTTCAATAACAAAATAAAGCATTGGACATCCGCCGTCAGACCATGCACTAAGGTGTAAGGTAATGCTGTTAGATGATACTTCGATAAGCTTGTCCGCACTCGGTATCACTGGCTTCTCTCCTCTTGTTTTTGGGTTAAGATTATCGGATGGATCACCGGTTCCGATGCTAAAAAAAGAAACAGAACATTTTATAATAGGAATATATTTTTTCTACAGCTAATATGTGTAGGCATGCAATTGATAATAAAATCAAGTACATTTACTTTTTGTACATACCTGTTGTAGGACGTTACATACAATTGATAACGGGTTCCACACAAGAGTTTCTCCAAAGTATACTTGTCCGTGGCAGGTCCAACTTGTACGCTTTCCCATTCTCCAAATTCTGGTTTGTAATGGATAGTGTATCCATGGACTTGTTCTCCGTCCGATTCGTGGGGTTTGATTTTGATCGTCAATGAGTTCGTTGTAGTAGATGTCAGAGTTACCTGTCAAAATTACATGTGTATATTATTTGCCCTCTAGGATGTTTAGGGTTATAGAAAGACATAATATCTGGCCACGGCAATACCTCGCCTATATCCTACCGTGCGAGCAAAAATTATTTGCATAAAAGAGGGCCTTGCATCTAAGGACGTAATGCTTAGCCGTAGAGCTTAATACCTGTTGGGTGTCAGTAACTACCTGAATTAACAATCAATCAGTTATTCCGTCATCTTTGACAGTCGTTACAAGTCATTTGATTCATCGCTAATTCTTCCAATTTCTTGAACAATTAACACAATGGGCTTTACGGAAAAGCACAAAACATTCATGGTTGAAGCGTATTTTCGAAACGGGGTTAGAGTAAATGGTGCGTGGCAATACAATCCAGGTTTGTGCATGGACGATTTTCACGAACATTTTCCTAACGTTGCTTTTATTGCTGGGGATTTTTATCATTGCCTAAAAAGAACCGTGGCTGTGTTTAGGGAAACAGGTTCTATACAACACAAAAAAGGAGCAGGAAGACCATCTGTAAGAACAGAAGAACTTGTTGCAAATGTTTGTGAAATAATGCAAAATACGCCAACAAATTGTATAAGACCCAAGAAGTGGGAAGATCTTATGGAACATGCAGGACTATTCTTAAGAAGCTAATAATAATTAATTAAGTTAATTTTGTAAACAACAAAAATAAATTTGTATTTGTCTACTTATTTTATTACTCATTAGTTTGGCATATCATGTAATAATATTAATTTGACAAAATTTTAACCTATATTTGGTTAGATATATCGTCCCCATATCATTGTGATCTAAACCAAGCCCTACGTTTTTTAATCCAAGCTCTCTTTGCACGGTATATGTATTCCTCAGAAGGTTCCTATTCTATTCTATATACTATACGCGTACTTCAATGCCTTCAAATGCCTTTGAAAGGTACAAAAAATTTAGGTTATTAATAACCTTAACAAAGAAAGGTTGAAAACATTCCAATTTTTAAAATATTAGTGTTGATTTCTTACCTGTGGAGCTCTTGGTGGTGCATTAATGATCAGCTGATGCGTGACCGAATCTTGACCAAACTCATTTTCTACTCTGCACGAATATTCTCCCGCATCGGTGCGTGTGACATCACGAATGAAGAGTGAACCATCGGGTTGTTGTCGTACGCGGTCGTTGGTATTTGCGTTGAATTTTACTCCTAAAAATAGGTTGGGTAAATTTTAATAACTAATAGATGAAGCAGAACAAAAAGAATAAAAGGAGGATTTTCTTAAAGTTTTGAGTCAAATAGATACTTACCTTTTATACTCCATGCGATTACGGGTGGGGGAACTCCAACAGCTAAGCATGGTAGGGTAACGTCTTCTTTATATGTAGTGGTAAAACTATCGTCAAAGGATGCTGTTTTGGCAGGTACTTAAAAGAGAATAATCTCGTTAAAAAGGTAACAAACCAAAAAAAAATACAATACAATATTTATTTACATCCAAATACCTACGCAAATAAATTCAATGGAAAATTAAAAAAAAATAGAATATACCTTAATAATTCTTGTATGCATATATTAGACATAAATAAGAAGCAATTCGCAAAAGTCTTTTCAACTAGTGTATCTTTCTTATTTTCTCTCCTTTTTTTTTTTTAATTATCTCCTACTTGCAAAAATGTTAACCATAACTCTACACCAGCGGTTCTCAAACTTTTTTGGTGACGGAACCCTTTTGGGAAGCAAAATACTTGATGGAACCCTACAATAAAACAATAGTTTTTAAAAGTGTATTCTTTATTAATAAGCATAATAAAAGTACAATGTAACAGTTACTAATTATGACTTACTTTACCACATGGCAAGTACAATAATAGAAGATATTAAAAAAGAAAAAATCTAACTAATGGGAGGTATGAAACTGTTTTTTATTTTTCATCAATTGGTTGATATCAGGTTTGATAGAAGACAGTTGAAGTCTCATATCAGGTTCGGCGTCCAGTCTATTGCGATATTTTGTTTTCGTGGCTGCATAGGTTGAGAATCCTGTTTCGCACAAATATGTTGTTGGGAACGGGAGAAGAATATTCAGAGCCATTTTGCCAAGCATTGGATATTCATCACGGATTCTGCACCAAAAATCGTTGTGAGGCGTCGTTTTAACAGTGACTCCATACTTGTGTCTGATGACATTTCTAAAAGAGATCCATATATCTCGTTTGACATACTTTCGGGCTTTTCCAAGTTGGGTAAAAAAGGATTATGAATCCATGAATTCAGTTTCATTTTTGTATTCTGTTCTTCGGGAAAATACTTTTCAAAAGATGCGCGCATCGAACTGAGATATTGGACCAATTCTTCAAACACATCATCTTGAAACATTTCTGAGTCGTTATCGCTAACAAACTCACTGAGTGACGTAAAGCTTTCTATTTCTTTCTTACCAACGCAAATAATCCAAACATCTAATTTTCTTTTGAAGGCAGTTATTTTGTTATAGGCCTGAAACACTGTTGTCTGTTTACCTTGCAATGATAAATTAAATTTGTTCAGTTTTTGAAAGATATCCGCCATAAAAGACAATCGGAACAACCAAGTTTTATCATACAAACGGTCCTTTAAATTAAAAGAAGTATCTGCTGAAAGAAACATTTGTAACTCGGCTCTAAGTTCAAATAGCCTTGTTAAAGTTTTACCCCGAGACAGCCATCGCACTTCTGTATGGATCAGCAGTGTTTTATGTTTGCTGCCATAATCTTCACGCAATAATGAGAACAATCGGGATTGTAGTGGTCGTGATTTGATAAAATTAATTATTTTTACCGCTTCATCCATAACTAATTTTAGATTTGACGGCATTTGCTTCATCGCAAGTGCTTGTCTATGCAGAATACAATGGCTGGAACTACAATTAGGCGCTTTATTTTTTATTCGTGACACTGCTCCTGCTGTTTTACCTGTCATCGCCTTGGCCCCATCTGTACAAATGTCAATGCAATTGTTCCAACTGAGATTATTTTCTTCAAAAAATATATTTATTTTATTAAACATTTCTTCCCCGGTAGTGTTTGTGAGCAGCGATGAACACATAAGCATGTCTTCTTCAAAAGAACTTTCATATGGATATCTCACGATAACCAGCAAGATAGCCAAACCAGCGACATGTTGACTCGTCCATTTGCAAGGCGAATCGTGTTTTTTGTAGACGTGTAACTAGTTCTTGTTTGACGTAGCTTCCCAGATCATGGATTCGCCGTGAAACAGTATCGTTTGATAGCGGCACAGTAGAAAGATGCTTTGCAGATTTTTCATCGAGCATACATTTTGTTATGTCTAATACACATGGTTTTATTAAATTCTCAGCGATAGTGTGCGCTTCACCTGCTTGTGCAATGCGATAGCTAACTAAATATGATGCCTCCGTGGCCTTTTCGTTGATAGTTTTTGTTACATGCATAATATTTTTTTGACTTTCCAATAACTGATCTTTTTTACGAACAAAAAATTCTTTATTCTTGTCTTTAGACTCGGCGTGTACAGTTTGTAAATGTCGGCGCAATTTGGCAGGTGCCATGGAACTATTAGGAAGCAGTTTACTACATAGCATGCAGAGAGGTGAGCCGTTGGAATCAACAAATCCGAAACTGATATATGATTCATCATACTTCCTTTTTTTCGTCTTTGAAACCGTCGAGCTTGACGTCGTGGCATCATCGTCTGGATCGGTGATTGCTATATTCTCCGCGCGTACTGCTTTTGAACATTCAGCGTCATTAGAAGATGTTGTTGCAACACGTTTAACACCTTTAAGCCAACGTTCCATTCTTCTTTATTTATAATGTTACACGTCAGGATGGTGGGGTCTAAATAATGCACAATCGTTACTGCGTATAAGAGACTAAGTTTAGTACAATGAAGAAATGTATAAAACTGAGACAACAGAATACAGCAGGCAGTAGAACAATGAACACTAGTTTCTCGCTAGCGAGCTTGTAAGTAGGTAGGTAGGAACTTATCGCTCCGAACGCTAATCGTCAACTGACTGACGAGGCGCGACGCGCGATCGCCGCTTTTATACTTAGTCCTACACTCTCGATCTCGAATATTCTCGAAAATACTCGAGTCGGCGCCTTTGATAAACAAAAAGCAAAAATAAAAAGAGAAATATAAAAATTGCGTTGTAAACAATTCAGAGGCGGCTTTTATCAAAGGGACTGCGCGCTCACAAGTATACAAGTATACATGTTGATACCAAACTTATGAGATATTGTACCAGCTATTGTAACACATGTTTATACAAATACAAATAAATAAATAAATATACCTACGCGCGGCCGCGGAGTCAAAACGTTCGACCAGAGAGAGGTGTTTTGCTTTTTTTTCTAAATTCTTGAGGAACCCCTACAGAGGTATTGCGGAACCCTAGGGTTCCGCGGAACACACTTAGAGTATAGCTGCTCTACACAAATAAAATAATTCATCACCCATACTTAATTATTCACAATAATCCATAAATCCATCAACAAGTCATCATTATTTTCTGGATTAATTTGTATCATTAACTTTTTGACGATGCCCCTTACATTTTCAATCGGATTTACATCTGCATCTGGATAATCCTGAGGGCCAAAGTAGTAAGTGGATATTCTTTTCCCGCGCCCTACACGTGATGTTACCGTATGGACAATACAGGTCATATGTTTAAAAACCAGTTCATTTCTTTCAAAATATAGGGAATGGTTTTATAGTTTAGTTTTTTATTCTCACGTTTGTTAAATGCGAACAACGTAAGTTGGAATATTATCCCCTTATTATGTAAATTAATAACTTACCACTGGTACTAGGGGACACCGTAACTTTCTTTGAAGGCTGACCCTCTCCAATGGTAGTAGCGGCAGTGACCCAGAACTCATATTTCAAAGCGCTGTCTAAGTTCTTAGCCTGGAAGCTCAAGTTTTGGTTTCTCAGATTTGGGACGATTTTTTGCGATTTGGGTTTCTCGTCATTGGCTGCCACTTTGTAGTATACCATGTAGTACTCTATGATGCCGTTGGGTTCGGTTGGAGGTTTCCAGCTAACCAAGATGGCGTCAGATGACATTACTAAAGCTTTGACAGCCGTTGGAGATTCAGGTACTAAAGAAAAACAAGAGCTCAATTACTTATTCTTAATGTTTTAATTTCTTTAAAACAGGGTACAGGAGAAAGGTAGGTTACCCATTAAATGTTTTCACGGTAGTTGATTTTCATTATTGATCAAGGATGGATGTTCCGGTTTTTTTCTTTGTATCTGTATTACTGTATTTTCCAACAATTTGTAAAAAATTACAAAATTATTTATGTAGTTTTGAAACTTATTAATAGTCAACAAATAACAATATTGCAAGAGTGTTATAAATAAGGTTACATTACCGTCTTGTTCGGTTTGACAGGCAATAGGCGTGGTCCTAACTCCATCTCCTCCTGAGGTATAGGCTAAGACTTCCATGCTATAATTAGTGTATTTCCTTAGGCCGTGCAGGATTGTTTCGCTAGAGGCAGTAATCTTCGTGTCTTTTGTATTTTCGTCTAAAGATATTTAAAAAATAGTACTTATTATGTATTATTTGTATTTTTAATAGAGGAAACTCCTGATAACAAAAATCGAATTTTGACTTTTAGCTTATAAAATGTGTAAATATTATTAGTGTTTGTCTAACGGTGGGGGAAGGTAGACAATATTGGTCCACAAATGATAGATTTATTTTGAATTTTATTTGTTTAAATCAAAATCATCAAATTAACTGATTTTATCTGATATTCAGTGATCTTTTATTGACTTTTTTATTACACATACAGGGTGGCCCTTTAGTGTGGCAAAGTACAATAGCTCCGTTACTATTTCAAATACATTAAAAATATTAATACAAAAGTTGAAGGGCAGTAAGTGACTTATAACGTAAAATTATTTTTAACTCTATAGGGTGGCTCAAAAAAGCGGAACAAGAAAAAATGTACTTTTTTCAAATGGAACACCCTGTATATTTTTTCATTTTTAAATTCTACATAGAATTATAATTATTTTTTATTAAATACATTATAAGTCTATACTTTATAGTTTCCGAGATATTGACTCTTGAAAAGTGACATTTTTGAACTTTGACAGCTTCTAACTTTCTAACAGTACGTCTTAGAGCAAAACGGCTTACATGTCTCTATCTTCAATTTTTATTATCTTCCCAAAAAAATCAACTTCCAGTTAAACCGGAACAACTATATTTCCTGCTTTCGAGTAACATCCGGTTTAACCGGAAGTTGATTTTTTTGGGAAGATAATAAAAATTAAAGATAGGGACATGTAAGCCGTTTTGCTCTAAGACGTACTGTTAGAAAGCTAGAAGCTGTCAAAGTTCAAAAATGTCACTTTTCAAGAGTCAATATCTCGGAAACTATAAAGTATAGACTAATAATGTATTTAATAAAAAATAATTATAATTTTATGTGGAATTTAAAAATGAAAAAATATACAGGGTATTCCATTTGAAAAAAGTACATTTTTTATTGTTCCGCTTTTTTGAGCCACCCTATAGAGTTAAAAATAATTTTACGTTATAAGTCACTTACTGCCCTTCAACTTTTGTATTAATATTTTTTATGTATTTGAAATAGTAACGGAGCTATTGTACTTTGCCACACTAAAGGGCCACCCTGTATCTTTGAAACTTCCCAGACAAAGAAAACCAAAATTTATTCTGGAAATTCAACAATTTGACTTACCAAACCACATATCAGAAGGCCCATAGATAACTTTATATCCTTTGATAACTCCATTAGCAGAAGTCAACGGTGGCGACACCCACGACACCCTGATGGTTTGGGCAGTAAGGGTCGTGCAGGTAGCCTTGTCTGGGGGCTGTTCCGGGACGCCTTCGGCAGTGTTGGCCTTGAATTCTTCAGACGTGGGACCTGCACCTACCTTGTTAAAAGCCTGAACTACTACGGAGTATTGCGTGTACGTTTTCAAGTTTGAAATCTGAAAACATGAACGGTAGGTATAGCATTAGTATTTTTTGACGAAGAACATCTGGAAATAAAGGACAAATCTAGGAATCAAAGGCACAAAATCAAATCTAGAGAAGATCATAATAAACCAGCAAAGAAGTTTGTCCATCACCTACCTAATTAACTAGATTTAACCAATGATGAATTAAAATCAACCTAATAACAAAAATAAATACCTTAAGATGATGTTCTTTTCCTTCTTCCTCTCTTGGAAACTCTACAGTTTCGAATAAATAAGGCTTATCAGTGTTAGACAATTTGTATCCTACGTAGTATCCTTGGATGTCTCCATTCCAGTGATCTCTTAGTGGGGGCTTCCAGTAGACAATTAACGTGTGTTGGTCTTCGGCTTCCACTCTAATATCAGTTGGGGGACCACCTAATTAAGAACATATATATTTTTTAACCATAGCGGAATAACGTACATGTACAAGTATAATATAATTTAAATATCTGCAACAATTAATATTTTTTTCATGAATATCATAATATCTAATAATAGTTTGGCAATTAATACAGATAAAACAAAAATGATGATTATTAAGAGTAAATACAATACCACAGATATAGCACCTAATGACACAGTCGTAAAAATTAATAATGTACAGATAGAACAGGTAACAAAACTAAAATACCTTGGTGTGATTATTGACCAGAATTTGTGCTTTTCATCACTTATATATCTGCAATAAAGTTGCCAAAAAGGTGAATCTTTTAAGAAGAATAAATCAAGATCTAAGTTCATGGACAATAAAAACTATATATCAGAGTATAATTGCTCCTCATTTTAACTTTTGCTCCTCCATACTTTTTTTATTGAGCGATTCAGAAATTAATACTTTACAGAAAAAACAAAATCAAGCCATGCGCATCATTTTAAAGTGCAATCGTTATACCAGAATTAGGGATATGTTGGAAATTACAAATTTCTTAGGTGTTAAGCAAACGATAATATTTAATACAATGGTTTTTATTTTTAAGATGTTACATGATCTACTTCCAAAACATTTAATTGACAATTGTATACACGTCCGTGATATCCACAACCATAATACTCGAATAAGAGATAACTTTTATATTCAATCAGTAGCAACAAATTTTGGCCAAAACAACCTTTTTCATAAGGGTTTAAAGCAATACAACGAATTACCCGCGAATGTAAAGGGCTGTGAAAATGTAAATAGGTTCAAAATTGAATGTAAAAAATATATTAAATGTAAGATTGGTCATTGAGTGTTGTAATTTATCTGGGGTGTTGTGATTTATTTAAGATTGTAATTTATTTAAGATATTATAATTTGTTCAAGATATTATAGTTGATATAGGGTTAGAGGTTAACTTTTTAGGTAACTATAAGTGTTTTGTTATTTTTTTTTTTTAACTGTAAATTTTTGTTATTAATAAAGGATATTATTTTTATCTTACAACTTACCGGGCACCTCTTCAGCAGTGATAATGGTTACGGTGTCTGATGGATCAGATGAGCCAATTTCATTTTCACCAACAATCCGAATGTGATATGTCGTCGCTGGACGGAGAGTAAAAATACCAGCTTCTGTTTGATCTCCCGGAATGAGTACTCGTTCTGAATTTTTTTCCCAACTTCCTTTGCTAGGCTTGTATTCAATAAGATACCTAAAATATATAGATAATCAATAAGCAATTCTAGGCAATTTCCCGTGGAATCAAACCTGTTCAGACTTTTGTATTTCATTCAACGAACAACTTACTTTTTGATAGGCGAGTTTCCATCGTAAGGCGCTACCCACGATAGCTGCACAGTCTTGCCAGATTTGTCTAAAACTTTCAATCCATAAGGCACCTCTGGTACTTCTTGTACAATCATGTTAATATTGGTGTCGTCGCTTCCAAATGCATTCGTTGCAACGCATGTGAAGATTGCTGAGTCTGATCGCTCTGTTCGTTTGATACTCAGATCAGATAGAACACCTAAAAAGTAAGACGAAACCGGTCGTTTAGTGAAAAGTTTTATGTTGTTGTCTAAAAGATTGTTATCATAAGACCAGTAGTAGTGTACATACCATTGGGCAAAATTTCCTCTCGAATAGTGTATCGGTTATCTCCTTTTGGTTCGAGCCGTTTATTGTTGATGTTCCATAAAATTCCAATTGGTTTCTCACCTTTTGCTTCGCATTGGAGGACAGCGGGGTCTCCTCGTCTTGAGGTCTGATTGCGGAATTTCACTTCAAATTGTGGAGGAGCTAAAAATGATAAGTAGAAGATATTAAAACATAAAGCACTAGTTTTTATGCCATTTTTTTTACGTCAGTGCAAAGCAGTAATAGCAGAGTTAGATTAAAAACGAAACATATAAATAAATTGTTACCTTGAACGCTGATCAGTATAACTGCAGATAATCCAGAACCAATACCGTTCACAGCTTCACAAAGATAATAACCTTCGTTTGTTTTTTGGATATTATTGATCATCAGAGTGCCATCTTCAACTTTGACGTCAGGATTGTTTGGTTTAAAATCTTTGTAATCGCCAGGAGATACCCCTAAAACAAGAAAAAATATGTAATATCATATTTAAACAACCATAAAGAAAATTGATATAGTTGTTCCTAAAAGTAAATTTAAAAAATCCTACTTACCAGTGGCCCTTTTCCATGTAACAACAGGCTTGGGGAACCCATCGGCTTTACATTCTACCGCCGCATCGGAACCCTGAGCAAATGCTTTATCAGTAGGTTCAAGAATCCATCTTGGTGGTACTAAAAGTGTAGTAGATGTTCTAGATTATTCTGCTTTTAGATCTAGATTTGGTTGTTGGCATGCAAGCGATTTGAATTTGGAAGAATAGTGAGATAGAGTTGCGGAAGAATAATATCAACAGTTCTTTTTATTGAATTTCTATAGATCGGTCCCGGTTTATCAATTAGTATTGGTACTGCTGTATAGGATTATAATTTTATAAAACTTAATAAGAAGAGCTGTTTTATTATGCTTAGGTACACATTTTTTGCAAATGTTTTATGGTATTATTTCTGTGCAGTTTATACTGCAATAAATATTTAGTTAATGGATATTTTTGGAAGTTTCATTGCCTTTGTTTTCTTTAATTTACTGTTTCGAATGATTTCCCAATCTTTTAATTAAGATTGTTTGAAAGATGGTAAAATAATGGTCCCACAGGATGAGTTAACAGAGACAATGAAAGTTTAAAATAAATCTTGTTAATAGGAACATTCCTATTAAGTTTCAAACTACATAATATTTAATTATACGTTTGTGAATTGGGTTAATCTATCATTTGCTTGCCCTGCTGCATAATAAATTTACGTGTCTTGTGTACTGAAAAGAAATGTTATTCATCTTTGCATTGGCGGTAATAAGAATTATTCTGTCATACACTTTATTAAAATTATGAGATTGGAAGATTTTCCCCGAGAAACCTAATATTTAATAGCGCATAGCAGGTTCCAAAGAGACAGAGTAGAGACTTTCCTGCTATAAGTTTAAATTATAAGAATTTCTCATGACAGAGACTGAAAGATACTTTCTACAAATAATATCGTTAAGAAACTGAATTTTTATACCAGAGGGCATGCAAGTGATAAAACCCACTTAACGCATATGCAAGTCAGTGTATAAAGAATGAAAGTAAGCTATTTAAATATAGTTTTTATCACCAAGTTTGCAAAACTAGGTACAGACGCCATTGTGGGTATTAAATATACCATTAAAATGAAGATGTTTTTAAAACATGATCTCAAAAAATATTTCAAATTCTTTAGTATGCTCAAAAAAAAATTAAATCCACATTGACGTCCTTTATGGTTACCAATTGCAAATCCTAAAATTCGACAATCAGAAGTACTGTTGAAAATATTGGTGCAACGTAGAAAAAACAAAACAGATTCTGTTTGTGTATTTTAAAAGAAAAAAAGTATCGGTAAAGATGTTCCAAATTAAAACACTTATTAAATTAAGTGGAAAAATGATTACATAAATAGCTATAACTTAAAACTTTATATTTACAATTTTATAACTTACAAATAATAATTAAGGTAAATAAAACAAAAGTCCTCATATTTTCAATGTAGATACACAATCAAATAAAACAAAAAAAAATGTATAGAAGTGCAGTACTTTCGATTGCCTAGTTCGGATTCTCTATCTCACTATATTATCATGCATTATGATCAAAATTATTAGATGAAAATGCAGTAAGACCTTGTGAAAACTAAATTCTTTTTATGTTAATTATATTTTCTTTGAAAATTATTTAAGTAATTTACCAAATATAGCTTACTGTTACTTCGCAAAAGAATTTAGTTATCAAGGCTTTACTATACTTTGAGTACAACATTTCTGTCAGTGATTCATCTAGTACCGGACACAGTAACGATTGGGCGGCATAATAAAGTGTACTATTGTTTTCGCACCGTACACCAATCATAATTAATACACTTTGTTGCTCTATTTTATAGTTGAAAGCGCGGCGTTATCGTGCATCAGGAATACAAAACATCAACCAGACGATTACATTAAAAACAGCAAGGTAATTCTAATCAATATGTACTACGATTCTTAGCAGCAGATTAAATAAATATGACAACACAGTGTTAAGCACACATAGCCCTAAAAACCAAGTCTTTTCAAAAAGGTTTTTGCATTTTTCAATTCATAGATCTTGAAACGTGTGTATTAAGTTTTAGTTTGTCGTTGAAATAGTCTGCTTTTAGAATTTCAAAGATACACCCTAATGGAATTGTTTCCCCTGACGTCGCACTACCCACTGCTATACAGTATGACCAGTAAAGTCCGCATCATATGGGAGTTTTTTTATATATAACTTTATTCGCAATTTGACTTTGGCATCAAGTTCTACTTCGATCGAGATGAAAATTAAGCAAAAAATAGTAGTCACGTGATTCGCATTATCTGTCAAATTTTAATTTTTTCCAAAAAATAATTCAAAAGTGGAGTTATTTCTGAAAGTATCGAAAAAAGTTATAAAAAAAAGTTTTTTTGGGTGCACTTTCTAGTCCACATGCAAAATTTTAGCTGCATAAGATAATTTTGAATTTTTACCCATATTTCGTAAATTGCACCACTTTTGCAAAATAAGACTCAACGCAACCTACATAAAAGTTCTTAGTTTTGACAATGCTTTATTTTAGATACATTTTCTTTAAAGTAGCGCCATAGTAAATGTGTTTTTCTACAAAATCAAAATTGGGCTATTAAAATTTGGTCGCATGTTTGCAAAGTTTATTTGTTTTTGACCCTGTATAAGGTAACTTCAGAAAATAAGTATTTTTGAAAACGTAGTTTGTGTCTGAAAGTAATACACCTTAATATTAAGATAAAAAAGAACAGAGTGTCATCCAGTTAAGTGTTCATTAAGTGGAAAATAAATTTTAGTGGTGGGTAAAAAATCAAAATTTTCTTATGCAGCTAAAATTTTGCATGTGGGCTAGAAAAGTCAAATTTCAAATAAAGCTATTAATAAAAAAAAAATCCCATATGATGCGGACTTTACTGGTCACATTGTATATAAAATATGTGTATAGAAATATATATAATAATGTATATAAAAGTGACGAGTCTCCACCGACAGAAATATTGGACTTATAGTTTATAGTATAACTAAGAAAATACAGAAATTAAAAACAAAAATGATGATGATAACATAAATAAAGCATGCGAAAGTGAAAACAAACAAAAGAATAAAAATGAGTGCAAGGAGGTTGGAAAAAGGGAAACCCTATATAATTCTCAGCTTGCGGGAGGGTGAAAAGGAAATGAGGAGAGGACAGAGTGCCGAGAATGCTTTTTAAGCCAATTTCTGAATTTGTTAACACTCAGTGCAAAAGTAGAATCTTGTGCTGTATAGATTATCAGTATTTTGTGATTAATAACAGAGAGGTTTAAATAAATCTGTCAAATATAATCCCGTCTAATAATAAAATAGCTGAAAATAATAAAAAAACGTTCATGAAAATACAAAAAAATATGTACTTTACTGCTTAAATTAAAAAAAAAGTTTTCAACAAATATTTTTAGGAAAAACGACCATCGAATTAGATTTGATATTCAGAATACTATAATCCAGTTATAATCTCCCTGCGAACCAATTTTGCAATATTTTAATCCCACAAATTAAAAAATAGTTTTCATTATAATTGATAAAATTCTGTCGATTCAAAGGGCCCCTCGCGAATTGCTACCAGACATAAGAAGCTGTGGATGAAAGCTACGAACAAAATATTTATCCGTTACAAAAAAACCTGTGGACCTTAAGACCGTCATACTTAAAAGGAAATTTAACCACATCTGATAAATAAGCCGGTTGTTCTAAGCTCAATGTCCATACTATAATCTTAGGAAATTTTTATAGATTTATTAAAAGTGAAGCCAAACTTAAAGGTTGTGGTTTCATTGTCATATATATCTAATACATATATTTATGATCACCCTGCAAAAGCTACTTCGCATTAAAACAGATTTATTTATTTATATATAGAATTAATTTACATTATTAATCATAAAGAATGCATTATTTTTGAAAAAAATCACCGTAAACATCAAGCGAAGCAGTATATTCCACGGATCCAGCACGATTTTTTACATGACAAGTAAAATTTCCTGCATTTTCTTCATTTACAGCATCGATAAGAAGTAAGCTGGCCTTTGTACCAATTTTCATCGTGCTAATACTATTTCGCAGATCTATTGGCTTGCTGTTAAAACTCCAGGATAATTCTAACGGAGTATCTCCTTCTGATACTAGACAAGTGACCTGAGTCGTATGACCGGTATGTATCGGAGATTCACCGAAACTAAATGGTACTATGTGCGGTAAAACTATAAGAAAAAATAATGAATCATCAATTAGTAGAAATTAGTAAATGTAATATCGTTTTTCTGTGTTCTATGGTTAAAGATTAATTCCAATAAACCGTGTGTGACTCCTCAGTTTAGTCCAATGGTGACTACATAACGTAATTAACACACCCGGTTTCTTTATTGGTTCTATCTGCCTAAAGGCAAAGACTTTGCTCATAGTTGATGACATAAGTAAACCTGGGGACGCACCTTGAATGAGTTCGATTCGGGTAAAAATCAAAGTACACTTCTCGTTACGGGATTTGGGTAATTGGGTCCTAGAGGCAAAACAAAAATATATTTCTATGGTAATCACCATTAACTTGTAGCTCAGTAGCATAGGTAAATTTTCCCGCTGAGTTTTTCGCTTCGCAGCTATAATTTCCCGCTATAGTATGATATACAGATTCTACTGTTAACAGGGAAGTTCTCTTTCCTACTTGGGTAACGGAAATTTCAGCGTACTTATCAATATAATTCCCGTTTAGGGTCCACCCTATTATTATCGGTAAGTCTCCTTCAGAAACCAGACAAGTGACTTGAGCAAATTGACCTTCGTGAAGGGGGTTCTCTTCAAAATAAAATGACGCTATCCTCGGTGGAACTAGGACAAGCAAAATGTGTTGCGATAGTGTTAAATTTAAAAATAACAATACAAAACTAAATACAACCATTACATTGCCAAAAATCAAAATAAATCTGTGGAAATAAAAACGACAAGAAATGCAAATGTTTAATGATAGGGATGGAACTACAACTAACATCTCTAATGTATACCGTTAACTCTTAAATAGGCAGAGTGTTTGGCGATTCCAGCTTTATTTTTCGCTGCACATACGTACTCCCCGCTATGAAAATCTTTAACATTATCGATGCTTAACTGACTGATTCGTTTGCTGGTTCGTGTGATATTCATTTCTTGCCCAATTTCTATTGGTCGCCCATTAAACGTCCACTTGATACCAATGGGCAAGTCACCCTTAGTGGCCATGCAAAATATAGATGCCATTTCCCCCGAGTCGATTGGAACTTCCCCAAAGTCAAAAGGTGTTATTTGAGGAGGCACTGCAATATTTAAATATTTTGAGCGACACAGCTGATGGTAAAAAAATGGGGGAAGGTGTTTAAAGGAAACAAACTAATTAAATAAACAAAAATGATTTCAATAACCATTAACTAGAAGCTCGGTGGTATAAGATGATTCGCCAGCTGCATTTTTAGCTTCACAACTGTAGTTGCCTGTTATTGCGTACGAAACAGATTCTATGGTTATAATAGAGCTTCTTTTTCCAACTTTAGCCACAGTTATTTCGGCGTAATCGTCTATGTAGTGGCTATTTAATTTCCACTCTATTTTTAGTGGTAAATCTCCTTCAGATACTAAACAATTTATTTGAGCGTAAGCAGTTTCGTGAAGGGGATTGTCCTCAAAGTAAAAAGGAGTCACTCTTGGAGGAACTGCGAACAACAAAATACTCTAAAGGAACTAAATCAGGTATAAGATGGTACAAATCTCACTATCCTAACTTATAAAAAAGAAAGGTGCGTCTCGTGGTTGTATGGGCGGCATAATTAAAATTACATAGTAAGGGGTTTTCAAGTTTGGGAAAGGACTAGTAGGTGTGTATGGTGTTGAACGGTTTCATTTGTGGAAAATAAATCGTAATCCTTGGAGCTACAAAAACTACCAAAAATGTTATCAATAACCAAACCGTTAACTTGAAGCTCAGTTGTATAAGAAGATTCCCCCGCAGCGTTTTTAGCTTCACAAGTATAGTTTCCAGCTATGGCATATGAAACAGACTCTATTGTTAGAAAAGAGCTGCGTTTACCGCCCTTATTAACAAATATTTCCGCATATTTATCGATGTATTGTCCATTTAGCTTCCAGTTAATTCGTATTGGAAGATCTCCTTCTTGGACTAGACAGTTCACTTGCGCATATGCGGATTCGTGTAACGGGTTGCCCTCAAAGTAAAATGGCGTGATCCGTGGAGAAACTGCGAATTAGAATAAAAAAATTTTACACAATTATTCGAGCCAGAAAAATATTATTTAACGATTGTGGCACCAGGAAACTAAAGAACGATTATCTGGGTAAGAAGGTAGAACATGAAAAACAATAAAAACAAAACAAGCTAAAATAATGATATAACCATTAACTTGAAGCTCAGAGGTATACGATGATTCCCCAGCAGCGTTTTTTGCTTCGCAACTGTAATTTCCCGCAATATTATAAGAAACAGCTTCAATTGACATTATGGAACTTCGTTTTCCCATTTTAGCATAGTTATCGATATAGCGTCCGTTCAACTTCCATTCGATTCTTATTGGTAGATCACCCTCCGATACGAGGCACGTAACTTGAGCGTACTGACCTTCGTGTAACGGATTGTCTTCAAAGTAAAATGGTGTAATTCTTGGAGAAACTACGACAATTAGTGCATTTGTGTCACATAGTGTAAGAGATAAAAATGAGATATAAACAGAATCAGATGAGGAATAGAAAACGAAAATAAATGATCGTACTACACAACTACATTAACGTTTCTACACTAGTACCATTCACTCTCAAGTATGCTGAATGCTTAGCAAGTCCAGCGGGATTTTTAGCAGCACATACGTACTCTCCACTATGAGCATCATTTACGTTATCAATGCTCAATTGGGTAATACGTTTGCTTGTACGTACTACGTTAATTCCTTGAGCGAGCTCTATTGTTTTTCCCTGAAAAGTCCATTTGATTCCAATAGGCACATCCCCTTTGGTGATTACACAAGACACGGATACTACATCACCACTATTTACTGGTTTATCTCCGAAGTCGAAAGGGTTGATTTGGGGGGGCACTGTAAGGATGAACTTACATCATTGAAAATGGTGAAGTGGATGGAAAATTAAAAAACGAATACAAAATCTACACTAACATTCCTACACTAGTACCATTTACTCTTAAGTATGCTGAATGTTTAGCTACTCCAGCGGGATTTTTAGCAGCACATACGTACTCTCCACTATGAGCATCATTTACGTTATCAATGCTCAATTGGGTAATACGTTTGCTTGTACGTACTACGTTAATTCCTTGAGCGAGCTCTATTGTTTTATGAACCTGAAGCTAGCGGCCAGCGGCCAACGGCCGAATAAATAAATATTTCGCGCGGAGTATACCACATAGGCAGTGTATGCTTTCCCTGATTATAAATATGTATATCTTTTATTTATAATATAATTGTGGCAAAATTAGAAAAACTATTATAGTCTATAAGAGGTGGAGTGTGCGCAATTTAATAGGCGTTATTATTACCAAAAAAATAAACTACAAGGTAGATTCAAAAATGAGGGAAAAAACTATTTCTGTAAAAATGGCATTTCACAATAAAACTTCGTGGAGGGCTTTATTATATTACAAACTACAACATACTTAAAGAATTTTTCCCTAAATAGCCTCTACGGGGTTCATTCAGAAATTTAAAATAAACATGTTTTTACAAAAACCGTAGTTTTAACTAGTTCACGTTGAAACTTCGTAGAGGGCTTTATTATATTACAAACTACAACATACTTGAAGGATTTTTTCAGAAATAGCCTTTACGGGGTTCATTCTGAAAATGAAAATAAAAATTTTTTTACAAAAACCGTAGTTTTAACTAGTTCACGTTAAAACTTCGTGGAGGGCTTTATTATATTACAAACTACAACATACTTGAAGGATTTTTTCAGAAATAGCCTTTACGGGGTTCATTCAGAAAATTAAAATAAACATTTTTTTACAAAAACCGTAGTTTTAACTAGTTCACGTTAAAACTTCGTGGAGGGCTTTATTATATTACAAACAACAACATACTTGAAGGATTTTTTCAGAAATAGCCTTTACGGGGTTCATTCAGAAAATTAAAATAAACATTTTTTTACAAAAACCGTAGTTTTAACTAGTTCACGTTGAAACTTCGTGGATGGCTTTATTATATTACAAACTACAACATACTTGAAGGATTTTTCCCTAAATAGCCTCTACGGGGTTCATTCAGAAATTTAAAATAAAATTTTTTTTACAAAAACCGTAGTTTTAACTAGTTCACGTTAAAACTTCGTGGAGGGCTTTATTATATTACAAACCACAACATACTTAAAGGATTTTTCCCTAAATAGCCTCTACGGGGTTCATTCAGAAATTTAAAATAAACATGTTTTTACAAAAACCGTAGTTTTAACTAGTTCACGTTGAAACTTCGTGGATGGCTTTATTATATTACAAACTACAACATACTTGAAGGATTTTTCCCTAAATAACCTCTACGGGGTTCATTCAGAAATTTAAAATAAAATTTTTTTTACAAAAACCGTAGTTTTAACTAGTTCACGTTAAAACTTCGTGGAGGGCTTTATTATATTACAAACCACAACATACTTGAAGGATTTTTCCCTAAATAGCCTCTACGGGGTTCATTCAGAAATTTAAAATAAAATTTTTTTTACAAAAACCGTAGTTTTAACTAGTTCACGTTAAAACTTCGTGGAGGGCTTTATTATATTACAAACCACAACATACTTAAAGGATTTTTCCCTAAATAGCCTCTACGGGGTTCATTCAGAAATTTAAAATAAACATGTTTTTACAAAAACCGTAGTTTTAACTAGTTCACGTTGAAACTTCGTGGAGGGCTTTATTATATTACAAACTACAACATACTTGAAGGATTTTTCCCTAAATAGCCTCTACGGGGTTCATTCAGAAATTTAAAATAAAAATTTTTTTACAAAAACCGTAGTTTTAACTAGTTCACGTTAAAACTTCGTGGAGGGCTTTATTATATTACAAACAACAACATACTTGAAGGATTTTTTCAGAAATAGCCTTTACGGGGTTCATTCTGAAAATGAAAATAAAAATTTTTTTACAAAAACCGTAGTTTTAACTAGTTCACGTTGAAACTTCGTGGATGGCTTTATTATATTACAAACTACAACATACTTGAAGGATTTTTCCCTAAATAGCCTCTACGGGGTTCATTCAGAAATTTAAAATAAAATTTTTTTTACAAAAACCGTAGTTTTAACTAGTTCACGTTAAAACTTCGTGGAGGGCTTTATTTAATTACAAACCACAACATATCTGAAAAAATAGCCTTTACGGGATTCATTCAAAAGTTTTGTTTTTGTAAGATAATTTTTACGAAAATAAGAATTTCATTAAATGTCGAAATTTCATTAATCGAAATCGTGGCAAAGCTACTAAAAAATGTAATCGTGAAGAAGTAAAAAAAAAATGTGTAACTTTGGTGGAAACGTGCCAGGCGACTGACGCGTCACCATACACCTCCGTTCACAGCTGAAAGACAAAAACCAGGTAATACTGTGCTGCGGCGTGTTATAAACGCCCCCTCCACCTTAAACGGCTCGCATAAGCACCTAAGCTTCACCTAAGCGTAATACTATTGGACAATTCGTATCGATGAATGCGTTTAACCCGAGGTTTAACCGAATAAGATATTATTTTGGATGCTGTTGTTTTTAAATAGCTGTTCTTTTTAGAAGATAGGTTGATGTATGTATGTAGGTACCTACATATATTATATGTGTGCATAACTTAATTATTGTACTGGTTACTTTTGTTGATTTTAAAATATCCATTTGTTTGAAGTTATTCTTTTGCTCTTTAGACCTTTTTTTTGTTTTATTCCCGTTTTTATCATGGGTGGTCGACGTGGAAGAAGGCGGCTTAAAGATTTCTCCTTAGATGAAGCTATTCAATTTATTATATCGCGGGGACATACTATAGAGTTTGTTAAAAATTGCTCTCCGAGGGATAGCAACTCATTCCTAGGAGAACTATGTATTTATATGCATATTGAAAACAAGCTTTTAAATCGCCTATTCATTTCTCGGCGGGTTAAAAGTTTTTCCCAAACAGTCAACGAAATTGATACTGGTTGCAATAGTTTGAAAATTTTCCCGGAAAATATTAAACCTGATCATACTTACTTGACATCTAATTTTATCGATTCTGATATAATTTTGTCCGATATGCCAATTAAAGATAATATGTTTTCAAACAAAAAAGATTTGACTATAAAAGTTCCAGCGTCGTTTTGGAATAAATTTGTAGTAAATAACAATATTCGATTAGCAAAAGGCTGGACAGACGAATTCAACAAAATTTTTAGTGTTTACTACCGCTATTGCATATTAGTCTTTAAGTGGCATAAATGCAACTTACAAAAAGAAAAATTTTATGCAGTAGCAAAATGTAAGAATTCAGAATGCGCCACGTTTCGTTTTGAAACAACGTCTTTAATTCAGCCGTTTGGAGATATAGAACTAAATGTTGTCAAAGACAAAGATATTAACCATAATAATAGTGAGGTACATCGGAGGTTTATTAAAGGTACTGACCGACTCGAGTATAAAAAAACATTAATCGGACAGACTCCGACCAATGTTAAATATGATAAACTTGGTGCGGTAGCAGAAGATATTTTACAATCGGGCAACAGAAATGATGCACCAAGTTCCATGCTCCTGCATAAGATGTCAAGTGAAAACAATACAGACGATGATTTAGACAAGGACCCTATATCTTTTTTAGTAAAACTAAAAGAACAACTTAAAGAATCTTGGAATGGAAAAGTATGTAAAGGGTTTATACAGGGACACGGCTTAGATCCGTTTTATGTAATTCTTTTTACGGAGCAACAGTTATCGTATCTTTTATCCCTAAAACAACCAGTTTTTTGCAACCTGGACGCAACTGGTTCCATAGTTAGCCGTCCAACATGGATATCAAAACAGGTGTATTACTATGCTCTTGTGCTTCCTGGTAACGTAGAATATCCTCCCCTCCCAGTGGCAGAATTCATATCAAGTAGCCACAACATTCCGTACATATCTCTTTTTTTGTCAGTATTTTATTTTTTCTTAAAGCAAATGACTAATCGAAAAACTGTTATCCAAAAAATAGAAACCGACTTTAGTTTAGCTCTTATCCAGTCAAGTATAAAAACATTTAATGACATGTCACTGGCAGCTTATTTAAAACTTGCTTTTACTTATTGTAACTCTTCGCAAGAAGACGACTTAAAATTTACAATAATTCATGTTTGTTCTGCGCATCTGTTACGAGCAGTTTTAAAAAATGCAGCAAAATATTTAGCAAATAAAAGCCACCATAAAATTGCCGGCAATGTCATTTCAAAATTAATTCACTGTAATAAATTAATATCAGCTAAACACATTTTTTCGAGCATTGTACAAATTTTTGGGTTTAGAATAAAATGTAAAAACTTTGAAACAATTCTTCAGGAAGTCTGCGAATGCGAGTCAGAAAATTATAACCTAATTAATGACGAAACAAATACTGATTTTTCTGACCTTGCGAGTCTGAGTGAAGATATAACCACTCTACGCCATGGATCCCCATTTTATGCATTTTTTAAAACAATCTTGGACCAAGAAAATAAGTCATTTGATTCTGTCGAACCAGAGGAAAATAATAATTATTATAACTTAGAATTTATAATGTATTTATTAGAATATATTTTGCCATTTTTTCCTTTATGGTCTGCAGTTTTGTTGTGTAAATATAACCTTTTAAGAGACACGAATAGTAGCGTGGAAAATTGGTTCAAGATTGTTAAAAAAGATGTGTTTCGTGGTAAAACCGAAATATCGGCTCCTCGATTTGTACAAAAAATGGCAAGTTATTTATGGCCACGTTTGCTGGAGCGGAAATATACTTTAAAAACCGAAAGGCAAAGAAAACATAATCGGGATGATCCAGATTTGGCTGAGGAGTTCTGGTTAAGGAAGAAACCAAGAACTTACTTTAAGGGTTCAAAAGTAGTACGTGAAGCGAAAACGGAATCCAAACGCCCCGTACCTGAAACTGATATCGATAACGGTGAAGATATTACTGTTGTCGATATCAGTAAGTCTTTTTTCTATACGGATCACCAATATCCATATGGATTTCCAAATATGTGTGTATCAAGATCTATTTCGGGAATTATTCTAACGGAACCGTCCCTTCAGACATTGTTGCCATGCCAGTGGTTAGACGATAACATTATCAATTCATTTTTGCTGCTTTTACAAACCCACGCACAAACCGAAAATATTAAAGTGTTTGTTTTTGAATCGTTTTTTACACAAAAGATCATGGAGGGGACTATTTCCAGAGGTCAGCAAAAATGGGTTGAAGTTCAAGATATTTGGTCCCAAGATATCTGGTTAATGCCAGTGTATTGGAACAATCACTGGACGTTACTCGTTGTTATTTTTCCACACCGTCTTTTTCTATATATAGACTCTTTGCATGGTATTCCACCCAAGCCATTGTTGCCAAACCTGTGCAATTTTATCGAAGCATATCGTACTGCTCGGGTTAAAAAGGTAACTCGGTGGCAAACATGGATACTGTCGGTACCTTTAGATGTACCTATGCAGTCGGCAGCAGACAACTCCTCCGGTAACTGCGGAGTTCATGTATGTTCCTGGGCATACACAATTTGCAGTAGTTCATTTTATGAATTTTCCGAAAAAGATATGAATAACATTAGAAAAGGAATTGCCTCATGGTTACTTAATTCGAATGAAATTGCTTCAAATACACATAGAAACGACCTAAGAACTATTATTTTTAACTCCAATATAAACCAAAATACAGCAAAACACGAGCCTAAAAAAATTGGCATAATTTTTACACCACCTTTTGAGTTTTCCTCAACGCTCGAATACTGTGCAAGTCTAAAGACACTTTTACAAGCTCAAGGTTAGCGCGTTTTATTCTTATTCAATTTCTGAATGAACCCCGTAGAGGCTATTTAGGGGAAAATCCTTCAAGTATGTTGTGGTTTGTAATATAATAAAGCACTCCACGAAGTTTTAACGTGAACTAGTTAAAACTACGGTTTTTGTAAAAAAATGTTAATTTTAATTTTCTGAATGAACCCCGTAGAGGCTATTTAGGGAAAAATCCTTCAAGTATGTTGTGGTTTGTAATATAATAAAGCACTCCACGAAGTTTTAACGTGAACTAGTTAAAACTACGGTTTTTGTAAAAAAATGTTAATTTTAATTTTCTGAATGAACCCCGTAGAGGCTATTTAGGGAAAAATCCTTTAAGTATGTTGTGGTTTGTAATATAATAAAGCACTCCACGAAGTTTTAACGTGAACTAGTTAAAACTACGGTTTTTGTAAAAAAATGTTAATTTTAATTTTCTGAATGAACCCCGTAGAGGCTATTTAGGGAAAAATCCTTCAAGTATATTGTGGTTTGTAATATAATAAAGCACTCCACGAAGTTTCAACGTGAACTAGTTAAAACTACGGTTTTTGTAAAAAAATGTTTATTTTAATTTTCTGAATGAACCCCGTAAAGGCTATTTCTGAAAAAATCCTTCAAGTATGTTGTAGTTTGTAATATAATAAAGCCCTCCACGAAGTTTTAACGTGAACTAGTTAAAACTACGGTTTTTGTAAAAAAAATTTTATTTTAAATTTCTGAATGAACCCCGTAGAGGCTATTTAGGGAAAAATCCTTCAAGTATGTTGTAGTTTGTAATATAATAAAGCCCTCCACGAAGTTTTAACGTGAACTAGTTAAAACTACGGTTTTTGTAAAAAAATTTTTATTTTAATTTTCTGAATGAACCCCGTAAAGGCTATTTCTGAAAAAATCCTTCAAGTATGTTGTTGTTTGTAATATAATAAAGCCCTCCACGAAGTTTTAACGTGAACTAGTTAAAACTACGGTTTTTGTAAAAAAATGTTTATTTTAATTTTCTGAATGAACCCCGTAAAGGCTATTTCTGAAAAAATCCTTCAAGTATGTTGTAGTTTGTAATATAATAAAGCCCTCCACGAAGTTTTAACGTGAACTAGTTAAAACTACGGTTTTTGTAAAAAAATTTTTATTTTAAATTTCTGAATGAACCCCGTAGAGGCTATTTAGGGAAAAATCCTTCAAGTATGTTGTAGTTTGTAATATAATAAAGCCCCCCACGAAGTTTTAACGTGAACTAGTTAAAACTACGGTTTTTGTAAAAAAATGTTAATTTTAATTTTCTGAATGAACCCCGTAGAGGCTATTTAGGGAAAAATCCTTCAAGTATGTTGTGGTTTGTAATATAATAAAGCACTCCACGAAGTTTCAACGTGAACTAGTTAAAACTACGGTTTTTGTAAAAAAATGTTTATTTTAATTTTCTGAATGAACCCCGTAAAGGCTATTTCTGAAAAAATCCTTCAAGTATGTTGTAGTTTGTAATATAATAAAGCCCTCCACGAAGTTTTAACGTGAACTAGTTAAAACTACGGTTTTTGTAAAAAAAATTTTATTTTAAATTTCTGAATGAACCCCGTAGAGGCTATTTAGGGAAAAATCCTTCAAGTATGTTGTAGTTTGTAATATAATAAAGCCCTCCACGAAGTTTTAACGTGAACTAGTTAAAACTACGGTTTTTGTAAAAAAAATTTTATTTTAATTTTCTGAATGAACCCCGTAAAGGCTATTTCTGAAAAAATCCTTCAAGTATGTTGTTGTTTGTAATATAATAAAGCCCTCCACGAAGTTTTAACGTGAACTAGTTAAAACTACGGTTTTTGTAAAAAAATGTTTATTTTAATTTTCTGAATGAACCCCGTAAAGGCTATTTCTGAAAAAATCCTTCAAGTATGTTGTAGTTTGTAATATAATAAAGCCCTCCACGAAGTTTTAACGTGAACTAGTTAAAACTACGGTTTTTGTAAAAAAATTTTTATTTTAAATTTCTGAATGAACCCCGTAGAGGCTATTTAGGGAAAAATCCTTCAAGTATGTTGTAGTTTGTTATATAATAAAGCCCCCCACGAAGTTTTAACGTGAACTAGTTAAAACTACGGTTTTTGTAAAAAAATGTTAATTTTAATTTTCTGAATGAACCCCGTAGAGGCTATTTAGGGAAAAATCCTTCAAGTATGTTGTGGTTTGTAATATAATAAAGCACTCCACGAAGTTTCAACGTGAACTAGTTAAAACTACGGTTTTTGTAAAAAAATGTTTATTTTAATTTTCTGAATGAACCCCGTAAAGGCTATTTCTGAAAAAATCCTTCAAGTATGTTGTAGTTTGTAATATAATAAAGCCCTCCACGAAGTTTTAACGTGAACTAGTTAAAACTACGGTTTTTGTAAAAAAATTTTTATTTTAATTTTCTGAATGAACCCCGTAAAGGCTATTTCTGAAAAAATCCTTCAAGTATGTTGTTGTTTGTAATATAATAAAGCCCTCCACGAAGTTTTAACGTGAACTAGTTAAAACTACGGTTTTTGTAAAAAAAATTTTATTTTAATTTTCTGAATGAACCCCGTAGAGGCTATTTAGGGAAAAATCCTTCAAGTATGTTGTAGTTTGTAATATAATAAAGCCCCCCACGAAGTTTTAACGTGAACTAGTTAAAACTACGGTTTTTGTAAAAAAATGTTTATTTTAATTTTCTGAATGAACCCCGTAAAGGCTATTTCTGAAAAAATCCTTCAAGTATGTTGTTGTTTGTAATATAATAAAGCCCTCCACGAAGTTTTAACGTGAACTAGTTAAAACTACGGTTTTTGTAAAAAAATGTTTATTTTAATTTTCTGAATGAACCCCGTAAAGGCTATTTCTGAAAAAATCCTTCAAGTATGTTGTAGTTTGTAATATAATAAAGCCCTCCACGAAGTTTTAACGTGAACTAGTTAAAACTACGGTTTTTGTAAAAAAATTTTTATTTTCATTTTCAGAATGAACCCCGTAAAGGCTATTTCTGAAAAAATCCTTCAAGTATGTTGTAGTTTGTAATATAATAAAGCCCTCTACGAAGTTTCAACGTGAACTAGTTAAAACTACGGTTTTTGTAAAAACATGTTTATTTTAAATTTCTGAATGAACCCCGTAGAGGCTATTTAGGGAAAAATTCTTTAAGTATGTTGTAGTTTGTAATATAATAAAGCCCTCCACGAAGTTTTATTGTGAAATGCCATTTTTACAGAAATAGTTTTTTCCCTCATTTTTGAATCTACCTTGTAGTTTATTTTTTTGGTAATAATAACGCCTATTAAATTGCGCACACTCCACCTCTTATAGACTATAATAGTTTTTCTAATTTTGCCACAATTATATTATAAATAAAAGATATACATATTTATAATCAGGGAAAGCATACACTGCCTATGTGGTACACTCCGCGCGAAATATTTATTTATTCGGCCGTTGGCCGCTGGCCGCTAGCTTCAGGTTCATACATCACCACTATTTACTGGTTTATCTCCGAAGTCGAAAGGGCTGATTTGGGGGGGCACTGTAAGGATGAACTTATATCATTGAAAATGGTGAAGTGGATGGAAAATTAAAAAACGAATACAAAATCTACACTAACATTCCTACACTAGTACCATTTACTCTTAAGTATGCTGAATGTTTAGCTACTCCAGCAGGATTTTTTGCTGCACAAACATATTCCCCGCTGTGAGCGTCATTTACGTTATCTATGCTCAACTGTGTGATACGTTTACTGGTACGTACTACGTTAATTTCTTGAGTAGGATCAATTGTTTTTCCCTGAAACGTCCATTTAATGCCCATTGGTAGATCTCCTTTGGTAATAACGCATTGTATGGAGACTACATCCCCACTATTAACTGGTTTATCCCCAAAGTCGAACGGATGGATTTGGGGAGCCACTGAAAGGATATAGTTATTATTTAAAATGATCAATGCACGATAAGCGATTTAAGCACGATTTAAAGCCCTTAACAAAAGGTGATATATTAAATAACCATTAACTTGTAGCTTTGAAGAAAATACGCTTTCTCCAACTTTATTCTTTACTTTGCAGGTATAGGTTCCAGCATGCGAAGATTTTACGGAATCAATTAATAATATGGAACTTCGTTTTCCCACTGGAATTGAAGTTATGTCAGAAAGGTCTTCAAAATCTTTGTTATTTTGTTGCCACGTTATTTGTAGAGGTAAGTCTCCTTCAAAAACAAAACACTGGGCTTGTACCGATTGACCTTCGTGTACAGCTTCTTCTCCAAAATCAAAAGGAGTGATTTGGGGTAGAACTAAGAACAAAAAAGCAGATACGGAAAATTAGTACACCCAGGTAAGCTCTAGATTAAATACAATTATATAGCCGCCATTCAACATATACTTAAAGAAATAGGTAAGGTTTATCACAAAAAGTGCCCTATATGTTTTTTGTCATAAACTGCCATAAATGCGCATTTGAAATAATGATATGTTCCTGGATAAGCGGGGATAAGGACAAACTAAAATAAGAAAAATATACATTTCTTTTTAATCTAACCGTTAACATGTAACTCCGCCGTGTATTCAGTCGTTCCTGCCTTGTTTTTCACTAAACAAGTATAATTTCCCGCATGAGCGTGACTAATTGATTCAATTGATAAAATCGATGCTCTCTTTCCTGCTGGTGACACAGTTAGTTCAGGGTAAGTTTCCAGTTCCTTGTTATTTAAAAGCCACTTAATGGTAAGTGGTAAGTCTCCTTCTCTAACCGTACAATAAACTTGAAGAAATTCGCCTGCGTTTAGGGATGTACCTCCGAAGTCGAATGGTATGATTTGGGGTGATACTATAAATGAAAAATGCATTTTTTAGGTAAGAAATTGATTCTTTAAATACTTTATTTTGTCGATACAATGGTCGCAGTTATTCAGAAATTCATTTCGGTAAAATACTAGAAATGGAACTCAAGGATCAGATTAAAAATAAACAAAAACTAAAGGAGGGAGAACTAATTTCACAACTACATAACAAGCAAAATATTCTCAAAATCCCAACCGTTAACTTTAAGTTCCGAAGAAAACTCAGCTTCTCCCGCCCTGTTTTTAGCTGAACAAGTATATATTCCAGAATGAGAATGAGTGATAGATTCAACTGACAACGTTGAAGCTCTTTTACCAGCTGAATATATAGCAACTTCAGGAAATCTCTCATATTTTTTGCCGTTTAGTTGCCACTCTATACTAACTGGTAGATCTCCCTCTCTAACTGTACACATTACTTGTAAAAAATCGCCAGCATTTAGCGGGACATCACCGAAATCAAAAGGGGCTATTTGGGGCGGAACTAGAAAAATAAGGCTATAGTTATAAGGGGTAAATCAGCTATAGGTTACGCAAGTTAACTTTAAGATACTATTTTAAAGTAAAAAACGATTCTTCCCATGGTTAAAAATAACTAGGTATTGGTAACAGTAATATACTTGTTGGCACAAAAAGGTCGGATTTTGATTTACAATTATTATTTTTTTCTTTTTCAATCCAACCCTAATATAATGTTTTTTAAAACGACTTTTAAAAGCCGAATATACATAGTTTAATTATTTTTATATCAGATTATACAGGGTGTCCCATAACTTATGGGCCGTAGAGTAATTAGAGATAGTAGACATCAAACTAAGCCGATTAAGTCATATAAATTTTTTTTGGATTGTTACTCGTTCTAGAGATACAGGGTGTTGAAAGTAAAAGTTTATTATTATTATTATTTATTTAGTTAAAAGTTTAATAAAGTGTATTGAGGTCAACGGTGGTCACTTTCAACATTTACTAAAGTGAGCTTCTTGTTTTTGTTCCACTGTTTCGAATTTATTGCGTTGTGATAATTAAAATATTAATTTAATTATGTACATGGTTTTTTATGCTTTGGGATGTTTAAAGGGAAATATCTCGAAAACCGTTAAAGATATTAAGATCAATCAGGTATACCTTTTTGACTCAGAAAATGCCCTTCTTTAAGAAACTTTAATTGAAAAACACCTAATATCACAGGTAAGAAAAAAATTCATAGATTTATGAAGTCCAGTGTATGCAACTAGCGCCCTCTAGTGTGAAACTTTAAAATTTCTACAAATTCTTATTTCTTGCTCATAAAAATATAATACTGCCAACTTTCAATTCGATTCATTAAACGGTTTTAAAATTATGGCTTATTTTCGAGAATAAACTTTTACTTTCAATCTCTAGAACGAGTAACAATCCGAAAAAACTTATATGACTTAATCGGCTTAGTTTGATGTCTAGTATCTCCAGTTACTCTACGGCCCATAAGTTATGGGACACCCTGTATATTATTGAACTATTATATTTAAAAGAAGTTTTATATTTTTCGTTATGATGTATTGGTATTTCCAAATTATTTTCTTTTTTAGTGCTCATGTTGTGGGTAATTCTAAATTGAATTTTTTCATATAAATAATCTATTTTTTCAGTAGAAATTATTTTATGAATAAAATAATTCAAGTGAATTTCTCGTCAAAACTTAAGTTTTATAATATTTGCAATTTTTGTTTGTTTTTATAACTTATATTTTTATGAGTCACCATACTCTAAGCGACTTAAAATAATAGAATTTATAAGCCCTAATTTTGTATCAGTGTGTAACGAGGTGTGTAAGTACAATTTAAAATTATATAAAATTTGAAGTTTATAATAAGCATTTTTTAAAAAAGCTTCAAAGGTCAAATATTAATCAAAAATGATACCAAGATTTTTAGCCGATATTACCAACGGTATCGCATAATTATTAATAATAAATTTGAAATCACTGTTAATTATTATTTTTGAGTCAATAGATCTCAGGCCGATTAACAGTAAACTGGTTTTGTTTTCATTAAGTTTCAAGCCATGATCCCTTATTATTTTGGAAACATTAGAAATATCCTCATTTATCAATGAAACCCAATGCAGAAGAACAAATGAAACAAAAAAAAAATTAAAATCCGTATGATTTATTTATGTGATTCTAAACTTGAGTGCGATCTAAGACTTTGGACAAAGGAAAAGAAATGGATAAGCTTAGAAACATAAATAAGAAAAGTAAACAACAGTCAACTTAAAAATAATCTTCTACAATGTAAAATACGTTTGCTAATATTGCTACTAACAATAAGAATTAATAACCGTTAATATTTAAAACAGCAAAATATGACGCGTATCCAGCCTTGTTCGTAACAGCACAAGTATACTTTCCAGCATGGGCATGGGAAATAGAATCAATCGATAAAATTGATCCACGTTTTCCAGCTGCCATTGTGGTCATTTCGGGGTATAACTCCAGTTTCTTATCATTTAATAACCACTCAATTGTAAGAGGTAAGTCACCTTCTTTTACAGTACACACTATCTGAAGAAATTCCCCAGCATTAAGGGGCGAGTCGGAAATATCAAAAGGGCTGATTTGGGGAGGAACTAAAAAGATTGAAAGAAAAACTATATACAAGGGACAACTAGAGAAGAATAAATTATACGAGTAAGACAAGAATAAATCATGCATTAAATAAAATTCTTTGTTAACCGTTAACGTTTAAGCTTGCCGAAAAACTTGCTTCCCCTGCTCCATTTATAGCAACACATGTATATTTCCCAGCATGAGAGTGTGAAATAGATTCAATGGAAAGGACAGAACCTCTCTTTCCAGCTGGGCTAGCCGACATTTCCGGAAATATATCCAGTCTTTTGTCATTTAGTAACCATTCTATTTTTATTGGCAGGTCTCCTTCTTTTGCGGTACATGTTACTTGTAAATATTCTCCAGCATTAAGAGGAGTGCTTCCAAAATCGAAAGGTATTATTTGGGGAGGAACTGGAAGGGAAAGGACTTAATATTAGAGGCATGCACAATAAAAAAATATTAATATGCATAAGAACCATTAACTCGTAGTTCTGTAATATACACTGCCTCTCCTGCAACATTAGTTGCAAAGCATGTGTAATTTCCTGCATGACTGTAGGTCACCGAGTCAACTGATAAAAATGACGTCCTTTTTCCAACTGAAGTGATGGAAACTTCCGGAAAGGTTTCTAAATTTTTGTTATTAAAAAGCCAGGTAATCTTTAACGGTAGATCACCTTCTGATACTGTACAAGACGCTTGAATAAACTGTGCTGCGTGGACTGGACTATCACCAAAATCGAAAGGTATGATTTGGGGAGGAACTAAAATAGAATTTAGAGATAATAAGTTGATTGAAAATAAGCGTTCGTGTTTTAAGAAGTTTCTATAAATTATATTTCACTAATTTGTCGGATTGGAAAATGTTGGGGCCAAAGATCATATTTTAAAATTAATTTTTTTTAATAAAATTGTGCTGGTTTTAAAATAATAATTACCCTGAGTGTAAATACAGTTTTAGTATTACCTAAGGATCGCTATAGGAGAAACACAAAGCATGATATGATAAAGCAAGCATTAATTATGGTATTTAAAATAACCAGTAACTTGTAGCTGAGCAGTAAAAACAGCTACTCCAGCAGTATTTTGAGCTACACAGCTGTAATTTCCCGCATGCGCATAAGATGCAGAGTCTATAGATAACAGCGATGTCCTTTTTCCAACTGAAGCTGTGGAAACTTCTGGAAAATCGCCGAGTTTAGTTTCATTAAACTTCCATTGGATATTTAAGGGTAAATCTCCTTCAGGGACGAAACATGCTACCTGTGCCGATTGGCCGGCATGTACAGGATTGTCTTCAAAGTAGAAGGGTGTAATTCTTGGAAGAACTAAACAAAAATAAAGTATTTTGTATTATACCGTTAAACATTATTTAACAATATAACCAAAGCACTGTTGCTACTTTCTTATATTGAGTTAAAAGTATGTAAACATGTATTTTGGAACCACTACTACCGTACTAATTAAAGGGTCAAATTTATTTTTGGGTTTGGTTTGGTGTAAGGAAAAGTGAAAGATGACGTAAACATAAAAACCAAGCTTAAAGCAAAAAACAATTAACCGTTAACTTGGAGCTCTGCCGAAACCGATGCTTCTCCAGCAGCATTTTTTGCGACGCAACTATAATTTCCAGCATGGGCATAGGAAACAGATTCAATCATTAAGCTTGACATTCTCTTTCCCATGATAGCTGTCACAACTTCTGGATATATGGATAATTCGCTCGAGTTAAATTGCCATTGGAATTTTAAGGGTAGGTCTCCTTCAGATACGAAGCAAGACAGCTGTACTGATTGACCGGCATGCACTGGGTTGTCTTCGAAGTAAAACGGGGTGATTCTGGGTAAAACTGGAAAGTGCGTTATGAAATTATTATTTGATAAACCTTTTATTAGATTGTTTCCAGTAAAATTTCATGTTGCAATAACCTCGTATTCTAAAAATGTGGTACTTAAAGTAGTAATTGGTAATGTAAATAAACCCATCAGGATTCCAATAAAAGGTCATTCCTATGTATGAATTATAGCACAGCACATCCAAATTTAGATAAACTTGAACACTTTGTAAGAAACAAAAAGACTGAAAGATGTTATAGCAAGCACAAGATAGTTAAATATTACCTGCTATAATTACAAATTATAATCCGACCCTGACCGACAGTTTATTTGCATTTTTATGGTCGAGCTCTTGCAAAACGTCCCAGGTAGTTAAACGGAGTCAACCATTTATTGTGAAAAATACTTGACCAACTAATGCCAATATATACCAATGACATTTATCGAACGCTGACATTGCTTGGTATTGAATTAATGGTATATAAAACCCGTAGTAGGTTTGTACTTTTAAATAACGGCTTATTGAGATTGAATTAGGAAAATAGGTGGAGGAAAATGAATGGGGTGCAACATAGAAACAAATAAAAATAAAAGGGTATATAAGTATGTAAAACATGAAAAAGAAAAACAAAGTAACCATTAACTTGTAGTTCTGCGGAAAATCTACTTTCTCCCGCAGCATTTTTCGCAACACAAGTATAATTTCCCGCGTGCTCGTACGATACAGAATCGACGGACAGAATAATGCTTCGTTTTCCCATTGGTGCAGTGGATACTTCCGGGAAATGTTCCAAATCGCTGCCATTAAACTGCCATTTAAGTTGTAATGGCAAATCTCCTTCGGGGACAAAACAAGACACTTGAACCGATTGGCCTGCATGTACGGGATTGTCTTCGTAGTAAAATGGCGTAATTCTTGGCAAAACTATTTATAGGAAACGTATGTTAATAGCTATAAACACCAATACTGGTAACTACCAAGTAGTAGAAATAATAAAGAAAAGGGACTGAGATAGTTACTTTTTACTTTGTCGAAATACTGAGTTACACTTTTACCAATTGTAAACCTACCAACAGAGGTCGCCACACAAATATTTGGCACCTATTTTTAACCCTTTGAGCAACATATTTGTAAATGTAATTTATTTCTATTTTATAGGGATTGTATTGATTCTATCTTGTATTTCTAGTGATTTTTAGTTTTTTAAGCAATTTTGAACCTTAATAATTGAGCTTTTCTCCTGTATAACAATTTAAATTTTTTTTAGAATACTTGAAGATTCTTCAATTAAACCGCCAAAACACTTGTCATTTGTTCCCCCCTTTTACAATGTCAAGTTCAAGTTCATTTCCCATCTGACACGTGCTGGTTGCAGTGGAACTTCTCCAACAAAGATGTTCTAGTAAAACAAAAAACTTTTTTAAAATATTAATTTTGCACTAAATGTGTATGTTTTGACTCCTGCCGGGATAACTGGGCCATAAAAAGCCTGGTACCCCAACAGTATTTTACTTTAAGCGAAATGGTAAGCGAATCTACCTCGTTTTATTAAATTTTATTTGCTACATTCCCCTTTTCTATTTTTTACAGATGCTTCGACATTTATGAAAAACAACTTTTTTTTTCCATCTTACCTCAATACTTTCACATGTCTTTGACAAAGCTGAATAAAATTCAAGATTTTTCACTACTTAATAATGATTTTCACAGATAAGTTTTTTAAAACACCCTAATTTTTCTTTTGCTCTTCTCATTTTTCTGCCCTGGACAGTGCCTTTGCACTAACCCTTGACTTTTCAGTATGCTGAAGTCTTGATTGTCGGTCTTTTGACTATTCAATTTAACACCTCTTGTACACCATTAAAAGCTCCATTACGGCTCAATCCCACTTTTATTTTCTCTATTGCTAACAACATCAGCATTATACCTTTCACTTTGTTTTTCTGATGATGAGTGTTTCTACACTCGAAACATGTCGATTTGTATTATTATGAATTATTCTAGGTTCGCCTAGTTTTTCTAATAAAAATTGTGGAGAAAGACTTGTGCTTTTCTTTTTTCTATATCATTTAACTCCACTTTGAGTATGGACTACTTTTTCAAAACAAAAAGAAATAATAAAGTTACAAGTCGAATCAATACGATACGGTTTGGATTTTGTGTACTTAAAATTATTACCTTCAATAATATAATTTGGACATATTACCGGAATTTAAAAATAATATCTACCCGTAATAGGGTCAAATAAAATCAGTAGTTTAAAAAAAAACGAATAAGATAAGGTTAAGGTTTGGAACAGGAAAAACGAAAATGATAAACATTTACAGCAATATGTTATATACCCTTTACAGTAAGTTCTGTGCTGTAACTAGATATTCCCGCCTTATTGGTAGCTATACAGGTATAGTTTCCAACATGATCTCTACTGATACTATCTATTGTTAAAGCTGATATTTTCTTTCCCATAGAAGCAATGGTAATATCGTTAAATCCATTCAAAGGTTTTCCGTTGAGCATCCAAGTGAATGATACCGGCATATCTCCGCTTGATATAATACATTGTACTGAAGTCGTATCTTCTTCGAAAGATGGCTCATCTCCGAATGTAAATGGATGAATTTTTGGTACGACTAGAATAATAGATCAATGGATAATAATTAAAATTAAAAAAAATAAGCTTTAGAATCGTCTGACACCAAAACAATGCAAAGCAAAGAAACGTGTTTAAATCGTATTGACATAACTGTAGTTCCAAGTCTAAATGTTAGTCTGTTTACGTGTCTGGAAAATGCTATTTTCTTTCTCTTTATTTAAGTACTTTTATAATGAGACAAAACATATTATAAGAAAAAATTTAGATAACGAGCTCTGGATATTTTACAAGATCGACGAGTTTAGTTCACTACGTTCATACTTTTTTCAATACAAAAATCTTTGTTGTTTTATTTTTAACCTCAGGGATAGGTGGAGAAGGAGTTACATGAAAAATACTGATAGACATGCAATACTTTTTTTGTACCCTTTACAGCTAACGCAGAAGTAAAGCTGGATACACCAGCTTTGTTCGTAGTAATACAAGTATAATTTCCAACATGTTCTCTACTAATACTGTCGATACTCAAAACTGATATTTTCTTTCCAACAGACGCCACATTTATTTCTCTGTATTTTTCTACGGGATCTCCATTTAACATCCATGTAAATGAAACTGGCATATCACCACTAGATATATGACACTGTACAGAAACTGATTCGCCTTCAAAAGATGGTTCATTTCCAAAAGAGAATGCGTGAATTTTTGGTAAGGCTAAAAAATTGAAACGATAAGGAAAATAGGTGTACAGTGTAGATAATATGTTACACTAAATTGAAGTGTAGAGTATTTTCTTATTGTTCTATAATCTCTCTTTGTTATTAGGTAAAGTTTTCCAGTATAATTGACACACTTTACGGTCTCTTTATTAACATATTTTCAAATATAATATGCTTTTATCTTGCAGAGCAATTAAAATGACCAACCCACTCAAAGTGGTTTTTAGAGTGTTTTTTATTTGAGGTAGATAAAGAAGGAAGAGTGCTTATGATAAAATTGATAAAAAAAAATTAAGGACGACTAAAAAAGTAACCATTCACTTGTAGCTCAGCAGAAACCGTATAGACTCTCAGGCAGCTTTTAGAGCCACGCAGGAATAGTTTCCATAATGAGAGTTAGAAACTGAATCTATGGGTAAACTTGACATCAAGTTTTCTCAATTGCCGTGAACACTTCCGGAAAAACTTCATTCACTTCCATTGAATTTCCAGGTAAATTTTAGGGATGTCTCTCTCGCATACAAGCAGGATATTTGCAGTGATTGACCAGCGTGTACTGGATTATTCTCAAAGTAAGATTATGTTAATCTGGGCAACACTATAAAAATAAGGCTGTTTAATTTTATTTCCACAAGAAATGTCACATCAGCAACTAAAGTTGTATTTGATAGTCTTAAAATTGCTTGAAAATAATTTTATAAGATCTTGCAAATCTAAAATACCACAAAAAATTCATTATAGGTTATAGTAAGAGCAAATTAGATTCTAAAAATTAGATAATAATTTAAAGAATGGTAAATATACTTCCTTGATTGACTTGGACTCCAAGTCTTGAAATATTTGACAGGAGGCGATGAATTGTTGAATAAAAGTGCTACGCCACTCTTTATTGTACTTTTAATATAAATTCATAGTGCATACATTTCCAGAATTTGGCTTCGTACCACGCCGTTTATAATGTTATCGTGAAGTAGGACTGTAGGATACAATTTCATGCTAGGAACGCCTTATTTTGTAAATATTCTATACCCTTTACTGCAAGTTCAGTAGTATAACTGGATAGCCCAGCTTTATTCGTAGCAACACAAGTATAATTCCCGACATGCTCCCTGCTGATACTATCAATGTTTAAAACGGATATTTTCTTTCCAAAAGAACCGACATTAATTTCGTTAAACTGTTTTATGGGTTTTCCATTTAACATCCAGGCAAATGTCACTGGCATATCGCCACTTGCCATGTGACACTGCACTGACACTGATTCGCCTTCGAATGATGGTTCGTCTCCAAAAGAGAAGGGGTGGATTTTTGGCAAAGCTATAAAATACATCTATTATTGGAAATAAAAGGCAAGTGATAGTTTCGCTTGGTCATCGACAACTGAACACAATTTCCTTTCGGTGGTGTTTGCCTATCTCCTATAACCTCCCTTGTCAGTTAATCTTCTCTGGGGTTTGTTCGAAAGGTACAAAGCAATTGTACCATTTATATTTATCAAGGAATAATGTCCCTGCCTGCATAAATTTGTTTTTTCCACACTCAACCCGAATATACTGAAATACTAAGAATAAGCGAACAAACCCGAAGAAAAACATATACACTAGGAATGAGTGGGTAATTTAGTGATGAAAAAAAATATTACACTCACGACAAGAAAAGCAACTCTTGGAATTTTATTGGTTCAATAATAATTTCTTATTTTAATGTACGTCATTAAAATTATTTGATTTCTTATTTGTGATTTTAGGTTGGGAGGATTTCGGTGGAAAGGAGGGAGTAAAGCTAGAACTCCTACTTAAACCAACATTAGTAAAACTCTACTATCATATACGGATTAGCAACTAAAAAAACGATGGTTTTTTTAAAATGGTAAATTATAATACCCTTCACAATAAGTTCGGACGAAGAACTAGCCATTCCTGCCTTATTAGCAGCAATACATGTAAAGTTCCCCGCGTGTTCTTCACTGATGTTATCTATATTTAAAACCGAAACTTTCTTTCCAAACGCTGCAATATTAACATTTTGATCCTGGATGATCGGCCTGCCATTAAGCATCCAGGAGAAAACAACTGGTAAATCACCAGTGGAAATGGTGCATTGCACGGATATGGTTTCTCCAGACGAAGACGGTTCGTTACCGAAAGAAAAAGGATGAATTTTAGGTGTGACTAAAATACAGAAAAAAAAATATAATTTAAAAAGACGAGCGAGTAATTTTGTTAACATTTTTAAACTTTCTGAATATACAGCTGATTTTATTTTGCTTACGCTATACTTTTAATGCTACTGACAAATACACTGATCCTTTTCCCCAATTTTTCGATACTTAACTTTTGACCAAGCAATCTCGCGAGGCAGTTGCGGAATATATGCAAGTAAATCTCTAGCTACCATACAAAACAAAAATCAAGTACCCTTAACAACCAATGGAGCCGTGTAGCTAGAAACCCCAGCTTTGTTCGATGCTATACATGTATAATTTCCTGCATGGTCTTTGCCGACAGAGTCGATGCTTAAGACCGAACTCTTCTTGCCAAAGAGTCCCACATTAATATCGGCAAAATCATCTACTGTATGGCCATTTAGATGCCAGGCAAACGATAGAGGCAAATCACCTTTGTTCACATAACATGATACTTGTACACTGTCACCTGTGTTAACTTCTTTTTCAAATTCGAGCGGAGTAATATGGGGCAATACTAGATGACATAAAAAAAAATTGTTAACTAAGTAGTATAATAGTCATCAGAAAAAATCTTAGTAAACACCTATAACCTCCCATCAGGTGGAAATTTCTCTATGCCCATAGCATTGGCTTTTTTATTTATTTATATTTACCTTTAGCTAGTACACTCGTACCTAGCAGTCCTAGCACCATTCTCGACAATTAGTAAAGGCGCGAGATTCGACTAATTCAAACAAACGACAAATTAAGATTACTTTCTTGAGTGTCTTGTTCCAAGTTTTTAGATATAGTAAAATTGTAAAGGCAATTTTTGGCTAGGAGGTTCAAAGGACAAACATAAAATACTACCAAAACGAGCTACAACTCTACTGAAAATAGTCTACCATTGACATGTAACTCAGTCCCATACGAATCCAATCCGGCCCTGTTTTGTGAAATGCAAGTGTAATTTCCGGCGTGTTCCTCATTCACGTCGTCGATAGTTATAGAACTGACTTTTTTTCTTAGCTGAATAAAAATTCCATCATTATTTCCTATAGGTCTGCCATTATGTAGCCAAGTAATATTAACTGGCAAGTCACCCTTGTGGACTGTGCACATTGCAGAGGCGACGTCACCTGCATTTACAGATGATTCTCCGAAGTCGAAAGGTAAAATTTGCGGAGGTACTAAAAAAGTGTAAAGAATATAAGGAGCCTTGGTCTTTCTATGTTATAATGACGACGTTGGAAGTAAAGTAATAAATAAAATTTTCAGTTGCTTTATTCCTTATTATGTTGTCGGTGTGTAGATGTAAACAAAGCAACGAAATCACCTAGGATTTCACATACTGGAATAATACATTTTTTTGTCTAAAGGTTAAGAAATTAAAATTCTTAATTGCTAGATTCGGACAGCGCTTTTACATATGTTGAGTACTCGTAAATTATATAGTTATTACGTTAAAATGTAAGTCAATTTCTACTGGATAGACGACTTTCTTGTCAAATGAAAATACTTTGTCGTGGAAAATTGCATGGGGGTTTGAGGTCGCGTCGGCGTTGGTTTAAAAAGGATCTGGAAATGGAATATAAACTAACAATATAAAAACTTAATACACCTAAGTGCCATTAACGTGTAACTCAGCAGTATAGCTATCCAATCCAGCGCTATTCTGAGCAATACAGCTATAGTTTCCTGCATGTTCCTCGTTAACATCGTCGATAGACAATGAGCTTATCTTTTTCCTGGATTGCACAAAAATACCATAATCTTCAGTCACAGGTATTTTATTATGAAACCACGTAATGTTAACTGGTAAGTCACCCTTATGAACTGTGCAAGTTGCTGAAGTAACTTCCTGCACTTACGGATGCCTCACCGAAATCGAAAGGTAAGATCTGAGGAGGTACTGTAAGAAACGATGTATCAAGATAGCGAGATTTGTTTTTAATAAAAATGTAGCAGAAAGTCAAAAGACCTTAACTTCTTGTTAAGGTTAAGAATCAATAGTTTATTTTAATAAAAAATAGTTTCTACTGCAGTACTCTTAGGAAAACAAGGAGTAAATAAAAGATAATACATGCAATAATAAGAACATCGTCTAGTATTTTACCATTAACATGTAATTCTGTGGAATACTCGGTTTTTCCAGCCTTATTTTCCGCCAAACAAGTAAATATTCCAGCATGTTCCTCGTTGACAGAGTCAATGGTGATCGAGCTAGCTTTTTTACCAACTTTGGTAACTTGTAGACCTTCAATGTAGCCTATACTTATGTTATTGTGCAACCATGCAATATTGATAGGTAGATCGCCTTTATGGACTGAGCATTGTACCGATGCATATTCTCCAGAGTTTATTGATAAATCTCCAAAATCGAATGGAGAAATTTGTGGAGGAACTAAACAATTTTTTTTATTAAAACTATAGCAAATTCTACAACTAGAATCACCAATAACCTCCTTGCAATATTATAACAAATAAACAAAAATAATTATTTGACGAGTTCGATTATGGAGGGGTAGTACAGGAAATAAGGTAAAAAAAACTAAAATAAAAGTCCCTCTTATCAAGACAACAATAATACACAACGGCTATAAAAGTACCATTCACTCTTAACACTGCTGAATGGCTAGTACTGCCAGCTTGATTCTTAACCAAGCAAGTAAAGTTGCCACTATGTTCTTCATTGACAGCCTCAATCGTAAGAGTTTTCACTTTTTTACCAGCTTTAGTGATTAAGATGCCAAAACTGTTACTGCCAATTCTTTCTTCATTGTGAAACCATTCAATCTCGACTGGCATATCGCCTTTGAATACAGTACATTGTAGAGATGCTACTTCGCCAGAATTGATTGATTCATCTCCGAAGTCAAAGGGTAATATTTGAGGTGGCACTACAGAAGATTACAATATAACAACAAATGATCACCTATAACCTCTTAAAATAACGCTGTTATTTTAGTTCCCAATGCTTTTTATGCAATATATATAGGTTTTCGGTTGACGTATGATGTGTAGTATGCATTGGTACTAGTAGCACTGTGCTTTGTAACGCCAGAATTCATAATAAATTATGCATTTTTCTAAAAAATATTTGGGTATGCCATTCTTTGCACCGTGCGAGCAAAAATTATTTGCATCAAAGAGGGCTTGGATTAAAAAACGTGTGGCTTGGTTTAGATCACAATGATATGTGGACGAAATATCTAACCAATTCTAGGTTAAAATTTTTTCACATTCATATTATTACATGATATGCCAAACTAATGAGTAATAAAATAAGTAGACAAATACAAAGTTATTTTTGTTGTTTACAAAATTAGTAAAGTAAGAATATACAGACAGAAAAAGAAAAATAATTACTTTTATCCGAAAAAAATGTCAGGTCTCATAAATCATTTATTTTCAATAAATTTTGGGTAAACCATTGAGAGTAATTCCTGCGTCTTTCAAAATCTGCGGCTTGTATTTCTTGGAATACTTGCACTTTATAAGAAAATAAATTTAGCTGCTTCTTGGGACAGGCGTCTAATACAATTTGTTGGCGTATTTTGCATTATTTCACGAACGTTTGCAACAAGTTCTTCTGTTCTTACAGATGGTCTTCCTGCTCTTTTTTTGTGTTGTATAGAACCTGTTTCCCTAAACACAGCCACGGTTCTTTTTAGGCAATGAAAAAAATCCCCAGCAATAAAAGCAACGTTAGGAAAATGTTCGTGAAAATTGTCCATGCACAAACCCGGATTGTATTGCCACTCACCATTTACTCTAATCCCGTATCTAAAATACGCTTCAACCATGAATGTTGTGTGCTGTTCCGTAAAGCCCATTGTGTGAATTGTTCAAGAAATTGGAAAAATTAGCGATGAATCAAATTGCTTGTAACGACTGTCAAAGATGACGGAACAACTGATTAATTGTTAATTCAGGTAGTTTCTGACACCCAACAGGTATTAAGCTCTACGGCGTCTACGGCTAAGCATTACCTCCTTAGATGCAAGGCCCTCTTTGATGCAAATAATGTTTGCTCGCACGGTATTTGCAGATCAAGTTAACCGTCGCAACAACTTGACTTATGGATTAAAGAATTAATGGGATTTTGAAGGTGCAAAAAACTAAAACAATAAAAAGATTAAAAATAACTACAATCTTTAGAGCTACCTACACCTTAAACATCAGATTTTTACGGTATTTCCCATTTTAAAATCCAAGGACTGAACCAACTGACCATTTTAATTTTTTACTCCAATTCCTTGGTTAGGTTTTAAAAAATTTAAATACCCTCAAAATCTGATCGATTAAAAACTATTTTTCTAATACCATTGACATTTAGTCCCGTAGCGAACATAACCACACCAGCTTTATTCTCAGCAACGCAAATGTAAATTCCTGCATGATGATGCTGAACTGAATCTATGGTAATGGTACTAACTTTGAGACCTACTTTAGAAACAAGGACTCCGTCTATGTACCCAATGCTAATATTATTGTGTAACCAAGATATGTTTATTGGAAGGTCGCCTTTATGTACTGAGCATTGTGTGGATGCGAAATCACCCTCGTTGATTGGTTCTGAGCCGAAGTCGAAAGGTGCTATTTGCGGTGGTACTAAAAGGAAAATCAATGCAAACGTTTTCATTGCAACTCTAGAAAATATTTTTCGTAATACTAGAAGTCTCTTGGGAGATCAGAGAACTACAACTACGTATCAACGATCACCAATAACCTCACCCAGAGAATCTACTGTTTATATCAATGAGAAAAAAACAATAACATCTATCTCATGCACCGAGTGTTAACATTATAAAAATACGTTTGTAAAAACACGGTCGGAGTCGAGTTAATAAAGGGAAACATGGGAAAGTCTTATTACATTAATACTGCCTATGAGCAAATTATAATATACCGTTGACATTTAAGGTTGCAGAATGCCTATCTAGTCCAGCTGGATTCTGGGAAACACAGGTATATTTGCCGCTGTGTTCTGCGGCTACAGAGTCAATGTTCAAAGAGCTAACTCTTTTACCGTTTTGAAAAACAGAGATTCCAAAATCGAGCTCTAACGATCTATTATTATGCAACCAGGTAATGTTGATGGGTAAATCTCCTTTATGTACCGAGCAGGTTAATGTGGCTAAATCTCCAGCATTTATGGATTCCTCGCCAAAGTCGAAAGGTACAATTTGAGGAGTTACTATAAAGTGAAAAATAAAAATATTTAAAATGCAATTTTAGTAGGTAGAATTTACTACAGCTTACAGCTGAACTGGCTCAATTACTAGGTACCTTATATATAAATTTAGGAGTCGCTTTTCAATTTTTTATCTTTTTACTGGTTGAATTCTAAACTTTCAACCAAATATACCTCTATCTGCAGCTGTAGTGAACAAAATAGGGAACTTGCATGAAAATTAAATTTGAAAAATAATGCTCCTAAGCGTAAGCTAATATCATCAAAAGACCCACAGTTCACAAGGAAATGTTTTTTTTAATCCTCTGGATTAAATAGAAGCGATTAAAGTTCGCTTGTGACTTCAAAGCGTACTACAATACATAACGCGAGAGCGGGTTATTCATACTACGTGACGTCACACGGCAAACTTTAATTATTTATAAAAAATTAAGGAGTGATATTTAAGACGTTATATTTTGTATACAGGGTGTTCATTTGAAAACTTCCCACCTCGATTTTCCTGCTTTAAAATGAAAATGTGGAAAATCGCTCGGACCCGTCGATTTTTATTTCGAGGGGGACATCTTTTGCGTATATTGTCAATCTTGTTACTTTAAGCCCCTAGGAGGGAGGGCGGGGGTAGATCTAAATCTTAAATGGATACCCCTATTTTATATAATTTTTTGGGATTCTGCATAAAATTCTGAACATTTTTTAATAAAAGCATTATTAGTCTATACTTAACAGTTTCCGAGATATTGACTCATGAAAAATTACATTTTTGAACTTTGACAGCGTCTAGCTTTTTAACTGTACGTCTTAGAGCAAAACGGCTTACATGTCCCTATCTTCGATTTTTATTATCTTTCCAATAGTGTCAACTTCCGGTCAAACCGGAAGTACTATATTTCTTACATACATCTTACAGTTAGAAAGCTAGACGCTGTCAAAGTTCAAAAATGTCATTTTTCAAGAGTAAATATCTCGGAAACGGTTAAGTATAGACTAATAATGCTTTTATTAAAAAATGTTCAGAATTTTATGCAGAATCCAAAAAAATTATATAAAATAGGGTTATCCATTTAAGATTTAGATCTTACCCCCCCCCTCCCTCCTAGGGGCTTGAAGTAACAAGATTGACAATATACGCAAAAGATGTCCCCCTCGAAATAAAAATCGACGAGTCCGAGCGATTTTCCACATTTTTATTTGAAAGCAGGAAAATCGAGGTGGGAAGTTTTCAAATGAACACCCTGTATGTTGTTGTTTGGTGTGGTTGAACATAGTTATACAACAAAAAAAATGTGTGCAAGTTCCCCATTGGCAGTAGAGTCAATTTAGGAGACAGCACTCTATAGGTTTTGCCTTGGATAAGAATTGAGTTCGAAACTGCACGTTCTATCACAAAAACTTCAGCACAGATCAAGATTTGAATATGAACTTTGTGAACAGCCCATCTACTTTTTATCCTGATGTAGGTTATTTGGATTCAGTCGACCGCTTTTCTAAATATTTCTATTGGGTAGTATTCATAGTAGCGTTTTGCTTTTTGGTCACCTGAGTGGATAATTAAAATTCATTTATGAAAAATCAAAATTCTCGTAAATTTTTACATTACACATTACAGACCGTGCACTGAGTGTTATTTTATGTAATAATTAAATGGAATTTGTCAAATAAAATGTACCCATCGCATGTAACCAAGTAATTAATAAAAAAAAACGATATAATAGGTAGAATAATAAGTTTAAAAAAAAGTTAAATATCAACAATTCTTCAATAATATTGTTGACGTTATAAAGTGGAAAGGATCTTTGAAGTAAAACAACAAAAAATAAAAAAGCATATTATACACAACGTCATAAAAAGAAAACTACTAAATATATGCACGTGAAACAAATTTTACCATTAACATTTAAAGTAGCAGAATACCGAGCTATTCCAGCTTTATTATCCGCTATACAAGTGTAGATTCCTGAATGAGTTTCATCGACAGAATCAATTGAAACTGTACTGATTTTTTTACCAGCTTTAGAAACCATGAGTCCTTCTATGTATCCCAGGCTGATATTATTGTGAAGCCAGGAAATATTTATGGGAAGATCGCCCTTGTGAACTGAACATGTTAAAGAGGCTAATTCACCGGAATTAACCGACTGCTCGCCAAAATCAAACGGTATAATTTGGGGAGGCACTAAAAAAGATTTGTATCTAAACAAAGTAATAAAACGAATTTAAGAAAACCAAATTTTTTTCTCAGAACTTCCTAAATTCTATATCTTTGTTATTATTTGGAGGTACCTATTAATCCAATGATCGTGCTTTTCTTTTGTACAGCGTACTTAAGTAATAAACATAACACTAATTTTGTCATTTGTAATAATACTTCTTATAGTAGGGTAGGTGTAATTGGTTTGTTAGGAGTAGAAACAATAAAGGAAATAAAAATACTTCAAAATAAAAACCATATAAATATACCGTTAACATTTAACGCAGACGAAAATGTAGCAATTCCCGCCTTGTTTTCAGCGACACATGTATACATTCCTGCATGTTCTCCTTGTACAGAATCCACGGTCATGGTACTAGCTTTTTTACCAGCTTTGGTAACCAATATACCTTCAATATAGCCAATACTGATGTTGTTGTGCAACCAGGAAAGGTTGACTGGCAAATCGCCTCTGTTGATACTACAAACCACCGAAGTTGAATCACCAGAATTGATGGGCTCGTCACCAAAATCGAATGGAATAATTTGAGGAGCAACTACAATAAAACAATAATGCACTTTTGGAGTTTCGAACTTTTTATGGATGCAATTAGAGGTCCTTTGGTCTTGTCGCAGATGAAGACAAGGTAAGAAGTTGCCGGATAAATAAGAGGCCCATGTGTTATATATTTTACAGTTAATAATGCAGCTTCCGAATACTAAATCGTCTAGATGTCATTAAACAATTATTTTGATGTTTGTTGGAAAGCAAAAGATTTTGGTAAAAGGTACTTTATATTTCTTTATTTAATTTATCTAAGTTCATTTAATTTAGGACAGGGACCTGGATAGGGGGATGGAATACAGGGAAGTAAGGGTTAAAAAACAAATAGAAAAACAGAAACAAACACTACGAAATGCTTAATGCCAGGAACCTTTAACATGTAATACCGCAGAGTAGCTTGTTTTTCCTGCAGCATTTTCCACAACACACTGATAGTTCCCAGAATGAATTTCATCTGCTGAATCAATGGTAAGCGTGCTTACTTTTTTATTTGTCTGTCCCACTGTTGCACCGTGCAACAAATCTATGGGCTTTTTGTTAAAAAACCATGATATTTTTATCGGAAAATCGCCTTTTGTCACTGCACAAGTCGCACTTACTAATTCTCCAGAGAAAACGCTTTCGTCTCCAAAATCAAAGGGATGAATTTGTGGAGGTACTGTAAAAATATTGAAATAATAAAGAATAAAAATATTTATACAATTAAGAGTAGTAGGTAGGATAATTTAGGATCAAAAAAAGTTAAAAAACTACAACTTTAAACAAAAATACTAGGAACCTTTAACATGTAATGTTGCAGAATAACTTGTCTTTCCCGCAGCATTCTCCACAACACACTGATACTCCCCAGAGTGAATTTCATCTGCAGAATCTATGGTAAGTGCGCTCACTTTTTTATTTGTTTGCCCCACAGTGGCTCCGTGTAATAAATCTATGGGTTTTCTATCGAAAAACCATGAAATCTTTATAGGGAAGTCGCCCTTTGTAACTGCGCACATGGCACTTACTAATTCTCCGGCAAATACGCTCTCGTCGCCGAAATCGAAAGGGTGAATTTGAGGAGGGACTGCAAATCATTTGAAATAAAAAAAATACTGTTAAACAAGCTTAAAAAAATAGGAGAACCAGTAATTAGACAACCCAAAGAAATGACAAAATTAGAAAGTGGGAAAAACAATAAAAAAATAACTAACCAAACATCTACAAAATTATGTTGTTAAACAGCATTTAAAATACCATTAACATTAAGATTGGCAGCAAAATGTGCAATTCCTGCCTTGTTTTCCACTTGACAAGTAAATACTCCAGCGTGCTCCGCGTGAACTGAATCTATAGTAATGGTACTAGCCTTTTTGCCAGCCTTAGTTATTAAAATTCCATTGATATATCCTATACTGATATTATTATGAAGCCAAGAAATGTTTATGGGCAAATCTCCTTTGTTAATGCTGCACATTGTAGAAGCGGATTCACCTGAATTGACAGTTTCTTCACCAAAGTCAAATGGCACTATTTGTGGAGGTACTGAAACGAATCACCAAATAACCTAGGTCAGTAGTTCAATAATTAAAGCCTAAATTACTTCAGAGGAGGCCCAAATGTTTGTTTCTTTGACGTGTGTCGTTGTCGTACATAAAAAGTTAAAATTAATGGCACATCAATTCGTCATAGAGTATCTGGCTAAAGGGGTATCATAAAGCAGTGGAAAGGAATTTAAGGATATGAAAAATTTTTCAAAGCAACTACATCTACCTTACTGAATCAACAGCTTTGTGTACCGTTAACGTTTAGTATTGCCGAATAGCTATCTTTTCCAGCTTTATTCTCAGCTACGCAAAGAAATTCGCCTGCATGAATTCCATCAACAGTATCAATGCTTAAGGAACTGATTCTCTTATTAGTCTGACTAATGCTTACTCCGTGAAGGGCAGCTATTGGTTTTTTGTTAAAAAACCAGGTCACTTTGATCGGGAAATCTCCTTTCGATACGGCACATTGAGTACTTGCCATATCCCCGGAATTAACTACCTCATCAACGAAAGTAAAATGGGATATCTGAGGAGGGACTAAAAGGAAATTGTTTGTCAGTTTCTGTAAATATGAATGACTCCTGCAGATTTACTTATTCTATCGACTTCAAAAACGTTCGTTTTTATTTTCCTGGATATTCTCTAAAGCTCTTATTCGCTAAACAAATATCACATGTTAAAATATAGTAAGTATAACTTGTATCTGTTTATATTTTGATCCAAAAATGTAACTAAATAAAATTGATTCAAAACTCTCTACACCCATTTTTTAGCTATTTGCGGTGTCAGCTTTTTCTTATTTACCAGGTTATTTTTGGTGAATTACATGTGAGGACTATTAAACTGCTAAATGGCTATAGGAAACCAATATTAATATTAATGAATTGATGCATTATACTAGTGGTGGTAAGAAGAGTCATGCCGTAAGCTTAAACTTAATTTAAAATACCATTAATATTTAAATATGTCGAATGTTTAGAAATTCCAGCGGAATTCTTGGCAATACAAGTATAATCTCCAGTATGTATGGCTTCAGCAGACTCGATGGTCATTTGACTGACCCTTCTATTAGTTTGAGATACCACTATACCATAGCTTTGGTCAATTGGGTGGCCATTTAGAAACCATGATATTTCTATGGGAAAGTCTCCTTTGGAGACTGTGCAGGTAGCAGTAACCAACTCTCCTGAGTATACGCTCTCATCGCCAAAGTTAAAGGGATGTATTTGGGGAGGAACTAGAAGAGTTCAAAAATGAAATAAAAACAATATCTACTTAAAATTTCAAACCTAATACTTCTACTACAAATCTGCATTAACAAGTACCATTGACATTTAACGTAGCAGAATAACTCTCTTTTCCAGCAATATTCTCGGCTACACATAAATATTCTCCAGCATGAACAGCGTCAACCGATTCAATACTTAACGTGCTTATTCGCTGATTCATTTTTCCCACAGTCGCTCCATGTAATTCAATAACTGGCTTTTTGTTAAAGTACCACGTAACCTTTAATGGTAAGTCGCCTTTGGTGACGGCGCATTGAGTACTCGCCATGTCTCCAGAATTGACGACTTGCTCGCCAAAGGTGAAGTGGGTAATTTGAGGAGGTACTAAAGTAAACAAAAATAGAAATACTAAAGGTGCTACTGAACTGAAAAAAAATTAAAATGCATCTACCATTTACGTTTAAGTCGGTTGAATAACTATCTTTTCCAGCAGCATTTTCAGCAATACACAAAAATTCTCCTGCATGGATCGCGTCCACTGATTCAATACTTAACATGCTGATTCTTTGATTCATTTTTGCTATGGTCACCCCATGAAGTATGTTTACTGGTTTCTTGTTGAAAAGCCATGAAATCTTTATAGGGAAATCTCCTTTTGCAACGGCACATTGAGTACTTGCCATTTCACCAGAATTGACCACCTCGTCGGCAAAAGAAAAGTGAGCAATTTGGGGAGGAACTAGAAAATGTTTGTCAGTTTTTATAAGTTAAATATTTATTTTGTTTTTACAGTGGCACCGATAAAATGAATGGGCGGACTGGAAATATGTTGTCTTTCTATTCATCCTCTATGTAACGAAATGTTTGAGAATTTTGGGATAGGAAAAAAACTCGGAAAAAAAAGAAATAACTAAAACTAAAAGAAAAACCTAATTAAGAAAAAACTATGTCATTAAAATAAGTCTGCATCTACCATTAACGTTGAGGGTTGTTGAATAGCTGTCCTTTCCAGCAACATTTTCAGCTACACAAAGGTATTCCCCTGCGTGAATTGCGTCAACTGAGTCAATACTTAACGAGTTGATTCGTTGATTTATTTTTGCTACAGAAATTCCATGCAGAGAATCTATCGGTTTCCTGTTGAAAAACCATGTAACCTTTATAGGAAAGTCTCCTTTTGCAACGGCGCATTGAGTACTTGCCATTTCCCCAGAATTGACAACCTCGTCGGCAAAAGAAAAATGAGCAATTTGGGGTGGAACTGTGAAAAAAATCTTTTGTGAGCTTGTCAAGGAAGCGTTTTTGTCTTTTACAGTGGCACCGAGGAATGTAAATAAATTACTGGTCTGTTTGTAAATAGATAGTAACGGTAAAATCCATTTTAAATGACAAATTTTCCTGCCATATTTTATTTTTAAGTCAAATTAATAATAGCATATTAAACAAAAATGTTCACCTTGTATAAAGAGTTCGTCATTTCAGAAAATAACTTAGAAACAAAAAAGGATGACTTGGAAAATGTAACTAAAAACAATAAATAACTAAAAAATATAGGAAACTAATTTCTACCATTAACGTTAAGAGTTGTAGAGTAGCTGTCTCTTCCAGCAGCATTTTCGGCCACACATAGGTATTCCCCTGCATGAATGGCATCTGCAGATTCAATGCTGACAGTACTGATTCTCTTATTTATTTGTCCCAAGCTTACGCCATGTACTAACTTTATAGGCTTTTCATTAAAGTACCAAGATATTTTTATTGGAAAATCTCCTTTCGAGACGACACACTGGGCACTAACCATTTCTCCTGAATTTACTATCTTATCAGAAAATACAAAATGGGATACTTGTGGTGGAACTAAAATAAAGGAAATTTGTTTCCTAACTGAGGACTGCACACATTTATAATTAAATTGTAGAAATCACTGAGTGTTAACAATATTCAATCTTTTTTGTGCTTTTCCTTCACCAATAGTTTAAATACAAAATTGTACTTAAGTTTTAAAAATATATTCGTGTTAATGAGCCCAATGAATAATAATGTAGCAATTGCTTTTTTTATAAAATCGAAGTAATTTCTTGAAAGCCAATGAATAAAACCTAAAGTAATTGCTTTTGCGTCCAGCAATAATTGCTTAAACGTGCAGGAATTGCTTCTAGTCAATGCTTTTTCTTAAAAAATAGAAGCAATTGCTATCGTTTGCTTAAAATGTGATGAATAAATTAAGGAATTGCTTTTTCTACTGTAGCAATTGCTTTCAACTTTTTAAGGTAGGTCGACCCCTGCATCATTTGCTTGGTAGCAGTCAACTTTAGTTCTCCGCGGCATACACGTGCATTTCTCTTAATTTGTGTCTTCAATTATGGCTGAATATAGAATATATGAACGTCCGTAAATGAAAAATCTACAGTGTACGTAAAAATTGCAGATGTGATGATTTCAGAAAGTTGTATCGATTTGACTGCGAAAATGTTGAGTGGTTGGCAAATTTTTTGACTGATACTGGTAAAAGGCGCACTGTCGCCTTTAAATAAGATGAAAGTCTTTCTGCGGCAATTGTCGAATCCGGGCTTTCAAAATTATGTAGGTGAAGAACTCGGTGTTCACCAAACTACTGTCTGTAAAACATACACTTCTGTAATGGATGTAGTTTTGGACAAGGCCAATATTTTTATTAAATTTCCTACAAGCTGTTGTGAAAGCTAAACGGTTGTGGTCAGAGAGATACCGGTTTCCAAATGCCATCGGCGTGATAGACTGTACACACGTCAGGATTCAATAATTCGGTGATGAATACCCGAAAAGGGTACCCCAGCATCAACGTGCAGGCAACTTGTAATTCACAAGACATTTTTACAAGTGTAGACTGCCAATAGCCAGGCTCTGTGCACGATAGCAGAATTTTTAAAAATTCTAATTTATACAACATTCTTAAAAACGGCACAGAAAAATGCGTATTATTAGAAGACGATGGCTACTCTATATCGCCCTGGGTTATGACTCCCTGACTCCTGCATCCCAAGAGCAGCAAAATTATAATAACGTGAACGTGTCATAATTGAACGATGTTTTGGGCAGTTAAAAGCAAGGTTTCCTGTCCTTCAGTATAAAATTAGAAATAAATCCGTCCACGGTAATTCCCTGCGTTGTGCTTCATACAACTTGTCTTTAATAAGCATTTGCTACAGAGGCGTAAGAAAAGCAGCAATTGCTTCATAATTTTATTCATATCCAGATCTAGCAATTGCTTTAACTTATAGCATTTGCTGTCAAGCAATTGCTTTTACTAAAAAGTAATTGCTTTAAAAAATTGCTTAATTTTTATTCATTAGGCTCAATGAATCTTACTCATCAAAACATTCTGATTTAAAAAATCATTTAAATGCTTTCAGCTTGATAGTCTAATAAAGCGTCAGTGTTTTATATCAGTTTACATCTTACATATCAAACTTTAAAGACTTGTATTAACACAAATATTTTTTTAAACCAATAAAACATCTACATAATGGAGTGAGGAGTGCATTAAATAAACATTTCACGCCCAAGCTAATATATACCTCAATTAAACGCAATCTTCCTTCCCTAAAATTGGTGATAGGTTGGGTGTTCGGATTCAAATCAAAAATAAAATCAAAGATAGAAATACTGTTGCACTGATTGAGAGATCATTGAAGATACAAAACTACCATTCACATCCAAATGCGCTGAAAAGCTGGACTTTCCAGCCACGTTGGTTGCGATACAAGTGTATTCTCCTTTGTGATGTGGCTCTACACTTGGTATATTTAGTAGACTCGCTTGACTTCCAAACGCAGATGTAGATATACCCTTCGAGTGGTGGGTCACATGTCTGCTATTATGGTACCATTTTATTTTTAAAGGTTTGTCGCCTTTCGGTACGTAGCACGTTAGCACTGCATTATCTCCGGCGTTTAGGGGCCCGTCAAATTGAAAGGGGCTAATTGCAGGTGCCACTGTAAAAGGGGGTTTGAATAAACAGGGTGGGTAGGGATTTTGGGCGACAAACAAAAGTAGGTATCATTTCATCGACATTTTATTTAATGTTATCAAAGAACGTAAACAAAGTATGTACCAATTGATTTAGATGCAAAAAATTATCTGGAAGAACTATTATTTGTGATATAATAAATGTACCTGTACCTAAAATTTGTAGTGCTGTAAGTTCTAAAAAATGCAATAAGTAGGTAAAAATTTGTAAAACAACTAACTTTATTAATTACGCAAAAATATCCAGTGATGGTTTCGTTAATATCACGAATCAATGTAATCAGGGTTAATTAATTTCTGTATTTGTATGCAGATGGACGGGCAGCTAAACAAAATATCACAAAAGAGTCAGTGCTTTGACAGAAACTTACTTCTTTTGTCGCCTACAAAATCTACCCTCACAGTCATATCCAAAAAGTATACTATTATTACATGGGCCTCTCCGGACTCCATCTGTAGTAAGTTTCATCAACTGACAAACAATGGGAGGTTATAGGTGATTCGTTGCTACGATGACAATGACGAAAATCGTGGAGACATCTGACAAACCAAAGCAGAACTCAATGAAGATACCTCAAAATATAAAACCTACCTTTATGACACTAAATCCAACAAGAATTAAGGTAAATACTTATACTTATTCCATATAAGCATATTGAGTAACAGTAGAAACCTACTAGGAAAAAGAACATTGTATCAAATTGATGCTGTCAAAGTTATATATAATTTACGTTATTTTTACAATATGTTCATAATTACTTTTAAAAACTACTTCTATTAATTATCAATGAAGTGGTATTATTAAAAATGATTTAAGAAGACAAAATGTACATAAAGTACTTTACTAAAGCTTTGAATATAACGACAATAAATTGATATCATAGTTTCTCACCAAAACCAGTAATTAAAGCAAAAATAATATGGTGAAAATTAGAATATATAGCAACTAAGATACGTCAAGTAGATTCTAATAATTTAAATTTGAAAAACCTACTTCATTTAAAAAGGCTTATTTTATAACTGATACTTAAGAGTTATTTTAATTAAAATTATTTATCCCATGCAATATTAGTCTCTTACTAATATTATTGTTAAATTAAAGGAGCAACCCAGTATCTGTAAGATAGATAAAACAAGATAAACCTACTGACATTTCCTATTATATGCCAAGATTATGGCATCGTCACAAAAAAAAACAGCGAAACGAGCTTTTTACAATTTGTCTGTAAGTAGGTACTCACTTGTTTTAAAAATGTATCATAAATTAATAACCATTCTGCAAATGACAAGTACAGATCTACTGACAATACCTTACGAGCTTTACCTAGCTAACCTTTGACAGCACCTTGGTAATTATCAAAAATAAAACATCAACTCACCCATGACTTGAACTTCCAATGATCCTCTTGCGTTGTATCCTTGCGAGTTCTTGGCTACGCAGACATAGGTTGCTTGATCAGATGCTCTCTCCACATTTTCGATGATTAGAGTTCCGTTGGGGAATACTTTCTGTTTACGGTTGATTGGCAGCAATCTTCCATCTATAGAAATATAATTATCACAACCAAAAAAAGAAACAATAGTAATTGAAGTAAAATCAAAAACTTTCTTGTTGTCATTAATGAATAAAAAGTGAAGCAAACTGACCTCTTTCCCAGACGACGGTGTCTACCGGATGACCAGCAAACGGACAATGGACGATCAATGTACCACCAGCTACAATCGCTTGCTTCTCCATGGACCTCACAAAAGGTAATCCGTATACGTTGATTCGCGCCGAATGTTCCGCACTACCGACCTTCGAACTCGTAGTACACCTGTATAAACCACCATCATTCGTGTGAATGCCCGTGATATTTAAATGCGACACCACATCACCATTCACTGTAACCAATTGCCCGATTTGATAACGATCACTGTTGGATAACTTGCGCCCGTATAACTCCCACGTGATTTCAGGAGTGGGGTTACCACTAGCGATACACTTGAGAAACACAGAATTTCCTGGTTGAACGGTTTCTTCGTTGAAGGCGTGGCGGATTTGTGGAGGTTCGAAACGACCTCCCAACTTGAGTTCTGCGGTGGCTTCGGCACTTTCTTGGTCATTGCGGATGAAGCACTGGTACATGCCCTTGTCTTCTTTGCGGACGGCTTCGATTCGGAGGACTGCGTCGGTGTGTTCGATCTTATTGCCGTCCTTCATCCATGAAATTGTCTTGATTGGGTTACCTAAAGAACAAACAATTAATAAATAAATGTTGAACTTTTTATAATTTTAATTGTAGACAACTTACTGGAGCTACCAAAAATGAACAATATTCATTACCCAATGATTCAATATCTGATTCTTTCATAAAAATTACACCGCCAGGGATGCCGTAGTAGGTGACAAGAATAAATTGTTGGGGAATTAACATACCTTCAAATTTGCAAGTGAATACAGCAGGTCTACCAAAATCAATGGTTTGAACTTTAGGTTCAATGGAAGCCTTTAATGGGGCAGTGACTGTAAGGACAGTCTCTACACTCTCTCCTCCTACAGAATTATTGACGACACATAAGTATTTTCCTGAGTCTTCTACTTTAGCTTCTCTTATGATGAGAGTACCTGCTACTTGCTTCACTCGGTCGTTGAGGGTCACGGCTTGTTTTCGTGAAGTTCCTTCGATGAATTTGTACCATCTAGAACAAAGAAAATAAAAATTAGTTATAAAGTTACTAGACCATTAATTTGGTGTTAAATAGTATCCTTAAAAAGAGGAAAACAATTAGGTTCAGAAAAAAAACAGGAACGAATAACGATTTATTCACCATATTACCTAAACTTTGGAACGGGAAATGCTTGAGCAGGGCATAAAGCAACTGCTGTTTCACCTGCAGCCTTATCTTTGATGTCAATTGTTTTGGAACTCAAGCGTGGCCCTACTGAGCTTGTAGGTTCTATAAGAAAAAAAATTGACTAATAGAAGAAAGGAAAGGATAAAATACTAGTGGAACCACCTGCTTCTAGAAATGACGACTAAGAAAATAAGTCTTGAGAATGAGGAATATCTGCCGCTGGTTATGAAAGGTGTTGTCTTACCTGTTCATTGCACAGTGTTATCTTTCATTAAAAATAATATAACATGCTTACCTTTATATTCTCGCAGAAAAAATTAGGTCTGGACACTTTAGTAGGCAAACAGCGACAAAGTTCTTTAGAGTTAAATTCAAAATTATGAGAGTTAGTGCTAGAAAAAAAATTTGATGTAAAGTAATTTGATTATCTACAGAAATCCCTAAAAGAAAAATTATAATCAAATTACTAGATTACCTAACAGATTGCTCAGTAAGTAATTTGGAAACCTTGTTGTATGTGCGCTAGAAGCATACATGATTGTATTTACCTACCTGAATTTAGGAACAGGGTATGAGGTGACATCACAGGGTATGACAGTATCCCTTTTTGCTGGTATCTCCAGTACAAGACTGCCATCAATTTTGCGGCCTGACGCTTTAGGGGCCACATTATTGGTTGGCTCTAGCATAAAAATATCATACAAACGATAAATAATATATTATGTAGTATTCTTTATTTACCTAAATGGCTAGCATAAATACCCGTTTTTGGAATAAAAAATTGATGAATATCAAATATGTCATACTACCTAAATGCGAAAACAGTACCAGGAAAGTGGGAATGGCAATAAATGGGGCAGAATATTAATAAAACAGCAACCTACTATTTTGGCACGGAAAAGCCAGATACATAACACGGCATTACATTATACAAGTTAATATTACCTTGGTTAAAACAAATTTAAAATTGTTACCTAAATTTTGGGACAGGAAAGGCAGTTACGTCACATGTCATTATTAGATCTTTTCCCCTAGGACTTTCCTGAAAAACTCCTCCTGCGTATTTTTTGCCCGACGATTTGGGAGCAACGTTATTCGTTGGTTCTATAAAATATTGTTTAAAATAACATTTGGAAGACAACACCTCATTGTTGGAATAGATTTATCATTCTTATTTAAAAAATAAATGCTGGCCTATCTGAGATTTCTGATTTCTTAAATATATCAGCAGTTTCTAGGAATTTTATTGAAAAACTATAAGAAATTAATATGAATATTATATTTATTTTCAGTTTTGGTTCTAATTTGGCAGAAGCTACAATATCAAGATAAACACGAAGAAAAGTAACAAGATCAATATAAACTGCATTTATTTAGATCTTTCAGTACCCGGTATTAGTCTCAACTTGGATTTTGGAATATATTGGATTAACAAAGTACATTTCAAAGAGTGCATTTTAACTATAAAAGCAAACACCACAAAAAATTAGCAAAAAGCAGTGAAAAAGGCAAAAAGCATATTTTAACTGAAAGACTTACTTAAAAATGGGGTTTGGATAACCAACAACGGGGCAGAGTATTACTCCATCTGATTGTTGAGGAAAAGTGGCTATTCTCCATGGGATGGGTTCCCCGACGAGTTTTGGAGGTAAATTATTGGTAGGTTCTGAAACGAACCAATTAACAATTAGGATTTGATATGTAAATGTAAAAAATATAAAGTCAAAAAGTGTTCTTATAAAGATCAAAATTGACTCCTGTAAACTGCAACGCGAAAATATTAGACTTATCTACAAATATATTATTTGTATTTCTTTTAGGTTTATTAAATGACTTGAAGTTTTTCAAATGAAACCAGACCGGTTTCTTAAATGCCGAACTGATAAAATTTTTATGATTAAAATACTGACACAAAACGATGGAATGCATTATGCAAAACATATATTTACAATAAGAATTTGATGAATAACTAAATATAACGAACATCATTATTTTTGTTGTTAATTTTAATTCGTTAAAATAGGTTCTACCTAAATACTTTTTGACTGAAAAGGAAGTTTGGTTCTTGTTATTTTAATTTTTACTTATAGGTAAAAACCAATCTTCCCCTGGAAATATGTTTTATATAAACGAGAAGCGAACAAGAAAGCATGAATAAAAATTATGGTGTTGCTGAAACCCCATTGGTAATCCAAACGCAATTTTCATATCAATTTCAAATATCATGCAAAACTTACCTTAAAATTGCAACATTATCATAGTGTTATGAGATGCAAGACAAAGCCTAGCTCTACTGTTATTTTTACTATAAAAATTAGCTGCCTTTTTAAAATAAGATCATTCACCCAACCACACTTAAAAACGTAGAGTCTAATTTTCAGTAACAAAAAATTTAAACTTACAGAAATCTAGGCACTGGGTACCCAGTAACTTGGCATGTTAACCATGCTACACCGTTTATAGGTATAAGGGTAACTTTCCATCCCTCATATATTTCCCCATCCTTTTTTGGCGATACGTTATTTGTCGGCTCTATAGTAAAATATTATTAAAATAAAGCAAGGTAGTATTTTTTATTGGGATAGAGTAAACTATCTACAACTTTTTGAGGCATTGCACTAAATAGTTTAGGTGAACCTAGTTATTTTATCGACATTACTAAATTAAGCTCAGCGGTAGCGGGAATAATAATTTCATCAGCATAAAAAGATAATGGAATTAGAGCGAAGGTTGGTTAAAGTGTACCAAGAAGATTACTCAAAGCATTCTAGGCACTGAAAAAATTAATGGAAAAATACTGACAATCTTAAAAATAAAAAACGAAATGCAGGTGTAACAGTAACACAAAACAAGGAATTAGGTGGTTTCAAAGTATTAAGAAAAGGAATTAGCGTAAACTTCTACTTACAAAAATCGTGGTGCTGGATATGCAGTAACTTGGCACGTTAGCCAGGCTGTAGTTTTCTCAGGAATACGAAGAATTTCCCAACCCTCAAATAATTTACCGTCTTTCTTCGGGGGAACGTTATTTGTAGGTTCTATTTATCAAAAATCGTTTATTTATATTTTTTTTCACGATTTGTTGGGATAGAAAACATTACCACAAGCTTATTCGGAGGAAAAATCGATTATCAGAATTAAAAAATACCACACGTAAAGGAATCAAAGGATATGGGTGCATTTAAAACTCCTCTTTCGATCGGGGGTAATCGGAGATATTGGGATGTCCGAAATTTGACGAAAAAATATAGGAAATAGTAGTAAATCGCCTTCTATTGATTTTAAAATTAAAGGGTTGTTCATATTATAGAGAAATACGCATGACAATAACAGTTTTTAAGTAGTATCACCATTTTTAAAATTTAGGATTCAACAAGATTGTTAATTATCTACTTACAAGTATCGGGGTACCGGAAATCCTGTAACTTGACATGTAAGCCACGTAGTATTGTTTTTGCGCACCTGCAGTATCTGCCAGCCCTCAAATTTAACCAAATCTTTTTTGGGGCTGACATTGTTAGTCGGTTCTGTAAGAAAATTTTGGTTTAAAAAATCGTTAAAGAGCTACTGGGCCTGGGTATCCTTGCACAAAACAGCTGTAATTTTTTGAACGTTTCAAGCAAACTATTATAATTATTAGTAGAGAGATCATGATCAGCTATACTTACCTTAGATATTAGAAATTAATATCCCAGCATATAAAGTAGACATGTACGAGAAATCGATGTGACTTATCCTACCTTACGATAATATTCTGACCTGTCAAAAAGATAGAACATGATATCCTTTCTAACCACCAGAGGTATTCGTATATCAGTAGGTATAGTGACTGCTACATAAAAGGGTAAAGCTCATGGTATCTACAATTCAGCCACAAAAGTTTATAAAAACACACTTACAGAAATTTTGGAGGGGGAAAACCACTAACTTGGCATGTCAACCAAGCGGTTTCGTGGTTTCGAACATCAATCACCCGCCAACCGCCAAATTCGGCACCCACTTTTTTTGGAGCAACGTTGTTGGTTGGTTCTGATAAGGGTACAAAGTTTTAATAACAAAAAAATAAAGTTATACCTGAAAACTGGGACAGGGTAGCCCACCACGTCGCACGTCACTACAATGGTACGGTTTAAGGGAGTGACAAATATTTTTCCACCATCATACTTTTGTCCAGGTACTTTGGGTGCAATTTTTCCAGTGGGTTCTGGAAACAGGAACACAACAAGAAGTTTGGGAGTCAATGAAAGGTTGGGTACCCTCGCGAGTCTAAGACATTTAAGATTTAACACAGAGCATTTAAGAACGTACGAATATGAGGAATTTTGTGTTGAAATGCATTTACAATTACAATTTTGGTTAGATAATGGAACGAAAAAGTGTCAAGCCATTTCTACACATCAAACTATAGGTATAACTATGAAGACAACCTAACGTTGAGCAATATTTAAACTTAAAAAAATTACCTGAACTTCGGAGTGGGGAATCCTTGGACCATGCAACTTAAAATACCTATGTCGTTCACACGGACCCTTATGTTTAAGCTAGATACACTGATATCTTTTGCTTTGGGTGCTACTCCAGCTACGGGTTCTAGAAAGAAAGGTAAATCGTGCAAAAGTAAAGGTGAAGTACCTAAATTTGGGTGAGGGTAGCCCTTGCGCTGGACATAACAGGGCGAAACTTTTACCAATTTCCTTATCAAAGACCCTTATGAAGCCTTTTGATTCAGCGGCAAATGTTGGAGCTTTGGAGCCAATGGGTTCTAGGTGAATTGTAAAAATTGGAACAATCATTACATAGTAATTTTGTAGTTTATATACTAGAGGAATGTTGTATAGGATAACCCTTAATTTTAGTCCAATAATTTCAATTCTTTTTTACGGATTAACAGTAACAGTTGTCATTAAGTTACAATTTTTAATCATTTAAAACTTAATACATAATTTATTATTTGTGTGTGTGTACTGAACTTGACAAACCGAAAAACACTATCTCCAACGAGAAAAATCATTGTTGACCGGATTACTTACTTATAGTTTGGTCTAGGATACGCCTGGGCTGGACATAATAGAGCAAACGTTGACTCCAAGGGACGCTTTATTATTAGAATCTGAGATTCGAATGAAAACGATGGTGCTCTGGATCCAACAGGCTCTAAATAATATAAATTATATCGTACCAAAAGTTTTGGAAAAGAGGGATAGGTTCTCTTTGCTTCGGGGGTACTTCTATAATTAGGTACAAGCGCTTTGAATGGATGTTTCGGAATCCTACCTACTTACTTGAAGTTTGGTTTCGGAAAACCTTGAGCTGGACACAGCAGAGCTATATGAAATCCCTTCGGTCGCTTAATACTTGATATATCTGATTCTGATGATAATGCTGGCCTTCTTGACCCCACAGGCTCTAAATGTATAAAAGCACGATCACTTTATTGTGATAAGTATGAGTACCCTTGCTTGAAAAATTTGAAACGGCCATAGATCGAAAAGTTGTTATGGTTGTTTTCATTCTTCTGTTAAATCTTACCTTAGAAATACTCTGTCTGGAGTTAATGAAACCACTGCTCAAATACCTTGGTTATTAATAAAGAATACCATTTCAGGAAAAAAAAAAATTGAAATTAAGATGGGCAACAAATCGCAACTGCAAAAATACTTACCTAAAATTTGGCGCGGGGAACCCTTGTGCAGGACACAATAGTGCTACGTTGTTGCCCATTGGATACTTCAGTTTCATGGAAAAAATCTGAGATTCCGTCGAAAATGAGGGGGCTCTAGACCCAACAGGTTCTATATAGGAAAAATGTTTATTTACTTACTCGCTTCTAAAGTAGGTACTTAGGATGGGGCACCCTCGCTATCTATAAGTATACCCAAATATAGTATTTAGCAGCAAGTTTTTTGAGCTATATGACATTTAGCTCAACCAGTAGGTACATTCCTCAATAACATTACCGTACTCACTTGAAATTTGGCCGTGGAAAACCTTGCGCCGGACATAACAAAGCCAAATTGGAACCAACTGGTCTTTTCATGGTAAATACTTCAGATTCGGTGGAAAATGATGGTGCTCTCGAGCCCACGGGCTCTAAATTTAAAAAATACAAATAAATATACCTTTTCATAGTCAAACCATGAGAAAAAAGTAGGGTACCCTGGAATTAATTTATTCTTCGAAATAATAGATCTTGACAACAGACGATTTATTTTTATGGATAAAGAGCTCCAAATTTTAATTCGGAAAAATGGAAAATAAGGAAATTTATTGCCCTTTAAGGAGTACTTACTTAAAATTTGGTCTAGGGAAACCTTGAGCTGGACACAGTAAGGCAAAATGTACGCCCGATGGACGATCCATGGTGAAAATTTTCGACTCGGTTGAAAAAGACGGAGCCCTGGATCCTACTGGCTCTACAGTAAGAAGACCGAGAAGAAGACCATTAATAATATACCTCAGTTTTTGGTTCATAATTAATGAAACAATTAATTTTGGTTAGTGATTAAAATTTACCTGAATTTAGGAATAGGTAATGCTTGGGCAGGACAATGCAACGCAAAGGAATCGCCATTTTTTATATCATATGAGGAGATTTTGGATGCCGACGAAAAAGTAGGAGCTCTATATCCTACTGGTTCTGGAAAAAGATACAACAAAATTTACAGTTTTGTAATATTCATTTACCTGAATTTTGGAATAGGCAGTGCTTGTGCTGGACAAAGCAAGGTGAAATCTTCTTTCAATTTTATCTCGTAGGTAAACGATTTGGAAGCGGAGGAAAAAGTAGGGGCTTTGTATCCAATAGGCTCTAAAAATAAATGTGCAAAAGACAAACAACAGAAAGTATCATCGTAAACGTTTAGTTTTATTATAACCTGAATGTTGAAATGTCTCACTAGTTTTATTGTACCACTGGTATTGATGTTTTGTTGCATTTATGTGATCAAAAGAATGGACATAAGCGTAAAAGTTACATATTATCCTTAAAAGTGTACTAAACGGGTCGGGTCAAGTTTCATTTGAATAATATCTAATTTGGATGTTTTGTTTAAGAAAAGAAGAATGGTATTTTACCTAAATGATGGCACTGGAAATCCTTGGGCCTGACACAGTACTGGAATATCGTAGCCTGCTTCCCTTTCCACTGATTTAAGCTTTGAATCTATTTGGGTTAATTTTGGAGCTCTTGTGCCAACAGGTTCTGTGTGGGATTACAACTTAATAAATCTTATGGTTTAAAAAACCTGAATAGGAAATAAGGGTACCGTGATGGTCTGTCAATATAGAAACGACCGTCATTGTCACTAGCTTGGAATAAGAACCATAGGATGGACAAAGGAATTGAACCTAGATTTACTATCGATAAGGGTAGGGTGCCTTTTAAACCAAGTTATGGTTGCAACTACTAAACTAAAAGCAACAATTTAAATCAATCCATGCAAAAATACCTGAATGATGGTACTGGAAATCCTTGGGCTTGACACAAAATTGGAATATCATGACCTGATTCCCGTTCAGCTACTTTAAATTTGGAGTCAGTTTGAGTTAATTTTGGTGCGCGAGTCCCCACAGGTTCTACGATAAACGAATGAATCAGAACGAATGTTGATATCTTAGGAAAATTACCTGAATGTAGGAGTAGGATACCCTTGAGCTTGACAAAGTAACGTAACACCCATACCAAAGTGTTTTTCCATCGTTGTGCCCTTAACGTCAGAGGGAAGTGAAGGAGCGCGAGAACTAATAGGCTCTACAAAGAAAAGTTAACGAGAAAAATATATTTCAGGATTTAATTACCTGAATTTTGGAGTAGGGAACCCTTGTCCCTGACAAACCAAGGCAACATCTTCATTTACCGGACCCTCAAACCATAAGGTCCTAGCGTTAGATATTAATTTGGGTGCTCTAGTACCAACAGGCTCTGCAAATAAATGATTGGGTATATAGGTTAGGATTTGGATAGGATGGGGTAAACCCTTGCATATTAGAGCGTCCCTTCAGGTTGCATCAAATATGAAATTAAAAAAAAGATGTATACATAAAAACAACTTCCAAGTAAAATCAAATATTCCTTATTTTAGTATCTCTTTTAAACAAAAACAATTTTTAAAACATGTACCTGTAACTAGGAACAGGAAACGATTGAGCAGGACATATCAATGAAATATTAGCAGTTCTGGTACTCTCTACCGTTTGGATCTTTGAAGTGCCAGCTGTAAGTCTGGGAGCGACGCTTCCAACAGGTTCTAAATAAGACGTTTTTATAAAAAGAAAAGTGGAGTTGGCCTAAATAAGGAAGGGGAAACCTTGCAGGCAATGCGTTACATGTTCTATTTAAAACTAGTATGAGTAATGTCAGTTAGTGGGCAAAATTCCAGCCTACCAGAAACTCATCCATAAATTACAATCGAAAGAACCAAATAAAAAGAGGTATAGGATTTTATAGAGGTTTATGTGAGAAGTGGTAAGACGTTCAATATTTCAAGTTTATTTTCTTTAAAATTACCTGAACAAAGGAGTAGGGAATCCTTGAGCCTGACACAGTAAAGTAACACCGTGTCCAAAATGCCTTTCCAGGGTTGTACTTCTCGCATCGGACTGAAGTGTAGGCGCGCGAGAGCTGATAGGTTCTACAAGAAATGTTTTTAGATTTTGTGGAACGGTGTTTACCTGAATTTTGGCGTAGGAAACCCTTGTGCCTGACACAACACCGCAATGTCTTCATTGACCCCACCCTCCAGCCATATCACTGTCTTAGAGTTGGATGCCATTTTAGGGGCTCTAGTACCGACAGGATCTATAATAATTTAATTTACCTGAAGTTAGGAGCAGGAAATCCTTGGGCAGGGCAAAGTAAGGATAGGGTCGACCCGTGTGGGTAGTCGATCACCTCGTACTTTGAATTGGATGATACTTTTGGTAGTGTGCTACTGATCGGTTCTAGAAATAGAATAATCAGTTTCCTATTTTAGTGCGCTGGTTTTTATTCTATCGAATATTCAAAAACTAACAACATACCTTGTAAGGGGGACAGGATAAGCTTGTGCTGGACACAATAGTGTAATATTATTCGTCTTAGGTAGTTCAACGGTGTGAATTTTATCCATTGTAGGGAATTTAGGCTTAACATGACCAACAGGTTCTACAATATTAAAATAAATCAAAAATAGATTTAAAGAGTAGCTTGGGATAGGATACGGCTGTGCAGAATTTTACTAAAAAAATTTTTAGATAACAAAATGTGAATTGACAAATTTACCTAAATTTAGGAACAGGAAATGCTTGCATGGGACACTGCATCGTTAACACATCTCCTTTTGAAGAAGTTAGATCTCTGCTTGAATCACCAGATGTTAGTTTTGGAATTACGGTACCGATGGGTTCTAATAATGAATATATGTGTGTCAAAAAAATCACAGTTGAGGTAACAAATCATTAACCAGTACTAAAAATTGTACTTACAATTTGATGAACGTACGTCACAGATATTTGGGGAATGTTGGTCCAGAAATACCCTTGATTCACTGTATAATTGTATAATAACGTTTTATGTTTAATCCTACTTGAACCAGCTAAGAGTGCATTCTTATTCTATCTATCTTACCTATAGACGGGACTAGGGAAGGCTTGTGCTGGACATAGAACAGCGACATCTCGACCATTGTCATAGTCATCACTGGGTGGAGTTTTGGTAATTTTTGGAGCAACGCTAGCGATTGGTTCTACACGGAAAATGCAAATAACCAATTAGAAACCTACTACGAAAACAATTTACCTGTATGTTGGCACTGGGAATGCTTGTGCTGGACAAAGAAGCGTAATACTTTCAGCTTGGTACCCGTTAAAACCCATTGAGTTAGCCAATGAAGAAAATTTAGGTAGCACACTTGCAATGGGTTCTAGAAAAGGAAAATAAAGATATCTATGTTCACAATTATTCTTAAAAAATTGGTTTTGTGACTGAATCTGCTGTATTCGGAGTAGTGACTTTACCTGTATGTTGGGGCAGGAAAAGCCTGGGCTGGGCATAGAAGCGTTATACTTTCTTCCTGGTACCCATTGAAGCTTCTAGAACTATCAACGGTGGGGAACTTGGGCAAAACGCTAGCTACGGGTTCTAAATTAACGTAAAAAGCAAATTTTAAAACGGCTAATGTTAAATTACCTGTACAAGGGTGCGGGGTACGCTTGCGCCGGACACAAAAGAGTTATGCTTTGATCTTGGTACCCATTGAATCCTTTAAGGTTGTCAAGAGTGGGGAATTTTGGCTTCACACTAGCCACGGGTTCTAAACATAAAAATGCGTTTTAATTTTCGAATTGGAAATTACCTGTAAGCTGGGGCAGGAAAAGCTTGCGCTGGACAAAGAAGCGTAATGCTGTCTTGCTGGTACCCTCGAAAGCTTCTAGAATCATCTAGAGTTGCAAACTTTGGCTTGACGCTAGCCACAGGCTCTAAATAAATGAAATGTTACATGAACCGATGAAAATGAACAATACCTTATTTTTGGAACTGGGAACCCTTGAACAGGACAAAGCAAGTTTAGAGTTACTCTTTCCGAATACAAATATTCCGTTCTTGTTTCCAAAGGGAATCTGGGTGCTACGCTTCCCACTGGTTCTAGAATAAACCCAAAATTCTTAACAAAAATAGGACTTACCTTAAAATGCCAAAGAACTCGTTCTTTGGAGCCCAAAACTTAGAAGTAATGGGCGAGGGTACCCAGTTTAAAAATCAATACTTCAAAAAAATTACAAAAATTCTACTAGATACTCCATCGACAGAAGCGTTTAACATACAACAGTAAGGTGGGACAGGGATTTTGGTAAATGGAAAACAGGAAAGGTACTTTTCTATTTTTAATGATAACAAAATTTTGATAGTGCCCGATAGAAGCAAGGGTACCCTATCCCAACATTCAGGTAAATTTTTGGCAAAATACCAAGTAACTTTGGTAAAGCATTTGGCAAATGTTTGACCATAGTTTGTTAAATGTTCTTGAAGGTACCCACATTTTTCTAGCAGAAAGATATGGGAACCTTTTCAAGGAGACCTCTTAAAAATGTTTATATAGTAAGCATATCAATAGTATGTTGGGGCTAATAGTTTTCTTTTAAATTAGTATCGAACTGAATAAATTTCTTCATTTGGTTAAGATCAATTAATAATTTATTAAAAGGTCTCTAAAATCCGTTTAAATCAAACAACAGTGGCTTCATTCACTTAACGCCTTCCGTTTTACTTCAGTAATTTATAGAAAACAAATGAAGTAGCTGAAATGCCATTTCCGCCTACTTCAAATTAATGATTTAACAATAATTATCGCATTAAGTGATAGGTAGTAAAAGATCAAGAGAAACAAAAGGTATCTGGGTTAACTTAGATTTCAAGTTTTGCGGAGGCTGATGTAAGTAAATGAAATTATATAGGTAGCTACTCTACTCTTAAATATAAATTAATTTGATGAGGTGCATTTGTAATTATTTATTTCGTATAAACAAAGTGGTTTTTGGTTGGGTCTATGGGTATTTTGTTTTTATCGATTTTATTTCATTTTTTATAGATCTTCTTACTTAGACTCATTGAGACTGGATTTACATGATTGACATAAATTTAATAATTCTATTAAAAATTGTTATCAAAAACCAATTTTTTTAGAAGACAAAACTATATAATACTTTATTTATTATCTCTTTATTTCTGCTGGGTAATAATTTATGCCGAGACAATTTGCTGTTCATGACTAGAATATCTGATAAGAGCAAATGCTTTTATAGGCTATTACTACTTAATTAAATAGAAAATGTATTGATTAAAACCTGTTGGTCAATTTAAGCAGCTCCATGGCGTTTATCGCTTGCTAGATGCACGAAAACCGGTTGGTTTAATATGTATAGCAGGTGGCAGATTGAACTTAATATGCCACATTAATAAAAAATGTCATTTGAAATATGCAAAAAGAGGTTTTTTGAAAGGCTTGCTGAAAACGGTTGCAAACGTATCAACAATTAAATATGTAACTAGTACGAAAAATAACGATTTTTTTGAAAAGCACGTCGAAAGCAGAGGCGTAGCCAGGCAAAGGGGGGGATTATAGCCCCCCCCCCCCTCAACCGAATAATGTCCATTAGTGGTGCCTATAACCAGTACAACAATGTTTCATCCCCTGTCATCATGCATCTTAGAAAAAAAGGCGAGCCTGCAATTATTTGAAAAAGCACATTAGAAGTCAGCATATTGTAAAAGATTTAAAAATATGCCTATTTTGATGGCCAAGAGGATCTCTGGCGTGGCGTAAATTTATTGAAGAATAAAAAGGCGATTATGTTTAAAAAAATCAATTCTAGAGAACCTTATTGGCAATAATTCTCGTACTAAACTGATAAACTACGAAAATTATCCACAAGCTATTAAACACTTCCAATATGCATCCTTTTTTAGCGAATTCAAGACTACTGTTACGCGTATTCGCCAGACATCTTTAGAATGATGAATTGGAGACGGAATTTTACACACCTCATCAAATGTAAATGTACCGATATGTATCAGCTGCTTCTGTGGGAAAATTTGACTCGAGTGAGTAGCTACCGTATAACGCCGTTATGGTATAAATAAACATTGGCATTGTATAAACACATGAAAATCCAATTGAATGGTGTTAAAATGTTTTTAATCTTAGAGACTTTTAGCCCATGGTAACACAGCAAAAATGAATTGCTGATTATAAAAATAATAAATAGTTTAAGTTTATGTAAATATAAAACAAGCCTGGGGTGGGATCAGTGGCGGATCCAACACGCTCTCAGGGGGGACTTCAATCAACTATAGTTGAAGTGTAGTAAATTACAGGAAGTGTTTCTATCGCATATACAGTGTGACTAGTAAAGTCCGCATCATATGGGATTTTTTTTATGACTAACTTTATTCGAAATTTGACTATGGCATCAAATTCTGCTTCGATCGAGATGAAAATTAAGCAAAAAAATAGTAGTCACGTGATTCGTATTATCTGTCAAATTTTAATTATTTCCAAAAAATAATTCAAAAGTGATCGAAAAAAGTTATTAGTTAAAGTTTTTTTAAATGCAATTTCCAGTCCACATGTAAAATTTTAGCTGCATAAGATAATTTTGATTTTTTACCCATATTTTGTAAATTGCACCACTTTTGCAAAATAAGACTCAACGCAACCCACATAAAACTTCTTAGTTTTGACAATACTTTATTTCAGATACATTTTGTTTAAAGTAGCGCCATATTAAATGTGTGTTTTTCTACAAAATCAAAATTGGGCTATTAAAATTTGGTCGCATGTGATGCAAAGTGTATTTGTTTTTGACCCTGTATAAGGTAACTTCATAAAATAAGTATTTTTGAAAACGTAGTTTGTGTCTGAAAGTAATACACCTTAATATTAAGACAAAAGAACACAGTGTCATCAGTTAAGTGGAAAATAAATTTTAGTGGTGGGTAAGAAATAAAAATTATCTTATGCAGCTGAAATTTTGCATATGGGCTAGAAACTGCATTTAAAAAAACTTTTTCTAATAACTTTTTTCGATATTTTCAAAAATAACCCCACTTTTGAATTATTTTTTGGAAAAAATTAAAATTTGACAGATAATACGAATCACGTGACTACTATGTTTTTGCTTAATTTTCATCTCGATCAAAGCAGAACTTGATGCCAAAGTCAAATTTCGAATAAAGCTATTAATAAAAAAAATCTCATATGATGCGGACTTTCCTGGTCACACTGTATTGCCAAAATAAACACATAAGCAGAGCTGGGCAGTAGCTAGCTACTAAGTAGTTAAGCTACTAGCTAGCTACTTTTTTGGTAGCTAATAGCTTTATTCGAGCTACTTTTAAAACCAAGTAGCTTGTAGCTGTAGCGTTTACATTATTTTTTAGTGTATTCATGAAGCTACTTTTAAAAGTAGCTAGTTAGTCGAAAAAGCTTAAGCTACTTTCGGTAATAATAACTTAGCATTTAGCCTTTGAGATAAAAATTTGAAAAACTAAAAAAATGTATAAAACTTTGACAGTCATGTCAGTCATATTATATCAAAAAATATCTTACCTATAATTGTTTAAAAGTATGGCAAAAATATTTTTTTACGATGTACCCCTCATATTCTGCACTGTTGAAAACATGCTCAATAATATATTTACTTATAATAATACTTAGTTGCAGGTAGGTAATACCTACATTATTAAAACTTTATAATATTTTTATTACTAAACTCTTTTAATGTCGAAGAACGTAGTTTTTCAAAACTGCATTCACTGACATAAAGTAACCTTCGCAGAGTAGCTTATAGAAGTAGCTTTAAAAAAAGTAGCTTGTAGCTTAGCTACCAGTGGCTAAGCTACTTTTATATAAAAGTAGCTTGATTACACGTTAGCTTAACTACTATAATTTTAAGTAGCTTGTAGCTAGCTATTTTTTTCCAGTAGCTTGCCCAGCTCTGCACATAAGATACTTGTAAAATACTTGGTAAATGTCTCTTAAAGCTACAACGGGCTAAAATTGATGATTTTTCAGGAATCATGTATTTTGGGGTATAGATAGCAAATCTGAAAACCGTTTTTAAAAACTAAGAGCTCCAGACAAACCGGGCGTTTAAATTTGTAATCTACTTCGAAAAATACATCATTCTTTAAAAATTCATGAATTTTGGGGATGGTGTAGCATCAGAATGAAGTTATATTTTTAGTTTTTAATCAAAGTATCGTTTAAACGTTCGGAAGCTCAAAGTCTCCAATAATAAACAATTTTAATCACAATAATAAATATAAGACCTCGCATTAGCCAATAAAACCGCGTCTGTTTTATTTTAGAGATTTATTGGATTTTCGTGGTTTATGACTGCATCCTGTACTTTTGTTTTAAATACGCCACCGCTTTTCTGTTTATATTTTTAATCGCTTGGTATAAAAGTACTGAGTTTATTTCTCTTATCTTTGATATTTAACATAACATAAAAGTGCATGTTTGTTTTAAAAATAAAGAAAAATTAGTTTTTCTGATATGAAGCCCAAATTAGTTAAAAAATGTGCTATCAACTTTTGTTTTTTTCTATAAAAGCACCTAAAAAAAATAAACGAATACTTTCATAGAATCAGAGGAATAAAAGCAACATTTAAAGATTCCAAGAAACTACAAAAACTGTTAAAAACAATAAAATTAATTTCAGTTTATTTTTGTAAATTTTGATATTGTGGCATATTTAAACAAAAGTCTAAGGGGAATAATCCCTTACGTCCCCGGTGCACAAAAAATCAGTTTTTGACGATATTTCAGTCGCTGGGATAAGTAGTGCGTCTTTGGAGATTAAAAAAGTCAACCCTCCTCGAAGGACAAACTTTGGGTCAATAAAAACATGTTGATATTGACGACCCAATTTTCATTTCAGGATAAATATATTGTAAAAAATTGAATTTTTATGCAATGAGGAAAGTTTATAAAAAATGTTATATTATAGGGGGGTTAAAATATTTTAAATCGTAGTGCTGCAAAACGTTACTTAGGTACTTTAATAACTTTAACGTTTAAAAAAATTGATAATGCTAACTAAGGAAGTCACAAGCAAAAAGGAAACCAAACCAAGTAGAAAACTAGGTATCACTGTCTCAAATAATATTTAATTTAAAAATTTTGCGTCAGTAATACATTCAATGCCCAATTCAAGAACCGTCGAACAAGTTTATTAAAAATGCATAAATGTAGTACATATCAAGATAATATATGTATTCAAGTAACCAAATGTAATAAGAATTAAAATTAGCTTGGATTTATTATAGGCAAGCAAATACGTAAGGTGAATTGGGGTAAATAGGATAACGGGGTAAATGTGATAGCCACATTCCTATAATTAACGAAGGTAGTACCAGTTCCATCTAGCGGATAATGGTTTATACAGTCTTAGGATTATTCTAAAGCCAAAAAAGTCACTGTATTGCCGGCACCGGCTTATTAAATTAACCTGCAAAGTTTGTTCAGCTGTTTTTCAACCACGATGTTTTCCGTCGCACGTTTCTAAAAATTAATTAAATTAATTGATCTCTCGGGCAACTTTAATCAGATAATCTTCATACATTTTACTTATTGACCGTAATATAATGTACATTATAAGCTAAATTTTATGCAGATATTATTTATTGTAACGTCACATGTGCCCCGTGTTAAATTTCAACAGGGGCAAATGTGATATAGTATAATATCACATGTTCTCGTTGGTCAAATTAAAGAAAAAGCTGGCCCAAATTTGAAGACTTAAGACATTGTAGCAGATCAGGACGTGGTCCAAATACTTCAAGAACCAAAAGTGACCCGACGCAGTATTTTCAAATTTAATTTTAAGTTTAATAATGATATATAATCAACCTTACCTTTTATACTTCAATATTCATATTTAAATTATATTTTTTTTTTAAAGTAGGTATGAAATAAACGGCAAAAAGTAATTTTTTTTTGTTTATTTTACTTTACCCGGTTAAACTATGCCATACCTCAATACCAAGCTATTATCGCATTTGCTTTATTTTATGGGGTAAATGTAATTTAGTAAGAAAGTTTTAACAAAAAATCATATCATCCATATAGGTACTTAAGAATATTTTTTTAAACTAATAGGTGTATTTGTCAACCATGCCAGAGGCACTGTAATTTTAAAAAAATTGTACACAAGTTTGCAACTGCAACACATTTACCCCACTTCACCTTCAAAGTTTCTATTTTTACATTTAAATCTGGTTTATGGTTTCCTCATCTAATCTTCATTCCTATGGATTATGACAGAAATATATGACTGTTTGAAGGTTGGAGACAATGATGTTTCTTGAATGATGAAAGAGTTTTGGACTTCCATTGCCTTTATTTGTTTTAAATCACAACGTTTCAACTGGTAAGTATCTCCAGTCGTCTTCAGGTGAATACTAAATAAGTAAAGTAACTACAGGACTATTTCTACTAGCTAGGTGCACTAAAGCATAACTGAGGTGGGTGCAGTCATGCGTTCAGTTGGCACGCGATCTTATCCTAAGATTACATCTATCTAACAAAGGTTTCCAGACATAGTCATGCGTTCAGTTGGCACGCGATCTTATCCTAAGATTACATCTATCTAACAAAGGTTTCCAGACATAGTCATGCGTTCAGTTGGCACGCGATCTTATCCTAAGATTACATCTATCTAACAAAGATTTCCAGACATATGTCTGGATCGCGTGCCAACTGAACGCATGACTGCACCCTAAGAAATATCTGGAAACCTTTGTTAGATAGATGTAATCTTAGGATAAGATCGCGTGCCAACTGAACGCATGACTGCACCCACCTCAGTTATGCTTTAGTGCATCTAGCTAGTATAAATAGTCCTGTAGTTACTTTACTTATTTAGTATTCACCTGAAGACGACTGGAGATACTTACCAGTTGAAACGTTGTGATTTAAAACAAATAAAGACAATGGTCCAAGTCCAAAACTCTTTCATCATTCACAGAAATATATGTTTTTCCGAAATTTAATTTAAAACGTTTTAACCCATCTATTAGAAGAATTCTTAAAATCACTTACCAGTGATGACCAATCTTCCCTTTGTCGCACTCAGTCGTGTTTCACCGGTAAGGCGATGTTTCGTCCTGCATTGATACGATTTGTAGCCATCTTCAGGGCCGACGTCACGGATATGAAGTTCGCCGGATGGAAGAACTAGGTATTTGCTATCTATAGTTTAGGGGAAAAAATGATAAGTAAAGTTTATATTGTTATTGGGGATGATAATATGTGGTAATGGTACTGTACTGAATAAGTTTCTCTACTTATGTTGTTTTTTGAATGTATAATAAGCAATAGTGGTTTTTAGTACCACTATATTTGCATAATGTGGTTTTTCTCATCATCTTCACCGTCAATTATTTCTTTGGTGAAGTGACATTTTTATACTCTGAATCGTTGAGGCCTTTACTTGATGGAAATTCATTATAACCCAATGAAAGACAATTTATTTTGTCAAATTTCCACTTTTATTGAAAAACTTTTTCTTTACACGACGCGTTTCGCTACATTGTAGCTTCTTCGGGTGTACACACAAAAAAAACTACTCTCAAAACAAGCTTATAGTAATGCTCAAACAAATAGCCTTATTTTGAAACTAACTTGCTTTATTTTGTACCTAAAAAATATTCATTTTTAAACTACTACTAGTTTTAAATTATATCATCAAGTTAATCAAAATTATGTTCATAAAGAGATTACATTATCATCATAACAAGATAATCTTATACTTGTTTTAAAAATAAGTATTGTGGTCAAAGTGAAATATACTATGATGGGTTTGAAAATAAAAATAAATTTGTATTCTCACAGCGAGCACAAAGACAGTCTCTATACACAACTTAAGTAAAATCTAAACCCTTATTATTTCTTTGATGCTATTTGCATTACTTTGCATCAAACCAATATTAACGTATACTATATCTGCAACTGCAATTATTGATAGGTTGATCATTTATTTTTATTACCCTAAAACTAAAGTAGAGTCAAGTTAAAAGAATGTAGTATTAATTTAAAACTATATTTTGATGCTAAGGTGTTTTCTATTTAATTTTACTTTAGCATTGCTCCTATTTATGTCTATGATAGTTTCAGTTTGAAACTTTTAGGTTCAACTGGATACTAGATTTTTTTGTGTGTATGGTGCTAACTAATTTTATTTCAGTACAATAACAAAATGGTCTAGATACTTAATTACTCATTACAGGTATACATATTACAAGCTTAATTATTTAATTAAACTTAAATATTATTGTCGGTATAATATATCTTAAATCTTATGGGAAATCCAAAGAACCCTATTTAGATTATTGACACAGATTTAGCAAAGGGAACTATTTAGTTCTAGTTAGTCGTTTAATAATGCACCGGAATTTTTTAATCGATTTATTTCTAAACTTTCCAAAATATTAAGTTTTTGACCCTTGTTTTTAATATGTAAAATTTTAAATTTGTTATCAAAATTGTGTTGTTCTTGTAAAAGATGAATAGAATAAGTTGAGTCGGTTTTTTGACTAAGAAAACTTCTTCTATGTTCCGAAATTCTCGTTTTAAATGATTGACCTGTTTGGCCTATATAGGTTTTGGGACAAGAGCCACAATTTAATTGGTAAACCCCCGATTTACTATCCTTGTTGCTTTTTGATTTATAGTTTTTTTAAAATTTTCCCAAATAATTGTTAGTTTTATAAGCGACGTTGATATTCCTTTGATTAAGTTGTTTTTTAATTTTATCCGATGGGTTTCCAAAATAATTGATAGTTTTAAAGGGCCTGGTTTTTCCTTTATAAGAGGGTAGGTTTCAGAAATAGCCTTCTTTTTTAGTTTTTTCGATATTATGGTATCAATCATAGATGATGAATCGGATAAAATTAAAAAACACCTTAATCAAAGGAATATCAACGTCGCTTATAAAACTAACAATTCTTTGGGAAAATTTTAAAAAACTATAAATCAAAAAGAAACAAGGATAATAAATCGGGGGTTTACCAATTAAATTGTGGCTCTCCCAAAACTTATATAGGCCAAACACGTCGATCATTTAAAACGAGAATTTCGGAACATAGAAGAAGTTTTCTCAGTCAAAAAACCGACTCAACTTATTTTAATCATCTTTTACAAGAGCAACACAGTTTTGATAACAAATTTAATATTTTACATATTGAAAACAAGGGTCAAAAACTTAATCTTTTGGAAATTTTAGAAATAAATCGATTAAAAAATCCCGGTGCATTATTAAACGACCAATTAGAACCAAATAGTTCCCCTTTGCTAAATCTGTGTCAATAATCTAAATAGGGTTCTTTGGATTTCCCATAAGATTAAGATATATTATTATACCGACAATAATATATAAGTTTAATTAAATAATTAAGCTTGTAATATGTATACCTGTATTGAGTAATTAAGTATCTAGACCATTTTGTTATTGAACTGAAATAAAATTAGTTAGCACCATACACCCGAAGAAGCTACAATGTAGCGAAACGCGTCGTGTAAAGAAAAATTTTTTCAATAAAAGTGGAAATTTGACAAAATAAATTGTCTTTCATTGAGTGACATTTTTATACTAAAATTAAAAGCCCTTAACAGTGATATAACTCTGGCACCTTGTTTGTTCTTTACCGTACTACAGGTTTGTTTTCAGTAAGCCGTAAGGCTTCAATTTAAGTTTCTTTACGAGCGAAATAAAACTACTCATTAAAATTGATTTTAATTAGTTTTTCCTAATGTTTACTGGTATATTTTAAGAAGAGGTGCACTACCGAAAAACTAATAAAAATTACAGGAAGTACTTTTAGAGACAACAATTAAAACAAACATTTTCTGTAATTAATTTTAATTAGTCATGATACAAACATGAACAATTTAGACAGCGGGGGACTTGATGTGTGTTTAATTAAACCATTTCTGACAAAACGAATGTGCTTCTATAAAAAAGCTGTTTAACTGTAAACCATTAAATGTAAGGGTCGGAGAAATTTAACGATTATTACAAATTCAAAAAACGATTTTTCGTTAAATGCTGATTTTTTGACCTCTATAAACCTAGCAGAACAAGATGCTCAAAATTGAAAATTTTTGTATGGAAAATTAGGTGCTAGTTAGGTGCTAATTAGGTGCCAACTTTAAAATTTAGGTGCTCCTATGGTTTTTGAGAAAATTATATTTTTGTGTTGTTCTGCTAGATTAACGTTAAGCTAGCAGAACATTACTGTCAAGTAAGCTAATCAAGAACAAAATGTAGTACCAAAATTAGGTGCTTTTTAGGTGCTTATTGAATATCTAAAAAAACATTTAATTATTTAAGGTTTTTAAAAAATACCGCCATGTTCTGCTAATTTTAAGAACAAATTCCGTCTAAAAGGTATATCGGCAACCGGTTTGTTCGTTGTTACCAGAGCATTTTTTTTTAATTCAATTTTTTTAACTAATAATATTTTATAAAATTTAAATACAAAAAAAAATGCTCTGGGCAACAACGAACAAACCGGTTGCCGATATACCTTTTAGACGGAATTTGTTCTTCTTAAAATTAGCAGAACATGGCGGTATTTTTTAAAAACCTTAACTAATTAAATTTTTTTTTAGATATACAATAAGCACCTAATTTTGGTACTACATTTTGTTCTTGATTAGCTTATTTGACAGTAATGTTCTGCCAGCTTAACGTTAATATAGCAGAAAAATACAAAAATATAATTTTCTCAAAAACCATAGGAGCACCTAAATTTTAAAGTTGGCACCTAATTAGCACCTAATTTTCCATACAAAAATTTTCAATTTTGAGCACCTTGTTCTGCTAGGTTTATAGAGGTGATTTTTTGTGAATTTGATTTTAAAGAAAACGCGTACGAAATCAATTCAATTCAATTCACCTATACAGCGTGATCAGTTAAGGGTACGGAGCGGCCATATCTCGGAAACTACCTACTAAGCGTAGAAACTTGGGATAAAAAAAATTATGATTAAAGCGGTCATGAGAAAATTCTGGAAATTATTTTTAAGTTCCTCATTTCGCTGCAAGAGGGCACAATTGAAAATTTTTTTAAAAATTTTAAATTTCTCCGAAAATTCCCATATTAAGGAATAACTCTGATTACATCATTAGAAAGCTTAGACAATTCTGCATCATTTTGGTTTAAGGCGCATTGGCGTACCGACCTTGATAAGAGTGGGGGAAGCTATTGAAAGTGTAAACATTAAAACCGCTGTAACTTCTAAACGACTTATCCGATTTTACTGAATTTAAGCTTGTTAGGAGGATTAAGGTAAGTACCTTCAATTGCCGTATACAACGGTACACGATAGTTTCTAAAAAAATTGCTAGAGGGCGCAATTTGTAATAATAACAGTTTTTTCGATTTTATCCCGAAAATTCAAATCATACGGTATAACTATGATATCATAATCGGAAAATAGATTAAATTTGCAAGAAAAAATGTGAAGACTGCAGTTCGATATCTTTGTTCGTTTCAGAGTTATTGCCAAAACAATAATTTTTAACATTTTATTTGAAGAAATTATTGTTTTTATAGTTCCATGGGTATGTATTTAGCAAAATAAAAGTAATTTTTAACATTTATAATGTCTTTTGATTGTTTCGTTAAAAAGTTTTCCATGATTATTTTAAATATTTTAATGCTGTTGTTATTGCCCGTTTGCCTTTAAACACGCACCAAATTTTGTCTTTTACATAATTTTGACCAGTCCTGATAAAGTGTAAAGGTAGGCATGGAAAATGAGAAATGAAAACCTATTATTACTAATCCAACCTACATACCTACGGAACTATAAAAACAATAATTTCTTCAAATAAAATGTTAAATTTATTGTTTTGGCAATAACTCTGAAACGAACCAAAATATCGAACTGCGGTCTTCGCATTTTTTCTTGCAAATTTAAACTACGTTTGGATTATGATGTCATAGTTATACCGTATGATTTGAATTTTCGGGATAAAATCGAAAAAACTGTTATTATTACAAATTGCGCCCTCTAGCAATTTTATTAGAAACTATCGTGTACCGTTAATTGAAGGTACTTACCTTTCTCTTCCTAACAAGCTTAAATTCAGTAAAATCGGATAAGTCGTTTAGAAGTTACAGCGATTTTAATGTTTACACTTTCAATAGCTTCCCCCACGCTTATCAAGGTCGGTACGCCAATGAGCCTAAACCATAATGATGCAGAATTGTCTAAGCTTTCTAATGATGTAATCAGAGTTATACCTTAATATGGGAATTTTCGGAGAAATTTAGAATTAAAAAAAATTATTTTCAATTGTGCCCTCTTGCGGCGAAATGAGGAACTTAAAAATAATTTCCAGAATTTTCTCATGACCGCATTAATCATAATTTTTGTATCCTAAGTTTCTACGCTTAGTAGTTTCCGAGATATGGCCGCTCCGTACTGTACTCCGTAATGTTTCTTTTCTTATAAAAGTATTAGAATTCCCCAAACAGTAAAGTCCCATTTTTTAACGAGAACTAAATTCATTAATTTTTTTTTATTTACCGAAATTTGATTCCATAAAGATTCCATTCTTTTTCGATTTTAGAAATGCGCAGGTTATATTCCTTGGTCAGGTAATCGGGTGATGGCCGATATGCCAGTTCGCTCCTAGGTCTTATAGTTAACTCTGACGTTTCGGTTTTATTTTAAACCTTCACCAGAGCTTTACAATAAGACCGAAATTTTTTTACATTAACGTTCTAGATGCGAAAAATACAACAAGCAAAGGCGTATTTAAAAATCACTGTTGCTCCTATTACGGTTAACGGTTGTTAACATAAAAAATAAAGATAATATAATGAAAGCGAAACTTTTAGTAGAGTACCATTTACCATAAAAAACAGTTTATTTAAAAACTTTCATGACCGTGCTGCATTAAGGGGTAAAAAAGCTTTTAATTTGAGCTTATTGACGGAAGCTTTTAAGTGTGTTTAGAGAGCTATCGTGTCAGTTAAATTCTTTAGTTTAATTAACGGGAAATATTAAATCTGTTTTACGTTTAAAATTTGTCTCTGGTGTGGTGTCAAGACATAAACACGGCGTATGACGTACGCATATATATCTCTTTCACCTGACACCCCCACTTGGATTGGATACAATCTAAAAAAAAGTTAATTTTACTTAGAAGATGATATAGTGTCCGCGAAAATAAGTAAAGGAAAATATTGTGGCATATTGGACAAGTGTGTAACTGTTTTTTATATTGGAATACACATGCAGGGATCCAAGCTAATGGATACCCTGGGGCGGGTAGACCACGACGGCCGTTTCGTCCTTGTTAGGACTCTACGGACAGCCATAACCCAAGCAATTCCAAGAACAGCATTAAAGTACATTTTTCCGTCGTTCTTGGAATTGCTTGGGTTATGGCTGCCCGTAGAGTCCTAAGAAGGACGAAACGGCCGTCGTGGTCTACCCGCCCCAGGGTATCCATTGGCTTGGATCCCTGCATGTGTATTCCAATATAAAAAACAGTTACACACTTGTCCGATATGCCACCTTTTAGTTAATTTTACTTTTAAACAGTGGTTGGTGATGGTACAGTTTAGAAGCCCCGAAATTTCAACATTTTTGAAGGAAAAACTGAAAGAGTATTTATGTGTTTTATAGTAAGCGTTCTATATTAAATTTAATTTCACATTTTACCTTAAAAGAAATAAAATAGACTCTCCAATCGGCTCTAAAAGGTGCATTGGTAACCGGTTTGTTCGTTGTTACCCAGATAAATTTTTTTAACCAATTTTTTTTAACTGATTGGGCCCAAAAAGATGACAATCTTGCATGGATTTCCTACGAACTTTTATATTATACTAAGTGTAGCAACATTGTTGGGAATGGGACTGACGTAACTGAGAGTTTTCGCATAAAAATAGCTGTCAAAACTTCTTTTCATTGCTGTTTCAAAAATTGTGAAATAGAAAAGTAAAATATATTTTCTACCATGGATGTCGTAAGAGGTCTCATAAATTATGATTTTATTAGATTCTTGCAACCAGTCCTTTTTGAGATAGAGGGAGGTACATAATTAATGTCTTAACTTAAAAAAAAATATCAATAAAAATAAACGCAAAAATCAAATATGTGTTTTACGTTTTAAGTGAAAATAACGTATTTAACAGTAAAACTCTCCATTAAAGCAATAAAGGTGTGAAAGCTCGTAAATATGTCGTCTTGCAACTCTCATTGACAAGTACAGAGCTTTTAACGGCAGACACTTTCAGGTTAGCGAGTTTAGAGTAAATAAATAGATTGATTTTAAAGGTGTCAGAACAGTCACGAAAGTCTTTAGTTTTTAAAATAGAGTGTTACTATATAGTTATTTTGAGCCAGTAGCTTTAAGAATTCGCGAACATTTTACAGTTAAAAAATAAATACAATTTTACTTGTCAACGTTGACAAGACAAGCGACGGATGAATTGATGAATGCTTGCATCATTATTATTAATCTCCTGTTAACATTAACAGCAACAACATTTTCATAGGAACCATTGTTGCATCAATTAGTTCCATGGAAATAATCCTGCTGGTTCCATTAAAAGCACTTAAAACTCCTGGCTCTAATTGATGTAGAAAGAACAACCTAGCTTGGCGTGGTAAATTTACCACCAATATACTTATGGGAAAGTGTCAGGTCCAATTTGCAACAACTTTCAGTCAAGTTCCAAGTTTCAAAAGCATCTTTATCAAGTTCAAGAAGTTGGTCGAGTCATTCAAGTGATTGGAGGAATTACACAATAGTTAAATCCTGAATCCAGCCTACGTTAGGTTGATGTCATGTTAATCATTTAAATAGTACTATCACCTCCTTAAAGATGACGATACTATAGTCTCTTGGAGCTCACTAAATCGGAGCTTAATGCAAATCGAACCTTAAACTATTGATGTTGCACAACATTTTTCGCGTATTAATAAATTGGTTCGGTTGTTCTTAATACAATAATACAAGGCATCCCATTAACATATTCAGAGTCACCTGTTATACTTGTATCTACCTGCTTTGATATTTTCTTATAATCGATTTAAACGTATCAATTTACAATTATTGTCGTTGACCTGAAATAACCTTATTGGGATACCTTACAGACACAAATTAAGCTTGTAAACAGATAATGTTCTAAAAAATGCCCGCCTACTTTTAATAAAGCTGCGAAAGTCATTGGAGTATGAAAATTGTTCACTTGGCAATTATTGTAATTATATTTTTCACATTTTAAATTATATATTAGATGAGTCAAAAGCAGTCTTACTTTTAGAAAATATAACTTTCTAAAATTTGAACTGGTTCTTTCGCAGTATTTAGAATATTATCTGTAAAGCGACTACTATTACCTACTAGTATACTATGCTACAACTACTTACTAACACAGAATGTTCAGCATTTTCTTGAATAAAGTAATAATTCATTTATCCTGTGTTTTATTGAGTTTCAATGTTAATAAACTAAGTAATGATTATCTAATTTTTTTAAATATCTGAACATTTTGCCGTATACGATCTCTACAAGAGTTTGACAAGGAAAAGATTGTGGGCCAGGTAAAAAGTTTGGGGATCGATGAAAAGGAATATAGGAGTTCCAGATGTCCAAAACCTTTTTATTAAAAAAATCCGATACTTTATCAGAATGCGTAAATAAAATCCGATACTTTATCAGAATGCGTAAATGCGTTGTACCTTTATAGTTTGAGTAAATAATTTAAAGGCAATTTTTTTATTTTCAGTTTTAAACCAGTATTAAGTCTATATTGTTGCTGATATTGACTTTGTATGTTGGAATCAGGCAATATAATAATATGCTGTGTCCTGTGTGTCCACGGATAGAGTTCGGAAGAGAAAAAACTTTTTTATTAGGTATAGAAGAAAAGTCATACTTTATAAAAACGTCGGCTTGTGCTGAAACTACAATTTCGATTATCAGATTGGCGATTACTATACAGGGTTCGTCACAAACAAAATTTTTAGTTTTTAGGTTTTTTTTTCAATTCCTTGATTTATTAAATGAATTTTTTTTGTGCTGAAACTACAACTTCAAATATCGCATTTGCGATTACTATACAAGGTTCGTCAAAAAAAACATTTTTAGTTTTTTTGATTTCGTTCAAAATAAATTTACGTAAAAACAAACAACTATTATTGCTTTTTTACTTTGAATATGATTTTATATCTGGCCGAGTAACGATTTTGTTGAGAGAAAACCATTTTTTATTTGCCTACTTTTGAGGTATTTTTACTATTACATGTCATATTTCTTTAATTCATTCAATCATAAATTATATAACTTTTATTCAAATGTGGTACCACCGAGTTAACGTATAGTTCAACTCGACATCTGAATTCCCGATAACATCCTAAATTGCTGTATTGGGATATTTGCAATAACTACTCTTATTTTTTCTTTCAAGAGATCTAAGTTATTATTGAAATTGGTTGTATACACGTGAGGTTTCAGATATTCCCATAAATGAAAGTCGATAATTGTGAGATCGGGACTCCTACGTGCCAACTAATTTGGACCATAGGTACCTTCCAATCCATTTGTTCCCAAAGTGATAATTAAGCCAACCATCAAAAGGAATTGAAAAAAAATCCAAAAAAGAAAAACTGTTGTTTCTGACGAACACTGTATAGTAATCGCAAATCTAATAGTTAAAATTGTAGTTTCACCACTAGCAAAATTCATTAAATAAATCAAGGAATTAAAAAAAAAGATCCAAAAAACTAAAAATGTTGTTTGTGACAAACACTGTATAGTAATCGCAAATCTGATATTCGAAATTGTAGTTTCAGCACAAGCAGACGTTTTTATAAAGAATGACTTTTTCTTCTATACCTACTAATAAAACAGTTTTTCCTCTTCCAAACTCTATCCGTGGACATGTCGTAGGCTAATAGTGAAATCCGTCATTTCATGAAAAGCCTATAGTCACTTCATGAAGCGTCGGCAGATTGTGTAAAAACATGAAATTACACGATCTGCCGCGTCACTTCATGAAGATACCTTGACGTTTCGGCGTATTATGTATAACACAATCTGCCTAATTTTAAATATCGTCACTTCATGAAATGCCACAAAAACAAGGCATATTGTGTCATTCCGTCTAAAAGGTATATTGGCAACTGGTTTGTTCGGGTTTGTCAGAGCATATTTTTTATTTTTATAAAATAATATTAGTTGAAAAAATTTAATTAAAAAAAAATGCTCTGAGGAACAACGAACAAACCAGTTGCCAATATACCTTTTAGACGGAATTACACAATCTGCCGACTGACATGACATCGTTAGGTACTACATGAAGTGACGATATTTAAAATTAGGCAGATTGTGTTATACATAATACGCCGAAACGTCAAGGTCTCTTCATGAAGTGACGCGGCAGATCGTGTAATTTCATGTTTTTACACAATCTGCCGACGCTTCATGAAGTGACTAGGCTTTTCATGAAATGACGGATTTCACTATCAGCCTACGACAGACACACTATATGTGTAAAAAATAAAGTTTCAGTAGTCCAATTATTATTAAACTAATTTTTTTTTTCGTTTTACGTTTACTACGACACTATGCGTATTGTGTTCTCACAGTTCTTCAAGACTAAAGAACATCACATCGAAGGAAAAATTAATAAATCACATAATATACAAAGTTATTTGTTATTTCTAGTAAGGTCGCTCAAGTGTTTTATATTATTTTGTTTTATAGTCATAATCCGTAACATATTATTAGCTTCTACAAAAATAGATATTAAAATCTAAATAAATCCAAAAACATTTGACTATTAAGTATGTAAGAACATTTTCACATGATTACTATCTATATCGCAAGAGTGGGAAATACCATGAAAATTATTCTATCCTCAACTATTGACTCTCATTAATTTTACATCAAAATTGTATTAGGCTTTCTTGAAGGTCCATGCATGTGTGATGGACTCGGATACCAAATTTTATTATTTTCTAATAAGTTTCTGTTTTTGTGCTGAGTTTCAAGAAATTCGGACCAAAAATAGTTTCTCCACTATAACCTTTTATACCCCTTTTTTCACCCCCTAGGCTAGGGGCAACATTTTCGCAAATGCACATGTTTATTTGCTTCAAGCGAAAAACGTTTCCAATTTTTTTTTATATTTTTTTCTCCAGCGGTTGGTTACGTATTAGTATAGATAACAAGTCACAATCAAAGTTGTCTGGTAAGTTAATTTATTGTATAAAAATACCGTAATGCCAGATTTACGATTCTAGGAAGTTGATAGTCGCAAGAAATATTCACTTTTATGAGTCTTAACAACTATTTGCAGACGAGAAAGGATGTTAGAGCTTACACTTACAGGACAAGTATGCCTCCTTTAACACAGTAATATATCACATCCGTTAAATATATTAATGAAGTCTAAATAAATCACGTCTTAACCTTCACATCTGTTGTACTATCAGACTTTTGCAACACAAAGAATATGAACCCAGTCTAAATTAAAGTATAAAATAAATTGTTTATGCTTAGGGATAAGCTAGGAGGTTGATAGCAACCAGATTGTCCTCCTATAGTAGGAAAATAAAAAAGGACCAAAACAATTTTAATAAAATTATTGGAAAAATTTAATTTTACTTATCGGAAAAAGGAGGTCACTCCGTTAATCATAATATTCCATTCATTTTTAACCCTCATGTTCGATATACAAGGGCGTCAAAGTTTTAAATTAAAAACTGATTTTTTTTTAATAATTCGAGTATTTAATAAGATATAAATTTCAAATATGGTATAGGTACATTGGCTTCACCATAAAGAGTTACAAGTTTTGAGAAAAACAAAACAAAAACAACTGTCAAATATTCAACAGTAGCAGCTGACCCTCTATTTTTTAGTACGTGCGCCAGTGATCAAACTCGAAAATTTATCATGCCCCCTTCTTAGCCACGTGCCTGTCCTATAGTGAAATAATATACATTCAAGGTGTATTTAATATAATTTTGATATAAGACGATGCAATACTTTCAAATATTGCTTACTTACGTTCTAGCAAATGTAGTACGATTACTTCTGGTTTTACAATTAAAATAATCTAGGTATGTACCTTCCACTTTTTTAAATACGATTATTTTCGTATAAAATTAAGTATAGAGACATCGTGAAACTTAAAAGTACACAATTGTTTTTTCGAGATTGCAATAGTTTTTCTGTGAGGCAAATAAAAACGACGAATCATAGAATATTGCAAATTTAAAAATTATTATTGTTAAACCAAATATAAGTATATTCGTAAAACAAGAAAAATAAAGTTTACAAAAGCTTCAACAAAACCTTTACGACGAAAGTAAAACTAATAAAACGTTGCTCGTGGCAACCGACCTCCCCCACGGGAAAGTCTTGTCACTGCCTTCATTTTGTAAGAATTTATCTGGATTTTAAAATGATAAAACAATCGAGACGGAAATGTTTTTAAATTGATTTAGATGCTTGTGAACAGAGTGTAATTATATTTTGTTGGTTTTTAATGCAAAATAAATGAATCCTATTATTTATCTGTATCAAGCAGAATGATTAAACCAGGTAGAGCTCCGGCCAGACTGGCTATGGGAACCCCCATGTAGATTTTGTTACCCTCAAATATTAATTTTTATCATTTTTAAAATTAATTTTACATCAAAACTGAAGGGAACTTGACAAAAATTTTAAATGGGGAAAAAATTCTATAAATCATAAGTATACAGGGTGTCCCAGATAAGAATGCACTCTACAGGGATCTCGTAAACCATAGGAGATAGAGATGGTTAAATTAGAGAAAAGTTGCCCATTACTGAATCCTGTAACGTCATGTTTTCAAATTTAAAAAATTCCGAATGCTTCTGAAGATATTTGGATAAAACCGAATTTTCGCGATTTCGTTTTAATTGATTTATGATTTTATTTGCAGAGACATGTCAAAATAAATTTTACATTCTCATTGCCACTTTTTCTCCCCTACAAGATGGTTTAATTACATTTTTGATCCGACGTTTCGTTTAGTCACAACCATCATCAACTTTGTTATTTTAAATAGTAGGAAAATTTTATTTTATGCTTAATAAATTCTACGTTTTATTCTAAATCTAACGGTGTATCACACTTATTGTTTATTAGACGTTTCGATATAGAAACAACCGAAACGAACAAACCCGAACACATCATCAATGAAAATAGCTCGGAAAATAGGCACATCGAAAATATTTTTGTTTTTATTGTTGTATTTAAACACTAGTTGGATTTAAAATTTTTTTTTAAATGAAACTTATAACAAAACATAATATCTAATAAAACTTATCTGAAAAATGTAACCAGTAATAATAATTGATCGATTTGGTTGACGCCGTTCGGGATATTTTTGAAAATATTGCATCTCTGCTTGGGCACAATTCTTATAACTCTCGATGCAACAGCAAATCATGTCAAATTTTTCTTCGTTAGAATAATGTTCCATTATTTTAAATTTCACTGCACAATGCGACAGTTAAAAATTAAAAAAAAAACATAATAATAATTACCAAATTTAAAACTAACAGGTATCTGTAACTAAGTGACAGATCTAAAGAAACTATTTAAACAATCGCGAACGTCAATCAATTTCATAGCCACCGATATGATGCCGAATTTAAATGGTACGTTATGTTTGAATATTATCATGCATTCTTTAAAATAAAAAAAAATTGTAATTAATAATTAAAATTAATTATTACTTAATGCATTTTTCACATAGGTTTTATAAGATATTATGTTTTGTTATAAGTTTCTTTTGAAAAATATTTTAAAATCCAACTAGTGTTTAAATACAACAAGAAAAACAAAAATATTTTCGATAATGTGCCTATTTTCATTGATGTGTTTTTCTATATCGAAACGTCTAAAAAATAATAAGTGTGATACACCGGTAGATTTAGAATAAAACGTAGAATTTATTAAGCATAAAATAAAATTTTCCGACTATTTAAAATAACAAAGTTGATGATGGTTGTGAATAAACGAAACGTCGGATCAAAAATGTAATTAAACCATCTTGTAGGGGAGAAAAAGTGGCAATGAGAATGTAAAATTTATTTTCACATGTCTCAGCAAATAGAATCATAAATCAATTAAAACGAAATCGCGAAAATTCGGTTTTATCCAAATATCTTCGGAAGCATTCGGAATTTTTTAAATTTGAAAACATGACGTTACAGAATTCAGTAATGCGCAACTTTTCTCTAATTTAACCATCTCTGTATCTCCTATATGGTTTACGAGATCCCTGTAGAGTGCATTCTTATCTGGGACACCCTGTATATTGTCATAAAACATGGCAGCCAAAAAAAACAACATATTATTATTTCGTCCCAAAAGACCGCTAGCAAGATTTAAAAATGCCCCAAAATTCAAATTATCCCAAGCGGGTAAAAACGGGTCGTGACGTCAAGTATAAAATTCGTGTGCGACATCCACGAAATAGGTTATAGGTTGACAATAAATTGAACGACGTTGAGAATTCCACCTTAAAACAACAATACGATAACAATAACACACGGCAATCCAAATGCAAACTCGGTAGCTCGGCCACCGGTCAGGATGACGCATGACGGAAAGTCGTACTTCCTGACGTCATCGGGCTTGGCGCGCTTAAGGTGGGAGTATCAACATGCTTGCCAACCTATAACCTATTTCGCGTAGAGTTATTTATGTTTTCTAGCTTTTATACAAAATTTAAAGAAAATCAGTATCGACTTGATATTCTATAGGTAATAATTGACATATTTAATAAATATCAAGGAATTTCATAACTCATTTTAGGAGAATTGTATCGCGAAAAATATCGGGTAAGATTTTTTTTAACATTATTATGTCATTGTCACTCATTGTTCTTTCACTATACAATTCTCCCAAAATTAGCAATGAAATAAATTGATATTTTTGTAATATATCAGATACTACCTAAATAATGTACCGACGATATTGATTTTCTTTAAATGTTAGTTATTAAAATAATAAACTCAAAAAATCAACGCGAAATAGGTTATAGGTTGGCAATAGATTGAATGACGTTAAGAATTCAACCTTAAGAGGTCGTTTCAAATGCTATTGACACGCGCAAAACTTTAAAGAATGTTTACCAAGTTATTACTGATTTTTAAGGAGTAATAATTGGGGAATATTTTATTTAGGCCTAACTAAATCATATTATTGAAAAAAAAAAATTGGAAAGTTCTCTATTAGATTTTAGGTCTCTCACATTTAATTTTATTATTTTCTAGTACCCCATTTAAAAGGTATTTAAAAAAAACTTATCGTAAAATGCTTAAAAATTTAATATGGTTCTGCTGCATACCACACTGAAACCACCAGTAATAATTATGATGATGTCAAATGTTACCAGACTTTTTTTTCTATTATTTATTTATTTATTTATTTATTTATTTATTTATTCACAATAATACACTACAGAGATCTCTCTCCAAATGCTATAGGTAGACAATTAAAAACATTATTCTTATATACAAAAGGAAAATAATACATAGACAAAGACCAGAGACAACAGATTAAAATTTTAAAATGGTTCTTTTGAAAGTTTCAAATGACTGATGAGATAGGTCGTAATCCAGAAAGTTCGAATTATAATTCTTCATCAGTCTTCCCACACAACTTTGAAACCCATAATTAGTTTGATGCCGTGGTTCTTGAAAGAGCAGCCTACTTCAAGTATCTCTTTGTGGTATGCGAAAATTAATACTGTAAAGTAATTCAGCACAGTCTATTTTGCCATTAACAATTTTATGTAAGAAAGGCACCATAGCGTTTTTTCGTCGATTTTCGAGACTATCTAGTCCAACTAACTGTATCCTAGTGGTATATAGTAAATCTCTATATGGAAATCTGTGTTTATACAAGAGAAATTTAGCAAATTTGTTTTGGACTGCTTCCAGGCGATTTATATGACACTCGTATGATGGCGACCAAACTATACTACTATATTCCAGAATACTCCGAACAAGGGAGTTGTAGAGGCATTTTATGGCATTAGTTTTAATAGTCAAGAAAAATAAAAATGATTAATTGGTACCTACCTACAACATTAAAAACGTCTCTGAGAGTATCCGAAATGTCCTCACTGCGATGTTTCCTGACAGACCCATTCCAAGCAAAACAATAGTCTTCTATATTGCTTGTAATTATTTTAATAAATGCCACTGCTTTAAAGAAAAATTACGATGATGGTAGGAGCAAAAGAAAACAATGCAGAGTTAGAACTTGTACTCCATGTAGAAGCAAATAATGGAATTAGAACTAGGCTTCTTGGCAAAACTGTAGGAAAGTACCACTCCATCGTACTGCGCAAATTACATAAATATCATCCGTCTAAATATCAAAATCATCAGGAATTGAGGGAAGGTGATGAAATATGAAAAACAAATTTTTGTTTTGAAGTTGTGGAAAGGATAAATAACTATAGGGAATTCTCACGCAATGTTTGTTTTACCGACGAATGCACCTTTACATTAAACAAAGAACCAAATGTTTAAAATTGTAGATATTGGAGTACAGAAAATGAACACATATTTGTACAAACAAGGACTCAATACACTCAAAAGGTAAATGTTTGGGCGTGTATATTTGGACGCCGTATTATCGGACTTTTTTTTTGAACAAAATTTGGACAAAGAAATTTTTTTGGAACTTTTGCAAAATCACATTGGACCTGTATTAGAAGAAGAAGCTCCTGAGAGAAAATATACTTTGTTTCAAATGGTCGGTTGTACAGCGCGCAATGCACGAGAAGTACGGTACTATGTATATTGTCGGATTTGGTATCCTTAAGTAACAAGTAGTTATTTTTACTACCTGCGTAATGGAATAAAGATGTATTTAATAATAATCAAATTAAAAGTTTCCATAAAAAGAGCAGCCCATTAAGCTAAGCCCCTTTAATATAAAAGCAAAGCAGAATATAGATTAGCTTTACTTTTCTAACTTTCCATAATCCTTTGGACGAAATGAATTCAGATTAAGGAAATTTTTCCATTACTTCCCTGAAATCAGTAGAGTTTTTTACGAAATAATTTAAATTTTAAGAGTTTTAGCCCGAATATGCAGAGTATGTATTTTTCTTTATGCTATACAAAGTGGGCCGAATTATTTAGACTGCTCCGGAGTAAGTATAATGCTCTTTTATTCGTTAGAAGCAATTTTTATAAATATTAGCATCAATTTGGCGGTTTTAAATGCTTTCCCCTTCAACATCAGGAACTGTTTCCCAATAATTATTCTACTTAATTTTTAATAAATACAGGCCCTTTAACAAGTTTCCTTTATGTATGATGGCTTGGTTTGGTATCCAGAGCAAACAAATACAAGTTGGTGGCCAAAATAAAAAATGGAAAATCTTTGGATAACTTTTCTCTTCTTTTTTTTTTAAGGAAAAACTTAGATACTTATCATGGCGGCCCTTTAGGATGTTTAGGAGTAAAAAATCACACAATTCCGGCCACTCTAAACTGGTGGCAGGTTGGAGAAGTCCGCAGGACGTGTTGTTTACTAGATGTCAAATTATCTTAAAATTAAATTCTTTAAAGTACATATATTTTTTTTCTCTACAACTATACTGAGTTCAAACGTTGGACGAACTAAAAATAAAAATAGTTTAAAAAAAACTAAAAAACACGCTTATTAATTAATCAAACTAAAAAGCGGAAAATAAATATAGTTTAAAATAATTCTTGAAATTCTTAATATAGGCAGAAAATAATAATGAACGATAAACATTAGTATTATTGTGAAAAAAGCGTGGGGTGCTCGATATACGAAAAATATAGCACAAAGCGACCCACGCTTTTTTCACAATAATACTAATATTTATCGTTCATTATTATTTTCTGCCTATATTAAGAATTTCAAGAAATATGTTAGGCCGGCCGTACACAGCCGGAATGTCTATCTGAATTCATAAACGGAATTAAGAATCTGAATTCAGGAACGTACGGAATTGTATATATTTTTATTATACAGCACACACATTCTGATTTTTTCTGATTAAGAATTTTTCAAATTTTCAATGGGCCGGAATTCAGATTCTGGATTCCGTTTCTGAATTCAGATAAACATTCGGGCTGTGTACGCCCAGCCTTAAACTATATTTATTTTTCGCTTTTTAGTTTGATTAATTATCAAAACGTGTTTTTTTAGTTTTTTTAAACTATATTTATTTTTCATTTTTTAGTTTGAGTTATTGCTAAGAAAAAAAATTGTTTTTGAGTAGATTGAGCTAGATTAGTAGATTATTGTATTGTCAGCGGTTCTTGATAAGTCTACAAAATTTAAATTAAATCTGACCGTTTAAAGTGGGTCAAAATCGGGTACAAAGAATTCGGTTACGGACAAACATACAGGTGAAGCTAATAAAAGCGTGTTAAAAACTATTTTATTGATAAACACACCAATTTTTTACTTTGATTAACGCGTACCGGGGACGTCACTCATCCCCCCAACCACCCCTTGCCATGCAAGAATTCTGTCTCTGTCTTTACGTACGTAGATCGTACACGGTCATGTAATGATAATTACTAACGGCTGTATTCGGTCTAGTGGTTTTTGGTGCTTGGACTGTAGAGGGTGCAAATTAAGTTAAAAATCCTAATACACAAGCATAAATAAAAAGTAAAAAAATCAAAACGCACCGTAAAGATCATTGTCAGCTAGAATCTCATGCCCATCATCCTGCAACCATGACGTCACGACGACATAGTCAGAAACGAAACTGGGAATGTGACATTTAAAAATTGCGGTGTTGCCTTTCAGCACACTTTCGTCCATCACGTTAGCAGTGTAGGCTTGAGAGACCACTGAAAAGATGGAGAGAAAAAATTGTAAATTTTTAAATATTACGGAAAAAGAATAAAATCCTTCTAACCAATCTTTTTGTCAAAGAACTCACGACGATGTAAATAATTTAAGCGGATATAGAATTTTAAAAATTCAACATTTAAAGTCGTGCGGACATAACACTCGAACCTTGGCGTGGAATGACCCGTGACCCATCTCACATTTATTCCTGTTAGTCTTCATTTTATTTCCTGAGTGTACGTAAGCGATTTTCGGTGTAAAGAAACCGGAAACCGTAAAGAAAAAACAGTTTCCTTGGACGAATATCCCAGTTCGTTCTCCCTGAGTAGATAAATACACAAGTCATATCCTCACTGAAATCTAGCTTTCGGTATTCCGCATTTTCACATTTCCTCGACTGGATTTACAATTCTTATTTGTCAATTTTTAGTGTAGCTAGTAACTTTCTGGCTTTTAAAATTTCACGTCTAGACTGCTTCTTATGATATTGATAGTTTTCACGGAGTTGTGAATTTTTAAACTAAATTTTCCTTCAAACAGCTATTAAGTTTTATTAACAACGCTGTTTATAAAAGAATTACTTGAATGCGATTAGTATTTGTCCTATAAATTTTGACAGTGGACAGACACTGATTTGGTTTCATACGTAGTGTGCCAAATTGATTTTCCAGAGTCAAAACCAACACACCATTGTATTGTGGTGTAATTTTCTCTTAAAATTATTAATACATATTATATAGTATTTATCAGTTATCACATAAGAATGCAAGCGCCGCAGTTGTCATAATGTCATGTAATTTTTAGTAACATTTTAGTTTACACAACCTAAACTTTGGTTAAGGCCGGGTTTCACATTTTATATTATTATTCATAAACTTGAGATACACAAAGTCCAACAGAATACTACTAAAACATCTCATAAATCAATAATAATCAAAACAATGACAAAACACTTTGTGAAAACACTAAAACTGCATAAAAATTTTCCTAAAAGCAAACTTTAATTAATTCTTCATAATGAATGTGACTTCTCTGCGAGATTCCGAGGTTACCGAATTAAATGGTAATAAACAGACGAGACGGAAAGGATAATAGACAGATAGACAGAAAGGTGGAGCCGAGGGGTGTCTCACTGTGGCAGTAGGTGTACAAATGTTAAGGCAGGCCTTAGCAGGACCATGGCAGGACCTGGCAGGACTGTAGAAGGACCTGGCAGGACTGTAGCAGGAGTGTGGCAGGATCGAAGCAGGTCAGGCAGTACCTTTCAGATCCAATCAGATTTCTTCAATAACTTTAGGAGTAGGGATACATAGCGGGAAGCAAAAAATGTTTTTGTTTGCTTTTTGGAAGTGCGTGTAACAGACGTCGCAGTTTTTAGAGTTCGCGGCGCGCGTCGCCGCATAATATTCCTGTTTGAGTTCCGTTGTAAACACACAGTCGAGTTTGCAGTCTCATTTATTATGTTCATGCAAGTTATTGATAAAATATATTGTTTATTTCCGAGTTTATTTCTTTGTTAAGAAAGAAGATAAATATTTAGAAGTTGTGTGTCCGTGGTAGGACAGTAACAGGACCGTGGCAGGACAAGCAGGACCCTGGCAGTACAAGCAGGACCGTGGCAGGACAAGGGCAAAAACGACATGTCCTGCCAAATTTGGCAGTAGGTGTACAAATGTTGACTAGTGAGACACCCCTCGGGTGCAGCACGTATTCACCTGTAGACGCTTTTCCGATTAAAAGGTTTAGATGAGGAATATGCATCTTCGTCGTGTACATGTAAATGTATGACCATTTATATACCCATCTCTCATCAATGCAACGATTGGCTGTGACAACGCAGGGCATTACATTCTTATGTGATAAATAATATACTTAAAAAATTACATATTCTTGCACTTCCATTAACTAAACCTACGCTATAATATAAGTTATCAAATTATAGATGCCAATGTCTTAACGCAGTAAAGGACTTTACAATTAATATTGCCTACGTGCTAATAATTCAACTGCCAAACAAATGATTACATATAATTTACAGTCAGCACATGATCAGTAGTTATAGGAAGTTTGGAAAGCAATGTGGCAATATCCTCTTCATTCATGATTTAATTTATTCTTTATTCTGAAGGACTAGTTAGCTGTTACAATAGCAAAATAATAAAATCGTTTTTTTTTGTCATGGGTTCATTGATCACCTGATTCTAGGTTCAACGTTAATAATGAGTTTTGGCAGACTTGCAGACAGCTTGCCTTGCGCATTCCACTAAGGTTAAGATTAAATTTAACAGTAACCCAACCATTAACTTAAAGAAGACCGAAATCATCACATTACCATACAATGCTGAAAAGTCAGTTTTGGTACAATGCTGAAAAGTCAGTTTTGGTACATGGTACATGATACATGGTTAAGTTGAAGTAGGTACAAGAGCCAAAAGGTATAGTAACAAAAAGCGATATAATAAGAAGTGAAGTAATTATAGAAACAGACAAATGGCGAGGAATGGATTGTTTTAGAAAAAATTAAACTACAACAAATACAACAATCAAGGTGGGAAGGGTACACGTACAGTTGACGACAGATAATTTCGTACACTGTAAATTAATGTAACTTTTTTCCCTTTATTACCTTTGTAACGTGTTAATTGTTATCATGATATCTGTCAAAGTATTATCATTATCTTATTTTCTTTAAAAATGCCTCATTTAAATATTATTGAAAAGGCAAGAATAATATGTTTAGTACAAATAGGGTGATCTTATGGAAAGATTTTAGAGTACCTAAAAGAACCATTCAACGAATTGTAAAAAAAATGGCATCATTAAACACTTGAAAGGTCTGTTGGGTCTAGTTTAAATAATAGAAAATCATTAAAAATGAAGAAGACCGAAATTTGGTGGAGTCTATAAGGCAAAATCCATTTGAAACTGCAGTATCCGCTATACCTTGATTCCCTGCTTCATCTAGAACTGCGCATCGCCGAGTAAGACAATGTTCCGAATTAAGAAATCGAGCAGCTGCATCCAAATCGTTTTGAAACATAGTGATAAGGAACAAACAATTGGGTATATAATATTCACCAGAAAATGATTTTTTTTTGGCAAAATGTCATCTTTTCCGATGAGAAAACTTGTACAAAATAAATTTTAAACCACAGAATGAAATAGAGTTATTTGATAAAATAGAAGAAATTTGGGAAGGGCTAACTCCGGATTGCACCAGAAGTATTATTTTGTCAATGCCAAGAAGATTACGATTAGTGTTATAATCCAATGGTGCACCCGTTATCCAATATTAGTATGTTGTTTGGTAATAAATTTACCCTTTTTGGCTTTATACTTTTGTAGTTTTCCTGGTATTATTTTATAATTTTCTTATTTCGCGGCTGTAATTTAAACACAAAAATATTTAGAAATGACCATTATTACTTATGGTAAAATATCGTACAAACAATAATTTAGAGCTATGTATATAGCTGGTGTTCTATCCAGGTATAAGCAGCAAGGTGAAAAACCCGTTTTACCCAATTTTGTTGTAATTGAGTTATGTATGGGTGGAGTGTACGAATTTATATGTCGTCAACTGTACTTAGAATGGACCAGCCGATGAGGAAAACTAAAATCGTTTATATTCAGTTATTTTATATTTATTTCAATCGAGTGCCCAATTTCACGGACTACAGAATGCTAATAATAGACTCATCGTGCTAGAAGTCATTTAATATTGAACGATATTGCGGCAATAACAGCTATGACAATGACACATTTAGGCGGTGTTTATTGTTTGATCGCACCCCTCATAGACTCAATGTGTTTAATTAGTTTTACAAATTAATTGCACCATCGCTATAAAACTATAAATATTTGTACGTTGTGCGAGGTCGTTGAATCCCCACTGTTTATATCACATTTTGAACAGAAACACGGGCGCTTATAAATGTTAAAATGTGCTAAGCTGGAATGAAGTGCGGGTATTAAAATTCGAGATGAATTAAGTGTTGTAACAGAGTTATATTGTTCATGTTCTAATTACATATCTAATATAATAAATACTATCCGAAATATTTTAACTGATTTCAAAAAGGGAGGTCCATTATTAAGGTTTTTTTTATTTAATAAAGGTATAAATGTTTTTGGGAATAGCCAGGTCATTTTCATAGCAAGGTTGTTTTCTTTTTTCTTTTTAGATTTTTGGTATTATACTATCAATTCTTTCATTTTTTCTCTTTTCCTTAGCTTAGGAATTTGATTATACAGTACAGTGTGACCAGTAGTCCGCATCATATGGGATTTTTTTATTAATAGCTTTATTTGAAATTTGACTTTGGCATCAAGTTCTGTTTCGATCGAGACGAAAATTAAGCGAAAAAATAGTAGTCACGTGATTCGCATTATCTGTCAAATTTTAATTTTTCCAAAAAATAATTCAGAAGTGGGGTTATTTCTGAAAATATCGAAAAAAGTTTTTAGAAAAAGTTTTTTAAAATGCATTTTCTAGGCCACATGCAAAATTTCAGCTGCAAAAGATAATTTTGATTTTTTACCCAGCACTAAAATTTATTTTCCACTTAATGAACACTTTACTGATGATACTGTGTTGTTCTTTGTCGTAATATTAAGGTATATTACTTTTAGACACAAGCTACGTTTTCAAAAATACTTATTTTATGAAGTTACCTTATACAGGGTCAAAAACACATAAACTTTGCATCACATGCGACCAAATTTTAATAGCCTAATTTTGATTTTGCAGAAAAACACACATTTAATATGGCGCTACTTTAAAGAAAATGTATCTGAAATAAAGCATTGTCGAAACTAACAAGTTTTATGTAGGTTGCGTTGAGTCTTATTTTGCAAGTGGTGCAATTTAAAAAATATGGGTAAAAAATCAAAATTATCTCATGCAGCTAAATTTTTGCATGTGGGCAAAAACTTTTTCTAATCACTTTTTTCGATACTTTCAGAAATAACCCTACTTTTGAATTATTTTTTGGAAAAAATTAAAATTTGACAGATAAGGCGAATCACGTGACTACTATTTTTTTGCTTAATTTTCATCTCGATCGAAGCAGAACTTGATGCCAAAGTCAAATTTCGAATAAAGTTATTAATAAAAAAAAATCCCATATGATGCGGACTTTACTGGTCGTGGTCACACAGTAGATTTGTTCATATTATTATATTTTAAATAAAGATTTAAATATTGTAGTTTTGGGTGGTTGTATATGAATTATGAGCAACCATGTTGAATACCGACACCCGATATTATTATTTCGTTGAATTTGTTTTCTTAATGTGAAATAAAGACATTTTTAATTTGATTAGTTATGATGCGTTGCTTGTGGAACTTTTGGCTTTCGGCTTTCCTTGTAAAATCTACAATGCAGTGACGCAACCACGAAAATGAGAGGGGCTTCCGAGCTGCAGACCCCCCCCCCCCCCCCCCCCCAGCGTAAAATATCGGGTCTAATAGTCTAATTGCAACCTAATTCAATCTTCGTTTCAAAATTGATTTTGCTAAAAAACCAAATTTTAGCCTTAAAAAAACCTGGTTAATACAACCCCCACTGGGATATTTTCTCGTTGCGCCAATGATGCTGCAGTCCCACATTCACGACATGACCGGGTCAAAGCTATTTAGTTAGCTCGAATGGACCAATAAATTTGAAAAAAGTGAGAAGGAATGAAATACCTTTTTTTTTTTATAAAAACTTTGAACGACTCGTATGGAGTAGTGTAAAGGTCAGAAAAAAATTATTTTGCGTACCTAATTTGAAGGGGTGGGGGGGGGGAGAGATACTATAAAAAAAATCGGCCAATTTGCGCATTGTTAATTGACATTTCGATCAATAATTGACGTAGACCCAAATACATTACAGACATTATTACCAACTGATCAACTTGTTACTTCGATACCTTATGTAAAAAACAGTTAAAAACATAATTTAGTGGTTTGCATTCTAGTAAATTATAATTGTATAGTAATTTAACAAACTAGTGTATTAATAAGGGCGATTAATAATCGAGACAATTTTATATATATATTATATAATTTGTTGAGATTAATCGCTATTTAATATACGCGTTAGTTACAATATTTTTCCGTCGATTGTCTTGTTAATAGATTATATATTTTTTTTATTTAGAACCAAACTACATATTATAACAAATTTTTGAATTTCAAACTTATTGACATCGACAGAAACTATGGCAACGCCATTATGTACGCGGCAGTGCGTGCTTTGTAGTATGTTTGGTTGCCTAAAATCGTTTATTAATAAAAAAAAATCATGCATTAATAAGGGCCATTAATGTATGATTTTTTATACATTAATTTAGGTTGTAAATACACGGTCGACGGAAAATTGACATTTCGATCAATATAATTGACGTAGACCCAAATACATTACAGACATTATTACTAACTGATCAACTTGTTACTTCGATACATTATGTAAAAACAGTTTTAAAAACATAATTTAGTGGTTTGCATTCTAGTAAATTATAATTTTATAGCAATTTAACAAACTAGTGTATTAATAAGGGCGATTAATAATCGAGACAATTTTATATATATATTATATAATTTGTTGAGATTAATCGCTATTTAATATACGCGTTAGTTACAATATTTTTCCGTCGATTGTCTTGTTAATAGATTATATTTTTTTTAAATTTAGAACCAAACTACATATTATATAACAAATTTTTGAATTTCAAACTTATTGACATCGACAGAAACTATGGCAACGCCATTATGTACGCGGCAGTGCGTGCTTTGTAGTATGTTTGGTTGCCTAAAATCGTTTATTAATAAAAAAAAATCATGCATTAATAGGGGCCATTAATGTATGATTTTTTATACATTAATTAAGGTTGTAAATACACGGTCGACGGAAAATTGACATTTCGATCAGTATAATTGACGTAGACCCAAATACATTACAGACATTATTACCAACTGATCAACTTGTTACTTCGATACATTATGTAAAAAACAGTTTTAAAAACATAATTTAGTAGTTTGCATTCTAGTAAATTATAATTTTAAACATTCTATGTATTGCCGTAAACTTGGCGTTTCCAGAATTCTATAAACTCTGCCATTGTATCTTGCGGTTTTCTCATTTCCTTTGAAATGCTGCAAACTAGATACCTGCCTATTCAGTTTACACTTTCCGCTTGGATCTAAAAATAACCGCGCCGCGTCTTTTTATTTATTATTTAGACATGCTTTAAAGCTATTTATCCAATTGACTTTTCTAAATCTAAGCGTCAATTTATCAATTGTTAGCTTTATTAAACTAGTCATTTATTCATAACTTCAGCTGTTTCTACACCTTTGATTTTATCGGCATCAGAGTCGGCTTGGTAATATGTTGTTAATATTGAAATTACATTGTATTATAAATAAATTGCAAGTAAAATTTTTTTTTTTCATTCAGCCATTTGCTCTTGATTAGTGCTAGTTAGCGACTTGTTACAGAATAACTGAGTTGCAGCTTAGGTAGTTATCCTATAGGTACCGGTTGATGCACCACCAGACTTGCCATGGGAAATCCCATGTTAATTTTGCTACCCTCAAATATTGGCTCTCCCATGAATTTACATCAAAATTGTATTGGACTTTTTTGAAGATCTTTGAATGGTGGACTTGCACACCAAAATTTATTATTTTCTAACAAGCCAATTAAGAGTAATTTAGAAAGTAATATTATTTATATATTCGTAAAATTCTTAAAAATTAAAAAGACGACTCTGATTCATCCCTCAATGAAACCGCCCGTACAATAATAATTACAATGTCTAATGGTACTATGCTTTTTGTATTTTATTCGTTTTAACATGATTAACAGTACCTCATCATTTTGCTCTAAACTGTTACATACAGTGTGACCAGTAAAAACCGCATCATATGGGATTTTTTTAATAATAGCTTTATGCGAAATTTGACTTTGGCATCAAGTTCTGCTTCGATCGAGATGAAAATTAAGCAAAAAAATAGTAGTCACGTGATTCGCATTATCTGTCAAATTTTAATTTTTTTCAAAAAATAATTCAAAAGTGGGGTTATTTCTGAAAGAATCGAAAAAAGTTATTAAAAAAAGTTTTTTTTTAATGCAGTTTCTAGCCCACATGCAAAATTTCAGCTGCATAAGATAATTTTGATTTTTTACCCACCACTAAAATTTATTTTCCACTTAATGAACACTTTACTGATGACACTGTGTTTTTTTTGTCTTAATCTTAAGGTGTATTACTTTCAGACACAAACTAGGTTTTCAAAAATACTTACTTTATGAAGTTACCTTATACAGGGTCAAAAACAAAAAGAACTTTGCATCACATGCGACCAAATTTTAATAGCCCAATTTTGATTTTGTAGAAAAACACACATTTAATATGGCGCTACTTTAAAGAAAATGTATCTGAAATAAAGTATTGTCAAAACTAAGAAGTTTTATGTAGGTTGCGTTGAGTCATATTTTGCAAAAGTGGTGCAATTTACAAAATATGGGTAAAAAATCAAAATTATCTTATGCAGCTAAAATTTTGCATGTGGGCTAGAAACTGCATTTAAAAAAACTTTTTCTAATAACTTTTTTCGATACTTTCAGAAATAACCCTACTTTTGATTTATTTTTTGGAAAAAATTTAAATTTGACAGATAATGCGAATCACGTGGCTACTATTTTTTTTTTGCTTAATTTTCATCTCGGTCGAAGCAGAACTTGATGCCAAAGTCAAATTTCGAATAAAGTTATTAATAAAAAAAAAACCCATATGATGCGGACTTTACTGGTCACACTTTATAGATATTAATTATGGTACCCTTACGATCAAAACAACGAACAATATTTAGGATTGTTGTTTTGCTTGGAATGGGTCTGTCAGGCAACATACCAGACAACATTTTTTCGGATACTCTTTGAGAACTATTTTTCCTGTACCACTTAATAATTCTTATTTTTTTTTTGAATACCGTAAAACATGTTGAAACTAATAAAAAAAGTCTAGTAACATTTGACATTATCATAATTAGTACTGGTGGTTTCATTGAGGTATGTATCACAGCCGTATTTCTAATTAAAATAATAACAAAATTCTCTTAATTTCTAATAATACAGCCCTGTTTCATCCTCAATAAGCTCAACTAAGTTATACACGACCTATATTTTGCTTTAATTTTAAATGAGTTATGATTATGAAGTCAGCTATTACAAAAACCAGGCTATCCAGGTTAATTGAAATTACTCAATTTTCATAATAAACTAAATTTTTAAGCAAGAAAAATCGTTTGCGGATATACAGTGTTAATTAGAAAGTACCTACTCAATCAAAAACTATTAATAAAACTATCAACTTAAGATAGCTTTTTGAAACATTGTATGCATTTTTAACATTTAGCAACGTTTTGGTTAGTTAGTACCTCTAACCATCTTCAAGTGTTCGGAAAAATCGGTCATGATACTCTATTGTCTAAAATTTACAGAATTTTGAATTTTTGTGTTTTGATAAGCTCATCAAACACAAATATTTTGCTGGCATTTCACTACTATCCTTCTGTTACTTATTAATTTTTTAATTGAAGTGACTTTCAAAAAGCGTATAAAAGATTTAGCAGATACTATAGATATTTTAAGTGGCCCTACACAGAACTTCTACCTTGCTACTTCTGGAATCTTTATTTGGAAAATATGTTTTTACATGCAACAATTATTTGAAGCACGCAACAGTTGGTTTTCAAATTTGTGTGCGGAACGGCAGCGGTATATAAAATTGCCTCTTATAAAATGTATATTTTGTCTCTGAACATCCGGACAACTGATGAACGTCTCAAATTCCCGCAGTTTTCTAGGTTTGATTAAAATATATTAAAAACAATTATTGCAGTACAGGGTCAACCAACCACGACTGAAGTGGTCTATTTTTTGAGTTTTCCTGCATTTTCAATAAAACCAATTTGGTTTATGTTTTACCGTAGAATCTAAAATCGCCATTTAAAAAGCAACTTGGCTTAAAACAAAGGAACTGTGGCGTAAAGTTGTTGTTTTCCCAATGGAACACTCTGTATATTTTTTCATTTTTATGAAAGGTCTTTCCGAGTCTTTCTTTTCTGATTTCATAAATATACAGGGTGGCGAAAACGAAACAGAGGCATTTACTGGCAGCTCAGTTCTTTTTTGGAAAACGCTCAGACCCGTCGATTTTGTTTTCAAGGGAGACACAAAATTAGCAAAAAATCACGTTAACACGAGCAGCCCACTGGGCGATTACAATTTTGTGAAGATATGAGTGAATGAATTATACACGATAAACATTTTTTATTCAACACTTGCTTTTTCGGCGTAGTAAATCGTCATAACTGCCGATATTGGTCCGATTCTAATCCCAGAATTTATCATGAGGTGCAGCCACAAGAATTAAATGTTTGGGCTGGTATTTTTGGCGATCATTTAGTTGGTCCATTTTTCTTACCTGGAAATTTGACGGGTGAAATGTATTTGGAATTACTGCAAGACGCCATAGATCTTGCATTAACAGCCATAATTGAAAATCAGAATGATCGGCGGTACGCGAATAGGTTGATGTTCCAACAGGATGGTGCCCCACCACATTACGCATTACGTGTTCGACAATATTTAGATCAGACGTTTCCAGATCGATGGATAGGTAGAGTTTAATACGCCTAGAATGCCTTGGAAAATAAAGTTTCGATACATCTAGAATGCCTTAAAAAACAAAATAAAAAGTAAGTAAGTAAATATTAATAATAATATGTCTACTCTAGACCATAGAAGAAAAAGGGTCGCCTCTAGACTTTGACATATTATTATTATTTACATGGTTTTGTTTTCCAAGGCATTCTAGACGTATTAAACTCAAATGAATATATAGCTTTTTAAAAACTTGATCGCTCATATCTTAAAAAAGGTTTGAGCTAATATACACAAACTATATATTTATGAAATCAAGAAAGAAAGAAATACCTTTTATAAAAATATGCAGGGTGTCGAATTGAAAAAAACAACCACTTTACGCCACATTTCCTTTGTATTAAGCCAAGGGGCTTTTTAAATGACAATTTTAGATTCTGTAACCAAGTGGCAATATTGGATTTAATAAAAATACAGGGAAGCTCAAAAAATACTTCTTATAAATTTTAAAATAAATATTTAAAGTGGATAAAGTGACGCAATACCTATAGCCCTAAATACTTCGACAACAATGCAACAATCCCATCAGTTGCCCTGATTTTCTGAGTGCCGAAAAAGGGCATCGTGAACTTCCATTTTAATCAAATTCATGGCCATCGCGACGTTTTCAACGCACTTGCATTGTTTTGTTTTCGATTGGAATCGACTGCTTTCGTAGCAGACTTGAATGTCAACGAACCGGAAGCGGAAAGGGAGGAGATTGTATGTCCGCACGCCGAAAAAGAAAATTCGGATAAATTGGAAAATGGATGGGATTATGTGGAAAAATCGTATTAGGAAAAGATTATAGTAGTAGGAGTTCACGTAAAATAATTATTAATCAGTACAATATGAATATATGAAATATAATGATTAAAGTATTAATATTTTTGAGAACACAACACCTTACTCAATGTCAGATGTGTGTGTCATACATAATTAATTTCAGTGTTCTGATTCAGCTTTTCTTTTTTAACTTGAAGAAGTAGTCCATCTTCTAAAAAAAATCTTCTAAAAAAAAAGGTAGGTATTTTAAATTATTAACAAAGTCCCCGTTTCTCTCAATTATTTATTATTGAAACCATATTGGTACGTTTTTTAAAATTGTATACCGTTATTTAATGCATGATATTATGAAATATGGATGTGTTGTTGGATTAAAAATATCGTCCACTTTAAAAGGAAAAAGGGGACAATTCAAAGTGGGCGCTGCCCAATAAATAAAGAAATTATGTTAATAGAAGTTGAAAATAATATACTTATTTGAACATATGGCCAAAAATAATGTACAAACACAGTGCTCACTGTTTGTACACTGCTTTTAATAGGTAGTAATCGTTATTTTTCAATGACATTTACGCATAGAAAAAAACAAGAGATAATTTGGTGTCGGAATTATGCCTACCTACCTACATATCTCTTATAATTTCGAGTCTAGTTACAGTTCTATTCATAAAAAAAACCGTATACGTCTTAGGAATTAGGATAAAGCTGGAATTATAAAACCTGCGTTCATGTTGGCGTTAGCGCTGACATTACGACATTCATTTTTTTTTAAATGTTAGTTAATAAAATAAAATAATAAACTAAAAAAAAACAACGCGATAGTTGACAATAGATTGATGAGAATATCGTTAAGAATTCCACCTTAAGTACCAAATATATATATATAGATACTCAGGTATTTTCATTTACATACGTAGTATTCAAATGTTGCCTTCATTAGGTCGTTAAATACCAGTACTTTATTTTGAAATCAAATACTAGTATATACTTATTAAATTTGCTTAGTTCTTTTAACTTAAAAATCTTTATAGTAAAGTATAGTTAAAAAGTCAGTCAAGTACCATTTTTTTTTTGTCTAGAGACATCGTTATATAACATCGAGTTCTTTAGGTAGGTACTCAATTTCGAGTATTAAGTACCGCAACTTTATGTCCAATCAACATTTTTTTAAATTTCAAAGTTAAAGTACCTATGACATTTTAATAAACAAAAGGCTGGACATGATCGGAAAGGTAAGAAGCAGGTAGTATCCTAAATAATCATTTAACACCTAATACAGTACCAAAATCACTAGAAGGCGGCAAAAACTGATTGTTAGCCGTGTCTTGCCAAGAAACGATCTCCACGTGGTCCGAAACAAATGAAGGAATTTGACACTTAAAAACAGCTGTGTTGCCCTTTATTACGAACACGTCATATACCTGGGCTTCATAGTACTGACTAACAACTGAAAATAAAAAAAAAAACGGTTCTGAAGCAATCAAAGAATTGTTTGAAATATAATACAACGTATAGGTACTACCTAAAATGGTTCATTAAACTTAAATAGGTCAATCTGAAATTTGGAGAAGTTTCCTAAAACAGTTAAGTTAACGGTACGACTTTTGGCTTAACTGAAAGATATTCCAATATTGTTATTACCATTGTATTCACGCATTTTCAATGAAAAACGTCAACGTCAATGCTAAAGCTTCAACGATAACCCAAATATATTGGATTTGTCATTTAAAGGCTGGAAAAAAACTTATTCAAATAAAGTTCATGCTATTAAATATTCCAAAGAATGTCGCTCAGACGTTTTCTTGGCGCCATAACCAATCATTTATTAAAGAGACATTGAAAATTAAGACAGAAAGCTACTGTTTTTTTCTGTGGCTGCTACTGCCTGTATTTCTCGAACCTAATTGGGTTTTCATGTATAATGTACAGTTATATATCATCAAAATCAACTAGTAATCAATAATTATTAAAATACAATTATTTCGTTTTTAAGGGATGGCTCTATTACAAGGAATTAATGTCAAACGCTTGTAGAAGTCCAAACAATACACCAACGACCTCTGCAACTTAGTTACCCAATTTGCTCGTTTTATCTCTTGCGTCGTAAAAGTAAGTGGCGCTACCATCATCTGCTACCCAAGCCTCGATTTGCACAAAATCAGTGACGAAACTTGGCACAACGCATTTTAGGATGCCGGTGTTGCCTTTTAATACGAATTCGTCCGTAACTCTGGTTTCATAGAACTGTTTTACCACTGAAGCAAAGAAAACGGACGGATTATATATAATAATGCTGTTTAAGTCAAAAAAGATATTTTAATAAAATTGGTACTATCATTGCAATATTTTTGAGGGTTCTTAACTATACAGGGTGTTTCATTAAGGGTGGCCGCCGGCCATATCTCGGAAACTACTAAGCATTGAAACTTGGGGAAAAAAATTGTATGATAAAAGTGGTCATGCGTATGAGAAAATTTTGAAAATTATTTTTGTTCCGCATTTCGCCAAGGGCACAATTGAAAATTAATTTTTAAAATTCACCGAAAATTCCTATATTATGGTATACCTCTGGTTACGTCATTAAAAATAATAGATAATTCTGCATCATTTTGGTTTAAGGCTCATTGGCGTACCGACCTTGATAAGAGTGGGGAAAGCTATTGAAAGTGTAATTATTAAAATCACTATAACTTCTAAATGACTTATCCGATTTTACTAAATTTATACTTGTTTGGAAGAGAAAGGTAAGTACTTTTAATTGTTGTATCCAATGATAGACGAAAGTTTCTAATAAAATTGCTAGAGGGCGCAATTTGTAATAATAACAGTTTTTTCGATTTTATCCCGAAAATTCAAATCATATGGTATAACTGTGACATCAGACATCATAATCGGAAAGTAGATTAAATTTGCAAAAAAAATGTTAAGACTGCAGTTCGATATCTTTGTTGGTTTCAGAGTTATTGCTAGAAGTTTTTCATGGTTATGTCATTAATTCTAAAGTAGTTTTTGGCCCATTGGGATAATGAGTAACAAACCTATATATAAAAGAATTATGAAGTTTAAAAATATTTTTATGTCGTGGCCACGAGGCTATAAAAACAATAATTTCTTCGATAAAAGTGTTAAAAATTATTGTTTTGGCAATAACTCTGAAACCAACAAAGATATCAAACTGCAGTCTTCACATTTTTTCTTGCAAATTTAACCTACTTTCCGATTATAATGTCATAGTTATACCGTATGATTGGAATTTTCGGGATAAAATCGAAAAAACTGTTATTATTACAAATTGTGCCCCCTAGCCATTTTATTAGAAACTATCGTGTATCATTGGATACGACAATTAAAAGTACTTACCTTTCTCTTTCAAACAAGCTTAAACTTAGTAAAATCGGATAAGTCATTTAGAAGTTATAGCGATTTTAATAATTACACTTTCAATAGCTTCCCCCACTCTTATCAAGGTCGGTACGCCAATGAGCCTTAAACCAAAATGATGCAGAATTATCTATTTTTTAATGATGTAACCAGAGGTATACCATAATATAGGAATTTTCGGAGAAAGAAAAAGATGATTTATAGAGGATATTACAAAGCACATAAAAACTTAATTTCTGACCTGCATTGTATTGCAGTTATTAGTAGAAATTAAGGACTTTGTATCATAGCATAGCGGACTACGCACCCTAGCGGTAAAATTAGGAACTTTTTGCTCATCTTTCATAATAAATTTTTTACCTCAAAGTCGTAGTATGTGTCGTTTTGGAGATACAAACACTCGCCACCCGTCGTGGATTACCCTGTATATATTTATATAAATATATTTTGAAGAGTCCATACTCAAAGTTGAGTTAAAAGTATAGAAAAAAAGAAAAGCATAAAGTCTTTCTCCATAATTTTTTATTAGAATAGCTAGGCGAACCTAGAATACTTTATAATAATTCAATTCGACATGTTCCGAGTGTAGAAACACTCATCATCAGGAAAACAAAGTAAATAGTACAATGCTGATGTTGTTAGCAATAGAGAAAATAATAAGTGGGATTGAGCCGTAATGGAGCCTACAATGGTGTATACAAGGTGTAAAAAATTTGAATAGTCAGAAGACCGACAAGATTTCAGCATACTGGAATGCCTTAATGATTTTCATAAAGTCTGTTAAAACTCCCTAATTTTTCTTTTTCCCTCTTCATTTTCCACCCAAGACAGGGTGCCCTGCACCCTGCACTAGCCCTTGACTTTCCAGTATGCTGAAATCTTGTCTGACTATTCAAATTTTTTTACACCTCGTATACACCATTGAAAGCTCCATTACGGCTCAATCCCACTAGTTATTTTCTCTATTGCTAACAACATCAGCATTGTACCATTTACTTCGTTTTCCTGATGATGAGTGTTTCTACACTCGAAACATGTCGAATTGAATTATTATGAATTATTCTAGGTTCGCATAGCTATTCTAATAAAAAATTATGGAGAAAGACTTTATGCTTTTCTTTTTTCTATATAAATATATAATATTAGATTGTAAGGCGAATGGAGACGAGCCGTTTAGCACAAGGTATCTACAATAAACAAATTTTTTTTAGGCGTAGGACATCTGAAAATATTTTGGAGTAATATTGGTTAAGGTTACAACGAAAGCTATATTAACTAAATTAGAAGTTGTTTTTTTAAATTAAGGTTTACCCTTTGTAATATTCTTGCTTGTTTCGTAACTATAAATAGTGCCGTCATCAGCTATCCAGGACTCAATTAGAATAAAGTCGCTGACGAAGCTAGGTACAAGGCACTTGAGCATTCCAGTGTTACCTTTTAACACGTATTCGTCGATCACACGGCTATTATAATATTGTTGAACCACTGTAACAAATATTACATGGTCAAGATTCATCTCGGTTTGTTCGATGGGTTAAGGGAATTTAATAGTAAAACTGCGATTTTTTAAATTTTATATTCTATAACACACATCACTTTTACGAAATCTTGCTTACACTTAACGTAAAATCGATACTTGTCCTTAGCGATCACTTATGGCATAGCCCTAATTAATTCTATGAATTAAGGCAAATACAACGACATTTGACATTAACAGCTGATCTGGTTTCGTCATATTATTTTTTTCCGATTTTGGTGTTTTTTAAGTGTTACTGTGGCTGTTTTTTGTGTAGTGTGTGCTTTAAACATGATACTTTTGGATTTTATATAAGTATTTCAGAGACAGGTTTTCTTTCAAATCCAAACAAACCCAAACACCATTTTGGTTAACTCATCTATTATCAAATCAATAAAGTCCCTAGTTAAACCATTTACGTATCATTATATACAGGGTCTCATAACATAACTAAGAGGCAAATATAGCAACAGTAATTTTCAATAAATATTATTCGTTACAAAAGATGTTTATTTAAATGTTTCTTGCCATCTAGCATTTAAACGCAATTATCTCAAAAATTAATTGAAATATCGAGATTAATGAAGTACAAGTTTTTACGTATAAAAGATATTTCATTCATAATTTGAGGTAAAGCGGTCAGAAATATAAGAGACAAAAAAATATATTATGCGAGAATTTATCAAAATTATTATGGAATCGTCCTTCATGGTCTCAAAACCGTAACTACACCAAATTTGATTCATATCCGCTTAACATCAAATCATCGCCAATTTTATAAAATATTTACTTGGATCACCCTGTATCTCTTTAACCGTATAAGAAATGAAATGACATATTTTCAAGTCTACTATCTCTATAATATTTTCACATACTTATTTTGGTAGGTACGGGTCTGTCAACAGTTTATTTGATAAATAATAAAATTAGTATCTACGCTATATCTTTACAAAATTTTAAGACTCCCTTACAAAATTTAACAGATGCCGAAGGCGAAGGGAAAAATACTTAGTCCGGTTCTGTTTGTGTAGCCAACCGCTTAACGTAAAATATACCAGACTTCAACAGGGTGCCATTAATGACAGGTGATGTAAAAATAGTAATGAAATTTAAACGTTTCTACGTGTTGTCCAAACATTATAACAAAACAATATTACAATACAGTACCAAGTAAGTTTTTGGTCTTGGATTACTCTGGAACTTCGCGTTTAGGTGAGGGGGTATATATTTTAAAAGAGATAGGGATAAAAACAAATTAAAAATAGAGGGAATAATAAGGTAAAAAATAATCAAATATGACCCTGCAATTTTTCTCGTCACCAAGTAAAATATGTACCGTAATTCTCCCCAAGGAGATACGTGTTTCCCTGGCTATCTTGCCAATTTTCCACCATTACAAAATCCGACACAAACGATGGCACTTCACACTTCATGATGGCGGAGTTTCCACGAATTACGTACTCGTTATCGGCCTCTATGTCGTATGATTGCGCGACCACTTTAATAGAAAGCAAAAGGTAAATTGCGCTAATTTGGGATATGTTTTTAAAAGGGGTAGTGAGGGTTTCAGAGGAATCAATTAGGGGGAAGTTAAATCAAATACCTACAGTGACCGGCGGAAAGTACGCACCGAAGGGGATTTATTTTTAAATTCAAAATTTACCAATTTTTTTTTGCGGTGCAAAGCTTCTGCATGCTCTTAAACAAAAAAGAACATAAACAAAACTAGTAAATATTGCGTCGTATACGAGGGAGAGGTAAAAACGTTAAATTCACTCAAGAATAAAGTGCTCTTATTTTTCACCGTAGACATTTTTTTTATTAGGAAATGTTGTTTGCACTTAAAAGTTATCCATAAATACCAAATTTCAGCATAATAGCACAAAAAAATGTTTTTACTTTTTCAATGAAAACTAAAATTATAATGTAAACTTTAATTCTTGAACCAATGGATTTAAGAGTTTTTGAAAAATTTGGAAGGTCAAAATATTGTTAAATGTATGAAGTAAACCCTAATTTATTTTACATAAAGTTATTTCGCTTATCGAATAATGTACGGGGTGCACCAGAAAAATAAGATTATTTTTTACGTTATTAAATTAAACGTCCAGTTTTCGCATATGTAAGGTGGGAGTATCAAAATGCTTGCCAACCTATAACCTATTTCGCGTATATTTATTTAATTTTTCTAGCTTTTACACAAAATTTAAATAAAATCATTATCGTCTTAATATTTTATAGGTAATAATTGACATATTAAATAAATATCAAGGAATTTCATTAAATATTTTAGGAGAATTGTATAGCGAAAAATATCGGGTAAGATTTTTTTAAACATTATTATGTCATTGTTCTTTCACTATACAATTATCCCAAAATTAGCAATAAAATGAATAGATATTCTTGTTATATGTCAGATATTACCTAAATATTGTACCGACGATACTGATTTGATCTAAATGTTAGTTATAAACTAAAAAAAAGCAACGCGAAATAGGTTATAGGTTGGTAATGGATTAAATGACGTTGAAAATGCCACCTTAAACAAATTTAAGTAAGTTGTGTCTAATTGCTCACGAGCTGTTAAAAACTGAATTTATAGTTTTCGTAGCTCCTATCGACTCGTTATACGAGGGGGCGTCAAAAAAAAGTAAAAACCTTTTTTTGTGCTATTAAGCTGAAATTTAGTATTTATGGATAACTTTTAAGTGCAAACAAAATTTCCTAATAAAAAAATGTCTACGGTGAAAAATAAGAGCACTTTATTCTTGAGTGAATTTAACGTTTTCACGTCTTCCTCGTATACGACGCAATATTTACTAGTTTTGTTTATGTTCTTTTTTGTTTAAGAACATGCAGAACCTTTCCACCGCAAAAAAAATTGGTAAGTTTTGAAATAAAAAAAATCCCCTTTGGTGCGTACTTTCTGTCGGTCACTGTATAACTTCTTCCTTTATTTAAGCGTCTGCGTCTCCTTAAAACATATCCTGGTTAAATAATTACTATAATCAGTAGTCTAAATACTTACAGACCTACCCGCCCACTAATCCCAAAAAAAAAATGTTAATTAATAGCGTTGTTGGAATTTAAAATTTGTATCCATCCCACAAATAAATATGACAAGATAATAATGCAAACAACATAACGTTTTCTAATGGTGCATGCATTTTTATCTTTAAAAAGCTTCGGTAAAACACGAAAAAAATATGACACCAAGATCTCAGGAATGTCCTCTATAAACTTCTTTATCTTCTTTGTGCATCACAATTTAAATAGGTACAAGATTTTCTGGATTCTTTTTACTGTTAGATCTTTGAACATATGAAAAGAAATATTTTTGTGAGTTATATTTTGATATGAGGTTGTTAACCCCGATAACTAGGTACGTTCGTAATTCTTTTATTACTCAATTAGTATTGCTGATGCCATTATACAGACTTAATATGTCATTTCGGGACAATGGTAAAAAAAGCATTTTTGGAATCATTCAACATATATATGTCTATTTAATGACGAGTCATAGCTCTGAAGTATGTTAATGTATATCTAAATAAACGGGAAATGAAAAGTCCGGACTGACCGAAGTGACTAAACCTCCTGTATTGTTGAATGTATTAAACATATAGCTTTAATTTACTATATTTTTCGAGTTGAAGGCGTAGTTGTCTAATAAAAATGTTTTCTTCTGCAAGCATGTTAGCCTTTTGCATCACAAAAAAAATGTAATTAACATTTCTCTAAATTAAAAAAAAATGTCGTTTAAAATAAAGCACATTGTTTTGCCCCCTGTTAAAATCATGGCCTGTATAATTATGACATGACATATTTTATTTATACATCTCATCATTGCGTGTAATCTAATAGGCATATTGTATGTATACGAAACTTTATACTAAGAATAAAACCGTTAAAAATCACAAAAACATCTGCTAGTCTAGTGAAACTAAAACGGCATATTTGACACTAACAGAGGTGTTTATTTAATTCATTCTTACCTCACAAATAAGAGGGCAATATGTAGAAGTCAGGAGAGCTAAATCAAGCTTATATAAGAGTAATTCTGGGGTTCCTCAGAGCTCAAACTTAGGGCCTCTTCTTTTTGTAATATCGATTAATGGGATAGCTGGGGTAGAGAATTGCTTGCTTATATTTGCGGATTACTTTAGGATGTTTATGGATGTCATTACTGAGGATGACTGTGATCATTTGCAAGAGGATCTGAACAGAGTGACTTCTATTCCTTATAAGAATTCACATATTCTTTATACAACTGTTTAATAATACTCTATGTGACAGCAACGCGCTTTCCTACTCTCAGACAACGAAAATTGCTAGACCGTTGTGTAGTGATAATATCACGGTAACTTAGCCAATAGGAAATAGGAGTTAATGCTACCATAGAATGGTTTATAGCCATTATTGCTCTGAATACCTACAGTAATTATCAAGTTCTATTGGGGGTGTAATCTGGTTTTATATACAGTATTAGTTCCGACTGGTAGTTGTAATGGAACTTGACACTAATCATAATAATATTTGCTTGCTACGGTTAATAAAGCATATACTTACCACTAAAAATTAAAACTGTAGTTTTCAAAAATTTGAATAGCTTCTAGTGTAATATTGTTCTTGTCGTTTAACATTGCATATGAGAATGTATGCAATGCAACATGGTTTACTGAGATCGTAAAATTCGTCCATAGAATATAAAGTTCAATATTAATGATGGGTTGTGCGAAATAAGAATCTTCTATTGCTTTATCTGACATGCAATGTTTAAAAAAACTTAAATACAAAGTAAAAATAAATTAATTGAAACAGGTACGATCAATAAAATTCAAATTCAGACAGGACAGCTAAAAGACCCGCGCAACAAATGCGTTAAAACTAATACTACGGCACGCGGCGATTGCCGATCGCTATGAACCCCCACCAACGTCTTGTCTGCTTTCATAATTGTAGAGCAAGCGCTTTATTGGGAACAAAATGCGTCGCATTGACCAGATACAATTTATTTCTTAACAAAATAGCTGTATTAAAAGTAGTTCATTATTTAACAAGACTGTGCTGCTAATGGAACTGATAACTACCAATAAAAACACTGTTCTAGCAAACCTGAAATTGATATAACACTAGAGCGGGGTTGATACACTAACAATTTATTTAATATGGGTTAATAAAAAACAAACAATGTCTTAGCAAATCTGTTGTATTAGATCATTTTCCTCAGTGTAGATTGGGATACATACTATAATTTTTTTGACTTTGTACAATAACGAAAGTTCAGGTGTTCAACGGTTTCAACCGTAAAAGAGAAACTTAACAAAGATTTAAAGCGTATAAAGTTCAGTGGAAAATCTAACTAAAAGGAATTAATGGGATACTGATAGCTAAGCTTTTAAGGAACGATGGAACAGATAGGAAATCAGAAAAGATAAAAAGAAAACTGCCTGGCTTATACTTTAATCGTCGTTTAAAATGTTTTCCGTGTTTCTTTAAGAGTATGACAGCAATTTTTCAGGTCTAGTATGGATATTAAACTCGAATTAAAATAAGAATAATGTTAAAATATGTGTCTGCTTTATGATATACAGTGAAACCTCTCCTTGCGGACACCTCTATTAAGCGGACTCACCCTTTTAGACAAATTTGTTGAAACCAAGCTTTTGCCTAGTTCTTTACATGTAAAATTCACCCCTATAACCGGACGAGGACAATCTTTTTGTTAAAAAATTCTGAAACTTCCCTTAACCGGACGCGAACCTCTGACAACGGGACGGCGCGCCGCAAGACATGGCATAAATATTATGTAGTATGTTGGCGACAACGCACTCTGCAGCCGGTGAAAACCCTCTAACCGGGGAATTACCTTTTTCCGTTTTAATGCGGAGACTAAATACTTATAAATGTTTTGGAGGTTCTTACATTAAAACCGCCTGGACTAAAGTTTCGTCAGCAACAATACCTATATAAATTGTTTTAAACAAGCTGGTTTTCAGAAAAAAAACTCGCGATTCTACATCAATTCAGTGGGATCCAGAAGACTATCTTCCTTTATCTACGGTAGCTCAAATGGAAAGGTGTGCCAAAAAATAAACATAACAGAAGAAAATTTTGAAAATTATGTTCGAATTGACGATCCTACAGCCACGGAAGAGATAAGTTTGAACATTGACGATGAAATTCAAAATGTGATTAAACCCGATTCTGCATTAGAAGAAAACAGAGCAATCTCCAGCATGACAGTGTTGAAAGGAGCAACACAATAACTACGTTTAGTGAGGCTTTGAAAGTGATTAACGACTTAAAAATGTTTGCAAATGAGGGCTAAATTGCATTTCAGCATCTCAAAAATTTAGAAGATCATTTTCAATCTACTGTTTTGAAGAAAAAAATATAAAATATGCGTCAACAAAGCATTTTAGAGTTTAGTATAATAAGTAGATAACTAGCTTTATTATGATGTGCTAAGAAACTTCTTAAGTTTACCGTAAAACGGGGCTACTTGAAAACGCGGAGGTAACTTGATAATTTCAGCCGCTACTGTTTAAGTCACGTGCCACCGACAGCTGGTTTGAAATATAAAGTGCGCATGTAGGGCGAGCGTGTCGAGACCTGTTAGTTGGTAGGATGGATTATACGCGGGAAGTTTTTTGTGCTGGTTAGTGGTGATTTTGTAGCATTAAAAAAAAGTAAGTTTTATATATTTTTTATATACCTGTATACATACTATTACACAAAGACACATATGAGTTATATAACACAGCCATATTTTTTTTTCGAAAGAGACTGGTATTTCCTTTGACACCCTAACCTCAAAACATATATTTCGTGTTTTACTAGCCAGTAATGTAGCATTTTATTTTTTATTGTCATTTCAGGGGCTACTTGAAAATAGTGCGATTTTACAAAAGAACGCCAGAAAATTGAAAATATCGAGACTACGATGAAGAATCACTTCAGCGTGCGGTACAATTATATGGACAGGGTGGCAACTTAAGAGATTTAAGTGAACAATTCGATATTCCCAATATAATTTTATATCGAAAAGTTAAGGGCTTGCACACAAAATCGGTTTTTTTAGAGTTTTCTCTTAGTTTGTAAAAAGTGGTTGATTTTTCAATGTTTTGTTGTTTTTGCAATATGTATTTTTTAAAACGTAAATAAAACTATTTTTTGCCATAAATCCAATATTTTTTAAATTAAATTACTAACTGAGGGTGTTATTAAAAGACAATTTGCGTTTCAAGTAGCCTCAATTGTGAGTATACTTGCATTTTAGATGCGATTTTCAAACAAATTTCATTTAGCCCCATCACGGGGCTACTTGAAAAAATGTGTTTCAAAATTTTTTTTTTCAGTGTTACACCTGATAGCCCTTACCCCAAAGTAATTTAAAATAATTTTAGTTTCGATGAACGTAGCTTTGTTGCAACGAGGTAGGACCTAAAGTGTATCAAGTAGCCCCGTTTCACGGTACCTGATTTTTTAACGATTTTCTATTTTTAAGTGTTATTTAGTTTTCCGTTTATGTTGTCCTGTTTTATTATAAGCAATACAACCATGAACGTTTATTATTAAATATGTTTTAAAATTTCAGTTTTCAGCTGTTTTCTCTCTTAAGCGGACACCTCCAATAAGCGGACAAAATCGGCGAAATCGTGAGTGTCCGCTTATAGGAGGTTTCACTGTACACTATTACTTAATAACCAAAGCAAGGATGACATTTTAATTATTGATTTTCTAAAAAACTTTTTTGAAGACCGCATTTATTTTCCAAAACGATACTACATTTCTCCAGCACCCACACTAATTTGGTACTCCAAACAAAGGAACAAGATATTCGAGACAGGCAAACAAATGGAATTTACAGAATCCAATAATTTTTGTTTTAACGCTCCATGCAAACACCCAACTGCAGACTGCAGAGAAAATTTATTATGCTCTAATGCGCTACTACTGTAACAGTAATAAAATCATTTTTAAGGTAGAGTCAGAGTAAACTATTTTGAAAGTAAATAAGTATATTATTATGAAAGAAAAATAACAATGCAGCAATTTTAACAGCCAGGAATGGTCTTTGTGAAGGTTTTATCTCCTGTAATATAGACTGTGTTTGCTTATCTTTTTTACTGTTGCTGGTAAACACATACTTTTTCTTAATTATTTTTTGCTCCGTAAAAAAACTGGTGACGGTATATTATTTATTATGATTAAAGATAAATTAATGAATAAAATAGGAGTTACTGGCATTATAAAATAAAAGCCAGCTTACACTTTTAAGGTTGCAAAGGGCATTCATTCCATAATAAAAGGGCATTGATCTCATCATGCCCTAAAGAGATTAAATGCATTAATTCCGATATTTATAAAATCAAACGAAATGACTGTGCCATCGTGAATTAAAGGATTAGGTGGGTGGTGGAAAATTTAATCCTCAGAAGCTATTAATCAGTCTTGAAACTAATGCAATTAAGAGGTAGAATATCGAATCTTAAACGGCTAATTATTAAAAAGATCGAAAAATGAGTGCGACGAAATTAAAATTGAACAAAAATTAAGCATATCTGCTGCTAAATCAAAGAAATGAGAAACAGAGACATATCGAGTTAAACACGTCTGGTTTAGGGTTCCATCAGGATGTTCTTTAAAAATCAGGGTGATCATTATAAATACCAATTTGATTGTTCAAACCGAAATTCTAAAACTCTTTCTTCGATCATACAAATCGAATTGGTTTAAGCGCCTATGATATTATGGCAATAAATGTATCATTTGGATTATTATTGCATTTTTTTAGATAAATAAATAAAATAACATAATTTATTTAAAAAAAAATGTCTGAACTAAAACTAATAAATATAGCCAAAAAGTATATCCCTGTAGAACACGTTTCCAAACCAGGAAAGTTGTAAAACTTTGGTAAAAACCGAGATGGAATTACACTCTCCCACTATTTTTGCTATAACTTTTAAAAGCCAAGAGAAAATGACCTGCGTTTTTTGCTGTTCTCTTTCCTAATTAGTTATAAAATAGAGTTAAAATAGTTAAATGGTTGCATTTACATTTAAAAAAAAAAACGAAGCCAAAAATATATTTTTCTAAAAGAGCCCCCCTTTTATTATTTGTGCGATTTAATTTTAATAATATTTATAAAAGTGTTCAATCATTTATATAAATCGTTCTATAAAATAAGCTTTAGTACCGTGCGAGCAAAAATTATTTGCATCAAAGAGGGCCTTGCATCTAAGGGCGTAATGCTTAGCCCTGTTGGGTGTCAGTAACTACCTGAATTAACAATCAATCAGTTATTTCGTCATCTTTGACAGTCGTTACAAGTAATGTGATTCATCGCTAATTTTTCCAATTTCTTGAACAATTCACACAATGGGCTTTACGGAACAGCACAAAACATTCATGGTTGAAGCGTATTTTCGAAACGGGGTTAGAGTAGTAGGGTGAGTGGCAATACAATCCGGGTTTGTGCATGGACGATTTTCATGAATATTTTATTTTCCTAACGTTGCTTTTATGGATTTTTATCATTGCCTGAAAAGAACCGTGGCTGTGTTTAGGGAAACAGGTTCTATACAACACAAAAAAGGAGCAGGAAGACCATCTGTAAGAACACAAGAACTTGTTGCAAACGTTCGTGAAATAATGCAAAATACGCCAACAAATTGTATAAGACGCCTGTCCAAAGAAGTGGGAAGATCTTAAGAAACATGCAGGACTATTCTTAAGAAGCAGCTAAATTTATGTCCTTATAAATTGCAAGTATTCCAAGAAATACAAGCCGCAGATTTTGAAAGACGTAGGAATTACTCTCAATGGTTTACCCAAAATTTATTGGAAAGAAATGATTTATTAGACCTCTACGGTTATGTAAATTCTCAGAATACACGCATGTGGAGTAGTGAAAATCCCCATTGCACCCTCAAAAATTGGTGTCTGGTTAGCTGTTTCCCGAAGAAGAATTGTTGGTCCTATTTTTGCTATGCTGGTCAACACTTTCGAATATATGAAGAGACGTGTGAATTTATGCTTGGTGGCCAATTTCAACAATTTATGTAATTATTTTTCTTCTTCTTTCTGTATATTCTAATTTTTCAACAAAAATAAATTTGTATTTGTCTACTTATTTTATTACTCATTAGTTTGGCCATATCATGTCATAATATGAATTTGACAAAATTTTAACCTAGATTTGGTTAGATACCTATATCGTTCCCATATATCATTGTGATCTAAACCAAGCCCTACGTTTTTTAATTCAAGCCCTCTTTGATGCATGCAAATAATTTTTGCTCGCACGGTACATATGTTAAATTCGGTTAACGCAGACCGAAGTTACAGTCATTTGGGTATTTTTAATTGTTACCCTTCTTTAAACCCTCACCATGGTAACAACGAAAAAATTGTTATTAAATAATTTATTAGAGGATATTACTGACATTGTAACAATTTAATTTCTGACTTACATTGTATTGAAGTTACTAGTAGAAATTAAGGGGTTTGTATCATAGCATAACTGCGCCCCCTAGCGGTAGAATTTGAAAATAAAAAAAATTATTTCCATTGATTTTTTTGGTCATATTTCATAACAAATTTTTACCTTAAACGTAGCACGTAGGTTTGGTAAATACAGCCGCACGCCCACGTCCACTCTGTATATATTAAGAGAACTATTTTTAAAGTCTGGAGAAAGAGAAAACGTACTATAATAAAAATGTTTTGTTTTCTATTTTTCTATACCGAGCCATAAAGGTATTTCATAAGGAACGTCTTGCTATTTCTTCTATCCTATATTACAGAAATTTTAAAAGCAATTCAATAAACCCACACGTCTGACACACCGAAATATTTCAAGTATGTACCAACGGATAAAATTTATATCAACCTTTCAACACAATTTCTTAAGAAATGCTTTTATTGCTCAAGAAAAATATTTTTAAAACAAAGAAAAAGAAAACAAGCTGAGATTCAGATGTTTGTCGCTTAGTAATTTAAGTTGTCTGGAAAAAGTAAACAGACAAGTTGGAATGTCATAAGAATAAGCGTAGTTGGTAGTACAAGAGTTTTAGAAACAAGATTTTGGATTTGCAGGATTTGCTGGGAAGAGGAAAAGGTTTAGTTACCTCTAAAAAGGAATTATCAACAATAATTTAAAAACTTTTAACAGGTAGTTAAATTTAAGTTTTATATTATATTGTATATTTTCTCTCACTGTTCTTATGTCGCTAGTTTTTACCATTGTTTGCCAGTGTATAAAAACAGTAACACTGCTAATACTGTCAAATTTCGCTAAATTTGGGCGTGGTCCAAAAAATTTTCGCCTGCGGCGCTTTCGGCCGTGGCGAGCTTTACACCTCTATACAACTATATGCCCCCCCCCCCCAAGACAATATCCTAGCTACGCCACTGGTTACCTCTATACACTACAGAAGGTAAAATAACCAACCAACATGGAGACTTGAGAATAGATAATTCATGCTTAATTTCTTATGATAAAAAATTCACGGTTAATTTTCGATAAATTATGTTTTGTTCGGAAAGAAATGTTTCTTGTTATCTAGCATTTAAACATATTTCAGATAACTAATTGAAATATTGCTATTAATGAACTAAAATTTTTTTATGTAAAAAATACCTCTCTTTCATAATTTGAGGTGAAGCGGTCAGAAATGATGAGCAAAAAATGTAGGGGATAATTCTAGACCGAAAATAAATGCTATCTCTTCCTATAACATTTTTTCGAAAATTGATTATTTACGGAGTTACAGGGTGTTACAGGTAAATTTTATTTGCAGTTTTAAAATATGTACATAAGTTACTAGAACAATAAATTAAACATTCAAATCAAAGGTTCACAGTGACATCCTTCCTCTTCAATGCATAAATTAATTCTTCTTAAAAAATTAAGTTAATTAAATTAAAATAATATATTAAAATGATTTCGTATTGATCACATGTAAGCAATGTTATTTTAGCGTTTTTCTCGAAAACGGTTAGATTTATCGAAACAAAAGTAGTATACCTTTTTTATGTCAAAAGGTTGGGAAAATAAAAATATTCAGTTAAAATGCGCATACAGTGTAGGACAAAAAAATTGGGACCATTCAAATTAAATTGTATGCTCCTAAGTGGCGCCCTCTATAAAATGCGAAAAAACGGCGACCAAATTTGAATTCCTCATCCCCATTAAACCCTTATACGCGATTTCGTCAAAATAGTATGAGCGTGGCAAAAGGTATTGCAAACAAAATTTAACTTTAACACCCTGTAACTCGGTTTATAATAAATTTTCGAAAAAATGTTATGGGAAGAGATAGCATTTATTTTCGGTCTAGAATTATCCCCTAAATTTTTTGCTCTTCATTTCCGGACACCCTGTATATGTAACTCGAAAGCAGGAAATATAGTTGTTCCGGTTTAACTGGAAGTTGATTTTTTTGGGAAGATAATAAAAATTGAAGATAGGGACATGTAAGCCGTTTTGCTCTAAGACGTACTGTTAGAAAGTTATAAGCTGTCAAAGTTCAAAAATGTCACTTTTCGAGAGTCAATATCTCGGAAACTATGAAGTATAGACTAATAATGCATTTAATAAAAAATAATTATAATTTTATGTGGAATTTAAAAATGTAAAAATATACTGGGTGTTATATTTAAAAATATAAAATTCGTTCGAATTCCAGACAAACTAAAAAGCTGGCAACAACGCCAATATCGTCATTCGGTGCGTTAGATCCTCTTACACAACTGTACCAAATTTGGTTTAAATCGGCCAGTAAATTGTGATGTTATTAAGCCGTTTCCAGACTTTATACACACACTGTATGTTGAGTTGTAGACCAAATTGCGGTTTCGCAGGTAAAGTTTCGATTATCGTTTTTGCTAAAACTGTAAAGGTAGAATGTTTTATTTGACGACAGTGCGACATGCGACAGCGACGTGCGACACTGCTGCGTGTCGGCGAGTTACTCTAGCAGTAGTCAAATGAATGTAATGTTTTACCTATCGACTTGCGGCGACGATATTGCGACACCGCGGTTGTCGCTGCGACATGCCGTCGAGAAATAAAAAATGTTTTCTCAACGGCATCGCATCGCAGTACTGCAGTAGTCTTGTAGCACACTAGTGGAGTAGTTGGTCTGTTTTTAAAACGAGAGGGTATTTTCTTGTTGTTATGAAGGCTTTGTCGTTATATCATCTTGAACTGCACTCAAAATATAGTAGTACAAATCACGCGATACTCTGAAATAGGCCTTGAATCGCGTGTCACTATCGCTCAAGTAGCGTTCAATAAACATTTTGTAACTTCCCTCTCTGTCACGATTCTTGTATATATCAGAATGTTTCTGGATAGGTTCATGACCGTGAAGTAGTAAAGCTAAATTTTCTTCTTCTTCGTCATCAAGAGAGCCGCAGCAATATTACGACGAATAATGGTCATCTTGACAACTTTACTGCTCCGAACCGTTTTCTAGACTGAAGTGTCGCATGGTAAAACACACATTTGACGCAAACCCGCAATCCGCGTCGCCACAGTTCATCGCACGTCGCTATCGCATGTCGCAGTGTCGGCAAGTAAAACATTCCACCTTTAAGGTAGAATGTTTTACTTGCCGACACTGCGTCATGCGATAGCGATGTGCGATGAACTGTGGCGACGAGGATTGCGAGTTTGCGAAAAATGTGTGTTTTACCATGCGACACTTCAGTCTAAAAAAAGGTCCGAACCAAACTCGCAATCCTCATCGCCACAGTTCTTCGCACGTCGCTATCGCATGTCGCAGTGTCGGCAAGTAAAACATTCCACCTTAACCTATTTACTATTTAGTTTTTTGAAGAGCAAACAGTAGTGTCGCATTCGCGTTAGAGAAGTTAAAGAACATTTAATTGATAAATTAATAAAACCAAATCAGTCAAATACTTTTCTGCTTTTATTAATTTATAAATCCAACCTAATTGTACACCAAAGAGGGGCATTTGGCCGAACTATTGGATAAAACGAAGAAGTAACGAAATATTGCTCATTAGTGTTGGCTCGTAATAATAGTTGAGCTCTAAACAACGAACCAAAAAATAGTATTTTTAGAAACAAAATTTACCGTTGCTGACCGGGTCTTTACAAAAGGAGAAAATACAATAAAACGTTTACAGGAAGTAACCTCAAATGCATACTGAAATAACACGGCGTTTGGATCATGTACAATTAACATTCCAGCCGATTAAATTGAAAATTATGCTCTTTTATTTGAAAGTAAGTTTATTGCGTTCCAGATGTAAACATTTTAAAAGTGATCGTTTAATGCATCTTTGTCTATTAAATCTGATTCGTTTTTCAAATGTAGTTTTATTTTGTAAGAAATAGTTTTATGAGCCAAAAACATGTCCCAACAGAAATAATAAGTTACAGTAACAAAATACTTGTATAAATTACCAAATTACATTGCGATTGAACCCACAGACATATAAGAAGATAATATATTTCATTCATCAAAACCCATTTGCTTACATACATAATATGTACTTCCTATGGAGGACTTGAGGTAGGAGGCCGATCGCAATGCATTGGATTCGGTCCCAAATTAGCATTGGTAATTCAGCTTTACGAGTTGCCATAAGATGGCGCTCGTGTTCGAAGTGGGCTATCAAATAAATGGTTTCTTATGGACGCGATAACTATTTTTATTTAAATTAGTTCTTTAAGGAACAAATAAGGACTTTTATATGAATTTACACTTACTTTGATATACTTATTAGTAAACTCGGCCTGTATAAAGTTCCAACGATGCTTCGTTTTTAAAATACAGGAACATTCTAGCTAGGATGTTTTACCTTTGGAGCTAGAAAGAGACTTATTTGGCTGCGTTTCATCTCTGAAGAAGATCCTGTCTTACACCCCGACTATGGAGGGCTTTAGGTTAAGGTTAAGGGCTTAAAGCCCTCCATAACCCCGACACAAAGCAAACTCTACTTTTATAAATTGTACCATTATTCATTATAAATATGGAAATTAATTACAATACAACGTTATTTGTCTTGTCTTGCCTTCAAACGTTATTTGTTATTTCGAAAAATAAAATGTCAATTGTCAAAAATAAAAGCACAGAAAAATAAAGGGTTTAAGTAAAAGTTAAAAACTATGGAGGATCTAGTTTTCCATATTAAAAACGAAGAAGAAGAAGACAACATCAGCCCACTTCGGACGCGAGAGCCATCTATCGGCCAACTAGCGAACTAACCAAAAAACCGGGACAGAATTTGAAAATGCTGCCATTGTCGATCGGCCTCCTACCCTATAGTTCTCCATAGTACTTCCAAAGTTTCAGATAAGTCAGAAGGAGATGACTTTAAAAATGCAACACTGTAAGCTGTAAAAACTCGCTGTTCTCCTTACAGTGCATTGGCATGTGATTTTTTAAGGATCGAAAACAATCCAAATATAAGATTTATAGTAGGGTCTCTTACACACCACAAACTGGAGAACCATTGCAAATAATAACAAATAGCACTACATAGTTCTATTTCGAAAAAATACTAAAAATTATTCGAAAAACGCAATGGATCACAAACACAGCTCACCAATATTGTACGTTCGCTCAAAATCGGAACCATATACAAAAAATTCTTTCATACACCCCCAGACTGGATAATCCAAGGAAGTAAGGTCTGGGGAACGGGGTGATCATTTAACAGAAGCATCTTGGCTCCGATCAATCCAGCGATTAGGAAAGAATTGGTGGAAATAGTTCCTAACATTTCTAACAAAATGCGGGGAGCACCGTCTACTCGAAACCATATAATATGTTGTCTTACAACTAAAGGCAAATCATCAAGTAAATCGGGCAGTGTGTTTTGAAGAAATAGTAAAAATGAATGACCAGACAAATTTTCTGATAAAATTACTGTTATGTGAAGAAGATTAGCAATAGTTTTTAGTATAGGGCAATAACATAATTTCAGTTAACTGGTTTAGTACCTACTTCAGGTTTTTATCTGTACACCACTGTCCTTACATTATTTTTGGCTTCGATATTGTCACCTATTGTACTCATGGTAATGCTACAACGGCTGACTTCGTTTAGCATTTGAAAATTATGAGATTACCGTTGGCATCAATTAAGGACCCATACTTTTCAAATTATCTCCAAAACGCCTCATTTTATCGTAATATTTATAAGAAACAAAAAATAATCAAAACCAAATGATTACTTGAAAAAATATAGTTCGGAAGTCACTGGCACACGCACTAAAAAATAGTGGGGTCAGCGGGTACTGGACCCCCCCTATAATGAATATTTGGCAATTGTTTTGTTTTTCTCAAAAGATGTAACTCTTTATGGTGAAGCAATGTACCAAATTTAAAATTAATATCTTATTAAATACTCGAATTATTAAAAAAAAAAAGCAATTTTTAATTTCAAACTTTGACGAACATGAGGGTCAAAAATTAAAAATGGCATTATAAAAGGCCCATTATTTTTGCTCATGGTAAATGGATTGACCTCCTTTTGCTGGATACCCTGTATAAAGAATTGTGTCTCCTTATATTAGATGTCTGTGATCTATACCCTCTCCATTTTTTATATTGAGAAAGATGACAGAAACCCATTTTACACTACATTACACAAATACTACATTAAACGCATCGTTTTAAGACATTAGAAAAAGTAAGGTTAGAAGTAAAAATTAAAAAGTGACAAACCTGTCAGATATCAAATTTTCTGAGGTTAAGTATGTTACGACAGAAAAGAAAATGGTTTGTCTGCAGTGGCACAGAGGAATAATAGGTAAAACATGGAAGCGTTTTAAATTATTTTCAAGGAATTTTAGCACAAATGTGATTCTTTTTTAAAACTTACCACCTTGGCTGTATAAACCGAAGTTATCAATAAAAATTTAAATTTTTTAAAAATTGTTTTCGCTGATTTTTTTAGCGTGAAAATCCATCATAGGGATATAACATATAACCAACAATACACTTGCATTAACAAAACGCCAAATTCCATTGGTTTTAAAAACGATATTGTTCTCTTTCTGTCAATAAATATATTGCATTTTATTGGTCAAATCCAAAGTGCCGATTGTGATAAGGATGTAGATAAATTTAATGTAATTCCTTTAATGTGTCCTATAAGTAAAATAAATGGCTAATGCCCCAAATATGTCGCAGTGTAATTTGGTCCATAGCAACATGATAGGAGGAGAAGGGAATATACAAAAAAAAGGAAATCATTGACCCCTTCCACTTAAAAACTAATAAACATTATAAGGTCCTATCTTTCCTTGTCAAACCTAAATCTGTAATCTAATTATTTGGTGGATGTACCGTAATTTATATTGCTGTTGTCGCTATACTTAAAAATTTTGTCATCATCCGAAACCCAGGAATCGATTTGCACGAAATCGGATACAAAAGAAGGAATCTTGCATTTCATAACGGCGGCGTTTCCACGAATAACGTACTCATTCTCAGCTTCGGTTACGTAATTTTGTGTTACAACTGAAATAAAACATATAAGTACTATTTTGGGGAAAGTGAAAAAAGGTTCAAAGATATGCAGACCTTTGACAAAAAAAAATAAATTTGTTATATTCAAGATTAATAATTTTTCCCATATGCTGTACAGTTTCTGACGGTCACTGTCTACATTCTTAAAAGTAGGAATCCACTTAATGGTTGTAAACAAATATTTTGTTTCTGGAAGCAATAATATTGTCAGAATTTATACAATAAAGGTAATACTCACTTATTTTTAGTCATGTTTTAAAAAAAGTTACAAAAAGTAATATATACGTTTTACAGCCTCGGTAAAGGGGCTAAGTGCCAGTCCAAATTTGTAAAATGGTTTCAAATATATATACAGTGTGTTCACGGATAGAGGTTGGAACGGGAAAAACTTTTTTATTAGTAGCTATAGAAAAAAAAAGTTCTTCTTTATAAAAACGTCTGCTTGTGCTAAAACTACAATTTCGAATATAGTTGAATTCACATAAACTTTTAACGCCGTGACATTTTAGTTCTGTCATACTTGTCAAATACTGCAGCAACTCATAAAATATAAATTTCTAATGTCTGTAATCTAAATTTAATTAGTATAATTGTACTGCACACAAAGTATGTCTATCTTGTATTATTTCATACGATTAAAAAGAGATAGAAATAAAAAGAGTTGGCCGAACAATTCCAGAAAAGAAAAAGAAAAAACACTGACCAATCTCAGCTGTATAAGAAATTTAGTAAGTTGGTGAAATCTAAAGTAACTAGACAATGACAAGTCTTGACATTTGGCATTAAAACTTTATGTGAATTTAACTATATCAGATTTGCTATTACTATACAGGGTCGTCAAAAATATCATTTTTTCTTTTTCAAATCTTATTTTTAGTGTTTTTTTTTCGATTCCTTGATTTATTAAATGATATCAACTATTAGATTTGCGATTACTATACAGGGTTTGTCAAAAATAACATTTCTCTTTTTTGGATTTTTTTCAATTCTAATTTTCAATTCCTTTTGATGGTTGGCTAAATCATCACTTTGGGAATAGATGGATTGGAAGGTAGCTATGGTCCAAATTAGATGGCACGTAGGAGTCCCGATCTTACAATTATCGACTTTCATTTATAGGGGTATCTGCAGCCACATGTATATAAAACTAATTTCAATAATAACTTAAATCTCTTGAAAGAAAAAATAAGAGTAGTTATTGCAAAAATTCCAATACAGCAAGTTAGGAACTGTTATTTATTTATTTATTTATTTAATCTCTAACAAACACAAAAAGGTAGTATTAACAATTAAGAGAGCTTAAAACTACGGACTAAAAGACTAAAGATAATTTCAACATTTTTAAAGAGCTTTACTATTTAACATTTAGATCTGTAGTTGTTATCTAAGGAAATAAGACTTAATTTCTGTAGCATTTGATTTAAATAAATCAATATTAGCTCTATCAATTAATTGATTACATTGGTCTAACATATTATGGTTAAGTGGTGAACAATCCATTGAATTTGTATAAAACAACGGGAATTCAGATGTCGAGTTGAACTATGCGCTAACTCGGTAGTACCACGTTTGAATAAAAGTTTTATAATTTATGATTGAATGAATTGAAGAAATATGACATGTAATAAGAAAAATATCTCAAAAGTAGGCAAATAAAAAATGGTTTTCTTACAACAAAATGGTTACTCGGCCAGATATAAAATCATATTCGAAGTAAGAAAGCAACAATAGTTCTTTGTTTTTACGTAAATTTATTTTAAACGAAATCCAAAAAACTAAAAATGTTGTTGCTGACGAACCCTGTATAGTAATCGCAAATCTGGCATTCGAAATTGTAGTTTCGGTACAAGCAGTCGTTTTCATAAAGAATGACTTTCTTCTATACCTACTAATAAAAAAGTTTTTCCTCTTCCAAATTCTATCCGTCGACACACTGTGTGTAGGTATACAATAAATAGACAATATTTATATCGTTCTTCCCTAACATGTTGCAAGGTTACGATGTTCACCTTTAAAAACCCACTTTCCAGTCAATGCTCTCATTGCTCTCAAGTATTAAGCGTTTAAAAAGATATCCTGAGTTTAAAGTTAGTACTGGGAAATCATCGATATACGATCGCGAGTTTATATTATACAGATATTAGATATAAAACTAAATATTTACATCCCAAAACTATTATCAATCATCAGGAGGTTTTGGACTACTGAAACTTGGAAAAGGCGTCAGAATTTAAAAGGAAATAGGTACTTTTAACGATTTTCTAGTTACCGTAGTTATCGGAAACTTTAAGAACATTTCCGCTGTCGTCAATCCACGATTCAACGTATACGAAATCAGCGACGAAAGATGGAATAGAGCATTTCAGGACAGCTGTGTTTCCTCTTATAACGTATTCGGTTAAAATTTCTGCTTTGTAAAATTGGTTGACAACTGAAATTTAAAAATAGAGTTACATACAGTCCTAGTTTTTTAATATTAAAAGAAGATAACGATCTGTATCAATAAACATCTTAAACACCTGTACATTGTGCAATGTACAATTGTACATGTTGTCTAGATGATAAAAACGATTGGTTAAAAGTATCTACATCATTTCTCTACAGCTTTAATAAGAAGAATATGTAAGTAAAACGGAAAAACAATAAAATTATTGTGTCAAGCTTCTATTTTTGTACATCTGGAACGCCATAAGTAAAAAATAAGTACATGAAATGCGGGAAAGAATGGTTGAAATCGGTTTGTTAATAAAGGCACTTTATAAAGTTTACCGTAATTAGGTCCGTAAGTGTATTCTATGTTTTCGCCAACCCAAGCTTCAACCCTAACGAAGTCAGCAACAAACGAGGGTATATTACATTTAATAACAGCTGTGTTGCCACGTATTACATATTCCGAAACTACTTCAGCTTCATAGTACTGGTTTACAACTGAAAATAAAGTATGTAATAACAAGATTTTATTGTTACGATCCGTAATAAAATTGGAGATTTTATAGAGAGCGAGCTTAAAGAAATGAAAACTGCAGAGAAAAATATAAGGGATTTTAAGGAGAACTTAACTTGTTGTGGTCCGTAGGTTTCAATGTTATAATTTTTTTTTCCCGACCCTTATCAAACTCCTGCAAGATTAATCCAAAATATAACTACTGCATAATTCAAGTCACCGCAAATTTATACCGAAATTGTTTTCATTCAATCGATATTCATGGTTATCGCTATCACTCCAAGAAACCACACCGACGAAATCAGCCACGAATGACGGTATGGAGCATTTCAACACTGCGCTGTTTCCACGAATAACGTATTCATTGTTGACTTCAGTTTGGAAAAATTGTTGAACAACTGAAACAATTGAAGATTGTTTTTAATACCAGCTATCAATATCGTACATGATGAATGAGAAACAAATTAAGCAACTATAAGATACTCTCAGAACCTTTTCTACTCGGTGTTAATGAAATTTGGTATACAATAGCTAGTACAAGTAGAGGAAGACAAAGCAATGCTTGAGCCGCATTTTTTTAAGACGCTATTCACGTTAAGGGTGTAAATAGTAATAATTAATATTTTGTCATTGCACCTATGCTGTCGATGACGGGTTCTAAACAACGTGGCAGGCTTAAAAACCAAATTTCTTGTAAATTTTGGAGTTGATGACAACAAATTAAAACTGTCATAATATGTTATCTATTCTATTAGTGCAGGGATTAAAGCAAATTTCCTTGTCCCAGTATCTTTTGATCGCAATGGTAAAGTCTGTGTCACCGATTCGGGCAAAATATATACATTGTTGTCGTAGTGCTCAGTTCAAATTTTAATATAGTATTAATTATAAATATGTAGTTTATTTACATTTATTTATTTCACCTACCATACCTACTCCTCCGCCCGTAACATACGCTGTGTATATTTTTCCACATGAAAAATAATATCAATCGTTTAAAGTAAATTCACGAAGCGATAGACAAAAAAATATTGATAAAACCGATGATTTTGGTAAATCTGGCAACCCAGCTAGGTATATTCACGGTATCGGGCTTGTCAATTTCGTGCGCTAAGTTCTCCCGGTAACCATTTTGTCTCTTTTTATTACATAATATACTATATTTAATAATATATCGCGTTGATCGTTGATATGAACACATGAACTGTGTGTATAATTATATAGATGTAGTTTGGAGACCTTTAAAGCATAGTTAGATTTTTAAATATTGTCCTCGGGGCGGGGGTGCAATACATTTTTTAATTTACCATCTGCCTCCCCTATCAAACGTCTCAATATAGGTAATATCATAACATAAATTACAAAAACCTTTATCCACCTAAGCATAAAACCGAAATTTTCAAGAACATTTTTTTAATCTCTTAACGCGAATGTAAAAAATACGCTTTATTTATTTGCTGATATTCTATTCGTATACCAAATTTCATTAAAATCGAAAAAAACCAGTTCCAAGTTACTAAGTTACCAAATATGATAAATTGTCGATCATAAAATAACAAGTTGTAATGCGAAAAAAATAAATGCGAATGATACCAACATAAATTGTGGATAGATTTAATAGAAATAATTTTAAAATTGTCAATAATTTAGAAATTCCGTCAAACTCTTGTAGAGACAAAATACATTTTAAGAACTTATTTCTTGTCGCAAAAATTACCATCCGGATTAGTCAGTGGATAAAAGTCCTCATTCTGATCGGTATGCCAAGATTCAACTCCTACGAAATCAGCGACAAACGAAGGAATTTGACATTTCATTATAGCCGAGTTCCCCCTTATGGCAAATTCTTTGGGGACGTCTATGTCATAGTATTGTGTCACCACTGAAATATTAAATTACTAATTTAAAAGAAAACTAATTTCAATTAAGTGATAATACCAATTGTCGCATTAATTTTGTAGGACCATTAATTGCACTGAAAAAGTGACACGCCACTAATTAATTTACCCCCATCAAAAGACATCACAACAGGCTCCTATATTGTAAAATAAAAAAGGGATATGGAGCAAAATGACTCTGGCCTAAATCTTTACGTCAAATCTCTTGTATCAATAAAATTTTATATTTTTACCCTCTGGCGCATCGGGAAAGAAATTTTCGTTTTGATCCGTGTGCCAAGATACCACTTGCACGAAGTCGGCGACGAAAGAGGGAATTTCGCATTTCAAAATGGCCGCATTTCCTCTTATAACATATTGTTTGTTGACATCCACATCGTAGAATTGCGCTACAACTGTAAGGAAAACATGTACTTTCTATATGCGTTGTAATACGAAGGAATTCTGTAGTTTTAAAAGTTGAAAAGCGTATATAGCATTAAGTTTGTGGACTGTATTTTTATTAGTATATTTTTTATCAAGGTACCTAAGTATTCTTTTTTGGTATTACAGCAGTGCAAAAAAGCAATAATTTACAGTACTGACATGGCAGCTTTTAATGTAAAGAAATTAATACAAAATGGACTTGGCGTGTGTTAAAAGAGATCGTTCAAGATTCAATGTTGCCAAGTGCCAACTTCTGTTCGAGCGCGATTTACATTTCGCTCTCGCTGCACTTCTCTTCCACAGCAGCAAATATGTTCGGACTGAAATTTTCAGGTAAGCGCACGGTGAAATATCTGCTGGTGTTGTGAAATGGTTTATTCGCAAAAACAATTTATGGTATGCAAAGGCTGGGAGTGCAGGGGAAGTAGGCGCTTTGCATTTTTCTATCCCGACCAACCTGTCCCAACACCCAAAACTATATATCTTAAATACAGTACGATACATCCATAGACATTTTTAGATAATTTGAAGAAATAGTCCATACTTAAAGTGGAGTTGAAAGCATGAATAGGAAAGAAAAACACAAAGTCCTCCTTCACAAAATGAAATAGAATAAAAATTCTTAGGTTAAAGGTATCTACATGTTTCGAACGCAGAAACGTTCATCCTCAGGAAACAGAAAAGGTATATTGCTGATGGTTGTAGCAAGAGAGAAAATGATAAGTGGTAGGCATAAAACCTAAATGGAGCTTTTATGGTATCAAAAGTTGTATTGTTGCAATAACATTATGTGAAGATATAAAATGAAAATAAGTTAACACATACGGAGTATGTGGAAAAGTAAGTTAAAAAGGGGGTCTCGAGCAACCAAAAAGAGGAACGTGGAGTTAGAAGAAACACTTCTAAAAAGAAGAAACACTTCTAAAAAGAAGATGTCAAGAAGGTTTTCTTAAAAATATGTCTTGTAGACATTGTAAAATGTGGAAAATTATTTTATGTATATAAATTGCGCAATGTGGGCAGCATGTATCAAAAGGAGTATTTTTTCAAAAAGGTTGCTTGGGTTGTTTGTAAAATTCAGTCATTGTATCCGAGTCACAAAAATGAACAAATACAATTCACTAAACTACACTAATACTAGAAATCCATAAATATTAAACACCCACAATCCACAATAGCAAAAAAACAAGAAATCATATGTGTGAAGTTAGCAACGTTTATGCAGAAACGAAACGTTTTTGGCGGTGTCAATTCGCCTGTAGCGTTTGTAAACGACTTTAAGTTTATTAGTGGCGAAGATTGAAATTCTACCATTTGGATGTATCGTCTATGGGGGTACCCCATAGGGGTAGTTTACTAATGACCGTATATGCGAATTTCCAAAACTTCCTCTGCACTCTCAGCCTTCGCATACCATAAAAAAATTTTGTTTTGGCGAATAAACCATTTCAAAACACCAGCAGATAAGTTTTTTGAACCATTCTAATTCTCACCAATATGCTGATGACTTTTAATTACAGTGTCACCGGTAAAGTCCGCATCATATAGGATTTTTTTTTTATTAATAGCTTTATTCAAAATTTGACTTTGGCATCAAGTTCTGCTTCGATCGAGATGGAAATTAAGTAAAAAAAATAGTAGTCACGTGATTCGCATTATTTGTCAAATTTTAATTTTTTCCAAAAAATAATTCAAAAGTGGGGTTATTTTTGAAAATATCGAAAAAAGTTATTCGAAAACGTTTTTTTAAATGCAGTTTCTAGCCCACATGCAATATTTCAGCTGCATAAGATAATTTTGATTTTTTACCTATATTTTGTAAATTGCACCACTTTTGCAAAATAGGAGTTAACGCAACCTACATGAAACTTCTTAGTTTTGACAATGCTTTATTTCAGATACATTTTCTTTAAAGTAGAGCCATAGCAAATGTGTGTTTTTCTACAAAATCAAAATTGGGCTATTAAAATTTGGTCGCATGTGATGCAAAGTTTATTTGTTTTTGACCCTGTATAAGGTAACTTCATATTAAAACAAAAAAGAACACAGTGTCTTCAGTAAAGTGTTCATTAAGTGGAAAATAAATTTTAGTTTAACTTAACATAAAGTTTATCTATTTTCAACGATTGAATTTAAAACCCCCTTTACTATATTTTTTATTTTTTTACTTTCAGGCACACGCTACGTTTTCAAAAATACTTATTTTATGAAGTTACCTTATACAGGGTCAAAAACAAATAAACTTTGCATCACATGCGACCAAATTTTAATAGCCCAATTTTGATTTTGTAGAAAAACACACATTTGCTATGGCTCTACTTTAAAGAAAATGTATCTGAAATAAAGCATTGTCAAAACTAAGAAGTTTTATGTAGGTTGCGTTAACTCCTATTTTGCAAAAGTGGTGCAATTTACAAAATATAGGTAAAAAATAAAAATTATCTTATGCAGCTGAAATTTTACATGTGGGCTAGAAACTGTTAAAAAAAAATTTTCTCATAACTTTTTTCGATATTTTCAGAAATAACCCCAGTTTTGAATTATTTTTTGGAAAAAATTAAAATTTGACAGATAATGCGAATCACGTGACTACTATTTTTTTGCTTAATTTTCATCTCACAATTTGCTTTTTTTATTTTTATGCTTTGTTATAATAGCTAGCTAGTTTTGTTGTTTATTTTTTAAATTAATTTCTTTATAAGGTGGTTAGATGAGTAGCCATGCTAGATCTCGCCACCTCTGTGAAATTTTACATTATTGTTTACTGGCTACATTATATAAATAAAGGCTATTTATTATTATTATTATATTCACCGTATGCTTATCTGAAAAATTCAGTCCGAACGTATATGCTGCTATGAAATGCGTGAACCTTGAACAGAAGTTGGTAATGTCTTGATCGATCGCTTTTTAACTAGCGCCAAGTCGATTTTGTTTTCATTTCTTTACATTAAAAGCATAAAGGGGATGCTTTTGCTCGTTAAAATACGTCTTATAGCCAGACCTTTAATTTACTTAAATCTACTTGAACCACAAAATTGTATTGATGTAACGACGATAACGAACCTCCATTCATTCATGTGTAAGTCCCGCGATAGCACGATATTGATCGCAGCGAGTTCTACTATGATACCCTGAAAAGTTAATTTCGAGGGGCCCATACCATTTACGAGCCAGGCAAAGTTGTTTACGTTCTGGTTGGTTGGAGTGGTTATATGTTTATTCCAGTCGACGTATCACGTTGTGCCATGTTTACTTAAAAACTTTGTTTTAAAATAAACACGCGCCCCAATTTTAATATATTCGTGCACAGTCTGTATATAAATCCTCAAAGTTTTCTTGTTTAACATATTGCTTAGTCCTCAAACTTGTTTCAGTCGCCGCAATCGTGCAATATTCCGACTAGTGATGCCGCGAGACGAGACGAGAATTGGCCCATTCTCGTCTCGTCTCGTGAGGCGAGAATTTTTTTTATCTCGTCTCGACGAGAAACGCGTTTTTCTCGCTCGAGAGTGCCATTGTCTCGTCTCGTCTCGTCTCGTTTTTTCTCGTGAGTAGGGAATCATAAAAAATATTTTTTTATACGAATCTTGAAGGGGGTAAACATTTAAAAGTATCTGGTCGTCTCGCAGAAGGGTTTAAAATAAGTCGGTTGGTTAGTCATGTGACTTAGAAACTATTTTTCTTAGATCAACAAAATATTGCAAGCGGCCATAAGACATAATTCACGTAATGTAATAGGCTTGGCACCGAGGTATTTTCAGTCCAAAATATACGGGGTGGTAAAAGATACAGAATAGAGAACGATTTATAATAATAATAATTGATTCATAATGGAACTACCCTTCTTTTATTATTTATTTTTTGGCATAACTCGGGGCATAATTAACTGCAATAGTTTGGAAAATATTCGACTAAATAAAGGGATCAGCCCAGGCCCAGAATGTCATCTGGGGAAAAACCTTAATTTTTCTATTACATTAATAGAAAGTGCAAAAGAAAGAATTTAAAGAAGTATTTCCGAAAATGCTCCATTTGACATATCAATCTCTCATAGTTTATGAAATATTCGGACTAAATCGCGGTAACATTAGATAATTAATTATTGTGTCTTTCTTTTACATATGAGTTATACAATGTAAACTGTAATTTTTGGTTTAAGATCACCGCCGCTACAACAGAAAGTTTTACAATATCTATAAGAATATCATATATTTTTGTTTAGTCTCATATACTTTTGTTGTATCTTCTATGTTTCTAAAAAATATACATCTGACAACCTTTGGTATGAAAACCAACAAGCATTGCCATTACGTTTTTTTCTACTGCAGTAGGTAAATGCCTTCACAATACGATAGAGTGAGAACGTTAAACACATTTTTTTTTCTGTCTATATAAGTATTAGGAGATACCTAAAATTCAGTGTTCTAGCAAACGAGAAAATTCGAGAAAAAACGAGAAATTTCTCGACGAGAAACGGTCTTCTCTCGTCTCGTGACTTCTCTCGAGAAAAAAATTTCACTTTCGAGACGAGACGAGACACGAGAATTTCTCGTCTCGGCGGCATCACTAATTCCGACTAACAGGATTTTTTTTTAGAATATCTACCCTAACAATTTCTATAAGGGTGATTATTATATTATTAGACAGACTAGTAAATACTGTAATGACAGGGTTTAATGTTAATTATTGCCAAACAAAAAATGGCGAAAGGCTATAGACAGACAGAAGGATAAAATTTTTGGCGTTTAGATCTGATTCCCTTAATTTATGGGGGCGTTATTTACGTTATTATTATTATTATTGATTAAACCCTACGTAATTTTTACACCCTATTAGTTATCATAATTAATAACGTTATAAATAATAAACAGGGATTATTCATTAATCTTTAGATGACCTACATTCTACCGTAATGTCGCACAATTTGTAATATTGTGACAGACACATTGTTTCCGGCATATGGAAAAATTACGAAAAAAAAGATAGCGTGACTTGACTGGACTCTAGGGATAAACAGCAGGAGTTATGGCAGTGGTCTACCAATAGAGCTCTTAGGTATTAAAAAGAGACAGAAAAACTACATTTCGGAGGCTTATTAGGAACCAAGGGGTAAATTATTAAACTCCAATATTGCAAAGGGGAAAATATTTTTTATGGGTATAGGTACGACAAAATTAAACAAAAAATGGATACAGTTATCAACACTGTCACTAAAATGTACTAATATACACGGTAAGTCAACCATAAAGTAAAGTTCAATATCTCATTTGTTTCGGTACTCTGCTAATTATACTTTTTCCCCATATTATGAGAGCTTTTTGTCGATTACTGTATATTTATGGATCGATATGGAAGTTTTTCTTTCCTAGTTTTTACTTATAGGTATACCTACATATTTCCCGTATATGCAATACAATCATAAATATATATAGGTATCTTAATATAAATCACTTTAAAATAAATACGAAACACGCAAACATCCACCCAAGAGTAAGAGAACTAGAAGTTGAACTGCTACAAACTTTTACGTGTTTTCCATAAATTTCTAAACAGTCTCGGTGTTTTGATATTTATAGTCGAAACCAGGACTTGGAATTGCTTTCGAAAAAGTTACTAAATTTGGAATTTTACTAAAACAGTAGTTAAATATACAGCGTGTCCACAGATAGAGTTTGAAAGAGGAAAAACTTTTTTATTAGTATCTAGTCATTCTTTATAAAAACGTCTGCTTATGCTGAAACTACAATTTCGAATAGCAGATTTGCGATTACTAACGTCACAAACAACAGTTTTTTTTTAATTCCTTTTGATGATTGGCTAAATCATCACTTTGGGAACAAATGGATTGAAAGGTACCTATGGTCCAAATCAGTCAATTTTCATTTATCGGGATATCTGAAGCGACATGTGTATAAAACCAATTTCAATAATAACTTAGATTTCTTGAAAGAAAAAATAAGAGTAGTTATTGCAACTGTTATCAGAAATTCAGATGTCGAGTTGAACTATGCGCTAACTCGGTGGTACCACGTTTGAATAAAACTTTTATAATTTATTATTGAATGAATTGAAGAAATATGACATGTAATAATCAAAATACCTCGAAAAATACTTAAAAAATGATTTTCTTCAAACAAAATCGTTACTCGGCCAGAAATAAAATCATATTCGAAGTAAGAAAGCAACAATAGTTGTTTGTTTTTACGTACATTGATTTTAAACAAAATCCAAAAAACTAAAAATCTTGTTATTGACGAACCCTGTATAGTAATCGCAAATCTAATAGTGGAAATTGTAGTTTCAACACTAGCAAAATTAATTTAATAAATCAAGAAATTTAAAAAAAAAGATGCAAAAATACTACAAATAATGTTGTTTGTGATGAACCCTGTATAGTAATCGCAAATCTGATATTCGAAATTGTAGTTTCAGCACCAGCAGCCGTTTTTATAATGACTCTTTCTATTCCTACTAACAAAAAAGTTTTTCTCTTCCAAACTCTATCCGTGGACACACACTGTAAGGAGCGATGCAATGGAACTCGAAGAACAATAGAAATTAACGAGAATAGAATCGATAATATTTAAAAGAAGTGTATTTGTAAAAACGTACATACGGGATAAAAGTTCGAGAGTTCCTAATTTTTTTAATAGTCTACTTGTATAACAAATTTCATTAATTTTAATGAGGAATATTTACTAAATTTTTTAATACAGTGAAATATATATATATTTTTTAAATCGTTAATATAGTTAACTACTAATTTATATAAAAACCTAATAACTGTATCAAATTTTATCCCCTTTCTAATTAAGTTAGAGGAAAAACATCCACTGATTATTGATCAAATTAAATATGAACCATTTTTTCCGAATTATATTAGTCGATTCACATCCATGATCTGGCAACTTTATTTGCTATAATCAGGACATTGACACGAAATATCCCTGTTTTTGGGTGCGATACACACATTTATAGGGTTAATGACAAGCATGGCATTTAATTCACTTAGCGAGACAATAGATGGGGCCACATTTAATATTATGATGCGTATAAATGTCAGTTAATTTTTTTCGGAAAGCACGACAATAATTGTTTATTCTTTCGTTTCCTAGTGAAATTTTCTAGGAATTTAGATATTATTCGTGATTTAGGATTGCCTTTTGGGATGTAAACAAACCTATTAATTCGACGCACCTTATTTTCTTATCAATTAAATATTATTAAGGTTTTTATAGATGTTTGTTACGAAAATTTAACCGTAAAAAATTACTTTTTGCTGTGTACTTACATTTTTGTGGTGTTCAAACATTTTCCAGTTCTTAGTTCATTGCATATTTTATTAAAATAGCGCTAACCTAACTATTTATTGCAAGATTCGGTAATTGAGGAAATTAATATTTGGAAAACACCTAATCCAAAATATATATTTTTTAAATGGACGCATATTGGAATAAATGCTTTGTTATTAAGTTATTATCCTTTTGGCTAGCTATACTAGCAGATAAACATTTGATGTATTTTCTTCAATATCTACGAGCTAAGATATGATGCATGAAAAGAAAAGTATTAAAATTTTCCTGTCAATGGCTGAAAATAAAAATGGTTAGTACATTTTAATAGCGGAAATTTCAATTTGAGAAAATGGTGTTTTAAAATAATAATTTTTGGGGTTTCTTTTTGGGAATTTAAAAAATCTAGAATTTTAAACCACATTATAAACATTTTAATGATGTTATAATATATCGACACTATAATACAGAGTTGCCCAGAAGTCCGGAATAAAATTAATCTAGACTTAATTTGCAACTTTCGGGGAAATCGCTCGGACACGTCAATTTAGTTTTATATATGCTCACATTTTGACGTTATTCGTTTTTTTTTTATAGACATTTGTCAAAGATATGACGACATCGATCTTTTTGTTAAATGGAAACATAGAGCTAGTGATACCATCATTTGAAAGCTAATATCTCGTACAGTATGCTCATAAATTTTGGCGCGATTCTGTCAAGCTATTTCAAAATGGCGACTGTTAAAAGTTTTTAAAAAATCTCTATTTAAATAAGAAATCTTCATTGTTTCACGTTCTGGCATTCTGTGACATTGCGAACTTGTCAAATTAATTTAGGTATTTCCTAAGTATTATTTTATAATTTTCTAAACAAAGATGGGTTTGTCGGAAAGACAGAATGGACGTGTTTTAGGCGACGATGAAAAAAAGGATATTGCATTATCTCTGCAGGATAATCCGCATGTTTCAACAGTTTCATTGGCTCAAAATCATGATACATCTAGAGGTACAGTTACCGTCACAAAAATCCGGGCACTAATCTGACAGCTAACATTTTTTTCCTGAATTTTGGTAATTCAGGCTTTTACCTTTATTATCATAGATTGGAAGGTAAAAGTAGTAGTAAATAGATTTTGGTAAAGTAAACTAGAAAGTAATAACTTGTTATTCAATACAGAAATAGCTTAAAAGAAAGTAAAGTAACTCTACTACTACAAAACTATGGCAATATAAATAAACTGAGGAGAAAATAAAACCAATATATAGTAGGTATTTAATATTTTATTGCCCTTCCATTACTTTGAATAACTGAAGTTAATCTTTTAGGCATTGAGGCCACCAAACCATTCCAGTATTCTTGCGTTAGTTGATCCCAAGTCTCTTGTATTTTCAGCCACAATTGTTCTCTATTTTCTGGACGAAAATCATTATATTTGTTAATTCTCTTGATCATGTAACCCCAAACATTTTCCATCGGATTTAAATCTGGACTCCTAGAAGGCCAGGGTAATACTTGAATGTCTCTTTGTTGCATCCAATCAGATACTGCGTGGGCAGTATGAACCGGGCAGTTATCATGTTGGTAAATGTAATTAGTATTGGGAAACATATCATTAACCGATGGCAACAGCACATTCTCCAACATTTCTATTTAATTCTGTGCATTAAATCTACCTTCTATGCGCGTACAAACTCCTATACCCTGTGCACTCATCCACCCCCAAACGTTGACAGAAAAAGGGCCGCTTGTTGAAATATTCTTAGTGTAGCGTTCATCAAACCGGGTATTTGGTGGTCTATATACCCTTACTCTCCCGCTGTAACATAATTGGAAAATCTTTTCGTCTGTGAAAATTACATTTTGCCAAGCATTTATACCACCTCCGTAATATTGTGATGCATAACCCACTCTTTGCTCTTTGTTGGTTACCGTTTGGAAAGGCTTTTTAGCTGCAGGGTGATTGCGAAGATTTGAACCATCTCTCTCATTCTTCGTTGTGCGGTTCTAACGGAACCCGGAAAATCAGTTACATTGTGAGCTAAAACAGCCGTTTTAAAAGGATTTTCCCTTAGATATTGAATTAGAGTATTGTCATTTTCTTTTGTCGATGCCCTTTTAAGGCCTGTTCCTTCTATTCTTTCCAGCGATTGTGTTTTCATCCATTTTATTTTGATATCATGAACTGTACTTTTTGGCGTTTGAAATATTTGAGCCACCCGTCTCTCTGACCATCCTTCTTCCAGCAGTGTCATAATTTTGGCCTTTTCCGCAGCATTTAAATGACGGGGCATATTGGTAAATTTATTTCACTAGCCGTAAATAAATTTTAGTTGACAATTTTTGTCAATGTCATTAAAACAGGTACTTTTTAGGTATTCGAGATGTAGGTATATAGGTCGGATTACAATAGAAAAAACTGCTGCCCGGATTTTTGTGACGGTAACTGTACTATTGGAAGATTTTTGAAAGCAGAAAAATACCACCCTTATAAAGTACCTACCTAATAGAGCTTTTAGAAGATGACTATGAGAAGATGATTTTGTTGTGTTTTGTTTTGATTCGTTACATCTTTATTTTTTTAATGACAGAATAAATAACAAATAAACAATAACTATTGTTAAGTCACAAATGTCAAAACGTAAAACAATGAAGATTTAAAGGTAAAAAAACATGAATGATTTATCATTTCCGCTTATTTACGAGATTTTTTAAAAACTTTTAACATTCTCCATTTTAAAATAGCTCGACAGAAACGCGCCAACATTTTTGAGCATACTGTACGCGGTATTAGCTTTCAAATGATATATCACAAGCTGTATGTTTCCATTAAAAAAAAATATCAATGCCGTCATATCTTTGACAAATGTCTATAAAAAAAAACGAATAACGTCAAAATGTGAGCATATATAAAACTAAATTAACGTGTACGAGTGTTTTCCCCAAAAGTTACAGTTACAGGTTAAGGCTATATTCATTTTATTCCGGACTTCTGGGCAACCCCGTATAATAATAATTGTTAAATACAGATTATATTTGACCTTAAAATAAGCCACAGCGTATTTTGGCAACAAAAACATGTAACCGTATTTGTTTAATTTTATTACGTTTTAAAAATATTGACAATAACGTATGACAGTGTAAAGGTTACAAAGTTATCATAATATAAAGCAAAAAATAACCTTTGTCAACGTTAATAATAAAACCGGGATAAAAAAAAAACTAAGAAGCTACAGTATGTACATTTTCTAACCAACCTGCTCTAACGTTGACATCTCTAGAATGAATACTTCCAACGCTGCTTTTGGCAAGACAAGCGTAGGCTTGAGCATGGACCTCTTGTCGGTAGTCTTCGGCACGAAATGGCGGAAACACTAAGTTGCCATTGGCGAGGACTTGTCGTAATCCTGGTACATCCCCGACTGCGGAGCCATCTGATCGAACCTAAAAAAAATTGAATAATTGGATACAATACTATAGAATAATGCCACTAAATCGTCGCGGTAGAACTAGACTCTTACGTTCTATATAAAAACATTTCAGAAAAGTTTTATTAAATTTTTGTGGTAAAAATTAATACACTGGTCCTCAAGGACTGGTTGATATATTTTTAAATAGAGAGTACTATTAAAAGCAAAAAAACAAACAACGAATTGGCTTAAGACGTGCACTGAAACCAGCCTGTTTCTACCACGGCGATAAAGTTGCTGGGGGAGATGATAGCTTAACCCGTTCGGGACGGACCGACAAGTCGCGCGCTCCTGCGCAGGACGGCGCCGTGAATCCAACGGCGTGGGACGGTCGCCGTACTGTTTTTTTCTTATTTGTTAAGAATCAAAATATTTTTAGTTTCCTTATTCGTTTCGTTTCGCTGTTTCGTTTTAATAAAGTTATAATACAATTTAAGCAAATGCAAAAATACAAAAGTCCTAAATCATGTACGGCAGCCGTCTAAAGCTATTGCACAGAAAGTAGTACATGTACGGCATTCGGCTCTCAATGTCCTCTTTGGAAACCGTACCGGTACGTCAACCGTCCCGAATGGGTTAAGGCCCAAAAAATTAATATCTTGTTATCACTAACTGTAAGAAAACTTCCAAAGATACCATTACTGAAATTTTTGTCATGAACATTATTTGACTATTAGTACTAACAGGACATTCATAATTTGGGTCTAAATGAGGTTTATGTTATCAGTTTGATTTGATTGATTTGTACAATACTTTTTAATTAATTATATATTACACTTACCCAAATTATATCTGGTGGCGGATTTCCACTAGCGCTACATTCAACTACAGCTCCTGTCGTATTGGAAAAATCCACTCGATTTGGAGGTTCTTTTAGAAACACTGGCCCGGCGGAATCGTCCTCCGCGTGAACGGAGAGGACCGCCAGCGCGAACAAAATGGCGCCGAGCAACATGGCGCTCAAACGCGACTGTTGAGGAAAACGGTGCGTCGGTTATTAGCAGCTGTAACAGAAAGTTGGTTGATAATATTTAACTTAATTAAGAACATTTTCTCTCATTGTATTGGTCGCGGGAACTGGATGCAAAATTCAAGACTCGTTCAAAATTCTCGGGACTTAGCCACGATAGATTCACAACGGTATGCAGATTAGCAAACCAAAATTTGAAAAGCCCTGCCCATTGCGCCACACTCGGGCGACGGACGGTTCTAACCTCATTCATTATGGCAGGCCATTGTGAAAGGAATCACATAACCTCACTTTCGATGGGGGGCACAAACAAACGATTTTTAAATTTATTTACGTACAATTTTAATTGATTTAATAAGCAAAATCATAATAAATTATAGTAGTTTTTTGTTTAAGACGTGTCAAAGCTTTCCCGAAGATAAATCAAAAGTGATTAAAAGTGTTAAAATAATCGTGTAATATTAAGCTTAAAAGTTAAAGTGTGGACTCATAAAACAAGGTGTTTTTTGCTATTTTTTGTAAGTTTTTTGATATTATTAGCGTTAAAAAGTACCTACTTTCTCTAATTTTTCTAAGATTGTAAAGTGTGGACTAAACGGGATTGCCAAGTTCAGTCCGGTTTACCTGCGTTAATGAGTTGGCCCCAAAATTTAGATAGGTGAGTTCAGTCCCAGTGCAATTAGGATGGGTCAGGAGGAGGCGATAACTAGAGAAACAAATTCCATCTTAAAGGTATATCGGCAACCGGTTTGTTCGTTGTTACCCAGAGCATTTTTTTTTATTTCAATTCAAAGAGCCGGACTGAATTGGGCTATAGTTAGGACTGAACTCGGCTGTCATTAGCGCGGGATTATAGACCCGGGACTGAACTTGGCTATGCCCGGACTAAAAGCAAAGTTACTGTTGTTCTTTTTCTACTATTTTATTAGCTGATTTCCAGAATTCTGAAGTTTTGTTCGGTTGCTAAGTGTGGGAGCCGCTCAAAAAGGGACAAGGTTGTTTATTCACTCATTTGTTAGTACTAAAGAACCGATTAGGGTTTTTTCTTAAATTTTTGCTCTTACCTGTCCTAGAGTTCACCTAGCATTAGGTATAAAATCCCATCGTTAGTCGAGCGTGACAGATTCTCTCATGTGCAAAATTTTAGTGAATAAAATGCAACAAATTCGAAAAATAAAACAAATCACACATTAACTTCAACGCAAACGCAACGCAAAAACGCTTTGTTTGTCCCCCCCCCCCAAGTGAGGTTATGTGTGTGACGGCACGAGCTAGTGCCCAATTATTCGTTCTGTGGCTGTTGTTGTTTTTTAACGCATTTATCATACTTATGGGTTTTAAGCTGCTCTAAAATTCAAAAAATATTTAAACAATAAAGTCTTGTGGATTGAAATCCCATATATTTAAGCGCCCTGGACTGGACTACGTCACATCATAATGCGAGATATATAGAGAGGGTGCGAAAACATTTCAGGGCGAAAAGGGGTTATACAAAATAATAAAAGGTTCAATGGCCGGCAAATGGAAGAATGAATTCTTTAAGGTCTGCTGACCTATTTGCATGCGAAAAACTATTTATTTACACCTTGTGTTTGAGGTTAACGTTCATAGAGTTAAAAGTGACATGGTAAAATTAATTATGGAGAGGGTTCACTCGATTCACGCAATTCAGACATAAAATACTAGCTGGTAGGTATACTTATAAATATACTACTTTTTATAAAAAAGCAGCAAATATATTTTTTTAAATTGTCCTGTAATTTTCTGATAATAATTATCCACCATCAATATATTCGGCGATCCGTGCGTGTTAGAAAATTGTCATTTACCCTTTTCATAATTTCAAAACAATTCATCACCTTTCCTCTGTTTTTGATATTTATATGGATGATAATGTTTATATGTTGTACAGGGTGTCCGGAAAAGGCGGTCAATACATTAACCATATATATTATTTCGGAGTAAAAATAATATAACTTTTATAATGCTATTTTTTATTTTTGACCACATGTTCGATATGATTGGAATTAAAAATTGATTTTTTTCAATATTTCGAGTACAGTACAATCGCGATAATAATATGAATATGCACTCTTATGAACGACTCAGTAATATGAACATAATATTTTTTGCATTGACCACTCTGTAGTATGAACAGTGTTGAATAACGGTAATATAAACAACTTGTTAAATCTTGTTTGTTTTTGTTTCGCTGCCTTAGCATTTCTTTCTTGATTCATTGTAGTATACCTAATATGTAGCTTGTGAAAGTAAACATTAGATTAGTGTAGTGTTTATCTTCAGTGCTAAAGAGTGTTATACCTTGAATCGTACTTAATTTTATGCATTAATCAGTTCAAAATGGTTAAAGTAAAAGGAAAATCAAAATACCTTCCTCTTTTCGAAAAAAGCAAAAATCATAGAGGATGTTAATAAACGCTGAAGAGAAGTTTGGAACAAGGACGCAATTGAAGACTCAAACTTGGAAGAAGGCGTAAATGAGAATGAAGAGGATGAACGTGATCTTGAAATCCAAGACCAGCCAAGTGTTAAAATTAAGCATGGTGAAGCAGTTGAAGCCCTCAGGATAGCAATAGAATGGGCTAAGCAGAATGACCTAAACATAACGGAAATCGCGAGTTTAAAAAAAAAAACATTCATGAGAAAGCTGTTTTAGCAAACATTTCTGCTAAAAAAACACAATCCAAATTGACATCTTATTTTACTATAAAAGATAAGTTAAGTATCTTAAGGTAGGTTATTGTATCAATACACACTATGTAGTATGCTAGGTACAATAATAATAATTTGTTACATAATATGTATTTATATGTATTTTTGTAAACTTCGCTAATATAAACGTTCCGTTAATATGAACTCCTTAGAATTTTTTGTGTTCACGTTACCGAGATTGTACTGTATTTATTAAGATATTAATTTCAAATATGGTACATCAGCATAAAGAGTTACATCTTTTGACAAAAACAAAACCAAAAACAATTGTCAAATTTTGAAAATTATACATTATTAAATACTCGAATTATTTAAAAAATCAGTTTTTAATTTTAAACATTGACGCGCCCTGTACATAGAACATCACGAGTCAAAAATGGCATTATAAAAGTCATAGGTATTATTTTTGCTCAAGGAATACCTATATGGTTAACGGATTGACCTCATTTTTCCGTACACCATGTATATGTTAATTTGCGCAGGACCGTGGAGTGATGCTTTCCCATACGGTTTCGCCAAGAAGCCTGCTCCCTGTTCGATGAACGGTTAAATTTGATAATCAATAACCAAAGTGATCAGATTGTTCCAAATTTTGTTCCTAAAAAATATTATTCACGTTCATCCGGTGATTTAATGATTCACCCCACGTGTTCAACTATATAAAATTCAACGTTGAAAAACTTCCTGTTCCCAATACATCCTATTCATGTGTCATCCACTTCGTTGCTCCCCTCTTATATGTCATCCACTTTATTTGTTTAGATCCCCTTCGATTTTCACTCTGCAGGTTTCGCATTATTTTGTTAAATATTGTATAGGACGAGGACGGTATATTTTGTAGATTGTTATCGGCCAACTACCATTGGTATAGTACAAGAAAAGCATAAAATATTAAATACTTCTTTAATAAAAAACATTTACTTTTTTATAATGGGCTATTAGGTATACTACCGTATACCCATGGATATTTACCTTTAGATAAGCAAACAATAATCACGAAAGTGGCAGATTTATGGCGCGCATGTAAACAAAAACTACACACGATTAGACATGCGCACATTATCATTTGACGAATGGGAAAATAGACAGGTCCGGGCTTTAACATTTAACTTCTTGCTCAAGAAATTGTAAAAGTTGACCTTCAATTTATTTTTACGTGTGACCTTCAATTTATTTTTACGTGTAAATAGCTAAAATTTGCCCCAAGTTCTTGCCAAAAAATTGGAATTTCTTCTCAAGTTGGGAAATAAGGTAGTGGCCTGTAGATAGCCGACTACCGAGAATTCAAGTGCTTTTAAAAACCGGATGATAACCGGTTTTTCACTCGAATTCTAATATTGGCGGTTCATCTACAATCTACAGCATTTGTAATGACTTTCCGGAAGATTCTTCAAAAAAAAAATGGTCGCCAGCGCAAATAACCGATTGAAAACCAGATGTTTCCAGTTATTAAAAAAAAAAAACGGTTATTGAAAAACTGGATGCTAGGTTTTTCACCGAGTGATCCCAACACTATTAAAAAACCGGATGCATAATCAGTATACCGATTGAAAACCGGATTCTAGGTTTTTCACTCGAGTGATCCCAACACTATTAAAAAACCGAAAAATAACCGGTATTTGAATCCTAATATTAATGTTGGCGGTTCACCCAGAATCGAATTATAACCGATTGATTAAAAAAAAAGGATAATACCGGTTATTAAAAAAACCGGATTATAGCTAATTTTTCACTCGAGTGATCCCAACACTAGTTTCGGAACCTCCCCTCAATTACTACTACTACTACTACTGGCTCTTCAAAACCAGAAATGAATCGCAACACAACCAATAAGTACCATAAATAAATAATTAAATTATATACGTAACTATAAAACTTATTTTCTTTTACCAGACCTTAATGCTAATAAAGCTAATATGCAGGGGCTATTGACCTTTACAAAAATATCCACCCTAACAAAGTAAATAATCGCTTAACCTTATTCCATGTTACCGTATATTGAATTCTATTCGACAAAATGTTAATCGTAGTTATTGAAAAGCCATATTTTTAGATGATAAATGATGTGTCATTATTTGCATGACGCCTTTTATTTAGGAATTGATCTAAAGATCCGGAAAAACATTTTTATTTACGTCGTCTTGTATCTTATATAGACAAAGAGAACCTAAATTATTGCGACATGGAAACGTCTACATCATCATAGACATATTGAGTCTAATGAATAAAAATTAAGCGATTACTTGGAGCAATTACTTTTTAGTAAAAGCAATTGCTTCACTAGCAAATGCTATAAGTAAAAGCAATTGCTAGATCTGGATATGAATAAAATTTTGAAGCAATTGCTGCTTTTCTTACACCTCTGTAGCAAATGCGAGAGCAAATGCTTATTCAACACAAGACGTGGCTTATCCACTTGTTCAGATTATAGATTTCATGATCAGTATGGTGCCTAATTTGCAAAAGAGTTGACGTAAATACAACAATGTTGCTCTATTTATTTAGTGCAGTAGTAATCTGTTACGTTTTTGTGGAAAATAGGAAACTTATGTTTGTGATATGGCAGATTTTAGTGAAAATGCGGAAAGCGATAGTAGTGATGAAGAAATTAAAGACAAGCAATTGATATTCGTTCACAGATTGAAGGAACATAAATAAATCTCTCAGACCACAACCGTTTAGCTTCCACCACAGCTTCAGAACTTGTAGGAAATTTAATAAAAATATTGGCCTCCTCCAAAACTGCATCCATTACAGATGTGTATTTCTTAGACAGTAGTTTGGTGAACACCGAGTTCTTCACCTACAGAATCTTGAAAGCCCGGATACGACAATTTCCGCAGAAATACTTTAGTCTTATTTAAAGGCGACAGTGCCACCCCCTCGCCTTTTACCAGTATCAGTCAAAAAATAATTTGCTAACCACTCAACATTTTCGCAGTTAAATCGATGTAATTTTCTAAAATCATCATATCTGCAATTTTTACGTGTACTGTAGATTTTTCTTTTACGGACGATCATATATTTCAGCCTAATTGAAGACAGAAATTAAGAGCAACGCACGTGTATGCCAAGGAGAACTTAAGTTGACTGCTACCAAGCAAATGATGCAGGGGTCGACCTACCTTAAAAAGTTGAAAGCGATCGCTACACTAGAAAAAGCAATTCCTTAACTTACTCATCACATTTTAAGCAAACGATAGCGATCGCTTCTATTTTTTTAAGAAAAAGCATCGACTAGAAGCAATTCCTGCACTTTTAAGCAATTGCTGGACGCAAAAGCAATAATTACTTTCGTTTTTCTTCATTGGCTTTCAAGAAATTACTTCGATTTTATAAGAAAAAGCAATCGCTATACATTTTTATTCATTATATTTTTAGATCTGTACCGCGTGGTCAAATAAGCGAGGACGTCGGCTTTATCTCGGAAACCATTAATCGTACAACTTTCGGAAAGATTTTTTTATGAGTAAAGTGGTCAAGAGAAATTGCTGGAAATTACTTTTAAGTTCCTCATTTCGCCGCAAGGGGGCACAATTAAAAGTTGTTTTTTTAAATTCTAAATTTCTCCGAAAATTCCCATATTAAGGTATAACTCTGATAACATCATTGGAAAGATTAGACAATTCTGCATCATTTTGGTTTAAGGCTCATTGGCGTACCGACCTTGATAAGAGTGGGAGAAGCTATTGAGATAGTGTAAACATTAAAATCGATGGAACTTCTAAACGAATTATCCGATTTTACTAAATTTAAGCTTGTTTGGAAGGGGAAAATAAGTATCTTCAATTGCCGTATCCAACAGTACACGATAGTGTTTAATAAAATTGCTAGAGGGCGCAATTTGTAATAATAACAGTTTTTTCGATTTTATCCCGAAAATTCAAACCATACGGTATAACTATGACATCATAATCGAAAAGTAGATAAAGTTTGCAAGAAAAGATGTAAAGATCGCAGTTCGATATCTTTCTTAGTTTCAGAGTTATTGCCAAAACAATAATTTTTGATGCAAATTGCGCCCTCTAGAAATTTTATTAGAAACTATCTTGTACCATTGGATACGACAATTGATGGTACTTACCTTTTTCTTTCAAACAAGCTTAAATTTAGTAAAATCGGTAAGTCGTTTAGAAGTTACAGCGATTTTAATGTTTACACTTTCACTTGATAAGAGTGGGAGAAGCTATTGAAAGTACACATTAAAATCGCTGTAACTTCTAAATGACTTATCCGATTTTACTAAATTTAAGCTTGTTTGGAAGTACCTTCAATTGTCGTATCTAGTGGTACACGATAGTTTCTAATAAAATTGCTAGAGGGCGCTATTTGTATTAAAAATTATTGTTTTAGCAATAACTCTGAAACGAACAAAGATATCGAACTGCGGTCTTCACATCTTTTCTTGCAAATTTCATATACTTTTCGATTATGATGTCATAGTTATACCGTGTGATTTGAATTTTCGGGATAAAATCGAAAAAACTGTTATTATTACAAATTGCGCCCTCTAGCAATTTTATTAAACACTATCGTGTACTGTTGGATACGGCAATTGAAGATACTTCTTTTCCCCTTCCAAACAAGCTTAAATTTAGTAAAATCGGATAAGTCGTTTAGAAGTTACAGCGATTTTAATGTTTACACTTTCAATAGCTTCTCCCACTCTTATCAAGGTCGGTACGCCAATGAGCCTTAAACCAAAATGATGCAGAATTGTCTAAGCTTTCCAATGATGTAATCAGATTTATACCTTAATATGGGAATTTTCGGAGAAATTTAGAATTTAAAAAAACAATTTTTAATTGTGCCCCCTTGCGGCGAAATGAGGGACTTAAAAGTAATTTCCAGCAATTTCTCTTGACCACTTTACTCATAAAAAAATCTTTCCGAAAGTTGTACAATTAATGGTTTTCGAGATAAAGCCGACGTCCTCGCTTATTTAACCACCCGGTACAGCTTTTCTGGTGCACAAACAAAAGTTAAGTTTTATGGGTGAAAAATACGTCTGTACGTACGGCTCGCCGGTCAGATCCCTTAGTACCCAACAGGGATGGGCATGCGTACAATCTTCTTGTTATTAGATTTTCCTTTATTATCGACATTATATAAACACACTCCAGAACCGGCTCGGCGCTATTTTTGTGGTTACATTTTCCCTGTGGATTTTTTGTATTCTTTGCTATTAGACACTTTCCTTTTTTTTTCTTTTAAACAGCATGACAAAGTAAAAATCTTTGGTTAGCTAAGTTGTTCAAGGAATGCTTCGCGAACAAATCGTATGAGAAATATAGATGATCATACTTAACCGCAGCAAGGGAAGAGGAAAAATCTTTGTTGAGCCGAGTTAAATTTTTAAAAGGAACGCTAAACTTAACCGTTGGCTTTCCTATTTAAAAGCAACTAAAAGGAACTTGGTTCTTGTTGATTGTGGGTCTTTAATATTTAGGATTCCTACAGTTGTTGTGTACTTTCGTATCGTGTAGTTTTAAGTGAATTGTGTTTGTGATAAATAATGACTGGTACCGAAAACTTTTTCAAATTCTTGATCAAGAAATTAATCTTAAATATGTTGCTTTACACGAACCAGGCAAGTTGTTAATGTTACCATCTAATATTTGCCTCCTCCTCCCCTCTGGATCCGCCACTGCACTTTCGTGATTATTGTTTGCTTATCTAAAGGTACTTAAATTACCTCAAAATTTTGTCGGATGTTTTTGCGTTAAAATAAGGTATATTTAGAATTTATTATTTAAAATAAGTACATGTGTAAACGATGTGCCTACCATAATACTTTCATGTCACTTCGCGCCCCAAAAAGTAGAACTTTTATTTTTATTAGTGTCTCACTCTACTAAAGTGCAGAACACCGGAAATACAATTTGTATGGACAATATAGAATATGAGATTAGCATAATTGTGCATAAGTATGCGTATCTTATTGTGTAAATAATTTATAGAATGTTTTATCAATTATTACTTAATAAAAATATACAGAGTGGGCACCTAAATAACATATAAAATAAATACGTATCAGTAGAGAGCAAGTAAAAATAGAAAAAGTTTAATAAGTTATAATTTTATTATTATATAAAGTCGTATGAATGAGTCGAAAACCGGGGGCATCATTATTAACAAAAAGAAAATGTGTTAGTACTCTCAATAAAGCACTGTAAAAAGTTTTTTTTAACAGTTTTTTATTTCTCGGAATAAACGTTTAGTTTTACGTCGTGCCACAACCACCTTGAAAAGAAGCCATGAAGTGACATCGGGCAACGCCGCATTAGCTGGGAGTTGCGGGTCCACAAGCTATTATTATGACGCGCGACATCGGGCGAGTTTTTTATTCTTTCTGATATTTTTTTGGCTCTGTTGCCACTATATTGAAAAATCTACAAAAAAGTTATAAATAGTTTTGGATAACAAGAACACCTTACCTAATTATTAAATAATAGTAATATTGCGTTGAGAAGCTGTTTTTGTTTCACTACGAGTAGATTTATTTGATCGATCAAAAGTAATATTCTATTATACAAATTATTATATTCTGCGTTTAAATTACAGGATTGACTATCGACTTCTGAAGTCTCAAAATTTAGTAAGCTTAAGGCTTTGTTTAAGAAATCTACGCTTGTCTTAAGAAAGTCACCTACTATCTGGGTAACTTCGTTACTTTCACAATGTATGACGTAAATTACATACTAAACCATGGCTAACCTCAAAAAAGTCACGTGACACTATGGTTCTTCAAGCAGTGTTGTCGATGTTTCTGTTTCACGGCTTCTTTCAAGGTGGTTGTGGTCGTGCGTGTTTAAAGTGTCGAATGAGGTAAAACCCCGGGTAAAACATTTTAAGATTAATTAGTAGATTTTTGAGGTTCAGTTTCATTCGCCTCTGTGTGAAGTGACGACATTGCGCGAAACGCACGCGCCGCCACAGCACAGTTAAATTCCCAATAGTTACAAATTGAGTCAATTTACGCTCAAATGAAACCCATAAGGGAGTCTTTGAAGTTCTTGGCAACTAGGCAACAGTGTTTTATTCTAGAGTAAACATTGATGTGTATATTTTCAAGTGGCTTCACTGTATAACTCTTGAGGAACCTGGTGGACCTTTGCAATTGACGTCTTGTCGGCTTGTTATGATCAAGAAAATGAGATGCCTATCTTCCACTGTCTTCGTGGGGATGGATAACCGATAAGTAGAAAAAGTAGCCTAATATTAGGATAGCTCCTAATATTAGGATAGCTCCTAATATTGGACACCATTTTATTTGCCAAACCAGATAAATATGGGGCGCCATCTCTTAACAAGTAGTTCACTTCAGTTAAACCTTAAAATGCATGGCCGATGTTTTTCAACCTGCTCGTACAGTCCATCAAAGTGACACTGGCAATTTGTTAGTTTTCACGCTTGACAATATTTTACCGCGACCTGTTTGAGTGTCGAAATATCGAAAATCAGGTAAGTAATTTAAGTAGTTGTATGCAGCGTTGCCAGGTCTACTGATTTATCAGTAGATCTACTGATTTGCATTCCCATCTACTGATCTACTGATGTCATTAGCAAATCTACTGATTATTCTGTATACTGTCGTCGCGACCGAAACCGACAGGGTGCAACCAGCAGCACACTTTTTGTACGATGGGAACGATCACAGATTTCGAGAATGCAGTAAATTTGAATATTAGGAGAACCCCGCCCGCCTACTTTTCCTACGCCGGCAACCATTCCAAGTTCCGCCGCTCCGCAACCCAGTTTCAGCCGACGTACGCAAGCAAACGTCGCGTCGATGATAGGTTGGGCGGTTGGGCTTCCCCGAATTTATGCAAATTTAGTTCTATGGCTCGTTAATCCTGTTAAGGTCAACTTTATTTCATTGTTTGGTACCTTTTTTTATAGTATTTTAGTGTTGACTGTGTTGAATTGAATTTGAAATAATTCTTATCCAAAGATATGAGGTTATGTTTCTGTTTTTTAGCATATAAATGATTTGTTTTGTTTATGCTGCATAGTGCATATTGTTTACAGTTCATCAAACGATTCGTATATAGTCATTCTGACTCTGGCGGAGAAAGGTCTTCCTAAAAATTTCTTGCATTTTATTTTGTGTCGAATAAATATGTATGTTTATTGAATCATTTTTTATTACTTTCTCATATTCTGAGCATCTACTGATTTCTACTGATTTTCTTCACAACAAGCTACTGATGAAAATATTTGTGACCTGGCAACACTGGTTGTATGTCAGTGTTGAAGCTACTGTGGTAGGCATTGTATTTATTTAGGTTTTGCGGTATAATTGTTGTTAGTTTTTCCGTAGAAAAATATAACCTAATAATATGATCGGATGCCTAATATTGGACATAAGCGGTGCGCCCAATATTGGATATCCAATATTAGGATTTGAATCAAATGGTTAGGAAATTATTATCTATATATTAATTTTCAGAATGGCAATGAAAAAAAGAAAACAGTGGGACATACGAAACATTGAAAAAACAATTGTTTTTTTTTTGTTAAATACATTCATAATATTGTATATTATACATTATGTATATCCAATATTAGGAAACCATTTTGAAAAATTAATAAAATTACATTTTAGCCTAAATCGCCTGTTTCTTTTAAAAATAGTATACCTAAGTTATGTCAATGCGTCTGGAAGGTATTTAGTACCTACATTAATGTCAACACATAAAAAAAAATTTGATTAATTTTTCCCTAAAATATGACAGTTTAACAAAAGGTATCCCATATCAGGGCACTTTCCTCTGACCAAATTTAAGAGCGATTATCGAAAACCTAATGGGAAATGCGAATCGACCGAAATAAACATATATTCATCACACCAAAAAGGTGTTAATACACAGTTTAAAAAAATAAACACAAAAAATTAGAACAAAATTAAAGCCCATTATATCCTGTGTGATTACATGTCAAAGATCTATTTACGTGCAAAGTAGTGATTAACACTAGAAAACCGATATATTAACGAACAGCGGATATGGTGAGCGGTTTCTATTTAAAGATTTGTTTATTTAAAAATATAATCCGAACTTATCTTGGTGTGAAAAACCCTCGGAAAACCTAGAGGGTGGATATGATGATTGGTTCCAATTCGGCATCAGACAGGCACATGACAAAAAATACGTCTAAACGTTAAGGGTCCACCTTCACTATTGGGAAATTTCCATAGGTACTCGATCATCGCGTTTAAACAGTTTACTCAAAAATGTCTAAAGCTATAGGATTTACTTCAAAATTTGTTTAACGAAAGCCAAGACAAATTGTTACTTAAGTTGGAACCATGTGGAAAACTTTTCTATTACCTATTGGTTTTATGGAAAAAAGTTATTCTTCATAAAAAGTTCTACATGGTCCAAAACTCTAAATGCAACCTTCAGTTATCAAAATTTCCCAGTCATATACGAGATATATCAGAAATTACGAAATTTGCTCAAGAGTAAAGTTTCTTTATTTTTGACAATACAGAAGAATGTTATGAAGAAAAGTTATTTTGAATTAAAAGTTATATTCAAATATGCAATTACAGTTATTTAGCTTGAAAATTTGGGTTTTGTGATTATTTACGTTTTACATTATAAATTATTTGTATTTATCTCTCTTATCTGTTAAAAAAATGATAACCTTTCCATGTATGGATTTCCCTATTTTTAAAATAAATAACATTATAATTTTTTTAACAAATAAGAGAATTGAATACAAATAATTTATAGGTAATAAATAATCACAAAACCTAAATTTTCATGCTAAATACTGTAATTGCATATTTGAAATTAACTTTTAATTCAAAATAACTCTTCTTCATAACATTCTTCTGTATTGGCAAAAATAAAGGTACTTTACTCTTGAGCAAAATTCGCAATTTCTGATATACCTCGTATATGAGTGGGAATTTTTGATAACTGAAGGTTGCATTTTGAGTTTTAGACCATGCAGAACTTTTTATGAAGAATAACTTTTTTCCATAAAACAAATAATAAAAAAGTTTTCCATATGGTTCCAACTTAAGTAGATACCTACACTGTATATGCATTTTTTTGCATACTTTGTCAATTTTATAATAAAATGCATATATTTCATAAATTATTATTTTAAAAGCATATTTTTATGTTTTCAGCTTTATCAAAAAATTTAAAAAGTTAAAGGTTTAATGTCCAGTTCGGTACTTATTTCAGGGATTTTCCAATCTGAAGATTATAACAATTATATTTCCATTTTGGTTATACACAAGGTATTGATTGGGGGTTTCCGGGGTTTGCAGGTATATTGTTAGGGGTTGATTATTGTCACTAAATAATGCGTTATTATTACCTGCTTAACAAACTGTATTTATATCGATTTGTAATACATACTTCTGGTAAATAAATCTTGTTGTATAAGGAGAGATTACCAGGAGTTAGTTTACCTCCAAAGCCTGTAATTACCCGTTGGGGAACATGGATTAAGGCCGCAATATTCTACGCAGAGCATTTCGAAGCCATTAAAAACGAATTTTGGATTTAGTAGATGATTCGCAGTGTGTTGTGCAAAGTAAAGAGTTGTTAAAAAGTGTAAGTGTAGCTAAATATCTTGTTTTTATTAATTTCTGTTTTATACCGGACATAATATCCTCGTTGGAGAGTAGAAATTTAAGTTTAAGAAACTCAATTAGTATTGTTAAAACTTTTTCCGCTAAATGTAACAACATTTCCGGTAGAGTAGGAGGTCAAGTAAGGAACAAATTGGATGTAACTGTAAAAAAGAATGAAGGAATACCTAACTGCAGAAAAAAACATTTATGAGGATAAACCATTCAACGAAGTTGTATCTTGGCCTTATATTTTGCTGCCTAAGTTGCACATCAGTAGATGTTGAAAGAAGCTTCTCTTTGCATATATAAACATGTTTTTACTAATAGAAGACAATCCTTTTTGGTTGAAAATTTTGAAAAATATTTAGTAATAATTGCCTTTTATACAATTTTAGGTTAAAAAAATTGTTAACTTTTATTTTTCTTTGTTTTATTTTAGCATTTTTAAAAAAATAAACATATTTTTTAGAACCCAATGTGTTTTCTTTACCTCATTTTACGATAATAAATTAAGAAATATTGCATACCAGTATGCATATTTGGTAAAAAAAAGGAAATAATTGCATATTTTCAAGGCATATATGTGTGCATATTTTGGCTGAATTTAATTGCATATACTTAATCCGCCCTTTAGTCATATGTAATAAATTTAGGATGCGGTGATGAACGTGTAAAATCATAAGATCATTAAGTAGGGTCAACTTGGGGCTATTATGATACAAAAATTAAAACTTTAACAAAAAAAAATATTAGTTTTAGTTTTAAAAATCTCCAAAAATTCCTAGTTGTAAGCAATGAGGTTCTCTACCCAGTTTTGAGGGAAAAATACAAGAAAAACAATAGTTGACCATAAAAAAACAACAAAATGATGTATCAACCCACGCTTGGGGCTATTGTTGATACAGCAAGGGGCTATTGTGATACAACGCTTTAATTCTGTAGTGGAGATAGATTTAAAATATGCGGGGCTAATATAATACAATATTGTCCTTTAACAGTTGATCCTGCCATTTTGACAGCCATCTTTCAAGTATGTTTTAAAGTTAGATACAGGAAAGTAATTTCATGTATTTTTTTTCACTAAAGCTACTGATTGATATTTATAAAATTATAATTGGTACTGTGACTGTTAGATGTGGGATTGTTAAAAAAAAAGTACAAATGTTGTAATTAAATTTTAATTCACAAATAAAGGGTTTAATAATAATATAATAAAAATATTAGCTCCATCGAAAGGCAACAAACTACATCTTACAAACGAAAATTAAATGTCTACGTCGAGGTCTAAGTATTATAAAATGCCAACAAAAATAACATAGACAGACAACGCAATACTGAACAAAATAAACAAAATAAAATTGTTAAATGGCCTGAAACACCGGCACTTCTTTTTTAAAAATGTATTTTTCCCTATTCCCGATTATATTGGGAACGGGCAGTTTAGCAAGTAGGAAGTGTATCCTCCCTGTTTATTTCCAATATATCGTTTTCTTTAATTTTAAACGTTTTCTTATTATTTCTTATTTGCAGAACCATCTTTATAATAATAATATGTTTGTATTGCTACTGATTGTTTTTATTAGTTCCTTTCTTTAATTATACCACCTGCAACAAAGAGAAGAAACTAAAGAATGTATCATAAGAGCCCCAGTGGTTGTCTCAGAAAAGCCCCAGTTGTTGTATCACAATAGCTCCTTCACTTAACGTCGAATATGCCTGTTTCAACATTGCTCAAATTTAACAAATAAGGCTTTAAATTAAAGCTCTAAGTCGGCCTTATATGATGGGAACCATAAACACATACATTATTATCGATAGTTTTACCTGCAGTAAAAGTTATCACTAAAAAAATAAAAGTTTACTAAGCAAAAATTGTGGCTGAAGTAGAAATATTTGTTTATTTTTTAAACGTTTTACATTTTTGTAAAAGTGAATATGACCTATAATTAAGTATATAATTCTCTACTTTACCAATTTTTCTTGCTTTAATTTGATGACTGTAAGTATTTTTAAAGTAGGTAGCTGTAACATAATACCCCCACTATTTTGACTGTATCACATTAGCCCCAGTTGACCCTAATAGATAAGTAGGTACATGGTAAAAATGTATTGTGAATAAAAATAAACAACTTTTCAATTTTGCTGCAATTTTCAAACAGCCTACCAATTCGTTTCTATACATTTATTTACAAATAAATCAATGACAAATAAAAATTGTTCAATTGCCATCTAATTTGTAGGTAAAGTTCATTTGGGTTTATTTATATGTCCAAACGTATGTCTATTTTTGGATCTGTTGTAATTTATAATATTATGTAAATGCTCAATATTTTTATTACCCACTTTTAATTAAATATGGATAAAAAAGTCTAATAAGTGTTGAAATATTAATCGACAAAAGTGTGTGTGTTCTTATTTGCTGCTTCCGCTGATATACCTACACACAGTTGAGGTAAATACATACAACATACAGTATCGACAAGCAGCCTGAACATGTAAAGAAATAAATACACTCAGTTTCAAAAGTCATGCACCACCCTGTAAAACAAAAAATATTTATTTGTATTGAATTTCAGCAGTGTAGATATTTACTTCATAATGTTTTTTTTACAAAAATAAAAAAAACATGCCAAAAAAACAGAGCAGATTAGTCCTTATCACAATCGTAAAGCAAAACATGTAGTTTTGTACACCGTGTCGTTTAAAATAAAGTGTTTAAAAACTCGTCTTAACAATGCCTGGAAATCGGCTTAGTAATGAAAGTCGTTTGCGAATAATCTTCCTTCATGAAGAAGGCCTACCACATCAACAAATAGCCGATAGAATAGGCTGTGACCACAGTACGGTTACTCGGACCATTCAAAGGCGCATTGAGACGGGTTCTGTGGAAAGTAGACCTCGAAGTGGGCGTCCAAGAGTTACAAACGAAAGGCAAGACCGATATGTAGCTTAAGTGACTCGGAGAAATAGATTTGTAACTGTCAGCAGTCTTCGAAGGCAATTCCAGCATACTTACCATCAAGTCGTTTCTAATGCCACCATTAGAAGTCATTGCCTCGGGTTTGCTGTCTAGAAGACCTCTACGAGTGCCAAGGTTGTTACCTAGACATAGGCGGTCGCAGTTAGAATGGACTCGTGCTCACCAAAACTGGCTTTTGCCTCAATGGTCAAATGTAATGTTCTCGGATGAGACAAGGATTGTATTGGTTAGTGACGATCGTCGATGTAGAGTCTGGAGAGAACGGGAAGCACAACACCGACTTGCTTTCGCCAGAGAAGTGGTACCATTTGAAGGCGGAAGTGTTATGTTTTGGGGTGGAATCATGTACGGAAGAAGAACCCCTTGGTTCATGTTCCTGGCACTATGACCGGTCAAATTTATATCGATCTTATTCTTTGGCCTATTGTGCAACCAATTCGAAACGAAGCAGGTCCCAATTTCATCTTTATGGTCGATAACGCTCGTCCACATCGAAGCCAGTCCAAGAGTTTCTTCGGGAGGGTGAAATTGACAGATTAGAGTGGCCACCTCTTTCTCCGGACATGAATCCCATCGAGCATGTCTGGGACTACTTGTCTAGATCGATTCGTCGTCGTTTGAACCCACCTATGAACGTTCAAGAGCTCATACTAGCCGCTACTGAAGAATGGAATAACATTCCTGAAGAATACCTAAAGAACCTCATACGAGGCATGCACAGACGTGTTTATGTCTTGCTACAAAGTATGGGTGGCAATACAAGGTACTGAAAGTAGTGACGTGTGACATAACCTAATTTGTTTAACAAATAAAGTTACTTGGCAATGACATTTTTTGGTATTTTTTCTTTTTGCCCTAATAACCTTTAATTAGGTAAGTGTCAGCATACTCTAAAATGCTGCACAAAACAATTAAATACCTAATAGTAAGGATATATTTTTAGAATGACAATTTTGTTTACTTCTAGATGTAATTTCAAACTGGTGCAAGACTTTTGAAAATGAGTGTATAAAATTGACTTGGAGCGAGTTATAACGAGATAAATCCAGATTCAACGTTGCCAAGTGTCAACTTCTGTTGGAGCACGATTCGCATTCCGTTCTCGCTGCATTCCCCCCTCCATACCAGCGTAAACGTTCGGCTGAATTATTCAGTTAAGTGTACGGTGAAAGGTGAAAGATCTGCTGATGTTTTGAAATGGCTTATTAGCAAGAACCAAAAGATGAAAATAATAAAAGTTGACAAAAGTCTTTGCACACGAAGCATACAGCGGACGTTTTTGGTTTGACATTTGATTTATTATTCTAGTTTCTTTTACCGCGTCTATGTTATAGAGGCATATCTACAAGCTACAATATACCGTGCGAGCAAAAAATATTTGCATCAAAGAGGGCCTTGCATCTAAGGACGTAAAGCTTAGCCGTAGAGCTAAATACCTGTTGGGTGTCAGTAACTACCTGAATTAACAATCAATCAGTTATTCCGTCATCTTTCACAGTCGTTACAAGTAATTTGATTCATCGCTAATTTTTCCAATTTCTTGAACAATTCACACAATGGACTTTACGGAACAGCACAAAACATTCATGGTTGAAGCGTATTTTCGAAACGGGGTTAAAGTAAATGGTGAGTGGCAATATAATCCGGGTTTGTCCATGGACGATTTTCACGAACATTTTCCTAACGTTGCTTTTATCGTTGGGGATTTTTATCATTGCCTGAAAAGAACCGTGGCTGTGCTTAGGGAAACAGGTTCTATACAACACAAAAAAGGAGCAGGAAGACCATCTGTATAAGAACAAAAGAACTTGTTGCAAAGGTTCATGAAAAAATGCAAAATACGCCAACAAATTGTATAAGACGCAAGATCTTATACCTATATGGAACATGCAGGACTATTCTTAAGAAGCAGCTAAATTTATTTCCTTATAGCAAGTAACTATTTTTCTTTTTCTTTCTGTAGGTATATTCTTACTTTGTTAATTTTGTCCACAACAAAAATAAATTTGTTTTTGTCTACTTATTTTATTACTCATTAGTTTGGCATATCATGTCATAATATGAATTTGACAAAATTTTAACCTAGATTTGGTTAGATATATCGTCCCCATATCATTGTGATCTAAACCAAGCCCTACGTTTTTTAGCCCTCTTTAATGCAAATAATTTTTGTTCGCACGGTAGTAAATACTTCTGAGCCTTCTGAGATTTAAGGAAAAGTGAGTGAAACGGAATGTCGTCTAAAGGATATGGTAATACAATTATTTTCAACAAAATAATATGGACAACACTTTTGAGGAATTAAGAAGAATGATGATAAGAAACGCCAATTTTGTAAAGCCAGAGGTTACCATCATATGATATGATTTAAATGTATATTTTAAAAGATTAGGGCGGAAATAACACTGGCCTGATTTATATATATCATTGGAGCGGAGCGGCTTGGATTATAAAGACAAAAGACGAGACAAGTCAATTAACCGCAATTAAACAAAATATTAGAATCACAATTTAAATCAAATATCCATCATCACTTTACCCGAGGTTAACCATCTTATGATTATGTTAATAGGATAAATGATAAAATAATTAATCAAATTAGTACATATATTATGCGTTTTACAAGCCGTTTGTTAGCGGCTTTATTTTTATAATTGACCTATTTAATGGTTTTATTTCAATGTTCGCAACAAAAAGTAGAAACAAATCAAATATTTATAGTAAAAATTTCTTAAATAATTTTTCGTGATCATGGCATTTAATTACCAGTCAAGCCATCATCTTTATTCATTTATGACCGAACAGGTACTTATGTTACTTATGTATGTATATTGTACTTACACCCAACTTAATAGCGGCAGGTAAAAACCTTTTATGTATTTGTAAACGTTTACCACCTGGCACACGTCCCATGTTCCCATAAATTTCAAAATAGGTAAAATAAATTGTCATGACAGAGATCATGACCGTAGGTATATACGGTCGGTTTTGATCATAGACATGTACCTTTAGATAAGCAAACAATAATCATGAAAGTGGCAAACATAACCACACAGGAATAGGCATGCGCACTGCAATAGTAATTTACGTTACAAGACCGAAAAGTAGTGTTTTTCAGGTCGAGACAAGCATTAAAGACAAGCTTGAAGAGACCTGCAAACACTAATTTTCGGTTGCGTGACGTAGGTACAATATTTTTTTTAAGACCGTCACTTCGATATACATTTAATTCTTTATTTTATTTTGAAATGCGTCGTATGACTTCTCGTAACGGGCTTTTGATTTTACTAGCAGTAGGTATTTCGTAAGTCGCTTTCCTTGCTGCTACCAAAATTTCTTCTGGAATTTCATTTTCCGTGTCGGATATACAAAATCTGAAATCATATTTTTAAATTTGCGCACTCGCGAAACAAGTTTGACATAGAAAACAAATTAAAAATCAACGAACTGTCACTCGACAGAGTTGTTATCCAGTGGCGGATCCAGAAATACTCCTAAGGGGGGGCCCGTATGCAAAAAATTAAAATAAATCAGTATATTTACATTTTATATTGTGAAAAACATAACACAAATTTTTGTAACAGGCAAACAAAAAAGAATTTTCAATGTTTCAACGGGCTTTAGGGGGGGGGGGGGGGATCCGCCACTGTTGTTATCATAGTAACGAAATCAGGGTAGATTGTATTATCCTCGGTATTATCAAAGAGCGATTGGAAAAATGAAAAAACAGGGACCGGAAAAATCTTTAACACATTATTTTCTGGACAAAAAATTCTGCAGAAAGTGTAGGTATATTTTCTGGTCGGTCTTAAAAAAAATTATTATTTAAGAAATGGGAAACTAGACAGGTCCGGGCTTTAAAATTTCAGTTCTTGCTCAAGAAATTGTAAAAGTTGACCTTCAATTTATTTTCACATGTAAAAAGTCAAAAGTTCACAATTTATTGTCAAGAAAGTGGTTCCATCGGTATATTGTGTTGTCCATCAATGTGCGTCACCATCATTGTCTATTGTTCTTGTTCCAACTATTATTGCCCTGTCCACAATACTTGATTCTTGGTTTAGTGTATATTTTAGTACCTGGTAGAAAGTCGTTTTTGTTTCTTTAGTGATGTTTAAACAATTATCATATTATACAATATTTTAGGGTTAAATTACAAATGTTTTGTAAATTATATCAGCAACCAGCTACTGTATCTCCTGTAAATGTACGCCAATGCCAAATGTCTGGGCCCTTAATATTGGTTTTTCATTCTCAGGCCAAATCTCGATGATGCTCTTTTAAAAACGAAGGCAGGTGGTCAAATACAACATCTGCCTTCCTGTGGAACCAATGGGGTACTTGTGGATTTAATTATTTTATGACGAAATTTGCTGTTTATAATATTATTTATAATCTTTCGTTTTAAATTGGCAGATTTAGATTTACTTAGTCGCACATAGAATGGGGATAGATAATAACAATACCATCAGAAAAATCTTACGTAGGTAGGTAATATTGTAGTACTTTGTAAATTGAAATGTGTTTAATAATAAGTAATGATATTAATTTATTTCTTAATATAGGTAATATGATTTTTGATGTTCACTGAGAATTAAGATGTTCTTTTAAAAATATAGTAGGTATATATTAATTGACATAAAATATAGTAGGTATGGTATACCTACTAGGTACTAAGTAAACAGTAGTATTTATTACATTAATAAAAATGGGATAATACTTAGGTAATCATAAGGTTCTCAAAAGATGAATGAATTCATGTTTTTAGGTAGGTATAGATAGGTCAATAATTTGCTACCTACAGATCATTGGGTATAGGTACCTACTTAATTAGGGTAGGTATAGGTAATAAGGTATATGATGATATGATGAGGATTATTATTATTATAAAACTTTGTTAATCTAAGTAGACATGGTTATTATAATATTAAATTACACCTCAAGCGCGGAGATAGGGGGTGGGGGCAGTACCCAAGTAAGCGATTTTATTACAATAATTACGTAAAGGATTTATAAAAAAAAATATAAAATTTGAAAATACCAGTGTTGTACCTAACATACTTTTCAAAAAAGATTAGAGAATAATTTTGTACCGGCGCCACTGGTTGTCTCTAAGAATGAATTATACTTTCAAATTGGTCATATTAAAGTGTTTAATTAATAATTATGGTCGAAAAAAAAACACTTTATTGATGCCAAATTAACAAAAAAACATTTTTTTTTGTAAAATATACATTAAAAAAAAAACAAAGAAGCTCAGACCTAAACACCAAATTAATGATATACTTAATAATTTTTTTTTTATTTTTTTATTTTTTTTTTACTTTGTCTTATTAGAACTGTCAGCTCCAGTTCATATTTAAAACCTTTTTAAACTTTAATTTCTAATTAAGGAATGTCGAGAGCCAAGATTTTAAACTATTATTACTTCTAAACAAAGAATGTCTACATGACATAAATTTTTTATAACATCTACAATTTTCAAATTTTATATATAATTTTCTCTCCTCACACTTAACGGTGTTGTTTCACCAATATGTGACCTCACACAAAATTATTTCTTTATTAGTCCCTTTAATTAGTCAATTGAATCGACCCTTCATTTTACTCAATTCTTTCTGTTCCTTCTTCACAACAATCAGCTTCTTTCTCTTTTGATTACAAATACTCCTACATTGACACATAACTTACTGCTGTGATAACTTTCTTACTTGGTTTCTGCTTATATTTTACGAATGGCCTCTCGTTAGGTCTATCATTATGTTTGCAGTTTCTCCAAATACCTAACTCTACCTTTTCATTATCTTGTAGCTCCGTTTGGACTGTTCGCACCTATTGTTTTTCTTATTTTCCTTATTCTATTCTCCTGATGATGAATGTATACATATTCGAAACATGTAGAGAATTTACCCTTCAATAAAACTTTATTCTAATATACCAGTGGAGGAAGACTTAAAGTGTCTTATTTCTCTCCTTTCACTAAATTAATGGTTTAGTGGGTAACGGCGATGCCTAATTATCAATGATCTGCTAGCTAGCAGATCATTGCTTATTGTAGCAAATTCGTCAACTAGTTTGTAGAAGGTATACTTAGTCGCACAAAAATTGCTTACAGATATTGAATCCCACGATATATTTAAATGGTGCCATACATGTATTTTACTTTTCCATGTACCTACGCATTTTCTCTGCAACAAAGTGTGCAAAAAATTATAAACAAGTCGTTGCATACGGATTTAAACATTTAAATAATAAGCTTTACAAGGCCCAATAAAAAATTTAAATAAAAACTCGTTTGATGCACAAGAATAAACTAATTAATAAAGAAAATGATCATGATCATAATACCGGAAATGTCAAGGGGACTATATTTTTTGGTAAAATTATTAATGTAAGTATAGGTATTGCGTGATTTCATTTCATCTAGGGTGAGTCATTTTTACAACGTTTTAATTAAGGTTATGTACCTATCGTTTATAAAAGCATTTTTAAAATCAACTTGCATCTTGCATGGCATACGAAATTCATGTATTAAACATCAACTAGGTACAATTTTAAAATAAAGATACGAGGTACTCATAAACAAAGTGTTCAAAAATTTTTCTCGTTTTAACAACAAATTATGTTTTCTAAATAATTTTATCAACAAAAATAACTACCTAAAACATGAACAATTATTCATGTGTACTTAAATAAGTAGATATATTTAGAAAAATCGGAATATCAATACAGCGAGACTACATATCCGTATATTCAAGGAGTGAATCCATCAGCATCCAGTTCCCAAAAATCTTGACAGGAGGAAACGGGAGATATTCGGGAAAAGACCGGCGTGGGTGGTAAACGAAACACTATTCCTCTTGCCAAGAGTTTTTTTTTTAATGAAAATTATACTAGCAATGTACTTACTCCGAATTAATCCACCGATAAAAAACACACACGAATTAGAAAACCCCGCAGAACCACTGAAAATGTTTTGTTTTATTCAAGAGCGACGTTGGAACATCCCGTACCGCAAAAACCGTCGATACGACTAGGGAAAACGATAAAACGAACGCCAATGATCAAAACAACATGCAACGCCTAGCCGAAGAGACCCGAACGTCACAACGTTGCCGGTTTAACTGAGGGTTCCTTTATTTAAAGAATAATAATGGGGGAGGTTTTTTGATTTGTTTTTTGGCTTCCCGGGCCCATCTATGGGTTTTAAATTTTAACAATTTGTCTCCGAAATGAAGACATATTTGGTAATTAACAACGAACAATGTAAATAATTTTACTGAAATTAGCTAGCGAGCTACAACTTTGTGTTCCATTCAGGATTCAGGCCATTCAGGGCCGTCTTTAACTTGTGTAGGCCCAGGGCACTTTAGCATAATGGCATAATGGGGCCTTTATGACTATGACAGAGGACTATTTTATTAAAACAGGCAAAGGGTAGTTAAAACTTAAAGAGGTGATAGAGTAGGTATACCATCAGTTACATCACCTAGCTTGTATATTTTATTTTATAGCAAAGTCAGACCGCCATAATTATGCCATATTATTAAACAGCTTTTATAAAAGCACAAGCAAAGCATCCTTACAATCAACAACCAGTAAGAAAGAAACACGATACTATGAGGCAACGCTGTATTACGATTAGGAAATTCAATAAAATTCTTTTTGTAATCATATTCTTGATCACATGTTTTGTTGGTTGTATAACATATAGACAATTTTGCCAATGACGGGCTTCGAGTGACATCTCTGAATTTTCTTAAAATACACGACAACTCTTACCGCCATCTAGGAACAATTAAATTATAGGAAATTGTAGTTTTTTTTTTAATTAAGGCTAAATAATTTAATATCCTTTAGAATGCTGAAACTTTCTTTTCAAAGCTTAGAATTCTGTAATCAAATTGTGTAGCCATGGTGCATCAACAGAAGTGGTAGCGAAAATAGCTGATAGATGGCACTATGGCATGGAAGAGGTTTAAATTTTATTTCAAGACATGCTCAGGTTTCTAAAAATTAAGAAATTTAGAGATCTGTGGTTAGCTTAGACTAGACAAACATGAAATGTTTTCAGCGGTGTGTGGTGCGGTGCACCGTCGGTAGAGATTCTCGCTCTAAATAATTTTTTGTTATGTGGAACCACGATAAAACCAAACTTAATCCGGATTAAAGTTAATCCAAGTTCCTACAATCGCGCTAGTCCACTCTTTATATTTAAAATAACATAGTTTCTAGGACCTGCACTCAAACAAATCCTTTATTTTTCTGTGCCTGTACTGTGTAGTTGTGATGTCGCGCCATCTCTTAGAGAAATTTGAAAACCACAGAATAAAATTCTGTATTCGGCGCAATTTGACATACCCATAGACTATAGAGAACTAGAGGGTCTAGTTCTCCATACCATAGACATACTGTAGTAGCCTAGCGCATGCACCCTTTTTATTATTATGAATATTATGATATTGCGTCATTTCATAGAAATTCTAAATGAACTATGAAACAAAAACTATAAATCCGGAATCTACAAAATAATTTTTATTAATATGTGGCTGTTGTCATAACCTTATAGAGGCCAAACAGGTAAATCAGTCAAAATGGCGCAATAAAATGTAACCTGGGGCAATTTTTTTTTACAAGAACGACATCGGTAACCTATCAGTGCTGATTGGCGCATGCACCATTTCGGTTAATATGATGTGGCGCCATCTCCTTGGCAAACTCTATACTAAGACCAATTTTGAATTATGCTTTATTCTTGCGCGTGCACCATTCCGTACTTCACGTCAATACTTTAGAATATCGACCTCTATTTGGCAACACTGCATTAGAAATACAGAACCACAGAAAAATAAAGGGTTTGTTTAAAGAACTCTAGGGCCTTTCAAAGAATTTTAATATAAATATTAGACTTCTAAAAAATTCTCCAGAACATTCCCACCCACCCACCCGACTGCATAGTAAGCCTTTAATATATTAATTTTATTGCCTTAATCGTATTTCAATTTCCCTCAGTTTCGTATGATTGAATGTTTTGGCCAAAGTTTAAAACAAAACAGAAATACTTATGAGAAAAAATATTTTATTACACTATTGTCGGAGTTATGACAAAAAATAAAAATGATTTAGTTACACAGGTTTTTTTTTTATAACACCTAGGTACATCCCCTATTAGGAGCAACATTCAGACTTAACAAATTTGAAAGACGCTACATACCAAGTTATAAACTATAAAAATAACATTATTCCTTTCACACATATTGAATATAAAAGTAGACCAAAAACAAATTTCCAGATAAAATATCAGTGTTTTATCTTTAAATTCCATAGCAAGCGTATTGGGTGCATGGGATACCATATTGATTGGTACCTTTTACACTTTAATTAGTTTTAAATAAACTCACTAGTTTTACTTAACAAGCATTTAAAAAAAGGGTTTAAGTCTTTATAATTTTTTTAAATAAAAAATAAATAGTCTTACAAATCTTCATCATCCTCCGGCAGAGCAGTTTCTTGGGCTTCTTTGAGATCCTTTTCGATCTGTTGTTGCCAATGGGGGTCCATCTGTACTTCTGGGGGTACCAAAGCTGGCATGGCTACAAATTCGAGATTGGGGTCGCCAATAAGCTTTCTTGCGAGCCACAGGAAAGGTTTTTCAAAGTTGTAATTTGATTTGGCAGAAATATCATAATACTAAAAACAAAAAATGACAGTTAACATAATGTTATGGCTACTTAAAAATTATGAAATTGAATTATGAATTTTTGAAGAAATACGAATTAGGTAGGTATATAACTTTTTATGTGTGTGGTATAAATAATGGGTAGGCTTTCAAAACTAATAAACTTCATCAATGACTCGTCATCTATTTTTAGCAATTAGATATAACAAAAAAAATCTACAAAATTTTAAATTTGTTTTTTTTATTATTATTCTATGGGTATAGGCACTACCAAAAAATAAAATTTACCCTGCTACATTTCCTAATTTCTTTTAAACTAAAATGCCTTTTTTTGGTATTAGGAAAAACATAAGATGACATTTAAGCAATGTAATTTTACAGCAATATAAAAAACATAAAGAAAGAAAACCCAATGATAAGGCCAAACATTGTTTTAAAATTGGCGCCTTGGGCGGGAAAACGACAACCTGTCAAGCACATAACCAACAAAATTTTAATTTTGGTAATTAATTACCTGTAAATTCTTCTTTCGATGGAAAACAATGCTTTTTGCTTTAACTTTTCTGTCCTTAATATCCACTTTGTTTCCACAAAGCACAATAGGGATGTTTTCACAAACTCTGACTAAATCTCTATGCCAGTTGGGTACATTTTTGTATGTAACTCGTGAAGTAACGTCAAACATAATAATGGCACATTGTCCCTGGATATAATAACCATCACGTAATCCACCAAACTTCTCCTGACCTGCAGTATCCCATACGTTAAATCTGATGGGGCCTCGATTTGTATGAAACACCAATGGGTGAACTTCGACACCAAGAGTGGCTACATATTTCTTTTCAAATTCACCAGTTAAGTGACGTTTAACAAATGTGGTTTTGCCTGTACCACCGTCTCCTACAAGTACACATTTAAATGTGGGCATTTCTTGCTCAGCAGCCATGGTTTCTCTTAAATTTCAAACAACCTAAAAAATGGGAGATGTTAATTAATTGATCTGGAATTTTCTAAGGAGATGTATTTTTATTACTTTTTGGTAATAAACGCTAGCAATTCTTGCAAAAAACACTACTACATAAAGATTAAGGCCCAAATAATAACAGAAACCAACCCAACTTGGTCGTTAGGAAGTATTTTTAATTTTGAAGCTATTTGTATGGCGGTAAAAACGTCTCATAGGAATTTGACATTCAGGGACCGACTTTAACAATACATAACTTGGTAAATAACAATGCAAACACTAAAATATCGACAGCAAAATGTTTAGGGATAAATAAAGAACTTACCTTTGCAAGAAAAAATTCTATAAACTTAGGATGGCACAGAGATTCGCCGATTACTTTTACAATCTTACAAAGTCGTTAGAGATCACAATGGCGTTCACAAGTATCTGAGAACGGCTGGTTGCCGTCCTTGAATGATTTTAACTTATATGTCGAAGTTATACAAAAATTGAACATCAGTTCAAAGATAAAATCAAAATTTAATTATTGTAGGGCCCAAAATTCAAATTCGCTTATTATTTTTGGAGAAAAAAATTAAAAACCATAAAAAATACTCACGTGACGTCACGATAAATCTGACGTCACTCGCACATGCGCTATCCAGGGACGGCACTGCAGAACTCTATCGATTTTTGTTTGGTGGCCGTCCGCTCAAAGTTGGTGGATTTGTCGGGTCTAGTTCTCGTTGTCGTGTCGTTTGTGTAAAATCATTTGAATGGGATTATTTTACAAAACTCTTGTTTAGTGGTGTGTGATTAAAATTGGATCAAAATGACCAAGGATAGATTAGCAGCGCTAGTTGCGGTAAGTCGACCTTATTTCCTGAGTTCTTGAGCCTACTTACTTCATTCACATAGCAGGAAATTTAGCTTGAATGAAAAATCCATGACAACAGTGGCACAGTATTGCTAAATTAAGTTAGATTGCTAATCTGAAGTGTGTTGCCAAAATTTTAACAAGTATTTAAAAAGAATAGATCAATTTCAACTGTTGCTAAAGTTCCTTTAAAATCAAGGAGGTTAGGGAAAAATTGCTAAATGTCATTTAAATCAAGCCCCACCCCTTGAATGTGTCACATTCATTTATTTTGACTGGTGGGCTCCTATGACTTAATACTCCCATTTTGGCGGGCGATTTAAAATTTTTAATTTTTTTTTAGGCCCAAAGCGACGACGACGATGTTGGACCTGACGACGTCGCTGTCACCGTCGAGGGTCGCGATGGCTTTATGGATGCTTTCTTTCAAGAGGTAGGTATTATTTGTTATAAGATTTAAATAGGTTATTTCGTTACTTGGTTTTTACTCAAATTGAATATTCTACTGCCTGAGGGTTTTTAAATCCAACTTTAAAGATTTTCCCAGTCATCTATGGTTCGGTTCAAATAACTCCTCCACCTAATTCGCAGTCTTAAAGTCTGTTAAACAGCTTTAGTTCTTATGGACATACTTAGTGTCCCTTATTGAACTTTACTTAAATCAAATATTATACCTACCTATAGGTGTCATTTTTATACTGCACAAATTGGTTCCTATAAGGTAACGGACCAATTATATAGACACTTTTAGAAAAAAAAATGAGATGCTCAAATGTATTTGATAATTTAAAGTAAAAAAATATTGTTAAATACTACTACTAAATATTTAATAATAAGTGACGGTCTTGAATTTCTTTTAGTACCTATGTCTTAAACTTAAAAAATTTTTGAAACAACAAAAAAAAATTAAAAAAATTAAAATTTTTTTAAAAAAAAAACCAATTATGGACTACCCTTTAATTTCAAAGACCATTTATTGACACCCCAATTATGGACACCTAAGTTTCTGACAATTGTGGGTCATAAATAATAATACTTCATGACTACTACTAAAAAAAATACAAAAGGAAACATATTCCTGCAACTATATTCTATATATATTCTTAAAATTTAGGTGTTTAGGGAAGGGTGTCCATAATTGGTAGGGTGTCATAGGTATGTTACCTTAGATACAGTTGGCAAATAGATAAATTTATAAAATTGTGCTTTAGTATAAAGGCAATCCCATACTCCTTTTCTGCCTTTGTTACTGAATACCATTTTCCATACCTCAATTTCTAGCCTGTTTTATAGGTAGCCTAAGTAAGCAATTCGATTAATGGATTAATCAAAATATGGATTACGTACCTACCTACTTATAGGTATACAGCTGTTGTATAAATTTATTTGCTAACAACTGTAGATATTACCCTTGAAACAATATTTAACTGTAAAGTATTCCACTTATTCACAAATTACATCAGCTTATAAACTTAACGAATAGCAGACTTTATTTATTCCTTACAAATTACAAAAAAAATCCTTGGCTGCCAATCAATCAAAACGTTTCTAAACTTTTGATTTTGTCTTTATTTAGTTGTCCAAGATAAGGGTAGCTAATACCTATTGGCTGTCAAACTATCACGTGAAATTTTAAAGTTCTGTCTGTTCAAAATGCCAACAAACTCTATCATTTTCTAATCTCGAACTAATTATAGGTAAGTTGATTAAAAAAATTCTGAAAAACTCGTTGAGTGTTAGGTGTCAGCTAGAATTTGACTACCACCAAAAAAGGTTGTATTTTGTAACTCTTATGGGTTTTTTTATAGCTTATCGAGGCATAAACTAGTAGGTATATTAATAAAAAAAATACAAAGTTGAGATTTAAGTCTATATACCTACCTACCAACTATGGGTGATGGGATGGTATGGTTAGGACCCTCAAAATTTCACAATTTTTGACAGAGAAACCTAAAGAGTATTTAATTTTGAGTAATTATATATAAAAAATTATTTAATATTTTGATACAAGGAAGTGTATGTGACATGTGATGCAGCAATTACAGCAAGCGTACCTACTTTATTATGGAATACTTTTATTTCCTACCCAATTCTTATCCATAGGGATTACTAAAGTATATGCTGTATGCAAAACAAATAGCTAAAAAAGGGCTGATTATTATTAAAAAAATCGTTTTTATTGACAATATAAAATTACGACCTTGGTATTAATTTATCATATCAAAACAGCTTTCTTTTAACCACAAATTATCGAAATTGTTTTCGACAGCTTCTACTTTTAGGAAATGTGAGATTAAAAAAAGCAACGTTGTCAAAAGATGTATATATATTCTCAGTTTATACATTAAAAGGGACTTGTGATATACCTACTCTCCAATCGGTTCTAAAAGATGTATTGGGAACCGGCGAGGGAACCGGTTTGTTCGTTGTTATACCCAGAACATTTTTTTTTAAATTTTTTTTTTCAACCAATACTTTTTAACTGAATTGGCCGAAAAAAAGTCAAATCCTTTATGAATTTCCTATATCAATTTATATTTTACACCAAGTCTGACAATACTGTTAGGAATGATTAACGTAACGGGTAGTTTTCGCATAAAAAAATAACTGTCAAAGACGACCTTTATTTTTTCCTTTTTTTTTTTTTAGAGAAAAACAGGTAATATTCTTCAGGCATTCTTAATATTAGGAAAACAACTTTCCACGTTTCTTTCTTGCCTGAGTTTATAAATCCATCTCTCCTGACTAATACCTACTTTTTCATTATCGTAATTTTTTTCAAACTCATGGTAAAGTAACTTTAAACTGGATGAGTTAATTTCGCAATTGATCCTCTAAGTCATTGTTGTATGTTTCTGCTAAGTTTTGAGCTGCTGCCTGCTGCAATTATCTCTTCTTTACTAAGTAGTAAGTACCTATGTATATTCAATTTGTTGAGAAACCGAAAACGAGTATCAATTAGCTTTGTATGCCTCAATCCTCCGCAATGATAATTCATATTGATCTAAGCAAGGAAATTCCGAGTTCGACATTTTTCTGATGGGGTCAGCCTCTTGGTGCTTGGACGCAGTCACGAGGTGACAAATCACCTTTATTTTACGTTTTCGCTTTTCATTCCTGATTTAAAAAATTGAATCAGAATCATTTTTCACCTCCTGTACACTGCCCTCCTAGTGGAGAACGCAGTAACTTCCAAAATTTTCGATTTTGAGGTTTTTACATATTATTGTGTAGAATACAATTCTCTATCTTTAAAAAAATTATTGTTTTTTAAAGAAAATTGCAGCATCTGATTTTTCTAGTCAAGAATACAGCATTTTACTGATGCCCATTAAATACTGCGTTTTTCTTAAAAGCAAAGCACATTGCGGCTCATGATTTTCTAGTGGAAAGCGCAGTATATTTTACACTGGTAAATATGGCATATTTCGTTTTTGTTAAGAAACGCTAATGCAAGCTCTAAGAAATACTAAACAAAAACGCAGTATGCTCAATAAAAAAAATTCCTTTTTCCAAATTCATTGAAACCTACTTATATCAAAAAAAATTGTTTTATATTTTTTTATCAATCTGGTAAAAGAAAAAATTAAAAATATTCATTTATAAAAAAATACTAGCGAAAAAAACGTTTTTTGCGTTTTTCTCAAAACTAACGTGCAGTAAGTTGCTGCGCTTTTCACTAGGAGGGCAGTACAACAGTGGTCGCGGGGTTCTTTGTGGTTCAAGCCCATAAGCTGCAGCCTAGGTAGCCTATATATGCTTAAATCAGGCACTGCATAAATTCATGGCAATCATATAAAATTTGCTGCCACAAACGGGATAGCACAAATCGTCCTTTTTAAGGTTAAAAATTGAGACGGTTTTCTTTGTTCATTTCTATCAATAACCTACCATAATAATAATAATTTTGACAAACATAATAATAAATGTAAATCTTAAAATATATGAAGTGTAGTGTAATCCTAATCAATCAATAAAATTATCCTTTTATCTGAGGTGTGTTTCAAACCCTACACCTACGCCTTAGATTAGTGAAGTCAATAAAATAATGAGTCATCATGGAAATACATGATACGGAATTGCAGGTTGATGTGTGGCAAGGCTGAAATTAAAACAGGTGTCGAGGAAATGTATTTACTCACACCTCATATCTGACTTACCATAAACAACAATGCAGCCATATTTCTGTTCTTTATATTGTCATTGTTGTGCAGTTTATATGCTTTACAAATTATTTTTAGTAATTTTTACTCATCAGAGAACAATTTTTGTTTTAATGTCATTTTCTCTGATGACCAAACATTTTTTTTTGTAAAAACTAACAATTTCACTAAATTTTGCTGTTGATCCTCTACCACATAAAAAAAATTCTACGGTTTCAGTTTTTAAAATTTTGAATTATTTACAGAGAAAATAATTAAACAAAATCGCGCCGCATCTACCGAAATGAATATCTCTATAATATTGTTTCTTGTGTCTAATCTGTTGTTTTCTATTTAAATAAAGGGCCTTTTCACTATAGCCGAATTCATCATATTCAGCATTAACATCCAGACCCTATTGAAAATACATCCCAATAATAAAAATCTTCCTGGAGGGGCACAAACCTTTCCTAGAGACAATTAAAAAGACGCCGCGAAAGCAGACAGTTTGAAAACATGAGATCGAAACCTTATTACGTCATCCCATTATCAGCGCAATTATTTTATTTGTCAGCCTCGACGGATTATATTGCTATCCTTGTTTTGATAACCTAAATATACAACAACCCGCCCCATATTCAGGTAGATGCGGCGTTCGATTGGTTTTCTCAAAAGCTCTTCAATTGTATGAATTTTAATTCTTTGATATTTCTGTTTAGGTGGAAGAGATACGGGAAATGATAGATAAGATTCAGGCTAACGTTGAAGAAGTTAAGAAGAAACACAGTGCCATTTTGTCAGCACCGCAAAGCGATGACAGTAAGTACCATATAATTTAGATTTAATTTACACAATTTAGTTTTTTCGCACCAATTTTTTCAGTTTTCTTGGTTTTCTTTTTATCAAATACTAAATTTTTTTTTGTCATGATGCATCAAAAAGGAGATGCAACTGGCACAGTGATGTATAGCGCGTATTTATTTGTAACATTGCAACTGACAAGCCAACCTGACCTCGTTGGTCGTCACAACACCTTTTTGTACCTTCTACCATCTCTTTTTTTCTATGGTGTGGTGGAATTTACTTATTTTCTGGTTTCAATTTTTTGGCCCGTCGCTACTGGCGACTTTACATGGCATGGCATAAAATGACAAATAAGTAAACACTTAAGAGATAAAGAAAAATGGAACCTGCCTCAAAAATGCAAAAAATAAACTAATCGTTTTAGGATAACAATATTTCCTGCACTCGACACTTTAAACATGCACGATACAACCTTTGTTCGGAAAAATAAATAACTGTTTTAAGCTGCTTACAGTCCTTTATTCAGTTTTATGTGGGAATATTCGTCAAAATATCAAAAAACGAAATTTTTATGCCCTGAATCGGCACTATAAAGATAAGGTGAATTGGAACCGTATTGTTTGGAGTTGTTCTAGTTAAGTTTTTGTAAATATTCTTTAATAGCAAATTAGCTTGCCAGTAATTTGGCAATGCTGCATTGTAGCACAACTGGGCTGATGTATTAATCTCGCGTTGTAAATAGTTCCTATCTCTTTGTACCGTGCGAGCAAAAATTATTTGCATCAAAGAGGGCTTGGATTAAAAAACGTAGGGCTTGGTTTAGATCACAATGATATAGGGACGATATATCTAACCAAATCTAGGTTAAAATTTTGTCAAATTCATATTATGACATGATATGCCAAACTAATGAATAATAAAATAAGTAGACAAATACAAATTTATTTTTGTTGTTTACAAAATTAACAAAGTAAGAATATACAGAAAGAAAAAGAAAAATAATTACATAAATTGCTGAAATTGGCCAACGCCATGGTCCAAGCATAAATTCACACTTCTCTTCATATTTTCGAAAGTGTTGACCAGCATCTCTGGAGAAATGTTACCACATTTTTGGATAATCCTTTTGTGTATATTCTTGGAATAGTTGCACTTTATAAGGAAATAAATTTAGCTGCTTCTTAAGAATAGACCTGCATGTTCCATAAGATCTTCCCACTTCTTGCGACAGGCGTCTTATACAATTTGTTGGCGTATTTTGCATTATTTCACGAACGTTTACAACAAGTTCTTCTGTTCTTACAGATGGTTTTCCTGCTCCTTTTTTGTGCTGTATAGAACCCCTGTTTCCCTAAACACAGCCACGGTTCTTTTCAGGCAATGATAAAACTCCCCAGCAATAAAAAAAGCAACGTTAGGAAAATGTTCGTGAAAATCGTCCATGCACACACCCGGATTGTATTGCCACTCACCATTTACTCTAACCCCGTTTCGAAAATACGCTTCAACTATGAATGTTTTGTGCTGTTCCGTAAAGCCCATTGTATGAATTGTTCAAGAAATTGGAAAAATTAGCAATGAATCCAATTACTTGTAACGACTGTCAAAGATGACGGAATAACTGATTGATTGTTAATTCAGGTAGTTACTGACACCCAACAGGTATTAAGATCTACGGTTAAGCATTACGTCCTTAGATGCAAGGCCTTCTTTGATGCAAATAATTTTTGCTCGCACGGTATAAGACCAACAAATAAATAATTTTTATCTGAGCTTCCGTCGCAGAAACAAAAGTTTATTATTGACCCATCTTAAAAGGGTTTTATTTTATTCTATTTAGTACAATTTTCCGCCATATTCTCTACTTCATATTCCAAGGAAATTGCGTTATGACTCTAGCACCACACGTAATCTTATTATAAGGGCCCGGGTTATTTAATCCATAGGCTTTCTAGACCATTACTTTTACATTAGTACTTTCCATTTGCTTTTATTGATATTGGGCTTAGACAGGCCTCGATTTCGAATATTCTGTTTTTCCCCTTCGTTTGGAGTTGGTATATAAGACGTGGTATTTTGTTTGATATTTAAAAAAAAAATAAATGTAATCTTTTTTAATGTTGGGATAAAAACAGCGTGAGATTTCACTTATATAAAACAAGACGTATTGGCGTTGGTACAGGCCTTTTTCTTATTTACTTTTTTAAGCGATTTCGTCGAGAGTTTCTTTGTTTTGGTGATGATTTAATTTGGTACACTAATGTCGGGTTGAATAACAATTTTTATCGACAATTACCTAACCAGACAACTTGATGACATTAATTATTATGCATTCACAGACATTATTCTATTATGTTATAAAGATAAAAAAGGTATTTATAAGAGCCTATATGAGAAAAAAATTTCCATATTTAAATATTAATCTTATATAATCAAGGTAGGGGGGGGGTGGTTTGACCCCCCCCCCCTAAAAACGATACTATCTACTATACAGTGTGACCAGTAAAGTCCGCATCATATGGGATTTTTTTTTATTAATAGCTTTATTCAAAATTTGACTTTGGCATCAAGTTCTGCTTCGATCGAGATGAAAATTAAGCAAAAAAATATGTAGTAGGTAGTCACGGGATTCGCATTAAATATCTGTCAAATTTTAATTTTTTCCAAAAAATAATTCAAAAGTGGGGTTATTTCTGAAGGCATCGAAAAAAGTTATTAAAAAAGTTTTTTTTAAATGCAGTTTCTAGCCCACATGCAAAATTTCAGCTGCATAAGATAATTTTGATTTTTACCCACCACTAAAATTTATTTTCCACTTAATGAACACTTTACTGATGACACTGTGTTATTTTTTGTCTTAATATTAGGGTGTATTACTTTCAGACACAAACTACGTTTTAAAAAATACTTATTTTATGAAGTTAACTTATACAGAGTCCAAAACAAATAAACTTTGCATCACAGGCGACCAAATTTTAATAGCCCAATTTTGATTTTGTAGAAAAACACACATTTAATATGGCGCTACTTTAAAGAAAATGTATCTGAAATAAAGCATTGTCAAAACTAAGAAGTTTTATGTAGGTTGCGTTAAGTCTTATTTTGCAAAAGTGGTGCAATTTACAAAATATGGGTAAAAATCAAAATTATCTTATGCAGCTGAAATTTTACATGTGGGCTAGAAACTGCATTAAAAAAAAACTTTTTCCAATCACTTTTTTCAATATTTTTAGAAATAACCTCTCTTTTGAATTATTTTTTGGAAATAATAATTAAAATTTGACAGATAATGCGAATCACGACTACTACTATTTTTTTGCTTAATTTTCATCTCGATCGAAGCAGAACTTGATGCCAAAGTCAAATTTCGAATAAAGTTATTAATAAAAAAAAATCTCATATAATGCGGACTTTACCTACTGGTCACACTTAGTGATGTAACATTCTCAGTAATAATCTTTTGGAGAATATTCTCGAGAATATTCTCAAGAATATTCTCAAGTTAGAGAATTTTCTGAGAATGGTAAGAAAACCGCTAGAAATAGCAATAAAAAGAAATTAAAAATTACCTATTCTGCTTATTTTTGGCAAATGTCAAACGGCGTTAATCAAACAAAACGTAAAGAAATAAAATTTTTATTTAAAAAACATAACATACCTTCCCAAGAATAACTAAAAACTAAACAAAAAAACAGTCAAATAAAGAAAGATCACATTTAACTATTAAAAACATACGACGTTCGCGCTTCTAGGGACTTCCCTAAATCACTGTTGCCAGACGTAAAACACTGTTGCCAGAGTTATAGAAAAGGAAAACTCAAAATTTTTAAAATCATTGCAAAATTTTTCAGCGTAAATCGAGGCGGTGTAAATTACGTAGAAAAACTTCTCTAGAGAATATTCTCGGGAGAATTTTCTTACAGAGAATATTCTCGAGAATATTCCCGTTCTCGAGAATATTCTCCTCTCACATCACTAGTCACACTGTATAGCATAACATATTCTTTCTTTTTTACGGAAGTAGTCCATTATCTCAAAGTGAAGCTGTTGAGATATAGGGAAAAAACCCACAATATAGTAATATTTGTGGAGACGACTGTGGGTTTTTTTCCCTATATTTACTTTCTTGCCTGGTCACATGGCATTTTGAATAATCACGAAAACAAACATGTACAACCGAATGAAAAAGCCTTGTTTTCCCGAAGTTTCGTCTATGCCTGAATGCTGCCCGATATATGCACTTCGACCAGGTTTGGCCTATTGTGCTCACCCCTTGTTCTTTTGATAGCCGCACTCGGTGATTCCAGGTTTGCCGATGATTTGTTGCCTCGTACCTTGTATGCATTTTTTATTACGTCATCGGTCTTTCTCGTTATATATTAAGTCCATTGCGGCCAAAAAGAACAAAGAAATTTGCTTTAACCTATAAATTTCGGGTTGGATGTACATTTTAAATTTATTTTTATAATGTACAGATTGTCCCAAAAACACCAAACGCGATACCTGCAAACGCGAAAGAGGAACCATATTTCCCCGAATTCTCCAGAACAGCAGGAGCGTCAGATACAGTGTGTGTAAAAAGTCTGGAAACGGCTTAATAACATCACAATTTACTGGCCGATTTAAACCAAATTTGGTACAGTTGTGTAAGAGGATCTAACGCACCGAATGACGATATTGGCGTTGTTGCCAGCTTTTTAGTTAGTCTGGAATTCGAACGAATTTTATATTTTTAAATATAACACCCAGTATATTTTTACATTTTTAAATTCCACATAAAATTATAATTATTTTTTCTTAAATGCATTATTAGTCTATACTTCATAGTTTCCGAGATATTGACTCTCGAAAAGTGACATTTTTGAACTTTGACAGCTTATAACTTTCTAACAGTACGTCTTAGAGCAAAACGGCTTACATGTCCCTATCTTCAATTTTTATTATCTTTCCAAAAAAATCAACTTCCAGTTAAACCGGAACAACTATATTTCCTGCTTTCTAGTTACATCCGGTTTAACCGGAAGTTGATTTTTTTCGGAAGATAATAAAAATTGAAGATAGGGACATGTAAGCCGTTTTGCTCTAAGACGTACTGTTAGAAACTTATAAGCTGTCAAAGTTCAAAAATGTCACTTTTCGAGAGTCAATATCTCGGAAACTATGAAGTATAGACTAATAATGCATTTAAGAAAAAATAATTATAATTTTATGTGGAATTTAAAAATGTAAAAATATACTGGGTGTTATATTTAAAAATATAAAATTCGTTCGAATTCCAGACTAACTAAAAAGCTGGCAACAACGCCAATATCGTCATTCGGTGCGTTAGATCCTCTTACACAACTGTAACAAATTTGGTTTAAATCGGCCAGTAAATTGTGATGTTATTAAGCCGTTTCCAGACTTTATACACACACTGTATATTAAGTCCATTGCGGCCAAAAAGAACAAAGAAATTTGCTTTAACCTATAAATTTCGGGTTGGAGGTACATTTTAAATTTATTTTTATTATGTACAGGTTGTCCCAAAAACACCAAACGCGATACCTGCAAACCATAGACAATTTACCTTTAGATACCTACAGCTTATCTCCTGCGCAAACAAAAGTTACGTTTTATGGGTGAAAAAATCCGTCCGAGCGCATGACTCGTCGGTCAGCTGTCTTCATTCGGGGAACCTTCGTGCATGCGCACAAACCTCGTGTTATCGGCCGTCCTACTTTATCGACAATAATCGATGCGCTCAAGGATACTCTCCAGAACCGGCTCGGCTGCCATTTTTGTTATTGTGTTTTAAGGTTTCTCTTCTCTGCGGATTCCTTGTAGTTTTCTAAAGTTTTCAGCTATCGGATCGGCTATCGTGGATTGTGGGACTGGTGTTTAATATTTATGGATTTCTGGTTTTTGTGTAGTTTAGTTAGTGAATTGTGTTTGTGCTTATAGTGACTCGGATTGTAATATAAACAATGACTAGTACTAGTTGCAGCCGTTGTATAATTGTATTATGCCCAAATAGGGGTAAAATAAACCCTCTATGGTGGCATATGAGCAAGAATTTAAATTTTAAAGCCCGGACCTGTCTTTTTTTCCCAATCGTCAAACGATAATGTTGCAGTGCGCCTGTCTAATAGTTCCCAGTTTTGTTTACATGCGCGAGGCCATAAAACTGCCACATTCGTGATTATTGTTTGTTTATCTAAAGGTAAATTGTCTATGCTGCAAACGCGAAAGAGGAAACCAACTTCCCCGGATTCTCAGCAGCAGGAGCGTCAGTTATAAACAACCGATGTGCCGCAAAAGAAATATTTTTGACTGGTGAAAACAAACAGCGAAAGGTGGAATTTTGTAGGGAACAGTGGCGTAGATAGCTTTTCATTCTGGGGGGGGTCTCGGGCTATTTCCCCGCTGGAGGCGCACCGCCGGAGGCGAAAAATTTTTGGGGTGCCACGCCCTAAAATTTTGTTTTGAGCTCTCAAAAATGTAGCTTTAAAGTATCAATTCAACAAAGTTTTCCCTGTTATTTTGAAATGGATAGATTTTTTAAAAAATATACCCATTTCTTATACAGTGTCCGCAAGAAAGTCCGCATCAAATGGGATTTTTTTTTATTATTAGGTATAGGTAAAAATTGAAAAGGCAGTTCGTTTTTGCTTACCTAAAAACCAAAAATGACGTATACTGAAGCAGCTGCACGACTTGCGTTACCTGTCAAATTTTACATTTTTAATAAAATAGGTTCAAAAATGCCCTGATTTAACAAAATATCGAAAAACTTTATTCGAAAAAGTTGATTATTTAGGCATTAAGTAAAATTTCAACGAAAGCTTCCAATATTTTCTTTTTGTACATCTGTTTACTAACTTAAGAAAAATGAGAAACGTCTGTTTTAACAAAACTGATGTAATTAGATAAACTTTGCATCAAGCAAACATTACATACTAATCAATAACAATTTCAGTTTTTGAAGCAAAACAAATAATAGGAAACAAAAACTTTACACAAAATTGCATTAAGATTATAAATTAAGTAAAGGCAAATGGTTTTACTTCGATGTATAAAAGTTAATCTACGAGGGTTGATCAAAATTTTCAAGAACCTGGCAAAAAATAAAAATTGTATTAGACTGTCAAAATTTCGTACAGAGACTAAAAATGCCTAAATAAACAACTTTCTCAAATAAAGTTTTTCGATATTTTGATAAATAATGGCATTTTTGAACCTATTTTATTAAAAATGTCATATTTGACAGGTAACGCAAGTCGTGCAGCTGCTTCAGTATACGTCATTTTTGGTTTTTAGGTAAGCAAAAACTAACTGCTGTTTCAATTTTTACCTATACCTAATAATAAAAAAAAAATCCCATTTGATTCGAACTTTCTTGCGGACACTGTATAACGTAACGCGAGCGTTTTGGCGTTTTTATTTTGATAAGCACTAATGGAATTAAAAGGAGATAATTTTCTTTTTTTCAACAATCCTTTTTCTTTGTGGCTTTGAATATGTTGATTGTTAATTGTTTAACTTACGTATCGTGATATTGTCTTACTATCTCTGGGGGGGGGGTCCAGACCCCCTGGACCCCCCCCATATCTACGCCACTGGTAGGGAATATCTGAACCAGAATCATTTATGGGAAAGAGTAATACTTTCTGACGAAAAAACATTCTAATCGTGAAACAGCTGCAAAATTCTTTTATATAGGTACTTAGGTACACTGAGGAAACTGATCTAATACAACAGGTTTGTATTCATAGGTTATTTTGTATTCACCCATATTAAATAAATTGCTAGTGTATCAAACCCGCTTTAGTGTTATATATCAATTTCAGATTTGCTAGAACAGTGTTTTTTATTGGTAGTAATCAGTTCCATTAGCAACACAGTTTTGTTGAAAAATGAACTACTTTTAATACAGCAATTTTGTTTAGAAATAAATTGTATCTTCTCAATGCGACGCATTTTGTTCCCAGTAAAGGGCATTATCTACAATTGAGAAAGTAGAACAGCGTCCCCAAAAACAAATTGTATCCGTTAGAACCTATAATCCACAAGACGTCGGTGGTGGTTAGTAGCGATCGGCAATCGCCGCACGCCGTAGTATTAGTTTCAACGTATTTGTTGCGCAGGTCAGGTCACAACGTTGTTCGGAGTCTTCTAGCTGTCCTGTCTGAATTTGATTGATGTTTCAATTAATTTATTTTTTGCATGTCAGATAAGGCAATAGAAGATTCTTATTTTGCGCAACCCATCGTTAGTATTAGACTTCATAATCTATGGACGAATGTTACCATCTCAGTAAACCATGTTGCATAATAGATAAGCATAATATGCAATGTTAAACGACAAGAACAATATCACACTAGAAGCTATTTAAGTTTTTGAGGAGGTATATTATGCTTATTAGCCGTTGCAAGCAAATATTATTATGATAGATGTCAATTTTCATTACAACTACCAGTGGAACTCATACAGTATATAAAACCAGATTACACCCCCAAATAGAACTTGATAATTACTGTGAGTTCAGAGCAATAATGGCTATACTCTATTCTATGGTAGCATTAACTCCTAATTCCTATTGGCTAAATTACCGTGATATTATCACTACACAACGGTCTAACAATTTTCATTGTCTTACAGTAGGAAAGCGCGTTGCTGTCACATATAGTATCAAACAATTGTCTAAAGAGAATGTGAATACTTATAAGGAATATAGAAGGTTTTTTTCTCAGTGTACAGATACATCCAGAAACATGGGGTATGATATATATATATAATAATAATAATATATATATGGGGAAAAAAACACACAGTCGTCTCCACAAATAATTTATAAAAAGTCAGTTTATGCAGGTGGACATGTTTCGGCACTAGAAAGTGCCATCATCAGCACCGAAGGGCTAAAATAAATTAAGAATAGAAAAAGAATGACAAATCAGATCAATGTATGTACTTACCCCAAGTGCCACTTACTCGAATGAATGTAAACAAATTTTAAAAACATGAAAAGGACAAGAACATGTTGTATAATTGGACGAAAACAAAGTTAAAATATTTAAAAAGTGTTAAAAAATTAAAAATCGATTTTAAAAAACCGAAAGGAGTTTCCTCCTCTTTTATTTCCCGTACATAGCAAACAACTTGATTAGACGACGATGACAAGTCAAAAAGGAGGATAAGTAGTGACATCTGACAAAGTAGCGCAAAAGCAAAAAGTTCCCAATATAAATGGGAACTGGCGTGAAAACGTGGTTCTCGGGGCAAGAAACGGACATCTAGTTGTACAGTGTGCAAAGTAACAAATAACAGTTATCGGCAAGAAAGCGAGTAACCTTTCTTGCCGATAACTGTTATTTGTTACTTTGCACACTGTACAACTAGATGTCCGTTTCTTGCCCCGAGAACCACGTTTTCACGCCAGTTCCCATTTATATTGGGAACTTTTTGCTTTTGCGCTACTTTGTCAGATGTCACTACTTATCCTCCTTTTTGACTTGTCATCGTCGTCTAATCAAGTTGTTTGCTATGTACGGGAAATAAAAGAGGAGGAAACTCCTTTCGGTTTTTTAAAATCAATTTTTAATTTTTTAACACTTTTTAAATATTTTAACTTTGTTTTCGTCCAATTATACAACATGTTCTTGTCCTTTTCATGTTTTTAAAATTTGTTTACATTCATTCGAGTAAGTGGCACTTGGGGTAAGTACATACATTGATCTGATTTGTCATTCTTTTTCTATTCTTAATTTATTTTAGCCCTTCGGTGCTGATGATGGCACTTTCTAGTGCCGAAACATGTCCACCTGCATAAACTGACTTTTTATAAATTATTTGTGGAGACGACTGTGTGTTTTTTTCCCCATATCTTCACGGCTCCACTCTGAGATAATGGACTACTTTCGTAAAATAATATATATGTTAGGCTGGGGACCCAGGAGTTTTGCAAATTGTCCAGGGAAAACTGACTATTGCTGCATCGAGATAATCTGGATGGATGGAATACACAGGGATCCAAGCGCAATGGATACCCTGGGGCGGGTAGACCACGCCTTTTATATTAGAGTTAATTCCGCTGGGATGGCCGCTTTGATTTTGCAAAAGGCTTTTAATACATCTTACCGCCGTTGTCGGGATTGCTAAACCCTTTTTTTTTCTGTGGGGATTGCTCGGGTCATGGCTACCCATAGACTCCTAACAAGAACGAAACGGCCGTCGTGGTGGTCTATACCCGCCCCAGGGTATTTATTGTGCTTGGATCTCCGTGTATTCCAATATTTATTTATTTATCGTATGGCAATTCAGACACAGTAACCTTAAAAGCTAATTCTCACATACAAGTTAATAAAACAAATAATAAAACTTAAGAATTTCACAAACAAATATCAAGTCGATTAATATAATCTATCGACTCGGCGGTTGCCAGTAAAAAGTCTTCAGATCTACCCTTGTAGGATCTTGTGGGGCATTCCTCCGTGATGTGTTTAATCGTTTGATATTCTCCGCAGTCGCAGTGTGGTGATGGTTGTGCCTCATTTGCGCATCTGCCATGTTGCGTTCTAATTCTGTTGAATGCAGGGCATATTATTGCCTTGTTGAGTCCATTCTTGAGTCCATGCATTGGTCAGATTGAACTCCTCTTGTATTGCTGAACTTGCCGTTTTAGTCGGTGGATTTCTGGAGCGGAGACGATTGTGGTTAGCGTCCTCAATATCTTGATGTATTGGCAGGTTTCTGTTTTCCATTTTTTTTTGTACTTTCGTGTAAGGGCATTTATCCGTCTCAGCTGTGGGGGTGGGATATGGCTTAACACTGGGGCATAGAGTTGTGTAGTTCGCGAACGAACTAGTTTAAAAGATCGAATCTGACAACTGAACTAAAAGATTCAATCAGTAATTACTGAGAGATTGAAACAAGGCGAACTAAAGTCTAAACGGAATGAACTACGCAAGCGAGAGCGAGACGACCGAGATTATAGGTTTTGTCACCCGACCGACCGATGCATGCCGCGATGATTTCGAACTATTTCGGTATGGAAATGAATAAAAAATATTGTCGCGGTGTCTACTGTATTTTTTGTAAATTTTATATATAATTTAAATTTTAAAATATTTCTTTTACTTCACTATGCCAGTATAAATCAGTGAACTAAATGAACTAAACGAACTAGTCTTTTGAACTATTCACTTTATTGAACGAGAACGAAAGATTGAAATCGGCAAAATGAACTAAACTTCCCAGCACTACTGGGGCACAGTATTCAGCTGTCGAGAAGACAAGTCCCAGAGCGGAGCCGCTGCTCCGCTCTGGGACTTGTCTTCTCGACAGCTGAATACTGGAGCAGCGCTGCAGTGTGGAAGCCGATGCTCCCCAAGAGGTACCGCATAGCTTCTGGATTATGTTGTTCCTTGTTTTCAGCTTCTCGGCGGTTTTAGTTAGGTGTTCTTTAAATGATAGTGTTCTGTCGAGAGTCACTCCCATTATAAAAGACAGTTACCCACTTGTCCGATATGCCACAATATTAGCTTTTAATTATTTTCGCGGACACTATATTATCTTCTATTTCTATTATTATTTATTGTGTTTTTTGTCCATTTTTATAGTCTAGGAGCAACACTTTTTTTCTTGTACCAGTTTTTTTTGGCCGCAGTAATATGCGGTCAAAAATAAAAATTCATTAAACTCACAGCCATTCGGATATTACCATAAAGAAGCCGTTTAATAGGACATTATAGATTGATTTAGATAGAAACCTTATCGTGATCGCAGCGCGGAATGTATAGCCTATTTTTTTATCGCCAAGTTCTAAAAAAATATCCTAAACCGCAGTCATCCGTCTCCGAAATTAGCCTAGCGACAGGATCTCTCCCGATCTCGCCTTTAGGTTAGCCTACCGGGAGAACTCCCCTTTTATTAATGATAGGCGCTGGAGGATCGAAATGTGGGTAAGCGGGTTTAAAGAAAATGGATGTTGCTACATCATTCATCGTCACAACGAACAAAATGGATTATTCACATTTGAAGGATGTGGTTTCTTCCATTTAGACTGCAGTCGTTGATTGTCGTCGTTGAGACATTGAAAACACAAAAGAAAGAAAAAAATTTTTTTTTCTTGTTCGGTTTTAGTTTTTATAGGAACATTTTTAGACTCGAATTACTAAGAATAGTTCACTTTAATGAGATTATATTATGTTAAAACAATTTATTTCTTCCAATTAGTTATTTTAAGGAAACCAATCGTATTCACTAAATGGGCCTTCATTTAAATCCAACGACGATTTTTTATTTATTAAATAATTCCCAACGAACTTTAGAAGTCCATTACAGGGAAAATATTACACTAACTTAAAAATAAACAAATATAAACAAAATTTTTTTACAAAAATATAGAATTACAATACAGAATACAATACAAATAAAATTAATAAAATAGTCAAATTTAAATCAATTTTAAAACTAATTTCCGAATAAAATTAGAGTGCTTTTATTTTTTAAAAAAATACAATTTAGTTTTCTTTTTAAAGAGTGTCAATTTTTTTATATTTTTATACATATTTGGTAGGGTATTATAAATTATAACCCCATTGTATAATAATGATCTTTTACCAATATTGCTTTTAATATTTACTGCTAAAATACTTTCATTTTGCCTTGTGTCATGATTATGTACGGTATTTAATTTTTGGAATGTGATTTTTGATTTTTTTTGATGAGTGGATATTAAATGAATAATTACACATATTTTTAATTTATACAAATTTTCTAAGTTTAAATATCCTAGTGGTTTGTATAAATTTATTGTTGGTTCTAAAAAAGGAAGCTTGTAAATACATTTAATAAGTTTATTTTGTAATTTTTTTAAAGGGTTTATTATTGTAGAGGTAGCAGATCCCCAGACGGATATTAAATATTGAAATTTAGAATAAATTAGAGAAAAATAAATATTTTTTAAAAGCTTAATTGGTAAATAATATCTTATTTTATAAAAAATTCCAATCAATGGGGTAATATTTTTCCTGAGATAATCGATATGTGTTTTCCAACTTAAATTTTCATCTATATGCAGTCCTAGAAATTTTATAGAATCAGCATATTTTATGATTTTATTATCAAATAAAATTTCTTTTTTTGATAGCAAGCTATTTATTTTTGTTTTAGTAATATATATAAAAGAAGATTTTTTAAAATTTATTGATAATTTATATGACTGAAGCCAAGAAAAAATTATTTGTAAATCATTTTTTATTTGATTTTGAATGTCAGTAATTATCGCCAAAATAAATAATAGTTGTATCATCAGCAAATAATTGTATCTTACCATTTAGGTTTAATTTAGATATACTATTAATATATAAGAAATAATATTGGTCCTAAAATTGATCCTTGCGGAACACCACATTTAATAGTTTTTTGAGTACTTTTACTGTTATTAATTTCAACATATTGTGATCTATTGCTTAAATAACTTTCAAACCAATTGTAAATATTTCCCCTTATTCCAATGTTATGAATTATTTGTAATAAAAAATTATGGTTAACTGTGTCAAACGCTTTACAAAGGTCTAAAGATAATAAACAGCATTTTTGATTTTGATCTATTTTTAATTGAATGTCTGTTATTACATCCATAACAGCAATTTCAGTATCTCTATATTTTCTAAAACCATATTGACTATCTGAAATTAAATTTTGATTATCTAAGAAATCTGTTAATTTGTTGTTCATAATTTTTTCTAAAATTTTTGAAAAAACTGGCAATACAGATATTGGCCGATAATTACTTGGATCATTTTTTGAATTTGCTTTAAAAATTGGTGATACTTTAGCTAATTTCATTTTTGATGGAAAAATACCCTTTTTTAACAGATAATTCAAATAGTTTAAGTAAAATTGGTAATATTTCTATTTTGACTTTTTTAATAATTTTTACTGATATTTCATCAAAACCGCTTGCTTTTTTTATATTAAGATCATCTATTATCTCTTCAATTTCACCCATAGTTATCTTTTCTAGGTTCAAAAACATCGAGTTAGGGTTTGCATTTTCAGTATATCTTCTTATAAATGGAATTTGATTTGATAAATTTTCGCCAACATTTATAAAATATGTGTTCATTTCTTCGCATATGGTTTGTTCGTCTTGAATTTCAATACTATTGGATATAATACTATCAATGTTGGTTTTGTTTTTTTGTGACTTGTTTGTCAATAATAAATTTAAATTTTCCCAAATACCTTTTTGGTCACTGTTCAAAAATATGTTCTTAAAATATTTTTGTTTTGTTGTTCTTATTGTTTGTCTTACAAGTTTATTTAATTTATTAAAAGTCTGCTCATATTCTTCAATCATTGGATATTTCTTCTTTTTTTCATATATCTTGTCTCTTGTTTTAATCATTTTTGCTAAATCTTTCGAAAATGACAAGTTTTTCAGTCAACTAAATCGTGTTTTGCAAAGTGTATTGCAAACATTTTTTTGGACTAAAATTATTAATCGGTCCAACAATTTAATTGAAAAAAAACTAAATTTAACCCAAAAAGTCAGAATGTAGCGCAACAAAAACTGAGTGGGTCCCTCCGCAAACGTTTTCAGGGGCGCCTTTCTATAACGGAATGAAAAATATAATTCTTATTTTCATTACTATTAGGTTCAGGTTTATGAATTTTTGAATTCGTTAATCGTGTAATAATTTAATTAGGCTTGAACCTACATTATGTGTTAAGTACCTACTATTAAAATAGCAAATAATTCAAATATATTTTATAATCCTAGGTAGACTGGTAGACATAACATAGGTTATTATTATTAAGTCATTATACGTAATATTCCAGCAAACATGTTGCAAAATCAAAATGTTAAAACACCATTTATAATGTTGCTTACCATGTATGGTAGTAACGGGGGTAGCAGTGATCGAGCCTCATAGAATCCAAAAGACAGAAAACAGTAAAGCACATGAACACTCAAAGTCCGCACAAACATTATGTCACTAAGTACTTAAGTAGGTACTAAACAAGGTATCATATACAAAACGACCAGATCGTCGAGAGTTTTTTTGCAAAATCGTTTATAATTTCGTCGATATTAATGTTTTAACAAACTCGTGTTCGATACTGATTAACGATAAATCCGAAAGGCGTTGTTGTCCCATGGTGTTACGTAAATAGGTTTTTACTATTTTAAGTTTGGAAAAAGATCGTTCGGCTGATGCCACACTAACTGGTAAAGTTAGAAATAACATCACTGCACTAGATACATCTGAAAAATTTGAAGAAACACTCTGATTTTTTATTAATAAATGATCCGCAAGTTCATACACTGGTTTTTAATTTTGACATACTATCTCCAAGTCCCTTTCTGAGGCTTAAAATTTGACAAGGAAAGTCGATGGACAAGTCTTTATGGTATATCATTTCATTGGAAAACTCCGCGCTTTCACATATAAGTAATAATTCTTCTTCACTTAACGAAGTTAAATTCTCAAGATATAGAAAAAATAAAATTAATTATGAAATGAAATACCTATGGAAAGCAAAGCTGGCAGCAAATTTTGAAGGGGTCGTCAGTGTGGGCCCCCCCTTATCAAACATTTGTGAACCAATAACGGAAGCGTGGTGCCGGAGTAAGGTAGGTATATTAAGTGTAACCTATAGGTTACACTTAATATACCTACATATATGTTAAATTTACTTGTAATTTACTTCCAAATCATAATATCCGACATCATATTTTTTGGGCCTTGCTCATTTCACAAGTTTTCGTTACTCTTCGTTAATAAAAAAAAGTATAATCCAGAGTCATCAGTCTTCAAAATCATCCTAAAGACAGGTTCTCGCTTTCAGGTTAAGCTCTGGGATAACGCCGTCTTTATTAATAATGGAAGGCGCAAGCGGCTCGAAATATCTGGGTGAACGTTTAAGGAAAATGGATTTGGCGTCATCTTTCATTGTTACCACGACCGCAACGAATTATTTAATTCAAGAAATAACAATGGCTATTTATGTTGTCGATTGTTCTTTGGGGTTTGGGGGTTCGTGATGTTGCATTTTGGCAAGTGTTTGTTTTCACTGCCTAAATTGCATTTGAAATGTTGGTGTGGAAAGCATAGACATAGGTAGGTATACCATTGCGCCCAAATAATACTAAGACAAAGAAATTTGCTAATATATACTAATAATCTCCTGGACTAATAGGTATAGGTAACGTATGTTAAGAATGACAGGAGAGTTTTGGACAATGCCAGTGCAAAACTCTTCTATCATTCCAGAAACATCATTGTTTCCAACCTTTATATTATGTCAAGTTCTAGGTAGGTAAGTTTTGATTTGTTGCCATTAACTTTTCAAATAATATAAGTATTTAAAAATGTATGGTATATACCCATAAAACTATTCAAAGTAGACTTTTTCGATTACTATTTGAGGCTGGGGAGCTGAGTGCTAGGGGCCAGGAGTTTTTTGCAAATTGTCCAGGGAAGACTGACGTCTGCTGCATCGAGATATTCTTTGTCGAGTCATGATTTCATCGGTTGGAATGGTATATGGAGAGGATTACATCTTCCAGCAGGCCAATGTACTAATCCACAGGGCGGGTTTACGTCTTAGCGTGAAGTTCAAAAAGTTCAGACCTCAATCCTATTGAAAAACGTAGGGCTTGGTTTAGATCACAATGATATGGGGACGATATATTTAACCAAATCTAGGTTAAAATTTTGTTGAATTCATATTATGCCATGAAATGTCAAACTAATGAGTAATAAAATAAGTAGACAAACACAAATTTATTTTTGCTGTTTACAAAATAACAAAGTAAGAATATACAGAAAGAAAAAGAAAAATAATAATTACATAAATTGCTGAAATTGGCCACCGCCATGCTCCAAGCAAAAACTCACACGTCTCTTTATATTTTCGAAAGTGTTGACCAGCATCTCTGGAGAAATGTTACCACATTCTTGGATAATCCTTTCTTGTAATTGTTCTTAATTTGCAACTGGTGTTTTAAAAATAGTGTTCTTTAAATGAGGAAAAACGAAATAATCCATAACCGTTAAACAAGGTGATCTAGGTGGGAATTCAATGTCTGATCGAAAACTGATCAATCTGTCGTCGAAAAAATTGCGTAAGTAGTTAATAGTTTCGGCGGCTGTATGGGCGGTTGCACCGTCCTGTTAAAAATATCCAAAACGTAGTTCGTCGTCAAGTAATTGCTCCACAAAGGAATTCAAAATATTGTCTTTATATACCGCTGTGCTGTAACTGTGTCATGGAAAAAAATAGGACCAACAATTCTTCTTCGGAAAACAGCTAACCAGACACCAATTTTTTGAGGGTGCAATCTGGACTTTACAAAAAAATTTGTATTTTTACTACGCCACATGCGTGTATTCTGAGAATTCACATAACCGGAAAGGTGGAACCAGGCTTCATTCGAAAAAAATGCCAGGTCTAATAAATCGTTTCTTTCCAATACATTTTGGGTAAACCATTGTTGACGTATTTTGCATTATTTCACGAACGTTTGCAACAAGTTTTTCTGTTCTTACAGATGGTCTTCCTGCTCCTTTTTTGTGTTGTATAGAACCTGTTTCCCTAAACACAGCCACGGTTCTTTTCAGGCAATGATAAAAATCCCCAGCAATAAAAGCTCTATTTTCGTTGCGTCAAAATGCCCCTGGTCTATTTTCATTTTTCAGGAGTAACGTATGGGAAACATTGTTTTTCAATGTCATTATGGATTCTGTTATTATTGTTGATAAGTAGACATATTATTTATTATAACTATAACGGTCATAAGTACTCATCGTTATCCGATAGGTAATAAATTAATGTTCTGATTATCGCAGTTATATTTGTTTTATACAGGGTGTTCATTTTATCAGGGTGTCGTGGATGGAACGTTAGACGTTTATGGAAAACGGGCGATACTTACGTTTTTTTTTTGACAATTTGGTTGCTTTAATAAAGTATCATGTTCTATCATTTCAAAATATTTTCAGAAATGCGGCGTTGCATCTTCCATGCAAAACAGGTGGAACATCGTTATTTTAAATGGAACACATTATATATTTTTTAATTTTCAGATTCTTTGATTGAACCAAAATCTCTGAAATTGTTATGGATTCGAATAAATTTCTTGATATTCATTTGTGGTAAATTTAGATACTTTTCATTAAATTTTCTACACATTCTGCCTATAATTTTATTACACTGTCTATGTAGAATAAATAAATATGTATATTATAACTGCATTTCAATAACTATTATGATCTTCCATTGTACCACCGTAAAAAATGCTTATAAATCGAAAACTTGAAGAGATAGGTATAAGCAAGGTATATATTATAACAAGGCTACTTTTATCGGCTTTTCAAATCAGTATTTAAAATAAAGGGTGTCTCATTTAAAAAAATTGTTTTTTGTTCATTTTTTCAAGTAACCTACAAAAATACTGTACCCTTGAACTAAGATAATAATATGACCAAAAAATCAAATGTGTTTTAAAAAATTAAAATTTATAAGTACATCAAAAACGGCTACTTATAAGTATAGGGTAATATTCAGAAAAGTTGCTCAGAAATACATGTAGAACCTGAAAAATTAATAAACATATGTATAGGGTATTCCATTTAAAATAACGATGTTGCCACCTGTTTTTGTAGAAGCGGCAACGCCGCATTGCTGAAAATATTTTAAAACTAAACGCAGCAACCAAATTTTCAAAAAAAAAAACGTATCGCCCGTTTTTCATAAACGTCTAACGTTCCATTCACCATGAAACACCCTGTATAGGATGTGACAATATTGACTAAAATAATAAAATTTATTTAAATTGCCAAAGTTGTCAGCATCGAGTAAATATCAGTTCTAAAGCCTGTATAATAATAGATTAGTAGACTCGTGTTCCACGGGACAAATTCAATTTTCTAGGGATTTGTGAGGGGCTTACCTTGATCTCTTAATTTGTACCTTCCCTGCAGAGCTCCGGGTCAGGTCTCACAGGCCTGCAATGGTATTTTTTATTTAAAACTATGTAACTTTTATAGATTTATGGAAGCTAATTATGAAAAAATATGCAATATCTATATTGTTTCATTAAAAAGTTGATACCGTGCGAGCAAAAATTATTTGCATCAAAGAGGGCCTTGCATCTAAGGACGTAATGCTTAGCCGTAGAGCTTAATACCTGTTGGATGTCAGTAACTACCTGAATTAACAATCAATCAGTTATTCCGTCATCTTTGACAGTCGTAACACGTAATTTGATTCATCGCTAATTTTTCCAATTTCTTGAACAATTCACACAATGGGCTTTACGGAACAGCACAAAACATTCATGGTTCAAGCGTATTTTCGAAACGGGGTTAGAGTAAATGGTGAGTGAAATACCAACCTGGTTTGTGCATGGACGATTTTCAAGAACATTTTCCTAACGTTGCTTTTATTGCTGGGGATTTTTATCATTGCCTGAAAAGAATCGTGGCTGTGTTTAGGGAAACAGGTTCTATACAACACAAAAAAGGAGCAGGAAGACCATCTGTAAAAACAGAAGAACTCGTAGCAAACGTGAAATAATGCAAAATACGCCAACAAATTGAATACACGCATGTGGAGTAGTGAAAATCCCCATTTTTTTGTACAGTCCACATTGCATCCTTAAAAAATTGGTGTCTGGTTAGCTGTTTCCCGAAGAAGAATTGTTGGTTCTTTTTTTTTCTATGATACAGTTACAGCAGAGCGGTATACAGACAATATTTTGAATCCATTTGTGGAGCAATTACTTGACGACAAACCACGTTTTGGATATTTTCAATAGGACGGTGCAACCGCCCGTACAGCCGCCGAAACTATTAACTACTTACGCAAGTTTTTCGACGACAGATTGATCAGTTTTCGATCAGACATTCCCACCTAGATCACCTTGTTTAACGGTTATGGATTACTTCGTTTTTCCTCATTTAAAGAACACTTTTTTAAAACACCAGTTGCAAATTTAGAACAATTACAAGAAAGGATTATCCAAGAATGTGGTAACATTTCTCCAGAGATGCTGGTCAACACTTTCAAAAATATGAAGAGACGTGTGAATTTATGCTTGGAGCATGGCGGTGGCCAATTTCAGCAATTTATGTACTTATTTTTCTTTTTCGTTCTGTATATTCTTACTTTGTTAATTTTGTAAACAACAAAAGTAAATTTGTATTTGTCTACTTATTTTATTACTCATTAGTTTGGCATATCATGTCATAATATGAATTTGACAAAATTTTAACAGATATTTGGTTAGATATATCGTCCCCATATCATTGTGATCTAAACCAAGCCATACGTTTTTTAATCCAAGCCCTCTTTGATGCAAATAATTTTTGCTCGCACGGTACTAAAGTCGATTCAGCCAGTAAACCTGCAAGATGGCCGACATGTCATATGACAAAATTCATATTCCAGCTAAATAAAATGAATTTTTGCATTTTCAATGACTTTTGTCATATGACATGTCGGCCATCTTGCAGGTTTACTGGCAGAGTCGACTTTATACGTATCGTTTTTATGATCCACCCATATTTTTTCTAAAAAAAATAATTTCAAAGAAGCAAATTTGACCGGTCCGAGCGATTCTTTGATCAAGTGGGCTTTGTATATGTAATTAGCGACTTATAATAAAAAGCACTATAGAATTACCCTTAAATTATCCATCCGGTCAAAGCATGTGAGTTATATAAATAATTTATTCTATTTCGGGTTTAATGTTTAGTTTGTGTAAATCAATAGAACTACATAATTATACAAGGAACGAGGCTATTCATTTCTGTTTAGTGAAATTCGTGCAGCTATTTATATGAAAACAGGTAAAAAATTGTCCGCGACATTGATTCATTGCGTTATAAATAAAATTGTAGTAACAATAAAGTAAAAACGGCCAGTCATCTGTAACAGGTTGCAATAAACTGTTCCGATAAGTCAACCATGTTGCCGATGCGATTAAAAAAAAATATGATAACTGAGTTTATTTTCGATTGTAAACTCTTCAAAATAACCAATTCTAAAAGCTCTCTCGTCACATTTTATACTTTCACCAGGGTATACCTACAGCATAATTTCTCTGTACTAATGGTGTTTTGGTTTTTATTGGCTGCCACTAATTTGAGTTGGCAACATCATTTCAACTGACGCCCGCCAACTTTGAAAAGACAGGGTTATGTTATGCACTGAGAAAAAAGCATTTTATTTTATTTTTCGGTATCGAAATTTATTATGAAATTGATTTTTTTTTGCATTTTTATAGATATTATTTAACCAACTTTGTTCGTACAAATGTTAAATAATTATTGTCAGAAGTCAGAACGTTTAGTTCAAAAACACACTGAGAAAAAGCCTTCTATTCCTTATAAGAATTTACATACTCTTTATACAACTGTTTAATACTATATGTGACAGCAACTAAAATTGCCAGACCTAGACCGTTGTGTGGTGATAATATCACTGTAATTAAGCCAATGGGAAATAGGAGTTAATGCTACCATAGAATGGTTTATAGCTATTATTGCTCTGAAAACTCACAGTAATAATTATCAAGTTCCATTGGGGGTGTAATCTGGTTTTATATACTGTTTTAGTTTCGACTGACCGTTGCAATGAAACTTGACATTAATCATAATAATATTTGCTTGCTACGGTTAATAAAGCGTATAATACTTACCACTAAAAATCAGTACTGTAGTTCTCAAAAATTTAAATAGCTTCTAGTGTGAATTGCATATGATTATCGATTATGCAACATGGTTTACTGAGATGGGCAAATTCGTCTAGATTATAAAGTCCAATACTAATGATGGGTTGTGCGAAATAAAAATCTTCTATTGCTTTATCTGACATGCAAAGTTTAATAAAACATAAATACAAAGTAAAAATAAATTAATTGAAGCAGGTATTGGTACCATCAATAAAATTTAAATTTAGACAGGACAGCTAGAAGACCTCGAAAAAGGATGTGACCTGCGCAACAAATACGTTAAAACTAATACTACCGCGCGCTGCGATTGCCGATCGCTACTAACCCCCACCAACGTCTTTTGGATTATAGGTTCTAGCGGATACAATTCGTTTTTGAGGATGCGGTTCCGCTTTCTTAATTGTAGGGAAAGCGCTTTACTGGGAACAAAATGCGTAGCATTGAGAAGATACAATTTATTTCTTAACAAAATTGCTGTATTAAAAGTAGTTCATTATTCAACAAGTCGCACCTTTAAAAGTAAAGTGACACAACTCGAAAATTGTATAGTTCCAGGTTTAATCATAAAATGGCACTAAATACCGCCCTTTATCAACTGCCGCTGGACCTAATACCAGATCGCTTCTTCCCAATTACAGGAACCTATTTATGTCTTTTTCATATTAACGGTATTCGCGCGTCTCTTTAATACTAAAGAGTATCATTTCAGTATGTTGTCGCATGCGACGGAAAATTGACACTGCTTTACGTCTAAACTGACTTGATTCCAAACATTTTACAAAAAAGTAACTGGTCTTTAATAGAAAAACGACTTATTCTAAAATGACTCGCCGAGTACAACGACAATTTTAATTTTAAAATGGCATAACTCCAAATAATTCGTTCGTTGTTAAAAAACATTTGGCAGTAAAAAGACCTAACTTGTTTTTATTTTTATTTTTTTTACTATTATGGGTACATTTTAATATCAAATTTAAATAATTGTCTTCTAGTAAATCCATTTAGCTAATGTTTTCCCAAATTTAACATTTAATTTAATTTATTACTTGGGCTTAGGAGACAAAAGAGTTAGAGGGGTCCAATATATTTTAAAGGTGCGAAGTATGTCCTGCTAATGGAACTGATTACTACCAATAAAAACACGGTTCTGGCGTCAGACCTTGGTCTGAGGTTCTGGCAAATCTGGAATTGATTAACACTAAACCGGGTTTGATACACTAGCAATTTATTTAATATGGGTACTAATAAATAAGCTATCAATACAAACTATGTCTTAGCAAACCTGTTGTATTAGATCATTTTCGTTAGTGTGTAAAAAAGTAACTAATAATATCTGGACAGCGCAACAGTTTATCATAAACAATTTTTAAAATTTCTGGCGTATTCACTGAAACAGGTATCCATTGCCGCACTTTTCCCATAATTAAAACAAATAATTATGCACTGAACACAGTGGCATTGTTAATACCTATTGTTTTGAAAGTTATCACAAAAATAACAACAAATTGTTCAACAAAATTAATAAACAAGCGAACAAGTTAATGACAATAGGCTTGATTGACTCGCCGTTGTTCGGCAAAGTTCGTGTCTTTGGTTGGCGTTAATATAATTTCAGGGAAAAAATTAATTCCCCGACCATACAGCCGTTCCTAGAGATGCTGTTTTAATAACACATGTCTTATGGGAAATAAGCATTCTACTTTTTTTTAGGCCTGTGGTCCACTTAAACGTGTTTACTGTCCACGCACAGGGGCGGCTCGTGGTATTTGAAAGTGGTGAGGCACAGTTGAAAAATTTTTTTTAGCAAGGTTAGATTTTAAAGTTTATACAAGTTTTTTAAATCGCTATAACCACATTTTGACCAAACTTTGTCGCTATTATTTGTTGCAAACAGAATACACGGCCAGCAAAATAATTTGTTTAACGTTACACTACCAGTAAGCCAGTCGTACTTTTCGTACCAAGTGTTTTAAAAGCTCCGATTTGATTTCCCCACCCCCACCGATAGTAACAAGACGTATACTCAAATCTGGAACAGGTCGCTTTACTTCGTACAATTACTATGTACAATTTATCTTCATAGGAATTACTTGAAAAATTCTGCTCATTTACTAAAAAATTAACAAGATCACAAGTAGGATTGCGAATGTTTACATTTACCTGGGGAAGTTGTGACGCTGTGCTAGGTCCCGCTGAATCCATTTTTCGCTAGTAAGCACAAAACAAATGAACTAATAAGTAATAAAAGTAATGTAATTATAATATTTTAGAAAAATCACTGTCCACTGTTGGAAAAAAAGCAAAACAAAAATCAGTACGTACGGAAAACCACAAAAGTATTTACCGAAAACTATAATAAAATACAATGCACTATGCACTCTCTCTAAACTTTCAACGGACAACCTGTTAATCTAATAATAGCATTTCTCCAAATACCGTGTCGCGGCGTTCATCTTTATAGATTAGATTAGTCCCCTCGCGTTCGCATTAAATTTACGTAGAGAGTTAAGGCTGGCCTCAGAAGAATGTTTTTATGCGCTATTTAAAGCTAGATTCGACTGGACTATTACGGGTATCATACATCACATTACTAATACTAATACGCTAGACAAGGAAGCGGGAGGCCGGGCCTCTAACCATATACGACCGCATGCAGAAATGAGATGGATGATATAAGAACAAAACACGCAGGCAAGGGATCGTAAAAGACAAGGAAGCGCGAGACCTGCTTCTACCATATACGACCGCATGCAGAAATGAGATGGATGATAGATGATATTTCTAGCGATTGACGGCATTAATTCTAATGGATATATATTTATGCAAATAGTAAAGTAATATACATTTGTAATTTATTTAATTTGCAAAATTATTGGTGAGGCACTGCCTCACTTGCCTCATAGGAGAAGCCGCCACTGTCCATGCATGGCAACAACGTTACGTTATTAAAATCCCTATGTAGAAAATATTAGGTAACATTGTTTCTTCTTTAATTTACGTAGGTTTTCTATAATCAGTTAATCAGTCATTCTCCCACAATCTGTCCATATCCCGTGGGCAATGGTCAATTGAGCTTGGGGTATTGTACACTCTGGTTGTAAGGTTACCAAACTGGTGCCAAAAATAATAACAAACGCTTTATTTGGTTATAGAGTCAATGACCTCTTTGCTAAAATGAGGTAATTTTAATTAATAGGCTTCTGCAAATATAACGTTCAAAACGTGATGTGATGTTCATAACAAGAGATTTCTCAACATTTCTGGTTAAAATGAAAGCACGTAAAATATTAAATGCAAACTATTTACTGCTTCCTTCCTGGTGATGACACACTGATGTGGGTGTATCTACTTTATCATTTTTTTCTAATATTTTACAATGACTAATGAAAATATGATTTTTTTACAATTGGGATTATGCAAAGGGTAATAAACAGCTATCAAATGTTAAATTGAGAGCAAACAGGAATACAGGGTGAGTTTGTAACTCCGAAAAAATTCAGTAAATCCAGTACCTCAACCGAGTATTTCGAAATCGGTGGATAGGGAGGTGTGGATTTCATGGAATGGCCAGCACGATCCCCTGATCTGACGCCATTAGACTTATTCTTATGGGGGTTATGTCAAAAATATTGTACCTATACAAAACTAAACCTCTCGACTTAGCTGACTTAAGACGACGAATAACGCTTGCGATTAGATCGGTCACGCCTGAGGTGTTCATTAACATAATAGAATAAATTTCTATTTAAGATTATGATGTTGCCAAGACGCATTTTCACATTATAAAGAAATAAACAGTACTTATTACTTATTAGTTTTTGAGTGTGTTGTTAATTTTTGCAATAATAATATTTCCGAAACAGTTCAAGATAGGTAGATATAGGATATTGTAAAGGGTCTTTCAACGAGGACTGAACCGGGGCTCATTTTTGAGCTTCCTTGTATTTAAAGAAAAATCCAAAATAGCCAATCGATATACTTTTTCCTGCAGAATTCAAAAATGAAACCAAAAATTTATTTGAACCAGAAACAAAAGAGTTACGCTATGGATAAGGTGTTTTTTTAAATGGAACATAGCTTTTTTTATACGATTTTTGGAACGAGTGATTTTTTTTTTGTCCGTTCTGATTAAAATATTTCATATTGTGACAGCTATTTTTATTAAATTTTAATGTTTTATCCAGTATAATTTAACTTTTCCCTGTTTGAAACATACACTATAGGTAATAAAGGTATAATCACCTTTGAATCCTTCAAAGTCAATTTGTTAAATTTTTTGACTTTGAAGGATTCCTTTTATTATCCTTATACCTTTATTACCTAGTGTATGTTTCAAACAGGTTAAAGTTAAATTATACTGGATAAAACATTAAAATTTAATAAAAATAGCTGTCACAATATTAAATATTTTAATCAGAACGGGCAAAAAAAAATCACTCGTTCCAAAAATCGTATAAAAAAAGCTATGTTCCATTTAAAAAACACCTTATCCATAGCGTAACTCTTTTGTTTCTGGTTCAAATAAATTTTTGGTTTCATTTTTGAATTCTGCAGGAAAAAGTACATCGATTGGCTATTTTGGATTTTTCTTTAAATACAAGGAAGCTCAAAAATGAGCCCCTGTTCAGTCCTCGTTGGAAGACCCTGTACATGAAATATGTCTAAAATTTTCTGAAGAATCCAAAAATTGAATAATGGAAAGGATGTTGCATTTAAAATAAGAAAGTTGGTATTAGCCACTGTTACATGACACACCCTGTATAAAAAGTTTTGCGTAACTAGAAATACCAATCGTCGACGTTGTGGTCTAGTGGTCAGCGCAGCGGCCTCACAGATCGTTCCCGGTGCCGGCAACGTCGATGTTAAATTTGGAATTTGGTTTAAGAGGTCTTTCGGAAGAGACGTTAAACTGTGGGCCCCGTGTCATGGATGCTGGCACGTTAAAGAACCCTACCCTCGACAAAGAGGGATTCGGCAAAATTACCAGATAGTGTGACAAATTTCCTGGCGTCGGTGATTGGCCTCGTTGCAGAAAAAGGCCGATGTAAAATAAAAAAAAAAAAAAAAAGAAATACCAATCGACGCGTCCGAGCGTTTTTTCGGACACTCCCCCATATTATATTTATTATCGAATTTATTCCATTTGGCTGAGACACACTGTATAGCTACACAATAGCTATTTATATTCTGTGGTAGAAGGGACTAACTTTACCTTAAACTAAAGGTAATTTTAATTGGAAAAGTTTAATAGTTAAAATGTATTGTTTTGTCAGGTGGTATGTTGATCAATAGGTGTTGTTATCGTGTTTCAAACTACGTTGCCACTTTATTTTATTGTATCTTCGCCTTTTAATACGAATGTCTCCTACATAGCGAATTACCCTATTAGATCAGGGTCGATAATTTTCGAAACCAAAAAAAATAATAGTAGGATGATACCCATTGGAAAAGGAAGAGAATATAACAAAAATGAAAGGAAATATAATTTACGGGCGATCCGAGGTCGGGAAGTGGAAGTGGGTGAGTTTTTAAGGGTAGAAAACGATTTATCTCGATTTCCGGCAAAACTACAAGTCCTATGGAAAAACGTTAAACGGCAAAGTTTTAGGTAATAAAAAGATCTACAACTTTTGTATTTACACTTTTTTCACATAACCTCAAAATTTATGTGAAAAATTCAAATAACCAAGTTTTTGGTTTTTGGTTTTTTATTTTTATCTTTTTTTCACTAAATTTGGTGAAAACTTACCTTTTTATGTCCCAAACAACACTGTAATTTTTTTGATTTAAAATATTTATTTTTAACCTTATTTTGACTTAATATCGAAAAAGCACCCTCATTTTCAATCGAAAATTCCCACGTCAAAAACTCTGCTTTTTAAAAAAAGTCGGTATGCTTTTTGTTCGTTGAAATTACAGTGTACCTATTTGGGACATAAAAAGGTAAGTTTTCACAAAATTTCGTGAAAAAAAAAGTTTTTTGTAAAAAATAAAAATAAAAAACCAAAAACTTGGTTATTTGAATTTTTCAGATAAATTTTGAGGTTATGTGAAAAAAGTGTAAATACATAACTTGTAGATCTTTTTATTACCTACAACTTTGCTTTTCCATAGGACTTGTAGTTTTGCCGGAAATCAAGATAAATCGTTTTCTACCCTTAAAAACTCACCCCTTTCCACTTCCCTACCTAGGATCGCCCGTAAATTATTTTTCCTTTCATTTTTGTTATATTCTCTTCCTTTTCCAATGGGTTTCATCCTACTATTATTTTATTTCACTTTTTACCATTTTCAAAGGCTTCAAACCTGGTCTATATGGCCAAATTGCCAGTGAACTTTCGAAGACAAGGAAAATGCATGCAGACTTTTAACAATTTTCCATCTTTATTATTTTTATCTATTTAATGTTTTTCTGATTTAAGTTTATCTTATCATGGAATGTCAATATATAGGTATATACTTAAACAATCAACGTAAAGCTTACTTTTTATTTGTATAAATCATAATAGCATAATTATTTTTGTAACTTGCGTGAAATTGCAATTATTAGACCTAAAGAGTGTTAAATTTATACTTCCCCCCGCAACTCTTAATTTGAATCTAATTACGGTACTTATATTGTTTCATTTGTTGCATAATATATTATTATACGTGTACATACAGTGATATCTATTTTTAACCGGTCCGGAGATACGGGACTTTGCTTGAGACATGCCAAAAAGTGGTTTTTATTTTTTTTTTCTCAAAAACAAAGCAAGATATGAAAAAAACTCGGGAGATAAAATAGTTGTATTTGTAGTTGCTTAATTCGAAAAAAATACATAATTTTAAAAAAAGTCAGTGACTCGTAATTTTTTTGTCAAAAATATTAGTTGGACTTTCTTCCGGGACGCCACTGGACTTAATAATTTTAATCTAATTGAGGCTAAATTATCCTCTTGTTATTACAAACAGAATTGCCAAATTTCAACAAAATCGAATAAAAGAGTATTGAGATATTTACGAACATCCGATTTTTTTAAAAGTTTGACACCCTGTATTGTAAAAACTATGCATTTTCGGACCCATGTTTATATGAACTTTTTTTCTTAAAATCACTTAAAGAACCCCTTGGAGTTTCGCCACATACTTAAATAACACCCTGTATGTACATAATTTGGAATATGCCGGTTTGAACTGTAAATATTTTATGTTCGCGGATGACACTGTACTAGTTTTTACCTAATATAACCGAAACTCCCTTGAGCACACTATAAATGGCTGTGTCAAAATAAACTTAATATTAATACCGAAAAGACAGTGTATATGATAAAACAAAGAAATAAACAGCAAATCAAGCTAATTATCAAACTAAATAACGCAGTTCTAAAATAAGTTACACAGTACAAGTACTAACTACTACATTAAAAAACTGTCTCCCATTATTGGAAATATTAGAAGATGCGTTCATCAATTAAACAAAAATACACAATACCTCTTATACAATTGTTTTGTTGATTGAACCACATTTAATGTACTTAATACCATGTTGGGGGAACACGCAGGCGAATAATATGTTGGACAAGTGCAGAGGTATCAATAAAATACTATAACAAGTATATTTTCTTTAAACTAATATACGACAACTAGCCATATTTATAAACGTTATCCGTTCCTAAACATCAGACAATTAAAAGAACTAGAACAAACAAAACTAATATACTGTTAAGAAAATAAATTACTAAAATCAAATGTGGTGTTGAGCAAAAATTTGGACTTTCATAAGTACTACTTAAGAACAAACATGAACCTTAGAGACAAGTTCTCTAGAACCAAAAAGTGTCAAAACTCTCCAATTTTCCGAAGCATCCAGGTGTATAATAAAATACCGAAAATCATCATTAGTAAAGCAGCCAAAAGGAAAAGGACTTTTAAAGAAATTATATTAAAACTTAAGACCCTCCAAAGAATTAACATAATACTCTCTATATTTTAGCGACTGTTACCTATAAAAGATTTTTTTATTTTGATTATACGTGTAGGCCTCGGTGCCAGTATCTCTGTATAAATAAATAAATAAATAAAAAAAAATATTTTTAATAAATAGTAATACTCTCTATATTTTAGCGACTGTTACCTATAAAAGATTTTTTATTTTGATTATACGTGTAGGCGAGCGTGTAGGCCTCGGTGCCAGTATCTCTGTATAAATAAATAAATAAATAAAAAAAAATATTTTTAATAAATAGTTAATTATTATTTACACAAATGTATTGTCTTCATAGTTATAGCCCGCCTCACGAGTCTGTGGCTACGACGCCTGAGGAGACAGGGTGTTAAAAGACATAAACAAGTCAATCATCATTAAACAAGAGACACGGTTATGATGACAATTTGTGCAATATGTTTCCTAATCACAGTCCGCAGGCTGATCCATTTCTTTATCACAACCCTGTATACTGTATATAAATTAACTAACTTTCTAACTGATGATATTGTGTGACAACCGAACGCCTTCAATTGTTTTCGAAATAAGTAGTTAATTATTTTACTTTCGTTAATAGCCAGATATACCAACATAACATTACGTTTTTTCACTTTAATAAAAAAATAATATAATATTCTTTAATTACGTTTGATAGCTTTAGTTGTGTTTGAATAAATGGTATAGATTTGTCTGCGGAAACTCTTTATTGTCTTCTAATTTTTCATAAAATCAAACCGAAATTTTGTCAATTTTTTAAATTGTTAATAATTAAAGAGATGTGGTGCATTGGGATATGTTATATTATGGACATTTAAACTGTCAATATTTCACACTCTTTTTCCATTTATCTTCAGAAACATCTATTATACATGTCCCCGTTGGCATTCGGGTCGGTGTTTGACTCGGCGGCGTTTGATCGTTAAATAATATATCGGTCGGAACAGCGTTTAAATGAACGCGGGGCGTCGGGACGCCTGCAGCCGGAACCGTTCGCCGTTTTATTATCCGGAGATAACGTGAAAAAGCCAACATTTATTTTACTTGACCAACAGCAACAGACTGCTTTAATCGTTTACATAATTTACGTTTCGGGATCGAAATTTTTTATGAAATTGTTTTTTTTTTGCATTTTTATAATTATTATTTAACCAACTTTGTTCGTACAAATGTTGAATAATTATTAATTATCAGGAGTTTTGGTTCAGATACACACTGAGAAAAAACCTTCTATTCCTTATAAGAATTCACATACTCTTTATACAACTGTTTAATACTATACAGGGTGTTCATTTGAAAACTTCCCACCTCGATTTTCCTGCTTTAAAATGAAAATGTGGAAAATCGCTCGGACCCGTCGATTTTTATTTCGAGGGGGACATCTTTTGCGTATATTGTCAATCTTGTTACTTGAAGCCCCTAGGAGGGAGGGGGGTAAGATCTAAATCTTAAATTGATTTTATATAATTTTTTTGGATTCTGCATAAAATTTTAAACATTTTTTAATAAAAGCATTATTAGTCTATACTTAACAGTTTCCGAGATATTTACTCTTGAAATATTACATTTTTGAACTTTGACAGCGTCTATAGCTTTCTAACTGTACGTCTTAGAGCAAAAAGGCCTACATGTCCCTATCTTCGATTTTTATTATCTTTCCAATAGTGTGAACTTTCGGTTAAACCGGATGTAAGAAATATAGTACTTCCGGTTTGACCGGAAGTTGACACTATTGGAAATATAATAACAATCGAAGATAGGGGCATGTAAGCCGTTTTGCTTTAAGGCGTACAGTTAGAAAGCTAGACGCTGTCAAAGTTCAAAAATGTCATTTTTCAAGAGTCAATATCTCGGAAACTGTTAAGTATAGACTAATAATGCTTTTATTAAAAAATGTTTACAATTTTATGCAGAATCCAAAAAAATTATATAAAATAGGGGTATCCATTTAAGATTTAGATCTTACCCCCCCTCCCTCCTAGGGGCTTGAAGTAACAAGATTGACAATATACACAAAATATGTCCCCCTCGAAATAAAAATCGACGGGTCCGAGCGATTTTCCACATTTTCATTTTAAAGCAGGAAAATCGAGGTGGGAAGTTTTCAAATGAACACCCTGTATGTGACAGCAACGCGCTTTCCTACTGTAAGACAACGAAAATTGCTAGGCCGCTATGTAGTGATAATATCACGGACATAGAATGGTTTATAAACATTATTGCTCTGAATACTCACAGTGATTATCAAGTTCTATGGGGGGTGTAATCTGGTTTTATATACCATATTAGTTCCTACTGGCATTTGTAATGACATTTATCATAAAAATATTTGTTTGCTACGGTTATTAAAGCATATACTTACCACTAAAAATCAGTACTGTGGTTCTCAAAAATTTAAATAGCTTCTGGTGTGATATTGTTCTTGTCGTTTAATATTGCATATCTATTATGCAACATGGTTTACTGAGATGGTAAAATTCGCCCATAGATTATAAAGTCCAATACTAATGATGGGTTGTGCGAAATAAGAATCTTCTATATCTATTGCTTTATCTGACATGCAAAGTTTGACGTGCTTAAAATTTTAAGGTAAGAAATCAAAATTTAACTCTTTTAAACTTGACACGTACTTTTTCATATTTTAAATCAAAGCCTTCTTGCATTTTTTTTGTTTCACAGCCCACTTACAATTTTACTGTACTTTGTTTCATTAATGCAGTCATTTTCTATAACATATTTTTGATGTTACCGTGCATAAAATATCCACCATCATAAGGAATTAAGCATAAATGACGACGTCTCCTGTTGTTGTATGTTTGCATTATTTCACGAACGTTTGCAACAAGTTCTTCTGTTCTTATAGCTGGTCTTCCTGCTCCTTTTTTGTGTTGTATAGAACCTGTTTCCCTAAACACATTGCAGCCACGGTTCTTTTCAGGCAATGATAAAAATCCCCAGCAATAAAAGCAACGTTAGGAAAATGTTCGTGAAAATCGTCCATGCACAAACCCGGATTGTATTGCCACTCTCCATTTACTCTAACCCCGTTTCGAAAATACGCGAATTGTTCAAGAAATTGGAAAAATTAGCGATGAATCAAATTACTTGTAACGACTGTCAAAGATAACGGAATAACTGATTGATTGTTAATTCAGGTAGTTACTGACACCCAACAGGTATTAAGCTCTACGGCTAAGCATTAAATCCTTACATGCAAGGCCCTCTTTGATGCAAATAATTTTTGCTCGCACGTTTTTAAAACTTATTTGAAAATTACTGAGTGACAGAACACATAAGAGAAAACACCAGTGGCGCAATCACCGTTGCGTTTTTCACTATTATTTTGTTTTATTCAAAAATCGGCCGAATATCCATCATTGGAGGACAATTACCTACAGTTTAACGTTAAAGAAGGTTGGATTTATAAATTAATAAAAGCAGAAAAAGAAATATGGCTAAGTTTGACAAAATTTCGTTTTTTTGCTTTTATTAATTTATCAGTTAAATTTTTTTAAACTTAAAATGAGGTAATTGCTACCAGAAAACTTGTATTCTGCCTCGTTTTGGATAAAACGAAATATTGATATAAGAAAATTAAATGGCGCGAATGCATCACCGGTGACATTTTTATCACATCATTTCTTAACTACTAACGAACTGACTATTTTGACATGGTTTTGGTTTTTGGAGAACCCCTTAACCATTATTTACCCTATTAAAAGACAGATAATTACAAAATAAAGGATAAACTTGCTTTGAAAAAACATTGTTTCGAGAATAACTGCGGATTCGATACTTTTAAAGTTTTCCAATGTATCCCTCACCTGATCGCACTTTTTACCTCTTTTTTCACCTCAAGCCAATTTATCTTGCCCCCAATTTCAGATATAAAGGCATAATATCTAATGAATATGTAAAAGGTTGTTAATATGCAACCCACATCGTTTTAATTTCAGTGTTTTTTTTTTACCGAGGTTACGTTGATAAGGTTATTTTGGCGGCGCTATTTCTGACCGCTTATAATTGAAAACCCAATAACGATTACGTCACATCAGTGGCGTGCTCGAGGGAGGAGGAGGCAGTGGGACACGTGTCCCTCAAACCCTCTATTACACAACACAATTGAAATCCCCCTCGTGCATCCAGGTCCGGTTAGTCCACGCTCCGTATGAAGTTTGCTATGCTGGTGGTATCCAACCCAACAAACATCGATGTAATGCCTCGTGCAAATATTGTGGCATATCGGACCAGTGTGTAACTGTTTTTTTATATTGGAATACACAGGGATCCAAGCGCAATGGATACTCTGGGGCGGGTAGACCACGACGGCCGATTTCGTCCTTGTTAGGACACTACGGGCAGCCATAACCCAAACAATCCCGACAACAGCGGTAAGATGTTTTAAAAGCCTTTTTGCAAAATCAATGCGGTTATCAATACACCGTAGCGCCATCCCAGCGGAATTAACTCTAATATAAAAGGCAGTCAGTCACACCGGTAATAGTGGTAATATCGAAAGGTTGACAACTAAATAAACCACGAAGTGCATCACAATAGGGAACTTTCCAATTTTTTTTTTCAATAATATGATTTAGTTAGGCCTAAAAAATATTCCCCTTAAAAATTAGTAATAACTGGGTAAAAATTATTTAAAGTTTCGCGCGTGTCAAAAGCACTTCAAACGACCTTTTAAGCGCGCCAAGCCCGATGACGTCAGGAAGTATGACTTTTCCGTCATCCGTCATCCTGACCGGGGGCCGAGCTACCGAGTTTGCATTTGGATTGCCGTGTGTTATTGTTATTGTATTGTTGTTTAAAGGTGGAATTCTCAACGTCGTTCAATTTATTGCCAACCTATAACCTATTTCTTGGATGTCACACACGAATTATACTTCTTGACGTCACGACCCGTTTTTACCAGCTTGGGATAATTTGAATTTTGGGGCATTTTTAAATCTTGCTAGCGGTCTTTTGGGACGAAATATGTAGTTTTTTTTGCTGCCATATGTTTTATGACAATATATACTTATGATTTATAGAATTTTTTCCCCATTTAAAATTTTTGTCAAGTTCCCTATTCAGTATAGGGAACGCTATTTGCGTTTTCACACTTGTAGAACTTTAATTAAACAAGTATATATTAATTGGTAGATGAATATTGAAACGCTGTTTTACTCTCACCTTAATTCCTCTTTAAAATTTAAAACCATTCATTATGAATTCCAAAAACCCTTTTAACTTTCAGCACAATATTTTGTTTTAATGTTCTTTCGCGCTATTAATATGCATCGCCCCATATACACACGCTTAATATGTGCGTTGTAATGGAAGGACACAGTTAATTAATTTGCGACTTCCAGTCATTCTTGTAAACTGTTCCAAGTTTTAACACTGTTGGGCATTTGTTTCTGACGATGAATATTCTGATTCCGTAGATATTTGGTTAAGATATTTTCTGTTCTAGTAGAAAATCAAATTTTACCTATCTATAGGTACACCTAGGCAGTACCGGCAAACCTGAACTTACAAGGACGGCTTCTGTTGGAGCGCGAATCACGTTTCACCCTCGTTCGTATGTAGTAGTATCATGCGTTTGGATTATCGAGGCGTCCAGCGCGATTATCAATAGCTTCGTTCGTAAAGTATTTTTCACCCTAAATGGTATCGACCTATTGACTGCAATAAAACTACCGGTTTAATCTCATTGTTATACACAATCAACAAGCAAATACACTACAGGGTAGGACTTTAGATATTTAATTCGTTATTATTAATATATTATTTATAAATAGTTATTTTAGCAGAAGACAGTTAAATATTACCTGCTATAAATACAAATTATAATCCGACCCTGACCGACAGTTTATTTGCATTTTTATGGCCGAGCTCTTGCAAAACGTCCCAGGTACCTAGTTAAACGGAGTCAACCATTTATTGTGAAAAATACTTTACAAGCAAATTCTCAATCGATTTCAATTTTTTTTTCTGCGCAACCGTGGTTTTTAACTGGTTGCGAACTGGTTGGAAATTACGTGCTCTGCGAACACGTTCCCAAACGGATAAGCAATCCTTTTTTTTTCTGCGAGGATAACTGACAGATAACAGAAATCTAACCCATTAAATAAATAATAAATTATTTGCAACAACGATTAGAAAAAGGCATTTGTTGTATGAAAAACAATACAATCTGCAAAACGCAAGTTGGAGAAGGTAGGTTGAACTTTATTTCTGAAGTGACATATTTAATAATTGAGAATTTCTAGTTTTTCACTCAAATGCGGAATCTACGGCTAGTTACTCCCAATTCCAAAATCAGAATCCACAAAACAACACACAGAAGCTGAATTCAAATAATGTTGTAGGTCTGCATTTTCTTGGACCAGAGCAAACACACTGATTTTTCTAGACCTGTTTATTTTCCAAGTTTCCAACAGTATTTTATCTTTTTTTCTGAACGTCATGACATGACAGGTGCGCAGTTTGCCAACTGTGTTAGTCCCCTGCACCTAAAAATTTGCTTCTAATCAGTAAATTATTCTGACCGTTAGAAACCGATCCACAAGGAACAGTTTGGCTTCTGCAAACGCCAGATTGTCTGGCAGCGGTTTGGAATTTATCGTGTGCAAATACTTTTTCTACGAGCGTGTAAAAAGTTAGACTTTTCACACGCCGGGTGAAAAGTCTAACTTTTCACACGCTCGTAGAAAAAATCTTCTATGATATACGTAAGAAAATATCTCGTTTAAGGCACTCATATGAATTGTAACTCGCTTCGCTCGTTTCGCAAATGTTCATATGCATGGCTTAAACGAGTTATTTTCACACTTATATCATAAATAGCTATTAAATACGTGCGCATGCGTCGTCAGTTTGCTGACGGTTTCTGCCCGCTGTAGGAACGAAGGTATTATTTTCTATTTTTCAGGAGCGTTCGATGAAATATCAGTTTTGAAAAGGTTTATCAAACCTTATCAGAGGAACTGTCCGGTGTTAAAATATCTTTTCTAAACGGGCTTACGGTAAGAACCTTACCCCCCCCCCCCCCTTAACGCTCCGCTAATAACCTGAGAATTTCCTTCCTTCACATTTCACATAAATCATAGATGATCAGTCCCTGCTTGGTGTAGTTTATTTTCTATGATTGTTTATTTCACATTTCGCAAATTAAAAGATTCTTTTTTAAATAAGTCTATGGGGAGGAGGGCAAATAACTCCCTTTAACCCCCGTGTGGTCGCCCTTACGACGTTACGAAGTTTTTTCCACGAGAATCTAGTCCTGCTTTTAATAAACTTTTCAGAATTTCGTTGGCAAGCTTTCTGTTACGAACAAGTGCTTTTTCCTTGTTTCGTTATACCTTGACCCGTATCAGTGTTACAGTGTTCCAAACTATGTCAATTATTTATCCTCCCTCAACACGTTGACACCCACCGATGCTGTAACCTAGATTCGTTGTAATATCCTCTGTCATAATTTACATCAAAGTTTACAACTTCGGGTAATAAAGCCTATTATTAATTATTATGGCCAGGATGTCATTTGGTGCAATATAAACGGTAAAATGTCCATACGAGTATTGAGTCGTTTTCGCTATTTGATTTTTGATTGATTAATATTTTTTTATATTTTTATATTGCTAGTTTTCTTACAATTTTTTTCGAGGAGAATCTTCCAAAGATACCCTGTGAGGCAAGGTACCGTCGGATTCGGATGGGGGGCCGCTAACCGACTAAACTCCCCGTGTTCCTGCGGTTTCCGCCCCATAGGCGTATAAACCTTCAGACCACACGTCTTATGGCCAAGTGCACAGACGTTTTTAACCCAGGGCTAACGCTAACTTACGGATTAACGATACATTTCTAGTGCACCGCGTTTTAATACTTAGGTTAAAACCCTAACACGGGATTTTATTTAACTCGTCAAAAACGACGAGTTAACAAATCCTTTATTGGGGTTATGTATACATGTTTATTGTTTATATTTTCCGTATAAGCAAATAGAAATTGAAAATTTTGATGCTCATAATATATTGTTTTGCTGTTCTTTATTGATAGCAATCATCACGGATCTGTTTTTGCAGATATAAGTGGACCAGTTTTTTTCTGATTAACTTTTTCTTCTGCTACTGTCTGTCGCAACGCTTTATTTTTATAAAAATTTATTTGATTTTATATTTGATTATATACCTGACCTGCCACCTAAATTAAATGAAACCTTCACCATTTTGTCACCAGTTAAAAAGTTTGGTTGCATGGTTGTTCAAAGTTTTTGTTATAATAATATGATTGCACCACCAGAAGTAAATGAGAAAGTAATACTAATGTATATAGTACATTACTATTCTGACCTATTAAAAATCATTGCTTGAAGTTAATAATAAATATAAAACAAAACATAGTTCAAAGGACATATGTACGACGGGCTTTGGTATTAAAAAAATGTACAACGGAAATATATTAAATTTAGCAAAAATAGTAAGTTCGTTTTAGAATTACTAACAAATCAATTATTATAAAAGAACATGAAAATTTAATTTCACCCTCATCATAAATAAAAACATGTGCCAGGAATTCTGGCAACGCATTTGTCAACCCTGTTGCCGGATCGACCTTTTGGTTCAGCTTTTGTTAACACTTGTCTTACCGTCGCGTTTTTGTCTGCAGGAGGTTTATGGCTGCAGAAAAAAAAACATTTTTACTTTCTCCTGAATACGTATGTGTGCACGTGCCTATAATTCGTGAACTATTGAGTTGATTAAAATACATTTTTCGGAATATACATCTTTAGAACGTTTGGTTCGAGTTTGGGTTGCCATTTCCTAGCCAAATTTAAGCTCTTTAAGTCAAACGGTCCCTGGAAAATAGGATTGTGGAATAACACCGAAGTAGATTATCTCATTATAAGTGTTTTGTTCTTCCGATTAATTTTCGTACTAACTAACTGACATATTCATTTTCGTACATTTATTTCTAAAAATAATGACAAGAAAATTTAATTTTCACCCTATAAATAAACACCTATGTCCCAAGAATTTTGGCCACGTATTTAACCCTCGCATTGGGGCCAACCTCGCGGATCGATCTTTGTTCTGTCTTTTGGCTAGGGATGGCAACGATATATCGATATTGATACCGATATGTTATGTCGATATAGCACGGCTAGAAGTATTGTAAAAACGAATTTACAGTTTATTATGAGAAAGCTTATAGCGGATATTTTATCATATGACATGTCTATGAACATTGAAAATTCTGGTATTGGGTATATGATTTAATTTACAGACCTGGTCTTCTGTCTAACTTACTCACAATAACCCAAAACTTCTAATCTCAAATTAGTCATATTCCATTTTCCTATTTTCACTTGCTACCGCTAGGAGACAGACGTTGCCATGTTTTGCGGATCCTGTACCAATGTGTAATGTTGCCAATAACATACCTATACCGGGTGTTTTTCAAAAGACATTCACCCCTTTAACTTTTTTATATTTATAGATATTAAAATGAAATTTTGAGATTATGCATAAGAGATGAGTCTGCATTTATTGGCATAATTTTCAATTTGTTAGCACTTCCGGTTTGACCGGAAATTACCTTGACTTTGGTATTCTAAATGGGAGTAATGGGACATCTTGTATATTTTTACTTATTTGGGTTCAGCATAACATTCTGAGTAAAATGACACCTCACTTGCCATTTTTTGCCGTGTCATTACATTTTTATGTTTATTTTTTATTTTTAATCTAGAGTGCTACAAATTAATTAAATCTATTAATTTATAGTCAAGTAGTATATAAAAATTTAAATTATGTCATAATAATTGACTTTCTAAGTTTCGCAAGCGTTTAAAAAATTAAATGTATTTTCTTGACGTTTACTCCATTTTTTCAAATTGAACTATGGGTGTTTCACTAGGATATTTAAAACGAGCATTTTTTTCCAACAATTTAATACCATACACTCTCGCATACACTCCTATGCTATTTTAAAATTGACACTGAAAAATGTGCCTTATATCCCTATCGCAAATTTAAAAGTGTTATGCATTATTGCCGCCCGGCCCTCTTTTTCCTAAAGAAATATAAAGGCGGCTTTAAAAAGCAATGGAATGGACATTACCATTTTAATTAAAAACCATATTGGTTTTGAAAACCATTCCATTTTTTTCAAAGCCGCCTTTATATTTCTTTAGAAATACCATAATGCATAACGCTTTTAAATTTTAAAAATATACAAGATGTCCCATTTAAAATATCAAAGTCAAGGTCACTTACGGTCAAACCGGCAGTGCTAACAAATTGAAAATTATTTCAATAAATGCAGACTCATCTATGCATAATCTCAAAATTTCATTTTAATATCTATAAATAAAGAAAAGTTATAGGGGTGAACGTCTTTTGAGAAACACCTGGTATTCTACCTACTGTTCGAAGTGCCATTTTTGATTGGCTGCCAGCCAACAACTTTTGTCTTAAAACAGGCTGCATACGCCGTTATAGCAATGGCAAATTCCCAATTGAGTAAATTTCTAACCTAAAATCCACCGTTAATGAGATACTGCAGGTATCTAAAAAAGTATCGGGCCATGGTATTTTCCGATTTTCTCATGATCAGAGTTCGAAAATATCATGATATTTTCGAAAGTATCATATCAAAGGATATATATCCGACATATAAATCATTTTAAGATATTTCTTTTTAATGAAAGGACAACTATTTCGATCAAAAACATACTTATTATCTTGAAAACTAAATATTTTTGTAGGATACTTATTAAAGTAAACTGACTTTAAAAAACATGACCTAAACTAATGAGTACTGACTAAACAGATAAATTACAAAGGTTAATAATTATAAGATATCCAATAAAAAAAAGGTGAACATATTTTCAAAACGGACCCATCCTTAATATTAGTTAAAAACATAAAAACGTTTTTTTTTTGTTTGATTTGTTGATTGATATATTATTCTGAATAATCAAAATTTAAAAAAAATTATTATTGAATATATCGTGATATATATCAAACTATAAATATCATGATATATATCGCTTGATATATATCCTCCGAACCCTGCTCATGATTAAACAGAATATATTGATATATTGCGCCCGATATAATGATTAAGTCTAGCATCGCCAAATAACTTTATTTCCCATCTCTACTTTTGGTAACCCTCGCCTCAGGTTACGCTTATAATTTATGTCTGAAGCGCTGGAGGACTGTTAGAAACAATTGCCGGTAGTTTGTTTCTTGCGCCACTAAATTTCAACTGACAATGGAACAAGGCAATAATAAAGATTTAGAGTATTGTTACAAAGTTCACCCCTTTTTGTGGCATCTCTGCGGATTATTAAAGAAAAGTTGCAATTCTTGCCTTAACTTAAATAAGTAACTTTGCGGATTAAGTTTATGTAAATAAATACTAATTTATAATTTTTTTGTGTTATTTTTAAAAATCTTAGCTTTGTTACCATTTTTCTGTAAGGTGTTATGTTATTACATAAAATTGTGGAAATTGAGTGACTGATTTATCAACACCTGACCTAATCCCCTAATCCTAAAATCATGAAATTTCGGGAATGTATTCTCCTTACAACGTAGACATTCACTAACAAGGGATTTTTCGACAATTGACCCCTATAAAGGGGTAAAAACGGGAGTTTTTATAGGGATTTCTGTATCTCAGAAGTCAGAAACTAAAACTGGTGGGGGAATAAAAATTGCTATATAAATTCCTTTAATAAATGTTAAGTGATTTTTTCAAATTCCACCTAGGGGTTAAAAAATGGGATGTAGGATATTTTAAGGGGGTACCTATAACTGTATCATTTTAAGCTATATTGCTGAAATTTGGTACTATACGCTTACTCGGTTAGAATAAGCAAATAGGTACACCGAGAAAAAAAAAACCTTCTATTCCTTATAAGAATTTACATTCTTTATACAACTGTTTAATACTATATGTGACAGCAACGTGTACTGTAAGACAACGAAAATTGCTAGACCATTGTGTAGGGATAAGATCACGGTAATTTAGCCAATAGGAATCAGGAGTTAATGCTACCATAGAATGATTTATAGCCATTATTGCTTTGAATACTTACAGTAATTATCAAGTTCTATTGGGGTGTAATCTAGTTTTATATACTGTATTAGTTCCGACTGTTAGTTGTAATGAAACTTGACATTAATCATAATAATATTTGCTTGCTACGGTTAATAAAGCATATATTTACCACTAAAAATCAGTACTGTAGTTCTCAAAAATTTAAATAGTTTCTAGTGTGATATTGTTCTTGTCGTTTAACATTGCATATGATTATCTAATAGGCAACATGGTTTATACTAATAATTGGTAACTGGCAAAGTTTAAAATACCTTAAATACAAAGTAAAAATAAATTAATTAAAACAGGTATTGGTACGATTAATAAAGTTCAAATTCAGACAGGACAGCTAGAAGACTTCGAACAACGATGTGACCTGCGCAACAAATACGTTAAAACTAGAACTACGGCGCGCGGCGATTGCTGATCGCTACGAACCCCCCACCAACGTCTTGTGGATTATAGGTTCTAACGGATATAATTCGTTTTTGGGGGCGCTGTTTTGCTTTCTTAATTGTAGAGAAAGCGCTTCACTGGAAAGGAAATGCGTCTCAATGAAAAGGTACAGTTTATTAAACAAATTAACAAAATTGCTGTATTAAAAGTAGTTCATTATTCAACAAGACTGTGCTGCTAATGGGACTGATTACTACCAATAAAAACACTGTTCTAGCAAATCTGGAATTTATATAACACTAAAGCGGGTTTGATACACTAGTAATTTATTTAATATGGATTAATAAAAAATAAGTTATCAATACAAACTATGTCTTAGCAAACCTCTTATATTAGATCATTTTCCTCTGTGTTTTAATGGTTTGGGAAATTTTGCCCCTAGGGGGTAGAAATGGTACGTTTCCCACGCAACCGCTAGACAAAAATATATAAGTGAAAAATTGTAGGCAAACTCTTCGCTTGGAACACGGTATAATAAAATATGTACTCTGATAAAAAAAAAAAAACTTCATACGAAGTCAGTTGAGACAACGTAAATATTGGGGGTACGATCAATTTACTGCATCACACACTGAAACTACAATACAAATATAACAAAATTTGTACTGATCGCTCCCTATACAGATGTTCGAAGATAGTCCAAATGGACTTGACAAGTCTGTCATAAAAATTTTTTTTAGTTTTTTTTTCTGTCTCAACTAAGATCGTATACACTTTACCTGTGTTTAAGCATTTACGAAAATTTGGACACTTATTTCTATTTTTTTTAATGTCTGATCCTAAAGGGATGAAAAGGGGTTATAAATGTATATATTGGAAAAATATTTTTTGACAGATTTTTTTAACAATTCTTTCAATATTTCAGTAAATTCTACCCTTAAGGTGTTTATAAACGCACGGTCCATGGAAAGGTTCCATGAGCGTTATTAACGATCTGTAATGAAAGATATATTTTTTAATAATGATGATGGATCTATATTTTTGATATTATTTTCGTTAACAAAGCGAAGAGATAAATGACATTTTTATTGAAAGAGAAAGAAAGAATGTAAGAAAGGCCTGAAGAAAGTTATTTTTAAAATAATATGGGTACATATTAAAGGTTCTATTAGGTAGTATGTATGTTTGTTACCCCGTGCTTATACCGTGCGAGCAAAAATTATTTGCATCAAAGAGGGCTTGGATTAAAAAACGTAGGGCTTGGTTTAGATCACAATAATATGGGGACGATATATCTAACCAAATCTAGGTTAAAATTTTGTCAAATTCGTATTATGACATGATATGCCAAACTAATGAGTAATAAAATAAGTAGTAGACAAAAACAAATTTATTTTTGTTGTTTACAAAATTAACAGAATAGAGAAAGAAAAAGAAAAATAATTACATAAATTGCTGAAATTGACCACCGCCATGCTCCAAGCATAAATTCACACGTCTCTTCATATTTTCGAAAGTGTTGACCAGCATCTCTGGAGAAATGTTACCACATTCTTGGATAATCCTTTCTTGTAATTGTTCTAAATTTGCAACTGATGTTCTAAAAATAGTGTTCTTTAAATGAGGAAAAACGAAGTAATCCATAACCGTTAAACAAGGTGATCTAAGTGGGAATTCGATGTCTGATCGAAAACTGATCAATCTGTCGTCGAAAAAATTGCGTAAGTAGTTAATAGTTTCGTCGGCTGTATGGGCGGTAGCACCATCCTGTTGAAAATATCCAAAACGTAGTTCGTCGTCAAGTAATTGCCCCACAAATGGATTCAAAATATTGTCTCTATACCGCTGTGCTGTAACTGTGTCATGGAAAAAAATAGGACCAACAATCTTCTTCGAGAAACAGCTAACCAGAGACCAATTTTTTGAGGGTGCAATGTGGACTCTACAAAAAAATGGGGATTTTCACTACTCCACATGCATGTTACTTTAACTCCGTTTCGAAAATACGCTTCAACCATTAATGTTTTGTGCTGTTCCGTAAAGCCCATTGTGTAAATTGTTCAATAAATTTGAAATATTAGCGATGAATCAAATTACTTGTAACGACTGTCAAAGATAACGGAATAACTGATTCAGGTAGTTACTGACACCCAACAGGTATTAAGCTCTATGGCTAAGCATTACGTCCTTAGATGCAAGGCCCTCTTTGATGCAAATAATTTTTGCTCGCATGGTATATAATTGCACGAGCGAAGCTGCGGATACTACCTATAAGAAAAACTGCAAATAAACTATCCTTTTAAAAAAATTAAAATCACCACAAACTTGTAATCTTATCTCTTATCTATACTCTTACAGAATTTAATTATAAGAAATGATTAATCATAATATTTTTACCAAAAACAAATTAATATTAGTCACAGAGTAAAAATGTTTGTGTCATAATTTTGATTACCTAATATCAAAATTAATAAAAATTACTAAATATTGCAAAAACAAATTAGATTCTTTCAAAACCACAGCATGAGCTGGCATCAGCAGCCGCGGAGGAAATATCCAATTATTTTTCAAAGAGAAAGAAATAAAACGAAATTGAGAATTCTAAACAGTTTGGAACGCTCGAGGCCTGCAAATAATTTAATTCCAGATGCACTTTTTATGCAAAGCCATAATTCTAAGAGTTCCAACGGTTCACGTCAGGAGAATTGCAAATGAAGTGGTCGACTGGTAAAATTGTTAGGTACTTCAGATTTTTCTCAAGTACCAATAAATTTACAAAGAGAAAATTAAAATCTTTGGTAATGGCAGTTGGGTCCTGAAGTGTAAACCCTGGAACTGGAAAGCCCGTCTTTTGGGACCAAACAAGAGATAATCTTTATTGTAAAAAGGAAAAGAAGTAACACTTTTTTTTATTTATATATTTTTTTACGCCTTTGAAATTTGGCCCGAGAGGGCTGAAACTCGTGTCAGGGAACTGAATAAATTTTTTATGAAACGTTAAACAAGTATTTACTTCTTTTGCTTTTTACAATATGGAAAGACAGTTTTGTCAAGCAAGTAGCTCTATACACACATTATTTATTTATTTATTTTACACCATTTACAGTTACAATGAACCAATTAATAAATGGGTATATATAGGCTATTTAAAACAAAATAGGTAATATTATAACAACTAAAAAAATGATGTTATAACAAGAAATTTAGAATTAAATTATGATATTGAAACGGAATCATAATTATGCCTAAAACACACTAATACGCTAATTTAGTTTTATACTGGATTAACCACATCAGCTAAAAATGTCAAATCTATTTCGTCCGAGTTACATCTAGACATTCCGCTATAGGATTCGGCACCCCTCTACTCTGATTGGATGATTTCAAATTCCGTCTAAAAGGTATATTGGCAACCGGTTTGTTCGTTGTTACCTAGAGCATTTTTTTTAATTCAATTTTTTCAACTAATATTATTTTATAAAAATAAAATGCTCTGGGTAACAATGAACAAACCGGTTGCCAATATACCTTTTAGACGGAATTTGAAATTATCCAATCAGAATAGAGACGGGTGCCGAATCCTATAGCGGAATGTCTAGATGCGTCCGGGTTATGTGCAATTCCTAATTTTTTTATAACACTATTTGTACAATCATTTTCACATTTAGTGAAATTACCAATTCCATTTATATTTGTATCGGTGTAGGCGCGCACCTATCGCAAGTTTGTTTTGTACATTTCAATTGAATTTATTCTTCGAGCACCGCACATCTAAAAATACCGACTGCCTCCAGCAACAGCCAAGAAAACTTCTTTGTCTCGCGAATTGAAATTCTCCATTATAGGTGAACCGATTTTAGATAGAGTGAAATTTGTTACACGTTTCTATCGACGGGAACCGGAAAAGGTTTAAATGGAAAACACAATTGAAAGCAATAAATTTCTATTTCTCCTTTTGTTTCATAATATTTTGTAAAATGAAAATTAGAGTAAGCACCTATGACTTGATGTTAATAACATAATTTTAATAATATACCGTGCAAGCAAAAATTATTGGCATCAAAGAGGGCCTTGCATCTAAGGACGTAATGCTTAGCCGTAGAGTTTAATACCTGTTGGGTGTCAGTACCTACCTGAATTAACAATCAATCAGTTGTTCCGTCATCTTTGACCGTCGTTACAAGTAATTTGATTCATCGCTAATTTTTCCAATTTCTTGAACAATTCACACAATGGGCTTTACGGAACAGCACAAAACATTCATGGTTGAAGCGTATTTTTAAAACAGGGTTAGAGTAAATGGTGAGTGGCAATACAATCCGGGTTTGTGCATGGACGATTTTCACGACCATTTTCCTAACGTTGCTTTTATTGCTGGGGATTTTTATCATTGCCTGAAAAGAACCGTGGCTGTGTTTAGGGAAACAGGTTCTATACAACACAAAAAAGGAGCAGGAAGACCATCTGTAAGAACAGAAGAACTTGTTGCAAACGTTCGTGAAATAATGCAAAATACGCCAACAAATTGTATAAGACCCCTGTCCCAAGAAGTGGGAAGATCTTATGGAACATGCAGGACTATTCTTAAGCAGCTAAATTTATTTCCTTGTAAAGTGCAAGTAATTATTTTTCTTTTTCTTTCTGTCTATTCTTACTTTGTTAATTTTGTAAACAACAAAAATAAATTTGTATTTGTCTACTTATTTTATTACTCATTAGTTTGGCATATAAATAAATAAATAAATAAATAAATAAATAATGCCTTTATATTTCAAGAAAGAAACAAAATATTACAATTTATTTTACGTATATATAGAAATTTAACTTTATCTATTGAGGTAGCATGGCGCAGTCTAGCTTTAGTAGCTACTCTACTGAACCATACCACAACAAGGAAACCTAATAAAATAAGTTATTTAAATAATATCAAATGTAAAATTAAATAAAGAAGCAGAACAATAATAATTAAAAAATTTAAATTAGTATTATTAAAATAAAATAACTCTAATAATTGACAGCCTGTCAACAAACAATGGACAAATTAAACTCGAAAATTGAACATATTTTATCGTATCAACGTAAAATAGGGTGAACTATTTCCCAAAGGATATATATATTTTTTATAAAGTGAGACAAAAAAAAACTTTAAAAAAGAAATAGTCCAGTTTGTAAAGCTAAAAGATATCATATCATGTCATAATATGAATTTAACAAAATTTTAACCTGGATTTGGTTAGATATATCGTCCCCATATCATTGTGATCTAAGCCACGCCCTACGTTTTTTAATCTAAGCCCTCTTTGATGCAAATAATTTTTGCTTGCACGGTATTATAACCCATTTCGCCACCAACGACAATTGACAGCTTAACAGCAAGCTGTCAAGCGTCAAAGCAGGTATAAAAGACGGGCGTCCCTAAATGGGATTTATAAAAGGAACGTTCTGAAAACTCGATCGCAACTTGAAGTATTAAGGTGGGAGTATCAGCATGCTTGCCAACCTATAACCTATTTCGCGTAGATTTATTTATGTTTTCTAGCTTTTATACAAAATTTAAATAAAATGAGTATCGACTTGATATTCTATAGGTAATAATTGACATATTTAATAAATATCAAGGAATTTAATAACTTATTTTAGGAGAATTGTATAGCGAAAAATATCGGGTAAGATTTTTTTAAACATTGTTGTGTCATTGTCACTCATTGTTCTTTCACTATACAATTCTCCCAAAATTAGCAATGAAATAAATTGATATTTTTGTAATATATCAGATATTACCTAAGTAATGTGCCGACGATACTGATTATATTTAAATGTTATTTTAAAAAATAATAAAATTGAAAAAACAAAGCGAAATAGGTTATAGGTTGGCAATAGATTGAACGACGTTGAGAATTCAACCTTAAGGTGGGAGTATCATCTTGCTTGCCAACTTATAACCTATTTCGCGTAGATTTATTTATGTTTTCTAGCTTTTACACAAAATTTAAATAAAAACAGTATCGACTTGATATTCTATAGGTAATAATTGACATATTTAATAAATATCAAATAATTTCATAATTTATTTTAGGAGAATTGTATAGCGAAAAATATCGGGTAAGATTTTTTTTAACATTATTATGTCATTGTTCTGTCACTATACAATTCTCCCAAAATTAGCAAGGAAATAAATAGATATTTTTGTAATATATCAGATATTACCTAAGTAATGTGCCGACTAAAATAATAAACTTGAAAAAATAACGCGAAATAGGTTATAGGTTGGTAATGGATTAAATGACGTTGAGAATGCCACCTTAAATGGACATCTTAGACGACCATACTTTGTAATTACCCCTTTTTTCCCCCCGTTTCCCACTCACTTTAATTCCTGTTCGATTATTTTCTTAGCGATTAAACACTTGAAATTAAACTTACCAAATTATTTCCACACTTGTCGGAAACTTTTAAACTAATTTGATGGGCAAAAACCTCGCGATCCACCACCAGCGTGATTTTCCAATTCGACTACAATAGTGTCCCGGATCAATACGGAACGTGTGTAAGCCGTTTCGTATACAAAGAAAAGCCCGTGTGCTGCGGACGGCTTTTCAGAAATTGCTGAATTGACTTTGTCGGTTAAGTTGCCGTAAAAACATAGACTTTCGGTTAAGTACCGTTGTAGTATAATGTACACAATAGGGACTAGGGATGTAAGGAGGAATACGTTTGGCTTCCCATCACAACAGTTCTACACACTGGGATCATGAAACCTGGCATTTAATCAGGACGAAAGTAATTAGACTTTTAAGTTTAATATTTAAAACTTGGATATTCTGGGGAATTAAAATCATTTAGGAGACAAATTTTTGAAGCTTCTATTTTGTAACAGAAACAGTCAAATGCATGAAAACTCTATACAAAACCATTAAATTAAATTAAAATTAACCCACCAGCAGATATATACGAAAAATATAGCACAAAGCGACCCAAACTTTTTTGACAATAATACTAATGTTTATTGTTCATTATTATTTTCTGCCTATATTAAGAATTTCAAGAATTATTTTAAACTATATTTATTTTCCGCTTTTTAGTTTGAATAATTATCAAAGCGTGTTTTTTAGTTTTTTAAACTATATTTATTTTTCATTTTTTAGTTTGAGTTATTGTTAAGAAAAAATTTTTTTTTTGGGTAGATTGAGCTAGATTATTGTATTGTCAGCGGTTCTTGATTAGTCTACAAAATTTAAATTAAATGTGACCGTTTAAAGTGGGTCAAAATCGGGTTCAAAGAAGTCGGTTACAAACAAACATACATACAAACCCGAACAAACGACAAAAATTTTCAATAAATTTGTCAAAATTTTATTTTGACGGGTAGAATTTTTTTTTAATCTTCTCTATTCTTAGCGACAATATCTATATGACCCCCAGGTTTGTTTCATTACTATCGGTTATTGTAATAATTCTGACATATTGACAGGTGTCAAATTTTGACAAGATAGATTTTTGCGTATTTTTTTCAACCCTTCACCGTCAATATACATACGACCTTATAGTTTTTTCATTAATATAATTTTTTTAAACGATTTGACATATTGACAGCTGTCAAATTTTGACAGGAGAATTTTTTGCTTATTTTTCCCGAAGTCTCCGCATCGAATACTATACGACTTTCGTCGAAATGGCTTCTTCGTTTTATACCTGACAGCTGTCAAAATTTGGCAGGAGAATTTTTTGCGTGTAGATTATTGTATTGACAGCGGTTCTTGATAAGTTTACAAAATTTAAATTAAATCTGACCGTTTAAAGTGGGTCAAAATCGGGTTCAAAGAAGTCGGTTACGGACAAACAAACATACAGGTGAAGCTAATAAAAGCGTGTTAAAAATGGTAGTCATCATACAATTTCAAAATTGTTTATTTAGATGTTAAGTGTTTAAAGATTGGGCATGTTTTCTTTCCGAAAGATAATTTCGTGCTTATTCTCCTTTAACTTATTATATTTTGACACCTTTCGTTTCCCGGAAGAAAAATTGTGACCCTTAATGCAATTTCAGGTTTCATTAACGTAAAAAATTGCCTTTCTCACATTTTCCATTCAGGATGCAATTAAAATTAATGCACGCTCTGTTAAAGCTTTCCCCCGACGTTTTCCTTTATCGGTCTTTTTTGTGCCCCGTCGAGGTCCCGGGATTTCCGCTTTGCGCTTATAGTGCACCATGGGCGTCTTAAGGGGGATACTTGGGCACCCCCCCTCCCCGCCTAGAGCAGTGATAGAAGAAATTTATCATCTTACATATTTATACTTGCATCATTTTGTACGTAAAAATGTTGATTTTCCTCCAATTTCAACTGTGGCATATTTCGTACATGAAAGTTCATTTTATTTTGGGAAAACATAACACATTCCATTGTTTTCATATGCAGGGGAGTATTTTATTTATATAGAATAGTACAATGTTATTTGTACTGATGATGTGTAATAGAAACGTTTTAGGCTATAGAATAAGTGGAGAAATTTTTGGAACTAAACAAAATCTATAAAAGCTTTCGATACTTTTTGAATAATTTCGCTTGCAGGACGTTGATTTACTATACCTGCGTTTCTAATTTGAAATCCCCCTTGCAAATCTTTGGAAAATATAGCATGCAGCAGGTCTCCATCCGTTGCCAAGCATTTTTTCGTTACTAGGGCGTTGGGCCCAATGACTAGTAATGACTAAAGGGCGGAATATATGCAAAATGTGTGCATATTTTGTGAATTTTATAATAAAATGCATATTTTTCATAAATTATTATTTTAAGAGCATATTTTTATGTTTTGGGCTTTCACAAAAAATTTAAAACGTTAAAGGTTTAATGTTCAGTTCGGTACTTATTTTAGGGATTTTCCAATCTGAAGATTATAATAATTATATTTACATTTTGGTTATACTCAAGGTATTTATTGGGGGTTTCCGGGGTTTGCGGGAATATTGTTAGGGGTTGTTTATTGTCACTTAATAATGCGTTATTATTACCTGCTTAACAAACTGTATTTAAATTAAAATAAATTAATTTCAAATGTAAAAAAAGTGTTTCAAAAAGTACCACTAAGAGTGCAGTTGTATAAGGAGAGATTACCAGGAGTTAGCTTACCTCCAGAACCTGTAATTGCCCGGTGGGGCAATATTCTACGCAGAGCATTTTGAAGCCATTATAGAACTCATTTTGGAATTTGATGACGATTCGCTGTGTGTTGTACAAAGTAAAGAGTTGTTAAAAAGTGCAAGTGTAGCTAAAGATCTTGTTTTTATTTAGGATAATTTCAGTTTTATACCGGACATAATATCCTCGTTGGAGAGTAGAAATTTAAGTTTAAGAGACTCAATTAGTAACAATACTTTTTCTGCTAAATGAAACATTTCCGATAATTTGGAGGTCAGTCAAAGAGTCAAATTGGATGTAACTGTAAAAAATAATAAAGGATTTAAATACTTAACTGCAGTAGAAAGCGTTTATGAGGGTAAACCATCCAACGAAGTTGTACCTTGGCCTTATATTTTGCTCCCTTAGTTGCAGTATTGTCCGATTACATTAGTAGATGTGGAAAGAAGCTTCTCTTTGTATAAACATATTTTTACTAATAGAATACAACCCTTTTTAGTTGAAAATTTAAAACAATATTTAGTAATAAATGTCTTATACCATTTTAGGTTAAAACATTGTTTACTATTATTTTTTATTTTTTTTTGCATTTTTTAAAAAATAATCATATTTTTTAGAACCCAATGTGTTTCTTTACCTCATTTTACTATAATAAATTAAGAAATATTGCATACCAGTATGCATATTTCGTAAAAAATGGCTGAATTTAAGTGCATTATAATCCGCCTTTTAGTACCTAAGGTTTCAAAATATCCTTCTTTTAATTATCCAAGAGAATCTTGACTGACATAATTTACCTTAAAAAACCGAACTTGGGAATAGTTATAGATATTAATAGTAACGCCTTAAATACAGAATAAAGAGGACAAAAAAGGTATTCGCAACTTTTTCAGTTCGATTAAATTAAACTACCAAAAAACAAGTTTCGGTTCATTATTAAAACGGATCTATAAACACGATTAAAAGTTAATGCAATTCTGGTGTTTTATGTAAAGTGGGTTTTATCAGCTTGTGGGTGAGATAACTGTTCAGCTGTTGCTGTGGAAAATGCATTATGGGAAAAGAGTAAAAAAGCCTGTTAAATATTTTGTAACATCGGAAGGACTATGATATTTTTCATGTGTTTGATTTTATCTCGATTAACGTTTTCGAAATTTTCTGCTACTAAAATAATTTTTAGGGCGAGAAGGCCCCGATACAAGAAACAGCAGCAAATGGACTGGATAGCTATAAATTTATACCGTGCGAGCAAAAATTATTTGCATCAAAGAGGGCTTGGATTAAGAAACGTAGGCCTTGGTTTAGATATGGGGCCGATATATCTTACCAAATCTAGGTTAAAATTTTGTCAAATTCATATTATGACATGATATGCCAAACTAATGAGTAATAAAATAAGTAGACAAATACAAATTTATTTTTGTTGTTTACAAAATTAAAAAAGTAAGAATATACAGAAAGAAAAAGAAAAATAATTACATAAATTGCTGAAATTGGCCACCGCCGCGCTCCAAGCATAAATTCACACGTCTCTTCATATTTTCGAAAGTGTTGACCAGCATCTCTGGATAAATGTTACCATATGGTACAGATGGTCTTCCTGCTCCTTTTTTGTGTTGTATAGAACCTGTTTCCCTAAACACAGCCATGGTTCTTTTCAGGCAATGATAAAAATCCCCAGCAATAAAAGCAACGTTAGGAAAATGTTCGTGAAAATCGTCCATGCACAAACCCGGATTGTATTACCACTCAATATCTCAATGGTTTGTGCTGTTCCGTAAAGCCCATTGTGTGAATTGTTCAAGAAATTGGAAAAATTAGCGTAGAATCAAATTACTTGTAACGACTGTCAAAGATGACGGAATAACTGATTAATTGTTAATTCAGATAGTTACTGATACCCAACAGGTATTAAGCTCTACGGCTAAGCATTACGTCCGTAGATGCAAGGCCCTCTTTCATGCAAATAATTTTTGCTCGCACGGTATTGATTTTGAATAACTAAATCTCTGTTTTATTTCAAGTTTAGTTTTTTCTAAGTCAAATAAAAAATGTTCTGGTATCACATTTATAAAATTGTCAATTGCAAACAACCTGTTCTTTACAAGAGCAACATGGCGGCAATGCGGAAAAGCGGAAACTCCAAACACGAGGATTACGTTAAGAAGATGGCTGCATTTATTTAATGCTGGCATGCACATTGCAACGACAGGGCATTATTTCCGGGAAAAACTGTTGCGTCTTGTCGCAGGGGCGTTTCAATTATGAAAAGGAAATTTATATCTTGAAAAGTATTTTATATTTAATGAAAAATGAGTAGCAAGTAACTTCTGGAAATCAAGGTAAAAATGATCTTTTATTAAGATAGCTAAGAAAAAGTCCCGCACGCTTCGCCGGGCCACGCTTTTACGTTCCATCGACTCGAGACGGTTCCCTTCGGCCTAGCTTCGTTGCCGATTAGCCTTTGGCAATTCCATCACCATTTATCAAAAACTGTATTACATTTTCTTCTATAACTTCTATAACTCTGCTCATTTTGGAATTTTTTTTTTCGGACACAGTTTCGTAACATTCAGCTTTATGGCAAACTTCAAGTTGCAGTGACATTTTATGTGAGTATGACAGAGTAAATAATATGTTTAGATGCCGGTCAATATTATAATATACCGGCTGTTTCTCAAAAGACGTTCACCCCTATAACTTTTCTGTATGTATAGATATTAAAATGAAATTTTGAGATTATGCATAAGAGATGAGTCTGCATTTATTGGAATAATTTTCAATTTATTAGCACTTCCGGTTTGACCGGAAGTGACCTTGACTTTGGTATTTTAAATGGGACATCTTGTATATTTTTACTTATTGGGATTCAGCATAACATTCTGAGTAAAACTTGTCATTTTTTGACGTGTTATAATATTTTTATGTTTATTTTTTATTTTCAATCTAGAGTGCTACAAATTAATTAAATCTGTTAAATTATAGTCAAGTAGTATATGAAAATTAAAATTATGTCATAATAATTGACTTTCGAAGTTTCACAGGCGAAAATTAAATTTTGTTTTCTTGACGTTTACTCCATTTTTCCAAATGGAACGATGGTAGTTCACTAGGATATTTAAAACGAGCATTTTTATCCAACAATTTGATACCATACACTCGTATGCTATTTTAAAATTGACACGAAAAAATTTGCCTTAAGTCCCAATCGCAAATTTAAAAGCGTTATGCATTATTGCTAAAGAAATATAAAGGCGGCTTTGAAAAACAATGGAATGGTTTTGGAAACCAATATTATGGTTTTAAATTAAAATAATTGTAATGTCATTCATTTATTAAACTTACACTGTAAATCAGATAAAATGGTTAGTTTTACTAGAAATGAACAAATTGATATGCTTCTAATTTTTGGAGTGACCAGAAAAATTCTTCTGAAGCCGCAAGATTGTATGTATTGTTTGTTTTATAAACTAACTAGCGTGTACCCGGCCTGCGTTGCAGCCCGTCATTATACGACGTGCGATAATAAGGCGAACCTCAAACTCAACCGTTTGCCGGCCCGTCCACAATTTCCATGCATAAAACATAGCCTGTCTTCGTCTATTCCGGCTTCGGATCGATCGTTGAACGGGCCGGGGACCGGTTAGGTTGAGTCGTTCGTTCTCCCTACTCTAATTTATCAGTGTTTCTCTATAATATTATGCATGTATTATACATAAAAACCTTCCCCTTGAATCACTCTATCTATTAAAAAAAAACGCTTCAAAATCCGTTGCGTAGTTTTAAAGATTTACGCACATAAGGGGACATGAACAGGATAGCGACTTTGTTTTATACTATGTTAAGATGACATCACAATTTTAATTCAAAACAATATTGTTTTTCAAAACCATTCCATTGTTTTTCAAAACCATTCCATTGTTTTTCAAAGCCGCCTTTATATTTCTTTAGCAATAATGTATAACGCTTTTAAATTTGCGATTGGGACTTAAGGCAAATTTTTTCGTGTCAATTTTAAAATAGCATAAGAGTGTATGGTATCAAATTGTTGGATAAAAAAGGCTCGTTTTAAATATCCTGGTGAACTACCATCGTTCCATTTGGAAAAATGGAGTAAACGCCTGTGAAACTTAGAAAGTCAATTATTATGACATAATTTTAATTTTCATATACTACTTGACTATAAATTAACAGATTTAATTAATTTGTAGCACTCTAGATTGAAAATAAAAAATAAACATAAAAATATTATAACACTTCAAAAAATTGCAAGTGAGGTGTCATTTTACTGAGAATGTTATGCTGAATCCTAATAAGTAAAAATATATAAGATGTCCCATTCAAAATATCAAAGTCAAGGTCACTTCCGGTCAAACAGGAAGTGCTAACAAATGAAAATTATGCCAATAAATGCAGACTTATCTCATATGCATAATCTCAAAATTTCATTTTATTATCTATAAATATAAAAAAGTTATAGGGGTGAACGTCTTTTGAGAAACACCCGGTATAAGGCATAGCGAGACCAGAGAGCAGGGATTTATTTTCTTCTACAGAAATGCAGGAGGTTCTTACTTCAGTAATTCAGTAATATTTGGAATTCGTTTGTATTGTACGTGGTACCGCGCATTTTCGAATTATTTTACGGAATTTCTGATTTTATGTCGTTAACTAATTAACTATTGCATTTAAAAATGCCACATTCCTTTTAAATGGTTTATTTTTATTAGCTAGGCTTATGGTGGAAAATAAAAACTGCTGGTGTTTTTCTTGTGAATAAACCATTTGAAAGTAACAACAGAATTTTACTGTATCTATGCTTACCTGCAAAATTCAGCCACGATAGAAAACGAAAGCATTAAACATCCGCTTCGCTATCGGAACGTATATATTTGCTGCTATGAAGGGGGAATGTAGCGAGAGTACACCCTGTATAAAAATGTCATAAGAAAAAAATGATCAGATTGTGATGATTAGTCTTCGGTCCGAGTTTCAGTCCATTCGGATTTATGGTGACCGAAGAATTTTAATTTTTATACAGAGCAGTACTCAAAGTATGAACACATTTTACGTTTTTGAGTGAACACAACCATTATTATGAAAGCAGTTATAGAACTTTTTACTCATTACCTTTTTGGGGCCCCATTTCATACACACTTAAAAACGTTTTTAAACCTTTTAACATCAATATTGTGTTCAAAACACAACATTCTCTGAGAAAATTTTTAGTAAACTCTAAAGACCTTATTCCAGCTTCTGAGAGATCTGGCGTGTATCGTATCAGCTGTTCGACTGAGGGTTGTGCTGCGACTTATGTTGGACAAACGGGGCGCAAATTTTCAGTACGCCTAAAAGAACACTGTAAAGAAATTGAGAAAGCGAACAACCAAAACCTTTCCCCTTCAAAGATTAAATCCAACTTTTCTAGACATATTTTTTCAAATAATCATAATTTTAATTCTGATTCTCATACAAAATTTTTACATTTTTGCAACAAAGGCAACAAATTGGACCTTTTAGAAATTCTTGAAATTAATAAAACGTTGAATAATTTGAATGTCCTTTGTCTGAATGATCAAATTCAACACAGTTGCACAAATTTTTTCAATGCTCTCGACTTCACTGATCAGATATAATTTTGCTTCTCCTTTCTCATTTTCTGCGTTCTGTGTCAGCCACAACTTTCAAATAACTTTTAATTAACTTTTTCCTCTCCTTTGTCTGATAAAAATACATTTAACAATCACCATCAACATTACTCTTATATTATACATCACAATTCTAATCTTACTTCTGACAAAATGTAATATCCTTTACACTCGTTTCCCATTCACACAGAACAGAACACGCACTAAAGTATACCGTTTTTTTTCTCTGTGACACACATAAAATAAAACCACTTAAATCTTTTCACTTACAAACGACACCACACACAAAGGAATTTTGGGACACCCACCTTTCATCCACCAAAATTTTTTTTCTCCCACATTAAAGCATTATCCTTTTCACTCCTTAGTTTTTAAGCTATACTGTTTAATTTAGGTATTTGGTTAGTAGGATTATATCTGCCTAACCTTAATTGAGCTTTTTCTCCATGAACAATTTTCTTTTACTTAATTTAATTTTACCGCCATTCTACCTGTCAGTACACCTGTCAATCGATTCATCTTTCATTCATGTCACGTTTCTCCAGCACGTGGAGGTGAAGAACCTTTTGACTTTTGAATTTAAAAAATGTTCAATTTTTTAATTTTTGGTTTTAAATTAACCGTTCGCGGGGTTACTGAGGTTTAATCCTCAGTACCCCAAAAAACTTTACATTTACATAACAACATTGTAAGTACTTACCCTTTTTTTTTTTTAATTTTTTTAAAAAATCATATAATAAAAAAATTCTGTACTCATTCACTCTTTAATTTTAATTACAATTTCTATTTTTTACAGATTGTGCTACTGCACTTCTATCCTCATAATGTGTCACTTATGCTGGATATACATTTTAAGAATGAAATCTAAATAACTTCCTACACCTTTTTAGAAAGTTTTTTTCTCCCGGGTTTTTTTCTTTTCTCTTCTTCTCCATTTAGTTTGGTTGGTTTAAGCCTACTTTAACAACGTTTTTGAATGCTCAGTATTAATCCATTGTCAATTTTTCAAGCCATGTTTCTTCTACATTTAAAAATTTTACGTCCATAAAAGCTCCATTAAGGTTCTAATTTTCTCTTTTGCTAACAACATTAGCATAAAATAGATTTCTGTCTCCTGATGATGAACGTTTCTACGTTCGAAACATGTAGAGACCTTTCGAACTAAAATTTTATTCTATTAAATTTTGTGGAGGAAGACTTTGTGTTTTTCTTTCCTTTTCACAATTATAGAACTGTCAAATTTATTCGAAGAAGCCTACATTTCCACAATAAAAAAGAAATACCTAAAAAATATGGCTTTTTAATAATGCCAGGAAACCCGCAACATCCCATTTATCTAGTGCCTAAATAACAACGCCATTTTAGGCGTTTTGATACGTCGAGGTTATTTCCAACAAAAGATTTGGAAAATACGAATGGCTGCCAAAAAGAATTGCCGAACAAAGAATGAAGAATAAATTTGTCTAGACTTCCGACAGTAACAAATTTAAGAGAAACTGATTTAACTTTGAAGTGGGAGCATTAGGTAAAGAAGGCGGTAATGGCAAAGTTAATTTTGTTATCCTAATATTGTTTTAAACTGTTATAAGGTATTTTGTTTTATTTTGAAAAAGCCCACAAAAGAATTGATAGAAAAAATTAACTTAGTTCGAGGAGTCTTACCTCAATATGCAAGAAATATTTGTTAATAAACCAAGATACGGTTAGCTATGTTTATTTAAAGTTATAAGCTGCAACATAATGTTGAATTTAATTATTTACCTATTCTAAATATATGTTCGACACAACCTAAAAATGTCCATTAGTTTTTCTAATTTTGTATTATAACAAATCTATTACGATACGCATTTGCGTATCGTAATGAAGCTATTTCGATACGCGTTTTTTCTTTATTTGATGTTGGTAACATTTAAATGTTTTATTTCATTGACTTGCACGGCCTTTGTGATTTACGAGAAAACCCATTTTTCGCAGAGGAAAATAGCTTGATAACCTACTTTTTTATTCTGTGTGGATAACAGTCATGTATGTTGGTTGCATAAATCTATAAATTAATCTTTTGTAGATGCTTCAAGCTATCATTTTTTGCCAAATCCTATCAAAAATGCAATCTACTAACCTTCCAATGTCAATTTTAACTTCAACTTTGTTTGAATTTTCCATCTTCCCTATACTAAATTGCAATGCCGGTGACGTAAAATCACGTCTTTTGAAATTCAAAAAAAAGTAGCAAAATCGCCCGAATTTCCGAACGCTCTGTATATGTACCGAATGTACAAGGATCACACAACGTATTCCGTCCAATTTATAATATCTTTAGAATCTCGTGGTGAAAATGGGTCAATAAATCAAAAAATGACAGTTCGCAAAATAATTTTTGTTGTCCAGAGGCTACTATGATAAAAAATAGTATTACCAACATAAAATTTAGACATACAAATTTACAAAATTTGAAGGATATGTTTTCTTTTTAAATAATATGTGTTTTTTATTGAAAAAACTACAAATTAGAAAAAATAGTATAACGTACGTGTTATATAAAGCAGTTTTAAGCACTTGTCCCGTTATAAAACTCGCCGCAAGCGGCTCGTTTTTTTACATGGACGCGTGCTATAAAATGATGCTTTATAAAACGTGTACGTTAATATACTATTATTCAGTCGTTTCTATTAATAACGTCACAGTTCTTTCCTTTCGCGTTACAATTGATGGGTATATGATTAACCGTTCTTTCCTTTCGCTTTACATTTGATGGATATATGATTAACCGTTCTTTCCTTTCGCTTTACAATTGATGGGTATATGATTGACCGTTCTTTCCTTTCTCTTTACAGTTGATGGGTATATGATTAACCATTCTTTCCTTTCGCTTTACAATTGATGGGTATATGATAAACCGTTATTTCTTTTCGCTTTACAATTGATGGGTATATGATTAACCCTTCTTTCCTTTCGCGTTACAATTGATGGGTATATGATTAACCGATCTTTCCTTTCGCTTTACATTTAATGGATATATGATTAACCGTTCTTTCCTTTCGCTTTACAATTGATGGGTATATGATTAACCGTTCTTTCCTTTCGCTTTACAATTGATGGGTATATGATTAACCCTTCTTTCCTTTCGCTTTACAATTGATGGGTATATGATAAACCGTTCTTTCCTTTCGCTTTACAATTGATGGGTATATGATGAACCGAAATTATGGTAAATTCAATTTAAAGTCATAGCAGTTTTGCTTATGTAATAAGACTTTGTAAACACCCATGACCACCTATTTATACAATCTCTTAGGGTATGGTAGGTAGGTAGGTAAAGTTCAAATTTCAACTTGAAGCTGTGTCTCCGATCTTGAGAATTTCTTGCTTATACTTTGAAAATATATTTCAAGAATTAAGTTTAGATCTCTGCAATAACGACAGATCATGTATATGACAGTTTATAGCAAAAACCCGTAATCATTATCCTCTTTAAATGAAAGACGCAAATTATGCTTAAAAATGTTATTCAATCAGCGACTAATGCCTATTATTTCAATTTATGCCACTTGCATGCTCGGACATTCATAAATTTAATAATCAACCACCCTCTCCTATATAAGCCTTAAAAGAACCCATCGATACCAAATCGTCTCGAATCCTAGTCTTATCCCGATCGATTGACCGGATCCCCGGAAGACAGCCTACCCAGGGCGGGGGCCGAAAGGATTCCCGAAAGCGACGTCGGCCGAAAAAGGAATGGGGGCGACGTCGACGGTGGCGGCGCGACGCCGACTGTGAATGACATAAAAACGTGACTCAGATATTTAAGGCAACCAATATGATGCGGGATTCATTCATCTCGCGTCCTGGAAACCGAGGTCAAAATGTTGTTCTGGAATATTTTTAATGTAATGGAGCACGGTACATTGGTTGATTAAGTCTTTATGTATGTGGGAAGAGCGGCTTTTATTTAATTAAAAAGGCAGTTTTCAGTTTTGAGTGGGAATCGGATGTTAAACGTATATACAGGGTGATGATACAGAAACGGATCTGTCTTTTATATAGAATACCGCCCACTTAATCAAGAATCGCTCGAACCCGTCAAGCTAATTTTTTTGAAATGCTTCTTTAAAAAAATATATTACACAGGGTGGATCATGAAAATGCTACGTGTATCAACTTTAATTTTTTTTACACTACAATCAATTGCCCTGTACCTATCTTACCTATCTTCAACCGTTTACGAAATATTGACTTTTAAAACAAAATAGACAAACGACAAAGCATGAAAATAAACTATTTTATAAGATGTTCAATAAGTCGTCCACCAACCGTTCTGCAATAGAGATCAATCGATCTAAATATTCGATAAAGAAATATACGTAAATATATAGTATTACTAGAAGATAATAATATAGTGAAGATAATTAAAAGCGAATATTGTAGCATATAGGACAAGTGTATAACTGTTTTTTATATTGGAATACACAGGGATCCAAGCACAATGGATACCCCTGGGGCGGGTAGACCACGACGGCCGTTGCGTCCTTGTTAGGACGCAACGGCTACGGGCAGCCATAACCCCAAGCAATCCCGACACAGCGGTAAAATGTATTAAAAGCCTTTTTACAAAAGCAAAGCGGTTATCAATACACCGTAGCGTCATCCCAGCGAAATTAACTCCAATATAAAAGGCAGTCACACTGGTAATAATCGAAAGGTAGACGACTAAATAAACCACGAAGTGGTAACGATACTCCACATAGGATAGGATAACATAACATAGGATGTAAACAAATTGAAATTTTACCAACAATAAGACGTCCTTTTTATTTCATGACCTGTTTCATGATATCTTTACGCAATTTTTTTCTTAATCCCATTTTGTGCCATAAATAATAACAAAAAAGCGTGCCTTAAAGGTCCCCACTGCCTGGCTGGGAGAAGATTTATTGCCCACTATAGCCCAAAATCCGAAAAGGCGTCGGAAATATTTTTCTAGACATTTGATGCATTTCTTTTCAACGTGACCGAAATAAAGGGGCAATCAGATTATGGGATTAAGAAAAACGAACGACGAAGATAATGTTTGGTGTTGTATTTACACGTAGGCCTTTTTGGGAAGGTGATTATTTTTTTTACTATTATGATTATATTATGGGGACGCTACATCTATTCTGACACCCGCTATTCCCAACGGATAACCCATCCAAAGCACAGTTGACTTTAGAGGTCGTTGTACCAGAACCATATACGAGGTTCCAGCGCCTTGTATCAGGGTTGTGGTTTTTCCACTTTTAATGATTTTGTCCAGGGCGTGGACAAAATTGGACAAAATCAAATTTCATTACATTTTATTAAGGCAACCCAAAATACACGTTTGTATTGTGTATTATATAAACAATAAATAGCAAATTGAAAATTCCAGAAAATGGCTATTTGTTATTTCATTATGGGGCCTTAAGGTGAATTTTCATGCGTCCATCATCCGACGGCACGATGATCCGACGGTATCCCGTTATTGTTGTTTAAGTTTTGTTTGACACCCTAATCCTAATTTAAGGCCCTGGTACCAGTAAACACATTACTGTCTAGGGGTCAGTTATAAATAAAAATTAAAAAAAAAAAAAATACTGATAATAAAGTTTTTTGAATTTTATTTGTGTTTAATTGATTTTGTACAGTTTTGTCCATTTTGTCCAGAACAATTGATTTTCTCCGGACGGACATAATTGAACAAAATCGTCCAATTATGTCCACTTGGACGAATTCAACCAACCCTGCCTTGTATACTATATTATCTTATATGTTTGGAGAGCCATTTATGAGTGTTATTTGCATATACATTTTACCCACTGTAAAAATAAATTAACCACCGTTTAGACAGCTAATAGCATTCGGCCCTCTGCAATAACAGTAGCTGTCTAAAGTTTGGTAAATAATTTACTATTAAACCTTTTTATATACGCCTGGACTCCTGGACATTAATTTGGTTATGAGTGGGGTGTAACAAAAAACTTATTATTAATTTTTCTTAAATCTAAAACTATTTAACACTGTTTTTTTTTATTTTTTCAGGTAAGTGTGGCGTTATGGAGTTTAAAACATTTTATTGTAAGCAGGTAGCAACCGTACGAAATAAAGTAAGTAATGAATGACAAAGAATTAAGGACTTTATAAAAACGGTGACCGTCTTTCACCGATAGGATTAATCCACACAACTAAAAAAATAAGGACAACGCCTACTAGGTCGTATAAATGGCATACTATGGTATGGTCGCATGCTTGAAGTCTTTTGTTTTTATAGGTGGCCATACACGAATTTGAGTTGGCGGGCATCATTGATATAGCTGAAACCCATATTAATCAAGATCTACATACAATTTACAACTTATCTGTGACTCATAACTTACTTTTAAATCAAACCAAGACTCAATTAATTCTATTTGGTTAAAACTCTAATCTACTCTCTGATCGTCTCAATATAAGAATTAATTATGATAAAGTAACTACCTCTGAATCATGTACAAATTTAGGTGTACATTTTGATCCTAAGCTTAGGTTTAATCGGCACATTTCTTACTTACCTACTTTAAAAAAGTTATTGTAAATTAAGAACTCTGTATTTGTTTATTAAAATTTTTTTTCAACACAGATTAAATTGAGGTTGTGTGACTCGACTATTTTATTATTGCTGTCATACTGTAATATAGTGTACTGGCCGGCTTTGCTTCAGGAGGACAGGGAATGCCTGCATCGCCTTCAGAATTGTTGGTTGAGATACTCCTACGGGTTGGGGAAGTATGATCATTTTTCTCAGAGCTTCATAGACTCCGGTTGGTTGAAATTAGATCAAAGATTTCACCTGCATTTATGTACTTTAGTTTTTAAAATAATTAAATGTCAGCAACCTAGTTATCTCTTTGACAAACGTACGAGGGGTTTTGATGTACATGTCGGCATTTACTCTGTTCCCATACATAGAACGGCATTATTTCGGAGGTCTTTTAGTTTTAATGCGGTTACATATTTTAATCCCTTACCAACAAATATCGAAAGTGGCTCCTCTGTTGAAACGTTCAAAAATAAATTGAAGAATTATCTCAGATCGCGTATTTGATAATTCTAATTCTGTTTTTTACTCATCTCATACTCTTTGAGTTATTCGTTGCTAGAGCATTAATGGTCGCAGACTTACTACCTAATTTATTTTTTACGTTCCAGTTATGTTATTTATTTAATTAATCTTTATATCATTTTTGGTACAATTTGCTTTTTTTTTATTTTTATGCTTTGTTATAATATTATACTAGTTTTGTTGTTTATTTTTTAAATTAATTTGTTTATAAGGTGGTTAGATGAGTAGCCATGCTAGATCTCGGCACCACTGTGAAATTTTACATTATTGTTTACTGGCTACATTATATAAATAAAGGCTATTTACTATTATTATTATTATTATATAGTTACTGACACCCAACAGGTATTAAGTTCTACGGTTAAGCAGTATGTCCTTAGATGCAAGGCCCTCTTTGATGCAAATAATTTTCGCTCGCACGGTAATACTCACATGGTAATGCTAATAATAAAAACCCGTATCTACTTGAAGCTTCTGTAGAATTATTTCTATGGCGTCGTATTGCGAGAACGAGAAATTGCGAGACTCGTGAGACGAGACGAGAAAACATCGCGAGATGTCAGCGGGGCGAGATTTAAAAAAAAATACGAGATTAAAAAGTGTAAAATTTCTCGTCTCTTGACTAGTCCGAGCTTGCTAATACGGTATATGGTTTTAGAGATACAGCCGCTCGTCCCCTTAGTCGATCACCCTGTATATTTGAACATAAACTCCCCTAAGGGGAACTAAGAATTGTTGTTGCGAACCGTGCCGTCCTAAGTTATAGTAAGGTCCGATTAAAATTGGCTCGACCAACCCTGCGTCAAATGTATTTAGGCCAAAATAAGTGATTTAGATGACCCGACAAAGCAGAAGGGGTTGATTTAATGCTCGAATTAATGCTATTTATACAAATCTTTAGGCGTGATGGATTTATTAAGGAAAAGTGGTAAAAAATTACTGTATAGGGGAAGGTCCCGAGATATCGGACGGATTAAATTAGTTAGGATGGTTAGATGTTAAGTGGCCAAGATAAATTGCCGAAGAAAAACTGCGCGTGTACGAAAGAATGCTAAAACGCGGTTGTCACTTGTTTAATGTCGTCGTCGGGACCGGTAGCTTTGCCGAAGAATCCGGGTTTATCTGAGTGGTATAGGATAACCCATAATTACCACAAGACATAAGTGTCCTAATGCTATATTCTATATTCATTATTGTGTTGAAGCAAACAAACGCGATATGGCGGAAGTGTCACCTTTCTTTCGCGCTACTTTTAATTGGAACAGTGACCCAACTATCAGTTCGGCTTTAGCCTTCGACGCAGGTGCACGCAATTTTCAACACAAAAATGACGTAAGTACCAGTTAAGACGTTTTTCCTCTAAATTTGGCAATATTTTTATTTTTGAAATTGACTTAATTGTAGTTTAGGTCACTTTTCTTTTATTCTCTTTATTTTTTGTTAGGTAAAATACAAGTATATGATAGTTTTTATTTTATAAAGTTACCATTACTATTATAGTTTAAAGTTCCTCGTGTTTATGGTTACTTTCGTTTAAACCTTATATTGTTTATTTTTAATACAAAAAAATATAATAATGTCGTTTTATTTTAGTGTAACTAAGAAACAATAGTAAATTTTTTAAGAAGAAAAGTGTCACAATTACATATTTTTGTTATTTACTAAAGCATTTAAAAAAAAACTCAGTAATTTAATCATTATTAATAATTAATGAACAAACCTAGTCGCTGATGTTTATATCTTGTTTTTAAACCAAACTTTGTACTCTAAAAATTAAAATAATTCAAATTCAATTTTTAAAAGCGCGTTTTCTTAAAACATCCAATTTTGCAGTTAGGTCTTTTTTCCATTAGATGTGCGTTATTATCTTTTAAACATTGTTATGGCTCAAAACTGGGTTGATCTGTTTTCTGGTCTGCAAAATGGCAGATGTTTTCGGTGAAAACGCAAATAGCGTTCCCTATACTGGATTGTGATGCCCTTTGTGGTTTATTTAGTTGTCTTCCTTTTGATTATAACCAGTGTAACTGCCTTTTATATTGGAGTTAATTCCGCTGGGATGGCGCTACGGTGTATTGATAGCCGCTTTGCTTTTGCAAAGAGGCTTTTAATATATCGAACCGCTGTGTCGGAATTGTTTGGGTCATGGCTGCCCCTAGAGTCCTAACAAGGACGGAACGGCCGTCGTGGTCTACCCGCCCCAGGGTATCCATTGTGCTTGGATCACTGTGTATTCCACTATAAAAAAACAGTTGCACACTTGTCCGATATGCCACAATATTCTCTTTTAATTTACTACTTTTAATTTAATACTTATTTTATAATAAATATCAACATTAGTTTGTGCCACATACATTTCTTATCTAAGACATGCTAGGGCGTTTATCCCAGTTCTTACACCAGGCAGCCGCAATCGCCCGACCTGCCCCTATTATAAAATATTTTAATGTTGATTGATGATGATTTACTGGTATTCTATATTAGTCGTATAAGATCGCTAGAAACGTTATATCAGCCCAAAATTAGCTGGTTTTATGAATTATACCATAGAAATGGTCGTACCATATTCTATGCGTCAGAGTTTAGTAAACTAATCTTATTTTAATCCTTATCTGAAAATAACAAAAAGTTTTACACACTCGAGAGTCATCCATGAACTAACTATATTGTGCTTTTATTTGATATTCAATGTGCCCAGAAACAAAAAATATTGTGTTACCGAATCCCAACTATCCCATAATATTTCGAATTGAATTTTTATGAATGATTTTAATCTGGATTGGCTCATAAGCAACAATAACTATGAAAAATTTCAGCTCTCTATGATCAACGTTTTTTAATAAAAATATTAACAGATGGACAGACATATCCACCTCTGATATCTAAATAGTATATTAACGTACACGTTTTATAAAGCATCATTTTATAGCACGCGTCCATGTTAAAAAACGAGCTGCTTGCGGCGAGTTTTATAACGGGACAAGTGCTTAAAACTGCTTTATATACCACGTACGTTATACTATTTTTTCTAATTTGTAGTTTTTTCAATAAAAACACATATTTAAAAAGAAAATAAATCCTTCAAATTTTGTAAATTTTTATGTCTAAATTTTATGTTGGTAATACTATTTTTTATCATAGTAGCCTCTGGGCAACAAAAATTATTTTGCGAACTGTAATTTTTTGATTTATTGACCCATTTTCACCACGAGATTCTAAAGTTATTTTAGCGATATGAGATTTGAAATTGGACGGAATACGTTGTGTGATCCTTGTACATTCGGTACATATACAGAGCGTTCGGAAATTCGGGCAATTTTGCTACTTTTTTTCGAATTTCAAAAGACGTGATTTTACGTCACGGCATTGCAATTTAGTATAGGGAAGATGAAAAATTCAAATAAAGTTGTAGTTAAAATCGACATTGGAAGGTTAGTAGATTGAATTTTGGATAGGATTTGGCAGAAAATAATAGCTTGAAGCATCTACAAAAGCAAAATAGTTCTCCGTCAATAAAGTTATTATTTAATATGTGTTTTTTAATGAACTAAAACAATACATACAGATTTGTAGATCTAGGCAACCAAACATACATACGGGGGTTCGTGTAGTATTTTGCATATTTGGACTAAAAAATATTAGTTATCTAAAATGCTATGCTAAACGGTGAAAAAAAACATGTCATGTAGGGCCAACCTTTAAATAATAAAATTCGGAGTTCGAAATAGATCTGTTTCGAGACAAAATTAGAAAAACACTTTAATAATAAAATAATAAAAAAATTTAACAAATAAACGTAAATGAAACAAATTATTTATAAATACAATAATAACGTAAAACACTAAATTATCGGCGTTTAATAAAATAAATAATGCGTTATTTATGCAAATATATTTTCATGATTTATTCCCTAAAATACTGGAATCAAATTATTGGATAACAAGTTTTATTCTAATCGATTTTACATTAGCAGCTTATTTATAAGCGATACGACAATAATATATCATGTTGACTCTAGACTACGTCATTATTAAAACAAATGTTATACATTCATTCAGCTTTTGTTTTGCTAGTATATCGCTCCTACGCAAATATACGAGTACATCACCAAACATTATTAAATACTTAAAAGAAAAAAGAAAATATAGTGGCATATCGGACAAGTGTGTAACTATTTTTTATATTGGAATACACAGGGATCCAAGTTCAATGGATACCCTGGGGCGGGTAGACCAAAACGGCCGTTTCGTCCTTATTTGGACTCGACGGGCAGCCATAACCCAAGCAATTCCAAGAACGACGGAAAAATGTACTAAAAGCCTCCCTGTAGAATCAAGGCGGCCCTCAATACACCTTAGCGCCATCCCACGGAACCAACTCCAATATAAAAGATAGTTACACTGGTAATAACGAAAGGTAGACAACTAAATAAACTACGAAGTGCATCACAATCCAGTATAGGGAACGCTATTTGCGTTTTCACCGAAAACATCTGCCATTTTGCAGACCATAAAACAGATCAACGCTGGCACCCACCAGAATGCGCGCAATCCGCTTGAGGTATCCATTGAACTTGGATCTCTGTGTATTCCAATATAAAAAATAGTTACACACTTGTCCGACATGCCACAATATTTTCTTTCTTTAATTATTTTCGCGGACACTATATCATCTTCTAAACATTTTTATGGCTCAAAACTCAAGCGGATTGCGCGCATTCTGGTGGGTGCCAGCGTTGATCTGTTTTCTGGTCTGCAAAATGGCAGATGTTTTCGGTGAAAACGCAAATAGCGTTCCCCATACTGGATTGTGGTTGCACTTCGTGGTTTATTTAGTTATCTACCTTTCGATTATACCAGTGTAACTATCTTTTATATTGGAGTGAATTCCGTGGGATGGCGCTACGGTGCACTGATGACCGCCTTGGTTTTGCAAGGAGGCTTTTAGTACATTTTTCCTTCATTCTTGGAATTGCTTGGGTTATGGCTGCCCGTCGAGTCCTAACAAGGACGAAACGGCCGTCGTGGTGTACCCGCCCCAGGGTATCCATTGAACGTGGATCACTGTGTATTCCAATATAAAAAATAGTTACACACTTGTCCGATATGCCACAATATTTTCTTTCTTTAATTATTTTCGCGGACATTATATCATCTTCTAATTATTAAATACGTTTTTTTACTCAATTTATTATAGTATTAGCAGCATTCTCTTTCTAGCTCCCGAAAATGATGCTGGTTGTTATGGTTAATGAGTCTATTGTGGTCCATCAGGTGTAGAGTTTGGAGTGCCGCAGGATTCAGTGCTGGGTCCTATTTTATTCTTATTATACATGAATGATTATACAAATATAAATATTTGAGATATATTCATAATGTTTTGTAAACCACCTTGATTATACCAAATTTATACATTTCTAAAATATGTTACTGGTAATATTTAGTGCCGATTGCCTGCAACTATTTCTGAAAAATTTATCTTGGCGATCATTGTTATAGTGTATACGTCAGATGTACAAACATTACTTTATTATTTCCCATGAAACATATTATATCTTGAAATTAATTCGATACCGTTTAGAGGGTGTCGAATTAATGGTATCAATACAATCATGTCGCGAGGAAAAGCAATGGTAGACTCTTCATTATTTTTTAATACGCACGCAATTTATTGTGCCATGGCGCTGTGCATGTATTTAAATCATAGTAATAAAGGAAAATTTTAATATTTCTGACATTTTATTAATAAATTATTGCTACCCTAATCTCTCAGGAACTAAACCTATTCGAAAACGTAATCCCAGTCATTCTTAATTAGTTCAAGTTTCCTAGACTCCAGTCGTGGTGCACGAAGAATTTATTCAAGAATTAACTAACCAAACTTTGTCTGTGACATCACTTATATTGTCAGAAATGGTTTTCTTACAATCAAAAGGGTCCGATTACCTTAATTCTGGATTTACTTACCATGCAACTTTGAATGTGAGTATGTTATTTCTGCTACTGTAATTGGTTAAATTTGTTATTAGGTTTTATTTCTTTAAATTTTTTTTAATGAAAAATAACAAACGTAAGGGTGTCCAAATTAGAATCTCGGAAACTATAAGAGATACGAACAAATTTAAAAATGTGCAAAGGTGCACAATTAGGTATTTAATCAAATACTATTTTAAAATTTGAGGAAATGTCTAGTCCTTCTCGAGACATTTGGAAAAAAGCGAAATTTTAAATATTAGTTTTTGTTTTTTCGTCACTTAATTAAGTGCCGTTTTACACAGACGTAATTTTAATACAAATTTTGTTCTAAAATTTATGATAAATTTTATTAGTAAAAATTTATAACAAAAATATGTAGCAAATTACATGGTATTTTGATGTGTATGACACAGTAACAAATTTGGATGCAATTTTTGCAAGAAATCATGGGCACTAAAGACCAGTGACGCATTATTAAATGTCAATGTCAAATTATATCTAACCCAGCTTTTCGGTAAATAAAAATAAAGTAATTTGTAAATTTATATACTTATTGTAAAAACTGGACTATTTGTTTTATTTATATCTTTATAACTAAAAAAATATGGATTTTAATGAACTTTTTCACTATTATACAGTAACTTTATATAATACTATTAACTGCAAGATCTTTAAAAAGCGAAAAACGCGTTTGAAGAGAAGTATCTGGGTAAAACCGTGGCTATTCAGAAGAGTCAAAAATTAAAGAGTGTTGGATATGTTAAATTTGGAACTTAAATTTGAAGACATGAACGCCTACAGAAACTTTCTACGTTTAGGAGAAGATCAGTTTAATTATTTACTTGGGCAATTATCTCCTCTTATTTCAAAAAAAGACACCTCGTGCACACGGAAATAGCAAATATAACCTCCGAATGCCAATTTCAATCAAACGTAACCTTAATTTTTCGGCTTTTCTTAAAAGATTTTGACAAGTGTTATTTTAAATTACTGCGCATGTTTTTGCGCACTTTTATTAATTTTTTTGATAAAATATAGAAATGTTTCTATATTTTCTTAAAATATTATAATATTTTTCTAATAAAATTTGTAAAGTGTGTACGTATTACACGTTAAAATTTAGTTGTTAACAAATTTCTGCTTAAATTTATCGTCAAATTTGCTACTGTGTAAAACGATACCTAAGGAAATTAATAAAAAATAACGTGTTAGTGACGTTTTACACAGACGTAATTTTAACACAAAATTTGTGCTACAATTTATGATAAATTTTATTAGTAAAAATTTATAACAAAAATCTGTACAAAATTATATACAAATTTGATGTGTATGACACAGTAACAAATTTGGATGCAATTTTTGCAAGAAATCATGCGCGCACTGTTAAATGTCAATGTCAAATTATATCTAACCCAGCTTTTCGGTAAATAAAAATAAAGTAATTTGTAAATTTATATAGGACCTACTGTAAAAACTTGACTATTCATTTGTTTTATATCTTTATAACCAAAAAACATGGATTTTAATGAACTTTTTCACTATTATACAGTAACTTATACTACTTATTAATTACAAGATCTTTAAAAAAGCGAAAAACGCGTTTTAAGAGAAATATCTGGGTAAAACCGTGGCTATTAAGAAGAGCCAAAAAAAAAGGAGTGTTGGATATGTTAAATTTGGAACTTAAATTTGAAGACATGAACGCCTACAGAAACTTTCTACGTTTAGGAAAAGATCAGTTTAATTATTTACTTGGGCAAGACATATTTTATGTTCTTTCAAACTTTTGACAAGAAAATGATAAAACACACGGAAATAGCAAATAGAACCTCCGAATGCCAATTTCAGTCAAACGTAACCTTTCTTTTTCGGCTTTTCTTAAAATATTTTGACGTGTTATTTTAAATTACTGCGCATATTTTTGCGCACTTTTATTACACTTTTATTAATTTTTTTGATAAAATATAGAAATGTTTCTATATTTTCGTAAAATATTATAATATTTTTCTAATAAAATTTGTTAAGTGTGTATTACTCGTTAAAATTTAGTTGTAAACAAATTTCTGCTTAAATTTATCGTCAAATTTGCTACTGTGTAAAACGATACTTACAGGAAAACTTTGAAATTAATTAGACCTTCTCATTGCCACTTTTTATTCTTTACAAAATGGCATTATCAAATTTTGAATCCGACGCCGACGTTTTAATGTTTTGGGCCCATTATCAACGCTATTTTTTTAAATACGAACCTGGATATTTTTCTTCTACACTAACAAATATTTAAAATTTCGCTTTTTTCCAGATATCTCGAGAAGGACTAAGAAATTCCTGAATTTTTAAAAGGCATTTGATTAAGCACCAAATTGTACAACTTTGCCACACTTTAAACTTGTTCGTATCTCCTATTGTTTCCGGCACCCCAATGGTCACCCTCGAATTTGGCACACCCGTACAGAAAAACTTCCTTTTTCTTTAATTTATGCAACATTAACGAATCAACAGATTGAAAAAGGCAAAGCAACAAAGCAATTCCTTGAGAAAACTGTAAAATATTAAGCAATAAAGTTTATCATGACACTGATCTGCATTATAAATGAGAGGGAAATTAAAATCAATAAGAAATGTATCAAAGGCTACGATTTTGTGTACAACCCTAAAGGTGAACGTCCTTTGTTTTTTATAATGGGCACGAATATTTGTCTTTTCTCTTTCATGCCATTTTTATTTAGACACTAAAATTCGAGATAACATTTTAAATATTTTTTCTAATTTGGTATCGTAACAACTCTATTACGATACGAATTTACTCATCGTAATGAAGCTATTTCGATACGCGTTTTTTCTTTATTTGATGTTGGTAACATTTAAATGTATTATTTCATTGACTTGCGCGGCCTTTGTGATTTACGAGAAAACCCATTTTTCGCAGAGGAAAAATAGCTTGATAACCTACTTTTTTATTCTGTGTGGATAACAGTCATGTATGTTGGTTGCATAAATCTATAAATCAATCTTTTGTAGATGCTTCAAGCTATCATTTTCTACCAAATCCTATCCAAAATTCAATCTACTAACCTTCCAATGTCGATTTTAACTTCAACTTTATTTGAATTTTCCATCTTCTCTATACTAAATTGTAATGCCGTGACGTAAAATCACGTCTTTTAAAATTCGAAAAACAGTAGCAAAATCGCCCGAATTTCCGAACGCTCTGTATATGTACCGAATGTACAAGGATCACACAACGTATTCCGTCCAATTTCAAATCTCATATCGCTAAAATAACTTTAGAATCTCGTGGTGAAAATGGGTCAATAAATCAAAAAATGACGTTCGCAAAATAATTTTTGTTGTCCAGAGGCTACTATGATAAAAAATAGTATTACCAACATAAAATTTAGACATAAAAATTTACAAAATTTGAAGGATTTATTTTCTTTTTAAATAGGTATGTGTTTTTATTGAAAAAACTACAAATTAGAAAAAATAGTATAAAGTACGTGTTATATAAAGCAGTTTTAAGCACTTGTCCCGTTATAAAACTCGGTGTCCGGCCGGAAAATCCCAGTAAAAAATTTCCCACTCAGTTTTAACCCATCCAAAATACCCCATACAAAAAAATCCCATCGCAAAAATAACCCGCTACAAAAAAAACCTATTACAAAAATATCCAATGCCGAAAAGTCCCTACAAGAAAGTCACTAGACAAACAATTATTTAGGGGATTTATGGATTTATATATGTCGTTGGCTGATAGTGAAATCCGTCATTTCATGAAAAGCCTAGTCATATCATGCTGCACGTTAAAAGGTATATTGGCAACTGGTTTGTTCGTTGTTTCCCAGAGCATTTTTTTTTAATTTTTTCAACTAATATTATTTTATAAAAATAAAATTAGTTGAAAAAATTGAAAAAAGTGTTTAGGTTATTAAGATATTTAATAGGACATTATTGTTGTGGAATATTTTTGTAATAGGATGTTTTTGTAGCGGGTTATTTTTGCGATGGGATTTTTTTGTATGGGATATTTTGGCATGGGATATTTATGATCGGGATTTATTTACTGGGATTTTAAGACCGGGCAAGGGGCTCGTTTTTTAACATGGACACGTGCTATAAAATGATGTTTTATATGTATGTGTACGTTAATATACTATTATAAAAATGTTCTTTATTGCGTTTCCTTTTAGGTTTTTGTTGCTATATACAGAGTGGTCGAAAAATACAATACCCTTGGGCGACTACGTCTGAAGGGGCAGGGCGGTAAAATTCATAAAAAGTAAGAGGTTAGCAGCGGTAGCATGAGCGTGCGCATTTTTATGGTTTCAGTCTTAATTAAAAGAATCGTCCATCCAAATCATCATAAAACATACAATCATGTTACTCCGACACTGGCAGACAGGCGATTCAAGATTTATTGGTGTTTGTATCAACGATCAACGTGACATATTATTAAATAGTATAATGTGATAAAAAGAGAGAGAATAGTAACCGGGAGGACTTAGAGCACGATATGGGCAAGCCCGATACCGTGAATATAGCTGAGTTGCCAGATTTAATAAAACCATCGGCTTTATCAAGATTTATGTAAATATACTAAGGAGAAGTAAGTATATTATGTACCTTAGTGAGATAAATAAATGTGAATAAAGCATTTATTATTATATGATATTGAAATTTGAACTGAGCACTACGACAATAATGTATATTTTTTGCCTGCATTCCTTCGGCAGCCTCGTACAGTATTCTCATACAATTTTTTAAACAAAAATGGTTTTGTCGGAAAGACAGCGTGATCATTTATTATTTCCGCTTATTTAAGTAGAGATTTTTTAAAAACTTTTTTTAATAGCTTGACAGAATCGCGCCAAAATTCATGAGCATACTGTACGAGATATTAGCTTTCAAATGATGTATCACAACTTGTATGTTTCCATTTAAAAAAAAAAAAGATGTCGTCATATCTTTGACAAATGTCTATAAATAAACAAACATATAACGTCAAAATGTGAGCATATATAAAACTAAATTGACGTGTCCGAGCGTTTTCCCCAAAAGTTACAGGTTAAGGCTATATTCATTTTATTCCGGACTTCTGGGCAACTGTATACAGGGTGATTCACGGTGGATGGAACGTTAGACGTTTCTGACGAACCAGTAAAAGAATCGTTCTGAAAATTTGGTCGTTTACATAAACGGACACGCTCTACCTATCTAAAATATTTTTAACAATACAGTGTTGCCGCTTCCACACAAAAATAATAGCTACTTCGATATTTTAAATGAAACACCCTATATATTATTAAATTTTTAAATTCTACATAAAATTATAATTATTGTTTAATAAAAGCATTATTAGTCTATGCTTAATGGTTTCCGAGATATTGTCTCTTGAAAAATGACATTTTTGAACTTTGACAGCTTCTAGCTTTTTAACTGTACGTCTGAGAGCAAAACGGCTTACATGTCCCTATCTTCGTTTTTTATTATCTTTCCAAAAGTAACAACTTCCGGTCGGTCAAACCGGAAGTATTATATTTCCTACATCCGGTTTAACCGGAAATTGACACTTTTGGAAAGATAATAAAAATCGAAGATAGGGACATGTAAGCCGTTTTGCTCTCAGACGTACAGTTAAAAAGCTAGAAGCTGTCAAAGTTCAAAAATGTCATTTTTCAAGAGACAATATCTCTGAAACCATTAAGCATAGACTAATAATGCTTTTATTAAACAATAATTATAATTTTATGTAGAATTTAAAAATTTAATAATATATAGGGTGTTCCATTTAAAATATCGAAGTAGCTATTATTTTTGTGTGGAAGCGGCAACACTGTATTGTTAAAAATATGTTAGATAGGTAGAGCGTGTCCGTTTATGTAAACGACCAAATTTTCAGAACGATTCTTTTACTGGTTCGTCAGAAACGTCTAACGTTCCATCCACCGTGAATCACCCTGTATAATTTATACCACACCAAGGGTGGTGATTTAATAACGGATAAATTCAATACAAATTAAATGGGGACGTGTTTGGAGAAACGCTCGAACCCGACGATTTTGTTTTTAAATTGCGCATGTTTTGACATAAAATGTAGGTATACAGGGTGTACCACAAAAGTGTGGCAGAAAAATTTTTTTTTTCTTAAATGGAAACCCCTGTATGTTATTGCATTTTCAGACTGTCCGTAAAAATCTAGCCATCTTTGATGCATAATGTCCTAAACATATCTACAACTGTTCACGAAATATTGAAGTTCAAATATTAAACTAACACTTTATTAAATTGATTTTATTGTAGAAAATGTACAGCAGGAATTCATTGATCGGCTGGGGTACTGCAGAGGTGTTAATGGCGGACACTTCCAACATTTGCTAAAGTAATTTTTGAGATTTTAAAAAATGTTATTTAGAAATCAATTTAATAAAGTGTTATTTTAATATTTGAACTTCAATATTTCGTGAATAGTTGAAGATATGTTTAGGACATTATGCATCAAACATGGCTAGATTTTTACGGACAATCTGAAAATGCAATAACATACAGGGGTTTCCATTTAAGAAAAAAAAATTTTCTGCCACACTTTTGTGGTACACCCTGTATACCTACATTTTATGTCAAAACATGCGCAATTTAGAAACAAAATCGACGGGTTCGAGCGTTTCTCCAAACACGTCCCCATTTAATTTGTATTGAATTTATCCGTTATTAAATCACCACCTTGTATAATAGTTACACACGTAACTTATATTATAGAACCTTAAAAATACGGAGCAAATAAAACCCAAATTTTAATTTGCCGACGTTTCGGAAAATATATTTCCTTCCTCAGGGTTCTGCGACACCTATTTGTAAAGGGATTCTCTTCACACAAAAAAGAATTTAAAAATTTTAGTGACTTTGAAATATGATCTGGTATTACTCCATTCTTTCTGCAACTAAATAAATATTTTTTATGGTTCTCCAAATTAGAAACTTTCTTGTTTGGGTTGGCAATCAATTTCATTCTTCTTGAGATTTCAACTCCATACAGTGTACCGATGTCTTCGAAATATCCCATTATATACCTAGTCCTTAGTTAGTCGATTATACTCAACTTGGAAAACGTTGCAAAAAGACTGGAGTAATACCAGATCATATTTTAAACTCACTAAAGTTTTTAAATACTTTTTTGTGTGAAGAGAATCCCTTTACAAATAGGTGTCGCAGAGCCCTGAGGAAGGAAATATATTTTCCGAAACGTCGGCAAATTAAAATTTGGGTTTCGCCCATAAAACCACCTACATAAAAAGTCTATTGGATCATTAACAATTTTATCTTAAAAATACGTTTTAATTTAGAAAGTTTGCTGAAATTTCCGCTTGGTACTAAATCTCCCAACTTTTGCCAACACATACATGTTGATTGCGTATAATTAGTTTTCAGAATAAACTCTGGGATTAGGAAGGCTTTGAGCCCGCCAAGTTGTATAATATAGGCAAGTGCACACAACTTCGTCTGCAGCAGACAGGTTGCTTGATTAAATTTAACAAAAAAAAAGCTTTACCTTATCGGTGTGCGATAAAAGACGAGGATAGCAGTGGCGAAGCGTGGTTTTTTTTTCTGGATAGACATAAAAAATTAAATTCAGCTTTGTTTTAAATACATATAATTTGTGTACGAACACATTGGTGAAACATTGTATTGTTAAAAAATATTGGCTTTCTGTACAAAATTTTGTTATCACATTAACACCAGATTTTGCACAGGGTTCCTCTCCACCAGACTACACGGAAAGCAATATAATGCATTCGTATTGACACTTCCCGTCAACCAGCTAAAAGATTCGTACCAACTTTTTTGAAATTTCCGGATAGTTTTTCCATCTTTTTGCGATATATTTAGTTCTGGCCGCTTTTGGGAATTTTTCAAATGTAATTTTTCTTTTAGAGATAGAGTTGAAAAACTACGTTGTTTTACATAAATAATCGGGTCTTCTATTATCTGCCATTTTATTTTATTATCGAACAATCAATACAATCATAAAACATAAAATCAAACGAAGAGTTAATAAAATAAAATAATAATTACTCTGCCACCAACAACCGTCTTTACCAGACTAAACAAACGAGCGAGAGAGAACACAGAACTGCAATATTGAAATCGACCAAGTCGCATACGATTCCTAAACAGGGTGACCACCTTGTATCCAGTTGAAAACCGGAGATATTAAATTTTCTTTTAAACTCGTTTAAAAATGCGCCGCAGGCAAAAATTTTTGGGGGCCACGCCCTTTTTTGGGCTATCAAACGCTAGAGATTCTATGAGTAACGGTCAATAACTTTAATAATAATTATAAGTAGGTACACAATAAAAGCTGAAATAAAAAATTTATTTTTATTTATATAAAATCAAATGAAATGAAAAATCTATATTTGTCCAATATGTATACATACAACACAAAATTTTGCCCATAAGGCGTCGGACATGTCAAATACAGAGAAAAACAAACTCAACAAATTAAACATAAATAAACTTAATACGTCAGGAATTGCCTTAAAAACCAATAATTATTATGGGCGGTGCGGTAGTTCTTTAACCAGGTAAGGATTATTGTTTTCAAACATTTTTATTAATAATAATTGCCACATCTAGATAAATTCCAAAATAAGTTTTTAGGTCCAAATTAAAAAAATAACAACAAACAAACTCTTAGTGAAAAGTTAACACAAACATAAAATAAATTCTAAAATCACGTTAAGTAAGTTACCTACTTAAATACAAGAGAATATAAAAAGATAAAGTTTCTTCACTAAAGTTATTTTGTAGGAAAAATACGAAAATTGTTAAAAACCGGAGCTGTTACTAAAAAAACCGGAGCCCGGAGGTCAAGTATAAAAAAACGGAGACTCCGGGTGAAAACCGGAGAGGTGGTCACCCTGTTCCTAAAGCCATATTATATCGCGCCGGTAATACATAGTAAATAGCTGGTCAACAACAAAGACAAACGCTCAAATGTCTTCGGATCGCCCGAAATTCGCGTGCTTACATCGACACTTTCAGCTGTGAGGGAAGCGCCCGCCTGCATGGTGGCTGCATTATTAAAAGACAAATCTCGATGTGTCTCTCTATACCCCGGCTGCGTAGTGCGTATTACATTTATTTACCATACGTGCGGTCTCGCCACGCCGCCGGTCGGCCGGTTTGAGTTTCTTTTATAATAGTTTGATGTTTGATACAATGCTGCAATTTGTTGGACGTTAATAAAGTTAAAAGTCAAAGTACATTAACAAATAATTATTTTATAAAACTGTTTTATAATAAAAAAATAAACCTTTTGTGTAGAATTTTGGGTAGACAATGTCTACCTTGTCTACTCGTACGCTTCGCCACTGGAGGATAGGTCTAAAACTTTTTTGCACTACGCCGGCCTGAATGGTTTGGGTTTGTTCGGGTTTGTGTTTGGAAATATGCAATGCAATTTGTTTCGGTTATAAATACCACCGAACATTAACAAGACAAGAAGGATCACTCTAAGCTCCTCCCCTCGTTATGCCTATCTCGCTCGAATATCGGATGCTACTGTGTCTAGAGCACCGTAAGTCCCCGACGCGCGATATGCATAAACAGGTTGTTCGTCGTAGGGATATGTAAAGAAATATACCAGTTGTCTTTATGTGCCGGCTTGAGCGAATTTTCCTTTAGAAATAAAATTAGTTGTCACGAGAACGTTGGAGCGACCCTTAAGAAATTATATGAAAATTTACTATTTACACATCCTTGTAAAGAGTTTCCTAATAAATATTTTTTAAACCTATATATTAGGCTGCGGATTTATTTTACAATTAAATTTGCTAACCGGGATATAAAAAAATAGATATTCTTTGAAACAATCAATAAAACCTAACATAAAATTAAATATCTTAAAACATCTTTAAAAAGCGCCAGGTATATTTTATTTCACAACATTTAAATATATTATTTTTAACGGGCTAGGTACTACATATAAAAGGCATCGAACAGCTTTCAGAATTTAGAGATTTTAACTCATTTGGTTAAACGCCTTTAGTTTTAGATGGTTCGTGTATCGATTTTCACAATTTTGGAATCGCGATAATTCTTTTTCCCAGAGTACCTATGACTACTCCTACCCGTATTTTACTGTTAGGTAAGTAGGTACTCTTTGATGGCGTTAGATTTGAAACAACCTGTAATGACCAGTATACATTTTATATTTTATGTTATAATTCTGTAATTAGAATACCTATTTAAGTTGGCATTTGCAAATATTGTATTGTTAATTTTTATACCTACTAATCTCATCTGTAGCTTACTACATTATTACTTTTTGATGAAACTTTCCTTTTTCCCTTAATTTTTACTACCAGTACTTTTTATAATTATGTTAAGATCTAGGTACCAATTAAATATCCTGACGATATCCCCCTTTTCCTTTTAAATCACCCTGGTAAGTGAACGTTTATTTGTTTTAATCGCTAGCGGTTTGCATCAACCTCGTATAAGCACGAACACGTGCACCGCTTCAGGAATTTGTCGAAATCGTCGGCGCGCTTGTGTAAGCTAGACATCAAAGTTCCGACGGAGAGTGACCCTTCTTGTCTTGTTAATGTTCGGTGTAAATACATAGCAACGTTGTCGATGACCTAGGTATTACTTTATTGTTTGTAATTTTCAAAAATCGTCGTAATGGGAAACGGATGAGCCTCTGACATAATCAAAGAAGGGTAATTAGGTGTCTGTACAAGATCGCCTGAAATAGACGGTAAAAATGCCTGGGGTGATTCAAGTTCTTACATTAAAATACTCTTTAGATTTTGTATAAAAATATTATACAGTATCCGCGGAAAAGTCTGCACCATATGAAAAAGCTTTTTATGCGTTTTTTTTTTTGGAAATCTGTTTTTGGCATAAGGTTCTGCATGAATCAAAACAAAACAGAAGCTTTAAACTTTTGACTTGAAGTGCGTTACACCTGTCAAATGTCATTTAAAAGTTACAAACTGGCGAAAGCCTTTTTTTTAGAGATACGAAAAAAACATTTCTACTCATCATATTTTGAGTCTACCCCAATTTTTGTTTAAAAATTTATATTTAATTTTTTTAAATTTTTTTGGAAATTTAACTTAACGTCCCTTTTTTGTCAGTTTATTTAAAATACTTATTGTAAATCAGACCAACTGCATTTTAAAAATTAGTTATCTCATAAACCCATTTTATAGCAAAAAAAAATTTTCTTCAAAAATTTTAAGGCGCCTCTGGATTATTTGCCTTGTTTGCCCTGGGGTAAATTTAAACAAAACTATGAAATGGAAAAATAAAAGCACAAAGTCTTTCTCCACAATTTTTTATTCGAATAACTAGGCGAACCTAGAATGATTCATAATAAATTGAATCGACATGTTTCGAGTGAAATAACAAGAAGAGAGAAAATAACAAGTGAGACTAAGCCGTAATGGAGCTTTCAATGGTACATACGAGGAGTAAAAAAATTTGAATAGTCAAAAGACAGAAAAGATTTCAGCATACTGAAAAGTCAAGGAGCAGTGCGAAGCCACTGTCTTGTTTGGGAAATGAAGAAAAAAAAAAGAAAAATTAGATAGTTTTAAAAAGACTTTGTAAAAATCATTTTTAAATGAAAAATCTTTAGTTTAATTCAACTATGTCGGAGACATGTGAAAGTGGTAAAATAAGAGGGAAAGAAAAAATAAAAAAATATTTTTTGTAAGTCATGTAGACGCTTTCATTTAGCTTGAAATAAAATACTGTTGGGGTACCAAGCTTGTTACGGCCCAGTTACCCCAGCAGGAGTTAAAACTTACACATTGTGTGCAAAAATAAGTTTTAAGAATTTTTAAAATAGGGTAAAGTTGGTAGAGATGCCCCAGTGGTAGAGATGGCCTACCTTTATAACTCGAAAACATTTACATATACGATCGTTTGGTTTGTCCAAACCCAATCAGTTGTTTATGCTAAAGCCTGAAAAGTGGTGTAGCTGCTCACAATTGTCTGGTTTTGACAAAGTTTTGTGATCGTTTTTTTGAGGTAGGTGCAAATTTTTATACATGATTACGCTATAGGTTGTAAAATCATTAATATGTTTTTATTTAATTTGCAATTTGGTCAAACAATTGTGGAATGCATGTGCTACAATATTCTAACCTCAAAACACATGTACCTGTATATTTATACAAAATACATGGTGAGGCATCTTATACCATCTTTTGGTATAGATGCCCTAGTCAAAGTGGGTAGAGATGGCCTGTTAATATTGCGGGATGTGGAGAGAAATATTCCTAAACCACCAGAAAAGATGACTGGGTAAAATGTATACACTGCGAACAATGGTATCACGATGGATGCAGCAAATTTGTTATTTTTTGCTATCCCTGTGGAAGAGTAGCTAGAGTCGATTCACTCAGTAAACCTGCAAGATGGCCGACATGTCATATGACAAAAGTCATATTCCAGCTATATAAAGTGAATTTTTGCATTTTCAATGACTTTTGTCATATGACATGTCAGCCATCTTGCAGGTTTACTGAGCGAATCGACTTTACTAAAAAGAAGACCTAACTTATTTTGTATCCGCGTACATAGGCCATCACTACCACCCTGCGTGGGGCATCTTACCCAACCCCTAAGGGAGAGATGGCCAATTACAAAAATTTTTCTTTATGCATTATTGTGAAATAAAACTTGTTTTTTTGGAATCTTATTATAAATATCGTAACTGAATAAAGTTTCAATTACTGAAAAGCATGCTCATTTTTTTTATTATTTATTTTTATAAAATTTAGGCCAGGTTAAGAAAAAGTGGGGCATCTCTACCAACTTTACCCTATTTAAAAAAAACTCCTGCTGGGGTAACTGGGCCGTAACAAGCCTGATACCCCAACAGTATTTTATTTCAAGCTAAATGAAAGCATCTACATGACTTTTACGAAAAACAATTTTTTCTTTTTTCTTTCCCTGTTACTTTACCACTTACATAGTTGAATTAACCTAAAGATTTTTCATTACTTACACATAAAAATGACTTTACAAAGTCTTTTTAAAACTCGCAAATTTTTCTTTTTTCTCTTCATTTCCCACCCAAGACAGTGTCTTTGCACTGGTCCTTGACTTTTCAGTATGCTGAAATCTTTTCTGTCTTTTGACTATTCAAATTTTTTCACTCCTTGTATGTACCATTGAAAGCTCCATTACGGCTTAGTCTCACTTGCTATTTTCTGTACTGCTAACATCATCAACATTTAATTCGTTTTCCTGATGGTGAGTGTTTCTACACTCGAAACATGTCGATTCAATTTATTATGAATCATTCTAGGTTCGCCTAATTATTCGAATAAAAAATTGTGGAGAAAGACTTTGTGCTTTTCTTTTTTCTATATCATTTAACTCCACTTTGAGTATATACTACTTCTTCAAAACTATGACACTTTTTTTTTCTTTCAATACATAATAGCTTTTATTTAGTACATATTATTTTGATGATATTACCTTAGGTCATATTAATTTTTCCTTTTATTCGTTAAAACTGGGTACCTATACCTATATAACTGGCTCAAAACATCACTGTCACTACAGAGATTTAATTGGCTTAAGAAATCTAAAAAAAAAAATAAATAAGCGAATATATCACTGAGGGCCAATCCTGAAAAAAAAGGAGCTCAGAAAAAGGTAATTTAATAGTAACTAGGTAGACAACCAATGATAAAAATATTTTTTTATAGCTGGCAGACAATTTTTAGGGTGAAGAAGCAATACTTTTTTAACTACATGACCTCAATTAATCACAAAATCATATTTTTTTTTATAAATAAAATATATTTTTTACTACTACAACATATATTTTTTTTAGGGCAAACAGCCAAAAGATAATATTTAAAAAACGACCATATTGAGGTTAAAAAGTCATTACAAAAAAATTGAACCTAGTAGCTACAACAGAGTTGTTTTTTTGGCGCCTATTAAATGCAGATTTTTGCTACTACTAATGGATTTCTAGCTACGGCTAATAGAGTTTTCTCTCAGTGCATGCTAGCAAAAATTTATTTCAGAACGAGAAATATAACTCTTATAACATGTGCTTTTTGCCCGGCATAAATGTTATGTCCTCAGTTTTGGAAAATACTAGACGTCGTTATTACAATTTTTTTTAAATCAATTACATGTTTGAAAGGGGGCGTTAACATAAATTATTCTTGTGGACACTGCTGTTACGTCGTTTAATGTCATTAACAAATTGTTTACCAATTTTCTAGTTATTGACGCTGTTGCTGACTGACGTCAGTTCTTTTCCTGAAAATCTCCTTATTTCAAAATTAAAAAAAAAATATCCTTAAGATAACAAAACGAACAAAAGCTAAGTTTAAGTGTTCAGGAATTATTCTTAAATTAGGGAGAGTATTTTAACTACTCGAACGACTTTATTATTCTCAAGAAAAACAAGAAAGATGTTTCAATGTTCCTAAAAATAAACCGACAGCATCCACTGAATTATAGATACATTTTCGCCTTTGTATCAAGAGTTCTTTTAAAATAAAAGAAAAAGTTTAGGTATCAAAGACAAAAGAGAATACGCCTGGAATCTTAGCGAGCATCACCTGCTAGATATTTTAATTATTTAGCAGCTTTTGAATTTTTTTTGTCTATTCAAATGTACGTCTTTCGATTATTTTATCTACCTGGAAGAAGGTTAACCTCGGAAACCGCTGATGTGAAACTAGGTCGCGGTTTAAATTATATTATTAGAGGGGCGGTAATGATAGTTGACAGTCAGGAAGATGAGTGGAAAGGGAGTATCGTAAATCATTCGGAAAATACGCGGTCATGACCGCGACCGATTTTTTACCTCGCGTAGACAGCAAAATGAAATTTTACGTTCCTCATTTTCGTTTTAAGAATCTCTTAAAATTTCATCACCGCCTGTAAAATAAAACAATTTTTTGATGCATGTAAAAAAAAATTAGAAAATTCCAACTACTTCCGAAGAGCGTTTATGTACACAGATGCCGAAAAAATAATTTTACATTTTTATTTAACCCTTTAAGGCGCACTGGCCTATTTAACGACCACTTATTCTAACACAATACTCCCATTACCTAGAGCGTGAAAATCAACCACATCGTATTCTCATTGTTCTAATTACAGCGCGCAGTGCATATTTTGACCACTTAAGAATCTTGCGCGCGAACGACTAAGTAAGTGGTCGATATATCAACCACTGCGCCATTAGGGAAAAAAAGGTATTTGCTTTTGGCTCATGGCGAAGCATTTTTTCAATAATACTGTGTTCTGTTAAAACACACCTTGTTTCAGGGTAAGTAAAATATTTTATACACTTTCGTTTTATAAATAAAATATATAATACGTAGAAATTAGCCCGTATAATTCAAAATTTTGACGCTTTTATTGCAAGTATAATAAAATTACCTCAAATATGACAAAAACAGCTGTTTAATTTTGTTAATTAATTTTAGTTACCTTTTTTTGAGTTTGGAACTAAAAAAGTGTTTAGTAGGGTCCATTTCCCAATTTTAATAGCTATATTTGAATGTCTAACGCGACGCAAAGAAAATATAGGGGATATGTGGCACATATTAGCTTATTTCAAACTACCACACAAGGAAACGGAGAGGACCCATACTTTCTATGGACCGAAAAATACAAAAAATCGGTGGCAGAGCAGTCTCTGTAGAATCCAGTGATAGAAAATCAAACGTTGGTGATCATCCTCTAATAAAAGGAACCTCCCGTCGCTGTAGCTACTGCAGTACTAAAGAAAATGCAAAAAGATCACAAATAATTTGCAGAAAATGCGAAGTGGCACTTTGTCTTGAATGTTTTGCACCGTTACATGAGGCATAAATATATTTAAATAAACTTTGGTATTTTTGTAAAGCTTATCAGTAAAAAGAAACGTTCGTTTCCCTAATATTTTTGTTTTCTTCATAAGTGGTTGATCAAGTGCCTAAGAATTAACCATTTCAGAAGTGGTACTAAAGGCGCAGCGGTCGAAATATCGACCACCTCATACTGCCAAAACTGTCAAACTGACAAAAACTATTTTTGAATATTCCTAAATACATATTTGCATTTTTTTTCAGAGTTTTCGAAGAAAAATAGTTTTGCGCCTTAAAGGGTTAAGTATAACATGTCGGTATCAGGTATTGATTCTGACGTTTCGTCTTTCGGGTACCATTATTAGGTACCGTGCGAGCAAAAATTATTTGCATCAAAGAGGGCTTGGATTAAAAATCGTAGGGCTTGGTTTGGATCACAATGATATGGGGACGATATATCTAACCAAATCTAGGTTAAAATTTTGTCAAATTCATATTATGACATGATATGACAAACGAATGAGTAATAAAATAAGTAGACAAATACAAATTTATTTCTGTTGTTTACAAAATTAACAAAGTAAGAATATACAGAAAGAAAAAGAAAAATAATTACATAAATTGGCCACCGCCATGCTCCAAGCATAAATTCACATACATTTTGGGTAAACCATTGAAAGTAATTCCTGCGTCTTTCAAAATCTGCGGCTTTTATTTCTTGGAATACTTGCACTTTATACGCTGCTTCTTCAGAATAGTCCTGCATGTTCCATATGATCTTCCCACTTCTTGCGACAGGCGTCTTATACAATTTGTTGGCGTATTTTGCATTATTTCATGAACGTTTGCAACAACTTCTTCGGTTCTTACAGATAGATGATCTTCCTGCTTCTTTTTTCTGTTGTATAGAACCTGTTTCCCTAAACACAGCCACGGTTCTTTTCAGGCAATGATAAAAATCCTCAGCAATAAAAGCAACGTTAAGAAAATGTTCGTGAAAGTCGTCCATGCACAAACCCGGATTGTATTGCCACTCACCATTTACTCTAACCCTGTTTCGAAAATACGCTTTAACCATGAATGTTTTGTGCTGTTCCGTAAAGCCCATTGCGTGAATTGTTCAAGAAATTGGAAAAATTAGCGATGAATCAAATAACTTTTAACGACTGTCAAAGATGACGGAATAACTAGTTGATTGTTAATTCAGGTAGTTACTGATACCCAACAGGTATTAAGCTCTACGGCTAGGCATTACGTCCTTCGATGCAAGGCCCTCTTTGATGCAAATTTTTGCTCGCACGGTATGTACTTTTAAATACGAGCGTACAATGTCGTTTCGTAAACCTTATGTCTAATAAAATAATAATGCATTACTACTTTAATAAAAATCTTAACGTTTTGATCCCAATAGCAGCATTTTTCGACGACTTGTTTTATCTAAATTATGCAATTTTGCTATTTAAACTTTGCTGTATCTCTTACTATTTACGATATCCCAATGGTAAGCGTTGAATCCATAAAATCCTGTATTTAATATAAAAGGTCTCTGAATTTGTGATCAAAAATTAGTTATTATGAATGAACCTGACATGATTATCTTATAAATTTACAAAATAAATCCCTCCATTTATGTAATTTATAATAGAAACAGAGTGAGCATCTAACAAATGTCAATCCGACCGAGTTTAATTAAGACTCCTGTCAAAATGGGTATAGAATTACCAAGAGATTTCCTTTATCAGTGGTGCTATTTATCATCGCGATAACCGCGATACCTTTTAGTAATTATGTACAATAATCTACAATTAAAGCGAGGCATTTTCAAACTTGTAGATTTGCTAGGGAACAAGTTATGTATATATAAGTTGGTTATAGCGGAAAGTTTGTGCGCTTAAGGCGGGGGGCGATTGAAATAAATAAAATTGGCTAGATAGGTGAAAATTATAGAACCGATGCGGACAGTAAATGCGATTTAAAAAAAAGTCTTTACCGATAGAATTATTTCTTTAATATGCTTGCCTATAACCCATTTCGCATACATTTTTTTTCTAGCTTTTACACACAATTTAAATAAAATCAATGTCAACTGCATATTCTATAGGCACAATCGATGTATTAAATAAATATCACAGAGGATCATAAATTATTTTAGAAAAATTGATTATTGAAAAATATCGGGTGATATTTTTTAACATTATTATGTTCTTTTACTAAAAAATTCTTCCAAAACTAACAAAGACATAAATTGATATTTTCGTAATTTATTTTGTAAGTATTTTTTGTTTTCCTTATGGAGGGCTTTAGGAAGGAGTCCGATCGAAAATGGCTGTTCTTTAAATTTACGTCCCTGTTTAGTAGTTAGTTCGCTGTTTCCCGGTCGCGGCGCAGTGATCGTCAAGTGTTTGACTTTTTACAGGTTTTGATAGACGTCAGCGGTATTTTTATCCAATAATTAATAAAATAAGCTTTATTAGATATAATATATACATATCTCAGCCTGTAGAGGGTTTAAGTTAACTAAATTCAATAAAACAGTTGATTATCCCATAAAAACCCATGCATTTTACAGATTTAAAGGAACACATGCGCCCCTGACGGCCATTTTTAAAGCTGCTTTACCGATCCAAAACTTTGCCCGAAACCAATGTATTACGATCGGACTCCTAACCTAAAGCCCTCCATAGTTTTCCTCCCAAGTCAAAATTTTTTTCGTAATCAAAATTTTTTTTTGTAAAAAATTTAAAACCAAACTTGAAAATATCGGTTATTTTCGGAATTTTTTTAAAAATTATTTTCTTTCGATAAATCATTACAAATGCGCAACTTTACCTTAATTTAAGCATTTTCGAGATCCTCATGTACACACACAAATTTGTAGAACCCTGTATAATATCATGTTTCATTTTTAAATTGTAATTGAATCATATTCAGTGATATTGTGAATGCAAAAAGTACAACATGCGAATCATAGTTTATAGAATTGTGTTTGTTATTTCAAATCGCAGTTTTTATAAAAAATAGCAAACTATTAAGATATCTGTCAGTTACACTATTTTACTGAAATTTTTTGTTGGCAACGAAAATATTACATTCAAATCGTTTTTAGTGGTATTGTGTTAATTACTATTAATTAATTATATTTGCTTCCAATTTTAATAAATTAAAGATAGCATAGTATTACTACTAATTAATTATTGCACCTTAGTACAATATTATACAAAAAGAAATGGATTGTATACAGGTATACAGTGCATTTTTAAAAATCATTAATACACCATAAAAATTTAATTTTTAAATAGTTAATAATTTACCTATTGTTTCCTTCTTTAAATAATTAAATTATTTTCAGCTTACAATCTTTTACAAGTTACAGAGATTTAAAAATATATTTATATTTTTCGTGGCGTTGTTTCGCAGTACCAAAAAGAGTAAATAAAAATTGAGAAATAAATAAAATTACATTTACCTTGTAGAAAAATCCATTACTCTAAAAAAATATTTCAGTTACTTTCAAAAATAATAACTACTAGTTAATTCTACTCTTTTCAAGTTAGCTCTCCGGCATTCTCTACATTAATTAAAGACTCGGTATAATGTGACCTCTACTTTATTAAATAACCAATTTCCCAGCACGATCTAAACTAAAGTTCCACAGCAATTCGGGTTGTTATTTCACCCGATAACCCTTTAACAAGTAATTGTTAACCACGAACGACGGAGACAGAATTTTAAACGGGTCGATAGCTGGATTTCGGATTTCCTCCATGTCGGAGGAAACTCCACCTAGTCAGTACTTATGTCTTTTGAGAGGTTTTAGTGCTACAAAAAAATCGTCATCGTAATTTTCCTAAACTAGACTGGGCACATATCGCTAATCGTCAGCCGAGAATGCATCTAATATTAGTACTAAAAATTTGTAATAAAAATTTCTTTTTTTAATATATTATATTACTTTTTTTTGCCTCACATTCCTGCGAAATGTGAAGGGGAAACATATCGCCAAATTGTCATTATAACAACTGACCAAATCTAGAAAATGGTGCAAAATTTCCGTTTTCTCGTATAGATAGGTCGTTTTTGGAGACGGCATCGTATAGTGCTCGACGTCCTATTTCCAATGCCGTCTCGCTCGATTCGCTACGACTCTTCGTTACTGAAATATATGATATTTGAATATTATGACATTGATATTGCCATTAAACTTGTCAGCACCGGCTCTTTAAAATCGCACAGCAAAGGTGTGCAATGTGGGATATACTTTCCAAGTTTGTCCTATAAAAATATGTGTTCAATCAATTTAAACATAAGGAAAGAAACTATTCTTACATTGATAGCTGATAAATTGGTGAAAATGTTATTGTGCCGAGCCCTTCGGGCACGGCACTGTTCGAGTTCGTTAATTTCATTTTATTTTATACTTTTGACAAAACCATTTGTTAGCAACGTCTAATTGTAAAGCACTTCAATTCGCGATAAAAAAATAAATTTAGTTTCTTCACAACCCAAGTTTGTTTTTTTCGTACCGAGGATTGACGCTGTAAGAATCCGAAATTTAAAAAACACCCATTTTCGGCCTTACACTGTCCCCAAATTTCGCCAATTTTTATTAGAACAGTTCGTACATCAGCGCTACAGCAACGACAGCCACACGACAGCAACACGCCATGCGTGCGTCGCTCGAATATTTCTGCAGTGTATTTAAATCTCCACAAGATAAGAAGATACAGGTCACATTTGTTGTATCGCTTACCCATTGTCTTAAATATATCTTCTTGTGTCTTCATGGTTTCGGTACCCCCAACCGATTATTAGCGCTGCCTAGCCTGACTCTTGCAATTGTAACACTTGTCTTTGCACATGATTTTCTCTTACATAGATGATACTTATTTTGATAAAGCGCTGGTATGCTTTAAGAGTGTCTAAAAACGACACTAGGTGTCGCTACACGCTACTCTCTACCTCTCTGCTACATTGTCTTGTTGTTGTCGTGTGGCTGTGTTAGGTTAGGGACCTTAAAGGATAGCGATCTGTTGGCGACTGGTACACTACGAAGTCGTACACCAACGCTACGCGACCTTTACTTTTGCTAGCCATTAATAGAAAACTTGTCAATATTGTGTCTACGTCGCTGTCAAAAATATGCCCAAAATGTGGTATTTCGACGAAAATGTTGGACGAAATAGGTTATTTGGGATTTCTACATTTTAGTTTGACCAAAAATAAGGGAAAAAGTATGTGATTTATATTCGCATTTTTAATTTTAAAGATGGTCTGCAATTTTCGGGTTTCGGTCATTTATAGCCGAAAATATAATTTTATAGTTTTCTTAGACTATACACCAAAAATGATTAAGGGGTACTGTGTCAAGATATGTGGGAATGACAAATTTTATTTAATTTTTGACGCGCTCTACCGGCAAAATGTGGCAATTTACAATATCGATAAGTAGTCAGTGGTCTGTCACACCCTGTATACACGTTAGAGTTATACAGGGTGTCCGTAAAAAGGAGGTCAATCCGTTAACCCTATATTCCTTGAGCAAAAATCATATGACTTTTATAATACCATTTTTCATTTGTGACCCTCATGTTCGATATACAGGGTGTCAAAGTGAAATAAAAAAATTATTTTTTTGAATAGTTATTTAATAAGATTTTAATTTTAGTACATTTTTGGTGCATTTCTTCAGCATAAAGAGTCACATCTTTTGAGAAAAACGAAATGAAAGACAATTCATCAAGTAGTCAAAATGGTGGGGGGGAGGGGGGGGGGATTTAGTTTTATAAAAATAATATGTTTTGAATGTTTATTATCTTCTTGTCTTGTTTTGTTATAATGTTTCAAATTTATTTAATAAGTAACAGTAGTATTGTCTTAAGAACGAGTGATAACAGTGTGCTTTTACTATTATGTGAAGAATATTAGCAATGGTAAGAAATAATTAAAAATAAATAATTTCATTTAACTGGTTTAGTTCTATAAATTTTTATCTGTACGCCACTGTTCTTACATTATTTTTGGCTAGTCCTTTGCTTCCGGTATTGTCACCTATTGGAAAATTAGCATCCGTTAAGGACCCAAAATTTTCAAATTATCTCTAAAACGCATCATTTCATCGAAATTTTATAAGAAACAAAAAGTAATCAAAAGCAACAACTGATTCCTTAAACTTTATGCTGAAGCAATGTATCAAATTGGAAATTACTATCGTATTAAATACTTATTCAAGAAAATCAGTTTTTAAATTCAAACTTTGAGGGTGAAAAATAAAATATGGCGTTATAGAAGTCATAATGTTTTTCCTCCAGAAATATATGGTTAACGGATTGACTTTCTTTTTCCAAACACCCTGTATATTTCGGCAAAAACACATATCGGTACTACTTAGATCATATACAGGATTTAAAAATAAATTATTTAATTTATGTAAAATTATAACTTTTAGTTAGAACCAGAAAGTAATTAAACCTCTTTTCGCTCTTTATAGCTATCTTGTTTCCAAGTTTGTTGTGTTTACAGTAATTCTCTTGCCTGCTCAGCAATCTTTTATCTTTAGTTTACGACAAAATCTCTCCAACACAATTTTCCAGAACGTACAAGGTAATTAATTTTTTTATAGGGGTATTTTACGATAAGCTAAGAAATCTATAGTTTTAATTAAATATGACCCAGTTTTTGGCTACATTGCTCGCTTTTGCGAGAAAATGATCTGCTACATCCTAGTAATCCTTAAGGTGGGCGTAAACTTAGAAAAAGGTCATAGTTGTTTAGCTCTTACTCCCGGGTTGAGTCAAAGCATTGAGCCTTAACGAGTAGGACCTAAGACATTTTATAAATAAACTCATAACACTTTTTTTCTAATTTTGTATCATAACAAATCTATTACGATACGCATTTGAGTATCGTAATGAAGCTATTTCGATACGCGTTTTTTCCTTATTTGATGTTTGTAACATTTAAATGTTTTATTTCATTGACTTGCGCGGCCTTTGTGATTTATGAGAAAACCCATTTTTTGCAGAGGAAAAATAGCTTGATAACCTACTTTTTTATTCTGTGTGGACAACAGTAATTTCTGTTGGTTGCATAAATCTATAAATCAATCTTTTGTAGATGCTTCAAGCTATCATTTTCTGCCAAATCCTATCCAAAATTCAATCTACTAACCTTTCAATGTCGATTTTAACTTCCAACTTTATTTGAATTTTCCATCTTCCCTATACTAAATTGCAATGCCGTGACGTAAAATCCAGGGGCGGCTCGTGGTATTTGAAAATGGTGAGGCACAGTTGAAAAAAATTTTTTTAGCAAGGTTAGATTTTAAAGTTTAGACAAGTTTTTTAAATCGCTATAACCACATTTTGACCAAACTTTGTCGCTATTATTTGTTGCAAACAGAATACACGGCCAGCAAAATAATTTGTTTAACGTTACACTACCAGTAAGCCAGTCGTACTTTTCGACCCAGTGTTTTGAAAGCTCCGATTTGATTTCCCCACCCCACCGATAGTAACAAGACGTTTACTCAAATCTGGAACAGGTCGCTTTACTTCTTTTACTATGTACAATTTTCTCTTCATAGGAATTACTTGAAAAATTCTGCTCATTTACTAAAAAATTAACAAGATCACAAGTAGGATTGCGAATGTTTTTACCTGGGGAAGTTGTGACGCTGTGCTAGGTCCCGCTGAATCCATTTTTCGCTAATAAGCACAATACAAATAAACTAATAAGTAATAAAAGTAATGTAATATTATTATTTTAGAAAAATCACTGCCCCCTGTTGGTAAAAAAGCAAAACAAAAACCAGTACGGAAAACCACAAAAGTATTTACCGAAAACTATAATAAAATACAATGCACTATGCACTCTCTCTAAACTTTTAACGGATAACCTGTTAATCTAATAATAGAATTTCTCCAAATACCGTGTCGCGGCGTTCATCTTTATAGATTAGATTAGTCCCCTCGCGTTTGCATTAAATTTACATAGATCGTTGAGGCTGGCCTCAAAAGAATGTTTTTATGCGCTATTTAAAGCTAGATTCGACTGGACTATTACAGTATCATACATCACATCAGCTATTTTCACTAATACGCTAGACAAGGAAGCGGGAGGCCGGGCCTCTAACCATATACGACCGCATGCAGAAATGAGATGGATGATAGACGATATTTCTAGCGAAGCGAGTTAAGATTGTGCATTAATTCCAATGGATATATTTATATTTATGCAAATAATAAAATAATATAAATTTGTAATTTATTTAATTTGCAAAATTATTGGTGAGGCACTGCCTCACCTGCCTCATAGGAGAAGCCGCCACTGACAAAATCACGTCTTTTGAAATTCGAAAAAAAATAGCAAAATCTCCCGAATTTCCGAACGCTCTGTATATGTACCGAATGTACAAGGATCACACAACGTATTCCGTCCAATTTCAAATCTCATATCGCTAAAATAACTTACGAATCTCGTGGTGAAAATGGGTCAATAAATCAAAAAATAACAGTTCGCAAAATAATTTTTGTTGTCCAGAGACTACTATGATAAAAAATAGTATTACCAACATAAAATTTAGACATAAAGATTTACAAAATTTGAAGAATTTATTTTCTTTTTAAATATGTGTTTTTTATTGAAAAAACTACAAATTAGAAAAGATAGTATAACGTACGTGTTATATAAAGCAGCTTTGGGCACTTGTCCCGTTATAAAACTCGACGCAAGCGGCTCGTTTTTTAACATGGACACGTGCTATAAAATGATGCTTTATAAAACGTGTATGTTAATATACTATTAAAACCACTATAAAACTTCCTATGACGGCTATAAAACCTTTTTTTAACTAATTTATAACGTCTTATAACCGTTATTAAACAAAAGAAGAAAGGACACTGTTTCACTGTTTTATTAGTAAAAGGTATAACTTAATAATTCGAACAAAAGACAGTTTAAATTATTTATTTCTCTGAATAAACGTAGTTTTGTGTCATGCATGTTTAAAGTGTCGAATGCGAAAATTTAAATATTAGATTAGATTTGTAAAGAGTTATTTATTTATTTGGTTGTACCAGTACTGCATTTTTAAGGGCCAAAAAGTTATAGGTATATGAAAAGAATGGGTTGGGCCACATGGATGATAGGGTCAACAAAAATCTAGAAAAATAAAACGAATTAATATTATAAACTACCAAAATATAATGTAGTGAAAATTCATATTTTGCCACTTGTATCTCAAAAACTGGTCGGCAGATTTTGTTGTGGCCATGGATACTTTTCATCAGAATGACATTCTCTACAACATACTAAAAATTTAGGAAATTTAACCAAGGGCCATTTTCCATAAGAGAAGGGCGGGGTTCTTTCTACACCCAACCCTAATATATTTTCAAAATAATTAATGAGGGATTTTCCAATCAATTAACCCTTGTCCGTACTGATACCGACACAAATAAATATAATTTTTAGTGTTGTCAATTCACTTCTGCAAAAACATGAATAAAAATACTACTGAGTAATCAATACGTATGTTTTGTTTTATTGTTTTTAATAAAATAATCTCTTTATAGTTCTGAAGGTGGTAGTGAATTAAATCGAAGGGTTAACAAGTAAAAATATTTTCAATCAAAAATTGACCTAAAACCCAGGAAAAATTTACTAATAATTTATTTTATCCCTTTAATTACTCTGAGCACATTTCTCTGCGATTTCTAAACTTAGGAGATCAATTGCAACGTGGCATTTATCTCTACCGGTTTGGGGTGAAAGATTTTCTTAATTAAATATTGATTTAGCTCTAAAAATAAGTATTAATTTTTATCCAATTTCTAATATAGAGCTGTAAATAATGAGCGAATTTGAACTGTTTGGTGTTGTTTCTAATTAAATACTAACTTTCGGTCATGACTCATTCAGACTTGATACTAATACTAACCTTACTGGTTTTTTATGTCAAGTTTTTTGAGCAAGCATAATCAATTAAATACCGTGCGAGAAAAAATTATTTGCATCAAAGAGGACCTTGCATCTAAGGACGTACTGCTTAGCCGTAGAGCTTAATACCTGTTGGGTGTCAGTAACTACCTGAATTAACAATCATCAGTTATTCCGTCATCTTTGACAGTCGTTACAAGTAATTTGATTCATTGCTGATTTTTCCAATTCCTTGAACAATTCACACAATGGGCTTTACGAAACAGCACAAAACATTCATGGTTGAAGCGTATTTTCGAAACGGGGTTAGAGTCCGGGTTGTGCATGGACGATTTTCACGAACATTTTCCTAACGTTGCTTTTATTGCTGGGGATTTTTATCATTGCCTGAAAAGAACCGTGGCTGTGTTTAGGGAAATAGGTTCTATACAACACATAAAAGGAGCAGGAAGACCATCTGTAAGAACAGAAGAACTTGTAGCAAACGTTCGGGAAATAATGCAAAATACGCCAACAAATTGTATAAGACGCCTGTCAAGCCAAGGAGTGGGAATTTATGGTTGGAGCATGGCGGTGGCCAATTTCAGCAATTTATGTAATTATTTTCATGTCATAATATAAATTTAACAAAATTTTTACCTAGATTTGGTTATATATAATATCGTCCCCATATCATTGTGATTTAAACCAAGCCCTACGTTTTTTAATCCAAGCCAACGGCGTATCCAGCTCATGTGTCTGGGAGGGGGGGGGGGGGGGTAATCGATCGTCTACAGGATTTCTTCTCGGGGAACAAACCCGAAATCAGAGCTCGAGTTTCGGAGGGGGGGGGGCTGTAACCCCCCCCCCCCACCCCTAGCTGCGTGCCTGGCTAGGATACTAGATAATAGCAACTTTAAGTAGTAAGGACAAAAATTAAACAACGCTTAATAATAATTAACCCAATACCCCCCCCCCCCTTGTATACGCCGGTGATCCAAGCCCTCTTTGATGCAAATAATTTTTGCTCGCACGGTATAGTATAGAAACTTGTAACTTAGCACCGACACAACCTCAAAAAGTATAATAAGGAACCAAGAAGTAAGTATTATTGTTGAGAATCTATTCTCGTAACTTTAAAATAATAATATTTTCTACTTAGTTAGAAAAGGTTGGCTATTTCGAGGGTAGCCGAAAAGAGCCACGTACTACCTGCCTAACAGGGTCCAGTTTAATAGCGGTAAAGAGTAGAATCGAGAACAGCCACTATGCCATTATTATCTTATTATCTTACGACGTCATTATAATTAACGGGGTTCTATAAAATAGGTTACGTCACCTGTGCGAACACGTGTAATCGTTAAACCAATGTACATGAATCACTGTTACGAAAAAGAGAAAAGAGGCTTTCACGCGAAAAGCGCATATTTATTTAATGACGGTAAAATTCGTTGGCGTTGTGCAATAACTGGGTGTATAGCAATAAATATACAGTAGCAAGCGATCGAACAGTATAATAATACGAAGAGGCCATAACTACAAACATGAAAAAAAATAGAAAAAAGTAATTCTACAGCTAGTTTTGCCGAGCCTATAATAACTGAATGAGATGTGAATAGTGTCAGACGAAGCTGCTACTACGCCAGGAGAAGCACTTTACCACTCTTGCCAAAATCGAAAATTAAAGTCCAGATAGCGCTAAATAATATAGATACAGCTTCAAGACGAGGTTCTTACTTCTGAATAATTTGGTCAGGACCACTGTTATATTTTCATGCAAATCAAATTTGCGACATTTGGGTGATGCAGAATCATTATACACGGATGATACTTTTGAGTATTGTAAATTGAGGTTGTTTAAAAACAAAATTCCATTACGATTGAAAACATGGAATCCATAAAGCCTTAGCCGAAGAATTTCCGGCGGTAAAAATACATGGGTGCAGAATTAACCTCAAACAAGTCTGATGGCGAAAAATTCAAAAACTTAGACTCTCTTCATACTATAAAAAAATCAACATTCATACATTGGAAAACGGCTATGGTTTGACCTATCTTGCGATTCAAAAGACATTGGCGACTGCTTTGCACTCGATTTTACAGAATAAATGACCGAACATGAAGATCTGCATAAATTGTTTGGTGAAAATCTACATAGACGAGGAATCTGTTTTTCTACCTAAATTCTAGGCGGAAAATCCACACATTTTTTCAGAACGACAAATTTTTGTGCATCCTTCCATTCAAGGTTCAATTCGAGTTTTTACTTTCATCATCGATCTTTATATAACTATTATTTAAATTACTTACATTAAGATGTCTCAAAAAGTACCAACAAAAGGAAAATGAATACGCGAATAAGATACTGTAGACACTTTAACAAATAAGTTGCGATGCAATTTCAGGTTCATTTTGTTAAATGAAATGCTTGTCGCATTATTGTACAATTAATAAGTAATAATAATTATTAACTCTACATTTTTTCAAATATAGAATTTCCTTAAATACATAATATTATTAGGAGTACAACTATCTCTTTTGCCTTTTTTTAATTGTTTGCAATATACTACCCTAAATCCTAAACATAAATATTGCTCTCTTTTAGACGTGGCTGTTTTTAACTATATGTTTTAGGATACCTTGCTAGCTCATGGCTGCCCTCGTCTATGGATATTGGGATATTTTCTTACGGTGTTTGAAAAAAAATTACCTATATTTTTAAGCCATCTTGTAATATTCCGCCTGGCTGCCTTGATCTATATATTATGCAAAAGGTTTTAAAACCTTGTGTCGCAGAACTGTACAAACGTCTTTGTCCAAACGATATCCAACAAAACTTTCATTAGCATCGCAAATACTAGTCCGCGGACTAAAGCATCAGCAACCTATGCAGGCCTCGAAACGTTGAAAATAAAGGAAATTTAATTACAGTTCCGCCATTGAATTCTCAAACAAAAAGCCAGGGAATTTATATGAACTAGACCATGTAATCCAGTTAATCGAAATGCTACATATATTTTCGTTAGCTGCATTTAATTGAGGCTTTTTTAACATTGTCGCGAGCGATTGAAATAATGGATTGAATAAAACTTCGAATTTTTAGTAGACTTGTTGAACAGCACCTTGGTACTGACAATGGTATCGTATAAAAAGCAAACCCTGTTGTAAAAAATAAAGAAATATATTCAATTGGTCTTTACAACTAGGTTATAATCGAAAATTATTACCTATAACTTGAAGGTGCACCGCCAGACTGGAAATTTTACTACTTTTACTACCCTCAAATAATAAGCTCCCCTATTAATTTAACATCAAAATTGTATAAGACTTTTTTAAAGGACCTTGTCTGATCGACTCGCGCACCAAATTTTATTATTTTGTAGTAAGCCAATTAACACCTATTTAGAATAAATATAGTTTAAAAAACTAAAAAACACACTTTAATAATTCATCAAACTAAAATGCGGAAAATAAATATAGTTTAAAATAATTCTTGAAATTCTTAATATAGGCAGAAAATAATAATGAACTATAAACAGTATTATTGTGAAAAAAGCGTGGTGCTCGATATACGAAAAATGTAGCACAAAGCGCCCCACGCTTTTTTCACAACAATACTAATGTTTATCGTTCATTATTATTTTCTGCCTATATTAAGAATTTCAAGAATTATTTTTAACTATATGTATTTTCCGCTTTTTAGTTTGATTATTATTAAAGCGTGTTTTTTTAGTTTTTTTAAACTATATTTATTTTTCATTTTTTAGTTTGAGTTATTGTTAAGAAAAAAAATTGTTTTTTGAGTAGAGATAGTCATAGAGAGGTCCGGAGTAGAGATGGAATACTGTCACAAATTTAACAATGACATTTTGAAATGGCTAGATTTAAAGCAGTGGATCAATTTTTTTTTAAATGTCTAGATTCAATGCATTGGATCCACAAACCCGAACAAACCCGCTTGGCCAACGGACCAACTGATAGCGAAAGAATTGACCTACCAATACCACGGTATAATAAAGAAAATGTACTCTGTGTACTCTGCCAATACTATTAAGCCGAGTGCTCGAGCCGGAAAGTAGGTAGATAGTACGCATGCGCATACGGTGAGCTCCATGTCTCGCACTCTCATACAGAGGATATGTAAGGAAATGATTTAATTCCGGCGATTCTGATCAGGATAATGAAATAAAGTTATCAAATTATTGTATTGTCAGCGGTTGTTGATAAATCTACAAAATTTAAATTAAATCTGACCGTTTAAAGTGGGTCAAAATCGGGTTCAAAGAACAAACCCGAACAAACAAACATACATACAAACATACAGGTGAAGCTAATAAAAGCGTGTTAAAAAAACTCTTTGTACTCCAATATCTAAAATTTCCAACATTTCTTTCATTGTTCAATGTGAAGGTGCATTCGTTGGTAAAACAAACATTGCACGAGATCGTTATTTACCCTTTCCATAACTTTAAGACAAAAGTTTGCTCTTCGTATTTAATCATATTCCTGATGTTTTCAATATTTATAGGGATCATATTTATACCTATGTAATTTGCGCAGTACTGCGGAGTGATGCTTTCCAGACTCCAGAACGACGGAGAACCAAAACGCCAACATTTCATTTTAAGTTGGCCGTGAAGCTGATCAGGATTCCTCCTCAACCAGAGACACGATATTTGAGGTCGAGGATTACTCTGTACTGTAGAGCCTGGATGAGATCGAGGCCAAAAATTAGCTACGGTTTTATTTGCGCCGGAGTTTATTAAATAAATTTATTATTAAAACTTTTAAAGTAATGAATACAGTTATACAGACCAGTTTTAGCTCCCTTAGTAGATAACTTCCTTTTTGTGTTGGTTTGAGGCTTGATTTCCAATATTTACTTTTCTTTGGTCATCCGGTATGTTGCTAGCTTTTCTTGTCTCCTTGAAGATTGCATTTATCCAGGAATAGAGTTAGTAACTGACGTATCAACTGAAATAAAAGTACTGAGTTGTATTCTCTACGTTTAAACTGAGTTTTACTAGGGTGTTCCCAACAATTACTCGAGTAATAAATTCAGGCCTTGCGCGAGACTTGTCTAGGCTTTACTTATGCTTATAGCTTTAATAACTTTAATGCTTACCTTACTTTCCTGGCTGGCCTCATATTTCCTCTGTTCAGGGCGTTGAAAGCTGAGATTTTGATCCCCTCTCTTTAACCGAGGGATCGGAAGATCCATGCATTGGGCACATCGGAAACACTGATTAATCATCTAAACATTATATTAATTACACATAAATTGCCACTGTACGTTCGAGGTGGCTAAAACGGCATTGTAAATATGTATAATACATATACCAATGTATGACCATAGTTCAAAGTTATCTATCTATCTATTTATATATATAAAAATAAATGTTTGTCTATATGTAACGCATGCGTTCCTATACCATTTATCCGATTACGATGAAAATTTGGTGAGTTGTTGTGTGCAGGCCGAGGAAGGTTTCGGCATAAAACAAAAGTGGTGCAACGCATGCCGGGTACTAATAAATAATAATATAAAATGTCTGTTGACGCGATGGCGAACCCGCCTCGTTATTATGGGCGTAGCAACGCGCGCAGGGTATAGCTAGTTATTTATATTAATTGGCGCCATCCAAGTAAACTTCTAAATCGAGTAATTCCCAAAAAGTGGTATGATGAAGAAATGGAAATGACATTCAACTTGGATCTTGTGGATGGCAGAAGATTCGAGTATATAGTTTTATTTGTAATTTAAACTTATAAAAAATCCCAAAAGTTACTATCAAATTACAAAAAGGTCAAACCGAATTTAAATCCTTTTGACCTCAAAAGGGTGTACAATAATATAATACACGTGTAAATTTATGATCCTCCAGATGATGGCATTTAAAAAGTGACATGTGTGGCATTTTATCTGGCTGTAGGACCCCAACTGAAAGAAAACGGCCCACATAGTCCTATTTTGGTATTTCATTCTTTACCCAAAAATGTCAGATACCGGTTAAAACGGAACTAATAAATTTTGGGTCGATCATACAAAGAAAGGCCATATTACGATCTATACCCTTGTTACTGACGCGCCTCTTTTGTGATATGTTATTATATTTAAGCGGGGGATAAAATTATAGAAATTTGTAAAAATTGTGTTAAAAGGTTTGTTCCTGGCGACATGCGGTAAGAAATATACTGAAGGTACGGTGGTTTATGACGGTGACATTACGAGGAGGTCGGTTGGCATGCTTATGTTATACAATATACATTTTTTAAGGAATTTTTTTTCAAGGGGTCTTTTTACTATTACCGAATTCATCATATTTAGCACTGATGTTCTGAATTAGAACCTATTGGTAATACCTGCATCCCAATAATAAAAATCTTCCTAGAGTTTCACAAACCTTTCCTAGAAATAGTAGTAACAGTAGTAACATGTTTTATTTAACAAGAAGATACAACTAATTTTTTTTTTAACAAATTTATATTTAAATTTTGAAACGCAACCTTCTTTAAACAAGTGTATCAGATATTACGTATAATTTTGTTTTTTAATCAAATATACTGGAGCAAATTTATGGTTTTTTGGTGTTATCCCAATACAGTACAATAATAAGTTAAGTAGTTTCGGACAAATAGTTTTAGAAAAATAAGCTTAAGTAAATAAATAATTATTTAAAAAAAAATTATTTTATATGGCATTAAAGTAACTAACTGGAGGAAATTTATGCTTTTTTCGTATTATCCCAATACAGTACAATAAGTTAAGTAGTTTCGGCCATATAGTTCATTTAAAAAAAATAAGCTTAAGTAAATAAATATTAATTTAAAAATAAATTATTTTATGTCTCTTTAAAGTAACTAAATGAATGAAATTTGTGCTTTTTTTGCATCAACCCAAGACAGCGCAATAGGTTTAGTATTTTCTTCCAATAAGTTCATTTAAAAAAATTAAGCCTAACGACAAATCAATCATTTTAAAAAGAATTTTTTTTTGTGGCTTTAAAGTAACTAACCCGGAGGAAATTTATGCTTTTTTCGTATTATCCCAATACAGTACAATAATTTAAGTAGTTTCGGCCATATAGTTCATTTTAAAAAAATAAGCTTAAGTAAATAAATAGTAATTTAAAAAAAAAATATTTTATGTCGCTTTAAAGTAACGAAATGAATAAAATTTGAGCTTTTTTTGCATAAACCCAGGACAGCGCACTAAGTTTAGTATTTTCGTCAAGTTCATTTTGAAAAATTAAGCCTAACGAGAACTGGAGAAACTGGAATATTTGAGATTTAATAAGATTTTCCAAATTATTATATTCTATAAAACCTTTATGAAAAATAAACTAGGTTTATCCACATAAAAATTTTAATTAGTTCTTCTTTTATATTTATGATGGTCATAATTAAAAGAACAACATTTTTTAAACAATCAAACAATAAATTATTTTTGACTTTATATAATATAAGGATACATACTAAATAAACAATTGTTTCTGACATTCAACCAATCTAAATTTTTTAACATATAATTTATTTTTGTATATTTGTTACAATTTAAAATTATCCGCATTACACACAATATAAAATAGATGAATAATAAGGAGAATGTGGGAATATAATAGTATAGAATACAGTTTTTTTTTTAGAAAACAAACTTAAAATAGAACCGATTTTTTAAAAATAACCTTCTTTTCTGCAATCTTCGGTATGATCCTTTCAAAATAATTAAAGAACTTTAATTTTGAATCAATAATTTATCCCTAAATATTTAAATTATTACCCATAACCAAACAATTAAAAAGACGCCACGAAAACGTAAAGGTTTGAAACATGAGATCAGCTACTTGGTAACGTCATCCTATTATTCGCGCAATTATTTTATTTGCCAGTAGTGCTACCGATTATAATGTTATCTTTGTTTAACTAAGTTAAATAGAAAAGAAGAGGAGAGAGAGAGACTCAAGATATTATTCAGATAGATGCCGGAGGGTCGACCTTTCAGCCCCAATCTCTGCGATTGTTCGTTTTGTTTTAGTTCCTAGATCGATATTTTCGCGAGTGTTTATTAAAGAGCGTATTTTGTTTTACTATTTTTTCACTAAATGTTTTAAATTTTAAAAACTAAAACCGTACGAAATTTAATTTTTTCTTTCTTTATGCGATAGGATAAAAATCAAAATTTGAAAAACCCCTTTATATCAAAAGCATTTGTCAGGTTTGATTTTTTCACGACTTGTGCATCTTAATTAAAGACTAAAAATAAAAGGAATGTTAATTTTAAGTCATAATTTCCAACTAATATCAGGACGACGCGATGTCGACGCTAAGTTTTAATGAGAGACGTTTTGTCCATTAGTTTTAACTGTACAACTTTAAAGATAACATCCCAAATTAAGTTTTAAACTGCAAATTACTTGTTGAGTTTTGAAAGATAGATACGGCTGTGCTTGACGTTAACAGTTTGTATTTCTTGGGATTTTTGATTTAAAAAAACATAAATTATTTGAATCTTATTTAAGTAAATTTTTATTCTACATTATCTAAAACTATTTTTAATGTCAATTTACAGTGGACTTAAGGCCTATTAATAGTTTGTTGAATTAACTTTTATTTATTTTTATGTTTTGGAGGCGACGATTTAAGAAATATATTTTGAGAATTGATTGACTCGTCCGTTACTTTGTGACAATACATTTTAACTATGTAAAATGAAAAGTTTTTTAATTTGCATATTATCATTACCAATGGTTTATCTTATTAAAGAGAATTTTTAGGATATTTTAAAGTTGTGTTTAATATAGTTGCAACAAACATGAAGTTTGTGATTCCTTAATAAATTAAAAATTCAAGTAAATTTTACAAATATGCTTGAATTTGAACAAAGATATGTCAAATTAATTTGATTTTGATTAATTTATGAAGGTCTTTATGGTGAATATAAAAAAAATATTTTTTAGGGAAATTACACTGGCCGACAAGATTTTTCTAACACAGGTCAGCTCTTTATTTTTAAAATGGAAATACCCTTCTAATAATAGAAAAAATATTCGGAAAGCCCCAATACATACCATTTTTCAATAGCTTAATAAGACCATTTTACATTAGCAGGTGGTCAATTTAATTAGGGTACGGTTAAAATGGATTCATTTTATAACAGAAAAATTCCCTGAACTGTAGGAATTTTAGTAGGACTTTAGGGAGGATTTACAAAATATTGCTGTTTTCTTTGCTTGTGGGACAGTCGTGCAGTAGATCAGCATTATGTAATAAAAGATTGGCCACAAAGAAGTGAATTTCAGCCGGGATCTCAAAATGTTAAGTTTGCACCTCTTGTAGACCCCAAAAAAGTCTTTCTGCCTCCTCTTCACATTAAACTTGGGCTGATGAAAAACTTTGTGAAAGCTATGAATAAAGACGGTGATGGATTCAAATACCTAAGACAAGTCTTTTCCCAGTTAAGTGATGCCAAATTAAAGGAAGGCATTTTTATTGGGCCACAAATCAGAAAATTGCTGGACGATGTCAACTTTACAGAGAAGCTTACCAGGCAGGAACTCAGAGCATGGAACTCATTTGTTAGTATAGAAAGGGGATTTTTGGGCAACAATATGGATGCACACTATCAACAGTTAGTTTATGAACTTTTAGATTCCTACAAATCGCTTGGTGCCCGAATGTCATTAAAAATTCACTTCCTCCATTCCCATCTGTCATTTTTTCCTGAAAATTTGGGAGCTGTCAGTGACGAGCAGGGTGAAAGGTTCCACGAGGATATCAGGACAATGGAAATTCGCTATCAAGGACGATGGGATCCAGCCGTGATGGGTGATTACTGTTGGTTTTTGAAAAGAGAAGATATGACCCCTCATAAAAGGAAAAAATTAAATTTAATTAGTGTGTTTAGTTAATATTTGTAATGTTTAAGTTTTTCTTAGATGTAAGGTATGTTTAGTAGGTGTAAAAAATTAAATATAGTCGATATACACAGTTAGAAAATTCTTAAATTATTTTTTCAATAGATATTAAATATTGTAACATTAAATGTGGTACTATAAATGTAACAAGAAAACGTTACGTGTTACAACTTTCTTTTTCTCATTTTCGTATTTGGATAGGTCCATTCTACCACAAGATGCTATTTAGCTTTGTGTTACAACAAAAAAAAAATTTTTTGTCGGCCAGTGTTATTAATGTTTGTAAAAAATATATTTTTTTTTATTTTAGGAGGTTAAGTTTTTGAATCCATGCATAACTTTTAATTCTAAACAACTTTTTTTTATAACATTTTGCTGAATTTTCTGAAATAGGGATACTTTATTCTTGTACAAGTTTTATATTTTTTGGCCTACCCTGTACGCCGTTTGACTTGCAACCATTCCAAGTGCACCTAATATGATTATCGAACATGCACCAACTTTTAGCAAGAATAAAATTTTCTGAGAAATCGGTAATAAAAAAAAATGTCCATATGTTGCACACTTAAACAACCACACTGTATATTCCTATTTTTGTTCAAGATAAAAACAAAAACATCAATAATTTAAAACTATTTTCTCTGCCCGACACATACTACTTACAATCCGTTTTTATTTGTTTCGATTTAATATACAATTCAACGATATCAGCTAAAATATATTTTCCAAAAGAGCAATAAATATCCTTCTTTTTGCCAAAAACTCAATCTCGTCACCCAACACCATCAAGGGCAATGGGCCAACTTGCTGTGCATTTTGATAAAATTCCCCGCTCTAAACAAAGAAATATCATTAAGGCCCTTCGAAATAGCGCCCGAAATTTGCCAACACAAAAACTACCCCAAGTTTTTACGACTCTACCCTAAAGTAGAGCTCGTCAAAAAAAACTGATCCCGTTTTTGTCCCTTTGTCTTTTGGGCTAAGTTTAATTCCGCACGGGTTATTTTTAAGCCTCTCCGACTTTTATGATTCCTGATAAAAATTAATTATTTGAATGTTAAGTAAGCCTATAAGGTTAAATTTTTGAATTAATATTGGGCCAAGCGAGTGGAATAAAAAATAAAGGAATTAACACAATTTAATACCTATAATACGAGTATATGCCAGTGTTGCCAGCCGTCCTGTTTTTCCAGGACACGTCTTGATTTTTAGAGCGTCCTGCCGGCCGGCTAAGACGCGCCTCGCGGGTGGAGATCATTGACGCTTATTTAAAACAAAGCTGCAACGTGGTAACCGACTTCTTTGAACCCGATTTTGACCAACTTTAAACGGTCAGATTAAATTTAAATTTTGTAGACTTATCAAGAACCGCTGACAATACAATAATCTACACGCAAAAAATTCTTCTGTAATTTTGACAGGTGTCAAGTATAAAACGAAGAAGCGATTTTGACGAAACAAATTAGGGGGTCGTATAGTATTCGATGCGGAGACTTCGGGAAAAATAAGCAAAAAATTAATGTGTCAAAATTTGACAGCTGTCAATATGTCAAACCGTTTAAAAAAATGATATTAAGGTTGAATTCTCAACGTCATTCAATTTATTGCCAACCTATAACCTATTTCGCGTTGATTTTTTGAGTTTATTATTTTAATAACTAACATTTAAAGAAAATCAATATCGTCGGTACAATATTTAGGTAATAGCTGACATATTACAAAAATATCAATTTATTTAATTGCTAATTTTGGGAGAATTGTATAGTGAAAGAACAATGAGTGACAATGACATAATAATGTTAAAAAAAATCTTACCCGATATTTTTCGCTATACATTTCTCCTAAAATAAGTTATGAAATTCCTTGATATTTATTAAATATGTCAATTATTACCTATAGAATATCAAGTCGATACTGATTTTCTTTAAATTTTGTATAAAAGCTAGAAAACATAAATAAATCTACGCGAAATAGGTTATAGGTTGGCAAGCATGTTGATACTCCCACCTTAATGAAAAAACTATAAGGTCGTATGTATATTGACGGTAGAAAGTTAAAAAAAAAAACGCAAAAATTCTCCTGTCAAATTTTGACAGCTGTCAGGTATAAAACGAAGAAGCGATTTTGACGAAACAAATTATGGGGTGGTATAGTATTCGATGCGGAGACTTCGGGAAAAATATGCAAACAATTCTCCTGTCAAAATTTAACACCTGTCAATATGTCATAATTATTACAATAACCGACAGTAGAGTAGAGAAAAATTTTAAAAAATTCTACCCGTCAAAATTTAAAAATTTTGAAAATTTTTGTCGTTTGTTTGGGTTTGTATGTAAGTTTGTTTGTAACCGACTTCTTTGAACCCGATTTTGATCCACTTTAAACGGTCAGATTTAATTTAAATTTTGTAGACTTATCAAGAACCTCTGACCATACAATAATCTACTAATCTAGCTCAATATACTCAAAAAAATTTTTTTCTTAACAATAACTTAAAATAAAAAATGAAAAATAAATATAGTTTAAAAAAACTAAAAAACACGCTTTAATAATTAATCAAATTAAATAAAGTTATCAAAATAAATATAGTTTAAAATAATTCTTGAAATTCTTAATATAGGCAGAAAATAACAATGAACTATAAACATTAGTATTATAAAAAAAAGCGTGGGGTGCTTTGTGCTATATTTTTCGTATATCCAGCACCCCACGCTTTTTTCACCATAATACTAATGTTTATCGTTCATTATTATTTTCTGCCTATATTAAGAATTTCAAGAATTATTTTAAACTATATTTATTTTCCGCTTTTTAGTTTGAATAATTATTAAAGCGCGTTTTTTAGTTTTTTTAAACTATATTTATTAACCCATTATTTTCGTTTACTACAGTTGTTGGAGTGTAGGTTTAAGTTTAGTTAGGTGGTGGTGTCTCTACCAGTACCGGGCTGTAATTTATTTACTATTGGCAAACTTGCGAGAGCTTCATGCACAAATAAAACCTATTCAAAAAATTTGTCACAAAAGGACTAACATTACCAAATATTAAATGGGTGTTGTATAATTTTATAATTTAACAATTATTGTATAATTTTGCAGTTTCTACCGCGAGAATGTTGCTTTTTCATGTTATTTTATCAGTTTCAACTGGTTCTGAGTTTAGAGTTAGTTAGTTCAGTTGAAATATGGTTTACTTTCATTGACCCTGTTTACCTTGCGTAATACTATGTATTGCTCTTATACTGCGTCCTGTTTTTTAACCGTCACGTCCTGGTATTTTCACCTTCTTATCCTGGTTTTAAAAATTTGAAGATGGCCACCCTAGTACCTATATGCCCTTATTCATTTTTTGTTAAGATAGGAGGTACCCTACTTTACTTTCCTCGGTAAAGTAAAAGGATATAATTGGCTGCTAAAAGTATCATGCCAATAAAAAAATCGCGCGCTCACACACACACGACATGACAGCAGAGTCGCTTTGTTATTGACCTATATTTCCTTGTCTCTCTAGGTTAAAGATTTGTCAAAAACAACCACTTTTCACATCCACCCTGTGTTTATTAATTCTTTTTACGCTGAGGCGAGTTATTGTGGCCGAGAGTTAAACCACATTTAGAAGATAATCAGAAAAGAAAGAATGAGAAATCCATACCGGCAACTATCAGAATAATATACTTCACAACTTCATAAACGGGAGCTTTTCTCTCTAATAAATTCACTGAAAACGTTGCGTGACGTAAAAATATAACAAAAAGCTTTCGTCCGAAGAAAGATTACCATCGTGCGAGTCTTTTCGAGCACGCATTTAATTTTGAGAGTTTTGCAATTGCGTACGAACTTTTAAAACTCGCGTTAACAATATTTTTTTCTCCATGAGGATGTAAAACTAAAAGTGTCGTTTAGTAAACTGTTGGAAACTAGATTTGCTTCGTTTTAAAAGTAAACACATTCATGATCATCAGCAGCTACAACTTAAACATTTATTAGGAACAGTCAAAAAGACCCAGAACCAGATTAAGATATTTAAAAAATATCATTATGTGGGTATTTCTCTACTAATAGGAAAATCGCCTATACATCGATGTTCATACTATTTTTATCCTTTAAATTAAAAACTGAGTAAGTAGAACTAAAGGCAATAAGAAATGAAATTATTATTTGGAAAAAGCCGACACATTATTTTTTTATTTCAAGAGTTTTGGACGATTTTTTAAAATTCCTGGACAGGGGACTGTTTTATATCTTCCAGTGTATGTTTCTTAGCAAATTAACTCAATTAAATTTAGGCGGCATGATGGAGCCGGAGCAAAACCACCTAAAACAAGCACCAGTTTGCCTACTGTCAGTCCCAGAAGTCAGAAAATATTTTTTTATAGATAGCGCCTCAAGATTAAACAGACCCCTGGAGTACAGACAGTCCCCTGTGTTATAAGCTGACAGGGGACTGTACCCAGGGGACTGTGAAATTGCAAAAAATCGTTATCCAGTTTCAAAATATTTCAAGATTTATAAGGCACAAATACTTAGGTACTAACTTGGTAATTATTTTAATTTAATTCCTTAAAACAATAGAAGAGTAACTTACCAGTGGACTGTTTCGGCAAGCGGCCCAGACGCGTGGCACTGCAACAAACGCAATCACAAGGCTGAATATAATGGTGCCGCCGGCTTTATATGAACATTCGAACGAACTTTACACTGAAAGTGTCTCGTTCCACCCAATATGCGACACCTACTTTATGACATATAATTTTGGCGCGAATTTCAAATTATAACAGGGGACTGTTCTAATAATATTAGGTCAACATTCGATTCGTTATTTTTTGTAATGCAAATGTATTTAATGTTATGGTTGTATGTTATTTACACAGTTTATTTATATCTATTTAAATTTCCTGATTTTAAATGTAAGGTTTTTTTTATCCCGAAATTAAATAATTGTTGCACAACTTGCCATTCTGAAAATGGGACATACAGGGGACTGTGTTTTGAAATGCTTGAAGACCATTTAAATTAATATTTTAAAATTATATCAAATAATTTCCTCTGGATAGTCGAGAATAGTAATCATACTATCGTTTTTGGTATACCAAACTCGGTAATAATAACTCTCAATGCATAAAAATTGTCTGGGACATCGATTTTCCATTTAGTAGAGAAATGCCCATGTACAAATTTAAGATCTAATCAGATACCCATAGTAAAAATTGTATAATCCGAGGTATAATCCTTGTGATATCTCTTAACTTGGTAAGGTACGATTGTCGCCTCGTCACTATTTTCACAATAACCTAGCGTTTTTAATGTAATAATTCCAAAATTATATTTTCTTAGTTTCACGTTGCCACGTTTTCTGACTCTATACCAGTGCGGAATATTTCGAATATAGAGCCAATTGTTTCTAAAAACAAAGAGTTTCGACAGTTGACACCCACATGTGACATTAACAGCTGATATTGGTTTCTTCCTAAAAGTTTCCCAGTTCAGTAGTGGGCCATAGTAAGCTCACGCGTCAGGTTTCAGAGACTAAATTTTCTTGGTGTCTATTATTTAAGCTGAACGGTAAGTAGAATAAACCAGTTTAAGTTAATTAACTCTCCTATTTCCAATAACAAACATTTCATTTATCATCACTTGCTATTATAAATTTAATATTATTAGGAAAGAAAGAAAAACTAAAAGTCTTCCTCCACAAAGTTTAATTGAATGAAACAATTTTAAGGTCTCTACATGTTTCGAACGTAGAAACGTTCATCATCAGGAGACAAAAAATATCATTAAAGATGCTGATGGATTTAGCAAAAGAGAAAATGGTGAAGGACCTTAATGGAGCTTTCGTGAAAAATAAAAATAAAAGTTGATGTGCAAAGCCACATAATATGGAGAAAATATTAAACTTTAAAACATACTAGGTATGTAAAAAGTCAGTGAAGTCTAGACCAACCAAGTTTATAGGGTTGGTCTAGACTCCCTTCAAAATGGACGTGCCTGCCTACCGTTTGACGTAACTACATAATATCTCGAAAAATTATTATTTATTTTAAGTTTTGCCCGGCATTCTCTATTATCTAAAAGAAATTGACAAACAAATGTTTATACATTTAATACTATTTTTAAAGCTTAAAATCTACAAAAGTTTGGTGTTTTATTGACTATTAAAATCGCAAAAGTCAAATTTTTAACATCCTTTCATTTAAGGGAGCCGTAAACGTTTCAAAGAACTTTCACGGTTAGAATATTTAAATTAATAAATTAGTTATTATAAAAATCCATAAATACTTACCGCCAAAACAGATGGTGGGTATAATTACCTCTAAAAAGAACTATTTTTAGAAACAGGAACAGTTCTAAGGCACACAGATTTACAAAATACGAATTAGATTGGCAGATCAAAATAAGGCTGACAATGACGTTCTAAAATACAACGGTTGTCAACTAAACAAATAAAAATAGTAATTAATTGACGTTTATAGTTTTATCCTTGTCTAGCACGTTATATTATTGCGGAATTTTGGACACGTTCTTTTATGCTTTTATTCAAACTTGTTACTGTAATAAACAAGGATGCAGAGTTATTAACCACGTCGAGTCCTGATCGTTGATTGATGACGCACGGGCAAAGATCCACTGTGGCAACTTTATTTGAATTGTCGAATTTTTTTAACTAACAAAAAATTCGAATTTCGAATAGTCGAATATTTAAATTGTCAAATTTTTTAACTAACAAAAAATTCGAATTTAGAATAGTCGAATATCCGAATATTCGAATTATTCGAATACAATTCCGAGCCCTACTCTATAGTCGTTGTTACCGCTAATGCTCCTTTCGACCAGCGTTTATTTTATCATTTTCTCAAAGAAGAACTTTTATTTCTAGTGGTGTGCAAAACTTCCCTATACATTTATTTTTATAAGGGTCCAAATTCGGGATTATGAAAGCTCGATTTCAAATGACTGTACGAACCTATGAAAAGCTCAAATTCACATTTTTATTGCTCTTTTTAATGCTTGGGACTATTTTCGGACCGCTAACAAAAAATTTGGGTTACAAATCGGTTTTTGTTCATGTCATCTGTGTACCGGTTTCGAACTATTTTGTTCTCATAGGTGTCTGAACACCTACCATGTACTGATGAGAACAACGAGTTCGAAACCTGTGTTTAGGTCGAATGTAAGACAACTGCCTGATCAATCGGTTAGTTGCACACCGTACTTTAGGCTATTGCTTAGCAGCAAATGGTGAAAGGGTTTATTGTACCTTGTTATACTGTACTGTTAATTTCTAGGAGGCTATTTTTTTTTAAATGTTTACTCAAAAAATTGAAGTATTTTCAAACGACAATTTCGAATCTCTATAACTTTGAGGATGTTAATTTTATAACCAATGTATTTATAACCATGGGGACATGGAAACATAAATCGATATAAGACCTACCGTAATAAAATAGTCTTATAAACCCTTATGCCTGAATTATATTTTTTTTGAAAATTAAAAAAAAAACTAGGTAATATGTTTAGTTCAAGGCTATATATTACCAAAAAAATATCCAAAAAAATATTTTAAAACCAATGTCCTTTTAAAAGGACAATAGGCATACCAGACTACTAAAATAAAAAATATAATTTTAAAACATTTTATTACTAAACGTAAAAAAACTGAGTTATAGTGTTAATATAAAAAATACGTAACCCCTAGTTACAGAAAAAAGATCCACAGTTAGCATAAGACCTATTCTAATTTATTGTGATATGTTACAAAACACTCAACATGTAAAGCCACATTACATTTTATACATTTTCTTTAAACTTTTTTATGGTAAACTCTACAACGTGTTTGTTTTGGTTGGGATACAATGTTGTTGGGTCTGTTATCTATTCGTGATTCTAAATGTTCGAACGAATTAGGCCTGCCTCGTTTTTTCCCACTATTTTTGTATTTTTCCAGCAACGTCTCCACTACTGTCCTTCGAAAATTCAAATGATCCATTTTCCATCTTGGTGTTTATGTAGCTGCCAGGCGTTTTGTTCAGCAGCGTCAAGACAATACATAATAATAGGAAAATACCACTTTTTCCTTTATACATAGCTGGCCACTGGACATCTGGTAAGGATACATTTGTCTCAGGCCAAATGTAGCTTTTCTTTACTGCTTGAAAAATACTTAAAGGGATGTCATTTTCTTCATCCCTATTTTCTGTCAAGTTTTCTCCACTGGGAGCATTCAAATTAGTTCCAGCGGCAGTTGCGATAGCTACATTTTCATCTTCACTAATGTCTGTACCTTTGATCAAAATTTCTGCTGGAGCCAAGAGCTGAGAACCGGCCAAGTTGTTTATATTTACATAATCCTCGTCTTCGGAATCTTTATCTGTCAAATCTTCGACTGAATTTATAGGAGGCAACATGGAAATATTTATTTCAGAAGGTAATAAAAGTAGTCACCTTCTTCCAGACTTCGTAAAGTTCATTTAACTTCAAACCCCTAAAAATAAGAAAAATACACTCTAATGCCTATTGTCCTTTTAAAAGGACACTAAAAATTATTGGGCTAAATACATATGTTTTTTTTTTTATCATAACCTCAGTTTTTCATAAAAACCCAAAGATATAACCATTTGACCTAACAAACATGTAAAAAAAAAAAATTTTTGCAAGTTAGCACTTACCCTACTAGCTTCAAATCAATAGGCTGCGTCATTTTCAAAAAATCACAAACTTTAAAATATTCTAATTCACTTAAAAAAACGTTTTAGCACCAAGTAGGATTATAATTCATAATCATAAGACATGTGATTTGGAATGTTCTTAAATAATGTTAGTACTGCCATCTTTTGTTGATAAGCTTTATTAGTCCATAAAGCTATTTAAAAAATCCGTTACAAAATGTCCTTTTAAAAGGACAATAGGCATATCTGGGTTAATTATAAAACTGTCTTATCATGGATTGTCTGACTCACTACGTTCGTCAGACAAACTTTCCACGCTTAGCACATAAAGTATCTCCTATTCTCCTCATATTATAATGTACTATTATTTAATTTTTTGTTTGTCTTTATTTTTTCTTTTTTCATTGATATGGATAATTAAAAACGAATGCTGTTCATTTTATTTGATTCTATATATTATTTTATTTTTTCCTAAGGTAAAGTATACAAATATTCTGTGGTAGAATATATTCGACGAAAAACAAATCTACACTGCAATACAACACGGACATTCAAGTTTACAGACAATCGTTTAGCTTTGTGAGCTTGAATAATCTCTGTTTTCCTTCATTCTCTTTTTTTTTTGCTTAACTCATCGTGGGTAGATAGAACAAAATCCGGAATATGAGAAGGAGCCTAATACATTTATTATATAAAATATATTGTTACTTGTTTTAAAAATAAATCTTTCGCTATATCCGGCAATTTTCTTTTTCTATACTTACTTACTTTAAAATATCTTTATTAATTAATATTTTAACATGTTATGTCAAGTTCTTACACAGTTATTAGTTCACGTAGATATTATGATGCTATCTAGGATACGCCCGAGCAAAGCTGGGTGGGCTGTTGTTTACCCTTGGTATAAGAAAAAAGACTTTATCTTAATTATTGTTTAACAGCCAGTTAACTTTCTTTTTCTATTTACTTTAGGCATCTTACTAATTGCAATACGTGTGACACAAAAAACTCACTCTGCTCTCAACGGCACAATAAAATGAACTGAGTAAGGATATTTAAGTAGATGCCGACGAGATACTGGTATTTTTTTATTTATTTAATACATGCCTTCGTCTGTGCGTCGATAGGCCCTAAAGTTAGACCAACCCAAACCTATCATGGAAGGACGAAGAATAATTAATTAGTTACCTACATGAAATTAAAACGACGTAAAATAAATGGGGTACAACCCATACGAAGTTCCAAATACATATTACTGAATACTAAATTTCTATCGAGGAAGCGAGTGGTGATTTCTTCAAACGTCCCCAGCACAAATGCTCCCTTTTCTTTAACTGAGAGATGGTGTAGCCATGCGTTATTCACGCCGGAGACTGATTAATCTGTTGTCCTTATTGCGAGCATCTAAATATATTATTTACTCTCTTTAACTTGGATTTTGCCTGTACGTTATATACATACCTGCATTCATGAATGGATAGCTATAAATTAATACCTAACCCTCCTCCGTAAAATACCCGGGAAAAATATATTTTTCATCCTGTCAACTCAACAGTTATAATTGAATTATTTATGACTCGTTTATTTTTCAGGAATCAAATATAGCCATTGACTTCTACACAAAAAAAATCTGTCCTGGATCTCTACCCGAAATAGATTTATTTTTATATTTTGCCCACCCTTCTCGCTAAAAATAAACGAAATCTAAAACCGTTGTTGACAAGCGAAAAGTGCGCTCAGACAGAAAAATAATATCTTACGTCACTTAGACCAATTAAGGAGTTCATTTTGCTACGTCCGTTAGCGGTATTAGCCCAGGGGTTTTGTCATATTTATATCATTAAGATGGATTTCTTTATTTGTTGCTAACTTTAGCAGCATAAAATATGACGCGACTCGTCAATATCAAAAGGTTTAGTAATTGCTGTCTCATTTTATTCTTGTCAGTTATTGGCTGGTTGCCTAGCTACAAGAAATCACCTTCCATGTTATTAGTGCATAATTAAAAAAATCAAGTTACCTGCTTTTAAATAAATTGTTTTCCTACGACCACCTATGAAAATGAGAAAAAAAGAACGCCTAACTTGGCTAGAAAGTTCTTTATATCACACGCATGTTGAAATATGTTCTTTCAATACTTGTGTTGAAATATAAAACAGCTGATGGCCGACGAATTTGACAGCTAAACTATTTAAAAAATAACAAACTTACGGGACCTGCGGAGCGAATTGTGGTGCTGGGTGGGGTAAAGTACACTAGGGCATTATTGCAAATAAAAAAATCCTTTTTGTTTGTTATTTTTGGAATTCTAAGAGTATTTATGATAAAACTAATATATTATCAAAAAGGAAAAATATGTCAGGGAACCCACCAAACATGTTAACTGAATTGAACCACAGAAAAAAAAGGGGCAGCTATAGAGCAGAAATAGAATACTCTAGAAAATACCGATTTATAATTTTACAATTATTTTATTCAAGGATATGGGATAAGTAAATGTGCTTTATGTAAATAAATTTATTTTAACAATATTCAAAACCAATCGAATATACATAGAACTTTTATAATTAACAAGCTATCGATATTTAACTCCATCTCTATCTTTCTATAATGTTGTGGTTATGTTTTAGTTTTGTGTTTTGTTGTTTTTGTATGTATATTTAGGTATATTATTGTTTTATTGAAATAATGCAAGCAGTTAAAAAATCAGAAACGAAATTTATTTACTGTACATAGATAGTAGGTATGATGTGCGTAAGCAAATAGGAGAAAAAATTATTCTTTTTATTTTAATCTAGGTAAGTTAAAATGTGTAAGTGGGCATTGTTTTTATGTTGTTTTCAACTTAGAGTTGAAATAAATTTTTCAACTCTAATATTGAAAAAATTGGTGATACCTACAAACTATTAAAAACAAATTAAACTCTTTTTGATTATTTTGTATGGTCGTAGAAAAAATTGTGTACATTCCTCGTGTGAAAGTGATTTTCTCACACTCGGAGAATTTCCGCACTCTGCTAACGCCTCGTGCTAAATACCTCCTAGTTTGCAAAATACCAATTTCAACACTTGTTATGTAGTATGCTATTTCATTATTAAGCATGGTCAATAATAATTGTAGAGAAAACGTTTTCTTAGGTTATTAATCGGTCAATAATGGCCGTTTTATGGGTTAGTAGTGGAACCATAATACACTATCAATGATAGGTTAGTAAATATAAATTCCCATATATTTAACAGAAACCTGCTCCTCTATTGTGCATCCTTTTCCACCCACATTTCCCGTCAATGGTTCGACGCTGACGCCCGCCCTAGACGCCTACAGCGACGTCGCTCGACGCTTTCACGCGCCACCGAAAATTCCGAGAGAGGCTTACAGAATTAATAGTTTTTTTTTTGCTAATTTTAGCCCCGGATATTTATAAGGGGTAATTTTCGGATTAAATTATTTGGGAATCAGTTCTGAGTGCTTTTTTTTTTTCGTTGAAAAGCTTTTTATACGTTTCAAAATTATTGATTCATCAAATACGTGAAATTTTAAACTGGGAAATTGTTCACTAAGTGGGTACCTCAATTTAAGGTTTGATTGTAAGATGTTGAAATACTAAAAAGCGGTATTTTGCACCGCATTCTACTAGATTTTGCATATTTTTTAGCTCCTATCAATGCAAATCTAATTTTTAGAGGGATGAAATAAAAGACGTCCCTTTTTTTTATTTCATTATTTTCAAAATTTTACGAATTCACATAATGAGAAGCCGTCAAAATTTATATAAAATCTATCTATAAACATATTATGTTGTTTGATGAAAAACTCAAAAAATAAGGAATTCTGCAATATAAAATATTGTTTCATTATGATAAAATTTTAGAAATGGCAAGTCATTAAACAATACATTGTAGAAAGTACAAGAAATGGTGAATCATACACAATTTAATTGTTCTATTATGACAAATATTTAGAAACGGTAAATCATTCAACAACACATTGTGTCAAGTAAAGCACAAGAAACTGTAAATCATACACAATTTATTAGTATAACAGCGAAACCAGAAGCTACATAAAAAACATATTTTAATTTAAAATAGTCGGTATTTACATAAAAAAAAATAGTATAAACACTCCCGTGCAAAAAAACGGGCATAATAAAATGTGGATTAAGTTTAGGCATTTACAATTTTTTTTTTTTACTCCGATTTAAGTTAAGTAATTACATATCGCGCTACACCGCGATATGTTATACGGCGCTTCGGTGAAAATAATGTGCGTTTGTTGTCGTCGCCGCCGCCGCCGTCGCCGTCAGTTTCGACATTTTCATATTTGCGATTTTTTTTCTCGGAAACGGTTAGAGTGGGACGATTGAAACTTTTTGGGTTTAGAGAGGGATAGTGGGGGTACGTTGTGTGAAAATTTCGAATATACAGGGTGTGCCGGAAAAAAGTTATTAAACGTCAAAGTCGAGAAATATCGGGATCTCGTTGGCATTCGATACAGGCCACAAAAATACGTTTTTTCGATTTAAACTTTTTCGACGCGTAGACGACCGTGGGCTACAGAACCCTATTGTTTGTGAGCGCGATCGAAAGTTTGGAAGTAATTTTTTTGATTTTTTCAAAGTCAAAATTTGGTCGAAAATGGTACCTCTTGGATCGCTAATAAGTCGAATTGGGTGCATCCAATCGACATTCGGTTTGGATAATCGGTTAGGCCATCTCAAAATCTACCTTTTTCCAATATATCGTTCTATACCTAACTGGAATGGAAATTGCCGAAAATTGTAAGAAAGTGGAAATCATAAAGTTAGGCCTGATTTTTTCACGGTTTTTATTTTTTTTCGTACTGAAAACGACTTTTGATCGAAACGTTGTAAACTATAGCGGATAGAGCTTGTCAAATTGTATTTAAAATATATTTTTTCGTTTATTTATCTTTAATACGGAAAAAACGGCAGCTTTTTTTTTACTATATCGACTGTAGCTTATTCAATTTTTAACAAACCCGTTTTATTTTTTTCTCAAAAAATGCGCTGATTACTTCTCAACACCTCTACATATCCAAAATTATTAAAATATATTCGCAAACTTGAGAAAAGTCGCTTTTTTGGGTGCGGAAACAGGCAATCTTTACGAATTCTAACACCATTCACTTTTGACTAAGAGTGCCTTGATATTGATATATCTAAATTAATTATTAATTCTAAAAATCCGGCTGTCAAAAATGGCGAAAAATGGTTGTTTTTAGCGTGACTTGCTAGAATAATAAGAACATTTCCAGATTTTAAATCGGGTGGAATATCTACCTTGAACCTTCTTCTAATTTTATTGACCAAAATATTTGCCCAAAATGTTTCAGAAATAGTTGTAATCTCGATTTTAAAGATGGCGTTCCGACATTGATAATCCGTCGCCACGTGGTGGGAGGCTGTTCCACATTTAGATATTCGCGAATTTTTTTCTCGGAAACGGTTAGAGCAAAACGATTAAAATTTTCTGCACGTAGAGAGGAATAGTAGGGGCACGTTCTGGGAACAATTTCCAATATACAGGGTGTACCGGAAAAAAGTTATTAAAGTGAAAGTTGAAAAATATGTTTCTATTTCGTTGTGGCGCGATACAGGTGCCAAAAAGCATTTTAATGGAGTTAAACTTTATTGGCGTGTAGACGACGTTGGGCTACAAAACACTGTTGTTTGCAAACATGATCGGAAGTCAATTTTTTAATTTTTTTAAAATCAATGTAGGGTTATGTTGGATCGTTAATAAATCGAATTGGGTGCGTTTGACACACTTTTGGTTTGGAGATTCGTTTAGGTCATCTTAAATACTACTTTTTTCAAATATATTGTTCTATACCTACCTGTAATGTAAAGGGTGCAAATTATAAAAAAGTAAGAATTACTATTTAATTCTTTTACGGTTTTCATTGTTTTTCGTACGGAAAACAACTTTTGATTGAAATGTAATGTACCTTAGCGGAAAGAGCTCGTCAAGCTTAAATAAATCGTATTTTTTTCATTTTTAATACGGCAATATAAATATTCTATATTATAATTTATTTTCAAAGTGGTCGGGCCTAGTGGTAGGTAGGTATATAATAGGTTACGACTTGTGGTCGCGATGATACCGGGTTCAATTCCAGGCCCGTCTTTTTATTTTTTTAATATTTCGTTATTTAGGTACCTATTAAAAGTTTTTTAAATTTAGGATTTTTACAGTGACAATCCTCGGTACGAAATAAACGAACTGGGATTGTGAAGAAACTAAATTTATTTTTTATCGCGAATTGAAATGCTTTACCAATAACAATTAAAGGTTGCTAACAAATGGTTTTGTCAAAAGTATGAAATTAAATAAACCAACTCGAACAGTGCCGGACATCGAGCACTATACGATGCCGTCTTCAAAAACTACCTATCTATACAAGAAAACGGAAATTTTGCACCTGTTATTTTTATTTTTTAGTTTTTGTCAGTTGTTATAATGACAATTTGGCGATATGTTTCCCCTTCACGTTCCGCAGGAAGGTGAGGTAAAAAAAGCAATAGAAAACATAGAAAAAAGAAACTAAGAAAAATACTTTTTAAATACAAATTTTTAGTACTAATAATAGATGCACTCTCGGCTGACGATTAGCGATATGTACCCAATCTAGTTTTTTTAAAGAGCTATAGATACATTTATTAGTTTTAACATGCTTATACAAATTAGGTGAAATTGTTTTTTTGACATAGTATACAAAGATAATCAAAAAGTTTTTTTTTTTGCCTGGCGTCAAAACACCCTGTGAAATAATTCAGAAGCAAAATTACTTCAAAATATCACTTTTCATTAATCGGCAAATATTCTTTGCATTTTGATTTTTGGTTCATGTCAATACGTGCATTTATTCTCACCCAAATGCAAAATGATCTTGATGATGTCAATGATTTAAGAAACGCAAAACTAAAGCTATTGATGACCAATTCCTTGTACTTAAAACTCTTCGGAATCGTCGTTTGACGTCAGTACAGGCAAAAAACCAACTTCGAGAGGTTCGTATAAAAAGGTCAGTTCTTGGACAGTTCGTCGAAGATTACAGGAGGGTAATTTAAACTCGTGCAGGCCAGCAACTGGGCCTAAATTACTACCGCGTCATAAGAGACAAGAATGGAGGATTATTACCTAGGATGATATTCGCGGGCTAAAGGCTAAATGCATGAACCGAGGTGTACAGGCAGTAGTAAAGGCTTGAGGAGGCAATAGAAATTATTGAGATGTGTTTAAGTGAAAAAGTTGTTGTTGGTACCTGTTAAGTTTGTTTTGCAACAATGTTATTTTTTAAATCTTAGGTAGGTATACGCACCTTTTTCCGTAAATTTATTTGTTTATTAAATCTTGATATTACAATTACATATGTTTTCTTGCATATTAATAGTTTATTTTATTTTGAATGCAATGGCAATGAGAAAATTGTGGAAAATATTAAATTATTGACATCGTCAAGAGCATTTTGCATTTGGGTGAGAACAAATGAACCAAAACCCAAAATGCAAAGAATATTTGCCGCTTAATGAAAACTGATATTTTGAAACACTTTTGTTTTTAAATCCACAGGGTGTTTTGACACGAGGCAGAAAGAACAACTTTTCGATTATCCTTGTATAATATCGTCGGTCTTATGACCAAAATGCGTTAAGGTCATAGAATATGTTATTTTAATGTATACTTGTTTTTAGCCAAGGGTCCTATCTTGAAATCATTTTAATTCTTTATAAAAGCGACAAAACACTTGTCCCTATCTCGAAATATGAAAAGTTTTATTACAGCATAAAGGCGAATCTTGAGATAGGGCTTTTTGTCGTGACAATTTTCGATAGAATCTTGACTTAGGCCCGTCCCAGGTGGTTCCAGTATTTCGCTTGGCAAGGCAAAACAAGCCTTATAAAGTTTACCATCTAAATTATAAAGACTTTTTAGATTATAAAAAGTTAAGCGAAGATCTAAGAATCAAATCTATGAAAACGGAGGATACCGGAAATGAATTTAAATGGTCGGATGTATTTGAGTTTTTTGTAAAAAAGGAAGATCCTGATAAAATATTTTTTAAAACTAGCCACGTAGACAAGCAATACCGTTCAATGTCTTTAAAAAGGCAAATGCTTCATTGTTTAATGGTCCAAAAATTAAATAAAGAGCAAAGTCCTATATCTATGTTAAAGTATGAAAATCTAATGTCCCTTTGTTCTGGCATTAAGTCTGTTATTTTTTCGCCTGAAGATAAATTATTTTACCGCTCATTACCACATACTCAAAAATAAAATAAAAGTTTTTTGTCGTATTTTTTTACTGTTTATAGTATTAGGCTGTAATAATAAAGATTTTAATTTTGTAGAGATACATTTTTCGTTTTTTTATATTAAAATAATGACTATAAATTTGATTTGTTCCCAAGTTTATTCCGTTTTCGTTTTAAAATAATATTTTTAATCATGTTTTTTAAGTATGAAATTTAGTTTTTCTTTATTTTTGTTTTTTTTTTACTGTTTTGTGTTATACTTATTATCAAAAACATGCGTAAAATCGGTCATTTTATTTCTACTTCGAAGGGCCTATCTCGACCAAAATATACCAATAACATTTTTAGTGTCTTTACAAAAGGCCCTATCTCACTTAAACCATTATTACAACCAAATGTTAATTTCTATTTTGAAATGTGGTATTTCACAAAAAACTTACATGGTTTGTTCTTCATAATTCCAAAAAAAGATAGCGAAAATCGGTTTAGTTCTTTGTATTCTGTTGACGTAAAGATATCAGTTTTCTTTAAATTGCTCTCCTGAAAACTTGCAAAAAACGAGATAGGGCCTTATGCCATAAGACCGACGATATGTCAAGAAACCAATTTCTTTTAAAATTTGTATAGGCATGTTAAAACTAATAAATGTATTTATAGCTCTCTAAAAAAATCACTTAAATCCGAGTAAAAATAAAAAGGTTATAAAGCGCTAAACTTAATCCAAATTTTATTATTCCCATTTTTTGCAGGAAGTGTATTAATAATCTAAGGTTTTAAAATAATTACATTCCTAAAACAAAGTACAAATATAATATAGCCTTTTGAAGATTAATGAAAGCATGAAATAAATGATTCACGTTGGTTCCGGGACAATTATTTATTATCCTTGTAATAAACGATGGGACACTGCTGTTCATTGACAATTTAATTTCTATACTTAATCTATTATTATTAGTCGGCATATTGATCAAAAATGGTTTACAGGTCGAAAGTCATACAATGTTTTTTTTCTATTTATATATTGACTTGAGTGATAAATTGTTCTATTGTTTCCTAAATAAAACATCCAATAAAAATAACACAAAATCCATATTTGACCTATTCATGTTTCCAACCGATTAATATTTGAGAAATGGTTAATGGAAAAAATGTGTAAACGTTGAACATAGTATAAAATACGAGGGGTATCAGACTGGTTTTCTACTCACTCTACTTGCAAGCTTTTTTTGACCACCCTGTATAGTTTGTGCTCGAAATGTTCGACCTTCTAAGTTTATTTAAAATATGTTGTATGTATTTGACCATAAAAAATAAACCGAAAATTTTATTGACTAATTTCATTTTTATACGGCTGTTCAGTCGGAAACAATTTTTGGTTTCCTAGAAGCTTTTACGTGTAATATTTTTGTTGTCTTCTAAAATACATCTCTTATAGGGAGGGAGAGATAAGTGATGTGATGTGATGTGATGTAACTAGGGTCTCTTCCCACGCAATAAAATAAAAATTGGTCGTATACGTCTTATTGGAATATTTTGTTGTAAAATATTTCTTTTTATTCCGTGTAGATGAGCAGCGATGATGCATGACTTTATGATAGAGCCGCTATTAAGTCATTAATGTTTAAATAATGGAGTTTCATTAAAATTATTTTATTTACTATTCAACAAGGTTTTTAAAAATGGAAATCACATTTGTGACTCTGTACTCTGACTCCAGTAGTCCCGCCCGCATTGCAGGGCCACGATGTCGCGTTCCATCGACTAAAGACGGTTCCCGTATCTGCGACGCATCAGTACCAATCACCCTTTGGCCATTTCATCACCATTTTGTCCAAAGAATTTTGAAATTTCCTTTTTCCCTGCATATTGGTAGCGTTATTTACATAATGCAGAACCACCTCATCGGAAAGTAGGTTTTTTTTTCGGACAAACACAGTTTTTGTTACATTTAGCCTTATCCCACAGGGTGGAATTTTTAACTGGAAGAAATTAAGTATTAGGAAGCCCCTTTATTTGCTGAAAAAGTACGACTGCTTCTATTTTTAGTTTGGCATACTTTGTATCTTCATAAAATTACCCCTCTTTTTACCCATTACCCATCACATTGGTCACTTTATTTTGGGTTTAGAAGAAGTACCCTATCTGTTTTAGTATTTTGTGCTGTTTAAACCATTACTTTATAGTAAGAAGTATTTTTGTTATACTAAAATGGGTTATACTAAATCACACAAAATCGAAATTTTAATGATCATTGGCTTTGGCGACAGTCGCGTACTCAAGCAGAAGTAGCAGCTTTATTTCACGAAACCCACACCAATTTCCCAAAGCACCATCAGCAAAATTGAAAGACGTTGACAATTCTCAGAGCGTAGCAATTTTTAGAAATGTTGCTGCTTAGATCATCGATATGGGCTCTTGAATCAAGACGCTCGTCGATTTTTACTCCCAAAAAAGATATAGATTTGCCGACTTCCATCGCGACTCCGCCCGCATTTTCCTTAGGGAGGTCTCCCCCTCTAACTCCAAAACAAATTATCTTAGTTTCATCTACATACATTCATAAACATGGTATTGGTAGAGAACCATGCCTGAAGCGTGCCTCATTGACTCTGTCAGCAGCGTCTTCCCTGTTTTTCTGACTAATGAACAGTGTCGTATCATCTGCATATAAAACGAGATCCTTCTGAATAACTGCTGGCACTTCGTTGGTATATAAAATGTACAAGAGGGAACCCAGAATCGAGCCTTGTGGTACCCCTTGTTCTTATTGTTAGGTATTGAGATTCTATAAGATTTCCCTCAATTTCAGTCTTGATCACACACGTCTTCTTTCAAACAAATAAGGTTTTATCAAATCCTCAGCAGCACCTCTATGCCATATTTCTTATAATAAAAGCATGATCCACACTATCAAATGTCTTGAAAAGGTCCAGCCATACAGCCATTGTACTATTTCCCTTATTTATTAAATCTTAAGATTGTTGTTATCGCTCGATATACTGCCCTAATTGTGGATTTACCCCTTCGAAATCCTTATTGACAGTGCGTGACCACAGAATTCCCACATAGAAATCCAACCAATTTTTCATAAAGCAATCTCTCAAAAATTCAGAGAGAAATAGGTCTATAATTTTTCCTTTCATTCTTACATCCGTTATTCTTAAACACCTGCTTAACACAAACAATCTTTGGGTTATCGGGGAAGACACCAGAAGTAAAACACAGATTTATTATATGAGTCAGAGGGGCAGCAGTTACCTCTTTCTCAGTTACTGGATACAAAAATATGGAATGTTCGCATGTATGGATTCTAGACAAATCCGGTGGATCATTACTGACATCTGTACACACAATAGTAAAAAAAGCATTCATATTATCTATCATCATATGAATGGATGTAATTTTACTATGTTAACACACGTGTAGTAGTAAAAGTGTTTGAAAAATAAAATTTCTTTAAAAGACTCATCGTCCTACTCATGTGGTAACTTCATTAACGATAAACCATGGCTTTACTGATAAGACGTTTCCTTTAAAAGACATGACAAATCATTACAGGCTATTCGATAAAGATTCCTTCCCAAACAATTAATATTTTGGAACATTCAGGCTACAAAGTAAATAACTAAACATATAACTATGCCGACATTGTTACTTTGGTTAAAACCTACTTCTTTTTAAAGGATCACTTTATCTGTTCCAAAAAAATACGCTACCCAAAGATAAGAAAACTAATAAATCAGATTACTTTGCACAAAGAGGAGGCAGAAAATTTGAATACTCGTCCTCAAATAGATCCTTGTAATTTGAACCGTTACTAAAATGATATAAAAGAATGATTGATTACTGGATTCTACAGATCGAGTGATGATCTATAGATTCTAAGAATAAAGTTTACAGTCAGAATGCATTATTTTGTAATTAAGAGAAAGAGAGAGAGAGAATTTTTCTTATTGTAAAAGTGTGTAAATAGTAAAGTGTGTAAAGAATTACTTGCAAAATCGTTAAGGAAGCTGTTTATTTTTCCACACCCTTTTGTGTTTTCCTACTTTCGTCCCACACTAAACCCACATTTGATGCATCTGCAGTAATATCTATTTGCCATCAAACCGGGTTAATCTGATTCTACCCACGTGTTGAATTTCTTTAAAGGTCATAGGTTAGAAGGGCGGTAGTTATTTGTGCAAGGTTTACTATGTTGTTTTCAATACTCTTGCGATCCGCAGTTAACATATTTTTATGGCAAATAGTAAATGTTCATTTTATGACGAATAGTAAATATTGATGTTTATACTGTTCGACGAGTTACAACGACCATAAGACGACGTATGTTTGCATTATTTCAGTAATTTATTATTATTTATAACATATATATTTGTTTATTTAGAAGTAACAAAGTAATTTATGTGCATTTGACTTCCCTATACTGTTAACGATCGCCAAGATAAATCTTTCAAAAATACATAGTTGCCGGCTTTCCGCTGTCAATAAACCAGTAAAATTTAATTAAATATGTATAAATTTGGTATTACTGGATAACTAAAGGTTGTTTGCCTCGTAACATATTTTTAATTTAGGCCTTTCTTTGGGAGAAAATAATTTTTAAAGTTGTCCTATTTATACTAATACAAATTATAGTATATTTTAAAAACGTGAGGGTAAGCGGAAAATCTGCTACATGACAAACATTTAAGAATATGTTATAATAATAATAATAATAATATATTTCCAAATCTTAACAAGTACATACAATTTATTCCCTGAAAAATATCAAGTCAAGGAAATATAGAGAATACTCACTGAAATCTATTAGGATTTGTGCGTGAACAATTGAGGCCCTTAGAATAAAAGGGGTATAAGTACACATTTAAGCAAATCTGAGATAAGTGCATTAATGGCTACCTAAAGTTCATATTTGCTTGGAATAAAATAGGAACAAGTGATTTTCAGGCTTTGTGCGCCCTCTATTAGCGAGTAGAAATACTATGTATCTGAAAGCAGAAATATGTTTACAATAAAACGGATGCAAGTGCACTTGTACCCATTTTATTCCAAACTTTATATTATAAGTATAATTTTTGGAGCTCGGCGTTTGTATTTTATAAGTGTTTGTTGTTGTGGTTTGTCGTTATTATATTGTGTTTACCTAATTTAGTATCGAAGTGCATAAAGATTCACTGCTGGTATTCTAAAAAATTACAAGGAAAAATCCTCGGAAAAATCATGAATAACGAAATTCCAGAAGGTAAGCTAAATTTGAAGAACTTGCAATCCTTACTAGATTTTATTCCCCCAATATACCACGAGTTTTATAATAGTATTCAATATGAAGGAAAACAAGGTTCAACAAGTAAGCAGACTATTGGAAAAGGTAAAAACAAAAAATCAGTAAAGAAGCCAGAGGTACAGATACCAACTAACACTGAAGAAGACGAGGACGACGAAGTTCCCGAAGATGTAGAGTTGTTATATTCAGATGATGACTAGTGGTTAAATAAATAATTTTTTTTTGATGCATAAATATTTTTAGGGTTCCTGTTTTTTGAGTTTTAAGTTATTAAACAGCTTTTGAAATAAGTTTTAGTTGTATATTTTTGTACCTTAGAACACAATAAAGTTTAGAATAAAATGGGTGTAAGTACATTTTTTAAAATTTTTTACAAAAATATTTCAAATTTCAAAAAAATAAATAAAATTTAAGACACAATTACCAATACTACATATAGACCAAGATACAACTATTTCCTATCTTTTTTGGCGACTTTTTAAAGTTCAATAAACTTTAAATGCAATTATCTCAAAACTATAATCTTTGTACTTATACCCCTTTTAGTCTAAGGGCCTCAATTCTTACTTATTTTCAAAATCTTGATATTCGAATCATTACGTTAAAATTCAAGTTTCTTAGAATAGTATACTTATCTCAATATACAAAAAATATTAACGTCGTAAAAAAATTAACCATATAATAATATACATTATAACATATGTTACTTGTGATGGAAAATAAATAAAATACTATACCTATTAAATACCCGTACTTAATCTAGAGTTCTACCATCACCAGTTTTTATTAAAGCATTTTTCTTGGAACGATTAATAAGTACATTTTCGGAATTATCATAATATCCTTTAATACAGAGTTTATTAAATAGTGCAGGAACCGAGAAAAACAGAAAAGAAGCATGCACATTTTAGACAAGTTATCATTATTTTATTTTTTATTAAAATATAGTAAGATGATAAACGAAAAAACACAAAAACAAAACAGAAAACTTGGATCAAATTATAGAAAATATTGTTGATAAATCTAATTGTGTAAATTTGAGATGACAATATAAAGCATGTATGTTGTAGATGTAGATAATTTTAGGAGGGTAAGTCTATAAAATTGCGAGGTAGTGATAATATCCATTTTTTTGTTAGGTTTTTAAAGCGCCTGTAATTTTCCAGTCTAATGTTTCCTGGAATTAGAATGTGGGAATATGGGAAGCTAAAAATAAAAAGGATCTTTGTCCAATCGTTTTATTGGCCCTAAGTGTCTTGGTGTGTTTTGATTTTTTGTATCTGGTATCGTATTCATGTGAAATTAATTTTAGTTCATTTCTTTTTTGTGCTGTAAGCAAACGATTTTGTAGCAGTAGCTTTGACATATATCCATTAGACCACTTTCTAAAAATAATAAATCGCTTGGGTAATAAAAGTTCTTATTGTAAATAGGGTCTTTCAGTATTTTTATTTGGTTGCAACGGAGTGCAAAAATTGGGTTTATTTTACATGTGATGATGACCTATAGGTTTTTTTGGGTAAAAGTATAATAATAACGAATTGGTATAATTTAGGAAAAGAATCATATTAATTATTTAAGTAAAGCTACATTATATCTAACCTACAATGTTGTAATAAGTAATTATCCTTGGTTGTTATATTTTTACATTATGTATAATAATTATTGTATTAAATAATTTATTTCGTCTTATTATTTTCTTGATTTATTTATTAGATTATAAATGAAAACAACTATTAAGGAAAGGGACTTTGGTTTCTCTTTATCTTGAACATTTTTAAATCCTTTTGAAGCAACTCGTTTTAAAAAAGTCATTGTTTACTATAATAATGGGCACAGTACTTATATTTTTACATGGAACTTTATTTTTATATTATGATTATTATTATTATTATTATTATTATTATTATTATTATTATTATTATTATTATTATTATTATTATTATTATTATTATTATTATTATTGAATACTGAATTTCTATTGATGAAGCCAGGCGATGAGGTGACTTCGTCAAACTTTGCCGCAGCGCGAATAATCCCCTCCCTTTAACCGGGAGATGATTTCGCCACGCGTTGTTGACGCCGGCAACACTGATTGATCTATTGTCCTTATTGCTGGCATCTAAACATATTCGTTACTCTTTTATATTTACACAATATGCCAGTTATGCCACTGTAACTTGGAGTTTGTCAGTACCATATGTATAGATAGATAGATAAACGATTCCGAAGTCTTGGGGGAAGCTGTCTAGGGCTGAAGTAAAACAATTTTTTTACAAACTCCGAGCTTTCGGAAATTTATTTTTTCCTTTTTCAAGGCTACAATAAAGAAACAGTAGGTCAAAGATCCAATATTTATGGGCATTAGTATCGAGAGAAACCATTTTTGTAATTTGTGCAAAACAAATTATTTTTGTTTAATTGGAACTATTGTCCTACTTGTATACAGGGTCTCACGGTCGATGGTACCTTAGACGTTTCTGACGAACCAGTAAAGGAATCGTTCTGAAAATTTGGTCGCGTACATAAACGGACATGCTCTACCAACCTAAAATATTTTTAACAATACAGTGTTGCCGCTTCTACACAAACATAATAGTAACTTCGATTTTTTAAATGCAACACCATATATTTTATTTTATTTTCGAACCCCCCATTACTTTCCTTACAATTTTTATTAACTCTACTCCATACTTATCTCTTACCGTTTCTAAGATATAAATTAATTTCAGTTTTTTTTGACCGAAAACGTCACTTTTAAAAATGCTGATAATTTTGAACTCTAAAACACTGAAACCCTGAAATTTGGTAAATAGTTAACTAATACCATAGGGCTCTTTGCCCTAGTCCCACATTTTAGTTGCAATATACAGGGTGGTTGAAAAATACACTTATTCTGGTAACTTGAAAAAGTGACCATAAGTCCTTTTTTTCAAATGTAACGCCCTGTATATTATTACGGATTTGAAAAGCTGCTAAAATTTCACTTAATTCTTGTATATCATACCTGTACCTAACTAACTAGTTTAACCATTTTTTTGACGTATTAAGCATAATTTGTAAAATTCTCTATACAATTCAATTTTTATTCGGTTATTAGTTAGTTAGCCATGACAAAAACTGATGTTTACGTATGTTTCTATGGTTATCGTTTTGACATTTCATTAAGATTAGATACAAGATATATATACACTTTAAAGTTATGGAAGAAAACTATACAAATGCAGTTCTTATGAATTTATTTATTTTATTTGGACAATGTGTGTTTGCATTAACATGCAAAAAACATTAAAACTAAATTTTTCTTGAAATCCATGCAGTCAACACCCGCATATTAAAGTGTTTGGATGTAAACGGCCAGCGTTTTGAACATCTGTTAAAATAGTTTTTAAATTAATTATAATTTTAGTAGTCTTTTATTATTTGACTACCTAGTTAACATTTAATAAAATTGTCCTGGATCCTTATGAATTTTCTAAGATTCATTGGCGGTAAATTAGAGTACATTTCGTTAAACTTTATACATGTCCTGGCGATAATTCATTGTCCAAATAAAATAAATAAATTCAAAAGAACTGCATTTGTATAGTGTTCTTCCATGACTTTAAAGTGTATTTCTATCTTGTATCTAAACTATGGAGGACTTAAGGTAGGAGGCCGATCGCAATGCATTGGATTCGGTCCCAAATTGGAATCGGTAATTCAGCTTTACGAGTTGCCATAAGATGGCGCTCGTGTTCGAAGTGGGCTATCAAATAAATGGTTTTTTATGGACGCGATAACGATTTTTATTTAAATTAGTTCTTTAAGGAACAAATAATGACTTTTATATGAATTTACACTTACTTTGTTATACTTATTAGTAAACTCGGCCTGTACAAAGTTCCAACGATGCTTAGTTTTTAAAATACAGGGTATTAAACATTCTAGCTACAGAGGTTTTTTTTTAAAGTGAGCTTACCTTTGGAGCTAGAAAGAGACTTATTTGGCTTCGTTTCCTCTTTGAAGAAGATCCTGTCTTACACCCCGACACAAAGCAAACTCTACTTTTATAAATTGTACCATTATTCATTATAAATATGGAAATTAATTACAATATAACGTTATTTGTCTTGTCTTGCCTTTAAACATTATTAGTTATTTCGAAAAATAAAATGTCAATTGTCAAAAGTAAAACCACAGAAAAATAAAGGGTTTAAGTAAAAGTTAAAAACTATGGAGGATCTAGTTTTCCATATTAAAAACGAAGAAGAAGAAGACAACATCAGCCCACTTCGGACGCGAGATCCATCTATCGGCCAATAGCGAACTAACCAAAAAACCGGGACAGAAATTGAAAATGCTGCCATTGTCGATCGGCCTCCTACCCTATAGTTCTCCATAATCTAAACTTAATGAAATGTCAAAACGATAACCATAGAAACATACGTAAACATCAGTTTTTGTCATGGCTAACTAACTAATAACCGAATAAAAATTGAATTGTATAGAGAATTTTACAAATTATGCTTAATACGTCAAAAAAATGGTTAAACTAGTTAGTTAGGTACAGGTATGATATACAAGAATTAAGTGAAATTTTAGCAGCTTTTTAAATCCGTAATAATATACAGGGTGTTACATTTGAAAAAAAGGACTTATGGTCACTTTTTCAAGTTACCAGAATAAGTGTATTTTTCAACCACCCTGTATATTGAAACTAAGATTTGGGACTAGGGCAAGGAGCCCTATGGTATTAGTTAACTATTTACCAAATTTCAGGGTTTCAGTGTTTTAAAGTTCAAAATTATCAGCATTTTTAAAAGTGACGTTTTCGGACAAAAAAAACTGAAATTATTTTATATCTTAAAAACGGTAAGAGATAAGTATAGAGTAGAGTTAATAAAAATTGTAAGGAAAGTAATGGGGGATTCGAAAATAAAATAAAATATATGGTATTGCATTTAAAAAATCGAAGTTACTATTATTTTTGTATGAAAGCGGCAACACTGTATTGTTAAAAATATTTTAGGTTGGTAAGAGCATGTCCGTTTATGTACGCGCCCAAATTTTCAAAACGATTCCTTTACTGGTTCGTCAGAAACGTCCAAGGTACCATCGACCGTGAGACACCCTGTATAGCTAAGCTTATTTTATATAACAAACTGTTAGTTCTATGTTTTTACAGAAACATTTTTTTGTTTATTAACAAATGGTTTTAAATTCAACCCAAAAACGTACTTTCTTCTATTTGTTTTAATTTTTTTTTATAAAACTTGGCATATCAAATTTATTACGTTTCAAAAGATAATAGATTTAAACAAGCGAATGAAAATTATTTTGACGCAAATTAATAGATCCCATGCACAGCTAAGTAAATTAGGATTTTATGAATTGGCGGTGTTGAGGGGATGATTTTCGTTATAATGGTAATTTTCTGCCTTAATAAAGGGTAATTAACATATAAACAGATAATTTTAGTAATTTATGAAGGTTTTGCTGCTGTGGGAGCATTAAATAATTAAATTGAATTAAATCATTAGGATGCTACCTACGCTTGTACGTATTATGCATACAATACACAGTGTATCAAAAAGTCTGGAATACTGCAAATATTTCAAAAACTACTGAATATTTTTTTTTGAAAAATTGGCATATCCATATAGTTAAAAACTGTACACCTACACTGAGGAAAATTATTTAATACAACAGGTTTGCTAAGACATAGTTTGTATTGATAGATTATTTTTTATTAACCCATATTAAATAAATTGCTAGTGTATCAAACCCGCTTTAGCATTATATCAATTCCAGATTTGCTAGAACAGTGTTTTTATTGGTAGTAATCAGTCTTGCTGAATAGTGAACTACTTTTAATACAGCAATTTTGTTAAGAAATAAATTTTATCTTCTCAATGCGACGCATTTTGTTCCCAGTAAAGCGCTTTCTCTACAATTAAGAAACAAAACAGCGTCCCCAAAAACGACTTGTATCCGTTAGAACCTATAATCCATAAGACGAGACGGTGGGAGTTCGTAGCGATCGGCAATCGCCGCATGCCGTAGTATTAGTTTCAACGTATTTGTTGCGCAGGTCACATCGTTGTTCGGAGCCTTCTAGCTGTCCTGTCTAAATTTGAATTATATTGATCGTACCAATTCCTGTTTCAATTAATTTATTTTTACTTTGTATTTAAGTTTTTTTAAACTTTGCATGTCAAATAAAGCAATACAAGATTCTTATTTTGCAGTTTTGCACAAACCATCATTAATATTGGACTTGATAATCTATAAACGAATTTAACTATCTCAGTAAAGCATGTTGCATAATAGATAATCATATGCAATGTTAAACAACAATAACAATATCACACTATAGAAGCTATTTAAATTTTTAAGAACTACAGTACTGCCTTTGGTGGTAAGTATATGCTTTATTAACCGTAGCAAGCAAGTATTATTATGAATAATGTCAAGTTTCATTACAACTGCCAGTCGGAACTAATACAGTATATAAAACCAGATTACACCCCCAATTGAACTTAATAATCACTGTGAGTATTCAGAGCAATAATTGCTATAAACCATTCTGTGGTAGCAATAACTCATATTTCCTATTTGCTTAATTACTGTGATATTATCACTAAACAACGGTCTAGCAATTTTCGTTGTCTTACAGTAGGAAAGCGCATTGCTGTCACATATAGTATTAAACAGTTGAATAAAGAATATATTATGTGAATTCTTATAAGGAATAAAAGGCTTTTTCTCAGTGTAGGAAGAACGAAAGCGTTACTGTTACCAGTGGCGCCATTTGCACGCTTAATGTAATGCAGTTACAACATTAACAGATTATTCTACAATTAGGAATTCTTTTATCTAGACTGAAGAAATATCTGGTTTGGTCATAATGCGCCCCCTGCATGTCATTTTGGTTTACACGTGTGTCAATATGGACCGAATGCTTCTAAATTAGTGGATCGAGAATAGAGGCGAAATTGAGTGGCCTGCCAGATCCCCAGATCTCACCCCCTTTGCACATAATATTGCAATAAATTTGCATAATGTTGAACATCTTATTAGCTATTTGTAGAGATCCATTATAGTAGCATCGACTTTCTGAAAGGAAGGTGTGAACGAACTTCGTAATAACGTTCTTCCCAACTGTTCTGGAGCCATCGAAACTTTTAGAAGCTACATTTAACTGCTCAAATATTTCCAAAGCGTGATAAATTACAATCCATTTATTTTCCATTTCAGCCTTTCTGGATCAATTCGTATAAACTTAAATAAAAATCGACCGGTTTGCTGCGAACTCATCTAAAAGAAACACATTTTTTTTCCTCGGAGGAACTCGATGTACGATAACATCGTGCGGCTCAGCAAGTTTTATCATTCTTTCTTTTTTTTTGCTTGAATACACTGAAAAAATTACCATAAGCTAGGGGAGTTCGGTCATGAAAGAGTCATATTTTGAAATGCCATTGGTTATTGTAAGAATTTGAACCCTTCCAATTTTAATCCGTTAACCATATTATATTTCTTGAGCAAAAATAAAATGACTTTTATACTGCCATTTTTGACCCTCATGTCGATATACAAAGTTTAGTCAAAGTTTAAAGTTAAAAACTGATTTTATTCAATAATTCGAGTATTTTTTTTTTTTTTATTTATTTATTTTACGTCGGCCTTTTTCCGCAACGAGGCCAATCACCGACGCCAGGGAATTTGTCACACACTATCTGGTAATTTTGCCGAATCCCTCTTTGTCGAGGGTAGGGTTCTTTAACGTGCCAACATCCATGACACGGGGCCCACAGTTTAACGTCTCTTCCGAAAAACGGCGCCACCTCTTAAACCAAATTCCAAATTTAACATCGACGTTGCCGGCACCGGGAATGGAACTCGGGCCTACGATCTGTAAGGCTGCTGCGCTAACCACTAGACCACAACGTCGACATTCGAGTATTTAATAAGATATTAATTTCAAATTTGGTACAATTATTGGTACAACAATTATTGTCAAATATCCAAAATAGGGGGGGGGGGGGGTACGTACCTGCTGACCCTCCCCCCCTATTTTTTAGTACGTGCACCAGTGGTTTCCAAACTATGTTTTTCCAGGTAATCATTTGTTTTTGATTATATTTTGAATCCTATAGAATTTCGATAAAATGATGCGTTTTGGAAAAAATTTGAAAAGTATGGGTCCTTAGCTGATGCCAACGCGGCTTACAGTAATCTCATAATTTTCAAAAGCTAATTCAATTCAGATGTTTTGGCATTACCATGGATACAAGATCTAGTTAAGTAAAACTTTGCAATAGGTGACAATACCGAAAGCAAAGGATTAGCCAAAAATAATGTCCACACGGTGGCATACAACAGAGAAAACATGTTGTACTAAACCAGTTAAATGAACTTATTTTATTGCCTTTCTAAGAACTTACAATTGCTAATATTCGTTGTTAAGACAATAATCTACTATTGCTTATTAAATAAAATTGATACATCATAACAAGATAATAAATATTCTGGCAACACTGCCCTGCAAATTATATTATCGATGACTATTATGTTAGTGAAATAAAACTTGACCGGAAAAATGAGGTTAAGGGTCTTGGAGTAATTTTCCAGATAAATATAAAATTTTACAATCATTATTACAAATAAGGCCTTTAAGTGTTTGGGTTTTTTCATACGAAATAGCAAAAGTTATAGGATAGCCACAATTATTAAATTGTACAATGCTTTGCTGAGACCATCTCTGGAATATGCAAGCCAAGTTTGGATGCCCACTGCTTCAAATTTCACTAACCATATTGAAAAAGTACAGAAGCGTTTTCTAAGATTTCTATATGTCAGAAAAAATAATATCCATACATGGTTTCATACAGGGCAATCTTGAATAGTTCTCAATTTACAACGTTATTGCACCATAGAAACAAAATAGCCGTCATGTTTATATACTATGTTGTCAATCGTACCAAATACAAAGACTGTGGTTTAATTAATTGCATAGGCATTAAAGTACCAAAGATTAACCTTAGAATTACAAACAATGATTTATTTAATATTAGTGAAAATATATCCCCGTTAAGTCGTAAGTTGGTACAGTGCAATGAATTAAATATAAGGAAACTTTTTGATATACTTCTTGTTACTGTACAGCATATCTGTCGAACTAGCAGACTATGGCTGGACCACTGATGGGATCAGTCAAAGAGAGTTCCGATAGCTAAATAACTTGCGCAAAGCAGATAGACAGGGCTGACAACCTGTAGCATCTCCAGGCAATTGTGGCCCCTACTTGATGGCAGGAAAACCGCAGCGCTATTACAGCACAGTCGGAAGGACCTAAGAAATATCACTGCCGTAGTCACCGGACATTGCCTGTTCGGTAGACATGCTGAACGTACGCAGATATACTTTATACGAAGTCAGTTGAGACAACGTAAATACTGGGGGTACGATCAATTTACTGCATCACACACTGAAACTACAATACAAATATAACAAAAGTTGTATTGATCGCTCCCTATACAGATGTTCGAAAATAGTCCACGTGGACTTGACAAGTCCGTCGTCAAAATTGTTTTAGTTTTTTTGTCTGTCTCAACTAAGATCGTATACACTTTACCAGCTAACGACTTCTGCAGAAGTTGCAGAGATAAAGAAGAGGAGGAAAGTATTCAGCATTTCTTGTGTGAATGCCCCCGACCTCGCGAAGTAAAGGTTCAATGTTTATAGGAGTTGTTGGTTCAATGCCTTGGGCGAACCATTCTTTAATGATCTGGAGAAGAAGCAGCTTGCAACTGGGCCAACTCACTACTTACTTCAATGAGCTGTCAAGATTCTTCTACGGTTTACGTCGCGTTAACCATCAAGAAGCTGATGCGAATAGATTCCGCAGAACATGTGTGGTACCCTGGTACCACAACGGCCCTTACAGGACTACGTGAAACTGTTTGGACAGTGCCAGAGGTCTGCTACTCTAACCTAACCTTTGTTACTTATAAAGCAATTTAAAACAATAATTTAACAATAATGCAGAGATTTAAAATGTAGTTTTATCATTTTGTTATTTTTTAATTTTTTTGAGCAGTGTAGTTTAATAGTATATTACGTTACAAGACCGGAAAGTACTATTTTACAGGACGAAGCAGGCAATTTCCAGGGCGAGCCGCCAGGCGAGTCCTGGGAGCCTGCGAGTCCTGTTAACGTACTTTTCGGTTGAGTGACGTACAATATTTTTTTTACAATCGACACAAGACACCAGTGGCGTGCGAGAAAACGTTAATAATAGCTTACTATATGGGTATAGTTTTAGCAGAAAACTCTAATAGTTGGGAAAATTATGTTTAATAATAAATACAATTTGGTACAAATGTTCTTAATTCTATTTTATCTATTAATATCTATTTGTTAATTGTTATATTGAAAGTACAATTTTGTGGTGTATTAAATTGTAGACATGACGGGAAATTTTTTGATTCATCTTTATAGGATGTTTGTGAAGTTATATCCACTTTTGATCCTCCGGCTTCCTGAATTCTACTGGCTATATCAATCTTATTTTGTAGAGACTGTTCAATGTAGCCTTCGGCAACTTGGGATGATTTCCAGCCGCCATGTCGTTTTAAATTAAGGATATCGCCTCCACCTTCAACTAACAGTGTCGCCGAACTACGTCGAAAACAGTGCCCTGTAAATTGCTCTGGGTTTGGTAATCCCAAATAGGATGCTATTTTTGATGGCGCTTTTCCTACTGAATGCAAACCTACTGGTTGAATAGTGCATTTTCCTTTATTATAGAAAAGAAATAGCCTGCGATGTGGAACACTAGGCGGACGTAAAGAAATATATTTTCTATATATATTTAGGTTTCGTTCCCCAACAACTATAAATGACCTGGGTTGGTATGTTTTTGTATTTGGAATTTTTACCGCCAACATCGATTCGTTATCTTTAACATCGTCAATTGTCATATTGGTCAATTCTTCACGGCGACACGCTCCAGCCGAACCCATTATTAGTAAAAGCTAAAAAAAATAAGAAATAGTTTAAATATATTTTTTTTAAACACAATATAAGAAAAGAAGAACTTTAAGAAAACTCGTATTATGTATTTAAGTACTTACTTTGATTAAAAGATAATCATTATCAGGGGCTTCCAGCAAAAATTTGTCAATGTCTTCTCTGGTAAGTACGTTCGATTTTTGGGGAATGTATCCAACAGATTTTCTCTTTATGAATGCTATCAGTTTATAATATTTGCTTATATCAATGTTTTCTTTTAAATTTAACATAGATTTGATCATTGAGTACAAGCTCCACAGTGTAGATGATTTTAATTTTTCGGATTTTTCAGCAAAATAAGCTAACAAAACATCCTCAGAAACATTTCTGACATTTTTTTCTCTACACCAATTTTTAAAGACGCTAAACGTTTTTTCATACCGCACTCTGGACTTATGCGGCAACAAATCGTCTGTAGCTCTAGCAGCTGCCTCTGTTATTTCAACTGGAACGTCATTTTCTTCCCAATCCAAATTAAGTTCCATATCTAAAGTCTTCCACACAATTTTATAAAGCCACAAAAGTTTATTTATCAAAGTCAATATCGTACCTGACAGTTCGTTACTATGGAAGCAAGAAAACATAAACATGTCAAAGCCTACTTATAAATGAGTTTGGTTAATTTTTTTAAATTGGGAGCGGAACGCAACAAAAATTGACCGGTAAAGTACTTTACCGGTCAATTTTTCATTACTTTCCGGTCTAGACCAGCAAAGTGATATTTTCCGATCAAAAAATTGTCTAGAAAGTGCTTGCTTTCCGGTCGATTGAAAAAAAAAACTATTTTTTTACGAACGTGAGCTACAAAAAGTCGCGTACTATACTGTCGATAGTCCCTGTTGAGGTTTAGAATACGGGATACATTATACTGAACGTGACGTGCTGTTGCGATCATTTTTCTAGCGTATGAGTCATCTGAAATAAAAATCGACAACCTAAAAGAAAACAAATTTTCTCCCACGAAAAACTTCAATATTCGATAACTTCGTGTCGTTCAGCTTTTAGCTCTACTTTTATTACTTTTTTCTGGATTTTTTTGACTAGAACCTTTTACCCTTTAATAAAAGGGATCAGGTATCTGGAGAATACTGAATAGGCTGGATATAGCTCCGTATTAGGGTGGTAGTAAGTCGAAAGTCATTTTGGATCTTTAGGAAAATATATCTTGACGTCACCATATAGAAGAAATATATTATTTATTATATTTACTAAAGTCTATTTATTTTCAACTGGCAGAAAATATAAACAAATACACGTGGACTCTCGACCTGAACAGGGTCGCATCCAAACGCTTTGACTTCAATATAACGCCTTGTTGTTTAACAACTTTTATTACTTTTTCTGGATTCTTTTTCTTTAATAAATGGCTTCATCTAAGGAATACTGAATAGGCAGAATATGGCGCCCGTGTAATGTGGTGATAAGTTTAATGGCCAATTTTCTTTATTATGTTTAATAATATACAGTGTCACCAGTAAAGTCCGCATCATATGGGATTTTTTTTTATTAATAGCTTTATTCGAAATTTGACTTTGGCATCAAGCTCTGCTTCGATCGAGATGAAAATTAAGCAAAAAAATAGTAGTCACGTAATACGCATTATCTGTCAAATTTTAATTTTTTCAAAAAAATAATTCAAAAGTGGGGTTATTTCTTAAAATATCGAAAAAAGTTATTAGAAAAAGTTTTTTTAAATGCAGTTTCTAGCCCACATGCAAAATTTCAGCCGCATAAGATAATTTTTATTTTTTACCTATATTTTGTAAATTGAACCACTTTTGCAAAATAAGACTCAACGCAACCTACATAAAACTTCTTAGTTTTGACAATGCTTTATTTCAGATACATTTTCTTTAAAGTAGCGCCATATTAAATGTGTGTAAATCTACAAAATCAAAATGGGGCTATTAAAATTTGGTCGCATGTGATGCAAAGTTTATTTGTTTTTGACCCTGTATAAGGTAACTTCATAAAATAAGTATTTTTCAAAACGTAGTTTGTGCCTGAAAGTAAAAAAATAAAAAATAAAGCAAAGGAGTTTTAAATTAAATCGTTGAAAATAGATAAACTTTACGTTAAGTTAAACTAAAATTTATTTTCCACTTAAAAACCATTTTACTGAAGGCACTGTTTTCTTTTTGTCTTAACATTAAGGTGTATTACTTTCAGACTCAAACAACCTTTTTAAAAATACTTATTTTATGGAGTTACCTTATACAGGGTCAAAAATAAATGAACTTTGCATCACATGCGACCCAATTTTAATAGCCCAATTTTGATTTTGTAGATTTACATACATTTAATATGGCGCTACTTTAAAGAAAATGTATCTAAAATAAAGCATTGTCAAAACTAAGAAGTTTTATGTAAGTTGCGTTGAGTCTTATTTTGCAAAAGTGGTTCAATTTACAAAATAAAGGTAAAAAATAAAAATTATCTTATGCGGCTGAAATTTTGCATGTTGGCTAGAAACTGCATTTAAAAAAACTTTTTCTAATAACTTTTTTCGATATTTTAAGAAATAACCCCACTTTTGAATTATTTTTTCGAAAAAATTAAAATTTGACAGATAATGCGAATCACGTGACTACTATTTTTTTGCTTAATTTTCATCTCGATCGAAGCAGAGCTTGATGCCAAAGTCAAATTTCGAATAAAGCTATTAATAAAAAAAAATCCCATATGATGCGGACTTTACTGGTGACACTGTATAGCAACGTATTCATACAGAGGTGTTTTTTTTTGGATTTTTTTTTATAATATGTACATGTATAGCAGTGATGTACCCAGAAAATTATCTTGAGCCAGTATTTTCAATCACTATAGGTGAATGAAGGAAAATCGACCCGCCGAAGGCGATTTTTTTAATAAATTAGAAATAACTGATAGGAATTTCTTTTTTATGTGTTTTAAGTTGCTATAGTCAAAAATATTTTTCTATTAAATTACTTAGTAGATATCTTCGGAATTATACAAAAATCGTATATTTTTTAATATAATAAATAAAATAGGATATCGTGAAAAAATGCGCATCATGTAAAAATTCAATTGGCTAAATTTTATTAAACGCTAGAACATTTGTTAAAAACGCATTCTTAGTACCTACCAATAAAGTGAATCAGAAGGAATCACATGTTGCTCAAACAAGAAACTGCATATCCGAAAATTATCTTCTGATTGATACATATTAAAAAATGTAGAACAAAGTAAAGTTGTTATTATTATGTTTGATAATATGAAAACCTATTTTTTATATTATTTTTGTAAGGTTACTAAAAATACTATTTTTTTTCAGAAACGAAACAAGAATTGGAAGACCTCATGAGTGACATAAAGAGATCTGCCAATAAAGTCCGTGCCAAGTTAAAGGGTGAGTAGTATTTAATTTCTTAAAATTGTAGTAATATATAAAATATATAAGTAAACCTAAACAGGTTGGTCGAATGGTGTTGAGCTAATGGTATGGGGGAAATAGGCAGGTACGGGTTTAAACATCTTGCTTGTGTGGCCTAGGCCTAGTTAGATGTGTTTAAATTGATTATAATAAAATAAAATTATACATATCAAGAACTATCACTACTTCATACTTACTGAAAATGCGAGATATCCGGTATTTTACTCCTATTTCTTCATAATAGAATCATAGAATGGTCTTTATAGTCGGAGAGCTAGTAACACCCGTTTCATGAAGTGTTTGATTCACTTTAAAATTTTGTGTCATAGTATCTACTCGATAGATGAGCAGGTAAGCAAGTGTTGGCTAGCTCTACCTGGGGACACCAGGTACTGCGCATAGGAGAAAGGTGTCCAAAAATTTTGCCCTAAAAAGTGTTTGTTTCAGAGGCCAACAAACAGAAATTAAAATTTAAAATGACACAAAACACAAAAATTAATAAGACATACACTTTTGAGAGGGTTAACATTGAATAAAAACACCCCCAAGTTGTTTTTTTTAAAATACAAAATAAAGTGTTTGATTCACGCTGATATTTTAACAATGTCTTAATTACATATAATAAAAAATAATTACAAAAAGGCAGACACTTTTTTTGGGGTTTACAGGGTGTTAACATTTTAATTAAAAAAATATTTTTTCACTGCCATTTTCAAACCACTCCAGATGTTTTTAGGAAATTTGGTACACATTTTTTGAGCATCGACAGGCATTTTTTGGTGTAAATTAATTTTTTTTAATTTTAGCAGTGGCGTCCGTGCTGGGCTTGCATTTAATATTTTTGAAGAAAAAAATGGTGCGCCACTGCTTTTTCTTTAAATAAAAATTATTTTTGAAATTCCCGTCAACTTTTTCACTCCTTGTAAAACAATTATTTTCCATGTTTTTTAAACAACAAACTAATTTACTTTGGCAGAAGCTGCTGGCATTTCAATTTTCTTCAAGGCATGATTTTGTTTTATCAGTTTGCTGGTCACAGGCTACTTCATGCATTTAAATCTAAACTTATTCTCAAAAGATGTTTCATTTTAGGAAAGTTCCAAGTTAACTTTTTAAAGTTTTTTAATGGCAGCTTTTCTAAAACCTAATAGTGCATGGTATCAAAATAATCGTAATAAAATCCTCTTTTTTCTTAACCCGACGAGCCACCATGTTGCCATTTAAAAAAAATGAGTTATACAACTTTAAAAATTAAATTTTACATAGCACATAGCATTGGATCAAAAATAGTAAAATTGTATTTTTCCCAAGATTAGAGAACTGAAATAAGTGATTTTAAGGTATTCATAGCCCTCTAGATAAAACAATAAATTTGGAAAAAAAATATTTTCTTGGTGACAAAAAGTGACAAGTAACACATCGTTGTATTTAGAATGTCATATGGAGTCAAAAAAAGGAAAAATATACCAGGTGTCCCATTTAAAAATCGAAAGTTTATGTCACTTCCGGCTAAACCAGAAGTTCCATAATGTTGAGTCACGTGTCAAAAAATGCAGTTTTATGTCGTATACAAATCCCCCGAATTTTATTTCATTTTCTTGAAAAACAAAAAAGTTAGAGGGGCTAGCCACCTTCCGTGGACACCCAGTATATATAAAAAAAAGACAGTTAAAAAAATAATTCGTTTTATATTATAAACGTATGATTAACATGTTAAGAAAGAACTTTATACTAGGAAATATTTTTTTAAATGAAATTTAAATAATGGTAGTTTTTTTAATGTTTTAATATTTTCCGGTAAAATATTATATAATTTTAATCCATTATAAACAATGACCGTTTTCCAAAGTTACTGTTTATTTTAATAGTTTTTAAAAAATTAGTTTGTCTAGTATCATGTCTATAAATATCATGAACTTTTGTAAACGTTATGTTAGAAATTTTTTGTTTTAAAAGTAAAGAATGAATAAATATGCAAATTTTATAATTATATAAATTATTTATATCTAGGTATTTATTCGGTTTGTATAAATTTGTTGTTGGTTCTAAGTGCGGCAATCTATGAATACATTTAATAATTTTATTTTGTAATTTCTTTAAAGGTTTTAATACTAACTTAACTCTTGTTTGCGCCCCAGATAAGCTGTACGGATCTAAAGGTTATGTCTATGTATGGAGCTGAATGCTTCTCGTAAAACCTTACTTGGAATATTGCTCTTCTTTATGGAGTCCTCACTATGCTGGACATACCCACAGTATTGAGCAGGTGCAACGCAAATTTGCAAGATATCTGGCATATAAAGCCAAGCCCCACCTGTAGATTATGCATACAATTATAATAATAATAATTTGTATCTCCAGTTCATAATTAAACCAATGATTGATATACTCAAGCTGAAAGATTTAAGACTTTTATTCAAGCTATTTAATTCTTTGATCGACTGTAGTAAATTACTATTATGAATAGGATTTCAAGCTTTTGCAAAGAACACCAGATCAGCGATAACATTCGCTCACCCATTTCATAGAAAAACTATGGTCTAAACAACTTTGTCTCAAGGGCTACAAAAATGGCCAACCAAAACCAAAATATCCACTTCTTTGGCAGTAACTACATATCTTTTAATTAGCAACTTTAATCTGTAAACTTAACTTAGAATGATTATTAATCCTGTTTGTTTCATTTTACTTATTCGTAATTTTCAATATTACTTCTTTTATTCACTCACTTTCAGTTTTTTCTTCAGTATTACAATACTTTAAATGTGCATAATATGTATGAAGTTATTTAGACTTTGTACATTTTTTCTGTATATTCAGGAGACTACAACGTTTGTTATAATGTGTAAAAATGGGCTTCCCACGTAATTAAATAATTAATTGATTGCATAATATAATTATTTTGCAGTAGGGGCAAAAATTAAACCTACACTTTTTTTAATCATTAATATTTTTTTTCTAACGCCTAGTTAATTTATTTTTAAAGCAGCAAGTAGTAGTAGTGGCGTAGCCTAAGACGAGGGGGGGGGGGGGCAGTGGAGATCGCCATTACTGATCGGCGCCTAACAGTTCATGACAAAGTTATATGACCGAAGTTGGTGAGAGAATTTCAGAGCACAAAAATGACAGAGCGCATAAGACTTTAAATTTTTTTTAAATGTCAACACGCCACTAAACATTTTTCATTTATAATATTACAGACACTAAAAAAACTCCATGAACATTTTCAGCCAACACTAATCGGAGTTCCGTTTCAACTAACATTGCCTGTTTTTTTTCTCTTTTACCATGTTTCTCATAATTTACGAAATAAAAAAACGAATAAAAATGCCCCACAAAACTAGGTCATTTTCTCGCTATAAAAGCGGAATAATGGAGCAATATCGCAGTTTATATGCTAAACAAAATAAAACTGAAAATATGACTGAACAAATAAAAATATTTTATATTTATGAAAATGTATAAATAAAAATTTCGACTGGAGTATATTCTGTTGCTTCTACCTTTTAATTATTTTTAGTTCGGGTACTTATGATTTATACGAGTAACAGTTATTAAGTTATTTCTCATGCACTGTCATCAAAATATAGTATATTATGGTCTCGCAAATTATGGGTTTTGGTTGGCATATAACATTAAATTTTAATAGAACCAACAGTTTTTATTCTTACAACCCAGTTTCTCTGTACCATTATTTAACGTATTTGCAAAAATTTTTGGGTTGTGCACTCCACTCCCCCTTCGACAATATTCTTATTATATTAAAGGTGGAATTCTCGACGTCATTCAATCTATTGCCTATTTCGCCCTATTTTTTTTTAGTTTATTATTTTGTTAACTAACATTTAGAGAAAATCAATATCGTTGGCACATTAGTGATGTCATATCTGACATATTACAAAAATATAAATTTATTTTATTGCTAATTTTGGGACCATTTTATAGTAAAAAACAATGAAATAATAATGTAAAAAAAAATCTAAGCCGATACTTTTCGCCATACAATTCTCTTAAAATAATTTATGAACTTCCTTGATATTTATTTAACATGTCAAATCAAAACATTACCTTTGAACTATTTCTACGTTGGCTGCGGAGTGCTGAGGCTGATAACCCAACCCGCGCTAATAAATCCAATTTGCTTAAACGTTCGGACTAGGGCTGGGCAAAAATTCTATATATCGATATTTTTATCGAAATATCGAATAACGATATTTAATATTATCGATAGTATCAATAAATATATTAATTTTTTTTCCTTGAAAAAAGTAGGCAACAATTTGAAATTATAATAACGCCAACCAAAAACTAAAGTCACCAATCCAAGGCGAGTCGGCCAGCCAGTCAAGCCTAGGGCTGGGCAGAAATTCCATATATCAATATTTTTATCGATATATCGAATAACGATATTTAAGAAACAAAATATCGATATTATCGATATAAATATTTATCGATATAAATATTTATCGATATTATCGATAGTATCGATATATCGATATATTTTTTAATATCGATATTCGATATTATTTTAATATCGCCCAGCCCTAGTTTGGACGCCAGCCCAATGCCCGGGTTTGATTACGAGGGACGGTTAAAGTATTACGGGGTGTATTCATAAGTTAAATTAATTATATTTACGAGAAATGATTTAATAAAACACATAATACCTATTTCCTGATATATTTGCCAATATTTTTGGGAGGTTATCGACCAAATAACTATGTGGAAGGGCCGCCACTGACCAATTACACCACAGAGACATAGTACACAGTTTAAAATATGTGGTAATTGTAAACTATGTTTTTATAGCAATTCATTTTATTTTTTTTACGTAATAGCCATAGAACAAAGTATAGACCAAGAAGAAACGAACAACAAAAATTCGGCGGATCTCCGGATACGAAAAATCCAACAGTCCACGTTATCCAGAAAATTTGTCGAGGTTATGACGGAGTATAACAGGACACAAACCGACTACAGGGAAAGGTGTAAAGCCAGGATAATGCGACAGTTAGAAATCAGTAAGTATTTTTTTTTTCAGTAGAAAGTAAAGGTATAGGTACAAGTAAGACAAAATTAAGACTATTACAATTTCCGTTTTGAAAATATGCTTGAGGGGCATACCGAGTAATGCACCATCGCCCTAAATTTATTTGTTTATTAAATCTTGATTATTACAATAACATTTGTTTTCTTGCATTTTAATAGTCCATTTTATTTTGAATGCAATGGCAATGAGAAAATTATGGAAAATTTAAATTATTGACATCATCAAGGTAATTTTGCATTTGGGTGAGAACAAATGCACGTATTGACATGAACCAAAAATTAAAATGCAAAGAATATTTGCCGCTTAATAAAAACTCATATTTTAAAGTACTTTTGCTTCTTAATTATTCCACAGGGTGTTTTGACACTAGACAGAAAAAACAACTTTTCGATTATCCTTTTATATTATGTTAAAAAACCAATTTCTCTTAAAATTTGTATAAGCATGTTAAAACTAATAAATGTATCTATAGCTCTCTAAAAAATCACTTAAATCGGAGTAAAAATAAAAAAGTTATGAAGCGCTAAACTTAATCCAAATTTTATTATGCACGTTTTTTTTACACGGGAGTGTATTTTCAATATACAACTTAATCATTGCGAAGATTGCTTTTTTATTATTTCTAATTAATTTTTTATATTTTTATCATATTATATTAACTTATAATTTTGTAATGCCTTTGCTTTCAACATAAACAAACTATTCTAAAAGAGTTTAAAGAACCTTGCTATTTTTAGATAGATATTTTACATCAATTTTTACTCTTTAGCGGGCCGAACGACAACCAATGAAGAACTAGAAGAAATGTTAGAGCAGGGAAACTCAGCAGTGTTCACACAAGGTGTACGTATTTTTTTTTTTTGTTAAAATTTAGTTTTGGATTTATATTGGCTCTTAAAAACGAAAATATAAAATTCGTCTTCTCGTATAGATTTTGTCGCAAAAATATCTTTTTTTATTTGTATCAAATATCTATTAATTAAAGAAAATTGGAAGAGCTCCAAATACATGTTTAAGTTCTGGCATAATAGTATATTAAAGTACACGTTTCATAAGAAGCGGTTTTAGCGCACGCGTCTATTTTAAAAAACGAGCCACAAAGTGGCGAGTTTTTTTATTGACACGTGCGCTAAAACGCCTTATGAAACATGTGCTTTATACATTTTTTTCTATTTCACCTTTTATAATCAAGAAAAATACATTTTAAAAAGAAAATAAATCCTTCAAATTTTGTAAATTTTTATGTCTAAATTTTATGTTGGTAATACTATTTTTTATCATAGTGGCCTCTGGACAACAAAAATTATTTTGCAAACTGTCATTTTTTGATTTTTTGACCCATTTTTACCACGAGATTCTAAAGTTATTTTAGCGATATAAGATTTGAAATTGGACGGAATACGTTGTGTGGTCCTTGTACATTCGGTACATAGAGCGTTCGGAAATTCGTGAGATTTTCCTACTTTTTTTCGAATTTCAAAAGACGTGATTTTACGTCACGGCATTGCAATTTAGTATAGGGAAGATGGAAAATTCAAATAAAGTTGAAGTTAAAATCGACATTGGAAGGTTAGAAGATTGAATTTTGGATAGGATTTGGCAGAAAATGATAGCTTGAAGCATCTACAAAAGATTGATTTATAGATTTATGCAACCAACATACATGACTGTTATCCACACAGAATAAAAAAGTAGGTTATCAAGCTATTTTTCCTCTGCGAAAAATGGGTTTTCTCGTAAATCACAAAGGCCGCGCAAGTCAATGAAATAAAACATTTAAATGTTACCAACATCAAATAAAGAAAAAACGCGTATCGAAATAGCTTCATTACGATACGCAAATGCGTATCGTACTGAGCTTATTATGAACGTGAAATAGAAAAAGTCCATTACAGTCTTAAAAAAATAGGCTTAGGTTTTATTAAAAATACCGACTTTTGGTCAAAAATGAGCATATATCCTGTTTTTTGTTTTACTCTTCATATAACATCGTGTTTATAGACTTTTTAGAGAAGAAAAAATAACACAAAATTTGTTTTTGTGTCACTTTACTTTGATACATTTATTTTTGTGGACAATTTTCCGCATAACTTCATTCACTTTAGGAATTTATCGTCTTTCCTTATTGTCTAATGGCCCAAAAAGATAAAAGAAATGTCCATTGGGTGTATTGTACCCGCTGCAAACTTAATCAGTATTATATTTTCTAGATAATAATGGAAACGCAACAAGCCAAGCAAACTTTAGCAGATATCGAAGCTCGACATGCTGACATTATAAAATTAGAAAATTCAATTAGAGAACTCCATGATATGTTCATGGACATGGCCATGTTAGTGGAAAACCAGGTAATTCTCACACTTTTATGCCTGTGGTCGATTAAATTGATTTCGCGGTGTTATGACGGATGTACAACATTGCCATATGCCGTGCGAGCAAAAATTATAAGCATCAAAGAGGGCTTGGATTAAAAAACGTAGGGCTTGGTTTAGATCACAATGATGTGGGGACGATATGTCTAACCAAATCTAGGTTAAAATTTTGTCAAATTCATATTATGATATGATATGCCAAACTAATGAGTAATAAAATAAGTAGACAAACACAAATTTATTTTTGTTCTTTACAAAATTAACAAAGTAAGAATATACAGAAAGAAAAAGAAAAATAATTACATAAATTGCTGAAATTGGCCACCGCCATGCTCCAAGCATAAATTCACACGTCTCTTCATATTTTCGAAAGTGTTTACCAACATTTTGGGTAAACCATTGAGAGTAATTCTTGCGTCTTTCCAAATCTGCGGCTAGTATTTCTTGAATACTTGCACTTTATAAGGAAATAAATTTAGCTGCTTCTTAAGAATAGTCCTGCATGTTCCATAAGATATTCCCATTTCTTGGGACAGGCGTCTTATACAATTTGTTGGCGTATTTCACGAACGTTTGCAACAAGTTCTTCTGTTCTTACAGGTGGTCTTCCTGCTCCTTTTTTGTGTTATATAGAACCTGTTTCCCTAAACACAGCCATGGTTCTTTTCAGGCAATGATAAAAATCTCCAGCAATAAAAGCAACGTTAGGAAAATGTTCGTGAAATCGTCCATGCACAAACCCGGATTGTATTGCCACTCACCATTTACTCTAACCCCGTTTCGAAAATACGTATTAACTATGAATGTTTTGTCCTGTTCCGTAAAGCCCATTGTGTGAATTGTTCAAGAAATTGGAAAAATTAGCGATGAATCAAATTACTTGTAACGACTGTCAAAGATGACGGAAAAACTGATTGATTGTTAATTCAGGTAGTTACTGATACCCAACAGGTATTAAGCTCTACGGCTAAGCATTACGTCCTTAGATGCAAGGCCCTCTTTAATGCAAATAATCTTTGCTCGCACGGTACCTATGATGTAAAGAGGTTTTATTGAATGCCTCATTTTGTATTTAAAAACAAAATAAATCATTTGTGTAAGTAATATATATTTTAAAGATTTATTCGTTTGTAAAAGTACCTGAACCGATGAGCGAGGGTGAGGATCAAGCATACAGGGTGGTCCTTAAGTACATCAAGAAAATCTAGGATATGATTCCTGGCATCAATTTAAGTTGAAAAGTTCATATGGACTTATGCCCTAAAATGCTTACCCTCTAAGATACAGGGTGTTAAAATATTTTCCATTTTTCTTTAAAACTACCATTTTTTTCAAAAACATAGTAGAGACAACTTTTGTTCCGCTTATATCAGTCATGCATAAAAATGCATCAGAGTTTAAAAAAACAGTGGCGTATCAAATATTTTCACAAAAAAAATATTGATGGTATCTTCATGCACGCCACTGGTGGAAGTAGGCAAACCCTTTTTTAACCAAAAAGTGCAGTTTAATACGAAATCAATCAACATCAATTTTCAATACCGTATCTTCAAGGAGTTTCGAAATTTTAAAAAAACAATTATTTTTTAAAAATATTTTAACACCCTGTATCTTAGAGGGTAAGCATTTTAGGGCATAAGTCCATATAAACTTTTCAACTTAAATTGATGCCAGGAATCATATCCTAGATTTTCTTGATGTACTTAAGGACCACCCTGTATAGAAATATCATTCTTATAAGCGTTAGGCGATATGCGCTTAAATACAAAATTCCAGTTGGTTATTGAATGAAATCACTTTATGGAACTGGTTAGGTAGTAAATTTTCTACGCTTCCGCAGTGCGCGGCCATACACTCCCCCCTTTTATTGGTTTTTATCTTAAGGGCAAATACTAGGGACGCATTCGCCATTTCATTTCCTTATTAATATTTCGTTTATTTCTCGTTTTCTCCTGTTTAAGTAGTACCTACCTACAGTTTTAAGTTAATGGAAATTTAACTGATAAATCAATGAAAGCAAAAAACGAAATTTGGTCGAATTTGCCCGTATTTCTTTTTCTGCTTTTATTAACTTATAAATCCAACCTTTTTTTGATGTCAAAACGTGGTAATTGTACTCCAAAGATGAGGTTTTGGCCGACAACGAAATATCGATCAAAAAACGAAATGGCAAATGCGCCGCTAGTGTTTGCTCTTAAGATATTGAGAACTATTAATCTACCAACACTAAAATATTGTTTAGTAAAATACAGCGAATCAAAATTACAAATGACGTATTTAAATTTCTCTCCAAGAAAAAGTTTTTACTAAACAGTATAATTTTTTTACAATTACTGGAGAATCTGCACAACATGACAACGCTGGGTCTTCTAATACCGGCAGGCATGAAAAAATTTCTGACATTAGGCGAGTTCGGTTTTACCATCAGATTTGTCGGATTGCTCCGCGCATGTTCGTTAATTGTATCGGCGAGCAACTGGAACTGGAGGTACATGTTTTTCGTCGGAGAATTTCGACCATTTCAAGGAAATTTAAAAGTCTAAACTTGTTTAAGTGACGAAGAATAAAAATAAACCCACTTTTCGTGAAACTCGCCAATCCTATATAACTATTTCAATTTATGAGAGTGAAAAGTCTCCGATTTTACTCATTTACTAATGTTTACAAAATGTTGAGGTTAGGTCTAAACCATCAAGATCGTTCGGTAAATATCAACGCGTCAGAATCCTCCGTAGTCACATGATCTAAAAAATTCCTTGCTCTGGTCTCATCGGCGAGGTAAACACCGCTCGATAATTAAGATCGAAAAAATGTTGAACTGTGGTGGTTAAAGTAGTCGTGGAAATGAAATATTTTTACATGTTGGTAAAAATTATATTTTAATTTTACATTTTATTTGTGTAAACTAATTGTAATTTATTAAATCGGATCCAGAATGAATTAAATAACTGAATCTAATTTTTTAATTAAGAAATATCCAGGCTTACTGTGGATGTTGCAAACAGCAACTCTGTACTAGTCTGTACCCATTCTTTTCGTCAAGATGTATTGTAAATACTTATCTTATATATTTACTTTTTAACCTTTTCCTTTAGGTTATTAACAAATATTTCATCAGATTTGTCGATTCATTAGTTTGGTGCATGAAATAGTAGTTTATTTATTATATTTTACTCAATCAAAGAACCATTAAGTTTTTAATATGGGGGTCGTTTAAAACCAACAACCTACTACAGATGGACCCAGTTTGTTTACATAGTCACTTCACATTCATTAGCTAGCAGTCTAAGCTCTTTTGTCAGATCCTTCAGGTTCAGGCATTGACGTAACTAAGGAAGCGCCAGTTTCCTTGATACATGCAAAATAATGCGCATACTTGACACTTGCGACTCATCTTATTTAGTCTCCAAAAAATATCGCAAAAACACAGCAATTATAATACAAATTATAATTAAATTTGTATTTGTATTTCCGCGATACATTTTCTGCGGACATCCCAGTCGTGGCGGTCACATCTCTTACTGCTGCGTTGCCACACTGCAGACTTTTATAACGTTTTAGAAAAAAAATTAAATTTGCTACATCATGTGCTTTTAATAGCGTTAGTTTGGCAAACAAAGTGGAGGGGCGAAATTTGGGCGAATTTTAAAGTTGAAAAAATACCTTTTAACAAAAATAAAAATTCTTAAGTTTAATTGTATACTTTGTTAAATTTGACGTCGGCAATCGACAATAGCCAGTGAAAATAAACGCGCCAACATGCCCGAACCTTCCAAAACGAATTAAAAACCGTTTGTTTATCCATCTAAAGTAGGTTGTTGTTTAAAACAGGAACGAATAAATAATTTGTGGAGTGCAAATCAGATACAAAATAATGTAAATTGCATACTCATTTATTCTATTTATTCTATAATTATTTACTTGGGTCATTGTAGGATACAATTATGCAACCAATTATTTTCATTATATTCCCTTAAAGCATGCTATTGTAATAATTGTCTAAATAGTATTATAACAAATATCTAACCCAAAAGTTTAACAATGAGAAATTAATAATTAACAAACGCATTTACGTAGACACATAGTAACTAACCCTTCTATCTTCCTTTCTTTCTCTATCTAACAGGGCGAAATGATAGATCGCATTGAGTTCCATGTAGAACACGCCGTGGATTACGTCCAAACGGCCACTCAAGACACCAAAAAGGCTCTAAAATATCAGAGTCGCGCTCGGCGGGTGAGTCAGACCTTAGAATTTAAGATTACAAACTATGTCTCTTCGCTTTTTAATTTATCTTTTTTGTTTTCGCTTCCTTTTGTCCGTCGTTACCTTTTGTTCCTTCTCTTTTGTCCCCGTTTTATCTCTCTTATTTTTTTGGTTGGATTTTTATCTGGGCTTACCTTGCACCCATTTAACTGTACTTACTATTAACTGTAACTAACTATACTGTGTGTGCCTTTTGTCACTTACATGTAACTCGGTGTTGTACATACTGACTGTCGCTGTGTGTATAATTTCTGCGGTGGTGGTTGTATTGTGTCCCCTTGGCTTCCTTTCGATCCCCGTCCTTACTTCTTGTCCCATTAAACCCCATGTTCCCCGTATCGATCCCGTGAACAGGGTGAACTGGTGGATCGGATCGAGTTTCACGTGGAAACGACGAAGAACCACGTGACGGAGGGGCAGCAACAATTGAAGTCTGCACAGGAGTATCAGACGAAGGCTAGAAAGGTAAGCGATGAGAATTTAGGGTTGCTGGATATATAATCTGAAAGAAAATACATTACTGACCCACTTTTCTGTAATCTTGATACTTGTACGTTATACGCTGTTTCATTTTAGAGAATACTTACTTATTATTTTTGTTTAAAAAATACAGGCTCCCTTGGATGGGCGTTTGCGTATGTGGAAATCAATAAGAGTTACAATAATTAAAATGGGTTTTTTCACTAATTTTTTATTTTTATCCTATCGCATAGACAAAGAAAAAATAAAATGTTTACTGATGCTCTCTAATAAACACTCACGAAACCTGCGATATACGTCACAACACCAATAGACAAAATTGCGGGGATTGGAGCGGAAGGTCGACCCTCCAGCATCTACATGAATGATATCTCGAGTCTGCCTTCTCTTCTTTTCTATTTAACTTATCGAAACAAAGATACTACAACACTGAATGGGCAAAATAATACAGATTATAACCTTACCTGTGAAAAGATAATTTTGTATTAAAAACGTATTCCACAAATCTGACACTAACGCACCATTTTGCTAAGTACTTATAACAATAAAATGAAAAATGCTTTAAAAATAAATAAAAAAACACAAAACCTCACAAACATGTACAAATACGAGTATTTCGACGACAAACCACGACATCGCAAAAACAAATATTACGATTACTTATAGAAAAAAAAATGGTTTGTTCGATTACTACCGTTGTTTTTGTTGCTACCCGTGAATGGCCGACGCGTGAATAAGGAAAGCTAGGTTGCCGCTATCTTTCTAGATTTTGTCACCATGGAACTAAAATAAGTAGGTACTAAATACAAATACCTGAAGTAATTATATTTATTTTATTTAAACCAACGAAGCAAAAACTGATTCTACCTACAGGGTTTTATTTAAGTATGTGGCCAAACTCCAAGGGGTGCTTCTTTAAGTGATGTTAAGAAGAAAAGTTCATATTAACATGGGTCCGAAAATGCATAGTTTTTACTATTAAGTATAGTGTGGACCATAATGTGGACCATAGAACTAACCAAACAAATTGTGAACGCTGGAAACTTTGAGTTCTAGAAAACGTATACAATGTAGTCTATTCTACCGTGTGACCAGTGAAGTCCGCATCATATGGGATTTTTTTTAGTTAATAGCTTTATTCGAAATTCGACTTTGGCATCAAGTTCTGCTTCGATCGAGATGAAAATTAAGCAAAAAAATAGTAGTCACGTGATTCGCATTATCTGTCAAATTTTATTTTTTTCCAAAAAATATTTCAAAAGTGGGGTTATTTCTGAAAATATCGAAAAAAGTTATTAGAAAAAGTTTTTTTAAATGCAGTTTCTAGCCCACATGAAAAATTTCAGCTGCATAAGATACTTTTGATTTTTTACCTACCACTAAAATTTAGTTTCCATCTAATGAACACTTTACTGATGACACTGTGTTCTTTTTTGTCTTAAAATTAAGGTGTATTACTTTCAAACACAAACTACGTTCTAGAAAACGTATACAATGTAGTCTATTCTACGGTGTGACCAGTAAAGTCCGCATCATATGAGATTTTTTTTATTAATAACTATTCGAAATTTGACTTTGGCATCAAGTTCTGCTTCGATCAAGATAAATATTAAGCAAAAAAAATAGTAGTCACCTGATTCGCATTATCTGTCAAATTTTTTCCAAAAAATAATTTAAAAGTGGGGTTATTTCTAAAAATATCGAAAAATGTTATTAGAAAAAGGTTTTTTAAATGCAGTTTCTAGCCCACATGCAAAATTCCAGCTGCATAAGATAATTTTGATTTTTTACCTATATTTTGTAAATTGCACCACTTTTGCAAAATAAGACTCAACGCAACCTGCATAAAACTTCTTAGTTTTGACAATGCTTTATTTTAGATACATTTTCTTTAAAGTAGCGCCCGTATTAAATGTGTGTTTTTCTACAAAATCAAAATTGGGCTATTAAAATTTGGTCGCATGTGATGCAAAGTTTATTTGTTTTTGACCCTGTATAAGGTAACTTCATAAAGTAAGTATTTTTTAAAACAGGTTGTGTCCGAAAGTAATACACCTTAATTTAGGATAAAAAATAACACAGTGTCATCAGTAAAGTGTTCATTAAGTGGAAAATAAATTTTAGTGGTGGGTAAAAAATCAAAATTATCTTATGCAGCTGAACTTTTTGCATCTGGGCTGGAAACTGCATTTAAAAAAACTTTTTCTAATAACTTTTTTCGATATTTACAGAAATAACCCCACTTTTGAATTATTTTTTGGAAAAAATTAAAATTTGACAGATAATGCGAATCACGTGACTACTATTTTTTTGCTTAATTTTAATCTGAATCGAAGCAGAACTTAATATCAAAGTCGAATTTCGAATAAAGTTATTAATTTAAAAAAATCCCATATGATGCGGACTTTACTGGTCACACTATATAAGAAGTCTATGATAGGTTTTAGTTCAGGATGTCAGTGCTGAATATGATAAATTCGGTTGTAGTGAAAAAGTCCATTCGCGTCTATGCTATTTTCGTAAAACCTGGTATATTATCTCCCAAAGAAACATTTTTATTAAGCGTACAAAGATCGCTGACAAAAAAAAATCATAAGGACATTTGACAATCAATAAAAATGTTTTATTGTATTTTTTATGAGCCATAAAATGAAAACTTCATGCATTTTTATTTTAAAGGGTGTCTTTTTGTAACTTAAAAGGAAAAGTTACACACGTAAACCAGTAAGCATATTACATTTTGCACGAAGTTTATTGCAAAATTCTACAGGCACCGTTTATGCGCAATAAAATCTGTATTTTTATATCCAGCAACCTTATCGCCCGTATCCTGTCTCTCGCTAAGGTATTCCTTTTTCTCTCATATCTACACATCCTTTTTTGAACCATTCTCTATATCGCAACAAGGATGCCTACATTTCTAGTGTGTATTTAAATAAAGATAGAACATAATGTATCTTGTCAGTTATTAAGGTGATGATTTTTGAACAATTTTACATGCACAAATAATGTTTTTTTACCATTTCCTGAATTATACAGCATGTCTCCGTAAGTTGGGACCATATGGAAAACTTTTTCGGTGCTGGTAAATTCGGGATTTAATCTTTTTAGGATAGGTAAATTGGGGCCAAGCGAATCTAAGGATTGAAATTGTCGCAGGTAAACTGGGCATAATGTATAAAGATAGGTAGGTACAATTCAAAAGGACTGTATTACAAGTAATTTTATTAACATTTACCTTTCACCTCTCCAATCGGTTCTAAAAGGTGTATTGGCAACCGGTTTGTTCGTTGTTATCAGAGCATTTTTTAAAATTTTAAATATTTGTTTTTAATAAGTAGAACAATATATTTTCCACCTCTCCAATCGGTTCTAAAAGGTGTATTGGCAACCGGTTTGTTCGTTGTTATCAGAGCATTTTTTTAAATTTTAAATATTTGTTTTTAATAAGTAGAACAATATATTTTTTTACTATAAAATCGACTTTAATTTAAATATCTAAGTTCTGAATAGTAAATAGAATATTGCCTAAGTACCTATTTGTTCTCCCCAATTTACCTGCTACATGATGAGATGTTTCTCCCCAATTTACCTGTACCTTTTTTGACCATCAATTATTTTATTGCTCTTTCTCCCCAATTTACCTTCCACCAACTTATTTATTATTAATTTTACGAAAAAAAACTTAATAAAAAGTTCTGCATGGTCTAAAACCTAAAATGCAACTATCAGATATTAAATTCTTTTAGGCGTATACGAGGTTTGTCAAAAATATGAATTTTGCCCAAGAGCAAAGTACCTTTATTTTTGACAATATCGAAAATTGTTATAAAAAAAAGTTGATCAGAACTAAAAACCACGTTCAAATGTGTAATTACACCCATTTACGATGAAAAAATAGGTTTTGTTATTTTTTAATAATTTTTCTGCATTATTAATTAATGATGAATAAACATTTATCTCTTGTAATTATTAAAAACATAATAACCTTTTTGTTTCTTAATTTTATCTAACAATGTTGCAATTTAAACAAGTCCGCAATAAATACATACTGCATTTATATTGCAAATAAGAAAATATGCATCCTAGATTACATTTAACTACTGTACCGTTAAATTTGCATTGTTATTGTAATACACATGCTTTTCAAAAAAGAAAAAATATTTTTTTCATCGTGAATGGGTGCAATCACATATTTAAACGTGGTTTTTAGTTCTGATCAACTTTTTAATAACAATTTTCGATATTGTCAAAAATAAAGGTACTTTGCTCTTGAGCAAAATTAATATTTTTTGACCAACCTCGTATACGCCTAAAACAATTTAATATCTGAGAGTTGCATTTTAGGTTTTAGACCATGCAGAACTTTTTATGAAGAATAACTTTTTTAATTACAATTAATACTAAAACAGGTTTCCATTTAGTTCCAACTTACGGACTTACGGAGACATACTGTATAAATAAAATTGACACAACTGATAAAAGAAAGTAGTTGACACGAATGTGCCAGAGATCGTAACCATGAATTTCATATAAAGAAGTAGTGTTAAGATACCAGAAGAATGCGTGGTACGGTATTTTTCACTTATTAATATATTTTTCACGAGTTCACCATACTTTTCTTTAAATATTCGTGACCAAGAAAAAAATTCCAGGAATAGTTTGGTAACCCATTGACCCATATTATCATAATTTACCAATTGTATTTTACCAAAAGCGGTGGAAACGTATTTTTCTACAAGTATTTTGGGGCATTATAAATAAAATTCTAAAACTTACATGACATTAAATAAAATACGTATTGATCAACATTGTTAAATCAAATATTCGTCGGTATACATACATACTAACGACTAAAAGGCTGTACTTGGAAACCGTTTACCGTGCGGAAAAAAATATTTATCACAAAAGGGACTAAGAGAAATTGCTGTAAATTATTAAGCTTCTAGGTTGGCCGCTAGGGGGCGTAACTAGAGTGCCAAATCAGAAAGCGCAATTTTCTCTAATATCCTAATCAAAAAGCACAATTTTCTTTAATATCATCATTGTAAAGGTGTACCAAAGGGCACATTTTTTTAATCTAATAAAAATTCTGGATAACTTTGTATTTAGGTTTTTTCCTTTTTATTTAAGGGGAGTAGGAGACAAATATTGCTATTAAAAAATTTTCAGAACCTTGGTTTGGCTTATCGGAATTTGACAATTTTGAATTCTCTAGATAGGGATTCTTTTGTTTTATCGATTTCATGAAAAACGAAGTCGTTCTAATATCCGTTGAGGCAGCTAGAGGGCGTTATTTAGCAGACTCAACAATTTCTTTATTTTTCTCAAAAATTTTAAATGCAACGCTATATCTTGTTTAACTTGAGCAACTAGAGGAAGAAAGAAGAATAATATCTGTCAAAACTGAAAGCCAATATCTCCTCTTAAACCGGAGATATTGAAAATATAATATAAAAATGAGATCCATGCGATTTATTACAGTATTTGTAAGCAAAAAATTACAAGTATCATACTATTATGTCTTCTACAAAGCTATAATCAACACTACACTTCTTTAAATTAATGTTCTGTAATTTAAATTATTTACAACAAAAATAGAGGATGATATCTATAAAACAAATTGCATTAAAATTCTAAGTGTGCTTCAGGCGTCCTTTTTTAGTTGTACACCCGGTACAAATGGCATTTATAAACCACACTAATATCATAAAATCATACCTACTAAAAATGCTCGGAATTTTTTTCGTTGTCATGGATACGTTCTAGAAAACAAAATTGGATTTCTCTACAAAATGTAGGTGAACTAAAATCGTGTGAAATTGCATTCTAGTTATAAAGTATGAAGGTAATAGCCCGCATAATTTATCGTTTTATAGAGAATGGTTCATTTTTATTAGAGCATTATTGCTTGAAGCCATCACCATTTTATTTTCTATTGAAAACCGATACGAATAATACTACGCCAACTTTAAAACGTTATAAAAAATACGAATTTTTAGCCATAAATTGATCTTAAATTGTATTTCCTTATTTGCTTGTTTATTGCCATTTTTATATATATTTAACTGTGCTTGGATTTGTTCGGGATTGTCAAGTTTTAATTTTAATGGTATTTCAAGATTCAATTTTTACTAAAACCTTGTTGGTGTAGTGTTGGTCGTTTTTAAATTGAAAACGAAACAGTATTTTGAAATTCCACGTGCCAAACAGTTAAAACCACGATAGCTGCGAATTTACTATTGATTATTTGATCATATACAATAAAGAATTAACAGAAGTCACTGCAAAGTTAAGTTTAGTATATTTTTCATTATTTCTTCTAAATAATATACAGTGTGGCCCATTTGTTGACAAAGTAATATATTGATTCTACTATTAGAGTTATCGAAAAAAAGTTTTTATAAATGTTGTGAGATTTAATAAAAAAGTTCTTAAATTATAGAAATGCAGGACAAATTATTACGTATTCAAGCATTTTTGGTTTTCCCATGAAATTGTCCATATCACGCCATATTTGGTTTGTCATTTTTTGCAACGTTGCCAAACAAAATGCAAAATTTTGGAAAAATATTGTAGTTTAAAATTATCTGTTTTTCGCAATAAGAGAATCAAAAATCGAAAACTTCCTATAAGTTTTTAAGTATAGGGATAGAAAAATAGTTTCAAAATATAAAGTAGTTAAAATTTTGTACAGGGTGAAATCTGTTGCTTTTCTTATTGAGAAATACAGGTAATTTTATACTATCATGTTTTTTCCAAAATTTGAAGAATTTTCCATATTGTTTGGTAACGTTGCAAAAAATAAAAAACTAAATAAAATCATAACCAAAAATTTTTTAATATACAGTGTGGTTGTTTAAGTGTGCAACATAGGAAATTTTTTTTTATTACCAATTTCTTAGAAAATTTTATTCTTGATAAAAGTTGGTGCATGTTCGATAATCATATCAGGTGCACTGGGAATGGTTGCAAGTCAAACGGCGTACAGGGTAGGCCAAAAAATATAAAATTTGTACAAGAATAAAGTACCCCTATTTCAGAAAATTCAGCAAAATGTTATGTTTAGAATTAAAAGTTCTGCATAGATTCAAAAACGTGACCTCCTAAAATAAAAAAATATATTTTTTTAAAAAACAATAATTTCCAAAAAATTTTTTTTTTCTATTCACCACAAATATCTTCATAAATTAATTAAAATCAAATCAATTTCACATATCTTTGTTCAAATTCAAGCATATTTGTAAAATTTACTTGAATTTTTAATTTATTAGGGAATCACAAACTTCATGTTTGTTGCAACGATATTAAACACAACTTTAAAATATCCTAAAAATTATTTTTAACAAGATAAACCATTAGTAATGATAATATGCTAATTAAAACACTATAATTTAAAGTGCAACATTTTTATTTTAAATGTTTATTAAAATTTTTTATTCTTGTACAAGTTTTATATTTTTTGGCCTACCCTGTACGCCGTTTGACTTGCAACCATTCCAAGTGCACCTAATATGATTATCGAACATGCACCAACTTTTATCAAGAATAAAATTTTCTGAGAAATCGGTATTAAAAAAAAATTCCATATGTTGCACACTTAAACAACCACACTGTATAGGGTGCTCCATTTAAAAAATATATATTTTAATTGTTTTGCTCATTTGCACATTTAAAGATAATTTCAGAACTTATACTATATAAAACCTCCCAACTTTTGTAAAAACTTTTTTGGATAACAAATAATAGTAGAACCGATATATATTACTTTGTCACACAAATGGGCCACCCTGTATTTGACGTACAAATAGGTCACAAGTTATGCCGGACGTTGCCTGTGATAAACATTTAGCAAACGCGGTAAAGGATGCCTTTTCGTACTGTTTAGTTTTCAACTGAAATTGTGGTTTTTTTAGTTTTAGTATTTTTGTTGTCCTTGGTTTGTCAATTTAGCTTATTTGGATGGTTAACAAATCAAAGAAAAAATGCGATATTCCCATGTTTCAAACACCCCCCCCCCCTACAGATGGAATTTGCAATGGCGACAAGCTCAAATTTTGTTAAATTTTGTCAATACTACTTATCAATCGTTTGTCCATCAGAAGGTCCTCACTTTTTAATGGAATTTAAATGATTTCGATATACTTCTCTATACAGGGTGTCCGGAAATGATGAGCAAAAAAATTAGGGGATAATTCTAAACCGAAAATAAATGCTATCTCTTCCTATAACATTTTTTCGGAAATTGATTATTAACGGAATTACAGGGTGTTAAAGTTAAATTTTATTTGCAGTTTTAAAATACATAAGTTACTAGAACAATAAATTAAACATTTAAATCAAAATGTTTAACGTGACGCCCTTCCTCTTCAATGCACAAATTAATTCTTTTTAAAAAATTAAATTAATTAAATTAAAAAGTAATAAATTAAAACGGTTAGATTTATTGAAACAAAAGTAGTATACCATTTTTATGTCGACATTTATTTTCGGTATGGAATTATCCCCTAGATTTATTTTTTCTCATCATTTCCGGACACTGTATAATAACAATCTTTTTTCTTCCAAATTGGCCGCCCCTAAAAATTGCCACCCTAGTCTACAGCGCCCCCATTGAAAAATCTCGAAACACACGAAGTCAATTACAAGTCGTTGCGCTAAATAATAAACCTCACGCTGTCGGGGCTTCGCCTCGGCGCTAGAGACGGACCTGTATCTGGCGTTCCTTAGTTTTTGTACAACGAGCATAAATTGATACACTCATTTCTTACGAGCTTTAGCGAGTAAGAAATATGACTATTTCTATTATGTTTTTGAAGTGAAAACTTCTTTAGGCGCGTTTAGCACTTTTTGTGGGCACTGAATTAAACTGAGCCGTCACGCGCCAGACTCGGGTGTGCTACGCTCGAATTCAACTGCTATATTCAATCCAAACTGACCCTGACCCGAATGAACGTTATATGAAAGAGCATGCCGCCGTCGGTCGCATTCAGTATCGACGTGGACACAGTCAGTGTGCGTTGTCTAGACACTCGTGTATTTGATATTGTTAATTTCACCTTTTGAAGTTTTCACTTCTGTCGTGTGGTTTTAAGCACACTCAATTTTTTGAAGTGAAAACTTCTTTAGGCGCGTTTAGCACTTTTTGTGGGCACTGAATTAAACTGAGCCGTCACGCGTCAGACTCGGGTGTGCTACGCTCGAATTAAACTGCTATATTCAATCCGAACTGACCCTGACCCGAATGAACGTTATATGAAAGAGCATGCCGCCATCGGTCGCATTCAGTATCGACGTGGAAACAGTCAGTGTGCGTTGTCTAGACACTCGTGTATTTGATATTGTTAATTTCACCTTTTGAAGTTTTCACTTCTGTCGTGTGGTTTTAAGCACACTCAATTTTTTGAAGTGAAAACTTCTTTAGGCGCGTTTAGCACTTTTTGTGGGCACTGAATTAAACTGAGCCGTCACGCGTCAGACTCGGGTGTGCTACGCTCGAATTAAACTGCTATATTCAATCCGAACTGACCCTGACCCGAATGAACGTTATATGAAAGAGCATGCCGCCATCGGTCGCATTCAGTATCGACGTGGACACAATCAGTGTGCGTTGTCTAGACACTCGTGTATTTGATATTGTTAATTTCACCTTTTGAAGTTTTCACTTCTGTCGTGTGGTTTTAAGCACACTCAATTTTTTGAAGTGAAAACTTCTTTAGGCGCGTTTAGCACTTTTTGTGGGCACTGAATTAAACTGAGCCGTCACGCGTCAGACTCGGGTGTGCTACGCTCGAATTAAACTGCTATATTCAATCCGAACTGACCCTGACCCGAATGAACGTTATATGAAAGAGCATGCCGCCATCGGTCGCATTCAGTATCGACGTGGACACAATCAGTGTGCGTTGTCTAGACACTCGTGTATTTGATATTGTTAATTTCACCTTTTGAAGTTTTCACTTCTGTCGTGTGGTTTTAAGCACACTCAATTTTTTGAAGTGAAAACTTCTTTAGGCGCGTTTAGCACTTTTTGTGGGCACTGAATTAAACTGAGCCGTCACGCGTCAGACTCGGGTGTGCTACGCTCGAATTAAACTGCTATATTCAATCCGAACTGACCCTGACCCGAATGAACGTTATATGAAAGAGCATGCCGCCATCGGTCGCATTCAGTATCGACGTGGACACAATCAGTGTGCGTTGTCTAGACACTCGTGTATTTGATATTGTTAATTTCACCTTTTGAAGTTTTCACTTCTGTCGTGTGGTCTTAAGCACACACAATTTTTTTTGTATTAAATTTTAATCTTTTATCTATATTTCTAAGTTTTAAAACTCTTGTTTCAAACTTTTCTTCTTTCAAATACCTGTATTTACTTTAGATTGTTACTTTATGGGGATGCCGAATTTTGGTTTGTTACATCATCCAATGCAGTAGAGAATAATTTATTGTGGTCCTTAGTTGTCGCCTCGCATATTATTTTTATTAATTTTCTTTTACAGAAAAAGATCTTCATTATCATTTGCCTAATAGTCCTTCTCATCATCCTTATAGTTGTTTTAGCGTCAGTGCTCTAGGAGTCTTAAGGAATTTTCGCAATATGTATAAATTTGGACAAATAACGAGATGTATGTTTTTTTAGCGTGTCTTAGAAATGTGTAAGGTAAAATGGCTGGTAGTTACTGTTACAGAAAATGTGGTTACAGGAACATTTTTCGTTAAAATTTAAAAAATATATAAAAAAAAATAAAACTACTATAGGTAGGTAGTAGGTATAGGTGGTGCTATTAATTTAAAAATTTTAACGTACAGGGTGTCCCAAATTCGAGCCTCATCATGGGGATCTCGGAAACTATAAGAGATACAGCATCGGTCTAATTGTGGCAAAGTTGCGCAATTTCGTACTGAGCAATATTGCAAAAAAATATCTGAGCTATCTTTTTTAGTTTTAGAAATTTTTGCAAAAATCTAAAATTTTGAGTTTTTGTTTTTTTAAATTGCTCGACTTATTTTACCCGCTACAGAAAAACAAGCACAACATTGTTAAGGCAACTTTTTACGCTCCATATTGTGACGTTTTTAGAATTTCGTTACAACGTTTCGTTTTTGTGGAACTATTATCAACTTTAATTTTTTAAATACGGACCTGCATTTTTTATTTTATTTTTTGATAGCCCTTTAAGCCCTGAATTCAACCATGTACCACACTTAATTATATTTAGACGTTTTGATGTCATTATTACATCTTCAGGAATGTGATCATTATTTTTAAATACGGCCCTGGTGTATATTTGACGCTTGGTTTATTAAAACCACCATACTGGGCTAAATTAGTATCAAGCGTAGCAAAATAACTATAATGAGGCTGCAAGCGTTCAGGATAGTCCTGTAAATAACGGTCACAAGAAGTTTGTGAATTCCTATTGGAAGAATAATAAACTCGTAACATGTCGCGCTTTTCTAAAGCAGAAAACATAATTTTGCTGAAATATTCAGTATAAATGGTGACTGCAGTTGTCAAGATAATTAAGGTGGAAGTATTAACATGCTTGCCAACCTATAACCTATTTCGCGTTTATTTATTTAATTTTTCTAGCTTTTACACAAAATTTAAATAAAATCATTATCGTCTTCATATTTTATAGGTTATAATTGACATATTAAATAAATATCAAGGAATTTCATTAAATATTTTAGGAGAATTTTATAGCGAAAAATGTCGGGTAAGATTTTTTTAAACATTATTATGTCATTCTTTTTTCACTATACAATTCTCCCAAAATTAGCAATGAAATAGATTGATATTTTTGTAATATGTCCGCTATTACCTAAATATTGTACCTACGATATTGATTTTATTTATAGGTTGGCAATAGATGAAATGACGTTGAGAATTCCACCTTAAGCCAAACAATCAAGTAAAAGTTCTTGTCATAGCAACCTTCGTTTTGTTTGGTTTTATTTTTACTTTGTTACAATTTATATAAAAACTTAAATATAGTCAATTATTTGTATAAAATTCCGGATCCATTTACATGTTGTATGTGGTAAAAAGAGTAAGTAACTAACACCAGGGCCGTATTTAAAAATAATTATCACATTCCTGAAGATGTAATAATTACATCAAAACGTCTAAATATAATTAAGTGTGGTACATGGTTGAATTCAGGGCTTGAAGGGCAATCAAAAAATAAAATAAAAAAATGCAGGTCCGTATTTAAAAAATTAAAGTTGATAATAGTTCCATAAAAACGAAACGTTGTAACGAAATTCTAAAAACGTCACAATATGGAGCGTAAAAAGTTGCCTTCACAATATTGTGCTTGTTTTTCTGTGGCGGATAAAATAAGTCAAGCAGTTTAAAAAAACAAAAACTCAAAATTTTAGTTTTTTGCAAAAATTTCAAAAACTCAAAAAGATAGTTCAGATATTTTTTTGCGATATTGCTCAGTACGAAATTGCGCAACTTTGCCACAATTTAACCGATGCTGTATCTCTTATAGTTTCCGAGATCCCCATGATGAGGCTCGAATTTGGGACACCCTGTACATATAAATTTAAAATTGGGGTGGTATTTAGTAGTAATTGTCTGCAATATTCGTTTTCATGTATTTTTAATCTTTTATATGATCTATTTTTTAAAATCTTGTATAAAATGTATCCCCTTGCTTTAGTTCATATAAAATTTTGATATGGGATTTAAAACTAGTGCTTTTTCTCGATTATCCATACGCCTTAGTCCTAAGAATGTGTTAAGGAACCCAGGCTACGGCTTTTCGTTTTGCTCGACAAGCCGCCCGACGAACACTCTATTCGAAGGAAAACAACGCACTGTGCATGTTTTACAATATAGGTAGTAGTTGCGTAGCAGCCCACAGACTGCTGGTTTAAACCCGGTGGCATATCGCTAATCGGGCCGCTAGGGTGCCTTCTAATATTGGTATACATAATAACTGAATTTGTTAAAATTTTTATATTTTTTTTTATTGTCTTTTTTTTGTATGATACTCCAACGGACTGATTGGGAAACATACCGCTCCAGTTTTCAAAATAACAGCTGTCAAAATATAACAGCAAATTTTTTCGTTACTTCTGCCTGTAACAAGGAATCTTAAAATTGCTGCAAGTCGCTCATGTGGTGTAAAAGATTGTCTTAACTGCGTGTCTTGTTTGATTATAAAAGGGATTACTAATTTTAAAAGAGTGATCCATTCGTAAATAAATCAATCAATTTTCCGGTTCCAGTTCAAAAGCTATCCCTTCGGGCACTTTGTTTTTCTTTGTTATTTTTATCGCTTATGCAGCCGCCACTGGGCCGCTGCACACAAGTATATTTTATATTATAGTCAGCCTTGCGAGTCTGTGGCTGCGACGCCGGAGGAGACGGGATGTAAAGTCGTCAATTATCATAACATTAGAGACGCTGTTATTTTGTTATTGCTGTTACAATTTGCGCTAAAATCAAACAAGGCACACAGTTAATGCAAGCTATTACACCACATGAGTGATTTGCAGAAAATATTCCTGGTTACATGCAGAAGTTGACAGCTGTTATTTTAACAATTTGAGCTATATACTTCCTAATTACAGTCCGTAGGAGTATGATACAAAGGAAGGCAATGAAAATAAAATTAAAAATTAAAAAAATGTCGGTTAATTTTTAGGTAGTTACTAATATTTGAGGCGCCGTTGGGTGCCGATTAGCATGCCACGTATAGTTTAAACCTGCAGTCTGTGGCCTACTACGCTACTACTGCCTATACCTACTGTAAAACACTCTGCGTCGTTTTTGTTCGTCCAGACCTCAGACCAAGCACAGTGCTTGGTCCGAGGTCCAGATTGTTCGTCGAGCGGCTCGTCCAGCAAAGCAGACAACTAAGCCGCCAGCTGTAGGCTACTGCAAGAGTTTAAAGATAAATCAAATCATGATGAGCAGTTCATTAACATTCACTAGTAGCCAATAATTTTAATTGCACCCTTGTTTTTTTTTTAATCAAAACTTAAATATTAGCTTCGTTCGTATACCGCAACATTTTTACCACTCAGAATCTTATACATTTTAGATTAAACGAGATATAAAAACAATTGCCTTTTTATAAAAACGTGCAATTATATCATCTACTAGCATCATTTTAAGTTAACACTGCCTAAGAACTACATGTACGATAGCTATATTATATATATCAGCCATTTTATTATATTGTTGTAAATATTCCTTAGTTTACCTAGGTATTAAAAATATTTATTTATGCTTGCATAGCGCTTACTAAAATGTAAGCGTGTTGGATAGAATATGAAATTGTTTAGGTAAATTAAAAAAAGAGCGAGATTTTAACATTATAAGCATTATTGTTACATAGAAATGAGTTTTTGTAAATATTTTTTTAACTACTAAGGGGAGACTGGGGGTAGTTCACATTTTTTGCGGAATAGAAGCAACTATTAGATTTTCTGACGGTTCGAGGTATCGAAAAATTTACTCTAATTTAAAATCGTTTATTGTCCAAAGAACCTGTAAATTAGTACCTTAGAAGCTGGAGTTTCTGTCATTTGTGAACACTTACCTCGAGTTCCCCTACTTTATGTCAAAATAAGGTACCAGGATGGCAAATATTAACAGTATTCGTTATTATATTACCTATGTGTAGCTATGTAATGTAACTAAAAAATAGTACCGTTTACCTCTCCTATTTTAAGTATCGTTCTACCTTACGGAAGCTAATTATAAAGCAAGTTTTCAAACTGGTACCTAATAATATGTTCTTGTGTAAACTTTCGATCAGACTCTTCCAAAAAATATCTACAGCATATATGTACTTAGAAGTCAATTTTTATTTTTAAAAAAATTATCGTCTACACGTTTGAGTTTATTTTGTTTTCACATAGGTGAATATTTTTTATTTAAATATTTTCTTGAGTAGCTTAGGTAATTTTTAATGTAATATTAAACACTACCTTATAAGCAATAACTTTTTGGAATGGGCGTTTTTACTAAATTTTGATTTTCTGGCAAACTAATGTCCCCGTGGATTATCATACTTATTCCTGATGGCACAGCCACTGAAGTCAATCAGTTAAATAACAAACAGTCCCAGACGGAATCGTGCCTTGTTTTATTGTTTGTAAGCTTTCCTTTTCTGGTCAATTAATCGAAACAAAGAGGACACTAGTTTGCATGCGTTGGCATGGTTTTTAATTCTTTATAGAAACGTTTTGTGCTATCCTTTAAATTAATGTATTCTAATTTAGGATGTAAGTGATGGATATACCAAATTCCGTTATAGAAAAAAAGCCCATTCTGTTTAAACAATTGGTAGAAAGAATATGTCTATATTACCAGAGTGAAACAGGTGCCACATTATTAAACAAACTTATATTTTGCTTTAAAATCTATCCAAAGCTTAGCTTCAGTCTTAACTATATCTTTCAGCTTTCTGTTTGCCTTTTGATTTGAACACTCACGTGTTGCGGATTTTATATAACATTTCGTTAAAGAAAAGTAATTGTTTTACAGAATATTTTAATTTTTAGAGCTTATGGTGGTAATAAATTCAACAAATATAGAGATATCTTCGAATTTTTTTAAATGGTCGGCAGAAACTAGAGTTAGTTAGAAGTAGGTAAAAATCTGGATCAATTATATTAATAAAAGTAGGAGTTGAAGTAGATATCTTTATAAAATTTAGAGTAACTAAATCTAAACTTGGTTGTGTATAAAAGATACAATCTTTTTATTTCTATTTCTATCGTAGATGGGCAAAGAGTAGTTACGGTTTTATCGTACCTAAATTATTTATAGACAAAATAAGGTAATTTGTCACTTTCTAAAAAAGCAGGTCCTCGGTAGCCCTCTAACATGAATACAGAGCCTCTAACTGTAACCATTGCCAATCAGCGTCCCTATTATCGACAGCAATAATACAACAAAAATTTGAAATATAAGTTAGTCAATTTTTTTTCTTTAAAGCTTAAAAAAAGTTTCTAACAAACTCCCATAAGTTGTTCTTAGCCTCAAAGATAGACAACCAGTATCCACCACGATTAATGGTGACGAAATTTCACTACATCGTTATACTGGGTGTCCGGAAATTTCGTTCGTATATTATCAAGGGTAGATTTTTTTTTACGGAATTTCCGGACACACTGTATACAGGGTGTCCCAAAATTAGCTGACAATATTTTAAGGAGATAAAGTACTTCCAAAAATAAGACTAATACCTTTTATTAATATACCTTCAAAAACGCTTCGTTATGGGGCTAGAGCCCCCCGAATTGGAACCATGATAAACATTTTTTTCACAATATCTCAAAAACCGATTAGGGTATCGAAACAAAATTTGATACATGTTTTACCCATGACAAGACGCAATAAACGATTAAATTAGCTTAACTTTATTTCTTCCAGTGGCGTCCCACTGGGTAGGTAGTTGGGAGAATATTGCCCTAAGTTTTTTATTTTTAGGAATTTTTAACTTTAGGTGCAATTTTTAGAAGCCTTGAAGTCTTTTGTTGAAAAAAGGTACTTTTGTTTCATTGCGGTAGGATTCACCATTTTCCAGTAAAATCGATTTTAAAATTTTCGGTTTTTTGAAATCCGGTAAAAAGGCTAAGGTTTTTTTTTGCATATCTCAGCAAACACTTAATATTAAAACATGAAATTTATTAGAACTTCTACTAGCGACAAGGCATATGTATTAAAGGATGTTACTTTAAAATATTTTTCCAGTGACGTCGCACGGGGTGGAGCCTTAAGTAAATATTACCATTTTTTTTTTTTTAATTTCATAGTTTTAATGTATTTTTTTTTAATTTTAAATTTTTTGTTAATAAAACTTTCCATTATTGTAATTTGACACAATGTAACGTTTTTAAATTAAACATATTTTTAGATTCCTTTGTTTTTTAAATATTTATTTTCATGAAGATTTTAAGAGAAAACCCTCTAAAATAAAACAAAAAATAATAACAAATTGCAAATCAAATTTGATTGTGAACCACACGGAAAACTAATTCTTAAGCAAGTACCAGTCATGTGTCCCCAAAAATAATAATCAAGGGGATTTAAATCAAGTGATCTTGGTGGCCAGGCTATGGCTACCAATCCACCTGGTAATTTTCTTCAAGCCAATTCCTCACTTGACGTCCGTAGTGAGCTGGTGCCCCATCATGTTGAAAGAAGTGCCCTAAACGTAAATCCAGTGGCACATTATCTAATAAATCCCCAAGTTGATCATGTATTATTTTTATTATTTGTCGCTAGTAGAACTTCTAATAAATTTCATGTTTTAAGTGTTTGCTGAGATATGAAAAAAAAAACCTTAGCCTTTTCACCGGATTTCAAAAAACCGAAAATTTTAAAATCGATTTTACTGGAAAACGGTGAATCCTAGCGCAATGAAAATAGAGTACCTTTTTTCAACAAAAGACTTTAAGGCTTCTAAAAATTTCACCTAAAGTTAAAAAATCCTACAAATAAAAAACTTAGGGCAATATTCTGCCAACTACCTACCCAGTGGGACGCCACTGGAAGAAATACAGTTAAGCTAATTAAACCATTTTTTGCGTCTAGCTATGGGTAAAACATGTATCAAAATTTGTTTTGATACCCTAATCGGTTTCTGACATATTGTAAAAAAACTTCTTGTCATAGCTCCAATTCGGGGGGCTCTAGCCCCATAACGAAGCGTTTTTGAAGGTATATTAATATAGGATTTTAGTCTTATTTTTAAATGTACTTTATCCCCTTAAAATATTGTCAGCTAATTTCGGGACACCCTGTATATAATATTTAATAAATTCGAGAAATATTATAAACTTTAAACTAACTTCTCTTTCACTATCTTTTATTTTCTATTAGAGTTTTATTGCCCATCTACAAGCCTAAAAAACAATGTCTTTACGGTAATTGAAAGAACATTCAGTGAACATCTTGCAGAGAAGAATACTTGTAAGAAATAAGTAGTACCTAATTCGTTACATACATAGGTCATCACAGTATAGTCTACGTTTACAATATGTGTAATGTAATGTTGGTTTGTAGGGTCATTATATTAATTTCTTGAATATCTGTTGAAACGCCTTGTAATATCATAATAAATTTTGAGAAAAACAACGGAAACGTTTTCGTCATTTCTGCAATACGAATTTAGCTAGCAGTTTATCCAAGAGTGAATATAATACCCTTTAAACACAACATTCTATTAACTGTGATTTATTTTTAAAGCGTTTAAACAATGTGTGATAGTTCATTTTGCATCTCATTTCATTGGTTGCAAAAAAACGTTTTTGCAATACTCATTATATGAAGTTATATAGTTGTTCATGTTAGTCATAGAGTTCTAGTAAGTAAACTTTTAGTACAATGGTTTATTTTTCAACAAGACATCTTAACTGGCAGCATTATATTAACATGTTAATTTTTATCAAATTAGATCAGTCATCATCAAAAAGTTTTTACCATTATTGACGGGAAATATCTGAATTGTAAGAAAAATAAACTGTTGTTCTGCAGTTTCGATAATTTTATGTAACCAAAATCAGCTTTATTTTCAAATATTACGGCAATATTAGAAATAGGTGTAACATATCAATATTTTAATACACAAGAGAAATTTGTTTTTTGTCGCTTAACACAAGACTTAGCTGATGCTGTTAAGTAACGTTTTAAATAATTTTTCCATTTAAATTACATTTTTATTTGGTCATCTCGTGAATCTTGCAAGAACGTGATAGAAATACGACACGTCAGAAAAATTATGTACTAAAACCAGCAAATCCAGATATACACTATACAGTGACCAGCAAAACGTTTGCAACATATGGGAAATTTAGTTAACAGTGTACCGGGGGATCGATGTCCGATATAATATGTCACATGACTACTGGTAAAGCAGCAAATTAAACAAACTTAAGGATTTTGACAAAAGTGAGGTTAGGTGACGAGATACCAAATAAATGCATTTGAAAAAGCTGTTTAGAATTAAATTCTAGGCCCATGTGCAAAATTTTAAGATTTTATTTGAAAAAATATTCTATAATGCAATTTTTTACAAATGTTTTTTTTATCGATTTATAAATTTCCATATATTTCAATGAAAATACACGAATATAGTAGTTTTTCTACAATTGAAGGGCCAAAATCGAAGAAATAAGTTAAAGTACCTAGAAAAGGACTATTTTCCTTTTTTAAAATCAATTTTCATCGATAGTTGTAAATAAGTATTCCACTCGCACTTAAATTAAAAACTAAGTCCATTTAAAAGGAAAGAAATGAGACACTGTAAGTCTTGCTTCACGGGTATCATATATATATACAGGGTCCTGCAACAGTGCGTCAGGCTCCCATACAAATGAAGTTAGGCATTTAATTTTTATGCTGACTTATATTTTCGCATATACAGGGTAACCCAAAAAAGTGTGATAACATAAAGTTGTCTATTTTCAAATGGGACACCCTATATTATTTTGTATTTTTGGGTTTATATTAGTGTCCTTTATAATTTTTCATAATTTTGTTGAATTTGCTTCAGCAGTTTTGGAGTAATAAGTTAAAAACTAAAAAATAAAGTTTGCAGCCATGGAAGAAAAATTCAAAAAAAAAAAGAATCTGAACGTATTTTTTTAATTACAGCATTGTGTAAAATTAGTGGCAAACGGTCAAGAAATACTATAAATTAAATAAACTTTATTTATTTTATACAGGGTCTTCAAAATAAAATTTCAAAAATGACACATTTTAAACTAATTTTTCTAAAAAATTTCAAATGAAACACCCAGTATATTATTTTACTATTTGATGAAGAATTTCAAAACATACACTTTTTGTACTTGCAATTTATTTAAAATTCCGAACCGTTTTCAAAATATTTATCAAAAAACATAAATGTTGCTTTTTATAATAGAGTTTTATAAAGAAAATAGCTAGGCGACTATAACTTTTTTTCGTAAAATTAATAATACAAAAGTTTCTCATATGTCCCCAACTTTAATAGACACAATGTATATATTTTAAATTTACACTACACTAAAAGTATGGACTTAGTCTATTTAGTTTAAAACAATTTGATACAGGCATTAAGTAGATTTTTTTTCGAGGGGAATCTGGCACCCTCTGAAGCAAAGTAGATTGGGATGCCTACCGACTAAACTCCCCGTGTTCCTGCGGTTTCCGCGCCTTAGGCGTTTAAACCTTCAGACCACTCGATTAGTATTTCCGCTTTGCACGCCTAGTGCGTGCTTTGCTTCGTACTTCACCTAGACTTTTGTCTTATTTAAGTAGATACAAATTATTGCAACAGCGTGCATCCGAAAAAAAAAACTTGTTTCTTCGATTTTGTCCTGTCAATTATAGAAAAATGCATAGGATTTACACTAGCCAAGCTACCTAAATGGGAAAAAAAGTAAACTGCTGCACATAATTATCGTTAAAAGAGCATTTTTTAGTCAAATTTGATACCGTGTAATTCCTGATATACTAAAGCATTTCAAAAAGCTGGTCACATTTCGAAAGGTATTTTCATCCTCTATTGAATCATTCGTAACAACTTCTTAGATTTTGACCGGGGGCTATATAGGGTAAAATAAAATGTCGTGCATTTTGAAAAAAAAAATCACTTTCTCCCCATTTTGCAGGAAGACCATGCGGATATTTTTTGAACCTAACATTTCATAGATATTAATCATACCTCGGGACCTTTTTGGGATTTTGCGAATATCTACTGTCGTTTGCGAAAAAAACAGTTTTTTCGAAAAATTAATTTTTTTTAAATTTTATATTTCTACACCAATTTACTCGGTTTTGTAAAGTGCATCATTAATCAGGTTATCTTTGCTAACTTCTATCCCTATCCTCCTCAAATAAAGAACTCACCCTGCGAATATATACCTACAATAGTTTTATTTAGGAACTTAAATCAAGAATAAAATCAGGTCTTTGTTCAATATAATGATTCATGTAAAAAAAAAATAATCTGGAGTGCTTCAAACAAAAATATTCCGCGGATGAACATTTAAAACCTTGAAGGACGTCCCTTACTCTCTCGGGCATAGAATCCACTAATAATGTAATCCTGTTTTGGGGAATAGCTTCCCATTCACACAATATCGCATTCACCAATTCTTGCAAATTTTGAAATGCATTCCCTTCTCGATTCAAACGTAACTTAAGGTTTATCCACAAATGCTCTATATAGGATTAATATCAGGCGACCTAGCAGGCCAAATCATACGCGTGATATTGTTTTCCCTAAGAAAGTCGTTCACGATTCTTGCTCTATGAGAGCGAGCATTGTCGTCGACTATTGGTGTAGAAACATAAAATTAAAAAAAAAAAAATTCGAAAAAAGTGTTTTTTTCGAAAACCACAGTAGATATTTGCAAAATCCCAAAAAGCTCCCGAGGTATGATCAATATCTATGAAATGTTAGGTTCAAAAAATATCAGCATGGTCTTCTTGCAAAATGGGGAGCAAGTGAAATTTTTTTCAAAATGCACGACATTTTGTTTTACCCTATATTATAGCCCCCGGTCAAAATCTAAGAAGTTGTTACGAATGATTCAATAGAGGATGAAAATACCTTTCGAAATGTGACCAGCTTTTTGAAATGCGTTCAGTATATCAGGAATTACACGGTATCAAATTTGACTAAAAAATGCTCTTTTAACGATAATTATGTGCAGCAGTTTAGTACCGATCCTCCGAAACCTTTTTTCGATCCTATTCTGTTTGTAACAAAAATAAAATCTGATTTTTGGTTATGTAACAATGTCAACGTACTCTTAAGAGATGTATAATATACAATATACGTATGTGTTATGTTTGGCATTTTCCTATAAATATTCCTTTAAAAGGTGCATTTACTTTTGAGGCATCAATGCCAAAGAAATGATTTTTCGTTTGTAATTGTATAAAATTATTATTTTATATGTATATAAAATGCATTACTATCCCCTTTAATTATTTTATTTAATATGTTACGTATCCTTGTTAGTGTTATCGATTATTTGCACACATTGTAGGTATATTATTTATTAATTATTAAAATTTTCTTTTGCAGAATTGTTTCGTTTATTTTTGTTTGTTTTCGTCATAATTTAAATTGAAAATAATTGCAAATTATTTAGTCGCGAAACCAAGAGACGGCTCTGGAGTCGCTTAGCTTTGCAATTTTTTTCAAAATTTTGTCGTTATTTACCTAATAAATTGGAACATACAAAATATGTAGAGTAGATTTTTATTGGTAATTTTTCTACAAACTGTGACATATAAATATGTTTTTTCCCTCTCCCTGGAATCGTAGAAGAAAATCATGATTATGGTGTGCGTGTCGGTGATCATTGTGATCGCCGCTTCCAGTATTTATGCAAAGTTTTTCACTTGTGAGTATACAGGGAGTTCTGTTCGTTAGTGATTTCTTTTTAAGGCCTGTACTTAGTTCACTAAACATATTTGAAGTTTGAAAATTTTGGAGGAAAACAAACATAGTTTAATTTCAGAAAGCGTTTAGTCACTTCTGACGTCGTTATTTATATTAAATGTAAAAATTTTCTGGTTATTCATTTGCATTTAAATATGTCAATCTGTCAATTGTATACGTTAAAAATTGTGTCTAATTTTTATTAAAAATATTCAATCGAAGAATAGGGCAGATAATGAGCCGTATTCATAAAACTGAAAGATATCCTTGTAAGTATAAGGTAAAAGTATAAGGTTTTGAGTTGAAGAGAAAGGTAGGAGTATAAGCAGTTCCTCTTTTTCGTATTTATAATGATTACCATATACTTGCAAGGATATCTTCCAAGAATAAGTAAAGGGTATGTGAATAAACTTATTATAATTATTCGAATTTTGTTTTTTAAAAACCAAAATGATTTGATATTATTATGGCGTAAATAACAAAACTAAATTAAATTTGAACTTTTATTTTATACAGTTTTATACCTACATTTAATTATCAAAGTTGTTTATTCCAATGCTCAAATTTCATCTGACTTCTTTTCCTTGCTGGCGAAGAGGTAGATCAAATTCGTCATTATCATTGTCAACTTCTTCTGGCACTTCTTCTTCAGGTACTTCAAAATCCATCTCTTTCAAAGTTTTTGCCACGTTATGAAGCACAATACCGGCAACAATTATTTTTGGCACATTCTCCAATTTCCCTCGGCAAACATATTGCAAAATAGGAAATCGACTTTTCAGTTGACCAAAACAACACTCAAATATCACTCTTTCTTTTTTCAAAAGTTTATTATAATTTAGTTCAGGACCTCGAGCGGGATTTCTGAATGGAGTCATAAGCCACGGCTCTATTCCATATCCATCATCGGCAAGTAGCACGACGTTGTTTTTTTATTTTGTCAATGAACCCTTATTTGTAAATTTCTCCATATTCTTGAATCGTGGACCGATCCATGCCATGAACATTTCTCTTGCATCACAAGTGGCTTGCACATTCAGTGAAGAATTCGGTTGACATACTCATCACTATGGCGATTTGGTTTCAGTATTTCCTATGTGGGTACAGTCAACTACACCAATTGCTGTCGGAAATCTATACTTGCTTTGCCATAACTGTTTCGCATCCATAAGTTCATTGTTAGTAGAAGGAAACTTTAGGCAGTAATTTGATTGCGCAACCATGCTGGCAATTACGGCAGTCACTGTACGAGATACTGTAGGTTGACTTACACCCAGTTCTTGACCAATGCCTTTCTGATACCCGGGTCACTGAGATACCGTAAACATATCTTCATTTTTAGGACGGATTATAACGCACCTCCTCGAGTTTCAGCATTTATTCCCAAAAATGTGTTGGCAAGCCATTGCACATTTTCCTCTTCAAACCGGTATAATTCGTTGTAATCACGAACAAGTGTTGATAAACGCTGCTTGTAGTGTTTAATCTCTCTCAGTTCCACAACATCTGCCATCGCTACAACTGATCACTACACGACTGAGTCTGCTACTGACCACACTCAAAATTATTGAAGGATATCCTTTTTATTTAGAGTGAAAGGTAACGTTTATGAATAACCAAATACTTTTTTGAAAAGGCTCATACTCTATTAGTATAAGGTTTTACTCGAAATATTATGAATGCGAGCTGAAGGATTTCCTTCATATTCTGCAGGTATAAGCATAACCTTTTTTTTATGAATACGGCCCATTGTCGCAAAATTTGTGATTCTTGAAATATAAATAATATTTTGGGATTAAAACTATCATCATTTTAGATACAATTGACAAATTAAAAATCCAAATTACTTTCTCTAAAATTAAGTTAAAATACCAATAAGTAATACTTACTGAAATATGTACATTTCATCCAAAATTCTCTGTATAGGCCTTATAACGGTTGCAGATACCTTACCTTTACCATTTTTATTAAGATTTGCTTGATTTGAAAACGTCCTTTTATATCTTGTTAACTGAACTAATTAAGATTCTTGGATTTTAAAACAGCACAGCTTATCTAGGTTTAGAGTTTAATTTGAGGCTTTTACTGCTGATTTATTAGGTTATGCTGAATTGGATCCAATTAGTCGAGCAATTTTGATTTTTATGGCGTCTGAACTTGAAACCATCATTTCGTTTGAGAATCTGTTCTTTTATTTAGTAAGCTTAATAGATGCTCTTCTTTTTATGGTCGTATTTATCGTATATATTTTGATTCCGATCTAGCGACTTGTTGAGTAAAGTCAAGTTTTATCAAAAAACTAACTGGAAGGGAAAACAATCGAAATGGTCTAAAAACTGCTGTGTTGTGTTTTTTAAACAGCCATGCGTTCTTCTTGACCTTTCGATTGTCTTTTGTTATTTTATTTCGTAAATCCCAAGGGTTTAGATAAAGTTATACAACTTTTATGCGTTTTTTTAAATTTTACAACTTTCGTAATTTTTTTTCTGCCATTAAGGGAGCCGCTAGGTAGGAGTCAAATATATGAAAAAACTCACTACTCTACTCGTTATTTAAAGATACACAATAGTATTTATGCAACTGAATGTTATGCACACGAGGTTTACCAGAAAGTCCCGACATAACATTATCAACATATATATTTTATAGTATATTATTTATAGGTGTAGTAATGTAAGCCATGATAAAGGAGTATTATGGTTCATTATGCAAATTATCAAACAAGACGAAAAGTCATCTAGATCAGGGCTGTCCAACTTCATTGTAATCAGTACAAAAAACTTGTTTGTTTGTATAATTATTTTTATTTATTCCGAAAAGTAGGTACCTAATATACAAAAAAAAATAGTGGAAGTTTGGGGATGTTGTTCACTAATCAGGCAGTGTATCAATATTAACATTTGTTATTGACAGACGAAGCAACTGAGTAAGTGACTAATCAGAAGGGGTACATCTGGATTTTGATTTTATAAGTTTCATGTTCAAAAAGCTCCTTTCGCAAAGATACGTGCTTCCCAGCATTGAACCCATTATAAGGCTTAAGTTTCGCAAGTTGGGCTATCGTTCCCATGGAAGTAACTTAAAAAAGTCCAAACCTATTGCGATTCTTTGCTGGTAAAAAGGATCTGACTGCAAATCACACAATCCCAGCTAAATGTATGCTCTGCTGTCTGATCGTTCGTCATTTTTCTATTCTGTGATCGAGATCTTCAATGTTCCAGTAACTTCGTTGCAGCCTTCTATCCATTCCCAGTGGCGTAACATAGACTATGTGTATCTTATTTTATTTCATCGTTGGTATAGGAAAGATTGGCTTGTATATATGTTCGTTTTTAGCCATATTTCTATATATTTTGTGCCGCAAAAAATGTGGCCTGCGGGCCTAATGTTTGACAACACTGATCTAGATAAGGTTATTTATTTATAAAGCGACTTATGTTTTGCTAACGCTGTTTAAATTCAAATCAGGTTTAAATCAGGCAAAATTCTTACATCGTTAAAGAATCAGAAAGGGGTGAAGAATCGGCTGGCGCGGAAAGACATGAGACATGAAGGGATGTCACTTGCGAATATCGCGCGATTGGCGATTGCTTAATTCAGATCATTTAGGTGGCTGGGAAAGTAAAAAGCATACACCATGGTGACATCACACAACTTTTTACTTCTACGTTATGTAAATTGGCTGACTTGAGGCATTGAGATTATTGCTTATTTCGGTATGTGTATCTTTAAATAAATATCCTAAGGTGTATCCATTTGATGGTAAGTATTTTTTTCTCTCGTAGCGTTTACATAGTTTTTTAACGTTATTGTTCTTGCGAGGTACTTGAACTTACCATCAGATTTTAAATCATTTTTACATTGATCACTAGTTATACAACTAAGACCTAGTGGCCAATGTGGAAAAATTATAAGATCTGATTGTAAAGCAACAATTTGAGTTGATGTAGAGTTTTTTACTTATTCAATTTAGTGTTAGGGGTTCAGACAGCTTGTGTTCCTTAATGTGTATCCTAACAGACATATCATTAGTGATGGAAATTTTTGCACTTATAAAACAACAATTACAATGATTCATAATGTTTTTTTTTCTATAAGGAGTCAACATTTACCAAAACTACGTTAACTAAGTGACATTTTTTACACTGTGAACACAAAGGACGTCCACGACCATGGATAACAATATTTTAAGCTTATTTAAAATTTTAAAAATGCGTCCAAACAAATTTATTTGAATCAAATTTTGTTGTCTTTGAGTTTTTTTATTAAAGACCCTCCGCAACACATACCTTTAAAATCAATAAAAACAAAAAGTTAAAAGTACCCCAAACAGGTGACAATTGGCACAAGGTGTAGTTTAGTGGAAATAACCACATCATTCTAAAAATGTATTAACTTTGTGTTTTTAAAAAATTGCAGAAGAAAATAATGATCATGATATGTCTGGCCATTTTGGCTATAATATTAACATGCACCATTGGAGGCTATTTGGGACTAGTCTAAGTACTGTCGGTAAGTTATATGTGTGTTAAAAATATATGTGTACACTCTCTGTGATTTCTTAGGTAACTACAGATCTATAAGACATCCTACACTCTTTTGTACATGCATTTCGCCTTGTTTAAAAACCCTATTTCCACTCATTCAATATATCAGAAAAAAGTCTAAACCATTGGTTAGAGTTTAAATTAGCGCTCATGATTTTATTTTTCTTTATTTAGCATAAAGTCGCCCATAGATTGCGGCTTTATTGGCTGCTTTGCTCGACAAACATTATATTCGAACAAAAAAGACGCAGGGAGTTTTATATTATAGATAATCCGTTGCGTAGTAATTCACATACTGCAGGTTTAAGCTAGAATTGCTGATAAGGTGCCTTTAATGAATACCTCCCTAAAATTGACTGTATATATATATTTTTTTATTGTCTTTCTTTTTATCACAGGACTGTCATTGGGAAACACGTAATCCATTGGTAATTAAAAAAAAGAAAAGCACAAAGTCTTTCTCCACAAGTTTATTAGAATAACTAGGCAAACCTCGAATAATTCTAATAATTCCACATGTTTCGAGAGTAGAAACACTCATCATCAGGAAAACAAAATAAATAGTACAATGCTGATGTTGTTAGCAATAGAGAAAATAATAAGTGGGATTGAGCCGTAATGAAGCTTTCAATGGTGTACACGAGGTGTAAAATTGAATAGTCAGAAGACCGACAAGACTTCAGCATACTGGAAAGGCAAGGGCTAGTGCAAGGGCCCTGTCTTGGGCAGAAAAATGAAGAGAGTAAAAGAAAAATTAGGAAGTTATAACAGACTTTGTGAAAATTATTTAGGTATAAGTAGTGAAAAATCTTAAGTTCCATTAAACTTTGTCAGAGACATGTAAAAGTAGTGAAATGAGAGGATAAGAAAAAAAAATTGGTTTTCGTAAAAGTCAAAGCATCATTTAGCTTGAAATAAAATGCTGTTGGGGTACCAGGCTTGTTACGGCTCAGTTACCCCGGCAGGAGTCAAAACTTACACATTGTGTGCAAAATGAATAGATGTAAAATATTTCCTGCCGGGGTAACTGGGCCGTAACAAGCCTGGTACCCCAACAGCATTTTATTTCCAGCTAAATGATGCTTTGACTTTTACGAAAACCAATGTTTTCTTTTTTCTTTCCGTTGCATTTCACCACTTTTACATGTCTCCGACAAAGTTGAATGAAACTTAAGATTTTTCACTACTTATACCTAAATGATTTTTACAAAGTCTGTTGAAACTCTCTAATTTTTCTTTTGCTCCTTTGATTTTTCTGCCCCAGACAGGGCCTTTGCACTAGCCCTTGACTTTCCAGTATGCTGAAGTCTTGTCGGTCTTCTGACTATTCATTTTTTACACCTCGTGTACACCATTGAAAGCTCCATTACGGCTCAATCCCACTTATTATTTTCTCTATTGCTAACAACATCAGCATTGTACTATTTACTTTGTTTTCCTAATGATGAGTATTTTTACCAGGGTTGGGCTGATTTAAATCACTTGATTTTAATCATGATCATGATTTAATGATCCTATTTATTTTTAATTCAGAACAATGAACAATATAACATATTAAAAAAATATTTTCAAAAATCAACAGTATAAGTAGGTATTTATAGAACTCGCGCTTTTAAGAAATAAAAAATTAGTAGGTGTACCTATATAATACATAAATATAAACTTTAGAAGCGCGTTCTGACAATATTTTGGGTATATAGAATTTAGATCTACTATATTGTTAGACAGACATTAAAATAATTTGTATTAATTTAGAAAGAGAGAAAAATGTTAAATTTTTAATAAAATCAATAAAAAAAAAATCAATAAAAATCAAAAAAATCAATGATTTTTGATTTTTTTAATAAAAATCAAATTTTGCCCAACCCTGATTTCTACACTCGAAACATGTCGAATTATTAGAATTATTCTAGGTTATTCTAATAAACTTGTGGAGAAAGACCTTGTGCTTTTCTTTTTTCTATAAATTTAACTCCACTTTGAGTATGGACTGCTTCTTCAAAATCATTGGTAATTAATTAAACCAATCTCCCGTGTCCAGTTTTAGCTCATTTAACAGGTTAAAAGCCATTCTTTCTTTATTTTTTGTTTTTATGTCTAATGCCCCCCACCACTGCACATAAATTTAATGTCCTTATAATTACGTGGTTTTTGTGAACAAAACTGCAGTCTCGCGTTTGCCATTATGTTCGTCGAGCAAAGCCGCTGTCTGTGGGCTCCTTTAGTTGTAAAGTCCGAAAAAACCTTTTTATCACTTAGATTGTCGATGAGTCATTCTGGGAATTTCGTTCATATTCACTATCAACAAAATTTTTGTTGTATTTTTTTCACATTTTAATCTCTCTGTTTTTTTCATTATTACTTATTGAAAAAGTTCATCCATAAAAAAAAATTAGAAAAAAGTTCATTTACATTAATCAAAAATTTTTTATACAGGATTATTACTATCTTACTTTCTAAAAATGTCTTTGGAAGCAGAGAAGATTCAAGATTTACTAATTCGTACTCTTGGAAATAATGGTAAACTTAAGTTGATCAGTTAAAGTTTTAAGTAGATCTTTTTATAATATGTCTTGCCTAAGTAGTAATTTGGCGATGCATGTGTTTTCCGAAAATATGACATTTTTAACACATTATCTTAACTCATATTTTTGTTATTGTGTTATTGGTAGCGTGGTTTTTAAAACTCAATATTGTTAGTTAAGCACTGGTTGATATTCAGAATTTTTCATATCTATGATTTTGTACCAATAGTGCGACCAAAGAAAAATAACTGATAATTCAGTTTTAAAATTGCTCGACACCCTCTGCACATGTAAACAAAAATTAAGATCCGTAACAAAGTATTGTTTCTTTTACAAGATTAACACCGTATTTGAGTGCATTTTTTCAATTCTGTCTATTAAAGCCAAATGTAGATAAGTTTTTATAGGTACACTGTATCTATTTATAAACCTACCTTTTCGAGATATTCCAATTCTATATAAAGTAGTTCTTTTTTGCTTGGTCATACTGGACAATAGTTTTGTTTTAAAAACTTCGGCATACAAAGGAATCTTCAAACATGTGGTTTTTATAACTGTTGTATAAAACGTCCCTCTCAGTACGAGGGTAAAATAATTTGACGCGTGTAGTTTTCATATTTTTTGATATGATGAGCATATTTATGCAGTGATTGGCATACGAGAAAAATTTTTGCACAAAACGTACAGGGTGACTTTTTGAAAACTTTTAATGGCTATACAGTGTGTGTATAAAGTCTGGAAACGGCTTAATAACATCACAATTATTTACTGGCCGATTTAAACCAAATTTGGTACAGTTGTGTAAGAGGATCTAACGCACCGAATGACAATATTGGCGTTGTTGCCAGCTTTTTAGTTTGTCTGGAATTCGAACGAATTTTATATTTTTAAATATAACACCCAGTATATTTTTACATTTTTAAATTCCACATAAAATTATAATTATTTTTTATTAAATGCATTATTAGTCTATACTTCATAGTTTCCGAGATATTGACTTTCGAAAAGTGACATTTTTGAACTTTGACAGCTTATAACTTTCTAACAGTACGTCTTAGAGCAAAACGGCTTACATGTTCCTATCTTCAATTTTTATTATCTTCCCAAAAAAATCAACTTCCAGTTAAACCGGAACAACTATTTTTCCTGCTTTCGAGTTACATCCGGTTTAACCGGAAGTTGATTTTTTTGGGAAGATAATAAAAATTGAAGATAGGGACATGTAAGCCGTTTTGCTCTAAGACGTACTGTTAGAAAGTTATAAGCTGTCAAAGTTCAAAAATGTCACTTTTCGAGAGTCAATATCTCGGAAACTATGAAGTATAGACTAATTATGCATTTAATAAAAAATAATTATAATTTTATGTGGAATTTAAAAATGTAAAAATATACTGGGTGTTATATTTAAAAATATAAAATTCGTTCGAATTCCAGACAAACTAAAAAGCTGGCAACAACGCCAATATCGTCATTCGGTGCGTTAGATCCTCTTACACAACTGTACCAAATTTGGTTTAAATCGGCCAGTAAATTGTGATGTTATTAAGCCGTTTCCAGACTTTATACACACATTGTATTTTCTACACTAAAGAAGATATCAAAAAATGAGGTATTTTGTTGACCACCCTTACCTACCCCCGAAGCACTACCCGCATCCTAAAATCTTAAATGGCACTCACCCCACGTGACACCTCTCTGGAAAGCTTATCAAAAAAGCTTTTTAGCGGTACCCAAACTAATGAGATTTAAGTACGAAATGTTTTCAACATTTTGAGAAAATGTTTCAAACCTTGCAAAATTTGGCAGGAAAAATTTAAAAATAAATGTAAATGATGAAAAATGATCCCAAGTCTAAATTAAAAGAGTGTATTATTGTAGTGCTCAAACTCTATTTTTGTAATAACCCAAAAATTTGTTTTTTTTTTGTAAAATCTTCATAAAAATTTGCATGTTTTAAATTATCTCTAATTTAACGGGTAGTAGACTCGAACAAAATAAACCACCTTTTTTTCAATTTCAAAGGCTTTTATTATCTAATAATTTTACATATTATCTGTTTTACAATACATATCATTGAATATATAGGTTTACGATCGCTGGTTTCCTGTCTGTCAGGTCGCGTTCCTGTCAAGACTGCCCAGGACATGCACTGGCAACGCCGGTGGGGTTGTTGTTAGCCCTTTGGTAAAACGATGATAATGTTTGGCTATTTCTAGGATTGGCCGGTTCCGTAACCCTCTACCGCCATGGAGGAGTTTAGTTTTCATTAGAAATTTGAATGGTTTTTGTTTTTAAAGTTATACTGCGAAAATTTTGAGAGTTGTGTTTACTGGAAAACTAATGAAAAACCAGCTTAATTTCTATCAGGTACAAGTAGCACTTTTGTCCATAGACTTGAAAATTAAAAACCACCTGTTCACAGTTGGATCAATGCTTTATACAGGGTGTCCCGAAATTAGCTGACAATATTTTAAGGAGATAAAGTACATTCAAAAATAAGACTAATACCTTCTATTAATATACCTTCAAAAGCGCTTCGTAATGGGGCTAGAGCCCCCCGAAATGGAACCATGATAAGCAGTTTTTTCACAATATCTCAAAAACCGATTAGGGTATTGAAACAAAATTTGATACATGTTTTACCCATGACAAGACGCAATAAACGATTTAATTAGCTTAACTTTATTTCTTCCAGTGGCGTCCCACTGGGTAGGTAGTTGGGAGAATATTGCCCTAAGTTTTTTATCTTTAAGATTTTTTAACTTCAGGTGCAATTTTTACTAGCCCTGAAGTCTTTTGTTGAAAAAAGGTACTCTTGTTTCATTGCGGTAGGATTTACCATTTTCCAGTAAAATCGATTTTAAAATTTTCGGTTTTTTGAAATCCGGTGAAAAGCCTAAGGTTTTTTTTTCATATCTCAGCAAACACTTAATATTAAAACATGAAATTTATTAGAACTTCTACTAGCGACAAGGCATATGTATTAAATGATGTTACTTTAAAATATTTTTCCAGTGAAGTCGCACGGGTGGAGCCTTAAGTAAATATTACTATTATTTTTATTTAATTTCATAGTTTGCATTTATTTTTTTTTTTAATTTTAAATTTTTTGTTAATATAACCTTCCTTTATTGTAATTTGACAGAATGTAACGTTTTTAAATTAAACATATTTTTAGATTCCTTTGTTTTTTAAATATTTATTTTCATGGAGATTTTAAGAGAGTTTTAAAATAAAACAAAAAATAATAACAAATTGCAAATCAAATTTGATTGTGAACCACACGGGAAACTAATTCTTAAGCAAGTACCAGTCATGTGTCCCCAAAAATAATAATCAAGGGGTTTTAAATCAAGTGATCTTGGTGGCCAGGCTATGGCTACCAACCCACCTGGTAATTTTCTTCAAGCCAATTCCTCATTTGACATCCGTAGTGAGCTGGTGCCCCATCATGTTGAAAGAAGTGCCCTAAACGTAAATCCAGTGGGATATTATCAAATAAATCCCCAATGATTATGTAATATTATTATTTGTCGCTAGTAGAACTTCTAATAAATTTGATGTTTTAATATTAAGTGTTTGCTGAGATATGCAAAAAAAAACCTTAGCCTTTTCACCGGATTTCAAAAAACCGAAAATTTTAAAATCGGTTTTACTGGAAAATGGTGAATCCTACCGCAATGAAACAAGAGTACCTTTTTTCAACAAAAGACTTCAAGGCTTCTAAAAATTTCACCTAAAGTTGAAAATCCTACAAATAAAAAACTACCCACCCAGTGGGACGCCACTGGAAGAAATACAGTAAAGCTAATTAAACCATTTATTGCGTCTAGCTATGGGTAAAACATGTGTCAAATTTTGTTTTGATACCCTAATCGGTTTCTGAGATATTGTAAAAAAACTGCTTGTCATAGCTCCAATTCGGGGGGCTCTAGCCCCATAACGAAGCGTTTTTGAAGGTATATTAATAGAGGATTTTGGTCTTATTTTTGAATGTACTTTATCCCCTTAAAATATTGTCAGCTAATTTCGGGACACCCTGTATAGATAGATATTTTTCTTACAATACAAAGTTAGAACTATAGGTAGGCATATACCATAGATATGTATCTTTAGATCCATACAGCTTATCTGGTGCGCAACCAAAAGTTAAGTTTTATGGGTAAAAAAATACGTTTGTACTCACGGCTCGTCGGTCAGATCCCTTGGCGCCCAACAGGGATGGGCATGCGCACAACCCTCTTGTTATTAGGTTTTCCTTCTTTATCCACATAACCACTTAACACTCCAGAACCGGCTCGACGCCATTTGTGTTGTTGTTTTCTCTGTATTCTTTGCTATTAGGTACTTTCCTTTTGCTTCTTTTAAACAGTATAGCAAAGTAAAAATCTTTGCTTAGCTAAGTTGCGAACAAAACCATGACAGAGAAAATTACGGAAATACCCGAATTTATAAAAAATATATGCTTCAGTGATGAGTAACAATTCACAGCTTTTTACAGAGGGACCAATTTTATTGACGATTAAAAAAAAAGAGCAAAAACAATTATTTGCTTTATTTCAAAAAAATAAAGAGTGTTATGGCTACTTTATACCTTAATTAAATTAAACTAAACTTAATAAATTAAGAGAATTAGGAAGTTAAAATACTACATTTAAACGTAACCATTTATACCTACAATTAAGGAATTAAACTAAACTAAGAAGTTGGCCAACTTTTAACTTCTTAGTTTAATTTAGTTGATTCGACATAATTCGTTGGGCGATCGGCATAATCCGTGATTCCCGTCATGTCATTTGTCATTTCGGTGAATATAATAAAGAAGAATTTGTACACATAACCCTAAATTCTTGTTTAATTTTAGAATTATATTTTTGATATTTTGATTATTCCAAAAAGTTTCACGATGGTTGTTAACGACGGTACATTGATTGAATTAGTACAACAGTTCCCATGCATTTATGATAAAACGGACAAGAACCAATAAGATAGGTTAGGAGCACCTTCTTTGTCTCTCGTAGATTTATTAAGTGACTTAATGTGGAGGTATAAACCATTGCCTTAATTTCTTAGTTTAATTTATTAAGTTTAGTTTAATTTAATTGAGGTATAAAGTAGCCATTAGCATTCCAATAATAGTGTTTAAATTTAGATTGGGATCATTTTTCATCATTTACGTTTACTTTTTAATTTTTCCTGACAAATTTTACAAAAGACAGTTCTAAAATATTTTCCTAAAATGTTGGAAAACATTTCGTACTTAAATCTAATTAATTTTGGTATCGCTGAAAAGCATTTTTAATTTTTTAATAAGCTTTCCAGAAAGGCGTCACCCCACTTGTCAGAAGTGGGATAGCACCATTTACGTTTATTAGGTCAGTTTTTTTCCCTTGCGTTTACCTATGTAAAAAATTAATTTTTGGTTTTTTGGTATCTTCTTTCGTGTAGAAAATATAGCCATTGTAATTTTAAAAAAAGTCATCCCTTATAAGGGGTGGCAACGAAATTGTTTCACCAGGCGTCATAATTATCTTTTAATTTAGAGATTTGAAATTTGGGTTGAGGAGATAGCTTATTGAGACATAATCCATGAAAAAACAAATGAATACCACTTCGGCTTTTGCCGGAAGTGGGTCCAAGTCAAGAATTTTTAATAGAACTCTGTATATTTTTTTTACAGTTGGATAGAGCTTGAAATTCCCTTTCTTTTCTCCTTAACCCAAATTTTTTTTTTATTATTATTTATTTTATTAGTTATTTTACGTCAGCCTTTTTCCGCAACGGGGCCAATCACCGACGCCAGGGAATTTGTCACACACTATCTGGTAATTTTTGCCGAATCCCTCTTTGTCGAGGGTAGGGTTCTTTAACGTACCAACATTCATGACACGGGGCCCACAGTTTAACGTCTCTTCCGAAAGATCTCATCTCTTAAACCAAATTCCAAATTTAACATCGACGTTGCCGGCACCGGGAATGGAACCCGGGCCTACGATCTGTGAGGCCGCTGCGCTGGCCACCAGACCACAACGTCGATAAAAAACCCAAATTTAAAATCTCTGAATTAAAAGATAATTATATGGCGCCTTGCCACTAGATATACCTCATTATAAGTGTAATTCGGAATATTTATTGGAAAAATCAGAAATGATATTTAATAAGTCTAAAATTCCATTTTTTAGAAAAAAAAATAGTGTTCATTGCATCAATATGTTTGACTCTTCCCTTGTAAGACTTTCCAAATCCTACAGATTTTTGTTATGTATGTGTCTATTATGATAATAACTAAGTTCTGTTTTACTTTTCAGAAATGTTCAACAACTTTTAAAAGAAGAAAGATGCAACGGCTACTGGTCGAATTTTTTCTTTAAATTAGTAGATTTAGCTTTCAAACTGCAGTTAATATAGATTGGAAGTGTAGGTAATATTTTTAGGAATTTCAAGAAATTTTGGTCTAGCAATAACGATGATATAAATGTTTTAGTTTCAACAATGGTGTGATATTTATAAATTCCGTTTTTAAACCTTATTTTTACGTAGGAAATATTGTTACGTACTAGTGTACAGATTATTCTAGTCTTTTGTAAAACAGAAGATGTTGTTTTTGTTTGACAATTATAAAATCTTATATCGTTTTTCCTTTAAACAAATTGTTTATATTTGTATTAATACTTCCTAATAGGAATCTTGTAATAATAATGTAAAAAATGTTTAAAACAAAAGTTCTATCGATAGATTGAAAATGTAGAATCTAGTTGACGAAATAGCGCTTCTTTGGCAGAATACATTTTTTTCTTCTATTTTAAGGGGTGATACGATTTTTAAAATTTTTTCTTCAATTACAATTTCATTGTTAAGACAAATACAAATGGCAATAAATACCACTCAGGTTAAATTCTATTTCTACAGGGGTGTTCAGTAAATTAAATTGTGTTAGCTTAATGACCACAATTGCCAAAGAGTGACAAATAAACTTATTAAAAATTAAGTTCTATACAGGGTGATACAAATTCGACGCTTACCATTGAGATCTCGTAAACGGTAAGAGATGCAGCTAAGGTTAATTTGAGGCAGAGTTGCGTAATTGGGACACGACTAACATGCTGTTAAAATTTTTTGAAAATTCCTTTGGTATAATCGTAAAACACCTATTCACAGGGATGGCAAAACACTAATTTTACATTTTCATTGCCGCTTTTTGTTTGCTATAACAAAAATAACTATAATAAGTTGCTATTGATTCTCACGTTTCGTCTTTCAGGTACCATCATCAGGTACGGACATGTATTTTTAATGCCGTTTCGTAGACCTTGTGTCTAATTGTCTAATAAAATAATAATGCAATACTATTTTAATCAGATACCCACGTTTCTACTTCAATAATAACATCTTCAAACTTTATTTTCGTTAAAGTTGGGGGGGGGGGGGGGCTTTATCTAATATTAAATGGCAGCAAAGTAGCATATTAAAAATAAAAAATATTCCTAGTAATTTTGAAGATATTTGTTTTGAAAATTGAGGTTTTTTTGCGGAGACGGACTTATTGCAACAACAAACCTGAAGATAGCACCCAGAAGACGAAACGTCATACTCAAAATTTCGGCACGCACACTGACAGGAAATGGAAAGTGACAATGAAAATGTAAAACTTGTGCGTCATCTTTCTAAATAACGCCAATAAAAAACTAACGACAATTTTCGGTTTTTTACGAATCCCTTCGGCAGTACTAGGAATTTTCCAATGGCTGTTAGTTGCGCTACTTTGCCACTATTTAGATGTATCTCCTACCGTGTACGAAGATAAAAATTGAAGATATTATTGTCGGGGTCAAAACGTTGATACTTGATTAAAGTATCTAGTATTACGTTATTATTTTATTGGACACAAGGTCTACGAGACTGCAATAAAAATAGAGATCCTTATTTAAAAATATACCCGACGATGGTATCCGAAAGACGAAACGTCAGGCGACATGTTATAGGAAATAAATAAAAAGCTAAGAAAAATTAAACCTAAACAATAATTTTCGGGTTTTTCCGAATATCTTCGCTTTGGAAGTGTTTCCAAATTTTTCGACAGCTTCTTAGTCAAGTCAAGTTAACCGTCGTTGTTTCTTTCATTTACAAAATTCTTATCGTGAGCATGGAATGTTTAACACCCTGAATAGGATATACGGCATTGATTTTATTTTTATTTGAATAATTGAATTATAATATTTAATAAACGAATGATACTCAATGCATTGTTATTGTTGCCTCTTTTCTTTTACTAGATGGCGACTGGTTCATAAGGTAAATTAAGACAATCTTTTTTTATCTTCTCTGAAGATGTTTTCGTTTGTTTTTTTTTGAAGAAAATTTGTACTTAATAAATTCTTATTTTCCAAATTCTGCCAGGAAGTTGCGTATAGTTTTTTTTTAAACACTCTTGAAAGTGCACAATCAGTAGCTTTTTGAGGCCTAAACGTAAATTCACCATTTTCAACTGTACCTGTTAAAGCTTAGGCAGATTCTTATTAGCAAACCTAGACGCCTTTAGATACGTCGAAATTTTAGAAAAAAGCTGTTTTTTTTTAAAATTTAAATCATATATTTTATAGTAATGTACGATTGTTTGTCATCCACCAAAACTGCTAAAAAAATATATACAGAGTGACTACGAATATATGGTGGTTACACGTCGCGTCGTCAGTCCTTTACCGTTAAGGTTGCTAATTTAGGATTGGGATTTTAAAAGATAATAATAATATTAAATTTAATTTATTTCTGGTTAAACCGGAAGTTGAATTAAATTAGTACTTAAATTATGTTCGTGGTTACCCTGTATAATATTATGAATGTATGTCTACCAATTCATTATAACTTTAACGATTTTGTCCAGAAAATGATGGAAACATGAAACTAACATTTTTAACACAAATAAATTAATTACTTTCATTATTATAAATAATTCAAGTGGATGATAATTTATTATAAATTTATTCTCAGACAAGCCAGAAAAATTGCCGACATTTTTTATAACATTTTTTCTATACTTAGGTATGCAAAATATCAAGAACTGTCGCCATATGTAGATATACATTTTGCACTTTTCATGGTAAAATTATGGAAAATTATTATATACTATGCAATTTACAGTTTTTAAATAATGTGAAGAAATAGTCCATACTTAAAGTGGAGTTGAAAGTATGAAAAGGAAAGAAAAACACAAAGTCTTCCTCCACAAAATTTAAAAGAATAAAAAATTCTTAGTTTAAACGTCACTACATGTTTCGAACGTAGAAACGTTCATCATCAGGAGACAGAAAAATTTATTTTATACTGATGGTGTTAGCAAAAGAGAAAATTAGAACCTTAATGGAGCTTTTATGGACTTAAAAAATTGAAGTGTAGAAAAAACATGATATGAAGAAAATTGATAAGGTTAAACCATTAAACCACAGAGTAGTTGAAAAAGTTATTAAGCAAATAAAATGGGGAAGAAGAAAAAACCTTTCTAAGAAGGTGTCGAAGATTATTTAAATAAAAAAAAAACTTATCAAACATATGTCTGTAAGACATTATGAGGGTAAAATTGTAGTATCACAATAATATTACGTGGTAAAAATAATCCTCAGTACCCCAAAAACGCTTTTTACCACTTCCACGTAATATTATTGTGATACTACAATTTTATCCTCATAATGTCTTACAGACATATGTTTGATAAGTTTTTTTCAAATTTAAATAATCTTCGACACCTTCTTAGAAAGGTTTTTTCTTCTTCCCCATTTTATTTGGTTGGTTTAGACCCCCTTTAATAACGTTTTCAAATACTCAGTATGGTTTAACCATTATCAATTTTCTTAATATCATGTTTCTTTTACACTTATAACCTATTTCGCGTTGATTTTTTGAGTTTATTATTTTAATAACTAACATTTAAAGAAAATCAATATCGTCGGTACATTATTTAGGTATTATCTGATATATTACAGAAATATCAATTTATTTCATTGCTAATTTTGGGAGAATTGTATAGTGAAAGAACAATGAGTGACAATGACATAATAATGTTAAAAAAAATCTTACCCGATATTTTTCGCTATACAATTCTCCTTAAATAAGTTATGAAATTCCTTGATATTTATTAAATATGTCAATTATTACCTATAGAATATCAAGTCGATACTGATTTTCTTTAAATTTTGTATAAAAGCTAGAAAACATAAATAAATCTACGCGAAATAGGTTATAGGTTGGCAAGCACAGGGCCGTATCTGAGGGGGGGTTTTAGGGGTTCAAACCCCCCCCCGAAAACAATAAAATCCTTATATGTTTGTTTGTGTGTATGTTTAAATGTATGTTTAAAGTATAACTAGTATTTTTTGCCACTGGTCTAACCCCCCCCAAAATTTTGGTTCAGATACGGCCCTGGGCAAGCATGTTGATACTCCCACCTTAAGGTTCTAATTTTCTCTTTTGTTAACACCATCAGCATAAAATAAATTTTTCTGTCTCCTGATGATGAACGTTTCTGCGTTCGAAACATGTAGATACCTTTAAACTAAGAATTTTTTATTCTATTAATTATGTGGAGAAAGACTTTGTGTTTTTCTTTCCTTTTCATTTTAAATAATGGATTAAAATCTTGCTTTTTTAATGTCGGTAATTTTTTTCATCAGCTAATAGTTTTTCGTCGTAAATAGCTATCCTTGCTCTCCTTTTATAGACCCCATTTCTTACACTGCATATTGCATATCCAAAGGTTTTATCAACGTTGGATAAGGATGCCTATAACCATTCAAAATAAATATTCAAGATCGCCGTACTGGAGAAAAATTATAACAAATCGATCTTGTGGTGTAACAGTCAACAAAATTTAAAAAAAATTGTTCATTGTGAACAATTCAATAAGTTTTTAAGTTGAAAAAAATGACCTGCTTTCAGTATTTACCACATATTTCGAGCGCAGTAACGTTCATCATCAGGAGAAATATAATTTTTTTGAAGTAACGACAGGAAGGTCATTGGTCAACAGAGCTTTATAATAAATACATTTTACATGAAGAAGCCTCTTAAGAGTAAGTATGTTTAAATAAAGCAAAAAAATACCATGTTCTTGTTTCTGTTTTATATGGGCTCCTTTATCCAATGTTTTTTTATATCCTGTTTTATTTATCTGGCTCTCCTACAAGGCTTTTTCACCAACACCATATTTTGCTATTGTCTTCCGAATGCCACATAATATATAGAAAAGTTTAGTTAAATTAAAGATTTCTTTGTACGAATTTTATTAGGCTTTCAAAGATCTCTAAAATAAGAATATCATGTCTTTCGTCATTATAAGGTTTGCAACATTGTGTAAGTAGTTAGAATTTAAATTTTGCACTAAATAGTTGTCAAAAACTAGCTAGTTGCTAATAATTCCACTTTTGGTAAAATTTGTTCACTGAAGAGTTATGTGCACTTATCTGGATATGCAGCCGTGGAAAATGTCAAATATCGAAAAGAGTTTTGAATAAACAATAATAATTTTTAGTCCTTCACGCCTAAATGTTTTGACTACGAGTTATTTGGCGGTAATTGCAGTTATGGTTTTTTTAAATTGAGCTTTCTATTATAATCAACTTACTAATCATAATAATGCGAGATAATCATCGAAAATCTCCGCTCTCTCGCATACGCCTGGACTATTTAATGTCATTCACGTCGTGCCGTATTGCCGTAACTAGGTAAACGAGAAATGTCAATATAAGTAGGTATGTTGATTTAAATGTTGTTTTGCTTCTTGTGTTGTTTAATAAGTAATAAATAATTTTTAAAATAGTGGAAATGAGACATTATGCGCTTGTTAAATAACATTTTTGTACAGATATTTGATATTTTCCATATAATATGTGTTCGAATGTTTAATATTACCGATCGAATTTAAGTTATACAACGAACACATTTCTGAAACGTCACTTAAAGAGTAAAATTGTTGAATAATTATCGAGAAAAAAAATTAACTATATTATGTATGGCATACGATTAGATATTTTACAGCATTTTTAGGAAAATCTGTTATGCTAGATAACGCCTGGTGTTACATTTTATTTACTCATTTACAAAATTGACAAACCCCTCTCCCGGTTTTAATATATTGAGCAGCCAACAAACAATTTATTGAGTGTATTAAAAAAATAAGAATAAACTTTTCTACAAAGATAGAAACGCCAAGAGAGAAAACGTTCTAGATGATGGAGAGCTTACAAATTGTTATATGCTTACGGGTTTCGCCACCATCATCATCTGTATTTGTTTACCAACAATGTTTTGTTTTGAACTTTAATTCCAGTTTTCAACAATTTTTAGTAGTTTGTAAGAGGTTTCTTACTTTTTTTTATGTAAAATATGTTTCTTCGTATTACTGTTATTATTAAATGAGTAATAAATACTTTGTTTGCCTCAAATGGGCTAAACAAGGATGGTGATCATCGGCAAGTAAACGAATTCCTCTAGTTTTGTTTATTTAGTGGACACACACTCTCTGTAGTATTCGCTGTATCTATCTACGTAAAAATATTTAATCTTGAGTGAATCATGTTTAGTATATTTCACCGAGTTTTTGACATTAATTCAACTAAAAACTTTCGGAAATATATTGACACAATAAACGTCTAAACAAGAATATGCCAGAACCCAGTAATGAAATTAACCGGTGAACAATATATCATATTACTGCCTTGTTAATTCCAAAAGTCATTAACTCGCATCGATTCATGGCAAAGGTCTGTAATTCATTTACTCGTTTTCCCCTATAAGAAATATCCTATAATTTGATTTAGTAACTTATTGTGTCCCGAGAAGGGCTATGTATTGGTTGGAATTATTTATGTAGTTTTGTTTTTATTTCTCTAATCAATTTCCTCGCTCGGCTGAAAAGAGTTACTTTTATGGAGAAAACTGCGTTTTATACAGCGTGTCCAAGAAAGTATGCAACATATGGGAAAGTTTTTTTATCACTGATTTCTCAGAAAATTTTATTCTTTAGAAAAGTTGGTGCATGCCTTAAAACTATAAATGCATATTTCATATTTCACCTGCGGCTAATAGTAAGGGAGTGAATGCAATTTTTTCGAAATTGCCTTAAGAGTACAGTACCTACCTTAATTATTAGAAATACAGCAAAATTTTATATGGAAATGTTCTTGCAAATTAGTAAGTTAGTCCAAATACGAAATTTGAGTTAGGTGTCACAATTTTTATTTTTTTTTGGTTAATCTCTATTTTCCTTTAAACGGTACACCTCTGGTCGATTTTTTGTTTACGCAATTTTAATATATTTATTAAATAACTTAAACGTGGGTTTATAATAAAAATGGATTAAGTAGTTGCAAACTTTTTGAAACCTTTCAATGTTACGAGTTGGCGTATTGCACGCCTACTTAAACACATTTTAGCCAAAAAAAAATTATGATAGAATCCAACTCTACTCATATTACTGAAAATAATTAATAATTTATTTGTCATTTTCACCCAGTACGCTGAACTCCAAAAACCTATTTTAAAGAAATGCATATAAAAAAAAATTTAAAATTGACACACCTAGCTCAACTTTCGTATTTGGACTAAGTTATTAATTTGCAAAAACATTTCCATATAAAATTTTGCTGTATTTCTAATAATAAAGCAATTTCGAAAAAATGGCATTTGCTCCCCTACTATTAGCCGCAGGTGAAATATGAAATATGCATTTATAGTTTTAAGAAATGTACCAACTTTTATAAATAATAAAATTTTCTGAGAAATCGGTGATAAAAACTTTCCCATATGTTGCTTACTTTTTTGGAGAGACTGTAGATTTCGGAAGGGTTATAATTGAGAGGCCTCTTTTTCTTATAAACTACAATACAATGATTGCATCTTGTACCATCTCAAACTTTCAATAATAAACAAAATTCACATTAAAAATCATTTAAATAAGTAGTGACACCAGGGGCAGGGGTTTAAAAATGTATCATAACCAATAAATCGTTTTGTTATAATAATAGGGCAAATTTTGCAACATTTCAGTGGAATTTAATAGATTCATTAAAAAATCAACATAAGTGTCAATTGGTCAAGTAATTTGTAAATTAAATAATTCTTGCATCTGCGCAGTGCGATGCAAAAGTGAGATTTATTGTAGTAACTTTTCATAAAAATAAAATTGATATTATAGTTAACTACCTAGTCATAATTTCAGATGTGTAGAATAGAACATTGGAAATATAAATAAGTATGTGGTGTTCCGCAGTTCATATGTTAAATAATTTAAAAAATATCATTACCATAGTCTTAGAACATTTCTTATCACTGTACAAAAATAGCAATACACGGTTATCACTCCTCTTTGAGGGATTATTGTTAAAATTTGTTGTGTAGTACCGTTATCGTTACCGTTATTATGTTCAGTATTTTTTCTGGTTCTAATGTTGAGTCAAGTTATATAGGCATCTTTGAAAAATTAGGAAAAAGAGTAGCAATAAAAATGCACAGTATAATATTACACAAAACGTAAAAACTGTTTGGAATAGCAGTTATTTTCATGAAACCATAAACGTAATTAAAAAAAAGATGTTCAACAACGGGGTTTAAACATATGCAATCTTGAAAAGCCCTCTGGTGATGACATAGGCAAGCATCAATAACACAAACCAATTTTGCAGCATCCTGGTGGTGATTTAAACATAGAGTATGGAGCGGCCCAGTACGGCGTCTTAAAACTGCATGTGTTGCAAGGGTGGGGGGGGTTATATTTTAAGTTTTTTTTCCATTATGGCTTTTACCGAATATACTTGGATTCATCTATAGTGGGTTGCCCAATATTTAAACTAAATTTACTAACATGTGCGATATAGGGAATCGAAAATGATCAAAAAAATATTAGGCAATTTCTCTGCGCCACTGTGTTGGAAACACAAAAAGGCGGGCATATACTTAATAATAATTGCGAGAATAGAAGGAATAAAGTCAATAAACCAGTTATGCGTTTTTACTGATGTACACATGGATGGAATATAGGCTTAAAAGGTAAATATAAAATAATTATGACAGAATTAGCGTCACCTCTTGATAAACACACCATTTAAGACCACAATAGGGTTTATTTAACACCTAAAAAGTGCACTACAAAACATAAATTGAATTATTGTGTTAGATATTTTACAATATTTTTTAAATAATAGTTTACCCTTTTTTATCTGATTTTTCAAAAAGCCTATTTATAGCTTTCATAGATATACGTAGAAGTTTTAAAAGTAAGTAAGATAAAAACAAATAGATAACATTCTCTGCCCGCCTAGGAAAGTTTTCTGGTATTTTTCACAATTTCCAAGAATCCTACATGACTTTATTTTTATAAAAATTCGATTTGCTTTGCCCCTTATTTCTTGATTTTTTTGCTAACATTGGATTTTCTGTAAATAACGTCAAGTGAGCATACAGATATGGAAATGAATTGTTTATTTTCCAAGTCAGATGACAATGAGCTGATAAGAAAAATAAAAACGGGCCTTGAGTACGTAGTTTTTATAGCACCTGTATCCACACCACCGTTCGACAGCGTAAATAGCATTAAACTTTAAAATTCAGTCGAAGCGGGAGGCGTGACACCAGGAGTACGATTAACGAGATTCGATGGAGTGGGGCAAACATAATCTCCTGTTTTTGTTGGCTTTGCGATACTTAATATTTTTAATCTTCCAACTTATTACGAGGATATGGGCGGACAAAGCTTTTTCATATCTGTAAGTACATTGCTGGTCTTGTCCTATTTGCAACGTATCAGAGCTGTTTTACGAATACTTTTACTTGATACCAGAATTTGTGAAAAGTATTAGAATTAACTTGTTTTCTTGAATCAATTATTGTATAATAGCCTCTTGTTTTTTTTTATATTTTTGTTATTTTATTTATTGTATTTATTTATTGTTATTACGAGCAAATACTAGTGATGCATTCGCCATTTCATTTTCTTATAATTATTTCGTTTATTCTTCATTTTCTCCAAAAAGCAGTATTTGTGTAGCAATTACCTACAGTTTTAAGTAGAAAAAATTAACTGATAAATTAATAAAAGCAAAAAACAAAATTTGGTAAAATTTGCCTACATTTCTTTTTCTGCTTTTATTAATTAAATCCAACCTTCATTCATTTTCATTTTAAACCATCTTTATTGTTCATAATATAGTATTAACATGTCATGTGAATTTACAATATAGTTTCAGTTAACTCTTGGTATAGTTACCAAGGAAATGTACCAGACAACGCAGGCGAGCGTCCTGGGTAAGTTCAACATGGCTCGGAGTTCATCAGATCGGCCAGTTCCAGTAATCTTTTACGGCTATTTTTGGATAAAACGAAGAAGTAACGAAATATTGATCAAAAAACGAAATGGCGAATGCGCCACAAATGTTTGCTCTTAAGAATATATATTTTAACTTAAATTAAGGTTTTTTTTTTTAAAGAGGAGTTTAAGTGATCATATGTGTGTCCTTTTATTAATTGAAAAGAGCACAAAGGAGAACAAACCTTTTAACATAAGTATTAAATGTGTATGTGTATACATTTAGGGACGAATGTTATTGTTTTAAACCGTTAATAAACTAAAAGCTTTTAACACAAGCATTGCGAGGGTTTGTCCCTTAAAAATATTTTAACATCAGAAGTACAAAGCCCGAGTATAATAATTTTCTGAATGCGAAAATTCTCGTCTCGACTTATATTTTTCCTAGCTTTATAATTTATATATATTATAATTTTATATACAAATAAAATATTGTCATGTTTGTTTTATATTATAATATAGTTGTGTCTGAATTATGAAATATATTCTTTACAATAAATATTATATTATTATTTAACTTTAAATTTATATTTAACTTATTATTATATTTAACTCAATACAAGTATTTACTTCTGAGTTTCGGAATTAAGTTTATACAAAAAAAATATATATATATTAACATTAAATGTAAACAAAAAATATTGAATAAACTTTTTATTATTATTATTATTATTTACAGAAGGGGCGAAAAATTAATTTTACATTCGTTGCCGTCTTTAATTTCCTATAACATATATTATATATTCTGACGTTTCGGGTTTGTTCCATACCATCAATCCTTAGGTAGGGGAAAGCGGGTCACAGTGACCACATTTTTCAATATTTTTCTTCTTAGTAGTGATTGGTTGCTCTTATTGATACGTATGACACAGGATGGGACAAAGTTTCTACTACATACCAAAACAATTTTAAAAAAAATTCAATTCTGTGGGATTAGGAAAAAATGGTCACTGTACCCCACAAGCGGGTAACAGTATACAGGGTGTACGGGAAAAGGTGGGAAATCTCCCGGATATGAAACAAACACGTGAAGAGAATACTACAAGTTCATATAAACTTTTTTCGTATCGGCCTCCTCTTCGGAGATATGGGCTCCCAAAGAGCTCCCATGGAATTAGGTTTTTGACACATAATTATTAAACCAACAGGTATATTTCAATTTTTTTTTCATCTGATGTATACTAGGTAAGACCCTTCAAATTACTATCCAAAAAAGTGTTGCGAATTACTCACAGCTGCAGGGACGGGCTAGCTGTGACACTAATGTGCCCATTTTTTTTACGCCCTGTATGATAAAAACTTCGGACAACGTTTTTTACATACCTTTAACTAGGCATTGACTAAAAATTAAGTACTCTTCATTCATGTCGCTAATCCTAACCGTTTTCGGAAAAACGTAATTTTTAACATATTTACATCATGTATAGCTTATTTCAATAAAAGATACATCGTTGTTCCTATAAATTATAAATGTTCACTTTTAACTGCTTAATATTAATACTTAATACATGATCGCATTAAAATGACGTTTTTCCGAAAATGGTTAGGATTAGCGACATAAATGAGTACTTAATTTTTAGTCAATAGTTAAAGGTATGTAAAAACGTTGTCCAAAGTTTTTATCATACAGGGCGGCGTAAAAAAAATGGGCACATTAGTGTCATAGCTAGTCTGTCCCTGCAACTGTGAGTAATTCGCAACACTTTCTGGGATAGAAATTTGAAGGGTCTTACCTGGTATACATTATATGAAAAAAAAATTAAAATAATAATACCTGTTGGTTTAATAATTATGTGTCAAAAACTTAATTATATGGGAGGTTTTTGGGAGCCCATATCTCCGAAGAGGAGGCTGATACGAAAGAAGTTTATATGAACTTGTAGTATTATTTTCTCCTTTTTTTTATATCCAGGAGATTTCCCACACACTGGCCTCTTAATTAGAAATAACATAAACAACGCCTGATAAGCGGTAATTTCAGCACATTATATCCGATAAGATCAATACCAAACCTTTAAATGGTTTGCAATTAGGAGGAACCGCCAGTATTTGAATGTGGCCGTACTAGCATCAATTTTTACTGTTGCTTCAACTTTAACATTAGAAAATACAAATACAAAAAATGTATTTTCAACTTTTCTTAAAAAGCTAAAGTTATATTCTTATGTACCCAATAATATTATCAACGTGATGAATAAAAAATGTTGTGGTTTTTTTGGTGGCAACTGGCAACCCTAACTAAAACAAATTATTGAACCCATTTGCCACTCCAAAAAAAGCAGTGGCCACTGTGTACAAAAAAAAACCCTCTCTTGGGGTAACTGGACTTTTTAATCGACACAACAAATACTGCCACGGACTGGCCATAGAGATTTTGATGTTTCTTTCCTTGATTATCTGATGATCAGGTCGAATCTGAATTATTATTATTAATTATTAAGTAATCTTATTTTTGTACAATTTATTGGTTTAGGTAAAGTATTTTTCAATTTAAGAGCTTGTGTTAAAGGTTTTCAACCCTCACTCGTGTGTTGTGACCCGTTAGCCGTTAGTTTAGCACTAACATGTGTTCGTCTGCTCCTTGTAATTACTATTTGTCACAAATTTGAATGTTGCACTTTTCTGTAAGTTTTTCATGCTCTTATGTAAAAAAGTGGGTTGGTTTTAACACCTAAATGAACGCTGAAGTTTGAGAAAATGCATTAAATTACAGAATTTAATAATAATAATTATATATAAATAAATATATAATTATAAGAAAATTTTTACAATAAACGTTAAGAAGTAAAGCAAAATAAGATTGTGATAAAATATCAAACAAAAATGTTAAAACAGGACTAATAAGAGCACGAAAAACGATCGTTTAGTCCGTTGGGTGACTCGACAAACTTGGCCACATAACGCGAATTGTATATACACTAAATGTTTTAATTCTTGTGGACATTTATTTTTAAAAAATGCTTGGTGATGAAAAGGAATTTTGGTAAACTATTTAAGCCAAAAGAAAAAATGTAATTAATTATGGTTTTCTATAAGATAAATCAACTACATTTTAAGCGACTTTAAATTCTAGTATCTTCTTTAGTACCTACCTACATTTTTTGTTGATCGATGCCTAATGTCAATTTATAAGTTAATCAAATGCAATAAGCTTCGCTACTTACTAATTTGGTGTATTCATATTCTACTACAGGGCAAATAGTTACTTATGTATACCTGTCATAATAATTTTATAACAACCTGAACTTTACGAAAGGAAAAAAGTAATTTTATCAGCCTTTTTCAGTTTTATTTACACTCTATATTTTGGCTCTTCAATTAAACAAATACCCATTATGACATGTGACATAAGATCAAGGAGCTTTAAAGGCGCCACACTAAATATGAAAACGACCTGGCTTGTTAAAAGTGCAGTTGTAATGATTATTTTTCCAGAAAAAATTTAGGTCGCTAAAAATAAATGTCTACAGGAAGCAATATCGCTTGTTAATGTAAATTGGTAATTAGACAATAATAAATACCAAATGTACCTATTTATTTTTTCTATAGAATTATAGCAAATATATTATTATATTTAACCTTATAGTGATAGTTATTGTGTTCAGCATTTTGCTGTTTCCCTGGCGTCACCTAACGGATCTGTACCTACTGTAAATTTAGAATATTTCATTTTAAATCTATAATACCATATACATTTTGACTTGGGAGTTTCATTATAAATATATATCTTCCATGAAACTGTTCCTAGTTTTATTTTATCCATATTTATGTACAGGGCTGGATTTAAGAACTGTGGGCTCCTAGGCTGAACCTTTAGCCGGCGCCATACGGTGAAAAAAATATATTTTTTAATTAACCTAGAAAAACCGCATTTTTAGCAATTATCCAAGTAAATACTTAAAAATAAACCGTTAAAGTTTATTATTAACTTATAGGAAATTTACGTGCCACATTCCTATACAGTATTTAGAATTTGTTGAATTCATGAGATGAAGAAAACACTCAAGGTAAGAAACATTAACCGCAACGCGCTTGCCTACTGTAATATATTCTGTACCAAAAAAAGACATAAACAAAACAGACACGTGTTTTTAGAAGTCTGACGCCGTTACCTGACCTATTTTTGCTCTTGCGTGCATTCAGTTCCGCCACGTGCAGGCAACCAGCGTTTCGTTTTGTGCCTTGAATACTCGAAAAGGGTCTATTTTACTTTTAATATTTTAAAATTATATTTTTGTATATTCAGTATGACCAGTAAAGTCCGCATCATATGGAATTTTTTTTATTAATAACTTTGAAATTTGACTTTGGCATCAAGTTCTGCTTCGATCGAGATAAAAATGAAGCAAAAAAATAAAAGTCCAAAAAATAGTTCAAAAGTAGGGTTATTTCTGAAAGTATCGAACAAAATTATTAGAAAAAGTTTTTTTAAATGTAGTTTCTAGCCCACATGCAAAATGTTAGCTGCATAAGATAATTTTGATTTTTTACCCATATTTTGTAAATTGCACCACTTTTGCAAAATAAGACTCAACGCAACCTACATAAAACTTCTTAGTTTTGACAATGTTTTATTTCAGATACATTTTCTTTAAAGTAGGGTCATATTAAATGTGTGTTTTTCTACAAAATCAAAATTGGGCTATTAATATTTGATCGCATGTAATGCAAAGTTTATTTGTTTTTGACCCTGTTTAAGGTAACTTCATAAAATAAGTATTTTTGAAAACGTAGTTTGTGTCTGAAAGTAATACACCTTAATATTAAGACAAAAATGGGGATTTTCACTACTCCATGTGCGTGTATTCTGAGAATTCACATAACCAGGCTTCATCCGAAAAAATGTCAGGTTTAATAAATCATTTCTTTCCAATAAATTTTGGGTAAACCATTGAGAGTAATTCCTGCTTCTTTCAAAATCTGCGGCTTGTATTTCTTGAAATACTTGCACTTTATAAGGAAATAAATTTAGCTGCTTCTTATGAACAGTCCTGCATGTTCCATAAGATCTTCCCACTTCTTGAGACAGGCGTCTTATACAATTTGTTGGCGTATTTTGCATTATTTCACGAACGTTTGCAACAGGTTATTCTGGTCTTACAGATTACAGATACTGCTCCTTTTTTGTGTTTTATAGAACCTGTTTTCCTAAACACAGCCACGGTTCTTTTCAGGCAATGATAAAAATCCCCAGCAATAAAAACAACGTTAGGAAAATGTTCGTGAAAATCGTCCATGCACAAACTCGGATTGTATTGCCACTCACCATTTACTCTAACCCCGTTTCGAAAATACGCTTCAACCATGAATGTTTTGTGCTGTTCCGTAAAGCCCATTGTCCATTGTGTGAATTGTTCAAGAAATTGGAAAAATTAGCGATGAATCAAATGACTTGTATTGTAACGACTGTCAAAGATGACGGAATAACTGACACAGAAAAATAAAGGGTTTATTATAACTGATTGATTGTTAATTCAGGTAGTTACTGACACCCAACAGGTATTAAACTCTACGGCTAAGCATTACGTCCTTAGATGCAAGGCCCTCTTTGATGCAAATAATTTTTGCTCGCACGGTACTAAAACCAAAACCTTGATTTTAAAAATTGTCGTAGAATAATTTTTCATCTTGGCATACCTAATACCCTTTGTGATACAGGCCTATAAGGTAGCCTATGCTTAGATCCGGCACTGTTTATTTACCATGTTTACTACGGAGTAGTGCGAAGGCACTAGTAAAAGTGTCTTACTACTCTTCCTCCCTTACCTTCAAGGCACTTGCGTCTGTGCAGTATTCTTTTACACTTTATTTCATTACGTAAGGAGTATATTTTATGGTAATCCCCATAATTTATTACAAAGTAATAACAACATAATTAGGTCTTAATAAAACAAAGAACGTTTTACAGCAAGAATGTTGGCACATCCACTAGAAACACAAATACAATACTAGTAAGTTATATATGGTGGAGTATCAGCGACATCTTTGTATACTACTTAGAAGTAAATTGTATGCTTTCACGAATCGACTGTGCTTTGAACCGATGACCCAATATTATTGAGAAGATTTCTTCATGACACAGGAAAGAGGTTCACTAAAATCCAACCAGTTTTACATTGATTTTATAAACAAACAAGGCAACTAGTTAGATCTCTTGTAAACAGATCCCGTTTTACAGAGGATATATAGTTCGTTCAATGAAACGTTGTGGAGATTGATAGCAGAAAGTGTGCATAACATTTTTTGTAACATTTCGTTTCAAATAAATTTTTTCAATTTTCTTTCTATATTTCTGTTTTTAATAATGCGAAAGTTTTTTGGCTTAACAACAATTTAATTGATCTCGTCTATTTGTAATCACGTGGGCAATAGCATTCCAATGACAATAACATTACACTTATAAATAACAGCCCATCGATATGATCAGGTCATTTCATTATACGTTATTACCATAGACTTTTTTGACACTTCTGGTAATTGTTACAATTAAAAAGGGACGTTACTTTTTAACATGATTACCATGTACATATTTTTAGACACTCTATCCACAAAGTTTTTTGTTTATTTCTTGTTTTATAATTATGATGTTCATGATTAAAAGAACAATTTTTTTAAAAATAATCAGGCAATAAATTATTTTTAATTTTATTTATACGTATAGGTATATATTTTTATTATTCATTTTAAAACCCTTAACTTTATTAATTTATTATTAACACTGTTTTCACATACCTACTAAATAAAAAACTAAATTTCAGACATTCAACCAATCTAAATTTTTTAACATAAAATTTATTTTTGTATATTTGTCACAATTTAAAATAATCTGCATTGCCTTATTTTGTAAAATTTGTAATTTGTCAAATATTTCCTCACTAGCACAATACAAAATGGAAGAACAATAAAGAAAATGTGGTAATATAATAGTATTAAATACAGTTTTTTTAGAAAACAAACTTAAATTAGAACTGATTCTTTTAAAATAACCTACTTTTCCGGCAATCTTCGATGTAATACTTTTAAAATAATTAAAATACTTTTAAAAAATTAAAATTTTGAATCAATGATTATCCCTAAATATTTAAAACTGTTTACTAATTCCAATTTTTCACCATCAATTACAACATTTATACTTTGACAATTTAAATTATTACCCATAACCATACATTTAGTTTTTGAAATATTTAATATTAATTTATTTACTTTTAGCCAATTTAATAATATATTTATTTCAGAATTTAGAGTACCTATTTAGACTTTAGACCATCAAAAATATGTAAAACATTAATGTAACTTAAACATTTTTAAAACTAAAGGCATATCATTGATGTATAAAATAAATAATATTGGACCTAGTGTACTTCCTTGAGGAACACCTATATTATTTATTTTTTCATTTGAATATGTTTTTGATATTTTTGTTTTTTATATTTTATTTAAGTCTTAAAAGTTTTTTAAATTGTTCTGTTTATCATTACCTAGAACATTTTTTAAGGAAGAGGACATTTTATCGATCTTAGGATTATTTTTCCAACAGAGGATACTTTTCAATTAAGTCTTAGTTAGACAATGTCTTTGATACCCAAACATTATTTAATGACAGAATTTTAATTTTAATTGAAACCGATATTTACAAGAATTTAGTTTCATACGAATATTCTTGTCATTTATTTCTACGTTAGGCAACTTCACTATATGTTACTAAGTCAATAACGCTTACGTATTCATGAAATCATGAACACAAACGAAACAGCTGTTTGATAATGAAATGAGTTAAATTTTATTCCTGGTCAAAACGCGATATAACACATATTTATCGTGTAAACTGTATTTAATTCACAATTTTCTCGATATGTCGATGCAATCGTAAATTTTCGTTGCTTCAGTTTGCCGTTATAATTTTCCTTTCGATCTTCGTCATTACACCGTTAATAATTATGTTGAAAAATATTGTTGTTTTGTGTATTACAATTGTATCGGCAAAAGGTGAGAATTATTTAATTAAATAACATTTATTTTATATCTGACTCTATATATTTATACGTAGATTATATTATATTATAATAATTATTAAAAATATACCGAAAAAAGAAAAGGTCAACAGGTCAGTGCGTCTCGCTATTAATCACAGAAAATAATTTACCACAAAAATACCATTTAACAACAATAAAAAAGGGTTTCTTAAAACATACCTACATTTTTTACTATTAGTTTTAACCCCAAAAACAACTTGCAAGTCCTGAAATGTTTTTTAAGGGTAGAAATTAAAATTTACAACTTACATCATTAGAAATGAAGTAGATACCTAGTCAGTTTCTGCAACAAAGAATAAGAGAGAGGCATATATCATAAAATAAAAAGTAATGGGTGATTTCGGAAGAAGCAATAATTAAAAACATACAAGTATAATTGAAAAAAAAACAGGGTCGGATTAAGAAACGTAACAAAATTTAAAATACTATGCATGGACCTTTATAGTATTTACCACATAAGAATGTATGTAATAAGGTAAAACATATTTGTCAACCTTTAATTTAAAAGTCCTTAATTTGGAAAATACCTCGTTACCACAATCCTTACATTCATAAGAGATGGATGTAATGGTCATTTATTTAAATGCACATGACGAAGATACATAATATTCTCATCTAACTCTTTCAGCAGGGAAAGCGCCTACATACAGGGTGTTATTTAAGTATGTGGCCAAACTTCAAGGGGTGCTGCTTTAAGTGATTTTAAGAAGAAAAGTTCATATAAACATGGGTCCGAAAATGCACAATTTTTACGATACAGGGAGTCAAACTTTTACAAAAAATCGGATGTTCGTAACAATACTCTTTTATTCGATTTTGTTGAAATTTGGCAATTCTGTTTGTAATAATAAGAGGATAATTTTGCCTCAATTAGATTAAAATTATTTAGTCCAGTGGCGTCCCGGAAGACAGCCCAACTAATATTTTGACAAAAAAATTGCGTGCCACTGACTTTTTTTAAAATTATGTATTTTTTTCGAATTAAGCAACGACAAATACAACTATTTTATCTCCTCAGTTTTTTCATATCTTGCTTTGTTTTCGAGAAAAAAAATAAAAACCACTTTATTGCATGTCCCCGGGACAATAAGAGTTATAGTTGTTACTTTTAAAACATTGCATAACTTATTACCTTATGCGATTATTTTATGTTAATTTCTTTTATCGAAAATAATTTTAATCTGTGCAAAAAAATTCAAAAGAGGACTTTCGTGTAGTTCTAATTGCTTAATAGTTTGTAAGTAGTTTAAATTTTGTACTCTTATTGTCCCGGGGACATGCAATAAAGTGGTTTTTATTTTTTTTCTCGAAAACAAAGCAAGATATTAAAAAACTCAGGAGATAAAATAGCTGTGACGCGCAATTTTTTTGTCAAAAATATTAGTTGGACTGTCTTCCGGGACGCCACTGGACCTAATAATTTTATTCTAATTGAGGCTAAATGATTCTCTAGTTATTACAAACAGAATTGCCAAATTTCAACAAAATCGAATAAATGAGTATTGAGATATTTACGAACATCCGATTTTTTTAAAAAGTTTGACACCCTGTATCGTAAAAACTATGCATTATCGGATCCATATTTATATGAACTTTTCCTCTTAAGATCACTTAAAGACGCATCCCTTGGAGTTTGGCTACATACTTGAATAACACCCTGAATGTGAAATATGTGCTACACCTAATGCTGTATAGATGGCATATTTTTCTTTGGCACAGGCATATCTCTTTGACCCGTGTTTCTTTTGGTTTTTATTCAGCAACATCGGAAACTCGCAGAGCTGTCACAATCCAATCGTCATTTTAATGTTTAAATTAAAATTTGTTCTTCAAGGAATATTTTTGTGCATTTTCAGTGTTTTTAGAAAGTGTTATGTCATTATTTTGATTATTTTGGGTTTATGAGATATTTTGGTACCTATATTGTTGAACTTTGTATGTCTGTAAAGTGTTCTCTACGATTCTGAGTAATCAGAGAATCAGAGTGGTCTGACATAAATATCGAATGGCCATTATACCGTGCGAGCAAAAATTATTTGCATCAAAGAGGGCTTGGATCAAAAAACGTAGGGCTTGGTTTAGATCACAATGATATGGGGACGATATATCTAACCAAATCTAGGTTAAAATTTTGTCAAATTCATATTATGACATAATATGCCAAACTAATGAGTAATAAAATAAGTAAACAAATACAGGTTTATTTTTGTTGTTTACAAAATTAACAAAGTAAGAATATACCGAAAGAAAAAGAAAAATAATTACATAAATTGCTGAAATTGGCCACCGCCATGCTCCAAGCATAAATTCACACGTCTCTTCATATTTTCGAAAGTGTTGAACAGCATCTCTGGAGAAATGTTACCACATTCTTGGATAATCCTTTCTTGTAGTTGTTCTAAATTTGCAACTGGTGTTTTAAAAATAGTGTTCTTTAAATGAGGAAAAACTAACTAATCCATAACCGTTAAACAAGGTGATCTAGGTGGGAATTCAATGTCTTATCGAAAACTGATCAATCTGTCGTCGAAAAAATTGAGTAAGTAGTTAATAGTTTTGGCGGCTGTATGGGCGGTTGCACCGTCCTGTTGAAAATATTCAAAACGTAGTTCGTCGTCAAGTAATTGCTCCACAAATGAATTCAAAATATTGTCTCTATACCGCTGTGCTCTAACTGTGTCATGGATAATAGGACCAACAATTTTTCTTCGGGAAACAGCTAACCAGACACCAATTTTTTGAGGACTCTACAAAAAAATGGGGATTTTCACTACTTCATATGCGTGTATTCTGAGAATTCACATAACCGGAAAGGTGGAACCAGGCTTCATCCGAAAAAAATGTCAGGTCTAATAAATCATTTCTTTCCAATAAATGTTGGGTAAACCATTGCCTGCGTCTTTCAAAATCTGCGGCTTGTATTTCTTGGAATACTTTCACTTTATAAGGAAATAAATTTAGCTGCTTCCCTGCATGTTCCATAAGATCTTCCCACTTTTTGGGACAGGCGTCTTATACAATTTGTTGGCGTATTTTGCATTATTTCACGAACGTTTGCAACCTTACTGTACAGATGGTCTTCCTGCTCCTTTTTTGTGTTGTATAGAACCTGTTTCCCTAAACACAGCCACGGTTCTTTCAGACAATGATAAAAATCCCCACCAATAAAAGCAACGTTAGGAAAATCTTCGTGAAAATCGTCCATGCACAAACCCGGATTGTATTGCCACTTACCATTTACTCTAACCCCGTTTTGAAAATACGCTTCAACCATGAATGTTTTGTGCTGTTCCGTAGAGCCCATTGTGTGAATTGTTCAAGAAATTAGAAAAATTAGCGATGAATCAAATTACTTGTAACGACTGCCAAAGATGACGGAATAACTGATTGATTGTTAATTCAGGTAGGTACTGACACCCAAAGGTATTAAGCTCTACGCCTAAGCATTACGTCCTTAGATGCAAGGCCCTCTTTGATGCAAATAATTTTTGCTCGCACGGTACTACAAATGACTTATATGTGATAAATACCATACAAAGGGAAATTATTAGTAGGAAATTTAAAAAAATAGTCTATTTCATTGGCAGCTTAAGGGCGGCTCCTGTGACTGCTCCCCCTATACATGCTTTCTAATGGAGGGAACACATTTTTTCATGCTTTGTAGTATACACGTATATACCTAAGGAATGGTTGGTTTTTATGAGTTAGGGCTTGTGTGTAAATTTATTTCTATTTCTAACAATATTATCTGGGACATTCAATAAAATGTACAAATAATTACTTTCCTAGCTGCACGCTCATATGACGACCCATGGCGTGGAAGATTTTTTCCCCATTACCCCAGCGAACTAGATTCAAACCCTGCAGTAGTTAGTGATAAAAATATGCAGTCCCATCATGGGGCAGCCATGGGTGTCGCAGATAAAAACTGCGATGATGCAAAGGTAAGTACTTTTTCATACATTTTTTATAGGTATGTATCGGGCGGTCAAAAATGGCAGTTGGTTTAAAAACAGTTTTTTTTTGCAATCAAGAATCATCTCCAAAAACTTTGCCATAATTTTACGACAGTTTTTTTTTGAAAAGTTTAAAAAGTTAATAATAAAAATTACATAATTATTGGTATTGGTAAAATAAAGATATGCAAAAATAAAAAAAACTTGAATACAAAGTAAAAATAATTTAATTGAAACATGTATTGTTACGATCAACAAAATTTGAATTCATACACGACAGTTAGAAGGCTCCCAACAACGATGTGATCTGCGCAACAAATACGTTAAAACTAAGACTACGACCAGTGTTGCCGCAACCAGATTTTAAAATGTACTGACAAGCAGCTGGAAAATGTACTAGAATGTACTAAAATTTCAGGTAAAATGCACCGTTGGGGTTGGCACAGAAAATACTTTTTTTTTGTAAATTTAAACTTTAAGAAATTTAAACAAATCCGGTATTTCACACTATATTTATATTATTTTAACGTTTTAAATACATAAAACCTAGTAGATATTAAACATATATACCTAACAGATCTATATGTTAATGATAATCTTAATCCTACAAATAAAAAAATTATAAAAATAAAATGAACAGTTGAATAAATAGTTATTATTTAGCTAAATTTTTTTTGGTTAATTTTGGCGGTGGTTGCCAATCCCAGCAAGTTTTCTGTCTTAATAACTCTTTTGTTAATAGTAAATTGTGGCATGTGGAAGTTTCCAATAAATTTCGGCTTCGACTAAACTAACTAAACATAATAAATCGCATTAACCTACACTAAACGGGGAATCACATTTTGTGACGACAAAACCAGGGCTGCTGCCAGAGGTAGAAACATTTTTATACAATCACAGAAGACAGATTTTATCCGCAAATAGGCGCGTTCAGAGGAGTGAATATAGACGATTTGATAGTTATAAAATTAACGTTTTAAAAATGAATTGTTGGTTTGTATTAAATAATATATCAACATTTTAATGAAATGAAATAATTTTATTTTTAATTATTTTGTTCCCCTTCGAAAATGGGAAAATGTACTAGAATTTAGGTAATTTTTGGTAAAATGTACTTTTGTACTTTGCTGTCTAAAATGTACTAGATTTAGTACAAATGGACTGAAACGGCAACACTGACTACGACGCCCGGCGATTACCGATCGCTACGAACCCCCATCAACGCCTTGTGGATTATAGGTTCTAACGGATACAATTCGTTTTTGGGGACACTGTTATGCTTTCTTAATTGTAGAGACAGTGCTTTACTTATATTAATAACAATAACCTATAATTTTTAAGAAGGATGACAGGATTTATTTACCCTCAATAATAATTTTTAATTGTTTTTAGTTAGGTTTTTTGATTATGTTTAATTTTATTTGTTTTGAATCACCTTATCAACCATTTTACAACATTTGTTGTAACATATCAAATATTTTTGTGGGTTCTTCTTGTGTTAGGTTATGTAAGTCGATTTTACTTTAGCTACGTTTGTTTCGCATTATTTTCACAACAAACAGAAACACTGTTTCGATAATGTATCTATAGTAATTACTGCGACATAATTTACGAAACAATATAGAAACCCAATTCTAGAAATTGTGTCTCGACTCCATTTTGAACTAGAATAATATTATACGCATTCTAGAGGCCATTTTGACAAATGAACTTTCATCTTGTTAAAATTGGTTTTAATTCAACTCCTGTATCTTGTTCCTCTTTTGCAATAACTAAGTGAAATAAATCATGACTGATTAGGTCAGAACCTCTAGTTGAGTAGTTATGAAAATTAGAATTTAAGGAAAAACTATCCTTGTTTTTATGAATTTCGAGCAGTTGATAGAATATAAGCAGAGAAGGTAGATGCATAGGTCCAAACCTCTTAAAAAGGGGCTTACAATGGTCCAAGTAACCAGCATCGGCAATCACTCGAACAACTTTCTTCTGCTATCTAAAAGCTTTAATGGCCTATGAAGAATTACCCCACAATGCGACACCATAACTCAAATGAGAATGAAAAAGTGCAAAATAAACAGTTAAAAGGGTAGATGGATTAACTGAATTTTTTAATCTGCGCAGGACAAAGGTAGAGGATGCTAGTTTTTTGTAAGATATTTACATGTGCGGACGAGTTTAATCGATCATCCAGTGTGATACCCAGTAATTTTGCCGATTTACCACAAGCAACAGTGTTACGTATTGGTAGAAACAATAATATGCTGTGTTTTTCGAGATTAAGCTGTAGGTCATTATTTGCTGCAAACATGTCGTGGACTCTAGATTCTAAAGATGACCTGCTCCGCGGTATGCTCATAATGTCCTCATCGGAGGTAGTAAATGATATACTGTAATTCCATGCGATAATAATATGATGTGCAATTAGTCACTAACAAAAAGAGGTAAATTCAAAATTCAACCTATATTTTTTTTAATGTTCATGCTGTTTTCACCCAACATTAATTCTGCCTAATAATCGAGCTTATCGAATTATTAAGTTACAATCATTTAAACAATGGTTTTATTTTTAATTACATTATTTATTGCAGTTTAATCTTCACGTTGACTGGTTAAATGATACGAGAAACTACACTTGTTACGAGGATAGAAAACTGTACCAACCCAATCCAGAATGTCACCCCATCTACTGTGAGGATCATATACCATATGGATATGTTGTAAGAGAAAAACAATAATATGGGGTCAAAGTTAAGAAAGTTAAGAAATAGCCTTTCAAATAAAGAAATTGATTTTAAAATATAGGGCATACGCATAGCCAGTGGCGGACAGGACTGCACCAAAGAAGGGAAGGGGGGCACATGACCTAAATTGTTTTTAGAAGTGAATAGGTACAATAATACAAAAAAAATGTTACTCCAAAGCAAGTACATACATTTATTAGGCAAGAGAGAACTTACAAATAAAACTATAAATAACATATATACAAAACGTAACTTCTATGTACAGGCTGTGTTTTGATTTTGAGAAACGATTGATTATATTTTCTGTGTCAATATTTAAAAAAATCTAAAGTACAAGTAGCGGGGCAATTGCCCCCATTGCCCCCCCCCCCCCCCCCCCTTAGATCCGCCACTGCGCACAGCTATAAATTCTGTGGTAATAGGGAGCATTACAGGACCAACCCAACTAGCATTTTTACGTCGCACGCGACGTTCTATTTTTAACCTGACGTAGGAATCTTACGTCGATCTGACTTCGCTATTACCACAATTTATACCAATTTAGTAAACAAAATAAGGGTTGTAAGCACGTCAGCATAGAATTTCTGCACCTTATAAGTAACGGATTGCAGTAAAGACTGACGTCATCTTTGGGTTACTTTAATTGTCTACAGGATTTTACCACAATGGTGGCATAAGTTAGATAAATACGGATAAATATCTTTATTTGATTAATCTGCACGGGTAAACATACTCGGTCACTAAAATAATAAATAAATAATTAAATAAAGCCTTTATTAAATATAAATCAATTTATAAAATAATTATGTTCAAATTACGGCGAGATCTAGCGATGGTCATCTAACCGCTGTGGTAGGAATAAATAATTAAGTGAATTGTAAATTTTAACAGCATTATATGTGAAGGAACGCTGGAACAGTGCGGTCCTGTGTTTTGGAACATTAAACCTTTGATAGTGACGTGTGGGTCTATCATGAATGGCACTTCTACGAATAAGTGAATAAGTTTTTTAAATAGATAATAATATTCTGGGTTGGTTATTCGATAAAACAGTTTTGTGTACCAATGTGGCTAAATGTCAAGAAAATCGGCTTTCTTAATTCAGCCATTCTGAAGCAAGAAACAGCGGTGTGTCGTGATCAAACTTTTGAAAGTTGTAACAAAATTTTAAGAAAGCATTTTGCAATTTTTGTAAGGTATTCTTTTCCCTAATAGTCAAAAGAATATAAAATATGACCAGCTGACATTTTGTGGGTTGTTTTAATAAAATATGAAGGTTGCATTAGAATAAAGTTGTTTAAAATGTTGAAACGGAAGACTGTTAAAAGTTGACAATATTAAAAACTTAAAAACTGAGCGCTACTTAATTGATCAAACTCGTGGAATAACTTGGATTAATGTGAAAACTTACATAAATTAAACTACCATCTAATCATTCAAAATAGGTAAAGTTTAAAATTCTAGATCAAATAGGGGCGGTTTCAGTATTTTGTTTTATGTTTTTCCAAACACAAACTTTATTTCTTTGACACGAAACCCTAAAATTGGCTTCCGTCAGTAAAATATGGCGGAGTCACTTCATTACCTAAAATGGTTTAAGTACAGCACGTTTCAAGGAAGAATTAGGTAGTTGAATACAAATGACTAATAGACGGAATAAGTTAAAAAATAGGTATACAGTAATCGTGCATTGGTAATAAAAAGTGCAAAATTTTGACTTATTATTCCTTCAAGTCAAAAAAATTATTTTTCGTATGTAGTAACATTTTTACGTTCCGCCGACCATTTTTGAAATTACCGTCTGGTAATTGCCAAGTGACAGGCAACTGTAAAGTGTGTGGAATATATTATTTTGGTTTTAAGTTTTCGATAGTATAGCGTAGGTACTATATATTTATAGTCACGGTTTCTAAACATTATGTGACGTCACAGTATACAGTTATTTATTAAAAACAAAATTAAAACTAAAAACACCAAAGGACAAACTCTGAGGTTTAACTCACCTCAAATTTCTCCAAAACTAAAAGTAACGTTAACGTCAACCTTTAGGTCACTAGAGGACATCTAAAAGGACCTTCACAAATGCGACGTGTGTGCGATTACTTTTAGCATCACAAATACAACCTCAGCATTTTTAGGTCAGATTACTACGTTAAAACGACGTAAAAGCCAATGACTATTCGCGACCCAATTCTGAAAGAAACTCAGCGACATCTACACGACGTAGTTTAGACGGTAAATACTAACTTGACGTATTAAGTACCTGTAGTAAGGAATTGTTTTACGTAAGGTTGCACCAACATTGACGTCAGACCTAGTTCATATTATTATTATGTAGTCCCGAAAATGCTAGTTGGGAATGGCGTATCTATGAGGGGATTGTCGCAATTGGTGAAATGTATCGTTAATTTTATATATTTTTAATTTACTGTTAAATATTACAGAGATAGAGAAAATAAATAGTTCCGTTTAATAGATAACATAGTGTCCACGAAAATAATTAAAAAGTGAATATTGTGACATATCGGACAAGTGTGTAACTGTTTTTTATATTGGAATACACAGAGATCCAAGCACAATGGATATCCTGGGGCGGGTAGACCACGACAGCCGTTTCATCCTTGTTAGGGCTCTACGGGCAACCCGAGCAATCCCGACAACGGTGGTAAGATAACGGTAACGGATAAAAGGATTGCGCGCATTCTAGTGGGTGCCAGCGTTTATCTGTTTCTAGTCTGCAAAACGGCAGATGTTCTGGAGAAAACGAAAATAGCGTTGCCTATACTGGATTACGAGTGTGACTGCCTTTTATATTGGAGTTAATAACGCTTTGATTTTCCAAAAAGGCTTTTAAAACATCTTACCGCCGTTGTCGGGATTGCTTGGGGTATGGCCGTATGGCTGCCGGTAGAGTCCTAACAAGGACGAAACGGCCGTCGTGGTCCACCCGCCTCAGGGTATCCATTGTGCTTGGATTACTGTGTATTCCAATAATATAAAAGACAGTTACACACTTCTCCGATATGCCACAATATTCACTTTTTAATTCTGTTTAATTTTATATTCTTATATTCTTTAGGCCCACCACAAATGTATGAACCATTCCATTACCTACACAGAAACTTTATCTACATTGTAAGTATATCATGCTTTAGCACTTGCGGATAATTTTTTTTATATAATAACGATTTTTAAAAAGATTTTTGACATTTTCGGAATTTCGAACCTAAATTATTGTCATGTAGTTTTGGACTGAGATCCAAACGACCACACGACGCCGACGAACGAAATTTTACTAGTGGTTTTGTGGTTTATCTCATGAAAGTTACACTTGCGGAGGACCCCTTCACTTTGTCTGTCTTATAAACTGGCGCATTGTCGTTAAGAACTTTATTTTTTCATAAAATACGAAATAAGGTATTTTCCTTTTGCTTCTGTTCAACAGCAAAGTAAAGTAAATATCTTATCTTATCTTAGCTAAATTGTTAAAGGAACGTTCCAAGAACAACTTCGTATTTTTGGTCAAGTATACTAGGTATTTAGACTATGTTTATAATTTTTATTTTTCGTTATGAACAAGTAGTGTCCAATATTTTAAATAATTATAATAAGATTGTAACCAATTAGCTAGAACACACTGACATTTTAAGCTACTCGTGTTAATGATTATTATTATACTAGGGTGATTTACAAACTACATACATAAGAACAGTTTGTTCATCTTTATAAATAATTTTATTATAAAAGCAGTGGCGGTCCCGGGAGGGATCGCTCCCCCCCTGTTAGTTATCCCAAGACACTATTTAAGTATGAACAATAATATTAATAACCTGTTTGTGGGATAAAAAGATTAGATTTTATTTAATAAGCAGTTTTTGTGTCTTTTCGTTTGTTTTTTTAAATAAAAATTTGTAGGTAAAAAACACTACGCCACTTGATGATTTTCCAGGCATAAAAAATTTTGTGGCGTAGATCAATAATCTGAAAACACTAGTTGTAGGTACCAGAAACGTTTACTTTTTGAGATATTCCTTCCTAAAATGCCATTTTTTAATGGGTTATGTCACCACTGTACAATTTTCCAATTTTTCTTCTTTATTGCAAATAAATCGCCATTTTTTTATGTTCGACAATTCTTCGTCTTCGTCGTTAAAATTTCAAAGAAAAGAGCACATTTTATTGGTTTTTAAAAACCTGTTATTGATTTGCTTTTGGTTCGTAATAGCATAGCCTACTATGCAAAATGATTTTGTTGTGTTGAACGAACCAAAGGTTATATTTTATTTTGGTTAGGTTTAGCTTCAAAGAAGGAAAAAAGTATCAAACTGCATGGAACACGACCCATTTTACTAATTTTTTCCTAATTCTTAAAGAAGAAACATTTCAAAAGCCAAGCATTTCCGGCGAAAATCGTTTTTAGATTCGTAATCTACGCCCCAAAATTCATCAATTATAATCATATATCATAAATTTTGGCGTGGTCAGCGTGTAAAAGATTTTTTTTTGTAACACACTATAACCCGACGACTGGTTCAGCCCAATACCTATTTGCTAGTGTCCGACCGAAACAAGATTTTCAGCCGAAACCGAAACCGTAACTTATTTACACATGTTAAAAATTCTATTGTATACTGAAATCTAATGTCTTTTTTTACACATATACGGACAGTGAACTTGTGTTAAATGAAATAGAAAACAATAATTGAAATATGTACAGCAAGATATCTATTTATATAGGCAACACGGCCTACTAACTCACCTAAAGTTAGCTGAACGGTGCGCGACAATTCACGAACACAGAGTTTCGAGGCGCACCCGAAGTTTCCGCCGATTTTTGGACGAAACCGAAACTGTCACCGAAACTAGATTTTTTGACCGAAACTAGCCGAAACCGAATCTTTGGTCGGTCTCTACAGTATTTACGCCATAAAAGTATACATGCTTCATACTTTACAGGTACTCACTCTTTATTATTTTAGTGGATATCATAGACCTCTCTGGGCACAATGGGGGGAATATAACTTCTGTCCCAAACAAAGATACTTGCATAACATGGAACATGGTGCTGTAGTAATGTTGTACCATCCCTGTGCAGATAAGAATGAAGTTGATAAGTTGAGGAAGATTATAAATTGTTGTCTTTATCGGCACATTATTTCTGCTTATAATCTGCTATGCAAAGAAAGGGTAAGTTAAAAAATATTTTATTAAAAAGTATTTCGTAAGTTACAGTAACCAAGCATATTAGTCCATTATATATATTATTACAATTTTTTATAGTTAATAAAAGCTGTAGGCATTTCTTTGTTACTATAAAAGAGCGGACCAATGATACTGCCCTAGGGCACTCTTCGTTGCAATTATAACCTATATATATCGCACTGGCACAGGCGCGGATCTAGGATTTTGCCCGGGGGGAGGGGGGGGGGGCAAAAAGCTAAAATAAAATAGCGCCGCAGGCGAAAATGTTTTGGGCGCCACGCCCTTTTTTGAATCATGGTGCTTGGTTTTCAAGTGGGAAAAATAAAAAATACAAAAGAAAATTACAAAAACAAAATTTTGCTCTAAATTTGTTAAAATTTGGACGTATAGTTCAAAAAAAATGTTCGGGCTTTTCGCCTACCCACACTGACACGGGTGCCCCGAAAAGTTTTTGCTTGCTCAGGGGGGGGGGGCGGCTTGCCCCCCCCCCCTGTATCCGCGCCTTTTGTTGTAAAGGAATGAATACTAAATGTACCTGGCGCGAGTTAGAAATATATCGATCAAAAGTCAACGTTGCCAACTTCTATTCGAGAAATTCTAGCGCGATTCACGTTCCAATCTCGCTGCATTCCCCCTCCATAGCAGCGTTTCGATAGCGAAGCACCCACCGCCTTGTTTAATGTTTTCGTTTTATATCCTGGCTGAATTTTTCAGGTAAGCGTAGATACGGTGAAATTCTGTTGGTATTTTGAAATGGTTTATATGGTTTAACCTCTCCCAACATGAAAAACTATCTCAAATATTTGTGATAGATTATGGAAGTCAGGGTATATACCACCAGTTGTTTTTCACCATAAGCTAATAAAAACAAACTACACTTCCATGCAAAAAAAAATGGGCATAATAAAATTTGGATCAAGTTTAGGGCTTTATAATTTTTTTAAATTGTACTCCAATTTAAGTGATTTTTTAGAGAGCTATAGATACATTTATTAGTTTTAACATATTATACGAGGATAATCGAAAAGTTGTTTTTTTTTGCCTAGTGTCAAAACCCTGTAGAATAATTAAGTAGCAAAATCACTTTAAAATATCAGTTTCCATTTTTTGTTCTCACCCAAATGCAAAATTATCGTGATGGTGTCAATAATTTAAATTTTTCCTTAATTTTCTCATTGCCATTGCATTTTTAATAAAATAGACTATTAAAATGCAAGAAAACAAATGTTATTGTAAAAATCAAGATTTAATAAACAAATAAATTTGCGGAAAAAGGTGCGTATACCTAAGATATAAAAAATATTCGCAAAATAAACTTAACAGGCACCAACAACAGCTTTTATTACTTAAACACATCTCAATAATTTCTATCGCCTCCTCTAGCCCTTACTACTGCCTGTACGTACGCGTTGGTTCATGCCATCAATTAGACCGCGAATATCATCCTGGGTAATATTCCTCCATTCTTCCTGAAGTAACACACGAAGCTCATTTAATGTTCCCCTTCTCGGCCTCTAATGCGTCTTCCTAGTATGTCCCACACATGCTCTATAGGCTTTAAATCCGGAGAACATGTTGGCCAATTCATTTTATCAATGCCACCTTTTGTCAAATATCCAGTAATCGGGCATTATCTTGCATCAAGATAAAACTGTCTCCGATGAATGGAGCAAATGGAACTACATGATTTGCCAATACTTCCTAATACAGTGCTGGCAGCGATCCTTCATCAATAAACAATAATTTAGTACAAGCCTCCCTTGATATTCCTGCCCAAATCATCGCGGAACCTCCTACATAGCTACGCCGAGGGCCGAACGTACATTCAGCAAATCGCTCTCCACTTCACCTCCATACTCCATACACGCTCTCTTCCATCTGGTGAGTGTAGACAGAATCTAGACTCATCAATAAAGACTACACTGCTCCATTGTGCCAAATTCCAATCTAAATGTTCACCGTCAAATTGTAATCTTGCTACTCTTATGACGTAGTAGTAATTTGGGTCCAGTTGCTGATCTGCGTGAGTTTTAATTACCCTCGTGTAATCTTCGACGAACTGTCGAAAAGTTGACTTTTTACCTCGAACCTCGGGAAGTTGGTTTTTCACCTGTACTGACGTCAAACGACAATTCCGAAGAGTTTTAAGTATAAGAAATTGGTCATCAATAGCTTTAGTTTTGTGTTTCCTAAATTATTGACGTCAAAAAACCAATTTCTCTTAAAATTTGTATTAACATGTTAAAACTAATAAATGTATGTATGTATAGCTCTCTAAAAAAATCACTTAAATCGGAGTAAAAATAAAAAAATTATAAAGCCCTAAACTTAATCCAAATTTTATGACGCCCGGGAGTGTATTTAAAATAATTGCGGCATTTTAAAATACTTAATAACATAAAATGAATAATAATTCGAAAATGCGCGGTACAACGTACCGGGTGAGTCAACGATTGCGCGGAGTAAATTTATGCCTTAAGGACAGTTGAGGATAAGATTTGTCGATAATGAGCTTTTGTATGAAGGTATGGTTGGATATCTGGCACATTTAAAAAATATTTTGAATTATACAGGGTGCGCCCAAAAAGTAGGGTGTCATAAGTTACATTTTTTTAAAATGGGACACCGTATATTTGAATACATTTATTAATTCTACGTGTTATTTCATACATTTTTATTAATGGTTTAATATACGAACAAGTTTTAGTTTTTAAGATAATTCGACTTATAATGAAAATTTTGCATTTGCAAGCATCTCGTTGTTGTGAAAATGCTACTTAAATTTTGACACTAACTACACTATTCGTAATTTTTATACTTACTAAATAAAGTCAAATGGCCATGGAAAAAAAATGAAAATAATGGCAGTAGATGACGCATTAAGAATCAGATCAATGTAAAAATTAAGCCTTTTTACTGCAAAGTTTATTGTCCAGTTATTTTATAAGTTGGTACTCAAAATGAATTTTTCAAAAAATGAACTAATCGATATGATTTATGTTTTGGGCGAGGCGGATAAAGTGTCTTTTTTTTTTGCTAAACAACTATACAGGATGAAATATCCCGAGCGGCGAACACCCAGTCTTCGAAGTTTTAAAAATTTACTGGAAATGTTTGATTCAACAGGCGTGATCCATTGATAAAAATTTCGATAACGAGGACATTAATAGGGTGTCCCATTTAAAAAAATGTAACGTTATGACACCCTACTTTTTGGGCGCACCCTGTATATTTCCAAATATTTTTAACATGTGCCATATATCCAACCATACTTTCGTACAAAAGCTCATTATCGACAAATCTTATCTTCAAGGCCTAAAATTACCCCGCGCCATCGTTGACTCACCCGGTACAACCCAAAAGAGATTCCAAATATTACTGAATTACTGGAGTGAATACATTCTGAATTTCTGTAGCAGAAAATGAATAATCCCCTCTCTGGCTACACCATGCGCTGTTCACGCTGCTCGCCGGCAACACTGATTGTTTGTTGTCCTTATTGCGGATATCTAAACATATTATTTACTCTCTCATACTCACATAAAATGCCACTGTAACTTGGAATTTGCCAGTAGTGTATAAGAATAAAACCTTTTATTTTTAGCCCATAGTCCTAATATCTTGGGGACACCGTTTAGAAATGTCAAAAGTTGATCCCAATATTGCGATGGATTTTATTACGAAACACGCACGAAAAGGCCCAGAACACACTTCCAAAAATGGTCAATACAGTTGGGGATTAATAGAGCCAGCCCAGGTCCCTGAGTATTCGAATAGATACGACCAATATGTATGTCACAAGTGCGAATATCTATTGGATGATTGTTAATCGTTTCAATTATAAATTATTTATGTTTTGTAAATAAGTTTGTGTGAGAAAATAGCACTGTCAATAATTTTTTTTTAAATTCTGTCCGGCATATTCTACTTATATTTGATAATTAATTTCAGCCCGGCAAGTTACTTATTATTATTACAAAGCCGGGAAGTGATGCTTAACTTAAATTTATTTTCATTAACAAGTTTATTTAAATGTCAAAACTGACGTATTTTCAAACATAAAAATGAAAAGAACAGTATAAAATAAATTGTTGTTGCACAAACCGTTAGTCCCGGTTTATATCCTACTAAAGTTTGACTACTTATTTTCTATACAATTACTAAATTACTAATTGATCACATAAACACACCCACATTTATTATGAGTGTATAATAAGTATCATCATGTATGAGTGTATATGTGTCATTATACACAGGGTTGGTTGAAATAACCGGAACGGTTAATTTTTTACATAAGGCTAAATCAATAAATTTTGGTACACGTGGATAACTTTGACTGTTTTTTTTCAAATGTAACACTACTCTTTTTTTATTGAATTTAATTTCTCCCCTCAACATTACCCTTTCCTGATAGTATCAAATTTTTATGTAAAATAGTTCTATGGGAAAGAAAGTTAATTAGTTACAACTCTAACTCTAAAAAAATCCAATCTATTTCCATTTAAAAACGTTACAACTAATATGAAAAGGAAGGTTTGTAGACATAATGTACCTAATAGTATCGATAACCATAATAACAACAAACAACTACTAACAATAACATAGCTAGTAAAAATTACTTACATATTATCGGTTTCATAATAAGATTAATGTAGTGTACTATAATATAGTTAGTTTGTTGTTATTATCGTTATCGATACTATGTATGTATGGTACCTACATTATGTCTACCAACCTTCCTTTTCACATTATTTAAAACGTTTTTAAATGGAAATATATTGGATTTTTTTAGAGTTAATTAACTAATTAACTTTTTTTCCCATAGAACTATTTGACCTAAAAATTTGATACTATCAGGAAATGGCAACGTTGATGGGAGGAATCGAATTCAATAAAAAAAGAGTAGTGTTACATTCGAAAAAAAAACCATTCCTTGAATTACAGAAAAACCTGAAAATTTGGCAACGTCGCAATTGTCAATTTTCAATTCAATTTTTTAAGTCATCCACCTGTACCAAAATTCATTGATTTAGCCTTGGTAGTTTTGAAGAAAATTAGCCGTTTCGGTTATTTCAACTAACTCTGTATAATATGTTTAATATACATACGTCATAAACATTAGTAAATATCGTGGGTCCAGGACATAGACAATTTACCTTTAGATACGTACAGCTTATCTCCTGCGCAAACAAAAGTTACGTTTTATGGGTGAAAAAATACGTCCGAGCGCATGACTCGCCGGTCAGCTGGCTTCCTTCTGGACACCTTCGTGCATGCGCACAAACCTCGTGTTATCGGCCTGTCCTACTTTATCGACAATGATCGACATGCTCGAGATACTCTACAGAACCGGCTCGGTCGCCATTTTTGTTGTTGAGTTTTAAGGTTTCTCTGTGGATTCCTTGTAGTTTTCTTAGCTATCGTGGATTGTGGGTGTTTAATATTTACGGATTTCTAGTTTTTGTGTAGTTTAGTGCATTGTGTCTGATTGTGAGAAAATTAATTCTGTCAAAGTTGCTGGTTGGTTAATTTTTTGGTTATAATCTGTACATCCCGGCATTAAGCTTTTAATAAAGCCAGTATTTCACGGGTCGAGTTCTCGGGCAAAAACTTTTCAAATTCTTGAACACGAAATTTTGCTTGAAAATGTTTTACACGTAGGTACCCAAGTTTTTGCCAAATTGTAAAAATCAATACAAGTTATATACCAACTAATATTTGACTTGAGGTTAGGTACGCGATAACACCGTAGATTGGTTATTTTGCTGGTTTTGTTTGTTATTATATTCGATTTTATAGGACTATAGTTTAATTTACTTGTTCTTGTTCTGTTCCTTTTTAAACTAAAAACACGACGACGAATCATTTTTAAGCAAATGGTAAAAACAAAACCTTAAAAACAATTTTCTATCCTTAAAATCTGATAGGTTTGCAACTACTAAAAATGCCAGAAATCACTACCTTTTTTCCCATCTTGATCAAAAATTCAGAAGAAATTTCAATTTTTTGGCAAGAATTTAAATTTTAAAGCCCGGACCTGTCTATTTCCCATTCGTCAAACGATAATGTCGCAGTGCGCATGTCTAATAGTGTCTAGCTTTGTTTACATGCGCGAGGTCATAAAACTGCCACTTTCGTGATTATTGTTTGCTTATCTAAAGGTAAATTGTCTATGGTCCAGGAGTGATCCCCGAGTAGGACTTGATTTTCCCGAAAAAGACGCTGTGTAATATTAATAGGTAGCCAAGCTCGACATTTTGGTTAAATTCGAGTTTAAGCCGCTTGATGAGTGCTCCGTACACAACTTTTTCAGAATGTTTCTTATAGCTATTTACGAGATACGGGGAGAAAACCACTCAAGTCCGGATATTAGGTAGTAAAAACCTTTAAACCGTCCCGAGTGGATAGAGCGTGGACGTGGACGTGCTTTGTGGCGAAGTGGACGGGACCGGCTAGTTTGCTATAAAATATTGCAGGATTTGAGGGTTATTTAAATACTACAATAAGTAATTTCCACAACCTAAAATATAGGTTTACCATGTCTAAAATAAACTGGTGATTACGATCTACAATCTGAAATATTTACAAAATATGATAATTTTTAAACCACAATTGACAGCTCTAAATATACAAATAACGCTTCTTAAAATTCCTAAGTCATGCCTACAGAGGTTGATGGTAACCAGATTTTAGTTTTCGAATATTTTTTCGTCACAAAAACGAAATTTATGCCTCGAGGTCATTTAGGATAAAATTCACCAAAACCTGTATCGAATATTATTCAAATTAAGTTATCAATAGTAAACGTAAATAGCTAAAAGTTTATGTGAACAATAATTATATATCCTAAACGATTTTTCACCTTTTAAATTGTTATTTTTATGAATTTTTTTTCACCATTAAATATCAGCAAATTTTAGCTATTTGCTTTTACATTAAGGTTAAATTGTATTAAAACATAATCTATATGTAAATTTCATTTACACATATAGAAATTAAAAAAAAAAGTTGTTTTATGTTACCAAAGTACCTTATTTAGTTTTTAATGTTCCATTATATTTAGAGTAGGTACTTAAGTAAAATACCTATATTAAGATTTCCCATTTGTGACGTGTGCGCCGTTTTACTTTTTGATTATTAATTCCTCATTAACAAAATAAGCCTTTTAAACTTAGAATTGTTGAAGCAAACGTTTTTGTAACACTTTCTTTGCGAAATTTACCTTTTAGCTTCATGATCTAATCTATCAAATAAAGTAAATAACAAGTTCCTAATTAAAAACCAAAATGGCAGGCGTGTTACGAATGGAAACTGTTGTTACCGAAACTACTAAAGATGATAACAATTTTTTCACTGGGAAAGAAAAACAAAAGATTTTCTTCCACAATTTTATTAGAATGCGTAAAGAATTATTTCAAAGGACTATAGATATGTTTCAAGCCCAGAAACGCTCACGATCAGGAGACAGAAAAAGTTGGTGCTGCTGGTATTAGCATAAGAGAAAATGGTTGATGGTATCCGCCCTTTATGAATCCTTTATGGAGGAGAAAATGGTATAACATAAATAGTGAAGAAAAATGATTGTCAGCTTATTCATTGTACCTACCTGTAGAAAATATTTTGTAACTCTGGAAGCATGTCGAGATCTTTAATAGAAAACTTTTTGTCTAATAAAATTGTGGAGGAAGATCTATTCTATTTCTTTCGTTTTGCTTGTGTCTTGATAATATACCTACCTATGTTTTACGGCAAAATTTTAAGTCAAAATAGGTCGATTTGAGTTATATTCAAAAGTCCAAACTGCCTCGTTTAGCCAAAAGAGGACGCCAAATATTACATTTCCCCCCCCAAATGTCTTGAAACGCCAAATTATTTTAGGCGTATACATCAGACAATAAATAAGTGGAATTAATCGAAATATTACCGATCCGTACCTTTGAATTTTCACCTTGCATTCTTAACCCAGCATTAAAATTGCATGCAATTTAGGATTCACATTTATGTATTTCACCCTTGAAATAGATCAAGTTCTAATTATTTGAACACCCCCATGCGATTTTGTCAAAATTCCCTGTAACTTCTTAACTATAATAAAAAAAAAATAAACAAGGCATCTCAGTTTGCAGTTTTTACCGCATTTTTATGTTGCTTTTTGGGTTTGGCGATTGCTATGGCTGCAACAATGGCACAATTTATCTGGAGTAAAGACTCAGTCATTGAACTTATAAAGCTGTATCAAAATCAACCGATTTTGTATTCTGTTACGGACCCGAAATACCAAATCAAAATAAAAAGAAACGCAGCTCTACAAAAAATAAAGGGGAATTACTCAAATTGGAGTTTTGCAAGCAACAGTGCCCCATGTCAAATTGCACCGATATTAAAACAAAAAATTACCAAAAAATGTATTTAAAAAAAAATCATTAATGTGGACATATCAGGACTTTTGATGTACATTTATATGCGTTTAAAAATTATAAAATAGCTGCTGCAACCATGATTGCAGGGTAAAAATGCATAGGTATGGATCGACCTCAAGACAATATAAAATATTGTAAATACTTCCAAACAAGGTAATTTTTAGTATAACTAAGTTGGTTGGAACCGACATATTTTGACTTAAGCGTTGTAGGTTCACGGACTTTTCGAACATCCTGTATAGCCAAGAAAAGCTGGTTCCAAACATTTTCTTCCGCCTTCTTTGTTATAGATTCTTCGGTAGAGGTTCCTACAATACATTAGCAACGACATAATTTTATAATTATAAAAATATTAACAATCTTAGTTCTTTCAAATAATATACTTAAAATATAACTATCAATGTGCTTAAAATATTTTCTGGTAAAGCTTACACCGCAATGTTGTATATAATGTTTACAAATCTGAAAGTGAAGACGATTTCACGTTTTTGTTTAGTCACAAAATTGAATTTCCCTAAGATTAAAAACAACACCTTGTTTAAACCTTTTCGCTGCAGAAAAAAATAAATATTTGAATAGAAAAACTAAAGCAATAAAATGAATAAACTGTACCTAATATATAGGTCCCGAATAGCTTGTTTTTATAAAAATTTTACAAACAACCAATGTTAGCCAATATAACTTCTTCTTTTACTTATCACATAGACATAATACAAACTCATTACCTCTATATGCTTATTAGTAGCTTATCTTATTTAAGGACTCTTACTTCTAATAGAATATAATAATGAAGTAGGTATTACCTACTATAAAGGAAGGCTGAAAGGTATAGGGTCTATGGATTGAGTAAGACTGAGTTAAAATAAGATCAGTAGTAATTTCTGGAATAACCCAGAGGCTTAAGGTTAAGGGCTATTGGCGCCTTCACCATTTCGTTTTTGAATCCACATTTCGTTACTTTTTGTTCAATAAAGCGATGCGCGAGAAGCCATCATGAATGGATACAAAAAGCGGCCAAAATGCCGTTTTGGACCAAAAAACCCTCAGTTAAAAAAATGGCAGAGTGGCAAACCTAACACAACAAGAAAAAATTGATTTAAATGAAACGATCAGGTTCAATATTGGTAAAAAAATTAAATGGTGAATGCGTTACTAGCTTTTTTAACTCTTAAACTAAGCTAGCTATATGAGCTCTAATATTTTACTATATATTTCAGCTTCATACTATTATTTCATTCATTTTTTATCCTATCTTCTAAAATAAATTGCAAAATGAGTATACCTATACGCACACTCAACTGTTTTCCTAAAAAAAATGTAATTCCTTGAAATCGTCTTATTAATTGCCCAAATAGTGTAAGGTCACGTTTTATGATATTCTGTGCCAAAAATTTACAATTTTTGATGTATTTTTAAAAATCAGACAGGAGATCGAATTTTGAAACACTTGTAATAAAAAAACTCCACTTTTTTACGTCATAGTTTCACTCTTTTTACCTTAAGTCTTTACCCAAATTGCGATGTTTTGCCAACGAGGACTTTTGTACTGACAATCCCAGAGAAAATGCTACAACCAGACCGAAATATAATATATCAAAAATTTATTTAAAGTATCTCCAGTTTAAATGTTGTGATTTAAAACAAATAAAAATAAATACAATGCAAGTTAAAACTCATCTATCATTTATCAAACATCTATAGTAAGCCGTGCACGCTGGAAAAACTATATAGAATTAGAATTTGACGAATATAGGAAAAACTAAAATAGTTCATTATTTTTCCAACGTAATCTACATTAATATAAATCTGTTGTCTCATGTTGTCTCAAAAAAGCTTCAATATTAAAAAATGGTCATTCTTATTAGTGCACTTTTTTCACCAGCGAGTATGAAATTTCGACCTCCTGATGGCTATACCTATGTGATTTAATAAACTAATATTAGGGGTGTTTCCTAACACTCTGTTTATACATTTTTTATATATTTAAAGAAAGTGGTCAATGTTTCGCGAATCTTTGTCAATTCTTTTCAGGCTTGGTTTTTTTAAATACACGTTTGAAAAAGCTCGTAAAACGTCGACTAATTATGGCATCAAAGATTATTCCATAATAGAAAATATAAACTACCTTATAATAATATGATTTGTATAAAATTTTTGGAACATATATTTTTTTTTGAATTTGACCAATTGCTATAAGAGTTTGGGTAAAAATGAAGTGTGACATGAATATCTACTAATAGTTTATTAAGTACCTATATATATATTTGTTGCGCTATCTGATTGGCCTATTGTAAATCAAAATAATTACTTGTAACTTAGACATAATATAACCAGTTAAAACATTTTAAATATACTAAAATTATAATATAAGTATACTCATACAGAGCGTCCAAATATAGATAATCGAATTTGAGTCACACTATATTGAATATCAACTTACTACAGGTATTAGATAGATAATTTTAAAACCCTTATTGTAAATTATTGGTGATAAAATATATGCCTAAAGTTCAGAAATGTTTTTCTTTTATTAAATGGAATTTAAAGCAATAAAATGTAACAAGACAATATTTTTATTATAAATATACCGTGCGAGCAAAAATTATTTGCATCAAAGAGGGCTTGGATTAAAAAACGTTGGGCTTGGTTTAGATCACAATGATATAGGGACGATATATCTAACAAAATTTAGGTTAAAATTTTGTCAAATTCATATTATGACATGATATGCCAAACTAATGAGTAATGAAATAAGTAGACAAATACAAATTTATTTTTGTTGTTTACAAAATTAACAAAGTAAGAATATACAGAAAGAAAAAGAAAAATAATTACATATATTGCTGAAATTGGCCACCGTCATGCTCCAAGCATAAATTCACACGTCTCCTCATATTTCACGAATCGTCCATGCACAAACCCGGATTGTATTGTCACTCACAATTTACTCTAACCGTTCGAAAATACGCTTCAATCATGAATGTTTTGTGCTGTTCCGTAAAGCCCATTGTGTCAATTTTTCAAGAAATTGGAAAAATTAGCGATGAATCAAATTACTTGTAACAACTGTCAAAGATGACGGAATAACTGATTGATTGTTAATTCAGGTAGTTACTAACACTCAACTCCCCGCTCTACGGCATAGCATTACGTCCTTAGATGCAAGGCCCTCTTTGATGCAAATAATTTTTGCTCGCACGGTAGGTACCTAGGTAGGTCTAAAATGTCAAAATAAGACAAACTTTGGTGTTTTGTAAGTCAAAAGTATTTAAAATTCGTGGCACTGTATTAAGTGGATAAAGCATAGTATTTGAATCGCTTATAATGAACCATCATGCACTGTACAAGTACAAGGAGCGTGTGTTACAACCATCCTGATTTATTATGGCCTACATTATAAGCTCGTTAAAAAATATATTATAAGATCTCTCTATCTAATACAAAAAAAATTGTTTATTTAATAATAATATTTCTCCACAATCAATCCTTTGAGAATTACAAAGCACAACCACGCTTGACTTCTAGCGCTGGCAACAAAAATACTCTCAAAGATGTTGATGTTAAAATAACAGTAAAAATAAATTATTTTTATTTTTTGTTTTAACATTATAACAAAAAAATATTACCAAGCCTGTAAAGTAATTGATCAAATAAGGGTCATACGCCAGACCATTTTTGAGATTCAAAGTAGTCCATTTCTCGAAGAGATCTGATTTTATTATCAATAAATCAAGAAACACAAAGTCGCCGTCTCATTTAATTATTTTTTGTTTATTAAATAAACTCAACGGTTACATGTTTCGCCCTTGTATGGCCATCATCAGACCTAAAATTCAAATAAAAATAAAAATTAATTTTATGATTTTTGAAAGGCGCGCGGCAAACAGACAGAGCAAGTAAGTGTTTTGTTTTTCCATTACTGGTAATGTTAAAATACATAAGTTACTAGAATAATAAATTAAACATTCAAATCAAAGGTGCAAAGTGGCGTCCCTCCTCTTCAATGCATAAATTAATTCTTCTTAAAAATTCCGACGAACTCCACGGAATATTCCTTCTTTTCCTGTGCTATGCTTAAGGTTAAAAATAAATTAAAATGATTTCGTATTCATCACATGCAAGCAATGTTATTTTACCGTTTTTCTCGAAAACGGTTAGATTTATCGAAACAAAAGTAGTATACCTTTTTATGTCAAAAGGTTAGGAAAATAAAAGTATTTAATCAAAATTCGTATACAGTGTAGGACAAAAAAGTTAGGACCATTCAAATTAAAGTATAGGCTCCAATGTGGCGCCCTCTATAAAATGCGAAAAAACGGTGGGCAAATTTGTATTCCTCATCCCGAAAAAGCCCGATATACGAGATTTCGTCAAAATATTATGAGTGTGGCAAAAGTTATTGCAAAAAAACTGCAAATAAAATTTAATTTTAACACCCTGTAACTGCGTTAGTAATCAATTTTTGAACAAATGTTATAGAAAGAGATAGCATTTATTTTCGGTCTAGAATTATTCCCTAAATTCTTTGCTCATCATTTCCGGACACCCTGTATTTCTTTTACATTTTATATTTTAAATTTGCTTTCTGGGCTCAACTGAAATAAGCCCTAGCTGGCTCGCTTTTCTTTTCAAGCATCAACACTTTTATAGGTTTACAAAGCTGTTACATAAATAACTTTACAACCGTTTAGGCTGTTTTGTTTAAATTAAAAGCAAGAAAGAAATTAAATCTCGTCACTTGTCAGTTTGTAGAAAACTGATTTAAAAAACCAATATATTTCGGCCGAAAACAAAAGCGGCCGTCCAGTCGTAATAATCATGGGTCGGCGCCCCCCGTGGTTTAACAATCCCGACAAAAGCAAAGTGTCAGAGCGGCCTGTAAAGTGCCTGTAAACAGCCCCGACCTAATCCCATCGAATTTCCTAACCGCTTTTTTCTAACGCCGCTTCTGGCTATTTAAAATGTTTTATGGTGTTCTTATACTATTTTACTGATTTGATTTACCTAATTGTTAAAGTTCAAGCCATCGCATTGGCTTATTTTATTGTGTAAAGTATATAGGAGATATTATATAAACTCTCTTTTATTGGATTATAGACAAAATAAATATACAGGGTCCTGCAAGAGTGCGTGAGGTTTCTATGACCGCCGTAGCTCCTATAGTAAAAATTTTAATTCCGCTCGCGAGATGACACGTGACACTGTCAATTCTGGTGTATTGAATGGTTATACCGTGCGAGCAAAAATTATTTGCATCAAAGAGGGCCTTGCATCTAAGGACGTAATGCTTAGCCGTAGAGCTTAATACCTGTTGGGTGTCAGTAACTACCTGAATTAACAATCAATCAGTTATTCCGTCATCTTTGACAGTCGTTACAAGTAATTTGATTCATCGCTAATTTTTCCAATTTCTTGAACAATTCACACAATGGGCTTTGCGGAACAGCTCAAAACATTCATGGTTAAGCGTATTTTCGAAACGGGGTTAGAGTAAATGGTGAGTGGCAATACAATTTGGTTTTTGGTTTGTGCATGGACGATTTTCATGAACATTTTTCTAACGTTGCTTTTGCTGGGGATTTTTTATCATTGCCTGAAAAGAACCGTGGCTGTGTTTAGGGAAACAGGTTCTATACAACACAAAAAAGGAGCAGGAAGACCATCTGTAAGAACAGAATAACTTGTTGCAAACGTTCGTGAAATAATGCAAAATACGCCAACAAATTTTATAAGACGCCTGTCCCAAGAAGTGGGAAGATCTTATGGAACATGGAACATGCAGGACTATTCTTAAGAAGCAGCTAAATTTATTTCCTTATAAAGTGGAAATATTCCAAGAAATACAAGCCGCAGATTTTGAAAGACGCAGGAATTTCTCTCAATGGTTTACCCAAAAATTTATTGGAAATAAATGATTTATTAGACCTGACATTTTTTCGGATGAAGCCTGGTTCCACCTCTCCGGTTATGTGATTTCTCAGAATACACGCATGTGGAGTAGTGAAAATCCCCATTTTTTTGTAGAGTCCACATTGCACCCTCAAAAAATTGGTGTCTGGTTCTTAGCTGTTTCCCGAAGAAGAATTGTTGGTCCTATTTTTTCCATGACACAGTTACAGCACTGCAGTATAGAGACAATATTTTGAATTTATTTGTAGAGCAATTACTTGACGACAAACTACGTTTTGGATATTTTCAATAGGACGGTGCAACCGCCCATACAGCCGCCGAAACTATTAACTACTTTTTTCGACGACAGATTTATCAGTTTTCGATCAGACAATGGGCGTTTTCACATTAGCCGACACGATACCGACACGACAACGACAACGACACCGGTGGACGCGTAATCTCATGTAAGTAAAGGGAATCGACACGATAACGATATATCGGCAAGTGTGAAAGCATTCCCTTTACTTACATGAGATTACTCGATCACCGGTGTCGTTGTCGTTGTCGTGTCGGTATCGTGTCGGCTAGTGTGAAAACGCCCATTGAATTCCCACCCAGATCACCTTGTTTAACGGTTATGGATTATTTCGTTTTTTCTCATTTAAAGAACACTATTTTTAAAACACCAGTTGTAAATTTAGAACAATTAGAAGAAAGTACCTATTATCCAAGAATGTTATAACATTTCTCCAGAGATGCTGGTCAACACTTTCGAAAATATGAAGAGACGTGGCCAATTTCAGCAATTTATGTAATTATTTTTCTTTTTCTTTCTGTATATTCTTACTTTGTTAATTTTGTAAACAACAAAAATAAATTTGTATTTGTCTATTTTATTACTCATTAGTTTGGCATAATGGCATATCATGTCATAATATGAATTTGATAAAATTTTAACCTAGATTTGGTTAGATATATCGTCCCCATATCATTGTGATCTAAACCAAGCCCTACGTTTTTTAATCCAAGCCCTCTTTGATGCAAATAATTTTTGCTCGCACGGTAAGTTGGTATGAATTTCAGGACAGGACTTGAAAATTATACATGTGATACCTTCTAAAACAATTGATAAGATAGTTTCATCGGTTCTACCGCTTACCATTGCCAAGCAATGATAATAATAATAATAATAAATAAATAAAATTCTAACCCCAAATTTCACATCTAAAATTGAATTCAATTTTTGCAAAATTCCAATTACTACTTCTTAGGCTATATTACTTTAAAAAAATAATCTCTATAAATACTACTTACCAATGAGATAAGGCCTTATAAAAAAATCTACGAAGTTAATATGATAATAGCCGTAGACATTTACCCTGAGATAAGCAACAGTAATCACGAAAGTGGCAAATTTGTGGCCTCGCGCACAGTGTTGCCAGAGACCTTCCAAAAATTGTACCATTCTCTGGTGAAAAATGTACCAGATTATGATCGATTGTACAGAAATACGAATTGTGTGTACAGCGTTGCCAATGTTGCCAAATAATTTTTTTTTTCATCAGTTGATTTTAGTTTTAGTAAAAAAAAATTTTTAATTCAGCTAAAACTTAGTAAATAGGTACAGGGTCTTCCAACGAGGACTGAACAGGGGCTCATTTTTAAGCGTCCTTGTATTTAAAGAAAAATCCAAAATAGCCAATCGATGTACCTTTTCCTGCAGAATTCAAAAATGAAACCAAAAATTTATTTGAATCAGAAACAAAAGAGTTACGCTATGGATAAGGTTTTTAAATGGAACATAGCTTTTTTTATACGATTTTTGGAACGAGTGATTTTTTTTTTGTCCGTTCTGAGTAAAATATTTAATATTGTGACAGCTATTTTTATTAAATTTTGATGTTTTATCCAGTATAATTTAACTTTAACCTGTTTGAAACATACACTAGGTAATAAAGGTATAATCACCTTTGTATCCTTCCAAGTCATTTCGGCAATATTATAGTAAATTTGTCAAATTTTTTGACTTTGAAGGATTCAAAGGTGATTATACTTTTATTACCTAGTGTATGTTTCAAACAGGTTAAAGTTAAATTATACTGGATAAAACATTAAAATTTAATGAAAATAGCTGTCACAATATTAAATATTTTAATCAGAACGGACAAAAAAAAAATCACTCGTTTCAAAAATCGTATAAAAAAAGCTATGTTCCATTTAAAAAACACCTTATCCATAGCGTAACTCTTTTGTTTCTGGTTCAAATAAATTTTTGGTTTCATTTTTGAATTCTGCAGGAAAAAGTACATCGATTGGCTATTTTGGATTTTTCTTTAAATACAAGGAAGCTCAAAAATGAGCTCCTGTTCAGTCCTCGTTGGAAGACCCTGTACATACAACAATCGATTTTTGGCATTTACGATAATTAGTGTAAAGTTCGTCGATTCTTAATCAAAAAAATATTGTGTTGTGATCGATATTTACTAATTTACTATTATCAAAAATGTACCAGAAATATTGAAAATGTACTCTTGTACAAACGGTCTCAAAATGTACCAGATCTGTACAAATGTACCAGCTCTGGCAACGCTGCTCGCGCATGTTAACAAAGCTACACTAGATTAGGCATGCGCAGCGCACTGTAACATTATGATTGGACGAATGGGGAAATAGACAGGTGCGGGCTTTAAAATATAAGTTCTTGCTCGAGAAATTGTAAAAGTAAACTTTCAATTTATTTTTACATGTAAACAGCCTAAATTTGCCACAAATTCTTGCCAAAGAATTGGAATTTCTTCTCATATTTTGATCAAGTTGGGAAAAAAGGTAGTGATTTCTGGCATTTTTATTAGTTGCAAACCTATCAATTTTTAAGGATACATAATTGTTTGTCGTGTTTTTAGTTCGAAAAGGAAGAGAAGTCAATTAAACTAGTCTTATAAAATCGAATATAAAAAGCTAACAAAACCAGCAAAATAACCAATCTTCGATGTTATCACTTACCTAACCTCAAGTCAAATATTAGTTGGTATCTTGGTATTGATTTTAACAATTTGGCCAAAACTTGGGTACGTGTAAAACATGTTTAAGCACAATTTCTTGTTCAAGAATTTGAAAAAGTTTTTGCCCGAAAACTTGTCCCGTGGACTACTTTCACCCTTGGATTAAAATAAACATACCTAGGTATTTACTTTTTTCTTTTATATAATATAAATATACTTGGAGAAAAATGTCTTAAACTTTTTTAAGCAACTTATTGCTTTACCTAATTAGATTGCAGAGCTGCAAATAAAATATACCAAAACATGGATCGGAATAATCTGTCTTGGTATGTGTTTCTCTTTATTTTCACACCTTGATGTGTAGCCTAGGCCTAGTAAGATGTGTTTAAATTGATCATAATAAAATAAAGTTATATATCAAGATACATCACTACTCCATACTTACTGAAAATACGAAATATGTACCTGTTATTTTATCCCTATTTGGGCATAATAAAATCATACAATGGTTTTTACTAGTCATTGTTTATTTTCCAATCCGAGTATCCGAGCACAAACACAATGCAAGGCAACGCATTTGACCGACGAGCCGTGTGCTCAGACGTAATTTTTTACCCATAAAACTTAACTTTTGTTTTCGCACGAGATAAGTTGTACGTATCTATGAACACAACCGGCGCAAAACGATTATGTTATGCAACTGACACTAGTTAGACACTATAACCACGTCAGATGGATGTCGTATAATTTATCACCTAATTTAAAAAATCGGAGTGGTACAATTTAGGCAATGGTACAATTTTGGCGACTTTACCCTATATTTTAACTAGGTTAATTTGGTATCGCACTTACCCCAACTGACCTTATAAAATTTAAGAATACTGAGTTTACTTAGATAACCAAGTTGCTAAGAAACAAATATTACTACACAACATTTTATTTTTTACATAACACTATATACAAGGTACCTATACAAAATAGCTAATTAGAACGACCAACAAGTGTTTGGGGGCCTCATAGACCCTGGTACCTTCCTGACAGACAAAGGTACCGGGACGAATCACGACCCTCTGCAGGGGACACTTTACGAGTATTCCGCATTGTCACGAAGCGTCAATCCGACATATCCGAACTCTGTGACGAGAAAGAAACCAGTGGTTTCAAAAATGTAGGTATCCTATACCAATTGTAACAAAAAATTTATCGCTTAACACCACAACCCTATTAAAAAAAAGTAGAATGCTTATTAATTCTCCAAGACCTGTGTTATTAAGGTGGAATTCTTAACGTGCTATAACCTATTTCGCGTTGTTTTTTTTAGTTTATTATTTTATTAACTAATATTTACATAAAATCAATACCGTCGCCACATAATTTAGGTAATATCCGAGGGTAAACTGCGGAGGAATTTTGGTATACAAATTTTGGGAATTAGTGGCATTACTAAAGGAATTAGTAGGCATTACAGAAACTAGTCGAGGCATTGGAGGAATTTGTAAAGGCATTAGAGAAATTAACCACAGTATAAAAGGTATTACTTTGAAAATAAAACTTTATTTTAGCATTAAATTTACTTTATTGTGTTGAATAATGCCTTGATTGTTATACTTTAAATTTCTTTTCTAAAGTCATTTTCAGCTATAATAACCCTAGGACATTGATAATGGACGAGATAATTTTAGTCGAAAGCACGTTGCCTGGTAACAACCCGACGCTGAAGGCGGAGGGTTGTTACCTTGGTTACGTGCTTGAGATAAAATTATGAGGCATTGGTCAATGTCCGAGGGATATTCGGTCAGAAAATTTTTTGATAAATTTTTGATAAAAAAATAATATTTCTGGCAACCAAACAATTATTTATTTATTAAAAGTACAATTTGTAAAGGTGCAGTTATTAAAATTTAACGTAACATTTGATTCGCTATTTGTTTCTACTATAGAAGATCCATTACCACGCATAGTATTAATAATCTTATTGTGGTGTTCTTGGTCGATGTTTAAGTATGGTTTTATAGAATTTGGATTGTTATGACCAGTGATTTTCAGCAATTGTTGTTCTTGCACACCTTTTTTGCCAATTCGCTAACAGCAGTTGACCTGTTTGAATGGTTTGTTATTTTTTTGTCCTTTACATTCAGGCCGATAGCTTCAGCAGACGATTTTGTCCATCCATTAATAGTATTTTTTCCAACAGGAACATTATCGTACCAACTATCGGTTTCCGTTTTCTAGTGTCGAATTGCTTTTAAGAACAGCCGTGGAGAGGTTATATGTACGCCTCGTTTTGATATCAATTTATGAAACAGGCGTACAGGGCATCTTTGACTTTCACTATTGACAATCAACCATTTACTACTTGTACAGCTTTTTGAACCGCCTTGGCAAGTTTTACTGAACACTGGATTATATTCAATACGATTTGTTGGAGAACCATCGTTATTTTTTTCGATTTGAAAAAAATCCAGGAGATATGCAACTGCTTCGCCTCCTCTCCACGCTGATTCTACTGCAGCAATATGGTAGAATTTACGCATAAGACCTTCAGGGGTATTTTCATTCCAGAACAATATTATTTGGTTTACTTCAGATATTTAACGAAACTGAACTGGTCTTACGTTTACATGGATCTGCTTGTAATTTCTTTCTGGTTGCATCGCGGGCATCTCGGGCTGGTTTAAATACTATGCTGTTAAACGGGTCAATCATAATCTTATATTCATTATAGTACTTTTCTTGTAAAACTTTGTACGAAACGTTCCACATAGTCTTTACCGTTGCTTCTTTGAATTCAGTCCCATCTTTTTTTCTCATATTAACCGCCCAATCTTTCAGTATCATTGCCAGCTCTTCTACGCTTCTATATGTTTATTTAACTCGTATTTGCGTTCACAGCAAAACTCTATAAATATTCCCCACGTGTATTTGTGACTGTTTCTGGTATTTTTTGGGATTGTTTCATTAACTAGCGCGTTAATGCAATGAAAATTTGCATTTCCAAAACGTGACATTTTGAAATTTATATAGTTGGAATATGAACTGTCAAAGTATTGGTGTCATAATAAATGATGCCTGGGTGTCATAGTGATTGAAAACTACCCGGAGTGTTGTTTTCACTCAAAATGTTGATATGATTAGGTGATTTATGTAAGATGATAAAGAATAACAAAATTTAATTGGCTGTTTGAAATGTCAAAAAATTTTCGAGTTAATTTTTTTATTAAGCTGAATAGTTTCGGGGAAAGCTTCACCCAATAAATATTTAGTCAAATCGGCAACATTGCATGTATCGGCAAGTTGTCTGCAATGTTGCCATATCCCGTTTTTGCGGAAGATCTACCGTTTTGATGTATGAACTGCCGTCCTACCGCTAAGGCACAACCACCTTGAAAGAAGCCGTGAAACAGAAACATCGACAACACTGCTTGAAGATTCATATGTCATGTGACTTTATTGAGGTTATCCATGCTTTAGTATGTAAATTACGCGCAAAGTAGGTGGTAACTTTGCGGTTTTTCGTATTCATTTGTATTTTTATCCGGTTTTAATATCTAATAGAAAATATAAGTGACATGATTGCTAAGAACCTCTAAAAATATTTGTGAACATTTTTGGTGCGAGTTTGCTCTAATAGCATTACTAAAGTGAGAAATCAAACAGCCTGGCCGGCAGGGCGGTTTGTTTACGGGTCTTATAATGACGGCAGAATTTTATTTGTTTTAATTTAAAAGTTGTATTTTTTGTATTCTATTTAGCTCTTTGGGATAAATTTTATTGTTTTGTGGGTACAGTTATAATTTATTAAATATTGAAGTGTTTATTTAGCTTGAAGGTATATGTGAATTAGTTTAAAAATATCACTAGTAGAGATAGTTCCTAAGTAGGTAGGATACCTCTAGATACAGGTACTTAGGTAAGTTCTATTTTTTTCTTTTAGTTTGTTTATTTATCAACATGCCAAGCCCCTGCTGGAATCCTGGGTGTAACTCTAACTATAAAAGCTGGTGAAGAAAGGGTAATATATGTTTATAGTTTAGATTTGACCAATGACTGTATAAATATTGTTAATCAGGTTTCAGTGGACATTGATGTGAAGGTAAAGGTTTTTTAAAAGGTTCCTAAATTGGCGTACAATGATTTGAAATGGATTTTACCCTTTGAAATGAAACTAAGCAGGTGGTCTCAGCTTGAAAACTTATTGTAACAAAGTTACCCAGATAGTATGTGACTTTCTTAAGACAAACGTAGATTTCTTAAACAAAGCCTTAAGCTTACTAAGTTTTGGGACTTCAGAAGATGATAGTCAATCCAGTAATTTAAACGCAGAAGATAATAATTTGTATAATAGAATATTACTTTTGATCGATCAAATAAATCTACTCTTAGTGAAACAAAAACAGCTTCTCAACGCAATATTACTATTATTTGATAATTAGGTAAGTTGTTCTTGTTATCCAAAACTATTTATTACTGTTTTATACATTTTTCAATATTAATATAGTGGCAACAGAGCGAAAAAAACAAAAAATATTAACAGAAAGAATAAAAAACTCGCCCGTTGCCGCGCGTCATAATAATAGCTTGTGGATCCGCAACTCCCAGCTGTTGCGGCGTTGCCCGATGTCACTTCATGGCTTCTTTTCAAGGTGGTTGTGGCTAAGGTAACAATTACCAATTTATACCGTTAAACATTACACTTAATTTAATTTACGCTTTTAAAATAAATATGTTAATAAAAATTAAATATTTTCTTTTAAATTAATTCCTAATTTAAAATACAACAAAATGCATGGCGATATTGGAGCGACATTATACATCCAAATTTATTGAAAATAACCAAATTGGCTATTAGTCAGCAAACGTTGTACTTAGGTGCTAGTATTTTTGGGACAACCTGTATTTTTCCTAATTGTAAGAGCGATAATAATTGTAGCTGTCACCTTTCGTATGTAGTCAACGAGTTAATAAATACTTCCAGGTAATAACCCAAAGTAACAATTTTTTTCTATTTGATCTGCTAGTTTTTGGTTATTATCGTTCTAAACGGAAATACATAAATAAGTATTATATTTTTAAAAAGCATTTTATACATTGTCCAAAATATTAAACGTTTGACTATCACTGACCATAACCTGTTAAATCAGGTGCATAACAGGCTGAAAAGAGCATCACAAAAACCGTGTAAGTCTATTCTTCTCTTGAAATTTGTAACTCTTATACCTAGTTTTGCAAAAAAAGCCTTTTTACTACCATGGGAACGCACTTGACACTCGATATCTTTAACAAAAGTTTCTTTTATGCGTGGGACGGACCCATTATTAAAATAAACCGATTAAAGACATAGTATGCACCCCGTTTGATTCTATTCACCAAAAGTTATTCAATATGATTTTGTGTTTAATGACCGAATTTTATCTCTCACAAAATCCGCCGTAAGATTTCTTTAATAATACCTATAGTATAAAGGTGTCGATGTCTGTTTCAGCGTATTACTTCCGGTAAATCTCGGAAGAAATTGTCAAATATTAGGTACAGGTGTTTTTTGTAGCTTTAAAATAATGTCATTGTACCGTGTTTTTCTTTCAAGTTATAACACATGTTTTTGTAAATATCACTAGCAGCACTGTAACACTGGCATGTATGTAAATTAATGTTAAAGTGAATTCAAAAAAAGAAAAAATATACAGCTAAAATTAGTATCTTTTTTCTTTCCTATAATATGTTTTATCCCAATATTTTGAAAAATTGCCACGTTCGTTATCGACAATACAAAATATAATATACATAGTCGTGTTTTTTACTTTTAAAACCAAGTAAAAATTTTGGTTAAACCCATTTATTCCCTAATATTAAGAACAAAAAATTCTACACTTGATAAAATAAAATAAAAAATATACAGGGTGGTCCTTAAGTACATCAAGAAAATCTAGGATATGATTCCTGGCATCAATTTAAGTTGCCTCTATTTAAAAAAAAAATTTGTCTGCATCGTACTGACTCTTTTTTTAACATTTCTGCCGCGTTGAATAATATTTTCAATGCGCTCTTTGAGCAGTCTTAGCAAAACTTGAAAATAATCTTACTCTACTATATAAAGTTTGAGGCAGTGAGTAAAAAAATGTAGTGAGTTATTGCTTTTAAAAAATATGTTAATAGTAGGTACCTACTTTGTTGGTTCTCTTATAGGGAAGTAAAAAAAAAATTAACAAAGATGGGATGATTACCATTGTCATTATATTGGCTAGAAAATTTCTGATTGCAAAATCTATATTATGTCAATTTAATAGGGCGCGGAGGGCGCTATCCCCCTAAATACGTCACTGTCATATAAGAATAATAAACATGTCTGTAAGGGAAACTAATGGAACTTCTTATTGGTATATTATTCTGTTCCTTAATTTATGCATTAAGTTATTTTCCTAAAATACTTGTTATAACCGTATTGTGTTGCCGTTTATTTTTGATAATTACAACATTTTAACAGGATTAAAGATTAGGGTTATCCGCAACTTCCAAAATATTCTTGTAATCTTTCAGAGATAAATTTGTTTCTTTGAGTTTATTTACGTAGAAATATTGACAAAGGAGTCTTTAATCTCTTGGGTACAAATTTTATCAGGAATTACCAGTGGGTGTTTGAAAATATCAATTACAGTTAAGAGGATTTTCCTTGTAAAGTTAGGTTAAACATTTTATTGCATGTCCTTAGTTTTTCCAGAAAATTAATACAAACCAGCTTGACCTTATATCTTGATTTTTTATTTTCTACTTGTGGTATTGCTGGTTAAATACCTATCGGTTTCTTATTTGCAATATTTTTTTTTCAATAAAATTTTTCTGTGAATTAGAACGATAAAACATTTTTCCAAACAATTTTACAGTTTAGCAGTGTTAAGAATTTTGTTTCTTTTTTCCCCAAGATGGACCACTCTACCACAACTTTTTTTTAACTTCTACATATAAATCGATTTTCTGCACAAATATGAAGGTTTTGGATTGTTTTCAATTTTACTATTTACCAGTAGCGAATAAAACATAAACGATTTTACATAAATATTGGCTATTTATATGGGTACCTACTTAGATAGTTTATTGTACAACTGTAAGGTCTTTGGGGGGTTAATATTTTTCTTTTTTATGGGAATATAGAAAAAGCTATAAAATTACAATTTTCAGAAAAAACTATAAAATACAAAAAAAAAAATCATTCATCTTCATTCTTCAAAATATTTTTAAACTTCATTGTCTTGCTTTCTATTAAATTTTTCAAGTTGTCTTATCTGATATCATAGTTATTTACGTAACAAGTCGTCTTGGAGCCGTAACCGAGTACAGGAAGTCTGCGAGTCCAAAAAAAGCGTTTTCGGGCGTGTTGCGTGTTACTTTCTTACAGAAAAAGCTCCTGGAAAGTCGATACTTTTCTGTCGGTTGCCGAAAAAATATATTTTAAGATACATAAACATTTGACAGATACCCTTGAGTTGTCAAAAGGGACAAATCTCATGCTCAAAGACTATGCCAAAATTGACATAATAAAGATGTTGATATCAGGTATAGAAAAACTCTATAATTCTTTAAGAAATTTTCTTAAAAATTTTGAAGAAGTAGTCCATACTCAAAGTGGAGTTAAATGATATAGAAAAATTCACAGATCTTGCACCTTACGCAAGCATCCTATGTATTGAAAATACCTGACACAGCTTTAAAATTTTAATGACCTATGTCATGTAATTAAAGCCCACATTCTAATTTGGATTTTGTAAAAGTTTAAAAAATGTTCTTTAATTTTACAGGGTCCACCCAAATTTGGTTTTAACAAATGGGATAATTTTTTATTATTGATTTCTCAGAAAATTTTATTCTACATAAAAGTTTTGCATCTTGAGTAAATCGTTTTGACGTATTCAAATCTTCTGTGGCATAGACAGGGTGAATATAAAATAGAAAAATATGACGTCAGTGACTCAAAAAATTTTAAAAATTTAAAAACTGAAACAGCCACAGTTCATGTGGAAAGTTAATATGAAAAGTGTAAAAATTCAATAAGGGCAAAAATTTGATTTTTAACTTGACTTTTCTTGAAACCCCAAAATCCTTAATTTCGTGCTGCTACCTATGTCATTTCGTTAGGAAATAATCCCAAAAAAACGAAAACAAAAATAAAACTTTGACACCCTGTATCTTGGTTGTTATCAATTTTGGGATAATGCAAGTTTAAATAAACCGCATTATTTCGCCTTAAGAAGCCTACTGTTGCTCTGTGTCCCATTACGTTTGGGACACCCTGTATATTAATTAAAATATATTATAAATAATCCCAAAAAAACGAAAACAAAAATAAAAGTTTGACACCCTTTATCTTGGTTGTTATCAATTTTGGGATAATGCAAGTTTAAATAAATCGCGTTATTTCGCCTTAAGGAGCCTGCTGTTGCTCTGTGTCCCATTACGTTTGGGACACCCTGTATATTCACTAAAACATATTATATTAAATGTATGGTTTTATTTCTAAGAATAATTAATATAAATTTGTTTATAAACAATAATATTCACATAGCAGACCAACCAAGGTGAACTATAAATAATCCCAAAAAAACGAAAACAAAAATAAAAGTTTGACACCCTTTATCTTGGTTGTTATCAATTTTGGGATAATGCAAGTTTAAATAAATCGCATTATTTCGCCTTAAGGAGCCTGCTGTTGCTCTGTGTCCCATAACGTTTGGGACACCCTGTATAATAACTAAAACATATTATATTAAATGTATGGTTTTATTTCTAAGAATAATTAATATTAATTTGTTTATAAACAATAATATTCACATAGCAGACCAACCAAGGTGAACAATTGCCTTATATTCAATCGGTCATATTGTCTAAGCCTACTTATGCTATGTTTTTAAATTATACTTATTTACCCAAGCGTTCAAAATAGACCATGGAGATTTTCATGAGATAGGTAGGGGTGCAAAATATAACCAATCACCCGGTACAATAACATTTTCTGAGAAATCAATAATAAAAAAATTATACCATTTGTTAACCAAATTTGGGCGGACCCTGTAATATGCAATTATTGTGCTCCAACTTTTTGCCTCCCGCTTTTTTTTTTCGATATAATATTCCGATTTAAATAACGTGAACTTACCTTAGTTATAACTTATCTCAATAAAACACTTTTTAACAAAGTTACTGTGGCGTTCTTTAAAACACAAACTAAACTAAACATTATTCATTATTTACTTGCCGACTTTACGCTGATTCATATTTATATTTCTACCAAGTATTATCAGAGTATTATGTTACAAGACTGATCTAGATATTGCGCTGTTGGCCGCGACAGACGGCAGAGCGACATCGACATGAGCGACATCGACATGAGCGACATCGACATGAGCGACATCGACATGCAATGCAAAGTTTGCGTAAACACGATCCTAATAGTATTTTCAATACTAAAAAGAAAAGCACAAAGCTTCACAATTTATTATTAGAATAACTAGGCCAACCTAGAATAATTCATAATAATACAAATCTACATGTTTCGAGTGTAGAAACACTCATCATCAGGAAAACAAAGTGAAAGGTAAAATGCTGATGTTATTAGCAATAGAAAAAATAATAGTGGGATTGAGCCGTAATGGAGCTTTTAATGGTGTACAAGAGGTGCAAAATTAAATAGTCAAAAGACCGACAATCAAGACTTCAGCATACTGAAAAGTCAAGGGTTTATATCCGTAATTTTTTCTTTTTAAAATGCTCGAGGTTTAGGATACTTGGAAATATCTATGTTTTCCTTTATGAAAGGGGTGGACTTCAGCATGGAATATTTATACCATATGCTTGATGGAGACTTTAATAGGTACAGCAGATTTTTCGTGAAAGTACGCCAAAAGCACGGTTTCTGAAACTGCAGTAGCAGCCATCTGACACGTGCTGGTTGCAGTGGAACTTCTCCAACAAAGATGTTCTAGTAAAACAAAAACTTTTTAAAATATTAATTTTGCACAAAATGTGTATGTTTTGACTCCTGCCGGGTAACTGGGCCGTAAAAGGCCTGGTACCCCAACAGTATTTTACTTTAAGCCAAATGATGCTTGACTTTTATAAAAAAACAACTTTTTTCTTTTTATTTCCATCTCAGTTCAATACTTTCACATGTCAAAGCTGAATAAAACTCAAGATTTTTCACTACTTAATAATGATTTTCACAAATAAGTTTTTTAACTCCCTAATTTTTCTTTTGCTCTCCTCATTTTTTTGCCAAGGACAGTGCCTTTGCACTAACCCTTGACTTTTCAGTATGCTGAAGTCTTGATTGTCGGTCTTTTGACTATTCAATTTTACACCTCTTGTACACCATTAAAAGCTCCATTACGGCTCAATCCCACTATTATTTTCTCTATTGCTAACAACATCAGCATTTTACCTTTCACTTTGTTTTCCTGATAATGAGTGTTTCTACACTCGAAACATGTCGATTTGTATTATTATGAATTATTCTAGGTTCGCCTAGTTATTGTAATAAAAAATTGTTTACTATTTCTTAAAAATGTTTTGGAACTTTTTTCCAACCCTATATTTTTTCGATCGAAAATCGGTACTGTACACAATTACCTAATTTAGGAGGATTTGCTTGCTCTCCCCTCCCCCCTCCCCCTCCCCCCATCTGCTTCTGCTACTTACTAAAAAAGGTACACAAACCTTGATTAGAGTAACATCAGAGCTAATTACCAATCAACCGACAACACACTTTTGAAAAAGGAAGCAACAATACTGTTAAAAAGATTTAAGATTATAGAGTGAATTTAGTCCCTATAAACGGGCCATTTTTACCCCATCAATATATGTATGTGATTTTTGTAAATATTATATTTTGTGGGCTGTAAAACACTTTCTTATATCAAATCAAATTCAGCCCTTATATTAAGTACAAGTAATATTTTTAAAATAATCCGTTTTAAAATAATTCCAACTCCATCTACACAAAAATCTTCCGATTTTAAAAATTATTGACCTGCCTCAAGCGAGTGGCAAAATGACTAGGTACCATAAACAGATTATCTTCTCAGATCAGCTGACTGACATAAGCTGTAAAATTCTCGGTAGTTAAGTCAATAACGATACAAAAGATAAGAAGAGACAGGGAGGAAAACAATGAGGGTAAGTAACTTGAGGTTTAAAGTAATTTTATGGTTGTTTTTATTAAGTTAGGTCTCAACAAAATTCGAAAAACTATAGAAAGTGTATAATGTTATAGTATTAAAAAATATACGGGGTGAATATCGTAATTTTAAGACATGGGAGAATATTATAGATGCGAAAGTTTATAAATTGGTTAATTTGCTCTATTATAAGATAAGAAAGTTGTAAAACGTTAAAGAGCAAGAGCTCGACCAGGGTTTTAGAAATTTTAATTAACAATAAATTATAATATAGTAAAATTTTAAATGTATAATGATAATATTATATAAATCATTATTTTTTAATGTTGTTTTAATAATAAAATAAAATTTTTCGACTATTTAAAAAAAAAAGTTGGTGTTGGTGATTGTAAAAAATCACAATGTCGGATTAAAAATATAATAACACCAATTTGTAAAGGAGAAATAAATATAGTTTAAAAAAACTAAAAAACACGCTTTAAATTAATCAGACTAAAAAGCGGAAAATAAATATAGTTTAAAATAATTCTTGAAATTCTTAATATAGGCAAAAAATAATAATGAACGATAAACATTAGTATTATTGTGAAAAAAGCGTGGGGCGCTTTGTGCTATATTTTTCGTATATCGAGCACCCCTCGCTTTTTGAACAATAATACTAATGTTTATCGTTCATTATTATTTTCTGCCTATATTAAGAATTTCAAGAATTATTTTAAACTATATTTATTTTTCGCTTTTTGGTCTAATTAGTTATTAAAGCGTGTTTTTTAATTTTTTTAAACTACCTATATTTATTTTTCATTTTTTAGTTTGAGTTATTGTTAAGAAAAAATATTTTTTTTGAGTAGATTGAGCTAGATTAGTAGATTATTGTATTGTCAGCGGTTTTTGATGAGCCTACAAAATTTAAATTAAATCTGACCATTTAAAGTGGGTAAAAAATCGGGTTCAAAGAAGTCGGTTACAAACAAACAAGCAAACATACATACAGGTGAAGCTAATCAAGGCGTCTTAAAAATGGCAATGAAAATGTAAGCTTTGTTTTGACATATCTCTTCAAATAGAGTCACAAAAAAATAAAAACGAGGTCGGGAAAATTCGGTTTTGCCCAAATATCTTCGGAAGGATTTGGGTTTTTTTTTAATTTGAAAACACAACTTTGCAGAATTTAGTAGGCGCAACTTATTTCTAACTTAACTATCTCTGTATCTTCTACAATTTACGAGATCCCTGTAGAGTGCATTCTTATCTGGGACACCCTGTATATAACAAATTTATATTTTACAATGTCTTATAGACAATTTTAAAACCTTTTTGACAGGGTTTAGAAGGGTTTTTCCTTTTCTTTCCATTTGGTTGGTTCGGGCTTCTTAAATACTTTTTAACTACTGATGCTAGGTATATTCATTGCATATTCAGTACCTTTGTTTTATTTTATTCCAATTTTTTCTTCACTATCCAGGTATTATATCAACACACCATTTTCGATTACATACAAGTTCACTTAAGGGTAACCATTTACCATTTTCTCTCTTTATTGGGTGTTTTCCTCTTTCGGGTAATGATTCAAAACTACCTGAAACCTTCCCATTTGGTGCAATGCAAAATATCTAACAATAATTAGTTCCCATTTCGGGCATAATTTCTAATAACCTTAATTACGATACCTATTCTTACTGGTCAAAAGTGGTTTAAACAATTATATTTTATTCTAAATTAAAGAGACATTTTAATAAGCCAAATAAAAATGCTAAAACTCGTATAATAATTAGGGATGCAGGCGAATTTGTAATCCGGCTAATATACCTTTTAATATAATTAAAGGGACCGTATTAATGACATTAATGTGGTTCTAATCACTTAATATAGAGATAAATATTGTGTCCTCCTTTTATATTTATTCTTATTTTAGACTTTCTATTTTATCTTGAGTCAGCAGTGAGTTTTAGTTAGTATTCAGTTACTGCTCCATAAAACGAACTGGTAAATAAATTTGGAATGATTATTTTGTTAATCAGTGGATGGAAGCAGATCCCATAATATGGATATGCCACTGCGAGCGTCACTCTACAAATACAGTAGGGGATGGCACAACCGCTTTAACAAAAAAAATTGGCAAACCAAACCCAAATATCTTTGTGATAATAAATGCTCTAAAGGAGGAAATTAAATATTATGATATTCTGTATAAAAAATTTGAGAATTATAGGTATACAGACTCCAAAACGGACCAAAGAATACACTAATTTAGATTATAGAATAAAATAAATTGTAAATAATTTATTAGAAAATAAATGTACAATGAGGGAAACATTAGGAAAACTAAGCTGTGCTGTTAAATTAGATTAGATTTATTATACTCAAAAGTGAAAGCGCCCTTTCACACACTAGGTTACTACTATCGTACACCGATCGGTGTTCCATTCTAAATTTCATTAATAGCACATCTTTTGGCTCAGATGAAATAGCGCAAATAAAACCACAGCATAACAAAGTCAAACTTTATTTTGTCCATGTTGCGCCCGAATCGGGAAAAAAACCTCCTAATATTTATTTCATAACACCTGCCCGAAACGATAATATTCTGCAATTTTGCACGAAATGGGAATGCCCAAAACGGACCTGAATCAAATCATCAGCAAACTTTTTCTGTCTCCTGATAATGAACGTCTCTACGTTCGAAACATTTCGAAACCCATAATAGAATATTCTTATTCTAATAAATTTTATGGAGGAAGACTTTTAGTTTTTCTTTCGTTCCAAAAACACAACAACTAAATGAAAGACATCGTTTGTAATTAAATACGTTTAAAAACTGAAAGGCCTTCCGACAAGACGCACATAATCAGCAGACTTTTGAAGCCCATCATTTCCGTGTCAAAAATCGACCCTGGTTGTAAATCAAATGTTTGCTGACCGATTCTCCGGTCATAAATTTTGACCCACGTAGGGCTGATGAATGTCATGATGTCTTAGAGCTTAGACTTTCTAACAAGAAGTGTGGCAACCCTGTGCTACGGTAGTGCAGATCAACGCGATCGGAACAAGCACGCCGCCGGTACTGTCGGTCTACACTCTATTATCTTTTTCTAATGTAATCTTAGCTCTATTACTTAATTGTAACATTCTATAATAAATATAGTAACCCGAGTGATGAGTGGTTTGATTATCATTGCGATGTACGTTACGATCGTGACATGGTGACAGCGGTAAAAGTGCACTCGTGGTTAGGAATTTGCCGGTACGGCCAGAGTACATATATTTTATACCGTGGTACGGCGTTTTAGAGTACGTTCGCGGATGCAACGGAGTAGTGAATTCCCGACGTGTGTTGCCAGATTGTGCGACTAAACTGCGGTTCTGCAGATTCATTATCAGGACAGCTGATGTTTTAAATAAAGGACATTATTTATTTCATTATTAATTATTATAAAAAATGGCGGAACAAAGCCGGGCACCCGAACAATTCTCTTTTGGTGGTGACATATCCAATGATTGGAAACTGTGGAAACAAAAATTCGATATTTATTTGCTAGCAAGTGGAAAAAGTGATAAAAAAGATAATGTTAAAATTGCCGTATTACTTAATCTCCTTGGAGATGAGGGGCTGAAAATATTTAATACATTTGAATACGTAGAAGGAGAGGATAAGCAAAAACTTACTACAGTCATAGGAAAGTTTGACAAATATTGCACTCCCACCATAAACCTTGTCTACGAGCATTTTAAGTTTTTTAAGAGGGAACAGCTTCCCGGGGAAACAATCGACCAATTTGTTACTGCGCTTAGACACTTAGCTGGTTCGTGTGAATTTAATGATAAAGATATTTTATTGCGTGATCGTATTGTCTTGGGTGTTCGGGACCCTCGTATACAAGAAAAACTTCTGCAATACCCAAAATTAGAGTTGAGCGAGGCGATAAATATCTGTAGATCAATGGAATCCAGCGTCTTTACTCAAAAAGAAATCAGCAAGGATTCAGTGTCAGTAAACGCAATGCAGTGTAACGCAATTGGAAAGCGTTTTAATAGATATTATGGAAGTGAAAGTGTTCCAAGTTCAAGTGGATATCGGGGTCGAGGAAAATATAGCCAACCACCTAGTCGAGACATGCAGCATGTCTCTCACACATACGGACACTTCAGCGATAGCCGAGGTCAACAGAAAGGTAACTCAGGTTGTTCGTGTTGTGGCCAGTTACATGAGCCCGGTAAGTGCCCAGCTTTTAATAAAATATGTAGTTTTTGCAAGCGAACTGGTCATTATCGTAACTTTTGCAGAAAGAAATCAAAAGTATATGAACTAACTGAACATTTCAGTGACCTTGATTTTGACGATGACAGTGAGTTTGATGGTGACGATCCCAGCATGGGCCAAAGTAGAGACTCAAATTTAATCGTGTGGACTGTCACTACCTCAGACGTTAGCGCGATTGACTGGCTAGAATTTGTAAACGTACTAGGTGTAGACATTAAATTTAAAGTTGACACTGGTAGTCAAGTCAACACTTTGAACATTTCTGACTTTAATTTGCTAAATACACCCGTCTCAGGACTTTCAAGTGCCTCTTCAGTTCTAATGTCCTATTCTGGACATAAAATTAAAGTGATGGGACAAATCTATCTAAGTTGTAGTTACAACAACAAACAGTTTAATTTGTTATTCTATGTACTAGACTCCGACAAACCTTGCTCGATATTAGGTCTAAATGCAGTGCGTGAGCTAGGAATAGTACCAGTGACGCCTGGCAATAACAATATAAACACTGTAAGTGCCGGTGTTAACAATAGTAATACCGAACAAACCCGAGAACCAACTAGTAATATTATAAATACTGATTGTTTAGATTCTAATTTAAAAATATTCTCAGTTATTGCAGTGCGACCTGAAACAGAACAAAAAATTGTCAAAGCCGTTGAGTCTGATCCTGTCTTAATACAAGTTAAACATTACGTTTTGAATGGCTGGCCTAGACAAAAAAGTCAAGTTCAAAACGATGTTAAAAAGTTTTGGCAAATTAAAGATGAGATATTTGTTCATGACAGTATCCTTTCCTTTAACAACCGCATAATACTGCCCGAAAGTCTTAGAGGAGAGTTTCTTAATTTAATACACACACATCACCAAGGAGTAACTTCTTGCAAGAGACTTGCTCAAGAAGCAATATACTACCCGGGTTGGTCCTCAGATGTCGAAAATATGGTCCTTGCATGTGAAATATGCCAATCATATGAGAGGTCCAATACGAGAGAGCCATTGACACCACATGACATTCCAGATCTGCCGTGGCAAAAAATTGGCATTGACTTCAAGTCACTAGGCTCACAAAATTTCCTAGTGATTGTTGACTATTTCAGTAAGTTCGTCATTGTAAATAAGCTGCCAAATAAAAGCTGTAGAACTGTGGTATCAACGCTAAAAAACATTTTTGCCATTAATGGACTGCCTCAAGAGATATCTTCAGATAATGGGCCTCCATTCAACTCATTTGAATATATAGAATTTGCCCAGAGGTATGACATAAAATTGTCTACATTCAGCCCTCACTACCCTAGATCCAATGGGATGGTGGAACGGTCAATTCAGACTGTGAAAAACCTTTTGACAAAGTGTCTTCACGAAGGAAAAGATCCATTTTCCGCTATATTAAACTATAATATTACTCCCAAGCAAGATCTACCGTCTCCGAGTGACCTTCTAATGGGTAGGAGGTTGAGAACAACACTGCCTGTTTCGTTGAGAACAACACTGCCTGTTTCTCAACAAGTTCTTGAACCAAAATTCCCGATACAAGGTGTGAAGAATAAATTAAAATTTATTCAAGAAAAACAAAAAAGGTACTATGACACTTTCGCCAAGCCTCTGAGTAAGCTCGTACCATATCAAAAAGTACTAGTTCAACAGGGGGTACGAGAGTGGAAGCCTGGAGTTGTTCTGAACAAGTCTGGTCCAAATGATTACAAAATTTGTGTGGGAGAGACAGAATATCGTCGGAACCGTCAGCAGTTGAGGCCAATAAGAACGTCCTTAGCCACTGACAGACCTACAGAGGAGCCTACTGAGAAGTGCGAACCCAAGAATGAACCAGTTTTTGAAAGACAAAGTGACATACACCGAGATTCTCAAAATAGTGACTATGTTACCAGAAGTGGCCGATGCGTTAGACCCCCTAATAGACTAAATTTCTAAGTGGACTAAGTATTATTATTTCTTTCTTTTCAAAAAAAAAAGAAGGGGCGTGTCATGATGTCTTAGAGCTTAGACTTTCTAACAAGAAGTGTGGCAACCCTGTGCTACGGTAGTGCAGATCAACGCGATCGGAACAAGCACGCCGCCGGTACTGTCGGTCTACACTCTATTATCTTTTTCTAATGTAATCTTAGCTCTATTACTTAATTGTAACATTCTATAATAAATATAGTAACCCGAGTGATGAGTGGTTTGATTATCATTGCGATGTACGTTACGATCGTGACAATGAAGACCGCCACTGGACAATGCGGCACTTTTACACAAGGAAAAGGTTCTTTGAAGAACTGTGGCGTAACATAGTGTGAGTTTGTGAATTGAATAAATTCAGTAAATCTGAAAAAATATTATATGGATAAAACTATTTCTATTTTTCAATTAAATTAATTTTTCTTTCTTTAATGTGTTCCATTTGCAAGAATTGACTGATGCACATTTATCTAAATATCCACATTGGCACACTTTAAAACAAACCCTGTATGCAAAACATGAAACCTAAGTAATCTAGTTAAATATCTATGTTTTAGCGTTTGTTTGAAGGTGGTAGACAATGAAGTATCTAATAGAAAAAAAAATTACCTTGTCGGACTTCCATTGTCTTTATTTTGTTACTTAACACAACGTTTCGGTTAGTTAGTAGCTCCAATCGGTTTCAAGTGTAAACTAAATTATAATTCTAAGGCGACTGTCTTAAATACTATCCATGTGCAATGAAGCTTGATGACTCCGCCTACGTGCTTATTGGAGTGTGAAGTTTGAGGTGTTGGTTTTGGACAAGAAGAGGTTTCCAGATATTGGGGATAGCTATACTTGGTTTACCAAATATATGTGTATTTTGATTTATAAAAGCTGCTTCTTTGAATATTCGTTTTCTCCAGTGCTGTTCCGTGCCCAAAACCTTGGCTTCTGACCACTGTACAGGGTGGGGATTTAAATGGAACGCTGCTTATAGCGCCTCTGAGAATAAAATTTCTCTAAAGTCCAAAAATACGTCCTCAAAGATTTTTAATGGGCCACGCTTTTGTCATAAAAAATAAAATGGGGACCCCAAAGGAGGGGCGCAGCCCTTACCATCTTTCTTTTTTCAAATTAGACGATACCACTTGTGGCACCTTTTTGGGAGGCTTATTGAAAAATGAATTTGTTCATATTATTTTTTTTTACATCTGTCAAACCATGTGTCAGAAATTTAATAAAAACTAATTTTTAACGAATAATTACATAAAATAACTTGAAAACTGTATTGCCACTTTTTAAGCCTAACAATTGTTGAAAATGTGCCCCATTTGAGACAGGCCCATCCGTAGGCGAATTACCTTGTTTCCATGGTAATATAGCCAGCTTTATTACATTTAACAAGTTCTTTAATTTTTATCGATTTAATTTAGAAATTTTAAAAATTTATTTAACTGAAACGCTAAAAATTGAAATATTGATGATGGACGGGTTTGGAGAAAGAAAACGGAGTCAAGAAGAAGTTGCTGCGTTGTTTTATGAAAGCTATTCCAGTTTGTCACCTCTGGTCGCGAAGTACAGTCAGTAAAATTAAAAAGCAATTTTGAGAGTTGGGTCATAAGACAGGTTCTTCGAAGAAGACCCCCCAATAGTATTAGATGAAACTAAATTGGATATCATGTTGACCTATCAAGAAAACTAAATTACACCAGCAAGGCAATTATCTCGTGATCACAATATCGATCATAAAACGGTGTACAGTACAAGAGTTATTGGAGGATGACTTAGAGAGAAGGGTAGAATTTTGCGAAGTTATGATGGCCGCATTGGACAACCAACAAATTGATTTAGCTTGGATACTTTTTTCTAATAAAGCAACATTTACTTTAAATGGTCAAGTAAGTTCGAAAGTACAGCAAAAAATTATGTTTTAAAGGCAATAATTAACGGTTATACAATCGCTGGGCAAAATCTAAACATATTATTAATTAATTTCCATTTTAGGTTAATCGACAAAATTGCCGATATTATTTCGACGAAAATCCTCATTGGATTGTTGAATGTCATTCTCAACGCCAGGGAAAGTGAATGTTTTTGAATTTAAATGGATAACTGTATTTAAATTTTCTTTAAACATGTTTAATACCAGAACTCCAAAGAATATTCCCTAATTATGGAAATCTAGATCAAAGGATTTTTTTCTAGCAGGATGGAGCCCCTCCGCACTTTGCAAGAGAGAAATGTAAGAGAATTCTTAAATATGACATTTCCAAATAGGACGGCGAGGATTTATAGAAAGGCCACCCAGATCCCCGGATATTACTCCCTTAGATTTTTTTTTATGGGGCGATTTAAAAAGCTGGGTCTTGTCACCAGACCTAGAAATCTGGAAGAGTTGAAAGAAAGGATTCAATAAGCAGAGAAAAGTTTAATCACTTCAGAAGTTTTGGAAAGAGTCAGGGAAGAGTTTTACCATCGGTTGGGTCTGTGCCAACAGGTTTATGGGGCACATTTTCAACAATTGTAAGTATTTATAACGCTAAAAAAGTGGCATTACAGTTTTCAAGTTATTTTATGTAATTATTCGTTAAAAATTAGTTTATATTAAAGTTCTGACACATGGTTTGACAGATGTAAAAAAAAAAATGGACAAACTCCTTTTTCAATAAGCTTTCCAAAAAGGTGCCACAAGTGGTATCGTCTAATTTGAAAAAAGAAAATTGGTTAGGGCTGCGCCCCCCCGTTTGGGGTCCCCATTTTTTTTACATGACAAAAGCGTGGCCCATAAAAAATCTTTGAGGACGTATTTTTGGATTTTAGAGAAATCTTATTCTCAGAGCCGCTATAGGCAGCGTTCCATTTAAAGTCCCCACCCTGTATATTATGTTGGTTGGTCCATAAATGTTCCGCTATACCTGATCTCGAAGTTTCACCTCTGAGTATGTTTTAGATGTTCGTTAACACGCACGGGAAGAGGTCTTTTTGTTTCTCCAATGTACGATTCGCCACACTCGCAAGGGATTTTATCTGTTTTGATATTATAGTTTTTGGTTGTCCTTCTAATCTTTTCAGAAATCCACTTGACATGAGGTATTGTAAGACTTGCTCCTCCGTGTCTGTATTCGTTTTTACTTCGGGATTTTAAAGTTTTGAGATGGTATTAGTTACAAAGGTTTCAGGGTAACCATTCTGTTTTAAATCCTTTTTGATGTTTGAAATTTCAATATTAAGGTCTTCCGGATTGTTGCAAACATTAGATGCTCGGTGGTAAAGAGTTTGAATTATGCCCTGTTTTATGGAGTTTGAATTATTCGATCAGTGATTAAGGTATTGCCCTGTGTGAGTGGGTTTCCTGTACACTGACGACACAAAACGTTGTGTTAAATAACAAAATAAAGACAATGGAAGTCCGACAAGATAATTTTTTTGATCTATGTTTTAGTTATCCTACAAAATTTTAAATGTTTAGCTTTATTAATTTGAAATTTAGTGAACTTCCCTCTCGGTAAGGTTTTTGCATAAAAAATGCATTTTATAATTCATATCCCAAAAAGAGATAGGTGTAGATAATTTTTAACAAAAGTTACTTAGGTTTTAATAAGATATCCAAAAATGCTAAAATATACAGGGCATTCTATTTGAAATACCAAAGTTGGCCATTACTTCCGGAATAACCAAAAGTGATACACACGTCAAAATATAAGATTTTGAAAGTTTAAAGTCAATTATGCCTGCCGTCAAATATTAAAAATGTTAACCCCTGTATAGGGTCTACAATAATGTTACAGTTGTTTTCAGTATGACTTCCACAAGTTATACATTTTAAAAATCTATTTTAATTGATATTTTTGTAATTTTTTTTGTTATTAACCCAGACCAGACGCCACTGGTAAAAAAGTCCAAAGACGGTCATAAAACCCCACAATAACGCCGTATGTTGGTTGTTCTGCAATAGTACCCATACTTTGTGTTTTTGTAGGCGTGAAATGTACAGAACTCCTTTAAGGCTGGGACTTTTATTGCAGGGATTTGACTTTTCATTTTTAGATAACTACTGTGCGGTCAGAAATATGTTGTAAACACGTGGGGGGTTTGTTCGATTTGCTACGCAGATTAGTAGTTCTAAGACTTGAAAGATGTTTTAAATTTTATCGTAAATTTTCCCAAATTATTATGGAAAAGTATATACATGTTAATAATCCCAATTAACTTCTTATTCTGTATAATGATCCAGTTCATAAAATAAATAATAACAGACGACATGACCTTTTTTCACAACTCTAACCTTAACTTGCCTGCATCATAATATATCATATAATTTTTAAAGCAATATCTGCAACCTATAATTAAAACTAGCTGCCTTCGACCAAATAAATAGAACCAAAAAGAACCAGCTAATTACTACGTGACTCCCAAAAATGATTAGGATGGGAAAATAATAAAACTGATGGGCCTATTTGGCGGCCTTTTTAAAAAAAAATATCGGCGATTAGGTACCTACTCGGCGGTACTGTTTGATTTAGATTAGATATGGGTTCATACATATTAATTATATTGAAATTAATGTATAGAAATACAGGGTGTGTGAAATGACGTATTATATTTAAACGCGCAAATCCTCACATGAAAAAAATTGCAAAACAATATTTTTAAATGTCGCTTTGCTACCCTGCGAGCAAAAATTATTTGCATCAAAGCTGGCTTGGATTAAAAAACGTGGGGCTTGGTTTAGATCACAATGATATGGAGACGATATATCTAACCAAATCTAGGTTAAAATTTTGTCAAATTCATATTATGACATGATATGCCAAACTAATGAGTCATAAAATAAGTAGACAAATACAAATTTATTTTTGTTGTTTACAAAATTAACAAAGCAAGAATATACAGAAAGAAAAAGAAAAATAATTACATAAATTGCTGAAATTGTACACCGCCATGCTCCAAGCATAAATTCACACGTCTCTTCATATTTTCGAAAGTGTTGACCAGCATCTCTGGTAAAATGTTACCACATTCTTGGATAATCCTTTCTTGTAATTGTTCTATATCTGCAACTGGTTTTAAAAAAATAGTGTTCTTTAAATGAGGAAAAACGAAGTAATCCATAACCGTTAAACAAGGTGATCTAGGTGGGAATTCAATGTCTGATCGAAAACTGATCAATCTGTCGTCGAAAAAATTGCGTAAGTAGTTAATAGTTTCGGCGGCTGTATGGGCGGTTGCACCGTCCTGTTGAAAATATCCAAAACGTAGTTCGTCCGTCAAGTAATTGCTCCACAAATGGATTCAAAATATTGTCTCTATATCGGGAAACAGCTAACCAGACACCAATTTTTTGAGGGTGCAATGGGGATTTTCACTACTCCACATGCGTGTATTCTGAGAATTCACATAACCGGAGAATTGTATTGCCACTTACCATTTACTCTAACCACGTTTCGAAAATATGCTTCAACCATGAATGTTTTGTGCTGTTCCGTAAAGCCCATCGTGTGAATTGTTCAAGAAATTGGAAAAATTAGCGATGAATCAAATTACTTGTAACGACTGTCAAAGATGACGGAATAACTGATTGATTATTAATTCAGGTAGTTACTGACACCCAACAGGTATTAAGCTCTACGGCTAAGCATTACGTCCTTAGATGCAAGGCCCTCTATGATGCAAATAATTTTTGTTCGCACGGTATGCGATCGTTAAGCAATATGCACCAATATATCAAATAAAGCTAAAATTTCAAAGAATCGTAAACAAATCTGACAAAAGATGGGTAATAGGAATTGATTTATACAGTGTTTCCAATAAATAAGGGGCCGTATACAGCAACAGACTTGAAAATAGGTTATTATTTATGCTTAATTTCGTATGATAATGGTTAAAAAAAACAAGGGTGAAACAAGTAAAAATTTATTTTAGAAAATTGGCGATGATTTGAAAATGGTTACGCGGATATCAATCAAATTTGGTGTAATTAAGATTTTGAGGGCAAGAAAGCCGATTTTTAAATTAGTTTTAAGATACCTCCTAAAGGACGCTAGTTACAAAATATGAGTTTGGTAAATTATCATAATATAATATAACAAGCATTGATAAATTATCGGTAATTTTAGGAAAATATGCTTGAATACAATTTGAGCCAGAAGAAGCATGAGTGCACGTAGTGCATATTAATATTGTTTTTTTTTATAATAATATATAGGTAAATATGGGATAACATACATGCCTGTTATTTTTTGTTAACATTAAATATAAATGCAATGAATGCTTTGTTTGTGTATCATTATGACTGTCAAAAAATTATCATGATTTTTTTTTCTCGATAATTTTTTGCACCAATAGAATAACCATGGTAACACACAATAAAATTATGGTATTTAATTGTTAAAATATGGAGTTTGACAGGTGAATGAAATTCTCGCCTATATTTTTGGTCTTTCACATTTTGGACCGCTAACCTAATCTAACCTAAACCGTTTTCTTAACAAAAAATAATTTATTGAAAATTTTATATAAGAAATTAAGCACAAATTACCTATTATTAAGGTGCTGGCCCCTTAGTTATGGAACACCCTGTATATACCATATCCACCTAATTGGTACCATCAGTGGGTCAGTTACATTGACAACAATAATTTCTCATCCGTCCTATTTCAAAAGATTAATTTTATTACCTCAGTAGGAACCAATTTTGAAAACTTTATTATATAGGATTAAATGAAAGAATTACATTTTATTTAGGTACTAGTGGAAACAAATGCCAGCTTAGTAGTACCTGCCCAATGTTAATCTGTGGAATTAACTTTACTTCACAGGATTGTTTAATCAATTGTTAATAAATATTGAAATATTAACTTATGCTATTTTTTTTTACCTGGGAACAATAAAAGGTATGTCGGTTTTCATTGATCTATCTATAGTCATCGTTTACTACGGGTAATTTAAACGGAGATCTTCTTCCAAAAATGTTAAATAGGAAATTTTAATTTTATATACAGGGTTAGTTGAAATACCCGGAACGGGTATGGTAGCCATGGTAGCCATGGTAGTTTTGAAGAAAATTACCCGGAACGGCTAAATCAATGAATTTTGGTTCAGGTGGATAACTTAAAAAATTTAATTGAAAATTGACAATTGCGACGTTGCCAGATTTTTAGTTTTTTCTGTAACTCAAGGAATGGTTTTTTTTTTCAAATGTAACACTACTCTTTTTTTATTGAATTCGATTCTTCCCATAAACATTACCATTTCCTGATAGTATCAAATTTTTATCTCAAATAGTTCTATGGGAAAAAAATTTAATTAGTTACAACTCTAACTCTAAAATTTAAAAAAAAAATCAATCTATTTCCATTTAAAAAAGTTTCAAATAATGTAAAAAGGAAGGTTGGTAGACATAATGTACCTAATAGTATCGATTTCATAATCAAATTAATGTAGTGTACAGGGTTATTTTTTATATTTGCGTACCCACCTACAGGGCTTAATATAAGTGACAGAAAAAAACTTTTAATACAAAAGTTGCATAATGTTTCCCGTCATATCTTTTAGACTTATTTAAAAAAACATCTGCACATCGGAAAGTTAAAAAACAAATGAAAGTCTTCTTTTTTTAAATGGAACACCCTATATATTTTTTACCAGGGCGAAAGATCTCTTTCTCCTGATTTCAAAAATATATAACATGCCATCATTTAATCCAGTCGTTTGTGAAATATTTGAGTTTTTCATTAATTGAATTGACTATAATCTAGTCGGCGTTCCGCATACTTCAACGTGACATATTTGTCACTTTAATTTAAATTGAAACATGCAGCAAAGAAAATAACTTATGATTTATAATTTATGATATAAAGTAAAGTAAATTGCTGTTGAACTACAGCTATTCGGTTGTTATTAGAGTAAAAAAGACGCACTATTTGAAGTTTGTCTTCTTCCGAATATCCCATTTTCCTTACTGAACCTTTCAATTTAAAGTAAAGTGACAAATATGTCACGTTGAAGTATGCGGAACGCCGACTAGATTATAGTCAATTCAATTAATCAAAAACTCAAATATTTCACAAACGACTGGATTGAAAGATGACATGTTATATATTTTTGAAATCAGGAGAAAGAGATCTTTCGCCCTGGTAAAAAATATATAGGGTGTTCCATTTAAAAAAAGAAGAATTTTATTTGTTTTTTAACTTTCCGATGTGCAGATGTTTTTTTTAATAAGTCTAAAAGATATGACGGGAAACATTATGCAACTTTTGTATTAAAAGTTTTTTTCTGTTACATATATTAAGCCCTGTAGGTGGGTACGCAAATATAAAAAATAACCCTGTACTGTACATACAGGGTGGTTGTTTAGTGCGAGGAAGTCCAATACCTCCGTTGTTCTTAGAAATATCAAAATGTGTTAAATACAAAGGTTATAGGATAATCTAAAGTACACATTTTAAAAATATTTTGAATTATACAGGGTGCGCCCAAAAAGCGGAACAAGAAAAAATGTACTTTTTTCAAATGGAACACCCTGTATATTTTTACATTTTTAAATTCCACATAAAATTATAATTATTTTTTATTAAATGCATAATTAGTCTATACTTCATAGTTTCCGAGATATTGACTCTCGAAAAGTGTCATTTTTGAACTTTGACAGCTTCTAACTTTCTAACAGTACGTCTTAGAGCAAAGCAGCTTACATGTCCCTATCTTAAATTTTTATTATCTTCCCAAAAAAATCAACTTCCAATTAAACCGGAACAACTATATTTCATGTAAGCCGTTTTGCTCTAAGACGTACTGTTCCGCTTTTTGGGCGCACCCTGTATAATTCAAAATATTTTTAAAATGTGCAGTTTAGATTATCCTATAACCTTTGTATTTAACACATTTTGATATTTCTAAGAACAACGGAGTTATATTGGACTTCCTCGCACTAAACAACCACCCTGTATATATGTAAGTCATTTTTACTAGCTATGTTATTGTTAGTAGTTGTTTGTTGTTATTATCGTTATCGATACTAATAGGTACATTAAAACAGGAGTCACATACTAGTAAATTGTAATGTGTAGCGAAAAGACAATATACAGCTAGTTATTACAATGGACATTACTAAGAACCTTTTTACGTAACTATTGCACATTTCAATTATCACTGAGTCCCAAAATTTATTAGCAAATAAGATTTTTATTAGGGTTATCATAGACTTGCAAATTATGAAAAGCGAGAAAAATTATAAAACAGAGGACATTTTAATGAGATATTTTTGTCTCTTTGCTCTATTAGTGCAAACTATTTATATTAGCATTATCTCAAAGTCCCCAAATTTAATAAAGAATATAAGAATAGTAATTTATCAAAAAAGTGGTGTCATTAACTTACAAATTGTGATAAGTGAAAAGAAGATATACTTCTAGTTAGGTATCACAATTTACATTATTACACATCTTTTACGTATTTTTGGAGCGAATTTACACACTTATTATCACTTTTAAAATGTAATAAAGGATAGGGTTATCGGAAAAGTGGGATAAGGATTGTAAATTTTCATAGGTGAAAAGAAAATATAGCTACTTAGGTACGTTTTGTTGTCCCAGTAAATAAGTAATATTGTACATATTGTTACAATTTATATAATCCATTATCAATATAACCATACCATCCCATATAAAAATATCGCAATAATTAGAAAAGGATTTCATATACTTGCAAATTGTGATGGGCAACAAGAAAATATCTAGTTTATGGTCACAGCGATCCTTATAAATTATTTTATTTATTATTAGGTAGGTACATCACATATTATTGTGAAATAATACGAAAAGATATTTGCAAATTGTGATGTGCTACAAGAAAATGTAACTATCGGATTCTTTATCACACCAAACCCTTCCTACGTTTTATTAGATATACCTTATCACTGATGTCCCAAACTATTTATTAACGAAGTAATTAGGGTTCATAAAAGAAGCTTCATTGGTTGGCAAATGGAATGGGGCGACAAGCTTTTTCAATCATAGCAGATCAGCTTTTTGTCCTATTCTTTTGTAAAATATTCCTAAACTGATTATTATTACTACCTATTTAAATCGTCAATATCAATTAACTTATAAATTAAGTAAAACGTTGCAGCTACGACGTCAAATACGCCCGTGTCTGCGAAACAAATAAATAGATCTCCTCATAATAGCTATAATTACAACTTGACTCCTAAAACTCATCCCGTTAACGATCTTCGCGGTCCATACCGGCCCTCTTTGATCCTCGGGGGTTGTCTTGCCAACCCCTGGGCTAGCTAGGGGCTAGACGCGCAGCCTCACGCGCAGTCACGCCCCTCGAAGGCGATCGTCATCTGTTTCAGATCGTCACAGCCGCAATCTCAGTTATTAGTGAACAGTGCGGCCACGGCCACCTAGATAAGGTTAAGTGTTGAACTATGATGGCCTCTCAGGTAGTGCAGTATCCTGGCAACGGCGGAGGCGCGGCGCAATCGCATCAGGTGCGTGCTGGTAATGATAGTGATCGCGGTTCGGGATACCCCTTCATTAGTTAGCACGGTTTTATTAGAGTTTATACTGGGTGTACAAGGTTCTTTTTGTGCTTTTGGTTTTTTTCAGTGGAATTTGTTTTGTGGTAAATTCTTGAGCGCTGTTGAAGTTTGTTTCAATAAATTCTAGTTTCTAAAATGTATGGGCTGAATTGATAAAGAAATGGTTTTGCAGTTACAAAAAATTTAAAAGTATTTTTAAGAAAATATTTTTTTTTATAAAAATATAATATCGCATATTCGTGTCCATTTTTCTTGTTCTTTGTTTCCCTTTAATAGTTAAACCTATTTTCCTTGCCGTATACGTTTAACGTACAGTATTTTCAGTTTAATTTTTTTGAAACCATGAATTTTAAAAAATTTAATGTGTGATGTGGGTACTTATTAACCGGTTACACTTTTTTTAAATAATTTTTTTAACCAGGTTTTCTATTTTTGTAATTTTAATCAATCATACACATATTATCTACTTTCGATCCAAAACGAGACATATTTTTACGGGTTTATTCATCGATTTAAAAAAATTGTCGTAATAAATAATTTTTTAGAAACAAAATAAATAATATTGGTCCCTCTTTTTTGTTATATATGTATAAAAATATTTTTAAATATGTAAATATATAATATGAGTTATATATTATATTGGATGAGTTCCTAACAAGGACGAAACAGCTGTCAGTGTCTACTCGGCCCCAGGGGATCCATTGTTTTTGGCTTCCCTGTGTACTTCAATATAAGGACGAATTTTTCAAAAAAAAAATTACAGTTTTTTTATAAAACAAATTCTTATTTTTAGTCTAATTATAAGCCTAATTCCCAATTTATCTCATGTCGCCCACTGATTGTCTTCCGCCCAGCGGAATAGCTATAAAATGAAAGATACTTTAAATGCGGGTAGCCACAGAATCTTCTTAAGGGCAAACACTAGCGATGCATTCGCCATTTCATTTCTTATCAATATTTCGTTTTCTCCAAATAGCTGTCTTTGGGTAACAACATTACCTACAGTTTTCAAAGTTTTTAGTTAAAAGAAAATTTAATTGCTAAATTAATTAAAGCATAAAACGAAATTTTGTCCAATTTGCGTATATTTCTTTTATTAATCTATAAATTCGACCTGTTTTAACAAAAAACTCTAGCCAATTTTAGGATAAAAAGCATATGATTGATTTAAAAAATAAAATGGCGAATGCACCATTAGTGTTTGCTCTTAAGGCATTTGATACCTGATTTTATTTGGAACATGTAAACCGTTATTTTTGACTGACACCTATAAGAGTCAAAAATTGAGCAAAGTATTTCTGATACTGATAATTGCTGAAACATACCTAATCAAATCGGGTTTGTCTTTAGGCCGCAAAGTTTTATTAAAAATATTTTATTTTTTAATTCTTTGTAACTTTAACAGTAATGTTTATTATTAACGCCATTAAAACAATTATCTATTAAAAACAATAAAATGTAGAAGAATATTTTATTAAAACATTTTTTATAAAAAAGATTCTAGACCTGCACTTAGTATTTTATGGAATATGGATATCGTACATCACCATAATTTTATAAGATAAATAATTGTGCAATATTTAAGGTTAGGTCGTCTCGGTCCCAAATTCCATCAAATCAAGACCATAAATGGCTAAAAAAGATCTTTGTTTTTTCATTATTTAATAAATGGTAGAGGTTATTATGATTAAAACATAAAATATACTTATTTATTTTATCAATAAATTTAAACTATAGAAATTACTATATTCGTTATCATTCGTAAAATGATTTTTGGAATTTCATTGTTTCCCAATTATTATTACTTTCGATGTTAAAGAAATAAACGGCCTATCATACATTATGATATTGTATATTTTAAAGTAACTATTTTTTTATTGATATGGCAGTGCTATTGATACAAGATGTATTATTTAAAAATGTTAAATTTGTCCAAGTATCCAATACTCATTTTACAATCGTTTTAGAGTTTTAGTTACATGAAAGAGATCAAATACCAACAAGAATAGTAATAATTTGTTAATAAAAAAGCTTAGATATTATTAAAACATTATATTGAGTATAGTAATTTAAGTATCCTTCACCATTAAAAAAACTAATTTTTAACTATTTTTTTTTCAGATATCGCCTCTAAATCTTCTCGCCGCCACCTGTAACCGAATGTATCCGCCGCCGTACACTCCTCACACCCAATTGTCACCGTCAAGCACCACGTCATGCAGTAGCGACGGTTACGCAGCCCAAGTTTCCCTGGAATCCACCAGGAGTCCTCTGGACTACTCACCCCACTACCAAAGTGCTTACCCCCATAACTACAACAACTACTGGTTTCAGCATTCACCTCCGCCTGCTGATCTGGCAACCAGTGGGTACCAGCCCCAACAGGGCCAGATGTATTCTCCTTGGGGGCAGACGAACTACATCAGCCCTTTTTCTACTATGAAAATGATTAAATCTGAAATATCAGATTTTCCAACATACTCTAGTAAAGCGAGAAGATGTATCAAGTGCCAATGTCCAAACTGTATTAACGAGGAGAATGGTCTTAAAAGACCATCATCGAAAAAGGTTCACATCTGTCATTTTCCTGGGTGCGATAAGGTTTATGGAAAAACGTCACACCTTCAGGCCCATCTTAGATGGCATACCGGTGAACGGCCGTTTGTTTGTAACTGGTTATTCTGTGGCAAAAGGTTTACCAGATCAGATGAATTGCAAAGGCATCTCAGAACACACACTGGAGAGAAGAGGTTTTCGTGTACAGTATGTGCCAAGAGGTTCATGAGATCAGATCATCTGGCCAAGCATATTAAAACCCACAAAAATGGTAAAAAATCGGAAGAATCCTCTCCTGAAAAGAAGAAGGAAGTTGCATCGTCGGAATCTACAAAACTATCAAAATGTGAACCTGTTTCTTCTCGAATGCCTGAAACATTTTCTTCACCTACGTCAAACAGTGTACCTGCTCAAGTATCGTCCATTACCGTACCAAGTTCAAATAGTCCATCTCTAAACCATAACAGACATTTTCCCACTACAAACTACCCCACTCCAAGAGTTCCTTTCATGAGTTCTTCCCAAAATATTACGTCACCGGTGCAGAGTATGGTGACATCTGGAGGAAGTATATCGCATCAGTATAATTACCAATTGTTATCTCATTCGGCACACCAAAATTACTATTCGGAATACGGATACATGTAATATACATTAGAAAAAATATATAGGGGTTATTTTTGTGTAAAGTTTTGTCCTAATATCAAATATATTAAGCAATATTAGTATTTATTTGTATTTAAAATCAAAATTAAATTACCATTTAAATATTAAACAATAAAAATGTTTGTAATTAGGACAAAATTATGGAATAATGAATTGGCAACAATTTTGTGATTATAGTGCTTAAAAGATATTCCTGTGCCATAGAAACGTATTTTAAAATTCTCCAAGTGTCATGATTTTGTTGATGATTTTTTTTAGTATGCGTGCCAAAACTTTTCCGTATAACTAACTAGGTATAGTATTTAATATAAATATCGTTTTGAAAAATTCCCGAGTCAAGTGAATTCTCCTAAAAAGTATTTTACTTAATTGATTTTGTAATTAAAAATACCTAAATATCTAAAATAGTGCATGTATAGTTAAATTCACATAAAGTTTTAATGCCAAATGTCAAGACTTGTCATTGTCTAGTTACTTTAGATTTCACCAACTTACTAAATTTCTTATATAGCTGAGATTGGTCAGTGTTTTTTCTTTTCTGGAATTGTTCGGCCAACTCTTTTTATTTCTATCTCTTTTTAATCGTATAAAATAATACAAGATAGACATACTTTGTGTGCAGTACAATTATACTAATTAAATTTAGCCATTAAAAATTTATATTTTATGAGTTGCTGCAGTATTTGACAAGTATGACAGAACTGAAATGTCACGGCGTTAAAAGTTTATGTGAATTCAACTATATAATTTCGGAATTCCATAAATATGGGAAAAATAAGAATAACTTTGATACAAATGAAACTCCAGGGTCCAACAATAATTATTATTAATAATTTTGTACTATATGTCAATGTAAAAATTGTTTATTTTTTGTAAATAAATTTAAATTGTTAAGTAAAAATATATTGACTTTACTTTTTTATGATATAATTATAATAATTTGTAATGTTAATAATTGTAATACACTTTAAGTGGATAAAAAAGTAACAAAGCATCTAAGAAAACTAGTAATTATTAAATGTATTTAAAATAATTATAAATAATACTTTTTCCTTATATTGAAAATCTTAAATTATTGTAGACAAAAAAAAATTACAAAGCGGACATCGTATCCTATTATGTTATGCGATATCTGTCTCTAAGAACTCGTTTACCAACAAAGCTTTGGTTAGTGCTGCACTCATCCGGCGTTTTCCGAAACTATATCTTTTCCTAACCACCGCAAGATGGCAACAGTTTATAATATAATTGAGGGTGCTATTAAATGGGCGGGTTATACGGATGCATGGCCGCCCTGATAGAGGAGGGCAACGAAAGAAAATAAGACAAAAAAGGCAAATTATAGTGTAATATTATGTATGCGCGGTGGGGTACACAGCAAGGAAAAAGCTAGTTCGATTTAAGTCAGTTTCAATCAAAACACATGAATGTATGCCACTTTTCAATTGTTTTAACATCTGTCGTAGGTTGTAACTCAAAAAAAAAACAATCGCAAACGCATAACCGACAAAAACTAATCGCTATAGCCGTTGATGGCGCTACGAACGCGTGTGTAGTGTTAATATCATTTTGACACTGTGTTAAGTGGTGTTGCCTAAAGGATTTTACAAAGAGGGTTGAGGGAAGCTGTCAAAATGGATCGACAGGATAGGGAGAAGGGTCGCGGATCTCCGGAATTATTAGCTGTAAGTTTTATAATATGTGCACACCTCAAACCTGTTTGCCGATTTTAGGCCTAAACCGGTTTTAGTGTGAATAGATATTTTTGACATCTCATTTTGACAGTTTAAGGCGTTTGAAAATGTATTGGTACTATTAATTGTATAAATATTTTAATTGTATATTTATAAAGCTTTGTAATTTTCTTACAAACCTTATACGTACCTTATAAGCAACAAAAACTACCTATCTAACTATTGGTTTTCGCAATTTTTTATTATTAGTATCCTTAATTGTTTCCAATTAAAATAATTTATCTTGGCTCTGCTTGATCTATTTTTATTTATCTCTCTGTTGCGTCTAAAATACAGGAACTTTAAATAATGGATAAGTAATAATCTGGAAAGAAACCAATGCTGAGGGATCTGTGTAATTTTTATTCCTGCTGTGCTGTTACTATAAGAATATTTTTGGAAACTGGGTATAGGGTCAGTTTTTTTGGATGATATTGAGAATTAAATAGGGAGAAAAGCCGGTACATGACAAAGAAGTTTAAACTTTTTTGATTGATTTAGAAAAAAATTATGTAAAGTAATAAGAAACACACGAAATGCTCAAACCGAGTCTCGTTTTGCACACAGTGTGTGTACACACGGCTGACCTGTGTGCAAAACATTCTCGCATAGCAACAGGCATAACTCTGATAAATAAATTAAAATCGGACTTATCTCCTTGAAAGTTTTGTAAGGGACCAAAGAATTGTTAAGGCTTTTACATTTTTTCTAAAATTCCTTCTTTCATGTCACTTTTTTAAACTTCTACAGTATAAATTACATATGAATTATCTTTAAAAATATACAGTAAGGTAACCATCTAAAGAGTCGGTGATATTTATAGAAATTGAAGATTATTATCTTAATAAGCAATAGTTAAAGGCTATTAGATCCAAGAAAAATTAAGTATACGGTATACGGGACGAGCTAAACAGCCGTAGAAAAGCAAAGTTTTTAAGGGAACAGTGTATATTACTCGATATTTATATCCTTTTCAAAATTCTCATATCTACATTATCTAAACTTAACCTTTTACGAGATATCGAGTTATATGAATTTTAAAACGGGGATCATTTAATAATTTTAGTATAAGGGTAACTAAATGAACATTTTTGTAAGAATTTATTTGAAAATATGTAATATTCAACTCGATATCTCAAAAATGGTAAATATGTAATGTGATATATTTTTTTTCTTTTTCTGGAATTGCGAAAGTAACTTTAGTTTTGGCCCTTCCTGCATACTTAATTCTAATAGACTTTAAAAACCTCTAAAACTTTTGTATTAAACACTTTTTGCTAACTGTCTTACTTTAAGAAATAATCGACGGTTTATGTATGGAAACTCTGTCTCTCTATGCAATAAATTTTGCAAAAATATTTTTTTTACTATCAAACCAAAATTCTAAAAATAAATACTTACTTAATTTATCTACCTATATATTTAATCTGAAATTATTTTATTATTATATGAATACCTCACCATACCACGTCATAATAATATATTCGTCTGATATAAGTTAATCCTAGACTAGTGTGATTAATCACAATTTCACTTTATATTACTTTTAATATTTCATGAGCATGTAAAGCTGCTCCATTTTAACACAAGGTGATTTTGCTGATATGAGAATATTACGGCAAGCAAGCATATTTACTATAAGACGTTTTAACTGGCCAATAAACTTGTTATGTAGGTTCAAATTTATCAGATTTTAGAAGAACATTGCTTTTTTAACCAGTTTTATTGACGTGCGCCTCATTACTGTTAAATTGTTTATTAATTTATACATTGTTTTAGTATTCAAAATATTTTATGCATGCAGTCTACACAGTCTGTTAACGCCAATTTGTACTACTATTTTTGATAAGTAGTATAAGTAGTAAGTAAAGTAAGTACAATTTGGCATAATAGGCAACACGACATATCGGATGATCCTTTTACTTAAGAATAAAGTTAACTTGATAAATATATCTTTTTATACTATTGCTATTTAAGATGGAAACGTTATAATTAATTACTAAGGATCAAAATGTCGATCCTTTTTTTCAATACATCGCTGACTTTTTTCGACAGATCTAGATACATGATGGTGGTACGGTACTACGGTTAATATTATGACTAAAAATAACCCGAGTTCGTTGCTGAAGAACTTGGCGGGTTTCAGGGGGATTAAATTCTTATACCTCATTTTTGACAAATTCCCATAAATAAAAGTCTAATGGGGTAAGGTCCAGAGATCTAGCAGGCCAGTGCATGGTGCCACCGGTAGATACTAACTTTTCATTGAAAGGCGAGAGGCAACCATCTTGCTGAAACCACAGGTTAATAAATTGATCATTTGTAAAATAATTATAACATCTTTACCTTAATCAAGAATAGTATAAACATATATTGTTATATTTAGTTAACTTTATTCTTAAGTAAAAAGATCCTTCGATAAGTCGGTGAGGCCAAATAACTATGTAGCTTACGAATTTTCCCTAAAAATGTTACTTTTAGTTCTTTTGATTTATAATGGTGTTTAGTATCATTAAAGGAAAAATTAAGTACTTTTCGATAAATAAGAAATCCAATATGGCGGCCATAAGAAAAAAGAAAATTGATCATGGATTCGACTTTTAGAAAACAACATTATCTTAGGGTCGCATTGGAAGACTGATTAATTATTGTTAATCACAATCCTACCTTTTTGTGCCAACTAGTATGTTACTGTCACCAATAGTTATATTTTATAATTTTTAAAAATTTATTTTATATTTTGGCTTAAATAAATATCTTTATTATTATTAAATTACAACATGTTTGAAGGTGGTATAGACAATGAAGTATTATCAAAGAAATTACCTTGTCGGACTTCCATTGTCTTTATTTTGTTACTTAACACAACGTTTCGGTTAGTTAGTATCTCTAACCGTTTTCAAGTGTAAACTAAATTATAATTCAAAGGCTACTGTCTTAATTACTATACATGTGCAATGAAGCTTGATGACTCCGCCTACATGCTTATTGCAGTGTGGTTTTGGACAAGAAGAGGTTTCCAGATATTGGGGATATCTATACTTGTTTTACTAAATATTAGTATTTAAATTCATAAAAGCTGTTTCTTTGAATTTTCGTTTTCTCCAGTGCTATTCCGTGTCCAAAACCTTGGCACTGTATATTACGTTGGTTTGTCCATACATGTTCCGCTATACCTGATCTCGAAGTTTCACCTCTTTGAGTATGTTTCAGATGTTCTTTAACTTGTACAGAAAGAGGTCTTTTTGTTTCTGCAATGTACGATTCTTGTTTCTCCAATGTACGATTCGCCACACTCGCAAGGGATTTGATAGATACAATTTTCTGTGTTTTCATTGCGGGGGGGGCTTACTTTTGTAAGGAAGCTTCTAAGCGTATTTCCGGATTTGAAGGCTGTTTTGGTATTATAGTTTTTGGTTATCCTTCTAATCTTTTTCAGAAATCCCCTTAACATAAGGTATTGTAAGAAATGCTTGCTGCTTCTCTTTCGTTTCTGTATTAATTTTACTCCGCGATTTTGAAGTTTTGAGATGGTATTAGTTACAAAGGTTTCAGGGTAACCATTCTGTTTTAAATCTTTTTTGATATATGAAATTTTAATGTCTTCCGGATTGTCACAAACGTTAGATGCTCTGTGATAAAAAGTTTAAATTATGCCTAACATGTGTCAGTTTTGCATCATTTTCATTATCATTCATTCAATCGACTTTCAACCAATCGACCTCGGTCCATTCACAAATCACAACTAACAATATTATGATTCGCATTTAATTATGTTTACCTGAAAAAAAATTACACAACCCTTTTTAGAACTACCCTAATCAACACAGGGAAGAGTATTCTTTTGTGATGGACTCGTGATTCACGCTCTTTGCATACAGGCAGCAGGCCATGACTCTGCGGGGCTCTGGCGCTACCGCGGCGATCGTCCATTGTCAATTAGGCCACGGCACACTCGATCATGTTTATTGGATTAATGAAATATATGATGTTGAATGATGTCTTTGAAAGCCGTTGTGTATGTTTGTGTATCGGTGTCCATTACACTCGTCTGGAGCCGACGATGATTTGTGAACGGGTAAATTCCAGAAGTGTGGAGTCAATGATTTATTGGATTTGCATTTGAAATTTTGAATAAGCAGAACTTTGTGATTTTTTAATTATACCGTGCGAGCAAAAATTATTTGCATCAAAGAGGGCTTGGATTAAAAAACGTAGGGCCTGGTTTAGATCACAATGATTTGGGGACGATATATCTAACCAACAAACATGATATGCCAATCTAATGAGTAATAAAATAAGTAGAAAAATACAAATTTATTTTTGTTGTTTACAAAATTAACAAAGTAAGAATATACCTACAGAAAGAAAAAGAAAAATAATTAACTAAATTGCTGAAATTGGCCACCGCCATGTTCCAAGCATAAATTCACACGTCTCTTCATATTTTCGAAAGTGTTGACCAGCATCTCTGGAGAAATGTTACCACATTCTTGGATAATCCTTTCTTGTAATTGTTCTAAATTTGCAACTGGTGTTTTCAAAACAGTGTTCTTTAAATAAGAAAAAATGAAGTAATCTATAACCGTTAAACAAGGTGATCTAGTTGGGAATTCAATATCTGATCGAAAACTGATCAATCTGTCGTCGAAAAAATTGCGTAAGTAGTTAATATTTTCGGCGGCTGTATGGGCGGTTGCACCGTCCTGTTGAAAATATCCAAAACGTGGTTCGTCGTCAAGTAATTTGCTCCACAAATTAATGGATTTAAAATATTGTCTCTATACCGCTGTGCTGTAACTGTGTCATGGAAAAAAATTGGACCAACAATTCTTCTTCGGGAAACAGCTAACCAGACACCAATTTTTTGAGGGTGCAATGTGGACTCTACAAAAAAATGGGGATTTTCACTACTCCACATGCGTGTATTCTGAGGATTTACATAACCGGAGAGGTGGAACCAGGCTTCCTCCGAAAAAAATGTCAGGTCTAATAAATTTTGGGTAAACTATTGAGAGTAATTCCTGCGTCTTGTATTTTTTGGAATACTTGCACTTTATAAGGAAATAAATTTAGCTGCTTCTTAAAATTAGTCTTGCATGTCTAAGAAGAACTTCCCACTTCTTGGGACAGGCGTCTTATACAATTTGTTGGCGTATTTTGCATTATTTCACACGTTTGCAACAAGTTCTTCTGTTCTTACAGATGGTCTTCCTGCTTTTTTTTTGTGTTGAATAGAACCTGTTTCCCTAAACACAGCCACGTTTCTTTTCAGGCAATGATAAAAAATCCCCAGCAATAAAAGCAACGTTTGGAAAATCGTCCATGCACAAACCAAAAACCAAATTGTATTGCCACTCACCATTTACTCTAACCCCGTTTCGAAAATACGCTTAACCATGAATGTTTTGTGCTGTTCCGTGAAGCCCATTGTGTGAATTGTTCAAGAAATTGGAAAAATTAGCGATGAATCAAATTACTCGTAACGACTGTCAAAGATGACGGAATAACTAATTGATTGTTAATTCAGGTAGTTACTGACACCCAACAGGTATTAAGCTTTACGCCTAAGCATTACGTCCTTAGATGCAAGGCCCTCTTTGATGCAAATAATTTTTGCTGGCACGGTATCGAAATTTTTTTTTCGAACTGATATTACTTGTTGAACAAGTTGTTATTAATTTAAATAATTCAAATTCAAATTAAATTTATTCTACTAAGGATCATACATTATGATTTGAGGTTCGTCATATAAAACTATAAAATTAACCAACTTGGGAGGAGTTTACCTTAAATTTCAGACTACTAGCATTAAATGTAAGAGAAAATCTGTAAGGTCAAATCCTTTTACGCAAATATGACATCGATTATGCGTTCAAGAAGTATTTTAGTGTGTAAAATGTATTTTTTTATAAGAAAGTCCTTTAGTTTTCTTCCAAATATACCTCTTGTTATGGTTTGTTTGAATTCTTCTGGTAGTTTATTAAAAATTTTGATGCAGACATAGTGGGGAGATTTTTCATATCGTGTTGAAGTGTGTCTAGGGAGTATAGGCCATTTGCGTTTCTTGTAGAATAGTTGTAATTGTTTTTGTTTTCTTGGAATTCGTTCTTGTTCTTGTATACATATGTGGAGCACTTAACCCTTTCGCTGCGGGCTGAAAAAGCAAGCAATACGTCTGGGCGGAGACTTTAAAAAAGAAAAAACAAAAATTTCTCCTAATTTTTTTTAAAGACGCGCATGAGCGCTTTCCGCCTATTCTCATTCATTCCATTATTATTATAATTTTTTATGACAAAAAAACTACCTAATTTGAAATAAAATCTTTATAATACGTACACTGAGAAAAAGGATTAATTCCCAATACCCAGCTATATTTCATCCAACTAAATAATCGAGTTGGTAACGAGCAACTAAATCACCGAATTCAAAGAATTACATAATTTAATTGGAATTTCAATAAAGGTTTAATTGATCCACCACTATACCAAACATGTTTAATAGGAATTAAATTGCGTAAATTATAATTTATTTGATTTTTGGATAGTGCATATTTAGCAAAATTAAAATTTTGTTGTCACAATGACGATTTAATTCATGTAATGAATAATAATCCTTTGTGGTAATTATATTTTATTATGAACAGATTTTAATATTCTTCTGACAACTATACTATAGTTTGCAAAAACGAAATCAATTTTGTTCAAAAGTAATGTGTTATTCCAAAAATAATATCATTTTATTGGCGCAATTATATCAGATTGTAAGAAATAGGACAATATGTTTTAGAAATAATGTATTATTGTGCTAAAATAAGTTAATTTAATTGTAACAATTATTTATAGATTCATTTTAAACCCTCAAGATATTTTTTATAACTAATTTATAATTGTAACAATATGTTGATTTTATTTAGCCAACTATTGCATGCATTTGAGAATAATATTATTTTATTGGCGCAATTATATCAGATTGTAAGAAATAAAACAATATGCTTTAGAAATAATCTTTATTTTTGACAAACCTCGTATACGCCTGGAAAAATTTAATATTTGATAGTTGCATTTTAGGTTTTAGACCAAGCGGAACTTTTTATGAAGAATAAGTAACTGTTTTTCGTAAAATTAATAATAAAAAAGTTTCCCATATGGGTCCAACTTTTTGCCGGACACTGTATAAGGAATAAACATTTCGGACAGCGGTTTTCACCAGTAACTGTAATATTTTGATGCTCTTCTTCCTAGAAAAAAATAAAAATACCATTTCAAATTTTTGAGAAAATCATAAAAATCTGCGACCTTGTCATAAAGCGCCACCTATACTGACACGAAAAATAACTGAACTCAAAATGTTATTATTCAAGTAGAGCACCCATAAAAGTGCTTTAAAATTAAAAAAAGTTATTTGAAATCGGTTATTCCAAAAAAAAGTTATTGACTTGTTTTCAAACCAACGTTTACCCCTTTCGCACCCTTTATTTGACAAGGTAGAGAAAAAATGTAAATACAAAAAAGTTGTGATATTTTCAGTAGGTTACAAAAGAAAAATTTCAATATAGGTTCACTTGAAACAATTTTGATTAAAACAATATTTTCTGCTCCGAGGTTGGATTTACGCCCTCTAGCGGTGGAGTTTGCTGATTTACCAATAATTTTTTTTTCTAAGGGTCGTCCGATTAACGGATCCTGAGATACCTATAGCCGGCGTCCCTTATTAATGAGCCACCCTGTATATTCTATACGGAAAATTATATTTATTTTTTAATACAAATGCATATTATTATAGTATATTTACTTAATAGTTTCCGAGAGATTAACCCGTTTTCTATAATCTTCTAACGTTCCATTTACCGTGAAACACCCTGTACTTACTTTAATTACTATGTGCATATTTATTTTATTTTTACCATTTTCTGATTAATTGGTTAAAAAATTAAAGTTTAAATAAACGTCAAGTTTAAAACAATTATTATCATATTTATTTTGGCAGCCATATTTTATATACAATTATTTAAGACAGGATTTCTCAAACTACTTAGGTACTTATTGAAAAAAATTTGGTTTAAATTCCATTGAATATTTATAAATGCATTAATAAATGTTATTTGTAGAAAAATTGGTACGGTTATACAGCGTGCGCATTGGAAAATTTAGTCAAATTGCGCAATTCGCAACACATACATATTATAATAATGTACGCCATCTTCCCGGCGCGGCGCGGCAATTCTAGAACCATATACCTACCTACCTAGTAGATGACAACTAAAATATTAGATAATAAAATAGGTATAATAATTGATGACTTACCGACAAACACAGGTACTAACATGGGTAACCCCCAGGTTTTTAATATTTCCCCCATTTCATCCATAACTATATAATTATAATTGGACCACTTGAAGACAAACAAAAGAAAATATCGACACCCCACACAACCCGCGCGCTTCGAATTAAATGCTTTGCGTGGCGGTCGTCTTCACGTTGAGACTCGAGCCGTAATTCTGCCTAACTTGCCTACAGTAAAATTTAGTTCGCGGAACTCTGGCAAAATAAATTTATTTTGGAATATCTGTTTTATTTGCAGTATTAAATTATAATCTCTAGATTTCTTATAGCATACTATGCTAACAAATATCTGGATTCCTTGAATAAAATATTTATTAAGAAAATTATAAGTAAATAATATTAGTAAACTGTAATTGATTGTATTCAACTTTTGTTAATTTAACCATATATATTCCAATTCGATTTTTTAGTTGCCCGAATTAATCAAAAATATTTTACAAAATTATGTCAAGAGTAATTTAGTGTAGTGAACTATAATCTTATTTATCCAATTAAAAAACCAATACTAGAAATGTTAAAAATCGCTTAATTGCCACCAGAAAGAAATTTTTCTCAGTGTATATAATATATACAGGAGAGTGCACATGTGCGTCCGCCGCCACCAGAGAAGAGGGGTTTTCCGCACTCAAAGTGTTAAGGATGTATATTGAAGTGACTGTGAGGATTTTGTGTTTTTTGTATATGTCTCTGCATGTTTGTGTAGGTTTCAATCCAAAATTGAGCCTTATTAGACGTTTCTATGCTTGAAATACTCGATTTATCTTTACTGCTTGTCCCCACAATAAAATATTATAGCTGAGATGAGGCTAATGCGTAGTAAGATGTTATTTGCGTAGGGACAGGCACTGTGCATCTTAACTTTAGTATAGCGTATAGCGTAGTAAGCTTGTGGCAATTTTGAGCATACATGTTTAATTGCATTTTGAAAGAAGTTTTGCGGAAATGAATGTGAACCGTTTTGTCCTCGTTTAGTAGGTATAAGTTGATTCGAAAAACACCATCTGTTAATTTTTTCTGTTACGTCTTGTATTTTCCTGCGTGCTTCAGAGTCATCTAGTGCTGATATGCTGATGTATCATCGGCAAATTTGAGGGTAAATCCAGGTAGTGATAGATCGTTTACAAATAATATGAATATGAGAGGTGCAAAGACAGATTTTTGGGCAGCTCCGATGTTTAGTTCATATTCAGAAGAGGTATGATTTCCGAGTTTGACTAACTGTCTTTTTTCGGTTAAAAATGACATTATTAAGGACAGTGCATTTCCCCTTATTCCAGCAGCATAGAGTTTCTGTTCGACAAACTTTAAATTCAAACAAAGTATCAAAAGCCCGTGATAAATCAAAGAACATTCGGACAATGAATGATTTGGATTAAAAGAAGGTGTCATCTGCAAGATGGGTACCACATTTAATTACTTCATAACACAAACGCAAGTGCCAAAAAAAATAGCAAATTAATTAAATTTTAAAATTTATCAGATTTAGTCGCTGTAATTTTAAAATACCATTTTTATTTTTAGTAAATAATGGTATTGTTTACGTTACCTTGGTAACAAGTCAAGCATTAATGTATTGGTACAATTGGTAATTCCGGTTTTTCAATAACAAATTTAATAGTATTATGTATTATGTATTTATTATCATATAGGTATTGTAAATAATTTAACCTTATAAATTTAAAGAAACCCTAACTTATTTTATATCATAAACCGCAATGTTTTTATCTGCAAGTCGCGCTTTCGATTATAATGCTATCTTTGTTCCGATAACCTAAATAGAAAAGAACAGCATAAAAATAGGAAACACTACTCGAGATATCATTCAGGTAGAAGCGCTTTACCCAGTACTGGTCGAGGCGGCTCTTACGTAGATCAGTGTTGTCGCCCCATTTTATTAAATAGCCTATTTTGTTTATTAATTTTTCTAGGAAATAATTCGAGATTTTAAAAATTGAAATCACGATTCCGAAAATTTCAAAAAATTGTTTAAGTTGCTCCTGAAAATAAGGATGTTTGAACTCAATTGAATGGTTGTCCTGTGCACAATAAAAAAAAAGTTAAAATTTGGAAGAATTAAAGATTGCAATTGCAATTTCAGGGGTATACAGGGTGTAACAAATTCGTTTATCACTACAGGGATCTAGTAAACCGTAAGAGATACGAAGATGGTTAAATGGGGGCAAAGTTGCACAATTTGATGCCTAATCATAATCCATAAAGAAATTATATAGATTCCAAGTACTTCCGGAGATATTCGAAAGAAACCAAAAAACTGTCAATAAGATTTTTTTGTTTTGCGCCCTTAATGTAGGAGATAAAAGAAAACCAATCACACCTTTTCAGGGCCACTTTTAATCCTTTCTTAGAATATGTTATTAGTTTTGCCATACAACGTTTCATTTTCCTGAAACCATCATTAATTTCACTATTTTAAATACGGACCTGGATTTTTTCCATTTTTCAATAAAATACCTAGGACATCTTTATTCAAAGCCTAGGCTAAATATTAATTTTAAAAAAGAATTAACGCTCTAATGTAGATTTTATTAAGATTTTTCTAATCCGACCCTGTGTTACACAATACCATGTATCGCTGTCCAGGGAAACATTTTTGAACACGTAAATAATAATTAATTTTTATATGGCAAGTTCTTTTATTCAGGAGTATTTTTTTTATTTTGCTAATATTGCTTACAATGTTTTTCGTAAAGTTTTAATTCATTTTATTAATATTATAAAATATTGTTAATTAAATAAAATCTAATATCCTTAGCAAGAATTTGTATTACGATTATTCTCAATTTTACGAATTTTATAGTATTCTTTTAAGGAGCTACCTAGTTTAAATTTTTACACAAAAGATGACGTGGGTAATAAAACGAATGGGTATTGTGTAACACAGGGTCGGATTAGAAAAATCTTAATAAAATCTACATTAAAGCGTTAATTCTTTTTTAAAATTACTATTTAGCCTAGGCTTTGAATAAAGATGTCCTAGGTCTTTTATTGAAAAATGGAAAAAATCCAGGTCCGTATTTAAAATAGTGAAATTAATGATGGTTTCAGGAAAATGAAACGTTGTATGGCAAAACTAATTACATATTCTAAGAAAGGATTAAAAGTGGCCCTAAAAAGGTTTGATTGGTTTTCTTTTATCTCCTACATTAAGGGCGCAAAACAAAAAAATCTTATTGACAGTTTTTCGGTTTCTTTCGAATATCTCCGGAAGTACTCGGAATCTATATAATTTCTTTATGGATTATGATTAGGCATCAAATTGTGCAGCTTTGCCCCCATTTAACCATCTTTGTATCTCTTATGGTTTACGAGATCCCTGTAGTGATAAACGAATTTGTTACACCCTGTATACATTATACAGGGTCCTGCACCTCACCTTCCGTCTTCTATAGCTCATTTATTAATTAAGTTAGGATTTTGATATTTTGCAGACCATACCTGTATCTTAGGGCGCATTTCAGAAACATATTTTTTTTATACAGGGTGTTCCAAAAAAGTGTGACGTCATAAAGATGTATTTTTTTTTTAGATTACATGTCATATATTTTCTTACTTATTTGGGTGCCTCCTATATTACTCCTAAAATTTTATTGAAATCGATTCAGTATTATAGGCGAAAAAAAATAAAAACTAAATATATCAGTTTTGCACCACTACACTGCACTGGTTTTAAAAATTAATAAAGAATAAAAATAATGCCTCGTTAAAAAAATTACACAAAGGTCCTTATTAAATAAAATCTAACAGTCTCGTTAACCAAGTTTGATTAATACGAATTGTACAGGGTGTCCAAAGTTTAGTGTCAAACTTTGCAAACTTTAAAGCAATTTATTTTTCTTATTTTCAAATAGTATCTTTTTATGTCGTTCGATGAGGAATTAAAAATCAAACATTTGTCCTAATACCAACCTTATCGCGATTTCTAACGCAGCGATACTTATTTGCAGGAAACTCATTTTATCAACTTATTCCAACAGTCATTATTATGAATAAATATCGAAAGTGGCTTTGAAAAACAATTTATTGGCATTGCAAAGTTTGACACAAAAACTTTGGACACCCTGTACAATTCGTATTAACCAAACTTGGTTAACGAGACTAGTATATATACAGTGTGTGTATAAAGTCTGGAAACGGCTTAATAACATCACAATTTACTGGCCGATTTAAACCAAATTTGGTACATTTGTGTAAGAGGATCTAACGCACCGAATGACGATATTGGCGTTGTTGCCAGCTTTTTAGTTTGTCTGGAATTCGAACGAATTTTATATTTTTAAATAAAACACCCAGTATATTTTTACATTTTTAAATTCCACATAAAATTATAATTATTTTTTATTAAATGCATTATTAGTCTATACTTCATAGTTTCCGAGATATTGACTCGAAAAGTGACATTTTTGAACTTTGACAGCTTATAACTTTCTAACAGTACGTCTTAGAGCAAAACGGCTTACATGTCCCTATCTTCAATTTTTATTATCTTCCCAAAAAAATCAACTTCCAGTTAAACCGGAACAACTATATTTCCTGCTTTCGAGTTACATCCGGTTTAACCGGAAGTTGATTTTTTGGGAAGATAATAAAAATTGAAGATAGGGACATGTAAGCCGTTTTGCTCTAAGACGTACTGTTAGAAAGTTATAAGCTGTCAAAGTTCAAAAATGTCACTTTTCGAGAGTCAATATCTCGGAAACTATGAAGTATAGACTAATAATGCATTTAATAAAAAATAATTATAATTTTATGTGGAATTTAAAAATGTAAAAATATACTGGGTGTTATATTTAAAAATATAAAATTTGTTCGCATTCCAGACAAACTAAAAAACTGGCAACAACGCCAATATCGTCATTCGGTGCGTTAGATCCTCTTACACAACTGTACCAAATTTGGTTTAAATCGGCCAGTAAATTGTGATGTTATTAAGCCGTTTCCAGACTTTATACACACACTGTATATATTTAATAAGTACCTTTGTATAATTTTATTAACGAGGCATTATTTTTATTTTTTATTAATTTTTAAAACCGGTGGTGTAAAACTGATTTTTTTAGTTTTTATTTTTTTTTCGTCTATAATACTGAATCAATTTCAATAAAATTTTAGGGGTATGTAGGTAACTATAGGAGGCCCCCAAATAAGTAAGAAAATATATGGCAAATAATCTAAAAAAATAAATCCTTATGACGTCACACTTTTTTGGAAAGGAATGTATGAAGTATGAAAAAAAAAATTTTCCTCAAATGCGCCCCAAGATACAGGTTAGGTCTGCAAAATATCAAAATTGTAACTTAATTACTAAGTGAGCTATAGAAGACGAGAGGTGAGGTGCAGGACCTTGTAATCGAATCTCCGCGTATTGACTTAAAATGATGTAAGAAATTATTGGTATAAACGTAGGATTGCTTGGTAGTAAACAGGGGACTGTTTGAGCCTTAAGCATCTGATTAAAATATATTTGTTTCCATTTAAATTAGTCGTCTTTAAATGTTTAATAAAAAATTGTAATTCTTACACTTGTCTCCAAATGTTGAAATCAATAAATCAGTTATTTTGCTTTAAGTACACTGTTAGAAACACTGTGAGAATCAAAAAAATTTATAATCAATTAAAATAAATCAAATTTAACTTAAAATGTATAGTTATTTTAACTCTTTTGTGTTTAGTAAAAATCAGATTTTAAGAACTAACTTTTCTGGAAGTCGTTTTAACATAACAACTAACTAAAATTAACATGCAATTATTTTACGGTTCAAATAAATCAAATACTAGTAACTTTGATAAAGTTTATAATCATTATCAATATCTTTTTTAGTTAAAATTTTAAAAGAAGTTAATACATAAAAAATGTGTCAAATTACTTAATTAAGTTGTAATTTTTACTGCACAATAAAATCAGATTAATGTCAAAATGGTAATAACATATTTTATGAGTTACTGATTGACTGAAGCGGTTTTAGTTAAATTGACAAAAAAACCGGAGTGGACTTTCTGGGACATAAAAAAAAAGTTAAATTTGATTATTTTCTTTTAACAGTGTACTTGCTTTTATTAAATTAGTAGAGTGATTATATTTTCTTGAATACTATTAAACATGTGAACCTAATAAAAAAATAGAGCAAATAACTTTGTGCTCCCTATATCCCAAAACTAAAGGTTTTAACCGGAATGTAAAAAATACATAACAAATAGCTTGAATGAGCCATTGGCCATTTCGTCCTTTCCAAAAAAAAACGCTTTTATTTTCATAGAGCTTTTAAATATCCATATTTAAGTGGTAAATCAGCAAAACGAAATAAAATCCGCCATAAAGAGTCAGTCCGTAGAGATTTCCCATCCGGCTTGCGTCTGACAAAGTGTTCCGGGCCATTTCCCGCACATTATACGGGAATCGTGCTGACCCGGAAATTGGCTCCTGAATACTAAAAATATTCTTCGTATAGAAGAGATTGGGTAAAGGGTCGCCGTTTAAAGCTTGTTACTGTGTGTAATTTGATTCAAAATAAAAAAGTAAACTTATTTATACAGTAGATTTGGAAAACATTTTGTAGCTGCTTTATAAAGCTACTGACCATGCAGTTATTTTACAACCAGTCGGACCCCGCTCGCTTCGCCGCGCCGGGCTCTTAGGTTCCATCGACTCGCGATTGTCAAGAAATCTATCTATTTTTGTTATTTCTACAGTGTCAGTAAAGTCCGCATCATAATTGATTTTTTTTTATTAATAGCTTTATTCAAAATTTTACTTTGGCATCAAGTTCTGCTTCGATCGAGATGAAAATTAAGCAAAAAAATTGGTAGTCACGTGATTCGCATTATCTGTCAAATTTTACTTCTTTATAAAAAATAATTCAAAAGTGGGGTTATTTCTGAAAATATCGAAAAAAGTTATTAGAAAAAGTTTTTTTTAATGCAATTTCTAGCCCACATGCAAAATTTCAGCTATATAAGAAAATTTTGATTTTTTACCTATATTTTGTAAATTGCACCACTTTTGCCAAATAAGACTCAACGCAACCTACATAAAACTTCTTAGTTTTGACAATGCTTTATTTCAGATACATTTTCCTTAAAGTAACGCCATATTAAATGTGTTTTTCTACAAAATCAAAATTGGGCTATTAAAATTTGGTCGCATGTGATGCAAAGATTATTTGTTTTTGACCCTGTATATATAAGGTAACTTCATAAAATAAGTATTTTTTTTTAAAAACGTAGTTTGTGTCTGAAAGTAATACACCCTAATATTAAGACAAAAAATAACAAAGTGTCATCAGTAAAGTGTTTATTAAGTATTAAGTGGAAAATAAATTTTAGTTTAACTTTACGTAAAGTTTATCTATTTCAACGATTTAATTTATAACCCCTTTACTTTATTTTTTATTTTTTTACTTTCAGACACAAGCTACATTTTCAAAAATACTTATTTTATGAAGTTACCTTATACAGGGTCCAAAACAAATAAACTTTGCTTCACATGCTACCAAAATTTAATAGCCCAATATTGATTTTGTGGAAAAACACACATTTAATATGGCGCTACTTTAAAGAAAATATATATTTGAAATAAAGCATTGTCAAAACTAAGAAGTTTTCTGTAGGTTGCGTTGAGTCTTATTTTGCAAAAGTGGTGCAGTTTACAAAATATAGGTAAAAAATCAAAATTATCTTATGCAGCTGAAATTTTGCAAGTGGGCTAGAAACTGCATTTAAAAAAACTTTTTCTTATAACTTTTTTTCGATATTTTTAGAAATAACCCCACTTTTGAATTATTTTTTGGAAAAAATTAAAATTTGACAGATAATGCGAATCACGAAACTACTATTTTTTTTGCTTATTTTTCATCTCGATCGAAGCAGAACTTGATACCAAAGTCAAATTTTAAATAAAGCTATTAATAAAAAAAATCCCATATGATGCGGACTTTATTGGTGACACTGTATAGTTCGTTTATGTTTATCTTTTTGACTTGTACTTGTGACTTGTATTAAAGAACAGTGACTTCAACAGTTCAAGAAATATTACAGTTTTATTATTCCTTGGCTAAACTATGCACTAAACTGCATTTTACTTATTACGTTACTGCCATCAAAATTTGCCCATCGGGGAAACTCACTATCAATAATTTACTACAACCCTCGTAAACCAAGCATCCATAAAGCTCCAAAAAAAAAACAAGTAAAACAACATCTCAGGCACGGTCAACTTTGAGACAAGACAATACTCCGGTGCTTTAGCTGGCTTTCTTTAGCATAATAGCGACATTAAAAAATTCCAAAGATATTACTTTTGATAAAAATCATGTGGGTGGATTATCGAACGCGCCTCTAGGGCACTATTTAAGTTTTTTTGGATAATTTGTCAAGCACGTTTTCAGTTTTTTTTTTTGGAAACTTGTTTATAGTCTGGTTTAGCAAAGTGTTATGTGAAAGTCGATGCAAGGTCAAGCTGAATAATGGCAGCAAGTAAATTATCTTTTTTTTTTAAATTGAAGAAATAGTTCATGTTTAAAGTGAAGTTGAAAGTATAGGAACAATAGAAAAATTAGCACCCGTACTTCCTAAAGAGTTTTAAATTTAGTCCATTAAAATATTTGTGTTTTCACCGTGTCATTATTTTATTAAGTCATATTATGATGTTTTCCCGCAATTAATTCGTTTTACCGATAAATAATTTTACCGGGATGTTGATGCCAATAGTACATTACGTATCAAGTTTAAAAAAGTGGAACTTTCTTGACGGGTATGGTTAGTTTGAATTTTCATACGAATCAAGTAAAATCACTTTTCTGACAAGGTGCGTACCTATATACATTTTTTCGCATTTTGTAAGTAATTAATTATTTTGCATTTCATATTAAAATCTAAAATGAATAGTTACTGAAGAAAATCTACAAAAACTTAGTAGTATGACTTCTCGGTAACTTAGCAATATAAACAAGATGTTTTTTTGTGTTTGACGACTATTGACAGCATCCAAATAAAATCATATTTGAAGAGTGAATTTCACAAGAATTATGGAAATGGCTAATGAAAACGACTTGGAAGGTATCCTGAATGCGGCCCGCGAAGCTTCTTCAAGTTTGCTTCCAGTAAAATCCAAGGAAAGATACGAGAAAGCATATAATATGTAAAATTGTATTTTGAATGACATTGACGTTTTATGCAGTAATGGTTGCTATGCTGTAAAGTGACCCATTACTGTACGATTTTGGGGTCGTTAATCTAGTGCATTACTGTATAAAATGCGAAAAAATAGTTTTACTTCTATTACACGAAACAGTACACGTCAAAAAACTTTTTTTTTTAAAACCGACCAGAAAATATACACTTTCTGGACAATTTTTCGTCTAGAAAATAACCTTTTTCCGATCGCAAGACCGGAAAAGTGACGTTAGAGACCGGAAAATATTTTTCCGGTCCCTGTTTTTTGTTTTTCCAAACGCTCTTTGATAATACAAGCTACCTTGATTTCGTTACTATGACAACAACATTTCGATGTATTGTCGAGTGACAGTTCGTTGATTTTTAATTTGTTGTTTATGTCAAACTTGTTTCGCGAGTGCGCAAATTTAAAAATATGAATTCAGATTTTGAATTATCCGAAACGGAAAATGAGATTTCAGAAGAAATTTTGCAAGCAGCAAGGAAAGCGACTTACGATATATTGCCAGTAAAATCAAAAGCCCGTTACGAGAAGTCATACGACGCATTTAAAAATAATATAAATATAAAATAAAGAATTAAATGTATATCGAAGTGTCGGTCTTAAAAAAAATATTGTACGTCACGCAACCGAAAATTAGTGTTTTGCAGGTCTCTCCAAGCTTCCAGGGCGAGCCGTAGGCGACCTGAAAAACACTACTTTCCGGTCTTGTAACGTAAATTACTATTTTCATTCTGAATTTACGGAAATACCAAAGAAATGTTTGTAGGACTTAGTTGACTTAATCTGACACTTGTCATTTTGAATGTAGAACTGTCAATTAAGGACGGTTTTAAATTTAAACCCATTTAGTGAATACGGCTGTAAAAGTCTTCCTTCACAAATTTATTAGAATAAAATATTTAATTATCAATTCAACATGTTTCGAACATAGAAACGTTCATCAGGAGACATAAATAGGTTTGCTCATGGTGTTCTTAAAATTCCTCTAATTTTCTGTAGCTAAATTACACGCATTTTGGCGTATTGCTAATATTAATTGGGGAATTTTATGCAAATACGCTATAGTCGATTTTTTAAACGCATATTTCCCGGAAACAACTGAACTGACATAAGTCTCTGAAAAAAAAGGTTTATTTCTATAACATCGACATTAACATCCTTTTTACCACGGAAGAACCAAAATAGGATTGGACTTTTTTTAATTAACCCCACTGTTAAAACTCAGGCCTTATAATGGGTTCAATGCTGGTAAGCATGTATCTTTACGAAAGCAGATTTTTCAACATGTACTTTATAAAGTTAAAATATAGGTGTCCCCCACCTGAAAATTAACTTTACTTACAAGGTTGCTTCGTTTGTCAAAATATTATTATATATAGATACTCTAAAAAGTGCGGAAAAAATTGCTACCACAAATTCCTGAGGTCTAAATATGACGATCTAACCCAACTTACCTCAGTCCAAAAGTGGATGATTTCGGAGATACAAAGTGTCAAAAGTTCAATTTGGTTTTAGGTTTTAGTAGTAGTAGTTTTTTTTTTTTTTTTTTTTTTTTTTTTTCTTGGGGAGGAGGTAAAAAAATCTTCGAAAAGACTTCCGGCCGAGGGTTCTTATGTGGCCGGGGTATGTCGGATTTCTACCGACTAAAAAACTTCCTCCTCTTCGCTACTGTCCTCTAGATCTCGGAACCGCCGGAGCCGGCATATCGTCAGGATCTATGGGTTGTTGCAGACTGAGATTAGTAAGTATATCTTGGTAAGTATATAATTTCCTTATTGTCCTCTTTATTGTTTCTGTCTTTCTCTTTCCTCTTTTTCCTTCCTTTCCATGATTGATTTTACTAGTTTGTGTCCTATTTTCCATTTGTTGTGTGTTTGTAGCATATACTGAATGATATTTCTCGCTTCTAGTTGTTCACCACTTTCGTTTGTCGCCTCCTGTCTTTCCCTGTGCCATCTTGGACATTGGAATATTGTATGTTCTGGACTGTCTATTTCCTCGCAATACGGACAGATTTCGCCTTGCGTTTTGCCAATCTTTTTTGAGTAAGTTCTGAAGTATCCATGGCCCGTTAGAAATTGAGTAAGATAATATTCTATGTTTCGATGCTTGCAGTCTATCCATGCTTTGATGTTGGGAATCAGTTGTTTCGTCCATTGTGCTTTTTCTGTTGTTTCGTTCCATCTTTCCTGCCATTTGATGTAAATTTCCTCCCTAGCTTCTTTTCTAATTTCAGCTAGATGCCCGTTTCCTGTTGCATCCAGGTGTTTCCTTTCTTCTATGAGCAGGTCTATAGGGATTGTACCTGTGACTGTTTGCAAGGCTATGGTCGATATTGTCCTATAACCTCTGGCTATGCGCAGCATAATTTTTCTTTGAGGTCTTTCCAGTAGAACTCTATATTTTTTTATATGTACAATATTGTGCCATATAGGTGCGCCGTATAAAATGGTCGATTGCACTACACTTTTTAAGAGCATTCTCTTTTCCCAGCTTGGACCACCTATGTTAGGTAGAATTCGTGCAAGTGTAGCAGCTCTTTTTTCCGCTTTATTAACTGTTTCTGTGATGTGCTTCCCGAATGTTAAGTTGCTATCTATTATTATCCCTAGATATTTCAGTGATGTTTTAGGAATTATTATGTGGTCTCTGATGTTAAATTCAATTCCAGTTCTATCTCGTCTGCCTGAGAGGATTATCGCTTCGGTTTTTTCAGGTGCCAGATCCAGTTTGTTTTCTTTCATCCATTCATTAATAATCCATAGGGCCTCGTTTACTTTGCGTATCATTCTTTCCTTGCTATCTGCCAGTACTACTATTGCCAGGTCGTCAGCAAATCCTATGACGTACACCCCCTCCTCTTGCTCTAATCTTAGTACAGGGTCATAAAACACGTTCCATAGAATCGGTCCCAGTACTGATCCCTGAGGTATGCCTGCCGTAACCTTGACTTGGTTTCCTTTATTAGTTTTAATTTCTCTTTCTTTTAGGTAGTCTTTTACTATGTTGATGATGTATTCAGAGATATTCATTCGTTTAAGGTTTTTAATGATTATGCCCCATGATGCAGTATTAAATGCATTCCGAATATCCAAGGTAATCAGAGCACACCACTTTCTTTTAGGGGTTGTCTTTCTGGCTTCCTTTCCTAGTTCGATGACTTTTTTTATTGCCTGTATAGTAGAGCGTTTTTTCCTAAAGCCGAATTGTAAGTCCGATAGTTTGTTTTGATTCTCAATTTCTTCTTCTAGTCTTTTCTTTATCAGGTATTCATAAAGTTTTCCTGCAGCATCTATAAGGCATAATGGTCTAAAGGCACTGGGGGATATATCCAATTTTCCCGGTTTGGGGATTAGTACGAGTCTTGCTATCTTCCACATGGTTGGAAATTTTTGTTTTCTTAGTAGCTCGTTCATTAAATTAAGAATAAAAAGTTTGTCAGTATCAACTATTATCTTAATTACCTCTGGTGGAATAGAATCTGGTCCAGGGGATCTTCCAGATTTGATTTTTGCCGCAGCTTCGTTTATCTCTTGAAGTGTGAATGGATCTGTAATTTCAGTCGGTGGGTGTATTTCCCATTTATCATCTCGTGATGGAAATAGACCCTCAATAATTTCTAGTTCTTTTTCTTTTGTAAGCTCAAATTTAGGTCCCATTTCTTTAATTTGTTTCATTGCAATTTGGTAACCCTTGCCCCATATGTCTGATTCTAATTCATCAATTATTTTTCTCCAGTGCCTACCTTTGCTATCTTCTATTAGTTTCTTAAGATCCCTTTTCTTTGTTTTATATGCTTCCCATGTTTGTAGCTTCTGTTGGGGGTTTTGCCTGTTTGTTCTAGTGTACTTCCGTCTGGCATCTATGCATTCCTTTCTTCGAGACTCAATATCTTCATTCCACCAATAAGGGATTGGTTGACTATTTGGATTCTGTTTGTTAGGTATTATTTTTTTATAGGCCCTTTTTACTATTTGCATATATGTTTCTGGGTTTTCATGTTCCTTTTTTATGAATTTGGTTTCCTTTTGAATTTGTTCCGTGAGCTTATTAGTATCTATTTTGATTTTGCTTTTTAACGTTCCTTGTTTAATTTTTGTTCCCATGCCTGCAATTTCTATTTTAATGTGTCTGTGTTCTGTTAATGGTTCGTTGTCTAGTACGTTCCAGCTTAATATCTTTTCAGCCAGTTTCTTAGTAGTAAATGTAATGTCTATATATGATTTACTCTCTCCTCTGATAAAGGTGGGCTCGTTACCACGATTTGCCACTACCATATCCTTACTTGCCATAAGTTCAGCCAACATTTGGCCTCTTCGGTCGGTATTTGGAGATTGCCATTCTATAGCTTTGGCATTAAAGTCTCCAAGTATTATTTTTTCCCCTTGGTCGGTTTGTATTTCATCTGCCAATATTTTAAGATATTCTTTGTATTCTTCTATATTTATGTTTGGTGAGATATAGCATCCATAAATAGTAAGGCTATCCGTCGTGACAATTATAATTCCAGGCTTCTTCTTATAGTTTTGTATTCTAACATTTTGATTTCTTATAAGAATAGCAACATCTTCCTTTCTATCTACTAGCCATCCATTTTTGACAATTTTTTTATTTGGTTCACTAGCTACTAATATGTCTATGTCCTCTTTGTCTGCTGTGTAAAAAGCCATGTCATGAGCTCGTCTTGACCGTCCGAGGTTTACTTGTAAAATTTTTGTACTATTCATTATTTCTTGCGTCGCCAGTCTTGTGTTTTGTCTTGTTCATAGCTCTTCTATATTCCTCGCATCCCACTCTATCGTGTCTATGTCCTTTCCTATTGCATAATGGGCAAAATTCCTGATTTGTGCATGTTTTTGCTTTGTGGCCCTCTTGTCCGCATTTATGACAGCTATTTGTCCTATTTGGTCCCTTACAGTTTCTGGCCATATGGTTATAGCTCCAGCAGCTAGTACATTTGCTTAGAGTTTTCCTTGCCGAAATGTAGCAGTTTAGCCATCCTATTCTTATTTTTCCCATGTTAATTAGCCTGGCTGCGGCTGCAGCCGTCAGTTCAGCTATTGCCGTTTGGTTTTCTCTTTTGTTTCTAACTATATTTAGTATTTTGAGTTTTTCATTTTCTTTCATGTTGATTGCTTGGTTAATAGCGTTTTCTACTTCTTGTTTGGAGGTGACCCCGTCGATATTTGAGATAAATACCGTTTGCCGTTTTTCTCCCTCTTCTATTTGTACTATTGCATTTTGCAAGTTTTTCTCTATTTCTTTTTTAAGTAGTTCAGCTTGACCTTGCCCTTTTGGTACAGTCATCAATATGTCTCCCGTTTTTGTTTTCCTGATTGTTTTAATATTATAGGTTTCAGTATCGCTAATTTTTACATCTTGCTTGATTTTGTTGAGTATTTCCGCGTAGCTTACTCCTTGTGGCTTTATTATTATAGCGTCATCTTTGTATTTTGTCTTATTTTGAGGGTTTGGCTTGTTTATTCTAGGCACCCCATTTTGCTGTTTTGGTGGAACTTGTATTTTTATATTTACATCCGTTCGTACGTAGATGCATTCTATGATTTTTCTTAGAACTTCACTTTTTATTTCTTCTGGTATTATAATTAACAAGTTTTTCCTTTGTAAGTTTTCTGTTTGTTCTTTTACCATTTTTGTAATATTGTAGATGTTTTGTTCACTATACTCCCCGTTCTCGTTTTGTGTCAGCGGAGCCACTAGAATGTATCTACTCTTAAGTAGTTGGGTACTTCTACTTGATCTTGTTGTGCTCTCCAGGTATTCTGCACACCCATTTTGTACTCCTTCTTGTATTATCTCCGGTAGGTCGGGATATATTTTCGTAAGTTGTTTAAATATTCCCCTTTCGCAGTCTTCTCTGTTTTTTACATAGCAGCAGATATCCCAGTCAAGGTCTTTTTTAAGTGGATGGCCTTCTTCTATTATTACTTTCGTGTATGTTTCTTCCGGCCATTCTATATTAAGTATATCTTTAGCGCTTTCCCAGTTCTCTGCGTCTTCAATTGTTTTACGAATTTCCTTCACTCTGCAGACTACGTCCTCGTTTGTCTCTTCCATGTCTGTTTGGGTGTAAACACTTTTTACTGGAGGCTTTCCTTCACATTCTGTTTGAGTAAGTATACTTTTTGATTCTGGCCTCTCTAATGAGTTTTGGTTTAAAGTTGTTTCCCATTTTTGCCATCTTCTGTTTAGCATGTTGATTAGGTCTGATACCTTTCCTACTCGTTCTTTAATTTCAGTTTTCGTGTTTTGCACCGCTTTAATGCTTTTCCTTAAATCATCAGCTGCATCTGTTAGTTTTCTCATTAAAGTGTTTAATTCATGTTCTATTCGCTCTTTTTCGCCTTCATCTGTTCTTTTTCTTTTTGTAATTTCATTGCCTTCTTGTTTGCTTATATTATCAAAGCTGAAAGAGCCCCTTCTCGATGTGTCGGAGCTGCATGAGTCTCTTCTCATTGGAGGAGGTGTTCTGGCCACCGAGCTTCTTCTCTGAAAAGGATTGGTGATATCCGTATGTTTCTCGTACAGAACGCTTGTGCCTGGTAGGTGGCTTGGTATCTTTTCTACGTTTCTTTCCTCTTTATTATCCGTTTCTTCCATTGGTTTGTTTATATTTGAATCTGTCATTTTGGTTCCCACGAAATGGGTCGCGTTTAAAAGGTCCAGCGTGGCAGTGCGCCCTTACCACGCTAAGGCGTTTGTTTCCCCTTTGGTCCGCCTGTTCCTCCGGGCATCGCTTGAGGCACACTTTGACCCTTGTGCCATGCAGCTCCTCGGCGCGATGGTGCTACACCTTGAGCTTAGGGTCCTCTTCGGCACCTCTCTTAGTCTGGCTCCTCACCCTCGACCTGTTCGGCATGGGAGGCCCTACCAGTAGCTAAGCTACCGCCGACATAGCTCTCAGGATCACAGAAGCACGCAAGCCCCACCGGTACGTCAAACCGAAGATGCCATCGGGGGGTAGTAGTAGTAGTAGTAGTAGTAGTAGTAGTAGTAGTAGTAGTAGTAGTAGTAGTAGTAGTAGTAGTAGTAGTAGTAGTAGTAGTAGTAGTAGTAGTAGTAGTAGTAGTAGTAGTTTTTTTTTTTTTTTTTTTTTTTTTTTTTTTTTATGGAGGATTAGGAATCTTCACAAGACCTGCAGGCGAGTGGATCTTATGTGCCTGCAGAGTGTCGGATTCATGCCCTGTCAGGAGCATGCCTACCGACTAAACCCTTCCCTCTCTTTCCTCGCACCCAAGCACCTCGGAACTGCTGGTTTAGCATACTTCAAACTGCTGGGTGGTCTCTTGTTTAATCTATTTTCCGTTTTACGTCTTACTTGTCGTATTTATGGGTTCCTATTTTCTCTTTGCCTTTCATTTCTTTCCTTTTCTTTTTTTTCCATTACACATCTAAGGAAATGCTGTATGATCCGCCACCTCTCTTCACTGTGTAGCATATTTGCCACCAAATTGTTTAGGTTTAGCTCTAGGCCCAAGATCAGGTAAGTTTCTTGTCTGTATATCGTCCATCTTGGACACACAAATACTGTGTGCTCTGGGGTATCTTCATCTCCACAATATATACAGTTTCCATTTTCCGCTGCTCCAATTCTACTAAGGTAGCTTTGGAATGATCCATGTCCTGTCAGAAATTGGGTGGTATAGTAATCTATGTTCCTGTGTTGGCATTCCATCCATGGCTGTATATTTGGTATTATTCTTTTGGTCCATTGTGCTTTCGTTTCATTATTGTCCCATTCCTCTTGCCACGTATCTAGTGTTCTTTGTCTTTCAGCTTTCTTGATGGTAGATTTTTCCCCTTCTGCCGTGTATATACGTCTTCGTTCAGCTACTTGCAGGTGTATTGGTGTGATTCCTGTGATCACCTGAAGGGCTATCGTGGATGCAGTGCGGTATGAGCTCGCGACCCTTATAAGAATTCTTCTCTGTATTCGCGTCATTTTTCCTAGTTGTCTTTTAACGTTCATGGTCTCATACCACACCGGCGCTCCATATAGGAGTATCGAATGAAGTACTCCACTCAGGACCCTTCTTTTACAGCTACTTGGGCCACCTATATTAGGCATCAATTGGGACAGTGCTGCCAGTCTCTTCTCTGCTTTTTCAATGCTCTTATTTAAATGTTCTGTGTAGGTTCCATATGTGCTTAAAACTATTCCCAGATATCGAAGTGTTTGTCTCGGTGTTATTATTACTCGCCTTATTTCAAAGGTAATATGTGCTCTGTTTCTCCCGCCCTTAAGAATAACTGCCTCTGTTTTCTCTGGAGCCAGTTCCAATTCATGTTTTTGAAGCCATCTATCTATTCTCTTTAGCGCCTCGTTTACCCTGAGGATGAGAAATTCGTCGTCCTCTGCTTTTACCAAAATACCTAAATCGTCCGCGAAACATATCTTTCTGATGTTATCTCCTAGATTTTGTCTCAAGAGGCCATCGTAGAGGATGTTCCATAGAATTGATCCAAGTACTGATCCTTGGGGGACTCCTGCTGACATACTTTTTTCCACGCCCGCAATCTTCAGTTTTCGGTCTGTGAAATAGCTCTCTATTATATTTATAATATATTGCGAGATATTCCTTCTTTTGAGTTCCTGGATAATGTAGCTCCACGTTGCTGTATTAAAGGCATTTTTAATGTCCAGCGTTATTAGGGCGCACCATTTTTCTGTCGCTTGTCTGGCTACATTAACTACAGACTCTACAGCTTGGACTGTGGATCTTTTTTTCCTGAATCCGAATTGGTCATCGGATAGTCCTCCTTTTTCTTCTAGCTCTTTTTCCAGTCGTTCCCTTATGAGGATTTCGAACAGTTTGCCCATGGTGTCGAGAAGACAGATGGGTCTAAAGGCAGATGTACTTTCCATTTGTTTTCCACTTTTTAGCAGTAGACATACCCTTGCAATCTTCCATATTCCTGGAAACTCTTGTTCCTGGAGTAGTCGATTAAGAGTTGCCAGAAGAAAATCTGGCACAGTATCTATCATTTCTTTGACAGCTTCAGGTGGGATATTATCTGGACCTGCCGCTTTTCCGTTTTTTATTCGTTTTCCTGCAGCAACTAGCTCTTCTCTGGTGAAGTTCTCTACGCCTCGGACCACCCTTCCACGGTCCCATTTATCATCTTTGGAGGGGAACAAATCTGCCACAATTTCCAGTTTTCTCTCTCGTGATATATTATAGGGGGTGGATGGGTTTTTGAGATGTTTTACAGCTATTTTATATCCATTTCCCCATAGGTTATTGTCTAGTTCTTTGCAAAGATCTTTCCAATGCTTTACTTTCGCCGTGCTTATAAGTTTTCTAAGTTCCTTTCGTTTAGTTTTGTATCTTTCTCGTAATTCCTGCCCACCTGGTTCATTTGGAGGTATCTGCACTCTTTGGCGTGTAAGTATTCGCCTGGAAGTTATGCATTCTCGTCGCTTCTCTTCTATTTCTGCGCTCCACCAGTATGGTACTTGTATGTTTCTTAATCTATTGCGAGTTATACAGCTCTTTTTGTATGCCGAGTCCAGTACTGTCATAAATTCCTTGGCGCTTATTTGGTCTGCATTTCTGACTGTTTCTGTCCTCTCTCTTAGATCCGCCCGAAAAGCCTCCCTATTAAAGAATATCTTTTGCCGCTCTGTTTCTTGCCTACGGGATTTTCTTTGGCCTTTAATTTCGAAGAGGATGAAACTATGATCGCTAATTGGTTCATCTTCCAACACATTCCAATTAATGATGCTCTTAGCTATGCCTTGTGTTGAGCAAGTAACATCGATAAAGGACTTGCTTTGTCCTCTTACGAAAGTTGGCCTGTCTCCTTTGTTATGTGTAACCAGGTCTAGAGCGTCCATCCATTCAATAAAGAATTCTCCTCGGTTGTCGGTTATCGGAGACCCCCAGCGGGGCGATTTTATATTTAGGTCGCCCAGAATTATCGCTTCCTCCGGATTCTGTCTTACTAGGGTCATTAGATTGTCAACATAGGTTTTGAAGACATCAAAAGGTATATTTGGGGAACAATAGCAGCAGTAAATGCTAAGTTTTCCGCATTTAATCTTCACAAATCCGTTTCTACTTTGCGTTTCAACTATTTCTGTATCCTTGTTTTGAAAGTAAACTCCTACCTGTGTATTAATATCGGTAATCCATCTGGTGTTTTGGGTAATCTTTCGGTTCGGTTCGCTAGCAACAATGATGTCAACTGAATCCCTCTGAGCAATAAGCCAAGCTAAGTCGTGTGCTGCTCTGGACCTGTTTAGATTAGTTTGCAATATTTTCATATTTTGTTTAGTTTGTTTTGGAGTCTAGTCTGTTTAAAATTCTTTTTACCAGAGGACACTTGGTGGAGTCTAGCCTGTGTCCGTCTATCTTACAGTTGATGCAATGCGGGGTTTTTGTGCATTGCACTGCTTTATGTCCCTTAATGCCACAATTGTAACACAGCTCGGAACGGTCCTGACCTTTACAGCTCCTTGCATTATGGCCCACTTCCCCACATTTGGCGCATCTGATTATTTGGATCCTTTCTCTTATTCGGCAGTTAACCCAGCCTATCCTTACTTTCCTCTGGATGAGTTGAGATATATCTAGAGTATTTTTGACCGTTATTGTAGCCGCTTGGTTTCCGTCATTCATTGGTCTCAGCTTTCCGACTGAGATTTCATCTTCGCTAGCTCTTGTAATGTCTTTTAGCTCCTCTTCTACTTCTTCTCTGGTGATAGTGGCATCGAGACCGTAGACGTGCAAGGTCTTAGTTGCCTTGTTTACTATAACTTTTGTGTCTGTCAGTTGTTGCCTGATTTCGTCACCTAAAGAGTCCACTGCTCCCTCTCCGCCTTCGAGAATGAGTTGTAAATTCCCGCTAGCAGTTTTTCTTATTCTATCGATTTTTACTCCGGTTTTCTTGATATCAACTTTTCCCTTTACTTCCCTTAGTAGTTCGGCATACGTTTTATTATTGGCCCTTATGATGATATCTTCTCTGCGGCGTCTCTCCTGCTTCTGGCCAACTGAGTCTTGTCGTCTTAATAGGTTGTTGGCTTTCGGTGCCATGTATTCTATTTTGAGGTTCTCTGTATGTAGTACGTGTTCTACGATTTTCTTGACATAGTCTCTGTCGAGTCCGTCTGGAGTGACTAGAGCCAAATTGTTTTTAACCTTGTTTATTTCTAAAGTTTTCTTCAGTGACTGAATAAGCGAGTGAAATCCTGCCATATTATTTACTCCCTTGGGATCTGTTGAGAACGGAAGCAGATAAACCGTCCTCTTTGTTCCTTGCAGTTCTCTTTTTCGGCTAACTTTGGTCTCATTCACAATAAATTCAATTTGGCCCTCTATACATCCTTCCTTAAGTATCTCCCTGATTTCTGGGTATTTTTCAAGTACATCTTTAGCGATGCCTTTTTCTCCTTTTTCTGCCGGATCCATTACAATGGCTATGTCATTTACATTGGTAAGTTTGAAAGGGTTTCCTTCTTTGATGCTAACAGTTTTAAAAACATCTTCTGGCCACTCTAGGTCAAGTACTCCCGCTAGGTCCTCGAAACTTTCTCCCCTTTCCAGGGTGGCTTCAATTTCACGGAGCTTTTTGTCATCTTGGGTCATATCCTCAGTTTGTGTTCCCGTGTTCTTTTTTTCCATCATCTCGAGGATATTATCCTCAGTTTGTGTCTCGCTGGAAGATGTTATCGTTTTGATTGCATGCTTTAGAGCTTCCTCATTTGGGTAAGTTTCCAATTCATTAAATCTAATGTTTAAAACTTCGATTTGGAATGCAATCCTTGCAATTGCTTTCTTGATCTCCGCTTAGTAGTAGTAGTAGTAGTAGTAGTAGTAGTAGTAGTAGTAGTAGTAGTAACATGTGGGTTTGATTCAAAAACTCATCAAAATAGACGCACAAAATTCACTATGTTACTTTAATGAGTGTTTGCGTTTTTATGAACTGATAATAATGACTTAATGTGTATTTTGTATGCTCGTTTTCTATGAGCAGGCCTGGCTCTAGACCTCCTGGCGCCCCCGGGCAAGTGTCTTATTTAGCGCCCTCGAAATTTTTATTTCATATTTTTTTCCTGAATATATATATTATACTTTTACCACCAAAAATAATTAATTTTTTTGACGTGATATTTTAAGAAGGAAAGGTTAAAAAACAAGCAGATAAAAATACTAAAAAGGTTACAAAATATTTTTAATGCATATCGAGGTTTAAAGATCATCGATGTTCCATTTTCGATGTTTTTTTTGCCCCTATTAAATGTGTAAAAGCCTGTTTACATTAGGTGCAATCGCTGCATGCAGTTTATAGCGAGGCAATTAATTGCATTGCATGACCGTTTACATTATGAAGCAATTAATTTCAAGCAAGTATCTTGACAACAGATATTACCAATACCAACCCAAACATCAGCTGATTAAATAAGAGGTTATGTTGATTTTCCTGTAAGTGTTTCTGTGATTTTTGTTAATTAAAACATATTGTACTTTCAAAAATATATTATAATAAAGAAAATTACAAAAACCTACACCAAACGCTTCAAAATACAAACAAATACTTTTGTAGAGGGTATATTTACTTTTCTTATCAGGTTGGTATTGAAAATATTACTAGAAAAATCACGAAAATTGCATGCTATTTGCAATCAAATTAGAACATTTCCTAATTTCGTGCGGTGCAAATAAAATTGCATCAGCTGATCTGAAAGTCACCAAAGCGCATGCCTGGAGGCAATTTTTTATTGCAATTGCATTGACTGCATCTAATGTAAACAGGCTTTTAAAGGCACCCGCTTTGTTTCAGAATTTATAAAAAATACTTGGGTGCCCTTATCTTTTAAATAGTATATTATACATCGAAGGTTATACAGACGCTTATTTGTTTTACCTTTGGCAATATTTTGCGCCCTTTGGACTTTGCGCCCCCGGCGTCTGCCCGGGTTGCCCGGGCGCTGGAACCGGGCCTGCTATGAGTTAGTGATTTTAGAATCAAAAATTTTCTAAAATGTTAGAATGGAGCCAGACTTAGTGAAATGTACAAAGGTCTCAAAAGGCACCAATTTTGACTTAGTGAGTTTTTGCATCAAGCAAAAAGCTACAATTAAATATTTTTTAATTTTTAATTTTAAAACGGAACCTTCTTTTAACAAAAACAGACAGAAAAGTTAAACATTTTGCAAATTGTATCAAATATTACGTATTGTTTTGTTTTTTAATTAAATGTAATTTTAAAGTTTTTTAAATAGTTTAATGATATTTGAGATTTAATAGAATTTTCCAGATTATTATAGTCTATCAAACCTTTATGAAAAATATACTTATAAGCTAATGTTTTAGACACTCTATCCACAAAAAAAATTTAGTTAGTTCTTGTTTTATAATTATGATGGTCATAATTAAACGAACAAAAAAATTTTAAACAGGCAATAAATTATTTTTAATTTTATGTATAAAGATACATACTTACTATATAAAAAATTAAATTTCTGACATTCAACCAATCTAAATCTTTAACATAAAATTTATTTTTGTATATTTGTCACAATTTAAAATAATCCGCATTGCCTTATTTTGTAAAATTTGTAATTTGTCAAATATTTCCTCACTAGCACAATATAAAATGGAAGAACAATAAAGAAAATGTGGTAAAATAATAGTATTAAATACAGTTTTTTTTAGAAAACAAACTTAAATTGGAACTGAATAAATAACTTTTTTAATAATTAGATTTTGTGAGGTAAAAAAATAAAATCTGCGCTCATGTTTATTGTAAAATTTAGAGGGCGCCACCTGCGGTACCTTGCACACAATTAAAACGAAATAATTTCTTTGAGTCACTATGTATTGAACTTTTAAATAAACATTCTAATTCTCCAATGTCTTTCATCTCAAAAAGGTATACATGGTAAGAGTTGATTTGAGCGGCAGTTTTTGAGATATCTGGATTTAAAAACTTCACTTCCTGAATGGTCAGGTCTAATTTGACATTGGACAGTCCTGTCCTATAATATAAAAATTAATAATCTTACTGGTGTAAAATTAAATACGGAACCATTATTTTATAATGTACCTATATCAAAAAACGAAATAATCCTTTTATATTTTGACGCATTCAATTCAATTTTCTCGTTCCTTTACACGCCCATTACCATGTTTCATATTATTTTAACACAAAATACTTTCAGACCATTATACTTGGGCAGTTTTTATAGAAAAAATACATTATTATTAATTATTTTTATCCCTTTCATTTGTCATTTTACTAGCAACCTCTATTTTTCGGGTAATAAATTACTCACACCGGACACCTGGACGTACATTAACACTAACTCTCAAAAAATATAAATGTATGGTAAACAACCACTATTTAAAACCGTATTAAGGCATAAAGGGATATAAAACGATTTTTATACCGGGAATCAGAAAAAGCTAGCGGCTAAACAGCGTCTGACAGATTCTTTTCGAAAATCACAGGGTTTACAAAAATAACATGCAATTAAAGCCAGGTTTGATGAGTTAAATGCACCTTTCCTGATGTACAAGTGCCACCAATAGTTACCTAGCTTCAAATTTAATCTGAAGAATAGTCCAACTTTTTAAAACTTCTAGTTTATTTATTGCATTTTAAGTTACATACTTACTCATCTGGCGATTTTGATTTATACTTTTATTAGCTGGACGTTGTTATTAATCTAGCTATATCAAATCAATTTATCTAGCCATGCAGCTGTTGATCATGTAGGTGATGATTTTGATTACATTGTTAAATTATGAGAATAAAGTTTTTTTATATATTCTCCATATTTGCGGTACGTCGTAGATTAATTCAGTCAGTTTGACTTACCGCTGGTAAAGGTTATGATTTTTCTTAGGCTTCATCTACATAAAGACGGCTGCATGTGAACAATTAAAATACAAGCACATTTTTTCAAATTTTTAATTATTATCTTTACACCGTTAATGAAGTCAGAAATAAGTGGTTTATTTAGTGTAAAAGGTATCATGGGATGAAACATTTTGTTTTTGAAAATCAGTATGACATTTTTAATTAAATTAAATTTATTGAAAAATAAATAAAACTCATTTTAAAAATTTAAAATGAAACATATATTTTTTGTTTGAAGGTGGTAGACAATAAAGTAATATCAAAAATTACCTTGTCGGACTTCCATTGTCTTTACTTTGTTGCTTAACACAACGTTTCGGTTATTTAGTATCTCTAACCGTTTTCATAGTGTAAGCTAAATTATAATTATAAGGCTACTTTCTTACCTAAATACTATCCATGTGCAATGAAGCTTGATGACTCCACCTATATGTGCTTATTTGAGTGTGGAGTTTGAGCTGTTGGTTTTGGACAAGAAGAGGCTTCCAGATATTGAGGATATCTATACTTGGTGTACTAAATATATGGGTATTTTGAGTTAAATTTTCGTTTTCTCCAGTGCTGTTCTGTGTCCAAAACCTTGGCTTCTGACCACTGTATATTATGTTGGTTGGTCCATACATGTTCCGCTATACCTGATCTCAAAGTTTCACCTCTTTGAGTATGTTTCAGATGTTTTTCCCGTACGAGTTAAAGAACATCTGAAACATACTCAAAGAGGTGAAACTTCGAGATCAGGTATAGCGGAACATGTATGGACCAACCAACATAATATACAGTGGTCAGAAGCCAAGGTTTTGGACACAGAACAGCAATGGAGAAAACGAAAATTCAAGGAAGCAGCTTATATGAATCAAAATACCCATATATTTAGTAAACCAAGTATAGATATTCCCAAAATCTGGAAGCCTCTTCTTGTCCAAAACCAACAGCTTAAACTTCACACTCCAATAAGCACATAGGCGGAGCCATCAAGCTTCATTGCACAGACAGTAGTCTTAGAATTATAATTTAGTTTACACTTGAAAACGGTTAGAGATACTAACTAACCGAAACGTTGTATTAAGTAACAAAATAAAGACACTGGAAGTCCGACAAGGTCATTTTTTTGATACATTTTTTGTCTAGTGCATCAATCTATAAATTTTGTTTTAAATATTTTCAACTTATTTATAAAATCATAAAGAAAAAAATATAATAAAAAATGACAACAAAACAAAACCAGTTTTTTAATAATTAAAATAAATCATCACCACCATCAGATTCGTCCAAATTAATGTTAAGGAGAAGAGTATCTAAACATCAACATGCTTGCCATGTAGCTATTTCGCTTAGATTTATGTATTTTTTCCAGCTTTTACATAAAATTTAAATAAATCCAATATCGACTGCATATCCTATAGGTAATAATTGTCATATTAAATAAATATCAAGAAATTTCATAAGTTTTTTTAGGAGAATAATTGTATTGCGAAAACAATCGTGTAAAAATTTTTTTTACATTAAATAATTAATCAAAATAAACCATAATTTTTTTAACTGTAGAAAAATATTTGGAATTCGATATACATAAATGCATGGATATAATTGGAAGTCCTTTAAAATCAAACAACTAGCCACAACATGCTTAAATACCATTTTATTTTTGTGCCATTTAAAATCAAAACCACTTTATGCATTGGCCAGCTATTTGAGCTATTAAATAATTCCTTACAGACATTTTATCTAATAGTTTTCCTATAAAAACGATTAGAGTATAAGATGTTACTGAGAAAATTTGCATCCATCTCGAAACAGTTGCGGCAGGATGTTTTAACATTGTAATTTATAATGTCATGTCTTGCTAACCTAGAAAACTTGACACTTGTTTTATACTTATATATTGAAGTTGTTACGTTAATAAGGAAGAAGAAGACGTTATGTAGAACGGTATATGTAAATCAATAGAACGAAAATATTTATGACTATTTTGAAAATCAATAAACATAATTTTTTTACAAGATAATAGTGTCCGCGAAAATAATTAAAAGTGAATAATCGTGGAATATAGGACAAGTGTGATACCCTAGGGCGGGTGGACCACGACGGCCGTTTCGTCCGTGTTAGGACTCTACGGGCAGCCATAACCCAAGCAATTTCGTCACGGGCGGCGGTTCGATATATTAAAAGCCTCTTCGCAAAACCAAAGTTACTATCAATACACCGTAGCGCCATCCATAAAAACAGTTACACACTTGTCCGATATGTCACAATATTCGCTTATAATTATTATCGCGGACACTATATTATCTTCTAAACCTTTTTATGGCTCAAAACTTAAACGGATTGCGCGCAGTCTAGTGGGTGCCAGCGTTGATCTGTTTTCTGGTCTGCAAAATGGCAGATGTTTTCGGTGAAAACGCAAATAGAGTTCCCTATACTGGATTGTGATGCACTTTGTGATTTATTTAGTTGCCTACCTTTCGATTATTACCAGTGCAACTGCCTTTTATATTGGAGTTAATTCCGCTGAGATTACGCTTGGGTTATGGCTGCCCGTAGAATCCTAACAAGGACGAAACGGCCGTCGTGGTCTACCCGCCCCAGGGTATCCATTGTGCTTGGATCCCTGTGTATTCCAATATAAAAACAGTTACACACTTGCCCGATATGCCATAATATTCGCTTTTAATAATTTTTTTACGTTTGGAAAAACACCCTTGGGGGTCGATTCTACCAGAACCTTCTTAAGGATAGTACCGGCAATGGTATTTGCCGATTTTATTCTGAAATAATATACTCATTGCAAAATATAGTGCAGTGAAGATAACTTGTTTAATATTGTTCATTATTTCCTTCAAACTTTAATGTGTATAAAAATACACTGTATACTCCAATAAAGTAATAAAGTAAAAACCACTAATAACGAAACCCGAGAGATTATTAAATTCTTAAATTACCCGAAATGAGCTTCAACCGCAGTGTCGGTATCATCGTCGCTGGTTATGAATATCGATAAAATCCAATAAAGGTGTATACCACTACACTGCTTAAAAAGGAGATTTCAATCAAGCATCAAAGCCCGGTCGAGATCATGAAAAACGTGGTTTCCACCGACAATTAAAGCTACTGCTCAACTTGCCCGATATCGGCAATTACTCTGAATATCTCAGGATTCCTATTAAATCGATCTGTTCAAAGCAGGTACGAGTAGCAAATGATAGGTTACAGCCTCGGAAGTTAAAATGTTACTAGCATAATTTCATCTAACTGTAGTGGCAATCAGTGGCGGATTCAGAAAAAATTGACAGGGGGGGCACTTACTTGTTATCTTGGGATACACGAAAAGCCCGTTGCGGACAAAACGCGCCGCAGGCGAAAAATTTTTAAGACCACGCCCAAATTTGGTCAATAATTTTTAGTAAATATTTTAAAAATGTATGATTACCTACTTATTTTATTGAAAATGAAATAAGATAAAAAAAATAAAAAAAGGCCAATTTATTTTTCATTAGCGGGTACATTGTTTAAAAGTAAAGTTCAATCTTCTGGTTTTATTTCCAGCAAACTTATCAATAACAATAAAGTCCCTAGATCTACACTTTGTGATCTGTGTCAAGTTAATTTCGGGTTTAGGTCTTCCCTCAATTTTAATTTCAATTTTTTGCTCAATACTTAATGAGCTGAAATTGTTTCTCAAATATTCCACATTCATAGCCGTTTTGGCATGTTTATTTTTATTAAAATAAGTCCTTACTACCCCAAAATAATACACTTTCTTTGTAAACAAAACCACAGATTACAGTTTTCTGTAACAAAACACAAATTCTAAAATCCTAAAATGTATGCTATTTATCTACGTGCTTTTACGCCATCTTTTCACTAATTATCAAACCACGTTGAAAACCTGATTTTTAATATCCATTTCTAAATGCTGTAAAGTTTTGGCATCAAAAAAAAATTTGGTTGTTACAGTACAATGCTTTGTCACTGTGTTTGAAATTTTGGGTGTTGCGCTTAGGTTGGTTCGTGCGAAATTATTATGACAGGGGGGGCACGTGCCCCTGTGCCCCCCCTCTAAATCCGCCACTGGTGGCAATCAGAATGTGTAAATTATTCTCCGCAGCACGGTGTGTGTATGTAATTTTCGATATCTCGTTGTGCCTAGTACTCGATCACGCCACGGAATCTTGTTATGTGATCAATTTCTGGCTCGATTACCCTCGCTATACCTCAACGGATCACAAATGTATTTACTGAAACTGCAAATTCTATTTAATCATTGCCATTTTCTTTCTCGATTCAATTTGCTTTATTCAACATTGCGTATCTGGTTAGGAAGTCGATAAAGCAATACGAGAACAACGTGCATTACTTGCAAAATCTTCTTGACCCTATCAAATGTTGCTTGCATTTTTTTTATTGTTCCATTTGTTAACTTGGTGTAAGAACAATCGTATGGAATTGAATGCTTCAAAGTGTCACTTGATCATCTTTCATAAGACTAGGCACAGAAAATATAGCTACGCAACAGAACGCTGATGAGAATAGGAAGACAGGCGACAAACGAAAACGGCCGCGAATGGTTACTCGAAAGGTTCGAGGTGGCGCTGCGAGTAACAGTACAAGCATTTATCGTATTCCGCCGATTTCGCGCTGTTCTGAGAAAGAATTTATTTGGTGATGTTGCCGTTCAGATACACTCTTGCAATTCGATTTACACTTACTTGGATTTTCGCAAGTTTATTTATTATTTTATATCATAATGCGGTTTATTGAATGACAGACCTATCAAAATAAAAATAAAAATGTACTTACATATAATATAACAGAAAGGGTCACATAATATAATAATAATAATAATAATAATAATAATAATAATAATAATAATAATAATAATAATAATAATAAAGGTCGCAAATTTTTTTTTACATTATGAGATGTCGATGTTTTGGGGGTCCCTAGATGACGGAGAATGATAAAATTTTGTATATGGATTAAGTATTAACACTGCTTCAAACCTGTTATAAGTAATTTGATTGTGCTATACCAGCGCGTTATATGGGTATTCTGTGATCAGAGTCTAGTAGATTCAGGGTAAACAACTAAAAATGTATATCGACTTTATTATAACTTTTTTATTTTATTTTTGTTATTCTAATAGACTAAAAACCGATCAAAGTTTTGTTTTTTACACTTTTCGTTTTAACTATCTTTAAAAAATAATCGACATCGATTATTAGCGACCCTGTTGAAATATAAAAGTAACGCTGACTAAGAGCTTATTCTGTTTATGGTTTATCTGAATGTCGAACCGATTTGTTTATGTTTCGACGATGGCGGTTCCATTTTCCATTTTCATGGCGTAATTCGAGACGTAATATTTGTCAAGGATTCTTTCTGTTTGTTTTAAGAAAGAACAGTAAGTTAGAGTTCAATTACTGTCTATCACAATAATTCACAAGCCCGGTCTTTGTAACCATTCGTTTTTGTTCGTAATAAAGTATTTTACATTTTACCTGAGTTTCATAATTATTTCTCTTAGTACCACCACTTAATCTCAACAGACCCTGTATATAGTGTAAAAAGTTATGTTAACCAACATAAAATATTTTGTAGAAGTTCTTTTTTAATTACGAAAAACAGTGGTTTATTTGAAAGATTTTAATGACGAGTTTTCTAATTTATGAATTTAGTTATTTAAAATCACAGCATTTTATTTTGTCCCTGTAAAAATAAATAATTTTTAATATTTTGGCTAGTGTCCGACCGAAACAAGATTTTCAGCCCAAACCGAAACCGAACCTTCAGCCTTGGTCTCAGTTTCGGCTGAAACCGAAACTTTTATACATGTTAAAAATTTCATTGTATACTAAAATCTAATTTATTTTATATAGGACGAGATCGATCTTGGGAACGGATTGAACTCTTCCCACCTAAAAAAAAAAGGTCAACAGCGAAAAAACATTATTTATATAGACAACACTGCCTACGAACTCACCCAAATTTAGGCGAACGGTTCGCGACAATTCACGAACACTGAGTTTCGGTGCGGCCGAAGGTTCGGCCGAAGGTTCGGCCGATTTTTGACCGAAACCGAAACTGTCACAGATTTTTTGGCCGAAACTAGCCGAAACCGAACCTTCGATTGGTCTCTAATTTTGGCATTGCTACATAATGAGAGTTTAAAACCTTGCCGCTAATAATGTCGGAGAGACTTCAAACGTTTTCCCGGAATGCCGCTTCCTATCGGCGTTTTTTCCGGCGGCTAAAGTGGTAGATCAGAGAGGTTTACCTTTTACCCTCTTTTAGACAAACCAGGGTTCGCCCCCGCTACAACAAAAACATACATTTTATGCGAAAGCCACCTCTATAAATTAAAATCAACCAAATCAATTAAGGCTCCTAGATCTTACAGACTGCGAAATTACCTACTACCAAAAATTATTAAGTTATTATTATATACGGGGTGTCCGCTAATTAATGGTACATAGAAAAACCACAGACTCCTTAAGTAAAAATATTAGGATTTATTCATACATACATATATCCGAAAGTTGATTTTAACTGAGGTAGATTAAAGAAAACTTTATTTTCGTTTTTCTCCAATAACTTTAAGAAAAACTGACGTTTTTTCAAAAATTTTGCATTAAGGGTTTTTTTAGGTCGAGAAATTAATTTTTTTATGAAATTTTAATGTACAATGTAGGGGGCGCTCTCTGCGGTATTTTTCGCACATTTATTAGGTCATAACTTTTTTGTGTCTCAGTGTATTTAAGTTTTTAATGAAGATAATAAAAACATTATATTTTACTTGCCTGAGCTAGTACACTGAATAATTTAAATGCAAATATCTCTGAAACGGTAACTCTGTAAAGTATTATTTTCGTTAAAAACTTAAATACACTGAGGCACAAAAAAGTTATGACCTAATAAATGTGCGAAAAATACCGCAAACAGCGCCACCTACTTTGTACATTAAAATTTCACACTCAAATAAACTTCTCGTTCTAAAAAAAAACTTAATTGCAAAATTTTGTGAAAAAACGTTTTTCTCAAAGCTATTGGACACAAACAAAAATTAAGTTTTAACTTGTAACCCTGTATCTCAGTCAATATCAACTTTCGGATGTAGATAATTAAGTATGATTAAATGATAATATTTTTTACGTAATGAGTCTGTGGTTTTTCGATATACCCTTAATTAGCGGACACCCTGTATATCTATAAAATAGATAAATACCCAGAAATAAAATATCACCAGCACTTTTTATGCGTTCGGATTCGCAATTCAAGTACAGCGGTAACTAAGACTTAAAAACTAAGATTTAAAAAATCTTAATTTTAAACCTGCAATCTCTAAAATAAATTGTTATTTTTTAAGGGCAAAGAGACATTATACCTAGATAAGATTTTTAAAATAGTCAGTTAAACTGTAAATAACTACCTTTCAAAATACCCATAACATGTATTTATTTTAAACTTGGAGGAATATTCAATTTAAGGCTTTCCTAATGTCATTATTAAAATACCACAAATTCAAAGGAGATCCGTAATGAGAAATATTTTGGCTCTTGAAATTAGGTGGCCTTATACTGTTACATTAATGTCCGACATTTTTTCACTAACGTGGCAACTTTAAGGATTGTAATTATAAGAGATTGGATCTATTTAGTGAACATTGAAATAATTCAGTCAGCTTTATAGGTACCTATATAAAATATTAAAATTCCCACAAATGCAACGTTCAATCGTTATCGGTGAAAAGTCTAAAATTTATATAATAGTTTGACACACACAAACTTTCCGTTTTATCCAGTTCCAGTAGGTTTTTTATTTTATATTTACTTTCAATGAACATTAATTTTCCAAAATAATGAACTTGCTTGTTCTAGAACGCAACTTTAAATTGTAGTTTAATTATTTTACTAATTATACATTATACAACTCAATGTACCAGGTGGTGAAATAAGCGAGGACGTAGGCTTTATCTCGGAAACCATTATTCGCACAACTTTCGGAAATATTTTTTATAAGTAAAGTGGTCAAGAGAAATTGCTGGAAATTACTTTTAAGTTCCTCATTTCGCCGCAAGGGGGCACAATTAAAAATTGTTTTTTTAAATTCTAAATTTCTCCGAAAATTCCCATATTACGGTATAACTCTGATTACATCTTTGGAAAGCTTAGACAATTCTGCATCATTTTGGTTTAAGGCTCATTGGCGTATCGACCTTGATAAGGGTGGGAGAAGCTAGTGAAAGTGTAAACATTTAAATCGCTGTAACTTCTAAACGACTTATCCGATTTTACTAGATTTAAGCTTGTTTGGAAGGGGAAAACAAGTATCTTCAATTGTCGTATCCAACAGTACACGATAGTGTTTAATAAAATTGCTAGAGGGCGCAATTTGTAATAATAACAGTTTTTTCGATTTTATCCCGAAAATTCAAATCATACGGTATAACTATGACATCATAATCGAAAAGTAGATGAAATTTGCAACCAAAGATGTAAAGACCGCAGTTCGATATCTTTGTTCGTTTCAGAGTTATTGCCAAAACAATAATTTTCAATACAAATTGCGCCCTCTAGCAATTTTATTAGAAACTATCTTGTACCATTCGATACGACAATTGAAGATACTTACCTTTTTCTTCCAAACAAGCTTAAATTTACTAAAATCGCTTTAGTCGTTTAGAAGTTACAGCGATTTTACTGTTTACAATTTTACTTGATAAGAGTGGGAGAAGCTATTGAAAGTGTAAACATTAAAATCGCTGTAACTTCTAAACGACTTATCCGATTTTACTAAATTTAAGCTTGTTTGGAAGTACCTTCAATTGCCGTATCTAATGGTACACGATAGTTTCTAATAAAATTGTTATAGGGCGCAATTTGTATTAAACATTATTGTTTTGGCAATAACTCTGAAACGAATAAAGATATCGAACTGCGGTCTTCACATCTTTTGTTGCAAATTTCATCTACTTTTCGATTATGATGTCATAGTTATACCGTATGATTTGAATTTTCGGGATAAAATCAAAAAAACTGTTATTATTACAAATTGCGCCCTCTAGCAATTTTATAGAAGAATATATAGAATATTGTACTGTTGGATACGGCAATTGAAGATACTTATTTTCCCCTTCCAAACAAGCTTAAATTTAGTAAAATCGGATAAGTCGTTTAGAAGTTACAGCGATTTTAATGTTTACACTTTCAATAGCTTCTCCCACTCTTATCAAGGTCGGTACGCCAATGAGCCTTAAACCAAAATGATGCAGAATTGTCTAGGCTTTCGAATGATGTAATCAGAGTTATACCTTAATACGGGAATTTTCGGAGAAAAGTAGAATTTAAAAAAACAATTTTTGATTGTGCCCCCTTGCGGCGAAATGAGGAACTTAAAAGTAATTTTCAGCAATTTCTCTTGACCACTTTACTCATAAAAAATCTTTCCGAAAGTTGTACGATTAATGGTTTCCGAGATAAAGCTGACGTCCTCGCTTATTTGACCACCCGGTACATAATTCCCATATAGCTCGAGAGGCTTATGATAAGTGATAAGCCTTTGGGATTATCGCTTTTGGTGGAACGATTGTTACTGTCATGGTAACACATTATCAAATATTTAATTGTGACATAATTTTTAAAAAAATGTCAAACCAAACGAGATTTGGAAGTGTTTCGTTGTCCGAAGTGAATTTGAGGCCAAAAAATACAGAAAAATCGCACTGGAGTAAATAATATTTATTATAATAATTGTAACTTTGTTATCAATAATAATAAAAATGAATAATTATTCAAATTATGGTTCGTTATATAATCTTTTGAATACCACTCGATGTTTTGGGATTACCTAATACTTTTACCTGGCACTCAACGAGTTACCATCAGCAACACCACTCCTCCAAAAGTATTATTCGGTAATCCCGAAACATCTTGTGGTAGATATTACATTCGATAATTACTGAGTATACAAAAATATGGCTTTTAAATATTTTGTTAACTTCCAAAGGTTTAAGGGTATTTTCGTAAGCTCCTCCCGATGCAGTTATTCCGTAGCTTAACAGAGACTGAACTAAAGCAAAATATACTGCTCGCATACAACTTATGTCAGATATTTTTTTGATATGTTTGAACAGATAAAATAAGGACGAAGTTTCTTAGTAAGTTGCTATATATGATTGTTCCATTTTAAATGATTATCAAATAATATTCCTAAATAATTAACAGAGTCAGATTTTTCTAAGTTCCAAATCTAAATGGTAAATCGACATTTATTTGCTCATTTTGCGGAAGGCCTGAGATATTACTTGCAAAGGGTAAATACTTGGTTTTACCTAAATTGATGGTCAACAAATTATCATCCAACCACCGCACAATTTTTTGTAAATTACAATTAATTTTTTGTTCGACTCCTTTCCATGTGTAACTTTCAACAAACAAAACTGTGTCATCCGCAAAAGATATTACTTCACCAGTATAATTCTGAATTAACAAATTATTTATATAAATGTTGAACAGTATTGGACCCAATACTGTCCCTTTTGCGGTACACCATACTTAATTTCCTGTAAACTACTAAATTCTTGTTTTACTTCAACTTTTTGTCTACGATTTAAAAGATAGCTGCTTAGTAGGGAAAGTGCCGGATCGCGAATTCGAAAATCATATTATAAGTAAAAAGTAAATCTAGAAACTGCATAATTTTATCCTGTACACAATTTAGGCACTAACAAATCGATGTTTATGTAATTCAATTTGGTAGGAAATTCTGCAAAAAATTTGCTTGCTTTTACAAACTTAAAATTGTCAGTAAGTTTGACGTTAAAAGCATAAAAATTAGCATAATAATCCTAAAGTACACCTACCTATATACTTATATTTCAACAAAACTGACAAAAGTTATATGTAAGTATATACATTTAACGTAGAGATAAAAAAGTTGACTTTACTTACCTATCGTTAATGATCTAAATAATTCCATTGGAACATCCCCATCCTTTAACTGGCCCTGTACCTACTTACATTTTCGATATATTTTTAAAAACAAACATTTTGGAAGTACTATATTATAATATATTTGTTTTGTTTCACTTATAATTGGTAAACTTAGTGAACCAAGAAATTCGTTTTCATCACAACCAACCCCTCCAAAGACTTATTAAAAAATTAATCTTAATAGTTATTATTGAAGTAGGTACCCATTAATAATAGACAAACACATATGTCGCCTACACCGCATTGCCTGCGGTACACCTACTTTATATAATAAGAACATTTTTTGTGGTAAAAACCCCCCCCCTAGGTGGAATTTCTCGCTGCGCCACTACCTAGTCTGTGTTGGCATTAATTATCGCCTAAATCTTTTCCATGATAATAAAATATGTTGTATCAAGGCTTTAATGTTGGTAATACATAAATTTAATACACTCTTTAAAATCAGCCCTTTAAATTTTATAATTCTACATTTTCTATAAGATGTACATACTTTGATTTATTAAAATACTTTTCCTCACATTTAAATACACAACGGTACGTTTGGCAACGTGGGACTTGCACGCACGACATCTCTTAGGAAATCTTCCCATAGAAACCGCCTGAATCTTGTAGGGAAGCCCGCTGCCGGCAGCCGGCTTCTTTTTTCGGGGGCGCTTTGTTGCCACGTCTCCATCGTTCTGTTGCGTAGCTATATTTTCTGTGGACTAGGTCAGCGTTTGAACAGCCTTATTTAATTGAAAATATTATACTTTGTTCCCGAAATAAAGGATTTAGGTTTGATTATGGATTCAAACTTATATATTTATTTTACTTTTATTCCTCACATCCAAAACACCTTCTTGGTTTTATAAAGCGCGTTATCGTTGACTTCACGAATACTAAAGCTATTAAGCAACTACCGTGCGAGCAAAAATTATTTGCATCAAAGAGGGCTTGGATTAAAAAACGTAGGGCTTGGTTTAGATCACAATGATATGGGGACGATATAATATCTAACCAAATCTAGGTTAAAATTTTGTCAAATTCATATTATGGCATGATATGCCAAACTAATGAGTAGGTAATAACATAAGTAGACAAATACAAATTTATTTTTGCTGTTTACAAAATTAACAAACTTAGAATATACAGCAAGAAAAAGAAAAATAATTACATAAATTGCTGAAATTGGCCACCGCCATGCTCCGAGCATACGTCTCTTCATATTTTCGAAAGTGTTGACCAGCATCTCTGGAGAAATGTTACCACATTCTTGGATAATTCCTACTTTCTTGTATATTCTTGGAATACTTGCACTTTATAAGCAAATAAATTTAGCTGCTTCTTAAGAATAGTCCTGCATGTTCCATAAGATCTTCCCACTTCTTGGGACAGGCGTCTTATACAATTTGATGGCGTATTTTGCATTATTTCACAAACGTTTGCAACAAGTTCTTCTGTTCTTACAGATAGTCTTCCTGCTCCTTTTTTGTGTTGTATAGAACCTGTTTCCCTAAACACAGCCACGGTTCTTTTCAGGCAATGATGAAAATCCCCAGCAATAAAAGCAACGTTAGGAAAATGTTCGTGAAAGTCATCCATGCACAAACCCGGATTGTATTGCCACTCACCATTTACTCTAACATCGTTTCGAAAATACGCTTCAACCATGAATGTTTTGTGCTGTTCCGTAAAGCCAATTGTGTGAATTGTTCAAGAAATTGCAAAAATTAGCGATGAATCAAATTACTTGTAACTACTGTCAAAGATGACAGAATAACTGATTGATTGTTAATTCAGGTAGTTACTGACACCCAACAGCTCTACGGCTAAGCGTTACGTCCTTAGATGCAAGGTCCTCTTTGATGCAAATAATGTTTGCTCGCACGGTACATGTTATACTGCTAGTTATAGAATCAAAAACTAATTTTTCATTTCATTCTTATCAGATTTTAATAGATTACCTAATATACCGCAAAATTAATACGAAAAATAAAATAATCTTGGCGATCCTTAATTTGACTCGTTTAAAGCTATATGATGGACTTGATGGAACCGTGAATCACGATAAAACTAAATTTCATCGATTTATCGATTATCTTTTCGATTACTATCGATAATTACCTCTACCTTGAACTTAGATTAGAAAACGTGTTTCATGGTTAAGTATATTTTTTATCCATTAACCTAAAAAAGTAGGAACCATACAAGATGATTGTTTAGTAGATACAGGATGTATATATCTATATAATAATAACAAGCTTTTAAAAAATATACCGGATGACGCACCACCAGACTGGCCACGGGAAACTCCCATGTAAATTTTGATACCCTGAAATGCTCGCTCCCCTATTAATTTTACATGAAATATGTATAAGACTTTCTTGAAGGACCTTATATGGTGGACTCTCACACAAAATTTTGTTATTTTCCAATAAGCCAATTAAAAGTTATTTAGTAAAAACTCCTCATACCATTCTTAAAAATTAAATATGGCTGTGATACATACCTCAATGAAACCACCAGTAATAATTATAATGTCGAATGTTACCAGACGTTTTGTTTTGCATGGTTAGAACAAAGAGAAATTCTACCATGCGAGCAAAAATGATTTGCATCAAGGAGGGCCTTGCATCTAAGGACGTTATGCTTAGCCGTAGAGCTTAATACCTGTTGGGTGTCAGTAACTACCTGAATTAACAATCAATCAGTTATTCCGTCATCTTTGACAGTCTTTACAAGTAATTTGATTCATCGCTAATTTTTCCAATTTCTTGAACAATTCACACAATGGGCTTTACGGAACAGCACAAAACATACATGGTTAAAGCGTATTTTCGAAACAGGGCTAGAGCACTTAAATGGTGAGTGGCAATACAATCCGGGTTTGTGCATGGACGATTTTCACGAACATTTTCCTAACGTTGCTTTTATTGCTGGGAATTTTTATCATTGCCTGAAAAGAACCGTGGCTGTGTTTAGGGAAACAGGTTCTATACAACACAAAAACGGAGCAGGAAGACCATCTGTAAGAACAGAAGAACTTGTTGCAAACATTCGTGAAATAATGCAAAATACGCCAACAAATTGTATAAGACGCCTGTCCCAAGAAGTGGGAAGATATTGTGGAACATGCAGGACTATGCAGCATGGCGGTGGCCAATTTCAGCAATTTATGTAATTATTTTTCTTTTTCTTTCTGTATATTCTTACTTTGTTAATTTTGTAAACAACAAAAATAAATTTGTATTTGTCTACTTATTTTATTACTCATTAGTTTGGCATATCATGTCATAATATGAATTTGACAAGATTTTAACCTATATATTTGGTTAGATATATCGTTCCCATATCATTGTGATCTAAACCAGGCCCTACGTTTTGAAATCCAAGCCCTCTTTGATGCAAATAATTTTTGCTAGCACGGTGGATTAACCATTTGCAATGAAGTATCAGATGTGGATAATAGTGAAGCAGCATATCCCACCCAAACTGTATAGGTAATCTGGAAAGCGCTATGTATTTTATTTTTAATCATTTTTACTTTATTTTAATAGTTTGAACTAACTAGCATTGCAACATGGACAGTGAGTTTTAAGACTTCCTCCATATTATTGCCACTTTAGTCCTATTGAAATGATTGATCGGAATGTAAGCGCTATTAAGATGCAAAAATAAGTTCTATGCATCCTGTAACAAATTACGTCATTTTGGATCTTTGGAATAAAGCCTTTGAAATGTAACAGTGAAAAATTGGAACACACACTAATAAAATTATAAATGATGTGTGGGAACGGGAAAGATGATGATGATTGATGATGTTGAGTTCTTGTCATTTTTATCATCTCATGAATTTATGAAATTGTAAATACTGTATAGGAATGTCCAACGTTAATTTTTTACAATTAATAATAAAATTAAAATTACACTCCAAAATAGAAAATGTATAATGAATTCTATCGAGCATTTTTTTAATCAAGGTTTAGAACCTTTCTTTAAAGTTTGAAGAAATAGTCCACGCTTAAAGTGGAGGTGAAAGTAAAGTATGGGAAAGAAAGAAAAAAGTAAACGTGTTCCTCCACAAAATTTAATAGAATAAAAATTCTTTAGGGGTATCTACATGTTTCGAACGTAGAAACGTTCATCATCAGGAGACATAAAATTTATATAATGCTGATGGTTTTAGCAGAAGAGAAAATGGTGTAGAACCTTAATGGAGCTTTTATGGAATTAAAAAATGTATGTGTAGAAGTGACATAATATGAAGAATATTGAGAAAAGTTAAAACATACAGAGTATATGAAAAAGTCAGTAAAGGGGGTCTAAACCAACCAAATAAACTGAGGAAAAAGAAAAAACCCTTCTAAAAAAAGGTGTCGAGGGTTATTTAAAATTTTTATAAAACTTTAAGTATGTCTGTAAGACATTATAGGGATAAAATTAGTCATAGTATCATGAAGATATCACAATAAAATAATGTCCAATAAGTGTTTTGTGGGGATTTTCTTTCTTTCCCCTTTTCTTTAAAGGCTTCTTTATTCGTATCCAAAGACATCCAGATTATTTCATAGAATACCAAAACCTACTTTTCTGTCATTTATGTAAGTAGTTACATGTTTTTTCGAAGGTAAAACAGAAATATTTTGACCAACATTCATATACTTAGTTGAATACCTATGCATCTAGGAAGGCAACAACAATATGGCATTTTTGAAAAACTAAACCACAAATTTATTAATTAATAAAATAGACAAAGGAAATACACTTATTATTTATTATGCATAAAAGAAAATCCATGCAAATGCAAAACCAACATCGAATAAGGCTATGATGTGGGTAAAGTTATGCCAAACGTTAACAATGGATTTTTATTCAAAATACCAAAGTCGGCTTTTATGTATATAGATCAATCAGTAATAGGTTTGTGACGGCCATGTAATAATTGCAAATTTCAATTAATTTTTTTAATTGATGCGGGTACTATATCTAACGAAGAGTACACGTTTGTTCAAACAATATTAAATTTAAAATGAATTATAACTTCCTTCCTACCCGGTACCACTTCATAAAAAGTTCTCCTTTTAAATAAAAGGCATTTGATAAAACTATAAAAGGATTATACAAGGTAGGTACTACAATTTCTATAGTGAGATTTCAAGTTCAAAGAAGTTTCTCAAATATACCTGATTTTGACATTGCATTTGACAAAATAATTATGCAGATATTGTAAGTCTTGTATTTTTAATTTAGGACTAATTTTTAAAAAATAAATCAAGTTTAAGAAAATTGTGAACTTTTATACAAAGTGACAGAGTAAAAGTGAAATTAGAAAAATGTTTGTGCTATATTTTTTCTGTGAGATCACCCCAAGCCCACAATGAAATCCTGACTATAGGCTTCACGTATATAACCGAAACCGATGCTCATAATTATTATTATTACGGCGTTATAACACAGTTCACAATTAACACATTTCCAAGTTTTTGGCCAAGTTCAAAGATACGAAATAAATAACGCTTAGTTAGGAATAGGCCAATTTTTTACATAACGATAATTCGACAAGTGTACAAAATATTATCAGGTTTAATATATAATCAGTAATTGTATGATTGGAGGATTATAAAGAAATCTACCGTGCGAGCAAAAATTATTTGCATCAAAGAGGACTTGATGGATTAAACAACGTAGGGCTTGGTTTAGATCACAATGATATGGGGACGATATATCTAACCAAATCTAGGTTAAATTTTTATCAAATTATATTATGACATGATATGCCAAACTAATATGAGTAATAAAATAAGTAGACAAATACAAATTTATTTTTGTTGTTTACAAAATTAACAAAGTAAGAATAAGTATACCGAAAGTAAAAGAAAAATACTTACATAAATTGCTGAAATTGGCCACCGCCATGCTCCAAGAATAAATTCACACGTCTCTTCATATTTTCGAAAGTGTTGACCAGCATCTCTGGAGAAATGTTACCACATTCTTGGATAATCCTTTCTTGTAATTGTTCTAAATTTGTAACTGGTGTTTTAAAAATAGTGTTCTTTAAATAAGGAAAAACGAAGTAATCCATAACCGTTAAACAAGGTGATCTAGGTGGGAATTCAATGTCTGATCGAAAACTGATCAACCTGTCGTCGAAAAAATTGCGTAAGTAGTTAATAGTTTCGGCGGCTGTTCATGTTGAAAATATCCAAAACGTAGTTCCTCGTCAAGTAATTGTTCCACAAATGAATTCAAAATATCGTCTCTATACCGCTGTGCTGTAACTGTCATGGACCAAAATAGGACCAACAATTCTTCCTAGGGAAACAGCTAACCAGACACAAATTTTTTGAGGGTGCAATGTGGACTCTACAAAAAAATGGGGATTTTCAATACTCTACATGCGTGTATTCTGAGAATTCACATAACCGGAGAGGTGGAACCAGGCTTCATCCGAAAAAAATGTCAGGTCTAATAAATCATTTCTTTCCAATAAATTTTGGGTAAACCATTGTGAGTAATTCCTGCGTCTTTTAAAATCTGCGGCTTGTATTTCTTGGAAACTTGCACTTTATAAGGAAATAAATTAAGCTGCTTCTTAAGAATAGTCCTGCATGTTCCATAAGATCTTCCCACTTCTTGGGACAGGCGTCTTATACAATTTGTTGGCGTATTTTGCGTTATTTCACGAACGTTTGCAACAAGTTTTTCTGTTCTTACAGATGGTCTTCCTGCTCCTTTTGTGTGTTGTATAGAACCTGTTTCCCTAAACACAGCCACGGTTCTTTTCAGGCAATGATAAAAATCCCCAGCAATAAAGGCAACGTTAGGAAAATGTTCGTGAAAATCGTCCATGCACAAACCCGGATTGTATTGCCACTCACCATTTACTCTAACCCCGTTTCAAAAACACCCTTCAACCATGAATGTTTTGTGCTGTTCCGTAAAGCCCATTGTATCAATTGTTCAAGAAATTGGAAAAATTAGCGATGAATCAAATTACTTGTAACTACTGTCAAAGATGACGGAATAACTGATTGATTGTTAATTCAGGTAGTTACTGATACCCAACAGGTATTACGGTCTACGGCTAAGCATTACGTCCTTAGATGCAAGGCCCTCTTTGATGCAAATAATTTTTGCTCGCACGGTAAAAAATTTAACACAGCACCTATTAAATTCAACGCACTTGATAATGATACTCCTATTGACAATGTACAGATGTTGGATGTTGGTTAATCGATATTTTTCTAAAAGTGGTCATCCCTACGCCTAGGCCTGTCAATGTGGTAATTGGCGTGGTGCGCCTTTGGCCAAATTATGCTTCGAAGCCGCCGCGCCACCGCCGTTCGGGGGTGTAATTATAGGCTGTCCAGAGAAAATTGCTTTAAAAATATGGTGATGCTCGGCCTTTTACTTCGCTAGACATATCGGATATTATTTTATGTGGCGCTGTTGCCTAATAGTTCAATATTTCATTAAACAGTTTACTACTTACTTTGTCAGGAGTTGCACACTCGCGAGACGCGACGAGAACGAGACGAGAGTTCTGCGAGAATCTCGTGAGACGAGACAAAAATATGCGAGAACGAGAAATCTCGCAAAATCTTAAGATTTTGATTAGGATATGCGATAAACTTTAAAAATAATCCAGTTAGTATCACGCGATAAAAAAAGCTACCTTTATTAACGATATTGCAAGGTGGCCAGGGAACAATCGGGACACGTTGCCGAAAAACAATAGAAAAACAAAGAAAAAAAATTTACCTTTCAACATCGACAATGTTTTTTGCTGTTAGGTTATTACCGAGGTTATTACACACACAAATACGAAACGAATATTACAACGAGCAATAAAAACTATAATTTACACTATATTCAAAACATATTATAAACATTTTTTACAAAAAAAGACAGATAAACAACACAGACAGTTGTTTTTAGAAGTCTGACGCCGGTAACTGACCTGTTTTTGCACTTGCGTGCATTCTGTTCCGCCACGTGCAGGCAACCAGCGTTTCCGTTTCTTGCCTTGAATACTTAAAAAGGGACTATCTTACTTTTATATACAGTGTGACCAGTAAAGTCCGCATCATATGGGATTTTTTTTTATTAATAACTTTCTTCGATATTTGACTTTGGCATCAAGTTCTGCTTCGATCGAGATAAAAATTAGGCAAAAAAATAGCAGTCATGTGATTCGCATTATCTGTCAAATTTTAATTTTTTCCAAAAAAATAATTTAAAAGTGGGGTTATTTCTGAAAATATCGAAAAGTTTTTTTAAATGCAGTTTCTAGCCCACATGCAAAATTTAAGCTGCATAAGGTAATTTGATTTTTACCCACCGCTTAATGAACACTTTACTGATGACACTGTGTTCTTTTTTGTCTTAATATTAAGGTGTATTACTTTCAGACACAAACTACGTATTCAAAAATACTTATTTTATGAAGTTACCTTATACAGGGTCAAAAACAAATAAACTTTGCATTACATGCGACCAAATTTTAATGGTGAAATTTGATTTTGTAGAAAAACACACATTTAATATGGCGCTACTTTAAAGAAAATGTATCTGAAATAAAGCATTGTCAAAACGAAGAAGTTTTAGGTAGGTTGCGTTGAGTCTTGTTCTGCAAAAGTGGTGCAATTTACAAAATATGGGTAAAAAATCAAAATTATCTTATGCAGCTAAAATTTTGCATGTGGGCTAGAAACTGCATTTAAAAAAACTTTTTCTAATAACTTTTTTCGATACTTTCAGAATAAACCCCACTTTTGAATTATTTTTTAGAAAAAATTTTAATTTGACAGATAATGCGAATCACGTGACTACTATTTTTTTGTTTAATTTTCATCTCGATCGAAGCAGAACTTGATGCCAACGTCAAATTTCGAATAAAGTTATTAATAAAAAAAAATCCCATATGATGCGGACTTTACTGATCACACTGTTCATAATATATTATATAATTATGAAATTATATTTTTGTATACATATTATGTAAGCCTAAAATCATAATGAACGTAGTCGTTCGTTTTCGTTTGAATTCGGTTCCAGTGACGTATGCGTATTTGTTAGGTAATAATATAAGTAGGTACTATTATTTTGGTCATGTGTGGGTTGAGTATTAGCAACACTGAGCCAGAACTGCCAGATTTTAACTTTAGGAACACTTTTGAAAATCGTATCAGAAGGATGCAATTATAATACTCACATAGTAATGGTAATAAAAAAACCCGTATGTACTTGGAGCTTTTGCAGAATTTTTTATGGTCTTATATTGCGAGAACGAGAAATTGCGAGACTCTCGCGAGACGAGAAAACGTCTTGCGAGATGTTAGCGAGGCGAGTGCGAGCTTTCTCGTCTCATGAAAAACTAGTTCAGATGATATTTAATATTAATTACCACGATTTTTTGGTTTTTGATGCTTTTTATTATGCAAACGATGATACGGTTTACGCTAATTTAATTCCGGAATTTTAATTGCAAAATTATTGTTATTATCGTTAAACTTTATGGTAAACTATTTTGATATCAGTACAAAACAGTTTACCATGAATTATGTAGTACCTAATTGGCCAGCCCAATTATTAAATTATTTTATTACACTTTAAGTGCTGTTTATATCCCGTTTTGTACCCAATATTACGGTTAACGCGGCAGTCACTGAGAACTTTAGGACGAGAGTTTGTGCGGCGCATAATGTCGATTTTAAGCTGTCAACTGTTTGTTGACAGTCAATCAAAAATTTAACTTTACAGATGGAACAGTAGGTTTATTATTCGGGATATTCCACACTAGTGTAGAGTTCGCAATACGTGGCAACGTCTGCCTCCTAGCGGTACCAAGTGAAAATATGACAATTTATTGACATTTTTGACATTAAAACACTAAAAAAGTTAGGTTATTGTGAAAATGGTAACGAAGTTTAAACGTTTTAACGCGTTATGTAAACAGTATAACAAAACAATAAACAATAATATACGAGACAGTATTAGAGGTCTGCAAAGTAACTGGTTTAGTGTCAGGCTTTTCATTTTACAAGTAAGTGTTCATAGGCATGTCATATGAGAGAATGTCCTCTATAAATAGTGCAATGTCGGCTCGGTGTAAAGAGTTTATGGATGTGATGCGGGGTCTATCCTTGCTTTTTTTAAATCTAAAAGAAAATGTGGAAATATGAATAAAATAACAAAAAGTTTTTGAAATTTTTTAATCGTTAAACATATTTTCCTACGACCACCTATGAGAAATAAAGCACGCCTAACTTGGCTAGAAAGTCCTTGGCGTTTGGGTTATGCATTGAACTTGATGGTTCCATCGCAGATGACTATCAGTGTCAGTGGCGGCTTCTCCTATGAGGCAGGTGAGGCAGTGCCTCACCAATAATTTTGCAAATTAAATAAATTACAAATTTATATTATTTTACTATGTGCATAAATATACTATATCCATTAAAATTAATGCCGTCAGCGTCAATCTTAACGCGCTTCGCTAGAAATATCGTCTATCATCCAGCTCATTTCTGCATGCGATCGTATATGGTAGAAGCCGGTCTCGCGCTTCCTTGTCTTTCCTGACCCGTTGCGTGTTTTGTTTTATATCATCCATCTCATTTCTGCATGCGGTCGTATATGGTTAGAGGCCCGGCCTCCCGCTTCCTTGTCTAGCGTATTATTGAAAATATCTAATGTCTTGTATGATACCGTAATAGTCCAGTTGAATCTAGCTTTAAATAGCGCATAAAAACATTCTATTGAGGCCAGCCTCAACTCTCTACGTAAATTTAATGCGAATGCGAGGGGACTAATCTAATCTATTAGATGAATTTGGAGAAATGCTATTATTAGATTAACATGTTGTTTGTCCCTTGTCCGTTGAAAGTTTAGAGTTTAGAGAGAGTACATAGTGCATAGTGAATTTGACTTTTACACCTGCATTTTTTATTTTATTATAGTTTTCGGTAAATACTTTTGTGGTTTTCCGTACTGATTTTTGTTTTGCTTTTTTTCCAACAGTGGGCAGTGATTTTTCTAAAATATTAATATTACATTACTTTTATTACTTATTAGTTGATTTGTTTTGTGCTTATTAGCGAAAAATGGATTCAGCGGCACCTAGCACAGCGTCACAACTTCCCCAGGTAGATGTAAACATTCGCAATCCTACTTGTGATCTTGTTAATTTTTTAGTAAATGAGCAGAATTTTTCAAGTATTAATTCCTATGAAGATAAATTGTACATAGTAAAAGAAGTAAAGCGACCTGTTTCAGATTTGAGTAAACGTCTTGTTACTATCGGTGGGGTGGGGAAATCAATTCGGGCTTTCAAAACACTTGGTACGAAAAGTACGACTGGCTAACTGGTAGTGTAACGTTAAACAAATTATTTTGCTGGCCGTGTATTCTGTTTGCAACAAATAATAGCGACAAAGTTTGGTCAAAATGTGGTTATAGCGATTTAAAAAACTTTCCTCGTGGTCTTTTACTACACAATAAGAGTACCCATATATTTCCATAGGAACAAATTGTTCGATAACATAACCCTAGCTTTACAAACTATATTCCAACTTTTTAAATTTAATATTATAATTTTTTTTACAAAAGGTACCTATTACACAATTGACGAAGTAGAGTGACCACTAGACTAACTTTAAAATCTAACCTTGCTAAAAAAAAATTTCAACTGTGCCTCACCACTTTCAAATACCACGAGCCGCCCCCGCATAGCAGTGCAGTTGTCTTACGCTAAAAAGGGATGCTTCAGAATACAGAAGGTTAGTTGAGTATCCTTATATCCTTATATCTTTAATAAATATTATTTTTATTATCTTCTGTATGTTTCGGAGCCCCACTCTATGATAGCATATCTCGCAATCCGACTCAAGCTTTATGTACTACAACTAATTTCTTTAATTTTAAGACACTTTTTAACTGTTTTTTTTTAAATAATAATCCCCAAAGCTTTTGGGTTATGCATTGAACTTGATGGTTCCATAGCAGATGACTATTCGTGTAAATTCCGAGATATTTGACTTTTTCGATGGTTTTTATTTTAGTAGTTTAATTATTTATATCAATCGTTAATGAATTATATGCATGCAAGTAATTAATTTGACTAGTAAGCGGTAACTAAATGGTTTTTGATAATTAATTATTAATTTACATATATAATTTTAATCAAAAATTACAACTTAACGCATGCACCATTAAATAAAAATAAATCGATTACACAACCCGTACAGTTGTTGTTATAGTAAAAATCTTGAATACTCTCGCAAGATGGGGGCAAAGTCACGTGACACTCTGTCAATTTTGGTCTATTAAATTTTTATAAGTTGGCATGAATTACAGGACCGGACTTGAAAATTATACATGTGATACCTTCTAAAATAATTTATGCAATAGCCTCATAGGTTCTACCGCTTTAATATTGCCAAATAATAAGTAATAGGTAATAATTTCTTTTGAAAGTTATGTTTTATAAATATTATAATTTAAGGTAGGTAATAGGTAATAAGCATGAATTTCTATATGGTTTAAAGATAAAGTGTCAAAGTAGATTTAAAAAGTTTATAATATTATAAATATCCAAACCTTAAAAATACTAAACTAACTGAAACACAAATTAAAATAGGATTCTGTCACTCATATTTAGAATAGATTTTTTTTGTTTTATTTGTTCAGATTATACCTATAGGTAAAATACCTACAGTTCAACATAAACTAATTGAATTCAAGTTATTACATTCACTGTCAAGAAAATCCTCATATATGACTTACGAAAGGTACGTAGACCCAAATATGGTTTTTATAGAATTTGTTGGCTATCGTACGGTTACATTTCTAAACTTGTATGTGGGCTAACATAAAGTTAAAAGCTTCAATATAGCTAGGGATTTAATTTTTCTGTCAATGGAAACCCTAATTTAACAGTTTTTGACTTAACGTAAGGTACGAAGACCCAAATACGGTTTTTATAGAATTTGTTGGTTATAATACAGTTACATTCCTAAACTTGTATGTAGGCTAACACAAAGTTAAAAGCTTTAGTTTAGCCAGGGATTAAATTTTTTTGTCAGTGGAAACCCTACTTTAACAGTTTTTGACTTACGTAAAGTACGTAGACCCAAAAGTGGTTTTTATGGAATTTGTTTGTTAAAATGCAATTTATTGATACAGTTACATTTCTAAACTTGTATGTAGGCTAACTTTATGTCAAAAACTTTATTTTATCGTATACAAACAATAATAATAGTAATATCAAATAATAATTTCACTTATGTAAGGTACGTAGACACAGAAAATAGAATTATATATTTGTTCGCTATCCTATTACATACTAATATGGTTAGCTATTTTAACTACTATAGTAACATAATGTTACTTACTATTTCCTTACTATTGCCAAACAATAATAATATTTACTAATAACAATAATAAAAATAATTCCTTCAAAATCAAATAGCTGCTTTTTAAAGTTTAATAATATGGAAAGCTGTTTTGGCATATGGTAGAACTAGGCGATACCCGGTTTTATCAACCTACCCGGTTTTGTCCAACTCTCTCCTACCTACCTAAGTCAGGGAAATACTTAATTTCTACTTATTTTTCTTGAAACAGAAAAGGATACCTAGATAATGTAAAATGCGAAAATTATACATTAGAAACCTAACCTTAACGAACAAACATTTTAAGAACAAAAATTTTACAAACTATTTTTCGACAAAAACGGCGTTCAGATGAAATAAAACTTATTACTTATCGATGAAATCAACTTAACGAGCAAGGCACACATTAATAATTATGATCCGTAATGAAAAAGAATTAAAAAATTTTAACATGTATCTAAATTTTTGGTCAAATGAATAATAATTGTAGGTACTTACACAAAAGTAATTAAATTAAAATTTTTAAAATGTAATTAAATGTAACAAAAACGCAATTTATAACTCGGTGTTTGGGCTCATTACGGTCCGCTACAAATCTAGGGATATTATTATGTCCCAATATCAGCTGATCGATGACAAATAACCGCTGTCATCTGTTTTAAAACGAGACTATTCGTGATATTTAGTATAGTGACCTGTTTAAAGCAATCTATCCAGTACAACAAAAGTAAACGCAGCCATCCGTGGATCGCAAAGAAACTAATTTACACCAGCACTTTTGCGGTAAATTGTTAAACGTTTCAACTTTTCCCCTCGCGGCTTGAGCGGCACGCAAATTTGTGGTTGAAAACCGCCAACACGTTAACGTATGACCACAGAAAATATAGCTACGCAACAGAACGATGGAGACGTGGCAACAAAGCGCCCCCGAAAAAAGAAGCCGGCTGCCGGCAGCGGGCTTCCCTACAAGATTCAGGCGGTTTCTATGGGAAGATTTCCTAAGAGATGTCGTGCGTGCAAGTCCCACGTTGCCAAACGTACCGTTGTGTATTTAAATGTGAGGAAAAGTATTTTAATAAATCAAAGTATGTACATCTTATAGAAAATGTAGAATTATAAAATTTAAAGGGCTGATTTTAAAGAGTGTATTAAATTTATGTATTACCAACATTAAAGCCTTGATACAACATATTTTATTATCATGGAAAAGATTTAGGCGATAATTAATGCCAACACAGACTAGGTAGTGGCGCAGCGAGAAATTCCACCTAGGGGGGGGGTTTTTACCACAAAAAATGTTCTTATTATATAAAGTAGGTGTACCGCAGGCAATGCGGTGTAGGCGACATATGTGTTTGTCTATTATTAATGGGTACCTACTTCAATAATAACTATTAAGATTAATTTTTTAATAAGTCTTTGGAGGGGTTGGTTGTGATGAAAACGAATTTCTTGGTTCACTAAGTTTACCAATTATAAGTGAAACAAAACAAATATATTATAATATAGTACTTCCAAAATGTTTGTTTTTAAAAATATATCGAAAATGTAAGTAGGTACAGGGCCAGTTAAAGGATGGGGATGTTCCAATGGAATTATTTAGATCATTAACGATAGGTAAGTAAAGTCAACTTTTTTATCTCTACGTTAAATGTATATACTTACATATAACTTTTGTCAGTTTTGTTGAAATATAAGTATATAGGTAGGTGTACTTTAGGATTATTATGCTAATTTTTATGCTTTTAACGTCAAACTTACTGACAATTTTAAGTTTGTAAAAGCAAGCAAATTTTTTGCAGAATTTCCTACCAAATTGAATTACATAAACATCGATTTGTTAGTGCCTAAATTGTGTACAGGATAAAATTATGCAGTTTCTAGATTTACTTTTTACTTATAATATGATTTTCGAATTCGCGATCCGGCACTTTCCCTACTAAGCAGCTATCTTTTAAATCGTAGACAAAAAGTTGAAGTAAAACAAGAATTTAGTAGTTTACAGGAAATTAAGTATGGTGTACCGCAAAAGGGACAGTATTGGGTCCAATACTGTTCAACATTTATATAAATAATTTGTTAATTCAGAATTATACTGGTGAAGTAATATCTTTTGCGGATGACACAGTTTTGTTTGTTGAAAGTTACACATGGAAAGGAGTCGAACAAAAAATTAATTGTAATTTACAAAAAATTGTGCGGTGGTTGGATGATAATTTGTTGACCATCAATTTAGGTAAAACCAAGTATTTACCCTTTGCAAGTAATATCTCAGGCCTTCCGCAAAATGAGCAAATAAATGTCGATTTACCATTTAGATTTGGAACTTAGAAAAATCTGACTCTGTTAATTATTTAGGAATATTATTTGATAATCATTTAAAATGGAACAATCATATATAGCAACTTACTAAGAAACTTCGTCCTTATTTTATCTGTTCAAACATATCAAAAAAATATCTGACATAAGTTGTATGCGAGCAGTATATTTTGCTTTAGTTCAGTCTCTGTTAAGCTACGGAATAACTGCATCGGGAGGAGCTTACGAAAATACCCTTAAACCTTTGGAAGTTAACAAAATATTTAAAAGCCATATTTTTGTATACTCAGTAATTATCGAATGTAATATCTACCACAAGATGTTTCGGGATTACCGAATAATACTTTTGGAGGAGTGGTGTTGCTGATGGTAACTCGTTGAGTGCCAGGTAAAAGTATTAGGTAATCCCAAAACATCGAGTGGTATTCAAAAGATTATATAACGAACCATAATTTGAATAATTATTCATTTTTATTATTATTGATAACAAAGTTACAATTATTATAATAAATATTATTTACTCCAGTGCGATTTTTCTGTATTTTTTGGCCTCAAATTCACTTCGGACAACGAAACACTTCCAAATCTCGTTTGGTTTGACATTTTTTTAAAAATTATGTCACAATTAAATATTTGATAATGTGTTACCATGACAGTAACAATCGTTCCACCAAAAGCGATAATCCCAAAGGCTTATCACTTATCATAAGCCTCTCGAGCTATATGGGAATTATGTACCGGGTGGTCAAATAAGCGAGGACGTCAGCTTTATCTCGGAAACCATTAATCGTACAACTTTCGGAAAGATTTTTTATGAGTAAAGTGGTCAAGAGAAATTGCTGAAAATTACTTTTAAGTTCCTCATTTCGCCGCAAGGGGGCACAATCAAAAATTGTTTTTTTAAATTCTACTTTTCTCCGAAAATTCCCGTATTAAGGTATAACTCTGATTACATCATTCGAAAGCCTAGACAATTCTGCATCATTTTGGTTTAAGGCTCATTGGCGTACCGACCTTGATAAGAGTGGGAGAAGCTATTGAAAGTGTAAACATTAAAATCGCTGTAACTTCTAAACGACTTATCCGATTTTACTAAATTTAAGCTTGTTTGGAAGGGGAAAATAAGTATCTTCAATTGCCGTATCCAACAGTACAATATTCTATATATTCTTCTATAAAATTGCTAGAGGGCGCAATTTGTAATAATAACAGTTTTTTTGATTTTATCCCGAAAATTCAAATCATACGGTATAACTATGACATCATAATCGAAAAGTAGATGAAATTTGCAACAAAAGATGTGAAGACCGCAGTTCGATATCTTTATTCGTTTCAGAGTTATTGCCAAAACAATAATGTTTAATACAAATTGCGCCCTATAACAATTTTATTAGAAACTATCGTGTACCATTAGATACGGCAATTGAAGGTACTTCCAAACAAGCTTAAATTTAGTAAAATCGGATAAGTCGTTTAGAAGTTACAGCGATTTTAATGTTTACACTTTCAATAGCTTCTCCCACTCTTATCAAGTAAAATTGTAAACAGTAAAATCGCTGTAACTTCTAAACGACTAAAGCGATTTTAGTAAATTTAAGCTTGTTTGGAAGAAAAAGGTAAGTATCTTCAATTGTCGTATCGAATGGTACAAGATAGTTTCTAATAAAATTGCTAGAGGGCGCAATTTGTATTGAAAATTATTGTTTTGGCAATAACTCTGAAACGAACAAAGATATCGAACTGCGGTCTTTACATCTTTGGTTGCAAATTTCATCTACTTTTCGATTATGATGTCATAGTTATACCGTATGATTTGAATTTTCGGGATAAAATCGAAAAAACTGTTATTATTACAAATTGCGCCCTCTAGCAATTTTATTAAACACTATCGTGTACTGTTGGATACGACAATTGAAGATACTTGTTTTCCCCTTCCAAACAAGCTTAAATCTAGTAAAATCGGATAAGTCGTTTAGAAGTTACAGCGATTTAAATGTTTACACTTTCACTAGCTTCTCCCACCCTTATCAAGGTCGATACGCCAATGAGCCTTAAACCAAAATGATGCAGAATTGTCTAAGCTTTCCAAAGATGTAATCAGAGTTATACCGTAATATGGGAATTTTCGGAGAAATTTAGAATTTAAAAAAACAATTTTTAATTGTGCCCCCTTGCGGCGAAATGAGGAACTTAAAAGTAATTTCCAGCAATTTCTCTTGACCACTTTACTTATAAAAAATATTTCCGAAAGTTGTGCGAATAATGGTTTCCGAGATAAAGCCTACGTCCTCGCTTATTTCACCACCTGGTACATTGAGTTGTATAATGTATAATTAGTAAAATAATTAAACTACAATTTAAAGTTGCGTTCTAGAACAAGCAAGTTCATTATTTTGGAAAATTAATGTTCATTGAAAGTAAATATAAAATAAAAAACCTACTGGAACTGGATAAAACGGAAAGTTTGTGTGTGTCAAACTATTATATAAATTTTAGACTTTTCACCGATAACGATTGAACGTTGCATTTGTGGGAATTTTAATATTTTATATAGGTACCTATAAAGCTGACTGAATTATTTCAATGTTCACTAAATAGATCCAATCTCTTATAATTACAATCCTTAAAGTTGCCACGTTAGTGAAAAAATGTCGGACATTAATGTAACAGTATAAGGCCACCTAATTTCAAGAGCCAAAATATTTCTCATTACGGATCTCCTTTGAATTTGTGGTATTTTAATAATGACATTAGGAAAGCCTTAAATTGAATATTCCTCCAAGTTTAAAATAAATACATGTTATGGGTATTTTGAAAGGTAGTTATTTACAGTTTAACTGACTATTTTAAAAATCTTATCTAGGTATAATGTCTCTTTGCCCTTAAAAAATAACAATTTATTTTAGAGATTGCAGGTTTAAAATTAAGATTTTTTAAATCTTAGTTTTTAAGTCTTAGTTACCGCTGTACTTGAATTGCGAATCCGAACGCATAAAAAGTGCTGGTGATATTTTATTTCTGGGTATTTATCTATTTTATAGATATACAGGGTGTCCGCTAATTAAGGGTATATCGAAAAACCACAGACTCATTACGTAAAAAATATTATCATTTAATCATACTTAATTATCTACATCCGAAAGTTGATATTGACTGAGATACAGGGTTACAAGTTAAAACTTAATTTTTGTTTGTGTCCAATAGCTTTGAGAAAAACGTTTTTTCACAAAATTTTGCAATTAAGTTTTTTTTTAGAACGAGAAGTTTATTTGAGTGTGAAATTTTAATGTACAAAGTAGGTGGCGCTGTTTGCGGTATTTTTCGCACATTTATTAGGTCATAACTTTTTTGTGCCTCAGTGTATTTAAGTTTTTAACGAAAATAATACTTTACAGAGTTACCGTTTCAGAGATATTTGCATTTAAATTATTCAGTGTACTAGCTCAGGCAAGTAAAATATAATGTTTTTATTATCTTCATTAAAAACTTAAATACACTGAGACACAAAAAAGTTATGACCTAATAAATGTGCGAAAAATACCGCAGAGAGCGCCCCCTACATTGTACATTAAAATTTCATAAAAAAATTAATTTCTCGACCTAAAAAAACCCTTAATGCAAAATTTTTGAAAAAACGTCAGTTTTTCTTAAAGTTATTGGAGAAAAACGAAAATAAAGTTTTCTTTAATCTACCTCAGTTAAAATCAACTTTCGGATATATGTATGTATGAATAAATCCTAATATTTTTACTTAAGGAGTCTGTGGTTTTTCTATGTACCATTAATTAGCGGACACCCCGTATATAATAATAACTTAATAATTTTTGGTAGTAGGTAATTTCGCAGTCTGTAAGATCTAGGAGCCTTAATTGATTTGGTTGATTTTAATTTATAGAGGTGGCTTTCGCATAAAATGTATGTTTTTGTTGTAGCGGGGGCGAACCCTGGTTTGTCTAAAAGAGGGTAAAAGGTAAACCTCTCTGATCTACCACTTTAGCCGCCGGAAAAAACGCCGATAGGAAGCGGCATTCCGGGAAAACGTTTGAAGTCTCTCCGACATTATTAGCGGCAAGGTTTTAAACTCTCATTATGTAGCAATGCCAAAATTAGAGACCAATCGAAGGTTCGGTTTCGGCTAGTTTCGGCCAAAAAATCTGTGACAGTTTCGGTTTCGGTCAAAAATCGGCCGAACCTTCGGCCGAACCTTCGGCCGCACCGAAACTCAGTGTTCGTGAATTGTCGCGAACCGTTCGCCTAAATTTGGGTGAGTTCGTAGGCAGTGTTGTCTATATAAATAATGTTTTTTCGCTGTTGACCTTTTTTTTTTAGGTGGGAAGAGTTCAATCCGTTCCCAAGATCGATCTCGTCCTATATAAAATAAATTAGATTTTAGTATACAATGAAATTTTTAACATGTATAAAAGTTTCGGTTTCAGCCGAAACTGAGACCAAGGCTGAAGGTTCGGTTTCGGTTTGGGCTGAAAATCTTGTTTCGGTCGGACACTAGCCAAAATATTAAAAATTATTTATTTTTACAGGGACAAAATAAAATGCTGTGATTTTAAATAACTAAATTCATAAATTAGAAAACTCGTCATTAAAATCTTTCAAATAAACCACTGTTTTTCGTAATTAAAAAAGAACTTCTACAAAATATTTTATGTTGGTTAACATAACTTTTTACACTATATACAGGGTCTGTTGAGATTAAGTGGTGGTACTAAGAGAAATAATTATGAAACTCAGGTAAAATGTAAAATACTTTATTACGAACAAAAACGAATGGTTACAAAGACCGGGCTTGTGAATTATTGTGATAGACAGTAATTGAACTCTAACTTACTGTTCTTTCTTAAAACAAACAGAAAGAATCCTTGACAAATATTACGTCTCGAATTACGCCATGAAAATGGAAAATGGAACCGCCATCGTCGAAACATAAACAAATCGGTTCGACATTCAGATAAACCATAAACAGAATAAGCTCTTAGTCAGCGTTACTTTTATATTTCAACAGGGTCGCTAATAATCGATGTCGATTATTTTTTAAAGATAGTTAAAACGAAAAGTGTAAAAAACAAAACTTTGATCGGTTTTTAGTCTATTAGAATAACAAAAATAAAATAAAAAAGTTATAATAAAGTCGATATACATTTTTAGTTGTTTACCCTGAATCTACTAGACTCTGATCACAGAATACCCATATAACGCGCTGGTATAGCACAATCAAATTACTTATAACAGGTTTGAAGCAGTGTTAATACTTAATCCATATACAAAATTTTATCATTCTCCGTCATCTAGGGACCCCCAAAACATCGACATCTCATAATGTAAAAAAAAATTTGCGACCTTTATTATTATTATTATTATTATTATTATTATTATTATTATTATTATTATTATTATTATTATTATATTATGTGACCCTTTCTGTTATATTATATGTAAGTACATTTTTATTTTTATTTTGATAGGTCTGTCATTCAATAAACCGCATTATGATATAAAATAATAAATAAACTTGCGAAAATCCAAGTAAGTGTAAATCGAATTGCAAGAGTGTATCTGAACGGCAACATCACCAAATAAATTCTTTCTCAGAACAGCGCGAAATCGGCGGAATACGATAAATGCTTGTACTGTTACTCGCAGCGCCACCTCGAACCTTTCGAGTAACCATTCGCGGCCGTTTTCGTTTGTCGCCTGTCTTCCTATTCTCATCAGCGTTCTGTTGCGTAGCTATATTTTCTGTGGTATGACGTGCCAATAATTGTTTCGCCTCACTTTCTATATTTACTTACAGCAGTTGTTTATGGACGGGGCGGGGGTAGTTTACGGGGTGTTTGCGTGGTGCTTGACTATATGAAGTCGTTTTGTTTTGTGAAGACACAACTACTACAGTCAAATTAATGTAAGAACTGGCCGCATCACTCGCATTGAAGTCTGGTATATCGTTGGTCTAATTCTAATACCCCGTAACTGTATAGATCGGTATTTTACAGGGGAAGCTTTTTAGTTTATAAGTTCTAAATATCATTCAAAAAGTTACAAAACTTTGTTTATGTTACAATTTCACTACTAAATGATAAAATAAAAATCGCTTTCTTTCTAAAATTGTTTTTTACTAAATTAAGTAAGATACGGTTTATTACAACTTAAAAAAAAAAACAATGGTACCATACGGGATATTATAAAATAAAATAACCCGTATCTGAAATTAAATTCTTAATTTAAAAGGCAACATTTCAAAAGTAATAACCCGTATCGTAAACATTAAACAAAAATTAATCATTTTCTATTGTAAACTTCAAAATTATAAGATAAGATTTTTTTACGTTTGTAAAATATACATTAAAAAACGTTATTTAACAGTGTCCTTACCTTTAACGATGACATGTTTTAACAAAATGTACTTTTTGTAACAAACAACAGACCTGTCAACCTTCATACGTGCAAACTAAACATATGAACTGAACGATACGGTATATTATTTTGTATATTAGGCAGCGCTGCAATACGGGTTATTAGAATGATCAAATTTTTCGCGCCAATAATTTTCAAGGCCAATATGGTGTATTTCAACTCATGAAAGAGTAAACATGCAACCGAATGGCGCGAAAAAGCTAAATTTGATTTTTTTGTAGATACGGGGTATTAGAATTAGACCAACGATATGTTACTTTAAGCGGTTGGCTATAGGAACAGAACCGGACTAAGTTATATTACCTTCGCTTTCGCCATCTGTTAAATTTTGTAAGGGAGTCTTAAAATTTTATAAAGATATAGCGTAGATATTAATTTTATTTTTATAAAATAAAATATTGACAGATCCGTACCTACCAAAATAAGTATGTGAAAACATTAAAAAATAAAGCAATACGTTTTTGCGAGGTGTAAGCTTTGTGGTGGACGTCTAATTAAAACACCATATTGGGAACAATTTTGTATTGTTACTTTTGTAGGAATTTTATATAACTTCATTTGAAAACTTCCCACCTCGATTTTCCTGCTTTAAAATGAAAATGTGGAAAATCGCTCGAACCCGTCGATTTTTATTTCGAGAGGGACATCTTTTGCGTATATTGTCAATCTTGTTACTTCAAGCCCCTAGGAGGGAGGGGGGGGGTAAGATCTAAATCTTAAATGGATACCCCTATTTTATATAATTTTTTTGGATTCTGCATAAAATTCGGAACATTTTTTTAATAAAAGCATTATTAGTCTATACTTAACAGTTTCCGAGAAATTTACTCTTGAAAAATTACATTTTTAAATTTTGACAGCGTCTAGCTTTCTAACTGTACGTCTTAGAGCAAAATGGCTTACATGTCCCTATCATCGATTAAACCGGATGTAAGAAATATAGTACTTCCGGTTTGACCGGAAGTTCACACTATTGGAAAGATAATAAAAATCGAAGATAGGGACATGTAAGCCGTTTTGCTCTAAGACGTACAGTTAGAAAGCTAGACGCTGTAAAAGTTAAAAAATGTCATTTTTCAAGAGGAAATATCTCAGAAACTGTTAAGTATAGACTAATAATGCTTTTATTAAAACATGTTCAGGATTTTATGCAGAATCCAAAAAAATTATATAAAATAGGGGTATCCATTTAAGATTTAGATCTTACCCCCCCCTCCCCCTCCCTCCTAGGGGCTTAAAGTAACAAGATTGAAAATATACGCAAAAGATGTCCCCCTCAAAATAAAAATCGACGGGTCCGAGCGATTTTCCACATTTTCATTTTAAAGCAGGAAAATCGAGGTGGGAAGTTTTCAAATGAACACCCTGTATATAGATATACATAGGGATTTTCGTAACTAAGGGGACACTAACAGGAGATAGTGGCCTTGAAAAAATGTCATTTAATTTAATTTCTTATACGGTTGAAGAGATACTGGGTGATCCAAGTAAATATTTACTTTATAAAATTGGCGATGATTTGATGTTAATCGGATATGAATCCAATTTGGTGTAGGTATATTTTTGAGGGCCAGAAGGAGGATTCTATAATAAGTTTAAGATACCTCCTAGAGAACGCTAGCTACACAATATAAGTTTGATAAATTCTCGTAAATATTTTTGTCTCTCACATTTCTGACAGCTTTATATCAAAAAGTTGTACTTTATTAACCTCGATATTTCAATTAGTTTTTGAGATAATTGCGCTTCAATGGTAAATGACAAGAAACATTTACATAAACACCTTTCATAACGAAACATATTTATTGAAAATTAACCGTTCGTTCTTAAGCATATAAATGACATATTTTTAAGTCTACTATCTCCTGTTGCTGTATTTGCTCCTTAGTTATGAGATATCCGGTATATACCGATAAGTAAATGGTTTAACTGGGCACTTTATTGATTTGATAATAGATAAGTTAACCAAAATGGTGTTTATACTCACTATTAAACTTAAATAATAAACACCAAGAAAATCTATCTCTGAAATATATAAAATACATCAGAAGTAAAAAACACACACTACACAAAAAACAGCCACAGAAACACTTAAAAAACACCAAAATCGGGAGAAAATAATATGACAATCTGATGCGTGAGCTTGCTACGATGCTACGGCCCACTGCTGATCTGGGAACTTTAACGACGAAACCAGATCAGCTGTTAATGTCAAATGTCGTTGTCTTCTGTCGAAACGCTTTGTTTTAAGAAAAAGTTAACTATACAGTCCGCGTCACCGATTTTGCTGCCGAAGAAATGCGGGGAAGTCCGAAGAAATATGCATTGTTGTCATAGTACTCAGTTTAAATATTAATATAAAACATTAACTATTATAATTTTCCTAATTTTTGTAATTTTTTGCAAGAATTTTGTAAAGACTGTCGTGTTGCCAGCATGTGCTGGTTAACATACATTGTTAACAATTTTATTTCATATACCTACTTTATGTTTCTAATTGTAAATAAATAAAATTTGGTTAATTAAGCGATCAAACGACAGTTTGATATCCGGCTCAAAGGACCAAAAAATAATATGATGAATGATAATAATACAGCGTATATAAGCTAATTCCTACCATTATTTTAATTATAACCGTCTATCTCCATGTTAATTTAATACCCAATTAATGATGTACACTTTGAACCCGAGAAATGGCTTGGAAGCATCCCGATTGCTCTATGCTAATTTTCAAATGAAGTATAGTATTGCCATTGGGGCCGAGGGAATGGGGTTAATTAATTATGCTCTGTGTTGGGGACGCTCTACGGCTCTGCTGGGTGATGAATATTCACTAATTATCGATTAGGGAGAGTCAGTTTATTAAAATACGCTTGGAATTAAAGTTATTGAGCTATACTGGCTAATATGCATAGATGCAGAGGATTTAATACGTTTTTTTTAGATTTATTGAAAATTTATTTATTTACATACAGTATCAACAGCATGCAGTGGATGCCATTTACTTTACAAACTCAATAATCTTATTTGGTAAAATCTAATAAGTAGCTGTGTAGTGAGCAGCTAAAAGAAACCATGAGCATGGTGTTGTAGTTTAGATTAGGGCTCGAATAATTCGACTAAATTCGAATAGTCAAATATTCGAATTTCGAATAGTCGAATATTTGAATAGTCGTCTATTTAAATATCGAAATACAGTCGTTTAATCACGGTAGAAGTGGTTTAACTGCTTAAACATTATAAAGGAGCATTTTTAAGTATTAGTCATTTTTAATATCTAAGTTATCGAATAATAATAATGTGCATTTTGTCGAATAAAGTAAGATGACAAATACATAATTCTGTTAAATTATTCAAATAGTCAAATAAGTCGTTTATAAGTTACAGCGATTTAAATGATTACACTTTCAACAGCTTCCCCCACTCTTATTAAAGTCGGTACGCCAATGAGCATAAGACCAAAATGATGCATAATTGTCCAAGCTTTAAAATGGTGTTATCAAACATATATCTTAATGTGGAATTTTCGGAGTTATGTAAAATTTTAAAATTTACTTTTCAATTTCGCCCTCTTGCGGCAAAATGCGGAACTTAAAAATTATTTCCAGAATTTTCTCATGGCCACTTTAACTATAATTTTTCTTTTCCTGAGTTTCTATGCCCAGTAGTTTCTGAGATATGGCCGCTCGTCGACCTTAAAAAAACACCCTGTACTTATGCCAAATATGTCATACTTAGTTCTTCTTTTCTGTAACCAACAACTGTTAAATAATATAGTGCGTTATACAGGGTGTCTGGAAATGAGCAAAATATTTAGGGGATAATTCTAGATCGAAAATAAATGCTATCTGTTCCTATAACATTTTTTTTGAAAATTGATTATTAATGGAGTTACAGGGTTTTAAAATTTAAATTTTATTTGCAGTTTTAAAATACATACTTACTAGAATATTAAACTAAACATGCAAATCAAAGGTTCAAAGTGACGTCCTTCCTCTTCAATTCATAAATTAATTCTTTTTAAAAAATTCCAAAGAACTCCATGGAATATTCTTTCCTTTGCTATACTATGTTTAAGGTTGAATTCTCAACGTCATTCAATCTATTGCCAACCTATAACCTATTTCGCGTTGATTTTTTGAGTTTATTATTTTAATAACTAACATTTAAAGAAAATCAATATCGTCGGTACATTATTTAGGTAGTATCTGATATATTACAAAAATATCAATTTATTTCATTGCTAATTTTGAAAGAATTGTATAGTGAAAGAACAATGAGTGACAATGACATAATAATGTTAAAAAAAATCTTACCCGATATTTTTCGCTATACAATTCTCCTAAAATAAGTTATGAAATTCCTTGATATTTATTAAATATGTCAATTATTACCTATAGAATATCAAGTCGATACTGATTTTCTTTAAATTTTGTGATAAAGCTAGAAAACATAAATAAATCTACGCGAAATAGGTTATAGGTTGGCAAGCATGTTGATACTCCCACCTTAAGGTTGAAAATAAATTAAAATGATTTCGTATTCATCATATGCAAGCAATGTTATTTTAGCGGTTTTCTCGAAAACGGTTAGATTTATCGAAACAAAAGTAGTATACCTTTTTTATGTCAAAAAGTTAGGATAATAAAAGTATTCAATTAAAATTTGCATACAGTGTAGGACAAAAAAGTTGGGACCATTCAAACTAAAGTATAGGCTCCTATGTGGCGCCCTCTACAAAATGTGAAAAAAAGGTGGGCAAATTTGTATTCCTATCCCGAAAAAGCTCCATATACGAGATTTTGTCAAAATATTATGAGCGTGGCAAAAGGTATTGCAAAAAAAACTGCAAATAAAATTTAACTTTAACACCCTATAACTTCGTTAATAATCAATTTTCGAAAAAATGTTATAGGAAGAGATAGCATTTATTTTCGGTCTAGAATTATCCCCTTAATTTTTTTCTCATCATTTCTGGACACCCTGTATATAAAGCATTCTCTGTAGCCGCCGAAGTGTTCTTTGTGTATTTTTCTTTAAACCAGGATTTACTAAATAAATATATGCGATAATAGTATATTAACGTACACGTTTTATAAAGCATCATTTTATAGCACGCGTCCATGTTAAAGAACGAGCCGCTTGCGGCGAGTTTAATAACGGGACAAGTGCTTAAAACTGCTTTATATAACACGTACGTTATACTATTTTTTCTAATTTGTAGTTTTTTCAATAAAAACACATATTTAAAAAGAAAATAAATCCTTCAAATTTTGTAAATTTTTATGTCTAAATTTTATGTTGGTAATACTATTTTTTATCATAGTAGCCTCTGGGCAACAAAAATTATTTTGCAAACTGTCATTTTTTGATTTAGTGACCCATTTTCACCACGAGATTCTAAAGTTATTTTAGCAATATGAGATTTGAAGTTGGACGGAATACGTTGTGTGATCCTTGTACACTCGGTACATATACAGAGCGTTCGGAAATTCGGGAGATTTTGCTACTTTTTTTCGAATTTCAAAAGGCGTGATTTTACGTCACGGCATTGCAATTTAGTATAGGGAAGATGGACAATTTAAATAAAGTTGAAGTTAAAATCGACATTGGAAGGTTAGTAGATTGAATTTTGGATAGGATTTGGCAGAAAATGATAGCTTGAAGCATCTACAAAAGCAAAACAGTTCTCCGTCATTAAAGTTATTATTTAATATGTGTTTTTTAATGAACTAAAACAAATCTACAAATCTGTATGTAACAGATTTGTAGATCTAGGCAACCAAACATACATACGTGGGTTCGTGTAGTATTTTGCATATTTGGACTAAAAAATATTAGTTATCTAGAATGCTATGCTAAACGGTGAAAAAAAAACATGTCATGTAGGGCCAACCTTTAAATAATAAAATTCGGAGTTCGAAATAGATCTGTTTCGAGACAAAATTAGAAAAAAATATTTTCCTCCTCCTAGATTAATAGCAAAATAGATTTAGCCGCACCGATACGTCGCGTCGCCACCAAATTCTAAATCGACTTGGTAACTGCTTGAGTCGGCGAAAAAAGAAACAAACGACCTTTCGGTCTCGGATCCCTCGTCGGCCCTCGCCTTCTTTTCACATTTTGACTGATGTAACCAAAGCACTTACCGTCATTAACTTTTGTTTTTCCTTTTGCGGCCGACTTTTGCTGAGCAAACAGTTAAAAGCTGAAAATGGCTCGGATCGTCCAGTGCATTTATTTTTTAGACATTTGCACTTTTTAATGGGTCTTTAAATGAAGACCTATTAAGGAAGACAGTAAAAGAAAAGACATAAAAGATCTTCCTAATTTTATTGAAACAAACACACGCTTTGTCAACACTTTGTAGCAAATTGTGGAAATTCTGCTAAATTTGATGGAAGATCTAATAGTATTCTACCATGGACGAAGTTTAGTAAGGTAATTTTAACGTATAGTCGCCAAGTACATTTTATATCTCGTAGAATTAAGTCATAAAACGTCCTTATACTCTAAGAACACTGAGGAAAATGATCTAATACAACAGGTTTGCTAAGCCATAGTTTGTATTGATAGCTTATTTTTTTAATAACCCATATTAAATAAATTGCTAGTGTAACAAACCGGCTGTTATATCAATTCAAGATTTGCTAGAACAGTGTTTTTATTGGAAGTTATTAGTTCCATTAGCAGCAGAGTCTTGTTGAATAATGAACTACTTTTAATACAGCAATTTTGTTAAGAAATAAATTGTATCTGCTCAATGCAACGCATTTTGTTCCCAGTAAAGCGCTTTCTCTACAATTACGAAAGCAAAACAGCGTCCCCAAAAACGAATTATATCCATTAGAACATATTATAAGCCACAAGACGTTGGTGAGAGTTCGTAGCGATCAGCAATTGCCGCGCGCCGTAGTATTGGTTTCAACGTATTTGTTGCGCAGGTGTCTTTCTCACTGAAAAAAACCTTCCATTCCTTATAAGAATTCACATAATCCTTATGTCTACAACCGTCACATAATATATATGACAGCAACGCGCTTCGCTACTGTAAGACAACTAAAATTGCTAGACTGTTGTGTAGTAATAATATCACGGTAATTTAGCCAATAGGAATTAGGAGTTAATGCTACCATAGAAGGGTTTATAGCCTTTATTGCTCTAAATACTTACAGTAATTACCAAGTTCTATTGGGGGTGTAATCTGGTTTTATATACTGTATTAGTTCCGACTGACAGTTGTAATAAAACTCGACATTATTTATAATAATATTTGCTTGCTACGGTTAATAAACCATACACTTACCACTAAAAATCAGTAATGTAGTTCTCAAAATTTTAAATAGCTTCTAGTGTGATATTGTTCTTGTAGTAATATTGCATATGATTATCTATCATGCAACATGGTTTACTGAGATGGTAAAATTCGTCCATAGATTATAAAGTACAATATTAATTATGGGTTGTGCGAAATAAGAATCTTCTATTGCTTAATCTGACATGCAAAATTTATTAAAAAAATCTTTACAAAACTTTCCAAAATCAGGCATCAGTCGCATACGATTCTGTTCGATAATGTCTATACTGGATGCCTTGAGCTGCTGTGACGCGGTATGGTAATCCAGTTCATCCAGGGGTGGCCGATGTAGCACTAATTCGTTAACTACAACTTATAATTAAACCGTGATTTTTTTGGCAAAGAAAATAATAAAAAAATTTTAAAAGAAAATCTGGTAAATGAATAATATTAGTATACTTATATTACTCTTAACAAAACCAAAATAACCTGAACAACAATATCTATATATAAAAAAAATTGAGTTTTTAAAACAATGGCTTTTTTCCCGGTATCCGATGCCACACATAAAGATTGTTACGGATTTTTAAGCAGACTAATGAAGGTACGGTTAATTAAAAAATGGCATTTTTTCATAAAATATTTGCAGACCATATTGCGTGTATATAGGTATCATGCATGTCACAGTATGATTGTCTTTGTTGATACCATGTCAATTTTATTATATTATTTAAACAAAAAAATTAAATTGGTTACGTACCTATTCATAAATAAATATATAAAAATATATTTTAATGACTTGCACCAACCATGACCTATTCTATAACATAAATGTTGATATAGTTTAATTAAATGCATTATTTATTATTTTATACAGGGTGTTAGTGAATAAGTGCGACAAACTTCAGGGGGTGCTTCTTTAAGTGATTTTAAGAAAAATAGTTCATATAAACATGGGTCCGAAAATGCATAGTTTTTACGATACAGGGTGTCAAACTTTAAAAAAAAAATCGGATGTTCGTAAATATCTCGATATTCTTTTATTAGATTTTGTTGAAATTTGGTAATTTTATTTATAATAACAAGAGGATAATTTAGCCTCAATTAGATTAAAATTTTTAAGTCCAGTGGCTTCCCGGAAGACAGTCCAACTAATATTTTTGACAACAAAACTGCGCGCCACTGGCTTTTTTAAAAAGTATGTATTTTTTTCGAATTAAGCAACTACAAATACAAATATGTTATTTTTTGAGTTTTTTCATATCTTGCTTTGTTTTTGAGAAAAAAAATAGAAACCACTTTATTGCATGTCCCCGGGACAATAAGAGTAAAAAATGTAAACTACTTACTATGCTATTAAGCAATTAATTACACGAAAGTCCTCTTTTGAATTTTAATATTTTAAAATCTATGCGAAAAATTCGAAAGAGAACTTTTGTGTAATTTTAATTGGTTATTAGCATAGTAAGTGGTTTAAATTTTTACTCTTATTGTCCCGGGGACATACAATAAAGTGGTTTTTATTTATTTTTTCTCAAAAACAAAGCAAGATATGAAAAAAACTCAAGAAATAAAATATTTGTATTTGTAGTTGTTTAATTCGAAAAAAATACATAATTTTTAAAAAAGCCAGTGGCGCGCATTTTTTTTGTCAAAAATATTAGTTGGACTGTCTTCCGGGACGCCACTGGACTTAAAAATTTTAATCTAATTGAGGCTAAATTATCGTCTTGTTATTACAAATAGAATTACCAAATTTCAACAAAATTGAATACAAGAGTATCGAGATATTTACGAACATCCGATTTTTTTTTAAAGTTTGACACCCTGTATCGTAAAAACTATGCATTTTCGGACCCATGTTTATATGAACTTTTCTTCTTAAAATCACTTAAAGAAGCACCCCCTGAAGTTTGTCTCACTTATTCACTAACACCCTGTATAGTATGCAGGTGCTGGCCTGAACTTCCAGAACGGCTTTCAATGTAAAGAAATGAATACAAAATGGACTCGGCGCGAGTTAAAAAGAGATGGATTAATACGTTGATGATTTCCGTTTGAGCGCGATTCACATTTATTTATTTATTTATTTATTTAATTTACAAAAACTACATATTACAGCAATATTTAAGTAATTTAATTGTACTTCATGTAGTGTGCACCTAGGTGATCAACACCTGTATGTGCAACAAATGAACGTGATTATATTTATTATTTTATACTATAATCCATATTCCTATCAATATCACATTTAGAGGGAAATAGTGCAACAAGCATAATTCGAGAGATCCACAAAAGACTTTCAATACAGGGTGGCCCTTTAGTGTGGCAAAGTACAATAGCTCCGTTACTATTTCAAATACATTAAAAATATTAATACAAAAGTTGAAGGGCAGTAAGTGACTTATAACGTAAAATTATTTTTAACTCTATAGGGTGGCTCAAAAAAGCGGAACAATAAAAAATGTACTTTTTTCAAATGGAATACCCTGTATATTTTTTCATTTTTAAATTCCACATAAAATTATAATTATTTTTTATTAAATACATTATTAGTCTATACTTTATAGTTTCCGAGATATTGACTCTTGAAAAGTGACATTTTTGAACTTTGACAGCTTCTAGCTTTTTAACAGTACGTCTTAGAGCAAAACGGCTTACATGTCCCTATCTTTAATTTTTATTATCTTCCCAAAAAAATCAACTTCCGGTTAAACCGGATGTTACTCGAAAGCAGGAAATATAGTTGTTCCGGTTTAACTGGAAGTTGATTTTTTTGGGAAGATAATAAAAATTTAAGATAGAGACATGTAAGCCGTTTTGCTCTAAGACGTACTGTTAGAAAGTTAGAAGCTGTCAAAGTTCAAAAATGTCACTTTTCAAGAGTCAATATCTCGGAAACTATAAAGTATAGACTTATAATGTATTTAATAAAAAATAATTATAATTCTATGTAGAATTTAAAAATGAAAAAATATACAGGGTGTTCCATTTGAAAAAAGTACATTTTTTCTTGTTCCGCTTTTTTGAGCCACCCTATAGAGTTAAAAATAATTTTACGTTATAAGTCACTTACTGCCCTTCAACTTTTGTATTAATATTTTTAATGTATTTGAAATAGTAACGGAGCTATTGTACTTTGCCACACTAAAGGGCCACCCGTATATAACCTATTTTTAAATACAAAGTCTTTACATTTGTCGGTAAAAGATTTGTAATTAGTTATCCCACCACAGCAGCAAATAAGCATATGCGTTCGTATACAGTGTCCGCAAGAAAGTCCGCATCAAATGGGATTTTTTTTTTAATATTAGGTATAGGTAAAAATTGAAAAAGCAGTTAGTTTTTGCTTACCTAAAAACCAAAAATGACGTATACTGAAGCAGCTGCACGACTTGCGTTACCTGTCAAATTTGACATTTTTAATAAAATAGGTTCAAAAATGCCATTATTTATCAAAATATCGAAAAACTTTATTCGAGAAAGTTGTTTATTTAGGCATTTTTAGCCTCTGTACGAAATTTTGAGAGTCTAATGCAGTTATTATTTTTTGCCGGGTTCTTGAAAATTTTGATCAACCCTCGTAGATTAACTTTTATACATCGATGTAAAACCATTTGCCTTTACTTCATTTGTAATCTTAATGCAATTTTGTGTAAAATTTTTGTTTCCAATTATTTATTTTGCTACAAAAACTGAAATTGTTATTGATCAGTATGTAATGTTTGATGCAAAGTTTATCTAATTACATCAGTTTTGCCAAAACCGACGTTTCTCATTTTTCTTAAGTTAGTAAACAGATGTACAAAAAGAAAATATTAGGAAGCTTTCGTTGAAATTTTACGTAATTAATATTGGATCAAAAAGAATAAATATTAATATTAATCGCTCGAAACATTTTATTCAACAAAAATATAGTTTAATTAATATAATTAATTTAAATTAATATTAATTAATATTCTCTTTTTGTACATCTGTTTACAAACGTAAGAAAAATGAGAAACGTCGGTTTTGGTAAAACTGATGTAATTAGATAAACTTTGCATCAAACATTACATACTGATCAATAACAATTTCAGTTTTTGAAGCAAAATAAATAATTGGAAACAAAAATTTTACACAAAACTGCATTAAGATTACAAATGAAGTAAAGGCAAATGGTTTTACATCGATGTATAAAAGTTAATCTACGAGGGTTGATCAAAATTTTCAAGACCCTGTCAAAAAATAAAAATCGTAGTAGACTGTCAAAATTTCGTATAGAGGCTAAAAATGCCTAAATAAACAACTTTCTCGAATAAAGTTTTTCGATATTTTGTTAAATAAGGGCATTTTTGAACCTATTTTATTAAAAATGTCAAATTTGACAGGTAACGCAAGTCGTGCAGCTCCTTCGGTATACGTCATTTTTGGTTTTTAGGTAAGCAAAAAATAACTGCTTTTTCAATTTTTATCTATACCTAATATTAAAAAAAAATCCCATTTGATGCGGACTTTCTTGCGGACACTGTATGTAGTATAGTAAACGGCACGAATTCTCTCGTTTTAAAACAGATGACAGCAGAAGTTTGTCATCGATCAGCTGATATTGGGACATAATAATATCCCCAGATTAGTAGTGGACCGTAATGAGCCCAAACACCGAGTTATGAATTGCGTTTTTGTGCTTTTTGTTACATTTAATAACGTTTTGAAAATATTTAGTGGTTATGATGACTTTTATTTTTACTTTAATTGAATTTTAATTACTTTTGTGTGGCCGGTAAGTCACTACAATTATTATTCATTTGACCAAAAATTTACAGGTTAAAATTTTTTAATTTTTTTTTCATTAGGAATCATAATTATTAATGTGTGCCCTGCTCGTTAGTTGATTTCATCGATAAGTAATAAGTTTCATTTCATCTGTACGCCGGTTTTGTCGAAAAGTTAGCTGTGAAATTTTTGTTCTTAAAATGTTTGTTCGTAAAGGTTAGGTTTCTAATGTATAATTTTTGCATTTTGCATTATCCCGGTATCCTGTTCTATTTTAAGAAAAATAAGTGGAAATTATTTCTCTGACTTAGGTAGGTAGGGAAGAGTTGGACAAAACCAAAATTGGTCTCATAAGAATGGTTTATAGAATTTTTTAATTTAGTTGTTTTATGAATATGGATACAGGTAAATAAAATATAGAAGGTGCGAACGTTAAAAATGTTTTCAGAATATAGTAAATGTGTCGGATATCTTTTTTTTTTCTTATAAATTACTTTTAAAATATAATTTTGAACTGCGCATAATTGATTTAGAGAATTCTAATAGAGACCACCCCATACAATTATTCCATATCCTATAAAAGACTCGATTAATGTTTTATAGATATTTATTAAAAGTTCTTTGTCCAATAGGTCTCTTATTATATAAAACTTATATATTAATGATCGAATGTTTGCCAATTTTAAGCTTTTGTTAATAATATTGTCCAAGTATTTCGTAGATGCTACTTCATTTATTCGAAACTCCTTAGTTTCAATATAATTAAAGTTGGGACGGTTTGCGGCTCTAATTGAAAATGCAATATAATTCGTTTTTTCTACATTTAGAGTTAGTTTAAAATAATCTAACCGGTTTTTTATTTTTACTAAGTCAATTTCTGTAGACTTACTTACTTGTGACCACGTGGATCCAGTAAAAACAGCGACCAATTTTTACCAAATTTCTATCGAGGAAGCGAGGTGATGAGTTGATTTCTTTAAACGTCGTCAGCAGAAGTAAACACATCTCTTTAAAAAAAAATTATACACAAAATACAGTTTTTTAAAATACATCATAATTTTTGAAATATTTTTCACAAAACGGTTTTTTTCAACCCCCCCCCCCCCCCCCCCCTTCCAATATTCGATAATCTTTAATTTCAAAAAAATATTATAGGTCATCGGAAAAAATAAAAGTGACTATTAATTAAGCAGCCAAGTCGTTGGTAAGTAATTTTTAAGCAGAAAAGCAAAAACATTACATGGGTAATTGCCTCGATACGACCTCGATAATTGAAATAATTGTTGTTCTTCGAACACGCATGTTAAGTCCAGATTTTTTTTATTTAACTTTAGTAATTATTATAGCGTTATACAACCCAGATAAATTGGCGAAAAAAAAAACATCTATGCAGAGTAAGTTCAATAAGACCGTAAGATATCTTTGCATAACATGTTTTTATATTCTATAACTTCAACCTTACATAATATTATTAGATATAATATTATTATAATCAGTCAATAGGTTTAGTATTGTTTTTAAAATTATGCACAGCAAAAGCATATTTTTTAAACCGTACATAATACATAATTCGAAAAATATAAAAACGAGTCCAATAGGATGCTCTAGTCTGTTTAAATTGATTTTTAGTCAACCGTCTTGACGCTTATAGATTTGGATTTGGTTCAATACCTTGCTCATTTTCAAGTTTTGATTAAGAATGGTCATAGCGAATTTAGGAGTACCTAAATGTAATTCTTAACAATGTTCATTTCAACAATGTATCCTCTATATTCCTTATTTTCCGATTTAAACCTCAAAAAGAATGAAATTAAGTTATTTTAAACGTTAGCGCATAAAAAATATGAATTGTAGACTATTTTAGTTCTAACCATTTTTCTTTTAGGATTAATATTTTAGGTCCTACCCCTGCGGTAAAGGAAAATTTTTAAATTTATTTGAAAAAATATATTTTCATTTTTATTCTTTACGATGGTCCTGCCAAGTTGATGTCGGTTTCAAATTCGCACATTTCAAGATGTTCGTCTTTAAGAGTGTCGGATTTAAATGTTGATTCCGCAGGATTATCTGACTACGTTATATTCCTGATAATTGATAGCATTATCGTCAACTGGCTCCCGAATTTCCGTGACATTCTCGCATGTTCTTCCGCTGTAGATTGGCTGCTATAGATCATTGAAATATTGAGTCGTAATTTTCGATAGTCACATTTTTCCGTAATTGGTTTTACATTTGCAACAAATTGTCTTCAGCGACGATTCCGCCACAGGATCAGCCATGCATGGTGATTATAGGTTCTAACCTCCAATGGGTTTTTATCCAGCCCCAGTCCGTAGCAGTCGTTTCGTACTAAAACCACATTTCCACCTGTATAGGTTCGTCCTGTATGTAAGTCTGTCAAATGATTTCACATCTTGATCGCCTTTAAACAAGGCGATTAAAATGCGTCCTCCAGCAGTTCCTAGGATATATGCTAGTTAACATCTCACACTGAGGGAAAAGTATGATTACAGTTAACAAACGGATTTATTTGGGCAAGATTTCTTTGGAATAAAGTTATCAAATTAATATCTAATAAGGCCCCTTGCATATAAAGATATCGATTTTTTATTCTTAAAGAAAATATTTGTTACAAAATTTATTTTGATAGTTAAGAAATAATTATAATATTTAAAGATGCCGATTAAATAATAAAATAAGAATTTAACATTAAATTATTGTTCTTAATATTAAAAAAATTGTCGTTGCCCGGAACTGGGCGCGTCATACCGACCCGCAGTAGTTAATAGTTGCCGTTGGTGGTCGCGTCGCGTCTTGTTTATTAACAAAAAAGGGTGCGACTGTCAGGTAAGTTATTAGTTTGATATTTTTTATGTAATAAAATTAGGAAAAGTTTTTTTTTGACCCATCCTATAGTACTGCTAATGCAATTCTAAATAATATTCTTGCAGATAGGACGCTTTATTATAGCATACACGGTAGAATATCACACGCATAATTGCATATTAAGTAAATTCTAATATGTAAAACTTACAAGCATGAGCCCTAAAGTAAAGCATTTCATTATTTTTTTTTTATTTGATATTTCAATGCTAAGTTTGACCAGACCTGTTCAACCAGCACTGCAGAAAAAATTGTGTTGTTTTCTCCAGCAGCTTCAGCCGCCATACTAGGTCTTCTGAGCGAATTAAAATGTGTATGTATTAGAATGTGTTTCAGATATATTCTGGTTTGGGACAACATTTTTTAACAAATTATTTTCGTTACAATTTTACGACAAAGTTTTAATATTATTACTTCAAATGTCAAATGCCAATGTTTACAGTAAAATTTTCAACCACTATGACTACACTGAGAAAACGATTTCTTTACATTAAATAAAATTTATTAACTATTAAGAAATTTCATGTTTAAATATCAGCAAACAAATATTTCTTTATTCTTAAGACATAATTTGTTCTTTGTTATGGATTGGTAAATAAATATAACTATAATAATAACAAATAATTGTTTACCATCCTAAAATGGAGGTAACATAGAGCATTAATTATTAATAATATTTATTATTTGGTAAGATATAATGCTTTACTGTTATAATGACAAAGTTTAGATAAACAAGTTGTTTGTTAATTGTTAAGACACGTATATTTCACATAAATATACTCAACTAACGTTAAATTTATATCACTTTATGATAAAAATATCACACTTTAACCAATATACATATTTTTTATTGGTTAAAGTGTGATATTTTTATCATAAAGTGATATAAATTTAACGTTAGTTGAGTATATTTATGTGAAATATACGTGTCTTAACAATTAACAAACAACTTGTTTATCTAAACTTTGTCATTATAACAGTAAAGCAATATATCTTACCAAATAATAAATCTTATTAATAATTAATGCTCTATGTTAGCTCCATTTTAGGATGGTAAACAATTATTTGTTATTATTATAGTTATATTTATTTACCAATTCATAACAAATTATGTCTTAAGAATAAAGAAATATTTGTTTGCTGATATTTAAACATGAAATTTCTTAATAGTTAATAAATTTTATTTAATGTAAAGAAATCGTTTTCTCAGTGCAGGTACTCTTCTTGTTAGATTTGTTATATTATGTTCCAATCTGTTACTCCTTTAATAACTTTGTATCGCTCTTTTGTCGTGTCCAAATTGGAATATTCTTCAATCATTTGGTCTTCTTTTTATAAAACTTATATTGATAATATTTAGTGTGTTCAAAGGCGTTTTGCAAAATGCTTATGGTATAGATCTGATGGAGTTTATCCCGGAAGAGCTTTTCCTCACGACCAGCTGCTGAAAAGGTTCTCTTCTTGTCAGTTTATGTGAAAGATGTAAATGTTCTACTCAGTTATTTTTATTTAAATTTCTTAGTAACAACGTTATTTGTGAAGAGGTTCTGCATAGACTGACCTTTAGAATTCCTTTTCTAAATTCCCAAAATTTCTATACCTTCTATTTACCACCTTTACGGACAAACTTATTTAAATTTTCCCTTGTCTATAGGATGTATTCTTGTTCCAAGAATCTCGAAATATTAAACACCCACAAACAACAATAACCGAGTTCATTTTATTTGCTTTTAAATAGCAAAGCCAACTGCTAAGTTGGAGGTTCCTTTTAAAAGTTGAACTCAGCTCAGCAAAGATTTTTTTTCTTCCTTTGCCGCGGTTAAGTATGCCTATCAATATTTGTCATACGATTTGTTCTCGAAGCGTTCTTTTAACAACTTAGCTAAGCAAAGATTTTTACTTTGCTAGTATGTTTAAAAGAAGCAAAAGGAAAGTACCTATCTAATAGCAAAGAATACAAGAAATGCACAGAGAACCAGCCGGTTCTGGAGAGTTTTTATATGATGTCGAAAAGAAGGAAACACAACATTACAAACAAAACCCGGATCACGATCATTATACACCCCTAGTTCCTAACAACTAACGGTTGGTTTTTTGTATTATTTTTTCCAATCAAAAAGATTCCACTTTTCCTACACCAAATACCCACTACAAAACTTTTCGATTACAATTTGAACTCTAAAGGCCTTGTAAAGTTACAGCTGGAAAGGACCGATTGCTGACACTGAAATACCTCACTGCTAGCAAGAGTCAACAACAGCCCCAGCTGGTTTAGGCTGGCTGTCTTTCCTAGGTGGTAGCTCACATCTGTGAGCATAAACCTAGATTACACGTATTTAAATATTGTAGATGTGAAGTTTAAAAATGTATCCATAAAACAAATAAAGAGATTAAGAAAGAAAGAAAGAATAACAAGAGGATTGTGCGACTGCTTATCCCTAGTGGGCGCCAAGGATAAGGATCTAAAGGTATATTATGTCTATGGCCTAGTATAGATATAGACAGTGGCGGCTTCTCCTATGAGGCAGATGAGGTAGTGCCTCACCAATAATTTTGCAAATTAAATAAATTACAAATTTATATTACTTTACTATTTGCATATATTCATTAGAATTAATGCCGTCAATCTTAACGCGCTTCGCTAGAAATATCATCTATCATCTATCTCATTTCTGCATGCAGTCGTATGGTAGCAGCCGGTCTCGCGCTTCCTTGTCTTTTACGATCCCTTGCGTGTTTTGTTCTTATATCATCCATCTCATTTCTGCATGCGGTCGTATATGGTTAGAGGCCCGGCCTCCCGCTTCCTTGTCTAGCGTATTAGTGAAAATATCTAATGCGATGTATAATACCCGTAATAGTCCAGTTGAATCTAGCTTTAAATAGCGCATAAAAACATTCTTTTGAGGCCAGCCTCAACTCTCTATGTAAATTTAATGCGAACGCGAGGGGACTAATATAATCTATAAAGATGAACGCCGCGACACGGTATTTGGAGAAATGCTATTATTAGATTAACAGGTTGTCCGTTGAAAGTTGAAAGTTTAGAGTTTAGAGAGAGTGCATAGTGCATTGTATTTTATTATAGTTTTCGGTAAATACTTTTGTGGTTTTCCGTACTGATTTTTGTTTTGCTTTCTTTCCAACAGTGGGCACTGATTTTTCTAAAATATTAATATTACATTACTTTTATTACTTATTAGTTGATTTGTTTTGTGCTTATTAGCGAAAAATGGATTCAGCGGGACCTAGCATAGCGTCACAACTTCCCCAGGTAAATGTAAACATTCGCAATCCTACTTGTGATCTTGCTAATTTTTTAGAAAATGAGCAGACTTTTTCAAGTAATTCCTATGAAGATAAATTGTACATAGTAAAAGAAGTAAAGCGACCTGTTCCAGATTTGAGTAAACGTCTTGTTACTATCGGTGGGGTGGGAAATCAAATCGGAGCTTTCAAAACACTTGGTACGAAAAGTACGACTGACTTACTGGTAGTGTAACGTTAAACAAATTATTTTGCTGGCCGTGTATTCTGTTTGCAACAAATAATAGCGACAAAGTTTGGTCAAAATGTGGTTATAGCGATTTAAAAAACTTGTCTAAACTTTAAAATCTAACCTTGCTAAAAAAATTTTTTTCAACTGTGCCTCACCACTTTCAAATACCACGAGCCGCCCCTGGATATAGATACTTTTCAAGTGTGTGGTGATTGAATGCTGTGAGCATTGAATTTGGGTCACACTGTATACCTATTTCTATAAAATACCAACGAATATACTTTCACAAAACCACAATATTTTTTAAAACATAATCGAAAAAGATCTAAAAAGGCGGTTTACGTTTCGTTAGTAAAGCAGAGTTATAAGTATGTTTTTAAGCGACAGCTGTCTCGGCCCTCTTGATTGCTCGTTTCCCCTTTTAGCCTCATTATGAACGAAAATTGCTTCGAAATATAACCGATACGATAACCCATCTTTCATAAACAATTTTACCGAGTACCCTGTTGGTATACTGCAACCTGTGAATTTACATTAGGTAGGTTCATTACATAGACCTTTAGATCTGTACAGTTTATGTGGTGCGCAAACAAAAGTTAATTTTTATGGGTGAAAAATACGTCTTCACGCACGGCTCGCCGGTCAGATCCCTTAACGTCCAACAGGTATGGGCATGCGCACAACCCTCTTGTTATTAGGTTGTCCTTCTGTATCGACATTATATAAATACACTCCAGAACCGGCTCGGCGCCATTTTTGTTGTTACGTTTCCTCTGTGGATTTCTTGTATTCTTTGCTATTGAGAACTTTCCTCTTTCTTCTTTTAAACAGCATAGCTAAGTAAAGATATTTGTTTAGTTAAGTTGTTAAAGAAATGCTTTGCGAACAAATCATATTGTCACATTTTTAAGTTAATTTTAAGTTCTATTGTATATATTTTAAAAATACGTCATCTTTATACGTTGTCAGGACAGTTTGTTTTGTTAAAATAATAATCTGTCAAATAAAATAGAAAGAAGGAGTTTCATTTTTCATCCAGAAAAAACGAGTCCATTCGACCCGATCTAACATATTACTTTTAGGTAACTATAAACCAACACATGTATGAGAAATATAAATGAGCACCGCGGCAAGGAAGGAGAAAAAATTATTGCGGAGCTGAGTTAAAAAACTCGGTAATTTTTTATTGTGGGTGTTATAAACAATGACTGGTACCGAAAACTTTTTCAAATTCTTGATCAAAATATTGTGCTTGAAAATGTTCTTGTACACGTACCCAAGTTTAGGGCAAATTATTAAATGTTACCAACTAATAATTGGCTTGAAGTTAGGTATCGATAACATCGAAGATGATTGCTGTTTTGTTTGTATTTATTTTTGAATCGATAAGGTAAGTTTAATTGACTTGTTCTCTTGCATTTCGAAATAAAAAAACGACGAAGAATCATTTTTATCCAAATTTTAGAAACAAAACATTAAAAACGAGTTTCTAACCTCAAAGTCTGATAGGTTGGCATCCACTAAAAACACCAAAAATCACTAGGTACCTTTTCCCCCAACTTGGACACAAAATTAGAACAAGTTCCAATTCCATGCCAATAATTTGTGAAAAGAACTTGGGGGCTAATTTTAGCTGTTTACACGTAAAAATAAATTCAAGATCAACTTTAACAATTTTTTGAGTAAGACCTTAAATTTTAAAACTAGGTCCTGTCTATTCTCCTACCGTGCGAGCAAACGTTATTTGCATCAAAGAGGGCCTTGCATCTAAGGACGTAATACTTAGCCGTAGGGCTTAATACCTGTTGGGTGTCAGTAACTACCTGAATTAACAATCAATCAGTTATTCCGTCATCTTTGACAGTCGTTACAAGTAATTTGAGTCATCGCTAATTTTTCCAATTTCTTGAACAATTCACACAATGGGCTTTACGGAACAGCACAAAACATTCATGGTTGAAGCGTATTTCCGAAACGGGGTTAGAGTAAATGGTGAGTGGCAATACAATCCGAGTTTGTGGATGGACGATTTTCACGAACATTTTCCTAACGTTGCTTTTATTGCTGGGGATTTTTATCATTGCCTGAAAAGAACCGTGGCTGTGTTTAGGGAAACAGGTTCTATACAATACAAAAAAGGAGCAGGAAGACCATCTGTAAGAACAGAAGAACTTGTTGCAAATGTTCGTGAAATAATACAAAATACGCCAACAAATTGTATAAGACCCCTGTCCCCTGTCCCAAGAAGTGGGAAGATCAATGGCTAATTTCAGCCATTTATGTAATTATTTTCTTTTTCTTTCTGTATATTCCTACTTTGTTAATTTTGTAAACAATAAAAATAAATTTGTATTTGACTTATTTTATTACTCATTAGTTTGGCATATCATGTCATACTATGAATTTGACAAAATTTTAACCTAGATTTGGTTAGATATATCGTCCCCATATCATTGTGATCTAAACCAAGCCCTACGTTTTTTAATCCAAACCCTCTTTGATGCAAATAATTTTCGCTCGCACGCTATTTGTTCAATGAAAAGTTTGTAAATGCGCATGTCTATTACTGTATGACTTTGTTTACATGCAGAAGCCCATAAATTCACCACTTTCATTATTATTGTTTGCTTATCTAGAGGTGCATGTCTATGGTTCAATACCGCAGGTTAAATAAATCCATTTATGGTCCTCCCCTGGTCAATGAATTTCCAAAACCAACAAATTTCAATGTGAGAAATTAATTCCATTTCTATTAAACAAATTACATGTCTTCTAAATGATGTCACGTATATAATGCCCAAATAACTAGTTAGAAGTATATTCTTAGAAAAACCCCATATTATTCTGTCTAAATTAATTGGTAGAACAAAACTGTGTTTTTAAAACAAACTAACCAAAACTGAGAAAGGAAGCGAAATATTGACCATAATGGTTTATAGAGAAAAGGCCTTATTAAAAAGAGGAAGAACTAGCTCGTTGCCGTTTTGTTATATTCTTGGAAAATGGTCTTACACGCAAACTGAAAGGCATCAAAATCTGTCAAATCGGCGAAGCAAGGAAAATGGTATAAAATTGGTGCACACAAGGATCTACAGTTTGTTCCGTAATATGTCTGAAGTAGAAATGGTGGGGCCTTTAATTGTAATATTAATATATTTCTCTTTAAAAGGTTTTTGTAGGGAAAGTTTGTTTTCAATTTTTCAGTTGTTTGTTGAAAAATACTTATATTAGACAGTTTTTAAAAACCTGATAATCGCTTCTTTAAAAATTCTCGAATGTGGTGAGAAAGTGTATCCTCCTGAATACCGTAGTATGGGCACTATGGCTAACACTTATGAATATGTTTTGATTGTGTGCATGTTATTGTGCCATACGATAAATAAATAAATATTGCATATTTATTAACATTTATTGGGTGGTTTCGAAAACATTTTTATATAATATTAATACATAATTTTGAAGAAGTACTCAATGTCGAGTTAAATGATATAGAAAAAAGAAAGGCACACAGTCTTTCTCAACAATTTTTTATGAGAATAACTAGGCGAACCTAGAATAATTCATAATAATTCAATTCGACATGTTTCGAGTGTAGAAACACTCATCATCAGGAAAACAAAGTGAAAGGTACAATGCTGATGTTGTTAGCAATAGAGAAAATAATAGTGGGATTGAGCCGTAATGAAGCTTTCAATGGTGTACAAGAGGTATAAAAATTGAATAATCAAAAGACCGACAATCAAGACTTCAGCATACTGGAAAGTCAAGGGTAAGTGCAAAGTCCCTGTCTTGGGCAGAAAAATAAAGAGAGCAAAAGAAAAATTAGGGAGTTTTAACAAACTTTCTGAAAATCATTTATTAAGTAGTGAAAAATCTTAAGTTTCATTCAGCTTTGTCAGAGACATGTAAAATTATTGAAATAAGAGGGAAAGAAAAAGAAGAAGTTGTTTCTCATAAAAGTCAAAGCATCTGTCAAAGATAAAAAAAGGGGAATGTAGCAAATTAAATTTAATGAAATGAGGTGGATTAGCTTACCATTTAGCCTGAAGTAAAATACTGTTGAGGTACCAGGCTTTTTACGGCCCAGTTACCCCGGCAGGAGTCAAAACATACGTGTATGTTACGACTGTTTTGTGCATGACTTAAATTAATGATGACATAGCACTACCAACCAGAATACCAAATACCCTAGTAGCAAGTGCACAAGCAGTGTCTTTGTTGCTTAAGTTACTAGTGCTTAAGTCTCTAGTGCTTAAGTTGCTAGTACCTATGTAGGTAGTGCCCATTTAACAACTGCTGCAGAATTTATAGCATCCCTTTTGTCGCGTACCACTACCGTGTTCTCGACCAGAATTAAACCATAATAAGTAAATAATGGAGGCGTCAAGACTTGGATTTTACATTTAAAACATTTTTAAAGTGAAATTGTTGCATTCCTAATTCCATTCCTTCTCCTAACTTTAGTTCTTTGTACATATATTTCATCATATAAGATCGGATCACCAGAAAACCAGTTTGACAAATCCTCTCAATTTATGCCGATATTATTACTAAAATAATAATTTGAAGTAAAACATTGTATGGAACAGACTATATTTATTTTTTTAAAAGACCTACTTCTGTCATGGGTCTTGAAGTCACGTGTTTTGGCGCCAATACGCCAAATGTAAATACAATAATTATTATTATTATCGCCTTATTAAAAAGCCATCAAAATATTTCGGTAACAAAAATTTACGTAAGATGAGTTATGAATTGTAAATCAGGCTTAAATTATCGACGAATTGTAAATCAGGCTTCAATTACCGACGACCTTAAGGTTTATTCCAAATTCCGGGTCCGTTTGCACATTTGCATAACTAACGTGTGCTAAAATTAGAGTAAAACTGTTATGCAACTTTAAGACAATTAGCGCTGGCGCAATTTAAACTGAATTGCTTCTTCAGTTTTGTTTTTTATTCAATATACCGTGCGAGCAAAAATTATTTGCATCAAAGAGGGCTTGGATTAAAAAAGTAGGGTTTGGTTTAGATCACAATGATATGGAGACGATACATCTAACCAAATCTAGGTTAAAATTTTGTCAAATTTATATTATGACATGATATGCCAAACTAATGAGTAATAAAATAAGTAGACAAATACAAATTTATTTTTGTTGTTTACAAAATTAACAAAGTAAACAGAAAGAAAAAGAAAAATAATTACATAAATTGCTGAAATTGGCCATGCTCCAAACATAAATTCACACGTCTCTTCATATTTTCGAAAGTGTTGACCAGCATCTCTGGAGAAATGTTACCACATTCTTGAATCCTTTCTTGTAATTGTTCTAAATTCGCAACTGGTGTTTTAAAAATAGTGTTCTTTAAATGAGGAAAAACAAAGTAATCCATAACCATTAAACAAGGTGATCTAGGTGGGAATTCAATGTCTGATCGAAAACTGATCAATCCGTCGTCGAAAAAATTGCATAAGTAGTTAATAGTTTCGGCGGCTGTATGGGCGGTTGCACCGTCCTGTTGAAAATATCCAAAACGTAGTTCGTCGTCAAGTAATTGCTCCACAAATGGATTCAAAATATTGTCTCTATACCTCTGTGCTGTAACTGTGTCATGGAAAAAAATAGGACCAACAATTCTTCTTCGGGAAACAGTTAACCAGACACCAATTTTTTGAGGGTGCAATGTACAAAAAATGGGGATTTTCACTACTCCACATGCGTGTATTCTGAGAATTCACATAACCGGAGAGGTGGAGCCAGGCTTCATCTGAAAAAAATGTCAGGTCTAATACTAATAAATCATTTCTTTCCAATAAATTTTGGGTAAACCATTGAGAGTAATTCCTGCGTCTTTCAAAACCTGCGGCTTGTCTTGGAATACTTGCACTTTATAAGGAAATAAATTTAGCTGCTTCTTAAGAATGTCAAAGATGACGGAATAACTGATTGATTGTTTATTCAGGTAGTTACTGACACCCAATATGTATTTAAGGCCCTCTTTGATGCAAATAATTTTTGCACGCAAGCACGGTACATATTTTTAAAACCATCCGAAAGTCCGATGAACCCAGAAAAATTAACAAAAATCCAATAAATTTTCAAGCGCGTCTTCCATCAGAAGGGCGCTTTCCTAATCTGGCCATCAGCTTTCCCAAAAGAGACCTCAGGAGGCGTGTCCGGGAGAATAAATCAGAAACCGCATCGCGAATGCCCGACTGCGATCCCCCATTCCCGGCTCTCCCCTTTTCTTAGCCTTGAAGGAATCGAGAATCGTATGTTGGCAGTAAAAGCTGAAAGGCTATTAGGCCTTTCTGATTAAGTGGATATATACAGAGGGTCGAGTTTTTAAGCACGTCATGGGACGAGTTTATCAATCTGCACCCATATAAAATGTTAATGGAAGATGATGACCCAAATCGTTGACTTCAGTTTTGTGAAATTATGAAGAATTTACTAGATAAGCATTCAATATTTTAGTACTGGGTTATCTGTCGGCACTGATTCAATGAAAATCCTCAGTGGACGTTCACAAAAGCTTACACCCTTACACTGAGAAAAAACCCTTCTATTCCTTATAAGAATTCACATACTCTTTATTCAACTGTTTAATACTAAATGTGACAGCAACTTGCTTTCCTACCGTAAGATAACGAAAATTGCTAGACCGTTGTGTAGTAATAATATCACGGTAATTTAGCCAATAGGAAATAGGAGTTAATGCTACCATAGAATGGTTTATATCCAATATTTCTTTGAATACTCACAGTAATTATTAAGTTCAATTGGGGGTATAATCTGGTTTTATAAACTGTATTAGTTCCGACTGGCAGTTGTAAAGAAACTTGACATTAATCATAATAATATTTGCTTGCTTCGGTTCATAAACCATATACTTACCACTAGAAATCAGTAGTGTAGTTCTCAAAAATTTAAATAGCTTTTAGTGTGATATTGTTCTTGTTGTTTAACATTGCATATGATTATCTATTATGCAATATAGTTTACAGAGATAGTTAAATTCGTCCAATGCTAATGATTGGTTGGGCGAAATAAAAATCTTCTATTGTTTTATCTGACATGCAAAGTTTTAAAAAACTTATATACCAAGTAAAAATAAATTAATTTAAACAGGTATTGGTACAATCAATAAAATTCAAATTCAGACATACAGAGAAGACTCTGAAGAACGATGTGACCTGCGCAACAAATACGTTAAAACTAATAATACGGCGCGCGGCGATTGCCGATCGCTATACGAACCCCCACCAACGTCTTGTGGATTATAGGTTCTAACTGCTACAATTCATTTTTGGGGACGCTATTCTGCTTTTTTAATTGTAGAGAAAACACTTTACTGGGAACAAAATGCGTCGCATTAAGAAAATACATTTTATTTCTTAACAAAATTGCTGTTTTAAAAGTAGTTTATTATTCAACAAGACTGTGCTGCTAAGGGAACTGATTACTACCAATAAAAACACTGTTCTAGCAAATCGGGAATTGATATAACGCTAAAGAGGGTATACTACACTAGCAAATTAATATGGGTTAATAAAAAATAAGCCATTAATACAAACTATGTCTCAGCAAACCTATTGTATTAGATAATTTTCCTCAGTGTATTCACTAAAGAGTTTTAAATGTAGTCCATCAAAACTTAGATCTTATACACGCCCAAGTCTGTTTTCACCTTGTCATTGTTGTAATAAGCCATATAATGTTTTCACTTATAATCTCCCTAGCAGCAGAATTATTACCGATATTTTTTTTAAGGTCACGAATAGTTTTGTTGATTGAAAATTATCCCGAGTCGAAGACGAGGGAAATTTTCTATCAACAAAAACATGAGTGAAACCGAGAAAAAATTTATCGGGAATTAATTCTGCTGCGTGGGAGATTCGGTAAGAAAATTTCATAATTAGGGTTTCTTTTAATGTTCCTGAAATTTTAGTAATAAACCTTAGTTACTAACAAGTAAAATCTTCTATTGTAAAAATACAGTGCGTCATACTAAACTAAACTCATCGAAAATATGTTTTTTTAAGGTATATTTGAATTTAAAACTATAAAGACATTGGATTTCAGATAACAAATTTGTTATTTAATGTTTTTCACATTTTATAGTAATAAAAATGAGTTACTGACTGCTCAATTTCTTTAGCAATGGAACTTGCTGATTCATTACCAAAACGTATCGTTTTTTACACAATATTACTGTAACAATAAATATCACGGATACGACTAAAAATCTGATTGTGACTTGCTGGTTTGTCTCACCTGTCACTTTCACTTCGATATGACTTGATATTTTGAATTAAAATTAAGTCGTAGTATACCTAAGAAAAATTATCACTTATTAATTTCATTAGGTTAATAGGCTATAGATTATCGCGATAGTCTCCCATTGCTATAAGCAACGTAAACAAAAAGGAGCCTTCTAATTGGTTGAAAATAAATTTATGAAATATTTGCGTTAATTTAATTGAATAAATCGTATCACCGATAAACAATTTTACCGGGATGTTGATGCCAAAATAGTTTGAGATCTATTAAACGAAACAGTCCACGTCAAAAAACTTGTTTGATTCTAAATTTACAGAAAAAAACCAAAGAAATATTCGCAATCGCAATACCAGGACTTAGTTGACTTATTCTGACGCTTGTCATTTTAAACCCAGAACTGTCAATTTAAGACAGTTTTAAATTAAAACCCATTTAGTGAATAAGGCTGTTAGTGTTTGGATAGGCATAATTGGTGACCGAGTCATTGGGCCAATTATTTGAAAGATCCTAAATTTTTACGGGAGGACCCTATTCCAGCTTTAGCCGTTTATTTCCTCATCATGCAGATGTAGATATTCATTTGATTCTATAATAATAATATGGTTTCAGTAGAATGGTGTATATTTTTCGAAAAAGTAAAAATAAATTTTGAAGAAGTAGTCCATAGTACTCAAAGTGGAGTTAAATGATATAGAAAAAATAACAACTTTTTATTCGAATAACTAGGAGAACCTACAATAATTCATAATAAATCAAATCGACATGTTTCGAGTGTAGAAACACTCATCCAGCATCAGGAAAACAAAGTGAAATATAAAATGCTGATGTTTTTAGCAATAGAGAAAATAATAGTTGGATTGAGCCGTAATGGAGCTTTAATGGTGTCGGTACAAGAGGTGTAAGATTGAATAGTCAAAAGGCCGACAATCAAGACTTCAGCCTATTGAAAAGTCAAGGGTTAGTGCAAAGGCACTGTCCCGGGCAGAAAAGTGAGGAGAGCAAAAGAAAAACTAGGGAGATTAAAAAAACTTATATGTGAAAATCATTATTAAGTGGTGAAAAATCTTGAGTTTTGTTCAGCCTTGTCAGAGACATGGGAAAGTACCGGAGTGAGATAAAAAGAAAAAAAAAATTGTTTTTTATAAAAGTCGAAGCATCATTTGGCTTAAAGTAAAATACTGTTGGGGTACCAGGCTTTTTACGGCCGAGTTACCCCCGCAGGAGTCAAAACATTTTGTGCAAAATTAATATTTAAAAAAAGTTCAAATGATGCCTCGACTTTTATGAAAAACAACTTTTTTTTCTTTTTCTTTCCATCTTACTTCGGTAGGTACTTTCGCATGTCTCTGACAGAGCAGAACAAAACTCAAGATTTTTCACCACATAATAATGATTTTCACATATAAGTTTTTTCAATCTCCCTAGTTTTTCTTTTGCTCTCTTCACTTTTCTGCGCGGGACAGTGCCTTTGCACTAACCCTTTACTTTTCAGTATGCTGAAGTCTTGATTGTCGGCCTTTTGACTATTCAATCTTACACCTCTTGTACACCATTAAAAGCTCCATTACGACTCAATCCCACTATTATTTTCTCTATTGCTAAAAACATCAGCATTTTACATTTCACTTTGTTTTCCTGATGATGACTGTTTCTACACTCGAAATATGTCGATTTGATTTATTATGAATTATTCTAGGTTCGCCTAGTGTTATTCGAATAAAAAATTGTGGAGAAAGACTTTGTGCTTTTTTTTTGTATAAAAATAAATTGTTAACGTAAATATATTTTCGAATTGCTTTTACATAAAAAGAGGATTTGCTTAGTTACCATTATATTATATATTACGTCTTAGTTATTGATCAAAATGAATAAACGAAGCGGTATACCTTAATGAACTTTTCACTCCATATATCCACTGTAATAATAATAATAATCAAAAATCCGTATGCAATTTAGATCTGTTTATCGAAAAAAGATTAACGAAGATGATGGATGGATTGACGGCACTGGCAATAAAAGAAGCACACTTGATCACAGTAATTTGCCCATCACGCTGCCCTGCAATGTCCACGCGGATGAGACTTGATTTCATTTTGGGAATTTATATTATTTATAACATGATGCAAATAATATGTTTATTCAACTGGAATATTGAAATGGAATAAAACATAAAACCTATACTTTTGTTAAAGTAATTGCCATGAGTATGGTCTGATACCTACAGATGAAACACTAACAAATGAACCCATTGACCAAATCGTTTTTTATTCTGAAGTAAATCAACTTAGGGGAAGGTTGCCTATATTGAACCGCTACCTAAATTGTACCACAGTACATTTCTCCTAAATTAAACAAGTGCCATATCATCTGGCAACACTGTAACATACTTCCACCTAGAACCTTTGATCGGCAACAAACTCAACTAGTTGGCCGTTTGTGCTTGGCGTGTATAGAGCAAAACGTAATTTACACAATTTTAATGTAATATTTTTAGGATTTTCCTAAGAATTTACCTTAGAACCATAAAACTCTAAGCAAAATCTTTTTTATGGAAGTTTTCAAGTAAGTTTTTCTATTTCTCCTTGTTCTCTCTCTTGTTTTTTCTTGTTTCTTTCCTGGGTGGTTTTGTAAAACACGTGGTAGTTGCTTAAATTGGACCACTGGGTGATTGCCAAAATTGAACCGGTCCAATTTAGGCAATATTTCCAAATTGTGCAAAAATAATTTTTTTCTTTAAATAAGTTAATGTCATGAACTAACGGACTAACGCCATTTCAATATATGCTAAAATCTTTTTTCTTTAAGTAAAAAATTAAACTATTACTGGTCCAATAAAGGAAACTAATAGGTACTTTTTTTTGCATTAGGATGTCTTCTACAGAAATTTTGATTGTAAATTTGATGTTTTTTTGAAATATAAGTATAAAACTTCCTATACCAACCATTTTATTTTTTATTTATTTATTTATTTAACACCTAACCTAAGCTTCCGATTTAAATCATGTGGTCCAATTTTGGAACCCCCAGGTGCAATTTAGGCAATCGGTTTCCTATATTGAACCACTTGCAGAGATTTTTTTATAGTCTGGTATATCATAGATACTTTGAAATAAAATTCTGCAAAAAATGCTGCAGTTGAACAACATACTAAAGTATACTAAGGTATAGCTTCAAGATCGATTTTGCGTTATTATCAGGATTTATGATAAGAAATTTGGAAATTGGTCCAATATACCTTTCCCTACAAACTTCGCCCCACCACTTTGTTTGCCAAACTTACGCTGTTAAAAGTATTAACGTGATGTGGAAAGTTTAAATCTTAGTCTAAAACCTTATAAAAAATCTGCAATATGGCAACGCAGCGTTAAGAGATCCGCTCCCAAAGATATGACCGCCACGACATTGGTCTGAGGCCATGATGACGGTGTTTCATTTATTTCCGTTTAGGGATGTCAACAGAAAATGTATCGCAGAAGAACAATGATGTTTGCGAGGCATCAAAAAATGTTATTAATAGAATTAGAATTACAAAACAAATCCAATTATTCTAAGCTCACACCTTAACTGAAGCCAAAGATATGATGTATATCGAACATCCCTATTTCCGTTTGACGTTTTATTGACAGCGGTTTGAAATTTTCTTCAGTTTATCGTTTTTGTGTAATAATTTCAAATTTCAAATTATCTCGTACATTTCCTGCACAACACACAAAACATCCAAAACACAAAAGAAAACGGCATCATGAAAAAATAAATAATTTCTTCTTATCTTCTATAAAGTATCTGAAATAATCCTGCGTTGAGTAAGGTTCTAAGTCAATTAACATTTTCTTGATCTTAACTTTAAAAATTTTAAAACTATATTAACACTTTTGATATTTGGTAATTTGTTAAAGAATTTTAAACACATAACCTGGATGTTTTCGGTGCGTTTAGTCGGTAGGCGGCTCCCCTTCAGGGGGTTGAATCCGACACTCCTCTGCTAGTATCCCGCAGGGGGTAAGTCTTTAAAAGATTCTCATCGAAAAAAAAAAATGGATGTTTTTCTGTTAATGTTAGCCGATGAATAGGATAATTTACATTAAGATTTCTAGTATTGTAATCGTAAAAAGCTTGCAACTCAAAATCGCATTTGTGTTTAAAGAAGAACAGCAAACACTCGTAGATGTACAAACCAAATACTGTTAAAATGCCACATGTTTTAAATTAATTGCTGTTTTCCGCTGGAATGGCGCTACGGTGTATTGATGGCCGCCTTGGTTTTGCAAAGGGGCTTTTAATACATCTTACCGCTGTGTCGGGATTGCTTGGATTATGGCTGCCCGTAGAGTCTTACGTCGCCCCAGGGTATCATATGTGCTTGGATCACTGTGTATTCCAATATAAAAAACAGTTACACACTTGTCCGATACGCTACAATACTCGCTTTTAATATATCAACAATGTTTAGAAACACTTTTTGCTTGGAACAAGTAAACATGTGGCATTTACGAAAAATTTGCCTCTAGGGGGTGAAAAAATGTATGTAAAAATTTATATTGGAAAAAATATTTTGGTCTTGGTCTTGGAACGTTTGCAACAAGGTCTTCTGTTCTTACAGATGTTCTTCCTGCTCCTTTTTTGTGTTGTATAGAACCTGTTTCCCTAAACACAGCCACGGTTCTTTTTAGGCAATGATAAAAATCCCCAGCAATAAAAGCAACGTTAGGAAAATGTTCGTGAAAATCGTCCATGCACAAACCAGGATTGTATTGCCACTCACCATTTACTCTAACCCCGTTTCGAAAATACGCTTCAACCATTACGGTTTTGTGCTGTTCCGTAAAGCCCATTGTGTGAATTGTTCAAGAAATTGGAAAAATTAGCGATGAATCAAATTACTTGTGGCGACTGTCAAAGATGACGGAATAACTGATTGATTGTTAATTCAGGTAATTAGCGACACCCAACATGTATTAAGCTCTACGGCTAAGCATTACGTCCTTAAATTAGATGCAAGGCCCCAGTGGCGCAACCAGAAATTTTGTTTGGGGGGGCTTTAAATTCTGGCGAAATTTTTTTTGGGTGCCACGCCCTTTTTTGGGTAAAATACGTATGATTGACGAGAGCGACAGCCCCCTAAAACTTCTGCAATATTACGCCGCTAGCCAATAACTCCTATAACTCCTACACAACTTTATCTAGGAGTTATTGCGCTAGCCCTAACGAAATATTTATGAAAAAAAAATGTAGAGATTTTATTTTAATTAGTAAAAATGTATTTAAAATAAGTAACGCATATATTAAGCATACTTATACTAAAACAAAACAAAAACCTTATACGATTAGTTGTAAGTAATCACTAATAATACTAATATTAAAGTAAAATTCTTCGTTTTGTTTTTGCCATTTCGTCCAGAATTTCTTCCACGGTAATATCAATATCGTGGTTCGCATAAATAGGTAGACCAGGGTCGATAATTTTTGAAACAAAAAAAATAATAGTAGGATGAAACCCATTGGAAAAGAAAGAGAATATAACAAAAATGAAAGAAAAAATAATTTACGGGCGATCCGAGGTCGGGAAGTGGAGGGGGGTGAGTTTTTAAGGCTAGAAAACGATTTATCTCGATTTCCGGGAAAACTACAAGTCCTATGGAAAAACGTTAAATAGCAAAGTTGTAGGTAATAAAAAGATCTACAACTTTTGTATTAACACTTTTTTCACATTGCCTCAAAATTTATGTGAAAAATTCAAATAACCAAGATTTTGTTTTTTTTATTTTTATCTTTTACAAGAAAAATAAATTTGTTGAAAATTTACCTTTTTATGTCCCAAACACACTGTAATTTTTTTTATTTAAAATATTTCTTTTTTCACCTTATTTTGACATAATATCGAAAAAGCACCCTAATTTTCAATCGAAAATTCTCACATCAAAATATCTGCTTTTTTAAAAAAGTCGGTGGGCTTTTTGTTCGTTGAAATCTCCACTTTCTGATGGTGTAAAAAAATATATACATTACTATGGTAAATGTTCTCAAAAAATGCAAAAAAACGGAAAAAACTCGAATCCGAAATTTTTTTTTAAATCATTATGTACAATTTTGACCTATTTATTAAAATTTATACTTTAATTACTCAAAAAACGTAAGAATCCATGTTTCATTGATAAACAAAAAAATTACAAATCCATAAAACATTGAGATCGCAAAAAACATGCGAAAATAGTTCGCGTGACATGAAAAATTGGTTAGCAATTAAACGAATAGGCTAAGTTTCTAAGATGGGGGGGGGGGCCCAGCCCCCCCCCCTGGTTGTGCCAGTGCAAGGCCCTCTTTGATGCAAATAATTTTTGCCTCCTTGTCACAACTTACATCGGTATAATCTTTATACCTTTAATAAGTTTACAAAAAGCACATGTTTAGAATGTTAGGTAATAACTTTTATTGTATCATTACGAATGTGGTAATTAATGATCGTTACGTCACTCGATAATCTCCTTTAATTAAACCATATCCAGTAATAGCTTAAGACAAACATAATGCATCTTTTTACTCTCCTAATGACTTTTATCCTCGGTGAAGTTTACGCGGCCTCCCACACTGGCCAATTAAAAAATAGCTGCACGCCGAGTCTGTCTGACCAGCTGCCCAACCGGTAACCGCCGTCGACCAGAACACGTTTTCTTGTTTCTCAATGTTGCCATATAAGCAAAGAAACAGAACAAAAGTTGAAGATTTATTTGGGAGATGGTTCTGTTTTGATCAGAAGGAGAAGGTCCATGGATTTTTCTGGCTTGCGTCTGGCTTGGTATTATACTTACAACCTTACCATAAAATGTTTAAACGGGAATATCGAATCTCCTTTTCCTTTGACAAACTTGTAAGTACTGGGTAATTTTTAAATTTTAATGCGTCTACTTCTCTTATAGGTATTTCTATATTAAAAATATACGTCCCGTCATTAATATCATTCTCCTTCTTGGGACCCAACCAAACAAAATTAACAACTTCTTAACCTAAATTAAATTAACTCTATTTTTTATTAATTATATGAATATTAGACTATTTTCATTAATTTATCGTGTTTATAACAAAAATTTTAAATCAAAATTCATAGCTTTTAAGGTATTTTTTCTTACACCTGTTCTAATTACCATGAAAATTTGAATTTTTTTAAAATTTATTGATTGTCAAATCTATTGTTTTTCGTGTCAAGAAATTTACAATATTTTGCTCAAGTTTGTTCAGTACCAATAGTACCATAATGTCTGATAGCGACAGTAAAACACCTGAAATAACGGATAGTTGATAATATTAAAGAAGGTAAAAACCCTATCAGAAAATGTTTTGCTGTGTTATTTGGACGAAAAATCGTAAAAATTTATTTGATTTAGGTACTACGATTATAAAAAATGGATTTGGAAATTAATTTTTGAATTTATAGGAAAACATTAACAAAAAATATACATTGTACATTTTTGTCTAGCCGTCAAAAAAAGAGGCGTTTGGTGCATCCATAGCAACAAAAAAAGTTAGTTTTTTTTGACAGTTATACAAAAATATTTGTTAATTTATTTCATATTTCCAAAACCTTGTTATTGAAAAGTTTTGTAAGAAACAGGGAAACTTGTGACGTAAAAATCGGCAAAGAATTGAAAAGGCAATCAACAGACAGACCATGAGAAATTACTTGTCGTCGTCACAAACTTTTTAATTTAATTTTTATTAATCCGTGTCGGCAAAAAACAAAGGCTTGGGAACCTCCGCCTCCGATCGGCCACAAAATATTCAAATACGGCCTCTAATATCCCCATTTGTAATTAAGTGAGTCAGGGGCGGGTCGGGCGCATTTAGCCGTCGGCGTGGCGCCCCGGCTTCTGATTTACCTGCTCCAAATCAATTTCACACGTTGTCTAGAGCAAGAAACGTCTTTTTAACTTCACACTGTAAAAAATAATTATGTAATGTTCCCATAACCCATGGAAAACTTTATAACTGATACTGATCCGGATGGTTTTTAGTACCGGGATACGATAATATCGTGCAAAAAGGGATGTTATTAAGGAATAATTATTGTGGACAAGCCGGTATTTGATAAGTAAGCAGTGGCGCACGCAAGGGGGTGGCACTGGGGCACGTGCCCCCCCCCCCCCCAACAAGTAGCTCAAAACCGGAGTACTCGATTGTTGAAATATGTAACCGACATCACTCGGTCTAGCACTGACCGCAAGTTCTACTATTTCCTACTAATAAAGTAGCGACTACTCGATCGATTATCGAAATCATCAGTTTTTCCTATCCCTACAGCAGAACGAACACTTTCAACTTTGAGAAGGCTTAAATCTTATTTAAGAAATATAATGGGAGAATATCGGCTAAATGGACTTGCTAATTTCAATATTCATAGGGAGGTACATATTGATACCAATGAAGTCTTAAGAATTTTAAAAGAAAGAGGACCCAGGAGGTTGGATTTTGTTTTGGAAATGTGTATATTGCTTGCATTATTTATACAGTGTCACCAGTAAAGTCCGCATCATATGGGATTTTTTGTATTAATAGTTTTATTCGAAATTTGACTTTGGCATCAGGTTCTGCTTCGATCGAGATGAAAATTAAGCAAAAAAATAGTAGTCACGTGATTCGCATTATCTGTCAAATTTTAATTTCTTCCAAAATATAATTCAAAAGTAGGGTTATTTCTTAAAATATGGAAAAAAGTTATTAGAATTTTTTTTTAAATGCAGTTTCTAGCCCACATGCAAAATTTCAGATGCATATTGTAGCTGCATAAGATAATTTTAATTTTTTATCCATATTTTGTAAATTGCACCACTTTTGCAAAATAAGACTCAACGTAACCTACATAAAACTTCTTACTTTTGACAATGCTTTATTTCAGATACATTTTCTTTAAAGTAGCCTCACATTAAATGTGTGTTTTTCTACAAAATCAAAATTGGGCTATTAAAATTTGGTCGCATGTAATGCAAAGTTTATTTGCTTTTGACCCTGTATAAAGTAACTTCATAAAATAAGTATTTTTAAAAACGTAGTTTGTGTCTGAAAGTAATACACCTTAATATTAAGACAAAAAAGAACACAGTGTTCATTAAGTGGAAAATAAATTTAAGTGGTGGGTAAAAAATCAAAATTATCTTATGCAGCTGAAATTTTGCATATGGGCTAGAAACTGCATTTAAAAAAAAACTTTTCCAATAACGTTTTTCTATATTTCCAGACATAACCCCACTTCTGAATTATTTTTTGGAAAAATTAAAATTTTACAAATAATGCGAATCACGTGACTACTATTTTTTTGCTTAATTTTCATCTCGATCGAAGCAGAACTTATTGCCAAAGTCAAATTTCTAATAAAGTTTTAATAAAAAAAATTCAATATGATGCGGACTTTACTGGTAACACCGTATCTACATACAGTGATGGGCTAAAATATGGAACAAATTCATTTAAAAATCAGGTATTCATTTTTTGAAAAAACGCTCGGATACGTCGATTATAATTCTTTCTTCCGGATTTTTTGCCTCAAAAAGAAATTATACCGGGTGTGTCAAAAAGTAGATGTAGCAAAATTTGTTTGTTTTTTAAATAGAACCCCCCTATTTTTACTTATTACCCTATTTCTACGTCAAATTCTGCGCATAATTCATGTAGCATACTCTATCCTCATCTCTAACGGTTTTAGAGAAAAATTACATCATAAAAAAAAAATTCTTTAAAAAAAGGTTAAAAAATTAGTTTATTAAGTGTTGAAAATGCAAACCATTAACTTCTTGACAATATGCTAAGCTACTTAAAACCCCTTCTAAAACATTATTTACAGTATTTTCATTAATTTGCCTAATTTCATATCTAATTTTAAATTTTAAGTCTTCCAAATTTTGTGGTTTATCCTTATACACTTTTGATTTCAAATAACCCCAAAGAAAGAAATCCATGGGTGTAAGATCGGGAGATCTTGCAGGCCATTCTATGGGTCCTCTTCTACCTATCCATCGTTCGAGAAATACAGTATTCAAATACTCTCGTACTTGTCGAGCAAAATGAGGCGAATCACCATCCTGCTGAAACCAAATAGACGCTTCTGGTAGATGAGGCTGATTCGGATTTGGAAAATCCGCTGCTAGTGTGGGAATTAATTCATTTTGAAGAAATTGTAAATACCGGTCTCCTGTAAGATTTCCATCGAAGAAAAAAGGTCCAATAATTCTATCATTTAATATCCCTGCCCAAACATTTACTTTTTGTGGGTATTGCGTGTGCTGTTCTCTCATCCAACGGGGATTATTTGTACTCCAATACCGAAAATTTTGTCTGTTTACCGAACCATTCAAACAAAACGTGGCTTCATCGCTAAAAAGTATGTTGCGAGGGAAAAATAGATTTAAGTTGCAAATTTCCATCATAGTTTCACAAAACTGTAGTCGGCGGTCGGAATCATCTTCGTTTAGCTCGTGCAGCAACCTAATTTTGTACGGATGGTACTTTTCTTGTTTCAATACCCACAACACAGATCGTCGGCTAACATTATTATTAAGGGCTACTTCAGTGGATGCACTATGAGGATTATCTTCAACCTCTAACAAAATGTTCAATTGTGAGTTTTCACTAATTTTTGGACGACCTGGCCGTAGACGATCCTTTACATTCCCTGTTTCCCTGAATTTCTTCTCAATTTTACTTACTGTAGATCTTGTAATTGGCCGTTCTGGGTACTTAGTGTTAAACAAGTTACAAACTTCTTCTTGATTTCTTGTTTTGTCTCCACATCCAATTAAAATTAAAGTTTCGAATCTTTGTGTTTCATTTAAATGCACCATGATCACCGTTTTTCAAAATTATACCTAAACTAATTTTTGATTGACACATGACTGGCTATCGTAGTAACAATTCATTTAAATTTACCTGTTTACCTTTAAGTAGGTACATGTACCTTTTTTTAAAGAATTTTTTTTATGATGTAATTTTTCTCTAAAACCGTTAGAGATAAGGATAGAGTAAGCTACATGAATTATGCGCAGAATTTGACGTAGAATTAGGGTAATAAACAAAAAAATTTTGCTACATCTACTTTTTGACACACCCGGTATAATTTCTTTTTGAGGCAAAAAATTCGGAAGAAAGAATTATAATCGACGTGTCCGAGCGTTTTTTCAAAAAATGAATACCTGATTTTCAAATGAATTTGTTCCATATTTTAGCCCATCACTGTAGATAATTATTTTTTAAATTCACCATTTTTATCCATTTTGACAGAGTATTTTGATGAAATGACCACAAACTCATATGCATTTCTTTCTGTGTAGAGCACGAAACGTCCTTTAAACTTCACGGCTTATTAATGCGCACTACTTAGTGTTAGTTTCTCTGGTGCCACTCACAAATTTGTTTTCGTCTTTACGACTTTTGACCTGTGAAAAAGCCCATTCAGGGCGGACCGAATTATATAAGATCATGCCATTATAACAAAAGACTTCCTGTTCCCTATTTAATATAAAATATTACCACTATTGCTATCTCTTCAGTAAAATATTACTGAATTAGTGTATTCAGTCATAAAGAAAAAAATTAATAAGATGTTTCGTATCGTATAGTCAAGACTGTACCTACTTCGAGTTTAGAGTAAACTTTTTCTAAAAACAAAGGGTTCCGACAGTTGCCACCCATATGTGACATTAACAGCTGATACTGGTTTCTGCCTTAAAGTTTCCAGTTCAGTGGTGGGCAGTGGCAAGCTCACGCATCATGTTTCAGAGACTAAATTTTCTTGGTATTTATTATTTAAGTTGAACCGTGAGTGGAATAAACCAGTTTAGGTTTCACTTTCCTATTTCTTATAGCAAACATTTCATTTTTCATCATTTGCTATAAATTTATTATTATTAGTAAATTTATTTAAATAACGGTACAATAGGTTACCAAACCTTGCGCTCATTGAGAACTAATTCAGCTGTTTGCATTTCAAAATACGTGGCATTTTGGCGGCTTTGTATACGCCGCGCACGTAAATTATAATAATATGGCAACGCAGCATTGAACGCGAGACATGCGCAGGCGCACGCTTGATTGGCTCGTAGCTACAATATTTGGGCGGCGAAACTCTTGTATGTTGTCAGGGTTATTCATAGCGTTTTCCATTGATAAATTTATTGCATGCCAAATGTATTTCTGTATTTTACCAAAGAATAACAACATAGCTTTTAATTTAACGCACGCTGAGTCCGATGATTTAATTGTAAAAAAAAATTAACGCTGTTAGATTAGATCCCCGTATAGGTTTAAAATATGGTGAATGCGATGGTAAAAGTAGTTAGCCCAGTCCTGTCTCTGTCACACAACTACTGTAAAGGTTATTTTACATTTCCCGATTAGGAAAGTTTAAGTTAATTACGCTACAACTTACTGTCTTGAAACAAATAACAGGAAAACAATGCTATAGACACGTAATTCATAAATTCATAAATTTTATTGGTTTGAGCTCCTTCCTGAATAACTTCCCTAACACGTATCAAACAATGAGCCTAATAAATAAAAATGTAGCGATTGCTTTTTCCTATAAAATCGAGGTAATTTCTTGAAAGCCAATGAATAAAAACTAAAGTAATTGCTTTTGCGTCCAGCGATTGCTTAAAAGTGCAGGAACTGCTTCTAGTCAATGCTTTTTCTTAAAAAATAGAAGCGATTGCTATCGTTTGCTTAAAATGTGATAAATAAATTAAGAAATTGCTTTTTCTAGTGTATCGATCGCTTTCAACTTTTTAAGGTAGGTCGACCCCTGCATCATTTGCTTGGTAGCAGTCAACTTTAGTACTTTAGTTCTCCGCGGCATACACGTGCGTTGCTCTTAATTTCTGTCTTCAATTATGGCTGAAATATATGATCGTCCGTAAAAGAGAAATCTACAGTGTACGTAAAAATTGCAGATAATATGATGATTTCAGAAAGTTATATCGATTTGACTGTAAAAATGATGAAACTTATTTTTTGTGCACTGTCGCCTTTAAATAAGATTAAAGTCTTTCTGCAAAAATTGTCGGATCCGGGCTTTCAAAATTCTGTAGGTGAAGAACTCGGTGTTCACCAAACTACTGTCTGTAGGACATACACTTCTGTAATGGATGCAGTTTTGGAGAAGGCCAATATTTTTATTAAATTTCCTACAAATGCTGAAGCTGTTGTGGAAGCTAAACGGTTGTGGTCAGAGGGATTTATTTATGTTCCTTCAATTTGTGAACGAATATCAATAATTGCTTGTCTTTAATTTCTTCATCACTACTATCACTTTCCTCATTTTCACTGAAATCTGCCATACCACAAATATAAGTTTCCTATTTTCCACAAAAACGTAACAGATTACTATTGTACTAAATAAATAGAGCAACATTGTTGTATTTACGTCAACTCTTTTGCAAATTAGGCACCAAACTGAACATGAAATCTATAATCTGAGCAAGTGGATATAAGCCACGTCTGAACTTGTATTGAATAAGCATTATTTGCTACAGAGGTGTAAGAAAAACAGCAATAGCTTCAAAATTTTATTCATATCCAGATTTAGCAATTGCTTTTACTTATAGCATTTGCTAGTCAAGCAATTGCTTTTATTAAAAAGTAATTGCTTCAAGTACCTAATTGTTTAATTTTCATTCATTAGGCTCAATGAACTTTTAAATACTGATTTATACAAAAATCTCAGATTAAAACACACATAATGATTGTACTTATTTGTTGTTCGTGCATAGAAATCATTACTCTCTTAAAGTTAAGTAATAATTGAAGACAAGTATCAATCATTTAAAACGCTTTATATATTTTCCCATGAAAATATTGTACCTGTAACACATAATATTAGAACAATTACTCGCGGGCGGTATTTTTTTAAATAATAGGGTTGTAATTTTCTAAAACGGGTGGGAAAGGCTGAACCTCACATTCGCATGCAATCGTTGTGTTAACTGCGATTGCAATGCGATCTATGTCACTCTGCGAAAATTTCATGGGATTTCTACATGTGAGCAACAATAATTAGGTACAGAAGTAGTATTCCCAGAAATATGGTTCTTTAATTGGGTTTCACGCACGAAGCAGTTATATTAGTTATTCGAGTCTGCCTTGAAATTGGTAAAAGTCAGGAAAATATTATATAAATACTTAAAAAAAAAACATAATTAAGTTTTAAAGCAAAATGGCCTCAATACTGATTAAATCTAGGTCACCACCAGATTGATTAAAAAAAAATTACACTGCCTGATTAAATTAGAATTAATTCAAAACTGATTATTGTAAGAATTTTATTATTATTACAAATTATATTTAAATCAATTGATATAAAATTAGCTTCGATATGTAATAATTTAACTACGACTTTTTCCACACATTTTCGGATTCTGTTACTTGTAACATTTTTGAACTGTTTGTTTCAAAAAAAAATTTTACAAATCAGTGTCGATGCTTTTAACATACCGTGCGAACAAAAATTATTTGCATCAAAGAGGGCTTGGATTAAGAAACGTAGGGCTTGGTTTAGATCACAATGATATGGGGACTATATATCTAACCAAATCCAGGTTAAAATTTTGTCAAATTCATATTATGACATGATATATATGCCAAACTAATGAGTAATAAAATAAGTAGACAAATACAAATTTATTTTTGTTGTTTACAAAATTAACAAAGTAAGAATATACAGAAAGAAAAAGAAAAATAATTACATAAATTGCTGAAATTGGCCACCGCCATGCTTCAAGCATAAATTCACACGTCTCTTCATATATTCGAAAGTGTTGACCAGCATCTCTGAAGAAATATTACCACATTCTTGGATAATCCTTTCTTGTAATTGTTCTAAACTTGCAACTGGTGTTTTAAAAATAGGGTTCTTTAAATGAGGAAAAGGAATCCATAACTGTTAAACAAGGTGATCTAGGTGGAAATTCAATGTCTGATCGAAAACTGATTAATCTGTCGTCGAAAAAATTGTTTCGGCGGCTGTATGGGCGGTTGTACCGTCCTGTTGAAAATATCCAAAACGTAGTTCGTCATCAAGTAATTGCTCCACAAATAGATTCAAAATGTCTCTATACCGCTGTGCTGTAACTGTGTCATGGAAAAAAATAGGACCAACAATTCTTCTTCGGGAAACAGCTAACCAGACACCAATTTTTTGAGGGTGCAATGTGGACTCTACAAAAAAATGGGGATTTTCACTACTCCACATGCGTGTATTCTGAGAATTCACATAACCGGAGAGGTGGAACCAGGCTTTATCCGAAAAAAATGTCAGGTCTAATAAATAATTTTTTTTTCTAAAACAAATTTTTATTTGAATCTCTGTTAATATTTTATCATAGGAAATTAAGCATAAATGACCTATTATCAAGTCTACTATATCCTGTTGCAGTTAGGCCCCTAAGTATGGGACACCCAGTATATGAGGATTTTTTTTGAATACATACTATTCGATTTCTACCCACATGTTATATTTCAAACAATTTTTTTATTCATTCTGTTTAATATTAAGTAGAATATAGCTGAAATCAAGCAAAAACAAAATTATAGAAACATAACTACATAGCGTAGACCGGGGCAGGAGCCCGCACCTAACGAATATATGACGAAATGTCCGCCATTTTGTAAAAATTTAATGATGTTTTTTTATGTGTTTGTAGTTAATTCATATTACTACTTTATTCTATAGGTCACAGTAAAAAAAATATATATATACATTTATTATTTCTTAAGTTTAATTTTTTTTGTAAAATAGGACTTTTGCCCCATGGGCTGGGGTAAAAGTCCGATGTCTATGGGGCAAAAATCCTGTTCATGGGGTAAAAGTCCTAATGTGAAACAAGTGTTTCTTTAAATATCTTTTTATTTAGAACAAGCATAAACTTCATTTTTATACTAAAATAATAAACCATTCGGAAGAACCAACGCTTCAACATAAGTTTTTAACTAATTGGAAAAAATAAAACACAATTTTTTTTAAATAAAAAAAAAACCTTTTGCATGTTTATGTTTAAATTTGATATGGGGCAAATGTCCGCAACCATGAGGTAAAAATCCGCAATGTAGGGACAAAAGTCCGCAGCCGCGGTCTTTTGCCCCGAACTATCACAACTTTAATCGTAAATTATTAACTCACAAACGGCAACAGCGCCGACAAAATCAACAACATGGATAAATAGCCTACTAAAACGGTAATAAATCTCCCCATATTGTATTTGCCTAAATGTTTACATCTAAGTTAAATTTCTTAAGTAGTCCACTGGAGAAATTAAAGTAAAAAGATAATTTATAAACATACCTCATTTTTAAGGTTATGTTTAACGAAATTCGCGAACCAATTTCCACAGCACCTTATCGATCGAAAGGGTAATACGAACTGCTGCTCAGAACGTCGGTTGCTTTCAATACAAAAATGGACTTTTACCCCGCAGCGGGCTTTTGCCCCGGTCTACGCTATTTCTTATAAGAGGGGATATTTATTTTCCAAATTACATTTGATAACCGTGTTTTCCTCAAACCGCTTTTATTATATACTTTCTTATGCTAGCTGTAAATTAAATATTGATATTATTGTATTTTTTACACCAAAAGCTCGAAAATAGTCTAAAATAGCTAAAGTTTCCATTGGTAATTTTCGTTAATCACACGTTTTCGCTGCAGAAGTTTTAAGGCCCCGAATTACAGAAACAAATTCATTTTATTAAAATTAAGTGTTGTCTTCCAATTCCACTTTGTAGCTGTTTTATTTAATGTCTACTAATTTTTTTAGTGCTTGAAGAATAACGAGATGGGAAACTATTATGCCGTAATATCACATAATTCAAGTAAATATCCTATCTTTAACGATAATAAGGTGAAATACACTATCTTTATAAGCAAATTAAAACCCTATTTGTATTTTTGTTGTTAATACATAGTTTGTCAGGAAAGCACTTGTCCATAAGAATGACGCCGTTTAGATCTTTATCTAACAACAATTTTGTAAGTTAGTAAAGGGTAACATTTATTTTTATTTATTTATTTATTTATTTTTAACTTTAGTTAAAAAATTAGAAATATTACAAAAAAGGTTTCTAAAAATTATATTCAATAAAGATTATCTTTATCCTTCAAAATAATTATATTCAGAAACAAAAATGTTGAACGTAAGGCAACTTTACATTTATAACATCTTAATATATATACAGGGTGATTCACGTTGAGTGGCCTATTAGAAGATCTCGGAAACGAGTAAAGTTACATTTCTAAAAATTTGGTAGCGAGCATGATTGGCTTTGAACTTTTAAAATATTATATTTTGACGTTTGTATCACTTCCGGTTATACCGGAAGTTATGGCCAACTTTGGTATTACAAATGGAATACCCTGTATATTTTAGCATTTTTGGTGACCTTATTGAAACCTAAGTAACTTTTATTGATAATAATCTATACCTATCTCTAACCGTTTTTAAGATATGAATTATAAAATGTATTTTTTATGTAAAAACATTACCGAGAAGAAAGTTCGGTAATTTTGAAATGAATAAAGCTAAACATTTAAAATTTTGTAGGCTTTTAACTAAAACATAGATCTTTAGACTACATTAATTAGGTTTTATGTTCTGCATACAGGGTTTTTTAAAAGTGTGCCAATATGGCCACGTGTAGAGAATTTCCCATCTAAATGTTTAATATGTCAGTATCAATATTTTTAGTAGTTTTGGAATTATGAGCAATTAAAAAAAAATATCTTAAAATATGTGTTTGTGTTAATAAGACATTATTTTTGTAAAGAAGGCTTTGACTCCGATTTTTGTTTGACTTTTAGCTTTGTTACCAATTAGTAAAGTAGGCTTTCACTGAAATTGTTTTAAAGTTGACACTCACCTTAGGCTAAACAAAAATCGGAATTAAAGCCTTTTTTACAAAAATATTGTCTTATGCACTTAACACAAACACATATTTTAAGATATTTTTTTTAAAAATTGCTCATAATTCCAAAACGACTACAAATATTGATACTGACATATTAAACATTTAGATTCGAAATTTGATTCTCTACACGTTACTAAAATAAAAAATATGGTGTTCCAATTGCAAAAATTGACTGTACATTTATCTAAATGGCCACATTGGCACAATTTTAAAAACCACACGTATGCAAAACATACTTACATTTCGCAGAAATCTTTAAAAAAATCTAAAAATTAATAAAAATTTAAATTATTTTTTACGGTTATAAATAAAATTTGCTTTGGATTAATGAATTTAAGGATTTCTTAACATAATAGAATATTTCGATATAAAAAATATCGATAAGGTTATTAGAAATAGACTATTGCAACAGCTGGTATCCAAGTGTAAACGAATTTTTTTAATTATTGCTCCAAATTGTCAGAAAAACAAAAGAATATTTCTAGTTGTGGTCACCAGATGTCAGTTTTACTTTAATGAAGCTTTAAGAAAGGAAAAATATGGAAATTTTTAATTCGGTAAAAAAATATTTACAAAAATATTCGATTTTATATTTTTTTAAGTAGATATCCCAGACATTGTATTTAAGGTTCTAATGGAATTCTAAACACTTTTTATTCTTGGAATTTGTTCGATATCTCATCAACTTATCTGATTTATGATGATTTCATATTGGTTTTTTCAACTTTCCCGCCATACCATTGGTCACGTGACGTATGTCAAAATCGATTTTAAGGTTATGGGACATGCACATTCAATCCCCCAAAAAAGATTTTTCAATATTCCGCTAATAAAAAAATTTTCCCATATGTTGCGAACTCTTTGCCGATCACTGTATAAAACTAAATTGACGTGTCCGAGCGTTTTCCCCAAAATACAGGGTAAAGCTATATTAATTTTATTCCGGACTACTGGGCAACCTCGTAATTTGCATTGTTATTTACACAAAATAAACATCGGATACTGGTCAATTTGTACAAAATCCCAGGTAGCAGGATGACGTCTTTAAGACGTCGAATATTGGTCATCAGCGACGTCATAAATTACGTAAATGAAACGTTTAAAAGACGTGCGTAAGTCACAGACCAATGACGTCTTTTTTGACGTAAAAAATACGTCATCTTAAGACGTCTTTTTAGGTGTAGAAAACGTCAATAAACGTCATAATTTACGAAAAACGAAAAACTTCCTAAAATAATACATAATAGGGGTAAAAAAATACATATAAATATTTTATGTAAAAAATCCTTTTAATGATAATAAATTAACTATTACAACTTTCATGAGTACGCAGAATTGGAAAAATGCTAAGGAATCCTTTATTGGCGGCCAAAATACTTCTTTTTTTGGGGCGTCACCCAGTATGAGGGCACAACGGCTACTCCCCCGCCGTCAATAGCCTCGAACTCGATAACCATACATATATTCGTTTATAACACAAAATATATAGAAACCATGATAGAAACTAAATCAAAATCACCATAAACTTTTTACTTTCACTTTTGCCGAACTGTCGACTGCCTGACTGCTAGCGCCAAAACAGAATACCAATGCGTTCTGCGTTCTGTCAGACTGCCAATGTCATAAAACGAAGCGCGGGTAATTTAAATTTGATATTCGCAGACTTTTAATGACAAAATATTCGCTTTTGCAAATTTTACATACATGAATGGTTAATTTGAAATGGTAATATTTTAAAAGTTTTATGATACGTACGTGCCTTTAACTATAAGAAAAAGCTATTCTCAGGCGTTTTACTTATTTAAAGGTCTGTCCCACTATATTTTCAAAAAACTTGGTCACTTAGATACTTTTTAATGATACGTATAATTCAATAAAATGACTAAAAATGGACGTTTTTATTACGTAAAATTATGACGTATAATACACGTGTTAAAAACTACGTTATTTTGACGTCATCTTGCGACCAAAAGACGTCAAGTGACTAAAAATCACCAATATTCGACGTCATAAAGACGTCATCCTGCTACCTGGGATATGACGTTTTAAATTATGGTTTTGGAAGCTGCTCACGCATGCGAAACACACAACTGTTTAATCAGTTGGGGGTCCCTCCCGAAAACTTTTCTGTGGTAGGTAAACAGGTCAGTCGTCAACGTGTCGCTTGCACGGCGCCGGTTCATTTTGTCTTTGTGTGTGACCCAAGCAAGTTTGTAAAAACACCAAAGGCGTTTCTTACAGTTCTGCTACTGCAGAAAAGCTTCCGAACCTTCATGTAAAATTTGTATGCAAGTAAAGCAAAACACGAAATTTTGTTGACTTTGCCCATATTCCTTTAATAAATTTATCCTAAATCCAACCGTTTTTACCGTAAAACTGTACTCCGCAAAGATGGGTATTTGACCGTTTTTTGATAAAACGAAAAAGTAACGAAGTATTGATCAAATAACGAAACGGCGAATAAGCGACTAGTGTTTCCTCTTAAGAGAGAAGAGATTTAATATAAAAACAAAATTATCGTATTTTGCTGTATTGTTAGAGGGCAAACTTACATTCCTTCTAAATAAATAAAATTTGATCGACCATGCAGTAACCCCACAATCTTATTTCAGGAACAAGCCAATTCAGAGTAATCAACGTTTTATAAAGCGATTAACGAGTTTGCAAATAGTTCACAAACATCAAATATCAAAACAATAAAATATTCAGGACCCCCTTTCGACGATAAGTTAAATCGCAAAAAATCATGAGATCCCATTTATCTCCCAGCGAATATGTCCACCTACTTGACCCCATGTTAGGAATAGGAAGGAATATAAACACCCCAAGAAACGCAACGTCCTAATAAATTTTAAGAGAAACGTGGGGTGACTTGGGTAATTTTTTCCACATTAAATACCGGGTGGAAATTTCTTTTTTCTAAGTTTGTATCATAACAAATCTATTACGATACGCATTTGCGTATCGTAATGAAGCTATTTCGATACGCGTTTTTTCTTTATTTGATGTTGATAACATTTAAATGTTTTATTTCATTGACTTGCGCGGCCTTTGTGATTTACGAGAAAACCCATTTTTCGCAGAGGAAAAATAGCTTGATTGATTTTTTATTCTGTGCATGTGTATAACAGTCATGTATGTTGGTTGCATAAATCTATAAATCAATCTTTTGTAGATGCTTCAAGCTATCATTTTCTGCCAAATCCTATCCAAAATTTAATCTAGTAACCTTCCAATGTCGATTTTAACTTCAACTTTATTTGAATTTTCCATCTTCCCTATACTAAATTGCAATGCCGTGACGTAAAATCACGTCTTTTGAAATTCGAAAAAAAGTAGCAAAATCTCCCGAATTTCCGAACGCTCTGTATATGTACCGAATGTACAAGGATCACACAACGTATTCCGTCCAATTTCAAATCTCATATCGCTAAAATAACTTTAAAATCTCGTGGTGAAAATGGGTCAATAAATCAAAAAATGACAGTTCGCAAAATAATTTTTGTTGTCCAGAGGCTACTATGCTAAAAAATAGTATTACCAACATAAAATTTAGACATAAAATTTTACAAAATTTGAAGGATTTATTTTCTTTCTATATGTGTTTTTTATTGAAGAAACTACAAATTAGAAAAAATAGTATAACGTACGTGTTATATAAAGCAGTTTTAAGCACTTGTCCTGTTATAAAACTTGCTCGTTTTTTAACATGGACGCGTGCTAGTGCTATAAAATGATGCTTTATAAAACGTGTACGTTAATATACTATTTTATGGTATTTATATACCAGTTGGTAAAGCATCGAATATTCATTTTAATTATTTATAAACATTTTTTTTTATTCAATACTATTAATGGAAATGTTTATTTCGAGAGATAACTGCTCTCTCCTCTTATACATCGAGCGGATGGTAGATTGTCTTTCCACCGAAACACACAAAAACTGCAATAGTTCGTTACCATAATCTTGAATATAGTACAAAGCGGTACTTTAAACTCCACATCTCTCTGATAAGCTTTACTTAAAAATATTTGTATCTTTCATTTACTTGGTCCCCACTGTATATCAGTTATTCCCGCTTGACCCCACCCTTTCATTATCCACTTTCAAACACACGGTCTGCTGTCAATGGTCATTTTTGATTGACCGGACAGCAAAAGTCGTTAAGTTGTTCCGGATGGCCACCATTCCGAGTCTGTAAGAAGATATTTCCGAGATTTCATGCCAAACATTCCTGAGTTGCAATGGGGTAAGAATTTTACGACAGTGACACTTTTTTAATTGCTTGAATTGGAGTAAAGGATGGATTTCTGCCGTTCGTTTGAAATAGGTTTCAAGGAAACAGTGGCGGCTCGTGACTGATTTAGATGGGGAGGCTAGGTTCTAGTAATGAAGCGCTACAGGCGCGAAAATGCGCCGCAGGCGAAAAATTTTCGCGACCACGCCCAAAATCAAAAATTCACTATAAAAAAAACTGTTAAAAATTAGTTAAACTAAAAACTATTTTTTTATAAAGTTGTACATTAGACATAAACTATCTAAAAGATTATTTGGGAAATTTTCTAAAAAACTTAAAAAAAGATTTTTATTCATTAAGTCAAAAAATTGTACCTAATTCATGCAAATCTGAAAATATTAGTTCAATCTGGCCTTTTGTAGTATCTAAAATATCATTGAAAAGCTGCTTATAATAATGAAGTTTCTTATCTTCAAAATTATACGTTTTTCGTCTTTTTGCATCATGGCTTCTATTTTCAGTAAAAAAACTATAAAACAGGGAGTTAAAACAATTTTCATCATTGCGATAACTGGAAATTTTTTCTAGAAGAGATTTTAAACAGTTTCTTGAATAAACAATGTCAGTAATCTTATGCTGCAAAATTTGAAAAACAATAGGTATCTGTTTGCTCAAATATTAATTTAAAAGTACCTACCTACTTATATTAAGAAAAAATAAAAACTCTAAATAATAATTATTATACCTAATGATCTGTTTTAAATCGACCATTTTGTTTTTCTTTACCTGTAATGCCTAGACCTCGTAATTCTGGCTGTGGGAGTTTATTTTTTACTATCAGTTTGACAGTTTGTTATCGTAATTCAGGTAATTAAACGCTTTTGAGTCTGTTAGGAAATGTTCCACTCTAAATTACAGCCGGCCACACTCATTTTTCACTATATTATAGATTGTCCTATTCCTATTATCCAAAGTATAACTAAAAACAAATGAAATATCTAACCGATGCAATTTCCACAAAATCGGCGAAAACTCGAATATTTAACTTAGCAAAAAACGATAATGCCAAAATTCCCGGGATTTCTAGACACTCACAACATCACACGAGGCGAGCAAGCGCTTTACGCGCAGCCGCGCTTTAAAAACTAAAAAACGAACATGTCTTCGGGATGATCCGGTCATTTTCGGTCGCACGTGGAAGAAATAGACACCTTATTGGTATTGGTGGAGCTGTTTGCCTTTACATGTTGCCAATTTTACTGCAAAAGTTAGAAATCGGTATGCGTTCCGGCACAATTTCGTTGAGTAATACCAACACCGCCTTTGTCACTTAGGAAATCATGGTTTAAATTCAAAAACAGCCTCCTGCACTGTTGTCAGATTGTGAAGAAAATATTAAATCGTATTAAATATGGGGATAATATTGAAATTACAATTGCCCCTTGTAAATTAAACGATTTAAAGTTATTGTTAATATTTAAGTAAATAAAATATTTAGGAGGGCAAGAATGCTGAGGAGGCTTAGCCCCTCTGCCTCCTTCGAGGAGCCGCCACTGCAAGGAAAGAATTATTATTATTTTCTTTTATCACGGTAAAAAAGTCAATGTCTATGATTTATTTGATTTTATAAATTTTGATTCAATTTTGATAACTTCATGAACCAGTTGTATGATTTAAGCCTCTGAGTTGTGGGTGATATAATATATGCCTTAATATAAATTTCCAACCAGATTTGACCAACAATTGCATATTTCCCTAATAAAAACCCCACAGTAAAAAAATTCAATTGATTTTTTGATCTAAATTTTAATCAATTTGTAAATGAGTTGTTTGATTTGTACCGTTATTAACAGAAAAAAAATCATATTGTATTACTTTAAATCGATATTAATCAATTACATGAAATATGCCAATCTTTCTTTACTTTTGATTTGAGAGATTTGGAAATGCCTTTGAAGCTGCTGATGCATGAGAAACTCACAACAATTTAATTAGTCGAGTGTACCACCTCATAATTTTCCTGTGGCAAATCGGCATGTGGCTGTCAGTCGTTGGCTCTGAACGTTAAGTGTCGTTTCCACGGTGCCGGTTCATTTTGTCATTGTGTTTGACATAAGCAAGTGGGTTCATCTTCATCTTTGCATGTTATGTTGCCTTTGCCTTCCAGTGTTTTTTTAAACTAGCCGCTTATCCATTTTGTCTAATAAAAGGATTTTGACAAAAAAATACTCTATAAGGCATAGTTTCCTTTTTTTTCTTGACAACCCATCAGCAACATACTATTATAGTACAACAAAATAAAAACGTTTTTGTTTCTTATGATGTTTTCTCTTCCTAGCGTATACATCAAAACTGATCCTAATCAAACATTAAATAGAGAAGCTATTTTGTGTGCTATATAGATTAGTTCCTTCAAATTCAACTGACTACGCCTTTAAAACTAGTTTATCCTAGTACAGCCTATACAAAAGTATAGGTTAACACACCATTTAAAGGCGTCTCAAAACGTCTTTGAATATTGTCCATAAGCTTCTTAAATGTAATCAAAAATGATTTAAGGTTTAATAAAAATTGATTAAATAACTACGCATTGAATCCAATTTTAATATTATCGATTAAAATATTTAATATAAATTTATATACAGTGTGACCAGTAAAGTCCGCATCATATGAGATTTTTTTTTATTAATCACTTTATTCGAAATTTGACTTTGGCATCAAGTTCTGCTTCGATCGAGATGAAAATTAAGTAAAAAAAATAGTAGTCACGTGATTCGCATTATCTGTCAAATTTTAATTTTTTCCAAAAAATTATTCAAAAGTAGGGTTATTTCTGAAAGTATCGAAAAAAGTTATTGGAAAAAGTTTTTTTAAATGCAGTTTCTAGCCCACGTGCAAAATTTTAGCTGCATAAGATAATTTTGATTTTTTACCCATCATATTTTGTAAATTGCACCACTTTTGCAAATTAAGACTCAACGCAACCTACATAAAACTTCTTAGTTTTGACAATGCTTTATTTCAGATATATTTTCTTTAAAGTAGCGACTTATTAAATGTGTGTTTTTCTACAAAATCAAATTTTGGGCTATTAAAATTTGGACGCATGTGATGCAAAGTTTATTTGTTTCTGACCCTGTATAAGGTAACTTCATAAAATAAGTATTTTTGAAAACGTAGTTTGTGCGTGAAAGTAATACACCTTAATATTAAGACAAAAAGAACACAGTGTCATGAGTAAAGTGTTTATTAAGTGGAAAATAAATTTTAGTGGTGGGTAAAAAATCAAAATTATCTTATGCATCTGAAATTTAGCATGTGGGTAGAAACTGCATTAAAAAAACTTTTTTTAATAAGTTTTTTCGATATTTTCACAAATAATCCCACTTTTGCATCGAAGCAGAACTTGATGCCAAAGTCAAATCTCGAATAAAGCTATAAATGAAAAAAAAAATCCCATAAGATGCGAATTTACTGGTCACACTGTATCTATAATCAAAAATAATACTTACAATAATCAGTTTTAAATAAGACGGCTTAATTACGGACTCTTTAATCAGTAGGCAGTGTTAATTTTCCAAATCAAGTGTATTAGGATCATGAATTAAAATGATCAGAAACAATAACATAAAAAACTTTCGAAATTGCTTCAAAGGAAACTTATTTGATTTGTTACAATATAACAATAAAATATGTAAACCACATTTTTTTGATAAACCATTTTCGGGATTTATAAATTTAGTCTTTTATTTTATTTTTTTCCTTGGCAATAAACCCGTTTAAGTTATTTGTAATCACTGTAATCAGATTTAAAGAAGCGAGCATTTTTATTAAAATCAGTATGTAAATAATTGACCTCAGAAAATATTAAACTATCATCAACCTATTACGATCAATAAGCTAAGCGTTATAAAATAAGAAATAATATATAATAAAACATGGTATAACGACGCCACCTATAGTAATTTTCCAAGATATTAGGAACATTTAAAAAGTTCATTGGCTTATTATAGTGCCTGCAAGGTGTGTCGCTTTCAAATTTATTAAAATGATTGTTTATTATTAGAGAATAAAATAGTTCGCTGGAATCTAAGATCTCCTTTTTGAAATTGACTCGGTCGCAGATCAATAACAGGTCAAACCGTAATAATGATTGTACCTAACGGATGAACGGAATTCATTTTCTTGCTTCAAGGCTTGTAATAAAAAATTGATAGTCCTAATAAAATACAAAGGAATAATAAATAAAAAGAAGGCAATAATAACTTCAATATTATATTTTATTATAACTCTTTGTAATTTTATTAGGTCACAATTTGTGTGTATCATTACTTTATAGTCAAGTAAATAAGTAAAACCGTTGTTTTTGACACGTGTAGATCTTATATACCAGGTGGTGCAACGCCAGACTGACTATGGAAAATTCCATGGAAATCTTGCTACCCTCAAATATTGACACCCCAATTAATTTTACATTAAAATTGTACAAGACTTATTTAATTGTCTTGGTATGGTGGATTCGCACAACAAATTTCATTATTTTCTAACAAGCCAATTAAAAGTTATTTAGAAAAACTTTTCGTAAAAGTCTTAAAAATTAAATACGGTTGTGCTGCATGCCTCAATAAATCACCTGTAATAATTATTATAATAATGTCAGATATTACTAGATGTTTTAGTATTTATTAGTTTCAATATGTTTTGTACTGCCTATTTAAGAAAAAGTGACAATAATTCAGTGGTACAATATCGAAAAAGGTGCTGAGAATGATTTACTCGAAGATAGAGCACTACTCCATGTAGAAAAAACTAATGGCATTAGCACCAGGCTTCTTGGCAAAACTGTAGGAAAGCATCACTCCATAGTAAGGTACAAATTATAAAGGTATAAATATCAAGAACATAAGGAATTAAGGGAATGTGATATACAGGGTGTTCATTGGAAAACTTCCCACCTCGATTTTCCTGCTTTAAAATGAAAATGTGGAAAATTGCTCGGATCCGTCGATTTTTATTTCGAGGGGGACATCTTTTGCGTATATTGTCGATATTGTTACTTCAAGCCCCTAGGAGGGAGGGGGGTAAGATCTAAATCTTAAATGGATACCCCTATTTTATATAATTTTTTTTGGATTCTGCATAAAATTCTGAACATTTTTTAATAAAAGCATTATTAGTCTATACTGAACAGTTTCCGAGATACTGACTCTTGAAAACTTACATCTTTGAATTTTGACAGCGTCTAGCTTTCTAACTGTACGTCTTAGAGCAAAACGGCTTACATGTCCCTATCTTCGACTTTTATTATCTTTCCAACAGTGTCAACTTCCGGTCAAACCGGAAGTACTATATTTCTTACATCCGGTTTAACCGAAAGTTCACACTATTGGATAGATAATAAAAATCAAAGATAGGGACATGTAGGCCGTTTTGCTCTAAGACGTACAGTTAGAAAGCTAGACGCTGTCAAAGTTCAAAAATGTCATTTTTCAAGAGTCAATATCTCGGAAACTTAAGTATAGGCTAATAATGCTTTTTTAAAAAATGTTCAGAATCCCCCCCCCCCCCCTCCCTCCTAGGGGCTTGAAGTAACAAGATTGACAATATACGCAAAAGATGTCCCCCTCGAAATAAAAATCGACGGGTCCGAGCGACTTTTCACATTTTCATTTTAAAGCAGCAAAATCGAGGTGGGAAGTTTTCAAATGAACACCCTGTATAATAAGAAGAGCCAGCTTTTGTTTTGAAGTTATGGAAAGGGTAAATAACGTAGGCAGTAACCCGAAGACTGCTTGAGCATCTGATTAAAAAAATTTCAATGTAAATTAGTTTTTGATTTAATACATATTGTTAAAAAAATTTTGACTTTTGACAACTTGTATTTGAATTTTTTTCATTTAGCCCAGAATGATAGGTGGCGTTATCCATGATAATAAACGACGGTTCTTCCAAGTTTGGTAACAATTTTTCTTTAAGCCATTTCTTAAGTTTTCACTATTCATCGAATCACCAGATTTTAAGCCAGACTTGAATAGCAAACTTGCATTATTCACAAATCCATTTTCTGAATCAATGTTAAATAATATAAGTATCGTACACCCTCTGACGATTTTTTTTAACTATATGAATAGTCATCTTGCCAACTTCGCCTAAAAGCCCCTTTACTGTATATCCAGGTTTCATCTAGAAAAATAGGTTTTAAGGGACACAGAGTTGCCGTTATTCTTAAATTCTCTTAAAAACAAAAATTATACACGTTTTTGGGCTATATGGGGTTGCTCTATTAAAAACGCCTGTTTGATACAGTACATTTACGTCATTTTAATTACATTTTTTTAAAATTTAGTTTAGTCCACTAATGAACCAGTCGATATTTCAACACCATCAATGATTTTAAGGTTTAGTTGTATTGAACGAATGGTAACGTGTTCACCTGCTATATACATCTCATAAATATAATCTCGCGTGAAGTTATTGACCACGGGATCACAAATAGCTACATTATTGCGATTATTAAATTCTACATCCTTCTCTATCCCCTTTGCCTTAAATCGTTGGATTGTTGAACACGAAACACCCAAAGTACAGAAACTCTCTAAAACAGATAGGCATTTATTAAAACATTGCCATATATTTTTCATGTTTATTATTTATGTTTTCACAATTCCTGCTTAATTATATTTACTTACATTGTAAACTGCGTTAAAGGGTAAAAGAGTCTTTTCGGCATCACTTTCTCTTTAAAAATAATGAAATAATTTTACAATTAATGCTTGTTGTTCTTTTTTACAATACCGTGGCATTTTTGAAATAATGTTGATTAAAAATATCACTGTCAAAAATGACTTTTTTGATTGGTAAAATTTTACGACATTCATTATTGACGCAATCTCACCTAGTTCACGAATGTAAGAAAGATAAGCACTAGTCGTGACGTAACGGTCAGCGATCATTGAACAGACTTTATATGCTGTCTCACACAGTTCTCTAAAATCGAAAAAGCTACGATACTGTCAAATCTAAGTGAAGCTATAATGTTAAAAACAAGACCTGTCATGACGAAAAAAAAAACGTATAACACATCTACCGTGCGACCAAAAATTATTTGCAATCAAAGAGGGCTTGGATTAAAAAACGTTGGGCTTGGTTTAGATAACAATGATATGGGGACGATATATCTAACCAAATCTAGGTTAAAATTTGTCAAATGCATATTACGACATGATATGTCAAACTAATGAGTAATAAAATAACTAGACAAATACAAAATTAACAAAGTAAGAATATACAGAAAGAAAAAGAAAAATAATTACATAAATTGCTGAAATTGGCCACCGCCATGCTCCAAGTATAAATTCACACGTCTCTTCATATTTTCGAAAGTGTTGACCAGTATCTCCGGAGAAATGTTACCACATTCTTGGATAACCCTTTCTTGTAATTGTTCTAAATTTGCAACTGGTGTTTTAAAAATAGTGTTCTTTAAATCAGGAAAAACGAAGTAATCCATAACGTTAGGAAAATGTTCGTGAAAATTGTCCATGCACAAACCCGGGTTGTGCCACTCACCGTTTACTCTAACCCCGTTTCGAAAATACGCTTCAACCATGAATGTTTTGTGCTGTTCCGTAAAGCCCACTGTGTGAATTGTTCAAGAAATTGGAAAAATTAGCGATGAATCAAATTATTACTTGTAACGACTGTCAAAGACGACGGAATAACTGATGATTGTTAATTCAGGTAGTTACTGACACCCAACAGGTATTAAGCTCTACGGCTAGGCATTACGTCCTTAGATGCAATGCCCTCTTTGATGCAAATAATTTTGCTCGCACGGTAGGTACATACATACGCCTTAATTTCATTAATGTGCTTCATTTGTTTAACAGTATTTTTTGCTTTAATTGTATTACAGGATAATAAGAAAACATAAACATTTTCAGTTATTTAAGCCAAAAGTCAGTTAAATAAATCGGTACAATTGGGAAATCCTGTTTACATTCATGCATATTCCGATAATAAATTCCATTTAAACGAGATTAAGGCAATTAGAATACGTAATTGGCTCCTGGCATTACGTTCTCGGAAAATGAATTATTGCAATTTTATGAGATATTACTAATAATATAATACACCTAATCACCTGTACATATTATAAGTCGGTGGTGGTAAGGAGATATGGTAATAATCGTTTTCCGGCAGTTGGTACGCCTTCATGTCATTGGACATGTCAGCTTTTAAGTCGGCTACAGTTAGATTTGGTTGATTATTTGTATTTTATGTTGCAAAACAGATTAAAAATGTAAATAATTCAGTTTTAATTTTTCAAAATCATTTTTATTTCATTTTTAGTCATAGTATTATGATTATGGGATACAGTATCTAAAACGTAATTAACTTTTAACGTGTAATACACATTTACAAATTTTATTAGAAAAATATTATATTTTACGAAAATATAGAAACATTTCTATATTTTATCAAAAAAATGAATAAAAGTGCGCCAAAATATGCGCAGTAATTTAAAATAGCACTTGTCAAAATCTTTTAAGAAAAGCCGAAAATAGTATATTACATAACAAGTGTTGAAAGTGGTACTTTCCAAACGAGGAGGTATTTAGCACGAGGCGTTAGCCGAGTGCGGAAATTCTCCGAGTGTGAGAAAATCACTTTCACACGAGTAATGTACACAATTTTTCCTACGACCATACAATATAATCAAGGGTCTGGTCGACTTTAGGGACGGTACATTTGTCGATTTTTCCTTGAAGATACAACAAAAGACAAAGTTTTACCTTCTTTTTCACTTAAAAAAATGCGGATAATTACAAATAACCGAATTTAATTCACTGAAATTCATAATAATACACTAAAACAGGTAAAAATCTTTATTTGTTATGATATTCATATGTAACCATGATGGAAAACTATTCAATTTGACAGCTTTCAGCTTATGGATGTTGAAAATTTATATTGCGACGTTGCCACAATGTCATTTGCAAACTTAACTGAATCCTCAGTTCGGCTCCAAACGGTGTATCAGGGCGGGTTAGCACTTGTTCAACAGGTCAATTTTTTTTTGTGCACAAATATAAGAAATGCAGGTCCAGTGTATCTCCTGACTTTAAATTATTTCTTTACAATCCGGCAACGTTGCTGCCAGTTGTCAATTAACAAGCCCGAAACCAACGAGTTTTTACGGTTGGAGTCTTTAAAACCTTCGTTTTCAGTGCACTTTAAACATTTTTTTTAACAAAAATACTGGATATTCCGCAAATTTTTTTCGTGAAATATACTATTGAAAGTGTACTGTCCCTAAAGTCGACCAGACCCATAATCAAAAAGAGTTTGATTTGTTTTTAATAGTTTGTAGGTATCACCATTGTGTTAATCAAATTAAAAAAAAAAAACAATGCCCACTTACACATTTTAACTTACCTAGATTTAAATAAAAATAATAACTTTTTCTCCTATTTGCTTACGCACATCATACCTACTATCTATGTACAGTGAATAAATTTCGTTTCTGATCTTTTAGTTGCTTGCATTCTTTTAATAAAACAATAATATAGGTACCTACGAAAACAACATAACACAAAACTACAACATAACCTCAACATTATAGAAAGATGGAGATGGAGTTAAATATCGATAGCTTGTTAATTATAAAAGTTAAATATTTTCGATTTGTTTTAAATATAGCTAAAATTAATTTACTTACATAAAGCACATTCACTTGTCCCATATCCTTAAACATTGTATGGATATTTTTATCCGAGATAATGGCAAAATTAAAAATCGGTACTTCCTAGGGTATTCTATTTCTGCTCTATAGCTACCCCTTTTTTTTCTGTGGTTCAACTCAGTTGACATGTAAACATGACAGTTGGTGGGTTGCCTGACATATTTTCCCTTTTTGTTTGTTTTTGATAATATTATTTTTATCATAAATAATACTCTTAGGTTACCAAAAATAACGAAAAAAGGGATTTTTTTTTATTTGCAGTAATGCCCTAGTGTACTTTACCCCACCCAGCACCCCAATTCACTCCACGTGTCCCGTAAGTTTGTTATTTTTAATAAATAGTTTTGTTGTCAAATTGACACCTGTTTAAATTAAATATATAGTGTGCTTGGTATTTCCACACTCGTGTTGAAATCTTTTTTTTCAACACGCGTGTGATATTTAGCACTTTCTAGCCAAGTTAACCGTGCTGTTATTGTCATTTTCGTAGGTGGTCGTAGGAAAAGAAAGGTTACGTAGGTTATATTTGCTAATTCCTAAATTACTTTATTTTTATTTACCGAAAAGCTGGGTTAGATATAATTTGACATTGACATTTAACAATGCGTCACTGGTCTTTAGTGCGCATGATTTCTTGCAAAAATTGCATCCAAATTTGTTACTGTGTCATACACATTATAATTCCGTGTAATTTTGTACATATTTTTGCTAATAAAATTTATCATAAACTTTAGCACAAAATGTGTGTTAAAATTACGTCTGTGTAAAACGGCACTTATAGTAACAGGTCCATATTTTTAAGTTTATTTATTTCCATAGATTTTAACAAATTTAGTTTTAAGCCTTTGTTGTCTGTATGTAAGATTTTAAAGGAAGGATCAAAATTATGTTGAAAATTTCATAAATTTATTTTCAACCAATTAGAAGGCTCCTTTTTGTTTACGTTGCTTATAGCAACGGGAGACTATCGCGATAGTCTATAACCTATTAACCTAATGAAATTAATAAGTGATCATTTTTCTTAGGTATACTACTACGACTTAATTTTAATTCAAATGTCCAGTCATTTCGAAGTGACAGGTGAGACAAACCAGCGAAATCCAATGTCTTTATAGTTTTAAATTGAAATATGACGTTAAAAACATATTTCCGATGAGTTTAGTTTAATATGACGCACTGTATTTTTACTATAGAAGTTACTTGTTAGTAACTAAGGTTTATTACTAAAATTTCAGGAACATTAAAAGAAACTCCAATTTATGAAATTTTCTTACCGAATCTCCCACGCAGCAGAATTCATTCCCGATAATTTTTTTCTCGGTTTCACTAATGTTTTTGTTGATAGAAAATTTCCCTCGTCTTCGACTCGCGATAATTTTCTATCAACAAAACCATTCGTGACCTTAAAAAAAATTATCGGTAATAATTCTGCTGCTAGGGAGATTATAAGTGATAATCAAGTAAATGGTTAGCATAGTTTGAATCTCTTCTGTTTTTTGGAAAACTGTTATAATGTTCCTGTGTCATTTTGTTAAAATGTCTACCCGTTTGGCCAACGTATGTTACAGGACAATCTTTGCATTTTAATTTATAGACGCTCATGTTTTGTTTTTATCGCTTTTGATTTTACTGTTTTTGAGAAATTTACTTAAAGAGTTATTAGTTTTGTAACACAAATTTATATCAAGTTTGTTGAAAAAATTGCCAATTACTTTGCTAGGTTGTCCAAAGAAAGTTTTTGCTTGCTTCTAGGAAAAACTAATTCAATAGCCTTTTTGTAGTTTTCTTTCTTTTAAGCTTAGTAGGTATTTGAGTCGCGTGTAATAAACCATGATACTGAAAATTGGATTAATTTGATCTTTAAAATATTTAAAAAATTGTATTTCTCCTTAGCGTTGTTTTAGAACGTCTGTTTCTTTTAATGCCATTGCAAGATAACGTTTTTTGGCAAGAACGATATTTAAATGTTTTCCCAGATTATTTTAAATAACTCTTATTTATTTTACATTAAAACTTTTATTTAAAAACCTATCTTCGTTTTCTTTTTATCGCAACTTATTTATTTATGAGATACGTATTTATTTAATTTAAAACTCCTACCTTATTATATATAATTTTCTAAAATGGCGGCGGCAAGTTAAGTATAAACAGCTATTATGCAAAAATATCATTAGAAGCATGTATTGCCCATTTCCTTGTTATAGTTATTTAATAGTTCAGATAAGCAATATCCTTTAAGTTTTTTACATATACATGGTTTGCAGTAATAATTAGGTTCGTACATGCGATATTGCAAACTACACATAATTAAAATATAATGAAACTATTTTTTGAGAAAAATATTGACAAGATATATCCGTCAATGTTTTGGTGTATACAGTATTGTCCAAAATATGTATTATCATATTCAAACAATAGATATTTTTTACCTTCCTTTTATATTAATATAATATAGGTACATTGTCACCAATAAAGTCCGCATCATATGGGATTTTTTTTTATTAATAGCTTTATTCAAAATTTGAAGTTCTGCTTCGATCGAGATCAAAATTAAGCAAAATAATAGTAGTCACGTGATTCGCATTATCTGGCAAATTTTAATTTTTTCCAAAAAATAATTCAAAATTGGGGTTAAGTTCTGAAAATATCGAAAAAAGTTATAAGACAAAGTTTTTTTAAATGCAGTTTCTAGCCCACATGCAAAATTTCAGCTGCATAAGATAATTTTGATTTTTTACCCATATTTTGTAAATTGTACCACTTTTTGACAAGGCTTTATTTCAGATACATTTTCTTTAAAGTAGCGCCATATTAAATGTGTGTTTTTCTACAAAATCAAAATTGGGCTATTAAAATTTGGTCGCATGTGATGCAAAGTTTATTTGTTTTGGACGCTGTATAAGGACTATAAGGTAACTTCATAAACAAAGTATTTTTGAAAACGTAGTTTGTGCCTGAAAGTAAAAAATCGTTGAAAATAGATAAATTTTACGTTAAGTTAAACTAAAATTTAATTTCCACTTAATGAACATTTTACTGATGACACTGTGTTCTTTTTTGTGGTGTATTACTTTTAGGCACAAACTAAGTTTTCAAAAATACTTATTTTATGAAGTTACCTTATAAAGGGTCCAAAACAAATAAACTTTGCATCACATGCGACCAAATTTTAAAAGCCCAATTTTGATTTTGTAGAAAAACACACATTTAATATGGCGCTACTTTAAAGAAAATGTATCTGAAATAAAGCATTGTCTAAGAAGTTTTATGTAGGTTGCGTTGAGTCTTATTTTGCAAAAGTGGTGCAATTTACAAAATATGGGTAAAAAATTAAAATTATCTTATGCAGCTGAACTTTTGCATGTGTACTAGAAAGTGCATTTAAAAAATGTTTTTCTAATAACTTTTTTCGATATTTTCAGAAATAACCCCACTTTTGAATTATTTTTTGGAAAAAAGTAAAATTTTACAGATAATGCGAATCACATGACTACTATTTTTTTGCTTAATTTTCATCTCGATCAAAGCAGAACTTGATGCCAAAGTCAAATTTTGAATAAAGCTATTAATAAAAAAATCCCATAAGATGCGGACTTTGCTGGTGACACTGTATAAAATACAAAGTATTGAACCCAAGCCGAAAATAGTTAAGTTACTGCCACAGACACAACGTATAGAAAACTATAATAAAGAAGTGTTATTTAATAGCAGATTATTGACGGTCAATGCCAATTATTATTGAATTGAACTAGTTGAAATTGTATAGTAAAGTAAAACTACAAGTAGCCACTTTCTGAATAAACTGTGCAATTCATAAATTAACATTCACGGTATTGTTGAAACATCATTACATACTGTAAAATATTATTTCCAAAAAACTAATCTGCCACTAACACGAGTACATTTATGGGTACCTACAAGCTGATTTATTATAAACTCTAAACCCAAGCTTATATGGTTTCCCTGTAATTTTATTAATGAATCTTACAAGAATTTCTCATCATTTACAAACCTACAATTATCAAAGGAAAGAAACGTGCGAGAGTTTATGATATATGAATTTTGTCTGGAGCTCAGTTTAGGTCTAGAGTACGTCTGCGATTTATTGCAAGTCGGTATACTATATTTTATATTAAATTAAAGTTCTTAGAATTATAGTTTGTATCTATGGGACATAATATGTAATTAAAACCAACAATAAGACGATTAAACTAATCTTGTTAGACATTAAAAAGAAGCAGATAATTGGCCTGCGGCTTAATGTCCCAATATTTATCTTCTATTTCATTAAACACAATGACATATGATAGATAAACATGTTGGATTTATACGTTAAGTATCGTTCGCATGGTGCCGGTTATTCATTTTGTCATATAGGTAGATGGGGTCAACAGAGTGGACACCCAGATCTCCCGTTCTTAACCAACTGGACTTTTCTTTGTGGGACTACGTTAATAATGTAGTCTATAAATCGAAACTCAACTCGATAGATGGGCTTAAGGAGTCAATTCGACGAGTAATACGAGAAACTTCTTTACAAGTATAGTACAAAATGTACAACAGGAATTTTTAGATCAATTGATCTACTGCCGAACAGTTGGTGGAGGACATTTTCAACATCTTATAAAACCTTTTCTTCTGATAGGTACCTACTTTGTCGTTTATCTATTTAGTACAGTTAATATTTCGTAAATGGTTGAAGATAGTTATAGATTGTAGAATATAAAAATACACAATATGACTTATTAAAAAATGCTGATACACGGAGCATTTTCATGATCCACCCTGAATATATATTTTCTAAAAAAATGTAACTAACTAAATAACTCTAATAGTAGAGCCGATATATGACTTTGAGCCTAATGAATAAAAATGCATAGCAATTGTTTTTTCTTATTAAATCGAAGTAATTTCTTGATAGCCAATGAATAAAAACTAAAGTAATTGCTTTTGCGTCCAGCAACTGCTTAAAACTGCAGAAATTGCTTCAACTCAATGCTTTTTCTTAAAAAATAGAAGCAATCGCTATCGTTTGCTTAAAATGTGATGAATAAATTAAGGAATTGCTTTTTCTAGTGTAGCGATTGCTCTAATCTTTTAAGGTAGGTTAACCCCTGCATCATTTGCTTGGTAGCAGTCAACTTTAGTTCTCCGCGGCATACACGTGCGTTGCTCTTAATTTGTGTCTTCAATTATTATGGCTGAATATATGAACGTCCGTAAAAGAAAAATCTCCAATGTACGAAAAAATTGCAGATAATATGATGATTTCAGAAAGTTATATCGATTTGACTGCGAAAATGTTAAGTGGTTGGCAAATTATTTTTTGACTGATACTGGAATTACTGGTAAAAGGCGACGTCGCCTTTAAATAAGATTAAAGTCTTTCTGCGGAAATTGTCGGATCAGGGCTTTCAAAATTCTGTAGGTGAAGAACTCGGTGTTCACCAAACTACTGTCTGTAAGACGTACACTTCTGTAATGGATGCAGTTTTAGAGAAGCCCAATATTTTTATTTTTATTTCCTACAAGTGCTGAAGCTGTTGTTAAAGCTGAACGGTTGTGGTCAGAGAGACTTATTTATGTTCTTTCAGTTTGTGAACGAATATCAATAATTGCTTGTCTTTAATTTCTTCATCAGTACTATCACTTTCCTCATTTTCACTGAAATCTGCCATATCACAAATATAAGTTTCCTATTTTCCACAAAAACGTAACAGATTACTATTGTACTAAATAAATAGACCAACGTTGTTGTATTTACGTCAACTCTTTTACAAATTAGGCACCAACCTGAACATAAAATCTATAATCTGAACAAGTGGATAAGCCACGTCTGACCTTGTGTTAAATAAGCATTTGCTACAGAGGTTCAGGTGTAAGAAAAACAGCAATTCCTTCAAAATTTTATTTATATCCAGATCTAGCAATTGCGTTTACTTATAGCATTTGCTAGTCAAGCAATTGCTTTTACTAAAAAGTAAATGCTTCAAGTAATTGCTTAATTTTTATTCATTAGGCTCAATGTCACACAAATGGGCCACCCTATATAAAAGGCTGATTAGTTTCTTTATCATTACCCTGTCTATTAAAAATAAACACTTAGAAAATTCTTATTAATTTATCCGAAACCGAAACGTAACGACCTTAGCAGGAATGACAGTCACGGGGTGACAGCCAGGTGTGCGAGGGATACGCCCTCTGGTGTCCATGGAAACGCACGAGCGTGGGTGTGTCCGATGTCACCTCGCAAACGACACGGTCCTTTATTATACCCACCACTTCTTGTGTCAAGTTCATTAATTTTGACGTGCACGCGTCATAACATAACATGTGTGTGTATTTTCGTAGATTGGGCTAAAAACGCCCTTAATGAGGTTGTTTGGTCACATATTTATGTAAGCTAGCTGGTATTTTCAAACAAGTTTTGAGATTTTATTTCCATCATTTAAGATTCCATTATACTTAGCTTATGGAGAACTAGAGGATTCGGATGATTTTGCAAAGAGGCTTTTACCGCCGTTGTGGAATTGCTTGGGTTATGGCTGCTCGAAGAGTCCTAACAAGGACGAAAGGGCCGTCGTGGTCTACCCGCCTCAGGGTATCCATTGTGCTTGGATCACTGTGTATTCCAATATAAAAAACAGTTAGGTAAACACTTGTCCGATATGCCACAAATTTCACTTTTTAATTATTTTTGCGGCCGGACACTATTTTTTAACCCTTAACTACTATGCCTGGGTCCCAAGAGCATTTGTTTATCACATATTCTGGCAACCCAGCGCGTACGATTAATGGCGTTTCAGCTAATCTCTAATGCCAGTCGAGTGCACTTATTATAGTTACAGTGAATAGTCAAATTGTCGAGTTCTGAGATGTTCCGGGTCCCCGCGACCCACGCATAGTAAATACGTAACACTTTTTTTTTGGTAAGTTTTTTTATTTCATGTTTTTTTCAGCTATATTATAATAAAGGTTATTTTATTTTAGTTTTATTACCTAAATATGGGCCCTCAAAAACATTTTTTAACAGAAAATGATATACAAAATCTGTTTCAAGAGGAACATTTTTGGAATGATCAAGATACTCCAAATCAAACTTCTTCCAATTCACAGTTTGATGAGTTAGTAGATGCGAATGATCAAAGCGACCAAGAAGAAATTGATAATGAGGTCTTAAGCCAACATGACACGGAAAGTGAGTTTTCTTACGATTCTGGGGATGACTTGGATTATGACCCTGACGAAGAGAGTGTTTCGTAGGGATTTTATGACACTCCGAATGAACAATAAATATATACGTCGTCATCTTCGTGAATCCATAGCGGACAAACTTGGAACTACTTTGCCAGTTGAAGCAACCCCTGCAGTAGAGGTATCAAGATCAAAAAGAAAGAGATGTGCTTTTCGTCCAGCTAAAAAGGACAGAAAAACCAGTAATTCATACGACATGCAAAATGCCTATCTGCTTATCTTGCGTCAATTTTTTGTGCCCAAACTGTTCAAGCACGTAAAATATTAATTTACATGTTTCATTTCAAATGTTAAATTAAAAAAAAGAATAAAAAATATTTTCTTTTATTAAATTTTTTATTATGGGTCCCTAGGACCCACGCATAGTAAATATGTACTGCGTTCGGGGCATAGTAGTTAAGGGATAATCTTCCAAAATGACAGTTGTATTTTGATATTTTTGTCACAGAATGAAAATATATTTTTATTTTTTCACGAATTTTTAAAGCTAATAATTACGATCATGGGTAATTTCTTCTATCGATGCCGATACTTTTTGGACTGGTGAAAAAAGTGGCTCATATTCGAACAGAGAATGAATAAGTATCCTACCGAGTTTAAAAAAAATCTTTATATGGTTTTTATTCAGTGTTTAAAAACCTTTCTTTAAAGGCCTCTATATAAACCATATATAATATATAACCATATTAACTATGTATTTACGGACATCCAAATTATTTATAGAATTTATAGAATACTTACCTACTTTTCTGTAATTTATATAATAATTTACTTGTTATTTCAAAAGTTAAAACAGAAATCTTTTGACCAGCATTTATATAGTTGGACTTGCATCCAGGAACGCAACAACAATATGGCATTTTCACTATAAAACTAGAAAAACTATACCAGGCGTTTATTATTCAATAAAATAGACAAGGGAGATGCACTTATTGTTTAATATGCATAAAAGAAAATTCTTGCAAATATGAAACCAACAACAAATAAATCCAGCTGATGCAAGGGCGTAAGAAAAAGATGCCTGCCTTCACGGCATTCTATCTTCTATCTGAGGTGCAGAATATATTTCGCTTGTTGACACTTCTCCGATTGAAAAGGTTAGATTTATTAATTCATATTGGTTTAGGATGCTAACAGAACTGCGTAGGTTCCAGAAATATAGCATCCACTGTTTGCTAATATTACATATTAGGTAAAACCCAGACCAAAACTATCTAAAATTAAGCTAGACTAAAATATAAAATGGAATACTGCAGTACGCACTTTTGTATGTAAGTATTCTATACACAAGAATCTGTTGTAGGAAATATCTTCTTACTCTTAATTTAAATTGGCATACATTTAGATTAAACAAATCGATGTTCTCACAGTATTGGTTATATGTTCTTTGTAGCCTGGTCAGAGGGGTGTTCAGTCCTAAATTAGTTCTTTGATAAGGCAGATTAAATAAATGAATTCTTCCTATAGATCCCTTGCAGTGACGTTAAAATTAATTTGTTGTAACAATGGAGGTAAGAGCATTACTTAACTTAAACAAGAAAGAAAGGTCCGTGACATGCCTTCTATCAGAAAGGGAGAGCAATTTATAGGTCCTTACGGCGGTCTCGACAGTAGGTACAGTTAGCCTTAAAGGCAACAGATTTAAAAAAAAATTCTGGACTGCTTCAAGACGTCTGGTGGGTGTAAGATATAGATGAGGAATGTTGTCGGACCACGCTTTGTATATAATACTACATTCGTCATGTGCATTAAATAAACGACCATTTATATATCCAACTCTCATCAATGCAACGATTATCTGTATCAATGGGGTATTTTCTGAATAAGGAACCATTAAATTAAAGGTTGGTAAATATATTTTACATAATGACAACGGCGCGGGCGGCATAAACCTGTCTACAGAAATTATCAATGCTTATTTTAAAAATCTAGTGAATAGGACTTATTTTTACCGTGTGGGTATTCGCAATTCATTTATTAAAATAGTGTTAACACACAAAACAAAATATAATGCTCTTGAAACCGCCCACACCAGCGATGCGTGCAGCAAATTCAGTGATGATTTCCAGTTTGTTCACGTTTTTTTGATAATGTATTTTAATCAAAGATCGTTATTTTAGCTAACGAAATGTCTAAGTATCACGCGAACATTATTCCGAGTCGATGCGTAACCCCAGTTCACCCTTATTACACCAAATCTGTTACATTTGATTAAACCATGTTGGGGCCGATTAAAAGAATAGTCAGACTGCACCAATGGAAACTATTATGTGGACAAAAAACTAAAAAAATTGTGTGTGCTTAAAGACCATATGACAGAAGTGAAAACTTCAACAAGGTGAAATTAATAATATCGAATAAATATATTTCCTAAAATTGAACAACCCTTGAAAAAATGCAAGAACATACCTGAGACGCAACAAGTGTCTATCTTGTGATCTTAAACACACAAACAACGCACACTGTTTCCACGTCGATACTGAATGCGACTGATGCGGCATGCTTTCATATAACGTTCATTCGGGTCAGTTCGGATTGAATATAGGAGTCGAATTCGAGCGTAACACAGCCGCGTTACTCGTGACGGGTGTACGCGTGACGGCTCAGTTTAATTCAGTGCCCACAAAAAGTGCTAAACGCGCCTAAAGAAGTTTTCCCTTCAAAAATTATTTGCATCAAAGAGGGCTTGGATTAAAAAACGTAGGGCTTGGTTTAGATCACAATGACATGATATTATTTATGCCAAACTAATGAGTAATAAAATAAGTAGACAAATACAAATTTGTTTTTGTTGTTTACAAAATTAACAAAGTAAGAATATACAGAAAGAAAAAGAAAAATAATTCCTACATAAATTGCTGAAATTGGCCACCGCCATGCTTCAAGCATAAATTCACACGTGTCTTCATATTTTCGAAAGTGTTGACCAGCATCTCTGGAGAAATGTTACCACATTCTTGGATAATCATTTCTTGTAATTGTTCTAAATTTACAACTGGTGTTTTATTTCTTGGAATACCTACTTGCCTTTTATAAGGAAATAAATTTAGCTGCTTCTTAAGAATAGTCCTGCATGTTCCATAAGATCTTCCCAATTGGGACATGCGTCTTATACAATTTGCTGGCATATTTTGCATTATTTCACGAACGTTTGCAACAAGTTCTTCTGTTCTTACAGATGGTCTTCCTGCTCCTTTTTTGTGTTGTATAGAACCTGTTTTCCTAAACACAGCCATGGTTCTTTTCAGGCAATAATAAAAATCTCCAGCAATAAAAGCAACGTTAGGAAAATGTTCGTGAAAATCGTCCATGCAAAAACCCGGATTGTATAGCCACTCACCATTTACTCTAAGCCCGTTTTGAAAATACGCTTGAACCATGAATGTTTTGTGCTGTTCCGTAAAGCCCATTGTGTGAATTGTTCAAGAAATGGAAAAAATTAGCGATGAATCAAATTACTTATAACGACTGTCAAAGATGACGGAATAACTGATTGCTTGTTAATTCAGGTAGTTACTGACACCCAACAGGTATTAAGTTCTACGGCTAAGCATTACGTCCTTAGATGCAAAGCCCTCTTTGATGCAAATAATTTTTGCCCGCACAGTATAATAGTATCGCGTTGATTCTTAGGAGGGTACCTTTCCCTAAATAAGAGGAATACTTCTCTTTATTTGTGTATGGTAGGAATAGAAAATACAAATATGTACATCAGACAAAAAATGTTGGACGATGTCACATACTTTAATAATAATAATGGAGTGTTAAAACTGTAGAATGATATTGACGCAGATGTTCTATTCCCATGCTGGCAAATAATACTGGAGGGGAAAGAAAACTTTATGAACTCCCACGTTTTGAGATCACTAGATTTCAATGATTACATTGCTACATTATGCATTCATTGGTAACGTGGCTTCAACTATCCAATGTGGTTTAATAATCAGTTTCCCATGGCTCCATATATAAAATATATAAATAATATAAATTTTATGAGGCACGAGGCTTATATTCACCTAAATATACATGTTTTTGGTGCTTTCTTACACTATTTCTTTCTCTTTCAATGAAAATGTCAGTTATCTCGTAGGTAGCATTATTCATGAAAATAATACCAAAAATATATATTCATCATCATTGAACTTTGCGTTTATAAACACCTTATAGACCAGGGTCGATAATTTTTGAAACCAAAAAAATAAAAGTAGGATCAAACCCATTGGAAAAGGAAGAGAATATAACAAAAATGAAAGGAAAAATAAATTACGGGCGATCCGAGGTCGGGAAGTGGGGGGCGGTGAGTTTTTAAGGTTAGAAAACGATTTATCTCGATTTTCGGCAAAACTACAAGTCTTATGGAAAAACGTTAAATGGCAACGTTGTAGGTAATAAAAAGATCTACAACTTTTATATTTACACTTTTTTCACATAACCTCAAAATTTATGTGAAAAATTCAAATAACCAAGTTTTAGGTTTTTTATTTTTATCTTTTACAAAAAAAAATTTGTATACACGAAATTTAATGAAAAGGTACCTTTTTATGTCCCAAACACACTGTAATTTTTTTGATTTAAAATATTTATTTTTTAACCTTATTTTGACTTAATATCGAAAAAGCATCCTAATTTTCAATCGAAAATTCTCACGTCAAAATATCTGCTTTTTTAAAAAAGTCGGTGCGCTTTTTGTTCGTTGAAATATCTACTTTCTGATGGTGTAAAAAAAATATACATTACTATGATAAATATTCTCAAAAAATGCAAAGAAACGAAAAAAAATCGAATCCGAATTATTTTTTTTTAATCATTATGTACAATTTTGAGCTATTTATTAAAATTTATACTTTAATTACTCGAAAAACGTAAGATTCCATGTTACATTGATAAACAAAAAAATTACAAATCCATAAAACATAAAGATCGCAAAAAATATGCGAAAATAGTTGTTCTAAATATAATTAAAGGTAGAATTTAAAGGGGATTTCATCACATTTACCATAGAAATGTATTTTTTTTTTACACCATCAGAAAGTAGAGATTTAAACGAACAAAAAGCCCACAAACTTTTTTAAAAAAGCAGATATTTTGACGTGAGAATTTTCGATTGAAAATTAGGGTGCTTTTTCGATATTAAGTCAAAATAAGGTTAAAAAATAAATATTTTAAATCAAAAAAATTACAGTGTGTTTGGGACATAAAAAGGTAAATTTTCACCAAATTTCGTGTATAAAAAAATTTTTTTGTAAAAGATAAAAATAAAAAACCAAAAACGTGGTTATTTGAACTTTTCACATAAATTTTGAGGTTATGTGAAAAAAGTGTAAATACAAAAGTTGTAGATCTTTTTATTACCTACAACTTTGCTATTAAACGTTTTTCCATAGGACTTGTAGTTTTGCCGGAAATCGAGATAAATCGTTTTCTAACCTTAAAAACTCACCCTCCCCCACACTTCCCGACGGATCGCCCGTAATTTATTTTTCCTTTCATTTTTATTATATTCTCTTCCTTTTCCAATGGGTTTCATTCTACTATTATTTTTTTTTCACTTTTTACCATTTGCAAAGGCTTCAGCCCTGGTCTATTAGGGGTAAAATGTATTAAAATATTTAAATACGTCAAGCCAGTCAAAATAGTTATTTATACAACAAGTGTGTAGGTATAGCAGGTATTTTTGTTATAGGAATGGGAGTTTCGCCTACGGCTCATGCGTAAATCTCATGAGTAAAAACGGCACTTTACGCACAAATTGCATTATTATTTTTACTACAGTGTGTAAAATACTAACTTTACGCACTATAGAAAGTATATAAAATTTAACTTTTTACTACAATGCGTAAAGTAAATTGAATAGTTACTGTAATCTGCATAATCATGCATTTTTAATTAAAATTGGTCTGGTTGGCCATTGACAAATGGCGATTTCTTTTTGACGTATCTAAATTTTGACATTTTGTGATGTGTATGTATATTATTTACATAATTTGATTTTATTTTATTTTTTCTACTCCTTACTCGCTAAGTACTTCATTTTGATACTGATTTGAGGGAGGTAAGTAAATACTTACCTCCCTACGGAAGTAAGTTAAATAAACTACAAAATTTATCCTAAAAATTCAATGTATGTAATAATATGTAATCAATCCTTGAAGTCCTTGTAACACCGATTGTACCGTTCCTTCGATTTCTAAGGTAATAGTGCAGCGCATGCTGTATTCGCAACTGCATCGATATCCATTTTTTCGATTTCTTAAAAAAACTGACACTGACAGAACGTTTGTTTGATTATGAACATTATTAATTCCATAGCAATCAACGTGTCAACACTAGAAAACCTGTCATACATACAGGGTATTTCAGTTGGATAGTTCAAATTATAAAATAAAAAAACATTTTTTTTTAAATTTGAGGGAACTGGAGTAGAAAAAATATAATACAAAACTCGGGAGGCAGTATTCTTGACCATTCTCGGACTATTTTGCAAGCCCTCGCTGTCGCTCGGGCGCAAACTATGTCATCGACTGATAAGTATCACCTGCCTCCCTTGTAGTGTAAATAACTATTATATTATATTTTTAAATCTTAATAAAATATGGCCAGTGAATTATTGGATTTTAAGAACACTCTGCCTATTATTACGGATTCTGCACAGGAAGCTATTTTTGCTTTACTTTCCACGAAATCTCAGATAATATACGTAACGAGCAAAAAACTTTTTTTCTACCATGCCTAAAATAAAGTGTTTGTATTTTGATTTATATTGTATATTTTCTGGTAGTAGAAAAAATATTTTTTTGTACAACTGTCAAAAACTGATATTTTTTGTTGCTATGGATGCACAATTTCCAAAACCCCTAAACATTTTTTATTAATCTTTTTTATAATCAAAGCTAATGAAACTAATATTTTCTATTTTTCCTCTAAATAACACAGTAAAACATTTTCTGATGTTTTTTACCTTTTACTGAAACTTTCTCATATTGTATTTTTGATTTAGGTAGCGGGCGAAAATGATATTCGCCGCATCCGCTATTTCTTGAGGTGTCCACTATCGCTATCAGGTACTGGACAAACTTGAGCAAAATATTGTAAATTTCTTGACACGAAAAACGATAGATTTGACAATCAATCATTTTTAAACAATTGCAGGTTTTTATAGTAATCAGAACAGGTGTAAGAAAAATACCTTAAAAACCATGAATTTTAATTTTAAATTTATGTTCTAAACAAGATAAATCTATATATTATATAAAAATGAATGTTTGTCTGTCTCTATGTTACGTATGCGTTCCTATACCATTTATCTTATTACGATGAAAATTTGGTGAGTTGTTGTGTGCAGGCCGAGGAAGGTTTCGGCATACAAAAAAAAGTGGCGCAACGCATGGCGGGATGCCGGGATTTGGTGAGTTGTTGTGTGCAGGCCGAGGAAGGTTTCAGCATAAAAAAAAGTGGCGCAACGGATGCCGGGATGTCGGAATGTCGGGATGCCGGATATTTGTGTAATTTATTTCATTCAAATTTATTTTAGTAAGTAGCGTAGCAACGCGCGCAGGGTATAGCTAGTATAGTTAATAAAAAGCAAAGCATATTTCTAAAAACGTATCTACGTCTTTTTAAAATATTCCAAATCCAAAGGAAAATTCTAATTCAAACATCCAACAAATAAACTGCTAAACAACCGTTCTTGTCCGTAATGTTTATACCTCTTTGAAAAACACTTAATTTGCAAAACGAGGGTCCTGATTGTAACTGACATGAAGAGGCTGTATCGGACCTATCTCCAGTCACGTGCTGAGCGCTACAGACGCTTCCAAATACCCCACGAAGGGGTGCTTCTTTCATAAACGAAGTCAAGGGGTTTAAATCATACTTGGCATTGTCACCACATTGTTGGAGTTGATTGATTGCTATCCTGCTAATCGATACGTTTTTATTTATTGTCTACATGGATTTATGCCCTTTTGTGAAAATTTGGATAAGCGTTAAAGGGTTGATTGATCACGCCTAATTTGTTAGGGTCATAGTAGGTTGAAATGCTGGCATAGCTACAAAATATACTGATTAATTTATAAACAAATGATATGCTTTATCTTCAATCAATAAAAATACCTATTTCTTAAGTCTGTCCTAGAACTTGCTCCTATATACTAAGGAAAATAATCTAATACAACAGGTTTGCTAACACATAGTTTGTATTGATGGCTTATTTTTTATTAACCCATATTAAATAAATTGCTAGTGCGCTTTAGTGTTATATCAATTCCAGATTTGCTAGAACAGTGTTTTTAAGGTTGAATTCTCAACGTCGTTCAATTTATTGCCAACCTATAACCTATTTCGCTTTGTTTTTTCAAGTTTATTATTTTTTAAACTAACATTTAAATAAAATCAGTATCGTCGGCACATTACTTATTAGGTAATATCTGATATATTACAAAAATATCAATTTATTTCATTGCTAATTTTGGGAGAATGGTATAGTGAAAGAACAATGAGTGACAATGACATAATAATGTTAAAAAAAATCTTACTCGATATTTTTCGCTATACAATTCTCCTAAAATAAATTCCTTGATATTTATTAAATATGTCAATTATTACCTATAGAATATCAAGTCGATACTGATTTTCTTTAAATTTTGTATAAAAGCTAGAAAACATAAAGAAATCTACGCGAAATAGGTTATAGGTTGGCAAGCATGTTGATACTCCCACCTTAATGGTAGTAATCAGTTCCATTAGCAGCACAGTCTTGTTGAATAATGAACTACTTTTAATACAGCAATTTTGTTAAGAAATAAATGGTATATTCTCAACGCGACGCATTTTGTTCCCAGTAAAGCGCTTTCTCTACAAATAAGAAAGCAGAACAGCGTCCCCAAAAGCGAATTATATCCGTTAGAACCTATAATCCACAAGACGTTGGTGGGGGTTCGTAGCGATCGGCAATCGCCGCGCGCTGTAGTATTAGTTTCAACGTATTTGTTGCGCAGGTCACATCTTTGCTCGGAATCTTCTAGCTGTCGTGTGTAAATTTGAAGTTTATTGATCGTACCAATACTTGTTTCAATTAATTTATTTTTACTTTGTTTTTAAGTTTTTTTAAACTTTGCATGTCAGATAAAGCAATGGAAGATTCTTATTTCGTACAACGGTACAACCCATCATTAGTATTATTTTACCATCTCAGTAACCCATGTTGCATAATAGATAATAATAGGCAATGTTAAACGACAAGAACGATATCACACTAGAAGCTATTTAAATTTTTGTGAACTTCAGTACTGATTTTTAGTGGTAAGTATATGCTTTATTAACCGTAGCAAGCAAGCAAATTTCATTATAACTGCCAGTCGGAACTAATATAGAATATAAAACCCCCACACCCCCAATAGAACTTGATAATTACTGTGAATATTCAGAGCAATAAAATAATGGCTATAAACCATTCTATGGTAGCGTTAACTCCTATTTCCTATTGGCTAAATTTCCGTGATATTATCACTACAGAACGGTCTAGCAATTTTCGTTGTCTTACAGTAGGAAAGCGTTCGTTGTCTTACAGTAGGAAGCTTTTTCTCAGTGTACTTTTTCCCAACGATATCATCTTTCACCGTTTACTTATTGGCCAATCCTTACGCCGCATGAACTCTATTGAACGTTGTAAATGACTTAATAATTGTTTCAGTTTTTTACCAAAAACTAAATTATATTTTTAATAAATACCTTGATGCCCACCTAATCTAGATATTAATTAAAGTATCAGGAAAGTTGTAAATTAAATAATTAATAGTTGCCGATTAAATTACATGGTCGATGTGTGTTCATACAAAATAAAAACATTTTGCAATTAATTGAGGTATTGCGATCACGTCTCAAGACTTGATTTCATTCTGAATTCATTATGCGCGCGTAAAGCTGATCTTGTAATTATTCATGGATTTTTAAAATAAAATTAATTAAGTTTGACTTGCCATCTTTTTGAAAAAATGTATTAAAATGTTTTAATCGCCCGCAGAAAAATTTAATTGTAGGGCGTAATCGAGGGCGTCAGAATTTCGTTTATCAGTCACCATCTAGAATTAATAGGAATTAAAAAAAAATAAAACAAGACTTAAATAATACATACATGAAAAATACATTTAGTGATTTTTTACATGAAAATTGCAACGTCTTTTTATCAGGTATCAATAGTTTTCAGATTGTTACCAGAGTGTTTCTGATTGGTCTTCAAAATAGGCATCGCTTGCCCAATGAAATAAAGTCCCCGGAGTTATCTGCTTAAATTTTAGAGTAAAAAATCCATTGCATGCATTTTATTATTATCTCTGGATCCCAAGTTTCTAGGTTGGCCACTAGCAGGTGTAACTATAGAAACCAAACAAAAGGTTGGATTTTCTCAAAGATCCTCATAGTAAACATGTATGAAAGATAGCATTTTTTTAATATGTACGTTTTTTCATTGTGACCAGTAAAGTTCGCATCATATGGGATTTTTTTTATTAATAGCTTTATTCGAAATTTGACTTTGGCATTAAGTTCTGCTTCGATCCAGATGAAAATTAAGCAAAAAAAATAGTAGTCACGTGATTCGCCTTATCTGTCAAATTTTTTTTTTTATATATATTCACAACTTTGGTTTGGCTTATCGGAATTTGACAAATTTAAGCTCGCTAAATAGGGAACCTTTTGTTTTATCAACTTTGTAAAAAAAATAATTCCGTTGCGACAGCTAGAGGGCGCTATTTAAAAGGATCAACAAGTTCTTCATATTTCTGAATAAGCTTAAATGCAACGGCATATATTTTTTAACTTAAGCAGAAATAAGATAAATAAGAAGAATATCTGTGAAAATCGCAAGCCAATATCTTTTATTAAACCGGAGATATGGAAAATATAATATAAAAAATGAGCTCCACAAAAATAAACTGATATTTTAATACGGTATTTTTAGGCGAGAGGTTACAAATACCATATCTACCATTGTTTCGTTTACAAAGCTATAATCATGTTTTGTAAATTTAAATTATTTACAACAGAAATAATAACGTAGAATGAAACAAATTGCACTTTTTTAAGTGAGAAATAAAAAAAAACGAGAAGGCTTTGATTTAAACTATGAAAAAGTACGTGTCAAGTTTAAATTGCTTAAATGTTGATTTATTTCCTTCAAATGTTAAGCACGTCAATTGCCTATTCGTTATTTAAGATCGCTATTTTAAGCAGCCCAAATTGTAAGGGAAGAAAACAAAATTTAACTTAGTTAAACGTACTATTTTATATTTTTAATCAAAACCTTCTTCCCTTTTTTTTGTTTTACAGCCATTTAAAATTTTTCTGCAATTTGTTTATTGAATGCAACAATCCTCTATTATTTTTGTTGTAAATAAAGGCAGCTTACAAAACATTAATTTAAAAAAGTATTGTTATGATTATTGCTTTGTAGAAGACACAATGGTACTTCTTGCCTAGAAATACCGTATTAAAACGTCAACCGTCAGTTTATTCTTATGGGGCTGATTTTTTATAATGTAATTTATTTATCTATTTTTATATTTCATATTTTCCATTCCTCCGGTTTAAAAAACGATATTGGCTTGCTTGCTTTTATTTATTCTTCTCTCTGCTTAGGTTAAAAACGGTATATCATTGCAATTAAAAATTTTCAGATAACAGATGAACTTGTTCATTCTACGAAATAGCGCCCTCTAGCTGTTGCAACGAAGTTCAAAACGACTTTGTTTTAATAAAATAAATAAAACAAAAGTATCCCTAGTTAGCGAGTTTAAATTTGTCAAATTCCGATAAGCCAAACCAAAGAAGTGAATATTTTTGCATAGCAATTTTTGTTCCCTCCTACCTCCTTTAAACAAAACAGTAGAGCAAAAACTCAAAAACAAAAGTTACCCAGAATTTTCAATATTTTTATTTATAATTCTGTATATAAATCCATTTTGAAAAGTGATTGTTTTAAATGCAAAATTCGTTTCCGTTTCTATACTTCCCATGCTTTTTTTTTAACTCACGATGTTAGGCAGCGATATCCAAATTAAAGCGAAAACTGAAAAGAAACATACCGAATAGAAGCAATAAAAAAGTTTTGTCCAAATCTTGATATTTTTGTTATTGTGCTTGTTTTCCAAACGAGAATCTAATTGAGCCTCATTAGAAAAATGAGAAACTAACAAGCTTCTAGTTTTCTTTTGTCATGGAAAATGTCCATTTATAATATAATTATCAACTTATTACGAAACCTGTTATTTTTCGATACAAATCTAATCTATGCTGCGATTGCTGTGTTACTTTTATCTTTTTGTTATTTTGCTGGTTATTTACAGAGGCGTACCAAGAATTTTAATTTGGGGAAAGACTGACATAAGCCGTTAAATTTAGTTATTTAAATTTAAACACTGGTTTGGTTATACCATTGTAAAAAATATTTAGGTATTATAAATAATTCGGGAAAGTTAATGGAAATCCATTAATCAGGGCCGTATGTGAGGGGTTCTTGAACAAGAAATTCTGCTTGAATATGTTTTACACGTACCCAATTTTTGACAAATTCTAAAAATCAATGCAAGTTATACATGTATACCAACTAATATTTAACTTAAGGTTCAAAGATTGGTTATTTTGCTGGTTTTGTTTGTTTTTTTATATTCGATTTTATAAGTTTTAGTTTAATTGACTTGTTTTCTTCCCTTTCGAACTAAAAACACGACGACGAATCATTTTTAAACAAATTTTAAAAACAAAACCTTAAAAACAATTTTCTGTCCTTAAAATCTGATAGGTTTGCTACTACTAAAAATGCCAGAAATCACTACCTTTTTTCCCAACTTGATCAAAAATTGAGAAGAAATTACAATTTTTTGGCAAAAATTTAAATTTTAAAGCCCGGACCTGTCTATTTTCCCATTCGTCAAACGATAAGGTTGCAGTGCGCATGTCTAATAGTGTGTAGCTTTGTTTACATGCGCGAGGCCATAAAACTGCCCCTTTCGTGATTGTTTGCTTATCTAAAAATTGTTTATGGTTAATAACAAAGCTTAACAAGGTGCTCGAATTATTGGATTGACATTTTTGTTTAAAATTTAAACAACAAAAATTTATATCATATGGTGATCAAAATTTAAATTGTTAGACGTTAAAAATGACAGCTAGTGTTATATATTCAAAAATAATTATGTAGTTATGATTGTTTTCCGAGAATTATTTGCAACATGTAAAGTAATTTTAGTTCGTTAAAAATAAAATTGGTTAATTGTCGCTATTACAGTTTCATTTGTTGTAAGTTATTAGCTTTTACACGAAAAGGTGTTGCCAGTTGAAAATATATTCCTCATTTCCTCACTTTTTTGAAGAATAATCTGTTATCTGTTAATCTATATTCTTTAAAACCATTTAATGTGTTTTATTAAATGTAGATAGACAAATATTACAGATGTAGTCTAGCTTTACGCTAATAGTTAACCCAAAAATTGGCCAATACTAATCTTTGGAGTACAATTACCTACAGTTTTACGTTGGAAAAGGTTGGATTTATAAAAGCAGAAAAATAAATATGCCCATATTTGAGAAAATTTCATTTTATGCTTTTACTAATTTATCAATTTTTTTTTAAATTAAAACGGTACCAACGTAATTGTTATCCAAAGCCGGAAATTAGCCGCTTTTTGGAGAAAATGAAAAATAAACGAAATATTTATAAGAAAATGAAATGGTAATTGCGTCCGTCCCTAGTGTTTGCTCTTAAGACAAATTACCGTGCCATTTTTCTGGTATAAAAAATCACAAAATTTTATTGGCTGTTGGAACTGTCAAAAATTTTTTACTAGTACCTAATATCACAAGAGGTTAAATTATTTCTGGAAATTTATTCGAGCTCATGAATTTTCTTATAGGCGAGAAAATTTTTCATCGAATTACTTTAAAATTATTTTATTTTATTCACAACTTTTTATTATACCATTATACCTATACACTTTCTACTAATTATTGTAGTTACACGTAGGTAAATACAATTTTAGGTTTTCTTTTATTTTTCTTAAAGTGCCACTAAATCCGTTGTGATGCTATAATAATAAGTTAAAATTGAAAACCTAATTTTTTTTTTAATATCGATTGTAGTTGCACAAAAATATTTATTCAATATTTTTTCATTATTTCATATTATGTAAGATTTGTTTTACTAAAATTGCTAGAAAATTAAAATATTATTGGTTTTTCATATAGGTATAGCTATATGAAGATATTTTGTTTGATATTGATTTCTACTTATTGTAGTTACACTAAAACACAATTTTAAGACTTAACATAGTATATTCCTTATTTTTACATACATTTTGAGTAAAAAATTGCTTATTTTAGTTTTTATTTTATTTTTTTACACGTACATTTTATTGCTTGCATAATCAGCGGCAGCAAACTGGTCATAGAGGTCATAGAGTGTCGTAGAGAGTCCATTATATTTTGATAGTACAAATTGTCAGTAAAAATTCGTGTTTTGTAGTAAACAGAATATTTTGCAGTCAAAAACAAACAATACTTTTTTATTTTTAAAATAAATCGTTTTAAAAATCATGCTGTATGCAATTTATACAAAAAATTGTCCTATTTACGATCAATCATCGTACTATGTCATATTTGGCCAAACTAATAGAAGATTGCGGTTGCCATTTGAAGAAAGAAATTTTGTTTCGAATTGTTCAGAAATATTTGCTTCTAAATTATTTAAAATTGAAACTATTATATGGAAAAATGGCAAATAAAATTGTGTCTGAATATTATATATTTTATCAGACATAGATATTTAATTATTAAAGCGATATGTTCGATTCCAAGTCCATCCTTTTTGCCTTTAAGAAGATATGAGGTGGCAGGAGAATACCAAAACTATCTAAATTATGCAAAAATTTTAGTTTATAAAAAATTAGGACTTAATTTCGTTGAACTACGTTCTAGCGAAGTTTTACACTCACACACCAGGTTTAAATAAAAAAATTGAAACTAACTTTAAGTCAAACAAAATTATTCTGTAATTATGTCAAAAAATTTCCACTATAATTCGCTGTTGATTACCCACAGCGAAAAAATTTACGATAAAATACATGTGTTTTCATGGTGACCTTACCAGACAATAATCGAAACATGATTTTGATGTCTAGCAAGCAAGCCTAGGCCAAGCAAAGAGCGTAGGTATGTTGAAGGTAAAGACGATTGTATTGCAATATTCAATAATTATTTTTAAAATGCTAATTCTGTTATTTTATGGTAACTATTTTCGTATGCAGCTAACTGAGCTAACATGGCAACATTGTCATGTAGTAGGAAACTTAAAATTGCAGAAACACCGTGTCGCATATAGTCTTTAATTGGATATCAATGATTGCGCTAAAACCTTGAACTTTCATACAGGAAAGTAACAATAATAAAAACATTTTTGCATTATTCTAATTGCACGTTCGTGATCCCTTGGCATATTATCTTTTTTTTTGTAATTGCACTTGCGGAAACACATATGTATCTAAAACAAAATATTGGTTTTTCTCTGTATAGCATTTAATATTTTGCTAAATGCGATTTGAACTAATATTGATTTGTAATTATGGTATTTTGTAGGTAATTTCACACATGAAATGCTACTGTGAGTTAATTGAAGTTAATTAACTATAAACCGACTATTTTTTCAATATCGGCGACGCATAATTAATTAGGTGTATTGAATTTTTGTTTTAATTTATACCTACTACTAAAGAAAATTATCTACCTACCTAAAAAAGAAAATAACTTTTAAATGTGCAGAATACTTAACATTTTAATGTAAATTATACTCATGTATTTTATTTATTTAATTATTTGTTTTAAGTAGTTTACCGTTCTTATTAATTATATAATTGTCTATTTCATTGCCTATGTTAAATTTTATTGAAATTAAAAATATTTATTTAATGATGACAATCAAATTTTACTTATTTGTCTTTGACTGGTTCAGTGGAGTAGCTACTACAGCTATATATAGCCTGCGCCATCAGGATTTGACATTCATTTCCTAATTTATTAATTGTAAATTTTATATTATATTGAAATAAAAGACGTTTATTATTATTATTATTATTATTATTAAAGCAATGCGGGTGAAAAACAAAGTGGGACTTTAAATTTCCACTACATTCCAAAGAAATTGACATGTTTCTCTAGCAGTGTAGCATCGTCAGATGACAATGATATAATAAATATTGAAAGTAAATAAATATTGAAAATAAATAGGGTGCAATAGTTATAGATTATTGAAGATGGTGGATAGTGGAATAAGGGTTACAATAGTGGGAAAATTCTACAGAAAGTTTGAAATACTTAAATTAGATACAAAATGTGTATTTTACAAAATCTTAGGTAAATGGCCAATAGAATAAATTTAGCAAAGGTGAATTATTTAAATCTAATTGATCATTAAGTAACAGGCCGTATTTTTAAGTTAATTATTTTCTATGCCGCCATGCTCCAAGCATAAATTCACACGTCTCTTCATATTATTTTGGCTTATTTTGCATTATTTCACGAACGTTTGCAACAAGTTCTTCTGTTCTTACAGATGGTCTTCCTGCTCCTTTTTTGTGTTGTAGGTATAGAACCTGTTTCCCTAAACACAGCCACGGTTCTTTTCAGGCAATGATAAAAATCCCCAGCAATAAAAGCAACGTTAGGAAAATGTTCGTGAAAATCGTCCATGCACAAACCCGGATTGTATTGCCACTCACCATTTACTCTAACCCCGATTGGAAAATACACTTCCACCATGAATGTTTTGTGCTGTTCCGTAAAGCCCATTGTGTGAATTGTTCAAGAAATTGGAAAAAATTACCGATGATTCAAATTACTTGTAACGACTGTCAAAGATGACGGAATAACTGATTGATTGTTAATTTAGGTAGTTACTGACAGCCAACAGGTATTAAGCTCTACGGCTAAGCATTACGTCTTTAGATGCAATGCCCTCTTTGATGCAAATAATTTTTGCTCGCACGGTACTTATGTAACACAAAAAGTTTAACAGAGAATCATTTTTATTTACTCTTTTCCTGATTACTACACCACTGAATGGGCAAATAATACACATTATAACCTTACCTATGAAAATATAATTCCAGATTAAAACAACCTAATTTTCCCAAATCTGACACTTACGCACCATTTTGTTAAGTACTTCTAATGAAATATCATCAAAAACCACACAAAACACGTACAAATACGAGTTTGTTGACTAACCACGGCATCGCAAAAATAAATACTACGATTACTCACAGAAAAAAAGAAGAGTTAGTTCGATTACTACTCTTGTTTTTGTTGCTACCCGTGAATGGCTGACGCGTGAAAAAGGAAAGTGAGGTTGCCGCTATTATTCTAGATTTTGTCACCATGGAACTAAAATAAGTAGGAACTAAATACAAATACCAGAAATAATCATATTTATTTTATTTAAAACCAACAAAAACATGTTGTATCTATTGTATCTTATTATCGTTCGTAATTTATCTGAATTATACTTGTAAAACGTATATTTTATTAATTTTATGAATATAATAATATGCGATTTAACAGTAAGTTTGGCAACAGCGCTTCTTTTGATGCAGGTGTTAAGTATAGTGGACCATGCGTGGACCATACAGCTAACCAGACAAATTGTGAACGCTGGAACCTTTAATTTCTTTAGAACGTAAACAATGTAGTCTATTTTATAAGAAATCTATGGTTATTAACAATGGCACTTAAAATTGTTTTTAGGTGTAAACGAGATTTTGATTTTTCACACTTGGTTGTGTAGCTAACTTGGTAAAAGGAGAGTAATTCTCTAGGACGCCCAAGGAATTACCTATTTAAATATAATAAATCAGTTCCAATTAATTCCAAATCCACCATTCTTTCTTTTAATATGCCAATTTAAATTCTTTTTTTTTCAGGTAAGTGTACCAGAAACACCAGTATGCCCTTTTAAGATATTATACTTAATGGTAAGTAAATAAATTTCCTAATGATTAGTATACTTAGACAAAAACACCGGATATCAAGAAATGCTCATAAGAAGACCCAATATAACTGGTTACCATCGATTTTACCGAAATTTTGGTACAAACAAGTAGAATGCAAAAAGTATGAGAAACGTGTATTGTATGTAGTTGCAGTATTTTCAAATAACACATTCTTTTCGCATAATATTTCAAATATAGTATACGAAAATTCCACATCAGTACTTTTTAACCAATCAAGATGGGTTTTTTTGACAGGTTACCATGGCAACACATGTATTTTATCGAAAAAAATTCGCTGTGGGTAACCAACAGCGAATAATAGTGAAAATATTTGATATAATCACAGACTAATTTTGTTTAACTTAAAGTTACTTTTCGTTTTTTATTTAAACGTGTTTACACTTCATAAAAACGCAGATGACAAAATTTGGTCTTAGTTTTTATACATTTCCCTTACATAATTAATATCATTTTGGTATTCTTCTGCCACCTCCTTCCTCCTTCTTAATGGCGATAAAGCTGAACTTGGAACAGAGCATATCGCTGTAATAATTAAATATCTTTATCTGGTAAAATATACCCAATTTTATTTGTCATTTTTCCATTTAATAGTTTCAATTTTAAATAATTTATCAGCAAATATTCCTGAACAATTCGAAACAAAATTTCTTTTTTTAAATGGCTTAGTTTGGCCAAATAATATGTGATAGTACGATGATTGATTGTAACGTCGGACAATAATTGTGTGCATAAATTGCATACAATATGATGTTCAAAACAGTTCGTTTCAAAAATAAAAAAGTATTGTTTATTTCGGACTCCAAAGTATTTTGTTTACTACAAAAAATTTTTACTGACCGCTTGTACTGTGTCAAAATTTAAACATAGCACCCTATGACCGGGTCGCTGCCGCTGATTATGTAAGCCATAAAATGCACGTATAAAAAATTAAATAAAAACTAAAAAAAACAATTTCCCTAACACTTGAAGTAACTCAAATGTATAATTAATCAATATACTATGTTAAGTCTTCAAATTGTATTTCAGTGTAACTACATTAAGTAGAAATCAATATATTGTTATTGCTACCGAAAGCTAATCGAAGCTGCGGAGCAAACGAAATCGCCTAATGTAACTACCTACATAAGTGTGACCAGTAAAGTCCGCATCATATGGGATTTTTTTTATTAAGAGCTTTATTCGAAATTTGACTTTGGCATCAAGTTCTGCTTCGATCGAGATGAAAATTAAGCAAAAAAAAATAGTAGTCACGTGATTCGCATTATCTGTCAAATTTTAATGATTTCCAAAAAATAATTCAAAAGAGGGGTTATTTCTGAAAGTATCAAAAAAAGTTATTAAAAAAGTTTTTTTAAATGCAGTTTCTAGCCCACATACAAAATTTTAGCTGCATAAGATAATTTTGATTTTTTACCCATATTTTGTAAATTGCACCACTTTTGCAAAATAAGACTTAACGCAACCTACATAAAACTTCTTAGTTTTGACAATGCTTTATTTCAGATACATTTTCTTTAAAGTAGCGTCATATTAAATGTGTGTTTTTCTACAAAATCAAAATTGGGCTATTAAAATTTGGTCGCATGTGATGCAAAGTTTATTTGTTTTTGACCCTGTATAAGGTAACTTCATAAAATAAGTATTTTTGAAAATGTACTTTGTGTCTGAAAGGAATACACCTTAATATTAAGACAACAAATAACACAGTGTAATCAGAAAAGTGTTCATTAAGTGGAAAATAAATTTTAGTTGTGGGTAAAATATCAAAATTATCTTATGCAGCTGAAATTTTCCGAATAGGCTAGAAACTGCATTTAAAAAAACAAATTTCGAATAAAGCCACTAATAAAAAAAATCCCATATGATGCGGACTTTACTGCTCACACTGTAGGTATATGGAAAACCAATAATATTTTAATTTTCTACCTAATGTAGTAAAACAAATCTTACATAATATGAAATAATGATAAATATTGAAATAATATTTTATCGATTTTAAAAAAAATATAGCTCTCAATTTTAACTTATTGTTAAGGCATCACAATGCGTTTAGTGGCACCTTAAGAAAGATTGAAAAAATAACTCTCTTTCAAATGTTGTTAATAAAAATTACGTAAAATGAAAATAATAAACTATGCTAAGACCTAAAATTGTAGTTACGTTTAACTACCATTAGTAGAAATCGTATTGGTAGTGGTAGTTTAATAGAAAATTCTACATTCTATATTTGATAAATTACAAAAAATTTTACAAAATAAGGCGGTTAAATTGTGTGTGACAAACATACAAAAATTAATTTTTTGTTGAAAAATTTAGATTGGTTGAATGTCAGAAATTAAATTTTTATTTAGTATGTACCTTAATACATAAAATTAAAAATAATTTATTGCCTGATTGTTTAAAAAAATTTTGTTCTTTTAATTATGACCATCATAATTATAAAACAAGAACTAATCAAAAATTTTATGTGGATAGAGTGTCTAAAACATTAGCTTATAAATCTTTTTTTATAAAGGTTTGATAGAATATAATAATTTGGAAAATTTTATTAAATCTCAAAAATCATTAAAACTGTTTAAAAAAACTTTAAAATTACATTTAATTAAAAAACAAAATGATACGTAATATTTGATACAATTTACAAAATGTTTAACTTTTCTGTCTGTTCTTGTTAAAAGAAGGTTGCGTTTTAAAATTAAAAAATAAATCTATAAAAATGTGTTTTCTTACCGAATACAGCGCGAGGGTTAAATTAAATCCGGAAATTTTTTCTTGCTCATGAATATTTTTCGAAAATTATTTTCATGGGGATGAGTTTGTCGGCACTATGTAACGTATTAGTTAGATCCTACTATACAAAAATGCATAATTAATTTATCAACCATATTATATTAAAAAAAAAAAAACATGTTGATTGGTAATATAAATAACTTAATTAATAAATAAATTACGAGAAAAGTACCGAGACGTTAAAGACATTTATCATTATACCAGACCGAAAAACGCCGAGCGCGTATTTTCTTCCGAATGCTAAGTTAAAAATAATTATTACAAATTACCGTACGGCACACAAGCGGTTTTAATAACCACCTTCGTCAATGAGATATATCGATCAGATAGCACTGTAATTAAACCCCAGCCTATGGCCATCCTTTTCTGTTATTTATCTTCGCAAATACAGATAAAAACTTATAAATTAAAGAAAAATGTGTGAAGAGGTAAGATCTAAACAGTAACGGACTCGAGAGTATTACCGTGCGAGCAAAAATTATTGGCATCAAAGAGGGTCTTGCATCTAAGGCCGTAATGCTTAGCCGTAGAGCTTAATACCTGTTGGGTGTCAGTAACTACGTGAATTAACAATCAATCAGTTATTCCGTCATCTTTGACAGTCGTTACAAGTAATTTGATTCATCGCTAATTTTTCCAATTTTTTGAACAATAATTCACACAATGGGCTTTAAGGAACAACACAAAACATTCATGGTTGAAGCGTATTTTCGAGACAGGGTTAGAGTAAATGGTGAGTGGCAATACAATTCGGTTTGTGCATGGACGATTTTCACGAACATTTTCCTAACGTTGCTTTTATTGCTGGGGATTTTTATCTTTGCCTAAAAAGAACCATGGCTGGGTTTAGGGAAACATGTTCTATACAACATAAAAAAGGAGCAGGAAGACCATCTGTAAGAACAGGAGAACTTGTTGCAAACATTCGTGAAATAATGCAAAATACGCCAACAAATTGTATAAGACGCCTGTCCCAAGAAGTGGGAAGATCGTATGGAACATGCAAGACTATCCTTAACAAGCAATTATTAAGCAATGTAATTATTTTTCTTTCTGTTTCTGTATATTATTCTTACTTTGTTAATTTTGTAAACAACAAAAATAAATTTGTATTTGTCTACTTATTTTATTACTCATTAGTTTGGCATAATAATATCAAGAAGTAGTCCATGCTTAAAGTGGAGTTAAAAGTATGGGAAAGAAAGAAAAAACAAAAAGTCTTCCTCCACAAAATTTAATAGAATAATTCTTAAGGGTCTCTACATGTTTCGAACGTAGAAACGTTCATCATCAGGAGACAGAAAATGTAATTAAAAAGTGCTGATGGTTTTACCATTTTCTCTTCTGCTAAAACCATCAGCACTTTTTAATTACATTTTCTGTCTCCTGATGATGAACGTTTCTACGTTCGAAACATGTAGAGACCCTTAAGAATTATTCTATTAAATTTTGTGGAGGAAGACTTTTTGTTTTTTCTTTCTTTCCCATAATAATATCATGTCATAATATAAATTTGACAAAATTTTAACCTAGATTTGGTTAGATATATCGTCCCCATATCATTGTGATCTAAACCAAGCCCTACGTTTTTTAATCCAAGCCCTCTTTGATGCAAATAATTTTTGCTCGCACCTTTAAATGGAGCATTAAATACTCTTGACCTTCAGGTCAATCCAGTTGCCTTGAATTTAATTAATTTCGAAAAATTAAATTCGTTAGCACATTTTAGTTGTTTAAATTTCTAAACTACCGATATTTTAATTCACTCACATAAGTAGGAAATTATTACAAAGAAACAGTAAATAAAATCGACTTTGATCAATGAAAATACCCGAAACTCAAATCAAAACAATACCGTCGACCAACCTCTGAACTATTTCTACGCTGGCTGCGGAGTGCTGCGGCTAATGACCCGACCCGCGCTAATAAATTTAATTAATTTCTGTGCGTATAAGGGTATCTCGCAAACGGTAAGAGGTACGAAGATGGTTAAATTGAGGTAAAGTTGCATATTTCGGGGCTTATTATTTAATTATTGATATTTCGAATACCTATCTTTAAAAATATAAAAAAAACGCAATTTTTAGTTTTGGATTTAATTTTTTTTCTCCCTTATTTTTGGCGTAGGAACAAAAATAAGCTGTTTTTTGTTCAAGAAGATCGCGTTACTAGTTGTTAAATTCGAGGTTTCGTTGTTTAGATAGAAAAGTAAAGTCAAATTTTTTAAATACAGACCTGGAATTTTAAATACGCTGTTAGGAAATTCTAAGCTATAGAAATTTAATGCAATTCAAAGTTTTTATAAATTAAAATTTTAACTTGTTGTTATCAAATCTTCAGTATTTTAATTATCCGTTCTTTAGCATTAGGGCCCTAACAATTATTTTACGATTAAATATCACAATTACATGTACCAACGCTTTACAGTAATCAAAAGCTAGGTCCGATCCTGTAACTAGACTTAAATTTATGATCTACGGTTTCTGTTTCGTATATAAAGAATGATGAGTCTGGCTTTGTGATTTTCTTGTCAATGTCAGAAAGATATATGTTGCAAGGGTTTTGGAGGGCCCGTATGGCTCGGAAAAATATGATAGTTGATGTTCTGCATCGGTGTTAGACAGATAAAATTATAGTTCGCGATATCCTCGAGCCTTTTTTCTACCGAAGTTTCGTGGGTTGTTATTAGCGATAGAATAACAGGGGTTTTAAGATCAATTATGATGCACCTTGTATTAAAGGGATTTTGTTTTAAATTAGGCTAGCTGGCTGCAAGAAAAAATAAACCATTATCTAATATTTGTTCTCTGTAGCCACAGGCGTAGCTAACCTATTTTATCTGGGTGAAGGGAGGGGCGCAGCGGCTTTAAAATTATTATCTTCCACGGTTGCTTCAATGTACCCCTCAGCAACGAGGATTTCCACCTCCCATGCTGCTTATTGTCGTCAAATTTACTCCAGCAGAGGCGCATGTACACATTTGCTTAAATTATTTGGTGCAGTAAGAAAATGTACCGTCCATACTCCATATAAATCATTTTTGAATCACATAAAAACTTTAAATTATTATCAAATTTTCAGATGAATCATTAGAAATTGGGAAGTCTTAATTTCAATTGCGTTTTTGTTGAAGTTGATTCAAAGCCTCGTGAACTTCTGATATTGATTTTGGTAGAGCCGGCAACAATTTTTGACGTGCTGTATAAATGTTTCCTCTTGCACATGGTGGGTCACTTCTTATCAGATCGGTTAAAGATAAGTAATTTTTAGCTATTTCCGTTCTAATTATTTTGGATGGTTTCCCTGGTATATTAGTTTCTGCTTTTTCTTCACGCATCGAGTTAAAACTTGTCTTTGTAAGATACTGGTTAGTTCAGGTTTATAATTATGATTTCCACTTGGGCTTGTTATAACACGACTTTTTATGGTATGAAAATATGGTTTGCACTTATCTTTGGTGCATCTTCATTTTGTTTATCCAGAAGCTAATTTTCGATTATGCTGTTTAAACTAGTAGTTCTTGTAAACCAAGAAACATTTTCCTGTTGGCTAAACATTTAATTTAAATCACTATTTGCGGTCGACATTTTTCACAAATGTCACAATGTTTCGTTCTACACGAGAAATGAATTTACTAAATAAGAATATCGAAAATCTAATACATATTTCTATATATGAAAATATTGCGGAATTAAACATTGTTACCTACGAAAAACAATTATTTTATTAGTAATAATTACTCCACACAACACCACTTTGTGTCGAATCACAAAATTCTCAGTAATAAAGTAAAAGGATTAAGGGATTAAGATGGGCCGAGACTGATGCCTATAGGGTAAGTGATAAAAGTCCCTTAAAGGCTGAAGAGGAATCATGTTGTTAAAGTTAATTTATATTAATAAATTTCATGTGATATACCCACGATATAACCATAGGAAATTAGGAAATTTTATGGAGAGTCATAAAAATGAGCAAATATGGTTTGTTTATTTGCATAATTATATGATTTATGATATTCGTAATTTTTCATTGCGTGCAAACGCTTTTAATGGAAATGTAGCTCTTTTTGCAACAATGTATGTACTTCTAGTGGGTTTGTAATCAACTTAAAGATTTATCACTATTTTGTTGTGAAAGTTTATATTACCTATCCGTATTAAATATAATATAGAAAAACTGGCATGCCTCCGCAAAGAATCGAACCCCCAGCAATCTGTTAATAATAACTCACTGGTTTGAAATATTTGAAGATTCCAAATTGTATGTAAAGCTAACACGAATTTAAAAGTTTCCTCATGGCCGCTGGTTGAAAAACCTGCAAACTATGTGTGGTGCAGTTGGTTAGTGTGTTAGTTTAGCAAGCGAGAAGTTATGTGATCTATTCCCAACGGACACATATAACTCTATCAATTTTAAAAGCTTTGTCTGACCACCGCTAAACATTTTTTAGGAAATTGAGATTATCAAGGCAGTATTAATTTGATATGAAAAACAATATTGTAATTTGGATTTTATTTTTTAAATACATAATACAAGAAACAATACTCTTATTCCAGAATCGATAATTTAAATTTCTTTTTGTATAATATCCATTGGTCATTGGGAAAAAATATAAATACACACAATATACAAATGTATGACTTACCGGTTATTATTGGGAATTTAAATAAAAAATGCAAGCAGGTAATGGCTTATTCATTCATATGTAAAATAGATCAAAGAACCTAATTTGCTGCCCTGTAGAACGCCAGCATTAGGTAAACACGTTCCTTCCATCAATTTATTAAAAAATCTGGTTTTTGTATTTGGCGGCGTAAGTAAAATACTTATTTTATGAAGTTACCTTATACAGGGTCAAAAACAAATAAACTTTCCATCACATTCGACCAAATTTTAATAGCCCAATTTTGATTTTGTAGAAAAACACACATTTAATATGGCGCTACTTTAAAGAAAATGTATTTGAAATCTGAAATAAAGCATTGTCAAAAGTAAGAAGTTTTATGTAGGTTGCGTTGAGTCTTATTTTGCAAAAGTGGTGCAAATTACAAAAATCAATATTATCTTATGCAGCTGAAATTTTGCATGTGGGCTAGAAACTGCATTTAAAAAAACTTTTTCTATCAACTTTTTTCTATATTTTCAGAAATAACCCCACTTTTGATTTTTTTTTTTTAAATTAAAATTTGACAGATAATGCGAATCACGTGACTACTATTTTTTTGCTTAATTTTCATCTTGATCGAAGCAGAACTTGATGCCAAAGTCAAATTTCGAATAAAGCTAGATATTAATAAAAAAAAAATCCCATATGATGCGGACTTTACTGGTCACACTGTATATTATGAAATTAATAACAAGGTACCAAATTTACTTCCCTGTAGAACTCCAGTATTATATATTTTGTATCACAAAACAAACCATAAATATTATTTGTGTTTAGGAAGGTAAATATATAATAATATTGTACATTATTCTACCTAAATTACGAGCATCATGAAAAACAAAAATAGCACTTTTTAAAGCACTCTCAACGAAACATTATTATAACATCAATTAATTCTAATTAAAACCACGCCCCCTTTAATATTTCCAAAAACAAAACGAAATTAAAAAATTGGCCTTCCAAGATTCGGACATTACATACGGGCACTTCTAACCCTAAAAGTTAATTTCGTTGCCTTTTTATATAATATTTTTTTGGGGTTCCAGAGATGGGACTAGAAGATGGGGGCCCCCGCATTCAGAAATTTACTGCCCGTAATTATAGGGTTGCGATATTTAATTACAGATAGAAGTCCGCGAGTGAAGCCAATGGCGGCCCAATGTCGAAATGGCTCTTTGTGTTACGAACCGAGGAGTCAAAAGATTTTGCCGTGTGAACTTGCGTATTATTGATGAAAAATTGATTGGATTATTTTTACCGAGTATCGAGAAAGAATACTATGATTTGTTTATAAGACATTTTATCTATTTTAATTTTTTTATCCTGCCTGCTAGTTAATTCATGGGTAATTTTATATACCTACTGTTTTCTTATACAGTGTCACCAGATAAAGTCCGCATGATAGGGGATTTTTTTTTATTGATAGCTTTATTCAAAATTTGACTTTGGCATCAAGTTCTGCTTCGATCGAGATGAAAATTACGCAAAAAAATAGTAGTCACGTGATTCACTTTATCTGTAAAATTTTAATTTTTTCCAAAAAATAATTCAAAAGGGGTTCTCAGTTTTAACAAGGCTTCTCAGTTTTAACAAGGCTTTATTTCAGATACATTTTCTTTAAAGTAGCGCCATATTAATTGGGTGTTTTTCTACAAAATCAAAATTGGGCTATTAAAGTTTGGTCGCATGTTATGCAAAGTTTATTTGTTTTTAACCATCATTCCACTCAGTTTACAAATGCAACAAAACTTAAAGTATTACAAAAACGTTAAATTACTGAATTTCACCGTTTTCTATTTCAGAATGATTTATTAAACTTTTTTGACCTATTTTTTTTTTCTATGTCACATTGTCTTGTAATTGGAACCTGTTCTGTTAGACAATAAAGCTAATTATTATTGTAGAATATAATATATTAGGCACATCAGAAAAAAATGTATAATATATTTAAATATACAGGGTGTTTCATTATTTTATGTCAATATTGAAGAAGGGAAATCTGGGCATGATTTTAAGACAAATTGTATTTATTTATTTATTTCTTAACAAAACAGCACGTATAAGGATGTACCTACATATAAATCTTAAGGAAAACACATGTCTTAACTATTCGTTGAAAAAAAAAGGACTACATTTAAGCAAAGGTGTATTTGCATACACATAGAGCTCACTTTTCCATGCAGACCTCAATCAATTATCTATATCTTAAACAATATAAACTCTAGGATCTAAGTTAATATTTAACACTTAATGAATTAACATACCCATTTTAATTAATCTAGTGATTTATTTCATGTGAGCTTAATATTAAAATAAACAATAATTCTATTATCTATCAGCAGTTTTTTTAAGGTACGCCTTAAATTGTTTGGCTCAAGCATCTTTAGATCATTTCGGTAAGACATTAAGAGATTTGCAGATAGTATAAGAAAAAGCATTCTGAAACTGTGATGTGCGATGCTGAGAAATAGTAAGCGGATCATTCCTACGAATGTTTATATTATGTAGGTACGTCCGAACGAAGTAGAACCCTACGATGATGATAACTTGGTTTACCATATTTAACGAATTTTTAAAACAGGAAATCGTCTGCTAAAAACTCATATTTTTCTCAAAACCTCAGTTATTGTCATTAATTAAATGTCATTGTCACAGTTAAATTATTTTATTGTAATATTTGTTTTGGTTTATAGCATTGGATAAAATTGTAATAAAAATTATTAAAAGTTATCGAAAACTTAAAGTCGCCTGGTTTCAAAGGACAACTGCCCTGGGTGTTCCTAAGGTGTCACCCCTTCAAATAAACTATCCCTCAAACATTATCCCAAAAAAGAAACTAATTTTTCTTTAAAACCCTTAGAAGTCGTATTTATTATCTACGTTTAATCCATCTTTAATGATCTATTTTTTTTAATGCTACACAAAATTTTATAAGACCGTTTTTTTATCAGATTTAAAAAGGAAAAGAAAAACGACCGGAAAATTGGTGTCCGTTTTCTAACCCGCCCATCCGAGAGTTATTCCCAGAGTATCCCATTGATATACCTTAAAAATACCCTTCTTTACTGTATAAGGATTGCATGAGCGATAACAAAGGGAAGATTTCAAATCGGAATGAATGAATGTAAGGAGCCGGTAGGAGTGTCCCGTAACTCGATCAGTGCAGCGGAACTGGGAGTTCCCGGGAGCACGTGTGAGAACCAAACACCTGGTTTATATAGGAATGTGCTGATCTCGAATTGTAGCGATTTAACGATGTTCATAAATAACGTTGATTTACGTGAGACGCTACGAAATATTTTTCTCTAAGAAAGAAACGATATCTATAGTTTTGTTGTTCAATATAATAATCTTTAATTTGAATTCACTGAGCCTTCTTGGATCCTTTTTCGATTTCACAAGAGGCATTATTATGTCCTCTTTCAATTTATAGGTGACTGTCTGAAAACGACTTCCATTGGGGCGTAAGGAAGGTTTTATTTAGGTGTGTTAGGAGTTCTTCGCCATTATATTGAGTATTTTAAAATATGCCCAAAAACCGAAGTGTATCTTACGAGATTTTATTGTAGGGCCCATCCCTATCATGAGCTGTTTGCCGCTAGCGGTAGCTTCGACTGTATGTACTGTATTATTTGGGTATGGCGAAGGCGTTCTTCTAGACTTCTAGCACTGTAATTTTGTGATATCTTACGATAAATCCCGAGTTGTAAAGTCGGGGACTTCAAGTAAACAGAGCATCCGCTAGTTGCACGCGTTGGTTATCATATAGCACATTGTTTAGTTTAATGCACAAATTAAAACAGATTAAAAAAATTAATAGCAGAGTTCCTTTAAGCTTCTTTTAAATAGCAAAGCAAGGCCAACGGCTAAGTTGAGCTTTTCTTCTAAAAATTTAACTTAACACAGCAAAGATTTCCCCCCGCCCCCCCTCTTGCCGCGGTTAAGTATCCCCTCTCTATTTTTCCATATGAACTTATACGAAGTTGATCGCGAAGCGTTCCATTAACAACTTAGCTAAGCAAAGATATTTAATTGCAGTTACGTTATTTTACCGTGCGAGCAAAAATTATTTGCATCAAAGAGGGCTTGGATTAAAAAACGTAGGGCTTGGTTTAGATCACAATGATATGGGGACTATATATCTAACCAAATCTAGGTTAAAATTTTGTCAAATTCATATCATGGCATGATATGCCAAACTAATGAGTAATAAAATAAGTAGACAAATACAAATTTATTTTTGTTGTTTAATGTTTAAAAATGTTAAAAATTAACAAAGTAAGAACATACAGAAAGAAAAAGAAAAATAATTACACAAATTGCTGAAATTGGCTACCGTCATGCTCCTCTAATAAATCATTTATTTCCAATAAATTTTGGGTAAACCATTGAGAGTAATTCCTGCGTCTTTCAAAATCTGCGGCTTGTATTTCTTGGAATACTTGCACTTTAGAAGGAAATAAATTAAGCTGCTTCTTAAGAATAGTCCTGCATGTTCCATACAAGGCATCTTTTAGTGATTTTTTACTGCGTATCCATGTATTCAAAAGGCCCTACTTTTTAACATATTTGTTTTGACAAAAATAATATAATAGCAGTGGCGGATCCAAAAATTAATCCTAAGGGGGTCAAACAGCGCTGAAGGCGCAAAAATAGCGAAAAATTTTAGGGGCCACGCCAAAATTTCTGTTATGCCCACTATTCTAATACTATCCTTGGGGATCCAGACCCGATGACCCCCCCCCCCCCCCCGTGGATCCGCTACTGTACAATTTTTTAAAGATTTTTTAACAATAAACTATAATCTTGTTAATGAAGTTCCATTTACAATGAAAATGAGTACGTAACAAGTTCCATTTCCTTTTAATTTGTGGTATTTTTTATTTTTATGTACTGCATTACTTTTATTTTAAAATACCTTAATACCAAAGAATGTTCTATTTAGTTAGATTTCCAGTATTAATCGTAATATGTTATGTTTTTGTATTAGACTAAAAAGATTTTATTTTTAATTTTGATTTTGTTTTACGTTTCTAAAGAATTAAACATAATTTTTCTCGGTAGGTAGTTGATTTTTTTTGTATAAGTCATGAGGCCCCAAATTTCTGTATCCATTTCATGTTTACTGGGTATCCAAATGAAAGGCCCGCGTAGCCAAATGGATACACAAGAGTACGTTAAAAGATGCCTTGTTCCATAAGATCTTCCCACTTCTTGGGACAGGCGTCTTATACAATTTGTTGACGTAGGTATTTTACATTATTTTACGAACGTTTGCAACAAGTTCTTCTGTTCTTACAGATGGTCTTCCTGCTCTTTTTTTGTATTGTATAGAACCTGTTTCCCTAAACACAGCCACGGTTCTTTTCAGGCAATGATAAAAATCCCCAGCAATAAAAGGAGTGTTAGGAAAATGTTCGTGAAAATCATCCATGCACAAACCCGGATTGTATTGCCACTCACAATTTACGCTAAACTCTAATCCCGTTTCGAAAATACGCTTTAACCATGAATGTTTTGTGCTGTTCCGTAAAGCCCATTGTGCATGTGAATTGTTCAAGAAATTGGAAAAATTAGCGATGAATGAAATTACTTGTAACGACTGTCAAAGATGACGGAATAACTGATTGATTGTTAATTTAGGTAGTTACTGACACCCAACAGGTATTAAGCTCTACGGCTAAGCATTACGTCCTTAGATGCAAGGCCCTCTTTGATGCAAATAATTTTTGCTCGTACGGTAGTGTGTCTAACCCTTTGATTTGTTGTTGATGTTCGACCTTTCAATGCATCAAGAGTTCGTGGTCTGTTTGCATATGGCAAACACCTTTTCAAATACCTAAGCCCACAAAAAGAGTTAAATCACAACTTCTTAGAGACCAGATAACAGTTGCATTCCTTAAAATTATCCTTTCATAATTTTTTTCTTGCAATACATCGGTAACTACATTAGCAGTGTGGATCCGTCTTGCTGGAAGTACACGTCCTCCAAATCAAGATCATCTAAATTTGATCGGAAGAAATCTGTTTACATTAGTCGGTACCGTTCACCATTCACTGGAACTGCATCTACTATACCTCATTTTGGAAAAATAATGGTTCGATGATGCCACTATGCCATATACCACACAATACAGTTAAAGTACCTATCTTTTGCGGATACAAAGGCTTCTCGTAAATACGTTGTGGATTGTTTTTACACCGACCAAAAATAAGTTTCATCTGAAAATTATAATCAGCTTCAAGTTCATTTCTTGGAATTGAGGATGGTCCAGTGGCTTGAAATCTTGTGTCAACCCAATCGTGTATATAAACTCAAGTTTTTTCGCAAATCCGTCAAGTTCAATTCATGAGCACAACGAGTACCTAATTGATAAATTTGGAACCTCTTTAACACTAGCTCTTACCGAGCAATGTGCTCTACACTTCTTGCATTTCGATGTCTTGTTATATTTCACATCGTGCAAGTTTAGTATTCACAAAATGGCGTCTATTCTCATAACGCTTTGGAATAATAATTAAACCTAGTCGAAACGCGTAATTAGCAATGGTAAACTGTTGGAGTATAATTAAACATAATTGACTACTAGTGACCTGGTATACTTACCATGGATACCATTCCGGCTCAAAATCGTATCATTCTTGTTAGTGGAAAACCTTTTACAAATATTTGAAAAACGGTTGGCAGACAGAAAAAATTGTTACGTTTCATTCTTTAGCTTTAACTTCTTGCACTAAATATTTTAATGCTTACATCCTTCCCTCATATTAAATGATATATTTTCTTTTTCCTAAATTGTTCATCCATCATTTTTTGGAATACATACTCAGAACAGTCAAAACGCAAGTAGATAAGGTATAAAAATATGATCATCATTGATTAATTATTTATTTATGAGATCTTATCTTGGAGTCGGTATTTAAAGGTTAGTCTTCCAGATTCCAGCATAGACAATTTACCTTTAGATACGTACAGCTTATCTCCTGCGCAAACAAAAGTTCCCCTTCCTCTTATTCCTTCTGGGCACCTTCGGGCATGCGCACAAACCTCGTGTTATCGGCCTGTCCTACTTTAGCTATAAATAAATATGCTCAAAATTCAAAATACACTTTAGAACCGCCATTTTTGTTGTTGTGTTTTAAGGTTTCTCTGTGAATTCCTTGTAGTTTTCCTAGCTATTATATGTATTGTAGGTGTTTAATATTTACGGATTTCTAGTTTTTGTGTAGTTTAGTGAATTGTGTCTGATTGTGGGAAAATTAATTCTGTCAAAGTTGCTGGTTGGTTAATTTTTTGGCTAAAATCTGTACCCCTAACAATAAGCTTTTAATAAAGCCAGTAGGTAGGTATTCCACGGCTCAAGTTCTCGGGTAAACACTTTTCAAATTCTTGAACAAGAAATTTTGCTTGAAAATGTTTTACACGTAGGTACCCAAGTTTTTGCCAAATTGTAAAAATCAATACAAGTTATGTACCAACTAATATTTGACTTGAGGTTAGGCACGCGATAACACCATATAGATTGATTATTTTGCTGGTTTTGTTTGTTTTTATATTCGATTTTATAAGACTAGTTTAGTTCACTTGTTTTTGTTCTCTTCCTTTTTGAATTAAAAACATGCACGACGACATTTTTAAACAAATTTTAAAAACAAAGCTTTAAAAACAATTTTCTATCCTTAAAATCTGATATATAGGTTTGCTACTACTAAAAATGCCATAGAAATCACTACCTTTTTTCCCAACTTGATCAAAAATTGAGAAGAAAGTCCAATTTTTTGGCACGAATTTAAATTTTAAAGACCGGCCCTGTCTATTTTTCCATTCGTCAAATGATAATGTTGTAGTGCGCATGTCTAATCGTGTGTAGATTTTGTTTACATGCGCGAGGCCATAAATCTACCACTTTCGTGATTATTGTTTGCTTATCTAAAGGTAAATTGTATATGGATTCCAGCAGTTGTTGCCGATAATTTAATGTCCGTTCGTTAAAGTCTCTGTCTCTGTATAAGTTAGAATTATCTCTTTGGTATAGCTTAAAAATGATCATTGACTTTATTTACCGCTCGTTAAATGACAGTTATTTTATCTGTATTGATCGCGACTGCCATGACTACCGGCTACAGTTGTTGCATTGGTTTGTGGAATCTCAACGTGTCTTAATTAAGTCCGAACTTGTTTGAATCTTGAAATTTCGATTTTTCTCGATCACAATAATTACTAGCAATGAGTTCCCAATCCAATTATTGTTCATTAAATATTATCTACAGATACCGCGCGAGCAAAAATTATTTGCATCGAAGAGGGCCTTGCATCTAAGGACGTAATGCTTAGCCGTACAGCTTAATACCTGTTGGGTATCAGTAACTACCTGAATTAACAATCAATCAGTTATTCTGTCACCTTTGACAGTTGTTACAAGTAATTTGATTTATCGCTAATTTTTCCAATTTCTTGAACAATTCACACAATGGGCTTTACGGAATAGTACAAAATATTCATGGTTGAAGCGTATTTTTGAAACGGGGTTAGAGTAAATGGTGAGTGGCAATACAATCCGGGTTTGTGCATGGACGATTTTCACGAACATTTTCCTAACGTTGCTTTTAGGTATTGTTGGGGATTTTATCATTGCCTGAAAAGAACCGTGGCTGTGTTTAGGGAAACAGGTTCTATACAATATACAACACAAAAAAGGAGCAGGAAGACCATCAGTAAGAACAGAAGAACTTGTTGCAAACGTTCGTGAAATATGAAATAATGCAAATTACGCCAAAAAATTGTATAAGAGGCCTGTCCCAAAAGAAGTGGGGAGATCTTATGGAACATGCAGGACCATTCTTAAGAAGCAGCTAAATTTATTTCCTTATAAAGTGCAAGTATTCCAAGAAATACAAGCCGCAGATTTTGAAAGACATAGGAATTACTCTCAATGGTTTACCCAAAAATTGTTGGAAAGAAATGATTTATTAGCCCTGACATTTTTTTCGGATGAAGCCTGGATTCATCTCTCCGGTTATGTGAATTCTCAGAATACACGCATGTGGAGTAGTGAAAATCCCCATTTTTTTGTAGAGTGCAGTGAAGGTGCAATGTACCTTCAAAAAATTGGTGTTTAGCTGTTTCCCGAAGAAGAATAATTGTTGGTCCTATTTTTTTTCATGACACAGTTACAGCACAGCGGTATAGAGACAATATTTTGAATCCATTTGTGGAGCAATTACTTGACGACGAACTACTTACGCAATTTTTTCGACGACAGATTGATCAGTTTTCGATCAGACATTGAATTCCCACCTAGATCACCTTGTTTAACGGTTATGGATTACTTCGTTTTTCCTCATTTAAAGAACACTATTTTTAAAACACCAATTGCAAATTTAGAACAATAATTATAAGAAAGGATTATCCAATGATCTGCTAGCTATAGATGCCGCACGCCATTCATAAACGCTATTTAAATCTGCTGCCAAAATCGTTTGTAGGAGAGAGGAGGTGAAGTCTTCCCCCCGGCCGGGAGTGGGGATTACGTTGCCGCCATTAGAATTTTACCTCGTTACTATGCGCTATCATATGGTCACAGCGGCGTCTCGTGTCAGGGTTCACAATAAAATATAATTATCCAATCTGAAATCAAATATTTTTTAACGTTTGTGAAAAAAGGGTTTGTAGAACAGTAAAGTTTAATGTATGAGAGAAAAAATGGTCCGCGGAGCAGTAAAATTTAATTTAAGTTAATAACTATTTATTGTAATAATTATTATAAGAGAAACTTTGGATAGCTATAATTATAACATTTGGTGAACTGAGCTGACCTAAAAATAATTACACTATGTATACTTAAAACACGGTTTTTACGGTTTTATTGAAATTTAAAAGAAAAGCAAAGTTCCTTTTACGTTAGGTACTTTTTAATAGCGAAAAAGCACAACAATATTTTTTTCTTCCCCCTAGCCGCGCTCAAGCAGGATGCCTCTTTTTATTTCCCATCATGCCTACGAACTATACGAAGTTGTTCGCAAAGTTCCTTTAACATAGCTAAGCAAAGATATTTACTTAGCTTAGCTGTTTAAAAGCAGCAAATGGAAAGTAAAGTCAAAATTTTGAATACTCTCGCAAGATGGAGGTAAAGTCAAGTGACACTCTTTCAATTTTGCTCTATTAAACTTTTATAAGTTGGCTAGAATTCCAGGATTGGACTTGAAAATTTAACATGTGATACCTTCTAAAACAATTGATGCAATAGTCTCATCGGTTTTACCGCTTTAATATTTCCAAATAATAATAATAATTTATTTTGAAAGTTTTGTTCTATAAATATTATAATTTAAGGTAGGTCAAGTCGATTCAGCCAGTAAACCTGCAAGATGGCCGACCTGTCATATGACAAAAGTAATTGAAAATGCAAAAATCCATTTTATTTAGCTGGAATATGACTTTTGTCATATGACATGTCGGCCATCTTGCAGGTTTACTGGCTGAATCGACTTTACCTAATAATAAACATGAGTTTTTATATGGTTTAAAGATAAAGTGTCAAAATAGATTTAAAAACTATATAATATTACAATTACCTATTCAAAGCTTGAAAATACTAAATTAACTGAAATAAATAGGATTCTGTCACTCATATTACCAACAGAATTTTTTTTGTTTTATTTCTTCATATTATACCTATCTATAGGTAAAATACAATACCTACAGTTCAACATAAACTAATTGAATTCAGTCAGATATTACATTTTTACTGTCGAGGAAATCCCCATATATGACTTACATAAGGTACGTAGACCCAAAAGTGGTTTTTATGAAATTTGATGGTTATGATACAGTTACATTTTTAAATTTGTATGTGGGCTAACGTAAAGTTAAAAGCTTCAATTTAGCCAGGGATTTAATTTTTCTCTCAATGGAAACCCCAATTTAACAGTTTTTGACTTACGTAAGGTACGAAGACCCAAATACGGTTTTTATAGAATTTGTTGGTTATGATACAGTTACATTCCTAAACTTTTATGTGGGCTAACATAAAGTTAAAAGCTTCAATTTAGCCAGGGATTAATTTTTCTGTCAGTGAAAACTCTACTTTAACAGTTTTTGACTTATTACGTATAAGGTACGTATACCCAAAAGTGGTTTTTATGGAAATTCTTCTTTAAAATGCAATTTATTGATACGGTTATATTTCTAAACTTGTATGTCGGCTAACTTAATGTTAAAAAATTTAGAAATAAAACCAGCATATAATAATAATCATAGGTACCTAGGTAGGTATATATCTTTATTCTCACGTAACTATAGTTTATTACAGGAATTAACTTACATATCCAAGTAAAGTATTTTTAACAAATAATAAGTAGGTTCAAGAATTAACAACTTATTAAAACAAACATTATCTAGGTACTAGATACCTACATAAATATCTAATTCAAAAAAGTTTTCTTTAAGAGACCTGATTTGAGTACAACTAATAAATTTCACAAAGTCATAGTCTCACACGAATATTTATTTTCCAAACAGGTTAGGTACATGTTTCGCTCGTAGGTACCTGAGCATCAGAACAAAATAAGCCTAACATTGGTCTGATGATGCTCAGGTATGAGCGAAACATGTAGGTAACCTGTTTGGAAAATAAATATTCGTGAGACTCTGACTGTAAATTATTATATTAATGTCCTATTCCATGAAACAAAATTATTATTTTTCCAAAATACGATATTTGTTGCCACATGCTTTTGAATAATGGGCTAAAAATAATAATATAGTGGCCGGCTAAAATTTGGCCGCATATGGAAAACTTACACAAGTATTTTGTCTGGTACCTACAACATATTATGAAATCCCATGCAAAATTGAAGAGTTAAAGGCACGAACCCACGAACGTCATAAATGACGTTTATGGTTAAAGGTGATCAAATAGTGGCTTCCTTGTTTATTTTAGACTAAGAGTGTATCTGAGTTGTTTAAAGAATTCAATAAGCCAAACCATTTGCAAAAGTTATACCTATACAGTCTATCCATAATGTTCCTTAAATAAATAATACGTTTAATAAAATAAAAATGTAAAGTTTTAATTATTTTTCCCCACCTACCCACGCCTATGAATAGTTAAACCTAACCTACAAATAACCCAACTTTTTATGTACTCACCTATGAATAGTAACTGCAGAATTATTATTATTATATTTCGCAGTCTTGCACACTTCAAACCTGTGACCCATATTAATTAGTCTTGAAAAAAATATCACAAAACACTAACAACACAGCAATTAATACACAAAACCGATAAACCGAAACAAATTTCAAACAACTTTCGAACGAAGAACGACCAAACTAAACCCTTAATTTCTCTGTGGACCATACGTCAAAGAAATTATGAATGAAAAAAGGCAGGCTCTCTTCTGACCAATAGGAACGCAACGTCTTCTGTGTTTGCCAAACTGCATAATTTTTAAGGGAAATGTCTATGGGTTTTTAGACAAAGATTTAAATTTACCACATAACGTCATATTTTTTTCTCTTCTGGAAGGTAAAACCTGTAGATTTATGGCTTTAGGGATGAATAATATGTAAAATTATTAAATAAGTGTTGTTATTATTACTTTTAAAATATTGTTATAGCCGTAATTTATATATTGGTACTCTAAGAGTGTTAATACCTACTTTTAAGAGGTACGTTTGGCAAACAAAGTGGAGGGGCGCAATTTGCCACAAAAGTTACTTCAGAATGGTATACGATTTTGGCAATAGGTTCGTTTGTTATTGCTTCATCTATAGCTAGCAGATCATTGGGATTATCCAAGAAGGTGGTAACATTTCTCCAGAGATGCTGGTCAACAGTTTCGGAAATATGAAGAGACGTGAATTTAATGCTTGGAGCATGGCGGTGGCCAATTTTAGCAATTTATGTAATTATTTTTCTTTTTCTTTCTGTATATTCTTACTTTGTTAATTTTGTAAAAATCAAAAATAGATTTGTATTTGTCTGCTTATTTTATTACTCATTATTTTGGCATATCATGTCATAATATGAATTTGACAAAATTTTAACCTATCTTAGATTTGGTTAGATATATCGTCCCCATATCAGTGTGATCTAAACCAAGCCCTACGTTTTTTAATCCAAGCTCTCTTTGATGCAAATAATTTTTGCTCGCACGGTATAAAGTTATATTTTTCCAAAAAAAAAAAATGAGAACGAAGATAAATACCTAAATCTAATTAAAAGTCTGTCTCAAACAACCTTAATTGGTAATCCCCAAAACACATGTAGATCGTAAGTATCATCTCCATTGATTAATTCATTCCCGAGATCTTATCTTGGAGTTGTATAAAGGTGGTCCTCGAGCCGGTATCGCTCCAATGAGGCCCCTCGGAGCGCGGGGGCGTGGTGCCCCACGCAGGGCCCGCGCTCGCCGCCGCCGTCGGGGTCGATACCAATACGCAGTACGCCACTCACACGCTGTTCCGGTCCATCAGAGGGGCCCCGCGAACTTCGGCCGAACGTAACAATTATAGAAAAACCATCAATTACTTTTTGTACGTAGTAGTGGTGATAGTATAGTTAAAACGGTTGTTAAGCTCGTAGGTAGTGGCTATTGAACTATGATAATATCTAACCGTTAATCAAATTTAAAAGACTGTATTTTAATGGTCGGATACGAGGGAGAAAGGATGAATTGTGCGTATTCCTATCAAATCCAGGCTACTTCGCCTCAGGCGGCAACAGGAGCTGAGTTTATGGAGGTAACTTGTAACTTTATTTTCTTTAACGGTTATAGATACCTACTAATTTTATTAAAAATAAAGTTATTCTAAAAATGACGATAAAAAATTTCTGAAACTTTAAAATAATATAGGTATATTATTTTAACGAAGTTCCAATAATACTCAATTTACTAGTTTTAATCCTAAGTTTTAGGATATATTCTACAGTGTGAGCATCAGTAAAGATCGCATCATATGGGTTTTTTTATTAATGGCTTTATTCGAAATTTGACTTTGGCCTCAAGTTCTGCTTCGATCGAGATGAAAATTAAGCAAAAAAATACTAGTCACGTGATTCGCATTATCTGTCAAATTTTAATTTTTTGCAAAAAATAATTCAAAAGTGGGGTTATTTCTGAAAGTATCGAAAAAGTTATTAGAACATTTTTTTTAAAGCCGTTTCTAGCGCACATGCAAAATTTTAGCTGAATAAAATAATTTTGATTTTTTAACCATATTTTGTAAATTGCACCACCTTTGCAAAATAAGACTCAACGCAACCTACATAAAACTTCTTAGTTTTGACAATGCTTTATTTCAGATACTTATATTTTCTTTAAAGTAGCGCCATATTAAATGTGTGTTTTTCTACAAAATCAAAATTGGGCTATTAAAATTTGGTCGCATGTGATGCAAAGTTTATCTGTTTTTGACCCTGTATAAGGTAACTTCATAAAATAAGTTTTTTTTATATAATTTTTTTGGATTCTGCATAAAATTCTGAACATTTTTTAATAAAAGCATTATTAGTCTATACTTAACAGTTTCCGAAATATTAACTCTTGAAAAATGACATTTTTGAACTTTGACAGCGTCTAGCTTTCTAACTGTACGTCTTCGAGCAAAACGGCTTACATGTCCCTATCTTCGATTTTTATTATCTTTCCAATAGTGTGAACTTTCGGTTAAACCGGATGTAAGAAATATAGTACTTCCGGTTTGACCGGTAGTTGACACTATTGGAAAGATAATAAAAATCGAAGATATAGGGACATGTAAGCCGTTTTGCTCTAAGACGTACAGTTAGAAAGCTAGACGCTGTCAAAGTTCAAAAATGTAATTTTTCAAGAGTAAATATCTCGGAAACTGTTAAGTATAGACTAATAATTTTTATTAAAAAATGTTCAAAATTTTATGTAGAATTCAAAAAAATTATATAAAATAGGGGTATACGTTCAAGATTTAGATCTTACCCCCCCCCTCCCTCCTAGGGGCTTGAAGTAACAAGATTGACAATATACGCGAAAGATGTCCCCCTCGAAATAAAAATCGACGGGTCCGAGCGATTTTCCACATTTTCATTTTAAAGCAGGAAAATCGAGGTGGGAAGTTTTCAAAAGAACACTCTGTATATTATTGAATCATATTATTATTTAACAGAAATTTTATATTTTTCTTTATGATGTTGGTTGTGGTATTTCTAAATTATTTTCATTTCTAGTGTTTATGTTGTGGGTAATTCTAAACTGAATTTATATAAATAATCTGGGTTTTTAGTAGAAATTATGAATAAAACACTTTAAATCAATTCCACTTCTAAACTTAAGTTTTATATTATTGCGTTGTCCATAGGTTGGAGTAACATGGTCGTATTTTTAAGGGCTAGTCGAAAATCTTATACAATTATTTTGCAATATTTGTTACTTTTGTCTGTTTTATAATTTATATTTTTGTGATATATAACATTACCATATTCTACACTACGTAGGATAATATAATTTACAAGCCTTAATTTTGCATCGGCAAAGTACATTCTAAAATTATATAAAATTTCAAGTTTATAAAAAGCATTTTTTATGTTTTTAATATGAACATCAAAGGTCAAATATTGGTCAAAAATGATACCAAGATTTCTAGCGGATGTTACCAACGGTATCGCATAATTATTAATAATTTTGAAATCAGTTTTTTTGAATGAATAGATTTTGGACCGATTAAAAATAAACTTGTTTTGTTTTCATTAAGTTTGAAGCCAGTATCCTTTATTACTTTGGAACCATTAGAAAGATCCTCATTTATCAACAAAATCCAATGTAGAAGATTATTATTTTCTCCACGACCATTACTGAATGCAATAATTCCAAAATCATTTTTGATAATAGAATGTAAAAATTCTCGCTCTTGAGTTGGAATATTTATTCTGAAACACTTGCTTCTTATGCGTTTTGCGTGTATTTTCATTCCATAACAAGATACGGAATGAATATTCTGTAATTGATATAAACGGCATAGGTTGCCATGAATTTCGAAACTGTCAGTGTCAGATAAAAATGGCCGCGTTGTAATAATTATTTTTAGACAAATTTTAGTTCAAGTCAAAAAATTAGTGAAAAATCGGATAAATCAGATATGGAACTAAATGGTCGTGGAGAAAATATAGTCTGCTACTCGGTTAGAATGAAAATTCGATACTCGTGGTTCCTCACGCTCGCTATGCTCGCGTTCGGAATCTTCCACTCGGATCAAATTTTCATTCCAACCTCGTTACAGAATCTACTATTCTCCACGACCATTACTAAATGCAATAATTCCAAAATCATTTTTGATAGGTAATAGAATGTAAAAATTCTCGCTCTTGAGTTGGAATATTTATTCTGAAACACTTGCTTCTTATGCGTTTTGCGTGTATTTTCATTCCGTAACAAGATACGGAATGAATATTCTGTAATTAATATAAACGACATAGGTTGCCATGAATTTCGAAAGTGTCAGTGTCAGATAAAAATGGCCGAGTTGTAATAATTATATTCAGACAAATTTTAGTGCAAGTCAAAAAATAAGTGAAAAATCGGATGAATCAGATATGGAACTGGATGGTCGTGGAGAAAATATAGTCTGCTACTCGGTTAGAATGAAAATTCGATACTCGTGGTTCCTCACGCTCGCTACGCTCGCGTTCGGAATCTTCCACTCGGATCGAATTTTCATTCCAACCTCGTTACAGAATCTACTATTTTTTATTTTGTGATACCTATAATAATATATTTGTTTATCATCAGCAAAAGCTAATAGATTACCATATTTTATGGATAAATAAAAATACTATATATATAAAATTATGTTACTTTCCGCACTGTACGTGCACCACCGTGAAATGCACAGTATGCACTGAGTCAGTACCGAGTGTGGTAGTTTAAATTAAAAATCAACTGCGAGTTCACTAATACCGGTAATTCGATAAAGCTCGAACCACCAATTTCTGTCACAAACCGCTAGTTATTCAGTTAGGTAATTGTCGGTAATTACAGTCGATGCTCTAAGAAGACGGTAAAATCTGATCGGTTATTTGTGTTGATGAACCGGAACGACATGCTTTTCGTTCAAGACTTTTTAGCAACTTTTGTTCCGAGCTAAATCAATTATATAGAGCATTTAATCGGTTCAATACTTATTCCGCATTTGGGAAAAGCGCCGAGATATTAAATTTGAATTTTTGCATCACAAGCGAAAATAGAATTTTCAATAAGGCGCGTGCTAAATATGCAGAATTCTTCTGTTCCAAAATTAAAATTTTAAATTTTCCTATCACCAATTTCTGTGGCTACTTGCTGTTCATCTGAACATAATATTGAATGATGAAAGAGTTTTGGACTTCCATTGTCTTTATCTGTTTTAAATCACAACGTTTCAACTGGTGAGTGTCTCCAGTCGTCTTCAGGTGAATACTTACACAGTACACAGTATTCACCTGAAGACGACTGGAGATACTCACCAGTTGAAACGTTGTGATTTAAAACAAATAAAGACAATGAAAGTCCAAAACTCTTTCATCATTCAAGAAACATCATTGTCTCCAACCTTCAAACAGTGAACATAATATGTCGTAAACGGCTTAAATTTTTTGCTACAGGGTGTTGAATTTTTTCTTTTTTAATGAGTTTTTTGTAATATCTCCGAAAGTACTTTAGATAATATTTCAATTTTGGCATATGCTAATAGGACATAAAACCCACCCACCAGTGGCGTCCCTGAAAACATGTCCTCTGATGTTTTTTAGAAAAAAAGTGGTACACCACTGACATTTCTCCATGTGGATATTATTTTTGATTAGCCTGGTCAATTCTACAGAAATATGGTCTCTTGCGTTTTTCTCCTCAGGCACACCGTTCTTAATTAAAATAATTAAATTAAATTAGCTTACTATTTAGTATTATTAATATTGATTATTCAAAATTTTGTTTTATAAAAATTGTTGGAAATAACCACCTTCACTTAATAGGCATACTTTCGCCCGTCTTTGCATCGAATAGCGTACTCGTTCAAATATTCCAGGCGAATTCCGTATTGTTTCACAGATGGCAATTATTCGCTCCCTTAATTTTTCGAAAGTATTAATGGGAGTTTTATACACCAGAGTTTTAAGATGACACACAAGAAAAAATCCAAACTATTGAAATCAGGGGATCTTGCTGGCCATTGTTGTTGAGCTCCTCCGCGACCTATCCAACGATTTGGATAAACTGCATCTAAATGGTCGCGAACGATTACACTGAAATGAGCAGGAGCTTCATCCTGCATGTATTATATTTGATTTCTTAGCGCATATGGTACATCTTTAAGTAACACAGGTAGTTCCTCTTGGAGGAAATACAGATAGGACTGCCGTTAAGGCGTTAATTATGTTTTTAAGAACGTCACCGTTCCAGGATAACTAGATTTATGTGATAAAAAATTATTCGTCAATACTGCAAAATGAAGCTAATTTAATTTAATTATTTTAATTAAGAACAGTGTGCCTGAGGAGAAAAACGCAAGAGGCCATTTTTATGTAGAATTGATCAGGCTAATCAGAAATAATATCCACATGGAAAAATGTTAGTGGCGTACCACTTTTTTTCTAAAAAATATCAGAGGACATGTTTGCAGGGACGCCACTGGTGCGACAAAAAATAACTTTTATAACTAAAACAAGTGGTTATATGTCCTATTAGCACATGCCAAAATTGAAAATATTATCTAAAGTAGGTACTTTCGTAGATATTACAAAAAACTCATTAAAAAAGAAAAAATTCAACACCCTGTAGCAAAAAAATTAAGCCGTTTACGACATATTATGTTTATAAAGGATTTTCCAATAAGAACGATATGATTTTAAAACGATATGGTAACCATGGTAATAAAGTTATACCTGTCACCAGTGGTCAGTTATTGTCAGTAAACTATAACAATTTATTATGGCTAAATACGCGCTTCAAGAACGTTGGGTTATTATCAAAAAATTTTACGAAAATAGACGATCTTTTGTGAACACTTATCGCGCACTTCGCGAAAACTTTGGTATAAATAATCGTCCTCCTTTGCTTGCCATTCGTCGCATCGTTGAGAAATTTGAAAATAATTTTACTCTTCACGATGTAAAAACACCAAGAAGACATCGAAACGCAAGAACTGTTAAGAATATTGCTGCTGTAAGAGCTAGTGTTGCAGTGGATCCAAATTTATCAATTCCTCGTCGTGCTCAAGAGTTAAGGATTAAAAAAACGACAACTTGGCGTATTTTGAAAGAAGACTTGAATTTACATCCGTATAAGATTGTTTTGACCTAAGAACTTAAGCCACTGGACCATCGTCGGCGCAGAGAATTTTCTGCTTGGAGTTTAGAACAACTTGAAAGGAATCCTAATTTTGCCAAAAAAATTATCTTTTCAGATGAAGCTCATTTTTGGTTAAGTGGATACGTTAACAAGCAAAATTGCCGTTTTTGGTGTAAAAACAATCCACAACAAATTCATGAGGAGCCTTTGTATCCGCTAAAGGTAACTGCATGGTGTGGTTTATGGTATGGTGGCATCATCGGACCATTTTTTTTTCAAAATGAGGCAGGAGATGCAGTTACAGTGAATGGTGAACGATATCGACAGATGTTAAGAAATTTTTTGTGGCCAAATTTAGATGCACTTGATTTGGAGGATATGTGGTTCCAGCAAGACGGTGCCACATGTCACACTGCTCATGAAACTATCGATATACTGCAAGAAAAGTTTGACGAAAGGATAATTTCAAGGAATGCTACTGTTCAGTGGCCTCCAAGAAGCTGTGATTTAACTCCTTTAGATTACTTCTTGTGGGGCTATTTGAAATCTAAGGTTTATGAAAACAGACCACAAACACTTGATGCATTAAGGTTGAACATTGAACCCTGCATTCGTCAGATCATGCCCGATTTATTGCATAAAGTCATCGAAAATTGGGTTCGTCGAATTCGCTCGTGTACACGAAGTCGCGGAGGACATTTAAACGATGTGTTATTCAAAACATAAATGTTATCGACTATACTTTAAGATAATATAAAACGTTTTGTTGTATCTGAAATTAATTTAATTTTATTTCATTTTGAAATCATATCGTTCTTATTGGAAAACCCTTTATATGAATTTTACTTTATAAAATGACTTGAGAAATCACACCATAAAATATTAGCACGTCATTAAGGAACATCCTGTATATTACTGCCTATACTACTTAGGTAGGTATTCAATGATCATTCATCTTCATCTAGTCCCTATACCTTTAGATTATGTAGACTCACCTTGTATACCTACTTGTCTTAACAGTGGTCCAAGGAGAAGGATACTCTCTTTTTTGTAGAGACTTCTTTAATATTTATCAAATTTAAATAATCCTAATACCTATATCAAAATAAGGGCATGCATAAACCGAAAATGATTGACATTTTTTTGTTTCATCATTGTGTTGGTTAAAGCCCCCTAAGTTGAATATTGTACTTATATACTATTCAGTGATTTACTTAGAGCTTCTACAGTTTTCCTTGTTTTTTACTAAGTAGTGTCTCTCACAAAACTTTACAGGTGCGGTTAATTTTACTGAAGGAAGGTTCAAGTTTTCCTTTAAAGTTTGTTCCTCTACTTTCTCGAACCAGTGACTAACTTTAGTTTCCAAGGCTGATTTCTTCTATATATCTATAATAGTTGATTCGCGATCATATTATGGCGTTTCTGGTATTATCTAGAATGCACTGAGTTCTTTTGTGGCATCACCCCAAAAATTCTTGCTCTCATGTCATCTTGTTTGAAATCCTGTAGTAGCCTTGGATCAAAGCCATTGCCACAACTGTCGAGTTTGTTAAGATTATTTTTCTAAAGTGCAATGACAATTTCATGCTGCATATTTCCAAAGCTGTATTATTTTTATCTAGATAACAACCCTACAAACACTTGTAGTTACTCGATACTGTATGTACACTAATTCAGAAACTAGCATATTATTATTTCCAATAATGGACGTGTTTACTATTTCAAAATTTGATAGTTTGGCATCGGTAGTTTATTTATCAATGACTAGATCAAGGCAATTTGTTCCAGCAGCTTCAAACCGAAACTAGTAAGGTGCTGTTGAAACAATCTCTACATACTTGGTGCTCAACATCGAGTCACTATGTGTTGGGATCCCGGTCATTTGAATATAGATGGCTATGAAGCTGCTGCTGCGCTTGCCCGAGAAGACGCAAGCATCTCTGCTGATCTAGCAGGGAATACTATGGCTAGAGCACTGGGATCGGTGAAAGAGAAGATAGATTGCAAAGCCAAACAGCTTGTACAAAGCAGTTGATCAGAACTAATAACCCGTAGTTCTCCAAGTAATATTTGAGACCCTTACTTGATAGGAAAACCGCTACTTTATTACAACTTGAAAGGCCTAAAAAATATCACTGCCATAGTTGCCGGACATTGCCTTTTCACTAGACACTCCGAACGTATGCAGATGCCTGCTAATGACTTTTGCAAAAGTAGAGATGAAGATGAGGAATAAATTATTCAACATTTCTTTAGCCATCGGGGAACTGATGCGGATGCGGATAGATTCCGCGGAACACGTGTAAAATTACAATGGTCCTTGTAGGACCATATTATTATTATGACACTGTTTACACAGTATTAGACCAGGGTCGATAATTTTTGAAACCAAAAAAAAATAATAGTAGGATGAAACCCATTGGAAAAGGAAGAGAATATAACAAAAATGAAAGGAAAAATAAATTACGGGCGATCCGAGGTCGGGAAGGGGGGGGGGGGGGAGTTTTTAAGGGTAGAAAACGATTTATCTCGATTTCCGGCAAAACTACAAGTCCTATGGAAAAACGTTAAATGGCAAAGTTGTAGGTAATTAAAAGATTTACAACTTTTGTATTTGCACTTTTTTCACATAACCTCAAAATTTGTGTGAAACATTCAAATAACCAAGTTTTTGGTTTTTTATTCTTTCTTTCTTTTACAAACATTTTTTTTTATACACGAAATTTGGTGAAAACTTTCATTTTTTTTTATTTCAAATATTTATTTTTTAACATTATTTTGACTTAATATCGAAAAAGCAACCTAATTTTCAATCGAAAATTCTCACGTCAATATATCTGCTTTTTTAAAAAAGTCGGCTGGCTTTTTGTTCGTTGAAATCTCTACTTTTAGATGGTGTAAAAAAAATATACATTACTATGGTAAATGTTCTCAAAAAATGCAAAAAACTCGAATAAGAAATTTTTTTTTTAATCATTATGTACAATTTTGAGCTATTTATTAAAATTTATACTTTAATTACTCGAAAAACGTAAGATTCCATGTTACATTGATAAGCAAAAAAATTACAAATCCATAAAACATAAAGATCGCAAAAAACATGCGTAAATAGTTGATCTTAATATATAATTAAAGGTAGGATTTAAAGGGGAATTGAATTGAATTGAGAACATTTACCATAGTAATGTATATATTTTTTACACCATCAGAAAGTAGAGATTTCAACGAACAAAAAGCCCACCGACTTTTTTAAAAGCAGATATTTTGACGTGAGAATTTTCGATTGAAAATTAGGTTGCTTTTTCGATATTAAGTCAAAATAAGGTTAAAAAATAAATATTTTAAATCAAAAAAATTACAGTGTGTTTGGGACATAAAAGGGAAAGTTTTCACCAAATTTCGTGTATAAAAAAAAATTTTTGTAAAAGATAAAAATAAAAAATCAAAAACTTGATTATTTGAATTTTTCACATAAATTTTGAGGTTATGTGAAAAAAGTGCAAATACAAAAGTTGTACATCTTTTTATTACCTACAACTTTGCCATTTAACGTTTTTCCATAGGACTTGTAGTTTTGCCGGAAATCGAGATAAATCGTTTTCAAACCCTTAAAAACTCCCACTTTAAACCAACCTTACCTACCAAAGCGACAACTTCGAACTTTGTCCTTAAATAATTAAAACTCATTTTTGTTGTAACGCCACTGAAGGCAATCGTTAACGAAAACAGTACCTACGTTAACGTTAAATAATTTATAGCGCTCGCCTGGAGCGGGGGCCGTACTTGGTTGCAATTTCCATACGAAATCCACTATTTGATAGTCTTTAAGCCTGGCTTCCACACTTGCGCATAAGTAATTTGATATCAGGTGCTCATTTTTCAATTTTCTTTCGATTTTAATAATATTTATGGATATCGTATTAAGTAATTGCCGGCAAAATTATTGTTATTAGTGAAGAATGCCCGTCATATAACTGGGCGATTGAATATGTTAAAATGTTGAGTTGATAACTTGGTTGCAGATTTTTAAATTAAAAATTGTTTCATAATACCTATAACAAAATAAATTAGTAGGTAACCACAATAATTTTTAAAATGCACCATTGCCTTAACCTACGAAAATCACCACTGAAAACTTTATTGTAGAGGTATCTATAAAGTCTGTTCAATGGCATATTTGCGTCGTAAATTAATTCAGCCAGTTTGACTTACCGGTAGTAAAGGGTATGATTTTTCTTAGGCATGATCTACATAAAGACGATGCATGTGAACAAGTATAGTATTTCTTAGGTCAATTAATTGACATTAAACTGTGGGAATTTCCTAACCATAGGCGTTCCACACAAATAATTAATATGCGTATACACACTTATAAGTTTGTTTTACATTAGGTGTTTGTACATACTACACTTTATAAACCCACTGTATATATAATAATATTATATTAAAATAATAAATATAAGGTAACTCAAAAATTCTATATACAAAACTAAAATCAGAAAAATAAACCTGACACGGTGTGACACGGCTCAGAAAATGCTTTAATTTTTTTACCAGAATTTCATTCTCGTCAACCAGACTCCGGCCCGTTCATCAAGGCAGAACCACGTATATTTTATCTCCGTCTCTTCCACGCCATCGGCGGTCACTGGCCTATCTCTGTCTGGCAGAATCGATCGTCAGACGGGGTACCGGTTCAGCTTATATCCTGGCGCTTGCAATCGCAACAAATTACATGCTGTTGCCAATTCTTCAAAATTTTCGGATTTGTAAGCACAATGTAAGTATATACGAGAAACAAGGGTTTGTTAATTAGTTGTTTTTAAACACTGAAAACACTTTTTGTCTTGATTTCAGTTATATTGTTTCTTAAGGACTAAAGAATGTATTATTATAACAATGAATGGCTTGTTATTTTTTTCTGTCACACTCAAAACTCCTTGGTTTAAAGTATATTTGCAAACTATCTTTCAAAGAAAGTTACTGACTAACAATTGAATACTGATATAAATGAAAAAATCTTAAAGAATTGAAGAAGAAAGATCTGACAACCCTGGTTGTGCGTCGGTCTCTTTGAGACTGTTTACCGCCGTATGGAATGATTGAAATGTCCTCAAACTGAGATTGGATAAATAATAAAATACAAGCGCGTTTTTTCAAATTTTTATTTATTAGTTTTATACTGTTAATGAAGTCAGAAATACGTAGTTTATTTAGGGTAAAAGGTATCATGGGATGAAACATTTTATTTTGAAAATCAGTATGAAATTTTCAATTAATTTAAATTTACTGAAAAATAAATAAAACTCATTTATAAAATTTATACTGGAATCATATATTTTTTGTTAAGTGCATCTCTAGTGCATCAGTATATAAATTTTATTTCAAATATTTTCATCTTATTTATATAATTATAAAGAAGAAAATATAATGAAAAATTACCACAACAAAATACAGTTTTTTAATAATTAAAATGAATCATATCCGCGAGGATCATCATCATCAGATTCGTCCAAGTTAATAATACGGGGGGAAGAATATCTGATTTTTCACTGTTAAATTTTCTATGGCTTCATTCCACAGACCCAAAACTACGTCATTTGCTTTGAATATTAGTTACTTACCTACGCCTTTATTCCCTAATATGTCTTAACTAATATAAACCAACAAAAAAAAATCACCACCGCGATAAATGCCGATGATTCTCCGAATGTTTTTGTTTTGTCTTTGAAATTGAATGCCTACTGCCGACACGTCACACGAGCGTCACGAGCCGACTGCCTCCCTTGCGCGGGCGCCTTTACAACTTGCTGATGTGCCACTTAGTGTTTGTAATAATTAGGCTGTAGGCGGCTGGCGGACGAAGGCCGAGTTTGATTGTATTACAATTATTTAAAAAATCAGTTAAACTGATTTATTAAGAAAAAAAGGAGCCTATTTTTTCTTGGCGCCGAGGGGCGTTGCCTCCCCCAGTCCCCCCGGTAGCTACGCCACTGCATACTGAGTATGTGAAAACGTTATTAATGGACGTCTAAACCAACCAAATAAAATGGGAAAGAAGATGATGAGCGTTTCTACGTTCGAAACGTGTAGAGACCTTTGAATAATTTTTTATTCTTTTAAATTTTGTGGAGGAAGACTTTTAGGTTTTTCTTTCTTTTCCATAATTTTATGGTTTAGTTGCTTTAAGCGAATGGTAACGTGTCCACCTGCTCCATGCGTAACGGTCAGCTGTCATTGCATAAACTTTATATTTTTGCTCTTTTGTCAGATGTCAAAAATCTATCAAATAAACGGTTAGCAGGATGGGTGAAATATATAAAATATTACGACTTTTATGACTGTTAAAACTATAGCGTGTCAAAACAACTTAATTATACCTTTTTATTCAGAAAAATATCATCTCATAAATTTCTAGAAACAGTAAAAATAGTCTTTAAACTTTGCCGCTAGTTAGGGTAATTATTCAATTAATGTTCCTACCAAAATTTGTATTTAAATGTATTCTAAACGAAATAGGAAAAATAGTCTACCAGTTTTGTTCGTTCCACATTATCTAAAACCAAAAGAGTATAATTATTTTTAATTTATTTGTAAATTATACAGTTGACTCGTCCGATTCCATTACGTATACCTAATTAACATTGGAAAATTATTTTGACAGCAATTATACAAATATCTAAATGAGTATTCGTCATGCCATTTCTTTACTTATACCGCCATTATTTCTCGGGTAATTTTACCTTTTTTAAACAAAATATGACGACCTCAACTATTTCAAATATCTATTATAACGAAAAAATGCAAAATAGGTAAGATATTAAAAGCCTTAATTATGTCCTAATATTTTTAGTTAACAAGAGTAGGATTTAAATTTTTTTTCTACAACCGTCAAAAAATAACAATGTTTGCGTATTAATGTCAGTGTCTAAAATAAGACTTTTTTCATTGTCATTATCTTTTTTACGTTACCACGACCCCGCGTGTGCAAAATATTTTGCACATCTTTTACCTACTATGAATTTAATTATGGCCTGTTTTGAAAATCTTATTGACATTTGCCGAAAAATTAACCAAATTCATTTTCTATTAAGGTAGTACACAAGAATTAAACAAAAATCCAGTTAAAAAATATTTATTACTTTATCAAATAAATAAACTAAACGTAGAATTTCTGAAATATTTGTACTAAAAACAGTATGGTTTCCTTTAACAGTGACTTAAATTATTATTTACAATATTAACGTTAATTGTGCAACCACTACAAGATGCAATATTTATTCCTGAGGAATCTGCTGCTCGGAAGGTTGAAATTACATTTGTATTATTCGCTTTCGAATTAGATGGAACTGGATATACATTTAAAGTTTCGCAATCAAGAATTTTATTTGAAATATTAATTTTATTATTTATTGAGTCCTCCACATATCCTTCGGCCACGGTTGAAGATTTCCATCCTCCATGGCGCTTTAAAGTAGTCATGTCACCTTCTGCGTTAGCAAGAAGTGTTGCAGACGTCCTCCGAAAGCAGTGACCGGTATATAATTCAGGATTCGCTATTCTGAGATATTTTGCTACTAGGGATCGCATTTTTCCAACTAAGTTAATTCCAACAACCTGGTTGAAGCATCTATTGATTCGATATTTCAGAAAAAATCGCCGTGACGATGCATAGTCTGGACGAAGAGCTGCATATTTTCTGTAAAGTTCGATATATTCCAGTTTTGAAACTGTAAACACGCGCTGCACGTTTGTTTTTATATCGGGAACTTTTACCATTAAAATTGAGTCTTTGTCCTCGATATCATCAAGACTCATTTTTGTTAACTCTTCCCGGCGACAAGTACCCGAGATACCCAAATAATCAAAACAATCTAAAACAATAAATTATTCTTTATATTCTCAATAGTAAATTTAAAAATAAGGTAATTACCTTCGCTAATAAATAAATGTTGTCATCTGCCTCAGTTAAAAAATTATTAATTTGCTCCCGCGTTAAAACCATATACTTCTTGGCTTGATGTCCAACTGAAAGTTTTTTTAGAAACGGGACCAATTTTGGAAATTTTCTTATATCCACGTTTTCCTTGACATTAAGTGTTGACTTTAACATGGAATATATTGACCATAATGTGGACGATTTGACTTCTTTCGATCTTCCCGCAAGATAAACCAGTAAAATATTTTCGGAGACTTTTTTTACGTTTTTTGTCAAACACCATGTTTTAAATTGATCATACTGCCTTTCATACTGTCGTCTGGATTTTTCCGGTAGAAGATTCATTGTAACAAGTTTGGCTGCATCTGATATTTCTGGTGGGGTACAGGATAAGTCATCTTCACTTTCGAGACTCTCCATTAGTGTATTAGGTATTTTACTTTAAAACACTAGCAAAATTTAGCACTCACAATTAATTTCGATAATGAAAGTGAAAAACGTTTCTTGTCAAGCATATTGGTTTCCGTTGTGATATCTGGGACAGATTCGACTACTATGTTTTTAAAAATTAATTTGCATTAAATATTATCTATTATAATACAAAATATCGTTTTATGGTTTTAGTTTAATGAAAGTAAAGTCGTTGTAGAAAAAATATTGTTTGCAACTCGTGTGCGAAATTCTTTGGTCATCTCGAACAATTTTTTGACTTTGCTGCGCCTCGTCAAAAAATCTTTGTTCTCGATCACCAAAGTAGTATTTCGCACCCTAGATACAAAATAGAATATTAAAGTATAGGTGGATATTAAGGTCTTTAAAACACGCGCGATTTTGCAAGCACGACGGCGCAGCCGGAGTGCTTGAAATAGAGCAAGTGTTTTAAAGACCAGTTATCCACGAATACTTTACATTATTTTTTTTTATTGGTACACTTATTGGTATATATTACAAAAAATGGAAATAATAACTTAGTAAGAAAGTGAAATGGTCGAATTCGTGATGTGATATGCCTGTCGTTGTCATGAAAATGAGGAGAACAAAAAATAACTTCCAATCGGTCACATAAGATTAATTATTGTTGTCACCGTTGACATTGGTTGTGTTTTGTTAAAAAAATATTTTATTTGACGTTAAAAGGTAATTCTGTCAAATCAATAATTAAAAAGTTGACATATTTAGACTTCACGTTTCACGGGTTGTTGATGTTGCCATGGTAACTTTAAAACACGCGCGTTTTTGAAAGTGGGATTTAAACACGCTGAGGCGTACTTTAAATAGGCAAAATAGGGTATCAATAAAAAAAAAGTATTTTATTTGATGTTAAAAGGTAATTCTGTCACATCAATAATTAAAAAGTTGACATATTTAGATTTCACGTTTTACGGGTTGTTGATGTTGCCATGGTAACTTTAAAACACGCGTGTTTTTGAAAGTGGAATTTAAACACGCTGAGGCGTACTTTAAATAGGCAAAATAGGGTATCAATAAAAAAAAAGTATTTTATTTGATGTTAAAAGGTAATTCTGTCACATCAATAATTAAAAAGTTGACATATTTAGATTTCACGTTTTACGGGTTGTTGATGTTGCCATGGTAACTTTAAAACACGCGTGTTTTTGAAAGTGGAATTTAAACACGCTGAGGCGTACTTTAAATAGGCAAAAAAGGGTATCAATAAAAAAAAACTATTTTTTAAAGGCACTGGCTCTTACATCAGCTATGACAGCGCAGCGTATCACTATTAAAAAAATATTTTTTTTATGAGGAATACAGTTTAATAACAATGACACTTCTTTCAATATTTTTGGATTAAAGTAAATCATATGTGTTTGGAAAATCTAAAACTATCTCAATTTTAAAAGAAACATCTGTCTGCTCGCTACTAAACATTTTTCATTTATATACTTAATACATTCAAGGCATATGCCAAACGAACAATAAATTATTAAATAACAAAACTAGTTACAAGTACAAAAAAGTGACGTTAATGTGAGAAAATTGTGTACCCACTAATAAATAATGATTACTATACAAAGCACGGTTTAATTAAACTGTGCGTTTTGATACTTTTTGTTTGAATTAACAATTTTACTTTGTCACTGTGCTTACGTAATTAAGGTAATAAAGTCGTTTTCATGTCAGTACACCGTGAATTTATCTGAGTTTATCATCGACAAGCAAAGAATTAATTTAATTATCTATTCTATCAAAACATTGACATGTACGGTGATTACTTTATCATAAACCTACTAATTTGTTTTAACAAAGTAAAAAATCTAATTATTATATTAGTATAATAAAGTACAATTTACTTTCTAATAAATATAAGTAATTAGAGATGCCACGACGATAGATTAAATGTGATTGAAACATAATATAATACCTGCCACTTTTTTGGAAATATTTATCTTAGCTATCGTTAATGGTATTGAAGTCAAATGTACAAAAATTACTTTATTGGATATTTCAAAATAAACAAATATATCTTAAAATAAATTCGATAAGTTTAGAGGGTTTCGAGTAAATGGTATAAATGCATGTGCGAGTAAAACCGATGATACCTTCTTAATGGTTGCCTGAAATTCGTTCGTTCCCTCTGTATTGAGTTATTAACAACAAATTATAACGCCAAGTTGTAAATAATATTATTATAAAAACTATAATGGTCTATTTATTATTGATATTAAAATTTTACGTAGGTATAGCTGAAGCAACGAACGGTATTGAAAGTTGTAAAAATGCCAAGCCATTGTTTGACTAGCCTTTTCATTGTTTGTGTTATTGTGATCTATTGGTAAGTTTATTTGATATTTACCGATAATAAAAAAAAATAAAAAATATATCAAGTGTAGGATTTAGGTTTAGAGTGGAGGGCCTACAAAACAAACAAAATATATTTACGAAACGTGTATATAAATCCCTCCAAATTAAGGTTTTTACCACCTTTCTGATTGATAATAAATTCCAAATGCATTTTAAAATATTATTCACTAAAATCTAAATAACGATGAGTAGGTACTAAGTATTTATTATAGAATTAAAATGACGTTAAAGGTTTGACTGACGTGTACTATTTACTAGTAGTACAATTGTTTGTCTTGTGACTTTCTTGTAGGGACTTTTCGGCATGGGATATTTGTGATGGAGATGTTTTTGTAGCGAGTTATTTTTGCCATGGGATTTTTTTGTAAGGGGGATTTTGGATGGGCTAAAACTAAGTGGGAATTTTTTTTCTGGGATTTTCTAACCGGACACCCTACTTAGGTAGGATATCAAAAAACTTCGTCCTGGCAAAAATTGTTAATTTTGAATATTAAATATGTCCAATTTTCTGAACGTTAAAGTGAGTTAAATACCTTTTATTACAAATGCAATTTCTTGTATGTATTAAATAAATAAAATAAAAATGTTCTTTGGCATGTAGACAAAGGTTTTTTTTTTATTTGAAAGAACTTTATGCCTCCGCTGGCGCTGGGTTTAATTCCCAGCGAAAGCATAAACATTTTTTCAATTTAAAAAAATATTAGTCTGCACACCGAAGACAATTTGGACTTAATTTTATAGATGTTATGTCAATTAACTGTGTTTAAAAATAGTCTATTATAAAATTTAACATCACATTTAAGATGTTTAAGCCTTAACTAGTTTCGTAGCTTCTTTAGCTTTTATTATCTTTAATAATATGTTTATTGAGCGATAAAATCCCGCTTTCTTAATAAATTGAGTGTTAGAGTTTAACTATTTTCCTTTTAATATAATATAGTAGAATATACTAATAAACTTCTATTATACAGAGTGTCTGGAAAAAGGAGGTCAATCCATTAACGATAATATTCCTTGAGCAAAAATAATATGACTTTTACAATGCCATTTTTCATTTTTGACCCTAATGTTCGATACGTCAAAGTTTAAATTTAAAAACTAATTTTTTTTTATAATTCGAGTAATTAATAAGATAAATTTCAAATTTGGTACATTGCTTCAACGAGTGACATCTCTTGAGAAAAAAAAACAAAAAATAATTTTCAAATAAGTATTAAAAATATTGCACAGGAAGAAAAAATAATAACTACTTGTTGTGTTTCACAAATTTAATCAGTTTCCTGACACGTGTTTCAGCCCTTTCGGGTCATTTTCAAAGGAGTACAAGAAGATACTCAGTATCAAGGACAGTGGCGTACAGATAAAAACCTGTAGTACTAAACCAGAAATAAAATTATTTTATTGCCCTATACCTACTAAGAACTTACTATTGCTCATCTTCTTTACATAACAGTAACACGGCACTGTTTTCACTCATTTTTAAGACAATAATCTATTATCATTTATTAAATAAATTTGATACCTTATAACAAGAAAATAAATATTCGAAACAAATTATCATAAAATTATGAATAGGTACATTAGCAACAAAAATAAAATAAAATTTTAAAAAAACAGTCTAAAAAATTGTTCGATATCGTATCCATGTATAAAATTGTTTTTGGTATCTTCTGATATTCTGGATTGCGCCCATAAGCCCCCTCCCCCCCCCCCCCCCCTCTTCCTAGATTTGCCAATGTGAATCACAAAATATACTACAATACTTATGCATTTTTTGGTAATAACGTAATGATAATTATTTAAAATCATTAGAAACACCAGGAGTATGAGTGTAATGACAAAATAATGAGGAATACCAAAAAAGTGACAATTATTGTTCAACTGTGTCAAGTCGAAAAGCAATGTTCCCCAAGAATACAGCAGGCTTAGTGATTCAATAACGCTTATTTTGAGTTATTGGGGGGGGGCTACAGCCCCAAAACCCCCTAGATTCGCCACTGAGTGACTGTGTTGCCCACCCGATCTCTGTAAACCTAAGTACTAGATGATGTGTCAATTCTCTTAACTTGTTGGGCTACTATACTATAAATCTATTATGTCCAGTGACGTAAGTGTGTAAGGGTCCGTTAATTAAAAAGCGGCACTATAAATAAGGCAAACACAAGTGTGTCAAATTCAGTGCCGCTCTGTCAAACTGTGGGTACTACGCCAATGAAATTAATTTTGACTTTATAGTACCGTGCGAGCAAAAATTATTTGCATCAAAGAGGGATTGGATTAAAAAACGTAGGGCTTGGGTTACATCACAATGATGTAGGGACGATATATCTAACCAATCTAGTCATATTTTCGAAAGTGCTGACCAGCATCTCTGGAGAAATGTTATACCACATTCTTGGATAATCCTTTCTTGTTATTGAGGAGCTCGCCTTAATATATAGAGATAGCAATAAAAGTTTATTTATAGTGTTTTAGGAAAGTAGATTGATGCAATTTGAAATTTTTTTCAAATCTCAATAGTTCTTGAGAAAAAATGAAAATTAATCTGGATATAGGTGGTTTTGACCGCAAAGCCTTAAATAATCTCAACAAAAAACAATTAAAACGCTAGGAAACATATTTTTATTATAAGACTGGAACACAAAACATGTTTTTATTATGAAAACTCCACATACATAACAAAAAAAAACAAAAGAAACATAAAATATTTATATAGGAAGAGCAGCTTCTAAATGAGGAAAAACGAAGTAATCCATAACAGTTAAACAAGGTGATCTAGTTGGGAATTCAATGTCTGATCGAAAACTGATCAATCTGTCGTCCAAAAAATTGCGTAAGTAGTTAATAGTTTCGGCGGCTGTATGGGCGGTTGCACTGTCCTGTTGAAAATATCCAAAACGTAGTTCGTCGTTCCGTAAAGCCCATTGTGTGATTTGTTTAAGAAATTGGAAAAATTTGCGATGAATCACATGACTTGTAACGACTGCCAAAGATGAGGGAATAACTGATTAATTGTTAATTCAAGTAGTTACTGACACCAACAGGTATTAAGCTCTACGGCTAAGCATTACGTCCTTACATGCAAGGCCCTCTTTGATGCAAATAGTTTTTGCTTGCACGGTATAATAGCTACAATAACTGATTATTTCCATATTTAAAGTGTTCATTTTAGAACAGAATTAGCGTCAGCAAACTGAAATATCAGGTAATAAAACTCTTAATGCTACAAACTACTCTATAATAATTGATTTTTATGACAAACGTTTTCTGGATAGTTGCGTTCATCTAATTTGCAGTAGAAACTTCTAATCATATAAATCCAAACAATCATCAACTTTGTAGTTCGCAGTTGAACGAATCCTATAAGTATCAGCTTTAATCATGAGTCTTGTATAAGAGCAATTACCTAACTGTATAACAATCAGTTTGAGACAGAAATTAACGGTTTATAATATAATGAAATTGCTGGTACTATAATATATACTTATAGGTAGGTATTCCTTGTTGAGGAAGCGACCTATGCTATATCCTTGTTGTTTAAATTTCAAAAATAAAGCTTGTTAATAGGACTTACCTTTTTTCCTGGAAAAAGGAGTGAACCTTTCTTATCGACATTTATAACGTCCATAAACAAAAGTCGTTAATAATTTTTTTTATCGAAATTGATAAAACTTTAAGAAAAACAAAAAAAAATGGTAATAAAGGTGGGCGCCTACACGATACCCAATTTGGCAAAGGGAAAAGGAGTGGGGTGTGCAAAAAAGAGGGACTACACCAGTAGCAGCTGGTAATAATTAAATGAGGTATAGGGCCAAAATATCAAATCAAAAAAAAATCTACAGTGTGACCAGTACAGTCCGCATCATATGGGATTCTTTATTATTAATAGCTTTATTCGAAATTGGACTTTGGCATCAAGTTCTGAAAATGAAGCAAAAAATTAGTAGTCACACACAGTGATTCGCATTATCTGTCAAATTTTCTTTTTTTTCAAAAAATAATTCAAAAGTAGGGTTAGTTCTGAAAATATCGAAAAAAGTTATTGGAAAAAGTTTTTTTAAATGCAGTTTCTAGCCACATGCAAAATTTCAGCTGCAAGATAATTTTGATTTTTTTACCCACCACTAAAATTTATTTTCCACTTAATTAACACTTTACCGATGACACTGTGTTCTTTTTTGACTCAATTAAGGTGTATTACTTTCAGACACAAATTACGTTTTCAAAAATCCTTATTTTATGAAGTTACCTTATACATTTAATATGTCGCTACTTTAAAGAAAATGTATCTGAAATAAAGAATTGTCAAAACTAAGAAGTTTTATGTAGGTTGCGTTAAGTCTTGCAAAAGTGGTGCAATTAACAAAACATGGGTAAAAAATCAAAATTATCTTATGCAGCTAAAATTTTGCATGTGTGCTAGAAACTGCATTAAAAAAACTTTTTCTAATTACTTTTTTCGATACTTTCAGAAATAACCCTATTTTTGAATTATTTTGTGGAAAAAATTTTAATTTGACAGATAATGCGAATCACGTGACTACTATTTTTTTTCTTAATTTTCGTCTCGATTGAAGCAGAACTTCATGCCAAAGTCAAATTTCGAATAAAGTTATTAATAAAAAAAAAATCCCATATGATGCGGACAAACTGTAGATATTTCGCAGAAACATCTAAATCCGTCTCCATTCAAATCCAAATTAATTTATTTGAAATCTTTCTATTTATCAAAACAATATTAGAAGCTACACATAATCACAATATACCTAAAAATGTACGTACGTACGCGGTGCATGCATTTTCTTGCACTCTATAATTAAGTTTCCCCCAAGCGCCCTGTTTAAAACAAATTTAGTTATTTAGTGACCAAGCTGACATGTGGGGGTTGAACTTTCCCCTAAGTAAGATTTTAACCATCTGTATATATAATTGTGTGTTGGTTTTTCGCCACAAATTGTGTTCCGATTTTTGCGATAGGTCATTGCGCTGCCATATGCTTTGTAAATAATTACTTTATATTGAAAAGATTGCACGGTATAGGCAGCGGCGGCTCATATAGTACAGCCATAGTGCCATTGTCTTATCTACCTACCTGTACAGTGAAGGTACACCAAACAATTTATTCATACACATAATTATTACTTTGTATCCAGACGTTTAATTCTTTTTGCATAAAATAGAGAGAAACAGATATAATAACCCACAAAAAATATATCTCCCTCTTTTACAGGCTCATAAGAAATTTTGTGTCCTGGCCGGATCCCCAAATCAAGCCGCGATTGGCGGATTTCACGTGCTTTATTTTGTCTAGCCTGCTAGTAGTACCAATCGGGTTAGTTCTTCTTCTTTGCTACCGGCACCAGGCGGCAGTTGTTTGTAATATGATTTTCCCTGTGGAAATATTATGGTTAAAATATATTTCTATCATAATCTAATTATTATTGTTGTAGTTGTACCTACGTTAGGTGTTAGATTAGGTAGGTGTGTTATCCTGGGTTAGATTGGTTAGTTTGTTTAAAAAATAATTCACATTTTCTTTATACAATACATGACAGCAACGCAACGAAATTCGCTAGACCGTTTTGTAGTGATAATATCACGGTAATTTAGCCAATAAAAAATAAAAGTTAATGCTACGCATAGCGTTATAGCGATCATTGAATACTCACAGTAATTAACGAGTTCTATTGGGGGTGTAATCTGGTTTTATATACTGTATTAGTTCCGACTGGCAGTTGTAATGAAACTTGACATTAAACATAATAATATTTGCTTGCTACGGTTAATAAACCATATACTTACCACTAAAAATCAGTATTGTAGTTCTCAAAAATTTAAACAGCTTCTACTTAGTGTGATATTGTTCTTGTCGTTTAACATGCATATGATTATCTATTTTATGCAACATGGTTTACTGAGATCGTAAAATGTGTCCATAGATTATAAAATCCAATAGGTTGTGCGAAATAAGAATCTTCTATTTTCTATTGCTTTATCTGACATGCAAAGTTTAAAAAAACTTAAAGACAAAGTAAAAATAATTTAATTGAAACAGATATTGGTACGATCAATTGAATTCAAATTCAGACAGGACAGCTAGAAGACTCCGAACAACGATGTGACCTGCGCAACAAATACGTTAAAACTAATAATACGAACCCCCACCAACGTCTTGGTGGATTATAGGTTCTAACGGATACAATTCGTTTTTGGGGACGCTGATCTGCTTTCTTTATTGTAGAGAAAGTGCTTTACTGGGAACAAAATGCGTCGCATTGAGAAGATACAATTTGTTTCTTAACAAAACTGCTGTATTAAAAGTAGTTCATTATTTAACAAAACTGTGCTGCTAATGGAACTGATTACTACCAATAAAAACTCTATTCTAGCAAATCTGGAATTTATATGACACTAAAGCGGGTTTGATACACTACCAGTTTATTTAATATGGGTTAATAAAAAAATAAGCTCTCAATTCAATACAAACTATGTCTTAGCAAACGTGTTGTATTAGATCATTTTCCTCAGTGCATCTGTTTCAATTATCACCAGCTGCCTTTGGTTAGAGGGTAGAATGAATCTTTAAATTTTATTAAAGTTATTTATTACAGAACACTGAAAAGAAACAAATTTCCAAAAAAACAATAGAATGAATATACACATACCTTAAAAAAGCAATAAAAAAGGAATAATGTAACATGTTTAAACTAATTCCTAAAAGTACATTATTTCATATTTTTAGAGGGTTTGTAAAGCAGGGTTAATTTTTTATTAATAGTTCATTGGTCTTTGACTATTAAAGATTAAGATCACACGTGACCACTAATGTATTTGGTGAGTCATAATAAATACCCATAGTAATTATTAATAAAAAATAAAGTTTAAACTTGAAGCATTTATTTTACTATATTACCCAACTAATTATTAGAAGAAACGAACTAATGTGAGAAAGTTTTTGTTAAATTATATGGTTTATAATTCGTTTCTGTATAAATAAATTTGTCTACTTTGTCAGTGCGGTCAGCTTATTATAGTAATAAACAGCTTTTTCTGTCAGCACACCATTATGAGCTTTATAATTGTCAGTTTTACAAATTTATATTTAGCTACATTAAATTCTATGGGTCGGTAAACGAGTTTGTTTATAATGTTTGGTTTAAAATTATTATTTTAAATCAAATATTAAAAAGAATTTAGGACTATTATTAGTTATTTATTTAAATTTTAAATTATCTTTCGGACTTCCTAAATAACCGATCAAGAATCAACAAGTTATTATTTAAAAAAAATATTTTGTTTTAGCATCAAAAATTAGTATTATTAATATTTATGTTTGTTACTTTTCTCTATACAGTGTGACCAGTAAAGTTTCTCATCATATGTTTTTTTTTTATTAATGTAGCTTTATTCGAAATTTGACTTTGGCATCATAATTCAAAAGTGGGGTTATTTCTGAAAGTATCGAAAAAAGTTATTAGAAAATTATTTTTTAATGCTGTTTCTAGCCCACATGCAAAATTTTAGCTGCATAAAATAATTTTGATTTTTTACCCATATTTTGTAAATTGCACCACTTTTGTAAAATAAGACTTAACGCAACCTACATAAAACTTCTTAATTTTGACAATGCTTTATTTCAGATACATTTTCTTTAAAGTAGCGCCATATTAAATGTGTGTTTTTCTATAAAATGAAAATTGGGCTATTAAAATTTGGTCGCACGTGATGCAAAGTTTATTTGTTTTTGACCCTGTATAAGGTAACTTCATAAAATAAGTATTTTTGAAAACCTAGTTTGTGTCTGAAAGTAATGCACCTTAATATTAAGACAAAAAAGAACAGTGTCATCAGTAAAAAGTGTTCAATAAATGGAAAATAAATTTTAGTGGTGGGTAAAAAATCAAAATTATCTTATGCAGCTAAAATTTTGCATGTGTGCTAGAAACTGCTTTAAAAAAACTTTTTGTAATAAATTTTTTCGATATTTTCAGAAATAACCCCATTATTGAATTATTTTTTGAAAAAAGATTAAAATTTGACAGATAATGCGAACCACGTGACTACTATTTTTTTGCTTAATTTTCATCTCGATCGAAGCAGAACTTGATGCCAAAGTTAAATTTCGAATACAGCTATTAATAAAAAATATCCCATAATATGATGCGGACTTTACTGGTCACACTGCATGTTTGGTATACGGACCAGCCAAAACGAACAACTTGCCTAAAACGCATTCTTTTTAAAATAAATGTTTTTCTTTGTGCTCATTGCTAGCCATTTTGTTGCCACTTTTCATTTGAAAACTCTACGTCACTCTGTTCTGTTAATTAGTGTAATAAAATGATTTATGTGTCATCACTTCAGGAATTTATCTATGCTAATAATCACAGCATAGCTATAGTAAAACTTTTATAAAACCATTAAACATTACAATGAAACAGCAGATCGCGTTTTTCTTGTCATCCAATTTTATTACCTTAAAACAAAATGTTAATTATAATTTGGTTAAAGTTTATGAAATAATTGAGGTAGTTATAGGTACGTCAGCAATTTAGTAAATTTTTATTAGGCAGGGACGGTCGTAATTAACAGTTTAACTGCACGTGGTTCTGCAGTTTTACATTTTGCTGCTCTTAAACGGTCTATACAGACTGTCCGAATATTTCGTAAGTATTTTTAAGGGGAGATTCCACTAATAAAAATACTGGAATAAGTTCATATTATGAATATAGGTCCTAAGAAGTTAAATAAAAATTATTACTTTCAGACACAAACTTCGTTTTTAAAAATACTTATTTCATGAAGTTACCTTATACAGGGTCAAAAACAAATAAAATTTGCATCACATGCGACCCAATTTTAATAGCCCAATTTTGATTTTGTAGAAAAACACACATTTAATATGGCGCTACTTTAAAGAAAATGGATCTGAAATAAAGCATTGTCAAAACTAAGAAGTTTTATGTAGGTTGCGTTGAGTCTTATTTTGCAAAAGTGGTGCAATTTACAAAATATGCTGGTAAAAAATCAAAATTATCTTATGCAGCTAAAATTTTGCATGTGGACTAGAAACTGAGATACTTTCAGAATTTATTTTATATTTATTTTTGAATTATTTTGTGGAAAAAAATTTAATTTGACAGATAATGCGAATCACGTGACTACTATTTTTTTGCTTAATTTTCATCTCGATCGAAGCAGAACTTGTTGCAAAAGTCAAATTTTGAATAAAGCTATTAATAAAAAAAAATCACATATGATGCGGACTTCACTGGTGACACTGTATAGAATCTCCCCTTCAAATTTGAATTATACGGACGAAATTTTTTGACACTCTGTATAGGTATACAAATAACCTAAATTTATCATTATTTGCCCGAGCGTTCGTCCATTTGCTGGATGCACGTCGACCAGTTTTGGCCCATTGTGCTTACCCTACTTGGTCTTACACCCACTCATTTATCCCAGCCCCTTGAACTAGTTTGGGTAGGTCAGCAGTGTAGAGTGTCAGTATATCCTCTGGTTCTAGCCTTGGTTGTACGAGTATTTGGTGTTTTTGTTTACTTATGTGCTCTATGGTTTTCCCCTCTCGTATGCATAGCCTGATGCAGCTTAGGTATCCGTCTTACAGTTGCATATGAAACAGGTGCTTCTAAACAGCCATGACGTGTCCTATCAGAATTCCTGTGATAGTTCTTAGCTGGTTTCTGCTCATCAGAAGTCACTGTCTTACTAGTTTCGTGTCAGGATCCCCGATGAAAGATTTGCTATGGTTTAATACCTGTCTGTTGTTCCAGTGGATTTTGTAAGCATTTTTTGTCCAAACTTTTATGGCATTCTGTACTGTACATTTTCAAACTTGCGGTTCTGGACCTATGAATGTATTTTCGAACCTTTTTTTATAAGTTCGTTAGGCTTTTTATTTCCTGCAATACCATCATGTCCATTGCCATTCTAGTATTACTTTGTTAGTTTTTGCCAGGGCCACAAGTTCCTCTTCGCATTCATAGACCAGTCTAATAGCGTTTTCGATTTACTGCTCTCGCGCACTCTGAGAGTGCTCTCCCCGAGATTTGCGTGTTCGGTTATCAAAATCCACTGCTCTCACTCGGAGTAGTACGTTCGATTTACAAATTTGGTTACTCTGAATCCGTTTGAGAGTGCTCTTTTTCGATCTGAAAATTTTTACAGAGTAGAGAAGCAGCGCTTGCGCAGAACCGTAAACCACCACAATTTTCTGTACTTTTGTTGATGTGTAATCTCGTTTGTTGCGTTTTCTGTGTTTGTTTTTCGTCCAGTTCGATGAATATTGTATATAATATGTCATAAACGTGCTCAAATAGATTTAAATTTGAAAATTAACTGTTTATTGTTGTGTGTTGGCATCTGTCAAATTTTCAAGCGCAATCACGTTCAATTTACACTCCGTCCGAGGGCAACCGCCTTCGGAGTGACAGCAAATCTCGGGCCGATCGATGACGTCACAGAGCGCTCTCGGAGCACTCTCGGAGTTGTAAACCGAAAACGATGTTAGTGTCACCTCGTTCTAAATTTATCATACTTTAAAAAGTATGTTAATTAGTAATGAAAGCAATTAAATAACTTATACATTTTTGTGCTTTACTATGTGTGCCTCAGAAGTGGGACTTAATATATATTATAACTATACAATATGTATCATTATTCCTAACCATGAAGATATGAAATAAATTTAACCAAATAAATAACAATTGAAATAAATTGGTTGCCACCACCAAATGTGTGTTTTTGACTGGTTATATTTGGTTAGTAGGTACAAGATTATTCGAATCACATGCCTTATAATACTCGATGCTTGTTGAGGATTTCCAAAGACCAATTTTCGAATCAATATCCGCATCCTCAGTCAATTTACTCCCCGACGTCGCTGATTCTAGCGATTGGCGCGACTATATGCAAGTTGGGGTGACTGGCAGTATCTGTCGGCATTTGCCCCTCGGCATAAACCCCATTTAAAACGCGGCAAATTTCAATTTGGACCCTAAAGTTACCCAACCAAATTATCCTTCAATTGGGTTTAGGAAATAAATAAAGACATTCTGCGACAAGGTGGTTAGCAAATTGGAAATGGATTAGGGGTGGGTATTTGTTTTTGCATCGTCACGCCCAGATTTTACTTTGTTTAATATCAAATAATTATGAATGGGCTTTCTGCCCTCTTCTGTTGTCTGCTCAAATTCCATTAATTCCTTTATAGAAATTTAGAAAAAGAGATGTTGCGACAAATTAAGAGCCATGTTTAATGTGTATAATCAATCATCAGTCATAGACCTAATGAAAACTTATTACCTATATGTTATGAAGGTGTTTGTATTAAATATTTTGGTCTCACTTACAACATCATTCATGATTTTGATGTTAATTTTGCTTTGAAATTATTTTTCATTTTCTAGTATTTACTGTCCCTTCTTCATTCCTTTAATATAATTGACTCACCTTATCTGTTCATATTTAATCATATATTATTTTTAGGTATTGTTTGTTATCATTAATATTTTTAATTGTTCCCTTACGAAGAATAGATGATTTGCATTCTTTTCTAGCGCCGTGCGAGCAAAAACTATTTGCATTAAAGAGAGCTTGGATTAAAAAACGTGGGGCTTGGTTGATAGATCACAATGATATGGGGACGATATAGATAGGTATCTAACCAAATCTAGGTTAAAATTTTGTCAAATTGATATTATGACATGATATGCCAAACTAATGAGTAATAAAATAAGTAGACAAATACAAATTTATTTTTGTTGTTTACAGAATTAACAAAGTAAGAATATACAGAAAGAAAAAGAAAAATAATTACATAAATTGCTGAAATTGGCCACCGCCATGCTCCAAGCGTAAATTCACACGTCTCTTCATATTTTCGAAAGTGTTGACCAGCATCTCTGGAGAAATGTTACCACATTCTTGGATAATCCTTTCTTGTAATTGTTCTAAATTTGCAACTGGTGTTTTAAATGAGGAAAAACGAAGTAATCCATAACCATTAAACAAGGTGATTTAAATCTAATAGGACCAACAATTCTTTTTCGGGAAACAGCTGCAGACACCAATTTTTTGAGTGTGCAATGAACTCTACAAAAAAATGGGGATTTTCACTAGTCCACATGCGTATATTCTGAGAATTCACATAACCGGAGAGGTGGAACCAGGCTTTACCCGAAAAAAATATCAGGTCTAATAAATCATTTCTTTCCAATAAATTTTGGGTAAACCATTGAGAATAATTCCTGCGTCTTTCAAAATCTGCGGCTTGTATTTCTTGAAATACTTGCACTTTATAAGGAAATAAATTTAGCTGCTTCTTAAGAATAGTCCTGCATGTTCCATAAAACCTTCCCACTTCTTGGGACAGGCGTCTTATACAATTTGTTGGCGTATTTTGCATTAGGTATTTCACGAACGTTTGCAACAAGTTCAAGTTCTTCTGTTCTTACAGACGGTCTTCCCGATCCTTTTTTGTGTTGTATAGAACCTGCTTCCCTAAACACAGCCATGGTTCTTTTCAGGCAATGATAAAAATCCCCAGCAATAAAAGCAATGTTAGGAAAATGTTCGTGAAAATCGTCCATGCACAAACCCGGATTGTATTGCCACTTACCATTTACTCTAACCCCATTTTGAAAATACGCTTCAACCATGAATGTTTTGTGCTGTTCCGTAAAGCCCATTGTGTGAATTGTTCAAGAAATTGGAAAAATTAGCGATAAATCAAATTACTTGTAACGACTGTCAAAGATGACGGAATTACTGATTGATTGTTACTTCAGGTAGTTACTGACACCCAACAGATATTAAGCTCTACGGCTAAGCATTACGTCCTTAGATGCGAGGCCCTCTTTGATGCAAATAATTTTTGCTCGCATTGGTATTTGGGTTAATTGCTTGATTAAATTTGTTGTTTTTGTATAAATATAGATTTTCCATTCATATTTTCTTCATATTAGACGTTTGAGACCCGTTTAGGTTTGTAGTAGGTACTTTCTTTAGTTGATCTACAGATATTATGGGACTGCTTAATGTTAAAATATAGATATCACTTAAAAATTATTGATGAACTTTCTAAGCTTCCATGTGAAGTAATAATTAGGCATTTACAAGAGAAATCATCGGCATGGGACCAGTAATTCTTCTATAGTATCTTCGCTTTTAACGTAAAACAATTTAAACCACCACAAGTTAGCTGCATTATCGCTTTTTCTTTAAACATGCACACAACGATAGCCTTTTCTGCAGATAGCACTGCTTTCAAATAGTTGGCGTTGCTAAACTACTCGACAATTTGTATTTTGTTTCGACTCGCAGACATCATGTGGTCGTGACGTGGTCGACAAATTACTCTTTCCGAGTGTTACGTGACGCGATCTGGCTCTTTGATCTCGCCGTCAGTCTGCGCGACGTGGGAGGAGAGAGAGTCAAAGGCGCGACGACCCTCTTAAATATTTCATAAATAATGTCATGACCATTGCGACATAATGTATGCGGTGCAATTGTGCAATAACAATAGTTAGATAAATGTGAACTGCGTGATGCGATCAGATAAAAGCTACAGCAAATAATAAACAATATTGAGGTAAGTATTCAGAACTGTGTTCATTATTGAAACTGGAATATTGCCTGTTGTCTGTCTGTAGTTCGTAAATTGGCATTGCTCTAAACCTGCATGCTGGTGCAAATCGACAATCATTAAAGGCTCAAGTACATGGGGCGAGTTTACAAACAGGCTGGCTTTCTCACAAGCAACTCGTAAACTAGTCCAGTGTACTCGATGCACTCGCTCCGTTAGCTCCTTGTAAAAATGGCCTGAAAAAAGTTGAACTGCCGGCGACTACACACGCCACTCGCTGGCTTTTGAGCGAGCTAGCTTGTAAACTAGCCGCGTGTACTCACAGTAGCTAGTGCACAAGTGACTAGTAGCATTCAAAAATTTCTTTTTTTCAATTTTTTGTAAATCCGTTCTGTAGACATCTTTAACGGACTTGATTTTAGACTTAAGCAGCTTCGCATCCATTTCGCCTAACAACTGATTTTCTTTCAGCTCAGACATAAGTCGTTTAAAACTCGTATCCCTCAATGATTTGTTGCTGTAGTCTTTATCTTTAATGCTCCACAATGTAGGAAATTGTTGGTACACTTGTAAAAACGATGAAAAGTTACTCGTGTTCAACTTCACTTTGACAACAGGGTCTAGGTAAGACACTGCAAGGAAACCACCAATATAATGGTTTAGTAAATTTTCACAATTCTAATCTAACAGCTTACGACAACATGTGGCTTCTACACGCCAGCTAGTTGGCTATTGAGCAAGTGGAAAATTTTGTGTGTACTCGACTACTATAGCGCACTCGCCGACTCGCCGGCTTTTTACCAGCCGGCTGTAGCTTGTAAACTCGCCCCGTGTACTTGAGCCTTAAATTGGCATTGCTCTAAACCTGCATGCTGGTGGAAATCGACAAACATTAAAGGCTCAAGTACGCGATGCGAGTTTACAAGCTACAAGCCGGCTCACAAGCAGCTCGTAAACTGGTCCAGTGTACTCGATGCACTCGCTTCGTTAGCTGCTTGTAAAAACGGCCTGAAAAGAGTTGAACTGCCGGCGACTACATACGCCACTCGCCCACTCGCAGGCTTTTGAGCGAGCTAGCTTGTAAACTAGCCACGTGTACTCACGTAGCTTATGCATAAGTAGTGACTAGTATAGCATTCAATTTTTTGTAATTCCGTTCTGTAGACATCAAATAGGACTTGATTTTAGACTTAAAGGCTCAAGTACACGGGGCGAGTTTACAAGCTACAAGCTGGCTGGAAAAAAGCCGGCCAGTCGGCGAGTGCGCTAGTAGTCGAGTACACACAAAATTTCCCACTTGCTCAGTAGCCAACTAGCTGGGGCGTGTGTTGTCGTATAAGCTTAGGATTGTGAAAATTTACTAAACCATTATATTGGTGGTTTCCCTGCAGTGTCTTACCTAGAACCTGTTGTCAAAATGAAGTGGAACACGAGTAATATTTCATTGTTTTTTACAAGTGTACCAACTATTTTCTACATTGTGGAACATTAAAGATAAAGACTACAACAACAAATCGCTGAGGGATACGAGTTTTAAACGACTTATGTCTGAGCTGAAAGAAAATCAGTTGTTAGGTGAAATAGATCTGAAGCTGCTTAAGTCTAAAATCAAGTCCGTTAAAGATGTCTACAGAACGGATTTACAAAAAATTGAAAAAAGGAATTTTTGAATGCTACTAGTCACTTGTGCACTAGCTACTGTGAGTACACGTCGCTAGTTTACAAGCTAGCTCGCTCAAAAGCCAGCGAGTGGCTTGTGTAGTCGCCGGCAGTTCAACTTTTTAAGGCCGTTTTTACAAGCAGCTAACGGAGCGAGTGCATCGAGTACCTACCTACAGTGGACTAGTCTACGAGCTGCTTGTAAAAAAGCCGGCTTGTAGCTTATAAACTCGCCCCGTGTACTTGAGCCTTAAGCAGCTTCGCATCCATATTTGTTATGTAGGTATTATGGAACTATTATATTTAAAATTTTTTAATATTTTCCTTTATGATGTATTGGCGTTTCCAAATTATTTTCATTTCTAGTGTACATGTTGTGGGTAATTCTAAATTCATTTTTTCATATAAATAATCTGGTTTTTTAGTAGAAATTATTTTATGAATAAATTTTATGAATTTCAAGTCTAAACTCAAGTTTTATAATATTAGGTACCTACGTTGTCTATATAGGTTGGAGTAACATGGTCGTATTTTTAAAGGCTAGTCGAAAATCTTATACAATTATTTTGTAATATTTGTAAGTTTTGATGGTTTTTATAATATAAATTTTTATGATATTTATATAATATTATCATAATCTAAATCACTTAAAATAATAGAATTTACAAGCCTTAATTTTGTATCAGTGTTTAAGTACAATTTACATTTATTTAAAATTTTAATAAGCATTTTTTATTTTGTTTTTTATGAGCATCAAAGGTCAAATTCATTGATCAAAAACGATACCAAGATTTCTGCGGAATGTTACTAACGGTATCGCATAATTATTTATACTTAGTAATTTTGACATCAGTGTTGATTATGATTTTTGAATGAATAGATTTTGGACCCATTAAAACTAAACTGGTTTTGTTTTCATTAAGTTTTAAGCCAGCCTTTATCACTTTGGAAACATTAGAAAGATCTTCATTAATCAATAAAATCCAATGCAGATGATCATTTTTTATTTTGTGATATAAGTTATAATAATAATAATAATAAGTTTATTTAAAATTTAATTATATAATAAATATGTTTATGTTGTCTTCGATAAACTTATTCTTCAATCCCCTGAAGCTGAGCTTGTTATTAGCAAAAGCTAATAGAACACCACATTATAGGAATAATGATTTAAATAATTTAATAAGTAAAAGTAATTCTGCTGGAAATGTCTTACATCTGCAATAGCTTAGTGATTGCTATTAAGTATTTGGCGACTACCAGTACCTACCAATAATAGGTTGCTAAAATAATCTCACTGTAACGACTTATATCATCAGCTTTCTAAATGGCACTTTCAAATTTAATTTTAGTATTAACCCTATCTTACTACGATATCATATTAAACTTTTCAATAGGACCACTAGAAGTTGTGCGTGTTAGAAAAATTGTAATAATATATAGGCTCCCTAAAACTATTTCATGGCTTTTAACCAGTTATCTGCCAGTTACTCTTTCGATCTTTATATTGTACTATCTTAAACTAATCAGGCATTCTTACAAGCAGCTACCGTTAACCCGTACTCTTTTCTTCTCACTATGGATTTAAGCAGAATCATCGTTGATGAGTATCCTCATAGTAACGAACCAAAGAGCGCAGGCAGCATCAAAGAACTTTATCTAAAATATCAGCCGCTGTCAAGACTGAGCCGCAATTATATGCCGGCGCCTGCCTTATTCGACCGCATTATCGTCATTATATAAAAGTCATCATCATTATTTTCTGGACTACCTAGCTTTCTAAACGGCCGCTAGTCACCGTCTGCTGTATAGGGTTCAACTCCATCGATATGTTTTTAGGTACTTTTTTGTCCATTAGGCAGATCATTTAGATAAAGGAGTGTCATATGTTTAATGATTATGAGAAACCTAAGACGATCAGTACTTAATTATTTTTTTTTAATTTATCGGGCGAAGATTTCGCAAGAAGAAACAAAAAATGAGGACTCAGTTTCCCGATATCCAAGTTTCTAAAGAACCCCGCACTTCTCTTATGGAAAATGGCCCTCGGTTACATTTTCTAAATTTTTAGTATGTTGTAGAGAATGCCATTCTGATCAAAAGTGTTCATGGCCACAACAATATCTGCCGACCAGTTTTTGAGATACATTGTGTCCAAGTTGCAAAATATGAATTCTCAATACATTATACTTTCGTAGTTTATAATATTAATTCGTTTTGTTTTTCTAAATTTTTGTTGGCCCTGTCGTAGATAGGATAGAATACTATAAAAATAGTTTAAATTTTTTTATTATATACCGGGTGAGTGACGAAAATTATTTAATATTTTTTGTTAAATCATTCTATTTTCAGCATTAAATTGAATGTTAACAAAGTAATACTGTAGATGACATTAGATTGGAGCAAGCTATCAGAATTTATATTATTTATATTTATACAGGGTAACTCAAAAAAGTTAATATTTTTTTTATTAGTTTTTAAAGAAATTTTGTGGTTATTTCTTTATGTACTACTTGTCGCTTATCGTATAATTTCAAATATATATAATTATCAAGGTTATACAGGGTGTTTCCGATGATAAGAGAGAAAAATAACATAAAAATGCATGTATTTATAAATCACCCGGTATAATAAAAATGGATCGATTAAATTTCGTTATTTTTTAATATTTTTTGCTTGAAGTGTCTTACTTACTTGTTTACTATTGATTTACCTTTTCCTATGACCAGTTCTGGAGATATACAGCGTCGAACAGACTCAAAAAATAAGCAAATAAATTAACAATTTTTTTAAAATTTCAATAAGTTCATTTTATGGTTAAAAATAAATATATTTAATGCTATACAGGGTGTTTCGAATAATTAGGGACCTACTTGTTATTTTTGGATAAAATAATTTGGATATAATAAATAAATTGTTCATAGTTTTTATATATATTTCTTATTTGCAATACAGTGTTAGAATACCCTAATTATTCGAAACACCCTGCATTAAATATATTTATTTTTAACTATAAAATGAACTTACATAACAAATTTTATTGAAATTTAAAAAAAATTGTTATTTTATTTGCTTATTTTTTGAGTCTGTTCGACGCTGTATATCTCCAGAACTGGTCATAGGAAAAGGTAAATCAATAGTGTATTGAGAATTCATATTTTGCAACTTGGACACTCTGTATCTCAAAAACTGGTCAGCAGATATTGTTGTGGTCATGAACACTTTTGATCAGAATGGCATTCTCTACAAAATACTAAAAATTTAGAAAATTTAACCGAGGGCCATTTTCCATAAGAGAAGTGCGGGGTTCTTTGTGACTATTTTAAAAAGTTAGGATATCTAATCTATCGATTTGTTTGTAGATTTTTTAGATGAAATCATGCCATACTTTCCTAGCCCGATTCCGTAAACAAATCTGATCACGATAGCGCTATTTAATCTATATTGAAACGATATAGGTATATAGGACATAATGTCTATTCAATGACCCCTGGCCGTTACGTCATATTCTCCATATTTGCGGTACGTCGCAAATTAATTCAGTCAGTTTGACTTACCGGTGGTAAAGGTTAGGTTAGAATTTTTCTTAGACTTGATCTACATAAAAACGGATGCATGTGAACAAGTAAAATAAAAGCGCGTTTTTTAAATTTTTAATTATTATTTTTATACCGTTAATGAAGTCGGAAATAAGTAGTTTATTTAGGGTAAAAGGTGTCATGGGATGAAACATTTCCTTTTTGAAAATCAGTATAAAATATTTAATAAATTTAAATTTACTGAAAAATAAATAAAACTCATTTTTATAAAATTTAAAATTGAATCATAGATTTTTTGCCTAGTGCATCTCTAGGGCATCAGTCTGTAAATTTTGTTTCAAATATTTTCATCTTAATTATAAAATTATAAAGAAGAAAATATAATCAAAAATGACAACACAACAAAATACCGTTTTTTAATAAATAAAATAAATCATTTCTTCAAGAATCATCATGTTTGTCCAAGTTAGTATTCTTATTATTAATCAAACCATTTCTCAAAGTTTTTCATATTCATCGAATCATGAGAATCAATAGATTTCAGGCCAGACTTGAATATCAAACTTGCATTATTCACAAATCCATTTTATGATCCAGCATGTAGAATAATATACTGTAGTACACTCCCACTAAACACAAATAGAACATTGACATTCTAAGAATGTTCTCTATAAGTCCTGAAAATGACAAAACATTCTAAGTATATTCTTAAGTATATTAAATACATGCATATTTTTTGATAATATTCTTGGAATGTTCTAGAAATATTCAAAAGAAATCTGCTTTCGTAGTATATAAATAGAATATTTTTGGAAATGTCCTTATAGAATATTCTTGGAATATTTTTATTGTAATATTCTGTATGTACTAGAATGTTCTAAGAGTGTTAACAATAAGTGTACTTTCCTGGCACCCAAATCGAATATTCTTGTTTAGCACTACGGCTATTCCTATACTTCCTTCTTACATTCTACAGCAAGTCTGAAAAATACTCTCCCTCCCAAATATTATCATAGAATGTTCGCAATTAAAAAAAAATTCTATGCACATTCTTATAACATTCCCCGGAACATTTTCTGTATTGCCGGTAAAAAAGTACTAAAAATAATATACTAAGAATATATATTATACATTCTTTCCTAGAAAATTACCCTTTAAATATGGTAGGAACATTTTTTGCTCTTGTAAGATTTCCTACCGGCCCCGAGGAGTGTACTGTAAATGTTCCTAGAATATTCATTGGTATATTCCTAGAAATGACATTAGCATATTCTCTTACGCCTATAACGAATATGCTAAGAATTTTTCCAAAAATATGATATACATGTAGTAGTAAGAATATACGATTTTACATTCCAAGCACATTTAAATCACGTGAAAACACCTTGCTGTAATTTATTTATAGCATGTTCTATGGATGCGCCTAGATCATTTAGAGAACATTCTTAAAATTTTTCAATCTACATATTAGGGAAAATAAAAATTAATTGAAAAAAACTAGACTAATACCTACTACACTACTACTAATGGTACTAAGTATAATATACAGATAGGTACAAAGAAACGCGAAATTTTTACAAAAACAAATTACCTACGAAACGTTTGTTTTTTTATTGGCTTTCAAAATAACTAATTCTTCCAAATATTTGTCAGATAGAGCATGTTTAAAGGAATTGAATTACATACTAGAGTAATAATCTTAGCAGACTTTTTTAAACTATATATTAATTAATCTTGCCAACTTTGCCTAAAAGACCCCTTTATGGTATTGTAGGTTTCATCCAAAAAAACAGGTTTGAAGGGAAATTGAGGGTTGCCGTTATTCTTAAATTTTCTTTAAAATTCTACTCGTTTTTGGGATATATGGGGTTGTTCTATTCAAAAACGCTGTGATACAGTACACATACGCCATTTATATTTTAATTTTTTTTAACAGTTCGCTAATGAACCAGTTGATATTTTAACACCATCAATGATTAAGGTTTAGTTGTATTGAATATTGAGCGAATGATAACGTGTTCACCTGCTCTATACATCCCATAAATACGCTCTCTTATAGCATGTTTATGAATTTCGTGAAGTTGTCAACCACGGGATGACAAAATAGCTACATTATTGCGATACTTAAAATCTACATCCTTCTCTATCCTCTTTGGCTTAATTCGTTGGATTGTTAAACACGAAGCTCCTAAACCATCAGAAACTCTCTGAAACAGATAGGTATGTATAATAAAATTGCAATATATTTTTCATGTTTATTATTTATGTTTTCACAATTCCTGCTTTATTATATATATTATCTAATTATCTAGTAAACTGCGTTAAAGGTTAAAAAGGCTTTCCGGCATCTTTGAAAATAATCAAATAATTTTAAAATTAATGCTTGTTCTTTTTCACAATACCGTGACATTTTTGAAATACTTAATGTTGATTAAAAATGTCACCGTCAAAAATGACTATAAAATTTGTCAAATTATACGACATTCATTATTGACGCAAATTTGCTATCTCACCTATAGCTCACGAATGTTAGAAAGATAAGCATATAACGTATGTAAAATTAAAGGTACCTATAGTAGGTCATATACTTCTTTTATAAGTCCTATCCTGTGGCATAGGTAGGTAAGTATTATTCCATGCAATAATAATGGTACAAATAACAACAACGTTAGATATAAAATTTAAAAAATGTAAAAAGGAATCCGCTTTTATCTGAACCATCACAAATTTTTATAAACATTATCTAATTAATATCTTCTAAGTACCAAAGAAGCTACATAATCCTGTAAATATTCACAAATTAGTTTCGACTTTTAATTATTATTATAGTACATAACCATGTTTCTAACAACAACACCTCTCAGCTCAGTTAAAGAACTTTCTGTAATATAGAGTTTGTAAACAAAATAATAGATGCCATACCATTCATAAAACATTGTAATTTGTAAGCTGGCCAACCACCATGCGCACTGCTTATTACAGATAAAAATTATAGGCGTGGCCATTTTATAAATGGCAAGGATTCTGATTGGTCCCACATGTTCGTCACGCCTCTGTCGGCTCAATGCAGAAGGGGAACCGTTGATTTTCAACTGTTTCCCTTCCAAGAAATAGTGAGCTATGTGAACTCGACAATAGAAGTACTGATCATCACAGTGTGTCGTAGTGATTTCGATTGTTTTTGGGAAACAATAACGCGATTGTGTCAATGATTTATGTAGAACAAGTGTCAAATTAGTGTTGCGACATGTTGACTGATGTAACGCCTACTGCTGGGCATTATTTTGGAGCTCAAATTCCAGCAATGACAATGAACGTTAAAGCTGCTGTAAGTAATCAATTTAATTCACTTTTATTAATCGAATAGTAGCCATTTTACAATATGTTATAAACTCAAATTAAAAAAAATTAAAATATTTTTACAAAATTCTTTACCACAATCACTTTCGCACACACACATAATAGGTATGTCTTTAATTTACAATTCAACTAATATCGTCGAAATTAAGAAGTCTTCTGAGTTGTACCTATCTAAATTAAAGGATGCCACGTGGATACTTTAATATAGTGCGTTTTCTTCATGCGGGCCATCGGATTTTACATAGTTATAATAATTATAAGTGTTTGATTCAATATTCGCCATTCTACTAGAAATTGAAACCAAAATCGTATATTCAAAAAAGAGTTTTAAATTTAAAACCGTTCAAATTTGACATATTATGTTGGTTCAAAATAACAAGTGTTAAGTCTTGTATTTATAATGCTATTTTCGGTTTTTTTTTTAAATTTATCAAAAAAATATTTATATATAGCGTAGTTTTATATTAAGGAACCTATCGATACACACACAAACAAAACTTCGTTTTATCATAAAAGAAATTCTCATATTTTAATGGTTTACTTAATTTTATTGTTACAAACAATATCAAATCTTATAGAACCTTTAACTAGTACAAAAAACGACATAATTTTCTAATAGAAGTGCCAGTCAAATACCTATATATTTTATGATGCATTTAAAATCCTATTTATTATATGTTGTTCAGATTTTTGGTAATTGGAACAATTTAAAGATTTTTTACGTCCTTTCCTTAAATCATAATGAATATGTATCTTTTAGAAAAAGCTAATTAAATACAGAAAACATCTAAGTATTGTAATTTGGAATTAGGTATGTCAATATTTGTAATTCAGAATTATCTCTTAATTGAATATGATGGTAATAAAGTAGAATAAAGGGAAGGGTTGTTTACAAATGACGTCTTCTTTAAGATATCCACGTTTGCAAATAGGTAATGTGAATGTTTCTGAATTAGGTACATCTGATGCTTCCTGAATTACATCTGAAGCTTGTTGATGAATCCATTGGATCAATATAAATTAGGTACATTTGATAGAACATATCGCATTTTGATTTATAGTTGGACATGGTGTATGTATTTTGCTATAGATACCTAGGTGCTTTGATTTCTTTTTGTATAAATTAGTACAACTAAAGGTATATCAAGGTACCTATATTATTTTTTGCCTAATGATTTCCTCCTTTGATAGTTCATTAGCATTATTTCACTTCTTGGTTGCCCATGCACTTTTTAGTTGCAGTGATGTTTAAGTCATCTTATAACGATTGTATTTCCAATTTTTGGAAAAGTTATAGTTTGACCCGTTTTCTTTTATTTACTTATGCTTTCTTTGCCATTGTGACTGTTAATTAGGTACCTATGTCTTCCCAATTTTTATTTTAAACAATTCGACTTATAGCTTGATAATTATTTATTATTTCATCGCCTGCATCATCATGATCACTAGAAGTTAGAATAAACTTTGATTGATGATAATTATGTATTATAACTTTATTACATTTTTCAATTTTAAATCCAGGGCCGGCTCGGACACATTTGCCGCCCAGGTGCAAGTCAAAATTTGCCGCCCGGGTGTGACAGTTTTTTAGTTTTTTGTTTTTTTCTAATTTAATTTTCCGATACTGTGAACCTGATAGACGTTTGCGTTTATCAGACATCTATAATTAAGAAATAGCGTTGTAAAATGTATGTATACATATATTTAGCATTCAGCGATAACCATTTTCATTTACGTCTTTCTTTTATCTACAATTTACATTTAAAATCAAGCTATCTGTCGAAATTTAGGACGTACCATTAAAAATGCAATTTTAATTCAAAACGATGACTTTTTTGAACCAAGTATGAATTTCTTTACTAAGAAAATGGTATACGTTAAAAGCATTGAAAGCAAGTTTAAAACCAAAACTAAAATTTCTTACCTTGGAAAATAAAATTAAAATTTTTCTAAATGTGTGTTAATAAAATCTAATTTATATTAAACACTATCTTATTCCATCTTGATTTCAATCCCATATATTTACGTCCAATATTTAAAAAAAAAAAAAATGGCTGCTAAAAAGTGCTTTATTAATCTTTACGGACTTGGCTTCAAAGCCGCCGCCGCCAGTCACACCACACCGCATAGATAAAAGCGGAGCGGCTCGCCCTAAAAAGTGTTTTTTAAAACCGACCAGAAAATTTACACTTTCTGGACCATTTTTCGTCTGGAAAATAACGTTTCTCCGATCGCACCGGAAAAGATTTTTCCGGTCTCTAATGTCACTTTTCCGGTCTCTAATGTCACTGTTACCCTGTTTTTTGTTTTTCCAATCGCTCTTTGATAATACAAGATACCTTGATTTCGTTATTATGACAACATTTCGATGTATTGTCGAGTGACAGTTCGTTGATTTTTAATTTTGTTCTTTATGTCAAACTTGTTTCACGTAGATTATAAAATATATCGAAGTGTCGGTTTTAAAAAAATATTGTATGTCACGCAACCGAAAATTAGTGTTTTCCAGGTCTCTCCAAGCTTCCAGGACTCGCTTATGGCTCGCCCTGGAAATGCTTGTCTCGACCTGAAAAACACTACTTTTCGGTCTTGTAACGTAAATTACTATTAAATCTTTTTTTTTATTCTTTATAAACTGCGCCACGCGCCCGGCAGATATTAAATTGAAATAAGAAATTACAATCAACAAATAGAATAGTGGAGGTTGAAGGTATGGTGTTTCCTGCCCATGAAAAAGTCATCAAATTTTCGTATGTGCCGCTGTCGCTGATTTTTTGCTTTATTGATTGATGCCCATTTTCGAGTTTAGCTTCGTTTTGCCGCCCCTCTTGTGTTGCCGCCCGGGTGTTTTGAACCCGCTGCATCCGGGTTTAGCCGGCCCTGTTTAAATCATTACCTACCAGCTTATTATTTCTTTAAATGGAATAATAGTTGTTTAAGTGATCCTATTTCATTATTCAAACGTCATTTACAAACCCAATGAGTTACTTTTTAGCTTGGAAATTGATAATTTTACAAATTCTTTGCTAATTTGTAATTCCCACGACACACTAACGGCATGAACAAATTACATATTTATTGGAGCAATTTTCTTGATACGAAAATTACATCATTACCTCTTCAAAGAGACAACATCGTTGTCGTGAATAATTTAGTTCTAATTATTTATATCTACAATTTAAATAAAATTGGAAAAGGGAAGAAGCTAAAGCAAGAAAACATGTAATATTACAAGTAACTATTGTTTTATAAATGTTTTATAAGCTGAAATTAGGTGCCAGAAAATTATTTGAACTGAAAGTAATTTATAAGGTTTGTACCGTGCGAGCAAAAATTATTTGCATCAAAGCAATTATGTTAATTAAAAAACGTAGGGCTTGGTTTAGATCACAATGATATGAGGACGATATATCTAACCAAATCTAGGTTAAAATTTTGTCAAATTCATATTATGACATGATATGCCAAACTAATGAGTAATAAAATAAGTAGACAAATACAAATTTATTTTTAATGTTTACAAAATTAACAAAGTAAGAATATAGAGAAAGAAAACGAAAAATAATTACATAAATTGCTGAAATTGTCCACCACCATGCTCCAAAATTGAAAATTCACACGTCTCTTCATATTTTCGAAAGTGTTGACCAGCATCTCTGGAGAAATGTTACCACATTCTTGGATAATCCTTTCTTGTAATTGTTCTAAATTTGCTCCTTTTTTGTGTTGTATAGACCCTGTTTCCATAAACACAGCCACGGTTCTTTTCAGGCAATGATATAAATCCCCAGCAATAAAGGCAACGTTAGGAAAATATTCGTGAAAATCGTCCATGCACAAACCCGGATTGTATTGCCACTTACCCTTTACTTTAACCCCGTTTCGAAAATACGCTTCAACCATGAATGTTTTGTGCTGTTCCGTAAAGCCCATGGTGTGAATTGTTCAAGAAATTGGAAAAATTAGCGATGAATCAAATTACTTGTAACGACTGTCAAAGATGACGGAATAACTGATTGATTGTTAATTCAGGTAGTTACTGACACCCAACACGTATTAAGCTCTACGGCTAAGCATTACGTCTTAGATGCAAGGCCCTCTTTGATGCAAATAATTTTTGCTCGCACGGTATAAGGGCCATTAAAGTTATACCTGTTATAGGTACTACCAATTCAAAAATATGTTCAGTGCCGTAATTGGACAAATTCACTTTAATTAGAAAGCGGTACTATAAATAGGGTAAACACAGGTGTGTCAAATTCAGTGTCAAACTGATATATTATCTATTACTTATACCACTAATCCGGTTTATTAAAAAAATGAATTCGTAGATACTTTTCCCAATAGTGAATATGAGTTCTATTAACCATGATAAAGTATTTCATCATCAGCACTTACACTTTACACTACGTTAACGGCTGTGTCCAGACCGTTCAGGCAGTCTTGTGCGGCGTTGTTCGGAGTGGACGCGTCTGCGATGTTGTCGAATTTAGATTTTATCAGCAAACCATATATGTTTCGAGCGAGGCTTTTTTCTTTAGATAATTACATGATTACCCTTTTAAACGGATAACATGGAACATAGTAAATAATTTCCTCATCTACAGTAATTATTCTATAATAAAATATAATTGGAACCGCAACAACTAAAACTACTTAATGTCGTGTATACCGAGCAAGACTGGTCTCGTTAATATTTTATTTTCTTGAATTGTAGAAAATTGTTTTTGACCAATCATTCCCAATTTATAATTTACAATATATCTACGAAAAAGTTTATAGGAATAAAAGTTGTTGTATTAAGTTATGTAAATTACTTGATCAGACACAAAAATAAGTTTTATACAACCTATAATAAATCGAATGGTTATGGAATAAATGGGTTGACGAGTATTGAATAATATAATAGGTAATGGTTTATTTCTTAGAAGATTATGATTATCTTAAATACAGGGTGACCCACAAAGGGTGGCCAGGGGTTGTATCTCCACAAACATAAAAAATGTATAATGAAATATGAATAAAAAAAATCATTGGAAATAATTTTTAAGTTCTTAATAATTTCAACACATTGTGGGTAACAAATTAACTTTTTATAATCTCTGTACTATTCTCTATAAATTTTGTCATATATAATATCACAAGAGATAAAATTTTGTCGGCAAAATTTTCGAAAGGTATGAAAGTTTGTTGCTTGGCAATTTCGCGAATGACATTTTTGACAAAATCACGAGCCGTCAGGCTCGTGATTTTGTCGAAAATGTCATGAGCGAAATTGCTTAAAAGCAACAAACTTAAATAAATCCTTGAGAACAATTTTGCTTACACAATTTTTTCTCGAGTGGTATTCGACATGACTATTTAACTAGAAAAAAGACAAAATTTTGCCGCGGCAAAAATCACATGTGAATTTTGTCCAGGTAGGTGCAGGTAGTAATTTTGCCAGTAGAAGACCGGCCGTTGCTATGACATTTTGCCAGTGTAAAACACTCTAGTTAAATAGTCATAACAATAATTATTTCGTGGTTACCATGGTAACGGTGTCGAGTAGGGTATTAATTATTAAAATACTTGAAGAATAATGAAAAAAATATATTTCTAGCTCCATTTACCAGTCGTTTAATTTCTGTATTATGGCTAACTAGTCAGTAAAAAGAACTGTAGGTAACTATAATATTTGCCTTTCAAATTATGACGAGACGCCAAGACATCCGATTGTTTATTAATTTAATATTTTGTGGTTAGTTTTGCGACGGGACGTTGACATCGGTATATTATTTTCAGGTTAGTTTTGTTTGCCAAAGAAGACGTCATAATAACAAAAAATCAACTGTCATTTTGATTTGGTTCTCGACTATGCAATGGGCTTGAATCTTTACTAGCCTAGTAATGGCGGTGACTACTTAATTCATGAGTTAAGCGTCCAAATTTTTTTAGTGAGCCTATATACTGTTTTACTTACTTCTCCTTAAATTCCAGAAAGTATTGACTAAACAAACCATTAAATTAAGAAAAAAACGTGTAGGCAGAAATACATGGATAACAATTACGACGTTTTTATCATAACAAAACATTTTCTTTTAACATTGTAGTAGACTAAAATTCTGCATTCTATATACCTAAGTATTGTCGCTAAAAGAGCAAACCCTCGATCGTTTACCAAAAAATAACAAGCCCAAAGTGCTATTGATAAAGGTATTTAGGATGTTTTGAATTCAACGAGTCGGCATTTGTTTGGGTAGTCTCACGCTGCGAGAATCCATCAAGAGTGTAAAGAACGCCACATGAGGTATAAGCGTACGATGAGCTTTTATTTTTTGACGTTGTGGATCGAAGCTTGCCTAGAAAAACTCTATCTCTTTAAAAAATTTAATTGTATTTGTTTAAATTAAATACGCTGGTATAATCCTACTATAGTGATGACTAGATTTAATATTTTTAAGAGTATTATAGGTACTCTTTTGAGTTAGCAAATACTCTGTAGGTACTTTAACTTTTTCTAATATTTAATTTTTTTATAATGAAGCCTATACAGCTTCTCTGTATAAACTTCCGTAATTGTGACTTGTGTCTTTACAGAGAATTTATTCTCAACATTTTACTTATTTATAATAATTTGAAGAAATAGTCCATGCTTAAAGTGGAGTTGAAAGTATGGGAAAGAAAGAAAAACTCAAAGTCTTCCTCCACAAAGTTTAACAGAATCAAAATTCTCTAGGAACTTTTGTCTCAACACGTTTAACAACCTTTTTGACCTTTAACTTGAAAAATGTGCAAATTTAATCTTATTGTTTATAAATTAACCGCTTGCAGGGTTACTGATGAGCTTTAATCCTCAGTACCCCACAAAAACACTTTTTGGAATGTAACTTCGTGTGCATGATATCTTCATAATTATGACAATTTTACCTTTATAAGGTCTTACACATTATACTCGAAAAAGTTTATAAATATTTTTTAATAATCTTCGACACCTTCTTCTTAGAAAGGTTTTTCTTTTTCCCCAGTTTATTGGTTGGTTTAGACCCCTTTTAATAACTTTTTCACATACTCAGTATGGTTTAATCTTTATTAATTTTCTTCATATTATGTCTTCTACACATCAATTTTTTAATTCCATAAAAGCTCCATTAAGGTTCTACACCATTTTCTCTTTTGCTAAACCTATCAGCAATAAATAAATTTTCTGTTTCCTGATGATGAACGTTTCTACGTTCGAAACATGTAGAGACCCCTAGAGAATTTTTACTCTATTAAACTTTGTGGAGGAAGACTTTTAGTTTTTCTTTCTTTCCCTTATTTATAATAATTTGTTAAAGGCACGGGTATGCTTTAGAAGTATCTAGATGGCGTATAGCATTATATAATTTATTTAAGCAAGGCATTAGGAACTGTAATTTTTTAAAATAATTCCAGTAAGCTTTTAGAACTGAACTGATATACAATAACTAATTGTAACTAATTAATGCCAACGATGACTTTAAAAACCTACTCTAATAGATTAGACATCTAAATTCCAAAAAACAACAAGTCATAAATTGCCTAAAATAACAATTTAAACTTGTAAAAGCTTCTTCTGTATTGTGTTTCAAGAGTCTTAAGAACCCTTCACTGTAAGTAGCTTAGGCAGTGTCACTTAAGAAAAGGGATTCTTAACAATGCCTGAGACGTGAACGGTTCTATACTACAATACAAGAAAAGAAAAAAATTTGGTCCATTTGACCTGCTTGGTAAATTTTGGAATGGAATTAATTCTAGTCTTGTCCTTTTTTCGATTTTCAGACAGTTTTCGGTATAGAAGATTTACTCGGATTTTACAGATTTTGCGTGGTATTTTGAATAAACTCTGTTTGCACAACATTAGATGACAAGAATTGTATATATTGTAAATAGTTTTAAGTAAACTTGAAAGAGAACAATCAAGCAGGCTTAACTCTTTGTAAGAAAGCCGAAAAATATAGCAGAAGTATCGTAAAAAAGTATTTTTATGGAACAACACATTCCTAATGTAAAAATTAAAATTTGATCGATTACAAAGAAAGTGTTATATTATACAGTGTGAGTTTGTAACTGTAACTGTGTCCCAAATTAGTGATATGACAATAAAGATAATTTTTTTAAAAGGCAGCATTAGCTTGTATTGACTATTTTTAAGTTATAGGGGAAGGTTGCCTATATTGAACCGCTACCTAAATTGGACCACAGTACATTTCTCCGAAACTAAACAAGTGCCATATCATCTGGCAACACTGTAACCTACTTCCACCCAGAACCTTTGATCGGCAACAAACTCAACTAGTTGGCCGTTAGTGCTTGGCGTGTACAGAGCAAAACTTAATTTACACAATTTTAATGTAATATTTTTAGGATTTTCCTAAGAATTTACCTTAGAACCAAAAAACTGTAAGCAAAATCTTTTTTATGGAAGTTATCAAGTAAGTTTTTCTCTTTCTATTTCTCCTATTACCATGCCATATTTGTTTTTTCTTGTTTCTTTCCTGGGTGGTTTTGTAAAACACGCGGTAGTTGCTTAAATTGGACCACTGGGTGATTGCCAAAATTGAACCGGTCCAATTTTTCCAAATTGTGCAAAAATAATTTTTCTCTTTAAATAAGTTAATGTCATAAACTAACATCATTTCAATATTGCTAAAATCTTTTTTCTTTGAGTTAAAAAATGAAACTAGGACTGGTCCAATATAGAAAACTAATAGGTACTTTTTTTTGCATTAGGATGTCTGCTACCGAAATTTTGATTGTATATTTGATGTTTTTTTGAAATATAAGTATAAAAATTCCTATACCAACAATTTTATTTTTTATTTATTTAACACCTAAGCTTCCGATTTAAATCATGTGGTCCAATTTTGGAACCCCCAGATGCAATTTAGGCTACCGGTTTCCTATATTGAACCACTTGCAGAGGTTTTTTTTATAGCCTGGTATATCATAGACACTTTGAAATAAAAGTCTGCAAAAAATCCTGTAGTTGAACAACATACTAAAGTATACTATGGTATATCTTCAAGATCGATTTTGCGTTATTATCAGGATCTATGATAAGAAATCTGGAAATTGGTCCAATATGGGCAACCTTCCCCTACATAAGAGCAACATCAGCAACAAAGTAGTGGCATATCGGACAAGTTTAGTGTGCAACTGTCTTTTGTATTGGATACACTGGTGGAGTTGCTTTGGGTTATGGCTGCCCATAGAGTCCTAGTAAGGACGAAACGGCCGTCGTGGTCTACCCGCCCCAGGGTATCCATTGTGCTTGGATCCCCGTGTATTCCAATATAAAAAACAGTTACACACTTGTCCGATATGCCACAATATTCACTTTTAATTATTTTTGCGGACACTTCTTCTAACCATTTTTATGGCTTTTCTTAAACGGATTGCGCGCATTCTAGTGGGTGCCAGCGTTGATTTGTTTCTAGTCTACAAAAACGGCAGATGTTCCGGTGAAAACGCAATTAGCGTTCCCTATACTAGATTGTGATGCACTTCGTGGTTTATTTAGTTGTCTACCTTTCGATATTACCAATGTGACTGCCTTTTATATTGGAGTTAGTTCCACTGGGATGGCGCTACGGTGTATATTAATGGCCGCTTTGATTTTGCAAAGAGGTTTTAATAAATCTTGCCGCCGTTGTCGGAATTGCTTGGGTTATGGCTGCCTGTAAAGTCCTAACAAGGACGAAACGGCCGTCGTGGTCTACCTATCCCTGGGTATCCATTATACTTGGCTCCCTGTGTATTCCAATTCAAAAGACAGTTGCACACTAAACTTGTCCGATATACTATAACTTTGTTGTTTAATTAATTATTTTCGCGGATAGAATAAGTACCAAATTAAAATTTTTTATTTCTTGCCATTTATTAGATTTTAAACAAGCAAAAATTAATTTAATTGAAAAATAAAATAACGCTCTATCCACTTTTTCGTCAATAAATGCTCAAAATATTGTCCATTTACTATTTGGCAATATCCTAAACGCAAGGAAAACTCGTCTTAAATATTTCTAATTACTTCGGGAGAAACTAACAAACACTCGTATCTTAGTCGTGCTTTCAACTACTCAACATTTGACAAAGAATAAAAACTTAAAATTTGGTACGTACGTATGTGTATGTATAACTTAATAATATGCAGTTTAAAAATAGCCAATAAAATAAAAAACTCGTAGTTTTGTCATTTAAAATTGAAGAGGACAGGGGAAAAAGGGGCTCATTGCAAATTTAGCGAAATTAAACTGGTCATATGAAACTATTTACTTTAATGGGATCTTTGTGGCCTGCTTCTGAAAAAAGGCAAAAACAGGCTAGTTTACTGTAAAACGACAATATAAAATAATAGGGACAGGGCAAAAACGGGCTTATTGCGCGCGGAACTTGTAAAAACAGGCTTATTGCATGAATGTGCTTACCGGCGCGGCATCGACAGTCAGCTGTTGATGTTTATATGTTTATAGTTTCGAGGTTATTATTGGAAGAGTAGCAGGAGTTTTTATATTATAACAAAGTTATTATATAGTATTTATAATCCGATATTACAAAATAAGTGATAGGTAGTGATCAGTTTGAAAATGGTGGTGGATAAATGCTAAAACAAACTAAAAAGAGAAAGGTTACAGGAAGGATGAGAGACGTACAAAAAAAATTGAGGATTATGTCACATGAAATGGGATCAGACTGTAAATGCAAAAGCCCAAGCATTTTTTCCAAAATAAATGTACCGGATTTACTGACTGTATTCCAAGTTAGAAAACCACACTGTATTGTAATAATGGTACTATACAGCCTTTACCTTGACCTTAAGTAGGAATTGCACATGCCACGCTTATCAGCTTGCTACCAGTAATTACGACATACAATGTAATTTATCAACAATTTGTACGGTATAGAATTAACATTTTTTATAGTTTTTTAATGACTAGAAATAATAAAGAAATATTAACTATGAAAGGACACATTTTCATTAGTCGTAGGAGCTATAAATGTATCCTTTTTTAATTATTTTGTCACCTATACTCCTATAACGTAGAGTAAAACTAAAATCCCACTGTGGCTCGTTTAAAGTCAAGGTCACATACCTGTTTATTTAGTATCTCAAAAACGAAATGATTAAGGAATACCGGGTGGTACATCGCCTGACTGGCCATGGGAAATGCTATGTAAATTTTGCTACCCTAAAATATTGGCGTTCCTATTAATTAAACATCGAAATTGTATAAGACTTTTTTAAAGATCCTTATATAACAGACTCGGGCACCAAGTTTTATTATTTTCCAATATGCCAATTAAAAGTTGTTTACAAAAATTCTTAATAAAATTCTTAAAAATTAAGTACGGCTGTGCTACATGCCCCAATGAAACCACCAGTACTAATTATGATAATGTTAAACGTTTTATTTTTTATTAGTTTCACCATGTTTTACAGTATTGAAGAAAAAATAATGATTGCACTAATTTATATTGATGATAAACAAGCTCAGCTTCAGGGGATTGAAGAATAAGTTTATCGAAGACAACATAAACATATTTATTATATTATTAAATTTTTAAATAAACTTATTATTATTATTATATTATTATATATAGCTATAAACGCAAGTAGGTACTTAAAACGAAATAACGAGAACTATAGTTATTTTGAACATTTGGAGGCAGTAGGCAAATGGAAACCAGTTTTTAAAATACCAATTATTAAGACAACAAATGACAGTCCTCCATTTATAGCCAAGCAATTTCCTAAACGGCCTGACATTATTAAGGTCATATGCAAGAGATTCGATTACATAGCCCTGAAATTGCAATCTATAGTTTTTCCAAATTTTAATGACCGAAGTAGTTAAAGAAATTATTTATTTCTACAGCGGCGCCGGTGTTTCTATTATAGCTATCAACGACAAAAATTTTGTCGGCTTTTATTTCTCTGACAATTTTTATAGTCTTGCACATTTCTAATCTTTCATTGTTTATTAATAAGAACTAACATTTGTAAGAAAATATACGAAAAGCTAAAGATTTTTTCAGACTTGGCTTCATCGCACATAATATAGCCGTTGCCTTATATTATTGTAGTAGGTACAGTAGGTACCTACAAATGGACTCCTTGATACACTATAATATACAGTTTTGTCATAAATAATGAAATGTAATTAAGCCCATTAAATCTAATAACAGGCATTTGGGTAATTAATTTAAGTACCGACAACGTGACTTTGACTTGGTATAACGATAAGTAAAATTGTAAGAATCCAGTCAACTAGTTTTATATGGAATAACATACTGACTTTTCGCAATACATTTTATAAAAAGGAAAGAAGAAACTAAAAGTCCTCCACAAAATTTAATAGAACAAATATTTGTTCATAGATATCTACATGTTTCGAACGTAGAAACGTTTATCATCAAAATATATTGCTGATGGTTTTAGCAGAAGAGAAAATGATATGTGGTATAAAACCGTAATGGAGCTTTTATGGAATTAAAAATTGGTGTGTCGAAATGACATAATGTAAAGAAAAATAAAAATAAGTTAAAACATAACTGTGTATGTGAAAAAGTCAGTTAAAAGGGTCTAAAACAACCAAATAAACCGGGGAAGAAGAAATAACCACTAACAAGTATGTCTGTAAGACATTGTAAAACGTAAAAGTTGCTATGTATAGAAATTAGGTATTAAGAAAGTATAATGTTTTCGTATATAATAGGTATCATAAGAGAGAAAAAAGCATGGTTTTGGGTATGATTGACTTACATTTGAGAAGTCGAAGGTCCACATGCTTCGTTTGTTGTTCTGAGATTTTCGATGAGCTTCAAATGCATGACTAGGATCTAGCTGCAGATATGGTTTCAGGGAATTTGCGTTTGAGTGGCCTGTTAACCCAATCAACTCTTGTTCCCCAACACATTGTTTAAATAGGGCAGACACAGCGGAAGATCGATGAGAATGATTTGTTATTTTATGCTTCTTCGTATCTATTCCAATTCTTTCCGCTGAAGTTTTGGTCCACTTAGATACTGTATTTATTCCTAGTGGAGTATTTTTGAACCAAATTCCTTTCTGCCAGTTTGGATGAGCGGAGAGAAATAGTCTGTCTGTGGAAATGTTTGGTCCTCTTTTTTCCAATAATTTTAAAAATAATCTTACAGGGCATAAGTCTTTGTTTGATGCATTTCTTACCAACCATTTGCTGTTTGCCAATCCTTTTGTCCGGTAAATTCTCCCATGGTATCAAACTCCTTTTGAAAATATTGAATTTTGCAATTTACGGCCTCATTGCCTCTCCAAGCTAGTTCAAATAAGCAGAGATGGAAAAACTTGTTATAAATTGTATCTTCTCAATGCGACGCATTTTGTTCCCAGTAAATGAGCAGAGATGGAAAAACTTTTTTTGTGCTTCATCAGGGTTTGTGCTTCATCGGGGTTTTCTTCATTGTAGCTTTGCATTTTCTTAGTAAATCTTTGGTAGATAATGCTTTAACTTACTTTCCTCTTTTCCTGACAACTTTGGAGCTGCGTTCTCTTTGCGTTTCTTTCCATCCGCGCATTTTTAAAGGAAACATCCGTAAAAGGGTCAATCTTTATTTCGTATTCTGTAAAATACATTTTTTGAATCATTTTTGCTGTAGTGTTCCATATAGCCTTTACAGAAGATTCTTTATAGTCTTCGCCATTACCCTTCTTCATATTAAAGGCGTAATATTCGAGGATTTTCGCCAGTTCAATCACAGTAATACATTTTTCCAGTTTATAATTTTTTAACATTAGAAACTCTGTGCCCAAATTGAGTTCTTGGATTTCTGTGTGTTAGGTGGAATATTTTCAGCTATCGATTTTTTTTATTTCTGGATAGATTGGCACCCAAATCTTGCATTTTCGTTTAAATTGCTCATTTTGTCTTTTTCAAACCAGGTATCTCTAGTGAAATAGTTAAAATGAAAAGATCCTTTCAAAGAAGGGGGGTTTGGGGCACTCTTATGATAATGTTGCAATGCGCATGCTGGTGTAGCATTGTTTAAATGTCCAAAGCCATAAATTTGCCACTTTCGTGATTATGTTTGCTGATTTAAAAGTAATTGTCTATGGTAGATCCTATTCAGTTGGTCTTTGGTTGAAGTAACAATAAAAAACATTAAATTCTTCAATTGTTAATTTTCATCTAATAATAATTGTATTTCATTCTGTAAGTGGTTAATAAAAACGAAACCTACGATAAAATATTTTAGATAGATTTCTTCGGAACCGGCCGTTATGGGCGTGAAATTTTCAAATAAATTACAATAAATCGTGCCCGTTTTTCTAATTTTAGACGCAACTTGGCACGTTGAAATTAAATGCACGTCGTTAACGATTTCATTTATGTGAAAAGGACAATCTTGTACAACTCGACAGTCAGCCTAATTTTAATATTTTTTTAATAATAAAACGAACTACAAGGAAGGGGCGTATCGTCTTATGACAGCCCATGTTTATTTATTTTGTATATTTTTGTTTTTGGGCGTTTGTGAAAAGCGGAATTGATTTGGGGGGCTAAAATTAGGTAAATGTTTTGGGTGACAGAAATTGTTTGGGAATTTCCTCGTGTCATTGTTTTTAATTAACTAAAAATAAAATTTTGCTCTATCATTTCCAAAAGACCTTTCAAAGTTCAAGATCGACAAAACATGAAGGTTGCTGTTACCGCAGTTCTCGGCCTATAGCCTCAAAGAAATAATTTTATTTGGTCGTTCTATTAAAACAGCCTGTAGATCAACATATTTCACAAAAAAAACCAGGGTTGTTTAGGATCTTGACGAAATTGTCAACCTCAATCAAAAATATGATTGAATGGTTCTAAATCGAGCCAAATGAAAAACAAGTTTTGTTAAACAGATGTGATGTGTACGGGAATACTTTTGAAAGAAACATATGTTAACCTGAATCGGTTGGGTTGAAGTGTACAGAAACGTGATACCTACTTTAAAATAGAGATTCCGAACAATATAACTTTAAATTTATTTTGTGTATATTAAATTAAACTAAGAAACTATCAATAATATTTTTATATCTACACGGTGAAACTTTTAACTGGAATAAATTCGGTAACATGATTTAGTAAGTCTAGAGTAACTTAAAATATATTCAGATGATGTCACTTAATAAGGCTGATAACAAGAGGTTGTGCTCGTACCTATCGTGGACGTCAATATACAGGGTGTTCATTTGAAAACTTCCCACCTCGATTTTCCTGCTTTAAAATGAAAATGTGGAAAATCGCTCGGACCCGTCGATTTTTATTTCGAGGGGGACATATTTTGCGTATATTGTCAATCTTGTTACTTCAAGCCCCTAGGAGGGAGGGGGTAAGATCTAAATCTTTAATGGATACCCCTATTTTATATAATTTTTTTGGATTCTGCATAAAATTCTGAACATTTTTTAATATTATTAGTCTATACTTAACAGTTTCCGAGATATTTACTCTTGAAAAATGACATTTTTGAACTTTGACAGCGTCTAGCTTTCTAACTGTACATCTTAGAGCAAAACGGCTTACATGTCCCTATCTTCGATTTTTATTATCTTTCCAATATTGTGAAATTTCGGTTAAACCGGATCTAAGAAATATAGTCCTTCGGTTTGACCGGAAGTTGACACTATTAATTTTTCAAGAGTCAATATCTCGGAAACTGTTAAGTATAGACTAATAATGCTTTTATTAAAAAATGTTCAGAATTTTATGGAGAATTCAAAAAAATTATATAAAATAGGGGTATCCATTTAAGATTTAGATCTTACCCCCCCTCCCTCCAAGGGGCATAAAGTAACAAGATTGACAATATACGCAAAAGATGTCCCCCTCGAAATAAAAATCGACGGGTCCGAGCGATTTTCCACATTTTTATTTTAAAGCAGGAAAATCGAGGTGGGAAATTTTCAAATGAACACCCTGTATATGACCAGTAAGCAGTGAGCCGTTCGTACAAACTTATTTTTTGGATGAACTATTAGAAAATCTCGGAAACAAAAATTAATATTACTTTACAAAAGTGGCATAATAAAAGAATTTTATTAAATACATACTTAATTCTGTTATATAGGCATTGTTGTTTCCATTCACTAGAGAAACAGTAGGTATACTTATAAACAGTATTGACTCGATTAGGGAAAACCCTTGTACAAATAATTGCTGTAAAATAATTAAAATTTTATTGTTATAAATTTACAAGCATTCTACATCTAAGTAGAATAATCAAACATTTAAAACCATATTTAAACTGTTTTCTGAAAGTAAATATATTTCAATGTCGTATACAGGGTGTTTATTAAGTACTTGTACAAACTTTAAATGGTGAGTCTTTGACTAATTTTAAGATGAAAATTTCATACGAACATGGGTTCGCAACGCCTCAGTTTTTGAGATATAGGGCGTCCAAAAAAGTTGTTTTATTTGGCTTTATGAATACATTTTTGGTAAATAACATGGCAATTTGACGAAATTTGGGATACTGGGAGTGCTGGTGATGAGAAACTCAAATATTTACTTAGTTTTTGTTTAATGTTAGAGAGCGCCACATACAGTGTTGTACCTGGATTTAAATAACTTTAACTTTTATGTCTTTTACTCTACGTTTGACTAGCCAGGCCTATTCTCTATTTAATTTTACACACAAAAGATATTATAAGTATCTGTCGCTGAAAGCAGCTGTTTTGGAAAAAAACGGGTTAAAATTAAACCCGAGTTGGAATTTCCTAAGTTGATTCATTAGTGAATATTTAAAAAATAAGCGAAAAAAATACTTAATGAGAGTCAAGTGTTATGTCACACTAAGTATAACTTAACTAGAAATTACTATCACCCAATTAGTGAAGCGATCGGCAATCGCGGCGCGCCATAGTACTAGTTTAAAAGTATTGTTGCGCAGGTCATATCATTGTTTGGAGTCTTCTAGCTGTCCTGTCTGAATTGTCATTTTATTGATCGTACCAATACCTGTTTCAATTAATTTATTTTTACCTTGTATATAAGTTTTTTAAAACTTTGCATGTCAGTCAGATAAAGCAATAGAAGATTCTTATTTCGCACAACCTGTTATACTAGATCATCTTCCTGCTCGGTGTGCTGATGAAGACAAGAAACTGTCGACTCAAAGCGGGTACGTCATTTTAAAATTTTAAATGAATTATTAACATTTTACACGATCTAGTTCATTTCGTAATACTTGCAAATTGCCAGTGCATATTTTACTTTCTGTTATGACCGAGACATACAATTATTTTAAACTAACCTGTCAAAAACTGAAAAAGGGAAACACATGAAAAGTCGTTAAAAGTATTAAATGTCGACATGTAACTGTGTGTACTTTAAGTCGTCAAACGAGGAACTTAAACAATTTCATTTCAGAGGCGGCTCATAGGGTGGACTCTCGGTGCGTAGGTTAGTAGTTGTGACTAGGACTGGGCGATATTGAAATTCCAATATCGAATATCGATATTGAAAAAAATATCGATATAGTCGATATATCGATATTTTATTTTTTTAACATCGTTATTCGATATATCCATAAAACATAAAAATATTATATTATAAATACAGTGTCACCAGTAAGTCCGCATCATATGAGATTTTTTTTTATTAATAGCTTTATTCAAAATTTTGGCCTTTGGCATCAAGTTTTGCTTCGATCGAGATGAAAATTAAGCAAAACAATAGTAGTCACGTGATTCGCATTATCTGTCAAATTTTAATTTTTTCCGAAAAATAAGTCAAATGTATTTCTGAAAAAATCGAAAAAAGTTATTTGAAAAAGTTTTTCTAAATGCAGTTTCTAGCCCACATGCAAAATTTCATTTTTTCATTGCATAAGATAATTTTGATTTTTTACCTATATTTTGTAAATTGTACCACTTTTGCAAAATAAGACTTAACGCAACCTACATAAAACTTCTTAGTTTTGACAATGCTTTATTTCAGATACATTTTCTTTAAAGTAGCGCCATATTATTAAATGTGTGTTTTTCTACAAAAACGTTATTATGGCATAGCTTAATAATAAATTATAATGTAGGGGTTTTAAATTAAATCGTTGAAAAAAGAAACTTTACGTTGTTAAACTAAAATTTATTTTCCACTTAAAAAACACTTTACTGAAGACACTGTGTTCTTTTTGTCTTAATATTAAGGTGTATTACTTTTAGACAAAAACTACGTTTTCCAAAATACCTATTTTATGAAGTTACCCTAAACAGGGTCAAAAACAAATAAACTTTGCATCACATGCGACCAAATATTAATAGCCCAATTTTGATTTTGTAAATAAAGCTATTAATAAAAAAAATCCCATATGATGCGGACTTTACTGGTGACATTGTATATCAATATTGTCTTATGTGCACTGTAAAACTCTGTACCTTCATTTCAAGGGGAGACTCTAATTATGAAAACATGAAGAAAAAAGATTGAATTAAATATTGGTCCTTAAATGTGTTATAAGGACGATATTGAAATTCCAATCGAAAATCGATATATCGATAATATCGATATATCGATATTTTATTTTTTAAATATCGTTTATCGATATATCGAAATATCGATAAAAAATATCGATATATCGAATTTTTGCCCAGGCCTAGTTGTGACAGTCAATTTACATTCAAATAAATAAGCTTTGGATGCACGTATTGCACTTGTAGCCGTTTAGGATGGCCAGGCCTGTTTGACACTATCGATATCGACGCCGGCCAGTGTAATTCCTTAAGCTATAAACATGATGGCAAAAAAATAATTCATGCCAAAAAATTAGAATTTCCTCCCAATTTTTGATCAAGTTCGGAAAAAAAGCAGTGATTTCTGGCATTCAGATTTTGTGGATTGTTTTTAAGGTTTTGTTTCTAAAATTTGTTTAAAATGATTCGTCGTCGTGTTTTTAGTTCGAAAAGAAAGAGGACAAGTCAATTAAGCTAATCTTATAAAATCGAATATAAAAAAACAAACAAAACCAGCAAAATAACCAATCTTCGATGTTATCGCGTACCTAACCTCAAGTCAAATATTAGTTATCATATCATATAACTTGTATTGATCTTTACAACGTAGGTACCTGTTCAAGCACAATTTCTTGTTCAAGAAATTTGAAAAGTTTTTGCCGGATATCTAGACTCACTTTCATCCTTGGAATAATATAAAACTACCTACTTTATTCACTTTTTTCTTTTATAATATAATAAAAGTATAGAGAAAAGTGTATTTTAAACTTTTTGAAGCAATATGCATATATTGCCCGAAAAATAGGCGTATCTACCTAATTAGATTGCATTGCCTAGGCCTAGTTAGATGTGTTTAAATTGATCATAATCAAATAAAGTTAGGTATATATTAAGACAAATCTCCGGATACTTACTGAAAATATGAAATACCCGGAATTTTATCGGTATTTGGTCATAATAAAGAAATAAACAAATAAATGTTTATTAACGGACTTGCCATTTTAATAAATAATAAAATCATACAACGGTTTTTACTAGTCATTGTTGATATTCCAATCCGAGCATCCAAGTCACTAAACGCACAAACACAATTCACTTGCGGACCACCATTACCCCCCTCCCCCCCTACTTTAAAATCTTAATTAGCAGTACGCCACTTCGTGACACCTTACTGAAAAGCTTATCAAAAATGCTTTTCAGCGAACTAAAAATTAATGTGATTTAAGTATGGACGTTATAGTTACAATATATACAGGGTTCCCCATTTAAAACGAAACAGGCTAAATATCAGGTTCCACGTTAATTTAAAAAAAAACGCTCGGACCCGTCGATTTTTATTTCGAGAGGGACATCTTTTGCGTATATTGTCAATCTTGTTACTTTAAGCCCATAGGAGGGAGGGGGGGGGTAAGATCTAAATCTTAAATGGATACCCCTATTTTATATAATTTTTTTGGATTCTGCATCAAATTCTGAACAGTTTTTAATAAAGCATTATTAGTCTATACTAAACAGTTTCCGATTTTTATTATCTTTCCAATAGTGTCAACTTCCGGTTAAACCGGAAGTACTATATTTCTTACAACCGGTTTAACCGGAAGTTGACACTATTGGAAAGATAATAAAAATGGAAGATAGGGATATGTAAGCCGTTTTACTCTAAGACGTACAGTTAGAAAGCTAGACGCTGTCAAAGTTCAAAAATCTCATTTTTCAAGAGTCAATATCTCGGAAACTGTTTAGTATAGACGAATAATGCTTTTATTAAAAAATGTTCAGAATTTTATGCAGAATCCAAAAAAATTATATAAAATAGGGGTATCCATTTAGGATTTAGATCTTACCCCCCCCCCCCCCCCTCCTAGGGGCTTGAAGTAACAAGATTGACAGTATACGCAAAAGATGTCCCCCTCAAAATAAAAATCGACGGGTCCGAGCGTTTTTTTTTAATTAACGTGGAACCAGATATTAAGCCTGTTTCGTTTTAAATGGGGAACCCTGTATATTGTATATATATATGTGGTATGCATATATTTAAAGAATTAATTTTAAACTACATTTTCTTTTTCATTTAAGCATTCATATTTTGAAGACACGGTGCCCCAACAGCTCCATGAAGTTATTTATCAAGTTAGTAAAATTTGTCTTATCCCTATAGAAACCGGAAGACCCCTTTTTTGTAGAAAAATATTGTTTTGGCGCGTGCAATTGAAATAAAAAATCTTAAATAAGAACCACAGAGTATATATAGCTACTATTCTGTACAATAAAGTACTACTTTATGTCCGCTAGACTGTCTCGTCATTCTCTCGCCCAATCAAGCTTTACTTTATGTACTTATTAACATAAATAGCTGTTAAAGGCATTGAAAATTATTATTTAGCCAAATTTAAATAGACATGATAGAATTGATTAGTATAAATTAAAAGTTCACAGTCAGTATTAAAATTTATTGGATAACACTCACGTGATAAAGAAGTAAAAACTCGCGAGGAACCTTGCCTTTTGTATGAAGCCAAATATTAACTTTTGGAACTTGTCCTAGCAAGTTTCATAAGTTAAGTATAAAAATAGAAAAAGTTATTTCAAAACTTTATTGTATGTGTTGAAGTTTGATGAAATGGGCTTGCCTTACTACGACAAGTAATATGACAGGCGTAAATGAGTTTTCAAACTGAAAAAACGATTCAAAGCGTTTAAATGCCCACATGATTTTTTAAAATTAAAATAAGTTAAAAAATATGGAAATGTATCATTCATATAACATAAGAAAGTGTAATATGCTCTGTTGGCTAGCATCAATCTATACTCACATATTATTCGTATTTTCATTTAGGACACTTCACATACAGAAATTTCGTTAAACAAAAAATTTTATTTTGGTTTTTAGTTCTTATTAAAAAAAATACCTACTACTAAATAATTACAAATACAGGGTGTCTCTAAAAGGTGCGAAAAAATGCAACGACAAATTCCTGAGACTTAAATATGACTGTCCAACCCAACTTGCCTTAGTCCAAAAGTGGATGATTTTGGAGATACAGAGTGTCTCAATTGGTTTGAGTTTTTCATAAATAATTTTTTTAATAATTGGTGTATCCTCACAAAAATTTTATTTAACTACAAAAAAATACTTTTAACAATTGTTTAAAATAACCTCCTTCTTCCTGTGAACAAAGATTAATACGTTTAAACAAATTAAAATGAACTTTTTCATTTCGTCATCATTTCTTAAAGCGTCAATACGTCTCCTTAATTCATCCTATGGATCTACTGGCATAAAATACACAAGGGTATTTAATGTTCTTGACTGAATTAAAAAATTTTTAATAGGCCTATTATTATTTTTTGGAAATTCTGGAAGAATAGCAATTTATTTTATCAGTTATTTAAACAACATATTATTATATCTTTTCAACACATTAAACAACTAGATTAGTTTTAGAATTAATTTTTAAATATTCTCCAAATTTGCACTTATTTTGTAAAAATCTCCTTATTGATGAGGTTTAGGTAAGCTAAATCTTAAAAAAAATGGAAAATACAACATTTCGTGTTAAGAGCAAACACTAGCGATTCATTCTACATTTCATTTTCTTATTAATATTTTGTTTATTTTTCGTTTTCTCCTAAAAGCTTCTAAAACGAAAAGTTACCAAATATTTATCCAAAAACCAAATGGCAAATGCGCCACTAGTGTTTGCTCTTAAACAAAATGCCAAAAATTACACATTTTCCTTAACTGGACTTTATTTAATTGCCATTAGCTTATATACTTGAGTAATTACACTCACAAACCTTAACAACGTCATTTGTTTAAAAACAAATTTCTCTCTCAATTAAAATAATTAGAGTGAAAAAAAGCATACAAAATTACTTAATTTTAGTAAAACATAAAACAGCCGACACTTTTTCATTAGACTTAATTTTAGTTGATTAAATTGTTTAAAACATGGTATAGCAACACTATTATTTTTAACACTTTTCCCATAACACTCGTTTTTTGTTGTCATCTTCAAAAACCTACTGGATAAAATAATTATTAAAAAATTTAATTATATTTTAGTTAGTGCATACCTACCGTGCAAGCAAAAATTATTTGCATCAAAGAGGGCTTGAATGAAAAAATGTAGGGCTTGGTTTAGATCACAATGATATGGGGACGATATATTTAACCAAATCTAGGTTAAAATTTTGTCAAATTCATATTATGATATGATATGCCCAACTAATGAGTAATAAAATAAGTAGAAAAATACAAATTTATTTTTGTTGTTTACAAAATTAACAAAGTGAGAATATACAGAAAGAAAAAGAAAAATAATTACATAAAGGGCTGAAATTGGCCACCGCCATGCTCCAAGCATAAAGTCACACGTCTCTTCATATTTTCAAAAGTGTTGACTAGCATCTCTGGAGAAATGTTACTACACTCTTGGATAATCCTTTCTTGTAATTGTTCTAAATTTGCAACTGGTGTTTTAAAAATAGTGTTCTTTAAATGAGGAAAAACGAAGTAATCCATAACCGTTAAACAAGATGATCTAGGTGGGAATTTAATGTCTGATCGAAAACTGATCAATCTGTCGTCGAAAAAATTGCGTAAGTAGGTAATAGTTTCGGCGACTGTATGGGCGGTTGCACCGTCCTGTTGAAAATATCCAAAACGTAGTTCCTCGTCAAGTAATTGCTCCACAAATGGATTCAAAATATTGTCTCTATACCGCTGTTCTGTAACTGTGTCATGGAAAAAAATAGGACCTATTATTCTTCTTCGGCAAACAGCTAACCAGACACCAATTTTTTGAGGGTGCAATGTGGACTCTACAAAAAAATGGGGATTTTCACAACTCCACATGTGTGTATTCTGAGAATACACATAACCGGAGAGGTGGAACCAGGCTTCATCCGAAAATAATGTCAGGTCTAATAAATCGTTTCTTTCCAATAAATTTTGGGTAAACCATTGAGAGTAATTCCTGCGTCTTTCAAACGCTGCGGCTTGTATTTCTTGGAATACTTGCACTTTATAAGGAAATAAATTTAGCTGCTTCTTAAGAATTGTCCTGCATGTTCTATAAGATCTTCCCACTTCTTGGGACAGACTTCTTATACAATTTGTTGGCGTATTTTGCATTATTTCACGAACGTTTGCAACAAGTTCTTCTGTTCTTACAGATGGTCTTCCTGCTCCTTTTTTGTGTTGTATAGAACCTGTTTCCCTAAACACAGCCACGGTTCTTTTCAGGCAATGATAAAAATCCCCAGCAATAAAAGCAACGTTTGGAAAATCTTGTTTTTTTTTTAATAAGTCAATTAAGACGAAGTCGTCACTACTCTCCAGAAGAGACATTGTAATTTAGGGGTTGGAAAATAATCTTCCTTTTTAAATTTCATTTAAAAAGGAAAATAGGGCTTTCTTTCCCAACCCCTAAATACATTTAAAAAGACAAACAATTAAGTGTGATTTAGAGAAACTTTTAAGTATAATTCTTAAAAATGAAATACGAGTAAGTACAGTAATAAGTATGATAATGTCTAATGTCAAAGGTTACTAGACGTTTTATTTTCTTTTAGATTCAATTTGAATATCTAGATTCCGAATAAATTATAGAACCATCAGCTTAACAGTAGGTATCATTGCCAGAGTGATCGGACCACCCAATCAAGACATTCTAGAGCGACATACCGTGAAAATTGTGGCAAAAATTAATTTCAAGCCGGAAATAAACTAACCAAGTTATTAATCCTCCTAATTCTACAGAAATTTTGACCGCAATATATTAACTTTTCCTTGTAAACCCACATCTGTTATAAATTCATTAATGTTTTGCCTAATTCAGCGTAAAAATTCGTATTTATTCTTGGCGGCAATTCAAAAACAATTAATAACCGTTTATTATTCTTTATAAGCCTCCTTTTATTTCGCCGACACTACAGGATTATTAATGATTTGTTGAGGTCTGTCCAGTGGTTTTATAGTAGACGTTAATAACTAATTGACAATTCTATTGTTATTTATCATATACTCGTTTTTTATAGAAAACATAAATTTTCTGTGTTAATAATGATTAAGTAAACTACCTATCAATCAATATTATCTTGTCAGTTTTATTCTTCAGTTACATATATTTAAATTGTTTTTTCTGTTACCTCTCATAGAATCAGTAAGGCGAAACTGAAAAGGGATAAGGTAGAGGAAAAAGTAATTCGTAAGAAGCAGAGAGTTATTATTATGCTGAACATGTTTATAAAGAGGTAATAATGTTAATAACGGTATTATTTTACTCTGCATACTGTGAAATAAACAGCCAATGTCGAATATTTTTAAAAATAGAAATGTGTGGGTCATATACAGGGTTATTGAAAGCAAAATTAAAAAGGTGCGAATTATATATCGAACTGTAGTGATGGGATAAATTAATTTTAAAAATTTCCAAAAAACTATTGCCAGAACAACCAATAATGTAAAATATAATATCGGTAAGTAATGTATATTCACTAGGGAGTATTCTTAAGAGGAAACACTAGTGACGCATTTGCCATTTCATTTTCTTATCAATATTTCTTTTATTTTTCATTTTCTTCAAAAAGCGACAATAGCCCGTATTTAGGTAGCAGTTACCTAAAGTTTTAAATTTGAAACAAATTAATTGATAAATTAATAAAAGCAGAAAACGAAATTTTGCCAAATTTGCGCATATGTAGGTACAACAGGTTAATATTTCATCGCTGGAAAACCGAAGCGCTGTATAACTGTAACCTCTTTTTTAAAATTAGAGGTCCCTACTATTTTTGACGTATATACTATAAAATCAATCAGGTTATAGGACACCTTTACGTTAACTAAAAAGCGGCAATTACAAGCAGGTGTATAAAATTCATAGCCGCAACGTCAAATTGTAGGTGCGGTATATACAGGGTGTTTGGGGAGGAAAATGCACTATTTTGGGAATGTGTTTAGAGGGTGAAAATAAGAGAAATAAACCCATATTATGTTTTAGTTCGATTCTCAACCATTTCTGAAATAATCGGTTCTGAATTTTTTATATTAAAATAATGAAGAAGGCTTTAGTTTTAAACGTCCGATACATTTTGATTGATAGTTTTGAGATACATAGTAGTTGTCACTTGTCAGTTAGCTTCATATTGAGCGTATCGACTTGAACCAAGATTTTCATACTTACAATGCCCCACACATTCAGTCACAGGGAGCATGCCGACATGGTATTCGCTCAGTGCTCAGGAAACTGGAATGTTTCCAAGCATGAGAATTGTTTCGGAAAGAGTGCAGGGTCTAGATGTGGAAAATGAAGAAAATATTTTGGATATTGTCGCAGAGAAGGTATAAGTACGAGACGGGTTTCAAATGGACTTCATATACCATCACATCTAGCCGTATGGGAGTCACTTAGAAAAACGGTTTAAAACCTTTCACGTTTAACATCTTCTAGATAATAATTCTGCTTCAAGGGTACAGTTTTGTGAATGGATCCATTAAAATCGAAGTCTGTACAAATAGGTACATTTTATTTAGCAAGGAAGCTCAGTTCACTGGTATTGGAATTAATAATTGCCACAATGAACATCGGTGGTCAGATGAAAACCCTCATGCTACATTTTAACGAAACTTTCAACATTGATTCAGTATTAATATCTGTGGAATACTCAACGACCAGTTGTTTGGTCCATTTGAAAGGGATGGGCGTCTTACTGGAGAAGAATATTTACAGTTTTTGGAAGACCATTTGATACACATTATCGATGATGTTCCGTTAAATGTTCGACAACGAATGTACTTCCAACATGATGGAGCCTCCACCTTATTTTAGTCTCCGTGTTCGAAATTTCTTGAATTATCGTTTTCCTAATCGCTGGATTGAGAGGTGGTCCGCAAGTTTGGCCACCAAGGTCACCAGACTTAAACCCGCTTGATTATTGCCTTTGGGGATGGATGAAATCGCTAATATATGAAACACGAGTGGAAACGAGAGAAGCACTCCGTGATCGAATTTTCAATGCTGCAGCTTTTATAAAAAACAATCCCCACTCAATCCAACGTGCTACCCGAGCGATTAACAAACGTGCCGCCGAAAAATGTGTTGAAGTTGGTGGAGGGGTTTTTGAAAATATTCTTTAAGTTAGTTTGTACTGCAGTACCTGCAATTATTCGCTTTTAAAATAAAAATTAACTTACAAAAACTATAGAACCTGTTATTTCAGAAATGGCTGAGAATTGAACTAAAACATAATATAATTTATTTCTCTTATTTTTACCATCTGAACACATTCCCAAAATATTGTCCTTTCTTCCCCACACACCGTGTATACGTAAACGAAATAATGTTTGAATATATAGTACCAATAATAAATAACCTGCAACTAACCCAAAAGGTCCTTTTAGCAATCTGTCCGATCGACTTTTCGGAAGTGTCATCTCTAGGGGATCCTCGCAACCATTCATTTCAGGGTAGCTCCATAAAAACGAACCTCGGGGCACTTCATGCATATAGATTTGTTATTCTGCAGTCAGGCAATCTTGTTTATAGCTCCAACTCATTAGGGCCTCAACGTTTTCTGACAGTGGTTTTTTTCGCTTATTTATCGTCTACAAACACCGGTAGCTCTTTGCACAGTGGATATTGTAAAGTGGAGGTCGGATTGTTTCGTACAACGTTTATGTATACTTAATTATATTTATTGCCTAGGGCACAAGGGAATGGGTTTCCTTCGGTTTTAAATACTTGCTTGTTTGTGCTAGGTAACTAGTTAAGAGGAAAGCATAATTCCTTTTCCTACAAAATAAATCTGTCAAAGGACTGCTAACCGTCCGGTTTTTCCAAGACACGTCCTGGTTTTTAGGGTGTCCTGGGGGTATTTTTAAGCAACGTCCTGGGTTTTTTAAAGCATCCTGGTCGGCCTCAACGCGCCTCGCTGGTGAAGGTCATTGACGCTTTTGTAAGACAAAACTGCAACGTGCACCCTGCTTGTCGTCCCTTTTTAAATTACTATTCTCGCCTACTAGATTTGTTAAGGTGTAGGTTTAAGTTTAGTTAGGTGGTGGTGGCGGTGGTGTCTCAAGCTATAGCAGCCTGATACAACACAGGTTTAGCAGTAGTAAGCTATTTAGTTTTTTTATTATTGGCAAACTTTTGAGTGCTTGCTGAACAAAAATTTGTCACAAAAGGATGAAAGTTACCTATTAAATAGGTACCTATTGTATAATTTTATCATTTAACAATAATTGCATAGTTTTTGCAGTTTCTACCGCGGGAATGTTGCTTTTTTACGTTCTTGTAATATTTTTAACTGGTTGTGCATGTTCAGTTGAAATATAGTTGCTAAATTGACTGTATTGTACTGCGAACTGTTTTTTAATTAACATGTCCTGATCTTTTTACCTTTTAATTTGGATTTTTAAATATTAATTTGGCAACCCTACACAGGAACCGAATCCAGGATTTTCGTCAGGAGGACGCAAAAAAAAAGCAAAAAAAAAGGAATTTGTTATATATAGTTAGAAAATACGAAACAAAAACAAACTGGGAAGGAAAAATATTGCGGGATGTGCTTATTTTTTCTATTATTTATGGAAAGTTTTGGTTTTGTTTGGACAATTTTTATAATCTCAGGGGGCGCCCCTCCCCCTGGATCCGCTACTGACCCTACATTAGGAACTTTCGGAAGTACGGATAAATCTTATTTACTTAAAAGTAAATTTTACGTATCTTTTTACACTTGTATTGCTTGTATATATTATGTAACGTATTTTTCCTACGACCACCTACGAAAATGACAATAACAGCACGGTTAATTTGGCTAGAAAGTGCTAAATATCACACGCGTGTTGAAAAAAAATATTTCAACACGAGTGTGGAAATACAAAGCACACTATATTTAATTTAAACAGGTGTCAATTTGACAACAAAACTATTTATTAAAAATAACAAACTTACGGGACACGTGGAGTGAATTGGGGTGCTGGGTGGGGTAAAGTAGGTACACTAGGGCACTACTGCAAATAAAAAAAAAATCCTTTTTTTCGTTATTTTTGGGAACCTAAGAGTATTATTTATGATAAAAATAATATTATCAAAAACAAAAAGGGAAAATATGTCAGGCAACCCACCAACTGTCATGTTTACATGTCAACTGAGTTGAACCACAGAAAAAAAAGGGGTAGCTATAGAGCAGAAATAGAATACCCTAGAAAATACCGATTTTTAATTTTGCCATTATCTCGGATAAAAATATCCATACAATGTTTAAGGATATGGGACAAGTGAATGTGCTTTATTTAGGTAAATTTATTTTAGCTATATTTAAAACAAATTGAAAAAGATTTAACTTTTATAATTAACAAGCTATCGATATTTAACTCCATCTCCATCTTTCTATAATGTTGAGCAAATGTTGAGGTTATGTTGTAGTTTTGTGTTATGTTGTTTTCGTAGGTACCTATATTATTGTTTTATTAAAGGAATGCAAGCAACTAAAAGATCAGAAACGAAATTTATTCACTGTACATAGATAGTAGGTATGATGTGCGTAAGCAAATAGGAGAAAAAGTTATTCTTTTTATTTAAATCTAGGTAAGTTAAAATGTGTAAGTGGGCATTGTTTTTTTTTTTAATTTGATTAACACAATGGTGATACCTACAAACTATTAAAAACAAATCAAACTCTTTTTGATCATATTGTATGGTCGTAGGAAAAATTGTGTACATTACTTGTGTGAAAGTGATTTTCTCACACTCGGAGAATTTCCGCACTCGGCTAACGCCTCGTGGTAAATACCTCCTCGTTTGAAGGGTACCACTTTCAACACTTGTTATGTAATAAGTATACTATATTACTGTACATGTTATGCAGATAAACGTATTTTCGATTACTTACTGTTATTATATCATATTTAAAATGTCTATGTACGCGCAAACACTTACTTTTACACCAGTTTCGGTTGACATCCTTAATTTATTACGTGACTTTTACAATTAAAAACAAAAATGTAAAATACCATGTATGATTGACATTTCTGCAGGGTTTTTTCCTTATTTATATGCATACTGCTCAGAAACTTCCTTTTCTTTTGCGTGTGGTGTAATATATTATGCAAATAAACAATATTTACTCTGGCTATTTAACTGTAGGATGCATACGTACCATGGACGTTCCTAAAGAGGGACAATTAATAGAAATTTATTACAAATACAATACAAATACTTTTATTTGCCAAATAAAAAAAATTACAATTTATAGAAGAAATATTATATGAATGACAAACTGGACTATGGTACCGCGATTATGAAAAACCATCGCAGTAGTTCTGAAACGCATATTTATGCACCCAGAACAGTAGGTACTGCCCATGCACGCATTCAACCAATTCGTCTAATTAAAAAAAATCAGAAAAAACAACTTTAAAAAAAATAACTCCAGTAAATAATTTTAAGAAGTCAGTTATACATAAAGGTACAAAGCCCAGTAAAAAACCTATTGTGGTAAATATAAATTGACATTTTTGTATAAAAGGAAAAAAAATCGCTTTGTACTTTATTATAAAATTGAACTTTGTGTCTGACAGTAATTGGAATACCTTGTTAAAATTCTTGTTAATCGTTCCTTTTTTTTTATTAAATTTTCCAAACTATATAGGTATCCTATGGCTTGGCTGCTTAAAGTTTTCTTGGCGCTTATGATAACTGGAATGCAAATTCTTTATTATTTTTACAATAATTAGTAAGCAACGTTCATTCTCTACACTTATCTAGTTAATAATCCTCTTTTAATAATAATGGTATTAAATTAAAATAATCACTTAATTGAAACATGAGTCTGAAATCAGTTTCTAGTCACGAAGTAATAATATAAATATAAATTACAGTTTAATGGGTAAATAGTATAATTTACAGCTTCAAGATATATTATATTCAGGAAGTAAGTATATTATCTTAAAAAAATCCCTATAAATAAAAATGTTGAATAAAGTTAGAGCATTAAATATACCCTGTACAATGAAAGGGCATTATTTATTCATTATTATACCGGTTGGCGCGCCTCCCGACTGATCATAGGAAATCCCATATAAATTTTGCTACCCTCAAATATTGACTTCCTCATTAATTTTACATCAATATCGAACATGAGGGTCAAAAAGAAAAAAATTACTTTATAAAAGTCATACTATTTTTACCCACGGAATATATGGTTAACGGTTTGACCTCCTTTTTCCGGACACCCTGTATAAGTTTAAACATTTATTTTATTGTTTAAGATGAAGGTGCATTCGACGGTAAAACATACTTTGGTGACATTTCCCTATCGTTATTTACCCTTTCCATGACTTTAAAGCAAAAGTTTTCTCTTCGTATTTCATAACCTTCCCCTTAATTATTCCTGATGTTTTTGATATTTTTATACAATAGATTTGTTTTATAAAATTACTTTTTTATTAAAAATTTTGAATAGAGTTAGACTATTAAATATACAATTCCTTATGTCTCGTTATATTTCTATCCATGTTTAAACTTAAAAAGTATATACATTTCGGTAAATAAGATCGGACTTCCACCAATCTTCAAAACTGGGGGCGATTGCGCAGGTCTTTGACGGACTTTGACTGGAAGAGCAACGCACGAGTTTTGTCGGCATTAACGTAAAGGTCACTGCCACTAAACCAATGCCACCAAATTACTCTCACATTTCGCCTGCAAAACATCCAAGGATTCCTCGGACACGACCATGGAAGTATCGTCCGCGTAAATGGTTAAATCAATATCTGGATCGACAGTGACTAAATCCACAGAATATATACTTATATATAGTTATACCATATTATATTCTGTGCTAAATCGTTGACATATAATATAAAAAGCATTGGAACCAATATATCCTCTGGTATGCCAGTATACCCAGTGACGTAGCAAGGGGGGGGGGGGGAATAGGGCGACCGCCCGGGGCGCCATATTAACAGGGCGCCAAAATGGTCATTAGAAATACGGGAATTCAAAAATTTACTTTAATCAGTTAATCAGTGGCGGTTACTCCATAGAAGCACAGGAGCACGTGCACCCCCATACTCCATAAAGAATTACCCCATAACGAAAAAATAATGTTCATTTAAATTTATCTTCTTTATATTCTTGCCGTAATATAAGTTAGAACCCTCCTATTTTAACGTACCGTCAAACAATCGAACGAAACGTGGTGTAATAGCTCTCGCCAAGCCGGTTGTCAAGAGCAACCGTATGGCGCGTAGGAATTCATAAGTCGCACACATGCGTTACGTAGGCGGGGTTTCTGCTGTTTCTCTATGCATCTTGTACTAGCAGGTGTGGTGGGGGAAAGCGCGATTCTAATAGGAAAACTCGCACAAATTAAATGTGCGCCGTTGAGTTATTATTTGGAGTTTACCTTTATGTTTTTCTTATTATTTTGACTTATTTTAATAAAAATAAACAGTTTTAATGCCACAACGATTATGAATGTGGAATATTTGAGAAACAATACATTACAGTTATTCCAAACTTTAATGAAGCTGTTATTGATAAGTTTGCTGCACATAAAAACAGAAGAAGTGACTTTACTTTTAAACAATGTACCCACTAATGAAAAATAAATTGGCCTTTTTTATTTTTTTTATCTCATTTAATTTTCAATAAAATAAGTAGGTAATCATAAATTTTTAAAATATTTACTAAAAATTATTGTCCAAATTTGAACGTGGTCTTGAAAAATTTTTGCCTGCGCCGCATTTCGCCTGCAGCGGGCTTTTAGTACACCCCCAAGTTTACAAATCACGAGTCGCCACTGCTGTTAATATTTTTTTTAAACTAAAATTTATAGATGTATAATTTTAGTTTTAAGATTGTCTGGTAGGGCGCAGAACTACTATTCGCCAGGGGCGCCAAAATTCCTAGCTACGTCCCTGAGTATACCTACTACAAATATCTGAATAAAACTCAAGCATAATATGCTTGATACTGACATACTGCCTACGGTTTTTTTTAAACGACTCAATCCATGACAAAGTATATCCCCTGATGCCGTATTTATAAAGTTTCTCATACAATTTGGAATGGTTGACGCAGTCAAATGTCCTACTTAGATCAAGAGGTCCCAACAGGGCTCTTGCCAACATCAATCCTTTCCACAACTTTTTCATAAAAGGAGTTAATTGTATATTTTCCGCATAAAAAGCCATGTTGTTTATCTGAAATAATCTCTTACTTGCCATGGCTCCCCAAAAAAGCGTACTGGAAAATCTTGAAAAAAGAGGACATACACACTGGCCTAATTCTCTATTAGTTGAAGGTCACCTTTTTTAAAAATTGGGACAACAACTTTGCCCGTCTTTAGATCACTGGGAGAGCTACGCGATGATTATATCAGAATATGTTCCTATAATAGTTCAGCTGTCATTGAACCATACCCACCTTAAAAGGTCAGATCTTTACATAAGGAATATGTATATCGACTTTAATGAGGTTCTCTACTTAAAACGTCTTTTCCTGTACACCTGCCTACATAGGTTCTCCATAAAAAAAAACTTTAGGTCCAATTTCATATTCGTAAGTACCAGTATAATTTAACAATAAAAATGAAGCGTTATTAGTAATTATTATTGAATGTTTATTAAGAATTTTTAAATTTCATAGTTAATTATAACCCCTATGCAAACATTTCGTTTAAGTGACAGGCAAACGATATAAGGATGTTTTTACTGGTATATTGACCTTGCAAGAAAACCGATGGAATAAGTAGTATAATATACGAATAAGCCATGAAAACTAAATGTTGTTTATTGGCTTTTTTCCTATAGTTCTGCTTCGATCGAGATGAAAATTAATTAAAAAAATAGTAGTCACGTGATTCGCATTATCTGTCAAATTTTAATTTTTTCCAAAAAATAATTCAAAAGGGGGGTTATTTCTGAAAGTATCGAAAAAAGTTATTAGAAAAGGTTTTTTTTTAAATGCAGTTTCTAGCCCACATGCAAAATTTCACCTGCATAAAATAATTTTGATTTTTTACCCATATTTTGTAAATTGCACCACTTTTGCAAAATAAGACTCAACGCAACCTACATAAAACTTCTTAGTTTTGACAAGGCTCTATTTCAGATACATTTTCTTTAAAGTAGCGCCATATTAAATGTGTGTTTTTCTACAAAATCAAAATTGGGCTATTATAATTTGGTCGCCTGTGATGCAAAGTTTATTTGTTTTTGACCCTGTATAAGGTAACTTCATAAAATAAGTATTTTGTCTTGACATAACGCTTAAGAGTAAACACTAGGGATGCATTCGCAATTTATTTTTCTAATAATATTTCAAGCAAACTTATATACAGTATGTCTCTGTAAGTTTGCATCATATGGAAAACTTTTTTATTATTCATTTTACGAAAAAAAGTTATTCTTCATAAAAACCTCTGCATGGTCTAAAACCTAAAATGCAACCATCAAATATCGAAATTTTCCAGTCATCTACGAGGTTTGTCAAAAAATGTGAATTTTTCCTAAGAATGTAATTTTTTCCCAAGAGTAAAGTACCTTTATTTTTGACATTATCAAAAATTGTTATTAAAAAAAGTTGATCAGAACTAAAAACTACGTCTAAATATGCAATACCACGCATTAAATTAATTAAATAATTAATAATAAATTAATAAAATAATTTTTCAACATAAATGCGTATAATTGCATATTTGGACGTGGTTTTTAGTTCTGATCAACTTTTTTTAATAACAATTTTTGATAATGTCAAAAATAAAGGTACTTTACTCTTGGGAAAAATTTACATTCTTTGGAAAAATTCACATTTTTTGACAAACCTCGTATATGAGTGGAAATTTTCGATATTTGATGGTTGCATTTTGGGTTTTAGACCATGCAGAGCTTTTTATGAAGAATAACTTTTTTTCGTAAAATGAATAATAAAAAAGTTTTCCATATGATGCAAACTTACGGAGACATACTGTATATTTCAAACAAAATAAATTATAGTAATAAAACACACCGTATAGCGTAACGCTTAACAAGCGTTTTCACAAATAATCCTAAAATGAATGTGTAATAAAAATGAATAAATGAAAACTTTTGAAATTAAAAACCTCGCAGAAAAGACGAAAATAAGTTATGGCCATTTCATTAATGGGAAATAATAAATTTAATGCCTAGTAAATCCTCCTCTATTGCTGTTTTAGTTCAGTTTCAGGAAATCCATAAGCTTTCGTACATGGAACCATGCATCGGCATCGTCTGTAGTTTTTGGGGACGCTATCCTGCTTTCTTAATAGTAGAGACAGCGCTTTACTGGGAACAAAATGCGTCGCATTGGGAATACCTATACAATTTATTTCTTAACAAAATTGCTGCATTAAAAGTAGTTCATTATTATTCAACAAAACTGTGCTGCTAATAGAACTGATTACTACCAATAAAAACACTGTTCTAGCAAATTAACACTAAAGCAGGTTGGATATTCTAGCAATTTATTTAATATGGGTTAATAAAAAAATAACCTATCAATACAAACTATGTCTGAGCAAACCTGTTGTATTAGATCATTTTCCTCAGTGTAGTAGCTGATGTTCATAATTTTATCAATTTTAAACAAAAATACAATATTATTTCCCGAAAATAGCTTGGCCTTTTACCTTATAAATATAAATTTAATAAATAATAAACAGGACAGATTGAATCGTGTGTTCAACAACTTATTTTCTAACGCCACATAAAAACACCATTACAAATTCAAATTACTAATAACAAAACATAATTTAGTGGTAATAGCCTCAGGCCCTATTATTAACCCCCTGTATCCGTTATTTTATCTATTTCTATTATAAATCATTAATGGCTTACAGCCGAGCCTAAAAGTCATTATGCATACGTTATGTTTTTAGGTTTACAGCGAGTCGTAGAAAGAAATTCGTTCTCGGTTAGCTTAACCGCGTCACGAAAAAAAAATGTAATCAGATTTTATTAGAGGCAAGGCTAACTTCGTGTAAGCGCGAATCGCCTTAATTTTTGCAAAAACTGTGAGCTGTAAGATCTCAGTTCTTGTCCTATATTTTCTTTGTGAAACACTAAATCATTTTTAAAATTATAAATTTAATAGCATAGAAAATGCATCGCCAGACCAGCAGCCATGGGAAATTCCATGTAAATTTTGCTACCTTCGAATATTAAATTAATTTTACATCAAAATTGTAATAGATTTGTCGAAGGTGTTTGTATGATGGACACCAAATTTTAATATTTTCCTAATAAGTCAATTAAAAGTTGTTTACAAAAAACTCTTCGTCAAATTCTTAAAAAATTAAATACATGATGTGATACATACCTGAATAAAACCACTAGTAATAATTAATGTTCTAATGTTACCTACTTTGAAACCAGATATTATTATCTTCATTCTTAGGAGCAACATCTTCTAATGCAGTTCCGATTAATTTGATTTGGTAAAAGCCCTGTTCTTTTCCCAAATTTTGTCCAATGGACGAATTTTACCATCTCAGTAAACCATGTTGCATAATAGATAATCATAAAATGCAATGTTAAACGACAAGAACAATATCACACTAGAAGCTATTATTTTTGAGAACCACAATAGTGATTTTTAGTGGTAAGTAGATGCTTTATTAACCGTAGCAAGCAAATATTATTATGATTAATGACAAGTTTCATTATAACTGCCAGTCAAAACTAATACAATATATAAAACCAGATTACACCCCCAATAAAACTTGATCATTACTGTGAGTCTGAATACTCAAATAATAATATGTGACAGTAACGCGCTTTCCTACTGTAAGACAACGAAAATTGCTAGACCGTTGTGTAGAGATAATATCACGGTAATTCAGCCAATAGGAAATAGGAATAATTGCTACCATTCTATGGTAGCAATAATTTCTATTTGCTAGACCGTTGTGTAGAGATAATATCACGGTAATTCAGCCAATAAGAAATAATGCCTGTAAACCATTCTATGGTAGCAATAATTCCTATTTCCTATTGGCTGAATTACCGTGATATTATCTCTACACAACGGTCTAGCAATTTTCGTTGTCTTACAGTAGGAAAGCGCGTTACTGTCACATATTATTATATATTTCACACATATATTTCTCCGAAGAAATAATGCCTGTAAACCATTCTATGGTAGCAATAATTCCTATTTCCTATTGGCTGAATTACCGTGATGTTATCTCTACACAACGGTCTAGCAATTTTCGTTGTCTTACAGTAGGAAAGCGCGTTACTGTCACATATTATTATCAGTGTTGCCAACACTCGGATCATTGAGTATGCTAGAATGACAGCTGAATTATGCCAGAAATATGCCAAAAAAGATGTCAAATATTTAATATCTATAGGGAATAACGGATAATAAAATAAAGTGTTTTAAAAACAATATATATTTTTAAATAACGTATTTACATTTTTCAATCATGATTAAAATTTAAATAATCCTCTTCATTTATGGAGGGCACAAGGTCGTTTTTTAAATAAGTTTCCTTTGATTTTATTTTATCTAATACATCCTTCGGAAATTCATACTGGTGGCAACATTTATTAAGGCGATTTAGGCCACACCTGATATAAAATGTTTTGTATTACTCAGTAAAATGCATCACTTTTTACTTTTTTACCTTTTATGAAAAATGAATATTCTTTTTTAAATAAAATTACAAAATACCATTGCCCGTTTACAAACACAGAACTTAAATAAAGTTTAGAAATGAAAATGAATCGTAATAAAGCTTATTTCATATAGACGCGACTTGCGAAATGCGAATATTCTCTTTCATCTCATTGGCCAAGTTCAAAATTAATTTAGTGTAGTAGCCAATAAGAACAATGTATGCCAAAGAGCGAAATGGCAACGGAATGTCAGATGACCAAAACTAGCTGATGTTTCTCTGGTTGTAATCTTAAATAACAAAAATTTCTGTAGTCGAAATAGTTTGGCCAGATCATTTTTTGCTAGATTTCTGCTAATTTTAAATGTAGTATGCTAGATTCTTGCCAGCTGCTTTTTCATAAAAATGAGTTGCCAGATAGAAAGGCATTATGCCAGATCTGGCATAATTTATGCTAAGTTGGCATCACTGATTATTATAGTATTAAACAGTTGTATAAAGAGTATGTAAATTCTTAAATGGAACACAAGGGTTTTTCTCAGTGTAGAAAGTTTTTATTTAGTTGTATTTCCTTGGTGAGTAATTAGAAATTTCAAGACCTGAAACCGTAAATAATTTTATTTTTTCTTGCTCCATTGATATACCGTAGGGTTAAAATTAAAATTTAGGTAAAAAACCATTGTACCAATATTTTCTTGAAACGAGATAGGAACAACAGGACATATACTAGCCCTAATTGTTAGCAGAAAACCTAACGTAAATCTGCAACAGGACCATCCCATTAGAACTCCTAATTAAAGGATCACATAAATTCAGGCCACTCGACACTAACTGCAATATTACACTTACCGGTCACTCGGTTTTGTATGATTGGTAACAGTAGTAGATTCTCATGGCTTGATAATTTACTAGCTTCAGGGTTATTTAATCGGATTTTCGCGACCAGTCTAACCAATAGCCCCGTATTTCCTGGTCTATAAGTGACTTTATAGAATGTGACCGAATAGTATGCAATTATGAAATATAGATCATGATTGTGGAACGCTGGTGTTGGTAGTATTAGATTATTTAATATTATAATCTTAAGTTATATTGCTGGAGGTGAATAAGAAATCGTGCGATCTGTTTTGTAGAATGTGTCAGAATTGGTTACTTTGGTTTGATTGTAAATTATTCTAACTCAAGGCTGTATTCTGTAATTATATTATTATTTTATTCGAAAAAATGCCCCCAACTGTATTTTAAACAGCTATTAATATAAAAAGATAATGGGCGGTATGTCGTTTTGGAGGCATTTGAAAACTTTATTTATATAATATATATCTAGATTTATGCAAATCTTATAAAGTGCCTATTATGAATATTAAAAGATAAGGACAACTTTGTTAAGAATGTTGTACCCGTTGTTATATATTCTGATACTAAAAAAATTAGCGGAATATTAAATGGTGATACCTGGTTAGAATTATCTAACCGCAGTGCATTCTGCTTGGTCTTAAAAAACGAAGAGCATGAGCATTATGGACCTATAGCAGGGAGTTAAAGTTGTTTCTAAAGTCACATCGCTTATAACTAGTAGTGATAATATCACGGTAATTTAGTCAATAGAAAATAGGAGTTAATGCTAACATAGAATGGTTTATACCCATTATTGCTCTGAGTACTCACAGTAATTATCAAGTTCTATTGGTGGTGTAATCTGGATTTATATACTGTATTAGTTCTAACTGGCAGTTGTAATGACATTAATCATAATAATATTTGCTTGCTACGGTTAATAAAGCATATACTTACCACTAAAAATCAGTACTGTAGTTCTTAAAACTTTAAAAAGCTGCTATAGTGTGATGTGTTCTTGTCGCATATGATTATCTATTGTTGTGCGAAATAAAAATCCTCTATTGCTTTATCTGATATGTAAAGTTTAAAAAAAGTGAAATAGAATGTAAAAATAAATTAATTGAAACAGGTATTGGTACGCTTGGTACGATTAATAAACTTCATATTCAGACAGGACAGTTAAAATACTTCGAAAAACGATGTGACCTGCGCAACAAATACGTTAAAACTAATAATACGGCGCGCGGCGATTGCCGATCGCTACGAACCCCCACCAACGTCTTGTGGATTATAGATTCTAACGGATGCAATTTGTTTTTGGGGACGCTGTTCTACTTTCTCAATTGTAGATAATGCCCTTTACTGGGAACAAAATGCTTCGCATTGAGAAGATACAATTTATTTCTTAACAAAATTGCTGTACTAAAAGTAGTTTATTATTTAACAAGACTGTGCTGCTAATAAAACTGATTACTACCAATAAGAACACTGTTCTAGCAAATCGGGAATTGATATAACTCTAAAGCGGGTTTGATACACTAGCAATTTATTTAATATGGGTTAATACAAAATAAACTATGTCTTAGCAAACCTGTTGTATTAGAACATTTTCCTCGGAGTGTCATCGAAATATTATAAATCTTTTTGAGATATTTTCTGCTTAATTGCTCAAAATTGGCCAACTTAAGGATGTAGAATTATTTAACGTTATATTGGAAATTTCACGTACATTTTGCTACCCTTAACTATTTGCTTTCCTATTACCGTATCTCAATAAAACCACTAGTAGTAATTATGATAATGGCAAATTAATGCTACTAGTGATTTCATTTTAATATCTTCAACATGTTTTACAGCATTCAAAAAAATATAACAATTATTAAGTAGTACTAAATGAAAAATAGTTCTCGGATAGTATCCGAAATGTTCTCTGCAATGTTTTCTGAGAGACCCACTGTAAGCAAAATAACAGTTCCGAATATTGTTCGTAATTTTGATACTAAAAGTAGGTACTGTAGTAAATAAATGCAACTGTTTAAAACAAAATAATGATGTACTCGATGGCAAAGTACAGGAATATAATGCAGATTTGCTCCATTGGTTTCTTGGCTATACTGTAGGAAAGCATTACTTTACATTCCATAAAGATGATAAAATACGAACAACAAACACTTTTGACCAATATTTTACCTAAAAATATGCTAAAGCCCACCATATACCTACGGCAATCATTTCTTCGTAAATTTTCTCGGGAGTATTCTGTAAAAACTTTCATATTTGTTCCATGGTCATATTTCATAAAACGTATTCTTTGTTGCAGCAAACCACAAATTAATAGAGTAATTGAATTAAAGTTGACACATGAGTGAAAGTAGTAATTTAACGTACACGTTTTATAAAGCATCATTTTATAGTACGCGTCCGTGTTAAAAAACGAGTCTTATAACGGGACAAGTGCTTAAAACTGCTTTATATAACACGTACGTTATACTATTTTTTCTAATTTGTAGTTTCTTCAATAAAAAACACAGATTTAAAAAGAAAATAAATCCTTCAAATTTTGTAAAATTTTATGTCTAAATTTTATGTGGTAGGTACTACTATTTTTTTATCATAGTAGCCTCTGGACAACAAAAATTATTTTGCGAACTGTAATTTTTTCATTTATTGACCCATTTTCACCACGAGATTCTAAAGTTATTTTAGCGATATGGGATTTGAAATTGGACGGAATACGTTGTGTGATCCTTGTACATTCGGTACAAATACAGAGCGTTCGGAAATTCGGGCGATTTTGCTACTTTTTTTCGAATTTCAAAAGACGTGATTTTACGTCACGGCATTGCAATTTAGTATAGGGAAGATGGAAAATTCAAATAAAGTTGAAGTTAAAATCGACATTGAAAGGCTAGTAGATTGAATTTTCGATAGGATTTGGCAGAAAATGATAGCTTGAAGCATCTACAAAAGATTGATTTATAGATTTGTGCAACCAACATATATGACTGTTATCCACACAGAATAAAAAAGTAAGTTATCAAGCTATTTTTCCTCTGCGAAAAATGGGTTTTCTCGTAAATCACAAAGGCCGCGCAAGTCAATGAGATAAAACATTTAAATGTTACCAACATCAAATAAAGAAAAAACGCGTATCGAAATAGCTTCATTACGATACGCAAATGCGTATCGTAATAGATTTGTTATGATACAAAATTAGAAAAACACTATTACTCGGCAACGCTTAGTCACTTGTTTTTAGACGTGGCTATAGGTAGATTTTGTTTAGATTATTTACCTTGTACCATAAGTGTTTCAAATTAGAGAATGTTATACCGCACGACACTATAGTAATATTTAAACACCGGTAGCACAGGTACATGAGTTGTCACGTCGGATCAAAGGATTATTTCCGAAAATCCATGTTTTGCTCTCAACGTTGTCATCGACAATCCTGTAATCGGCTTAACGTGACATTGTTAGCTGTCGGTGTAATTCTGTAGGATAATAAACTTTCCGATATTGTCCCGACATGATGTTCCTAGTTAGAGTGCGTACATGAATGGGGAATTATTGGGTGAATTGCATTGCATTACCGTATATATTAAAAATAACCTCCCGTAAAGCGTATCATTGATTTAACAGTAAATTGTTTGTGGATTTTAGCACTAATAAATAAGCAAAGTTATACCAGGTCAATCTAAAGAAGGCATCAATAAAATAATATCCATTTTAGTTTAGGTTTGCATAAGCTTCATGCTCACTTTATGTTCAAACATCAAAATATTCTATCTATTTGTTTTCAAAAAATGTTTGTTTCAGTGCACCCAAATAGACAGTTTTATAAGAATAAAAGCTTGTGGATATTATTTAACATGTAAAAATAAATCAAAGTTTAATAATAATGTTTGCATAATAATAAGTAATACCTAATTTGATAGACGATATGCAATTATTTTTATACCGCATAATTAGTTATGATATAATACACTTTTAGATACTTAACACTAACAATTTAACGTGATATGATACCCATTTAACTTTGTACATTCTTTAATGCAATATGGCATATAACTAAGGAGCTATACAGCAAAAGCACATATTAATTTAATAATGGGTCATTTATGTTGAATTTCTGATGATAAAATATTCACGGTTAAAGAGATACACGGTGACCCAAGTAAACAACATATTTTAGAAAATTCGCGAAGAATTGAAGATGGTTAAGCGAATATAAATCAAATTTGGTGTAGTTATGTTTTTGAGGGCAAAAAAAACGAGTTCCTAATTAGTTTTAACATATTATCTCCTAGACGCTAGTTGCGTTTGGTCACCACATTGCTTCACCTTAAATTATGAAAGAAGGGTTCTTCTAAACGTAAAAAGGTTGTTTACTAATCTTGATATTTTAATTAGTTTTTGGAATATTTGCAAATTAATGCTCGATGGTAAGAAACATTTAAATGAATAAACCTTTATTAATGACACATTGGAAATTAACCGGTGGTATTTTATCGTAGGAAATTAATAGTAATTATTTTTAACACGAATCTAGCCATTTAAAAAAAAAATGGATCCACACCACACTTTTATTAGCTTCACCTGTATGTATGTATGTTTGTTTGTAACCGACTTCTTTGAACCCGATTGTGACCCACTTTAAACGGTAAGATTTAATTTAAATTTTGTAGACTTATCAAGAACAGCTGACAATACAATAATTTGATAAGTATATCTCATTTTGTTCGGGTTTATGGATCCAATGCTTTGAATCTAGCCGTTTAAAAAAAATGGATCAACTGCTTTAAATCTAGCCATTTCAAAAAATCATTATTAAATTAGTGACAGTATTCCATCTCTACTCCGGACCTCTCTATGACTATCTCTACCCAAATTTTTTTTTTCTTAACCATAACTCAAACTAAAAAATGAAAAATAAATATAGTTTAAAAAAACTAAAAAACACGCTATAATTAATCAAACTAAAAAGCGGAAAATAAATATAGTTTAAAATAATTCTTGAAATTCTTAATATAGGCAGAAAATGAACGATAAACATTAGTATTAATGTGAAAAAAGCGTGGTGTGCTTTGTGCTATATTTTTCGTATATCGAGTACCCCACGCTTTTCTTACAATAATACTAATGTTTATCGTTTATTACTATTTTCTGCCCATAATAAGAATTTCAAGAATTATTTTAAACTATTTATTTTCCGCTTTTTGGTTTGATTAATTATTAAAGCGTGTTTTTTAGGTTTTTAAACTATATTTATTAAGTACTATCTTCTGTTGCTGTATAATCCCTTAGTTATGTTACACCCTGTATATTTATTTTCAAAGTTACTCAACTTCTATTAATTTTTGTAATATTTTACACATAATATAACAGAGTTTGTTTAAAAATAAAAAAAAAATTTCAAATTACACAAAGAGCAGGATGTCAGTAAGACCCCTAAATGCAACTGGCACATCACCAATATTATATGCAAATACTAAAAAGCTACTTCTTCGACAATAACCCCCTATCAAGTTAATTAGAGTTAACGGTACATAGTTATCTGGCTTTACGACGCCTCTAAAGCTGCCATATTCGGACACCCATGCTTCAAATACGCGGAAATATAAAAAGTGCTCTGGATAGAGGGCGTAGAGTGTTTGTGTTGGACAATGTAATGCTCTAATGCGATCAATAAGTGGAAAATCGGAACGAATTTATTATTGCCGTTTTAATGTGAACTGTATCTTGTGTTATGCTGATTAACTTAGCTACTGTTAGATATCTATCTCTATTAATCACAGAGATTATCAAGGTATTCTTCTAGATGGAAAAGTGACTTGAACGTATTTCAAGGTATAAAGGGTGTTCCTTAACTTAGGGGCAATACAGCAACAAGAGAGGAGACTTGGTCATTTATGTTTAATTTTTGAAAGAAAATTGGCGATAGTTTGAAAATGGTTAAGCGGATATGAATCAAGTTTGGTGTAGTTTATATTTTTAGGGGCAACATTATACAGTGTGACCAGTAAAGTCCGCATCATATGGGATTTTTTTTATTAATAGCTTTATTCGAAATTTGACTTTGGCATCAAGTTCTGCTTCGATCGAGATAAAAATAATTAAAAAGTGGGGTTATTTCTAAAAATATCGAAAAAGTTATTAGAAAAAGTTTTTTTATATGCAGTTTCTAGCCCACATGCAAAATTTCAGCTGCATAAGATAATTTTGATTTTTTACCCACCACTAAAATTTATTTTCCACTTATATGAACACTTTACTGATGATACTGTGTTCTTTTTTATCTTAATAATATTAAGGTGTATTACTTTCAGACACAAACTACATCACATGCGACCAAATTTTAATAGCCCAATTTTGATTTTGTAGAAAAACACACATTTAATATGGCGCTACTTTAAAGAAAATGTATCTGAAATAAAGCATCGTCAAAACTAAGAAGTATGTATGTATGTATAGGTTGCGTTGAGTCTTATTTTGCAAAAGTGGTGCAATTTACAAAATATGGGTAAAATAACAAAATTATCTTAGGCAGCTAAAATTTTTTATGTGGGCTAGAAATTGCATTTAAAAAAACTTTTTCCAATTAGGTTTTTAACCCCACTTTTGAATTATTTTTTGGAAAACATTAAAATTTGACAGATTATGCGAATCACGTGACTACTATTTTTTTGCTTAATTTTAATCTCGATCGAAGCAGAACTTGATGCCAAAGTCAAATTTCGAATAAAGCTATTAATAAAAAAAATCCCATATGATGCGGACTTTACTGGTCATACTGTAGTGTCCCAAACTGTACTACCACCCAGTATGTTCATCGGCGTAGCTTGCCTTAGTTTTCAGCCTTGGGCCCCTTGTTTACATTATTGTAATTGCAATTTTTTTTCTATTGAATATTTCAGGGGGGGGGCAGGCCCCCCTGCGCCCTCCCCCCCCCCCCCTAGCTACGCCGATGAGTATGTTAACCATCAAACAATTCATTAAATCAAAATATTATAAACGGGTAGCAACATAGTTTTGTTTTTTTTCAGGGACATAATGTTCCTAATGCCCAGTTTATTTGTCTATAAATTGACAACATATCAAACCAGAAATCAAACATCAACAGGTCAAAAAAAGCCCCGTAGACCAGCCGAAAATGAGTTTTTAATAATGACGGATCTTCCGTCGCACAAAACGGTAATGTGGAATTGATTGGGGCCCCTGACGCTTCCTCTCACCCCCCGCGGTTAACAAGGATGTCAGCTGGCGGGGGCGTAAACAGTTCAATTTTCTACGCACATGGCGGCCGATTTGTGGATTGTTTTCAAGGATTGTGTTTTTTACATTACATTTGACTATGCACTGTAAAAATGCATGTAAAGTTATTTAAAAATTTCAACCGATTAATTTTCTTGTTCTGTGTATTTACCAACAAGGTGATTAATACATCTGGCATCTACTCGTTACCAATTTTACCAAAATTTGACATCAATGGCGTTTACTATGTAAAGGTTCTTACCTAAAATAGGAAATTATTAGTATAATCTGGTGCGAAAGGCCAATTTTTGTTCTTCGGAGAAAATAAAAATAATTCTAGTCACAATTATTTTATTTGTTTATTAGCAATTAGAACTGGTTGGTTGCTTGCTTTTCCAATTTTTACCTCTTCGTTCGCTGCCAGGGCCATTCCCGAGGGGACCTACGGTTTAACGTGGGCTCCGAACCACGATCCTCAGTCATTAGAAGCACCCCCCAAGGGCTATCAACCCTTGGTTTCGTGCTTTCTATGACCTACCGATTGGGGAGTGTGTTCCTTCCCCCTCCACCCCACGAGATATCCGATCTCATCCGGCCTGGTTACCGGCGTGAATGGGGTGGTTTTGGGGATGATACATTTTTCACTCTTCCCTAATTTTTGCTCGACGCTGGACCCACGTCAAGACTTATACCGCTAAAATCCACTGGGCTCAAACCAGTTTGCCGGCAGTGGGATACGAACCCACAAACTCTCGTCCTAGAGTTCTCAGCGACTACCGCGTTAACCACGGAGCCACCGATGCCGGTAATTAGAACTGGTGTTTTTCAACAACTTGATAAAAAATATATATGAAAATACAGAGAGAAACAAAACTAAACAATATAACAATATTCTCTGTAACATGTACCGTGCGAGCAAAAATTATTTGCATCAAAGAGGGCCTTGCATCTAAGGACGTAATGCTTAGCCGTAGAGCTTAATACCTGGTTAGGTGTCAGTAACTACCTGAATTAACAAGCAATCAGTTATTCCGTCATATTTGACAGTCGTTACAAGTAATTTGATTCATTGCTAATTTTTCCAATTTCTTGAACAATTCACACAATGGGCTTCACGGAACAGCACAAAACATTCATGGTTGAAGCGTATTTTCGAAACAGGGTAATGGTAAATGGTGTGTGGCAATACAATCCGGGTTTGTGCATGAATGATTTTCACGAACATTTTCCTAATGTTGCTTTTATTGCTGGGAATTTTTATCATTGCCTGAAAAGAACCGTGGTTGTGTTTAGAGAAACAGGTTCTATACAACACAAAAAAGGAGCAGGAAAATTTATTTTCTTATAAAGTGCAAGTATTCCAAGAAATACAAGACGCAGGAATTACTCTCAATGGTTTACCGAAAATTTATTGGAAAAAAATAATTTATTAGACCTGCATGACATTTTTTTCGGATGAAGCCTGGTTCCACCTCTCGGGTTATGTCAATTCTCAGAATATATGTAATTATTTTTCTTTTTCTTTCTGTATATTCTTACTTTGTTAATTTTGTGAACAACAAAAATAAATTTGTATTTGTCTACTTTGTCCTCTTTGATGCAAATAATTTTTGCTCGCACGGTAGCTTCAGTAGGTATAGGCTTAAATGTACAAAATTTCACTACAGGGACCATTATTTAAAAAAGTTACTTTGTTTCTACCACATTTATATCTCCCTAAGGTCATCATTTTTTAATACGGTCGTATATCAAGATTCGTTTTTTAACCTGCTCATTCCCGGAAGAGCTTCCTATTTAAAACCAATTTCTCAGTAATGTCATTATGAGCTTTTAACTAATTTTCTGGCAGGTAAACGAGTTGTTTCTAATTTTCATGCAAATGCTGCTAAAGGGGTTCTACCCTGGCCCGGTCCGGCTTGACCAAAGGAAATGGAAGTCTGATGGCATTGATTTATCAAGTCCCCTTATAGTGCAGGGGCGTACATATAGTAACATTTTTCGTTTTAAGTTCGGGACGAAAACTATAATAATTGTCTTCAATGAATTCATTATTATGTAAACATTTAAATATGATAAATTACTATGTAGATCATGTTGCTTGGTTAAGGGGTTTGGAGCCATAGTATCAGATTCCTACCTCTTCTATTATTATAAATACTAGCTAGAACTATAGCTTTAATGATGTTTTATCATTGTCCTCGGGCATTAACTCAAGACTTAATCAGGCACCGTTCAACAGCTACTGAACGAATTTGGATTTGAAAATGTATTGATGTATTAATGATTTCTTCTATAATTGAACATGTTTGATTGTCTCTAAATCATTACTAGGCATCCCTATACAACTAACTTCTTACTTTTTTGTTAAAAGATCATTAAAAGTACGTTTAATGCACTTTATCTCCCTGCCTCCGCAGACCTTGTAGCGGTATAGACCATGCGGCAGACTGTACAACTACTCTTACTATTTAGATATTGCTTCACTAAATATGTTTCATATCACACTATAGATAATTGGATTTCACAAGTTATTTCATGTTTCAAGAAAGCCTATGAAATAAAAAAAAAGTATTTTTTGAATTCTGCGGGTATCGAAAATAAAACTAGTAGTAGTAGTAATTGAGGGGAGGTTCCAAAACCTTGCAAGTAGACACACCAACGTTGATTCTTTTTGCCTATCCCAAAGCCTTCCCCCCAACTACTCTATGCTAAGGTAAGTATATCGCTCCAAGGCCGTTTCTTTTGGAGATTCGCCGATCTTTACACCTGATGCCTGAGTCCCATGGCCTCACAGGTACCCAGGAAGTGTAGCGGAGTCTCCTCATCCTCTAAGCATCCATCGCAGATTGGTTTTTCTTTAAGGCCGATCGGAGCTAGATGCTTTCTCAGCTGACAGTATCCAGTCAGTATTCCTAGTAAGGGGTTCAGAACACTTCGTCCTTTCTTTAAAATCCACTCTATAACCTAGTCTTGTTTGGCCAGGCTATAAAGTCCTTAGCTTGTTTGCTCCCTTTAACCAGCTGACATTGCTCCATGGAGCGGAGTTCAGCACACTCATTCAGTGCAGATCCGATCTGTTGTTTAGTTATTTCTTTGGCCGACTCAGGAATGGGGTTTGGCTTCACGTCTGGCAGTTCATCTGTCATCTCGTTGCCCTGAACTCCCTAATGTTCAGGGATCCAGACCAGTTTTACCTCTTTCCTATTTGAGAGCCGAGTCTTTGACAATTAGCCCTGCTACTAAATGCTGAAGTACATTCTTGTGAATAAATGGGTTGATTTTATTTTAAAATTATTAACTTTGAAGGGCGCTTCACATTGACGATATTTTTCTATATTAGAATCTTCTAGCATTGGTCGATAATTATTTGGATACTGAAGAAATCAAAAAGTAACCGCGGAAAAATATCAAGCACAGATTATAAATCGATAATTTGCTCATATTTTATAGATTCTAAATAATTTAATTTAAAATTGAAATAGAGTGGTGTTACAAACGCAGATTTTTTTATTTATAAAATAATGTAACTAATGAATGATTTGTTGTTTATTTTATGTGTCTGTGGGCGGATCTATACACAAACTTCATCAATAAATAAATCCACACTGTGCAATCAAAACACATCACTCACACCTAATTTATATTAGGATACACATTTACGTTTTTTACCTAATTTAAATAGACAAAAACTGTGAGAAGATGTAGATCACAAGAAAAACGATTCCCAAAGACGCATGAATATAAGGTGAATAGGAATAGATATAAATATTCAGGTATTTATTTGATTTTTTGCCAATTCAAAAAATCTGCCTTGTTAAGAGCAAACACTAATGACGGATGACGTCCTCGTCATTTCGTTTTTGATCAAGATTTCGTTACTTCTCTATTTTATCCAAAAATAGGCCAAATTGTGGAATACAATTACCCTCATTTTTACATTAAAAAAGGTTAAATTTATAAATTGATAAAAGCAGAAACGAAATATGGGCAAATTTAACCAAATGACGTTTTTTGCATTTATTATTTTATTAATTAAATTTTTTCTCACCTAAAACTGTAGGTAAATGTTACCGAAAGAAGGGTATTTGGCTGCTTGCGAAGCGTTCCTTTAACAATTCAATTTAATAATAGAAGCATAATGTGTTTGTTAGTACTATGGAGGACTTGAGGTAGGAGGCCGATCGCAATGCATTGGATTCGGTCCCAAATTAGCATCGGTAATTCAGCTTTACGAGTCGCTGTAAGATGGCGCGCGTGTTCGAAGTGGGCTATCAAATAATGGTTTCTTATGGACGCAATAACTATTTTTATTTAAATTAGTTCTTTAAGGGACAAATAAGAACTTTTATATGAATTTACACTTACTTTGTTATACTTATTAGTAAACTCGGCCTGTATAAAGTTCCAACGATGCTTGGTTTTTAAAATACAGGGTATTAAACATTCTAGCTATACCTTTGGAGCTAGAAAGAGACTTGTTTGGCTGCGTTTTCTCTCTGAACAAGATCCTGTCTTACATCCCGACACAAAGCAAACTCTACTTTTATAAATTGTACCATTATTTATTATAAATATGGAAATTAATTACAATACAACGTTATTTGTCTTGTCTTGCCTTCAAACATTATTTGTTAATTCGAAAAATAAAATGTCACTTGTCAAAAGTAAAAGCACAGAAAAATAAAGGGTTTAAGTAAAAGTTAAAAACTATGGAGGATCTAGTTTTCCATATTAAAAACGAAGAAGAAGAAGACAACATCAGCCCACTTCGGACGCGAGAGCCATCTATCGGCCAATAGCGAACTAACCAAAAACCGGGACAGAATTTGAAAATGCTGCCATTGTCGATCGGCCTCCTACCCTATAGTTCTCCATAGTTAGTACATATATAATGTGGTTCATAATCATATTACCATAGCTACTCATAATCTACAACCGTGGATTATGAGATTTTATAATCCACGGTCCCAACAAAACATAGTTACCGGAATTACGGTAAAAACACACCAGATCTAGTTTAAGCAGGCGTAATATGTTATTAATACCATAGCGACCGAAGCGATTGACTAGTAAACAAATCATTTTTTCCCTCAATTTTTTAAGTTTTGCTGTCATATTTTACTGTTGCTTTCAAAGTAAATTATCATGATTTCGGATGACGAAAACAAAATCCAAAGTACCCCTCCAGAAATTCGGGTTGCAGCGCATACAGCTTCCCTGGAATTACTACCAGAAAAATCACGCTGAAACTATATACGCTATGCATACGATAATTTTATAGTCTGGCGACGAAAAAACAACACAAATTCTTTTCTGATTTTCTGAAGATACCGTGCTAGTATATTTCAAAAAATTGTCGAATGTAATACCACAAGATGTTTCGGGATTACCGAATAATACTTTTACCTGACACGAAACGTGTTACCCAGCAACACCACGACTCCGAAGGTGCTGCTGATGGTAACTCGTTGAGTGCCAGGTAAAAGTATTAGGTAATCTCAAAACATCGAGTGGTATTAAAAAGATTATATAACGAACCATAATTTGAATAATTATTCATTTTTATTATTATTGATAACAAAGTTACAATTATTATAATAAATATTATTTACTCCAGTGCGATTTTTCTGTATTTTTTGGCTTCAAAGTTTTTATATTTTTATCCACTTCAAACACTTCCAAATCTCGTTTGGTTTGACATTTTTTTAAAATTATGTCACAATTAAATATTTGATTATGTGTTACCATGACAGTTAACAATCGTTCCACCAAAAGCGATAATCCCAAAGGCTTATCACTTATTAAGCCTCTCGAGCTATATGGGAATTATGCACATTGAGTTGTATAATCAAAAAAATACAAGTCAAGCACTTTGTGTACATATTATTTCATGATAAAAAGTACCCTTATTTTAAAACATAATGTAAATATTGAACATTTGTTTAAGAAATACCATTAATAATATTACCTTGTTATGTAAAAATATCCTATTGTAATAAAATTTGTTGCTCTGAATGCCTAATTTTTTAAATACTGAATAGTCGTAGATAAAGTATAGTATTTGACTTCGCGTAATATAGCCTACATTATACGCTTGTTAAATAATATACTATTATTTCTCGCTTCTTGTCGTTTACTTTACGCATTTTAGGTACCTAACCTTTTCAGTTATAGAAAATATTGTCGTACACGCCGCTGACAAATCTGATTCAAAAACTCAACCGAATTATCGCGGCATCGTTTATTGATTAATATTTTGAATTATTATCCGAAAGTTCTCACAGCCAGACTCTTTCAAAAGTAATTAACGGAATGACCTTCGTTTACAGTAGTCGGTGATTCCGTTGTTCCTTTTGTATCTTTAAGGCCGTGGGGGCTTTCGTACAAGTATCGCCTCGGCTTGACCGCTGCCTTTTTGACTCACGGTAACAAAAGGAGATGGATTTCGGCACGCCCAGTGGCCACAATGTAGAACGGGGATAAGTGATATTTATTTGCTTAGTTATAACATAAAACGTATCCTATTTATTTTAGGTCTATATTTTTATTGCTAAGGTCCAGGGATTCTTGTGAAACTTTGTTTGTCTTACAAAAAAATTTTGCACAGCTTCAATTTTTATATTAGTAGTTTGTTTAATGCATAAAAAAATTGTTAATGTCTTTTCTAAACGAACCAAGGTGGTCTTGATGGTGTCTATCTCTTCTGCAATATCGGGCAATTGGTTTTTTTCTATTGACTTAAGGCATCTTACTAATTGCAAAACAAAAAACTCACTCTATATTCGACGGTACAATAAATTGGACTAAGTAAGGGTATCCAGATTCCAGGTAGATGCAGGCAAGGGATATAATACATTCCTTTATCTGTGCGTCGATAGGCTATAAAGTGAATATGTACCAATACTATCATGCAATGAATAATACACAAAGAAAAACTCTATTAGCAGTAACTAGAAATCCATTAGTAGTAGCAAAAAATGTTCATTACATAGGCGCCGAAAAATATATTCTCCTATATGAGGTTAGAACTACAAACATGTAATATAAGGAGACAAAACATTCCTTTCATCAAAAACCATTTGTTTACCTTCAGACATACTTTCAAAGTTTCAAATAAGTTAGAAGGAGATGGCTTAAAACAATGGCAACACTGTAAGCTGTAAAAACTCGCTATTATCGATACAGTGCATTGACATGTGGTCTTTTAGGATCAGAAACAATCCATATATTTTGCAACATTGACTTAAAATACAGAACTATCGACACCATTCCTTTCAAGGTATATAACGAAATATTGATCCGGGGTTAGAATAGTCGGGTCTCTACACGCCACGCACTGGCGAACCATTGTAAATATTAAGAAATAGCACTAAATAGTTCTAATCTGAAAGAATACCGAAAATTAATCCAAAAACGCAATTGATCGCAAACACCGCTCACAAACGCTGTATTTAAAATAAATAGCAATCAATCAATTAATATTAAAAATTCAGGGTCAGGCGTAGTAAAAACCTCGGTACAGCGTTGTCATAGTAATTTCCCTAAATCATTATAATTTGATATAATTAGGAAACTATAAATAATTTGACTAGTAGACAATTTAAAAAGCAAATATAATATATTTAGACAGTGTTTTTACTTTATAGATATATATGACAAATGCATCTAATATAATTAATACAACCTTCGTTTGCAAACACAGGCAATCAGCAGAAATTTGTCATCATTGATTTCTGTTTAGACGATCACTGATCGGGACAAAATGTAACAATAGGGTCTCCTTATACAGGGTGTCTGGGAAAATGTGGGATATGAAAAAAACACGTGAAAAGAATACTACAAGTTTATATAAACTTCTAACGTATCGGCCTCCTCTTCGGAGATATGGGCTCCCAAAGAGCTCCCATGGAATTAAAGTTTTTGACACATAATTATTAAACCAACAGGTATATTTCAATTTTTTTTTCATATGATGTATACCAGGTAAGACCCTTCAAATTACTATCCCAGAAAGTGTTGCGAATCACTCACAGCTGCAGGGACGGACTAGCTGTGACACTAATGTGCCCATTTTTTTACGCCCTGTATGATAAAAACTTTGGACAACGTTTTTTACATACCTTTAACTATTGACTAAAAATTAAGTACTCTTCATTCATGTCGCTAGTCCTAACCGTTTTCGGAAAAACGTCATTTTATTGCGATCATGTATTAATATTAAGCAGTTAAAACTGAACATTCATAATTTATAGGAACAAAGATAATATATATTTTATTGAAATACGCTAAATATACGTGATGTATATAAATATGTTAAAAATTACGTTTTTCCGAAAACGGAGGATTAGCGACGTGAATGAAGAGTACTTAATTTTTAGTCAATAGTTAAAGGTATGTAAATAACGTTGTCCAAAGTCTTTATCATACAGAGCGTAAAAAAAATTGACACATTAGTGTCACAGCTAGTCCGTCCCTGCAGCTGTGAGTGCAACACTTTCTGGGATAGTAATTTAAAGGGTCTTACCTGGTATACATCATATGAAAGAAAATTGACCAGTCGGTTTAATAATTATGTGTCAAAAACTTAATTCCATGGGAGCTCTTTGGGAGCCCATATCTCCGAAGAGGAGGCCGATACGAAAGAAGTTTATATGAACTTGTAGTATTCTTTTCACTTGTTTTTTTCATATCCAGGAGATTTCCCACATTTTCCCGGACACCCTGTCTGTAGTTAGAACCGTCTCCCCCGTGTGACGCAATGCGCAGGTGGCGTTCTAATTTCGGCTTGCTAATTGGCAGTCTATTAGACTGTAAGTCAGATGGACGATTATTATTTTGTCCTTTTTGTTTTTTTTACTCCCATTAAACTCAGTATGTTAATCTTGTCGTGATGATATCATTCTGGTAGTTCAAAATAAATAAAAACACTGCCTAGAGCACGGTCCTTCTGTAATGACGACCACTGACTGCAGAATGATTTTAATTCTTTTTGTGTAGCTGTGCGTGTCTTGAGCGCGACCCAGAGGCGCCAACTTTTCATTATACTGTTGATTAAAGCGCCGACCGCGGTTCAAACGGCCGTAGAAGGAAAAAAAGACAGCATTGCTGTAATTAACAAATTATAGAAGTAGTTTGGGTAATAAGCTTTATAAAAATTTAATTTTTCTACCGAGTTTTTAAAAAGTTTGTGTCTTTTACAACGCTTTTAGAATAAACGACGTATACTAATGTGAAAAAAATTACCATAGACTTAACGTTATTGTTTTGCTTTTTCTTCGACCAATAACAATAACAATTACGATGATAAATAATAAGACTCCATTACTATTACCATTGTTTTTATGGTTTTCTGTTAATTGACATAATTTATAAGAACAACATGTTTAAAGCTTTAAATATTTAATTTAATTCATAATTTCCCAAAAAACTAACTAACCTATAAAGCTGTGTTCATATATTCACAACTAATAATTTTTTTTTGTTACAGGAACATCCCAGCCTTCGAGGTACCCCTTTAGCCATGCTAGCAGCTCAATGCAATAAGTTAAATAATAAATCACCCCCTCCCCTGGCAGATGCAGCCGTTGGGAAAGGTTTTCATCCATGGAAGAAGTCTCCACAAGGGGCCCCTTCACCTGGAAGTACTGGGGTTTCATCAGCTAGCTCACTACCAAGTCAACGGTCCAGTGCAGCGTCAAATCCTACCTACTCAAGATCGGTGATGACCTCCTGTTCCTCAGTACCTACTACAGCTTCCTATGGAAGTGATTTGTATTTTCCTGGAGCTACAACTCAACCATCAATGTCAGACAATATGCATCATCACCAAAGCTCGATATTGGGTAAAGTTGAGGGGGCCGCAACACACCACGCCGCATTAGGTTCAGTGTATTCAAGGCATCCCTACGAAACGTGGCCTTTTAATACCATGACAGCTGCCACTCACGGCGGTATTAAAAGTGATTCTGTAACAGGACCAAATGCATGGTGGGATGTTCATTCAACTGCTGGAAGCTGGTTGGACATGAGTGGTGCAGCAGGGATGCATGCACAAATGGCCGCTGCCAACTATTCTTCAGATTATTCTAGTTTAACACATTCACTAGCGGCATCAAATCATTTGCTGTCGTCGGGCCAGCATTTACTTCAGGATACATATAAATCAATGCTACCTGGTGCTCAATCAGTTGGTACCTCATTTGGGTTACATGCAGCTGGTTCGCCATCTCCCACTGGAGGCGGCGGAGGACTTCCCCCACAAGTACCGTCTCCAAGGTCACAAAGGAGGTACACTGGTCGTGCAACTTGCGATTGTCCAAACTGTCAAGAAGCAGAGCGGCTAGGTCCTGCAGGTGTTCACTTAAGGAAGAAGAATATCCACAGTTGTCACATACCCGGTTGCGGTAAAGTCTACGGTAAAACTTCACATTTAAAAGCTCATTTGAGGTGGCATACTGGTGAAAGGCCGTTTGTGTGCAACTGGTTGTTCTGTGGAAAACGGTTTACGCGTTCAGACGAGTTACAGCGACATCTACGAACTCATACGGGCGAGAAACGGTTCGCGTGCCCCGTTTGTAACAAACGCTTCATGAGGTCCGATCATTTAGCGAAACATACCAAAACACATAACGGTACCGGTAAAAAGGGTAGTTCAGACTCTTGCAGTGATTCGGAAGAAAATAGTCAAAGCGATATGGCGAATAATGTAAACTCACCTTCTTCAATGAACCAAACACCTCCTCCTCAAACCATGGGTGGTTTGGATATGGTCACAGGGTTAGATGTCAAGCCTCCAGGATTGGTTTGAGGCCGGTGGGGCCCGGCGCTGCTGTACTCCAGCTATCCTCGCTGAAAGTGGCCCCATGTGATATAAACATATGAGATACACAGGGTGGGTCCATTTGTATGACAAAATAATATATCGACTCTACTAGTAAAGTTATCTAACAACGTTTTTTTATTAAAGTTGCGAGGTTTATTTAGGCATATATTCTAAAATTATTTTTAAATGTACAGGGTGCTCCAGAAAAGCAGGACAATAAAGATAGCTGTTTTTTAATTTAACACTTTATGTATTTTGACATTTTTGGTTTTTTATATGTTTTTGCAACGTTGCCAAAAAAAAAAAAATTGGAAAAACACTGATAATATAAAATAACCTGTATTTCTCAAGTACAGTAACTATATATAGTTTAATTCTCTTTCATTTTTGTCAAGCCATCCCCATAAGTACCTCACCAAATTTATTATGTAGTTTTGACAATATGTACTTCGATTTTTATTTAAATTTTCATAATTTAATTGTCCCAGTTACCCATGCCAGCAAAATCAAAACAAATGTACCTAATTGAAATTTTTAATGTCAAATGATATTTGTGCCAAAATTACTTATACATAGTAGATTGGAAATAAAGAAATAAGTTCATATAAAATTGTGTCTTATGTCCACTTACTATGAAGTTGTAGCTACTCCAAAGATGGCTTTTTCTAAATATTTTGTAACCTTTGTAGGTACAAATTTAAAATTAAAATATTTTGGTAAACTTTATACGCTGAATAGAACTGTGGTCTTAAAGATCTCGATATTTCAAAAATGTGGCCAGAAATAGCTGATAGTGGGTACAAATAGACATAACTTTTTTTTACGCGTTTATACTTTTTTATGTCAAATTAGAAAAACCTGACATATTTTATGAAATACGGTACTATTGGTAAGACATGATTGGATTCGACATTTTCTAGACAAATTTATTTGAAATTTACCTTGCATTTGAGAAAATCGCTAATTTATGTTATTTAGCAGTATTAAAAAATCCTAAAATTTATTTATTCATGTATGAAATTCATTTATTCAATTAAGCAAACAATTTAGATGCCTTACAACTTACAATGATTCAACGTTAAATACAATGCTATTAAGTTAAAATATCAATAACCCATTGCTACGTATGCTATCATATTTTTCAGATGCCAAGTGATTTTTAAATAAATGTATCCTGAAAACGGTGCATCTAATCATGTCTTATCAATAGTACCTTTTGTCGTAAAATATGTCAGGTTTTTCTAATTTGACATAAAATAGTATAAATGTTAGCGTAAAAAAGGGATCCATTTTTAAGCCATTTAATTTTTCATAAAATATTCCGGTATTTCTTAAGCACCCTGTATATTAAAATCAAAAACCTTCTTCGTAGACCCAATTTCTTTAGGCCAAGGTTTCCCAAAAATGATTTTCTATTGAACAGTGTTTGCAACAAAATGAAAAACCAAATATGCGCCCCATGTACATGGATAATTTTATGCGGAATCTAAAAATGCTAAAATAAATTGCGTGTTTAATTTTGATTGTTCTGCTTTTCTGGACGACCCTGTACTTTTAAAAATGATTTTAGAATATATTAAGCCTTAAAACTGTTGTGTAAATTTTTTTTAAATAACTTTAATAGTAGAGCGGATATATTACTTTGTCTCACAAATATTGGGCCACCCTGTAGGTACTGTAAATATTTGGACGAAGCTTTAGAATTAGTATGGTTATGTGTTACAATGCCAGTATGGAAAAATATAAGATGGTAATAATTTAAAAACAATTTTTATGCATCCACAAGCAGACAAAACGTATCTGCAATTTAAGATGGCATAATATGGTTTTACAAATCCGATTGTTATATAATTATTAAGATAAGAAAATATATGTTTTCCCGTTTAAACCAACCTAAAATGATAGTTGTTTTTGTATGGCATCGTAAAATATTGGTTTATCGAACATTGAAAAATATTGTTTTGTTATTATACCTCATGAATATGTATATTTTTTTACTACATCTAAACGGAAAATGTATTTTGTTTAACGATATAGTTGTAGCACGTATTGAAGTAAAAAAATTACCTCCATGTTTTTTGGTTAGTTGTTTTACACATAATTCATACTAAAGTATAAAAAAATATGTCTAATGTACGGTTTATGAATGGTTTTAGTTAAAAAAATTGTCAAAATAATCGAAAAGAGAAGCTAAAAGTTTGCTTTAAAATCAATGCATAATTTTTTATTTCAAAGAATACAGCTTTCAGTGGTGATTTCCAGTATTCATCTACAACTGCCTAGGTAGTCACCAAGCCGCACTAACTGATTTAAAATCGCTATAGGTTCTATACTTACTAAAGCAAGATTGTTTGCAATTGGATTTTCTTCGTGGTAATTAAAATGCAGTTGACGTCTTTTAGAATGGGTATGACCGAAGTGTTCCTGGAAAAGAAATTTATAACAACCCATTTAAGCCTGCAAAAGAATTTGTTTTATTTGCAATTTTTTTATACCATTTATTAACTATACTAAAGAATACCTTTGTAAATACTATAAATAATATTTAATAAATGTATAGGTGTCCCAGACATAGGAATGATGGTGAAAGAGAATCTGTGGTAAAAAATATGTGGTCCTTTATCTGTATAAAAATGTAGGTATGACTTGAAAATGTTTTTTTTTTATTTTATTTTATGCGTGTAAAAATATTTCCTAACGAAAATATTTGTCACTATTTATTAATTTATGATGTCTAGTTTGTATCTTGGCCATATGTTTCATAATTTTAGAAATTATGATTGTTATTTCATATTTTATGTTAACGAAAAAATATTGAAAAAATACATTCGTTTTCAAAAGACCAAATAACTACTAAACCTAAGAAAAAATTTCAATATATGTATTATTAAATCAAATTTTTTAATTCAAAAAATTTTACACGCAGAAAATCGGAAATAATTAATAAATCACACTGTATGTAAAATTATAAATACCTAACGGCTGTAAATGTTACACAATATCTCACATATCATTGTCATTTTGTTATGCTTCTTATATGCGTTTCATACATTTTGGCTGTTTATGCTGTTTATTGTATTTAAAATATGACTACCATACTGGTGCGACCTAATATTGTGATTCAGTATTTAATACAAAAGTTTGCATTGATTTTATTATTAATCATATACTTATGAGCGGCTTGGAGGGGCGAGGGGCGAAAGCAGTTTAGAGGCGGTATAAAGTTTACTAGGATCAGCTCTCCCAGATGCCCTCCCCACAACAAAAAGCTGGATCCGTATGTCATTAAATATATATTTGCAACAAAATGAAAAAACATACCCCAATCTTCTCAGGGTATTACAAACCTTTCCTAGAAACAATTAAAAAGACGCCGCGCCGCGAAAGCAGAACCGATTAAATTGTTATCTTTGTTTCTATAATTTAAATAGAAAAGAAAAGTGGACTATGTTTGTGATATCATGGTAGCTGCCAGCGCCTGCGATCGACTTTCAGTCCGAATAATTCGCTGGTCGAGGCAGATGTGATGTCAGTCAGTTTTTTCGCGAAATTAGAGAACATATTTTGTTTATTTTTTTTATTGATTGCTTATTTAAAGTACGCCTCAGCGTGTTTAAATCCCACTTTTAAAAACGCGCGTGTTTTAAAGTTACCATGGCAACATCAACAACCCGTGAAACGTGAAGTCAAGTGTTTAACTATTGATTTGATAGAATTACCTTTTAACGTCAAATAAAATATTTTTTTAAGCAATACACAACCAATGTCAACGGTGTCAACAATGAATCTTATGTGACAGATTGGAAGTTATTTTTTGTTCTCCTCATTTTCATGACAACGACAGTTATATCACATCACGAATTCGACCATTTCACTTACTTACTAAGTTATTATTTTCATTTTTTGTAATATAAATACCAATAAGTGTACCAATAAAAAAAAATAATGTAAAGTATTCGTGGATAACTGGTCTTTAAAACACTTGCTCTACTTCAAGCTCTCCGGCTGCGCCGTCGTGCTTGCAAAATCACGCGTGTTTTAAAAACCTTAATATCCACTTATACTTTAATATACGATTTTATTGTCTTAGAAAATAATTTAAAATTTTACAAACTGAAACCGTTCGAATGAAAATTTTATTTTTTCTTTTTCTATGTGGTAGGACAAAAATTAAAATTTAGTGAAAAAGTCCATTCGATTTATTGTGACGTCGACGAATAGGTCATTTTTTCTTTGCCTTATATACAGTGTGACCAGTAAAGTCCGCATCATATAGGATTTTTTTTATTATTAGCTTCATTCGAAATTTGACTTTGGCATCAAGTTCTGCTTCGATCGAGATGAAAATTAAGCAAAAAATAGTAGTCACGTGATTCGCATTATCTGTCAAATTTAAATTTTTTTCAAAAAATAATCAATTGTAAAAATATCGAAAAAAGTTATTAGAAAAAGTTTTTTTTTAATGCAGTTTCTAGCCCACATGCAAAATTTGAGCTGCATAAGATAATTTTGATTTTTACCAACCACTAAAATTTATTTTCCACTTAATTAACACTGTACTGATGACACTGTGTTCTTTTTGTCTTAATATTGAGGTATAGGTATTACTTTCAGGCACAGAAACTACGTTTTCAAAAATACTTCTTTTACCTTATTCAGGGTCAAAAACAAATAAACTTTGCATCACATGCGACCAAATTTTAATAGCCCAATTTTGATTTTGTAGAAAAACACGCATTTAATATGACGCTACCTACTTTGAAGCAAATGTACCTGAAATAAAGCATTGTCAAAACTAAGAAGTCTTATGTAGGTTGCGTTGAGTCTTATTTTGCAAAAGTGGTGTTATTTACAAAATATGTGTAAAAAATTAAAATTATCTTATGCAGCTGAAATTTTTGCATGTGGGCTAGAAACTGCATTAAAAAAAACTTTTTCTAATAACTTTTTTCGATACTTTCAGAAATATCCTCACTTTTGAATTATGTTTTGGAAAAAATTAAAATTTGACAGATAATGCGAATCACGTGACTATTTTTAATTTTCATCTCGATCAAAGCAGAACTTGATGTTAAGTCAAATTTCGAATAAAGCTATTAGTAAAAAAAAATCCCATATGATGTATTATATTCAGTTTGTTTGTCAGGATTTAAAAAAATAACTTTAAATAAAATATAATTGAAAATTATTAAAAATAAACATTTGTGTCAGCGTCGGAAGTCGAACCTGGATACCCTACTTTGCAGGATAATGCTTTAGTTAAATACTTGGATTGTCTCTACCCACTTAAAGAATGATTCTTGATTTACGGTCGCTGAATCAACAAAGAATTCAAGTATTTTATTGCCAGTAGCTAATTTGTAAAAACATGTGATTCACGTTTGATACCCAACAAAGACATCAAAGAACCCATGTTTATACTTGCCGCTTATTATATATTTATGTAGATATACAATTTAAATATTTTAATAAATTCGATACAAGTACGTGGCTAAAGTTTTGGTTTGGTTAGAATATGGTCGCATCAGCATGGATATTTTATAGGTACATATAGCGCTAAAAATCATATTTCTCTTCTCGCCAAAGATTTGTATAAAAATTCAGATGTACTATTTGTAAATTTTGTCCAATGAAGCTTTTGTGAACGCGTAAAATAAAAAATATTATATAAATATAATTTTGATTCTGAATATTATTTTTGTGTTTTTATTTCCCATCCTACACCAGAATTAAGTTAATATATTATTGAACATATTATACAGTGTGTGTTTAATTAAAAATCCACGTAGATAAACCTAATTAGTTAATAAACCTTCAGTTTAAGTATTTTTTTTACAACTTCAAATCGACGGACTGAAGTTCCATTACCTATACTAGTTCGAAGCACGGTTCAACAGCTACTAAAATTATGCTAATTTACAACATACATTGCTGTATATTGATTTCTTGTATAATTGAACACTTCTGTTTAATGAATATTTAAATCATAATTATCAAAATAGTGTCTATTTAAAGACATAATATATACATATAGTATCTATAGGTTCAAGCACGAATATATATATTACTATAACGTCTGATTACTTATAGCTACAAGCTACTTCTTTTTAAAACTACTTCTAAAAGTTACTCTGAAGGTTACTTTACTTTATGTCAGTAAATGTAATTTTGAAAAACTGCATCTTTGGCTTTAAAAGAATTTATTATCATTATATTGAATAATATAAAAATATAAAATAGTTTTAAAAATATACCTATCAATATATTATTGGGTACCTACTAATTTTTTTTAACAGTACACCTGAGATGTACATGTACAATGTACACCGTAAAAAAATATTTTTGTTATAGTAAGCAGTTAGGTTACAGTTAGATATTATATATTTTTTGATGTACATATATTATGGCTGACGTGGCTGTTGAAGTTTTAAGAATTTCTATTTAAGCTGTCCGACAATCCATGTCGCCATGGAGTATTAATATAGGTAGCAAACGGAAATAATCTCTCCACTATGTCACGAATTTCTCTTCGTGTGCCGGGGACGTAGATGAGGGGAATGAAAGTCTGGAGTTACATAACGGCGTCTATTGTATTCTTCTTAGTTTCTATCCTAGAAAGCGAACCAGCAAGTCCCTTATTGTTCCGCGTATTTGCGTCACTTGGCCTAGACCAAGGCTTGTCACCTATTGATAACTGGATGAGCAGATGCGTCACTTGGCCTAGGCCAAGGCTTGTCACCTGTTGTTGATTGACCGGGGGATAAACACCGAGCAAGCAAGAGATGTGTTGAATCCTTATTGTTTAATGATTGGATAATCTTCTAACATAGTAATGTGCTGCCTTCTGTCATCACAAACTATTACAAGTTCTAAGTCAATTATTTTTAAATTTCTCTTTGGTTACACAATTACGATGTTCTTTATTTTGTCGATAAAGTAGTTACTTGTAATAGCTTAAATTATTTAAGGGTAACTTAAGCTACCGATAGTAGTTCAAGTAGTTTTTGCTAGTAACTACACTGAGAGAAAACTCTATTAGTCCTAGCTAGAAATCGATTAGTGGTAGAAAAAAATCTACATTAAATAGGCGCCGTTTTTAAAATATTATTGTTTCAAATTAGTGCATCCCTCTCTATTCCGTTGTAGTAAGTGATAGAATATATTATGGCGCTCGCTGAAAGTTACCTAAATGATTTCTCCATATTTTTAAAAATAAAGTATTTAGTTCCTAAAAACTATATTTTAATTATAATAAGAGGGTTTCTTTTTAGTTTATTTTTTGTGATAATTAGATAACCTTGTAGAAATTAAATAATCATCTATTAAAAATATTTTATTCGATGCATCTTTTAATAGTTAAACGGTATTTTGTTACCAGGACAAAATATCGAATAGGCGCAAAAATATGTTGTCAAAACAACTACCTCGTGTGTCTAAACGAAATATATTAGGGATTAAAGAGGTTTTTTTTGTAGTCACTTATTTAAAAAAAAATCTGTATTGAATGATTTTCCTCAGTCACAGCGTAGTTACTTTTTAAAGTAGCTTCATAAATACTTAAATAATGTAAAAACTACAGCTATTCGCTACTTGGTTTAGAAGTAGCTTGAACAAAGCTATTACCTATTGGCGTTTGGGTCTCGTAGTATTATAGCTAGCCTCATAAAACAGCATTCTGGTGAGGGGTACGGACGAGTAGGGCGGAATATGTGACATTGTCTGGCGACCGTTACACGTCCGCTAGCACGTGTATAGTTAAATTCACATAAAGTTTTAATGCCAAATGTCAAGACTTGTCATTGTCTAGTTACTTTAGATTTCACCAACTTACTAAATTTCTTATACAGCTAAGATTAGTCAGTGTTTTTTTCTTTTTCTTTTCTGGAATTGTTCGGCTCTTTTTATTTCTATCTCTTTTTAATTGTATGAAATTATACAAGATAGACATACTTTGTGTGCAGTACAATTATACTAATTAAATTTAGCCATTAGAAATTTATATTTTATGAGTTGCTGCAGTATTTGACAAGTATGACAGAACTGAAATGTCACGGCGGCGTTAAAAATTTATGTGAATTCAACTATAGAAGAGGCCGCCGTGCTTAGGTAAGTCAGTATTGAATAAGACACCATATCTTGGCTGCAGTGTACCTACAGAATGTTTGCCTTGTTCCATTACATTACATATTATTATACAGTGAGGACCTAAAGTCCGTCCCCCCCCCTCTAACTTCTAAACCGTTCGGTATATTTTAATGAAATTTTGAACGATAATATTTGAGCAAGTCTTGCACTTTTTGACATACCAATGACAGCTTTAAATGTCAAGATGACAGCTGGGTCCGCTTTTGAAATATTTTTTTAAATGGAACACCCTGTATATTTTTACATTTTTAAATTCCCCATAAAATTATAATTATTTTTTATTAAATGCATTATTAGTCTATACTTCATAGTTTCCGAGATATTGACTCTCGAAAAGTGACATTTTTGAACTTTGACAGCTTATAACAGTACGTCTTCGAGCAAAACGGCTTACATGTCCCTATCATCAATTTTTATTATCTTTCCAAAAAAATCAACTTCCAGTTAAACCGGAACAACTATATTTCCTGCTTTCGAGTTACATCCGGTTTAACCGGAAGTTGATTTTTTTGGGAAGATAATAAAAATTGAAGATAGGGACATGTAAGCCGTTTTGCTCTAAGACGTACTGTTAGAAAGTTATAAGCTGTCAGAAGTATAGACTAATAATGCATTTAATAAAAAATAATTATAATTTTATGTGGAAATTAAAAATGTAAAAATATACAGGGTGTTCCATTTAAAAAAATATTCCAAAAGCGGACCCAGCTGTCATCTTGACATTTAAAGCTGTCATTGGTATGTGAAAAAGTGCAAGACTTGCTCAAATATTATCGTTCAAAATTTCATTAAAATATACCGAATGGTTTAGAAGTTAGAGGGGGGGGGGCGTACTTTAGGTCCTCACTGTATATACAGAACAATCAGTAAAGTCACGCGAGCACAGTCCCGAATATCAATAATTAGTTCAAAATAAATAGAAACATGTTTAAAATAAGTATTTTCATATAAGAATATATCTTATTTATAATTAGGTATTATAATTTAATAAATTATTATTAAAAGGTGTACGAAATTAGCACGTACCGCCATTTAACTTGCACCAATTAAACTATTAAAATGCTGCTTGGCAGGTTGGAAAGAGACTGACATATTATAGCCCATAGTTTGCAGTAAACTGACGTTGATTTTTAGTTAATTTTTGATATTTAAGTTTTATGATACCAAAATTAGGAATTAAGCAATCTTTATTATTTTAATTGTGGTATATACATATAAAAATATTTATATTTTTGCAAAATTTACTTATTTCCTGCCATCTTCCTTTAACAAAATCGGTGGCAGAATAGAAAAAAATTAACTATATTTAACTTTCAAAATGTCTTTATTCCAAACTAACTTTTACAGTTCATTACATGGAAAGTGACAACATAATATAGAAAATAAAAACCATTAAAAAAATAACGATAAAATAAATGGAAGTTAATCCAACAATTTAATTCATTAATAAAATCAATTTAGAAAAAATAGTATAAATAATTTAATTTAGTAAAAAATATCTCTTTAATTGTTATTTAAAAGTTGCCAACTTTTTAATTTTTCTGATATTTTTTGGAAGATTGTTATATTTTATTATTCCCTCATATAAAAGCGATTTTTTCCGAAATTACTTTTTACTGGCATAGTTTGATAATTTGTACAATGTTTGGTGTTATGATCATGTAATGTCTTATTCTCCTGAAGTGTTATGTTTGATTTTTTTTTAATTAAAATCATGTGTGAATTAGAATACAAATTTTTAATTTATAAATGTTTTGAACGTGTAAATACCCTTTCGGTCTATATAGATTAAGGTTGAATTCTCAACGTCATTCAATCTATTGCCAACCTATACCATAATTCGCGTTGATTTTTTGAGTTTATTATTTTAATAACTAACATTTAAAGAAAATCAATATCGTCGGTACATTATTTAGGTAGTATCTGATATATTACGAAAATATCAATTTACTTCATTGCTAATTTTGGGAGAATTGTATAGTAAAAGAACAATGAATGACAATGACATAATAATGTTAAAAAAAATCTTACCCGATATTTTTCGCTATACAATTCTCCTAAAATAAGTTATGAAATTCCTTGATATTTATTAAATATGTCAATTATTACCTATAGAATATCAAGTCGATACTGATTTTATTTAAATTTTGTATAAAAGCTAGAAAACATGAATAAATCTACGCGAAATAGGTTATAGGTTGGCAAGCATGTTGATACTCCCACCTTAACGGTTGGTTCTAAATGTGGTAATTTGTGTAAACATTTAATAACTTTATTTTGCAAGTTTTGTAATGGTATTAAGTTTGATAAACAAGCAGATCCCCATGCAGAAGCTAAGTATTGTAATTTTGAATATATTAATGAAAAATATATATTTTTAAAGTATTTCAAAGGAATGAAATATCTAGCTCTGTACAAAACAGATACCAACAAAGAAGATATCGAGTTGATAATATACTGGATATGGTATTTCCAGTTTAAATTTTCGTCTAAAACTAATCCTAAAAATTTTGTCGTTTTTGAATATTGAATATTTTCGTACATAATACCACAGGAGAGAAAATTTTACCTAAAAATTTTTTTCTTGAGTGGTATTCGTCAAGACTATTTCACGAATAATATTAAAACTAGGTATATGGGTGAATTATAAATTCATTTTATTCCAAAGGAAGATAGGAAAATGAAAACATAAAAACTACTTATAATTATTAACAATATTAAATGTGCAGCTTTGATATTATAATCCCATTTTTATTCGCATTCTCGTTTTGGTTGGAGACAGTGGCGCAACCAGAAATTTAGTTCGGGGGGGGGGGGCTCTAAGTTCTTGCGCCGCAGGAAAAAATTTTTTTGGGTGCTACGCCCTTTTTTGGGTAAAATACGTATGATTGACAGAGCGACAGCCCCCTAAAACTTCTGCAATAATACGCCGCTGGCCCTAACTAAATATTTATAAAAAAAAAATTAGAGATTTCATTTTAATTAGTAAAAATGTATTTAAAATAAGTAACGCATATATTAATCATACTTATACTAAAACAAAACAAAAACCTTATACAATAAGTGGTAAGTAATCACTAATAATACTAATATTAAAGTAAAATTCTTCGTTTTGTTTTTGCCTTTTCGTCCAGAATTTCTGCCACGGTACCTAATATCAATATCGTGGTTCGCATAAATAACTGCCAAACCATTTAATCTGTCCTCTTCCGTGGTGCTACGCAGAGATATGTCTTTAAATATTTTAAATTTGAAAAGGACCTTTCAGATGTGGCGGTTGTAATAGGCAAAGTTAAAAAAATTGTAAAAGCCTTTTTATATTAGGAAATATATTGGCATCACATTCGGAATACACTTTGTCCAAATTTTCCTTCAGTTTTTGTTTTTACATTTTTTATACCACAGCTCAAGTTCAGCTTTTAACATCGTTTTAATGGAAAACTCTTCAAGGAACTCATTCTTGTAGAAGCTGTGAAGTTTCAAAAAACATTTAAATTGACTATCAAAATCTTGATTATCTTATGGAAAGAGGCATTAAAAATTTTGAAGGGTTTCTCGATGTTTTAAAAACCGATCCTCGAGATTTGCTATGAGGACATCTTAAAACGGAATAAAAATTGTTATTTTAAAATACTCAGCAGCGGAATCGGTTTTTATAACCAATCTTTGTGTTTGTCTTGGCGGTAGTCTAGGTACTCTGATTTCAATATCGTACTCCGAAAGTAGATCTTGAGCTTCCTTAAAAATATTTTGAAAATTATCATCTGCCAGGCCTCTTATTTCTTTAACTTGATCTGTTACCCATTAGCTAACTGTAATGCTTAAAAAAGGTTTAAATCGATTGTTTGTAGAATCTTGCGGCATATATTATTTCTATACACATTAGTGCGATCACAAATTTGAGACTTATAATGCTGGCCAGTAATCCAGATGCCTCAGTGGAAGTATTTCGGTCGGTCCATTCAGTCAGACGTAGTATAATTTCACTATTGATAACATAATTGATGTAAATTATGTGGCTGAATATAAAATATTAGTAAAAGACGTGACATGAAAAATTGGTTTGCAATTAAACGAATAGGCTAAGTTTCTAAGCTCGGGGGGGCTGCAGCCCGGCAGCCCCCCCCCCTTGGTTGCGCCACTGGTTGGAGACATTTATAGCAAGGTTTGGGGACTCTACAATAGCATTAATACTACTTGTTGGTACACTACAAGATGGCAGTTGCTCGTTATTTCTTATGCAATTTATTAAATCGGAATGATGTTTTGGATCCATCTGGAGATAGGGTTTAAGAGTGTGAGCACTTGCATGACCAGTTAATTTCATTAACTGTTGTTCACTTACTCCTTGTTTTGTAAGAACTGATACCGCAGAGGAGCGATTAGTTATTTTATTTCTCTTTGTATCGAGTCCAGTCTTCTCAGCTGAAATTTTGGTCCATTTTGCAAGGGAATTAATTCCTAATGGTATGTTCTTAAACCAAGGGCCCTTGTGCCAGTTAGGATTGGGGGTTAAAAATAACCTGTCCGTTGTTATTTGGTGAGGTCGCTTAGTCAAAAGTTTTTTAAATAACCTTACTGGACAAAAATTTGTATTAATTTTGTTTCCTACTAACCACTTGCTGCTAGCACAGCTTTTAGATCCACCCTGTGTAGTTTTAGTAAAAATCGGATTATATTGTATTCTACCAGTTAAGTTGCCCGAAATATTGATTTCTTCTTTAAAATAATGAATCTTGCAATAAGCGGCCTCGTGTCCTTTCCACGCAAGCTCAAAAGTGCATATGTGGAAATTTTTTTTTGTAATCCGTCTGGAGTTTCTTCATCCCAAAGTAAGGCCATGTTATATATGTCTTGTATGCCTAATGCCTTTGCACTTACTTTTTGTTTGGTCAGATCTTCTTGTAAAATTCTTCTGTTAGTATTACGAACAACGCGTGCTTTTTTGAAGCGTATGTCACTAAAGGGATCAAACGAAATATTAAAGTTATTAAAATATTTTTCCTGTCCAATTTTGGATGTAAGTAGTATTCCAGATATACTTTACGCCAGTTTCCTTATAGTCTTCGCAGTTTTTTCTTTTCATGTCTATTAAATGCCCAGTCTTCCAAAATTATGGCTATATCATTTATAGTTGTAGTCGAAACAAATTCATAATTACACTCTTTACAAAAATCTAGAAATTGGTTCCATATCGACGATCTGGTTTTTATGGTATTTGTTGGAATTACTTTTTCCACGGCAGATTTTATTTCATTGATTGATCTTTGACCGAAACGAATGGTTTCACACATACTTTGGTAAAAATTAAAAAAATTACGTAAGATTACAACCTTTCAAAAGTAACAGTGACAATCTACTGTCAGTCATTAATTACCAGTTTTAACAATGAATGTAACTAAGGTAACAAAATTTTGCCGGTTAAAAACTATGCTGCTTGCTATTTTCTGAAATTCTGACTGCTGAGTGCTAAGTGATTAAAAACAGGTAAATATCTAAAAATGCTACATTTTGATTGGTCCAAATTATGATGAGTGGAATAGTCACTATTAAATGTTAAGGGGTTAATGATGGAATTTATTTTATTTTTACTTATAAACATAAAAGAAGATTTTGTAAAATTTAACGCTTTTCACTCAAACGGATTTTTCGCTAACTTAGTCATTTGTACTATTATATAGGTGCCAGCTATAGTTTAAATGGAGCAAGCTAATAATCATTATGGTAATTAAAGAAAATCGACACAATTAAGACATTCATTATTTACTCATCTTAATAATTTATTACTGGTATAATTAAATATACTATTCAGTCCTTCAGGTACCTAGGTAATTAAACCATAAATTAAAACTATAAATATTAATAATTAATAACGTGATATATATGACTAGTAATTTAAGTACCACAATTTGTCACAACCGTATAACAAACGATCTCATAATTCAACACCAAAGGAAGCAAAGGGCAATTTAAAAATAAAAATAACTTTCCGTAACAATCGCACCGTAACATTTTTGGCGTCTCCTTAACATTAAATCTAGTTTATCTTATGATTAATTGTCAGTTTTGTCACATTTTTGATTTAATAGAGATAACAGGATACACAAAAAATTCAGTTGTCACCTCATTAAAGGAGAGGAACTTAAATTCGGATTAAGAACTTAAAACCCGAGGATGTTGAAAATAAATAATTGCTCTTTCACCACGCTAACAATTTAAATTACTGTGAAAAATAGCTGCGATTCTTCACAATTACGAGGCGTTTACTTTTGGTTTATGGTTACGCTTCCAGAATTCGTGCATAGCGTTGTGTTTAGGTGAATTGTTAGATTTATAGTGGGCCTAATGAATAAAAATGTAGCAATTGCTTTTAGTATTGAAAATACTACTGGGTGAGTATATACGGGTCTATTTAATGAAAAATGAACGCGACATGCGACATGCACATAAAATCGCCACAATGGATCTTTTCCCGTGCGTCATCAATCAACGATCAGGACTCAACGTGGTTAATAACTCTGCATCCTTATTTATTACAGTAACAAGTTTGAATAATAGCATAAAAGAACGTCTCCAATATTCCGCAATAATATAACGTGCTAGACAAGAATAAAATTATAAACGTCAATTAATTACCTTTTTTATTTGTTTAGTTGACTACCGTTGTATTTTAGAACGTCATTGTCAACCTTTTTTTGATCTGCCAATTTAATTCGTATTTTGTAAATTTGTGTGCCTTAAAACTGTTCCTTTTTCTAAAAATAGTTCTTTTTAGAACTAATTATACCCACCATCTGTTTTGACGGTAAGTATTTATGGATTTTTATAATACCTAATTTATTTATTTTAAATATTCTAACCGTGAAAGTTCTTTGAAAAGTTTACGGCACTGGCTAATTTCCCTTAAATGAAAGGATGTCAAAAATTTTACTTTTGCGATTTTAATAGTCAATAAAACACCAAACTTTTCTAGATTTTAAGCTTTAAAAATAGTATTAAATGTATTAACATTTGTTTGTCAATTTCATTTAGATAATAGAGAATGCCTGGCAAAACTTAAAATAAATAATAATTTTTCGGGATATTATGTAGGTACGTCAAACGGTAGGCAGGCACGTCCATTTTATGAACTTAAACTTAGTTTTGACTTTTTTCGTCTCGTAATTTTGATTTGATTCATACGATTTTGATGACGTGAAAGTGATGACGCACGGGAAAAGAACCACTGTGGCGACTTTAAGTAACACGGCGGTGAAGTCTAAATAAACATCCTAGCAGCACAGGATCGATGACATCATCTGCTAAGTGTTAATATTGTTTTGTTTTGGGTTTCGGCATTTATTATTATATTTGTTGATATTAAGATATGGCCGGGAGAGAGAACAGTTATAGTAGTTAGTATTGAATCGGCCAGTACCTACTTTCATCAAGTATAATAAAGAAATATATGTACTCTGCTTTCATGTTACGGGATCTCCCAAAAGCCACAGCTGCACACAAGCGGCCTCGGCTTTATCAGGATGTTTATTTAAACCAAATATTATTAAGTACTATTTAAATATTATACTGTGTGTTTGAATTTTGAATATACCTTTATTTGGATATAGTAAAAAGTAGATTATCTTTATTATTGTTCTATATTCTTACATTATAGCTATTAATGATACTAGTTCGATGAACAATAATGAAACGTATGCAACGTTAAAGAAAAAGAAAATATAGTGGCATATCGGACAAATGTAACTATTTTTTATATTGGAATACACAGGGATCCAAGTTCAATGGATACCCTGGGGCGGGTAGACCACGACGGTCGTTTCGTCCTTATTAGGACTCGACGGGCAGCCATAACCCAAGCAATTCCAAGAATGACGGAAAAATGCACTAAAAGCCTCCTTGCAAAACCAAGGCGGTCATCAGTGCACCGTAGCGCCATCCCACGGAATTCACTCCAATATAAAAGATAGTTACACTGGTATAATCGAAAGGTAGACAACTAAATAAACCACGAAGTGCAACCACAATCCAGTATAGGGAACGCTATTTGCGTTTTCACCGAAAGCATCTGCCATTTTGCAAACAAGAAAACAGATCAACGCTGGAACCCACCAGAATGCGCGCAATCCGTTTGAGTTTTAAGCCATAAAAATGTTTAAAAGATGTAGTGTCCGCAAAAATAATTAAAAGAAAAAGAAAATATAGTGGCATATCGGACAAGTGTGTAACTATTTTTTATATTGGAATACACAGTGATCCAAGTTCAATGGATACCCTGGGGAGGGTAGACCACGACGGCCGTTTCGTCCTTATTAGGACTCGACGGGCAGCCATAACCCAAGCAATTCCAAGAATGACGGAAAAATGCATTAAAAGCCTCCTTGCAAAACCAAGGCGGTCATCAGTGCACCGTAGCGCCATCCCACGAAATTCACTCCAATATAGTAATATAGTGCATTTTTCCGTCATTCTTGGAATTGCTTGGGTTATGGCTGCCCGTCGAGTCCGAAACGGCCGTCGTGGTCTACCCGCCCCAGGGTATCCATTGAACTTGGATCCCTGTGTATTCCAATATAAAAAATAGTTACACACTTGTCCGATATGCCACTATATTTTCTTTTTCTTTTAATTATTTAATTATTACAAATCGAATGCCACAAAATAACAATTTATCTTTATAATCCTGTGTTTTTCCTAATGCCCCTTCAAAGCCTCTTCAATATCCAAGATAATCTAATAAATCTATCCACTTTGCGCTGATACCAGAGTAATGAAATCATGCCATGCGGTCGTAACCGAATAATAATTCCCGCAAAGCGACACGAGCTCCGCAATTCGTTTCCATTAAGAAACGCCGTTCAATTGAGCTGAACTCCAGGGGAGCTCTGATTAAACCTACTCCGGGGAGATGAACAATCGGGAACAGTTTTGTGGCTTGCTTTTTGTTAATTTGCTCGAGTGCGGTTTGTTTCGGGGAACAAAAAATTTACGGAAATATCTGTAGGTACCCTTGGATGAAGCTACTATGCATGGTGAAAAGGTGTTGTTTGTGCATTCTCCTGGTTTTAATTTGACCTTCCAAAATACCTGCTAACATTCACATCATTATCTTTCAGGATAAGATTTTTTAAGGTCATCAGGAGCCATTCAATTACAGGAAAATATTTGGAGTACCCAAAAATCGTTGAACCCGAATTAAGAAAAGAATTATAACTACAAACACAAGTGAGTATTATAAGTACAAAAAGTAGTGTCCGCCCGAAACAATATTTTCAGTTTCGGCCGAGAATCTTCTACCTTGGTCCCAGTTTCGGCCGAAACCGAAACTTATTTATACATACATGTTAAACTGTAATTTAATTTATTTTATATAGGACGAGATAGATCTTGGGAACGGATTGAACTCTTCCCACTAAAAAAAAAAAGGTCGACAGAGAAAAATCTATTTATACATTTATACAACACTGGCCTAAGAACCCACCCAAAGTTAGCCGAACGGTACGTGACAATTCACGAACACTGAGTTTCAGCGTGGCAGCAGAAGGTTCGGCCGGTTTTTCGCCGAAACAGAAAATAGATTTTTTGGCCGAAACTAGCCGAAACCGAACGTTCGGTCGGTCTCTAACAAATAGTCATATTTTTTAACACTTTTTAGGATATTAACACATCGTTAAATACATATTTTCATTTAATATTTTTAATTATACACTGAGAAAAAAGCCTTCTATTCCTTATAAGAATCTGCATACTCTTTATACGTGTTTAATGCTATATTTGACAGCAACTCGCATTTCTACTGTAAGAACGAAAATTGCTAGGCCGTTTTAGTTAATGCTACCATATTTTATAGCCATTATTGCTCTGAACTCACAGTAATGATCAAGTTCTATTGGGGGTGCAATCTGGTTTTATGTACTGGATTAGTTCCGACTGGCAGTTGTAATAAAACTTGACATTAATCATAATAATATTTGTAGTTCTTAAAAATTTAAATAGCTTCTAGTGTGATATTGTTCTGGTCGTTTGGTAAAAAGTAAAAATAAATTAATCGAAATATGTATTGGTACGATTAATAAAATTCAGATTCAAACAGGATAGCTAGAAGACTCCAAACAACGATGTGACCTACGCAATAAATACGTTGGAACTAATACTACGGCGCGCGGCGATTGCCGATCACTACGAACCCCCACCAACGTCTTGGTGAACTATAGGTTCTAACGGATACAATTCGTTTTTAGGGATGCTGTTCTGCTTTCTTAATTGTAGAGAAAGCGCTTTGCTGGAAACAAAATGCGTCGCGCTGAGAAAATACAATTTATTTATTAACAAAATTGCTGTATTAAAAGTAGTTTATTATTCAACAAGACTGTGCTGCTAATGGAACTGATTACAACCAATAAAAACACTGTTCTAGTAAATCTAAAATTGATATAACACTGAAGCGGCTTTGATATACTATAGCAATTTATTTAATATGGGTTAATAAAAAATAAGTTATCAATACAAACTATGTCTTTGCAAGCCTGTTGTATTAGATCATTTTCCTCAGTGTAAAATGCATAAAAGGAGGGATACATGAGATCCTACTTTGGTACTTCGTCTAGCGCCAACGTAGGAAATCCATAGACAATTTACCTTGAGATACGTACAGCTTATCTCCTGCGCAAACAAAAGTTACGTTTTATGGGTGAAAAAATACGTCCGAGCGCATGACTCGTCGGTCAGCTGTCTTCATTCGGGGAACCTTCGTGCATGCGCACAAACCTCGTGTTATCGGCCGTCCTACTTTATCGAAAATAATCGACCCGCTCAAGAATACTCTCCAGAACCGGCTCGGCCGCCATTTTTGTTGTTGTGTTTTAAGGTTTCTCTTATCTGCGGATTCCTTGTAGTTTTCTAAAGTTTTCAGCTATCGGATCGGCTATCGTGGATTGTGGGACTGTTGTTTAATATTTATGGATTTCTGGTTTTTGTGTAGTTTAGTTAGTGAATTGTGTTTGTGTTTTTAGTGACTCGGATTGTAATATAAACAATGACTAGTACTAGTTGCAGCCGTTGTATAATTGTATTATGCCCAAATAGGGGTAAAATAAACCCTCTATGGTGGCATATGAGCAAGAATTTAAATTTTAAAGCCCGGACCTGTCTATTTTCCCATTCGTCAAACGATAATGTTGCAGTGCGCATGTCTAATAGTTCCCAGTTTTGTTTACATGCGCGAGGCCATAAAACTGCCACATTCGTGATTATTGTTTGTTTATCTAAAGGTAAATTGTCTATGAGGAAATCCTATGCAAAATTTAAGGTGGTCAAATATTGCCTTCCTTCGTTATTTTAGATTAAGAGTGTATCTAAGTTCTTTAAAGTAAGAAACTTAGTTGCAAAAATTTTGAAGAAGTAGTCCATACTCAGTTAGTTGCAAAAGTTCCATAATTTTCATGTACTCCATCCAAAGTTATTTTTCTACTGACGTTTTATAATAACCTCTTTTCGATTGTCATTATGGTTTTTTAATAACCTCCTTTTAAGCGCAGCGTGCTTAAAAAACTTTTAAGCACGTTACCAGGAGCAACGTGCTTAAAAGTAACGCAGGTAATTATTTACAATTAAAACGTAACCACAGACTAGGTATAATTAAATATTTTTTGGCAAGTGTCAATGAAACATAGGTAATAGGTAATAAAATGTTAGTAAAATTAAGTTTTTTATTATAAAACCTCAGTAGAAAAAATATTGTATAAATAGCTATTAACAAATATTATCATTTATGTTCCTAAAATAAATAATACTGTTCCGAATTGTTGTAATTATAGCCTTATCGATTTTAAAGTGAGTGAAACAGCATTTATACTAGCCTTCTTACAAACACACTTTGACGGATCCACCTCAGGTGGCGTCTTAAAGTCAGCGGCACGGAGTTCAACTAAATAATTTGAGATTAGGTTAGTTTTGCTTGTCAAATCATGACAACACGTTGACATCGCTTTGTTTTTACTTCACTAATGTCGGGATGCACAAGGATTTTTAATAATAATTAACTAACCAGCAACTTTGACGGTGACATATAGGTGACATTGGCAGACATTATTTACTCACAATCAAAAGGCCTGATTAGCAAGTCAAAAATTACGCTAACTTATGAATTTTGGAAAAATATTTTTTCTACAAACTTGTGGAAAAACCAATTTTCCGCACGGGTATCAGTGCGGAAAATTGATTTTTCCACACTAGTGCGGAAAAATTTTTCGGCACGATTATGTCAAAAATCCGTGCGGAAAATTGGTTTTTCTACACTAGTGCGGAAAAAATTTTCGGCACGATTATGTCAAAATCAATAATATATCAATTATAACTTGTAGTTATTACTTCTTTTCTCAGAATTAGTTACTGTTACATATGTATGTGATTGTTATAGTTAATTAAAAATTATTAAGTTTCTTTGAAATATGTGTCACTTATTTCCACACGTCTGTAGTAAAACTATTGTACCTGACACGTGTGGAAAATATTTTCCCTGCAACAAACCCGAACTCCGCTACGCGTCGTTCGGTGAACGGCAGACTCGTGCGAAAAATGAATTTTCCGCACTTGTTAGGTAAATAGCTATTATGTTATCTGCTCTTACTCCCACCCCCGAACATTAAAATGAAATGATCAAAATATGCTTTTTTACGTCCATCTTTTCCCCCCAAATTAATTTTATTCCTCCTTACACACATCATTAAATTTTTTTATACCTTTTTACCCACTCTCCTCTTTATACTTAAGGTGGGAGTATCAACATGTTTGCCAACCTATAACCTATTTCGCGTATATTTATTTAATTTTTCTAGCTTTTACACAAAATTTAAATAAAATCATTATCGTCTTCATATCTTATAGGTAATAATTGACTTAAATAAATATCAAGGAATTTCATTATATATTTTAGGAGAATTGTATAGCAAAAAATATCGGGTAAGATTTTTTTTAGCATTATTATGTCATTCTTCTTTCACTATACAATTCTCCCAAAATTAGCAATGAAATAAATTGATATTTTTATAATATGTCAGATATTATCTAAATATTGTACCGACGATATTGATTTTATTTAAACGTTAGTTAATCAAATAACAAACTAAAAAAAGCAACGCGAAATAGGTTATAGGTTGGCAATAGATGGAATGACGTTGAGAATTCCACCTTAAATGTGAAATTAATTAATATGGAACCACTTGGACATCCCTGTGGATCTACTTACTTTAAAATGTTTTTGTTATTATTTTTTAATGTCTTAATAAAGAACCAATTGCCTTGTTCTTTTAGGACACATATTATGTAATATTCTCACCCAGTTCAATTAGGTACAATCAATGAAAGGTCATTATAACTTTAGGGCATTGTAGTTAAGAGTATTTTATTACATAAATCGGGTGCATTGCTTTCATCCCTTCAACGGGTTTGATGTTGGCGCTATAATTTTAACCCCTGTTAGTGTTGGGGGATGCCTAACGACGCGACGGGCATAAATTATCGAGGGGTCGCCTATACAAGCTTGAAAATGATTTCCTTAATAGAGGGGACCGTATGACAAATTTTATTCAATATTGCGTTGATGGTAAGTAAATGAAAGAAATAAGTTACTTGAATACGAAGGGTAAATATATTTTTCTATTTCACGTTCATAATAAGCTCAGTACGATACGCATTTGCGTATCGTAATGAAGCTATGTCGATACGCGTTTTTTCTTTATTTGATGTTGGTAACATTTAAATGTTTTATTTCATTGACTTGCGCGGCCTTTGTGATTTACGAGAAAACCCATTTTTCGGAGAGGAAAAATAGCTTGATAACCTACTTTTTTATTCTGTGTGGATAACAGTCATGTATGTTGGTTGCATAAATCTATAAATCAATCTTTTGTAGATGCTTCAAGCTATCATTTTCTGCAAAATCCTATCTAAAATTCAATCTACTAACCTTCCAATGTCGATTTTAACTTTAACTTTATTTGAATTTTCCATCTTCCCTATACTAAATTGCAATGCCGTGACGTAAAATCACGTCTTTTGAAATTCGAAAAAAAGTAGCAAAATCTCCCGATTTTCCGAACGCTCTGTATATGTACCGAATGTACCTACAAGGATCACACAACGTATTCCGTCCAGTTTCAAATCTCATATCGCTAAAATAACTTTAGAATCTCGTGGTGAAAATGGGTTAATAAATCAAAAAATGACAGTTTGCAAAATAATTTTTGTAGCTAAAAAATAGTATTACCAACATAAAAATTTACAAAATTTGAAGGATTTATTTTCTTTTTAAAATGTATTTTTCTTGATTGTAAAAGGTGAAATAGAAAAAAATGTATAAAGCACATGTTTCATAAGGCGTTTTAGCGCACGTGTCAATAAAAAAACTCGCCACTTTGTGGCTCGTTTTTTAAAATAGACGCGTGCGCTAAAACCGCTTCTTATGAAACGTGTACTTTAATATACTATTAACCCAGCTTTTCGGTAAGTAGTAATTTAGGAAATAGCAAATATAACCTCCGAATGCCAATTTCAATCAAACATAACCTTTCTTTTTCGGATTTTCTTAAAAGATTTTGACAAGTGTTATTTTAAACTACTGCGCATATTTTTGCGCACTTTTAATAATTTTTTTCATAAAATATAGAAATGTTTCTATATTTTCGCAAAATATTATATTATTTTTCTAATAAAATTTGTAAAGTGTGCATTACACGTGAAAATTTAGTTGTAAACAAATTTCTGCTTAAATATTTATTATACCTACAAGGAAAAAGTAATACATTTTTGCGAAGTGTAAGCTTTGTGGTGGACGTCTAATTAAAACACCATATTGAGAACCCTTTTGGTGGATATTTTTTTGGGAATTTTATATGGATATAAGTATTATAGAGTGCCCCGTAACTATGGGGCTATATAGCAACAGGAGATAGTGGACTTGAAAATATGTCATTAAATTTAATTTTTTATATGGCTAAAGAGATACAGGGTGATCCAAATAAAGATTTACTTTATAAAATTTGCGAGGATTTGATGTTAAGCGGATATGAATCAAATTTGGTGTAGTTATATTTTTAAGGGCAAGAAGGAGGATTTCATAATGCGTTCTAAGATACCTCCTAGAGAACGCCAGCTACACAATATGAGTTTAAAAAATTCTCGGATATATTTTTGGCTCTCACATTTCTGACCGCTTACCCCAAATTAGGAAAGAAGGATATTTTAAACGTAAAAAAGTCGTACTTCATTAATCTTGATATTTCAATTAGTTTTTGAGATAATTGCGTTTAAATGCTAGATGGCAAGAAACATTTAAATAAACACCTTTCTTAACGAAACATATTTATTGAAAAGTATTATTATTCTCAAGTCTACTATCTCCTGTTGCTGTATTTGCTCCTTAGTTAATGGATTAACTAGGCACTTTATGGATAATATATGAGTTAACCAAAATGGCGTTTGTACTCATCAAAAAAATCGGTCTCTGGAATATATGAAATCCAAAAGTAAAATGTATAAGACGCACACTACACAAAAAACAGTTACAGAAACACTTTAACAACGAAACCAGAAGTTGTTAATGTCAAATGTCGTTGTCTACTGTCAAAACGCTTGGTTTTAAGAAAAAGTTAACTCTACATGGTTTTTTAGTGCTTTTGTTATTTACGTTACGTAAGTTAGTTTTGTTGTTTGTTGTCCTTAGTTGAAGGTAGAGTTAGTTTAGTACTGTGTGGTGACATATAAAAATGTATCATAAGATGGTCAAGAAAATGACATCTGCATTTTGATGAAGGATGGTCTATTTAACCTTTAATGTAGTTAGGACCCTCTGTTGAATGAACAACTGACTAGTATTTACTATAAAATATTGACCCAAAATTCGGATCTGATCTAAAAAAGTTTACCACTAGGATACCCAACATTATGAGTTAGATTTTACATTACCATCTACTCCCCCCCCCCCCTTTGATTGTAACATCAATAACATTAGTAGAAGTTATTTATAGACCAGGGCTGAAGCCTTTGAAAATGGTAAAAAGTGAAAAAAAATAATAGTAAGATGAAACCCATTGGAAAAGAAAGAGAATATAACAAAAATGAAAGGAAAAATAAATAACGAGCGATCCGAGGTCGGAAAGGGGGGGGGGGGGGGGGGGGAGTTTTTAAGGGTAGAAAACGATTTATCTCGATTTCCGGCAAAACTACAAGTCCTATGGAAAAACGTTAAAAGGCAAAGTTGTAGGTAATAAAAAAATTTACAACTTTTGTATTTGTACTTTTTTCACATAACCTTAAAATTTATGTGAAAAATTCAAATAACCAAGTTTTTGGTTTTTATTTTTATCTTTTACAAAAAAATTTTTTTATACACGAAATTTGGTGAAAACTTTCCTTTTTATGTCCCAAACACACTGTAATTTTTTTGATTTAAAATTTTTGTTTTTTAACCTTAATTTGACTTAATATCGAAAAAGCAACCTAATTTTCAATCGAAAATGGTCACGTCAAAATATCTGCTTTTTGAAAAAAGTTGGTGGACTTTTTGTTCGTTGAAATTTCTACTTTCTGATGGTGTAAAAAAATATATACATTACTATGGTAAATGTTCTTAATTTAATTCAATTCCCCTTTAAATCCTACCTTTAATTATATTTAGATCAACTATTTACGCATGTTTTTTGCGATCTTTATGTATTATGGATTTGTAATTTTTATGCTTATCAATGTAACATGGAATCTTACGTTTTTCGAGTAATTAAAGTATAAATTTTAATAAATAGCTCAAAATTGTACATAATGAAAAAAAAAAAATTTCGAATTCGAGTTTTTTGCATTTTTTGAGAACAATTACCATAGTAATGTATATTTTTTTTTACACCATCTGAAAGTAGAGATTTCAATAAACAAAAAGCCCACCGACTTTTTTAAAAAAGTAGATATTTTGACGTGAGAATTTTCGATTGAAAATTAGGTTGCTTTTTCGATATTAAGTCAAAATAAGGTTAAAAAATAAATATTTTAAATCAAAAAAATTACAGTGTGTTTGGGACATAAAAAGGAAAGTTTTCACCAAATTTCGTGTATAAAAAATTTTTTTGTAAAAGATAAAAATAAAAAACCAAAAACTTGGTTATTTGAATTTTTCACATAAATTTTGAGGTTATGTGAAAAAAGTACAAATACAAAAGTTGTAAATCTTTTTAATACGTATTAATTTAACGTTTTTCTATAGGAGTTTAAGTTTTGCCGGAAATCGAGATAAATCGTTTTCTACCCTTAAAACTCACCCCCCCCCTTCCCGACCTCGGATCGCCCGTAATTTATTTTTTCTTTAATTTTTGTTATATTCTCTTCCTTTTCCAATGGGTTTCATCTCACTATTATTTTTTTTGGTTTCAAAAATTATCGACCCTGGTCTATTACTCGTAATTATTAAAAATTCTGAACTAAGCTCACCAGGCCATTTTGATTAAAATTTTCGTGCAACCTGTCATTATTTTCATACGAAATTTTGTCTAAATTTACCAACATTTTAAATCTGCCAACAGGATCGTAACAGCTACTACAATAAAAAAGTAATAATTTCAAAAAATCAGTTTTATTACAACAACGATTTACATGTGTCAAACATCAGTTTTGTACAAAAAACAGAGCCACAAGCATGGGATCAAGAAATGCGCAACAATATTCAGTTAACGCCTTCGTATACGTCTGCGTCGACTTCCTCTCCTGCCTCTTCTCGGTCCCGGTCTTGGCCTTCGTCTAGCTTGATATGCGCCAAGTCGTTTATCAAAAATACCTAATTGGACGGCTTCATTTAGGTAACGATTAACCTGGAGACAGTCGCAACCATTTATGAAATTACTTCCCAATCTTTCGTGTATGTATCTTACAATGAGCTTGGAAGTAGCTGGAAGTCCAATCTTCTCCAAAAAGGCTACGGCTTTGATAATGGCCCCAGCCACTCGAGTGTCTGGCTTAAAGTCTCGGTCTTGGACACGTGTTTTCGCTTTCTTGGCGGGAGTTTTCCGAACTTTAGTCATTTTAAACGAAAATTTGGACACTAAAAAAATTTTTTTTGACGTTTATTTGACAACAGAGAAACGTGTAAAAAATGGTACCGGTAGAATAACAAAATTGCTCAAAATATATTGACATATGATTGGGCTATGGAGGACTTGAGGTAGAAGGCCGATCGCAATGCATTGGATTCGGTCCCAAATTAGAATCGGTAATTCAGCTTTACGAGTTGCCATAAGATGGCGCTCGTGTTCGAAGTGGGCTATCAAATAAATAGTTTCTTATGGACGCGATAACTATTTTTATTTAAATTAGTTCTTTAAGGAACAAATAAGGACTTTTATATGAATTTACACTTACTTTGTTATACTTATTAGTAAACTCGGCCTGTATAAAGTTCCAACGATGCTTGTTTTTAAAATACAGGGTATTAAACATTCTAGCTACAGAGGTTTTTTTTAAAGTGAGCTTACCTTTGGAGCTAGAAAGATACTTATTTGGCTTCGTTTCCTCTTTGAAGAAGATCCTGTCTTACACCCCGACACAAAGCAAACTCTTCTTTTATAAATTGTACCATTATTCATTATAAATATGGAAATTAATTACAATACAACGTTATTTGTCTTTCTTGCCTTCAAACTTTATTTGTTATTTCGAAAAATAAAATGTCAATTGTCAAAAGTAAAAGCACAGAAAAATAAAGGGTTTAAGTAAAAGTTAAAAACTATGGAGGATCTAGTTTTCCATATTAAAAACGAAGAAGAAGACGACAACATCAGCCCACTTCGGACGCGAGAGCCATCTATCGGCCAATAGCGAACTAACCAAAAAACCGGGACAGAAATTGAAAATGCTGCCATTGTCGATCGGCCTCCTACCCTCTAGTTCTCCATAGATTGGGCAAAAGAGCTCTTACGTCGTAAATGGAAATATGCGCTTGAGAAAAAAAACCATCGATTTTTCAGCGGATGTGTTTGTAAGATGAGAACGACAAGAAAAAGCTATCGATGCCCAGTGGCTATGTCCAAAAGAAAACTCTGAAATAAAAAAAATCCACAGAGGAGGGTCATTAATAGTCTAAATCCAGATTTTCGACATTTTCTGCCTTTGCGCCGACCACCATTTTTAATTTAAGGGAGAATTTGGTTTTTGTTAAATAACTCTCCCATTTTCAACTTTTGACGAAACATGATTAGAACAGAACTTGTAGAATACAGGGTGTTTTTTTAAGGTCGACGAGCGGCCATATCTCGGAAACTACTGGGCATAGAATCACAGGAAAAGAAAAATGACAATTAAAGTGGCCATGAAAAAATTCTGGAAATAATTTTTAAGTTCCGCATTTTGCCGCAAGAGGGCGTAATTGAAAAGTAAATTTTAAAATTTTACATAACTCCGAAAATTCCACATTAAGGTATATGTTTGATAACACCATTTTAAAGCTTGGACAATTATGCATCATTTTGGTCTAATGCTCATTGGCGTACCGACTTTAATAAGAGTGGGGGAAGCTATTGAATGTGTAAACATTAAAATCGCTGTAACTTCTAAACAACTTATCCGATTTTACTAAATTTGAGCTTGTTTGGAAGTACCTTCAATTGTCGTATCTAATGGTACACGATAGTTTCTAATAAAATTGCTAGAGGGCGCAATTTATATTAAAAATTATTGTTTTGGCACTACCTCTGAAACGAACAAAGATATCGGACTGCGGTCTTCACATTTTTTCTTGCAAATTTCATCTACTTTTCGATTATGATGTCATAGGTATACCATATGAATTGAATTTTCGGGATAAAATCGAAAAAACTGTTATTATTACATATTGCGCCCTCTAGCATTTTTTTTTTTAGAACTATTATGGACAACTAAATACGACTGGTGAAAGTGCATACATTTCTCTTCCAAATAGTCTTTAGTTTGCTAAAATCGGATAAGTCGTTTATAAGTTACAGCGATTTAAATGATTACACTTTCAACAGCTTCCCCCACTCTTATTAAAGTCGGTACGCCAATGAGCATAATACCAAAATGATGCATAATTGTCCAAGCTTTAAAATGGTGTTATCAAACATATACCTTAATGTGGAATTTTTGGAGTTATGTAAAATTTTAAAATTTACTTTTCAATTACGCCCTCTTGCGGCAAAATGCGGAACTTAAAAATTATTTCCAGAATTTTCTTATGGCCACTTTAATTATCATTTTTCTTTTTCTGAGTTTCTATGCCCAGTAGTTTCCGAGATATGGCCGCTCGTCAACCATAAAAAACACCCTGTATAAATTCTCTTCAACTTTTTTCCTAACATTTTTTTTTTAAGATCGATATTTTCCGTTTTAAACCTAAAAAACGGTAACGGTGAATTATCATTCTGCCTAATGTTGATCCACGAGTACCTACTTACAGTTATACCGTCACAAAAATCCGGGCAGCAGTTTTTTTTTTATTGTAAGCCGACCTTTATACATCTCGAGTACCTAAAAATTACCTGTTTTAATGAAATTCAAATAAATTTACAAATATCTGTCTTTTAAATGCTGCGGAAAAGGCCAAAATTGTGACACTGCTAGAAGAAGGATGGTCAGAGAGACGGGGTGGCTCAAAGATTTTAAACGCCAAAAAGAACAGTTCATGATATCAAAATAAAACGGATGGAAACACATTCGCTGGAAAGAACAGAAGAAACAGGCCTTAAAAGGGCATCGCCAGAAGAACATGACGATGCTCTAATTCAATACCTAAAACGGCTGTTTTAGCTCTTATTGTAACTGATTTTCCGGGTTCCGTTAGAACCGCACAACGAAGAATAAGAGATGGTTTAAATCATCGCAATCACCCTGCAGCTAAAAAGCCTTTCTTAGCGTTGACCAACAAAGAGTGGGTTATGCATTACAATATTATGGAGGTGGTATAAATGCTTGGGAAAATGTAATTTTCACAGGCGAAAAGATTTTCCAATCATGTTACAGCGGGAGAGTAAGGGTATATAGACCACCAAATACCCGGTTTGATGAACGCTACACTAAGAATATTTCGGCCGTTTTTCTGTCAACGTTTGGGGGTGGATGAGTGCACAGGGTATAGGAGTTTGTACGCGCATAGAAGGTAGATTTAATGCACAAAATTACATAAAAATATTGGAGAACGTGATGTTGCCATCGGTTAATGATATGTTTCCCAATACTAATTACATGTACCAACATGATAACTACCCGGTTCATACTGCCCACGTAGTATCGGATTGGATGCAACCAAGGGACATTCAAGTATATTACCCTGGCCTTCTAGGAGTCCAGATTTAAATCCGAGGGAAAATGTTTGGGGTTACATGATCAAGAGGATTAACAAATATAATGATTTTCATCCAGAAAAACAATAATTGTGGCTGAAAATACAAGAGACTTGAAATTAGCTAACGCAATAATACTGTAGTGGTCTGGTGGCTTCAATGCCTAAAAGATTAACTTTAGTTATTTAAAGTAATGAAAGTGCAATGCCAATAAAATATTAAATACTATTCGTTTTATTTCCTCCTCAGTTTATTTATATTGCCATAGTTTTGTAGTAGTTACTTTACTTTCTTTTAAGCTATTTCTGTATTGAATAACAAGTTATTATTGTCTAGTTTAATTTACCAAAATCTCTTTACCACTACTTTCACCTTCCAATCTATGGTAGTAAAGGTAAAAGCCTGAATTACCAAAATTCAGGAAAAAAAGGTTAGCTGTCAGATTAGTGCCCGGATTTTTGTGACGGTAACTTGTACATTCTGATACTACAGTGGTCATTTTATTGTATTTGGATAGTGATATAGCCATGTGATAATGATACTATGTAATTTTATCTGGCGTAATTTAAAAGTTTAATGGTTTTTTAAAGTAATTAACAAAAATGTCGTACAGTATTGAATTTCCCAAAATAGGTCTGCTTCTTTTTGCCTGTAACTTCTTTAAATTCCTCGTTTACAGTAGAAAACGGTCAATTTAATTTTGAAAGCCCAAAAAGTAATCTTCCTGTAAATGTCGCACTTCGAATCATTAAGAACGATCACAGAACATGACTGTCCTACTCACACGCCCATTTGCCGAATGATAAGTGACTTCTTGGCTGGCTGCTGTCGTCGTCTTGTTGGATTCTCATCCGGCAGATGAATCGGAAAAAATTTCACAGAGAGGCGCGAGATTCATTTGTCAACCGCAAATATTTGCGGTGTTGAGTATAAATATCCGATGAAAAATTGTGTTTGAATACTGTAACTAAATAAACATGATTAAGAAAGTGCGTAATTCGTGCTTGACCCGATGATCTTGCTTGCTATCGCTATCTTATTCTCTCAAGAACTCTCAATATAGCATTCGGTCGTAGAAGAAGATTTTCAGCATTAATGATGCTTTAAAATCTGCATATTGCACCGACATCATCCAGCCGAAGACTTTCTTAAACAATGTCCAGTGTATTCTTCGGAATTCTTTTGTACACGTTTTTTTGCAATCATTTTTGTTTTTGTTGTGCTCCCGAAAGTGTTAACCCCGACAGACTGGGAGGTTCATTTTTCTTGTCTGTAGCATACAAAAGACGCGTGTGGGTTGAATAGAAGCAAATATTATTTTATTAGAATTTATTTGTTGTTAACTCTCCATCACACTGCCGCTTGAGCATATGTCACATAACGTTCTAGCAATTTTCGTTGTCTTACAGTAGGAAAGCACGTTGAATATTAAACAGTGGTATAAAGAATAAAAAATAGAAGGCTTTTTTCTCAGCGTACTACCTTCCTTGCAGGAATTTCTGACCAAAAAATGACTGATTGTATTATTATATAATTTAGAAAATCTACTTTTCTTTCACAACACCAAGAATTGTATTTTGTAATGTAAAATTACGTTTCCTAGTTTAAACATGAAAATTTTATTCTACCCAGAAGTACGACGGCATGCATACCGGAATCAATGCCCCAAAACGTTTTAATTACAGTAACCGCCTAACGTCTAAAATTTTGTAGCTTTTCAAATCATTTACTGCATATGTTTAACATTTACCGACGAAAATGACCGAAACATACAAAATCTGTGCAGTCCTTAGGATTCTTTAATGTTTCGGTTTCAAGGAATTCGGAAATTTGAAATCTGTCTGTTGCTTTAACACTTCCAGATTTGGGATTATACAGTGGCGGTTCTTAAAATCACAGCTTAGTAGAATAGGATTTCAAAGTTTATTTGAGTTAGTAGTAGTAACATGTTTTATTTAGCAAAAAGCTACAATTAAATATTTTCTAATACATTTTTTTATCACATTTTTATAGATTTATTTTTAAATTTTAAAACGCAACCTTCTTTTAACAAAAACAGACAGAAAAGTTAAACATTTTGTAAATTTTATTAAATATTACGTATCATTTTGTTTTTTAATTAAATGTAATTTTAAAAAATTTTTAAACAGTTTTAATGATTTTTGAGATTTAATAGAATTTTCCAAATTATTATATTCTATCAAACCTTTATAAAAAATAGATTTATAAGCTAATGTTTTAGACACTCTATCCACATAAAAATTTTGATTAGTTCTTGTTTTATAATTATGGTCGTCATAATTAAAAGAACAAAATTTTTTTAAACAATGAGGCAATAAATTATTTTAAATTTTATGTATAAAGATACATACTAAATAAAAAATTAAATTTCTAACATTCAACCAATCTAAATTTTTCAACATAAAATTAATTTTTGTATATTTGTCACAATTTAAAATAATCGGCATTGCCTTATTTTGTAAAATTTATAATTTATCAAATATTTCCTCACTAGCACAATATAAAATGGAAGAACAATAAAGAAAATTTGGTAATATAATAGCATTAAATACAGTTTTTTAGAAAACAAACTTAAATTAGAACTGATTCTTTTAAAATATTCTACTTTTCCGGCAAGTTTTAGTTTGAATATAAAAGTATTCGGGTTTGTTTAGTCCAGCACTTTGAAATACAAAAGCCAGTATTTCTTGACGTTCTTAGCATTTTAGGCTTAAAGAAATATTTAACTGTTTTGGTTAAAATAGTGGTGAAAATGAAATGATTTTACGTGTTGTCTCAACCTTATAACAAAAAAACATTGTAAGAGTACTAGGTCAGACCAATTTTTAATCGAGAAGTTACCTGTTTGTTGTTAACAACAAGACGACGACAGCAACATGTCGATTTGTTAAGGAACGACTAAAGGTGAGTTCTCATGCTTTCGTAATCCGACGGTATGCAGGGTGACCACCTCTCCGGTTTTCACCCGGAGTCTCCGGTTTTTTATACTTGACCTCCGGGCTCCGGTTTTTTTAGTAACATCTCCGGTTTTTAACAATTTTCGTATTTTTCCTAATAAAAAACTTTAAATTCTTTTAAATTTTAGCAAGTTTAATGCTTTCATTTACCTTACCTACCATTGGTTAGGAATTTGTTTTCTTTTTATATTCTCTTTTGTATTTAAGTAGGTAACTTACTTAACGTGATTTTAAAATTTATTTTATGTTTCTGTTAACTTTTGACTAAGAGTTTGTTTGTTATTATTTTTTTTAATTTGGACCTAAAAACTTATTTTGGAATTTATTTAGATGTGGCAATTATGATTAATAAAAATGTTTGAAAACAATAATCCTTACCTGGTTAAAGAACTACCGCACCGCCCATAATAATTATTGGTTTTTAAGGCAGTTCCTGACGTATAAATAAAAATATTTTTTTTTATTTCAGCTTTTATTGTTGCTATTAAAGTTGTTGACCGTTACTCATAGAATCTCTAGGTTTTGATAGCCCAAAAAAGGGCGTGGCACCCAAAAAATTTTGCCTGCTGCGCATTTTTACCCGAATTAAAAAAAAATTAATATCTCCGGTTTTCAACTGGATACAAGGTGGTCACCCTGACGGTATGTTGTCCAAATATCGTACCAAAATCTGTAAAAAAAAAGAACAGAAAAACAGAGTTAACAAAAATTGCTGGTAATTTAATTTTTCTTTGGCCCTTTAAAGATAAAACCTGAAAATAGCATCAAATATATTATTTGAAACTACATTCTATCAACTGTCATATTCAGGATGTCCGGTAAGTATATGGCATACTCTCGGGAGCGTATAGGGGAGGTCAAAATAAATCTACTTTATCATATAAAAAAACCTAAAGTGCCCCTTAACGGAGATAGGCCCCAAAGAGGTAGGTACTCAGCGACTTACCTTTACGGCTCTAACTTTTGAACCGACACGTATAATTTAATGAAATTTTAGTATTTTATGTCATACCAGTACATGTGTGCGGGCGTAAAGTAAGTACACATTATGGCCCGCGCGGGCATTAAGTGTTGCATTAAGTGTGCATCTTGTTCCATTTTTGATTTTTGACTTTAACACATTAAACATTTTAATACTGTTAAGGTAATGTCGTAGGTAAATATAAAAAAATGGTAAATCAAATTAAATTAAAATTATTTATTACTCAAAACGAACTGGTATGACATAAAAGTTTGTATGCACCACGGATACTAATAGATAATATACCCTCGGGCGACTTACGAACCCTCGGGCCAGAGGCCCTCGGCTTTGTCGCCCTCAGGGCATAATCATCTACTTAGTACCCTTGATACATAAATAACTATTGTGTAGGCCATAGAGACTCATAAAACCGTACTACATTAGATATTTTACATCGTCAGGGAAGTCAGGAACGGACTTGCCACCACACTCGTTGGGCAAAAATTTTGACAGGTGTAATTTTACAGAGCTAAAAACTCATTTTTTAAATACTTCAGTTTTTTTTACTCAAAAAAGGTACTCTACATTTGTGTCGATGGAATTAGCGGTTTTCGAGAAAAATAAGATTTTTGTATATCACAAGTTTATTAACATAAGCTATTTGAACACAATAACTAATCAAATAACTTAAAGATTAATATCTCACATAATCACTAAAATAATTAAATAAATTATTATATCTCATTAATGCTCACATGCATCTAACTTATGGACAAGCACTCGGTAATTGTGTGGAGGCAAGAAGAATTTATTCTGATACATTTCTAAATCGGCGTTAACCGCATCGAAAAACTTTTGAAAGGGTCGATCGTAGCTTAGGAGAAATAGGTAAAAAGTAAAGTAAAATTTAAAAAATGCTAAAAGTTACTTATCTTCTACCAATCCATTTTAGAAATCTTTGACCCGTTTCGTATGTGTAGTTTATATACATTTATAGTAGGTATTCATCGTAATAAACAAAGAAAATATAGTACTGGTAATAAATCCTAAAAAACTTAAAAGTCCGGTAGAAAACATGATATGGAAAAAAGTTAAAATTATTTTGATTTTGTACGACATGGGATAATTTTAAAAAACATTCGAGTGAAATTTGGCGCCATAATATTTCCACCAATAGGAGCAATTTCGTTGGATGACGGATGCATGGCAAATCAACTTAAGAGCCTAAAATAAAATAAAAATTCTATTAAATGCAAATGGTTGTATTTTCTACGCCGCTGATGATGTCACAATAATGATTTCTAATGACATATGACGAAGGTGATCTTGTAACTTGATATGGTGATTTAACCTCTCTTTCGGCTTGTTTTGCAGTGATGATACAAAGGATTAATGATATGAGCTTCGGCTTAAGATCACATAAGTTAAGTGTTAACAGGCAGAGCCTGTGTCGTTTGTTGTTAGTGCACAGTAGGAGGCCAGTGGAGTAACCAGCTTTTAGGGGTGAAGGGGACAGTTGGTAATAAAGATTAATAAGCTTGTTTGTAGGCGTTTATTAGAATGCGTCCAAAGCAAATAAGCATCGTTACCTTACCCCCTCCTAGAGTTATTTTACATGTAACCACCAAATATTATTAAAGAGGGTTCGGTATACGGTATACTTGTGGTTCTGGTCCCCATCCCAGAGTCATGTTAGTACGGGTGGAGGAGATGATGCGAAGATAACCTGAAAAGGCTTTCAGATATCAAAGAAGTTAAACTGTTCTTGGTCCCGGGATATCAAGGGGTGCCAGGGCGACAAAAGAGCAGATGAATTTGCCAGACTCGGGGCCGGGTCTCATATTCAAGAGCCGGAACCAGAAATTGGAATTTCAAATCAACAGGTGATGTCTGCACTTAAGGAGTGGATCATACGGCGTTCTACGGTAAAATGGCAGCAAACCCAATTATGCAGACAGGCAAATCCAGATAGGAGTGGCTCCTGAGCAGAAGACCGTGCCCTCGATCCGTTAATAGGGATTTTGACTGGCCACTGTCAGCTGAGAAAACATATGCCACTGATTGACGTAGAGGAGGACCCAATTTGCCCTGAACATGAGGACGAGGAGGAGACACCGTTACCTTTCTGAGGACGTGTGAAGCTCTGGAGAGACTGTCAGGTCTTTGACTCGGCGGTTCTCCTCCTCCTCCCTCTGAAAAGATATCCTTACTTTTATAACGAGATTTGAAAGGGCACAGATGGTTAGAGTAGTTGGGGGAAGATTTAGGTGTAGAAAAAATCGCTTTGGTCTACTCGCCAGATTGCCGAGCCTCTCATCAACTATTGCGATCCCCATTATCAGCACAAAAAGCTAAAAATCACACGTAAAAGTTACCTGAAGAATTAAAAATTCTTTCTTAGGGGCCACTTTTATTAAATGTTTATGATTTTTTAAAATTGATTTTTAAAAAGTTTTATTTTCTCCATCGTGTCCAAGAAATTTAAACGAATATGACGTATGAAATTTTTGTAGCAACAAAAATTCTTTTTTAAGTCGATATGAAACTTTTGTACCTTTCTAAGATTAAATAATTTTCAGGGATTAAATTCTTGGCCGAAATTTGTGTTTTTTAGCCAATAAATTTAACAACTTGAGGAATCCAATAATAGATGGTTTGCCCACAGAAAAAAAAATTGCTAATCATACATAGTTTCAAATATTTTCATCTTATTTATAAAATCATAAAGAAGAAAATATAATACAAAAATGATAATACAACAAAACACATCAGTTTTTTAATAATTAAAATAAATCATCTCCTCAAGGATCATCATCATCAGATTCGTCCAAGTTAATAATAAGGGGAAGAGTATCTGAAGCATCGATAAATCTTTCCCGTTCCCACATATCGTTTATAATTTTATTAGTGTGTGTTACATAATTTTTCCATTTTTCCACTGTTACATTTTCTATGGCTTTATTCCCCAAAACTACGTCATTTGTTACGGGATGCATAGAACTTATTTTTGCACTATGCAACAATGTATATTTTTCGGCATCTCAAAATCGGTGACGCGGACTGTACCTGTTATTTGGCAACATAACAAGAAATACCGAATTTTCCCTATAAGGGCGAAAAAGTGCTATTTAAAGTCATAAACATTGTATTTCGTTATTTAAACAAATCTAAAAAAATTAAGGACGACATAAAGTCAACTGCGCCTGATACAGAAACGTAAGATCGCCTCACATTCTTTTCCACTAATTTAATTAGCCATGCCCTGTTTATGATGCTTTTGTATTTTTTACATTCATTATATTTGTATAATATTTTACATATCTGGCATCGGCCTTTTTGAACTTTTTTTCGCAGAGTCATCAGAAGCCACTGTTACATGCTCCGTCACGATTAATTCGGATAGATTACTATCCACTTTTAATATGTGTTTTTCTAATGACTGTAGACTCTTGTGTGGTACGACGGACGTGATAACAAAAAATTAGTAACATTTTAATTACATTTTATTAGCCTCAAATATTAACAAAACTAGTTAGTATAGCAGCGGCAGGAGTCTTTATTTATATTATTCTTAATCTCTATACCTATTTCTTGCGATAAGCTACAGGAGGTAATAATATTCTGACATTATTTCATCCCCATTTATTGTGGTCAAAGAGTAATTTTAGGTATATGGACTACCGTAGAAGCATTCCAAATTCAATTATGTCGTAATAACATAGTAGTCATTATTGTTATACCGTGCGAGCAAAAATTATTTGCATCAAACCTAGGGCTTGGTTTAGATCACAATGATATGGGGACGATGTATCTAACCAAATGTAGGTAAAAATTTTGTCAAATTCATATTATGACATGATATGCCAAACTAATGAGTAATAAAATAAGTAGACAAATACAAATTTATTTTTGTTGTTTACAAAATTAACAAAGTAAGAATATACAGAAAGAAAAAGAAAAATAATTACACAAATTGCTGAAATTGGCCACCGCCATGCTCCAAGCATAAATTCACACGTCTCTTGATATTTTCGAAAGTGTTGACCAGCATCTCTGGAGAAGTGTTACCACACATTCTTGGATAATCCTTTCTTGTATATTCTTGTATATTCTTGGAATACTTGCACTTTATAAGGAAATAAATTTAGCTGCGTCCTAAGAATAGTCCTGCATGTTCCATAAGATCTTCCAACTTCTTGGGAATTTGTGATTTGAAATTATTTAACGAACGTTTGCAACAAGTTCTTCTGTTCTTACAGATAGTCTTCCTGCTCCTTTTTTATGTTGTATAGAACCTGTTTCCCTAAACACAGCCACGGTTCTTTTCTGGCAATGATAAAAATCCCCAGCAATTAAAGCAACGTTAGGAAAATGTTCGTGAAAATTGTCTATGCACAGACCCGGATTGTATTGCCACTCACCATTTACTCTAACCCCGTTTTGAAAATACGCTTCAACCATGAATGTTTTGTGCTGTTCCGTAAAGCCCATTGTGTGAATTGTTCAAGAAATTGGAAAAATTAGCGATGAATAAAATTACTTGGAACGACTGTCAAAGATGACGGAATAATTGATTGATTGTTAATTCAGGTAGTTACTGACACCCAACAGGTATTAAGCTCTACGGCTAAGCATTACGTCCTTAGCTGCAAGGCCCTCTTTGATGCAAATAATTTTTGCTCGCACGGTATAAAGTAAAAAAACAATGGTTAGTTTCTTTTGGTCAATCGCATTAAACGTCGTGAGTCAATTGTCCCATTAATAACTTGAAATCGACATTTACAAAACTACGAAAATAAATCATCCATCGCTAAAAAAGCGGCTAATATGATATTTTGGTTAATTGGCTGGCCTTCTGGGAATATCCCTATTAAAATTTAAGCAATATCTCTTTTTTGTCATTTAATACGCTAGCTCTACACTGAAAACCGATACATCCTGTATTTTGATATGGCCGCACGCTAAAGAAATATTACAATAATACTTAAAAACAGCAATTTTATAGTATAATATTGTCAGTTGCCCTTTTTCTTGCTTTATATAACATAATGGACGTGTTGTGTAATTATAATTAAAAAAACGATAAACTTTAGTAATAAAATTTAATTTAGAAAAATAGATACCAACACTTTGCGAGCAATGGCATAGTTTCAAATTTTGGGCCATCGGATAGATATGACTGAGCCCCCCCCCCCAACCCCGCAAAATTTATTCACCACACTGAGAAAAAAATTTCTTATAACAATTCATATATTCTTTATAGAACTGTTTAATATTATAAATATGTGACGGCAACGCGCTTTTCTACTGAGACAACTAGTGCTAGAAGGTTGTGTAGTGATGCACGGTAATTTAGCTAATAGGAAATAGAGTTAATGCTACCATAGAATGGTTTATAACCATTATTGCTCTGAATACTCACAATAATTATCAACTTCTCTTGGGGTAATCTGGTTTTATATACTTTATTAATTCCGATTGGCAGTTGTAATGAAACTTGACGTTAATTATAATAATATTTGCTTGCTACGGTTAATAAAGCATATAATTACCACTAAAAATCAGTACTGTAGTTCTCAAAAATTTAAATAACTTCTAGGGTGATATTGTTTTATCGTTCAACACTGCATATGATTATCTAGTGCAACATGGTTTACCGAGATGGTAAAATTCGTCCATAGATTATAAAGTCCAATACTAATGATGCTTGTGCGAAATAAGAATCTTCTATTTATTGCTTTACCTGACATGCAAAGTAATAATATACAAAGTAAAAATAAATTAATTGAAACAGGTATTGGCACGATCAATAAAATTCAAATTCAGACAGGACAGCTAGAAGACTCCGTACAACGATGTGACCTGCGCAACAAATACGTTGAAACTAATAATATGGCGCGCGGCGATTGCCGATCGCTACGAACCTCCACCGACGTCTTGGTGGATTATAGGTTCTATTGGATACAATTAGTTTTTGGGGACGTTGTTCTACTTTCTTAACAACAAATAAAATGCGTTACATTGAAAAAATACAATTTATTTCTTAACAGAAATTCTGTTACAGAATTGCTGTATTAAAATAGTTCGTAATTCAACAAGATTGTGCTACTAATGGAACTGATTACTACCAATAACAACACTGTTCTAGCAAATCTGGAATTGATATAACACTCCTTGACGATTTTTCCTCTTTTTGACGTTACATAGTTTATCTATTGGATTAGGGTTGCCAACTTTAAATTAGAGAAAAAAAAAATTTTTTCAACATAGATTTATAATTATGGGTTTTCCTGTCGAAGCTATTACTTTGTTCACATCTAACGTAACGTCAGCTAGTAAGTATTTTCTAAAATAAAATTCGGAAAACCCAAGTATATTAAAATAGATGATGCATCAGATCCACCAAAGTTACCCCACTAAAACGCTTTTATCATCATCGAAAATCTTTTTGAACTTGACGCTACCAAGAAGAAATAATCATTGTCTGCAGTACCTTCTCATAATGAAGTAAACCAATAACCAAAATTTGCTTAATCATGGGTGCTTCTATTTAAGCGCGCCGCCAACAGAAGTCAATTATGGCTTGATTAAGTCCACTAAAGAAGTCCTGATCAGTCAGGAACCTTTTAAGTCATTAGCTTACATTTGTGTCTGAAAGACATCTCAACTGAATAACGCAGCCATGCTTTTGATACTGATATTTCACACCATTAATACCGGTGAGTGTACAGTTGTATTTTAGAAGATGAATATGTGTTAATTTTGAATAAGAGAGATGTTGCCAGTGGCGGATCTACGGGGGGGCCTGGGGGGGCCCAGGCCCCCCCAACTTTTTTTCGATCGATCAATAATTTAATCTGCCTTGTTCAACACACACCAAACCATCGCCACATATTTTTTTACATATTATTATATTATAGGTAACATAAACTAAAAGTTCTAATAAACTAAATAACTGATAGTAATAAAAGTAAGTATACAATTTTATTATACAATTATAGAAACAAAAACACTAAACAGCAGAACAGAACGTTTTTATTTGGTTTTAAAGCGCCTAAATTGAATCGCCGCTCCGCCAAAAACCGACCGATACGAAATGCATGTGCAGATTATTGGCTTTTCCCTTTGTATGTTTATTTATAATATAAGTACCGAATTCCATTCCATTGTCATAATACCGCCGCGCCGTCGCGCGGCCGGCACCATTGTGGAGTGTCGCGAGGCACCGCACAAAGGGACCGCGGGACGGCGGCTTTGGTTTTACAAGCGATGTCTTTATTTTTATCCTTTTTTGTATGAAACAAAGAGAAGCCGAATTCGATCAGCGACCAATAAGCCGACTTTTTTACATTACGGCTTTCGCTTATTCGCTTGTTGCCAGTGATGTTTATTTTATATTTATAGGTTAAGGTAAGCAAGGACAAAAAATATTCTTTTGTTGTAATTTCTGGTATGAATATTATACAGGGTGCATGGTGTTATTTAATAAGTGTCCGATATTTTATAGGACGATTCCTCAAGGTGAAAAGTTCGTATAAGCTGTGCTAACAAGCTCTTCATTTTTGAGATAAAGGGTAGTAAAAAATTATTATTATTTTTGTTTTTTGTAAATAACTTCGAAAAACTATAATAATTTGTTTGTACAAAAATTGGTATTTGGGGAATTTTCAATATGAGAAATTCAAATTTGATCTTAGTTTGGCCTCTAATTATAGGTGGCGCCACCTACAGTTTTTTTTCTCTTTTGGAGAGTCATAAGTCATAACTTTTTCGTGCATGTAGGTATGTATCGCATTTTCATTTTCTAGAAGAAAAACCGATTCCTCTATTACTTTCACGTAAAAATGGTAAGTTTATCAAAAGTCGCTACAAGCAGCAGTTTTCGAAATATCGTGATTTAAATTAATCAATAATCAATGCATGCATTTCTTATATGAACTTTTTACCTTATAAATAACTGAAACTGAGTAATCGTTCTGTAAAATATCGGACACTTATTGAATAACACACAAATATTATGTAATATGTAACTGGTAATTTGTAATTTGATCGCCCCTTAAAACGGGCGCTCGCTTGCCCTGCGCACCTTGCATAATCGCTTATTGTTGCCCTAGACTGTGTTTTGAAACAAACTAAGTACGATATCTATGGTTTTTTTTTATAGAAAAGATAATGTCGAAAAAACAGTCAAGTCTGCTAAATTTTTTCCGGAAAAATAGTCAAGATCCTGATCCTAGTAATGGCTATTGAACATGAATCTGTATCGGATATTTTAAAAGAAAATGACTATATGGAACAAATCCTAAATTGTTTCATAAATAGTAGTAACAGAAAAATGATGTTCCATTAAAGTTTATTTCTCATTTATGTTTTTTTTTGTTAAATTATAAGTGTTTTCTTTCTTTTTGTAAATTACCTATTTTGTAGTAGTCCATAATATCTGGTCTTGTGCTAATATAAATAAATTACTTGGGATTATTGTTTTAAAACATTAAGGACCTATAGGTTCTTTATTGTTACATTCTTAACGACTTTCAAAAAGTTAATTTTATTTGTACCTTATACACCATAAACCTATGGATAGATTAGTTTTTAATACATTAAAAAACGTCTAATTTAGTTTTATTTTTTGGGCCCCCCCAATTTTTAGGATGTAGATCCGCCACTGGATGTTGCGGTATAGTTTCTTAGGTGTCTTAGTCAAGTAAAGGAAGAATTTAATAATTAATTGACATGTTATGTTAATTAATATCCGGAAAGCGCCACTTTCAATCGTTTTAAAACCTGTAATACCGTGCGAGCAAAAATTATTTGCATCAAAGAGGGCTTGGATTAAAAAACGTGGGGCTTGGTATAGATCACAATGATATGGGGACGATATATCTAACCAAATATAGGTTAAAATTTTGTCAAATTCATATTATGACATGATATGCCAAACTAATGAGTAATAAAATAAGTATACAAATAAATACAAATTTATTTTTGTTGTGTACAAAATTAACAAAGTAAGAATATAATAATAATAATAATAATAATAATAATAATAATAATAATAATAATAATAATAATAATAATAATAATAATAATACTAATAGTCCTGCATGTTCCATTAGATCTTCCCACTTCTTGGGACAGGCGTCTTATACAATTTGTTGACGTATTTTGCATTATTTCACGAACGTTTTCAACAAGTTCTTCTGTTCTTACAGATGGTTTTCCTGCTCGTTTTTTGTGTTGTATAGAACCTGTTTCCCTAAACACAACCACGGTTCTTTTCAGGCAATGATAAATATCCCCAGCTATAAAAGCAACGTTAGGAAAATGTTCGTGAAAGTCGTCCATGCACAAACCCGGATTGTATTGCCACTCACCATTTACTTTAACCCCGTTTCGAAAATACGCTTCAACCTTCAACCATGAATGTTTTGTGCTGTTCCGTAAAGCCCATTGTGTGAATTGTTCAAGAAATTGGAAAAATTAGCGATGAATCAAATTACTTGTAACGACTGTCAAAGATGACGGAATAACTGATTGATTGTTAATTCAGGTAGTTACTGACACCCAACAGGTATTAAGCTCTACGGCTAAGCATTACGTCCTTAGATGCAAGGCCCTCTTTGATGCAAATAATTTTTGCTCGCAGGGTATAAGTATAGATAGTTAATAATATTGTGAATTATTATTATTTTTAGAAGGTAGTCACGTCCAAGAATATATTATTGAGAAGATAATTTCTTGACCCTATTCGACTAATTTTAAACAAAGGAACAAAAAAAAATCAAAATATTTATAAGCACGTCTATTGAAGATGACCCAATAGGTGAAGTACCTTCACACACAGCTAATTCTCAAGTGGAAACATTGATTCTTAAAGATTATAGTTTAAAGTGAATTAAGCATTGTGACAAAAGTTCTACAATCTACGTAATAAACAGCAAGATGTATTAAAGATTATTGACTCCTGAGCAAAAGACTGCTCGTCTTGATTTATCATTTTATATTTTGGCTGAAGACTCATGAGTCACCGTTTCTACACTGAGAAAAAGCCTTCTATTTCTTATAAGAATTCACATACTCTTTGTACAACTGTTTAATACTATACGAGACAGCAACGCGCTTTCCTACAGTAAGACATAGAAAATTACTAGATAGGTCGTTGTGTAGTGATTATATCTTGGTAATTTAGCCAATAGGAAATAGGAGTTATTGCTACCATATAATGGTTTATATGCCATTATTGCTCTGAATACTCACAGTAATTATCCAGTTCTATTGCCGGGGGTGTAATCTGGTATATATGTATTCGTTCCGGCTGGCAGTTGTAATGAAACTACACATTAATCATAATAATATTTGCTTGCTCTGGTCAGGGCCAATATTTGGTTCAAGTGGGCCCTGGGCCCACAAACCCTCTGGGGGCCCCTCAAAAAAATAGCGCCGCAGGCAAAAACTTTTTGGGAGCCACGCCCAAAAAAACAATAAAAACAAGTAGAAGTGTCAAAAACTAATATTTATATTATTTTGTCATGAAATAAACATAACACAAAATAAATAATAGAACAAACACAGAACACAAATAACCAAAAAATGGTCATTAAATTAAAATATTTAAATTTTTCGTTTGCGCATTTTCATTTCTGCAAATTGGTTAATAATTTCATTCGAATCTATATTTTCTAGTACTTCATTTTCCACGTTAAGAAGGGCCAAAGATGATAAATTATCTTCGTTCAAAGAGATTCTCAGATACATTGCATCTTTTTGCTTTTCTCGTTCATTTTCTATCATTCTTTTCTTCTTGCGTTTATTGCTGCCGCTTAAATGTTGTCTAGGAATCATGGTACTTTTTATCTGCCGACTAAAGATGTAGAATACTAAAAAAAATTCAATTCTTAAATTTACTATAATATTGCATACAAGTTTAATCAGAAAAAGAGCTACGAAAATATTTTTTTAAGAAAAATTAATTTACTTACCCACAAAAATAGATATCTATTAATTTTGTCAAATTAACAGTTAAAGCACTTTTGAAAAATATTAATTATTTGCAATTCAATTAGGTTTGCCCAATGCTTACAATGTTTACATAACATTATATAACTGCATGAACTATTAACGAATAAAAAGAAAGACAAAAGCATGCGGCGACTCCCGCTATTCAGGGGCGAAGAATGTTGTCGGTACCGTTCAAACCTTTGACGCGTCGAGCATCAAAAGATCCTTTTGTGATGCCGAAGTGCCGCCTATTGGACAGTTATCGCGTTGAATTTGAATTTCAAATCGTAATAACAATAAATGGTAGTTAAATTTTTGAAATAATTTTTAAATAGAATTTTTTATTTTTCTTTTATTTTTATATATTTCAGTTAGGTCAATCTTGGGGCCCCCTGAGCCAGGGGGCCCCAGGCCCGGGCCTATAGGGCCAAATAGAAAAATGGGCCCTGGCTCTGGTTAATAAAGCATTAACACCTCTAAAAATCAGTATTGTAATTCTCAAAAATTTAAATAGCTCCTAGTGTGATATTGTTCTTGTTGTTTAACATTGCATATTATTATGATTATCTATTATGCAACATGGTTTACTGAGATGGTAAAATCCATCCATAGATTATAACTTCCAATACTAATGATGGGTTGTGCGAAATAAAAATCTTCTATTGCTTTATCTGACATGCAACGTTTAAAAAACTTAAATACAAAGTAAAAATAAATTAATTGAAATTAGTATTGGTGCGATTAATAAAGTTCAAATTCAGACAGGATAGCTAGAGGACTCCGAACAACGATTGAACCTGAGCAATAAAAACATTAAAACTAATAATACGTCGCGCGGCGATTGTCGATCGCAACGAACCCCCACCCCCATCTTGTGGATTAGAGGTTCTAACAGATACAATTCGTTTTTGGGGACGCTGTTCTGCTTTCTTAATTGTACAGAAAGCGCTTTACTGAGAACAAAATGCGTCGCATTTGGAAGATGCAATTTATTTCTTAACAAAATTGCTGTATTAAAAGAGGTTCATTATTCAACAAGACTGTGCTGCTAATGGAACTGATTACTACCAATAAAAACACTGTTTTAGCAAATCTGCAACTGATATCACACTAAAACGCGTTTGATACACTAGCAATTTATTTAATATTGTTTAATACAAAATAATGTAGCAATACAAACTATGTCTTAGCAAAACCTGTTGTATTAGTATTATAGATAATTTTCCTCAGCGTAAGATCAAGCAGGAGTTATTCCAAAGTGTACACCAAAATACACTAGTAGTGTTACAATAACACCGCGTATTATCTTTCCAGCTGCAAACAATGCATTGTAATAACAACAAAACTTAAACAGGCAATATTTTTAGAGCTTACTTAGTTTTGATAACTGGAAAATTGTTGAATATATTATTATGTTCTAAAACAAACACTACATCTAATTCTGCCGTTTGCATAACAAAACACTTCTATTAAACATGAAAAGTAGTATTAAAAATATACCAGACACGTAGATAAGCTCAAAGCAGCGTGGTTTTCTCATTTCTCATTTCTCAATTAAATTTTCATAATAAAATTGTCCCTAGCACGGAAGCATTTTTAAGGACCTTTTCTCTGATATAACTGTGTTATTTTGTACCTGGTAAATTTGTGTTTTTCTTCTTTTTTCCTTAAATATTTCATTTAAATTAGCAAGCGTAGTAAAATTAAGGACGTTTACAGAAGTCTATTTGTATGTTTTTTACATCTACGTGGCCAAAACATGGAAATTGATGCTTTAAACTGAGGGTTACTTAATTTGATAATGATGTTAGCGTTTTGAAAATGCCCGTAAAATACAGTATCCATCTTTTTCTATAAGGTTTAAAATAGTACGTATTCGCAGTACCTAATTGAGGAATAAAAGGGGATAATTAATCTGGGTATTTTAACATCTGGATCGCCTTTTAAATACTGCCAAGCATATCGTTCTAAGTATACTTCTATTAAATAAAGAAATTATTATTTTTTACCATTATATATACAACTGCTAAATTCTTCACAAAATTTGGAAAACTAAATCGGGTTCGATACATTAACAATTTATTTAATATGGGTTAATAAAAAATAATCTATCAATATAAACTATATCTTAGCAAACCTGTTGTATTAGATCATTTTTCTCAGTGTACCCTGAAAAAAAAACTTCTATTCCTTATAAGAATTCGCAAACTCTTTGTACAACTCTTTAATACTATATGTGACAGCAACGCGTTTTTCTATTGTAAGACAACGAAAATTGCTAGACCGTTGTAGTGATAATATCATGGTAATTTAGCCAATAGGAAATAGGAGTTATTGCTACCATAAAATGGTTTATCGACATTATTGCTCCGGATACTCACAGTAATTACCAAAAAAAACTGTATTATTTCCACTGGCAGCTGTAATGAAACTTGACATTTATCATAATAATATTTGCTTGTTATACGCTGAATAAATCTTATACAGTGTGTATAAAGTCTGGAAACGGCTTAATAACATCACAATTTACTGGCCGATTTAAACCAAATTTGGTACAGTTGTGTAAGAGGATCTAACGCACCGAATGACGATATTGGCGTTGTTGTCAGCTTTTTAGTTTGTCTGGAATTCGAACGAATTTTATATTTTTAAATATAACACCCAGCATATTTTTACATTTTTAAATTCCACATAAAATTATAATTATTTTTTATTTAATGCATTATTAGTCTATACTTCATAGTTTCCGAGATATTGACTCTCGAAAAGTGACATTTTTGAACTTTGACAGCTTATAACTTTCTAACAGTACGTCTTAGAGCAAAACGGCTTACATGTCCCTATCTTCAATTTTTATTATCTTCCCAAAAAAATCAACTTCCGGTTAAACCGGATGTAACTCGAAAGCAGGAAATATAGTTGTTCCGGTTTAACTGGAAGTTGATTTTTTTGGGAAGATAATAAAAATTGAAGATAGGGACATGTAAGCCGTTTTGCTCTAAGACGTACTGTTAGAAAGTTATAAGCTGTCAAAGTTCAAAAATGTCACTTTTCGAGAGTCAATATCTCGGAAACTATGAAGTATAGACTAATAATGCATTTAATAAAAAATAATTAAAATTTTATGTGGAATTTAAAAATGTAAAAATATACTGGGTGTTATATTTAAAAATATAAAATTCGTTCGAATTCCAGACAAACTAAAAAGCTGGCAACAACGCCAATATCGTCATTCGGTGCGTTAGATCCTCTTACACAACTGTACCAAATTTTGTTTAAATCGGCCAGTAAATTGTGATGTTATTAATCCGTTTCCAGACTTTATACACACACTGTACTTATCTACCACTAAAAATCAGTAGGTACTGTAATTCTCAAAAATTTAAACAGCTTCTAGTGTGATATTGTTCTTGTTGTTTAACATTGTAAATGATTATCTATTCTATTATGCAACATGGTGTACTGAGATCGTCAAATTCGTCCATAGATTATAAAGTCCAATACTATTGATCGGCTGTGCGAAATAAGAATCTTCTATTGCTTTACTGACATGTAAAATTTTAAAAAAATTAAACACAAAGTGAAAATAAATTAATTGGAACAGGTATTGGTACGATCAATAAAATTCAAATTCAGACAGGACAGCTAGAAGATTCCGAACAACGATGTGACCTGCGCAACAAATACGTTTAAGCTAATACCACGGGGCGCGGCGATTGCCGATCGCTACGAACCCCCTCCAGCGTCTTGGTGGATTATAGGTTCTAAAGGATACAATTCGTTTTTGGGGACGCTGTTCTGCTTTCTTAATTACAAAAAAAGCGCTTTACTAGAAACAAAATGCGTCGCATTGAGAAGGTACAATTTATTACTCAACAAAATTGCTGTATTAAAAGTAGTTCGTTATTCAACAAGACTGTGCTGCTGACGGAACTGATTACTACCAATAAAAACACTATTGTAGCTAATCTGGAATTGATATAACACTAAAGCGGGTTTGATACACTATAGCAATTTATTTAATATTGGTTAATATAATATAAGTTATCAATACAAACTATATCTTAGCAAACCTGTTGTATTAGATCATTCTCCTCAGAATAGGTACAAAAAAGACTTTAAAAAATGGATACAACTTTTAACTTTCCCATACTTTCCCCTTACGATCGCAATGAACATCCAGGCAATTTCCCGTTGAAAGTGAACTGACACAATAAAGGTTAATTTTAAATCCCGGTATAATAAATGCGAACTAGCGCTTTGATACCGGGTCTCACAAAGCGGCAATCGCATTGAAAATTCCACCTCGACGCTGTTCGTCGTGAATAAGGCGTCGTGTCGACGCGTGCGACGCCCGATCGCCTCGGGCACATCAAAGTCTTCTCGGGGATTTTAATTTTGTTTGACTTGAAATCGCTGATTTGGTAAGTGATTACGTAATAGGTGATGATGGCACGATGTGTTTTTCTAAGGGGGATGATGAAATAATTAAATGTTGCACCCTCTTGTGTATAATCCCTGAAATAATAAATTATTAGTACATTGGATAACACAAGACCTTCTGAGCTTTTAGTAAAGGAGGAGTAAGTGAAACAGAATACTGACCTGTTTATTTAAAAAAAAAAAAATCTGACTTTTACCGGGTGAAGCAAAGATTTAAACCAAACTGTGTAGTCGAGAAGCAAACCAGCGAGCAAAAATTATTTGCATCAAAAAGGGCTTTGCACCTAAGGACGTAATGTTTAGCCGTAGAGCTTAATACCTGTTGGGTATCAGTAACTACCTGAATTAACAATCAATCAGTTATTCCGTCATCTTTGACAGTCGTTACAACTAATTTGATTCATCGCTAATTTTTCCAATTTCTTGAACAATTTACACAATGGGCTTTACGGAACAGCATAAAACATTGATAGTTGAAGCGTATTTTCGAAACGGAGTTAGAGTAAATGGTGAGTGGCAATACAATCCGGGTTTGTGCATGGACGATTTTCACGAACATTTTCCTAACGTTGCTTTTATTGCTGGGGATTTTTATCATTGCCTGAAAAGAGCCGTGGCTGTGTTTAGGGAAACATGTTCTATACAACACAAAAAAGGAGCAGGAAGACCATCTGTAAGAACAGAAGAACTTGTTGCAAACGTTCGTGAAATAATGCAAAATACTTATTTGTATAAGACGCCTGTCCCAAGAAGTGGGAAGTTTTATGTAATTATTTTTCTTCTTCTTTCTGTATATTCTTACTTTGTTAATTTTGTAAACAACAAAAATAAATTTGTATTTGTCTACTTATTTTATTACTCATTAGTTTGGCATATCATGTCATAATATGAATTTGACAAAATTTTAACCTAGATTTGGTTAGATATATTGTCCCCATATCATTGTGATCTAAACCAAGCCCTACGTTCTACGTTTTTAATCCAAGCCCTCTTTGATGCCAATAATTTTTGCTCGCACGGTAATATGTAAAAAAAACAACCATTTCTGAACTGAATAAACGTTTAATAAAAGACTGTACTTTTGTCGTGTTTAAAATCAAAATCAAATAAAAAAAATTAGATCAACTCTCATTATGAAGTTTGTTTGCTGATTGTAAGCCTGATCTGACAACCTTCTGTTTTCTCATGAGGACTGAAAGGACCTGTCTTTTGTGGTTTAGAGCTTGTCTACGCATAATATAGTACCTTTGATAACTGAAAATTTTTTTAGACATATTTTCGTAGTTTAAAATTGATGTCTTTTATCACGAATCAACCAAAGCATTAAATTACCAGACTTAACGACCCGTCGCTAAAGTTTAACAAACAAAACTAATTCAAGAAACAAGTCCTATTCTTTACAAATTACCATACAAAGAAACGCAGTTTACGCATTAAAAGTTAGCCAGCATGACTTCTTTATTACGAATTCAAATCTGAAGCGCCTTCGGCGAGAAAAGCCCCGCCGGAGTCGCCAAATTTTTCTTACCACCTTTGAAGTCTTTTAACTAAAAAACAATAGCGCCGAATTAACAAAAATCCGTGCCCATCCAAGCGATAAGATCATAAAGACGTGTTCACAAGAGCGTAAATTAATTCCTTTTCTGTCGTTTTGTTTGTTTTACCGCAACACACCTTCTACCGATAATTTTAACACAATAAAAACGGAGCAGGCTCGCAGCAACACTTGACAGCTGTGATGTTTATTTGTTTTGGGGGCAATATATTCATTTGTCGGGTTAAAGCCACCTAGGCTTCAACGAGTTTTTAATTAATGAAAAGTGTGCTGTGATTCCGTTGGAACGACAAAGAGTGCCTTGAAAGTTCCCCGCCCACGGGCACCCGTTAAAATTTTAGATTTTCGGAGGCGGAGAAGTTTCACGGTTTTAAGCAGATGCAAGTTCGCCAAGTTTTTGTTGTTGGAAACGAGCTTCATTATTGCCGATTCAAATTTTGTTTATCCATTTAATGTCGTAGTGTGGAAGAGTGGAAGTATCATGGACGTACTTTACCTACACCAAAGACTCCGGACATTCGTAAAATCCATTTTAGGAACGAAGGACATAAGTCCAAATTCCGACCAGGTGGACATCTTATGTACGCCCATTTTATGTTGAAAAGTAGGGGATAGTTGGATAAAATCGGGTATCAGTCCAAAAACTGACTATTACCTACTTCTGCGATTTTAGGGTAGCAAACGTTTGTTGTAGATTGATATATTCCCAAAATACTTAAGTTAGATATACCAATGTCACTTTTTATAAATATTCCTAAATATTTTTTTTAATCTTTTATGAAAATATTGCAAAATACCCGATTTTGTCCAACCGGTATCATGAAACCGGGTAGTAACTTAAATACCATGTAAAAAGGCTAATAGGGAGAAAATAAAATATTTATTTAAAATATATAAAAAAAAAATTAAACATCTATGAACAGCAGTGGCAAAAAAATTTCATCTACAATATCATAGGCACTACAGGCTACATGAGCCCATTTGTTGCAAGATCCACATTTTATCCAGCCTTCGTTCGACTTAGAGTTTGAAGATTGTTGTGGCAATACAGAAACGCATCGTCATTATCACCTTCCTCTGAAATATCAGAATCTGCAATCGGTTATTCTTCAATATTTCTTGCTTTTTTCACACGATCTTCTAAAGTTTATTGAAGAACAGTAAAACTTTAAGAGGCTTTTTTATATCCCATCCTATGTTCTAATAATTTAATTATTGCATTTTGGATGCTTTTTTGATCCAATGACTGACAATTAGTTTTTCTTTTATAATGCTACATGTTGTAGTTAACTTAAAGCAAAAAAAAAAACGCTGCAATAACTGAAAAAAACAACAGGTCTGATAAAATCGGGTACCCGGTTTTGTAACAACCTGGACTACCCGGTTTTGTAGAACTCATCAACAAGACATTAAATAATAATATGTAAAATGTAGAAATCAATACACGCGACTGTTGGCGATTTAAGAATACTTACTAATTTTAGCATTGTCCGATAGATGACAACAGACATTTGGCAGATCAGAACTAGGCGGTACCCGGTTTTGTCCAACTCTCCCCTACGTTCAATGAACATAAAATAGACGTAAATTATGTACATACAGACGCGTTTTGCCATATAGGTATTATGGCACATCAGTATTATCAGTAAAACAGTAAACAATAGTGATGGGATATGGGATCACTCGAGTGAAAAATAACCAATTTTTAGGTTTTTTCAATCACTTGAATTATTCGATTATCTTCGGAAATAATTCGAGTGACGAAATGAGTGACGAACATATGGTTTTTATTTTCCAACGCGTCTCCAAAGTTGCTGCCCGCCTGTCAATCACTTACTGCGGCCAGAGCCATCTCCTAGCGAGCGGCTACACCGAGTTGTTTCGGTTATTATTGGCGATATAATTCAAATTAAATACTGCATTACGGGTTACCTGTGTAAGATAATGATTTATTATTTAGATTTAAACACTGCATTACGGGTTGCCTGCGTAGGATAATAGGATTTATTATTTTATTTAGATTTAAATCGTCGGCGTCTACTGAAAACCTAATGTTTAGTGGTGAGTATTCAGTATTCATAAATATCATGAGTTATGCAATATCGTGACATCTCAAGGTCAAGTAGTCAAGTAAGTTGTTAAATTGAAAGATCTGAGAACTGGGAACCATGCCAAAGAATCCACAAATATCTCCGCCACATTTAATAATCCGCAAAAAATCAATCGATTTACAACACCGAGTCAGTTATTCCCAATACAAATGCTGTATATCAACATAAACGATGAACCGCCAATATTAATAATTAATATTAGAATTTGAGTGAAAAAAAAATCGATTATCATTCGGTTTTTTAAATCACTTGAATTCTCGGTAGTCGATTATTAAAATAAGTCGATTTTTCCCAACACTAGTAAACAAGTGCTTAGGAATGCTAGGAAAGAAGCGATACAGAACGTAAACAGCTGAGAGGATGCAACACGTGGCTACATCTAGCATCGATTGTAGACACCTTTAAAGCATATCAGTCCCTCTAAACATAAACATATTTAAGTAAGTCAAATGTTAAGCGAAAGGTTGTTCATTTTAATATTGAATCATGTTGATTACAAATTAGAAAAAAGAAAGTCGAGGAAGTTTTTAGGTTTTACTTCCAAAACAGGTTTTATTTAATACGTACCAAAGACGTCCGATATATGCTCCATAATATTTATTTTACAATTTAAATTTAATGCCCATTATATTGATTAAAATAAATACCTACAAACAAATATCAAATGGAATCGATGCATCGCCTAAAAACGATGTATCGCATTGAATCGATGTTTTCGATGCATCGGTGTATATTGAACATCCCTTTGGTATTTCTTTAACAGCGGTCTAAAATTTTCTTCACTTTATCAGTTTTGTATAATAAATGCTGTGTTTTTAGTGTTTTGTGATATTTTTTGGAGACAACTTATGATGAGTCGCAAGGGTGAAGTATGCAAGAATTAAAAAAATAACAATTCTGCAGTTAGTTTTTATAGGTGACTAAATATAAAGTTGGATTATTTGTAGTGTAGGTTAGGTTTAAACTATAGTAGCAAGGTCACATTTAAAGGTCAATCCACCGTAATACCTACCTACTCCCTCCAGAAAATTGTATTTAAGTTACAAAGTACCTATGCAGGAAAATACTATGTGGTAGGTAAGTAACATTGTCGAAATCATACATTTAGGTATTTTTCCCTATATAGAAGCAGCTTAAATGTATTTTTTTGTTATTTGACAAAAAGTGCCCGACTCTTATGCATGCTTGAAAAAATGTAACCATAAATCTTACATTTTAAATATAAATTCTCACAGACACCCATAATGACAGACAGGGTCTCGTTACAGCGACTGAAAAAAAACTGAAAACTAGTGTTCACGAAACGCCTGACATCCATTTTTAACTTGTATGGATAATTAATAGTCACACGAACCTAATTAGGAGGGAAAGTAATTGACAGTGGTGACAGAATGCAGCTCTTCCATAAAATTAATAGTGGAAAGAGATTTTTTTACTAATTTTTCGTGATAAAAATTTAGTTCGTATTTACAATAATATAGTTCGTATACTTTTGTTACGTTTTTCATGCTAGTGACGCCTTCGCCATTTAGTTTTTTGATCATTATTTGGTTACTTCTTCAATTTCTTTAAAAATCGTATAAATAATTAAATAAGTTAAGTTTACCGCATAAGCAAATAAAAGCCTAACAAAATCTTTAAAAAGTCGTGGCTTTACCAAAGTTTTAGCTAAATAATAATTAGACAAACAAAAACAATACAACACAAAGTCGTCGTCTCATCAAAACATTGTTTATTAAAATGGTGACATGTTTCGCCTTATATTATGGGCATCATCAGACCTAACATTTAACACAAATTAAGAGTTAATAAATAATTCAACACATTATCGACATTACATCGACAATTATTTGTAATGTCGATAATGTGTTGAATTATTTATTAACTCTTAATTTGTGTTAAATGTTAGGTCTGATGATGCCCATAATATAGGGCGAAACATGTCACCATTTTAATAAACATTGTTTTGATGAGACGACGACTTTGTGTTGTATTGTTTTGTTTGTCTAATAGAAACAGGTCTCTTAGAGAATGGACTACTTCTTTGAATTTAAATAATAATTGTCCACCATAAAAGTTCATATTCTTGACAGAATGGCGAAGAAAAATCTCAAACTCTAGTAAAGGACTTTTTATATCTCTGGGCAGTGGCGGATTTGAGGGGAGGGCGCGGGGTTTCGCCCCCCCCCCCCCCCCCCATCAAAATGTTTGCATAAACAACTTGAAAGTAATAATTGCAGAGAAAGTAATATATTTTAAACCATTTTAAAATATTTGCCATTTATATTTGTACGTAAATTATACAGGATATTGTATGTATAACTGTGGCGCCTTTAGGAGGTGGGCTAGGGGAGCGCGTGCTCCTATCCCGTATTTTTTATTGAAATATCCACTAAAGCGTTGCGCTTTGACTTTTTGAGGATAATATTTATACAGGGTGTCCCAAAAGTAATGGGACACCCTGTATATGGACATATTTCAATAAATTAATTATTGATTCACCAGATACTATAGGTGGAAATTCATAATTATAGTATTATTGCAGGTGAAACAAAGTTGAACTTGTAAATTTCCACTATATTAACTAGAAAATGACATGTTTCGCTAACACTATAGCTTCGTCAGTTCGCTTCGTCAGATGACAATGATTTAATAAAAGTTCATAATAAAAAATAAAAAGGGTGGTGCAATACAGTTAATTTATTGAAGATGTAAATAAAACAGTGGAAGGGTTATAATAGCGGGAAAATCCAACAGAGGGTTTAAAAAATTAAATTATTAATTGGATTTTCTCGCTATTGTAACCATTTCACTGTTTTATTTGCATCTTAAACTTTTATTAAATCATTGTCATCTGACAAAGCTACAGTGCTAGCGAAACATGTCAATTTCTTTTTAATATAGTGAAACTTTACAAGTTCAACTTTGTTTTACTGTATCCCATAATACTATAGGTACGTATTTCAATGTTTTTTCTCATAAGGCTTTTTATAAACAGAAATCGGCCGAATGATCTTTTCTAGTCTCACCTGTAATTTGCCTAGCTTCGGCTGTGCCTCTGCCGGAAATTTTCGATTCGTCCAAAAAACACAAAAAATTATTGTCAAATTATTTTTTTACGCGAAAATCTGGATAATCTACAATGTGTAGATACAGGTACAGAATATACCGTGCGAGCAAAAATTATTTGCATCAAAGAGGGCCTTGCATCTAAGGACGTAATGCTTAGCCGTAGATCTTAATACCTGTTGGGTATCAGTAACTACCTGAATTTACAATCAAGTTTTCCAATTTCTTGAACAATTCACACAATGGGCTTTACGGAACAGCACAAAACATTCACGGTTGATGCATATTTTCGAAACGGGGTTAGAGTAAATGGTGAGTGGCAATACAATCCGGGTTTGTACATGGACGATTTTCACGAACATTTTCCTAACGTTGCTTTTACTGCTGGGGATTTTATTTATTGCCTGAAAAGAACCGTGGCTATGTTTAGGGAAACAGGTTCTATACAACACAAAAAAGGAGCAGGAGGATCATCTGTAAGAACAGAAGAACTTGTTGCAAACGTTCGTGAAATAATGCAAAATACGCAAACAAATTGTATAAGACGCCTGTCCCAAGAAGTGGGAAGATCTTATGGATCATACAGGACTATTCTTAAGAAGCAGCTAAATTTATTTCCTTATAAAGTGCAAGTATTCCAAGAAATACAAGCCGCAGATTTTGAAAGACGCAGGAATTACTCTCAATGGTTTACCCAAAATTTATTTCGAAAATACGAAAAGGCGTGTAAAATTATGCTTTGGCGGTGGCCAATTTCAGCAATTTAAGTAATTATTTTTCTTTTTCTTTTTGTATATTATTACTTTCTTAATTTTCTATAAACAACAAAAATAAATTTGCATTTGTCTACTTATTTTATTACTCATTAGTTTGGCACATCATGTCATAATATGAATTTGACAATCTATAGATTTGGTTAGATATATCGTCCCCATATCATTGTGATCTAAACCAAGCCCTATGTTTTTTAATCCAAGCCCTCTTTGATGCCAATAATTTTTGCTCGCACGGTATAGCTACGCAAGCGTAGCTATATATTCTGTGGTACTGGTTTTCTGCATCGCCGGCCGGTATTGAATAATGTCTTAATGCCTGCTATTGAATCTTGAATCGTTTTTGCTGGTACATGACTATCTCCATGACTTTAAACCAGTCAGTCACTGCCAGTAACCGTCAACCTTATTGCAGTGTTTAAATGGGACGAAATATCCGCCCAAGGCGGAATGCACCCGCCGTTGGGCGGACGAGGGAGGAAAAGGGCGGACGAGAGAGGAAAAGGGCGGCAAGAAATGGGAGTGCATGATGATGCGACGATATTACAGGGGTTCTTTTGTTTGAAAACGTAATGACATGTTGCGTTTGTGTGTCAAAGGATAGATATATTTGCCTGATTTAAAATCTAGATATTTATTGCAAACAACCTTACGATGTTTCTTTAAATAATGCATTTCTGTTGAAGTTGGAGAAACCTAATTTATACAGAATGGAATTTTTAACTGGAATAAATTCAGTTGAAAACGGTTAGAGATACTAACTAACCAAAACGTTGTGTTAAGTAACAAAATAAAGACAATGGAAGTCCGACAAGGTATTTTTTTTTGAAGTAACACCCACGTTATGAAATCTAAGGATCTAAGTTTAAGTCAACTGCTACCAAAATTGTAAAAGTTTAGCTTTATTAGTTTCAAAGTTACTGAACTTTCTTCTCGGTGTGTTTTTCTATAAAAAAAATACTTTCAATTTCAAGGTATCCAAAAATACTAAAATATACGGGGTATTCTATTTGAAATACCAGAGTTGGCCATAATTTCCGGTATAACCGGAAGTTATTCGATTATCAAAATATAATATTATAAGAGCTCAAAGTTAATTATGCGTGCTATAAATTTTTAAAAAAGGTAACTTTACCTACTCGTTGTGAATCACCGTGAATAAAAACTCTTTAAAATAAATGATTTAGGCAGTTCTCATATCAAATTTTTTTTATTCAATTCGGCTAGACTTAGAAAAAAAGTCTTCTATTCCTTAAAATAATTCACACACTCTTTATACAAATGTTTAATACTATGTGACAGCAACGCGCTTTCCTTCTGTAAGATAACGAAAATTGTTAAAGCGTTGTGTAGTGATAATATCACGGTAATTTAGCCAATAGAAAATAGGAGTTAATGCTACCATAGAATGGTTTATAGCCATTATTGCTCTGAATACTCACAGTAATTATCAAGTTCTATTAGGGGTGTAATCTGGTTTTATATACTGTACTTATTAGTTCCGACTGGCGATTGTAATGAAACGTGACATTATTCATAATAATATTTGCTTGCTACGGTTAATAAAGCATATACTCACCACTAAAAATCAGTACTGTAGTTCTCAAAAATTTAAACAGCCTCTAGTGTGATATTTTTCTTGTCGTTTAGTGTTGCCGCGAGACGAGACGAGACGAGACGAGACGAGACGAGACGAGACGAGACGAGACGAGACGAGACGAGACGAGACGAGACGAGACGAGACGAGACGAGACGAGACGAGACGAGACGAGACGAGACGAGACGAGACGAGACGAGACGAGACGAGACGAGACGAGACGAGACGAGACGAGACGAGACGAGACGAGACGAGACGAGACGAGACGAGACGAGACGAGACGAGACGAGACGAGACGAGACGAGACGAGACGAGACGAGACGAGACGAGAGAAGGACGAGATAAAATGGATCTCTCGTCTCGTCGAGAGAGGGCGAGACGAGACGAGAGACGATCTTCTCTCGTCTCGTCTCGCTTCTCTCGTGATTTAAACCAAATATAGTAAAAACCAAGCAAAATTTTAACGCGTTTAGGTTAGGTTCTATCATATTTGACATAAATTGTGTGCAATATATGTCAAATATGGCAGAACCTTACCTAAATGCGTTAAAACTTTCCTTGGTATTTACTACAGGGTGGCCTATTAGTGCGACAAAGGTCAATATTTCCTGTACCACTAAGATAGCGGAAAAGTTTTGACGAAGCTTATTAAGGGTTAAGAGGTGCCTCTTATAAAATAATTTTTGTCTATACAGGGTGCTCCAAAACACCAGCACGGTAAGAAATTTCCATTTCCAAGATATTGAATTTTAAATGTAATTTTTGAGTTTCAAAGGATCTAACAGTACATCTTAGAGCAAAACGGCTCACATATCGCTATCTTCCATTTTTATTATCTTTCCAAAAAAATCACCTTCCGGTTAAACCGGAAGGACTATATTTCCTGCTTTCGAGTTACATCCGGTTTAGCCGGAAGTTTGATTGATTTGGGAAGATAGTGAAAATGGAAGATATAGACATATGCGCCGTTTTGCTCTAAGATGTACTGTTAGAAAGCTATAGGCTGTCGAAACTCAAAAATATAATTTTTTAAAAGTCAATATCTTGGAAACTATTAACTATAGACTAATAATGCATTTAATAAAAATAATTATAAATTTATATAGAATCAGCAAATTTAAAAAAAAATCTATTATGAGATTTTTAAAATCTTCTTAAATTCCTCTTATCAAAAATATATAATGTTCATATTTGGACCGACGGTTTTTAGAGTTATTTGACTGCAAATAATTTTATCCAGCGATAAAACGTCATAATAATATGCTACTCTGAATGGCCAGGCACGGCTAACTGGAAAACCGCTGGTCAAAATATAGACATTAAGTATATTTTTGCAAAGAGGAATTTAAGAAGATTTAAAAAAGCTCAAAAAAGTAACATTTTTTGCTCGAGAGAGATCGAGAGAGAAGAGAATTTCTCGACCAGAGAGGGTACTTCTCTCGTTTCGTCTCGGAGCTCTATTCGAGAGAAAATGTCTCTCTTGTCTCGTCGATAGAGGGCAACACTAGTCGTTTAACATTGCATATGATTATCTATTATGCAACATGGTGTACTGAGATCGTAAAATTCGTCCATAGATTATAAAGTCCAATACTATTGATCGGCTGTGCGAAATAAGAATCTTTTATTGCTTTATCTGACATGGAAAGTTTTAAAAAACTTATATTAATTGATTTGAAGAAATAGTCCATACTTAAAGTGAAGTTGAAAGTATTAAAAGGAAAGAAAAACACAAAGTCATCCTTCACAAAGTTTAATAGAAAAATTATTAAATCATAGGTCTCTACATGTTTTGAACGTAGAAACGTTCATCCTCAGGAGACAGAAAATTTTTTTATTATGTGCTGTTGTTGTTAGCAAAAGAGAAATTTAAAAATAGAACCTGAATTGAGCTTTTATGGACTCAAAAATTGGAGTTTAGAAGAAACACGATATGAAGAAAATTGGTGATGGTAAAACCATACTGCGTATTTAAAACATTATTAAAGTGGGCGTAAACAAACCAAGTTACATTGGGAAAAAAAAAGGGAAAACCTTGCCAGGAAGGTGTCGAAGATTATTTAAAAACTATCTTCAAAAATCAGACTTATCGAACATAACTAGTCTTTAAGACATTGTGAAGGTGAAAATTTGATAACAAAATGATATATTCCGTAGAAAAGAGTATTTGGGGTACTGAGGATCAAACCTCAGTAACCCCTCGAGAGGTTAATTTGAAAAATATAAAGTTAAAAATCAAAAATTTAAACATTTTCCAACAATTCCTGTCAAAAGGTTATTCACCTCTACGTGCAAAAGGAGAATGAAAGAAAAAAATTCTTTGCTTACATAGTTTTTAAATAATCTTCGACACCTTCCTGGCAAGGTTTTCCCTTTTTTTTCCCAATGTAACTTGGTTTGTTTACGCCCACTTTAATAATGTTTTAAATACGCAGTATGGTTTTACCATTACCAATTTTCTTCATATCGTGTTTCTTCTAAACTTCAATTTTTGAGTCCATAAAAGCTCAATTAAGGTTCTATTTTTAAGTTTCTCTTTTGCTAACAACAACAGCACATAATAAAAAAAATTTCTGTCTCCTGAGGATGAACGTTTCTACGTTCAAAACATGTAGAGACCTATGATTTAATAATTTTTCTATTAAACTTTGTGGAGGATGACTTTGTGTTTTTCTTTCCTTTTTATATTAATTGGTAAAAATTAAAAAATTTAAACAGGTATTGGTACGATCAATAGAATTAAAATTATATACAGGACAGCTAGAAGACCCCAAATAACGATGCGACTGCGCAACAAATACGTTAAAACTACGGCGCGCGGCGATTGCCCATCGCTACGAACCCCCACCAACGTCTTGGTGAATTACAGGTTCTAACGGATACAATTCGTTTTTAGGATCGTTGTTCTGCTTTCTTAATTGTAGAGAAAGCGCTTTACTGGGAACTAAATGCGTCGCATTGAGAAAATACAATTTACTTATTAACAAAATTGCTGTATTACAAGTAGTTCATTATTCAACAAGATTGTGCTTCTAATGGAACTGATTACAACCAATAAAAAAACTGTTCTAGCAAATCTGGAATTGATATAACATTAAAGCGGGTTTGATACACTATCAATTTATTTAATATGGATAAATACCAAATAAGCTATCAATACAAATTATGTCATAGCACACCTGTTGTATTAGATAATTTTCTGCAATGTGGAAAATGTATTAAATAATAATTCTTTTAGGTTTTGTTCAGGTTTTTAATTGCACAACCCGTTTATTTCGATTTAAAATTTAAATCAAATTTAAGGTGGTACCAAACAATAAATTTGCATTTTTGGGACAAGGTGTGACACGATTTAACCATTTTGACTGATCGGATATGTTGATATATGCACATGTCAAGTATTGTTTGTTATTTAAAATAAAAAGGTGTAAGGTGTTTGCCTAAGTGAAAAAGCGTGTAAGCATATTAAAATTAGATGCCATAATACCATAGTCTACTCTACAGTGCTCGGCAAAATGTACTAAGGATAATTAATTTCTTTTAAATTTACTTTTAATAAAGGTGTACATTTTTTATGACTGTTGTGCTGTTAGTACCGTACGAGCAAAAATTATTTGCATCAAAGATGGCCCAGATTAAAAAGCGTGGGGCATGGTTTAGATCACAATAATATGGCGACAATATATCTAACCAAATCTATGTTAAAATTTTGTCACATTAATATTATGACATGATATGCCAAACTAATGAGTAATAAAATAGCAGACAAATAAAAATTTATTTTTGTTGTTTACAAAATTAACAAAGTAAGAATATACAGAAAGAAAAAGAAAAATAATTACATAAATTGCTGAAATTGGCCACCGCCATGCTCCAAGCATAAATTCACACGTCTCTTCATATTTTCGAAAGTGTTGACCAGCATCTCTGGAGAAATGTTACCACATTCTTGGATAATCCTTTCTTGTAATTGTTCTAAATTTACAACTGGTGTTTTAAAAATAGTGTTCTTTAAATGAGGAAAAACGAAGTAATCCATAACCGGTAAACAAGGTGATCTAGGTGGAAATTCAATGTCTGATCGAGAACTGATCAATCTGTCGTCGAAAAAATTGCATAAGTAGTTAATAGTTTCGGCGGCTGTATGGGCGGTTGTACTGTCCTGTTGAAAATATCCTAAACGTAGTTCGTCGTCAAGTAATTGCTCCACAAATGGATTCAAAATATTGTCTCTATACGGCTGTGCTGTAACTGTGTCATGAAAAAGAAATAGGACCACTTCTTCGGGAAACAGCTAAACAGACGCCAATTTTTTGAGGGTGCAATGTGGACTCTTTAAAAAAATGGGGATTTCACTACTCCACATGCGTGTATTCTGAGAACTCACATAACCGAAAAAAAGTCAGGTCTAATAAATCATTTCTTTCCAATTAATTTTGGGTAAACCATTGAGAGTAATTCCTGCGTTTTTGAAAATCTGCGGCTTGTATTTCTTGGAATACTTGCACTTTATAAGGAAATAAATTTAGCTGCTTCTTAAGAATAGTCCTGCATGTTCCATAAGATCTTCCCACTTCTTAGGACAGGCGAGGCGTCTTATACAATTTATTGGCGTATTTTGCATTATTTCACGAACGTTTGCAACAAGTTCTTCTGTTTTTACAAATGGTTTTCCTGCTCCTTTTTTGTGTTGTATAGAACCTATTTTCCTAAACACAGCCACGGTTCTTTGTATTGGACAAAAAGTGGATCCCCTCCCCCCCGGAACGAAAATCCTAATTCCTCATAGGAATAAACCTTTATAGTCTATAGCTATCTGTATACGAGCACTTTTGTTACGTATATATTTAGTAACACATTATACAACATAACTGGCCTCGTATATCAAATTCCTTAGAATTCTCCAAAGGCTTTATAAATTCAACGTTCCCATAATCTGCCCAATTTGCCAAATAATAGGTAAGTATAGATTTTATTGGCCCGATTATCCTCTTTCAAAATATTATGTTACAGAGGCCCTGAAAGAGGTGAAATTTGGGATGTTTATGTCACAAATTAGCCGCTTCGAAGCACATTTTTTCTTTTGTTCGGCTTTTTTGTGTTTTAGTCTAAAAGCAAATTTTAGCCCTAAAATAATATTGATCTACACATAATATCTATCGCACCTAAAATAGTCACGTCACATTCTTGACTTTCCCAATCTTATACTGCTTTATTTTGGTTCAAAAACAGGATTTAGTAAATAATTTGGCATTGGTTTCAAGCTATAGTCTATTTATTTTCAACTGGCACTACTGGCAGGAAATAAAAACAAATACACGTGGACTCTCGACCTGAACAAAATCCCATTCAAACACTTACAATAATTTTACAGCTGCACGAATTTAAAAATAATCCTGCTTATTTTGAATAAAAATCACAATTACAGGTTTAATATAAAACAATAAATATTTAAGAAACAACTAAATATAACACTAGTCTCAGTGGCGCACCCAGGGGGGGGGGGGGGGCAAGGGGGCCTTGGCCCCCCCGAAACACCCAATGAAATTGATTTCAACTATACCCACTAACCCACTAAAAAAAAAACTTTAATTTCCAATTATTTTGCTATTTAACTGTTTATTGCCCCGTCCCAATAAACAAGTAGAAAATTTGCAAAGCTCTCAGCCTTCATTCTTTTTATGCAAATTATTCATTTTTTGAAAATTTTTATAATGAAAGCATTCTAATATGCGAGTTTAAATTATGGAACGACAAGTTTACAGATAGCAAAGAAATACCCTCCGATATGTTTAAGCTTCAATGTAATGGTATGATATTTCCCAATATAAAAAAACTTTTGCAAATTTTTGTTACCCTTCCCGTCACCACCAGTACCTCTGAAATGTAATTTTCCACATTAAAGTACTTAAAATCGTACTTAAGAAATTCCACCGGGCAAGTAAGACTTAATGGTTTGGCAAATTTATTTATTCATAAGAATGTTCCTGTTTCTTGTGAAGAAATTTTAAATAAACTTTCTAATGGTCGAAGAAAATTAGATTTACATATTTAACAAATGCAAAGGTGTTATGAAAGAGTTTTGGTTTCTATTATTTATAAAATATTGTTTATTGTTGTGCTTTGTACTAATTTATTTTTTTAAATAAATATAGTTGTGTTATGGATATGTCCTCATTACTATTTCCTATATTTTATTTCGTAAAAAGAGTGGTATGTTTTGTCCGGAATAATTATTAAAGTGGATATTTTAAAAAGTCAATTTTTTTAGATATTTACCTCTATTGAACTAGGCTATTGCGATCTTCCAAGAGTACCTGTTAAAAAAGCTCCAAAGTTCTAGAAAAATGTGTAACTTAAAAGTTTATTAAAAAATTTGCTTCCTGCACTGGTTGGCGGGCCCCCCTAAAATAAAATCCTGGGTGCGCCGCTGACTAGTCCACACACTGGATTTTAAACAAGTGTTATAAGGTTGTACGAGGATCAAAGCAGTAATAGTTATCTTTAAATTTATTCTATTTCTTTTATTTAAGTGTTCGTCAAGGGTCGAATGACCAACAAAGAAACATTGTGTTATTTTATTAAATTTTTTTTTGTTCACTGTCCCTGCCAGTTGAAAATAAATACACAATAGATACAACTTGTTAGAAAATAAAATAAGTTCTAATAATTCTATATCAATTTTTAGTAGCGTGCCCCAAGGCTATGTAGTTGGACCATTAATATTTATATTATTACATTCTTGACTTTCAATTATCTATTTCCTTAGAGTTGAATAAGCATAATATGGTACCTAAAATTTATATACTATAAATTTAAAAATATGTTTAGTGATGTAAGTTGAAAACTTCACCCGTTGTGTATAATATGATATTATTGGAGTTCAAAGAGTTGTTCCAATTTTCAAAAAAATAAAATCGCATATTACTTTCATATAAAATTGAATTTTTAAAATTATTTTTTAGTAAAAAATTATGGCAGCATCAATAACGTCTTCTACAATACAAACACTACAAAAAACTTGATATTAATCTTGGACAATAAATGTCTATTCACAAACAAATCTATTGTGCTAAATCCATAGTAGCCGAGAGATAGGTAAACCAAAGTTTTATTCTCAGGAGAGGGCAAACAAACCACTAAACTATTTGTCAGCCAGGTGAGACACAAAGGGCCAAAATAGACCTCCAATGTGGAGCACTTTGTTCGATTTTTAGTACAGAAGTTTCGTAGTAAATTTTCCTTTATTCGCATATATGTTTTATCTGGTAGTACATGATAGAAAACCACGAAACTTTTGTGAATGAGTGTGCAGTGATTTATGGTTTTTGAGGATCCATTCAGAAATGTTTGCGTCATTGACGGTGTTGTCCGTGAATTACGATAATGCGTTAGGCAAACATCGGCTTTTGTGGGTTTTGGTCCTTTTTATTAGTATTACTGCATATAAATCAAAAAACTCGCTTAGGGGAGGGGTGGGCAAGTTGACATACCTAAGGTTTAAACAAAATATCTTAGAAAAAACCAAGACTTATTTTTAATAAATGTAAGCAAAATAAAACAGTTGTTATATGTCTTTAACCTACATATATAACGAAACGAAATATAAACTCCTTGTACAAACAATACCACTTTAACAAAAATAATACAAAAATCCATCTTGCCCTACAATATAGGGCAAGTTGACATACGAAAATAAGTAGGTATAAATATAAAATATTAGTTAATATATATCACAAATAAATTGTTTTGATTTTTTGGATAGGCCGACACTCTCAGCGTGAGCCCTTTGGCGACACTTCTAGTCTAAAATCTTTTCAGTGCGGGCAAGATGACATACTCGGTTTGAAGGTATGCCATCCTGCCCGACAATGAACGTAAATTTAAAAAAAATTAAAAAATGGGTTTTAAAATAAAATCTAAAAAAGATTGATCGCGAAATGAATAGTTGAAAACTAAATTTATTAAACAAAATTAAAAAATATAAGAAAAACAGTCAAGTAATTTTTTTATAATTCTTTATCATAGTCTACTTACATTAAAACGAAATCGTAAATTACTTAAAATCGTTAATATTTCTAACACCGCGAAAAACTTCCACCCACAAACACCTCTAAGTGGACACTGCCAACGAGCAAACTTGTTTAAGCATGCTAAATGCTCGGATGACGGTGGAGTTTCCATGGAAGGGCTACTGTGTCATCTTGCCCACCTATGTCAACTTGCCCATCTCTCCCCTATATTTTTTCAGTATTTTGGAAATATTTATTATTGTATTATCCATGCCTATCTCGTAAAGAGGTCCTTGATCGAACACAGATTTTTTTTGTCAAAGATGTAGTTTTTTAGTATTTAGGTAGTATGGGGGAATATGTAGATTAGATTGAATAGTATATATACCGTGCGAGCAAAAATTATTTGCATCAAAGAGGGCCTTGCATCTAAGGATGTAATGCTTAGCCGTAGAGCTTAATACCTGTTGGGTGTCAGTAACTACCTGAATTAACAATCAATCAGTTATTCCGTCATCTTTGACAGTCGTTACAAGTAATTTGCTTCATCGCTAATTTTTCCAATTTCTTGAACAATTGACACAATGGCACAATGGGCTTTACGGAACAGCACAAAACATTCATCGTTAAAGTGTATTTTCAAAACGGGGTTAGAGTAAATGGTGAGTGGCAATACAATCCGGGTTTGTGCATGGACGATTTTCACGAACATTTTCCTAACGTTGCTTTTATTGCTGGGGATTTTTATCATTGCCTGAAAAGAACCGTGGCTGTGATTAGGGAAACAGGTTCTATACAACACAAAAAAGGAACAGGAAGACCATCTGTAAGAACAGAAGAACTGGTTGCAAACGTTCATGAAATAATGCAAAATACGCCAACAAATTGTATAAGACGCCTGTCCCAAGAAGTGGGAAGATCTTATGGAACATGCAGGACCATTCTTAAGAAGCAGCTAAATTTAAAAAAATATATAAAGTGCAAGTATTCCAAGAAATACAAGCCGCAGATTTTGAAAGACTCAGGAATTACTCTCAATGGTTTACCCAAAATTTATTGGAAAGAAATGATTTATTAGACCTGACATTTTCTTTTGGATGAAGCTTGGTTCCACCTCTCCGGTTATGTGGATTCTCAGAATACACGCATGTGGAGTAGTGAAAATCTCCATTTTTTTGTAGAGTCCACATTGCACCCTCAAAAAATTGGTGTCTGGTTAGCTGTTTCCCAAAGAAGAATTGTTGGTCCTATTTGTTTCCATGACATAGTTACAACACAGCGGTATAGAGACAATATTTTGAATCCATTTGTGGAGCAATTACTTGACGACGAACTACGTTTTGGATATTTTCAACCGGACGGTGCAACCGCCCATACAGCCGCCGAAACTATTAACTACTTACGCAATTTTTTCGACGACAGATTGATCAGTTTTCGATCAGACATTGAATTCCCACCTAGATCACCTTGTTTAACAGTTATGGATTACTTCGTTTTTCCTCATTTAAAGAACACTATTTTTAAAACTCCTGTTGCAAATTTAGAACAATTACAAGAAAGGATTATCCAAGAATGTGGTAACATTTCTTCAGAGATGCTGGTCAACATTTTCGAAAATATGAAGAGACGTGTGAATAATTTATGCTTGGAGCATGGCGGTGGCCAATTTCAGCAATTTATTTAATTATTTTTATTTTTCTTTCTGTATATTTTTACTTTGTAAATTTTGTAAACAACAAAAATAAATTTGTTTTTGTCTACTTATTTTATTACTCATTGGTTTGGCATATCATTTCATAATATGAATTTGACAAAATTTTAACCTAGATTTGGTTAGATATATCGTCCCCATATCATTGTGATCTAAACCAAGCCTACTTTTTTAAATTCAAGCCCTCTTTGATGCAAATAATTTTTGCTCGCACGGTATTTGACAATTGTTTTTGTTTTCTTTAACATAATATGTAACTCTTTATGGTGAAGCAATGTACCAAATTTGACATTTATATCTTATTAATTACTCAAATTATTATACAAATATCAGTTTTTAATTTCAAACTTTGACGCTCTGTATATCGAACATGAACGTCAAAATAATAAATGGCATTATAAAAATCATATTATGTTTTCTCCAGGAATATATGGTTAATGGATTGACATCTTTTTTCCGGACACCCTGTAAAAACCACTAAAATATAGCAGGGGTAAGGAAACATAGATCAGAACACCGTACTATACTTTTTCTTTAGCGATATAAGACCGTCAAATTCGTGAATGAAGAGATTTCTCTTTTGTAAAAACTCCCAAAATCTCCCACCCATAATAAGCATTTTATTAACCATATTAGCCAAAAATCCATTACGCATCCCCTCCTATAGACCGAACGACGATTTTTTACATCGAAATGTCAAGGCACATTTGGTTTGCCCCGACAATGTTTTTGAAGTTTATTAAATATGTACGCCCATTCCCATTTAGAAATATTTGCCACGGCTGTGTCAATCCCTTGTACTCTTGCTCTATGCCATAAGGTCACCCATGAACCCATGGCAGCTGTAAGGGCCCAATCCGTTATGGGACGAATTTACATCCTCCTCATTCGATACGACCACTTTTGAAGGGAATTATGAGTCTGTGTTAAGAGTTTTTGGTATCAATTGTAAAATTTTTGAAAATTTACTACATGTTTAAACTTTTTAATATCGTTGGAAGTACTGACGAACACAGACAATATACACAGTGCATTTTTTTTAACTCGAGTCATGGGCTTTTTATTGTAATTTTTTTTTATCCCATGTTAAATTTTGTTCTACTCGGAACTAAAACATACAATTTGCAACAGAGGTTCTTTAAATCCTTGGAAGACGCCACAGTGACTTACTTTCACCAGTGACGCTAGCAGAGATGTAAAAAATAACTTCTTTTTTAAGCAAAACGCAATTTTTTTTTAACCTTTGTGTGTCACATATTTGATTCTCACAGTTCGATGTATTCTTTAAATTCATTAATTGATAACAAAATGCTTCGCATTGAGACGATACAATTTATTTCTTAACGAAATTGCTGTATTAAAAAAAGTTCATTATTCAGCAAGACTGTGCTGCTAATGGAACTGATTATTACCAATAAAAACACTGTTCTAGCAAATATTGAATTGATATAACACTAACGCGGGTTTGACACACTAGCAATTTATTTAATATAGGTTAATAACAAGTAAACTATCAATAACTATGTCTTAGCAAACCTGTTGTACCGTGCGAGCAAAAATTATTTGCATCAAAGAGGGCTTGGATTAAAAAACGTAGGGGACGATGATAGGTATATCTAACCAAATCTAGGTTAAAATTTTGTCAAATTCATATTATGACATGATATGCCAAACTAATGAGAAATAAAATAAGTAGACAAATACAAATTTATTTTTGTTGTTTACAAAATTAACAAAGTAAGAATATCCAGAAAGAAAAAGAAAAATAATTACATAAATTGCTGAAATTGGCCACCAAGCATAAATTCCTGCAGTAATTCCTGCGTCTTTCAAAATCTGCGGCTTGTATTTCTTGGAATACTTGCACTTTATAAGGAAATAAATTTAGCTGCTTCTTAAGAATAGTTCTGCATGTTCCATAAGATCTTCCCACTTCTTGGGACAGGCGTCTTATACAATTTGTTGGCGTATTTTGCATTATTTCACGAACGTTTGCAACAAGTTCTTCTGTTCTTACAGATGGTCTTCCTTCTCCATTTTTGTATTGTATAGAACCTGTTTCCCTAAACACAGCTACGGTTCTTTTCAGGCAATGATAAAAATCACCAGCAATAAAAGCAACATTAGGAAAATGTTCGTGAGAATCGTCCATGCACAAACCCGGATATTGTATTGCCACTCACCATTTACGCTAACCCCGTTTCAAAAATACGCTTCAACCATGAATGTTTTGTGCTGTTCCGTAAAGCCCATTGTGTGAATTGTTCAAGAAATTGGAAAAGTTAGCGATGAATCAAATTACTTGTAACGACTGTCAAAGATGACGGAATAACTGATTGATTGTTAATTCAGGTAGTTACTGACACCCAACAGGTAGTAAGCTCTACGGCTAAGCATTACGTCCTTAAATGCAAGGCCCTCTTTGATGCAAATAATTTTTACTCGTACGGTATTAGATCATTTTCCTCAGTGTATATAAATCACAATTCGCTATGGCGATTCTGGTTATTAAAATATATATGTGTATCTAGGATTATTACGAATTCATATAACAATCCTAGGTGTATTATACATAACATAATGTTCTTATTATCACAAGTAATATATATTATAGTTATTAACAACTGGTTGCAGATAAAAAAAATATTTTATTATAAAAGTTTGTTTTCGACATATTTAATAGAGTTGATTTTACATGTTCAAAATCAATAAGAGAAACATTTTTAATGTCGAGCTTTGTAATAATTGGACCAGTCAAATAATGAGATCATTCGAAACATCACAGTCCGAATGTTAAACCAAATTAAATCATCCAATTTAAATTCAAAATAATCGAAATGTGCCTGGCATATCCTCTATAATTACGAAAAATAACAAACATAATTATGAAAAAATAATGTCCTTTCGGACTACGGTGTACCCGCTTATTATTATAATGAATTTGAAAATCAACCCAATTATGTCGTAATGATATCACATTCCGATTGCCCTTTCGAGGTATTAGAGATGGTTTCCGACTAAACAATAAAAACGAATATATGGAACTTCAAATTGATGTATCATTAGGTTTGCCTACTCATGATTTTGATTATAGTAATATTTGTATTTTTTTCAATAGTAATATAATTTTCGTCAGATAGAAAAAAAATCTTGTTAAAATACCCAAAACCATGATACGAGCAGAGGCGAATACAGAAGAGGGGCCAGTCCCTCCTTCCCCTATGTGGCCGAAAAAATAGGCAATTTTTAAAATTTTCCAGTAATTTACAAAAAAATATCTTGTGTGGTGCATATTTTGGTTTTGAAATTAAATTATAGTATTTTGCCACTAAAGCCTTTTTTAAACCTGCTTTTCTCCCCTTTTCCACTTCAGCAGTTTATAGTATATAATATTGGCATAAAGAGTGAACTATAAGTTCTACTTCATTCTTTAAATAAGTAAATAATAATAGGTAGGTATGGTTTAACACATTATATTATTATCAGTAGAATTTTTAAAATTTATTAAATTAGTAATATATAAATGTATATCAAAAAAATTACCTGTCGGACTTCCATTATCTTTATTTTGTTACTTAACACAACGTTTCGGTTAGTTAGTATCTCTAACCGTTTTCAAGTGTAAACTAAATTATAATTCTAAGGCTACTGTCTTAAATACTATCCACGTGGAATGAAGCTTGATGACTCCGCCTACCCTACGTGCTTATTTAAGTGTGAAGTTTGAGCTATTGGTTTTGGACAAGAAGAGGCTTCCAGATATTGGGATATCTATACTTGCTTTACTAAATGAATGGGTATTTTGATTTATGAAAGCTGCTTCTCCGTTTTCGGAAAAACGTCATTTTATTGCGATCATGTATTAATATTAAGCAGTTAAAAGTGAACATTTATAATTTATAGGAACAAAGATATATCTTTTATTGAAATACGCTAAATATACATGATGTAAATATGTTAAAAATGACGAAAACGGTTAGGATTAGCGACATGCATGAAGAGTACTTAAGTTTAAAGGTATGTAAAAAACGTTGTCCAAAGTTTTTATCATACAGGGCGTAAAAAAAATGGGCACATTAGTGTCACAGCTAGTCCGTCCCTGCAGCTGTAAGTAATTCGCAACACTTTCTGGGATAGTAATTTGAAGGGTCTTGCCTGGTATACATCATATGAAAAAAAAATTGAAATATACCTGTTGGTTTAATAATTACACAGGCCTGCATGAAATTTGTGATTACGTGATTTTTGTTTGTTGAGCTCAGTTTTTATATAGAAATAACTAATTAAAATACAATTGGTCTCTATCACCCACACACTTTTTTTTGCAAAAAAAAAGAAGAAATATAAAAAAACTTATAATAGGCGTTTTAATACATTTTAAAATGAATGTAGTACTTCAAATTCTAAATAATTGATGAATAAAAAATGATTTTCTGTGGTGCAACAAACCTTCCGACTGGAGACTTTTTATCGACTTCAAAAAGAAGCTCTAAAGCTGTTCTTTTACATAATGACAATGTTTTTGCTCATGTTTCGGTCGGCCATACAGTTAAGTTAAAGAAAAATTATGAAAATTTAGAGGAATTACTTTTAAGAATATAATATGAAAATCACAACTAGGAAGTGTGTGAAGATCTAAAAATTTTAGGTCTTCTTTTAGGTGAGCAGTCTGGATTTACTAAATTTCCATGTCTCCTGTGCGAGTGGGCTAGCAGGAATCGAGAACAGCATTGGATAAAAAGAGACTGGTCACAAAGAGAGACTTTAACACCTGGAAACAAAAATGTAATTCGCGAAAGTCTTATTGACCCTCAAAAAGTTTTACTTCCACCACTTCACATAAAACTTGGACGTATGAAACAATTTGTTAAGGCATTAAACAAAAAGGAAATTGTTTTAAATATTTGTGTAAAACATTTCCGGCTCTGTCAGAGGCAAAATTAAAGGAGGGAATCTTTGTAGAGCCGCAGATAAGCAGCTTGATGAAAGATACAGAATTTGAAAAGGTAATGGAAGATAAGGAAAAACATGCATGGAATGCTTTTAAAGAAGTTGAACATAAATTACTACTATGTTGAGATCGTTGAAAATATGCTGGAAAATTTCAGGAATTTCAGAATATGAACATAAAAATTCACTTTTTACATTCCCATTTGGACTAATTCCCGGAAAATCTTGGGGACGTGGGTGAAAGATTTCATCAATATAATAAAGAGATGGAAAAAAGATACCAGGGGCGCTGGGACACAAAAATGATGGCCGATTTCTGTTGGAACAGAAAAACAACCAAAAGAAGCTTTTCTGAAAAAAGAAAACATTTTTTGAAGAAGCGTAACGAATAAATAACCATTTATAATAGTTTATATGTGTATATTTTGTATATTTTTGTATTTTTTTTCCTTAATATATTAAAACACTAGCTTATAAATGAAATAAATCGTGTTTTTTCTATATTTTTGGATTTTACCGGTTTGAAAAATAACCTTACGTGATAGAAAAAAACTGAAAGCAGATTTGAAATCAGCGCTACCCAATTACTAGGAAACAGTTAAAATTTTTAAATCAACTTTCAAAGTGTTAAAAAATGCAGGCCTGTGTTATGTGTCAAAACTTAATTCCATTGGAGCGCTTTGGGGGCCCATAAATCGCCGAATAGGAGGCCGATACGAAATAAGTTTATATGAACTTGAAGTATTCTTTTCACGTGTTTTTTTTTTTCATATCCGGGAGATTGTATAGGAGTATTCCAGTCAATTGACATGTTGGCTCAACGATTTTCATGACGTCATTTATTGTACCAACAGCAAAATTAACCAATCATGAAAACGTGCATATCTTAACAATGCCACAAAGAAGTACGAATCCAATTTGTTTCTAATATAGACGTAACCTATAATTAGGAACAAGGGCGAAACATCTAGTTTAACCGCAAAACGGCGTATATATCCTATACTTACGAAGACATTAACACGAGGAAGTGGTTTTCACATATGGTTGATGGTTTAGTTTACCAGCTAAGCTGGTACGTTACATTTTGTGGTAATTTTGCAATTTGTGGCAATTTGTTTATGGTTCCAGCAGATTGCGCTGGCTAAGAACTTATTTAAAACAGAAAAATAGCGACTTCCTGTTTATGAAATTTACTTAAAAATTCGAGTATTGCCGATCCGGATACGTTGTAGTCCTTAGAGAAAATTAACTTCAGAGGAATTTTCGGAGGGGAAGATCTACAAATACTGCAATGCATGCTTTTTATGATGAACTAACTTAATTGATTGACGCGAGCGAGAGCCCCGTTGGGATTTTTTGCGATTGTGTCAATAATAAAATTCTTTTCCAAAAGCTGATTAATTTTGACATTAATGGTTGTGCACTTGAGTGGATACGGTCGTTTGTAATTGATCGCCAACAGTATGTTAGTTTAAGCAACTTTGATGGTAAGTCCAAACGAATGACATATTCCCCACCCCTGAAAACTAATACTGGCGTTCCACAGGGCTCCGTTCTCGGCCCTGTGTTATTTTTATTATACTTACATGACATTGATCTTGTGGGACAGGAGGCTCATCGTACGGCTTTTGCCGATGATGTGTCATTCCTGGTTTCAAACAGGTTTTCAGGTATCTTGAAGCAGATGTCAAATGGTGTTTTGTCCGAACTTTGTACCTGGTTTGGGGAGAATTCGATGTTACTAAATATAGACAAGACCCAGTTTATTAGATTTCATAATGAAGAAAAAACGGATGACAGTATTAATTTATTTATTGATGATAAATCCTTGTGCCAAGTTCAGAGCACCAAGTTTATTGGAATTCATCTGGACAAATGTTTGACATGGAAGGTACATTGTGAACATGTTATGTCTAAACTCAATTCATCCTTTTATCTGTTTATAAATTTAAGATCTATGTTAGGTATAACACCTTTCTGGGGTACTTCGACCATATTTAAAAATATTTTTGCAAAACAAAAAAAATCTTAGGATGTAGGTATAGCAGGTGTTTCTAATCGGTATAGTTGTAGAGAGATTTTTAAAAAAATTTAATATACTACCTCTTCCTAGCCTATACATGTTGGAATTAGCAGTGTTTGTCTTTTGTAATAAAGGTGAATTTGTACAAAACAGGGATGTGCACGGTTTTGATAAAAGGCATAAAAATAGTTTTCGTGCTCCGCACTCTAGAGGATTAGTAGTCTATAATTCCCCTAAATGTCTGGGTGTTAGAGTCTACAATGTTTTGCCCGAAAAAATAAAGGATTGTAATAGTATACAATGTTTTAAAGTTATTAAAATCGTTTTTAATATCTGAATGTTTCTACAGCCTGGATGCGTTTTTTAATTGTCTGTTTTAACGCTTGTACATGTTTTATTTATATTGCGTATTGAAATGTTTTGTTTGTTGTTGTTTATTTTTAAATAGTTACTTAAGTTTCTAGATTTAAAATTGAAAATGTACCCTGACTATTCCCCTACAATTGTAAATTGTCTCTGGGAAAATAAACGATTTGATTTGATTTGAAATCATTGATAATATGACATTTAAATGTATGTTAGAAAAGTAAGTTGCGTGTGAAAAATACCCTACAGTGATGATGTACCCACCCTTTCATCACACCTATTATATGCGTAGTTAAAAAAAATGGTTTGCTCTATTTTTGAATTCATTCTCTATCCGTATAATAAAATTTATTATTCATAAGAATTGTTAATGAAAAATTATCCAACGTGTTCCAAAAATTTGTCAGGATCGCAAACCCTATTATTCCCATAGACTATTATAGGCCTTTCGCAACGCCCTTTTCTATATCAAATCGCATAATTCCAGAGGCTGGTTAGTAACGCCTCTCGAAAAAAGAAAACCCCAAGTTACAGAGGAAAGAATGGGGACAAAAAAAACTCCGTACGAAATGACAAAGTGGTGCGAACCAACACCTGGCGATATAAACCACTATATTTTATAACCTCTAATGTATTTTCGCCTTTTCAGTTATCCACTGACGTGTCCATAAAGAGGTGTGTGCGATGATACAGTGGATGTTTAGACCGTAACCTACCCATTTTTGATGTTAGCAGCTCATAAGCGTAACATAAAGCTCTTTTAAAATAATTACAATAGCAAACGTTAAAATATTGATTTAATTACACACTCTAAGTGTCCTTTATTATTATTTTTTAAGACTACTTATGTAGCTGTTGATTGGAAAGATACCAATCAAAACATGAATCAGTCCATATTACCAGTAGGTTACTCATCCCAATAATACCATTACGAGTATGCATTTTTTAACGTACACTAAGGAAAGTGATCTAATACCTACAACAGGTTTGCTAAGACAGAGTTTGTATTAATAGGTTATTTTTTATTAACCCATATTAAATAAATTGCTAGTGTATCAAACCCGCGTTAGTGTTATATCAATTCCAGATTTGCTAGAACAGTATTTTTATTGGTAGTAATCAGTTCCATTAACAGCACAGTCTTGTTGAATAATGAACTACTTTTAATACAGCAATATTGTTAAGAAATAAATAGTATCTTCTTAATGCGACGCATTTTGTTCCTAGTAAAGCGCTTTCTCTACAATTAAGAAAGCAGAACAACGACCCTAAAAACGAATTGTATCCGTTAGAACCTGTAATTCACCAAGACGTTGGTGGGGATTCGTAGCGATCGGCAACCGCCGCGCGCGGGAGCATTAGTTTTAACGTATTTGTTGCGCAGTCACATCGTTATTCGGGGTCTTCTAGCTGTCCTGCATAAATTTGAATTCTATTGGTCGTACCAATACCTGTTATAATTTTTTATTTTTACCAAATTTAAGTTTTTTAAAACTTTCCATGTCAGAGAAAGCAATAAAAGATTCTTATTTCGCACAACCCATCAATAGTATTGGACTTCGTAATCTATGGACGAATTTCACCATCTCAGTTAACGATGTTGCATAATAGATAATCATATGCAATGTTAAACGACAAGAACAATATGAGAACTACAGTACTTATTTTAAGTGGTAAGTATATGCTTTATTAACCATAGCTAGCAAATATTATTATGATGAATGTCAAGTTTCATTACAACTGCCAGTAGGAACTAATACAGTATATAAAACCAGTAGAACTTGATAATTACTGTTAGTATTCAGAGCAATGAGGGCTATTAACCATTCTATGGTAGCATTAATTCATATTTTCTATTGGCTAAATTACCGTGATATTATCACTACACAACAGTCTTACATTTTTCGTTGTCTTACTACTAACTGTGTTGCTGTCATATAGTATTAAACAGTTGTATAAATGTGAATTCCTATAAGGAATAGAAGGCTTTTTTGTCAGTATATAGAGCTGGTAATAGAAGCATTTTCTTTTAATAAGGAGGTAAAAGAATATTCAAAAGCTAACCGACATGATTCTTATGTAGCCAGATGTGGTGGCTTCGCATCCTGTAGCTAGTTTAGTTTGGTGCTATACCTGTTATAACTTGCAGGGCTTTTGTCAATGCTGTGCGAAAAGCAATCGCCACCCAAAGAAGTATATTTCTTTGCGCACGTAGTAATAATAGTAGTACTAGTAGCTGTACTTAGTAGTGGAAAAAAGGTTTAGCAGCATCAAACCAGTAGACCAGTGAGGTCGATCCTATTTTACATCTGATCAACTGTATTTTTCTTTATATCATTAGCCAGAGCTAGACAATTTTTTTAATGAACCGAAAAAAAAATCCCTATCATTTAGTCAGATCCATCTCAGACACGTTTCGCCATTTCACAGCTCATCAGTGAGGCTAGGATTTAACGATGAACGATGACGACTCGTGAATACTACAATATGTAGTAAACGATGTCATTAGATGGATGTAACCCACAGCGCCATCCCGTGATGTAAATTTCAGACATCTTCAAAGCATAACAGCACTTCTAACATGAACTAACTATCAAAAACCGTCTACGCCATTGCATTATCTGGCTCAACAAGCTCTCTCTTGACAACATGTCGTGGTAGACCCAAACTCCCTGGTAAAGCCAAGGCTCGTGGATCATTCATTACCATCTGCTATATTTTTCTAGTTCTATTTAAAATTTACATTTACGACGATACAAATTAATTGTTAAATCCATGATTGCACACAATATTATTAGAATATATGATTCACCGTTATTTTTATCGAAGGTGTTAATTAAAGTTATTTATTTTTTTTAACTACGCTAATGTCCTCAATAATACCAAAAACGTTAACAGCGTAACCTCCCCTTTTCCAGTCTCATGGCTTAGCGACAATAAAAAATTCCACGGCTGTTTTTAATATTAACAGTATTCACGCCCAGAAGATGGTAAAAAGGTGGATTCGGAACACCCAAAGCATGGGCAAGCAAGACCTATCATTGTCAAGTTTATTTACGAAAGGTTTGTGTATATGGGACGGCCCAGAACATTTGGGCGACAATTAGGTATCTGTTTTATCAATTTTTAACGATAGTTAGTTTTGATAATTTCAAAATAATTTGTTTAACATTTTTGTTGTTTTGAGGCCTAGCCAGTAATAAATAAAAGCTTTGGAGTTTTGGATATTTTAAGGTGTTTTATTTTTATATAGGTGTTTTAGACTAGTATTTATTGGCATTCACATTAAATACTTAACGTAAGTAATAAAAGTATACATACGGTTTTTATGCCTATTAACGAAATTGTTTTTACTAGTACTAGGGGAAGGTCGCCTATGATGGCAACTTTTTTTTGCCACCTAATATATTTTTTAGTTCAAGTTAACCCATTTAACCAAGTTAAAATATTTGTTACTACTTAAATATTATTATAAAACTTTAAAAATATACAAAAACTATTTTTTTGGTAAAAAAAAAATAGAAAAGAAAAAATCACCAAGTATGCCATCATATAGGTAACTGTATTGCCTATGATGGCATACTCCAGTAAAATGCAAAAATCTGAAGGACGCTTTATACATGTAAAAGGAATATTTTTGTCACAGTTTGCACATTTTTATTGTTAAAGAATTCAAGCACATAAAACTGTTTAAAAAACTTAAAATAATATATTATTAGATACATTCTAGGGAACATGTTTACACTTTTAAAAAAAATAATGAAAACATTATCAGGAAAGTACAATCTAAAGACATATTAAAAAACTTTAAAAAGCATATAAGTAGTGACATATCTAAAAGAAAAGTAAAAGTAGCGCCGTTTTGGATATGACGCCTATGATGGCATACCTATTTATATGTATTTATGGGTATGCCATCATAGGAAACCAATGGATATGCCATCTTCGGAATATGTCATACTTCTAGTAAATAAATGATAAAAAATTAAAACCACAACTTAGATTTAAAATAGGCATAGCAAAGTAACATCTATATCTTATAGTTATCGGAAAAAAATCGTGCATTCTAATTTAATGCACCTAACATAATAAATTTTTGGTTTAAAAACTGGCTAATATTACTTCGGCACTTAACAATTTCTGTTCTATTAAATAACTTTACACAAAAACGTCCGTCACGACTGAAATTCGACTCACAACTGAACGGTCAATAGTATTGACTCAATACGCGCGCCCGTCTAACTAAGCGGAATGACGCAAAACCGATTTATTCCAAAGACACCTGTGGTATGCCATCATGGGAAGTATGCCATCATAGGCGACCTTCCCATATATGACGTGTAAAAACTTGTTTTATCAATAGTTGGACATATAGGGTGTTCTTAGGTTGGATGGCAGCAGTATTACACAGTTCACAACATGCACATAATATAGCGTCAGTACCATCAGTTTTGATGAGGACTTTATTTTTGGTCAAAAATATAGAAATTTGATTATTCGCACAATGCAGTTGTTAGTTTGTTCGATTTGTTCTCTTTCTAGTAAAAAAATACAAGGTTAGTTTTTATATACCCAAATTAAACCTAGTTAATAAGGTAATTTCCTTTAAAAAATTTAAAAGATAAATTATTGAAACCCCGAAAAGGACTCGCATGACAACACTAATTAGCTGCAGACCTTTCTCAAAGTGTTACAAATGGTGCAAGGAAAAACTTTATGTTGTTTGGGTAACCCGAACCATTAAACTACACTGTTACAGCAGTCGTTAAAAAGGACTTTAACAGCCCGATTGAAAATGAGATTTGAAGCGGCTACGGGAACTTTCTTTTGAAACAGGTCATAAAATTAGCAAAAAGTCAATTAAAATTGATGTAAGACAAAAGGGCCGCTTTATATTCGGTGGCGCCAACAGTTCATCAGTGAGGGGACCATCGCAGTCGGAAGAAGGAACCATAGAACCAATTGGGCTGATGGGCGATTTGTTATGGGCTTGGTTCGACGCCGACGGATGATTAGATTTGTGAAATGTTTGGATTTTGAACAAAAGATTGAATGATACGGCGTTACAATGATTTATCCCGTATCATTGGTTCGGAAGTATGAACATTTTATTAAATAAAAAACTTTTAAACCTACCTATTTACTAGCGGGTACCCACGGCCTAACTCGCGTAATCGAATTGTCATAAATTCGCTAACGAAACAAAGCAGTGATATCATACATTTCTACTAGCCAATAGAACCTTTAATAGGTACCTACAGGGTGACCCATACCTACAGTCCGCATCATATGGGATTTTTTTTTATTGACTTTGGCATCAAGTTCTGCTTCCATCGAGAAGAAAATTAAGCAAAAAAAATAGTACGTTACGTGATTCGCATTATCAGTCAAATTTTAATTTTTTCCAAAAAATAATTTAAAAGTGGGGTTACTTCTGAAAGCATCGAAAAAGTTATAAAAAAAAGTTTTTTTTAATGCAGTTTCTAGCCCACATGCAAAATTTTAGCTGCGTAAGATAATTTTGATTTTTTACCCATATTTTGCAAATTGCACCACTTTTGCAAAATAATACTCAACGCAACCCACATAAAACGTCATAGTTTTGACAATGCTTTATTTCAGATACATTTTCTTTAAAATAGCGCCATATTAAATGTGTTTTTCTACAAAATTAAAATTGGGCTATTAAAATTTGGTCGCATGTGATGCAAAGTTTTGACCCTGTATAAGGTAACTTCATAAAATAAGTATTTTTGAAAACGTAGTTTGTATGTGAAAGTAATACACCTTAATATTAAGACAAAAAGAACACAGTGTCATCAGTAAAGTGTTATTAAGTGGAAAATAAATTTTAGTGGTGGGTAAAAAATCTAAATTATCTAATGCAGCTGAAATTTTGCATGTGGGCTAGAAACTGCATTTAAAAAAACTTTTTCTAATAACTTTTTTCGATATTTTCAGAAATCACCACACTTTTGAATTATTTTTTGGAACAAATTGAAATTTGACAGATAATGCGAATCACGTGACTACTATTTTTTTGCTTAATTTTTATCTCCATCGAAGCAGAACTTGATGCCAAAGTCAAATTTCGAATAAAGCTATTAATAAAAAAAAAATCCCATATGATGCGGACTTTACTGGTCACACTGTATAAATGATCATATTTTTCAAGCATTGCATTAAATCTGATGAGTACTTAAGCAGCTGACAATTATTAATAATTATATGTATGTATATCAAAAACAAATCGCCATCGTTATACGATGTAATAATCACAGGAGGTCATTTATGGAAAGTGGAAAGTCGCATGCCACTATGGCATGGCATTATTGCATGGATCTTGAAGCTGCAACAAGGAAGCAGTTAACCAGCGTAGACCAGTTGTTATTAGGGCGGTTCTACCATTCCCCGATAAACGCATTCTACATATACATTACACAACGAAAATTAGAGTAATGAGCCGTCCCTGCTAGACGAGCCGCGGCCGACGACGACGAGGGCAGGATGTGGTTCGGAACTCTTAATTTCGAGAGAGAATCACCATCATTATTGTTTTAGTACGATAATAACCGATAATTTTGATATTAGTACCGTGACATTTTACCAAATGTATTAGATCGTGACTTCCAGGCATGTTTCGTTTTGTTGTTTGATGCGGTTAAGAATTTAGCAAAATATATTGTTTTATTCGATAAAAAAATATATTAAATAATAAACAACGGCTACGGGGATAGCCCAAGAAATTGGTATTTATTATTTTATTGTTTGGACAATTTTTAGGTTTTTACCAAAGACCTATAGAATAGATCAAATCATTCATTCATAAATAGACTGCTTGTTTGCATCATACATTAGTACGTGGAAAAAAGACACAATGTAGAGAGACAGCGTTAAAATTCCGACTCTGCATCGTATTGCAATGTATCAAGTATTTCGAGCGATCAGCCAGCACCAGTGGCGTAGGGTATGGCAAGGCTTTTTAATACTGCGCGAGCAAAAATTATTTGCATCAAAGAGGGCCTTGCATCTAAGGACGCAATGCTTAGCCGTAGAGCTTAATACCTGTTGGGTGTCAGTAACTACCTGAATTAACAATCAATCAGTTATTCCGTCATCTTTGACAATGGTTACAAGTAATTTGATTCATCGCTAATTTATTAAACAATAATTTACACAATGGGCTTTACGGAACAGCACAAAACATTCATGGTTAAAGCGTATTTTCGAAACGAGGTTAGAGTAAATCCGTTTAAGTTTTGAGCCAAAAAAAAATTTACAAGATGATGTAGTGTCCGCGAAAATAATTAAAAGAAAATATTGTGGCATATCGGACAAGTCTGTAACTATTTTTTATATTGGAATACACAGGGATCCAAGTTTAATGCATACTCTGGGGCGGCTTTCAGTACATTTTACCGTCGTTCTTGGAATTGCTTGGGTTATGGCTGCCCGTCGAGTCCTAATAAGGACGAAACGGCCGTCGTGGTCTACCCGTCTCAGGGTATCCATTAAACTTGGATCACTGTGTATTCCAATATAAAAAATAGCTACATACGACTTGTTCGATATGCCATTATATTCTCTTTCTATCTCATCTATCTATCTATCTATATCATCTTCTAACAGTTAATGTTAACAAGATTATATACCTAATATAATAATAAATATTAATAATTTGGACCTTAGTAATTTTCAATTATCTTTATTTACTCTTTTTTTAACGATTACTACGCCACTGACTGGGCAAACAATAGAGATTATAACCTTACCTGTGAAAATATAATTCCGGATGATCAGAATCTAATTTCTTTTCAAAAAATTAAAAAAAAAAACACAAAATACAAATCACAAATTCCGAGTATTCCGACTACTATAACAACAATGCGCAAAAAACAAATAATATAGACTCGCTACAGCGGTTTCAGTTGCTATCTATGAATGACCGAAGCGTGAAAAAGGAGAGCGACGTTAAAGTTATCATTTTAATTTGGAACTAAAATGAGTAGATAACCTGTTACTAAATACCATATTATATTTATTTTATTTACCAACAAAACAAAAACTGATTCTACCTTTGGTATCATATTATACTTGCTTACTTGTAAATTCTGGTGAAAGAATTACTTTTAACGTGCTGGGTAAGCATAATGCCGATTCATCCACCCACTTCCCACAACAGCTTTACAAAGGGATCCACTGATCTTAAATTTTTTTTTTATTTCGAATTACGTTGAAGAGCTCCTGAGGTCTCATCAAATACCCCAAAAAAAAAGAAAAATATAAATAAACAAATATGAAACTGAACAAGACCATTCGATATCAGTCACAACTAGGGCTGGGCAAAAATTTGATTTATCGATATTTTTATGGATATATCGATATATCGATAAACGATATTTAAAAAATAAAATATTGATATTTATCGATACTATCGATATTATCGATATATCGACTATATCAATATTCGATTGGAATTTCAATATCGTCCTTATAACACATTGAAGGACCAATATTTAATTCAATCTTTTTTCTTCATGTTTTCATAATTGAAGAGTGGTCAAGCGAAGTGATCTAAGTATGACTCATAATCGAAAACTACCAGAAAATGTAAAAAACTGTTTTAAACCTAAGAATAATACAATAGTATATTTTTTTATTGATATTGTGTTAATAAACATACACGAAAACATTCGTAGGAGAAAATTTTAATATCAGTTAATTGAAAAAACGTTTGTACATAAATTGAACAAAAAAATATAGAAAAGGTCTAAGGCTCCTTTTATACTGGGATTCTGTATGCGAGATACATAATCTGGGATTCAGATTCTCGCCATCTATGAATGCTTTTTATAACGAATAGGATGAAATTGGCACTTAGATCTTCTAGTAGGACATTGGCATAGGTACATAGATCATATAAATAGAATTTTTTTTTTGAATTTTGACACATAGATCACTTAGCTTGACTACTCTTCAATTAGAGTATCCCCTTGAAATGAAGGTACGGAGTTTTACTGGGCACATAAGAAAATATTGATATACAGTGTCACCAGTAAAGTCCGCATTATATGGGATTTTTTTTATTTTGGCATCAAGTTCTGCTTCGATCGAGATGAAAATTAAGCAAAAAAATAGTAGTCACGTGATTCGCATTATCTGTCAAATTTTAATTTTTTCCAAAAAATAATTTAAAAGTGGGGTTATTTTTGAAAATATCAAAAAAAGTTATTAGAAAAAGTTTTTTTAATGCAGTTTATAGCTCACTTGCAAATTTCAGCTGCATAAGATCATTTTGATTTTTTACCTATATTTTGTAAAATGACTCACTTTTGCAAAATAAGACTTAACGCAACCTACATAAAACTTCTTAGTTTTGATAATGCTTTATTTCAGATACGTTTCCTTTAAAGTAGCGCCATATTAAATGTGTGTTTTTCTACAGAATCAAAATTGGCCTATTACAATTTGGCCGCATGTGATGCAAAGTTTATTTGTTTTTGACCCTGTATAAACTTCATAAAATAAGTATTTTTGAAAACGTAGTTTGTATCTGAAAGTAATACACCTTAATATTAAGACAAAAACGAACACAGTGTCATCAGTAAAGTGTTCATTAAGTGGAAAATAAATGTTAGTTTAACAACGTAAAGTTTATCTATTTTCAACGATTTAATTTAAAACCCCTATATTATAATTTATTATTAAGCTATATCATAATAACGTTTTTGTAGAAAAACACACATTTAATATGGCGCTACTTTAAAGAAAATGTATCTGAATTTAAGCCTTGTCAAAACTGAGAAGTTTTATGTAGGTTGCGTTGAGTCTTATTTTGCAAAATCAATATTATCTTATGCAGCTGAAATTTTGCATGTAAGCTAGAAACTGTATTTAGAAAAACTTTTTCTAATAACTTTTTTCGATTTTTTCAGAAATAAACCCACATTTGAATTATTTTTTGGAAACCATTAAAATTTGACAGATTATGCGAATCACGTGAGTACTATTTTTTTGCTTAATTTTCATCTCGATCGAAGCAGAACTTAATGCCAAAGTCAAATTTTAAATAAAGCTATTAATAAAAAAAATCCCATATGATGCGGACTTTACTGGTGACACTGTATTTATAACATAATATTTTTATGTTTTATCGATAATATATATTATTGATATATCGAATAACGATATTTAAAAAATAAAATATCAATATATCGATATTATTGATATTATCGATATTTATCGATAAATCGACTATATCGATATTTTTTTCAATATCGATATTCGATATTGGAATTTCAATATCGCCCAGCCCTAGTCACAACTACAACAACAATGTTGCAGTTTTAAAATAATAATTTATTAATACAAATAATACGTTAGTTTAGGGATACAATTGTGACCAAAAATAAAACGTCGGCAATAAGAACATATAGACCGCAAAAGCATGAATCAGCAGGATCCTTTGTAAAACCATCCCGAATAAAAATAAAGAAATTCTGGCACAAGTCAAACGACTTTTTTACGCTGGCAAACAAAAAGGTCCCGTCAATAAAACTTGCTAAATATCACAGTCGAGGGTGAGAAACGTCAATTAGCCCGGTCACCATTCAAAATCATCCGGATAGAAATATAGGCACAATTCAAGGGGAATATCACACCGCATCGACTGCGATTCAGTGAACACTTTAGCACTAACATCGTGGCCTATTTGGGAATCAATGAATGGAAAATTTATTCCGAGTCATCAAGGGCCTGATGGGAAAACATTTATTTTCAATGAGGGACGATTACGGTGGATATCATATTATCACATCGTTGGAAGTGAAAATTATATGTGTTATTTCATATTAAATCTAATAAAAATATCCCAAAAAAAAATAAAATAAAATGGTTTTGTTCTAGTGACGGAAGATTTCTTTTGATACGTAATTTTATTGGTACAGATGCAAATTTCTAATAAGCTTGTTAAACAAAATCCTGATATAAAGAAATTTGTTTTGTAAAGATACGTAAATTCCATAGTTTTTATGCATTGGGGCATTGAGTCCTATCTACAGTGCCACCAGTAAAGTCCGCATCATATGGGATTTTTTTTTATTAATTGCTTTATTTAAAATTTGACTTTGGCATCAAGTTCTGCTTCGATCGAGATGAAATAGTAGTCACGTGATTCGCATTATCTGTCAAATTTTAATTTTTTCCAAAAAATAATTTCTGAAAATATCGAAAAGAGTTATAAGAAATTTTTTTTAAATGCTGTTTCTAGCCCACATGCAAAATTTCAGCTGCATAAGATAATTTCGATTTTTTACCTATATTTTGTAAATTGCACCACTTTTGCAACATAAAACTCAACGAAACCTACATAAAACTTCTCAGTTTTGACAAGGCTTTATTTCAGATACATTTTCTTTAAAGTAGCGCCATACTAAATGTGTGTTTTTCTACAAAATCAAAAGTGGGCTATTAAAATTTGGTCGCATGTGATGCAAAGTTTATTTGTTTTTAACCCTGTATAAGGTAACTTCATAAAATACGTATTTTTAAAAACGTAGTTTGTGTCTGAACGTTAACGTTATTATGACATAGCTTAATAATAAATTATAATATAAGAAGGGATTTTAAATTAAATCGTTGAAAATATATAAACTTTTCGTTGTTAAACTAAAATTTATTTTCCACTTAAAAAACACTTTACTGAAGACACTGTGTTCTTTTTTGTCTTAATATTAAGGTGTATTACTTTCAGACACAAACTACGTTTTCAAAAATACTTATTTTATGAAGTTACCTCATATAGGGTCAAAAACAAATAAACTTTGCATCACATGCTACCAAATTTTAATAGCCCAATTTTGATTTTATAGAAAACACACACATTTAATATGGCGCTACTTTAAAGAAAATGTATCCGAAATGAAGCATTGTCAAAACTGAGAAGTTTTATGTAGGTTTCGTTGAGTTTTATGTTGCAAAAGTGGTGCAATTTACAAAATATAGGTAAAAAATCGAAATTATCTTATGCAGCTGAAATTTTGCATGTGGGCTAGAAACAGCATTTAAAAAAAATTTCTTATAACTTTTTTCGATATTTTCAGAAATAACCCCACTTTCGGATTATTTTTTGGAAAAAAATAAAATTTGACAGATAATGCGAATCACATGACTACTATCATTTTGCTTAATTTTCATCTCGATCGAAGCAGATTTTGATGCCAAAGTGAAATTTTGAATAAAGATATTAATAAAAAAAAAATCCCATATGATGCGGACTTTTCTGGTGACACTGTATGTGTGATCTTTCAAAACAAATTAATGTAAAGAAAATGATTAATTCTTATTTATTAAAAAACATGTTAAGCGAACGAAGAAGAAATAATTATTCTTGTCGAATTTATGCCCAATAGACTACGTTAATAATATTACTTCGAATACTCTCCATCATCGTCGCAAAATTCCTTCTTCTTCGCGACAATAAGCTCGTTCACACAGCAGCTTAAGTCCGATCCATTCTAAGTTGTTTGCTAAACTACCCATTCCATACACGGGATTTGTTTCCGTGTGACTTATAAATTTTATTCAAAAGTTTGAAAAAGCACGTCAGGAGTTGATCCACTTTTTGAACATGGAAAGTATATTCGTATGGCGCTTTTGGCTGTCAGTAAATATATCCAGTGAGCTTTGGATAAACAAGTTTAACTTTGGTAACACTGGATAGTTAAAGGTTAGAGCGTACTTCATCATGAAATGGAGCTTTAGGAATTTCATTGGAAGAAAATAGTTCCAATTCCAAATTCCTATTGATAATAGTATAAATGACTGTTTCTTTAGAAATTATAAGTCAAATCTAAAAACTCTTTACCTAAAAGACACGGTTTGGTTTAAATGTCTTCAAAACTGAAGTGAATTAAAATTATTGTCCCATGCAATTTGAAGAAATTAAAAAAGCGGAAAAATGGATTTATTTTACCTGCGTTTAACACGGTAACGAAAGCATCGGTGAAACGTTTGCAGAAAGTCTAAAATAACAAAAAAATACAAAGAAAAAATTGGTCCCCCAACAATGCATCTTGTCATCTGGCTACTTACACAAGCTACAAAGAAGGAAAAAACCTTAAATAAGTACACGGTAAAACAACAATGCTCCTATTATGCGAGGGAATCAAAATTACCCAAAATTACACATTTTCATCACAGCATTCTAACGTGCCCTAACATTAGGTTTTATTTAAAAATATTATCGCTATTATTCACGCAATTTTTTTTTCGTTTTTTAAAACGATCTCAATAGCGATAGGCGGTACATCGAAAATTCGTGTTTAGCGGTGTTACTGTAATAAGATCCTTGTGCGATTAAATTACAGGACTACTGTAAGTCCTTTAGCACTTCGTGATCACGATCTCGGTAAGTCGTGCAGTGACAATCCGCCTGCACTTAGCGAAGTAGTATCTACTAAACGGGGCCATGAAATAAAGTATTTTTATAATTTCAGTAAATTACAGTGCGGATAATAGAATGCATATTTGAACGTCAAAAATAGTGTGCTCACATGCGTTCATCGGATGAAGCTAATTGGCTCTACGTGTGTTGCCTGTAGTCAGCATCATTTGAAATATGGATTTAAATTGTTTCGTCTTAGCAAGAAATTGATCTTTTGATCTTTGACATAATGAAGGTTGTTCGACGAGCGGAGATCAGTAGTCAGAACTGTTATGTAAAATTTATTGAGGGTATGACAGATGAAAAAAAGGAATATTAGTTGACTGCTTCTTTAGCATACTTTTTTGATAACTTTTCTGTTGCATTTAACCTTCATAATTGGTAATAGATGCCACGACGATGACATATCGCTGCCTTGGAACTATAAAGTTTAATGTAACAGTAATAAAGTTTTGAGGAAAATGCTTTTACAGGTTTAGGTATGAGGAAAAGTTACTAGTTGAACCACAAGAAAGGGTTACTATCAAGCACTTTTATATGCAAAAACGCGTTTAAAAACACGGGTTCCATAAGTTTTCCAGCTAAAGACTGGGCTATTTTTAACAGTTTTATTTTGCATATACCCGTGAATTATACCATTCATCAAGAAATAGAAACTAGTTTTTTTTTAATGCAAATAGAAATGCATTTATTGTGAAGCTCGCGGAAAAGAGAGGCTAAAAAATATAATCCACTATTTTTACATTTGACTTATAAACATAGACGGCAAAGAGGCTGCTAATGCGCTCGCCAGGGAAGAGGCAGGTATGTCTGCCGAACTAGCAGAGAATACTGAAACTATACCACTGGGATCGGGTTTGAGACATAAATGGCATTGCCAAACAACTTGCACAATTCAGATGGACAGAGCTAACTACCCACAGAATCTTCAACCAACTGTGGCCCCTACTTGATAACAGGAAAACCACAGCGCTAGTACAACACAGTCGGAAAGACCTAAAAAAAATCACTGCCATAGTCACTGGACATTGCATTTTCGGTAGAAACACCGACCGTATGCAAATACCTGCTAACGAATTCTGTAGAAGTTGAAGAGATGGAGACAAGGAAGAAAGTATTCAAAGTTTCTTGTGTGAATGTCTTGGCCTCGCGAGAAGAAGATTCAATGCCATGGACGAACCATTCTTTAATTATCTGGAGAAAGTAAGCAACTTTCAACTGGGCTGACTCACTTAGTTTATTAACAGTATAGTGGCTGGTTTGAATAGAAGGAAGGAAGTTGACTCGGATAGGTTCCGCGGTAGACGTGTGGTATCACAGCGCTCCTCATAGGACTACGTGATACTGTTTGGACATTGTCAGATGTCTGCCACTTCAACTTAACCTAACCTACCTTTTATTTGACTTTCTGTTACCTAATAAGCGGGGAACAAATTTAAAACTGCGAGTACTTAAATCATTTTTAAGTGCAAATATTGTTGGAAATATACACCATATTTTCTTAGCAGAAACCTAGTCTAAAGTGAAATTTATTTGTAGTAATAGGTACCGTAAATGGTGAGTGGTAATACAATCCGGGTTTGTGCATGGACGATTTTCACGAACATTTTCCTAACGTTGCCTTTATTGCTGGGGATTTTTATCATTGCCTGAAAAGAACCGTGGCTGTGTTTAGGGAAACAGGTTCTATACAACACAAAAAAGGAGCAGGAAGACCATCTGTAAGAACGGAAGAACTTGTTGCAACTTATTTACAGTTACAGCACAGCGGTAAAAAGGCAATATTTTGAATCCAGTTGACGACGAACTAGGTTTTGGATATTTTCAACAGGATTATCCAAGAATGTGGTAACATTTCTTCAGAGGTGCTGGTCAACAGTTTCGAAAATATGAAGCGACGTGTGAATTTATGCATGGAGCATAGCGGTGGCCAATTTCAGCAATTTATGTAATTATTTTTCTTTTTCTTTCTGTATATTTTTACTTTGTTAATTTTGTAAACAACAAAAATAAATTTGTATTTGTCTACTTATTTTATTAATAATTACTTTGGCATATCATGTCATAATATGAATTTGACAAAATTTTAACCTAGATTTGGTTAGATATATCGTCTCCATATCATTGTGATCTAAACCAAGCCCTACGTTTTTTAATCCAAGCCCTCTTTGATGCAAATAATTTTTGCTCGCACGGTATGTATCATCATGGAGTTTTGTAGGATTCCTTGTGTTATTCGTTGCCTAATTCTGAAGTTCCTCCAAATTCTGCGATTCAATTAAATAGGATAATTTTCCGTTGCTGTTACGGACTTATTTCAGTTAAAATATTTATTTTCCATACAAAATGGTTGTAAAAGAATTGATGATTCGTTTTAATAAGTTAGTCAGAAATTATGCGACAAAACAGGAATGTCGGTAATATTGTATGAAATTGATGATTATCCCCTGTATCTAATAGATCAGTATTTTTGTTGTTTATTTTTAACATCTAAGAGAATAGACGGTACATAAACAATTCATGAAATTATGAATAATAAAAGTAATAATCCACGACATCCTGTTCCAAGAACCAAATAGTGAATAATACAATTCATCGCTTAACATTTTTATACAAATTCCCTCTGTAACATCGCATGAGGATATGAAAAATTGAAAAGAACAACGGCATTTGCCCGGTATTATAACAATAAGCATGCAGCGCATATGTTTTAACAAAAATTCTATATAATTTAGCTATTTTTTCCTGTACATTGCACAGTAAATGATAGGAGTAAGACTTAATATTAATAATTAAAATGAAACAAGTAGGATACACATATGTTTGGTTCACATAAGCACGGTGTATATATTGAAATATGGTTCCGGAAAGAATGGTCAATTACGTAAGCCATTTTGTAGGGGAGAACGGGTCCACTTGTCACAAACGCTTCATAACTGAAAAATATTTTTTTTATACCTGCAAGCTACAAGCTACAATCATAACATCGTACCCGTTTCTCCTAGGTTCAGGACAAGTTGCTGAGTCGCGATGGTAAATAGAGATCCATTTTTTGTATTTAAAGGTTTTAAGTAAACTTTGCAGCATTATGTATATCATGTTGCTACACAGTTTCTTATTTTTTTTTCTATATGAATTATTTCGCATAATTAACCACCATTATATATGTCTATTAACGACAGTGGCAGTCCAAAGTGTTTAGTCTTCAGGAATGGAATACACACTGTGGGTTTCCCATTACAGCTTAATCACATCGACGCGAAGTTCACATGTGTTGAGAAGCTCTATCCTTTCGGCGGAAACGACACTCCGGGGTGACTCAGGTGTATAGAGAACCCCTCTGTGATGGGACCGACCAAGTAGGGCTTGTCTTTGATACTAGAACTGTATGTACCAAAGACATGTAATATATAAGGAGACCCCATTGTTTACATTTTGTCCCTATCAGAAATCGTTTTAAAAGAAATCAATGATGAGAAATATCTTCTGATCGCCCTATATCTACCGCCTGTATTTGCAAGGTTATATTAATTATATTAGATGCATTTCTTATGTACCTATACCTATTAAGTAAAAGTAGTATACTAAATTATGTGTATTTTAAAAAAATTTTACTTGTCAAATTATAATGTTTTGGGAAACTCATTATGGAAACGCTGTACCGTTTATACTACGCCTGCCTGACCCTAAATTTTTAATATTTATTCCTTATCTAACGTTACAGTGTTGATGAACTGTGTTTGTGATTAATTTTTCGGGTAATGTTTAGTATTTTTTAGACATAGATTTATTTAGTGCTATTTATTATTATTTACAATGCAATGCAATGGTTCGTTAGTGCGTGATGTGTAAGAGACTCAACCATTCTAACCCCGGATTAATATTCAGGTGGTAAGTGAGGTTATTCAGGTTATGTTTGTTTAGCTCAAAAGCAATGGTGTACATAGTTCTGTATTTTAAGTAAATGTTTCAAAATATATGGACTGTTTTTCATTTTAAGAAACTACATGCCAATGCACTGTGGGGATAACAGCGAGTTTTTACAGCTTGCAGTCTTGCTATTTTTTAAAGCCATCTTCTTCTAACTTATCTGAAACTTTGGAAGTATGTCTGATTGTAAACAAATGGTTTTTGATGAATGGAATATTTTGTCTCCTTAATATGTCTGTGATATGCACCCAGTTCCGCCACCTCTAAAGACGGCTCCAACGCTACCATATCAGCGAGGATAAGGATGCAAAAATCTTCGTCTCCGATACCTACTAGAATTGAAGATGAATGCATGCTGACACCTCAAGCGAAGGTTTTGACGAAAATTATTTTTACTATAAATTAATAACTAATTAAAAGAACATCAAAAAAATAACCTTGTCGGACTTCCATTGTCTTTATTTTGTTACTTAACACAACGTTTCGGTTAGTTAGTATCTCTAACCGTTTTCAAGTGTAAACGTTGTGTTAAGTAACAAAATAAAGACAATGGAAGTCCGACAAGGTAATTATTTTTTTGATATTACTTCATTGTCTACCACCTTCAAACATAATTAAAAGAAGATGCATTTTTCCATACCTCCGTTGGTTTAGTATTATTTAGTTATTATAAGGGGTATTCTTCTTTTCCTCCTACACTACTTATAGTGTCTCGACGCTTATCAACGTTATCATTGTTTTCTAGTTCCAATGCAAACGTTTTGTCGACATAAAGCATAATATATTCTTCTCTTCCTTTTCTGGGTTGTCGCCTTAAGGGACGCTACATATTTTAACCTTACATTTTTCCGATCCGCAGATATTCAGATATTAAGTATAGTAGTACATATTAAAGTCATAATTATATCATAATTCTTTTAATTTAAAGATTATGTACATTCTTAACAGTTGGTATTGTAACGTTTTATTTGTTTGTTTACTTAATAATATCATTTTTAAACAGAAACGTAAAAGTGTTTTTACTACAAAAAAAGCCGTTGGTGTTGCAGAAAATGAATGTGACTGACATTATAACATAAGCCAGCGCCATTTATCATAGAAAAGGAAAACTCAGGAACGGAGAGATGACATGGTTCAAGATGCATCCACTTTAGAAGATAATGAAAATAAAGATATGTTTGATAATGGCTTGAAAATAATCCAAAATTATTTAAGAGAGGCTTACAGAATAGGAAATTTTGTACATTCAAAAAACTGTTGTAAAAACATTAGACTAATGTACAATTACATTTTTCTGGATTCGACATACATATGTATACTCATATTAATTGTTTAGCTTCTTCTTCATGACGAAGATGATGTAAAACATGTAAATAAGGAAAAATGCACCCGGTCTCCCCTACGTAAGCCATTTTGTACGTTTGGCTGAATTCAGTAGCGCGGATCTGATTTGATGGGAATACGCATTAAATTATTGTGCGGAATAATTGTACTATTTGTAGTGGTTATGATAAAAGTACAATTAGTTAATTATTCATTTTGTGATTTTCCTGACTGTTTTCTATATTTCTTTCTGAGAATAGCTGCAAAATTATTTGCAATTATTATATTCAGTAGCTTACAGTTGTTGTTCGTTGTGAAGCAATTAGGATATCAGATTAATAATGTAATACAAGGCTGCTCAACTCCAAGTGGTCCAAGGATCGTTTTAAATAAAAATTGGGGGTGTGAGAGCCTCTCTTGTTACATTGTGATCCTTAAATAATTTTTAATTATTTTCAAGCCACTATCTTTATTTTCATTATCGTTTGAAGTGGCTACATCTTGAACCATGTCATCCATGGTCCTGAGTTTTTCTTTTTTTTAAGAATAAATGGCGCTGGCTCTTGTAATAATATCAGTTACATTCATTTTCTGCAGCACCAACGGCTTTTGTGGTAAGGACACTTAGTTTGGGTTTAAAAATGATATTATTAAGAAAACAAGTTAAAAAACCCAATAATTCAAATTTTTAAGAATGTACGTAATCTTAAAGTTAAAACGATTATGATAATATGTGACTCTATACTACAATACTTTGCGAATCTGAAAATTTTATATTAAAATATGTACTGTTCCTTTAAATTGACAACCCAGAAAGGGAAGAAAAGAATATATGCTTCATGTTGACGAAGCGTTCGCATTTGAACTAGAAAACAATGAATCATGTTTGGAGATGTTGGTTTTCCCACACACAACTGAGTAAGTGACTCAGGCCGGGAAAATATTTTGACTTTATAAATTTCATGCTCAAAAAGTTGCTTTAGCACAGATGCGTGCTTGCCAGCATTGAGCCCATTATAAGGCTTATGTTGGGGTAACGTTCTCCCGAAAAAACTTAAAAACGTCCAATCCTATTTCGGTTCTTCCCTAGTAAAAATAATCAGACTGCAAAACATAATTCTAGTTGAATGTCTGCTTTGTCTACGTCTTCGACAGAAATAGTAAGGGGCTGAGTAAAGACAGAAATTTCTCCTTAAATTTCGTCGTCGCTGAATCGGTTTTTCAATTGTTCTGCAATTACGTCAATGTATTTTAAACGAGTTACGTATGAAACTGTCTGAAAATCCTCCATTTCTTCAAAGTGCTCTTTCTTTACAGCTTGGAAAAATTAATAATCACGTTTTTCTAGCGAATACTTAGAAAGCTTAATTTTATTTTTAAATCCTCTTATGTGACCATATAAATTAGCAATATTCTGCTGCTTTCCCGTAACGTAGGGTATTGTCGTTTCACATTATGTTCTTTAGGAGCTAATAGTACTTGCATAGAAGCAATGTACTGAAGTTTATTATTGTGGTTTATGATTAATAGTAGATTGTACCACCAGTCAATAATGATAACTATTAATCCCAAGGAATATTTATATTAATTTTTTCAGCTTTATTTATCAATAACCATAAAGTTAGTAACAGTGCAATTAATAAACTAAATTGGTCGTGAACTATCATTAATTTTGGTAGAGTTTTCAATACAAATATTTGGAATTTTGGTTCCTGTAAAGGAATCAGATGCTTCATTACTATATCTGTGTAGCAATAGTATTTGCTGTACCTAGTATTGTTTCTCATAGACTTCAGCTACGTATGTAGATCTCCAGCCCCCATAACGCTTTAATACAGTTATATCGCCACCTCAATCAATGTACAGAGTGGTAGATGATCTGCGATGATAATAGCCGGTATAACTTGGAGGATTTGGTAAATTTAAATATTTGGCAATTTGTTTATCCATACCTGCAAATTGGTTTTTCCTATACGTTGTATTGTTCATTTGGATTTTTAATAATATAGAAAGAATGCATTCAGTTTTACATGTGACGGCCGGAGATCGATGTATTTCTAACAATATTGTAAAACATACTGTTTATGGCGAATTTTCGTACAATTTTGGTTTAAGTCTTAGGTATTGTTATTAATAACTCTATTTCGAAATCCTTCAGGTCTTCTATATTCATTTGATAAAACTCGTTTGAGCGGCATGCGCCCATAATTCCAATAATTAATATAACCAGCAAATAAGAATATGAGTTTTTGAATAGATCAGGTTAATATGTAGATATATTTACCTCATGCAAAGAGAAAAATTCATCAGGAGCTTAGTCAATAAATTTTCTAATTTGGGGCCCGAGTGAAAGACTTCGTTGCTTGAAATCCTTCAGATTTTCTTTTTAAAAACGCTTGTAGTTGGCTATATTTTTCCAGATCAACGTCATGGTTTATTCTCAACATAGATTTAATTATTAAATAGAATAACCATATGGAAGATTGTTAGTTTTTTGCACTTAATTCAGCGACATAGACCAATTGCGTTTTTTCGAAGACGCCATTCATTAAAGGTTGCATACGTTTTATTATAACTTGATGTCGATGTTTTCGATATTAAGGTAGATGTTGTTGCTGTAGCTAGTTGTATAATTTCTGGAGATGTACCAGTAAAGGGCTCTTTATTTTCACCCATCTCAATAGTAATACAAAAACACTACGCATTTGACACTGGCACTTTTGAGTTTGTGTTTCCAGTGGAGTACACGAAGGAATAAGGATTATTAGTCCTTCGTTATTATTCTCTAAGGGAATGGCATTATATTCCAAAAACCGCAAGTATAATACTTATACTATACAGGCTGTTCGCGGATAGGGTTTAAAATAGGCAATGCATGAAAAATTTAATATTTCGGGAAAAAGTCATTCTTGATAAAAAGTTTTGCTTTGTGAAAAAATGCAATTCACAAAATGAAAAATTTTGATTTTTTATACAGGGTTCGCAAAAACTTCAAAAACATGATTTTTCTCCAAGAGTAAACTACCTTTATTTTTTATTTTTGACCAAAATGCCAATTAGAAAACTTATTTAGAATAACGTTTGTAATTTAAATCCGAAATATAAAATAAATCTTCGATTTTTTTAGTTTTTTTAATTTTTAGAGGTAAATGGAAATTTTGCTGCTCAATAAAAATATTAATATAAAAATTTATTAGACTCTATTTTCATAATGGGTGGTGTGTATCTTATTTTAAAATTTTAAATGCATTCCTACCATATTTTGTAAAAACTAGGAATTTTTTTACCTTTTTATTACTTTGCTTTACGTATGGGGCAAATTTGAAGTTGTTATAGTCTATTTCAGAAAGGTGTAGAGTAATAAAAGCTCATTAGGTATGCAAAGGGACTACAGAGTGACCCAACGATCCTTAAGCCACTTTCATAATTTGGCATTGATTTCATTGCAAAATTCTTTCTTTTCATCAAGTGCAGGTAGTGCCACCCGGGTTTGGGTCAATTTATGGGTTTTGCCTATTGTTGTCCATTCACAAACACTGAAAATGGTGAGACAAAGGCATGCCGGTAGGATATTCATAAAAAGCAAATAATTTTATTTTAACAGAATAAAAATGAGGCATTATGTACATACATATTATTAGCTACACTTCTTTTTTATTTAACATTATAAAAAAATACAAAATACAAAAAATACATTATACAGAAATTAAATTATAAAAAATCATAATATTCTTCGTCATCTGAGGAACTGTCATCTCCTCTTGACGTTATAAGTAACGGGTCGACGGTCCGATCGATCAGGTGGTCAAGATCCCACATTTTCTTCTCTTCTTTAATGACATGATGGACTGCTTTTCGCCAGTTCTCTGGTGTCACTTCCTTAATGGCTTGCTCAAATAGTAGCTTAACGTCTTTCATTTTGAATGTCATGTTGTGTCTTGCTACAAATCCTTTTACTTGCGCTCATATAAGTTCTATAGGATTTAGTTCGGAATGATATGGCGGTATGCGCAGCACAGTTACACCATGTTTTTTTGCTATATCTTCCACGGGATATTTCATAAAATGATGTTTGTGTAAATTTGCTATAGCTAATAGTTCCTTCTTTATCAAATTATCTTCAAACTCAATACTTTTGATGGTTAACCAGTCGATAATTTGTTGTTTTCTCCAAGATGAAGTTGGAATCTTCTCTGTGCGTCGTGAATGATAGGTTGCGTTATCCATAACTACTACTGAATCAGCTGGAAGATATGTTATCATTTCTTTTACTGGTCTGCCTGGACTTTTCTTGGGAGGTTCTACTTGAGCTGCTGTCTTTCTCTCCCGCAATAATTTTAAAATGGTGGACTTTTCAACTCCAGTCATTCTGAAACATCGGTCGATAGTTTACTGTACAGGAAAAGTCGGGTAATCGTATTTTATGCAATCATGTACATTTATAATAATAACTTTTTCAGTTACTGATAGTGGAGAATTATTGGAACATCTTTTTCTTGGTGTGAATGTCGCCATTTGATTACTAATTTTATAATACTGTGAACACTATATACGGCTTAACAGCAAATACTGATGCGTTAAAACTAAACAGATATACTTATTAAGGTCATACACACACACGATATATGAAGTTTATTCCAAATTACCACCTATTTATATGATCAGCCAATGAGGCCAAGCCAAACTCGGTACCTGTTAAATGGTACCTGTTAAACGCAAAACGTAACTTTATATTATCTACTAATTAACTAATACCTACACAATATTTCGATTTTGACACTTCAGGCCAGAAAATATACCTTTTCTAATCCTCTTACGCAATTACTTGAAATTTTAATTTTACAAACAATACTATTTTTTCTCTGACATTTTTGGTTAGTTATCATAAATAATTTAATGCACAAAGTTTACCTGCGCCTATGGCCGACACCGAAATTGGACGGAATTTCCCATTTTATTACTCTACACCTTTCTGAAATAGACTATAAATAGAATTTGATGTATTTTGAAAATGTTGACCTTAGAACAATTAAATAGAACAAAGGGTTTATTTAGTTCAAATATGTTACGGACTTCATAAATTATTAAGAAAATTTCAGCGAACTGGTTCAGTTTCCAAAAAAAAAACTTTGATCAGAATGACGCAGCTTCCCTAATCGTATTGCAGTCTGTTGCTGACAATCCTACCCTTTTATTAAGAAACCGAGATCAAGAACTTAATGTAACAAAAAAAAGTCATATTCAGTATATTTTAAAAGCAAATAAAATATTCCCATTTAAGCCAACTTTTAATCAAACGTTGGAAGAAGGAGACGAAGCCAAACGTTTGGATTTTTGTCTTCTCCGATGAATCCACATTTTCAACAAACGGGAAAGTGTCTTCAGCGCATATTAGATACTGGAGCAAAAATAATCCCCGTTTTAGAATTTCTGCAAGAAGACAATATTACAAAAAAGTAAATGTCTGGTGTGTGATTTCTTATTAGGGCATTATTGGCTCATACTTTTTTGAAAACACGTGGGAACAACCGCGTAGGAGTTACCTTGAAATGTTGGAAACATTCCTTTCTGACAACCGCCTCTCCAATTTAGGAACGAAACGCACTTTCAACAAGATGGATGCCCTGCGCATTTCGTAATTGAAGTGATGATATTTTACTTAAACAAGCATAAATTGAGTTGTTGCGTAGCGCACCCCAGAATAAAATAACTACAAATTATAAACAAATAAACACTTTACATTTATATTTAATTTGTTTGCATTTTCATGAGTTTTACCTATCCTTCATCCAAATCATCGAAATTATTGATAGTTAAATGTCTGTTTTTAAGCTTTTAATGGATCTAATCCATTAATAGAACCATTGACAAACACATTAGACCGCATGACACAGAGGCTCTCTAAAAGCTCCGCAATGGCACAATAGCGGATGTCACGGATCCCGCTGCGTACGTACGTTCGGAAGGAAACATAACGCTCATACCATTCCATGTGACAAACAATTGAACGGGAGCTGTCAAAGCCAAGAGGGATGAACAAAAGAAAGCTACCCCTCGTTACTGATGAAAATTATACGCCACTAGGTTTTACAACTATTTAAATGGGATTAGTTGAAGTAAGGCGATAATATTTGCTAGCGGTGACAATGGGAACTAAACAACAAAACGGTTTTATCCAGAAAAGTGTATTTAATGTAGGTATTTTGTAATTTTTTTTTCAAGTTACTAATTATTATTTTTTTTAAAACCGACCAGAAAATATGCACTTTTTGGACAATTTTTCGTCTAGAAAATAACCTTTTTCCGATCGCAAGACCGGAAAAGTGACGTTAGAGACCGGAAAATATTTTTCCGGTCCCTGTTTTTTGTTTTTCCAATCGCTCTTTGATAATACAAGCTACCTTGATTTCGTTACTATGACAACAACATTTCGATGTATTGTCGAGTGACAGTTCGTTGATTTTTAATTTGTTGAAATGTCAAACTTGTTTCGCGAGTGCGCAAATTTAACAATATGAATTCAGATTTTGAATTATCCGACACGGAAAATGAAATTTCAGAAGAAATTTTGGAAGCAGCAAGGAAAGCGACTTACGATATATTGCCAGTAAAATCAAAAGCCCGTTACGAGAAGTCATACGACGCATTTAAAAATAATATAAAATAAAATAATTTAATGTAAGTATATCGAAGTGTCGGTCTTAAAAAAAAATTGTACGTCACGCAACCGAAAATTAGTGTTGTGCAGGTCTCTCCAAGCTTCTAGGAATGGAAATGCTTGTCTCAACCTGAAAAAACACTACTTTCCGGTCTTGTAACTTAAATTACTATTATCGCTACATTAGAGTTCCCTATTTTTACAATGAGATTGGAATGTATCCTGAATTAAAATAAAAATAAAAAATATATACAGGGTGGTCCTTAAGTAATGGGACACAGAGCAGCAGTAAATTATTCACTTCAAAACATAACGATTTAGCGCAATTTTTATAATCCGAAAATTTATATTAAGACAGATACAGGGTGTCAAAGTTAAAAAAAATAATTCGAGTTTTTTAGATATTTTGAAAAGTTTTCGGAGTTCGCCGTTTTGAAATGATGCTATCTTAAAAAGTTAAGAAGCTCGATATCTTCGTCCTCCATCGAGATCCCTCCTACCGAAATCTGTTTTTTTCTTATGTATCCCGGCATATTCTTCAATTCTTTTTTTTTGCATTATATCATTGCATTCGTGCTTACTTTCAATTCCGCAGCAATATCTCTTACCCTGTCCCAAAATCTGGAGTGAATAATAGCTTTTTGTTCTACAGTCTGTCATTATCTTTTTTTTATACAGACCAAGGCCTTCCTGAGATTAAAGGATGAGTAAGTGAAACAGAATATATTATGTATGTTCATTAAAAAAATTAAATGAAATTCTGACGATTAACTCGTGAAAGAAAGATACAAACCAATATGTATAGTATTTTGATATTTTTCAAATATATCATTCATTTGTCGAACAGTGAATAACTTTGGTTTCCAGGGCTAATTTCTTTCATCAATGATAGTTGATGATTTGCTGGCGTTGTTATCTAATATAATCTACTGCCTAGGATTGGAGCTTTGAGGTGAAATTCAACTGGTCAAGTGTTTCTGTCTCCAGATTCACCGAGTATGCTTGATCCTTGTTTATTTTGATTATAACTGTATAATGTCTAGAAATTTTACAATATAGGACGTTTCATATTATCAACATCGTCTACTGCATGACTATATTCTCGTCTCAAAAGTCAAAATTTTTACCGATCTATCTCATTAAAAGTTTTTATTTCATTACTCTCACTATTTTCTTTTTCTGATAAGGTGTCAATTCTTTCCGTATCATTAAAGACCTAGGCTTTGATCACTAAATAAATTACTTAATTCAAAGGGCTTGTTGTGTTGTTGTGTGTCAGTTAAACTTTTTTGTTTTAAATTCCAACAACTTAAAAATTTTCTGTTTTTTTAATTTATTCGACAACTTGAAAAGTAAATATAAGTACCTAATTATTATTGAGTCAAATTCAAATTATACCACCATGGATAAATATTATTTCACTATTTAATATTTAATAGGAACTCAAAGGTCCAACCCGCATTCCTGCAATGGAAGGAAAAATTTATAATAGCAAAATGCCATGGCAACAAAGATAATTGAATTAAATTATATTAAATATCGTGAGCGGCGGTTTTTTTATGTTATTTTTTATGGAAGAACATAAATTCGCGTGACCATATATGCATGGAGAGAAGAGTTAATGATGTATTAAATAAAATGGTCGCAATAATGTATGAATATGTAATGCTGCAGTATAATTATAGCTGCTTGGACTCCGCCTCTCGTTGGGGATTGGCCAAGGCCCCCAGGTGGGGACCAAGAGCACTTCACCGAAGCATGCACGCAAACCTGCAGCGCGGTCTTTCGGCGCTCCTGATGGTCCTGCTGATTTTAGATTAGTGCAGTATTGCACTTGGTTTTTGCATATGGAATGCTGGGGTGTTGAGATATTAACTTAAACCTATAATGAATGTGTTTAATATTGCAGGATTATAAGTATCACGTCGAAGTCCTTACTGTAGTAGCAAATGGAGATCTGATTCAATAACACCTCTTATTTTGTATTTCTCTAAACAAATATTATATTTTATTTATATAAAAGTATTTTTGAATGTTAATATGTTTACAAGATTTTTAAAATTAAAAAAAAATATTATATTAATAAATAGAATGTAATCATTTTTAAGTATCGAGAGAACCTCCGTATTAAATATTGATGGTTGTAGATAAATAAGTGGTTTTTGGAAGTATACAGGGTGTGTTTAGAAGATGCGGAAAAATACTATAGGTACCACAAATTCCTTGGGCTACAATATGACGATCTAATCCAACTTAAATGGAATGATGGTGATGGATGGATGGATGGTGAATGGCCAGGTCTAAATTATTGTAATAATTTTTTAATTTAATTTAGTTTCAATATGTTTTACAGTATTTAAAAAAAAATAACAATTATTAAATATTATGTAAGATCTATTTTGGAATACGCCCACGGTGTGTGGACTCCGTATTTTGTCAAAGACATTGAGCTTTTGAAGAGGGAGGAGCGCCGAGCTACCAAAATTATAATAATAATAATAATAATTGTTTTTATTGTGGAAAATAGTAAAATACATTAAATCATTAAGGCAAAAAGATATATAAAAAAGAGTTATACAATTTCCCACAAGGGCAGAGTTCGCACTCATCTGTCTGAACAGTGAGCAGCGCTTTTACACTCGCCAACCACGAGAAATATGTCATATGAAGAGGAACTAAGTGCATTTAATCTGCCAACACTTAGAGAAAGACGCCTCAGAGGTGACCCCATAGAAACATAAAAGATACATAGTTCATAATTTGTACACTGTGGATATGGATATACTTCTTAGGAACATTAGGAAAAATAATATATTGCTGAGAGGTCACGACTTTAAACTATCAAAAGAGATATGTGCCAGGCTTCCAAGAAATAATGTTCTCAGCAATAGGGTCGTTTACCCTTGGAATAGCTTACGAGGCGATACTGTCAGCGCTCCCTCAGTCAACAGTTTTAAAAACAGAGTTGACTATGACCTAAAAACATAAATGCTCGCTTGTTCCACTATTTCTTTGAATTTTGAAACGTGTGTGATTGACTGCCTGTACCTATGTCATCTGTAATATACTGTGATAGTGTGTTGTGATCTCTCAGTCGTCAATATATTGTGATAATGCGCCATTTGCGTGCTGTGATAGCGTACTGTATAAAGAGAGCATACTGTGCAAAAAGCAGTTTCATCGGACTTTCGCCTACTGCTTTAACCCCAATAACAATAATAATAAATGGTACCACATGGAAAATAGTTCTAGAAGAGTATCCGAAATGGTGTCTGCGATGTTTCCTAATAGACCCGTTCCAATCAAAACGACAGTCCTCAATAGTGTTCGTAATTTTAAGAGTAAAAGTACTGTAATTAATAAATGGAACTGCTTTGAGCAAAATAGTTATGTACTCAATGGTAGAGCACAAGAAAATCATGAAGATTTGGAAATCTTACTCCATATAGAAGACAAAGGCAAACAAACAAATGTTTAAAATTGTATATATTGGAGTACAGAAAATGAACAAAGATTTATAGAAACAAGTAGGTACTCCATAAGTTCAACATTTTTTGGTTCAAAATTTTGGAACATTTAAAAAATTAAATTTGACGTGCATTTGAAGAAGTTACTTCTGAGAATGAAGATATTTAGTGTTAAATAAAAAAATTGTCCTGCGTATAATTCACGGGAAGTAAGGGATACGTCGAAAACGCTTTCGATAGACGCACAAGAGAATTAAATTATACGATAAATTGCCCCTTATGGTCTCCTGATCTTTCACCAAACCACACCAAATAACTTTAAATTGGTTTATTAGAAAATAATAAAATTTTGTGTGCGAGTCTTTCATACAAGGACCTTCAAAAAAGTCTAATACAATTTTGTTGTAATATTAATACGGGAGTCAATATTTAGAGTAGCAACACTAAAAGTATCTGCTTTCTCAGAACTTTCTATTTAGTCCGCATGCATAAAATACTGAGCACTTAAAATGTAAAGCATAAGAATACATAATTTTACATAAAAAAATTAATCAGTACAAAATAAATGAGTTCCAAATAAGCTGCATATAACAAGCACACCAATTTAATCACAATTTTGATAACTCCAATTCCAACCGACATCAATTTAATGGTTTGTCCGCTTCTGGGCGTAAGCGACAATCAAAATGTCATTTGTCGTTAATCTACCTTTATACATGATTTCATTACATCCTTTGTAATGGAAATATTACAAGAAAGTCACGGCAAAATGTTTAATTTGTACTTGCCATCGGTTTCAAGGTGGTTATTAGGTATGTAAAAATATTGGGTTAAAAAGTGTATAGTATTTTGAAGAAATCGGACGAGCACTATAATTTTTATCACAGGGACATTAAAGGTTAAATTGTTTTTACATAGTCTTTTTGAACGAAAAGATCAATGGGTTTTACGGGGCTAGATTGAAAAGTTGCCGGAATAGTTTGCAGTCGTTAATTAAATATGTTTGCATTATCAAGCGGGCTGGTATTTAAGTTAAAACAAAACAAACACGATCTATCAATTCGTTTGTTTTTGATAAGCGCAGGTACTCAAAAACTTGGCGACTTTTAATCATGAAGAAAAAGCAAATTTTACCTGCGACTATATTAACAAAAACAATATCAATAATTTACTTTGTTGTAATATCACTTTATTTAAAATATTAGTGATTGCAGTTTCGTAGTACTATACTACATTATCAAACTGAATACCTTATTTGATATAGGCATAGGAGGAAAAATTTATCGTTGGTTTGAAAGTTATATAAAAAATAGAAAACAATGCGTTAAAATAGGAAGTAATATTAGTTCCTATAAAACAATTAGACGCATTGTTTCTTATTTATATTAATGCTATTTCAAAATTAAAAAATTATATGGACAAATTAAACTTTTAGCCGACGACACAACAATTACTTATTATGCTACAAATATTACGGATATCCAATTAAGTATCGAAAAAGATTTTAAAACGTATATTCGACTGGTTGCAATCTTATAAACTAACTTTAAATTTTAATAAATCTTTATTTATGTACATTGACAAACAAAGACTAAATAATATGGAGAAGCAACCAATAATATTTAATAGGGAAATATTAATACAAAGATAATATACAATTTTTAGGATTATATATTAATCAAAATTTAAGCTGGAGAAAACACGTAGAACATATCGATACCCTACTATGAAAACCTCGTAAGTGCAATTTTTTGCAAAATTGAACTTTATGCGTCATTACATTAAAGGTGTCATATTTTATGTTATGTGAGAACCTCGTATGGTCATCATGAATAATACGCCACCTATTGCGAATTTGAATACCTCGTAAGTTACCCGTTTGATATTTTTAACTGAAAACCTCATAAGTTTGATATTTCTAACTGAAGACCTCGTAAGTTTTAGATTTTAGTTAGATAAATAAGAGCAGGTAAGTACTTTTGTTATTTTTATGTGTAATCTAAGTATTGTTACATAATGTTCTACTAATAAAATTTAAGCTCCGTTACATTGTAAAACGTTAGTCATTCATAGTTAATTACTAAAAACTTAAGAGGTTTTCACATACCACTATTTACAACTAACACAAAACAGTTTTTCTTTGCTACTGCAAAATATAGGAAAATGCACTTACGAGGTTTTCAAAGTAGGGTATCGATATTCGAACTTACATTTTTCCGTTAATTGGGATATTCTCTAAAATTCGTCATTGTATATCTTTAAATTATTTAAAAAATATTTATCATGCATTAGTGCATTCAAAAATTCAGTATCTTATTTCTATTTGGGGTTCAGCCAATTCAATAGTACTAAAACCTTTAAAGAAATTACAAAATAAAATTATTAAATGTATTCATAGATTTCCGCACTTAGAACCAACAACAAATTTATATAAACCGAATAAGTACCTAGATATAAATAATTTATATAATTTAAAAATTTGCATATTTATTCATTCTTTACTTTTAAAACAAAAAATTTTAATCCTCGCTTCTTCATGCGATATCAAAATGGAAAGTGCTTAAACCAGCCTGTCGGAAAAACTCGATTTCTTCAATTCCAAGTAAAATTGCTAAATTTCTGAACTCTCTGAACTTTAAGGAATATACTGGACACTCTTGTAGAAGAACGTCTGCCACTTTATTAGCGAATACTGGAGTTGATGTCTTAGCCCTCAAGCGACATGGCGGATGGAAATCTGCAACTATTGCGGAAAGTTATGTGGCGGAGAGCGCCAACAATAAAAAGGAAGCTGCAAATAAAGTTTTATACAATATAACGAACCCAGAAGTCTCTTGCAGTACTTCAAGAGTAACAGAAAACTTGGTTAGATATGGAGAAATTATGGAGTCAGAACATTTCATACAAATTGAGAAAAACGAGAAAACATTTATTCAAATTTTGTAAATAATGTTCATAATTTTAATAATTTATTGTACTAATAATATTCTTATCATTTAATATTACTCAATTTTTATAAATCATTGTTTTAAATTGTACATAAATTATTACCACCCAAGGGTGGTAAGTTGACTTACAACCCGTCCTCAAGGGCAATCGATATCTTTTTGGTAATTGTTACTTACGTCCTTCAAAACAATGTCAAAATGCGTTGTTTACAATATAGGGAGGAGAAAAACTAATTTCTTGATACCACCATTTAATATTTTGCAAACACTGTGTATAAAAAGCAAAAATGGCAATACTTTCTATTATAATAGAATTAATAGTTCCATGACAAAATTGCAATCGCATGTCATTTCACAAAATGCGATACAGACATGAACATCTAGGTAACATTATTTCAACCATATTATTTTCTTCCGATTCTCATAAATAAAACGCAGATAATTACTATGAATAACCTTAAATAAAAGCATATACTCACTAATTTTATCATTTAATCATCAGCCTGAGTTCCAGTAGCTCGGCTTCTTTTATAAACGTTATCTCTATTATTACTGAGTCATTATGTGGTTAAACTTAAAATGGTGGATATTTCATTTGCGAAATACTAGCATTACAGGGTTTAACATACAGGGTTGTGATAAAGAAACGGGTTAGCATTCTATATAGCCTAGCGCACACTTAATCAATAATCGCCCCGACACTATTTTATAAGATGTTGAAAATGTCCTGCACCAACTGTTCTGCAATAGATCAATCGATCTTAAAATTTCTCTTGTACATTTTATGCTACTTGTGAGAAAATTTCTCGTATTACTCGTCAAATGGGCTCCTTAACCATATCTATCTAGTCGGGTTTAGAATAGTTTAGATGTATAAACTAAATTTTTAATGTATCTCCACAAAAAAAGTTCAGTGTGTTAAGATCGGGCTATCTGGATGGCCACCATTGACCACCGTCTACCTATCCACTACCCCGAAAAGATTCTATTTATGTACTCCCTTATGAGTGGCCTAATGCGGATGAGCACCATCCTGTTGAAACAATAAGGTTAAGCTTGGTAAATCACAAGCATTTTCATCTGGAAATAGAGTGGCAAGAGCTGGAACCAGATCATTTAAAAAGTTGGATATCTTTTTTCAGTGAGGCTTTAATTAAAGAAATATGGTCCGATTACCCTATTCTCAACAATGTCGGCCCATACATTAAGCTTATCATTATACTGGGTGAGATTTTCCATGAACCAGTGAGGATTTTTCTGACCATGTAAAGATAACGTAGCTTTATCTGGAAAACAAATTCTTTGGACAATTCGTGCGTGATTACCTATCTGAAATAGTCAAATAGTGATTGAGTTAATAATCACTATTTCATAAATTGCTCTCGCCTATAAGGATTATCGTCCAATAACTCGTCTACAATTACTGGCTTGTAGAGATGAAAGTTCTCTTTCTTTTCTAAATTTAGTTATGGTAGTTTGGTGAGTATCGCGGTCCTTGAACTCGATGTGAAGAATGCTTTCAACTCGGCTTCATGGCAAAAGATCCTAGAAGAACTTCGGAAAAAAGAAATAGATGAATATCTCATAAATATAATTGCGTCCTATCTGTCAGAAAGAAAATTGATCCTTGAAGCAGAAGGTTCAGAGAAAAGTAGAAATATAAACAGTGGAGTACCTCAGGGATCAGTATTGGGACCGATACTATGGAGCGTGCTCTACGATGATCTTTTCAAAGTGCTGCTTCCAGCGGGGACCATTCTTATAGAATTTGCAGACGACATAGCTCTGGTAGTGGTTGCAAAAGGCGAAGAAACACTAATGGCAAACGCAAATACAGCATTATTAAGAATAGGCAAATGGTTAAAAGCAAAACAATTACAACTGACAGCAGAGAAAACAGAGGCAGTGCTCCTCACAACCAACAGATAAGTATCTCCAATACATTTCAAGGTAGAAGATAAAAAAATAACACCAAGTAAGGCTATAAAATATCTAGGTGTTTGGCTGGATACAAAGATGACATTCTCCGAACACGTGAAAAAAATTATAGTTAAAGTGGAAAAGACAATATCGGCCCTGTCTAAACTCATATATAATATCGGCGGGCCCAAAGCTTCAAAAAGGAAAACACTGTCTGGAGTGATTCATTTCCAACTACTATATGCAGCACCAGTGTGGCATAGTATTACTAGAAACAAGAAACTAAGAGATAAACTTCAAGGGATATAAAGAAAAATTACGATTAGAGTATCTAGCGCCTACAGAACAATATCTGCGGACGGAGTATAGGAGTTATAGCATCAGGCATTCCACCAATTGACCTTCTTATAAAAGAAAGACTGGAAAGATACCGAGGAATGGCGGTCCAGACAGCAAGGGAAGACCTTATAAATAAATGGCAAGAAATGTGGAACACTAGCAGAAAAGGAAGATGGACATGACATCTTATACCAGATATATACGCACTTACAGTAGATCAAATTCAGATCAGTGTAAGTACTGTCAAGAGGTCGATGATGCCGATCATACCCTGTTCCGGTGCCCTAGACGGGAGGAAAGTAAACTACTATTCACACGACCGACGGGAATGGTCTTTAACGCTAGCTAGACATACGAGTATGATGGAAAGCCTCGTGCATTCTGAAGAAACATGGAAAACAACATATAAAACAATAAGAAACATAATTGAGACGAAAGAAAGGGAAGATCGCTAAAGCAAAATCTTGTAGAGAAAAACCGGAAGGCGGTTTCCAGGGCAGGAAAAAAGGGGGGAAGTTTTTAGTCGGTAGGCGGCTCCCTAGAGGGACCGAATCCGACACAGTCGCAAGATCACCAGACTGGTATCGTCTTTAGAAGATTTTTTTACCCCTCATAAAGAGAAAAAAAGCATTAAAGTGTTAACATTTCGTAAACGGTTGAAAAGAGGTATAGTGCATGATTTATGAAAAAAGTCTAGAATTGATTGTAGAATGTAAAAATGTAAAAATATTAATTTAATGTTTCATTAAAAAAATTAAATATGAAATGCGTAGCATTTTTATAATCTACCCTGTATAATATCTTTATATCTTTCTCCTAAAAAAATAATTAAAAATTAACTTGACAGGTTTGAGACATTCCTGCTTACGGCATTATAAACGGAAAAATTGTTAAAAATATGGAAAAAGTTGCTTATTTTTAAAATAACTTAGTGAAAACAAATTACAAATATTCCGAATACTTTGAGGGATAACCCCCCCCCCCCCCACACCTAAAGATGATTGCTCTGGCAACACTGATATAAAATTAAACAGGTCATAATATTCTGAAGCTACAAAAAATCCTTGATGTTACAGCTTATAAAAGTAATAACAAAAATCTCCCGCTATTCTAATTGCATACAAGATTAAACTATACACGTACTATTTCTATCCCGAAGGCCAGATGTGACCCTCCGTAACCGTCGTCCATGGGCACACGCGAACTCCCGGTGAGGTAATAGTACACGCGCAGGTCAAAGTGACCCCCCGCCGTCTGCTAAACGTTTCTTAAGACGAAGAATAATCCTTGGTAATTGCTACGTATTAATTCAATTTCCTAGCACTTCCGGCGAATACAATACGAACCCTTTTGGGAGCCCGGATGCTGGGTCCTAGCGAGCGTCCAATTGCAGGGTTCAAGCCTGTAATTTTGGCCACAAAGGATACTTTGTCGAATGTGACACGGGGTGGAGTCGCTTCCATAAAAGAGGTAAAATGTTCAACGTCTCTCTTGCTGGTTGAGGGTGTACGACAATTTTTTTAATGTTATGTAGGGTAAAGGACAGAAGTACGAGAGTTGGGTCATAAACTACATTGCCATCTGTCATTTTCCGTTAAAAAATAGCATAAGTTGTTTGTTTAAAGTTTAAGACATATTGGACAAAGGAAAAGAGTTTTGAAAACTAAACACTCCATATTGTAGAAAATTTGTTTGAAGGTGATAGACAAGGAAGTATTTTCACTTATAATCTAACCAGCAGCAGAATTATCGGGAATTAATTCTGCTGCGTGGGAGATTCGGTAAGAAAATTTCATAAATTGGAGTTTTTTCTTATTGTAATTTTTTTTCTAAAATGCTACAAAAACATATTTCCGGCGGCATTAGATAATTGTAACTAATTAGAGTTTTAGAAATGAAGTTAATTTTAGCCGTTAGTAACTTATTTGTTTTACTAAAATGTAAGAAACATTAAATAACAAATTTGTTATCTGAAATCCAATGTCTTTATACTATTAAATTCAAATAAAACTTTAAAAAACATATTTCCGATGAGTTTAGTTTAATATGACCGTATTTTTACAATAGAAGTTGATTTTACTTGTTAGTAACTAAGGTTTATTACCTACTAAAATTTCAGGAACATCAAAAACATTAATTCGTTTTCAACCATAGCATCTGAAATTACATGTCTACATAGTTTCAAATGAAACTTAAAAAAACATATTTCCGATGAGTTTAGTTAAATTTTTGATGTGTCTCCTTTAGCCCCGGTGTTCGATACCTATATAAAGCAAATTGGTTAGTATCAATAAAAATTATAAGTTATCAACAAAATGTATTTTGATTTTATTCTGAGTGACTTTTGCCAATAGATATAAAGCACTTCATTTTTGACAGAAAAATTATCACTTATTAATTTCTTTAAGTTAATAGGAACTAACAAAATTATCGCGATAATCTCCCGTTGCTATAAGCAACGTAAACAAAAAGGAGCCTTTTAATTGGTTGAAAATTAATTTATGTAATTTTCAAAAAAATTACCTAGTCGGACTTCCACTGTCTATTTAAGAGGAAGTAACCCCTTTTACCACAATGAAAATTGCCGAACGTTTTGCTGGTCAAACGAAAAGAAAAAATAAAAATTGGTATTTAGAAAATAAATTCTACTTTAAATACCCCATCCAGAAAAGTAAATGACGATCGAAAATATTCCCAAAATTTTTTTTTGAAATTTTTTTTATTTTTAGTAATTTTGTAATATCTTAAACAATTCTTTATTGGTCAAACTAAAGTGAATTTAAGCGTGTAAAGTGAATTTAAGCGTGTAAAGTGGATTTACGCGCCCAACGTTTTTGAGAAAAAAGTAAGGCCGATATTGAAAAATGGCTTTAAGAAAAATTGTTTGGTACAACATTCTACACCCGGGAAAGTCATTTTGCTTTTGACCAATAAAGAATTGTTTAAGATATTACAAAATTACTAAAAATAAAAAAAATTTCTAAAAAAAATTTTGGGAATATTTTCGATCGTCATTTACTTTTCTGGATGGGGTATTTAAAGTAGAATTTATTTTTTAAATACCAATTTTTATTTTTTCTTTTCGTTTGACCAGCAAAACGTTCGGCAATTTTCATTGTGGTAAAAGGGGTTACTGCTCGTTAGTTAGTATCTCTAACCGTTTTCAAGTGTAAACTGAATTGACAGTAGAAATAGCAGTTTCGATATCCGATTCCTACCAAAAATATCGCGAAAACCATAGGCATAAGGCATAGGAAGCTCATATTTTGTTGGCGGATAGCGCTTGCTCTAAAGGAAGGCATCTGCATAACAGCCACCTGAAAATGTTGGGTTTATTTTGATCTTAATTTGAAACTATTGGGTATTTACCAGTGCTATGGCGGCACATAATGCCGGTTTCAAGAAATGCCATTGGCAGGCCGCCAATCAAAACTGTAACTTTAGAGTAAGAGCAGAATATTTCACTCTATGGCAACGTCTGCCTCCTAGCGGTAAAGTCAAATTAATGTAAGAACTCGCCGCATCACCTGCCATTAATGGCACCCTGTTGAAGTCTGGCATATTTTACGTTAAGCGGTTGGCTACAGAAACAGAATCGGACTAAGTTAATATACAGGGTGTTAATTAATGTCATGCAGATATTTCAGGGGGTGATAGTACTCGTCAAAATAAGAAAAAAATGCAAATATATGCATAGTTTAAAACGCGTTATTTTCGTTATACAGGGTGGCAAAGTTTCAATTTTTTTTCTCGTATCTTGCGTTTTCTCTCTTATATTCTGCCATAATTGTATCAACCCTTTTTTAAAATCTCTACAATAAAGTATCAAAATTATAGGTCGCAGTATACAGGGTGTTACATTTTCTTGAATCGGCTACAATTTTATCTTTTAGAACTTTTTTTTTTGGCTCCCTGTATAAATTCCGGTATGAAATTTGAACTCTCCGTTCCTTTGTTTAGCGTTCTGGTCTCTTGCACTATTCTCGTATTTGTGACCGTTTTCAATTTATTTGCAAAAATAGCCATCCATGGAAATTAAGTGTATTCGAAATAACGCAATAATAAACGGCTAAACGGACAATATTATCGTCAATTTCTTAAAAAGGAACTCCCAGGGCTGCTAGAAGAGGTACCAATTCTTGTCAGAAACCAAATGTGGTTCATACACGATGCTGCACCACCGCACTTCACACTTCAGCATAGCATAGAGGTGAGAAACTTTCTCAATCAAATTTTTAACAACCGTTGGATAGGTCGAAGGGGACCTCAGCCATGGCCCCCTAGATCCCCAGACCTGAATAGCCTGGATTTCTTTTTCTGGGGACACCTGAAAGCATTAGTGTATCAGACCCCAGTCCAGACAAAAGAGGATTTAAGAAACAGAATAATACCTTTATGCGACATCATTCGCAATACTCCTGGAATATTTGGCATATCCGTCAGTCCATGTGGCGAAGACTTGATTCGTGCATTTTAGCAAGAGACGAACATTTTCAACAGTTTTTATAATTTTGTTTTATTTTTATTTGATTAACTAATAAATTGTTTTGTTACACGGCTTTTTACTCTGCGTTATTTCGCCTACACTTAATTCCATCGATGGCTATTTTTGCAAATAAATCGAAAATGGTCACAGATACGAGAATAGTGCAAGATACCAGAACGCTAAACAAAGGAACAGAGAATTCAAATTTCATACCGGAATTCATACAGGGAGCCAAAAAAAATAGTTCTGAAAGATAAAAATGTAGCCGATTCAAGAAAATGTAACACCCTGTTTACTGCGACCGACAATTTTGAAACTTTATTGTAAAGACTTTAAAAAAAGGGTTGATGTTCCAAATTTTAAACAATTACCGCAAAATATAAGAGAGAAAACGCAAAATACGAGAAAAAAATTTGAAACTTTGCCACCCTGTATAACGAAAATAACGCGTTTTAGACCATGCATATATTTGCATTTTTTCCTATTTTGACGAGTACTTTCACCCCCTGAAATATCTGCATGACATTAATTAACACCCTGTATAATATTGATAGACCAGTACCTACCAAAATAACGCAACATAAGTATGTTAAAACCGAGGTAATAACATTAAAAAATAAAACGAAAATAGGTATTTATGTATTTATTATACAAGGAAAAAATTAATACGTTTTTGCGAGTGGTGCTTTGTGGTGGACGTCTGAATAAAAAAACACCATATTGGGAACACTTTTTGTATTGTTACTTTTGTGGGAATTTTATATATGGATATACATAGGGAGGTAACTAAGGGGCTATATAGTAACGTGTAGACATAGTGGACTTAAAAATATGCTATTTAATTTAATTTCTTATACGATTAAAGAGATACAGGGTGATCCAAGTAAATATTTACTCTATAAAATTGGCGATGCTTTGATGTTTATCGGATATGAATCCAATTTGGTGTAGTTATGTTTTTGAGGGCAAGAAGGAGGATTCCATAAAATGGGTTTTAAGATATCTCCTAAAGAACGCTAGCTACACAATATGAGTTTGATAAATTCTCGTATATATTTTTGTCTCTCACATTTCTGACCGCTTTATATCAAATTATGAAAGAGGAATCTTTTGTGCGTAAAAAAGTTGTACTTCATTATTCTCAATATTTCAATTAGTTTTTGAGATAATTGCGTTTAAATGCTAGATGACAAGAAACATTTAAATAAACACCTTTCTTAACGAAACATATTTATTGAAAATTAACCGTTCGTTCTTAAGCATGAGCGTGAGCTTGCTACGGCCCACTGCTGATCTGGGGACTTTAACGACGAAACCAGATCAGCTGTTAAAGTCAAATGTCGTTGTCTTCTGTCGAAACGCTTTGTTTTAAGAAAAAGTGAACTATAGCAAGTGAAGATAAGAGAATGCAGCATGACAATCTTGGAATTTTGACATTAGAAATGTTAGGTTAATAATACTGATGAAATTTAAACGTTTCTACTTGTTGTGTGAACATTGTAACAAATAGTATATTATTAACCAAGGTTTAGACAGCCATCATTATTGCCCGAGCGTCAAGTTTAAATCACGAGGAGCGGAGCGACGAGGGATTTAGGGCGCGAGGGCTATAGGCTGTCTAAACCGTGGTTAATATAATTTTTTTTCCACTACTAACACTTTTATTTTGTACAGTATTAATAAATTATAAAAAATATTAGGTAGGTATAAATATATATTTTAATCAAGTTACCTGCTGATGGCAAGATAATTTGTTCTCTTGTCAGTTGGCTTGGCGTCACCTTTCATGTTATTTATTGGGGAATTAACAAATCAAGTTACCGGGTTTTAAATAGATCGGTCAATAATGGATTTCAATGCATTATTATTGACCGTCGTCAATAGCAACTGAGAAGGGAGAGAAAAACGATTTCTGGCGTTAATTAATCGGTCAATAATGGCGATGTTATAGGTTAGTAGTGGAAAAACAATATTATAAGAAAGTACCCGGTCTGTAAAGTGAATGATTTAGTGCCAACATTTTAATTTTACAAGTCAGTGTTCACGGCTATGACATAATATCTCGGCTCAAAACTACGTTTATGTGGTGCTTTTAGTGGTGCTTAATTTTCCCAATTTTTCAACAGTTCTCTAGAACCTATGAACTAGGGACGTTAAAAAAAGTGGATACTATAAGGCAGTCACAGTTATTAATTATATAGGAATATATTACGGCCAAATAATGAGATTGGCTTAATCTAAGCTAGATAATTAGAGTTTTCTTCGTGTACAATTCTCACCTAATTCTAGGTATTATTTATTTACGCATGGCAGCCATAATCATATTTACCTCTGCGAAACAAATTAATCTAATTACATAAAAGTAAACGATTATGTTTTTATAATTACAGGTGTAATTGAATTAAATTAACTAATTAAAAGATGCTTTTTAATTAGAATAAGTATTATTGCAGTTTAATTTACAGTATTACTATATAGGGATGTTGATGTTTATTAGTAAGTATAAGTATACTATATTTAATAGAGAAGCACGAATTCTTGGTTTTCAAAATATTGGACGCTATTTTCTAAAACTTTTAATAGATGCACTGAGAAAAAGCCTTCTATTCCTTATAAGAGTACATATAATTTTTATACAACTGTTTCATACTATATGTGGCAGCAACGCGCTTTTCTACTGTCAGACAACGAAAATCGCTACCGTTGTGTAGTGATAATATCACGGTAATTTAGCCAATAGGAAATAGGAGTTAATGCTACCATAGAATGGTTTATAGCCATTGATGCTCACCAGTAATTATCAAGTTCTATTGGGGGTGTAATCTGGTTTTATATAGGTACTATATTAGTTCCGACTGGCAGTTATAATGAAATTTGCTTGCTTGCTTCGGTAAATAAAGCATATACACACCACTAAAAATCAGTACTGTAGTTAACAAAAATTTAAATAGCTTCTAGTGTGATATTGTTCTTGTCGTTTAACATTGCATATTATTATCTATTATGCAACATGGTTTACTGAGATGGTAAAATTCGTCCATAGATTTTACAGTTCAATACTAATGATGGGTTGTACGAAATAAGAATCTTCCATTGGTTTATCTGACATGCAAAGTTAAAAAAAACTTAAATACAAAGTAAAAATAAATTAATTGAAACAAGTACGATCAATAAAATTAAAATTCAGACAGGACAGCTAAAAGACCTGCGCAACAAATACGTTATAGTTATTAATAATACTAGTTCGATATGAACACTACTTACTCGGCTGACGCCTCGTGGTTTAACGTTGCACACGTTTCATTAACAAAGTAGTTTATATCGAACGTGTATCATTCAAAATTTAATCTACGACACTGCAAATAGATTTTATTCGTCTAAATTTCATTGATACCAGATAACGTTTTCGTAATTTTAAAAATTTTCAGGTGTCCATATTAGTCGATATCATGGTAACTGCATTTTTGATTGTTTCAATTTTGATTTTGACAACGTCAAAGTGTTGGCCAAAAATAATTTAAATATGGGAGATTCTGAATCCGAAAGTGTCCCTTCGGATGTCGAAATGTTTACAATAAATGAATGCAATCCGTTTTTCTAAGTAATAATAACAAATAAATAGTTTGCACCGACTTTCTTTTTGTTTTTGTATCATTAATATTTTGATGTTTTTATGAATTTATAATGGCACTGAGTGCTATTATGAAGGTCATAATAACATATAAATGATAATGCTAAATACGTCATAATGGCACTGTCGTAGATTAAAAGTAATACTACAGCGCGCGGCGATTGCCGATCGCTACGAACCTCCACCAACGTCTTGTGGATTATAGGTTCTAACGGATACAATTCGTTTTATAGGCGACGCTGCTTTCTTAATTGTAGAGAAACCGCTTTACTGGAAACAAAATGCGTCGCATTTAGAAGATACAATTTGTTTCTTAACAAAATTGCTGTCATAAAAGTAGTTCATGATTCAAAAGACTGTGCTGCTAATGGAACTGATTACTACCAATAAAAACACTGTTCTAGCAAATCGGGAATTGATATAACACTAAAGCGGGTTTGATACACTAGAAATTTAAATAATATGGGTTAATAAAAAATAAGCTATCAATACAAACTACATATGTCTTAACAAAACTGTTGTATCAGATAATTCTCCTCAGTGAAGGTGCAGATTTCGCTTTAAAATCATGTTGTAATTTATTTTGTCTTGACATAACGCTTAACAACACAAGTGAGGCATTCGCCATTTTTTTTTTAATAATATTTCAAGCAAACGTAAAATAAATTATAGTAATAAAACACACCGTAGCTTAACGCTTAACAAGCGTTTTCACAAACAATCCTAAAATGAATGTGTAATAAATCATACGTAATAAACTTTTGAAATTAAAAACCCCGCAGAAAAGACGAAAATAAGTTATGGCCATTTCATTAATGGGAAATGATAAATTTAATGCCTAGTTGATCCTCCTCTATTGCTGTTTTAGTTCAGTTTCAGGAAATGCGCTTTCGTATATGGAACCATGCATCGGCATCGTCTGTCGAGATAGAAGTTTCGTTGCGACTTTTGATATATCGCTAAAGTTATGTATGATGTATGAACCATATTCCGGATGGTCCATCGCTAGACTGGCCATGGAAAATCCCACGTAAATTTTGCTACCCTCAAATATTCGCTACCGTATTTATTTTCCATCAATAACTTTTTTAGTCGTCCCTGTATGATGGAATCGCTCACAAAATTCCATTTTTTCTAATAAGCCAGTTAAAATTTCTTTAGAAAAAACTCTTCGTAAAATTCTTATAAATTAAATACGGCTCTGATACATACCTCAGTATCAAAATGTACATGGGATTTTCCCATGGTCAGTCTCTCAGAGCACCATCCGGTATAATGTTTTGTAATGTAGAAAAAAAACTGGAAATAGATAAGAACCCTTTGTAAATATTTATCCAGATGTAGGTATTATACAGTGTGACCCAGCGGCGCACCCAGGATTTTATGTTAGGGGGGGCCCGCCAATCAGTGCCGGAAGCAAATTTTTTAATAAACTTTTAAGTTACGCATTTTTCTAGAACTTTGTAACTTTTTAACAGGTATTCTCAGAAGATCGCAATAGCCTAGTTCAATTCAAGTTCAAGTTTCAAGTAAATATCTAAAAAAATTGACTTTTTAAAATATCCACTTTAATAATTATTCCGGACAAAACATACCACTCTTTTTACCAAATAAAATATAGGTAATGACGACATATCCATAACACAAATATGTTTATTTAAAAATATAAATTAGTACAAAGCACAACAATAAACAATATTTTATAAATAATAGAAACCAAAACTTTTTTATAACACCTTTGCATTTGTTAAATATGTCAATCTAATTTTCATCGACCCTTAGAAAGTTTATTTAAAATTTCTTCACAAGAAACAGGAACATTCTTATGAATAAATAAATTTACCAAACCATTAAGTCTTACTTGCCCAGTGGAATTTCTTAAGTACGATTTTAAGTACTTTAATGTGGAAAATGACCTTTCAGAGGTACTGGCGGTGACGGGAAGGGTAACAAAAATTTGCAAAAAATTTTATATTGGGAAATATCATACCATTACATTGAATATATAGCTTAAACATATCGGAGGGTATTTCTTTGCTATCTGTAAACTTGTCGTTCCATAATTTAAATTCGCATATTAGAATGCTTTCATTATAAAAATTTTCAAAAAATGAATAATTTGCATAAGAAGAATGAAGGCTGAGAAAGCTTTGCAAATTTTCTACTTATAATACTGAACAAAAGTGATAAAAATTATATCGTTCTTTGTATCGCGCCTGGAAATTAAAGTTTTTTTTAGTGGGTTAGTGGGTATAGTAAGTTGAAGTCACTTTCATTGGGGGTTTTGGGGGGGGGGGGGCAAGGCCCCCTTGCCCCCCCCCCCCTGGGTGCGCCACTGGTGTGACCAGTAAAGTCGGCATCATAGGCGATTTTTTTTTATTAATAACTTTATTCGAAATTTGACTTTGGGATCAAGTTCTGCTTCGATCGAGATGAAAATTAAGCAAAAAAAAAAATAGTAGTCACGTGATTCGCATTAGGTATCTGTCAAATTTTAATTTTTTCCAAAAAATAATTCAAAAGTAGGGTTATTTCTGAAAGTATCAAAAAAATTTAAATGCAGTTTCTAGCCCACATGCAAAATTTTAGCTGCATAAGATAATTTTGATTTTTTACCCTTATTTTGTAAATTGCAGCAATTTTGCAAAATAAAACTCATACATAAAACTTCTTAGTTCTGACAATGTTTAATTTCAGATACATTTTGTTTAAAGTAGCGCCATATTAAACGTGTGTTTTTCTACAAAATCAAAATTGGGCCATTAAAATTTGGTCGCATGTGATGCAAAGCTTATTTGTTTTTGACCCTGTATAAAGTTACTTCATAAAATAAGTATTATTAAAAACGTAGTTTGTGTCTGAAAGTAATACACCTTAATATTAAGACAAAAAGAACACAGTGTCATCAGTAAAGTGTTCATTAAGTGGAAAATAAATTTTAGTGGTGGGTAAAAAATCAAAATTCTCTTATGCAGCTGAAATTTTGCATGTGGGCTAGAAACTGCATTTAAAAAAACGTTTTTTATAATAACTTTTTTCGATATTTTCAGAAATAACCCCATTTGAATTATTTTTTAGAAAAAATTAAAATTTGACAGATAATGCGAATCACATGACTACTATCTTTTTGCTTAATTTTCATCTCGATCAAAGCAGAACTTGATCCCAAAGTCAAATTTCGAATAACGTTATTAATAAAAAAAAATCCCATATGATCCGGACTTTACTGGTCACACTTTATATTAACTAACTAGGCAACTTTGATTGTGACATACATTAATGACTCTGGGTAGAAATTATCTACTCACATTCTAAGTTGTCTGATTAGAAAATAAAAAAATAGGCTATTCGGGTTAAATGGATAATATGTATACATAACAAATTCTGTGAATATACAAGGCGTAATTGCAGAATCATAGTGCATTAGTATATTAAATAACATCAAGTAGTGTTGAAAGTGGTACTGTTCAAACGAGGAGGTATTAGCACGAGGCGTAAGCCGAGTGCGGTAATTTACCGAGTTTAAGAAAATAATGTAGTAAAAGTAATGTAGACAATTTTTCCTAGGACTATAAAAAATTATCAAAAACAATGTGATTTATTTTTAATATTTTGTAGATACATCACCCTTGTGTTAAATAAATTATTTTAACACTGCTAGAGTTGAATAAGTTATTTTATCACTAGAGTTGAAAAATGGTAAACAAATCTCAAGGCGGATTTCAACAGAAACGTCATTATTAAAACAAAAAAAAATACCCATTTAACACATTTTAACTTACCTAGTTCATAGAGGTAGTAGACTTTTTATTAGGTCTATATAGTTTTAAATAAAAAGAATACTGCTTACGCTCATCCTGCTATCTTTGTAGGTACAGTGACTAAATTTCGTTTCTGATTTTTTACCTCCCTACATCCTTTCAATAAAAGAATACCGTACACAAACAACAAAACTAAGCAATAACACCGCAGCACAGAATACTGCAGCTAAGAAGTCATAACCTCAATAACTGTAGATAGATTGAGATATGTAGTTAAATATCGATAGCTTTTAATTATGAAATGAAAGTCCTATACTTCATTTGTTTTTAATAATGCCCACATTATTATACTAACATGTTTTTATATAATCATCATTCTTGCGTCAGGAGACCGGAATTCACAATAGTCGAATATCGTGCGCCATTAGTTTATTGCGGAATTATCTGTGTTTAGCTTAATAATTCGGTTTTGTGCAAATGTAAATTTTGTTTCTTTTTGCAGTGATTGATGCCTGGCCTATTTTTTCACAATTTGCAATTTTTTTCCTGAATTTCTGTAAATATTCCGAAAAATTGCACTCTTCCAGTAAAGGGAATATTCTACCATAAAACTTCATGAAGAGTTAATTAGTACTTCCAAGTATCAATTAAAGTGTAGTCACCATTTTAACTTATAAAACCTAATTAAATGTATAGAGTACCTATACAGGGTGGTGCATCCATCCACGCAACATAGGAAATCCCATGCAAATTTTGATATAGTAAAATATTGGCTCCCCAATTTATTTTAGAGCAAAAGTTTATCTAAACTTTTTTAAGAATTCAATAAACTAAACTCAGTTGCAAAATTTTAATAATTTTCATGCAGTCTATCCAAAGTTATTTTAAAAATAATATTATCTTTTATTTTCCCAAAATGGATAATACGGGTCTGAATTTTAATGACGATATTTTGATTGACTATGTCAGTGTCAAATTCAAACCAAGTTTGACAATCTTTTTAACCATAAATATTATTTCGTTATGAACAATTCTACGTCTGCAAAGATTGCTATAGTTAAGTGGTATTATGCGGGAAACAACAGCAGAAATGTATCCGACATGTTTGCAGTACATTATCCAGAGAGGCCAATTCCAGCAATATCCACCGTAATCAGAATAATTAACAAATTTGAAAATAGTGGAGCGCTTCTGAATAAATGTAAATGCGAAAGAGAAGACGAAGGTAATAATCATGCAGATAATAATAAAGATTTAAATATTTTGTTAAGTGTGGAAGAAAATAAGGGAATTATAAGTACTAGGCATATTGGAGACGAAGCGGGGAAACATAATACAACCGTTTTACGATTATTACATAAACATAAATATTATCCGTATAAATACCATAGAGTTCAAGAATTAAGAGATGGGAACATGATTCGAAGGGCTGATTTTTGTTTTAATATGATGGAGAGGGCAAACAATGACAGGGAATTTTTGCAAAATATTTGCTTCACCTACGAATGTACTTTTACCTTGAATAACGAACCTAATGTACAAAATTTACGATACTGGAGCCAAAAAAATGAATTTCGGTTTATTGAAACAAGGACGCAGTATCCCCAAAAAGTTAACGTATGGGCTGGCATTTTGGGACATCATATCATTGGACCACTCTTTTTAAATTAAAATTTAACCGCACAATATTTTCTTGAACTGCTTCAAAATGAAATTACGCCTGCGTTGCATGAAGTTGTTCGAGAAAATCAAGAAATTTAGTTCCAGATGGATGGCTGCCCAGCTCATAACTCCGCAGTAGTTAGGGAGTATTTAGAAAATGTTTTTGTAGGTAATGTTATTGGACTAAATTACACAATTAATTGGCCAGCTAGGTCTCCCGATCTTTCACCGAATGACTTTTTCTTGTAGGGACGCCTAAAAACAACCATCTACAAAAATTTTAAATACGAGACGCTGAAGGATCTAATACTTTAGAGTGTGAAAGACTGTCCTTGTATCAATTAAGAAATGTTCGAAATTAATTTTATGATCGTCTTGGGTATTGTCTAGCAGCAAATGGGGGGTTGTTTGAACATCTTATTAAATAATTAGTTAAGTATGTAATTTATTTGTTTTATTATGAATTGAAAGTCAAAGTCTCGTAAAATAAAGTACTTTTTGTTTACCAGAACTGTTTTATTGATTTATCTCCTCCAATAAATTTTTGTATGTATAACGAAGAGACAAACCAAATTGTATTAAAAATATTAAACCTTGAAGCTTTTAACCTATTTTACCCAAATACAAATGTATTGTCATAATACATCCTTCTTGTCAGTTACTGACATTTGCTGGTGTTTTTATTATAAAACTTTGGAATCGTATTTGTTAATTTTCGCCAATTATAGATTTACGTTTTTTTAAATAAGCCCTTAACTACTTAATAAATCGCTCTAAAATTTCGTCAGTTAGTTCGTCAAAGTATTCCCTTTAATAAAGTTAAATAAATTATCGGTCTTAAATAAACAAGGGAGCCAATATTTTACCATCCCAAAATTTGCATGGGATTTCCTATGTTGCGTGGATCGATGCACCACCCTGTATACGCTTATTCGAGAATCCAATAACTTAAATTGTTAATCAATGAAGCAAATCCTCGAGTATTAATTACCATACATGATTTCCATTACCACCCATTTGCAAGCAGCATTCTCATAAATAAGTTACCAACAAATAAATAACGATGAACAATGAACTTCCTTCGAATTAATTGTGGGCATGTAAACCTGTCAATATGTCATACACAAATATGGCTTCACACGGGCAGAACGACTTGGCCATTTTATTTGAGTGTGTATTAAAATCCTCGACATGTGTGGTCAGCTTGTTCGATTCCTTCCCGATGTGTGTGCACTAGCGTATCTAGGAGTGGGGGGTAATTTTTATAAGATAGGGGTACTCTTACTCATTATTGTTCCTGCTGGGCAATACGTACCTAGTGTCTGTATATGTATGTACATTGTATATAATACCGTGCGAGCAAAAATTATTTGCATCAAAGAGGGCCTTGCATCTAAGGACGTAATGCTTAGCCGTAGAGCTTAATACCTGTTAGGTGTCACTAACTACCTGAATTAACAATAATTAATCAGTTATTCCGTCAGCTTTGACAGTCGTTACAAGTAATTTGATTCATCGCTAATTTTTCCAATTTCTTGAACAATTCACCCAATGGGCTTTACGGAACAGCACAAAACATTCATGGTTGAAGCGTATTGTCGAAACGGGGTTAGAGTAAATGGTGAGTGGCAATACAATCCGGGTTTGTGCATGGACGATTTCACGAACATTTTCCTAACGATGCTTTTATTGCTGGTGATTTTTATCATTGCCTGAAAAGAACCGTGGCTGTGTTTAGGGAAATAGGTTCTATACAGCACAAAAAAGGAGCAAGAAGATCATCTGTAAGAACAGAAGAACTTCTTGCAAACGTTCGTGAAATAATGCAAAATACGCCAACAAATTGTATAAGACGCCTGTCCCAAGAAGTGGGAAGATCTTATGGATCATGCAGGACTATTCTTAAGAAGCAGCTAAATTTATTTCCTTATAAAGTGCAAGTATTCCAAGAAATACAAGCCGCAGATTTTGAAAGACGCAACTTTCAATTTATGTAATTATTTTTCTTTTTCTTTCTGTATATTCTTACTTTGCTAATTTTGTAAACAACAAAAATAAATTTGTATTTGTCTACTTATTTTATTACTCATTAGTTTGGCATATCATGTCATAATATGAATTTGATAAAATTTTAACCTAGATTTGGTTAGATATATCGTCCCCATATCATTGTGATCTAAACCAAGCCCTGCGTTTTTTAATCCAAGCCCTCTTTGATGCAAATAGTATTTGCTCGCACGGTATCTACGTAAAGTTTACTTGGTAACAGTCAAGGGCGTCCATAGGGGGGGGCAAAACGGGCACTTGCCCCCCCCCCCCCTAGGCGCCCACATTTCTATTTTATTTCATAATTCAGTATAAATATTGAATAGTACAGTGGTTAGTTAGTAGACCAACAAATCACTAAACTGAAGAACTACATAATAAAAACATATCAATAAATTAATACATTAGGCATAAGTTAAATAAATAGTCTTATACAGTGTCACCAGTAAAGTCCGCATCATATGGGATTTTTTTTATTAATATCTTTATTCAAAATTTGACTTTGGCATCAAGTTCTGCATCGATCCAGATAAAAATTAGGCAAATAAATAGTAGTCACGTGATTCGCATTATCTATCAAATTTTAATTTTTTTTCAAAAAATAATTCAAAAGTGGGGTTATTTCTGAAAATATCGAAAAAAGTTATAATTTTTTTTTAAATGCAGTTTCTAGCCCACATGCAAAATTTTAGCTGGATAAGACAATTTTGATTTTTTACCTATATTTTGTAAATTGCACCACTTTTGCAAAATAAGACTCAACGCAACCTATACATAAAATTTCTTAGTTTTGACAATGCTTTATTTCAGATACATTTTCTTTAAACTATAGCGTCATATTAAATGTGTGTTTTTCTACAAAATCAAAATTGGGCTATTAAAATTTGGTCGCATGTGATGCAAAGTTCATTTGTTTTTGACCCTGTATAAGGTAACTTCATAAAATACGTATTTTTGAAAACGTAGTTTGTGACTGAAAGTAAAAAAATAAAAAATAAAATAAATAGATTTTAAATTAAATCGTTGAAAATAGATAAACTTTCCGTTGGGTTAAGCAAAAATTTATTTTCCACTTAATGAACACTTAACTGATGACACTGTGTTCTTTTTTGTCTTAATATTAAGGTGTATTACTCTCAGACACAAACTATGTTTTCAAAAATATCTACTTATTTTATGAAGTTACCTTATACAAGGTCAATAACAAATGAACTTTGCATCACATGCGACCAAATTTTAATAGCCCAATTTTGATTTCGTAGAAAAACACACATTTAATATAAAGCTACTTTAAAAAACATGTTTCTGAAATAAAGCATTGTCAAAACTAAAAAGTTTTATGTAGGTTACGTTGAGTGTTATTTTGCAAAAGTGGTGCAATTAACAAAATATGGGTAAAAAATAAAAATTATCTTATCCAGCTGAAATTTTGCACATGGGCTAGAAACTGCATTTAAAAAAACTTTTTTCTATAACTTTTTTTGATATTTTCAGAAATAACCCCACTTTTTAATTATATTTTGAAAAAAATTAAAATTTGACAGATAATGCGAATCACGTTTACTACTATTTTTTTGCTTAATTTTCATCTCGATCGAAGCAGAACTTGATGTCAAAGTCAAATTTCGAATAAATCTATTAATAAAAAAAAATTCCATATGTTGCGGACTTTACTGGTGACACTGTATATAAAAGGTATTGTTTAAGTTTTTGCCCCCCCCCCTGAAAAACGTTGGTAACAGTTAAAGTTCGTGTGGTTTATATTAGGATAATTTACTGATTTTATATTTAACTAACTAATTTTGAAAATATAATAATTGTACCTTTTTCGCGGTAATATTTCATATGCTTTTCGCGACACCTTTCTAATACTTATTTTCTGTAGTTTACGCATATTAAATGCCCAGTCCTTTAGGATAATCTCTATAATTTCTAGACTGGTATTCGCGCTAAAACGTATATAAACTATACAGTAATAGAGGACTCCCCCCTCTTTATTCCAGGCATGTGTGCATAATCATTACGTTGTTAAATTTGTTATTGTAAATACCTACCATTATTCGATATTTATAAAAGTATATATAGGTACTACATATAGGGTGTAAAATTATGAACAATAACTCCTCCTCGGGGGGGCTGTTTTCAAAAACAAGAGAGCGCGTGCCTTCGCATTATACACGTAGCCGCCTCTGATTTTTATCAAACGAGTAGGCCGGACGATATTTTGATAATGCATTTAAAGATATAAAGTAGCAGAAAATGGGGTCTTTGTTGCGGACCATGTGTTACGGGGACCGTGCCCTTAGTGGGACTCCGTTACGCCCCCCAGCTGGAAATAGACGATTGTCACCGGTAACTAGTTAGCAAAAAGGCGGTAGAAGGTCCAAAAATAAAATACAGGAAGTTGCAAAATATACAATAATATAAGAACAATTTATTGAGCTTGCATGGTTCTCGGCTTTCAGCATGATAAAAATAAAATTAGGAATTGTTACGGGCTAAATAATTAATCAAATTATGTCTGATGTGATTGCTTTCTACATGATCATCTTCAGTATCATCTTCATCATCATATTGCTCATAATCATAATCTGTATCGAAATCGAGAGCTTCGTGCGGCTTCGGTATATCTATCTTTGTTGGTCCAGGGCCTTTTGATGCATGCACAGTCGTGGTGGGGGGTGATTGAGAAAAACAATTTATCCATGAATCGGGGTGCCAGTGGCGTATCGTTGGGTCCAGGGCGAAGGGGAAAGACGACGACCGTACACTTGCAATGGACGATCTTTTTGTATAAGCACCGTTTGTGATGTACCGCCAGACTGGCCGTGGGAAATACCATGCATGTAAAGTTTGATAAAAATTTTAAGTTCACGGTGGAAACGACTCTGTGAAGGGTGGCAGGGGTAATATTTATGTTTGTTTCATCTTGTTCTAGCTTCATTTTAAGTTTATCCAAAGCAGGTACAGCCTGTTCTTCATAGAGGGAATATATCTCTCTTCTTATGATTTATTCCATTACTTTCTTCCAAACGATGATGTTAAAAATCATTGCGTTTTAATCCTGTTTGTCGCTCCTGTACTGCTAACGATATGTTTTATAGATGACATTGGCGTTTTTGTAAGTACACAGGTTTTCTTCAAAGCATCTTGCTTGATGAATCCTCTATTGATTAATGATTCATACATATTCTTAACAATTTGTTTTGCATCAATGCAAGTGAGTTCCTTTTCTTCTACTACCGTGCGAGCAAAAATTATTTGCATCAAAGAGGGCTTGGATTAAAAAACGTAGGGCTTGGTTAAGATCACAATGATATGAGGACGATATATCTAACCAAATCTAGGTTAACATTTTGTCAAATTCATCTTATGACATAATATGCGAAACTGATGAGTAATAAAATAAGTAGACAAATACAAATTTATTTTTGTTGTTTACGAAATTAACAAAGTAAGAATATAGAGAAAGAAAAATAAAAATAATTACATAAATTGCTGAAATTGGCCACCGCCATGCTTTATTCTTTATTCTCTTTATATTTTCGAAAGTGTTGACCAGCATCTCTGGAGAAATGTTACCACATTCTTATATAATCCTTTCTTGTAATTGTTCTAAATTTGCCACTAGTGTTTCAAAAAATAGTGTTCTTTAAATGAGAAAAAACGAAGTAATCCATAACCGTTAAACAAGGTGATCTAGGTGGGAAAAAATTGCGTAAGTAAAATAGTCTCTATACCGCTGTGCTGTAACTGTGTCATGGAAAAAAATAGGATCAACAATAGGGAACTTGACAAACATTTTAAATGGGGAGAAAATTCTATAAATCATAAGTATATATTGTCATAAAACATATGGCAGCAAAAAAAACTACATATTTCGTCCCAAAAGACCGCTAGCAAGATTTAAAAATGCCCCAAAATTCAAATTATCCCAAGCGGGTAAAAACGGGTCGTGACGTCAAGAAGTATAATTCGTGTGTGACATCCACGATATAGGTTATAGGTTGGCACTAAATTGAACGACGTTGAGTATTCCACCTTAAAACAACAATACATTAACAATAACATACGGCAATGTAAATGCAAACTCGGTAGTTCGGCCACCGGTCAGGATGACGGATGACGGAAAAGTCATACTTCCTGACGTCATCGGGCTTGGCGCGCTTAAAAGGTCGTTTGAAATGCTTTTGACACGCGCGAAACTTTAAAGAATTTTTTTCCAAGTTATTACTGATTTTTAAGGAGTAATAATTGGGGAATATTTTTTTTAGGACTAATTAAATATTATTGAAAAAAAAAAATTGGAAAGTTCCCTATTCTTCTTCGGGAAACAGCCAACCAGACACCAATTTTTTGAAGGTGCAATGTGGACTCTCAAAAAAATGGGGATTTTCACTACTCCACATGCGTGTATTCTGAGAATTCACATAACCGAAGAGGTGGAATCAGGATTCATCCGAAAAAATGTCAGGTCTAATAAATCATTTCTTTCCAATAAATTTTGGGTAAACCATTGAGAGTAATAATTCCTGCGTCTCTTTCAAAATCTGCGGCTTGTATTTCTTGGAATACTTGCACTTTATAAGGAAATAAATTTAGTTGCTTCTTAAGAATAGTCCTGCATGTTCCATAAGATCTTGATCTTCCCACTTCTTGGGACAGGCGTCTTATACAATTTGTTGGCGTATTTTCTTCTGTTCTTACAGATGGTCTTCCTGCTCCTTTTTTGTGTTGTATAGAACCTGTTTCCCTAAACACAGCCACGGTTCTTTTCAGGCAATGATAAAAATCCCCAGCAATAAAAGCAACGTTAGGAAAATATTCGTGAAAATCGTCCATGCACAAACCAGGATTGTATTGCCACTCACCATTTACTCTAACCCCGTTTCGAAAATACACTTTAACCATGAATGTTTTGTGCTGTTCCGTAAAGCCCATTGTGTGGAAAAATTAGCGATAAATCAAATTACTTGTAACGACTGTCAAAGATGACCAAATAACTGATTGATTGTTAATTCAGGTAGTTACTGACACCCAAGTATTAAGGTCTATGGCTAAGCATTACGTCCTTAGATGCAAGGTCCTCTTTGATGCAAATAATTTTTGCTCGCACGGTATATGCAGAGCAATAATTTTCCCACGGGCGCCACATAATAAAAAACTAGTTGAACACTAATATTTCTAGGCACCACAGAATCAACACTTCAACAAATTCCTCAAACGCACAATACGCAGCCTTTCTCAAGACTGATTATATATCCTAATTGCACCAGACCCGGCCCTGGGAACAATTAACAAGGGTGCCTAACCTAAATAACAATTGCAAACGCCATAAACTTATGGAATACGGGGCGGACCTACCTGCTATTGATAACAAGGACAACATTTCTATGCAAAATAATGGTAAACAAGTGACATTATTAAAATTGTAAATATGTCACCCGGTAGACCTTTCAAGGTACAACCCTCAAATATAAGCTCTCTTATTAATTTTACATAAAAATTGTATTATACTTTTATGAAGGTCCTTGTAAGTAAATTTTATTATTTTTTAATTTAATAAGCCAATTAAAAGTTATTTAAAAAAAACTAACAACCCTTTTACCGTTGTTATGTGTTCTAGATTTATCTTTTTTAATTTTTTTTTACATTATGACTCGTGGAGCCCACTTTAACTGTAAGTTTTAATATCTTTTAATTTTTGGTGTACTTTTTAGGAAAAATAAAAATAAGCAAATTTTCGTACATTCCTTTTTATCTTTCTTTGCAGTTTGCGCGTTGTTTCTAGAGAGTGTTTTTTGCCTGCGTTTTTTTCACCTTAAATCCAATGAGATTAAAAAATTACACCTGCTTGTAACGGTGTTACAATAATCTCTTTAATTTATCAAAGGTGTATGTCCTGTGTATTTTCTATTATTTTATGTTAGAAAATATGATATTTCTCATTCTTTCAAACAAATTAATTCTATAATGCTTTTATTTGTTACTGTTGAAACCTAAGAAATAATCCTATTGTTTCAGAGCCCCGAGGAAGGAAATATATTTTCCGAAACGTCGGCAAATTAAAATTTGGGTTTCATTTGCTTTCTTTTTGAACATTAAATTTGTCAATATGGGTGGGCTGTCGATAGATAAAACACCATAAACTTAGGGCGTTCCTTTTCCAATTAAACACAAAGTCTTTTAAAATGACAGGTTAAAAGGCGTATTTCGGATGAACGCATGTAAACATACGGGGTGGTCCAACTAATCTGGAGAATATAAGGTTTCAAGTGACTGCTTATTTAGACAAACAAAAGATTATTGCAAAAGTAGAAGATAGAAAACGTAATTTATTCGTTAGGCCAGACATTATACATAATTCTCTCACCAATTTATTCCAACCTGAAAAAACATATCCATCACTTTTTTGGTATGGAACACTTCTTAAGTAAGGGCATCAGTTGACTGTTTTTAAGGCATTCTAAAAGCTTTCATAAACCATAGTTAAGTCAGTCTTAATTTAATATACCTTCAGGATGTCCGAAAAAAGGAGGCCAATCCGTTGCATATTATATTCCTTGAGCAAAAATAATATTACTTATAATGACATTTTTCATTTTTGACCCTTATAGTCTGAAATTAAAAAGTGATTTTTTTGAATAATTATTAATTGCGTTTTTGTGTTTTTGTTACATTTAATTACGTTTTCCAAATATTTAGTGGTTATGGTGCCTTTTATTTTTACATTCATTGAATTTTAATTACTTTTGTGTGGCCGGTAAGTACCTACAATTATTATTCATTTGCACAAAAATTTACAGATTAAAATTTTTAAATTCTTTTTCATTAGGGATCATAATTATTATTGTGTGCCTTGCACATTAGTTGATTTCATCGATAAGTAATAAGTTTTATTTCATCTGAACGCCGTTTTTGCCGAAAAGTTAGTTTGTGAAAATTTTGTTCTTAAAATGTTTTTTCGTAAAGGTTACGTTTCTAATCTATAATTTTTGCATTTTGCATTATCTAGGTATCCTTTTCTGTTTCTTCTGTTTCAAGAAAAATAAGTAGGCATTATTTCTCTGACTTAGATAGGTAGGGGAGAGTTGGACAAAACCGGGACGGTTGATAAAACCGGGTACCGCCTAGTTCTGCCAAATGTCTGTTGTCATCTATACGTACCTTACATAAGGGAAATTATTATTAGATGTTACTTTTATTATTGGTTGTATGGCAATAAAATAAAGTTTTTAACATTAAGTTATCCTTCATACAAGTTTAGAAATGTAACCGTATCAATGAATTGCATTTTATCGAACAAATTCTATAAACACCATTTTTGGGCCTACATACCTTACGTAAGTCAAAAACTGTTAAATTAGGGTTTCCATTGACAGAAAAATTAAATCCCTGGCTATATTGAAGCTTTTAACTTTATGTTAGCCCACATACAAGTTTAGGAATGTAACTGTATCATAACCAACAAATTCTATAAAAACCGTACCTATTTGAGTCTACTTACCTTACGTAAGTCATATATTGGGATTTCCTTGACAGTAAAAAATGTAATATCTGACTGAATTCAATTACATAGTTTATGTTGAACTGTAGGTATATTATTTTACCTATAGGTATAATCTGAACAAATAAAACAAATAAATTCGGTTGTAAATATGAGTGACATGCAGAGTCCTATTTTAAGTTGGGTTTTAGTTAATTTCGTATTTTCAAGGTTTGGATAATTATAATATTATATAGTTTTTAAATCTATTCTGACACTTTATCTTTAAACCATGTAAAAACTCATGTTTATTATTACCTTCCTTTAATTATATTTATAAAACAAAACTTTCAAAATAAATTATTATTATTATTTGGCAATATTAACGCGGTAGAACCGATGAGTTTGTTTTAGAAGATGTCGCATGTATAATTTTCAAGTCCGGTCCTGGAATTCATGCCAACTTATAAAAATGTAATAGACCAGAATTGTCAGAGTGTCACGGAACTTCGAATCCAGATTGCGAAAGGATTTAAAATTTTTACTATACTAAACCAGTTAAATGAAATAATTTTATTGCCCTACTAAGAAACTAAGAACTTACTATTGCTAATCTCTTCACATAGCAGTAAAATAAATATTTAAAACATATTATTTTCATAAAATTATAAAACTAGTAACAAAAAACAAACTAAATTAAAAAAAAATATCTAAAGAAATCACCTGCATTTTTTTAAATACGCACGCATCCTTTGAAAAATATGTGGTTTCAACCTGAACTGCTCTCCAGCTTAAAGGATTGTTTCTATTAAATAATTCTCGCTTAAAATCGGAACCATATACAAAAATTCTTTCATACGCCCCCAGACTGAATAGTCCAAGGGAGAAAGATCTGGGGAACTAGGTGGCCCTTTAACAGGAGCATCTTGGCTTCGATTAATCCAGCGATTAGGAAATATTTGGTGTAAATAGTTCCTAACATTTCTAGCTAAATGCGGGGAAGCATCATCGTCTAATTAAAACCAAATATTTTGTCTAGAGGCAAATCATCAAGTAAAATCGGGTAGTGTGTTTTGAAAAAATAGTAAAAATGAATGACCAGTCAAATTTCCCAATAAAATTATTGTTATGTGAAGACGATTAGCAATAGTAAGTTCTTAAGGCAATAACATAATTTCAATTTCATTTAACTGTTTTAGTAGGTATCTACTTCAGGTATTTATCTGTACGCCACTGCCCTTACATTATTTTGGCTAGTCCTTTGCTGTCGGTATTGTCACCTATTGCAAAGTTTAAATTAATTGTATCTTCAACAACGGCACTTTGTTTAGCATTTGAAAATTATAAGATTACCGTTGGCATCAGTTATGAACCCATAATTTTCAAATTATCTCCAAAACGCATCATTTTATCGAAATTTTATAGAAGACAAAAATATTGAAAAATAAATGATTACCTGAATAAATATAGTTCGGAAGTCACGGGCGCACGTACTAAAATAGGGGGGGGGGGGGGGTCAGCGGGTACTGGACCCCCTATTTTAAATATTAGATAATTGTTTTTCCTTTTTTTTTTTAAAGATGTAACTCTTTATGTTAAAGCAATTTAAACTTAATATCTTATTAAATACAGGTACTAATCTCTACACTACATCTCTAAACTAATTTTATAGAGTTCAAATTAAATATTTTTAGTCCCCATATACATATTTTTTCTTCCATGCCTCATACAACGCCAAATACAAATGATCTTTATCGCCATTACCATCCCCGATACAAATCAATAAACCACCTCTTTCAAATTGTTATTGCATCTAAAACAAGTTAAAGCCATTGTAAATTAGTCTTAAAAACCGTTTCAGATGCCATCAGAGACACACCTTTGTATCTCGCCTTCACCTTCTAACAATAAATACTAATAAGATTGACGTATGTCAACAGACCTGTCCACTCCATAGGAGGTCTTTTCAGGTCCCGACCCATGTCGCTCGAGTTAGTTACACCTAAAAAATTACATTTCAGGCGCCAATGTCGGTGTCCTTTTGGTTCTTTTAAGTGATTCTCTGTCGGTTCTTTCGAAAGTGACCTAGTTTGTGGATAAGTATTTGCTAGAAAAGGCGGTACAAAAGCGTATTGGGTATTCTCACTGGTTTTAATTAAAATTTCATAGTTAAACTAGGTAAAGTTAAATCAAAAGAATTTCCGTTGCACGTCATACCTTCGAGTATCAGCAGTGTTGCCAGTTTGTAATCAAAATACCCCAGCAAGGAAATGCTTCGGCATTTTTCAATAAAGGTAAACAACGTAATCAACAGAAATGTGTATGAATCCCTTTGTTGTTCTTAAAAGATCTGTTTTTAATCCTATTTATAAAAGGATTTGCAGTTTTAGTTAAAAACGACTTAAATAAACTCACGAAAGCACGAAATGAAAACAATAAACGTCAATCAAAATTCGCCAAGAAATAAACTGGCATCACCGATGCGTTGACACTTCTGTTGCCAACTGTCAGCCCAAAAAATTCAAATGGTATTAATTTTTAAAAGGTTAAATTTAAAAAACATCTCCTTTAAGCGGCTTAGTATCAAAGAAGAATTCATTAAGTTTCTTTTACATTCAATATCGCATGAAATTTATATATTTTTTGCCCAAATTTAATTTTCTTATGTTTCCTGACCGATTTTCAATTATCAGCTGATTGATGACGTGCAACGGGAATTCTATTGATTTAACTATAGGTACCTTTTGATGTAATCCCTAGTTGTCTAATTTTTTTAAAATTGCATAGGAAACGTAAAATAGTAAGGTGCCTTCGGGTAATACCGCCCACCTAAGTCTATATGCTTTTCAGAAATTTCATTTTTAGATACAGGGTAGAAAAAATGTTTCAGATGCAAAAGAAAACTATATTTGTCGATAACCAGCATAACAAAATAATGAAATTTTTTTTTTCTATTTCACGTTCATAATGAGTTTAGTACGAACCTCATTTGCGGATCGTAATGAAGCTATTTCGATACGCGTTTTTTCTTTATTTGATGTTGGTGACATTTAAATGTTTTATTTCATTGACTTGCGCGGCCTTTGTGATTTACGAGAAAACGAACCCATTTTTCGCAGAGGAAAACTAGCTTGATAACTTACTTTTTTATTCTGTGTGGATAACAGTCATGTATGTTGGTTGCATAAATCTATAAATCAATCTTTTGTAGATGCTTCAAGCTATCATTTTCTGCCAAATCCTATCCAAAATTCAATCTACTATCCTTCTAATGTCGATTTTAACTTCAACTTTATTTGAATTTTCCATCTTCCCTATACTAAATTGCAATGCCGTGACGTAAAATCACATCCTTTGAAATTCGAAAAAAAGTAGCAAAATCTCCCGAATTTCCGAACGCTCTGTATATGTACCGAATGTACAAGGATCACACAACGTATTCCGTCCAATTTCAAATCTCATATCGCTAAAATAACTTTAGAATCTCGTGGTGAAAATAGGTCAATAAATCAAAAAATGACAGTTTGCAAAATAATTTTTGTTGTCCAGAGGCTCCTATGATAAAAAATAGTATTACCAACATAAAATTTAGACATAAAAATTTACAAAATTTGAAGGATTTACTTTCTTTTTAAAATGTATTTTTCTTGATTATAAAAGGTGAAATAGAAAAAAATGTATAAAGCACATGTTTCATATGGCGTTTTAGCGCCCGTGTCAATAAAAAAAACTCGCCACTTCGTGGCTCGTTTTTTAAAATAGACGCGGGCGCTAAAACCGCTTCTTATGAAACTCGTACTTTAATATACTATTTCTTACCGACAAAAGTTGAACTTTTAAAAAATATGAGAAATGGGTGGTATTTCAACCCGTTACTATATTATCGCCCACGTGGTTTAAAATATCGCCCATGACTCACTAAAAACGAAAACTTATGTTTAGTTTACATTTTAAGGTTATGTATTTCTTTCAAAAAACTTGCTTCCACACATATACTTTGAAGTGCAAGACTTAACGATGGTGAATATATTAAGGTATATTAATTTCCTACCTTACAAACTATTTCACTAGAATTTAAACCCTATTTAAAACAACTATAATCTTATAAAAACGGAATACGTTGAACATTTTCGCCGTTAGCGCTGGAATGTATTGGTTCGTATTGCAGATTTCATCAGGCAATTTCGATTGGTTACTGCTACGACCGATCCTTGCTAGTGGCTGGTCAAAATATATGGATTAGGAGGGTAATTCGAAAGCGGGCGATATTTCAGACTGGGCGATATAACCCGAAGGCACCTTAGTCAATTTTCTCTAAGAACCCGCCGCATCGTGCATGGATACCTAAGTCACCTGTCATTAAATGGCACCCTGTCTATTTTACATTAAGATATTGGCGACAGAAACAGGACCGGGCTAAGTTCTTTTACCATCGCATTCGCCATATTTTAATCTTATACGGGATTCTGATTGGTTTATTAGCATAATGGCTTGTAAAAATGCAGCGTTAATTTTATTTGCAATTGAAATATCGAACTCAACGTCCGATAGATTAAAAGTTATGGCGTTATTCATTGGTAAAACATAGAAATACGTGAACTAAACCTATCAATGGAAAACGCTATGAACAACATACTAAACATCCATCTAAATACAGGGTGTCCCAAAAGTAATGGGACACAGAGCAACAGCAGACTCCTTAAGGCGAAATTATGCGATTTATTTAAACTTGCCTCATCCCAAAATTGATATCAACCAAGATACAGGGTGTTAGTTTTAATTTTGTTTTCGTTTTTTTGTGATTATTTCTTAACGAAACTACATAGCAGCACAAAATTAAGGATTTTGGGGTTTTTTGAGATGAAGAATTCAAAATTATCCATAGTTTTTGTGTAACCAGTAGAGGGCGCTGCCTACAGCATGGCCCACTCCTTTTATCTGGCATAACTTTGTTTAGGATTCTTATATCGATCCGACAAAAAGTTTAAAACGCTTTATTTTCTTCTTAGCTCCAGTCGGCATAATTGATTTTCATTTTGCTTCCACTTTGTAGTTACCAAGAACAGTACCGTGCGAGCAAAAATTATTTGCATCAAAGAGGGCCTTGCATCCACGGACGTAATGCTTAGCCGTAGCGCTTAATACCTGTTGGGTGTCAGTAACTACCTGAATTAACAATCAATCAATTATTCCGTCATCTTTGACAGTCGTTACAAGTAATTTGATTCATCGCTAATTTTTCCAATTTCTTGAACAATTCACACAATGGGCTTTACGGAACAGCACAAAACATTCATGGTTGAAGCGTATTTTCGAAACGGGGTTAGAGTAAATGGTGAGTGGCAATACAATCCGGGTTTGTGCATGGACGTTTTTCACGAACATTTTCCTAACATTGCTTTTATTGCTGGGGATTTTTATCATTGCCTGAAAAGAAGCGTGGCTGTGTTTAGGGAAATAGGTTCTATACAACACAAAAAAGGAACAGGAGGACCATCTGTAAGAACAGAAGAACTTGTTGCACACGTTCGTGAAATAATGCAAAATACGCCAACAAATTGTATAAGACGCCTGTCCCAAGAAGTGGGAAGATCTTATGGAACATGCAGAACTATTCTTAAGAAGCAGCTAAATTTACTTCCTTATAAAGTGTAAAAGTATTCCAAGAAATACAAGCCGCAGATTTTGAAAGACGCAGGAATTACTCTTAATGGTTTAACCAAAATTTATTGGAAAGAAATGATTTATTAGACCTGACATTTTTTCGGATGAATCCTGATTCCACCTCTCCGGTTATGTGAATTCTCAGAATACATGTAATTATTTTTCTTTTTCTTTCTGTATATTCTTACTTTGTTAATTTTGTAAACAAAAAAAATAAATTTTTCTCCAAATGACATTAAAAGCGGTCTTTTAATGACACCTGACAGGCTCAAAAGGTGTATTTTTCTGCCTAGTCAGAAAAAGTGGACTTTTTATGCCTAGGCAGAAAAAATACACCTTTTGAGCCTGTCAGGTGTCATTAAAAATTAAAATTAAAAATGACAAGTAAACACAACAATTCAATAAATGTCATAAATAACATACATAAATATAAAAAATACGATTTTGCGTGAAATTGGAACAAATTTGGAGAAACGAGGCGCAGCCGAGGCTAGGAAATACCAGCCGCGGCATTAAATCTTGTGCTTTTCTGCCTAGTGAAACAAATAACTATTATTTTTGTCTACTTATTTTATTACTCATTAGTTTGGCACATTATGTCATAATATGAATGTGACAAAATTTTAACCTAGATTTGGTTAGATATATCGTCCCCATATCATTGTGATCTAAACCAACCCCCCGTTTTTTAATCCAACCCCTCTTTGATGCAAAGAATTTTTGCTCGCACGGTAGAAGTTCTAAGTATTGCACTTAACTATGTGCTTATTTTCGGCAGCAACTTAATGTCTTTAAATTTTACCCATTTTTCGCTGGTATTTTCAGTATTTTGCCTGATATACTTGAAGAATCTTATTATAAGCAATTTTCACAAAAATAAACATAAACATAACGGATTGGAATAATTTTGTTAAAGGCACTGGAGCGTCGGATTGTTAGCCGGAGGGTGGAATCCGACAAAGCCTTTCGCTTCATAACTATAATCAGAGGCCGGCCAGCAGCTCTCCAGGTCGCAACATGGCTGTCATCATCCTATATGGAAATTACCAAGGACTATAATACAGATAAACGTGCACGAATCCATAAAATACATTAAAATATCCGCTATGGCCTACCCTCTCATTGGGAATATTTAAACTGGGTGTAACCGTCGAACTGGGAGCGACCATGGGCGTTTTGCATAAAAGGCATCTTTCAATCATTTTATATGATTACGGGCCGATCGTGGAAGAAAAAGCAAAACATTCTTCTAATGGCGGAGCACGTTAATCGTTCACCTGAACTATAACTACTAGTTTAATCACGATTTGCTTGACTTTTTAAAACGCAACGTAATTTTACATGTTCTGTAAAACATTTACATGGAATATATGAATATACACTAACTTTACTTACAATTTGCAATATAATATTAATATGGCAAAATACTTGTAACTTGTAAATTTACAATTTATAAAACATTCGTAATTTTACGATGAAATATTTGTATTTATACTTTTTAGGACCTCACAAGAAATGTAAACGTGGTATACGTTTACTTTTCAAGAATTTTAAAATCGTTCTATAATTTCGACAAATGATATTTATAGATTGTACCAAAATCTTAAAGCTTTTCCAAATAATTTAACAATAAAACAAAATTACAATAGATATAAAAGGATTCTTGTTAAGTCTATTGCTGATTCAAAAAAAAGTTATTTTGAAGAGTTAACAAGAAATAAACAAAATAGTAAACAACTATGGGATTCTGTCAACAGAGTTTGTAACCAAAATAAAAAACATCAAGTAATCAAAAAAATCAAGCATGAGAACGTTGAAATCATAGACAAAAAAGAAATTGCAAATAAATTTAATTAACACTATTGCTCTTTAGGCGAAACGCTTGCTAATAAAATTCAAAAGCCAATAAACTTTGTTGACTCGGAGTCAGATCCTGATCTCGAGAACAACATGTATTTAAGTTATACAACCGAGCAAGAAATAAAAAAGGTAATCAAAAGTTTAAAATTGAAAAAATCTCCAGGTTTTGACGGCATTCGTTCCGAAATTCTGAAAGTAATTGTTGATTCAGTCTCTCTTCCATTAAGCTTCTTGATCAATAAATGTATTAAAAAAAACTATTTTCCAAGGCCTCTTAAAGTTGGTGTGATCTCTCCGTTATTCAAAAATGGAACTAAGGAACATATTGAAAACTATAGGCCAGTTTCGCTAATATCAAATCTTGGGAAAATTTTTGAAAAGATCTTGAAATATAGAATGCTAAAGTTTCTAAAAAAATAAAAACTAATTTCTGAAGCTCAATTTGGTTTCATGGAGGGCAGGTCGACGGAGGACGCAATTGCTGGGCTGACATCGCAACTATATAAAAATATTGATGAAAGTAGTCCTACATTGTGTGTTTTCGTCGACTTAGCCAAAGCTTTCGATACCGTTTCACATCAGTTGTTATTGGATAAGATACAAAAATACGGTCTAAGGGGAAAAATATTTGAAATTATAAAAAGCTATCTGAGTGATAGAATTCAATACACCAAAATCGACGATATAATTAGCGATGCTGGTCGTGTTAACTATGGCGTACCTCAGGGTACAGTGTTGGGTCCGGTTCTTTTCATCCTGTACATCAATGGGCTGCTGAGGATGGAGGGTGCTGGACAGATACTGTCCTTCGCGGACGATACTGTCGTATTATTTACAGGTAAAACTTGGGATGATGTCATAAGACAGGCTGAACGAGAGTTTGATAAAATAAAAAAGTGGTTTGACTATAACTTGCTTACAGTAAATTTCGATAAAACCAAATGTATGTTGTTTTCTAGTCAGGAGCAAACCACAAAAAACATCCAAGGTATACTAGTCGATAACTTTTTAATACCCACCACAAAATCCATCAAATATTTAGGCATAGTAATAGATTGTAACCTTCGTTGGGAATTGCATGCTAAGTATATTGTTCAGAAACTGAGAGGAATCTTGCCAAAATTCAAATATTTAAAAGATTTCATGTCTGCAAATCAACTGAAAATTCTGTACTGTGCATTAGTTCAAAGTCATTTGATTTATGGAATTATTGGCTGGGGCGGAGTCCTAAACACACACCTCAAAAACTTAGAGATCATACAAAAATGGTTTCTGAAAATCATTTTTGGCAAGAACAGGCTCTTCCCAACTGACTCACTATATCGTTTAAGTGGTGTGATGGATATCCGACAGCTTTTCTGTTACAGAATGGTTTTGAGGTCATTTAAAAACCCACACGAATGTCTAATTGTGAATGACAGACATTATACTTTAAGAACTATTAACAAAGTTGCAGTGCCAAAATGTCATAAGGCCTGTGGACAGAGAAGCTTTCTGTACCTCACACCAAGATTTTTTAATATAGCCCCAAGTGCAATAAAATCTTGTGAAAGTTTAATAAGCTTCAAGAAAAAAATTTCAGAATGGATTTTAAAAGTGTGTTCTCGAGAAGCCATTGACAGTTTTGTGAATCAAAATCAAAGTAGATATTAGAAATTAATGAAAAGTGGAGCACAAAAACTGCATTGAAGTGAAGGAAAAAAGACTGCCATACAAATACGTACATTTTTTGTGCATATTTCGGCAGAAGTCAAGAACGTTTATTTTACATCTTTAAGTAGTATTAATTGCTTACTTGTACATAACAAATTTTGTATTAAATAAACGTCTAAATTATTAAATTAAATACATTTAATAACTCACTTTTTCCAAATTCGCCATAATAAATAAAACCCTTACAATTAGTCAACCATGAGCGCCATTATGAATTCAACTTTCGACAGTTTATAAAGTTAAATCTGATGAAAAATATAGCGTGATCCAGTGGCATAATGGCCTATAATTAGGGTCTTAAAAATATTTTTTAAAACCCACCTAGCCATTTATAAAGTTTGTAACAATAGTTTGCATACGGAATACAGAAATAAAAATTGAGATTACATGTTTTATAGGTGGTAGTTACGAACAAATGCGAAGTTTGAAGGAAATCAGGAGTACCATAACAGTGGTTCGCGAAAAAAGCTAAAAAATAAGGGGTGGAATCAGATTTAATTATTAGCTTACTGCGAGGTTACAATAATTACAATAGCGATTGTAATGTAAAAGGGAGCTTTTTGTTAATTTTTGGTCGCTAAATGCGAAATTGACCACAAAATTCAACAATAATTGTAATATTTTTGTGTTATGATTTTGTCAGGAAGAGCATGCTGAAGTACCGTGCGAGCAAAAATTATTTGCATCAAAGAGGGCTTGGATTAAAAAACGCAGGGCTTGGTTTAGATCACAATGATATGGGGACGCTATATCTAACCAAATCTAGGTTAAAATTTTGTCAAATTCATATATGACATGATATGTCGAACTAATGAGTAATAAAATAAGTAGACAAATACAAATTTATTTTTGTTGTTTACAAAATTAACAAAGTAAGAATATACAGAAAGAAAAAGAAAAATAATTACATAAATTGCCGAAATTGGCCACCGTCATGCTCCAAGCATTCGTTCATATTTTCGAAAGTGTTGACCAGCATCTCTGGAGAAATGTTACCACATTCTTGGATAATCCTTTCTTGTAATTGTTCTAAATTTGCAACTGGTGTTTTAAAAATAGTGTTCTTTAAATGAGGAAAAACGAAGTAATCCATAACCGTTAAACAAGGTGATCTAGGTGGGAATTCAATGTCTGATCGAAAACTGATCTAGTTAATAGTAGCTGAAGTAGTTAATAATTTCGGCGGCTGTATGGGCGGTTGAAACGTCCCGTCCTGTTAAAAATATCCAAAACGTAGTTCATCGTCAAGTAATTGCTCCACAAATGGATTTAAAATATTGTCTCTATACCGCTGTGCTGTAACTGTGCCATGGAAAAAAATAGGACCAACAATTTTTCATCGGGAAACAGCTAACCATCAGAGACCCATTTTTTGAGGGTGCAATGTGGACTCTACAATTTACATAACCGGAGAGGTGGAACCAGGCTTCATCCGAAAAAAATGTCAGGTCTGATAAATAATTTCTTTCCAATAAATTTTGGGTAAACCATTGAGAGTAATTCCTGCGTCTTTCAAAATCTGCGGCTTCTATTTCTTGGAATACTTGCACTTTATAAGGAAATAAATGTAGCTGCTTCTTAAGAATAGTCCTACATATGTTCCATAAGATATTCCCACTTCTTGGGACAGGCGTCTTATATAATTTGTTGGCGTATTTTGCATTATTTCACAAACGTTTGCAACAAGTTCTTCTGTTCTTACAGATGGTCTTCCTGCTCCTTTTTTGTGTTGTATAGAACCTGTTTCCCTAAACACAGCCACGGTCCTTTTCAGGCAATGATAAAAATCCCCAGCAATAAAAGCAACGTTAGGAAAATGTTCATGAAAATCGTCCATGCATAAACCCGGATTGTATTGCTACTAACTATTTACTCTAACCTCGTTTCGAAAATACGCTTCAACCATGAATGTTTTGTGCTGTTCCGTAAAGCCCATTGTGTGAATTGTTCAAGAAATTGGAAAAATTAGCGATGAATCAAATTACTTGTAACGACTGTCAAATATGACGGAATAACTGATTGATTCTTAATTCAGGTAGTTACTGAAACAATAAAATTTACGAGCCACTGGAACCAAACTTACAATAACCAGGAGCTATCCTCGTTTTCTACTTTGCAGGATAAAATGTGTGTTTGTGTTAATCTAAATAGTGTTATGGAAAAATTAGGATTTGCACATAACCCGGACTAAAATAAGTTTGAAAGCAGTTTTGCTTCATAATGGCAAAAAATACCCTCTATTCCTCTACATGCAGTTGGCATGGCTTCAGAGATCAATATATTTCAGGTTAAGTTAACGTACCTACTACATACTTCTTGTTGATCCTAAAAAAGTTCTGTTACCTCCATTAGGTACACATTAAACTGGGATTAATGAAAAAGTTCGTTAAAGCATCGATAAAGAAGGAGATGCATTTAAATACCTTAAACAAATTTTTCCTAAACTAAGTGATGCTCAGCTTAGAGAAGAAATATTTGTTGGATCATAAATTAGAAAAATACTAAGGTATCAACAGTTTGATCAAAAATTAAGTGATGTTGAATTTGCTGCGTGTAGTTCTTTTAAAATAATTGTTTCGGAGTTTTTAGGAAACAATAAAGCAGAAAGCAACAAAAAACTTGTAGAAGAACTAATTGAAAGCTACTGCAAAATGGGGTGTCGTAACTCTCTTAAAATACACTTCTTGTACTCCCATTAAAATTTTTCCCAGAAAATTTGGGAGCGGTTAGTGACGAACAAGGAGAAAGATTCCACCAAGACATACTAACAATGGAGCAACGCTACCAAGGCAGATGGGATTCAGCCATGATGGGGGATTATTGTAAGTTTCTTATGAGAGAAAGCGATCAGGAATATAAACGAAAGTCAGCATTTGCAAAAAAGTGTGTAAAAAGTATAAATTAACTTTGTCTTTTTTTATTTTAAATCAGGTCCCGCCCGCTCCTTTAACCGCAGCGACCTTTCCGGCGCGATGTCAAAGTTCACCATTTTGTCAAGAAATATATCGCATATTTATTAGGCTCCTTTTATACTGGGATTCTGAATCTCGGATTCCGGAATCTCGGCTTCACATTTAACGTTAGACGGGCGTCTTCTCGGAAACAGAATCGCGATTCTAAATTTCGGAATCGCACAAATTTCAGCCGCCCGGCTACGGGATTCGAATCGGCGACAGGTCTAGCATTGGTTTATATGTAAGGATTTTCACTGCGATTCTCGTTCAATAGCCTCTTGCTACCTTCATATTAAGGGTCGTTTCTGTTAGGTTTACGAATAAAGAATTCAATATGAATGTTTTAAAAATTCTTTTCGACACTGACAAGTTCATATCGTCAATACAGGCACGTCCAAGCTTATGGGATACTTCGGCAGAAGAGTATTCGAATAAAACAGGCACACTGGGTGAAAGTGGCTAAAGAAATTTTGTATTTAAGATATTGTGTAGCTCGTCAAAAGACCGAATTGACATTCTGAAACAGTTAAAAAATTTCTCAGAGTGTTATTCTCTTAAATTTTTATACAGTAAAACGTATCCTCTTGCTGTATTACGTTCGCTGATTATTGAATATACCCACTTTTTACGTTTCCTACGTTTCCTAAGTTTTTTCTTTTTTTTACACACCATCTGATAATAATATAGCAACAGTGCTTCTTCTACTGCATTCATTTTAACACTGAACAGAAGCGTGCGACCCTGGAATTAAACGCCTCTCCACAAAATTGCCGAAACCTTGCAAGATTAGAAAAGTATGCATTCCGAATCTCAAATCATGTGATATTCTGAATCCCAGATACTGAATCTCGCATTCTGAATCCCAGTATAAAAGGAGCCTTAACTCAATAACTCACTTCAGAATAAAAAAATTCTCGTTTTTTTCTACCTGTTATTTATACAGTCAGGACCTAAAGTCCGTCCCCCCCCCCTCTAACTTCTAAACCGTTCGGTATATTTTAATGAAATTTTGAACGATAATATTTGAGCAAGTCTTGCACTTTTTGACATACCAATGACAGCTTTAAATGTCAAGATGACAGCTGGGTCCGCTTTTTACATTTTTAAATTTCACATAAAATTATAATTATTTTTTATTAAATGCATTATTAGTCTATACTTCATAGTTTCCGAGATATTGACTCTCGAAAAATGACATTTTTGAACTTTGACAGCTTATAACCTTCTAACAGTACGTCTTAGAGCAAAACGGCTTACATGTCCCTATCTTCAATTTTTATTATCTTCCCAAAAAAATCAACTTCCGGTTAAACCGGATGTAACTCGAAAGCAGGAAATATAGTTGTCCCGAACGGTTTAGAAGTTAGAGGGGGGGGGGGACGGACTTTAGGTCCTCACTGTATTTTATAGTTTTTTTAGGATATAGGTATGTACCTACGCAGTGTTGTGAGAAGAAAAGGGATCAGCCTTTTATACAGGGTATATATAGGTACCGCTTACTTGATCAAGAATCGCTCGTTGCTGTCTGCGTCAGTTTAATTTTTTTTAAATCAAACAAATTGTATATATTTTTACGTTTTTAGGTTCCGCCGTCAATTCTGTACTTTAAAAATATCCTATACCTATCTTTAACTGTTTTGAAAATATTAGCAATTTTAACTCTATAGCCCAGCCCGTCCACCGACCTGGAAAAATTGTATGTAAGTATATATATACTCTCTTATTATGAACAGAATTTAGTGTGGAGCACCATCCTGAAGAAAACATAATGTTAATTTGGTAAATCAGGACGATTATGATCTGGAAATAGGGTGGCTAAAGCTAGGAAAAAAGATAATTTTGTAGGAAATTATATATTATAAAAAAATTTCTATGCAGTCATCTTCATCGTATTTGACGTAGTAAAAGCAGAAAAAAAAATGTTGACGTGTCCGAGTGATTCTTGATGAAGTAAGCGGCACGTACTCTATATAAAATGCTGATCCGTTCCTTTATTACCCCCCCCCCCCCGTATATAAAGTGAAACACCCTTACTTTCCCAAATGATGACATCAAAATACACATCCGCATTTTACCTTCTTTTGACTAAACCGCAATTGTGTTTAACTGTTTTGAAAATATTAGCAATTTTAACTCTATAGCCCGTCCACCGACATGGAAAAATTGTATGTAAGTATATATATACTCTCTTATTATGAACAGAATTTAGTGTGGAGCACCATCCTGAAGAAAACATAATGTTAATTTGGTAAATCAGGACGATTATGATCTGGAAATAGGGTGGCTAAAGCTAGGAAAAAAGATAATTTTGTAGGAAATTATATATTATAAAAAAATTTCTATGCAGTCATCTTCATCGTATTTGACGTAGTAAAAGCAGAAAAAAAAATGTTGACGTGTCCGAGTGATTCTTGATGAAGTAAGCGGCACGTACTCTATAAAAAATGCTGATCCGTTCCTTTATTACCCCCCCCCCCCCCCCCCCGTATATAAATTGAAACATCCTCACTTTCCCAAATGATGACATCAAAATACACATCCGCATTTTACCTTCTTTTGACTAAACCGCAATTGTGGGCCCGTACAATGGCGTTCGCCACAAAAGTTGTCACTTCCGGAAGTCCTAACTGAACCAGATACAATTCTTAACGATAATGTATCGATATTACGTTACAACTTTACAAAAAAGACGACAAAGGTCTTTACAGAAACTTTTGTCATTTTCCGATTATGAGGACGTTCGGGCCAAGTTGCCGACAGGAAGTGTCGTTAGATGTCCAGATTTTAATGATTATAAATTATTGTAACATTTGATTTTAGACTTAGTGCAAAATTTAAAGAATAAAACTTTTCAAGTGAATCAAATATACCGTTCGAGCAAAAATTATTTGCATCGAAGAGGGCTTGGATTAAAAAACGTAGAGCTTGGTTTGTTTAGATCACAATGATATGGGGACGATATATCTAACCAAATCAAAGTTAAAATTTTATCAAATTCATATTATGACATAATATGCTAAACTAATGAGTAATAAAATAAGTAGACAAATACAAATTTATTTTTGTCCTTTACAAAATTAACAAAGTAAGAATATACAGAAAGAAAAAAAAAATTACATAAATTGCTGAAATTGGCCACCGCAATGCTTTAAGTATAAATTCACACGTCTCTTAATATTTTCGAAAATGTTGACCAGCATCTCTGGAGAAATGTTACCACACTCGTCCATGCACAAACCCGGATTGTATTGCCACTCACCATTTACTCTAACCCCGTTTCGAAAATACGCTTCAACAATGAATGTTTTGTGCTGTTCCGTAAAGCCCATTTTGTGAATTGTTCAAGAAATTGGAAAAATTAGCGATGAATCAAATTACTTGTAACGACTGTCAAAGATGACGGAATAACTGATTGATTGTTAATTCAGGTAGTTACTGACATCCAACAGGTATTAAGCTCTACGGCTAAGCATTACGTCTTTAGATGCAAGGCCTTCTTTGATGCAAATAATTTTTGCTCGCACGGTATATTTTCCTCAGTGTCCCTTTAATTATTGCAACTTTATTTATCTAACGTAGGCAACGGCCAATCCAAAAAATTTAATTTTTTTCATAAAATTTTTATTAGCACGTTCTGCCTGAAAATTATCAGGGAAACATGAAATTATTCTAAACAGCTTAAGTATTAAGTATATTATGTAACCTATTTTTCTAAAAAAAAAAATGGTACCTTCGGTACGCCAATCACAAAACGTCTAACTCATTATACTTCTCAAGCTGCGTGGCTGCGAATACATTTTATAATTTCATATTATTTAAACTTTAATGTCGGATAACTTGCAGAGCAATGTTATAATTAAATTATTATAAATGCTGCATAAATTGCTACTGGAATATATTTTCTTCGTATACCTGAGATAGATACTTATAGTTTCATATAAAGGAATAAAATTTCTATAAAAATTATATACTAGGAAAGTGCTTATTTTCCAAATATTTTACATTTTAAATTGCAAATAATCGGTTAAAAAAACAGTAATTGCCATTGGATTCCTTTGCGTTTTGATCTTTTTTGAAAATATAGACCTCGTTTGCATATTTAAGCAAAGTAATGGCATTTAACGGCAAAACTACTCTTTTAATAAGTACCTAAAGGTATAGGTACGTACCTCATAAGGGAGTTTCCGTAATTGCATAGTACCTATACAGGGTGACCGGAAAAATAAAGTTAATCCGTTAACCATATTCGTTGAGCAAAAATATTATGACTTTTCTAATGCCATTTTTCATTTTTGACCCTTATGTTCGATATACAGGGCATCAAAGTTTGAAATTAAAAACTGATTTTTTTTTAATAATTCGAGTATCTATTTACTAACATATAATAATAATAAAAGTTTATTCAAATATTTTTTGACATTTAATGCTAATATAGGTATAATTTTTTTTGTATAAACTATCAATTCCGAACTCAGAAGTAAAATACTTGTTTTGAGTTAAATAATATAATATTTTTGTCAAGAATATATTTCATAATTCAGCCACAACTAGATTATAATATAAAAGGAATATAACAATATTTTATTGGTATATTTTATATCACTATAGTATACGAAGATATAATACGTTATGTAGGTATATAATATATATATTTATTTATTTATTTATTTTATTCATTATTTATTAATGACGTTCTTGAATATATCTCATGGATTAGATAATATCCAATTTTTAATTTTATTTTTATAATTATTTAACAACTTAATTATTATAATAATTGACTGTGGTAGCATATCAAAAATATATGGATTGATGTTTAAAAAATGTTTGTGTGCTATTGTTTTGTTTACTCTATTTTTATATGTAATAGTATTTTTATGACGAGTTTCATGTGTGTGATTAATATAATTTATTATATTTTTATGTTTAAAAATATATATTAACATGTTGTAAGAAAATATTTCTTTAATATTCATTTTTTCGCTATCTTTAAATAGTAAATCAGAAGAATATTGGTGGTCTTTTTTGTAAATAATTTTTAAAATGTATGTTTGAATATTTGTTTCAATATTATTAAGATAATTCTTATTTATGCCTTCCCATCCTAGTATTCCATAATTTAAATGGGTTTGTACTAAAGAATAATAAAGTATTTCTAATTCTTTTATATTTTAATATTGTTTAGGATGTTTAAATTTTGGTATAAGAATTCTTAGTTTTTTTATAATGTAGTCGCTATGTAAATCCCATTTCAAATGTTTATCAAAAATTATTCCTAGATATTTAATATTTTTACCTTCCTTTATGTTAATATTATTCATCACCTGTCCACTGTTGGATAAAGGCCTCTCCTTCTGTTTTCCATGCACCCCTGTCTTTTGCCAGCTGAAACCAGTGTCGTCCCACGTGTTGTTTAATGTCATCAAGCCATCGTTTTTGGGGTCTTCCCCTGCTTCGGTTAGTTTCTCTGGGCCTCCAATGAACGAGTTTTGCAGTCCATCGGTCACAGTCCTGTCTAGCTACATGTCCAACCCACTGCCATTTCATGCGTGCGATGCGCTCGATAATATCTGTTATCCTGGTGCTGTCTCGGATGTCATAATTTCTTATCCTTTGTCTAAAAGTTACTCCCAGCATTCTTCTCTCCATAGCTCTTTGCGATTTTCTTAATCTATCGGCGCTTTTTTCTGTCATAGTCGCAGTCTCCGCAGTCCATAAGTAGCCACAGGCAAAACGCAGGCGTCGTTCTTTTTAGACACATAGGGATGGTTTGGTTTTTGAAGATGTAATTTAGACGACCGAAAGCGCACCAAGATAGTCCAATTCTTCTTGTTATTTCTGTGGTCTGGTTTTCTTTTCCAAGCTTCAATGAGTGTCCAAGGTAGACATTTAATATTATTAATATTATTATTGCATATTATTGGACCAATATTTGAAAGTTTATTTTTGTATGAAGTAAATGGAATAAATGTATGTTGTTTTGTTATAATTTATAGTTGATAAGTTTTATATAAATTTCAAATTTGCTACATTGCTACACTGTAAAGAGTTGCATCTTTTGAGAAAAACAGAATAAAAACAATTGATGGAATTTACTAGCCACTGGAACCAAAGTTACAATGTTTAGGGACCGTAAAATGTATGTATTATTCTAAATAGTGTTATGGAAAAATTTAGAATTTGCACATAACCCGGACGAATGGCGTTGATTTATAGATTTGTCTAAAATAAGTTTAAAAGCAGTTCTGCTTCATAATGGCAACAAAAGACCCTCTATTCCTCTTGCACATGCAGTTGACATGAAGGAAACATACGAAAGTATGTCACTATACTTTGAAATGCAATAAGCTATATATATGTGGTGACCTAAAGTCATAGGACTATTACTAGGGTGGATTTACGAAGTATTGCTGTTTTCTTTGTCTTTGGGATAGTAGAGCAACAGAGAGTTAGAATAACTTAAGAAAATGTTATATGTTACCTCCATTACACATTAAACTGGGGTTAATGAAAAATGTCGTTAAAGCATTAGATAAAGAAGATGCGTTTAAATACCTTAAACAAATTTTTCCTAAAGTAAGTGATGCTATATAGGCTTAAGGAAGGAATATTTGTTGGACCATAGATTAGAAAAATACTAAGGGATCAACAGTTTAACAAAAATTAAGTGCGTGGAGTCAGTCGCATTTTTTTTTGTATTTGCTGACTATAGTGTTATTATTTTTAGAGGTTTGACGTATTTTGACGAGTAGGTCACGAATCTGAAAACGAAATTTGACGGAAACGCTTAATTTTCCAGATATTTGCATCTAATTATGCTTGAATCTACTGCTTTTTCTTCAGATTTTCACCTAAAAATATATTAGGGGACTTTGAGGCGTACTTCCCATGATGGCATACCACAGGTATCTTTGGAATAAACCGGCTTTGCGCCATCCCGCATAGTTAGACGGGTGCGCGATATTGAGTAATATTGACCGTTCAGTTGTGAGTGGAATTTCAGTCGTGACGGACGTTTTTATGTAAAGATATTTAATAGAACAGAAATGGTTAAGTGCCGAAGTAATATTAGCCTGTTTTTACACCAAAAATTTATTATGTTAGGTGCATTAAATTAGAATGCACGATTTTTTTCCGATAACTATAGGATATAGATGTTACTTTGCTATGATTATTTTAAACCTAAGTTGTGGTTTTAATTTTTTATAATTTATTTATTAGAAGTGTGACATATTCCTAAGATGGCAAATCCATTGATGGTTTCCAATAGGCGTCATAGATATTCATATAGGCGTCATATTTAAAACGGCGGTACTTTTACTTTTCTTTTAGATGTCACTATACTTATATGCTTTTTAAAGTTTTTTTATATGTCTTTAGATTGTACTTTCCTGATAATGTTATCATTATCTTTTTTAAAAGTTTTAAACATGTTCCCTAGAATGTAATATTTTATTTAAAGTTTTTTTTTTAAAGTTTTATGTGCTTGAAGTTTTTAACAATAAAAATGTGCAAACTGTAACAAAAATATTCCTTTTACTTTTATGCGTCCTTCAGATTTTTGTATTTTACTGGAGTATGCCATCATAGGCAATGCAGTTGCCTAGGATGGCATACTTGGTAATTTTTTTTTTTTTTACTTTTTTTTACCAAAAAAATTGTTTTTGTATAGGTATTTTAAAAGTTTTATTTATGAATATTTAAGTAGTAACGAATATTTTAACATGGTTAAATGGGTTAAAACCATTGAACTAAAAAATATATTAGGTGGTAAAAAAAAGGTGCCATCATAGGCGGCCTTCCCCTACACCACACTACTTAAAGTCGCCACAGTGGTTCTTTTCCCGTGCGTCATCACTTTTACGTCATCAAAATCGTATGAATCAAATCAAAATTACGAGACGAAAAAAGTCAAAACTAAGTTAAGTTCATAAAATGGACGTGCCTGCCTACCGTTTGACGTACCTACATAATATCACGAAAAATTATTAATTATTTTAAGTTTTGCCCGGCATTCTCTATTATCTAAAAGAAATTGACAAACAAATGTTTATACATTTAATACTATTTTTAAAGCTTAAAATCTACAAAAGTTTGGTGTTTTATTGACTATTAAAATCGCAAAAGTCAAATTTTTAATATCCTTTTATTTAAGGGAATTTAGCCACTGCCGTAAACGTTTCAAAGAACTTTCACGGTTAGAATATTTAAAATAAATAAATTAGTTATTATAAAAATCCATAAATACTTACCGCCAAAACAGATGGTGGGTATAACTACCTCTAAAAAGAACTATTTTTAGAAACAGGAACAGTTCTAAGGCACAGAGATTTACAAAATACGAATTAGATTGGCAGATCAAAATAAGGTTGACAATGACGTTCTAAAATACAACGGTTGTCAACTAAACAAATAAAGAAAGTAATTAACTGACGTTTATAGTTTTATCCTTGTCTAGCACGTTATATTATTGCTGAATTTTGGAGACGTTCTTTTATGCTTTTATTCAAACTTGTTACTGTAATAAACAAGGATGCAGAGTTATTAACCACGTCGAGTCCTGATCGTTGATTGATGACGCACGGGCAAAGATCCACTGTGGCAACTTTACTACACCCTTGTTTCCAAAATGTTACAAAAACAGACATATAGATAATAAAGGAGAAACAGCAATAATTATCCCTCATCTAGAAACTCCTCGACTAGGTTAGCATGTTTGTTTTGAAGTGAAATGTGGAACGAAAATTTGAATTAAACAAATAAAAGTGGGCTTTGCAATGTTTTTTTGATGTCCCTTGAAATTGGCATCCATTTTTGCCTTGTAAAAACCATCGATTTAGAAAAAAATGCAAATATGTAGCTTGTCATTAAGGATATATATATATAGTTAAATCAAAAGAATTTCCGTTGCACGTCACAGTGGCGTAGATAGCTTTTCATTCTGGGGGGGGTCTTGGGCTATTTCCCCGCTGGAGGCGCACCGCCGAAGGCGAAAAATTTTTGGGGTGCCACGCCCTAAAATTTTGTTTTGAGCTCTTAAAATGTAGCTTTAAAGTATCAATTCAACAAAGTTTTCCCTGTTATTTTGAAATGGATAGATTTTTTAAAAAAATATACCTATTTCTTATACAGTGTCACCAGTAAAGTCCGCATCATATGGGATTTTTTTAAATTAATATCTTTATTCGAAATTTGACTTTGGCATCAAGTTCTGCTTCGATAGAGATGAAAATTAAGCAAAAAAATAGTAGTCACGTGATTCGCATTATCTGTAAAATTTTAATTTTTTCCAAAAAATAATTAAAATTTGTCTGAGAGTGATACACCTTAATATTAAGACAAAAAAAGAACACAGTGTCATCAGTAAAGTGTTCATTAAGAGGAAAATTAATTTTAGTTTAACTTAACGAAAAGTTTATCTATTTTTAACGATTTAATTTAAAACCCCTTTATTTCATTTTTTATTTTCTTACTTTCAGACACAAACTACGTTTTCAAAAATACTTATTTTATGAAGTTACCTAATACAGGGTCAAAAACAAATGAACTTTGCATCACATGCGACCAAAATTTAATGGCCCAATTTTGATTTTGTAGAAAAACACACATTTAGTATGGCGCTACTTTAAAGAAAATATATCTGAAATAAAGCATTGTCAAAACTAAGAAGTTTTATGTAGGTTGCGTTAAGTCTTATTTTGCAAAAGTGGTGCAACTTACAAAATATAGGTAAAAAATCAAAATTATCTTATCCAGCTGAAATTTTGCATGAGGGCTAGAAACTGCATTTAAAAAAACTTTTTCTAATAACTTTTTTCGATACTTTCAGAAATAACCCCACTTTTGAATTATTTTTTGGAAAAAATTAAAATTTGACAGATAATGCGAACCACGTGACTACTATTTTTTTGCTTAATTTTCATCTCCATCGAAGCAGAACTTGATGCCGAAGTCAAATTTCGAATAAAGCTATTAATAAAAAAAAATCCCATATGATGCGGACTTTACTGGTGACACTGTATAACGTAACGCGAACGTTTTGACGTTTTTATTTTGATAAGCGCTAATGGAATTAAATGGAGATAATTTTCTTTTTTTCAACAATCCTTTTTCCTTGTGGCTTTGAATATGTTGATTGTAATTGTTTAACTTACGTATCGTGATATTGTCTTACTATCTCTGGGGGGGGGTCCAGACCCCCTGGACCCCCCCCATATCTACGCCACTGGCACGTCATACCTTCGAATATCAGCAGTGTTGCCAGTTTGTAATCAAAATACCCCTGTAGACCTTAACATTTAACTTTAAACTTACTTCTCTAAACTGCTGTCAAGGACCATTGTTTTTACATTCTTCATCAAAATAGCTTATTAGAAAAGCAATTAGCTCTTTGCACCGGCTATTTAAATGCTTCGGCATTTTTCAATAAAGGTAAACAACGTAATCCACAGAAATGTGTATGTATCCCTTTGTTGTTCTTAAAAGAACAGTTTTTAATCCTATTTATAAAAGGATTTGCAGTTTTAGTTAAAAACGACCTAAATAAACTCACGAAAACACGAAATGAAAACAATAAACGTCAATCAAAATTCGCCAAGAAAAAAACTGGCATCACCGATGCGTTGACAATTCTGTTGCCAACTGTTAGCCCAAAAAATTCGAACGATATTAATTTTTAAAAGGTTAAATTCAAAAAAACATTTCCTTTAAGCGGCTTAGTATCAAAGAAGAATACATTAAGTTTCTATTACATTCAATATCGCATGAAATTTATATATTTTTTGCCCAAATTTAACTTTCTTATGTTTCCTGACCGATTTTCAATTATCAGCTGATTGATGACGTGCAACGGAAATTCTTTTGATTTAACTTTATATATACTTAAATCAAAAGAATTTCCGTTGCACGTCATCAATCAGCTGATAATTGCAAATCGGTCAGGAAACATAAGAAAATTAAATTTGGCCAAAAAATATATAAATTTCATGCGATATTGAATGTAAAAGAAACTTAATGTATTCTTCTTTGATACTAAGCCGCTTAAAGGAGATGTTTTTTTTAAATTTAACCTTTTAAAAATTAATATCATTTGAATTTTTTGGGCTGACAGTTGGCAACAGAAGTGTCAACGCATCGGTGATGCCAGTTTATTTCTTGGCAAATTTTGATTGACGTTTATTGTTTCCATTTCGTGTTTTCGTGAGTTTATTTAAGTCGTTTTTAACTAAAACTGCAAATCCTTTTATAAATAGGATTAAAAACTGATCTTTTAAGAACAACAAAGGGATTCATACACATTTCTGTTGATTACGTTGTTTACCTTTATTGAAAAATGCCGAAGCATTTCCTTACTGGGGTATTTTGATTACAAACTGGCAACACTGCTGATACTCGAAGGTATGACGTGCAACGGAAATTCTTTTGATTTAACTTTAGGTATACTTAAATTAAAAGAATTTCCGTTGCACGTCATCAATCAGCTGATAGTTGAAAATTGGTAAGGAAACATAAGAACATTAAATTTGGGCAAAAAATGTATAAATTTCATGCGATATTGAATGTAAAAGAAACTTAATGTATTCTTCTTTGATACTAAGCCGCTTAAAGGGGATGTTTTTTAAATTTAACCTTTTAAAAATTAATATCATTTGAATTTTTTGGGCTGACAGTTGGCAACAGAAGTGTCAACGCATCGGTGATGTCAGTTTATTTCTTGGCGAATTTTGATTGACGTTTATTGTTTTCATTTCGTGTTTTCGTGAGTTTATTTAAGTCGTTTTTAACTAAAACTGCAAATCCTTTTCTAAATAGGATTAAAAACTGATCTTTTAAGAACAACAAAGGGATTCATACACATTTCTGTTGATTACGTTGTTTACCTTTATTGAAAAATGCCGAAGCATTTCCTTACTGGGGTATTTTAATTACAAACTGGCAACACTGCTGATACTCGAAGGTATGACGTGCAACGGAAATTCTTTTAATTTAACTATACCTACCTACTTTTTATTTGTTGGTTAATCCTGATATGCAACATAATTTTGTTGTGTTGGAGAACCGAAAGTTATACTTATTTGGTTAAAAATAATCCCAAAAAAGGGAAACATCAGGGGAAATACTACGACATTGCATGAAACTTAACCACTTCTTTGATTTATTTTCTTAAAATATTATAACAGCGGAAGAAAAGAGTTAAAAAACGGCGGAAACCTCTCTTAAAATATTTTTTTAATCTACGATTTTTCCAATACGTTTTTAATGCCACCCTGTAAATCACCTTTGTTTGGCTAGTTTGGCATCACCCCGGTATCATCAATAAATTTAGCCGAGTTTCAAACCATCTGTCGTCTGTCGTTCATCTTGGAACTGTCACTTAACCTCCAAGTTTGTGTTGACTAGTGAAATCCACGTTTTGTTTTTAAAACGCCGGGTTTTAAACTGCCCTACATATATTAAAAGTAAGTAGAATTATCTCTTAATTAAGTAGATTTCAAATTAGCAGGAAAAAACTTACCAGTTTGTTAAAATGCACGCATGAAGGGTAACAGTATGTTTCGAGGTTAGAACTTTATTATCTGGTTTTTGGAGGCTTTGCTTAAACATTTCGCAGTCCCATTATCTGTTGTTGGTATTAGAATTTGTATTCTTTTTATATAAATAAAAAACTGCATGATATTTCTTAGCTATTTTAAAATTTTCTACAAAAGGTTTGGTGCTCAAAAGTTTTTTTTATAGATTTAGAACAGGCAGCGCCATCTGTAAGTCAGTAGCCGAAACGAATAAAGCGTAGGCTAGAATAGCTAGATTGGCGAATAACCAAATACGGGAGTGCACCCATGTCTCAGTGGCGTGCACGGCAAATGCCTGACAAAAAATACATTCTCGCTAAACTTATTTTAATGCACCAAACAATTTTATTGATTAAATCGGTAAAATTGTAAAATACATGTTTGCGATATGCAGCCTAGGGGCTGTGGTATGTTAAATTATATTAATAAAGAGCAAAGGAATTACTGGTAAATTCAAAATTGAAGGGTTTGCACCGCTTCGTTGTTATTAGGCCCGTTTTTATGCAGGTCGGACTGGTAAAAAAGCGCACTGTACAATTTTGATATCAGATTGAAAATTGCTATTTTGTGGAAATTAAGTTGCAGACTATAATTTGTATTATTATCGGGAATGTATGGCAGAAATTTGAATACTGCAAAATTTTACCTATTTTTAGATTTTTTAAGATGGTCGTATCGTACTTTTAACGGTATTTCACCACTCCCTCTTGTCGTGCGCTTACTTTTCGTTCTACTTGTCTGATTAAAGGGAGAGGGATATAAAAATATTTATTTGTAAATGAAAAAAACAAGGTTTACCTTCGCATTCGCCATCTGTTAAATTTTGTAAGGGAGTCTTAATATTTTGTAAAGATATAGCGTATGTTGTTATTTATAAAATAAAATATTGACAGACCCGTACCTACCAAAATAAGTATGTGAAAACATTATAAAACTAAAGGAAAAGAAGAAAAGAACATTAATTTTTTAGTATTTATTTACAAAAAGCAAAAATAGGTATTTATGTATTTATTATACAAGGAAAAAAGTGATACATTTTTGGCGAAGTGTAAGCTTTGTGGTGCACGTCTAATTAAAACACGATATTGGAAACCCTTTTTGTATTGTTACTTTTGTGGAAATTTTATATCTGGATATACAGGGTGTTAATTAATGTCATGCAGATATTTCAGGAGGTGATAGTACTCGTCAAAATAAGAAAAGAATGCAATTATATGCATGGTCTAAAACGCGTTATTTTCGTTATACAGGGTGGCAAAGTTTTAATTTTTTTTCTCGTATTTTGCGTTTTCTCTCTTATATCCTGCGATAATTGTTTCAAATTTAGAACATCAACCCTTTTTTTAAATCTAAAGTATCAAAATTGTTGGTGGCAGTATACAGGGTGTTACATTTTCTTGAATCGGCTACAATTTTATCTTTCAGAACTTTTTTTTTGGCTCCCTGTATGAATTCCGGTATGAAATTTGAACTCTCTGTTCCTTTGTTTAACGTTCTGGTCTCTTGCACTATCCTTGTATCTGTGGCCGTTTTCGATTTATTTGCAAAAATAGCCATCGATGGAAATTAAGTATAGGCGAAATAACGCAATAATAAATATGAGAAAAAAAATAGTAAGCCGGGATAGGCAATTGTTAATTCTGTTTATTGTCCTTGTGACATTTTGCAAAAAAAAATTTTTGTTTGACGTTTCCGGAGTAGTTTTCAACTGGTTAATGATGGTTGAATTCACAAATCAAGAATATGCAGAGATGCATTAAAATTTAATCTATGGATAAAATTGTAGCCGATTCAAGAAAATGTAACACCCTGTATACTGCGACCGGCAATTTTGATACTTAATTGTAGAGATTTAAAAAAAGGGTTGATGTTGCAAATTTGAAACAATTATCGCAGAATATAAGAGAGAAAACGCAAAATACGAGAAAAAAATTGAAACTTTGCCAACCTGTATAACGAAAATAACGCGTTTTAGACCATGCATATATTTGCATTTTTTTCTTATTTTGACGAGTACTATCACCCTCTGGAATATCTGCATGACATTAATTAACACCCTGTATACAGGGTGTCCGGGAAAATGTGGGAAATCTCCCGGATATGAAAAAAACACGTGAAAAGAATACTACAAGTTCATATAAACTTCTTTCGTATCGGCCTCCTCTTCGGAGATATGGGCTTCCAAAGCGCTCCCATGGAATTAAGTTTTTGACACATAATTATTAAACCAACAGGTATATTTCAATTTTTTTTTTCATATGATCTATACCAGGTAAGACTTTTCAAATTACTATCCCAGAAAGTGTTGCGAATTACTCACAGCTGCAGGGACGGACTAGCTGTGACACTAATGTGCCCATTGTTTTTACGCCCTGTATGATAAAAACTTTGGACAACGTTTTTTACATACCTTTAACTATTGACTAAAAATTAAGTACTCTTCATTCATGTCGCTAATCCTAACCGTTTACGGAAAAACGTCATTTTATTGCGATCATGTATTAATATTAAGCAGACATTTATAATTTATAGGAACAAAGATGTATCTTTTATTGAAATACGCTAAATATACATGATGTAAATATGTTAAAAATAACGTTTTTCCGAAAACGGTTAGGATTAGCGACATGAATGAAGAGTAGGTACTTAATTTTTAGTCAATAGTTAAAGGTATGTAAAAAACGTTGTTAGTTTTTATCATACAGGGCGTAAAAACAATGGGCACATTAGTGTCACAGCTAGTCCTTCCCTGCAGCTGTGAGTAATTCGCAACACTTTCTGGCAGGGTTGGTTGAATTCGTCCAAGTGGACATAATTGGACGATTTTGTCCAATTATGTCCGTCCGGACAAAATCAATTGTTCTGGACAAAATGGACAAAATTGTACAAAATCAATTAAACACATATAAAATTAAAAAAACTTTATTATATTAGGATTAGGGTGTCAAACAAAAGTTAAACAACAATAACGGGATACCGTCGGATCATCGTGCCGTCGGATGACGGACGCATGAAAATTCACCTTAAGGTGGGAGTATCAACATGCTGGCCAACCTATAACCTATTTCGCGTAGATTTATTTATGTTTTCTAGCTTTTACACAAAATTTAAATAAAATCAGTATCGACTTGATATTCTTTAGGTAATAATTGACAGATTTAATAAATATCAAGGAATTTCATAACTTGTTTTAGGAGAATTGTATAGCGAAAAATATCGGGTAAGATTTTTTTTAACATTATTATGTCATTGTCACTCATTGTTCTTTCACTATACAATTCTTCCAAAATTAGCAATGAAATAAATTGATATTTTTGTAATATATCAGATACTACCTAAATAATGTACCGGCGATATTGATTTTCTTTAAATGTGAGTTATTAAAATAAAAAACTCAAAAAATCAACGCGAAATAGGTTATAGGCTGGCAATAGATTGAATGACGTTGAGAATTCAACCTTAAGGCCCCATAATGAAATAACAAATAGCCATTTTTCTGGAATTTTCAATTTGGTATTTATTGTTTATATAATACACAATACAAACGTGTATTTTGGGTTGCCTAAATCAACAAATTTAATAAAATGTAATGAAATTTGATTTTGTCCAATATTGTCCGATTTTGTCCGTTTTTGTCCAATTTTGTCCATGTCCTGGACAAAATCAAAAAAAGTGGACAAAATCACAACCCTGCTTTCTGGTATAGTAATTTGAAGGGTCTTTCCTGGTATAGATCATATGAAAAAAAAAATTGAAATATACCTGTTGGTTTAATAATAATTATGTGTCAAAAACTTAATTCCATGGGAGCACTTTGGTAGCCCATATCTCCGAAGAGGAGGCCGATACGAAAGATGTTTATAAGTATTCTTTTCACGTGTTTTTTTCATATCCGGAAGATTCCCCACATTTTCCCGGACACCCTGTATAGAGTGTCCCGTAACTAAGGGGCTATATAGCAACAGGAGATAGTGGACTTGAAAATATGTCCTTAATTTTATTTCTTATACGGTTAAAGAGATATATCCAAGTAAATATTTACTTTATAAAATTGGCGATTATTTGATGTTAAGCGGATATGAATCAAATAGGGTGTAGTTATGTTTTTGCGCGCAGACGCAGGATTCCATACCTAATCAGTTTTAAGATACCTTCTAGAGAACGTTAGCTAGGTACTTATTATGAGTTTGATAAATTATCGCATATATTTTTTGTCTCTCACATTTCTGACCGCTTTACCTCAAATTATGGAAAAGGGATCTTTTACGTAAAAAAAGTTGTACTTCATTAATCTCGACTTTTCCAATAGTTTTTGAGATAATTGCGTTTAAATGCTAGATGACAAGAAACATTTAAATAAACACCTTTCTTAACGAAACATATTTAGTGAAAATTAGCCGTGCGTTCTTAACCATAAATGGCATCTTTTCAAGTCTACTATCTCCTGTTGCTGTATTTGCCCCTTAGTTATGACACATCCTGTATATAACGATAAGTAAATGGTTTAACTAGGCACTTTATGGATTTGATAATAGATGAGTCAACCAAAAGTGTGTTTGTTCTCACTATTAAACTTAAATAATAAATACCAAGAAAATCTGTTTCTGAAATACATATACAGGGTGTTCTCAAAGTTGAGTCATTTATTTTACCAGGTTGTAGAACTCGTAAAAATAAGTAATTGTACCAAAAATCATTTATATAAAAGTTGCAGAATAAAGAAGTTATTAACAATTGAAAAAATGTAAAATTTAAGAACTGTAAGACCTGCTTTTTGGATATTCTCGACCACTGCGTTATGAATGTTTTGTTTACTGGCGATAAGGTATGCCCTTTTTTTTGTAGGATACAAATTACTTATCATTCATTCATTTTACGGGTTTTAGTGCGAATTTCGATTTGACCAGTGCTAAATAATTTGCTAAAGTGCGTGATATTTTTGATTTTTGGGCATTTTGTGCGATAAAAATGGCGCAAGTTTATGAAAACAATGAACTAGTGGACATAATATTAACTTACGGGGAGTGCCAACAAAATGCAACCGCCGCATGTCGTTTGTACGCGGAAAGGTTTCCTTTAAGAAATCGTCCGGCTCCGCGGATGTTTGTAAATTTAGTTACAAGACTTCGCGACACAGGCTACTTAAAGGAACAACGAGGTAGTCACGCTGGAAGACCTCCTCCACGCGAAATGGTATATATTGAGGAGGACATTTTAGGAATTGTCGAAAACGACCCAACAACGTCCACTAGGTCAGTAGCAGCTCAAGTTGGAACTGCTCATAGCAAAGTGAGGAAGACTATACGACAAGAACAACTTTATCCCTACCATTATCAACGGGTACAAGCGTTACAACCCGAAGATGGTCCTAGAAGAGTTGAAGTTTTTCAGTGGCTATTAAATCAATACAACAGAAATGAAAATTTTACCAAATTTATTTTGGCTACTGACGAGGCCACATTTACAAGAAATGGAGTTACAAATTTTCACAACAACCATATTTGGGCAGTGGAAAATCCGCATGCTGTGAAAAGAACCCATTTTCAGGACAGATTTTCAGTAAATGTTTGGGCTGGCGTAGTAAATGGCATGCTTATTGGGCCTTACTTTTTTCCAGCTCGACTGACAGGTGACATTTATTTAGACTTTCTTCAAAACACTCTGCCACAATTATTAGAAGATGTTCCTTTAAATGTGAGACAGAATATGTGGCTTTTACATGATGGAGCACCGCCACATTTTAGACGAGAAGTTAGGGAACATTTAAATAAAGAGTTTCCTAATAGATGGATAGGGCGCAATGGCTACATTTCTTGGCCTGCACGCTCTCCGGATCTAACGCCCTGCGATTTTTTTCTGTGGGGCTATTTAAAACAGTTGGTTTATCACGATGCAGAGGTAAATACTGTGCAAGAACTACAACAGCGCATCAGAAACGCTTGTGATGTTGTTCGTGGACACCCGGATTTTATTTTTGAAGCGTGTAGTCACTCATGGATACGCCGAGCAAGACTTTGTGCAAACCGAACAAATGGTGATAATTTTGAACAATTTTTGTAACATCGGGATGCATTTTGCCGGTGAGTAATGAATTATTGTGAGTTGCAATAAAAATAAAACGCAGTGGTCGAGAATACCAAAGAGCAGGTCTTAAGTTTCTAAATTTAAAATTTTTCCAATTGTTAATGACTTCTTTATTCTGCAACTTTTATATAAATGATTTTTGGTACAATTACTTATTTTTACGAGTTCTACAACCTGGTAAAATAAATGACTCAACTTTGAGAACACCCTGTATAAAATCCAAAAGTAAAATGTTTTAAACACACACTACACAGAAAACAGTCACAGAAACACTTAAAAAACACCAAAATCGGAAGAAAATAATATGACGCAACTTGACGCGTGAGCTTGCTACGGCCCACTGCTGATCTGGGAACTTTAACGGACGAAACCAGATCAGCTGTTAATGTCAAATGTCGTTGTTTTCTGTCGAAACGCTTTGTTTTAAGAAAAAGTTAACTATGTTAAAATTGTCTATAGTTGTCTTATAAAATTGCAAAAAAACTGCACGGATTCTGTTTGTAAATAATGTTTTTTTTTCAGAATGCCTCCGAAAAAAGTACAAGAACCCGAGAGGAAGCCCATGATTGGTCGTGTCGGTACCAACTTAAAAGTTGGTATCGTCGGAGTTCCCAATGTTGGTAAATCGACGTTTTTTAATGTGCTGACGAAAAGTTCCGCGGCCGCAGAAAACTTTCCCTTTTGCACCATCGATCCTAATGAAAATAAGTATTTGACAAGTTTAGTATAATATCCAGAGGGTTTGTTTGAAAGGTGGTAGACAATGAAGTATTATCAAAAATTTACCTTGCCGGACTTCTATTGTCTTTATTTTGTTACTTTATATTTATATTTTTATTTTATTAGTATTTTTCTAGATTTAGCAAAAGCCTTTGATACAGTTAGCCATAATTTACTGTTAAAAAAGTTTGAAAATACTGGATTCAGAGGAAAGCAATTAGAATTAATTAAAAATTATCTGAAAAATAGACCGACTGATGTTCAAATAGATAAAGAAAAAAGCTATCCAAAAAAAGTATGGTGTTCCTCAAGGAACAATTTAAGGACCATTATTTTTTAATATTTATATTAACGACTTATTTAGTATAAATTGCGATGGACAAATTCATAGTTTTGCAGATGATAGTACAATTTTTTATACCAATGCAAATTGGGATACCTTAAATAATAAAATTAAAAAAGATAAACAATTAATTTTAATAAAACAAATTCTGTTCCTTTTACTTTAAACCTAAATAACCTAGCACGAAATATGAATAGTATTCAAATAAATGAAGACATTAAAATTTTTAAAGTTAAATAAAATATTTAGGAATTATTTTTTACAGTAATTTAAATTGGAATTTTAACTTAGAATACCTACTTAATTAAAAAATTAAGAAGTTTACTACCGATTTTTAAAAACCTACTTAATTAAAAAATTAAGAAGTTTACTACCGATTTTTAAAAACATAAAAAAATTTTAAATGGAAGACATGGAAATATTATATTACGAGTTTAGTTAAAAAATTAGAAATATTACAAATAGGTTTCTAAAAATTATATTCAATAAAGATTATCTTTATCCTTCAAAATAATTATATTCAGGAACAAAAAAGTTTAACCTAAGACAACTTTACATTTATAACATCTTAATATATCTATATATTTAAAAATAAAAACCTTATACAATTTAAAAACCATAATCATAATACACGTCATAAAAATGAAATAACCATAAAACCTAAAATAAATATTATTTAAACGGTTATTTACCAACAAAAATTAAAAAATTAATTTCATTAAAAGAATTTAAAGTCGAAATAAAAACCGACAATTTGAAAATATTTTTTTAAAAATGTTCTAAGTACCTAGGTATGTAATATTTTTTACTTAAAAATTATAAATTAATAATTTTATTATAGGTAATATATTTCTTTAAAAAAGCTGCGTTTATACTATAAATTAACATTTTTACTTTAAAACTTGATTTTTAATGCATATTTATGATTTATGATTTTACATACTAAAACAAAAATAAGATTTGTCCCTTACAAGCTCAGCTTCGGGGGATTGAAAAATAAATTTATAGAAGACAACATAAACATATTTATTATATTATTAAATTTTAAATAAACTTATTATTATTATTATTATTACTTAACTAAACGTTTTGGTTAGATAGTATCTCTAACCGTCGTTTTCAAGTGTAAACTAAATTATAATTTTACGGAAGTAGTCCAATCTCAGAGTGGAGCTATGAAAATATGGGAAAAGAAACTCAGAGTCATCTCCACAAATAATATATGAAAATTCAATTTATTGGGGTGTACATGTTTCGGTACTAGAAAGTACCATCATCAGCACCGAAGTACCCAAGTGCCATTTTCACGAAGGAATGTAAATAAAAATTAAAAACAACAATGTTTACTATGTACGGGAAAGAAAGGAGGAAACTCCTTTCGAATTTTAATACCGATTTTTAATTTTTTAACACTTTTTATAATTTTTTTAACTTTGTTTTCGTCCAAGTATACAATATGTTCTTTGTCCTTTTTAGGTTTTTAATATTTGTTTACATTCCTTCGTGTAAGTGGCACTTGGGTGCTGATGATGGTACTTTCTAGTACCGAAACATGTACACCCCAATAAATTGACTTCATATATTATTTGTGGCGATGACTGAGTTTCTTTTCCCATAAATTATAATTGTAAGGCTAGAGCCTAGTTGCCTAGCCTTATCCGGGTTGTGTTTATGTCATATAAAACTTGTTTAAGTTTTATATTTATAGAAAAAAGAAAAGCACAAAGTCTTTCTCCACAATTTTTTTATTAGAAAAACTAGGCGAACCTGGAATAATTCATAATAATACAAATCGACATGTTTCGAGTGTAGAAACACTCATCATCAAGAAAACAAAGTGAAAGGTATAATGCTGATGTTGTTAGCAATAGAGAAAATAATAGTGGGATTGAGCCGTAATGGAGCTTTTAAAGGTAAACAAGAGGTGTAAAATTGAATAGTCAAAAGGCCGACAATCAAGACTTCAGCATACTGAAAAGTGAAAAGTCAAGGGTTGGTGCAAAGGCACTGTCCTGTGCAGAAAAATGAGGAGAGCGAAAGAAAAATTAAGGAGTTTTAAAAAGACTTATCTGTGAAAATCATTATTAAGTAGTGAAAAATCTTGAATTATATTCAGCTTTGTCAGAGACATGTGAAAGTATTGAAGTAAGATGGAAAGATAAGAAAAAAAAGTTGTTCGTAAAAGTCGAAGCATTATTTCGCTTAAAGTAAAATACTGTTGGGGTACCAGGCTTTTTACGGCCCAGTTACCCCGGCAAGAGTCAAAACATACACACTTAGTGCACAATTAATATTTTTGTTCTTTTCTTTCCTTCAATACATGTCTCTGACAAAGATGAATATAATTCAAGATTTTTCACTACTTAATAATGATTTTCACAGATAAGTCTTTTTAAAACTCCTTAATTTTTCTTTCGCTCTCCTCATTTTTGTGCACAGGACAGTGCCTTTGCACCAACCCTTGACTTTTCACTTTTCAGTATGCTGAAGTCTTGATTGTCGGCCTTTTGACTATTCAATTTTACACCTCTTGTACACCATTAAAAGCTCCATTATGGCTCAATCCACTATTATTTTCTCTATTGCTAACAACATCGGCATTATACCTTTCATTTTGTTTTTCTTATGATGAGTGTTTCTACACTCGAAACATGTCGATTTGTATTATTATGAATTATTCTAGGTTTGCCTAGTTTTTCTAATAATAATTGTGGAGAAAGACTTTGTGCTTTTCTTTTGTCTATATCATTTAACTCCACTTTGAGTATGGACTACTTCTTTAAAATTTTATATTTATGTTGTAGTTAAATAGCTATTTTTTACGACTCCTACATAATAATATATAAGGAGGTAGGTTGGAGATTACCACTATTTTCACTCCGAACGAAAATATCTACCTAAGATAGGATCCCAACGGGCCTAGACTTAGGATTCTTCTAAAGGTGGTTGATTAGCCACCATTTTTCCAAATGGCTGCCTAGTCGACTAGTCTTGCCTATGGAGGACTTGAGGTAGGAGGCCAAACGCAATGCATTGGATTCGGTCCCAAATTAGCATCGGTAATTCAGCTTTACGAGTTGCCATAAGATGGCGCTCGTGTTCGAAGTGGGCTATCAAATAAATGGTTTCTTATGGACGCTATAACTATTTTTATTTAAATTAGTTCTTTAAGGAAAAAATAAGGACTTTTATATGAATTTACAGTTACTTTGTTATACTTATTAGAAAACTCGGCCTGTATAAAGTTCCAACGATGCTTCGTTTTTAAATTACAGGAACATTCTAGCTAGAGGGTTCTACCTTTGGAGCTGGAAATAGACTTATTTGGCTGCGTTTCCTCTCTGAAGAAGATCCTGTCTTACACCCCGACACAAAGCAAACTCTACTTTTATAAATTGTACCATTATTCATTATAAATATGGAAATTAATTACAATACAACGTTATTTGTCTTGTCTTGCCTTCAAACGTTATTTGTTATTTCAAAAAATAAAATGTCAATTGTCAAAAGTAAAAGTTAAAAACTATGGAGGATCTAGTGTTCCATATTAAAAACGAAGAAGAAGAAGACAACATCAGCCCACTTCGGACGCGAGAGCCATCTATCGGCCAATAGCGAACTAACCAAAAAACCGGGACAGAATTTGAAAATGCTGCCATTGTCTATCGGCCTCCTACCCTATAGTTCTCCATAGTCTTGCCACATATTCATATTTTTGCCCGTGGGGACTCGATCTAAGTGTACTCCGCCGTTCGAGTATTAGCCGAGTTCCTTGTTAGTTTAAATAGGAAAGGGCAGCATAAATTTTTCCTGCCCCTTGCCGCGGTTAAATATGCCCCTTCTCTATATTTCTCAGACGATTATACGAAGTTGTTCGCGAAGCGTTCCTTTAGCAACTGTTTTTGTATTTTTCTATTTCACGTTCATAATAAGCTCAGTACGCGTATCGTAATAAAGCTATTTCGATACGCGTTTTTTCTTTATTTGATGTTGGTAACATTTAAATGTTTTATTTCATTGACTTGCGCGGCCTTTGTGATTTACGAGAAAACCCATTTTTTGCAGAGGAAAAATAGCTTCATAACTTACTTTTTTATTCTGTGTGGATAACAGTCATGTATGTTGGTTGCATAAATCTATAAATCAATATTTTGTAGATGCTTCAAGCTATCAGTTTCGGCCAAATCCTATCTAAAATTCAATCTACTAACCTTCCAATGTCGATTTTAACTTTAACTTTATTTGAATTTTCCATCTTCCCTATACTAAATTGCAATGCCGTGACGTAAAATCACGTCTTTTGAAATTCAAAAAAAAGTAGCAGAATCTCCCGAATTTCCGAACGCTCCGAATGTACAAGGATCACACAACGTATTCCGTCCTATTTCAAATCTCATATCGCTAAAATAACTTTAGAATCTCGTGGTGAAAATGGGTCAATAAATCAAAAAATGACAGTTTGCAAAATAATTTTTGTTGTCCGGAGGCTACTATGATAAAAAATAGTATTACAAACATAAAATTTAGACATAAAAATTTACAAAATTTGAAGGATTTATTTTCTTTTTAAAATGTATTTTTCTTGATTATAAAAGGTGAAATAGAAAAAAATGTATAAAGCACATGTTACATAAGGCGTTTTAGCGCACGTGTCAATAAAAAAAACTCGCCACTTTGTGGCTCGTTTTTTAAAATAGACGCGTGCGCTAAAATCGCTTCTTATGAAACGTGTACTTTAATATACTATTACTTCGCTTTGCTTTAAACAAGCTTTAAGAGGTGCTTTAGCAGTTGGGCATGCGTATATGCATGGTAAAAGTTGTTTTTGTACTTTTGGCGTAGAGTCTTGAAATATTTACTCCCAAAATTAACCATATTGGCTTGGTTATGGCTTGCCATATTGCAGCCACTAGAGGCGCTTGATAAGTGGCATGCCACGAGTAGGATCAGTCGCAGGTATTAACTATGGAGAACTAGAGGGTAGGAGGCCGATCGACAATGGCAGCATTTTCAAATTCTGTCCCGGTTTTTTGGCTAGTTCGCTATTGGCCGATAGATGGCTCTCGCGTCCGAAGTGGGCTGATGTTGTCGTCTTCTTCTTCTTCTTCGTTTTTAATATGGAAAACTAGATCCTCCATAGTTTTTAAATTTTACTTTTGACAATTGACATTTTATTTTTCGAAATAACAAATAACGTTTGAAGGCAAGACAAGACAAATAACGTTGTATTGTAATTAATTTCCATATTTATAATGAATAATGGTACAATTTATAAAAGTAGAGTTTGCTTTGTGTCGGGGTGTAAGACAGGATCTTCTTCAGAGATGAAACGCAGCCAAATAAGTCTTTTTCTAGCTCCAAAGGTAAAACCGTCTAGCTAGAATGTTCCTGTATTTTAAAAACGAAGCATCGTTGGAACTTTATACAGGCCGAGTTTACTAATAAGTATAACAAAGTAAGTGTAAATTCATATAAAAGTCCTTATTTGTTCCTTAAAGAACTAATTTAAATAAAAATAGTTATCGCGTCCATAAGAAACCATTTATTTGATAGCCCACTTCGAACACGAGCGCCATCGTACGGCGACTCGTAAAGCTGAATTACCGATGCTAATTTGGGACCGAATCCAATGCATTGCGTTCGGCCTCCTACCTCAAGTCCTCCATAGTATTAACATGCGGGACTTTGGTTTTATCATGTCAAGTAGCCGAGTAAAACAGTCTTTAGACATTCCATAAAAAGACTGAAAAGGTTCTGGATTTGGTTGCGCTATTTAAATACATTAAAGCTGCCATCTTTTTTTTTATAAAGGATGCACCCAATATCTTCTTCGGTTTTTAAATTTTTGAATATTAATTAAATGCACTATTGCCAGAACATCTTCGTCCTCTGAAGACGACATAGTGTAATGAATTGCGTACTTCTCTGCCTCTTCAGTGTGCGTCTAAAAACGGGGTTTTATCATGTCAAGTAGCCGAGTAAAACAGTCTTTAGACATTCTATAAAAAGACTGAAAAGGTTCTGGATTTGGTTGAGCTATTTAAATACATTAAAGCTGCCATATTTTTTTTTATAAAGGATGCACCCAATATCTTCTTCGGTTTTTACATTTTTGAATATTAATTAAATGCACTATTGCCAGAACATCTTCGTCCTCTGAAGACGACATAGTGTAATGAATTGCGTACTTCTCTGCCTCTTCAGTGTGCGTCTAAAAACGATGTGGCGATCACGCCACCGCTACGCCACTTTCACGCCATACGCCACTGCCACTTCTATGGGCGCTGGCCCTTAGACTGTTGTCGTTCTTAAAGATAATTAATTTTTGGTCAAATTATGTCCCATAAAAAATTTTGATAAATCCAACATGAAAGGAGATATTTGGGGGTTAAGTTTTTAAAATAATTTGAACGAGTATTTTAATTATAAATATTTTTAATATTCTTTAGCTGATTTTAATTTAATTTTGGTAATAATAATTTTAGTGATAAAACGTTCGTATAGCGCTAAATTATTGCGTCCAGTGACGTCTCAGGGGGCGCTTAACAAATAATATTGGCAAAAAATAATACGCCACTGAGTTTTTGGTAATTTTTATATTTTTTTCGGATTAAGCAACTAAAAATATCCCTTTCTTGTCTGTTAAATTGTTTCCATATCTTGCTTCGTTTTCCAGAAATAAAAATAAAAACAATTATATTGCATAATCTCTGGAGAACAAAAATTAGTAAATAATTAATACGTGGTATCTTTTGCTATTAATCGAAATACGCTGTATACAAAAATAAAGCAAACCCTGTACTTTACTCCAAAATTATAATATAAATAAAATATAGGGTCATTTAAAAATACAACTTAATTACCACAACTATTTTCCTAAAATAGACTCTGATCAAGTCAGCATATGACTGAAATCATATTGGAGCTGTTTAAGAAGGTCCTTTTTTATTTTAAAAATCATGGCGACTTTCGACATGTTTTCACTGAATAAATGCTTTAAAACAGTTTATTAAATACACCCAAGAAGCCTCTTTTTAAGTCGAATCTATACAAATCCTTTTCGTTAGTCGTATAAGTAACATTCAAAGAAATTGTCATGATGTGAATGCTGCTTTAAACAACCATAAATTACATCACAATTTGTCAGTGTCATTAAAACTGACAATAAATAGGATTTAGTGATGGGATGCAATATAAAAGCTAATAGAATCGACTACTATATACCTCAACAACAGGAATATGATGACCTTAATATCGACCAAACAGTGATAATATCGGAAGGATGTCTTGATAAGCTAAATCTTTTAAAGAACAAAGCAAAATTAGATGATGATAAAGAAGCGGTTGAGTTATACGCATGTGTAAACTCGTATTATAACCATACCGAGGACTCTGACCCGTTGAGTAAAGTAAATTCATTATTATCACAACCTGATGTCTTGCAGCAAGTTATAGACCAAGAAGCGGAATATCGGGCTTTTATACAAGACACTTATTCTGAAAGAGCAGCAAGGGAGCTATTCCTAATGGATAGGCCAGTTTCTTTCATTATTTTGGGAAAACCTGACATTGGCCAACAAGAATTGGGGCGACATTTAGCACACTATTGGAACTGCGTCCACATTGAACCAGAAATACTAATAGAAGAAGAGATCAATTCAGGTAGCAGAGCTGGAGAATGCATTGAATTTAATTTAAGATGTGGAAGAGCAATAGGAATTGATATTATTCTTAAACTCGTTGAGAAACGGACTAAATCAGAAAGCTGTAAACATAGAGGTTTTGTTATTTCGGGATTACCGGTTATTCCAAATGATTTGTATGAAGAAGATCCCGAGTCGTCACAGTCCGCTATATTTACCGCCAAAGATATTTTTGAAGAACTCTTTGGGGTGGTCACGGATGTTCATATCACCCCTAGTAAACTGCAAGTGTCAGTTTCTTCAAAATACGAAAGCGATGCAGACGAATCTGGTGCAGAATCTTCCGTTAATGATTCTGAAAGAGTACAGAAAACTGCGCGAAAAAGCGGAGAACACGACAATGATGAAAAACTACCTATTGATATTGGGCAAGATAGTTCCAATGAAGACGTTGACATTGGGCAGTGTTACGAGAAACAGCTAAATTTTTTATTTAATCTACTTGTGTGTCCTTATTATATCATTTACATTCAGTGCAGTACGATTGACGTTCTTAGCAAACGCACCAGTTATCGTTTTAACGTAGCAACTAATGAAGTACTCGATCTTCAAAGAAAAGCTTACAACCAACATTTTCAAAATAACTTGATTGCCGAACAAGATTTATCGGAGGTAGACGATATTTTTGACCCCATATCCTTGAATATGGATGAATTTAGGCAAAAATATTTGGTTAGCTTGCCTTGTCACTTTAAAGCCAATGTTTCTTCCCAATTGGACCGCTATCATTATAATGCATTACGCTATATCCAAAACAGAGTTATTGCACACGATCCAGAGTATTTTGTTAAAGTTGACGGCCGAACCAGTGTTTCCAAAATGTTAAGTTTGATTAAAGAAAGATTGAAAGTTATGAAGGTGCAAAAAGTCTTAGATCCCATTAAGCTTACTGACACGGAGGTAGACGCATTTTACCACACTCAAAACACTTTATTAGCAGAGGATCAAACTCCATATTCAGAGGTAGATACACACAATCTTACACCAGAAGAATATTTTAAACAATTGAAACATAAAAGAGCACCAAGCGCATATCACACATGGTCCTGGAGTGAGTGGAGAACTAGGTGTCCAGTTGCTATGAAAAATGGATTTATAAAAGATGGCAATGTTAAATATCCGGTACAATTTATGAACAAGATATTTTTTTTAGCAGACTATGATTCATATTTACAGTTTTATCGCAATCCAAGGCCATTTTTGCTACCTCCCTATCCCAGAGCAGCTTGCAAAATTTTTATTTTTGGTCCGCCATTGAGTGGACGAAGTGCCGTGGCACAATGCTTGGGTTATTATTTAAACGGAACAGTGCTGTCAACGGCGGAAATGATGAGGGAATTTATGCACCAAAGACAAGATGAGTACTTGGAAAAAGTTAAACAGCAAGCAATAGCTGAGGGTATCGTCCTTTTAAATCAACAAAGAAAGATAGACGCCGAAGAAAGGGAGAAACTGCGTATAGAACAGATCAAAGAGTGGGTTAAAACTGTGATAAATTTACTAGAACAAATGAGTAATGTACTTGAAGAAATCGAGAGAGAAGAAAAGAAAGAACAGTTTGAAATTTCTTCATTTCCCATGGCTATGAAACGAGTACAGACCACGGATGTGTTAGACGACTCTGAATTTGCCGTCGCTTTGTCCAAAATTCGAGAAGAGCTTACCAATTTAAACGTTCCAATCCGCAAATTAGACCAGCCAGCATGGAGATTGCTTCTTACAGAGAGAAAAAAAATGTTAGCCTACTTACCACCTGATTTAGCGTCGAAATATCGCCCGAAACCGGCAACTGTTTTTGACGATTTTGTAAAAGAGTATGTGGATAATGCGTTGGCAAAAGCTGGTTTTGATAATCTGCAAATTAGCGGCGGCAGTATTTTAGAAATGTTTACGAGGCATATTAAGGCGGCCGAGCAAAGAAATATTGCTAACGGTTTGGGACATGGCGGATGGATTATTGATGGAATGATGTGTAATTTGCAAGTTATAAAAGAGCTGTATCCTGATTTTGTAGGCGATGATATTATCGTTCTTACAGACGATAATAAGTTTCTTGTTGAGAGATACGAACGCAAAGGTTCTACTTATTTCCGGGATTTTAGAAATTTTTTTAAAGCGAATGAATTGAATGATGCTGCGTGGAGAAGTCCATCAGTGCAATCAACGCAAGGGTATAAAGAAGGCTTAGTTCGTAACATTCTAGAAGACATTTTTGAAAGTGAGGCGTTTTTCGACAAACCACCAGGTGAAGACGAGGCAGACATTAATAGAGACACCAGCAAAGATATTTATTCTAGCATTAAACAATATCAAAAGGATATATTAACCTTTCAAAATGACTGGTTAAAAATTAAACCATTCTACTTAGAACACAATATACAACCTATTGAGGTAGATGTTTCCAATAAATCATTGCCAGAGTTATTCAACAAAATTATTAAAATTATGTTTGATAAGTACAAAAGGTATACAGCATACCTGTTGACCGATGCAGAGCGTTCTGAAGAAGTAGTCAAGTATGATGCTCAAAAAATAAATGATGAGGTATTTGGAGAAGATGTAGATGTAGCAGATACTAAATCGGAAATCGTAGGGGCAAGTTTTCGAAAATACGGTAGTAAACTGAATTATTGTCCAGTTAGTTTTGAGGAAGACTTTGTTTTATGGAAAGGCAAAGAAGATTTTGCAGTTAAGTTTAATGAAAAAGTCTATTTGTTATCATCGGAGAATGATATGAAAATGTTTATTGACGATCCCTTACCTTTTTTGCCGAATTGTTACCCCGATAAATTTCCTCCTCCGAGGGTTTGCATTATTGGAGTTTCCGGTTGCGGAAAAACATTTTTGTCCAAAGCCATTTCAGATAACTTCGGGCTTATTCATATAAGCTACGAAACGTTCATAAAGCATTGTTTTAATATTGAGACTACTGAGACTTTAAATGACCTAAGAAATAGTGCAACAAACAACGTGCTTCGTTCCTATCTAAGAGGGGAAAAACCCCTGCCAGACAGTATTATGGAGCGATTGAAAAAGTTTTGGTTTAGTGAGCCATTTAACTTACGAGGTTTTGTATTTGATGATTTTCCCAAAAGTAGTCACGATTTTGATTTTATGGCGAAGAATAAACTTATACCAGAAATAATAATATTACCTCAAGCGGATCAGGCTTACCTAAAAACCAAATTTACAGCCCGCAGTTTAGCATTATGGCAAAAGAATGTAGATAAAAAGAGGTCGGACTATGAGAGTAAATATAATACAGCATTGGAAAAATGGAAAGAACAAAGAACTATACGTTTCAACGAACTAATGGAGGAAAGACGAGAGCAAAGATATACAAAAAAAGTACAAGAAGCTACGGAAACTGCAGAGTTTGAAGAAGATGCTCCCGAAATGCGAATCTTATCACAAGTTAGTTTCGATTCTATTGCGGAACAGGAAGATACCGATGAAGTTACTAAAATTTTAGATACAGAGTTACCACCACCTACTTTTGAAGCACCAGTGGAAGACCCAAAAGCATTCCTAGCCAAGACCGAACCTTTTATTGAAAAGACAATTAACGCTGATGTTCAATCTATTGCAAAGGTTAAAAAAAAATGTTTATCCCATAACATTACATTACAGGAAATTCCATTAAATTTGGATGATCTTTACAAAACTAAGTTAGCTACTTTTTTAATTGTTGAGCCTTTTAAGTTTAGAAGCAGTGCATTTTTTGAATCTGTTTACGACGTTTCGTTGGATGTTGCTGACAAACTGTTATCATCTGGCTTCTACGTCTTAAGCAAATTTGGAAAAACCTGTCCTGTACAATACTACGATAATAAAATTCCAGTGCAATTGTACTCGGTTGCTGAAGAAAAGAACAACTTGTACGCTGTGACTCATCGAAGTTATGTTTATTTTATAGCAGGACTGGAACAGAAAAGTAATTTTAAAACCGACCCCTTGAAATATATTAAACCCGAATTCAGGTTTCCATTAATACCTTTTAAAGTTGCAGTTATAGGCCCTCCAAAATGCGGAAAAACAACATTGGTGAAAAAAATTCAAAATAAGTTTGGTTTTCATATAATAAGTAGGGGTCTAGCGATTAGATATGTTTTGAAGCATCTCTCAGAGTCTGAGTTAGCAAAGAGTATGGAATCTGTTCTGAGAAGGGGATGGGAGTTGACTGACGACATGGTCATTAGGGCAGTTGAGGCAGCAACATTTGATAAAAGGGCAGTAACACAAGGAGTGATATTTGACGGATTTCCAAATAATATAAACGAAGTTAGACACTTATCTTATGTTGATTCGTTGCCAAGTTTAATTATAGACCTGCAAGCCAATAAAGAGCAGATCTTTGAATGTTGTGTAGCGAATGATCAACCAAGAAAAAATTTCCCAAAGTATGGAAGGGGCTTTATGGGACGTCTTTATTCAGAATGGGCAAAAGAAGCTGAAGAGTTTAGGTATTGGTATGATCGAGAGTATCAAGCTATGGTAAAAATACCCATAAATACTTCTAATTGGTCAGTGTGGAAACAAAGCAAACAATATCTTGATAGCACGTTCTGGGAAATTAAGCACTACTTTAAACATATTGTAGAAGACTGGCCGCTGCGTTTAGCTAACATGCTTGTATCGCCGTTAGAGTTCTTAGAACGTCAAAGCACCTTTAAACATTATTGTCCCGTGTGTCTACATTGTTCAAACGCCTTAATTTCCGGGGGTGAGCCTCCAGATCGTACTGGTTTAGTGCAGTTTAGGCAGTATTATTACTGGCTGTGTGGCGACCATATCGAATGGTTTCTAAAGAGTCCCGTGATGTACTTGCCACCATATACAAAACATGGTATGCCATCAAACCTACCGAAAAAATGTACATTTAATGCAATGCCTCATAATGTTTATGAAGATGGATCGTGCGCGGTGTGCTATAGAGCAGAAAGAATTGTTACCAAAGGAAAGCTTAATTTGTCCGCCACGTATAATGAAAAATCCTACCTATTTGACAGCGTAGATTGCTTAAATGAATTTTTAAAGAACCCGCAATCGTACTTATTTGCAATAGATTTTCGGGCACCAGCATATCCAGATCTTCAGTATCAAGACCTGCCAGTGCTAGGTATGCTGGAACAGTATGTCGCTAAGTACCTTGTACAGGGTATAAGTTTTGTAGCTAAGCGACGTCCCATTATTCCTGGTCTAGGTATATCTGCCTCTGCCTTAATCGGCCTAGGTCTTTTTATTAAAACAAGAAACGAACGGTTACCGCCTCGCTTTAAGCATTACTATGACGAAGGGTTTAGATTATACAATAAAAGAAGAGAGGATCTTCTCAAATATCTGGATTTAATGAAAACTTATCGCAATCCATACGTACACTATGAGGAACCGATGCCCGCTTTTCAATTACCTCCTCCTACACCTAAAACCGAGAGCCTTACTACAATGGTTTCGAGAATAGTTGATAAATGCGTCGATGATATCGATATATATTTGGCTAATAGTGACTCCGCCGAAGATATGGATATGTATTAAGTTTCCCTTTTTTTGTTAACGACCTTGTAATAAAGTTTATTATTTTTAATTAAAATAATCTTTTATTAAACTGTAAAAAATTTAAATAGGTCTTCAAGAGATATCGGTTACGGTTACTATATGATTAGAAATACATACAGTGTCACCAGTAAAGTCCGCATCATATGGTATTTTTTTTATTAATAGCTTTATTCAAAATTTGACTTTGGCATCAAGTTCTGCTTCGATCGAGATGAAAATTAAGCATAAAAATAGTAGTCACGTGAATCGCATTATCTGACAAATCGTTTTGACAATGCTTTATTTCAGATATTTTTCTTTAAAGTTGCGCCATATTAAATGTGTGTTTTTCTACAAAATCAAAATTGGGCTATTAAAATTTGGTCGCATGTGATGCAAAGTTTATTTGTTTTTGACCCTGTATAAGGTAACTTCATAAAATAAGTATTTTTGAAAACGTAGTTTGTGTCTGAAAGAATACACCTTAATATTAAGAGAAAAAAATAACACAGTGTCATCCGTAAAGTGTTCATTAAGTGGAAAATAAATTTTAGTTTCACTTAACGTAAGGTTTATCTATTTTCAACGATTTAATTTAAAACCCCTTTATTTATTTTTTATTTTTTTTACAGACACAAACTACGTTTTTAAAAATACTTATTTTATGAAGTTACCGTATACAAGGTAAAAAACAAATGAACTTTGCATCACATGCGACCAAATTTTAATAGCCCAATTTTGATTTTGTAGAAAAACACACATTTAATATGGCGCAACTTTAAAGAAAATATATCTGAAATAAAGCATTGTCAAAACGATTTGTCAGATAATGCGATTCGCGTGACTACTATTTTTTCCTTAATTTTCATCTCGATCGAAGCAGAACTTGATGCCAAAGTCTAATTTCGAATAAAGCTATTAATAAAAAAAAATCCCATATGATGCGGACTTTACTGGTGACACTGTATTTATTCTTTTTTAGGTCGAAATGTAAAGAATTGTCAGCAATAATAAAAATACGTTTATTTTACTTTAAATCATTTCGGATAATTTCATCTGAATTTCGGGGCAAAATAAATTATTGGAAAATCCAAAAAATTACAAATTTTTCGAATTATGTAGTATGACTCATTATGAACATAATTACCAATTAATGGTAAAACATCATATGGCTTATCACAACAATGACACTGCGAAAACATAACTGGGAAACTATAAGATCTAAATATTTGGATGGACTAAATTTAAAACTCTTTAGTCAGTACAGTTATATTTTACAATAATTATAGGAAATTCTTTTTAAATGTTTTTCTTTTTTACTTTTATTTTTATATAATTTTTTTTTGCACGTAGGGTTCCTGTACCGGACGATAGATTTGACTTTCTCTGCGAATATTTTAAACCGCTTAGGTAAGTAGAGCATAAGGTAAGGACTTCCAACCTGAGTGATTGTTTTAAAAATCAACGTTTCGGTTTCATATTTATACTGGTAAGATTGTGGACAAAAACCCGTACCATATTAAACATTTTTCGAATTTTTGTTCCCACCGTCGCCGTCGCTCGGGCGCCTAACAAATTGGTGATGGTCACCCTCATTAGTTTAGAATTACGTTTTTAAGGTCAACAGAAAAAGAGCTATTGGATTAGGAAGGAAGTTTAATAGCTATAACACACATAAAGGATTTAAAATATCATATTAATTTAAAGTATAGGGAAGGTATGCATATGGGTGTTTATTCTGAAATGTACAGGGTGGCCCATTAATAAGGGACGCCGGCTATATCTCGGAAACCATTAATCGTGCAGCTTTCGGAAAAAAAATGTTACAAGTAAAGCGGTCATGAGAAAATTCTGGAAATTACCTTTAAGTTCCTCATTTCGTCGCAAGGGGGCACAATTAAAAATTGTTTTTTTTAATTCTAAATTTCTCCGAAAATTCCCATATTAAGGTATAACTCTGATTACATCATTGGAAAGCTTAGGCAATTCTGCATCATTTTGGTTTAAGGCTCGTTGGCGTATCGACCTTGATAAGAGTGGGGGAAGCTATTGAATGTGTAAATATTAAAAACGCCGTAACTTCTAAACGACTTATCCGATTTTACTAAATTTAAGCTTGTTTGGAAGGGAAAGGTAAGTACCTTCAATCGTCGTATCCAATGGTACGCGATAGTTTCTAATAAAATTGCTAGAGGGCGCAATTTGTAATAATAACAGTTTTTTTGATTTTGTCCCGAAAATTCAAATCATACGGTATACCTATGACATCATAATCGGAAAGTAGATGGAATTTACAAGAAAAGATGTGAAAACCGCAGTTCGATATCTTTGTTCATTTCAGAGTTATTGCGCCAGAACAATAATTTTTAATACAAATTGCTAGAGGGCGAAATTTGAATTAAAAGTTATTGTTTTGGCAATAATTCTGAAACGAACAACAATATCGAACTGCAGTCTTTACATTTTTTCTTGCAAATTTAATCTACTTTCCGAATATGATGTCATAGTTATACCGTATGATTTGAATTTTCTGGATTAAATCAAAAAAACTGTTATTATTACAAATTGCGCCCTCTAGCAATTTTATTAAACACTATCGTGTACTGCTGGATACGACGATTGAAGGTACTTACCTTTTCCTTCCAAACAAGCTTAAATTTAGTAAAATCGGATAAGTCGTTTAGAAGTTACAGCGATTTTAATGTTTACACATTCAATAGCTTCCCCCACTCTTATCAAGATCGGTACGCCAACAAGCCTTAAACCAAAATGATGCCGAATTGTCTAAGCTTTTCAATGATATAATCAGAGTTATACCTTAATATGGGAATTTTCGGAGAAATTTAAAATTTAAAAAACTAATTGCCAATTGTGCCCCCTTGCGGCCAGATGAGGAACTTGATAGTAATTTCCAGAATTTTCTCATGACCGCTTTACTCATAAATTTTTTTTCCGAAAGCTGTACGATTAATGGTTTCCGAGATAAAGCCGGCCTCCCTTATTAATGGGCCACCCTGTACAATATCAGCAAGGTTAAACGAAATTTCTAAAAATTCATTTAAAAAAAGTGAAAAAAATTGTCGTATATGTTTTGAGGTTGAGAATGAATTTGCAGTAGTTATTCGAGCTTAATTTGTTTTTTTAGGTTTTTTAAAAATTTTTAGGGACACGCTAATGATTCAAATCCACTCTAATGATAAATTTACTCATTTGTTTAAGAAAAAAACTACAAATGAACTAAAACTAAAAATCAAATGTAACAAAACTTAAAAATGTATTAGGTACATATTAAAAATAAAAAAATGTACAGTATTTGGAAATTTATTTTTAAGAACAAAATCCCTAATTTAATTAAAAATTATCATTAGCGTGACTCTCAATCATTAGAGTGTATTAAAAAATCATGCTAATGATGCAAAGGAAAATCCACGCTAATGAGAAATCAGGTGGATTTTTGATTTTACAAAAACTGCTTGCAATATTTTAAACAATATTAGGTATGCAAAAAGTAGTTACTATTGTTGATAAAATAACGAATAATTTTATGCAAAATCATATAAAGGTATCCAAATTATATGTGCCACTCTACTGATGGTTTAAAAAAATATGCACCAAAAATCTGACCAGCACTCGCCGCTTGCCAGGACAGCTCGATACTGACAGACTGAACAAGTCTTGTCACAGTTTATGCACGCGTAGTGTGTTTGCTTGGTGGGGTCCCGTACTTCCCAAACATATAAGCCAGATTTTTTTTTTTAATCAACCACGCTAATGATGAGCAAGTTAAGGGACACAATTTAATTTTTTTTTGGCCATTTTGAGTGGGAATTATTTTGCTTTAACATGTTGTCCCAATTAAATTATGCTCATTAACACACTTTTGTATTTATAATAGTATCAAGTTCATGGTAGGGACATCCACTCTAATGATATTTTTGACTTTTAATCTTTATTTTCTTTTTGTTTAAGGATTGGATAATATTTATAATTAGTGGCTCAAATAGGCCTAATAGAAATGTATATGATAAAAAAAAATTGCAATTGTATAATGAAAAACTAAAAAAAGTTATTGTTCAGGGACATTGATTTTACACATTTCGGAATATACACCCATATATCGACAATTTAAAAATAATACTATCTTCCTACGAAACCAATTAGCCATGTCAAAGTATTTTTATCGTATGAGTACAATTTCGACTTGGTATTAAAGTAATATTTGATGTGTGAAAGGAATTTTTACAAAAAAATAGTGAAAAAATGGAACTTGAGCAAGTGAGATACACTCACCTCGAATAAATTTTCTATGGGCGTTTAACATTGTTTGAACAAAGTTGATTTTATAGTTATTAATGATACTAGTTCGATATGAATACTATAATGAAACGTGTGCAACGTTAAACCACGAGGCGTCAGCCGAGTGGGTTAATTGCACAAGTTTCATTAACAAAGTTCATATCGAACGTGTATCATTCAAAATTTAATCTACGACAGTGCAAATAGATTTATTCGTCTAAATTTCATTGATATCAGATAACGTTTTCGTATTTTTTAAAATTTTCAGGTGCCCGTATTAGTCGATATCATGGTAACCGCATTTTTGATTGTTTCAATTTCGATTTTGACAACGTTATTATTGCCGTCTAATTTTCTATTGTATGCAAAGTGTTGGCAAAAAATAATTTAAATATGGGATATTCTGAATCCGAAAGTGTCCCTTCGGATGTCGAAGATATCGCGCAAAGCGTAATAGATTCCCTACTTCCCGAAAAGTCAAGGCGAACAGACCTATCTAAACATCTAAATTATGATAATGCTAAATACGTCATAAAGGCACTGTCGAAGATTAAAGTCCTAACTATGGAGGACTTGAGGTAGGAGGCCGATCGCAATGCATTGTATTCGGTCCCAAATTAGCATCGCTAATTCAGCTTTACGAGTCGCCGTAAGATGGCGCTCGTGTTCGAAGTGGGCTATCAAATAATGGTTTCTTATGGATGCGATAACTATTTTTATTTAAATTAGTTCTTTAAGGAACAAATAAGGACTTTTATATGAATTTAGACTTACTTTGTTATACTTATTAGTAAACTCGGCCTGTATAAAGTTCCAACGATGCTTCGTTTTTAAAATACAGGAACATTCTAGCTAGAGGGTTTTACCTTTGGAGCTAGAAAGAGACTTATTTGGCTGCGTTTCCTCTCTGAAGAAGATCCTATCTTACACCCCGCCACAAAGCAAACTCTACTGTTATAAATTGTTCCATTATTCATTATAAAATTACAATACAGCGTTATTTGTCTTGTCTTGCCTTCAAACGTTATTTGTTATTTTGAAAAATAAAATGTGAATTGTCGAAAGTATAAAAGTAAAAGTTAAAAACGAAGAAGAAGAAGACGACATCAGCCCACTTGCGAAGCGAGAGCATCTATCGGCCAACTAGCGAACTAACCAAAAAACCGGGACAGAAATTGAAAATGCTGCCATTGTCGATCGGCCTCCTACCCTCTAGTTCTCCATAGTCCTAACCACACTAACCAGGCTTCTTTGACTATGACATAAATGACATTGGCAGAAATCATTTACTCATAATCACAGTAATCTGGTTAGTAAATTAAAAATTAAGTCACGTTGATTGTGAGAAAATCAATTCTGCCAATGTCATTTATGTTACAATTATTAATGTTGCCTGGTTACACTGAGAAAAAATCTTCTATTCCTTAAAATAATTCACACACTCTTTATACAAATGTTTAATACTATGTGACAGCAACGCGCTTTCCTACAGTAAGACAACGAAAATTGCTAGACCCTTGTGTACTGATAATACCACGGTAATTTAGCCAATAGGAATTTAGGAGTTATTGCTACCATAGAATGGTTTATAGCCATTATTGCCATGAATACTCACAGTAATTATTAAGTTATATTGGGAGTGTAATTTGGTTTTATATACATACTGTATTAGTGCCGACGGGCAGTTGACTTGACTTGACAATAATCATAATAATATTTGCTTGCTACGGTTAATAAAGCATACTTAGCACTAAAAATCAGTGCTGTAGTTCTCAAAAATAAATAGCTTCTATTGTGATATTGTTCTTGTCGTTAAACATTGCATATGATTATCATTTATGCAACATGGTTTACTGAGATGATAAAATTCGTCCATAGATTATAAAGTCCAATACTAATGATAGACCAGTGCTAAAGCCTTTGAAAATGGTAAAAGTGAAAAAAAATAATAGTAGGATGAAACCCATTGGAAAAGAAAGAGAATAGAACAAAAATGAAAGGAAAAATAAATTACGGGCGATCCGAGGTCGGGAAGGGGGGGAGGGGGGGAGGGGGGGGGGGGGGGTTTGAGGGTAGAAAACGATTTATCTCGATTTCCGGTAAAACTACAAGTCCTATGGAAAAATGTTAAATCGCAAACTTGTAGGTAATAAAAAGATCTACAACTTTTTTATTTACACTTTTTTCACATAACCTCAAAATGTATGTGAAAAATTCAAATAACCAAGTTTTTGGTTTTTTATTTTTATCTTTTACAAAAATTTTTTTTTATCCACGAAATTTGGTGAAAACTTACCTTTTTATGTCCTAAACACACTGTAATCTTTTTGATTTAAAATATTGATTTTTTAACCTTATTTTGACTTAATATCGAAAAAACACCCTAATTTTCATTCGAAAATTCTCACGTCAAAATATCTGCTTTTTTAAAAAAGTCGGTGGGCTTTTTGTTGGTTAAAATCTCTACTTTCAGATGGTGTTAAAAAATATATACGGGTAAATATCATGAAAATGAGACATTCCATGTCTTTTGCTCTAAAAAAATAGAAAAATAGATTTTTGAGTAAAAATGCAATAATAAATCGTTCTTAAAATATATTCTATTCTATAATACTACAAAACAATTTTCTTGCATTATCTTATTTTGTAATAATAAATAAAAATATGATAAAAATATCAGTCCCGTGGCAGGTCTCTGTACAAAGTTACGTTGTAAATTATTTAAAATCTCTACTCATGGATGTTATTTTAACTTTATTTTAAACACATCAATAAATTAATTAGGCATTACACATATTCTACCTACCGGATTCAAAATAAATTATTTTGTTTTCCCATATTACCATATAAAATTCCGTCTCATAAAAAATAATCAGTCCCGTGCTCTATACCACGCAAGCTCGAAATAAATAGTGGGAAATTTTTAAGAACTGGTTCATCATGTATATCAAATGTAGCGTCCCGCCATTTCGCTCTTAACCGTCTCAGTGTTAAAGTTAGTTTAACAGTTTATGTGTTCTGTGCAGATTTTGTGTGTTTGGATCATTTGTAACCGACCAGTAGCCAATCCCGTGGTAAGAAAAATATGATTGTTTCTTTAGTAATTATTATTTTTTATTTTTGTATAAATTATTGTTACACTATACTTGTTTGGAAATTACACAGTATGGCAAGATATTTAATTCATAGGATGTTTTATCAAATTAAATGTGTAAAATAGTCAGGCCCGTGCCAGTCAGGCCCGTGCCAGTTCAGCAACACGAGACTGAGAAAGTTACACGGGACTTACCAAATAATACGTAATTTTAATAAAACATTAGTTTTTACGTTTTTAGGTACTTTGGAATAAGATGGCAAGGCCGTGCGTAAGTGAGGAAGAAAGAAAACGGCGTAAACGAGAAAAGGAGCGAGAACGTAGAAGAAAGATACGCAATGATCCAATTAAAAAAAACATAACAACGAGCTTGTGCATACCATAAGAAGTTAAGTTTTATTTCAGTTTTTTGCATCATAAGCATAGAAACGTTTTTTTAATTTATATTTTTGTAATAAATCACCAGTTTCTTTGAATTTATTTTTGTTTTAATCAGTCCCGTGGTAACACGTCAGTCCCGTGCAGACAATCTCCAAAAAGCTCAAAAACTTTATAAATGTCGTAAAGTATGAATTTTGACAAATATTAGGTACCTATTAACCATAGTTTATAATTTTACCGTAGTATAATTGTGATGTTACATTAATTTTTTGTGGCCGAAATCTACTTTGGAATTACTCACTTTCGTGATATTTACCCATACATAACTATGGTAAATATTCTAAAAAAAAAATGCAAAGAAACGAAAAAAACTCGAATCCGAATTTTTTTTTTTAGATCAATATGTACAATTTTGAGCTATTTATTAAAATTTATACTTTAATTACTCGAAAAACGTAAGATTCCATGTTACATTGAAAAAAAAGAGTATACATTTTAATAAATAGCTCAAAATTGTACATATTGATCTAAAAAAAATTTCTGATTCGAGTTTTTTTCATTTCTTTGCATTTTTTTGAGAACATTTACCATAGTAATGTATATATTTTTTAACACCATCAGAAAGTAGAGATTTCAACGAACAAAAAGCCCTCCGACTTTTTTAAAAAAACAGATATTTTGACGTGAGAATTTTCGATTGAAAATTAGGGTATATTAAGTCAAAATAAGGTTAAAAAATAAATATTTTAAATCAAAAAAATTACAGTGTGTTTAAGACATAAAAAGGTAGGTTTTCACCAAATTTCGTGGATAAAAAAAAAAATTTGTAAAAGATAAAAATAAAAAACCAAAAACTTGGTTATTTGAATATTTCACATTAATTTTGAGGTTATGTGAAAAAAGTGCGAATACAAAAGTTGTAAATCTTTTTATTACCTACAAGTTTGCCATTTAACGTTTTTCCATAGGACTTGGGTTTCATCCTACTATTATTTTTTTTGGTTTCAAAAATTATCGACCCTGGTCTATGATGTGTTGTGCAAAATAAGAAGTTTCCATCGCTTTATCTGACATGCAAAGTTAAAAAAAAACTTAAGAACAAAGTAAAAATAATTTAATTGAACCAGGTATTGGTGCGATCAATAAAATTCTAATTCAGACAGGACAGCTAGAAGACTCCGAACAACGATGTGACCTGCGCAACAAATACGTTAAAACGAATACTACGGCGCGCGGCGATTGCCGATCGCTACGAACCTCCACCAACGTCTTATGAATTATAGGTTCTAACGGATACAAATCGTTTTGGGATCGCTGTCCTGCTTTTTTAATTATAGAGAATGCGCTTAACTGGGAACAAAATGCGTCGCATTGAAAAGATACAATTTATTTCTTAACAAAATTGCTGTATTAAAAGTGGTTCATTATTCAACAAGACTGTGCTGCTAATGGAACTGATTACTACCAATAAGAACACTGTTCTAGCAAATCTGGAATTGATATACCACTAAAGCGGGTTTGATACACTAGCAATTTAGCCCAGCGTCGCTGGGCATTTCTAACGATGGTGTGACGATTTAAAAAAAGAAAAAGTAATTTAAAAGTAAGGTTAAAATTCTGTATTAGTCTTCTTTTTGTATGGGCTTGGTATTTAATTCAAGTATTAACTCTATAGTTAACTTCAGATATAACACCAGCTTATATAAAACCGGGCGTTAGGATTAACTGTCTCGACCTTCCTTCGATCTAAACAGCCTCGCTGAAAAAAACGCGACATAATATTTTATTATTTTAAAATACTATTATTAGAACACCTATTCGCATGTTGCAGTAGAACTTGACAAATTTTCGAGTAATAATTCCCACAAAATCAGATATTTAATTTTCTCACTAATAGGCCCTAAATCACGCACGTTTTCTCGTCTATAACCTATGATTACTTGGTTAATACTCTCGTTTCTCAAGCAAGAGATAAAATGGGGCGGACGAAGAAATTGAAAAAAAAACGCCATTATTAATTTTTATTTCTAAACCCTGTTATTAGGTACTATATCTATTGTGCTTGGTGCCATTTTTATTTCAGTGCCAGGAATGGTGTTCATAATGGACAGCCTGGGTACTTTATACCTCAATTAAACTAAACTAAAATAAATAAGAAATTAAAATACTACATTCTTATGGAACCATTTTTCCGCATAATCCGTGATTTCCGTCCTTCGAGTAAACGTTAATGAAGAATTTCTGCACCTAACCCTAAATTCTTATGTATTTTTGATTTTTCTTTTTAATTCTTAAAATTCTTTAGTCCAGATAATAAGATAATTGGATGACTATTACCATGGCCATGAATAGGTAGAGTGTGTCAGCTACGTATTCTCATAATCAGCGTGCACAATAAAAGAAAAATGAATTATTTTTGATTAATCTTAAAACAATGTTTGTGAGACTACAAAACCAATTTCGCGCAAAAAATCAAACAGTAATAAGATAGGTTAGATGCTCTTTCTTCTTCTTTTATCGTGGATACCATTAGGTGGTTGAGTTAAAGTATAAACTGTTGTCCTTTTTTCTTAATTTCATTTATTTAGTTTCGTTGTAGTTTGATTTAGTTTAATTAAGTATAAAACAGAAATTAGTGCTGTTAGTTATTGATCCAGGTTCAGCCACAGTGTACATTATGTAATTTTACCTTGTTATAGATTTTCACCGTTATTTTATATTCCTGAAGAATAAACAAATAAAATTTCACCGATATAGTTTACTTATTATTTTATCAAAATTAATATGGAGTAAAAATCCCTGTGGCAACTCATTTTCTATACCTTCGTAAGAGTTGTTGATTCTTCTCTGGGACGAAATGCGCCTACACACATCTTTCTATTAATACAATAACAGTTTTAACTTCGTTTTCCTAACAAGGAGGGTTAAACAGGCAAAAAACGCCGCATCTATAATTATTTTATTATTTTAAAACACTATTATTACGCCACCTATTGTGCGTGGTGTCTTTCTATTTTGCCATCAAACATACAATTTATTCTAACTGCACAACTTAGTGTTACCAATTTACTTGGTAGTAAATAGTGTATCCATAAAACTATAGGTTCTGCCATTCCGTGAGTTGCCAGAAGGAACCTAAACGCTATTACGGCCTACAATTTAACGGCAAAACTTGAGTATAAAATTCAGAGGCGTGCGGCGGGTCCATGGAAATATTGTAAACCAAACGGTGATATGCTAAAGATTGGTAGAAACCGATTGCCTAGTAGGGAGGATATTATCGACAAAAATATCCACTTCCCCCAAAAAAAATCTACCTGTCATTTATTTTATTAAAACCTCATTGTTTTATACCTGAAAGGTCTACAGGGTGACATAGATACAATTTTAATAATGTCACTTGTTTACCATTATTTTGCATATAAATGTTGTCCTTGTTATAAAGAGCAGGTAGGTTCACCCCGTATTCCATAAATTTATGGCGCTTGCAAGTGTTATTTAGTTTAGGCACCCATGTTGATTGACCCCTGGACCGGGCCTGGTGCAATTAGGATATATACAGTGTGTCTACTTAAGTTGGAACCATATGGCAAACTTTTTTATTATTGGTTTTATGGAAAAAATGTATTCCTTATAAAAAGTTCTGCGTGGTTTAAAACTTAATATGTAACCTTCAGTTATCAAAATTTACCAGTTATATACGAGGTATATCAGAAATTACGAATTTTGCTCAAGAGTAAAGTACCATTATTTTTGACAATACAGAAGAATGTTATAAAGAAAAGTTATTTTTAATTAAAAGTTATATTCAAATATGCAATTACAGTTATTTAGAATAAAAATTTTGGTTTTGTGATTATTTACGTTTTACATTATAAATTATTTGTATTTATCTCTATTATCTGTTAAAAAATGATAACCTTTCCTAAAATAAATAATTATTATGCATTCATAACGTATTTAAATTGCAAGGTTCTTCAAAAACACTAACACATGGAAAGGTTATAATTTTTTTAACAGATAAGAGATATAAATACAAATAATTTATAAATGTAAAACGTAAATAATCACAAAACCTAAATTTTCATGCTAATTAACTGTAATTGCATATTTGAATATAACTTTTAATTCAAAATAACTTTTCTTCATAACCTTCTTCTGTATTGTCAAAAATAAAGGTACTTTACTCTTGGGCAAAGTTCGTAATTTCTGATATACCTCGTGTATAACTGGGAAATTTTGATAATTAATAGTAATTTACGTTACAAGTCCGGAAAATACTGTTTTTTTGGACGAGTCGACAAAATTCTAGGACGAGCCGTAGGCGAGTCCTGGAAGTCTGCGAGTCCGAGTTTCGGACGTGTTGCATACACTATTTTTGCGGCAACCGTGTAGAATAACAAATCAATGAGACACATTTCTTAAATGTTCGAAATTTTGTTCTACAAAGAAATATAATAAAGAAATTACATTTTCTTGTAGAACAAAATTTCGAACATTTTGATTCTTATTTGTATTAAATATTGAAATTCGAACAGAATATACAGGGTGGCCCTTTAGTGTGGCAAAGTACAATAGCTCCGTTACTATTTCAAATACATTAAAAATATTAATACAAAAGTTGAAGGGCAGTAAGTGACTTATAACGTAAAATTATTTCTAACTCTATAGGGTGGCTCAAAAAAGCGGAACAATAAAAAATGTACTTTTTTCAAATGGAACACCCTGTATATTTTTTCATTTTTAAATTCCACATAAAATTATAATTATTTTTTATTAAATACATTATTAGTCTATACTTTATAGTTTCCGAGATATTGACTCTTGAAAAGTGACATTTTTGAACTTTGACAGCTTCTAGCTTTCTAACAGTACGTCTTAGAGCAAAACGGCTTACATGTCCCTATCTTTAATTTTTATTATCTTCCCAAAAAAATCAACTTCCAGTTAAACCGGAACAACTATATTTCCTGCTTTCGAGTAACATCCGGTTTAACCGGAAGTTGATTTTTTTGGGAAGATAATAAAAATTAAAGATAGGGACATGTAAGCCGTTTTGCTCTAAGACGTACTGTTAGAAAGCTAGAAGCTGTCAAAGTTCAAAAATGTCACTTTTCAAGAGTCAATATCTCGGAAACTATAAAGTATAGACTAATAATGTATTTAATAAAAAATAATTATAATTTTATGTGGAATTTAAAAATGAAAAAATATACAGGGTGTTCCATTTGAAAAAAGTACATTTTTTATTGTTCCGCTTTTTTGAGCCACCCTATAGAGTTAGAAATAATTTTACGTTATAAGTCACTTACTGCCCTTCAACTTTTGTATTAATATTTTTAATGTATTTGAAATAGTAACGGAGCTATTGTACTTTGCCACACTAAAGGGCCACCCTGTAGGTACTAACAGAATCATTCTAATTCTTATTTATATTAATATTTATATTAAAATTCGAGCAATTGCTAATATTGATGTTATTCTTCCCGGCCTAGTCCGGGAAGTACGTACTTCCCGGAATAGGCCGGAGAAATGCTACTTTCTTAAAGGAAAAGCGTCCGGGAAGTGGGGACTTCCCGGACGGTTGCCAAAAAAGGTTATATTTTGAATTTAAGACCATGTAGAGCTTTTTATGAAGAATAACTTTTTTCCATAAAACCAATAATAAAAAAGTTTTCCATATGGTTCCAACTTAAGTAGACACACTGTATAATCAGTCTTAAGAAAGCCTGTGTATTGTGCGTTTGAGAAATGTGTTGAAGTGTTGATTCTGTGGTGTATGGAAATATTAGTGTTCAACTAGTTTTTTTATCGCTCTGCATCTAGTAGAAAAAAAACGAAATCACCTTTGCTTTTGACATTTTGCCGCCTTGTTATGATAAAGAAAATGATATATGGCACACTTTCTCAAGTGTTAATATCGAGTTAGAAAATGTAGTCAAAGAATTGTATTGCTTTTGCGATATGTATTCGCGCACCGTCCCTGTCCTGGGCCCTGGTTTGAAAATGTTCAGTATCCTACCAGAAGATCGTTTCAAATGCGTGATCTCATCTAATAGCGTTTAGGACATTTAGTTTGTATCATTGGGGTATGATTGGGCAATTTAAACTAAAATGTGCAGTTATAAACAATTGTAGGTTTGGTGGAGTCCGGTAAATCACTTCACACACTATCTTGGTTGTTAGATACCGTGCGAGCAAAAATTATTTGCATCAAAGAGGGCCTTGCATCTAAGAACGTAATGCTTAGCCGTAGAGCTTAATACCTGTTGGGTGTCAGTAACTACCTGAATTAACAATCAATCAGTTATTCCGTCATCTTTGACAGTCGTTACAAGTAATTTGCTTCATCGCTAATTGTTCCAATTTCTTGAACAATTTATACAATGGGCTTTACGAAACAGCACAGAACATTCATGGTTGAAGCGTATTTTCGAAACGGGGTAAGAGTAAATGGTGAGTGTCAATACAATCCGGGTTTGTGCATGGACCATTTTCACGAACATTTTCTTAACGTTGGTTTTATTGCTGGGAATTTTTATCATTGCCTGAAATGAACCGTGGCTGTGTTTAGGGAAACAGGTTCTATTCAACACAAAAAAGGAGCAGGAAGACCATCTGTAAGAACAGAAGACCTTGTTGCAAACGTTCGTGAAATAATGCAAAATACGCCAACAAATTGTATAAGACGCCTGTCCCAAGAAGTGGGAAGATCTTATGGAACATGCAGGACTATTCTTAAGAAGCAGCTAAATTTATTTTCTTATAAAGCGCAAGTATTCCAAGAAATACAAGCCGCAGATTTTGAAAGACGCAAGAATTACTCTCAATGGTTTACCCAAAATTCCCAGAATACACGCATGTGGAGTAGTAAAAATCCCCATTTTTTTGTAGAGTCCACATTGCACCCTCAAAAAATTGGTGTCTGGTTAGCTGTTTCCCGAAGAAGAATTGTTGTTCCTATTTTTTTTTCATGACACAGTTACAGCACAGCGGTATAGAGACAATGTTTTGAATCCATTTGTGGAGCAATTACTTGACGACGAACTACGTTTTGGATATTTTCAACAGGACGGTGCAACCGCCCATACAGCCGCCGAAACTATTAACTACTTACGCAATTTTGTCGACGATAGATTGATCAGTTTTCGATTAGACCTTGAATTCTTACCAAGATCGCCTTGTTTAACTTGGATTACTTCGTTTTTTCTCATTTAAAGAACACTATTTTTAAAACACCAGTTGCAAATTTAGAACAATTACAAGAAAGGATTATTCAAGAATGTGGTAATATTTCTCCAGAGATGCTGGTCAACACTTTCGAAAATATGAAGAGACGTGTGAATTTATGCTTGGAGCATGGCGGTTGCCAATTTCAGCAATTTTTGGAATTATTTTTCTTTTTCTTTCTGTATATTCTTACTTTGTTAATTTTGTAAAGAACAAAAATAAATTTGTATTTGTCTGCTTATTTTATTACTCATTAGTTTGGCATATTACCATGTCATTATATGAATTTGACAAAATTTTAACCTATAGATTTGGTTAGATAATATCGTCCCCATATATCATTGTGATCTAAACCAAGCCCTACGTTTTTTAATCCAAGCCCTCTTTGATGCAAATAATTTTTGCTCGCACGGTATATACAGTTAAGCTGATGTACTCGTATAACATAACTCGTTGTTTTACTTACTCAAATTTGAATAAAATATAGGTACTCCTATGTGAATTAGTTTATTATAAATTAGTTCATCATATTGTGATGTGATAAATCGATTTAGCATGCGGACTTTTACATTACATTTTTATCGTTTGTTTCAGTAAAGTTCCTGCCTTTCTTAGCGTGGTAGACATTGCTGGTTTGGTGAAAGGTGCTTCGGAAGGACAAGGACTAGGAAATGCCTTTCTTTCACATATCAGCGCTTGCGATGCTATTTTCCATCTATGCCGTAAGTATTATACACTCAGACCTAGTGCTTGGTCTGAGATTATACATAATTATGTCAGAAAGCAAATTGTTGCGGCAACATATCTAGAAAGGAAACGGCGACGATGTTCATCATGTCATCAGATGGTTAACCGCAATAAATTAATTGTTGGTGAAATACCTACTGTCTCACCTGAATCCAAATTTTCTAGGAGCTTTTGAGGATGATGACGTCACGCACGTGGAAGGTGAAGTGGACCCCGTTAGGGATTTAGATATCATCACCGAGGAATTGAGGTTAAAAGACGAAGAACAACTTTTGAAAAACTTAGACAAAGTGGAAAAGACTGTCGGACGGGGAAATGACAAGAAAACGAAGCCAGAATTTGTAAGTAATTTGTGTTACTAGCGATGTGGAGTGAGTTAATTCCTAGTCTCAGAGAGACGGTTCAATATACAGTGGCCATGAGTTTTGCTAAATTATTTAAGGGTATTTGATTCATCTTCATCCCATTATATTATTTTTTGTACGAAACTCCCAAAGAATCCAATCTTTGTATTCTTATTTATACTCGTTGGTGGGAATGAGATGCTTGAAACAAGGATTGTATAGCTGGTTTGTAATTTCTAAATAACTATTGAACAATTTTTGTTTTTGGCATTCGTTAAATAAGAGTGGAATAGCGCTTACTTGTAAAAAATACCATATTGAACAAGCGCTTTAAAAATTGCTAAAATTAAATTTGAACCGGAAAAAAACAAAAATTAATTATATAGGTATAGTAAGTACAATATAAGCTTAAAATTTGTCGGCTCTTTGGAGTAGTGTTAAAACAAAAAGTAATGGTGTTTGTGTTTATGCCATTAAAAAACTATCTACATTACAAAAAAATTTAAAATATTTTACTACCAAAAGTTTCACATTTAGGTAAATATGTTTTGAATGTTTTAGATTATTTCCATACTACTTACTTAATTTAGTGCTAAAATAACTATACTTTTTACGTTACCGTGAATTATCCGCAGTCGCCCGTCGACCAGACAGCAATTCAAGTCGCGTGGTCGGTGGTATAATAAGCGACATACGTTATCGTATCTATTTTGCTTTTGTTTTTATAGCAAACAAGGATAAGACAGGTACTATAGACAATGCTTGCTGCTATAAAATTTGGTGATTTTATGAGAGGGCTGATTAGTTGGATGTTGCAGTAACAACTTAATTTTACCGTTACTTAACCAGTTTAATCAGTTTTAAAAAGTGAGGGTATTTGGATAATGAGAATTTGAGTAATGGGATAGTACTGTGCCCTTTGTAATGGTAAATAGTAGTGTTAATTCGCGTAACTTTTTTATATTTAAAAAATGGTATGTTGGTAATTCTGTTTGGTAGTTCTGACTTTGTCTGTAGAACTTTGACTGTTCTTGTTTTAAACCGTGCAATCATGACAAATATCTGGATACCTTTTGAGTTTACAGAACAGTCCCAAATTTGGCGACCAGGTACAGTGATGTACCTAATTTAAACACGCAAATAGTGGTGAATTAGAAAAAGTGAATGAACATCGTTCATCAACTTATACTCTACACAAAATAACATACAGTGATGGGCTAAAATATGGAACAAATTCATTTAAAAATCAGGTATTCGTTTTTTGAAAAAACGCTCGGACACGTCGATTATAATTCTTTCTTCCGGATTTTTTGCCTCAAAAAGAAATTATACCGGGTGTGTCAAAAAGTAGATGTAGCAAAATTTTTTTGTTTTTTAAATAGAACCCCCTTTTTTTTACTTATTACCCCTTATTCTACGTCAAATTCTGCGCATAATTTATGTAGTATACTCTATCCTTATCTCTAACGGTTTTAGAGAAAAATTACATCATAAAAAAAAATTCTTTAAAAAAAGGTTAAAAAATTAGTTTCTTAAGTGTTGAAAATGCAAACCATTAACTTCTTGACAATATGCTAATTTGTGGTTTATCCTTATACACTTTTGATTTCAAATAACCCCCAAAGAAAGAAATCCATGGGTGTAAGATCGGGAGATCTTGCAGGCCATTCTATGGGTCCTCTTCTAGCTATCCATCATTCGGGAAATACAGTATTCAAATACTCTCGTACTTGTCGAGCAAAATGAGGCGGAGCACCATCCTGCTGAAACCAAGTAGACGCTTCTGGTAGATGAGGCTGATTCGGATTTGGAAAATCCGCTGCTAGTGTGGGAATTAATTTATTTTGAAGAAATTGTAAATACCGGTCTCCTGTAAGATTTCCATCGAAGAAAAAAGGTCCAATAATTATATCATTTAATATCCCTGCCCAAACATTTACTTTTTGTGGGTATTGCGTGTGCTCATCCAACGGGGATTATTTGTACTCCAATACCGAAAATTTTGTCTGTTTACCGAACCATTCAAACAAAACGTGGCTTCATCGCTAAAAAGTATTTTGCGATGGAAAAATAGATTTAAGGTGCAAATTTCCATCATAGTTTTACAAAACTGTAGTCGGCGGTCGGGATCATCTTCGTTTAGCTCGTGCAGCAACCTAATTTTGTACGGATGGTACTTTTCTTGTTTCAATACCCGCAACACAGATCGTCGGCTAACATCATTATTAAGGGCTACTTCAGTGGATGCACTATGAGTATTATCTTTAACCTCTAACAAAATGTTCAATTGTGAGTTTTCACTAATTTTTGGACGACCTGGCCGTAGACGATCCTTTACATTCCCTGTTTCCCTGAATTTCTTCTCAATTTTACTTACTGTAGATTTTGTAATCGGCCGTTCTGGATACTTAGCGTTAAACAAGTTACAAACTTCTTCTTGATTTCTTGTTTTGTCTCCACATTCAATTAAAATTAAAATTTCGATTCTTTGTGTTTCATTTAAATGCACCATGATCACCGTTTTTCAAAATTATACCTAAACTAATTTTTGATTGACACATGACTTGCTATCGTAGTAACAATTCATTTAAATTTACCTGTTTACCTTTAAGTAGGTACATGTACCTCTTTTTAAAGAATTTTTTTTTATGATGTAATTTTTCTCTAAAACCGTTAGAGATAAGGATAGAGTATGCTACATGAATTATGCGCAAAATTTGACGTAGAATTAGGTAAGTAAAAATAGGGGGGTTCTATTAAAAAACAAAAAATTTTTGCTACATCTACTTTTTGACACACCCGGTATAATTTCTTTTTGAGGCAAAAAATCCGGAAGAAAGAATTATAATCGACGTGTCCGAGCGTTTTTTCAAAAAATGAATACCTGATTTTTAAATGAATTTGTCCCATATTTTAGCCCATCACTGTATATTTCGAAATACACCTACCTCGCTATTGTCGGTCCTTATTTGGAAGAAAACCAGACGAGTATAATTACATTTAATACATTAAATTGGGTCATTTATATATTTTTTTGTTTATTTAAATTAACAATCGTCTTTACTTATAATAATGGAAATATTAGTGGTATCATTACTTTATTTACCATAACAACACATACATTAGCCCCTTACGAGAAAACTGCGAGCTGTCAGACAGTGTTTGTTTTCACCATTTTACAGCAAATAAAATGAAACTTTTAATAAATATACTGAATAGGTACACTCCTGTGCAATATATGTGCAGGTTTTCAGCTCCTTGACTTTAGAAAACTTTTTCGATAATTTTGCGTTTATATTGTACGTACTTTACACTACAGAACGATGGCATTTGGCATCATTTGGCAAATTTGACGGATTAAGCGACAAATTTTTAAAATAATCTGCTTGTTTGAATACTTTTAAAATAATTTATTCGAAACCACCTGACTTAATGGCGGCTGTTGGCAAAAAGCATTGCGCCACCCGTTAAATTCCACCAGCAATGTCATTTTGATGGTTACATGAACCAATTATTATAAAGGCATATTTGCTCACAACTGCTATTTTTGTCATATCGTTGGATTGCCTATACTGCCTAATTGTTATAGTCTATTACCAAAAATATAGGCAGTGACGTAGCTCTCATAACCATGGAAACGACCAAAATATTGTATGGTCATTGGCGGTTTGCATTAGTTTCCATGGTTTCGAATAATACGTCACTGCCTATAATATTTGGTTTTGAGTATAGGTTCGATCACCAAACGAATTGCCGACAAAATTAACTGGTGTATTTATCCTATCAATATGTTGATACCAGTATTTTGCCACGAGCAATGAAGAATAAGGTAAAAAAACATTAGATCTGTACTAAAATCGTCAATACAATGCCTAATGTGTGAATTTGGAAATGGTATCAATCAATCAAATAACAATATGACAAAAATGACATACGACCGGCCTGGCTTTGTGTTAAACATCACTGAAATGATCTAACACAAAGTCGAATTAAATTACGACACCAATGACTTGCTATTTTTATTTGGAAAGGGAAAATCCAGTGCCGTAGAAATATTTTCGCCGGTTCTGGGTTTATGTTACTAGCAAGCCTTAAAGCGATCGCGATCATAATATAGAGAAAACGAGTATTTCTATATGTGTCCGTTATTTGGTCATAGAGCTAATATCACAGCGCGTATGGCTATTTTCATTCATTTTAAAATATCTTTATTAATTAATATCTTTACATGTTATGTCAAATTCCTATACAGTTTTTTTTTACATAGATATTATTCTATCTAGAACTAGGATCTGATAATGATTAATAAAATTATGAAAAGGTATCGGATTAATCAGATCACAAGGATTACCAATCCCAACATTCGGAAAGTAATATTAAATCTATTTGCCACCGTGTACCTGCATCATTTGAAAGTAATTAGCTAATTCTAGCTCACAGTTTCAGTAAATGTCTATGATTATCGCGAAAGAGGTCGGGCAAACCCGCAACAATTCCATAATGCTTCCAAAATCTGCGTTTGACTTAGACACGATGACACGAATGAAATTAACTCCTCACACATTATTTATTTGATTTTTGCTTCCTGTCACCTAACTGTGGTTCTGTTTTATTTGTTTTTTATAAAAGCTAAATTCTGAGGATGATTTGGCCGGACTTAATAAAACTAGTGCGATCTGAAGGTATTGAGTCTTCTTGTAACTTTTGGTTGATGATATACAGTGGTTCCCCTATCTTGGTGTATAAGCTCTCTACCACAAATGTGTCCTGTCGTTCTAAATTGACCGTTTTTAGAATATTTCCAAAGTTGTTAGAGTTCTGCACAAAAAGAGGACTTAGGCCAGTACAGAAACGAACGAGGAGCAGGCATTTCTTACAAAACCCTATGTTAAGGGGATTTTTGAAAATATTAGAAGGATAACCAAAAATTATAACTTCAACACAGCCTTTAAATCGGGAAATACGCTTAGAAGCTTTCTTACAAAAGTAAAATACCGCAGTAATGAAAACACAAAAAATTACTCTGTCGAATCCCTTGCGAGTGTGACGAATTGTACATTGGAAAAACAAAAAGCGCCCTTCCCGTACAAGTTAAAGAACATCCGAAACATACCCAAAGAGGTGAAACTACGAGATCATGTATAGCGGAACGTGTATGGACCTAACTAACATCATAATGCAGTGGTTAGAAGCCAAGTAACAGCACTGGCGAAAACGGAAATTGAAAGAAGCAGCTCTTCTGAACCAAACATGTGTTTATTAAACCAAGTATAGATATCCCCAACATTTGGAAGCCTCTCTTTGTCCAAAACCAACAGCTCAAACTTCACACTCCAGTAAGCATGCGGAGTCATCGAGCTTCATTGCACATAGATAAGACAATAGCCGTATAATTATAATTTAGTTTACACTTACTTGAAAACGGTTAGAGATAGATACTAACTCACCGAAACGTTGTGTTAAGTAACAAAATAAAAACAATGGACGTTCGACAAAGTATACGTGCTTCTGTAGATGAATGTTGTGGCTTAGCTAGACCACACATCTGAAGCTTAAAGCAAAATCGAATGTATCCTTTAGTTTTGTATATGACGCGCTCACTATTGATCAACGAATACTTACACCAGGCTATTGATTTCAACGGATCTATTGCTTGAAATGGAACCTGTCGAATCCCCTCCGACACTGGAAAACCCCCAAACATAGAATGTAAAAATAATTAAACGAAATTTTATGTAAATGAGTGGCGCATGCGTCGCGTGTGGTCCATAATTTTTTATGACTCCACCGGTGACGTGACTTTGCAGCGATGCTATCGGTTTTTTAACACTGAGATCGATGGTACTGCTATTATAATTGTGAAAACGCATTCAAAAATTAATTGTAAAGCGTCCATTCATCACTTCTTGTCAATTTATTTTATATCCACGTGAGAGTGACCCAGCAAAAATATTTTCTTAGTTGTAAAGGGCTTTTAATCGTTTTTTTTTTTTGGCTTGTGACATATGAGTACTTGATATTGAACCTTGAAATATGTGTCCAAACGTTTCGGCATGCATGCCGCCTTCACTTCATCAGCGTGTGAGCCAGATGCGAATTATAGTTATTCGCGGATAGCAGAGTTTACTACACAAATGGATGAAAATTTTCATTTTTCGGGAAAAAGTCATTCTTGATAAAAAGTTTTGCTTGTAAAAAATTTTAATTTTTTATACAGGGTTCGCAAAAACTTTAAAAACATGATTTTCCTCCGAGAGTAAACTACCTTTATTTTTCATTTTTGACCAAAATGCCAATTAGAAAACTTATTTAGAATACCGTTTGTAATTTAAATCCGATATTTAAAATAAATCTTCGATTTTTTAAATTTTTTTTAATTTTTAAAGGTAAAATTTTTTTTTTGGATAGCAGCATTAGCGAACCAGTTCCCTGAAATTTTCACTTATAATCTGCCTAGTGCTCGAATTATTTCCGGAAATTTTTCCGAAGGAACGCATTTATTGAAAATTTTCCCGAGTCGTAGACGAGGGAAAATTTTCTAGAAAAATGCGTGACTGAGGAAGAATTTCCGGATATTAATTCAAGGACGCGGGGGATTCGGTAAGAAAATTTTACACCTAAAATTTGTATTACTTTATTGAAATTATCCATAATTATGGGAATACTTAAACTTTCAAAAAAAAGTTTCCTCACCGTTTAGTTAAACGAAATGCAAAAAATATATATGAATGTGAAAATTATCCTTTTTATTTATTTTTACTACATTTCATTTACTAAAACAAAGGGAAAGCATAGTATAGTCTAGTTTAGGCTAGTTATGCCAGATAAAACAATTTTAAAAATCTAGGTAGATAGTAGATACCACAGTCAAGTAGGCTTAGGCTTGTGATGTCAAAATCGTCTCTGCTATACGTCACGTCGACAGTTATTTCTTAAACGTGCTTATTTAGTTCACAATAATTAAATCATGACAATAAACAATCAAGAAACTAATTTTAAGCCCTACGGTGTTTGTAAATCTTGCTCTGAAATAGGGGACATTAATAAGTCTCATAAAAATTTAAAGTATTTGCAATGTTTAATGGAAAAAAATGAATTAAATCCCCATCAAGAAAACCTTCTCTCAGCTATCCAGAAGATTTTGGAGAAAGATATCCCATCCTTTTTAAGAAAAACCAGAATTCAGCAGAACAAAATTGCATCCAAATATTACATTTATTATATTAAACATAGACATCTGATAGAAGTGGAAAGGGAAGATAACCATTATCCTTGTTATTCTCCATTACGAAGAGAAGAGTTCGAACCAGAATTCCAAAAATATTTAGCCTTAATGAAAGAAATATTTGGTAAATAAATATTTGTATTTATTTAGTATTATAAAATGAATAAAAACATTAAATACCAAAATTTGATCCTGAATACTGATTTTCGGATCATATGATAGCTGTCAAGAAAAAATTTCCACTTATTAATTTTGTTCGCCTAGCTTAGCAGGAGAAAAATTTCCGAAAAATTTGAAAGTTGTCATTGGTAACTGTCAAAATGAAAGTGTGTGATTGGCTTAGAATGACAGGTGTGAAATTTTCTTAATAATTTCCCAAAGTCCCATTTTTTAGACGTAAACGTTAGGGTATCTTTGATTAAATTTCTCTATCACAAAGTTATAAGAACTTTCGCCCGCACCGTAACATTGAACTAAATAACCTATACCCTTTGTTCTAAGGTCAACATTTTCAAAACACATAAAATTCTATTGGACAACTTCAAATTTACCCCATACGTAAAGCAAAGTAATAAAAAGGTAAAAAAATTCCTTGTTTTTACAAAAGATGGTAGGAATGCATATAAAATTTTAAAATAAGATACACACCACCATTACGAAAATAGAGTCTAATTAAATTTTATATTAATATTTTTATTGAGCAGCAAAATTTCCATTTACCTCTAAAAATTTAAAAAAGTAAAAAAATCGAAGATTAATTTTAAATCTCGGATTTAAATTACAAACGTTATTCTAAATAAGTTTTCTAAATGGCATTTTGGTAAAAAATCATGTTTTTGACGTTCTGCGAACCATGTATAAAAAATTAAAATTTTCTTTTCGTGAATAGCATTTTTTACAAGCAAAACTTTTTATCAGAAAGGACTTTTTCCCGAAAAATGAAATTTTTCATCCATGTGTGCTATTGTAAACCCTATCCGCGGTCAGTCTGTATATAATATCTTCCCTTTTGTTCCATAAGTCGTCACTATTTTCTGCCTGGATAGAAATAATTCGTGTTACTATTTTTTTTGTCAATCTAGCCTCAAACATTTTCATTCGAATTTACAACTAAACTTCTTAAGAGCTAAAGTAAATAAATATGTTTCCTGGACTCAATACGAAATCCACCTTGCCATGTGGACAGGACAGTTGTCATGTCGATAAATAAAATTTATTTGAGAAAAATATTGTTCACTGAAGGCTTCATAACATTTTCTAATATCTTTATTTATTTTCGCTGTAAATCTAACATGACGATGACAAAGTCCAAGTCCTCTTGAGGTCATGTGTATCCCCATACATCAATTGAAAATTTACCAATTGTATTCTATTACCCTTTGTATGTATTTTTCTTTTAATCTTATGGTTGCACATTAACTTACCCGTAATAATGTTATGCCAGATAAATAGTCCGGCTTCAGAGCTGGTTATAGCTGCTCAACCGCGCTTTCTGATCTAACTGACGATATACGACGAGCGCAAGACAAAAACAGGGCTGCTGTCCTTGTTCTTTTAGATTAGACTAGTTGCAATTTTGAATTATATTGGATTTGGTTCAGCTGCGTGTGCGTTTCTGTTATCCTATTTGTCGGATAGGGTTCAAAGAGTAAGCCTGGATAGCCAGTTTTCTGAAACCCTTGGTGTCACCGCGGCTGTGCCACAGGGTAGTATTTTGGGCCTTCTTTTATATAGTATGTTTACTTCAAGCTTCGTGAAGTTTCTTAAATATTGTCTATAGCATTGATATGCAGACGATACCCAAATTTTCTTATCATTTACATGCTCTGATGTTGCACTTGCAAATAATCAACTTAATAGGGACTTAAAAGCTTTTCTAAAATAGTCCAATGACCACCTACTTAAAATAATTAATCCTAATAAATCTTAAGCCTTATTATTTTGCAATGAAACTCAACGAGAACATTTATTAAATACCCTTAAATTAAATCTTGGAAAAGACCAGATCCCTTTTAAAAATATTAGCTATTGTGACCATATTTACGGACCATTTTTAGACGCTGTGCATGTGAGACGTATACAAAAAATGCAGAATGCCTGTATAAGGTTCACATGTCATGCGACGTAGAGGAAGAGTTTCGCATAAGCTGGGTGAATTGGGTTGGTTGATCATATTCCAGAGACGACCCTTGCACTCTCTATGTTAATATAAATAAAACAATTAAATTTAAAAACCCACCTTACCTCTTTAATAAGCTTCAATAATTTCGCACCGATATACATAGATGTATCCGTAGCAGGCATATTCTGACCTGTACACACACTGACAGTAAGGCATTTTTAACACGCTTTTATTAGCTTCACCTGTATGTTTCCTTGTTTGTATGTATGTATGTAACCGACTTCTTTGAAGCCGATTTTGACCCACTTTAAACGGTCAGATTTAATTTAAATTTTGTAGACTTATCAAGAACCGCTGACAATACAATAATCTACACGCGAAAAATTCTCGTGTCAAATTTTGACAGCTGTCAGGTATAAAACCAAGAAGCGATTTTGACAAAACAAATTATAGGGTCGTATAGTATTCGAGGCGGAGACTTCGGGAAAAATAAGATAAAATTCTCCTGTCAAAATTTGACAGCTGTCAATATGTCAAATCGTTTAAAAAAAATGGAATTAATGAAAAAACTATAAGGTCGTATGTATATTGACGGTGGAAAGTTGAAAAAAATACGCAAGATATTCTCCTGTCAAATTTTGACAGCTGTCAGGTATAAATCGAAGAAGCGATTTTGACGAAACAAATTATAGGGTCGGATATTATTCGAGGCGGAGACTTCGGGAAAAATGAGCAAAAAATGTTCCTGTCAAAATTTGACACCTGTCAATATGTCAAATCGTTTAAAAAAAATTATAGTAATGAAAATACTATAAGGTCGTATGTATATAGACGGTGGAAAGGTGAAAAGAATACGCAAAAAATTCCCTTGTCAAAATTTGACACCTGTCAATATGTCACAATTTTCAAAAATTTGCAAATATCGTTCTTTTCTTATAATTCGGCATAAACGATCGGGTTTGTTTTGGTTTGTTCGGGTTTGTATGTATGTTTGTTTGTTACCGACTTCTTTAAACCCGATTTTGACCCACTTTAAACGGTCAGATTTAATTTAAATTTTGTAGACTTATCAAAAACCGCTGACAATACAATAATCTACTAATCTAGCTCAATCTACTCAAAAATGTTTTTTTCTTAATAATAATTCAAACTAAAAAATGAAAAATAAATATAGTTTAAAAAAAACTAAAAAACACGCTTTAATAATTAATCAGACAAAAAAGCGGAAAATAAATATATTTTAAAATAATTCTTGAAATTCTTAATATAGGCAGAAAATAATAATGAACAATAAACATTAGTATTATTGTGAAAAAAGCGAGGGGTGCTCGATATACGAAAAATATAGCACAAAGCGCCCCACGCTTTTTTCACAATAATACTAATGTTTATCGTTCATTATTATTTTCTGCCTATATTAAGAATTTCAAGAATTATTTTAAACTATATTTATTTTCCGCTTTTTAGTCTGATTAATTATTAAAGCGTGTTTTTTAGTCTTTTTTAAACTGTATTTATTTAAAATATCGTTCAGCTAAAATACTGCGTCACTGATTAACAAACATGAAATAATATACTTCTCTGGATCTCTAAATACATTCAAAAAGAAAACCAGATCTAAACTACTATAGTGATAACTTCTACGTTCGCGATGTAGAGCTCTCCTCTGTTCTATTTTTCTCCTACTTTTTTTCTTCCGTTAATCTTTTTTCCCTCTCTCACCACATATTATATTATGTTTCTTTTTTTTTGCTGTATATAGTGTACATTATAATTTAATAACTTTTATTTTAAGTAAAATGTAATTTGTATTTATACTTTAGGCCTGTAAAGGTTGCTTGGCCTCAACAGCACCTATGTTTGCGTGGGAGGCTGCAAATACGGCCAAAAACCTCTTCCCTCGGATATTCTTTACTGGGTGACCCTCTTTCAATAAGATCGTTTACCTTGCTTTTTGCTGTTTGTGATCTAAGTTATATGTTAAGTGAATTAAGTTAGAAACAAAGATTTATATTAGTAAAATCGCTTTAACATCAAACAATGAACAAACATCCTATATCCTAAAACATGTTAAAGCTTTTTAGTCGTTTTAACTTCGTTTTTATTTCAGGACGCGTTAGCAAAAGTGAAAACTATCTTAGTTGATGAAAAGAAGCACATTAGATTTGCAGACTGGGATGTAAAAGATGTAAGTTCCTTATTTATAAGTATGATATTATTAGTTGAAAAAATCTTTACCGGTTTGAAGACGAACAGACGAACTTAAATAGAAAAATGAAGAACACCTTTTTTTATCAAAACCAACCATCGGCCTTGAATCCAACGAAACATTTTGTAATCTTGTTGATATTACTATGCTAATTCGAACAGGCAGTATATTTGACGTAGGTGTTCGACAATAATATCATTGATTAAATAAAAAATTGTACATGTACCGATGCTCGGATGCTATCGCATCTACCCAATGAATGATTCCATTTACAACCGACAACACAAAGCTTGTCATGACTGGGTACAATGCTAATGTGGCATAATAATATCACCACCTGGAGATCATCTCCATGGTTATCGACATTGACACTCTCTGCGCGAGCCCGTCGTAACTCGCGGGGTGCCACGATGGCCTTAACAGGTCGACAGTGATTTGCACAAGTTCGGTTCATTTATAAACTGTTTTATTAGACAACATGTTGTTTGGTATTGTTGCGTTAATAGAATAATGTTCGACAATGGCGCACCTATGGGGAGACGCCGGGCCTTAACCCCCCCGAGTAAACAATTTGCGTCTCGTTTTTTATATTAGTTTACTGAATTTGTATAGAAAAAAACCTGAAGGCGATATTGTGGTTGTTGTTTAAACGCCTATTAAATGAATAACTCAATCAATCAATAATTATATGATTTCAATCTGGGGATCAGCGAATTTAACTACAATTCAGCCATTAAAAAAACTACAAAACAAAATAATTAAATGCATACATAAACTTCCTTTTTTAGAACCAACTATAAATTTATATGAACGAAATGGATATTTAAATTAAGAAAAGCTTTATAAATTAAAACTATGCATTCTAATACACTCAATTATTAATAAAGAAAAACAATCGAATATAATATTTCCTTCGAGCAACATTATTCACATCACGAGACAAAATCATCATATTCAAACACAAATGGTAAAGAGTACTTTTGGCCAAAAATCAATATTATACAGTGTGTGTATAAAGTCTGGAAACGGCTTAATAACATCACAATTTACTGGCCGATTTAAACCAAATTTGGTACAGTTGTGTAAGAGGATCTAACGCACCGAATGACGATATTGGCGTTGTTGCCAGCTTTTTAGTTTGTCTGGAATTCGAACGAATTTTATATTTTTAAATATAACACCCAGTATATTTTTACATTTTTAAATTCCACATAAAATTGTAATTATTTTTTATTAAATGCATTATTAGTCTATACTTCATAGTTTCCGAGATATTGACTCTCGAAAAGTGACATTTTTGAACTTTGACAGCTTATAACTTTCTAACAGTAGACGTCTTAGAGCAAAACGGCTTACATGTCCCTATCTTCAATTTTTATTATCTTCCCAAAAAAATCAACTTCCAGTTAAACCGGAACAACTATATTTCCTGCTTTCGAGTTACATCCGGTTTAACCGGAAGTTGATTTTTTTGGGAAGATAATAAAAATTGAAGATAGGGACATGTAAGCCGTTTTGCTCTAAGACGTACTGTTAGAAAGTTATAAGCTGTCAAAGTTCAAAAATGTCACTTTTCGAGAGTCAATATCTCGGAAACTATGAAGTATAGACTAATAATGCATTTAATAAAAAATAATTATAATTTTATGTGGAATTTAAAAATGTAAAAATATACTGGGTGTTATATTTAAAAATATAAAATTCGTTCGAAATCCAGACAAACTACAAAGCTGGCAACAACGCCAATATCGTCATTCGGTGCGTTAGATCCTCTTACACAACTGTACCAAATTGTGATGTTATTAAGCCGTTTCCAGACTTTATACACACACTGTATAAAGGAATAACAATTTATAACAGTTTGCGGAAAAAAATTAAAGAAATATCAAAATTATGGACTTTAAAAAAATCACTAAAAAAATATTTTTTCTAATTTTGAAAATGTATCTGAAAGAAAGCATTGTCAAAACTAAGAAGTTTTATATAGGTTGCGTTGAGTCTTATTTTGCAAAATATTTTTTCTAATTTTGTTTCATAAGAAATCTATTACGATACCGTTTTCAGTATCGAAACAAGTCTATTACGATACCGTTTTTTTTTATTTTTTAAAAGTTGGTATAAGTAATATTCAAAATAAATGTTTTATTCTGTTGACGTCTGGCGTGGGGCGTGGCCGAGCATGTATGTTTGGTTGCGGAAATCTGTATATTATATTTATTACTTTAATACATTTATTAATTTAGTTATAAAAAAACACATAATACTAACTTTATTCACACAGAACTATAAAATTTTATAAATACCGGTTATAAGCTTTATATTTTTTTAATTATGAAAAACTTGTAATATATTAAAACACAAATGTCATGACAATACTGACAATGTGGCGGACACAACGGAAATATTAATTTATTGTCAAGGCTACTATGATAGTAAATTTATCGTATTACCAACGTAAAATTTAGAGATACAAATTTGCAAAATGTGAAGGGTTTATTTTATTTTTAAATATGTATTTTTTATTGAAAAAACTACAAATTAGAAAAAATAGTATGAAGTACGTGTTATATAAAGCAGTTTTAAGCACTTGTCCTGTTATAAAACTCGCCGCAAGCGGCTCGTTTTTTAACATGGACGCGTGCTATAAAATGATGCTTTATAAAACGTGTACTTTAATATACTATTTTAAAACTATACTAACTTTAACGCATTATTAATTAATATTTTTTTTTTATAAATGGTTATTATATACAGTGTCACCAGTAAGGTCCGCATCATATGGTATGGTATTTTTTTTATTATAGCTTTATTCGAACATTGACTTTGGCATCAAGTTCTGCTTCGATCGAGACGAAAATTAAGGAAAAAAATAGTAGTCACGTGATTCGCATTACGTGTCAAATTTTAATTTTTTCCAAAAAATAATTCAAAAGTGGGGTTATTTCTGAAAATATCGAAAAAAGTTATTAGAAAAAGTTTTTTTAAATGCAGTTTCTAGCTCACATGCAAAATTTCAGCTGCATAATATAATTTTGATTTTTTACCTATATTTTGTAAATTGCACCACTTTTGCAAAATAAGACTTAACGCATCCTGCATAAAACTTCTTAGTTTTGACAATGCTTTATTTTAAATACATTTTCTTTAAAGTAGAGCCATATTAAATGTGTGTTTTTCTACAAAATCAAAATTGGGCTATTAAAATTTGGTCGCATGTGATGCAAAGTTCATTTGTTTTTGACCCTGTATAAGGCAACTTCATAAAATAAGTATTTTTTAAAACGTAGTTGGTGTCTGAAAGTAAAAAAATAAAAAATAAAATAAAGGGTTTTAAATCAAATCGTTGAAAATAGATAAACTTTACGTTAAGTTAAACTAAAATTTATTTTCCACTTAATGAACACTTTCCTGGTGACACAGTGTTCTTTTTTGTCTTAATATTAAGGTGTATTACTTTCAGACACAAACTACGTTTTCAAAAATATTTATTTTATGAAGTTACCTTATACAGGGTCGAAAACAAATAAACTTTGCATCACATGCGACCAAATTTTAATAGCCCAATTTTGATTTTGTAGAAAAACACATTTAATATGGCGCTACTTTAAAGAAAACGTATCTGAAATAAAGCATTGTCAAAACTAAGAAGTTTTATGTAGGTTGCGTTGAGTCTTATTTTGCAAAAGTGGTGCAATTTACAAAATAAAGGTAAAAAAATCAAAATTATCTTATGCAGCTGAAATTTTGCATGCGGGCTAAAAACTGCATTTTATAAAACTTTTTCTTATAACTTTTTTCGATTTTTTCAGAAATAACCCCACTTTTGAATTATTTTTTGGAAAAATTAAAATTTGACAGATAATGCGAATCACGTGACTACTATTTTTTTGCTTAATTTTCATCTCGATCGAAGCAGAACTTGATGCCAAAGTCAAATTTTGAATAAAGCTATTAATAAAAAAAAATCCCATATGATGCGGACTTTACTGGTGACACTGTATATTTTTTTTTGAATAATTTCGATGGAATTATTAATAGGTAGTTACTAAACATAGTTGGTGTTATATTCTCTGTAATAAACTTTTTTTAAGTTGGTTGAGAATAAAGATATATATTATTATTATTAATCCACGAGATAAGTCTGTATAATATAGGCTCCAAATAATCAATGGGTTTTTGATCAAAAATACATCCACGCCGAGGCTTATTAGCCCGTGTTTTCTTCCCGCTTTTTCCAAGTCATGTTTGTTTAAAATGCAGACAATATCTAGATTGTTTTCATGATAAAAGTGACCGTTATTGTGTATATTTTCTTATTGGTGTTACTAAGCTTATCTTTTTTGTCCCAAATATGACTGGGTAGTTTTGAAGAAATACGTAATCCTTTTAATGTTTCAGATTGAAGTGTTAAACAAATACCTATTTTTGACTTCCAAGCCGTGTATATACTTGATTAACTTATCAGAAAAGGATTATATTAAGAAGAAAAATAAGTGGTAAGTAATCCTCTACTGTTACTCGAAAATACCTTACTGCTACTGCATACATTTAATCGTAAATCACTTTAAATGTTCTTTTTTCTATTTCACGTTCATAATAAGCTCAGTACGATACGCATTTGCGTATCGTAATGAAACTATTTCGATACGCGTTTTTTCTTTATTTGATGTTGGTAACATTTAAATGTTTTATTTTATTGACTTGCGCGGCCTTTGTGATTTACGAGAAAACCCATTTTTCGCAGAGGAAAAATAGCTTGATACTTTTTTATTCTGTGTGGATAACAGTCATGTATGTTGGTTGCATAAATCTATAAATCAATCTTTTGTAGATGCTTCCAGCTATCATTTTCTGCCAAATCCTATCCAAAATTCAATCTACTAACCTTCCAATGTCGATTTTAACTTCAACTTTATTTGAATTTTCCATCTTCCCAATACTAAATTGCAATGCCGTGACGTAAAATCACGTCTTTTGAAATTCGAAAAAAAATAGCAAAATCTCCCGAATTTCCGAACCCTCTGTATACCTGTGTACCGAATGTACAAGGATCACACAACGTATTCCGTCCAATTTCAAATCTCATATCGCTAAAATAACTTTAGAATATCGTGGTGAAAATGGGTCAATAAATCAAAAAATGACAGTTTGCAAAATAATTTTTGTTGTCCAGAGGCTACTATGATAAAAAATATTATTACCAACATAAAATTTAGACATAAAAATTTACAAAATTTGAAGGATTTATTTTGTTTTTAAAATGTATTTTTCTTGATTATAAAAGGTGAAATAGAAAAAAATGTAAAAAGCACATGTTTCATAAGGCGTTTTAGCGCACGTGTCAATAAAATAGACACGTGCGCAAAAACCGCTTCTTATGAAACGTGTACTTTAATATACTATTAAAACACTGAGGTAATTTTATTGATTCATTTTTACCAATAATTAATACTTAATTATGTTTTTGTTATATAAAGTAAGGGATTGGTATACTTATTTCAACTTATTATACCGGGTGTCCACGGAAGGTGGTTCGCCCGTCTAACTTTTTTGTTTTTCAAGATAATGGAATAGAATTTGGGGAATTTGTATACGACGTAAAACAGCATTTTTTGACAGGTGACTCAATATTATGGAACTTCCGGCTACTTGATGCATTTAAACCTTATTTTATTTTCAAAAGATGCTTCATTTTAGGAAAGCTTTTCAAGAACCTAATAGTGTGTGGTATCAAAATAATCCTAATAAAATCCTCTTTCTTCTTAACCCGACGAGCCACCATGTTGCCGTTTAAAAAAAATGAGTTTTATACAACTTTAAAAATTAAATTTTACACAGCACATAGCATTGGACCAAAAATAGTAAAATTGTATTTTTCCCAAGATTAAAGAACTGAAATAAGTGATTTTAAGGTATTCACAGCCCTCTAGATAAAACAATAAATTTGGAAAAAAAATATGTTATTGGTGACAAAAAGTGGCAAGTGACACATCGTTATATTTAGAATGTCATAAGGAGTCGAAAAAAGGGAAAATATACCAGGTGTCCCATTTAAAAATCGAAAGTTTATGTCACTTCCGGTTAAACTGGAAGTTCCATAATATTGAGTCACCTGTCAAAAAATGCAGTTTTATGTCGTATACAAATCCCCCAAATTTTATTCCATTATCTTGAGAAACAAAAGTTAGAGGGGCGCACCACCTTCCGTGGACACCCGGTATATTTTTAGCAATCCAAATAATTAACAAAAAGTAAATGGAATCTATAGTCGATTTCCAAAAATATAGGCAGTGACGTAGCTCTCATAACCATGGAAACGACCAAAATACTGTATGGTCATTGGCGGTTTGCATTAGTTTCCATGGTTTCGAATAATACGTCACTGCCTATAATATTGGGTTTTGAGTATAGTCGCTTACATAATGGGACTTTAGTGTATTTGGCGAAAACAAAATAATTGCTCTGACAACTATTGATACAAGTCATCAATTTTAATTTAATTTTTTTGCTCAATACTTAATGAGATAAAATTGTTTCTCAAATATTCCACACTCATAGTCGTTTTGGCATTAAAACTGTTAATTTTTAATAAAATAAGTCTTTACTATCTCGAAATAATAACAAAAATATAAAGGATAACTCCAAATAATAAATTCATACAGCAATTAACTCAACGGCGCACATTTAAATTGTGCGAGCTTTCCTATTAGAATCGCGCTTTCCCCCACCACACCTGCTAGTACAATAGAGAGACAGCAGAAACCCCGCCTACTTTAACGCACGTGCGACTTTAGAATTCCTACGCGCTAGATCGTCTTTCTTGACAACCGGCTTGGCGAGAGCTATTACACCAACTTTCGTTCGATTGTTTAACGGTACGTTAAAATAGAAGGGGTCCTAATTTTTATTACGGTATCATATATAAAAAGATAAATTTAAATGAACATTATTTCTTCTTAATGGGGTAATTCTTTATGGAGTATGGGGGTGCAAGTGCTCCTGTGGAGAAACCGCCACTGTGAAGTAGGATTATATACATATAATATCAAAATTTTTTAAAGGGTATTAAAAATTATCTTTCGTTTTTATTTAAAAAATCTTTGGTGATGTACAGGGTCTTCCAACGAGGACTGAATAGGGGCTCATTTTTGAGCTTCCTTGTATTTAAAGAAAAATCCAAAATAGCCAATCGATGAATCAGAATTCAAAAATGAAACCAAAAATTTATTTGAACCAGAAACAAAAGAGTTACGCTATGGATAAGGTGTTTTTTTAATGGAACATAGCTTTTTTTATACGATTTTTGGAACGAGTGATTTTTTTTGTCCGTTCTGATTAAAATATTTAATATAATAATATTGCCGAAATGACTTTGAAGGATTGAAAGGTGATTATACCTTTATTACCTAGTGTATGTTTCAAACAGGTTAAAGTTAAATTATACTGGATAAAACATTAAAATTTAATAAAAATAGCTGTCACAATATTAAATATTTTAATCAGAACGGACAAAAAAAATCACTCGTTCCAAAAATCGTATAAAAAAAGCTATGTTCCATTTAAAAAACACCTTATCCATAGCGTAACTCTTTTGTTTCTGGTTCAAATAAATTTTTGGTTTCATTTTTGAATTCTACAGGAAAAAGTCCATCGATTGGCTATTTTGGATTTTTCTTTAATACAAGGAAGCTCAAAAATGAGCCCCTGTTCAGTCCTCGTTGGAAAACCCTGTACAAAACATACCTATATACAAGTTATGGAATACAACTTCAAAATATATTATTTCTTAAACAAGAATTATTTTTATATAAAAATAAAAATGATTTGTTACTTTTATAACAATATTCACATAACTTTCATTGTTAAGTATTTACCAGAAGAAAAAGGAACTAGAGACAAAAACTATAACATTAATAATAAATTTGCTAAAAAATAGGTACTTATTTAAGATCAAAGTATTGATTTTTGAATGAGTATTTTTTGGCTCCCGACGCGACCACATGATTTAGTGACGATGCTGAACTTTTCTTTTTCGGAGGCGAAAACCTATTTTCCCGGAGATATTGCTTGAAAACCCGGAGCCCGGAGAAAGTAATTAATTACCTGAGACTCCGGGTCAAACCCGGAGGGTTGGCAACCCTGCTTGCAAATGAAAAATTTTCATTATAAGTCGAATTATCTTAAAAACTATAACTTTTCCGTACAATAAAATATTAATAAAAATGTATGAAATAACACGTAGAATTAATAAATGCATTCAAATATAGGGTGTCCCATTTTTTAAAAAAATGTAACTTTATGACAACCTACTTTTTGGGCGCACCCTGTATAATTCAAAATATTTTTAAAATGTGCCAGATATCCAACCATACCTTCATACAAAAGCTCACTATCGAAAAATCTTATCTTCAAGGCCTAAAATTACTCCGCGCAATCGTTGACTCACCCGGTATAGTTTTGGAGATACAGGCGCTCGCCACCCGTCGTGGATCACCCTGTATATTAAGTTGAAATATATCCCTTATTTTATGATAACCCGTTATTACGGACTCGTTAAAAGAAATATATTAATACAATAAATAATAATGTAAAGGTGGCACACAAAAGAAAACTTTTAAAGGAAAATCGTCCAATTAGTATTTTTTTGTTAATAAATCTAAAACGGGTATAACTGTACATGAATACTTCACGTCTTGTAGCGTGTGTGTGTTAATAAACGGGCAACAAAAGGCAAGTAAATTTTGTTTTGTGAACATGTGACAGGCGTATCGGATTAGACAGGTAAAGAAGATTGATCTTTTTTTAGTTGAAATTCCGTGAAAAGTTCTTAATAAACCCTTCACCGACGGAAAACCGCAAGTAGATTAAAATAGATCAGTTGTTATTGACGTTATGTTGATATGCTGTTATTAATATAGGAAAGTTGTATTGGATTGTCGGGTAGTTTTAACCACAATAGTTGTATTTGAGTGTTATTTGATTATTCTTTTATTTATTTCAGATATTTTTTATACTTCTTGAAACTCTCCTAATAATAAGTGCCCTTTTTTGACACCTAGAATATTTTGCGCTAACTCAGTTGGCCTTGGCCAAAAACATGAAGTTTTACAAAAGGAAGACCTTTTGGATAATAGTGGAAGGCATATTATTTAGTTGATTATGAAAGCTATACAGGCTGTCCGGAAATTCCATACGTATATGTCAAGAAAAATATTCTACATATAAAAACGTAAAAAAAAGATCGTATGAATGTAGGTCCTTAAATGTCTTATAAGGAAGCTATGAAGGCCCTTTAAAGGTAAACTCTAAAGACTAGTTTTGATTTCGTTGCAACCGCTCAAGGATAATGTGCGTTTTAGCTAGTGTCAGTAGAAATATTTCTATGGCGAGCCTAGGAAATATTGGAAATATTGAAAAAATATTTCGTTTTAAAACCCCCTATTAATTTCCTAACAATTTTCTTTAACATTATCCTATACCTATCTCTTACCGTTTCTAAAATAATAATTAAATTCCAATTTTTTTTTACGGAAAACGTTATTAAAAAATTTTGATATTTTTTTAACTCTGAAATATTAAGACCCTGAAATTTGGTGGACAGTTGAATAATACCAGGAAGCTTTCAACCCTATACCCAAATTTTAGTTGCGATATACAGTGTGGTTTAAACATAGAGTTGATAGGGAACTTACAAAAAAATTAAATTAAAAATAATGCTTTTAAGCGTAAGCTACTATCATCAAAATGCCATCAATGTCCCACAACGAAAAATTAATTAAAAAATAGAAAGTGGCAATAGATCAATTATTATTTTTGACACTGTTAAAGATTTAGAGGAAGTTGACTCTCATGAAAAAGGCATTAATGCTGAATAATATTGAAGGTGATGATGACAGCGATAAAGATAAGATATGCCTGCTGCTCTACTTGATTGTTTTTTTAAAGAAGTTTACTGTATTCTTGGTTTCTTTTCCATATTTAACCTTTTATTTATGTTTATGTGTTTTGTTTTCTATTTTTTTTGATGATATATTTTTATTAAATGTAAAAGTTTTTTAGAATTTCTTAGTTTTTAATTTGTTTCCAATATTTCCATATATTTCCAAAAAATATATTTCCAGAAATTTTCCAACACTAGTCTTAGCAAACAAACTAATAAACTGTAGGACACCACTGGACTGGAATTAGGCCCAAACCGTGAAGGTAGTATATTAATCGCTATTTAATATACGCGTTAGTTACAATATTTTTCCGTCGATTGTCTTGTTAATAGATTATTAATTTTTTTTATTTAGAACCAAACTACATATTATAACAAATTTTTGAATTTCAAACTTATTGACATCGACAGAAACTATGGCAACGCCATTATGTACGCGGCAGTGCGTGCTTTGTAGTATGTTTGGTTGCCTAAAATCGTTTATTAATAAAAAAAAATCATGCATTAATAGGGGCCATTAATGTATGATTTTTTATACATTAATTAAGGTTATAAATACACGGTCGACGGAAATAATATTTATGTTCTCTTCTATAAACTTCTTCTTTAATCCCTTGAAGCTGAGCTTGTTAGGGCAAATCTTATTTTTTGTTTTAGTATGTAAAATCATAAATCATAAATATGCATTAAAAATTAAGTTTTAAAGTAAAAATGTTAATTTATAGTATAAACGCAGTTTTTTTGAAGAAATATATTACCTATAATAAAATTATTAATTTGTAATTTTTAAGTAAAAAATATTACTTATATAAATTATTCAGAACAATATTAATTAGGTAATTAATTAATTAAAGCATTTCTAAAAATATTTTCAAATTGTCTGTTTTTAATTTCCATGTTTTTGTTTCGACCTTAAATTTTTTTAATGAAAACAATTTTTTAATTTTTGTTGGTAAATAATCGTTTAAATAAAAACATAAATATTTGAAATTTTTTTGTCCTAGGACTTATTTATTTTAGGTCTAATGGTTATTTCATTTTTATAACGTGTATTATGATTATGGTTTTTAAATTGTATAAGGTTTTTATTTAAATCATCAATCATAACAACTACTATGATCGAAGGAAAAAGGACCTATATTCTTTGGATGAAGTTTTTTAAAATGTTTTTATTTGTAGATTTTTCCCTTGAAATTCCCAAACTTACGGAATTTTCTGACACCCAGTATACCCTTTATCTAAGTGACATGGTATGCCAATCAAAACACATTGATCGAATGCAAATCGAACGTAAATAAAGTACGAATATTTTTTCAAAAATATCTAGTGTTTGAAAAAAGCCTCCTAAATTACTAGTATGTCCAGTGGCGTAGCGTGCAGGGGGCCAGGGGGGGCGATCGCCCCCCCCCCGCTCTTTGAGTCCTTTCCTAAACGGCGCCCCCTTCCCACTTCCAGGTTAGGTTGTAATTTGTTTATAACTTTTAGAGTATAGAAATAAATAAAATAAACCTGTTACCTATTTCGAGATTCTATTTTATTTTAACTACATACTTGATTTAATTTATAATAAAAATATTTTGTCACGACCAATAATTTGTATTCTTTCAGTTATTTTGCTTTAACAATTAAAAATTGCTTGAAATCTCTAATTTACTAGAGACTAAATTTTATCTTTTTAAAAGTGTGTTATTGTCGCCAATGAGAATATTATATACCTGAGAGTTAACAAAATTCCCCTTGCTGGTTCATATTTTGTTTTCATGTGGCCATTTTAGAAATGACGAAACAAAAACTTTATTTCTCTTGCCAAAATTTACTAAATAAACGAAATTATACATTAGCAGTGAGGCGCTCTTTGAACAAGGGCGTAGATAAGGGGGTGATTACCCCCCCCCCCCCCAGGACCCATAATGAGCCATAAAAACGAAACACTTTTTTACTTGATAATTTTTTTTGTGATTTTCTTAAGGATCTTGTGTATTTTATATTTTTCCTATATACTTGAAAATCAGACATCATTGAAAAAAGGGCGTGGCACCCAAAAAATTTCACGCTACGCCACTGAGTATGTCTTAAAGGAAGCATACTTTTAGTAAGTGTAATAAAATATACGTCTATCCCCTCTAACACCATGTTATTTACAAATGAAATTAGGTAATGCCCCATATTACCTGCTAGACCCGCCGATACAATTGTCTTAATTTGAATTTCAGAAACAGTTAATTACTGGGAACATTGTTCGTCAAATAGTCCACACGCAAATGCGTGTTAATGTTACCAATTACCATAGGCCGTGATTAATGGACATTAAGCTATGAGACGTCGTAACATCGTCCGACCGTCGGTAATTACAACGGGTGATAATTCGCGAACCTGGCAACCAATGAAGTGTGAATTATGGCCCGTTCATTTTATCTTGAGAGAGATGACAGAAAAACAATTTTATTGAATCACATTGGCCAATCCACAGCCCAGATTACACTGGGACATCCTTGGAGTATTTACCATTACTTTTACTTAAAGGTCACATTGAAGGAATTCGATTTATCTCTATCCTTGTCACATTTGACGTTTTGCATTTGACCGATAAAGAGCAATATAACATGGGAGCAAAAATTATTTGCATCAAAGAGGACTTGGATTAAAAAACGTGTGGCTTGGTTTAGATCACAATGATATGGGGACGATATATTTAACCAAATCTAGGTTAAAATTTGGTCAAATTCATATTATGGCATGATATGCCAAACTAATGAGTAATAAAATAAGTAGACAAATACAACTTTATTTTTGTTGTTTACAAAATTAACAAAGTAAGAATATACAGAAAGAAAAAGAAAAATAATTACATGTATTCTGAGAATTCACATAACCGGAGAGGTGGAACCAGGCTTCATCCGAAAAAAATGTCAGGACTAATAAATCATTTCTTTCCAATAAATTTTGGGTAAACCATTGAGAGTAATTCCTGCGTCTTTCAAAATCTGCGGCTTGTATTTCTTGGAATACTTGCACTTTATAAGAAAATAAATTTAGCTGCTTCTTAAGAATAGTCCTGCATGTTCCATAAGATCTTCCCACTTCTTGGGACAGGCGTCTTTTGTTGGCGTATTTTGCATTATTTCACGAACGTTTGCAACAAGTTCTTCTGTTCATACAGATGGTCTTCCTGCTCCTTTTTGTGTTGTTTAGAACATGTTTTCCTAAACACAGCCACGGTTCTTTTCAGGCAATGATAAAAATCCCCAGCAATAAAAGCAACGTTAGGAAAATCGTGAAAATCGTCCATGCACAAACCCGGATTGCATTGCCACTCACCATTTTCTCTAACCCCGTTTCGAAAATACGCTTCAACCATGAATGTTTTGTGCTGTTCCGTAAAGCCCATAAATTAAGAATGTCGATGCTAAATAATAATATGTTAAATTCGATTATATTGAAAAATCCCATTTCATATTCAAGGATTCCTACTGTTTAAAACATTGATACTGCATTTCTTTTTTCAGGTTAATTAAAATTAAAGAATGGGTTGACAAAAATGACCCTGGAGCACTAATTATTCCCTTTTCTGGAGCATTTGAACACAAATTAACAAGTGAATTTGATGATCCCATTCTTCGGAAGAAGTATCTGGAGGATAAGGGCACTACAAGGTAAGCTTTTTTCTTATTAAAGTTTATACATCCCTAACTATACCGGGTGTTTCTCAAAAGACGTTCACCACTATAACTTTTTTTTATTTATAGATATTAAAATGAAATTTTGAGATTATGCATAAGAGATGAGTCTGCATTTATTGGCATAATTTTCAATTTGTTAGCACTTCCGGTTTGACCATTTTTCTAGATGAAACGATGGTGGTTCACTAGAATATTTAAAACGAGCATTTTTTTTTCCAAAAACTCGATACCATACACTCCTATACTATTTTAAAATTGACACTAAAAAATGTGCCTTAAATCCCAATCGCAAATTTAAAAGCGTTATACATTATTGCATTGCCGCCCTTTCTTTTCTAAAGAAATATAAAGGCGGCTTTGAAAAATAATGGAATTGTTATGAAAATCAATATGGCTTTAGTTTAAAGTTGTAATGTCATTGGTTTATAAAACATACAATACATACAATCTTGCGGCTTCAGAAGAATTTTTCTGGTCACTCCAAAAATTAGGAGCATATCAATTTGTTCATTTCTAGTAAAACTAACCATTTTATCTGATTTACAATGCAAGTTTAATAAACGAATGACATTACAATTTTAATTTAAAACCATGTTGGTTTTCAAAACCATTCCATTGTTTTTCAAAGGCGCCTTTATATTTCTTTAGAAAAGACAAGGGCGGCAATAATGCACAACGCTTTTAAATTTGCGATTGGGACTTAAGGCAAATTTTTCGTGTCAATTTTAAAATAGCATAGGGGTGTATGGTATGAAATTGTTGGCAAAAAAATGCTCGTTTTAAATATCCAGTGAGCTACGATCGTTCTATTTGGAAAAATGGAGTAAACGTCAAGAAAACAAAATTTCATTTTTTAAACGCTTGTGAAACTGAGAAAGTCAATTATTATGACATAATTATAATTTTCATATACTACTTGACTATAAATAAACAGATTTAATTAACTTGTAGCACTGTAGTTTGAAAATACAAAATAAAGATAAAAATGTTATAACACGTCAAAAAATTACAAGTGAGGTGTCAATTCACTCATAACGTTATGCTAAACCCAAATAAGTAAAAATATACAAGATGACCCATTCAAAATATCAAAGTCAAGGTCACTTCCGGTCAAACCGGAAGTGCTAACAGATTAAAAAGTATGCCAATAAATGCAGACTCATCTCTTATGCATAATCTCAAAACTTCATTTTAATATCTATAACAATTAAAAAAATTTAGGGGTGAACCTCTTTTGAGAAGCACTCGGTATACTGTGCACAGTAAGCATGAGTATGAAGTAGGCTTGTGTGTACTTTCTTTATCTTTAATCTTATTAGAAAAAATAGTAAAAGTGCTTTGTTTAAAGGAATCTATTTTTTATATTTTAGAGTTTACATCCTCAATTTAGATAATAGAATGAAAACTAAGCTAAAGTTTTTTTTATTGGTTCAGCATAATAGAAAATAAATGCTATTAAGGATGATAAACGAAGCTGGTTAATATGCTTTTTTTTGCCATTGGCCTCAATCTTGTCTCATTCCCTAAGTGTAGATTGATTTGGTAAATTTAAAAGCCATCTATTTTCCGTGTTCGACTCTTTTTCTTATTACTATTGGAAATCACTGGTTTCTCACCCTTTAATGTCTTGAAGCTTTTAACCTTTCTGCCTTGCCAATTTCCATAGACGCATCATTAGTTTTTACGACTTTTTATTTAACTGCAACTTGTCATTAGGGCCACGCGATTGATAGAATGGGTTGTATCAAATTTAATCAAATTACGGCCAACGTTTTATTTTCTTTATTTTTATTAATTTGATAAGCTTGAATTCGAAAAAACGTGTTCAGAAAAATGGAATAAAATAGTTTCTCTAATTTTGTATCATAACAAATCTATTAGGATACGCATTTGCGTATCGTAATGAAGCTATTTCGATACGCGTTTTTTCTTTATTTGATGTTGGTAACATTTAAATGTTTTATTTCATTGACTTGCGTGGCCTTTGTGATTTACGAGAAAACCCATTTTTCGCAGAGGAAAAATAGCTTGATAACCTACTTTTTTATTCTGTGTGGATAACAGTCATGTATGTTGGTTGCATAAATCTATAAATCAATCTTTTGTAGATGCTTCAAGCTATCATTTTCTGCCAAATCCTATCCAAAATTTAATCTACTAAACTAACCTTCCAATGTCGATTTTAACTTCAACTTTATTTGAATTTTCCATCTTCCCTATACTAAATTGCAATGCCGTGACGTAAAATCACTTCTTTTGAAATTCGAAAAAAAGTAGCAAAATCTCCCGAATTTCCGGTATATGTACCGAATGTACAAGGATCACACAACGTATTCCGTCCAATTTCAAATCTCGTATCGCTAAAATAACTTTAGAATCTCGTGGTGAAAATGGGTCAATAAATCAAAAAATGACAGTTCGCAAAATAATTTTTGTTGTCCAGAGGCTACTATGATAAAAAATAGTATTACCAACATAAAATTTAGACATAAAAATTCACAAAATTTGAAGGATTTCTTTCTTTTTAAATATGTGTTTTTTATTGAAAAAACTACAAATTAGAAAAAATAGTATAACGTACGTGTTATATAAAGCAGTTTTAAGGACTTGTCCCGTTATACATGGACGCGTGCTATAAAATCATGCTTTATAAAACGTGTACGTTAATATACTATTATAGAAATGGAATAAAATAGTTTTTGTATTATACAATGTGTCCTCGGATAGAGTTTGGAAGGGGAAACACTTTTTTATTAGTAGGTATAGAAGAAAAAGTCATTCTTTATAAGAACCTCTGCTTGTGCTGAACTACGTACAATTTCGAATATCAGGTTTGCGATTACTATACAGGGTTCGTCAGAAACATCATTTCTCGTTTTTTGGATTTGGTTTAAAATAAATGTACGTAAAAACAAACCACCATTGTTGCTTGCTTACTTCGAATATGAATTTATATCTGGCCGAGTACCTTACGATTTTGTTGTAAGAAAATCATTTTTTATTTGCCTACCTTATATGTATTTTTATTATTACATGTCATATTTCTTCAATTCATTCAATCATAAATTTAAAAAAAATTATTCAAACGTGGTACCACCGAGTTAGCACATAGTTCAACTCGACATCTGAATTCCCGATAACAGTTCCTAACTACTGTATTGGAATATTTGAAATTATATTATAACTATTCTTCCAAGAGATATTTTTATTTTTTATATATTTATTTATTTCTTACATTACATTCAATTTCAATAATATAAAATTAATTTATTAAAATATGATAAATATCGTCATTAGCACCTAGATGACTAAACATCCGTATGTGCTATTCAACTAAATGTTTATATTTGTTTATTTTTAAGTTAGTGTAATATTTTCCCTGTAATGGACTTATAAAGTTCGTTGGGAATTATTTAATAAATAAAAAAAAAAACAGCATAACATAACCCAACTTTAATATATTGTTTTGTTATAGCCTTCAAAAAACATGTGAAAACCTTAAAATTTCAATACTATTTTTACAATAGGTACCCAACATTTTTTTTATCATTCTTATATCAAAATTGTCATATCTTATTTTCACATTCTGCGCCGCCTTAACACTAGCAGATTCTCAATAGTTACAAATTGAGTCAGCTCCTAAGAAGATTAAAAATGTCTCAATGGAAATATTTTCGGTTTAAGTACCTAATTAAGAAGTAGTTGGGTATTTTTACTATCTAAAAACGCTATGCTTTCTTTACCACAAGTGTTCCGGTTATATTTATATTTAATTTTTATAAATATACCTACTTCTTTTCCCTGCCCAAATTTCATATTCCACTGGCGTTTCAAACTTATTTGAACATTAAAGTTACGTCGAACATCGAACAAGTACCCACCTTATAAATTACTATAATGGATGACAAATCCATTATTTGAAACACGTACCACACAGTCGAGTCGGTATGATTTACCTCTAATGACAGGGTTTCATCTTTGAACAATGAGATCTCCAGTCTGTTGGGTTAGGTCATTCACAAAAACTATATTAAAAATTCCGCAATTATTGTCATTAACTTTTTTCCAATGACTGTGGAATGGCCCGCTTGAACGGACTGGGCAATCAAGAGTTAAAATAACCCAGTGGCGTAGAATGTGTATTTAGATAGGCAAACAATAATCACGAAAATGGCAAATTTATGGTTTTGCGCATGTAACCAAGCCATACAGGAATTAATAGGAACGGGCACTGCAAATTTTTTTTTGTGGTTAGGAAAATAGATAATTCCGGGCTTTAAAATTTAAGTTCTTGCTCAAGAAATTGTACAAGTTGACCTCGCAATTTATTTTGACGCGTAAGCAACTAAAATTTGTTCCCAAGTTCTTGTCACAATTTGTTGTCATTAAACTGAACCTTGTTCTAATTTTTTTGACCTAGTTGAGGAAAAAGGTAGTGATTTTTGCTGTTTTTATATAGTGCCTGCGAACCTACCAGATTTTGAGGTTAGAAAATCGTTTTTAATGTTTAGTTACCAAAATTTGTTAAAAAATGATTTGTTTTAGTTCGAAGAGCAAAACAACAACAGCCAGAAAGCGAAGATTCCTCAAAAATAATTTATAACGCTTTCATCTTTTATCTATTATTTTTTTCTGTCGTAACATGACAGGCGTGTATACCAGTATTTCCGGGCCTCCTCAATAAAAAACATCGACTGAATAATTCGGATATGAGCCACTTTGTCCACATTTCTTCAAAGTCCAAAAATTACCGACATCGATAAAAAAAATTGTCCATGAAGAGGTACAAGTTATCTTTTCGTTACTTTGAAATTAAAATATTGTTATTGTTTTTACTAATTCGTTACTTAGCAAAATAAACCCATTTTTTTTCTGTGACAAGAATATCAAAATACCGTGCAAGCAAAAATTATTTGCATCAAAGAGGGCCTTGCATCTTAGGACGTAATGCTTAGCCTTAAAGCTTAATACCTGTTGGGTGTCAGTAACTACCTGAATTAACAATCAATCAGTTATTCCGTCATCTTTGACAGTCGTTACAAGTAATTTGATTAATCGCTAATTTTTCCAAATTCTTGAACAATTCACAAAATGGGCTTTACGGAACACCACAAAACATTCATGGTTGAAGCGTATTTTCGAAACGGGGTTAGAGTAAATGGTGAGTGGCAATACAATCCGGGTTTGTGCATGGACGATTTTCACGAACATTTTCCTAACGTTGCTTTTATTGCTGGGGATTTTTATCATTGTCTGAAAAGCACCGTGACTGTGTTAAGGAAAACAGGTTCTATACAACACGAAAAAGGAGCAGGAAGACCATCTGTAAGAACAGAAGAACTTGTTGCAAACGTTCGGGAAATAATGCAAAATACGCCAACAAATTGTATAAGACGCCTGTCCCAAGAAGTGGGAAGATCTTATGGAACATGCAGGACTATTCTTAAGAAGCAGCTAAATTTATTTCCTTATAAAGTGCAAGTATTCCAAGAAATACAAGCCGCAGATTTTGAAAGACGCAGGAATTACTCAATGGTTTACCCAAAATTTATTGGAAAAAAATACTTTTTTAGACCTGACATTTTTTTCGGATTAAGCCTGGTTCCACCTCTCCGGTTATGTGCATTCTTAGAATACATGTAATTATTTTTCTTTTTCTTTCTGTATATTCTTACTTTGTTAATTTTGTAAACAACAAAAATAAATTTGTATTTGTCTACTTATTTTATTACTCATTAGTTTGGCATATTATGTCATAATATGAATTTGACAAAATTTTAACCTAAATTTGGTTAGATATATCGTCCCCATATCATTGTGATCTAAACCAAGCCCTCTTTGATGCAAATAATTTTTGCTCCACGAGTTAAACGTAAATTTTTTTTTTAAGTAAACAGGCCTGTATTCTATTTCACTTACTCCTCCTTAAATCTCAGAAGGTCTTGATCTTTCTCAAGATAAAATGTACAGGGTTCTTATACTCTTCTCTTACTTCCTAGCATAAAAATGTTAGTAAACATTCGACCCTACGCCCATGAGATTTAGTCATCGAAAATCACACCAAAATACCATTAAAATAGTTAATTCATATGCAGGCGGACCTGGAAACGTATTTTCGTTTTCTGAGCCCATTAAAATGTATTTTTGGGTCATTAGAGATAATTTCGGAGGCTGTTGTGATTAAATGACGCGACAGCCTGGGAGTGTTCTCATTATTGGTCCTAGATTTGTCAATAAAGAACAATTTTCAATAGCACTTAGGGACCGAAAAAGGTTTCCGATGCGTTTAGGTGCCGCCAAATTTCAGCAAATTACTTTCGAAGCGGACCCTAAAATTTGTTTAATTTGTTTTGCGAGTGTCTGGTAAATTGGCATTTAATTTTTTTACACAAGAAATTGAATTTTTTTAGAGAACCTGCAATTTATCGGTCGTTGAGGCTCTTATTATATGCTAATAGTAGTATTGTAGTGTGGGACGGTTCTGTAAACCGTGAACAGGCACACGAATTGGCGTCAGTTTTATTTCTGTAGTCATGTCCGTATTCCTTGCTGCTTCCTGTAGCGATAATAATATGATTATTTTTTTTCCTCGGGTATACCAGGATAACCACTTAACACCATCTTCGAACAGTACGGGAAGTTCTTCACTTAATTGCTACCCTATACACTGTCGGTGAACAGGCGGGCGATATTTTCGAAAGTGTTGATCAGCATCTCTGAAGAAATGTTACCACATTCTTGGATAATCCTTTCTTATAATTGTTTTAAATTTGCAACTGGTGTTTTAAAAATAGTGTTCTTTAAATGAGGAAAAACGAAGTAATCCATTACCGTTAAACAAGGTGATATAGGTGGGTATTCAATGTCTGATCGAAAGCTGATCAATCTGTCGTCGAAAAAATTGCGTAAGTAGTTAATAGTTTCGGCGGCTGTAGGGCCGGTTGCACCGTCCTGTTGAAAATACCTAAAACGTAGTTCGACGTCAAGTAATTGCTCCACAAATGGAATCAAAATATTGTCTCTATACCGCTGTGCTGTAACTGTGTCATGGAAAAAAATAGAATCAGAATTCTTCTTCGGGTAACAGCTAACCAGACACCAATTTTTTGAGGGTGCAATGTGGACTCTATAAGAAAATGGGGATTTTTACTCCTCCACAAGCGTGTATTCTGAGAATTCACATAACCGGAGAGGTTGTGTGTCAGGTCTAATAAATCATTTCTTTCCAATAAATTTTGGGTAAACCATTGAGAGTAATTCCTGCTTTTTTTATTTAATCTGCGGCTTGGAATACTTGCACTTTACAAGGAAATAAATTTAGCTGCTTCTTAAGAATAGTCCTGCATTTTTTTCACGAACGTTTGCAACAAGTTCTTCTGTTCTTACAGATAGTCTTCCTGCTCCTTTTTGTGTTGTATAGAACCTGTTTCCCTAAACACAGCCACGGTTCTTTTCAGGCAATGATAAAAATCCCCAGCAATAAAAGCAACGTTAGGAAAATGTTCGTGAAAATCGTCCATGCACAAACCCGGATTGTATTGCCACTCACCATTTACTCTAACCCCGTTTCAAAAATACGCTTTAACCATGAATGTTTTATGCTGTTCCGTAAAGCCCATTGTGTGAATTGTTCAAGAAATTGGAAAAATTAGCGATGAATCAAATTAATTGTAACGAACGACTGTCAAAGATGACGGAATAACTGATTGATTGTTAATTCAGGTAGTTACTGACACCCAACAGGTAGTAAGTTCTACGGCTAAGCATTACGTCCTTAGATGCAAGGCCCTCTTTGATGCAAATAATTTTTGCTCGCACGGTAGTCACTGTTTGCCCAGGGCATCACCTACCCTAAAGACGGCACTGATTGCTTAATCTGCACATTTAAAAACTTATTGTAAATGAGGAGCTTGCGTTTAAAAGCGGCTATATCACTTTTTTTGCTGATATGTTTTTTTTGCGATTTTCTTTTAAGTTCCACAAGCTCAATCAACTGGCACGATAATTTGCGTTCAAAACGGGCTATTTGTATGTTAAAATCGCATGTAAAGTCGGCCTTTTGCATCAAAACTGGGTATATCCTCTTTTTGCGATCAAAAGTGGTTTTATTATTTATTTTATTTTATGTTTCTTTTGTTTTTTTTTTGTTATGTATGTTGAGTTTTCATAATAAAAATATGTTTTGTGTTCCAGTCTTATAATAAAAATATGTTTCCTAGCGTTTTAATTGTTTTTTGTTGAGAATATTTAAAGCTTTGCTATCAAAACCATCTATATCCAGATTAATTTTCATTTTTTCTCAAGAACTATTGAGATTTGAAAAAAAAATTCAAATTGCATCAATCTACTTCCCTAAAACACTATAAATAAACTTTTTTTGCTATCTCCATACAGGGTGTCCCAAAAGTAATGGGACACAGAGCAACAGCAGACTCCTTAAGTCGAAATTATGCGATTTATTTAAACTTGCCTTATCCGAAAATTGATAACAACAAAGATACAGGGTGTCAAAGTTTTAATTTTTTTTTCGTTTTTTTGCGATTATTTCTTAACGAAACGACATAGCAACACAAAACTAAGGGTTTTGGGGTTTTTTGAGGTGAGGACTTCAAAATTATCCATAGTTTTTGTGTAACCAGTAGAGGGCGCTGCCTACGGCATGGCCCACTCCTTTTAGGTGGCATAACTTTTTTTAGGCTTCTTATATCGATACTACTAATAAAAAAATAAGTTACTTTACTTCTTTTACATCAAAAACGTATAGCTCATTGAAGTCGCTAGGAGCAACCATTTTCGAGATAATCGCATTTTATATGCCAATGCAACAAGTACGTGGTCCAAAAACAACGGAAAATCGAGCAACGGTGAATTTCTAACTTAAAATTATTGTAAATATGCTACATTTGCTAAGTGACAAAGTTAATGTAAATACTTAAGGTTGACTATTTTTTTCTAATAAAAACGCTTTTTCGTATACGGAATTACTAATTTTATTCTAATCAAAAATTTTATATAATGTTGTTGCCTTAGATACGTCGTTGTTTTTAATCAAGGCCAGCTGTGATAAATAATACTAATACGAATACACATTTATTTTAAATATTTTATCATTCTTGCATTAAAAATATCGAATGCGATTATCTCGAAAATGGTTGCTCCTAGCGACTTCAATAAGTTATACGTTTTTGATGTAAAAGAAGTAAAGTAACTTATTTTTTAAATAGTCGGATCGATATAAGAAGCTCAAACAAAGTTATGCCAGCTCAAAAGAGTGGGCCATGCCGTAGGCAGCGCCCTCTACTGGTTACACCAAAACTATGAATAATTTTGAATTTCTCACCTCAAAAAACCCCAAAACCCTTAATTTTGTGCTGCTATGTCGATTCATTAAGAAATAATCGCAAAAAAAAGAAAACAAAATTAAAACTTTGACACCCTGTATCTTTTTTGTTATCAATTTTGGGATAAGGCAAGTTTAAATAAATCGCATTATTTCGACTTAAGGAGTCTGCTGTTGCTCTGTGTCCCATTACTTTTGGGACACCCTGTATATTATGGCGAACCGATGAGAAGTTTTTGTCGATTTCTGAACAGTTTTCCTAAATGGACATAGCCGCTTTTGAACGCAAGCTCCTCAAATATTTTATAAGGGCCGAAGCAACGGACATTTTAAAATTTGTGTCTGATACGAGGACGGGATCTTCAACTCAGTCGATGAACGTCTGTATTTTTTTTTAAGTGGACAATTCCCGAGTGACCGAAACAATTACACTATCAATAATTTTCAACGTTTTCTCATAAATATATTATTTGAGGGTTGCTTATTTCCTAATTTACTCATCATAGAAGTGAAGCGTCCAAGTATAATTCTCGACATTTAATGTTTTATATTTTTTTGTATATCGAAATGAAAATTTAATTTGAGAATTTTTGTAAAAAGTCACTATTTATTTTTTGTTTTAGCGCATTGGATAAAATTATCGTCCAAGGATACAAGGCTCTTCAATTAGAATACTTTTTCACTTCTGGACCAGATGAGGTTAAAGCCTGGACAATACAGGTAAGTTATATATTATATAACCTAAATAACCTACCACCAAATATGAATAGTATTCAAATAAATGAAGACATTCAAATTTTTAAAGTTAATAAAATAAAATATTTAGGAATTATTTTTGACAGTAAATTAAATTGGAATTTTCACTTAGAATACTTAATTAAAAAATTAAGAAGTTTACTACCGATTTTTAAAAACATAAAAAAAATTGTAAATGTAAGACATATGAAAATATTATATTACGCGTTAGTTAAAACTCATTTAAGTTACGGAATTTTAGGTTGGGGAGGAATAAATAGAACTTTAGTTAAAAAATTAGAAATATTACAAAAAAGGTTTCTAAAAATTATATTCAAGAAAGATTATCTTTATCCTTTAAAAGAATTATATTCAGAAACAATAAGTTGAACATAAGACAACTTTACATTTATAACATCTTAATATATACATTGTGGTTTTTTAAGTGTGCAACATATGGGAATTTTTTTTTTTAACGATTTCTCAGAAAATTTTATTCTTGATAAAAGTTGGTGCATGTTCGATAATCATATTAGGTGCACTTGGAATGGTTGCAAGTCAAACGGTGTACAGGGTAGGCCAAAAAATATAAAACTTGTACAAGAATAAAGTTTAAAGTATAAGATATAAAGTATAAAACCCCTACTTCAAAAAATTCAGCAAAATGTTATTAAAAAAAGTTGTTTAGAATTAAAAGTTATGCATAGCTTCAAAAACGTGACCTCCTAAAATAAAAAAATATATTTTTTTAAAAAACAATAATAATTTCCCAAAAAAAATTTTTTTTAATATTCACCATAAAGACCTTCATAAATTAATCAAAATCAAATCAATTTCGCATATTTTTGTTCAAGTTCAAGCATATTTGTAAAAGTTACTTGAATTTTTAATTTATTTAGGAATCACAAACTTCATGTTTGTTGCAACGATATTAAACACAACTTTAAAATATTCTAAAAATTAGTTTTAACAAGATAAAGCATTAGTAATGATAATATGCTAATTAAAAAACCATCATTTAAAGTGCAAAATTTTTATTTTAAATGTTTATTAAAAATTTTTATTCTTGTAAAAGTTTTATATTTTTTGGCCTACCCTGTACACCGTTTGACTTGCAACCATTCCAAGTGCACCTAATATGATTATAGAATATGCACCAACTTTTATCAAGAATAAAATTTTCTGAGAAATCGTTAATAAAAAAAATTCCCATATGTTGCACACTTAAAAAACCACACTGTATATTTAAAAATAAAAACATTATACAATTTAAAAACCATAATCATAATACACGTCATAAAAATGAAATAACCATAAAACCTAAAATAAATAAGTCCATAGGACAAATTTTTAAAAAATATTTATGTATTTATTTTAAACGATTATTTACCAACAAAAATTAAAAAATTGATTTCATTAAAAAATTTAAAGTCGAAATTAAAACATGGATATTGTAAACAGATAATTTGAAAATATTTTTAGAAATGCTTTAGTTAATTAATATTGTTCTGAATACTTAAATAATATATACCTAATAAATTTATAAAAGTAATATTTTTTACTTAAAAATTATAAATTAATAATTTTATTATAGGTAATATATTTCTTCAAAAAACTGCGTTTATACTATAAATTAACATTTTTACTTTAAAACTTGATTTTTAATACATATTTATGATTTATGATTTTACATACTAAATCAAAAAATAAGATTTGCCCCTAACAAGCTCAGCTTCAGGGGATTGAAGAATAAGTTTATAGAAGACAACATAAACATATTTATTATATTATAAAATTTTTAAATAAGCTTATTATTATTATATATTTATATGGATGATATTGATGCTTCTGTAATTTGCGCAACAGTGTGGTGGGATGATTTTCTACATTTTTGCCAAGAAGCCTGGTGCTAATTCTATAATTTTCTTCTACATGAAGTAAAAGTTCTAAATCTGCATTATTTTCTTGCGCTCTACCATCGAGTACATCATTATTTAGCTCTAAGCAGTTGCATTTATTAATTACATCACCTTTACTCTGAATATTACGAACAGTATTTAGGACTGTTGTTTTGATTTGCTTTTATCTGTTTTGCGCTTTGAATGCGGCTAAAACTTTCAAAACGATTGGCCTGCATTTTTGTAATTTTGAAAAACAAAATCTTGAAAGAAAATATTCAAAGCAATTTTGAAGTCGTACATTTCGCGCCTGCAAAAAACGAAATTGCCGGAATACAAGAAAAAGTTCCATCTTTATTCAAGACAGCTGTACGGAATATTTCCCTAATTTTCTCCCAAAGACCGTCGACTCTGCATAATCTAAAAGTTATTCTAATATTCTGAATGTGCACCGCAAAATAAAAGGCCCCGAAACCCATTGAATTGCCGACAAGGCGAGTCAAATAAATTACCCTTGCCCTGAAATTGTCTTTAAAATTTGCATGAAAATGCCCGATGCGTCGGAAAAGTGGAGAGCGACTTTGTCAGTTGTTCAGATATAATTTGGTACTGGGGCTTGGTTTTACTAAACTTTGTTTAAGCTGATAGGACGTGTATACGAATTTTCGGCGTCAATGATTGAAATTGTTTGTTTTTTATTTAGAATTGTTTTCGATAATTTTCCTGTTTATATGGGAAATCCGATGTCAATTTTTCTACCCTCAAATACCATGCGAGCAAACATTATTTGCATCAAAGAGGGCCTTGCATCTAAGGTCGTAATGCTTAGCCGTAGAGCTTAATACCTGTTGGGTGTCAGTAACTACCTGAATTTACAATCAATCAGTTATTCCGTCATCTTTGAGTCGTTACAAGTAATTTGATTCATCGCTAATTTTTCCAATTTCTTGAACAATTCACACAATGGGCTTTACGGAACAGTACAAAACATTCATGGTTGAAGCGTATTTTTGAAACGGGGTTAGAGTAAATGGTGAGTGGCAATACAATCCGGGTTTGTGCATGGACGATTTTCACGAACATTTTCCTAACGTTGCTTTTATTGCTGGGGATTTTTATCATTGCCTGAAAAGAGCCGTGGTTTAGCGAAACAGGTTCTATACAACACAAAAAAGGAGCAGGAAGACCATCTGTAAGAACAGAAGAACTTGTTGCAAACGTTCGTGAAATAATGCAAAATACGCCAAGAAATTGTATAAGACGCCTCTCCTAAGAAGTGAGAAGATCTTATGGAACATGCAGGACTATTTTTAAGAAGCAGCTAAATTTATTTCCTTATAAAGTGCAAGTATTCCAAGAAATACAAGCCGCAGATTTTGAAAGACGCAGGAATTACTCTCAATGGTTTACCCAAAATTTATTGGAAAGAAATGATTTATTAGACCTGACATTTTTTTCGGATGAAGCCTGGTTTCACCTCTCCGGTTATGTGAATTCTTTAAAACACCAGTTGCAAATTTAGAACAATTACAAGAAAGGATTATCCAAGAATATGGTAACATTTCTCCAGAGATGCTGGTCAACACTTTCGAAAATATGAAGAGACGTGTAAATTTATGCTTGGAGCATGGCGGTGGCCAATTTCAGCAATTTATGTAATTATTTTTCTTTTTCTTTGTGTATATTCTTACTTTGTTAATTTTGTAAACAACAAAAATAATATTGTATTTATCTACTTATTTTATTACTCATTAGTTTGGCATATCATGTCATAATATGAATTTGACAAAATTTTAACCTAGATTTGGTTAGATATATCGTCCCCATATCATTGTGATCTAAACCAAGCCCTAAGTTTTTTAATCCAAGCCCTTTTTGATGCAAATAATTTTTGCTAGCACGGTATTTGCTCCTCTATTAATTTTACATTAAATTGTCGTTGCGTTTTATATATCTATTACTTTTATGAACGATTACTTAGTTTCAGTGGTTCCGAGGCATTTTCTTTAATATACTTGGGATTTGATACCTTTTCGATTTGAGTAGTTTTCTTCTGTACATTTTTGAAGTAATTTATTAGATTAAGAACCATTTCTTTCATCTGGGGATGCAAAAAACCTACAAAACGATTTTTATTCGGCGTGTCACAATATTTATAACCAACTTACACATTTGTCAAAAATGTGATAAACTTCAATGAAATGTTATGGGAGTGTTGATGTACACATCTTCATAATCACTGGAAATTATGTGTGCATCTCTCTACAATTCATAAATTACCGATAAGTTTATTGCGTTTATACTAATGCCGAGACACAATTAAAAAATAAGCATTAGGAGATAAGCAATAAGCAACAGAAATAATATTTGATATGTAGAAACAAATCAATCGCGACACAGTTAAGTTTTTAAGTAGCAAGCAACAAGAAACAAAATTTAAGATACTGAAATGGATTTTCTGTTGCAAGTTTCTTATTACTGTCCAATGAAAAGCTGTATAGAATATGTCCCGCCCCCCCAATAAATATTTTCACCTTTGTCGTCGGTTTGATTTTTCGGTTAGAAAGGTATTTTGAATTTTATTTTAACAATTTGTTTATATGTTTTGTGATAAAACTGAAGAGCTTACAAAAATAATCATATTTTTTGAGAATAGTAAAAAACAACAAAACACCAAAATAACCTGTTCTGTCGACAAAACGAAAACTTATAAGAATATTTATTGACAGTTTAGCAATTCAACCATTATGCCACAATACTGTATTGTGCCATCATTAATTTATATTTCTTATAATCCTTTACTTGACCAAAATAACATTATATTAGTTTGTCTTTGATAAACTTATAACCTGCTTAGTTAAATGAAATTTGACTATAGCAAATCTGTAAGACGCCGTCACTGAATTATAATTATTGGTAATGTGTGTCGTACTACTAGCGCCATCGTTCGTTACTATGACCAATTAACTTTTTACAGAAAGGGACTAAAGCACCACAGGCCGCAGGCAAAATCCATACTGATTTCGAGAAAGGGTTCATTATGGCTGAAGTAATGAAGTTCCAAGATTTCAAAGAAGAGGGCTCTGAAGCAGCGTGTAAAAGCGCTGGAAAATACAGACAACAAGGTAGGTGAATATTTCAATTTATTGCAAGAGCTGTTCCACAGAGGTCCCTGAATAAAAGATAAATACTTATACAGTGTGTCCGCTTGAGTTCTGTACATATGGAAACCTTTTTTAATATTAATTTTACGAAAAAAAGTTACTCTTTATAAAAAGTTCTGCTTACTGAAAAAATAATATTAGACTATTCAAACTTGAGATAGTATGTACAGGATGATCAAAAAGTATCAAATCAAAATTGACCTACGAGAAAAGTACCCTCAATTTTAATTTTAGAGCAAAATGGAATAAGAAAATGTTGATTGGCATTAAAAATTATATCTGTTTCTACTCTTAGTAGACTATTATTGAAAATTAAATTAAAAATTTAAATCTTAATTCTTAATGGCATGTGCATTATCTTGCTACCATTTCCCACCTGAATATGAATTTCAACTGTCAGTTATGTTATTTGTCTGAAACATCGGTAGAATAATTAGATAAATATGCCGTTGAAATTGAGTATGCAAGATAAAATGAAATAATTTTAATTGTTGGTGAAAATTACAAAACGTATCGGGAAACTGCCGAAATTTTTAACTACAGATATCCTGATAAAATTATTTCTTTTACAACAGTAGGGAACATAGTGACTAAATTCAAGACCTTTGGAAGTGTGGAAAATACCTTCAATAAGAACCGTGGACCAAGGGTTGCAAATAATGAAACTGTGAACCAAGTAATGTTGTCTGCAGTAGAAGATCCTAAAAAATCATTGCGAAATAGGTCAACAACATTACTAAATGATGTAGGGAAAACTACGATTTCAAATATATTACATGAAAATAAATTTCGGCCCTACAAACCAAAATTTATACATACCTTGAAGCCAGGTGATTTTGAGCGACGCTTAGAATTTTGATTTTTAATACAAGGAGAGTTAAAAGATAACCGTTTCATGGCAAGAGATATAATTTTTACAGACGAAGCAACCTTTACCTCGAACGGGACTGTAAGTTCACAAAATTGTCGTTGGTGGAGTGAAGTTAATCCAAATTTTACTATACAGACACGTGATCAGTACTCATTTAAAACAAATGTGTGGTGCGGAATTTACAAAGATAAAATAATAGGACCTTTTTTTTTCGACAAAATTTAAATGGTGAACGTTACTTGAATTTTTTAAATAATTATTTGCTTAATTTTATTCATGGACTTCAAATACCCGATAGACTACGGATATGGTACCAACAAGATGATGCACCATGCCACAGTGCGAGGAATGTAAGACAATATTTAAATACCCTTTTTAATGGAAAAGGTATCGATAGATATTCTGACCTTTTTTGGCCCGCTAGGTCTCCGGACTTGACCCCCCTCGATTATTTCTTGTGGGGCTACTTAAAACAGAATGTAAAAAGGCCATTTCAAAATGTTTACCATTTAGAGAGGGTAATTAGAGAGACAATTACAAATATAACTCCTGCCATGATTAGAAATGTTTTAAGATAATTTTCTGCAAGAACGGCTAAATGTATTGAAATGGAGGGAGGATATGTCGAGGCAAATGTGCAGTGAGGGGTTAATGATTCATATTTTAATGTTTATTATTATAATTGTATTTTTCCAAAATAAATTATCATATTTCTATCAATAATTATTTAAATGCGTCATAAAATTACTACAAAACAGGGCTAAAGAATCAAAGGTTACGCTTTGAATAAAAATAATTGATAAATGTTTATTAGCTTGAATTGCATACAATGATTAATTATAAATCATTTCAAAAAATTATATTTTTTGAAATGTCAAATAAGAGTAGCAACAGATATAATTTTTAACGCCAATCAACATTTTCTTATTCCATTTTGCTCTAAAATTAAAATTAAGGGTACTTTCTCGTAGGTCAATTTTGATTTGATACTTTTTGATCATCCTGTACATACTATCTCAAGTTTGAATAGTCTAATATTATTTTTTCAGTAAGCAGAACTTTTTATAAAGAGTAACTTTTTTTCGTAAAATTAATATTAAAAAAGTTTTCCATATGTACAGAACTCAAGCGGACACACTGTAGACCAGTGCAAATAATTTTTGAAAAAAGAAATTATTAACAGCATGAAATATGGTGGAAAAAGAAGTAAATACCAACGGGAAAAATAAATTAAAGTTGATCCTAGTTACGAGGGTGAAATGGGGTGAACTATTAGGGGTGAAAAATGTTTTTTTTACGATTTCCAGCGAAACTAGACCTTCTATCGAAAAAAGTTAAATGTGAAAGTTGTAGGTAGGTACTGAAAAGGTCTATAACTTTTCTATGAACCATTTTCACATAACCTAAAATTTTCCTAGAAAACTTGAAGAAACAGGTTTTTTCGATTTTGATTTTTATCTCCCATATTGTGATTTTAAACCAAAAAAGAAACCTTATTTTCAACCGAAAATACCCATGTGTTGGAAACAGTTTTTTAAAAAAATGTGGGAAAATTTACCAGGAAATGCGAAAAACTGCAAAAGCTTGAGTTTCAGCCATTTTTTTCACCACAGGCAGCGTCTTAAAGTCAGCGGCACAGAGTTCATTTAAATAATTTGGGGATCTTTTGTTGTCAAATTATGACAAGACGTTAACATCCTTTTGTTCATTAATTTAATATTTTGAGGTTAATTTTATGACAAGACGTTGACATTGGTATATTTTCAGGTAAGTTATGTTTGTCAAATCATGACAAGACGTCATATTGTCAAAAAATCAACTGCCATACTTCTCGACTATACAGTTTGGTTTTCTTCACGAGTTAAACGGCGTCAAAATTTCACCTGCTTTTTTTAATGAACAGGCCTGTATTCGGTTTCACTTAAGGTGATTTCTCATGCATCCGTCATCGGACTGTACGACGATCCGAAATTGCTCCTATTGGTGGAAATATTATGGCGCCAAAGTGCACCCGAATGTTTTTAAAAATTATCCGACGTCGGACAAAGTCAAAATAATTTTAACTTTTTTCCATATCATGTTTCCTACCGGACTTTTGAGTTTTTCAGGACTTTATTACCAGTACTATATTTTCTTTACTTATGTATACTTAATGACTGATTTATACCTCAATTAAGGTAATAATAATAATAATAAGTTTATTTAAAAACGTTGTCGATTCAACTAAGAAAGTTAAAAGTTCGGCAACTTCTTAGTTTCATTTAATTTAATTCCTTAATTGTAGGTATAAATCAACCATAAATGTGTATAAACTTCAAATACGAAAACCGGTAAAAATAACGTATTGCTTCTATATGACAGTTGATAGAATGTAGTTTAAAATAATATATTTGATGCCATTTTCCTGTTTTATCTTTAAAAAGCTAAAGAAAAATTAAATTACAAGCAACTTTTGTTAACTATGTTTTTTCGTTTCTTGACTAATTACCTTTTTTTTCACAAATTATGGTGCGATATTCGGACATAATAATATACAGTCTGTCCACGGATGGACCTAACTATACTTGTAAAAAACTTTTTTTTCAATTTTTCGAAAAAAAGTCATTCTTTATCATTTCTTTTGCTTATTAAATAAATATAATTCACGTAAGAAAATTTCCATTTTTTTATACAGAGTGCACAAAAAATGTAAAAATGTAGATTTGCAAAATTAAAAATTTTTCATCCAACTTTTTTGAATGATCAAAATAAAAGAGATTGGAAAGAGAATTCGAAAAGCCGAATAAAGTTTTGAGATATGAACTGTGGTAACTACGATATTTTATATTAAAGTTAAATAAATTATTGATATTTTCCTTCAGATTAAAGTTTTAATATAAAATATCGTAGTTACCACAGTTCATATCTCAAAACTTTATTCGGCTTTTCGAATTCTCTTTTCAATCTCTTTTATTTTGATCATTCAAAAAAGTTGGATCAAAAATTTTTAATTTTGCAAATCTACATTTTTACATTTTTTGTGCACCCTGTATAAAAAAATGGAAATTTTCTTACGTGAATTATATTTATTTAATAAGCAAAAGAAATGATGAAGAATGACTTTTTTTCGAAAAATTGAAAATAAAGTTTTTTACAAGTATAGTTAGGTCCATCCGTGGACACACTGTATTAAATTGCAAAATTTTGACATAGGTATACGATTTTTAAAATTTCGAACACCGTACTGTCGGATAACGGATGCATGAGACCTTAACCCCTCTTTAAATCCCAGAAATGCTTGCTAACATATAACTAACAACAAAGAAATAAGGTAAAAGCCACTTGATTTTGGATTGTTATTGTTTTAATAACTATTCTTGGCCCATTCAAAGAACAATGTTATATTTATAAGAGGTATTTGGTGATATTTTAAATTTCCAAAATTTTCCTCATGGACAGTCAAAAAATCAGAAAAATGCGAGGAAGAATGACGTCCACAGTGAAAAAGAAAAGATCGAGAAACGTATTACCCAACTTCGACTTTTAACAGATTTTTCTTTTAGGTCGCAACTACCTTGTAGAAGATGGTGATATAATTTTCTTCAAATTTAACGCCGGTGCCGGCCTAAAGGAGGCCAAGAAAAAATGATCGTCACTTTTCATCACCATATGCATTATGGTATACCTTTACATGAACATGGTTTTCTTTTTTGCTAGCATCAATTGTTAATCGTTTATTAAAGTGTTTGCCATTTCTTAAATTTTTTTTTAGCTAACTTTTTTTATATGTTTTGGATTTAATCAAATAAGATTGAAAATTAATATTTATATTATACATAAATACATTATTCTCGTGGTTAATATGTTTGTTTTTGTTTTTTGGTAACATCCAGTATAAAACAAACTGTTAATGGGTGTCTACCATGGCTTCTGAGTATTTAGCACGGGCGCGGCCATACCATATACACTCCTATGCTATTTTAAAATTGACACGAAAAAAATTGCTTTAAGTCACAATCGCAAATTTAAAATCGTTATGCCTTATTTTTTTTTCTAAAGAAATATAAAGGCGGCTTTAAAAAACAATGGAATGGTTTTGAAAACCAATATGGTTTTAAATTAAAATTGTAATGTCATTCGTTTATTAAACTTACATTGTAAATCAAATAAAATGGTTAGTTTTACTAGAAATGAACAAATTGATATGCTCCTAATTTTTGGCGTGACCATAAAAATTCTTCTGAAGCCGCAAGATTGCATGTATTGTATGTTTTAAAAACTAATGACATTGCAACTTTAAATTAATGCCATATTGCTTTTCAAAACCATTCTACCATGAACAGATTTAATTAGTTTGTAGCACTCTAGATTGAAAATAAAAAATAAACATAAAAATGTTATAACACGTCAAAAAATGACAAGTGAGGTGTCATTTTACTCAGAATGTTGTGCTGAATCCCAATAAGTAAAAATATACAAGATGTCCCATTTAAAATATCAGTCAAGGTAATTTCCGGTCAAACTGGAAGTGCTAACAAATTGAAAATTATGCCAATAAATGCGTCTTTTAAGAAACACCCGTTATAGCAAAGCGACATTTAAAATTGTGTTTTTGCTATGTGTTTAAATATCAGGATTTACAGTTTTAAATAGGTATGTTAAGTCGTTTTTATAACACCCTGTATATAATGAGATCTTGGTGGCTCTTGCCACATTTTTTATAACCATATAATTTAAAAAGAAAACATGTTTATTTATTTACAAACATTTTATTATATATTCTTACAACATTTTACAACAATAGTTTATTTTAATTGCAAAAATCAGTCTTATTGTTGTCAAGAGTAGGTAGTTTAAAATATTGAAATGGTACTATAATATTATATTATAAATTTAAATACTGCTCTGATACATACCTACTTCAAACCACCAGTAATAATTATGGTAATGTCAAATGCTACTAGACGTTTCATTTTTTATTAGTTTCAACATGCTTTACGGTATATTCAAGAAAAAAAATAACATGGAAAATAGTTTTCAGAAAGTATCTGAACTGTTCACTGTATGTTTCCCGACACCCATTCTACGCAAGACAACAGTCCTTAATATATTGTTCGTAATTTTGAGAGTAGAGGTACTGTAACTAGTAAATGCAACTGCTTAAAGCAAAATAATTATATACTCGTTAAAACGAACAAGGCAATACAGTAGACTCCCGATTATCTGAAATAATGTGGACCGGACCGATTTCGGATAATCGAAATTTCGGACAATGCGGACATTGAGGAAAATCATTAACTATAGGAAAAGTAACTGTATCTATGGAGGTACAGTTGCCATCACAAAAATCCGGGCACTATTCTGACAGCTAACATTTTTTTCCTGAATTTTGGTAATATAGGCTTTTACCTTTACTACCATAAATTATAAATTGGAAGGTAAAAGTAGTGGTAAAGAGATTTTGGTAAAGTAAACTAGACAATAATAACTTGTTATTCAATACAGAAATAGCTTAAAAGAAAGTAACTCTACTACTTACTACAAAACTATGGCAATATAAATAAACTGAGGAGGAAATAAAACCAATAGTATTTAATATTTTATTGCCCTTCCATTACTTTGAATAACTGAAGTTAATCTTTTAGGCATTGCATGAAGCCACCAGACCATTACAGAATTCTTGCGTTAGTTGATTCCAAGTCTCTTGTATTTTTAGCCACAATGATTGTTCTCTATTTTCTGGACGAAAATCATATTTGTTAATTCTCTTGATCATGTAACAAACATTTTCCATCCCTTTGATGCATCCAATCAGATACTGCGTGGGCAATATGAACCGGGCAGTTATCATGTTGGTAAATGTAATTTTGTGCAATAAATCTACCTTCTATGCGCGTACAAACTGCTATACCCTGTGCACTCATCCACCCCCAAACATTGACAGAAAAACGGCCGCTTGTTGAAATATTCTGAGTGTAGCGTTCATCAAACTGGGTATTTGGTGGTCTATATATTATATACTCTTACTCTCCCGCTGTAACATGATTGGAAAATCTTTTCGTCTGTGAAAATTACATTTTCCCAAGTATTTATACCACCTCCGTAATATTGTAGTGCATAACCCACTCTTTGCTCTTTGTTGGTTACCGTTAGGAAAGGCTTTTTAGCTGCAGAGTGATTGCGAAGATTTGAACCATCTCTTATTCTTCGTTGTGCGGTTCTAACGGAACCCGGAAAATCAATTACATTGTGAGCTAAAACAGCCGTTTTAAAAGGATTTTTCCTTAGGTATTGAATAAGAGTATTGTCGTGTTCTTCTGTCGATGCCCTTTTAAGGCCTGTTCATTCTGTTCTTTCCAGCGAATGTGTTTCCATCCATTTTGTTTTGATATCATGAATTGTACTTTTTGGCGTTTAAAATCTTTGAGCCACCCGTCTCTCTCGAAGGAAGCTTCTTCTAGCAGTGTCACAATTTTGGCCTTTTCCGCAGCATTTAAATGACTGGGCATATTTGTAAATTTATTTCACTAGACGTAAATAAATTTCAGTTTACAATTTTTGTCAATGTCATTAAAACAGGTAATTTTTAGGTATTCGAGATGTGTAAAGGTCGGCTTACAATAGAAAAAACTGCTGCCCGGATTTTTGTGACGGTAACTGTACAGGGTTATCCAACCAAGACTAGACAAGGCGATTTTTTGACTTTTCCTGTACTTTTATAAAAAATCTGAAATAGCCATCTTAAGGTGGGAGTATCAACATGCTTGCCAACCTATAACCTATTTCGCGTAGATTTATTTATGTTTTCTAGCTTTTTCACAAAATTTAAAGAAAATCAGTATCGACTTGATATTTAATAGGTAATAATTGACATATTTAATAAATACTTTACTAAATTTCATATTTTATTTTAGGAGAATTGTATAGCGAAAAATATCGGGTAAGATTTTTTTTAACATTATTATGTCATTGTTACTCATTGTTCTTTCACTATACAATTCCCCCAAAATTAGCAATGAAATAAATTGATATTTTTGTAATATATCAGATACTACCTAAATAATGTACCGACGATATTGATTTTCTTTAAATGTTAGTTATTAAAATAATAAACTCAAAAAATCAACGCGAAATAGGTTATAGGTTGGCAATAGATTGAATGACGTTGAGAATTCAACCTTAAGTAATTTTCTCCCGCGAATTCGAATATCTTCAGCAAAAAACAATTGAACATCAAACAAAAGTACTAGGGGTCACTTTGATATTTTTTTAAATGGAACACCCTGTATATTTTTACATTTTTAAATTCCACATAAAATTATAATTATTTTTTATTAAATGCACTATTAGTCTATACTTCATAGTTTCCGATATATTGACTCTCGAAAAGTGACATTATTGAACTTTGACAGCTTATAACTTTCTAACAGTACGTCTTAGAGCAAAACGGCTTACATGTCCCTATCTTCAATTTTTATTATCTTCCCAAAAAAATCAACTTCCAGTTAAACCGGAACAACTATATTTCCTTCTTTCGAGTTACATCTCGGAAACTATGAAGTATAGACTAATAGTGCATTTAATAAAAAATAATTATAATTTTATGTGGAATTTAAAAATGTAAAAATATACAGGGTGTTCCATTTAAAAAAATATCAAAGTGACTCCTAGTACTTTTGTTTGATGTTCAATTGTTTTTTGCTGAAGATATTCGAATTCGCGGGAGAAAATGACTTAAGATTTCTAATTTAAGTAAAGTAAAGTAAAGTAAAGTTCGTGTAACTTGTGGTGCTCAAGTCTGGTGCTAGAGTTTTCAGGTCGCGCAAGCGCCTCTAGCGTGACTTAACGACCAGAGATGGCCGGGGCCGACAGCTTTACGTCTCCTCCCAAAGACGATCTTACACCAACCAACTAAAATTCGGACATACTTTTTTTTTATTATGCGTATGCCCACTCCGGGAATCGAACCCGGATCGCCACGGTCGTAAGCGGTATCTCTACCACTGAGCTACGACCGGACTTATTATAAATTCTAATACTTATGTATGTACAGGCTCATCCAACCAGGACTGAACAGGGGTCTATTTTTTGAGTTTCCCTGTATTTTTATTTAAACCAATATAGCCATTTAGTTTATGCTTTGCCGTAGAATCTAAAATTACCATTTAAAAAGCGATCTGACTTAAAACAAAGGAACTGTGGCGTAAAGTTGTTGTTTTTTCAATGGAACACCCTGTATATTATTTATTTTTATGAAACGCCCTTCTTTTCTGATTCCATAAATATATAGTTTGTCCATATTAGCTCAAACCGTTTTTAAGATATGAGCAATCAAACATTTAAAAAGCTGTATTCATTTGAGCTTAATACGTCTAGAATGCCTTGGAAAAGAAAATCCCCGTAATTGCGATGCATTAAAATACAGCTTTTTAAATGTTTGATTGCTCATATCTTAAAAACGGTTTGAGCTAATATGGACAAACTATATATTTATGGAATCAGAAAAGAAGGGCGTTTCATAAAAATAAATAATATACAGGGTGTTCCATTGAAAAAACAACAACTTTACGCCACAGTTCCTTTGTTTTAAGTCAGATCGCTTTTTAAATGGTAATTTTAGATTCTACGGCAAAGCATAAACTAAATGGCTATATTGGTTTAAATAAAAATACAGGGAAACTCAAAAAATAGGCCCCTGTTCAGTCCTGGTTGGATGACCCTGTACATTAGTATGTATTCATATCCATAAACTCAAGACAGGTAATTAGTACTTGTTTTAATTTTAAAGTCAGTCGATTTTTGGCCGCAATGTCCCTCTATCTTTTGAGTAGAAGCACATCAGTAGGTGTCGCACTAGGCTGTTGTTCCACATAAAGCAGAGCGGTTTCAAATGCATCCTTTGCAGCGGAATGTGAACTTTTGGGTGATATTTCGACTCTGTTCTTAGAAATCTCGAATAATGCGGAGGCATAGCAAGAATCATTTTGGATAATCCGGTTCATGGGTCGTTTCGGATAATGCGGAGTTCGCATAATCGAGTTTCGGATAATCGGGAGTCTACTGTAATTGAGATTTAGAGCTTACTCCGTGTAGAAGATTCCGATGGAATTAGCAAGAGGCTTCTTAGCAAAACTAGGAAAGCAAATTACATAAGTAAAAATATCATCCGTAGAAATATCAAGAACATGAGGAATTAAGGGAATGTGATTAAATACGAAGAGCAAACGTTTGTTTTCAAGTTAGGGAAAGGATAACGATAGGGAATTCTTACGCAATGTTTGTTTTACGACGAAAATCCACATTAAACAATAGTGAACTAAATATTCAAAATTGTAGGTATTCGAGTACAAAAAATGAACACAGATTTGTGCAAACAGGACTCGGCGGGCATATGTGGACATCTTATTAGTGGACCTTGTTTTTAACAAAATTTAAGGAAAGCACATTTCTTGAAACTTTACATATTCAAATTGCATGTAAAATTATTAAAAAATAAAACGTCTAGTAATATTTAACATTATTATCATCATTACTGGTGATTTAATTTAGGTATATATCAGAGTCGTAGTTAATTTTTAAAAATTTTACGAAAATAATAAAATTTAGTCATCAAGTCATACAAAAGACCTTTAAAAAAGTCTCATACAATTACGGGTATAAAACGTAATGTTTTTGCTTGTTCACGTGGCGTTGTTCATCGTTACGAAGATAAGTACCCCAATTTAAAAAAAAGCATACTTACTTACTAAATGAAATAATGGCGAAAACAATTGTGAACGAATCGACAACAATGCTCTTAACATTTGCGTGCAACACGAACAAAAAAGAAAAATTTACACTTTACACAATGCAATTTGTAAAACATAAATACGTATATCATTTTAGCTTTGCCTTATTGAAGGTAGGAAGTATTATCATCTCTTAAAAGTCTATCTCGAACCCAGTGATAGAAGTCCATCTCCATTGTTAACGTTTTTTCTAGTACTTCCCTAACATTTTCTGGGATTTTTGGATCTTTCTTGTGTTTGTAGATATCTAAAAAATACATATTATTTAAAAAAATTACCTTGTCGGACTTCCATTGTCTTTATTTTGTTACTTAACACGTTTCGGTTAGTTAGTATCTCTAACAGTTTTCAAGTGTAAACTAAATTAAGCTTAAGTACTATCCACGTGCAATGAAGCTTGATGACTCTACGTGCTTATTGAAGTGTGAAGTTTGAACTTGGTTTACTAAATATACGGGTATTTTGATTCATGAAAGCTGCTTCTTTGAATTTTCGTTTTTTCCAGTGCTGTTCCGTGCCCAAAACCTTGGCTTCTGACCACTGTATATTATGTTGGTTGGTCCATACATGTTCCCCTATACCTGATCTCGAAGTTTTACCTCTGAGTATGTTTCAGATGTTCTTTAACTCGTACGGGAAGAGGTCTTTTTGTTTCTCCAATGGACGATTCGCCACACTCTCAAGGGATTCTATATATAGACACAATTTTTTGTGTTTTCTTTCATGACGGGGGGTTCTTTTGTAAGAAAGCTCCTACCTAAGCGTATTTCCAGATTTGAAGGCTGTTTTGATATTATAGTTTTTGGTTGTCCTAATTTTTTCAGAAATCCACTTGACATGAGGTATTGTAAGACTTGCTCCTCTTTCGTTTCTGTATTCGTTTTTACTTCGCGATTTTTAAGTTTTGAGATGGTATTAGTTTCAAAGGTTTCAGGGTAACCATTCTGTTTTAAATCCTTTTTGATGTTTGAAATTTCAATGTTAAGGTCTTCCGGATTGTTGCAAACGTTAGATGCTCTGTGATAAACAGTTTGAATTATGCCCTGTTTTATAGAGTTTGAATGATTCGATCCGTGATAAAGGTATTGCTCCGTGTGAGTGGGTTTCCTGTACACTGAAGTTTTTATGTTTTCAGCTTTATTGCACATGGATAGAATTTAAGACAGTATAGCCTAGTAATTTTTTTTCTCCACGACCATTACTGAATGCAATAATTCCAAAATCATTTTTGATAATAGAATGTAAAAATTCTCGCTCTTGAGTTAGAATATTTATTCTGAAACACTTGCTTCTTATGCGTTTTGCGTGTATTTTCATTCCATAACAAGATACGGAATGAATATTCTGTAATTGATATAAACGACATAGGTTGCCATGAATTTCGAAACTGTCAGTGTCAGATAAAAATGGCCGCGTTGTAATAATTATTTTTAGACAAATTTTAGTGCAAGTCAAAAAATTAGTGAAAAATCGGATGAATCAGATATGGAACTGGATGGTCGTGGAGAAAATATAGTCTGCTACTCGGTTAGAATGAAAATTCGATACTCGTGGTTCCTCACGCTCGCTACGCTCGCGTTCGGAATCTTCCACTCGGGTCGAATTCCAACCTCGTTACAGAATCTACTATTATATTACTTCTTTGTCTACCACCTTCAAACAAACACTAGTAATGACAATGAAAAAAAAGTTCCTTCAAACAAATACATAATATAATGCTACAGCATAATATTATATTTCAGATTTTATAATAAACCTTACCCAATAGATTCTGTTGATAAGTAATTGTAGCGTCTCTAAAGAATTGAGGAATTTTGTATTCCAGCACGTTCAGTGTGGTGTTGAGTTCCTCTAAGACACCAACCACTTGATAATATTGTTCTACGTTCTTTTTGGCAGTTTCAAAAGCCCATTTATTATTTAATAGCCTATAAAAAAAGGTTCATCACTACAAATGATGGAGCATCGTCTGCCAAAGCCAGTCACATAAGTAAGTCAGCATCTTGCATTACAAGAAATGTAAAAAATTAAGCAATGGTTTATTACCAATCTATGGTTATGTTTGATATGATAGTCCTCACTTTTGCCGACGACAGTACTTGGTCATAAAATTTAATTTTTTTTTTAATTGTATATAATTACCTCCTCTTACCAATGTTTAGGATTTACTTACATACATCTCGGATCATGCCCACAAAAATATGGTATAGTCAAATCGTATGGTCGACCATCTTTAAAATTACAATTTCTTTTGCTATCGGTAAGGCATCTTATAAAGTAACTATCGTAGGTTCCAGTTTTTGGTAAAATTGCTCTAAAAACGTTCAAGTGATTTAGTTGTGGGGTCTATCTACAAAATTTATTTAGACAACATAATTTTGATTACATAATTTATATTTTTTTCTAATATCCTATTTAGGTACTATGTATTTTGCAGTTATGGGTAATGGGAAAGTACGCCTAGCGAGAATAGACTTACATAATCCACCAAAAAACGTATGCGTTATGCTGTATTAGACACAAAGAGCTCCACTCTCAAAGATTTAATTAAATGTTGAATTGGCTTTTTAATAACATTTTTGGCTTTGCCGGTCAACTTCTTCTGTATATAAACACTATAGATAAACTATTAAACTTTAAAAATTTTAATCTGGTAATTTATTACAACTAAATCTTTGAAAAAATTAATTTTTACCAAATAAATATCTGTGATGTATTATTAAAATAATACAATCATTTTTAAATCTAATTTCAAAGCAGTTGCTGTTCGAAAACTTAAATTCATTTAAATACAATTAAAATTATCTCTCTATTTATTAATAAACGCTGCAAGCAAGGGAAGTAGGGAAGAGGCGTTTCAATTAGGTTAGGAATACTTGATTACATTAATATACCTGGTGGGGCATGGTCTGGCGCAACATAGAAAATCGCATGCAATTGTTTATTAATTAAGGTGGATTAACGACGCCATTTTCTAGCTTTTAACTGTCAATTCGATTTGCCTAACTATCGACGATTCGCATGCACATTGCAGTGCTGTGTTGATCAAAGTAGTTATTTTTATGCTTTTGGTATATGAAGAAGAAATACAGACATATTCTGGAGCTGGTAGAGCAAGGCACATGTTTGTCAGCCTCTCATAGTTTTGTTTACTTTCGTGTTTTGTGCAATTACGGCCCCTGTCCTGTTAAAACAAACACTAGGAGAGATGGCATCTAGATAGATTAGAAAATATCATTTAACCAGTAAAAATTGTTATTTTTACTTCAGTTCTGAAAATCGATGTGTTTACTTTTAAGGATTTTAAGGTAAATCTGGTAAATTGTGGCAATTTTGGTGGTTTTAAAAAACTGCTTTCTTTAAAGTTTCTTTACATTTGTTTAAAAACAAAACACCGGCATACTATTTCAATGCCTCCCTAAACAGCCCTTCCAAAATTAGATACTAATTATTTTTTTTTAATAATTGCAAGGTTTCGGAAGTTACCCCTGCATTCAAGCCATTTATAGGACTCTTTTCTACATGATTGACCTTGAGAACTGGGCCCTTAAGCCCAACAGAGCCCACAGAGAAGGAGTAAACAGTAGCATAATTTCAATAGGTACAAAAGTTTATTATATTATGATACTAGTATTTACTACCTTCGCCAACCCATTGCTGCCCGTCACTATTATAAGGAAATACATACAAGAAAAAATTATCTTATTTTTAAGGGAATTTTAATTCCGGTACCTTACAACCCCAGGTTTCCCTAGAAATAAATTGATGCATACCTAGCCATAACTTTGGCAACCGGGTCCCTAATTAGGTTTACGTAGGTGGGCAGTTGCTTATCAAAAGTTGTGAAATTAATAAAATATAGGTTTCTATCGAAACTTAGTGGAACTGCCATGGTTCTTCTTATATCGTATATTTCGTCCACCAGGTTTTCCTAAAAAAAAAATAGCTTTTTATGATAGTATAATATTATAATAATTTTCATTCTTGTATTAGTCGGTAGGTCCTTTTTAGATTTTAGTACCTATACATATTATTGCGAAAAAAAAAGTTTGTTTACAGTCCTCTGTGATTCAAAATAATTTTTTAAGCAACATTTTTGTCAAAGTTGCCTATATTTCTATGTTATTGTCATAATTATTGTGCTTCCTCCAAAGATTGTGCCGAGTTTTGGATAAAACGAAACAAAATATATTTAAGGTGGAATTATCAACGTCATTCAATCTATTGCCAACCTATTTCGCGTTATTTTTTCAAGTTTATTATTCTATTAACTAACATTTAAATAAAATCAGTATCGTCGGCACGTTACTTAGGTAATATCGGATATACTACAAAAATATTAATTTATTTCATTGCTAATTTTGGGAGAATTGTATAGTGAAAGAACAATGACATAATAACGTTAAAAAAAAATCTTACCAGATATTTTTCGCTATACAATTCTCCTAAAAATTAGTTATGAAATTCCTTGATATTTATTAAAAATGTCAATTATTACCTATAGAATATCAAGTCGATACTGATTTTATTTAAATTGTGTGAAAAAGCTAGAAAACATAAATAAATCTACGCGAAATAGGTTACATATGTTGGCAAGCATGTTGATACTCCCACCTTAAACAAAAGCTTTGTTACAAACTCTTGATTGAATCCTTAACTCATTGCTTCTACTATATTGTTTGTAGTGTCCACCTTTTTTTTGGTTCAAAGTCGTTTAGTAGGAAGTTACTATTTAGACACACCGAGCAATTCCAGACATTTAAAGGTTCCTAATTATTAAAAATATTTCGTGATCAAAAAACAATAGCATTTATTTTTTCCAATGCAGATTATGCCAATGAAAAGAAGGTTTGGCGTTATTTTTAAATCAAGGTACCTACTTAATCAACATCAATAATCCTTAATGACCTTGTTTAAGTCGCCATTTGTTGATGTCTTGAGAAATTTAAAAGAAATTATAAACAATTATTACATTAGGTATGCAAATTACATTGATGAGATAGACAGAAACGAAAATCTAGAGAAAGTGCACTCAATAATGAATAAGTGCAATTTTATTAAATAGGTAGAGAGTATAGAAAAAATTCTTTGATAATGTGTTTAATATAATATAAAGTGTATAAAATTTTAAAATTGAAACTAATATTTAACATTAAGTACCTACTAGTGACGCTTTCGCCATTTCGTTTTATAATCGTCAATTAATTTTTTTTTGTCAAAAAAAGAGGCCAAATACCCGTCTTTGGGTAGCAAACAGTGGCGTATTTAGAATATTGCCACGGGGGGGGTCTATACCTTTCGTTTTATCTTTCTTTTTTTAAAAAAGCGCCGCAGGCGAAAATTTTCTCGGTGCCACGCCCTATTTTGAACTATCAAAATTTATAATTTCTATGTTTTGATAGCTGAACCCAAAAAAGGAAGAAATTAAGAAATTTTTAAATATAAACGCAATAATGGGAATATATATTTTTTTAAATATTTATGTTTAAAAATATATATTTCTACATAATATGACCGATTCCGAAAATGATTGGTTTTCAAGTTATTTTTGCCATTTTTTTTTTGCCAAGTTTGGCCATGTTGTTTTGTTATCTGTGACACAGTTACTTAATTATTTGTAAAAACAAAGTATTGCTAATAGTTCTAGTTTGCAAAAAAATTACAAAACTAAGTGAACATCATTTCAATTTTTTAAACTTAAATAAATTAGACACGCAGGTAAAAAACAAGAAAAAAATTGAAATAACTCGAAAACCAAGCATTTTCGGAATAGGTCATATTTAAGAAAAAATCACAAATTACCTCCTGCGAGGAATTAATCGAATTATCAATCACCTGCATGTATATATTATTTTACTCACTTAAATTAGAAATTAAATGCAACAAGGCATCTGATCTATTCTGAGTTTTTTTTAATGTTGAGCCCACGGGGGGGGTGGGGGGGTCCAGACCCCTCGGACCCCCCCCCCCCTAAATACGCCACTGGTAGCAAATACCTATAGTTTTAAGTTTAAGGTGGAATTCTCAACGTCATTCCATCTATTGCCAACCTATTTCGCGTTGCTTTTTTTAGTTTATTATTTGATTAACTTACATTTAAATAAAATCAATATCTTCGGTACAATATTTAGGTAATATCTGACATATTACAAAAATATCAATTTATTTCATTGCTAATTTTGGGAGAATTGTATAGTGAAAGAAGAATGACATAATAATTGTTAAAAAAAATCTTACCCGATATTTTTCGCTATACAATTCTCCTAAAATATTTAATGAAATTCCTTGATATTTATTTAATATGTCAATTATTACATATAAAATATGAAGACGATAATGATTTTATTTAAATTTTGAATAAAAGCTAGAAAAAATAAATAAATCTAGGCGAAATAGGTTATAGGGTTGGCAAACATGTTGATACTCCCACCTTAAAGGAATTGAATTGGTAAATTAAAAAAAGCAAAAAACGAAATTTGATCAAATTTGCCCATATTCCTTTTTCTGTTTTTATTAACCTATAAATCAAACCTTTTTTGACGCAAAACAGTAGATATATAAGTCAAATTTCTCTAAGAACATGCCGCATCGTGCCTAAGTTACCTATATGGCACCCTGTTGAAGTTGGTCTATTTTACATTAAGATGTTGACGACAGGACTGGGCTAAGTTCTTTTAGCATCGCATTCACCATACTATAAACTTGTACGCAGGTCATAATGGTTTATTAGGATAATAATGGCTTGCAAAAATACAGCGGTAATTTGATTTGCAATTGAAACATCGAACTCAACGAGCAATAGAATAAAAGTTATGGCGTTATATTCGTTGATAAAACATAGAAATACATTTGACATGCACCAAACGTACCAATGGAAACGCTATGAACAACCATGACAATATACAAGAGCTTCGCCGCCCAAATATTGTAGAAGAGCCAATCAAGCGGCAAGCGATGCGCTTGCGCATGTGTTGCGTTCAATGCTGCGTTACTATATAGTTAACTTTCGCGGCGTAGTACGTGTCAACTGTCGAAACGCTTTGTTTTTGGAAAAAGTTGACTGTAATTGCACTCCAAAGACGGGTGTTTAGCCTGGGGTAATTACTCCCTCTACTCTCCTTATTTAGGCCTTTATATTTCCTATATATTACATTTTTACATCCTGCTGAAAATATGAGAAAAATTTATCATATTCATAAGCTCGACATAATGCAATATATCTAACATTCCTTTATTATTAGTATTATTATTATAATGTGTTCATTGAATATTTAAACCATTAAATATTCTGCGTTAAAGTTTTCATGGTCAGATAAATAGTAATCTTCCTTTTAAAGATACAATCATTTCATGGTAAACCACATTTTTGATTCATTTGAATTCGTGTTTATTCGTACGTGATTGATCTGTTTTTAAAGATTTAATTAAATGTATACGCAGTATACAACGGTAAAAAAAAGTGTAGGTTCACATTCATAATAATAGATATTTTTAAAACCAAAACTCCAACGTACCAAAAAGTATCAATGAAATAAACGGTCAGGTAACGGAAATAAAACAACAATAACACCGTAGTTTTGAACTCAAATCTTTTTTTTATAAATCTTTGTGCCGCTTAGTATTTTTGTGTAAGTTATTTTTCTTCCTGTTTTTTTGGGTCACCCGCCCTTTAAAATCAATAATAATTTTACGTTATGGGCCATTTTGATATAATTCAACGTTTGTGTTAAGATTTTTTACGTATTTCTAATAACTCCGCTTTATTATTTATAACTGGAAAATGTTAATCGGCGTGCCGGCAAAGTTTTTAAAATTGAAAACAGTTACACCTCCGCTGGGATTTGAACCCAGAACCTCTCGATTACCAGTCGAACTCTCTTACCAATTGCGCTACGGAGACACTGGAATTTTCTCACCAACTTTCAATACAATTAACTTTATTCAATTTTAATGTTAGTATAATATATAGTTTGAAATGCCCTGTGATTTCAAACGGGGAGGGGGTTATTAAGGGAAATGAACTCACTCATGACCACTGATCATTAAGATCTGTTTTATGATTCATTCCGTGTTATCGACATATAGCGACTTCTGCAGAAATCCGATATTAGACATGCTTGCCAAACTATTTCGCATATATTTATTTATTTTTTCTAGCTTTTATTCAAAATTTAAATAACATCATTATCGTCTTCATATTTTATAGGTAATAATTGATATATTAAATAAATATTAAAGAAATTCATAAGTTATTTTAGGATAATTGTATAGCGAAAAATATCTGGTAAGATTTTTTTAACATTTTATGTTTACACTATAAAATTCTCCCAAAATTAGTAGGTAATGAAATAAATTGATATTTTTGTAATATATCAGATGGTACCTAAATAATGTACCGACGATATAGATGCCTTTGGAGGTTATATGTAAGAATAGCCATTCAGGGCTAAATATCGCCTCCATCTGGCTGCCTTTTAAGGAAATTCATTTTATTTGAAGTTATTATAAAGAACACTTTAAATGTAAACTTTTGGATTTCCTAAATAAAAGACGATTATTATTATTATTATTTTATTTAAATGATAGTTAATAAAATAATAAACTAAAAAAACGCGAAATATACAGTGTAACCAGTAAACAGTAAAGTCCGCATTATATGGGATTTTTTTAAATAATTACTTTATTCAAAATTTGACTTTGGCATCAAGTTCTGCTTCGATCGAGATGAAAATTAAGCAAAAAATAGTAGTCACGTGATTCGCATTATCTGTCAAATTTTAATTTTTTCCAAAAAATAATTCAAAAGTAGGGTTATTTCTGAAAATATCGAAAAAAGTTATTAGAAAAAGTTTTTTTAATGCAGTTTCTAGCCCACATGCAAAATTTTAGCTGCGTAAGATAATTTTGATTTTTTACCCATATTTTTCAAAATAAGACTCAACGCAACCTACATAAAACTTCTCAGTTTTGACAAGGCTTTATTTCAGATACATTTTCTTTAAAGTAGCGCCATATTAAATGTGTATTTTTCTACAAAATCAAAATTGGGCTATTAAGATTTGGTCGCATGTGATGCAAAGTTTATTTGTTTTTGACCCTGTATAAGGTAACTTCATAAAATAAGTGTTTTTGAAAACGTAGTTTGTGTCTGAATCTGTAAGTAATAAACCTTAATATTAATACAAAAAAATACACAGTGTCATCAGTAAAGTGTTCATTAGGGAAATAAAATTTAGTGGTGGGTAAAAAATCAAAATTATCTTATGCAGCTAAAATTTTGCATGTGGGTTAGAAACTGCATTTAAAAAACTTTTTCTAATAACTTTTTTCGATATTTTAAGAAATTTTGATATATTTTTTGGAAAAAATTAAAATTTGACAGATAATGCGAATCACATGACTACTATTTTTTTTGCTTAATTTTCATCTCGATCGAAGCAGAGAACTTGATGCCAAAGTCAAATTTCGAATAAAGCTATTAATAAAAAAAATCCCATATGATGCGGACTTTACTGGGTCACACTGTCTTATAGAGGTTGGCAATAGATTAAATGACGTTGAGAAATTCACCTTAAAACGGTTGGATTTATAAATTTAAAGCAGAAAAAGATATATGGGTAAATTTAACATATCTAATCCCGTTTTTTTTTTGTTTTATTAATTTGAAATAATTTTTTTAAACTGAAAACTGTAGGTAATTGCTATATTCAAAGACGGTTATTTGGTCGCTTCTTTTTGGAGTAGGCAAAAAATAAACAAAATAGTAATACGAATAACTAATTCCCATACAAAATCTCGTCATTCCCCGTCAAGTAGTTTTTAAGCTTTCCCGCCAACAGACCGACAAACCGAAATAACTAGGAAACATGTATCTCTTACTCTAAAACGTCGGCATCTGTTAATATTCCATTTCGCAGTTACAATGCAGTAAAAGAAATAATATATGTTTCAAAAATATGCTAAATAAATAATTTTTAGAGCTCTTCGAACCGTATTATTGTATTACGACTTACCTGCTTTATTTTAGACAATTTCCTCACGTGTCCATCCTTTAATCTAATATGCTTAAAATTATTAATGCCCTGTATTTTTTCCAGCAAAAAAATCAAAATTTCTGATCCACTTTTCGGCACAGCATTCAAAAACAAAAAATGCTTGCTGATCTCGTCCATTTGTCCCAATTGGGCCATAGATTTCGTCACATGTTTTTTCTTTAACGTTCTTGTAGATAATTGTCTAGGGTCGATTTCAGTAGAGGTACTTAAGTTAGGTGTACTTCCTACGCTTAGTACTTTTCTCGGTAAGTTATTGTAGCCTGTTATAGAGGCTTTTTGATTAAACTGATTCACGAACTCAATGTTTTTGTATATAAGGGTACCACTGACGAGAAGCGTACAAAAAAATAATAGGAACCATTGCACTTTAAGTCTTCGTCGCCGATTCATTTTTTAACTATTTGTTTACAACATTTAAATTATTAGGAACTTTTAATTTCAGTTCGTTTGCTATTGCCGCACCGCACGCAATAATCATAATGTTAGTGGGTCAAACTTCTGGGAACATACTGTGTACAAGATATACCTACCTACTTGAACTGCAGAAAGGTGAAAGGTTTAACTTGTAAATTTCGTTTCTATCGGCGATTACGTACTTTTGCTTTTCAGGCTCAGGTTGCGGGTCAATGTATCTCGATTTCTGTCGAAATATTTGCAACGATGGAATATTTTCCCACCGCATAGGGCAGGAGCAAGATGCATTACATTCTATAATATGATGCACGATAAAATGTAACCAACAAATCTAAACCTCAATATTTTTCCATTTCCTATACCTACCTATACACATCACAGTTTAATTTTTTTTTAAATACGGCAATGATTATTCCTTTACCAACCAAATTAATATACATAATCTCAAAATGTATGTGAAAAATTCAAATAACCAAGTTTTTGGTTTTTTATTTTTATCTTTTACAAGAAAAATATGATTTTTAATCGAAAATTCTCACGTCAAAATATCTGCTTTTTTAAAAAAGTCGGTGGGCTTTTTGTTCGTTGAAATCTCTACTTTCTGATGGTGTAAAAAAAATATACATTACTATGGTAAATGTTCTCAAAAAATGCAAAGAAACGAAAAAAACTCGAATTAACATTTTTTTAAAAATTATTATGTACAATTTTGAGCTATTTATTAAAATTTATACTTTAATTACTCGAAAAAGTAACATTCCATGTTACATTGATAAACAAAAAAATTACAAATCCATAAAACATAAAGATCGCAAAAAATATGCGAAAATAGTTGTTCTAAATATAATTAAAGGTAGGATTTAAAGGGAATTTCATCACATTTACCATAGTAATGTATATCTTTTTTACACCATCAGAAAGTAGAGATTTCAACGAACAAAAAGCCCACCGACTTTTTTAAAAAAGCAGATATTTTGACGTGAGAATTTTCGATTGAAAATTAAGGTGCTTTTTGGATATTAATTCAAAATAAAGTGAAAAAATAAATATTTTAAATTAAAAAAAATACAATGTGTTTGGGACATAAAAAGGTAACTTTTTACCAAATTTCGTGAAAAAAAAATTTCTTTTAAAAGATAAAAATAAAAAACCAATAACTTGGTTATTTGAATTTTTCACATAAATTTTGAGGTTATATGAAAAAAGTGTAAATACAAAAGTTGTAGATCTTTTTATTATCCACAACTTTGCATGATATAACGTTTTTCTATAGGACTTGTAGTTTTGCCGGAAATCGAGATAAATCATTTTCTACCCTTAAAAACTCACGCCTTTCCACTTCCCGACCTCGAATCGCCCGTAAATTATTTTTCCTTTCATTTTTGTTATATTCTCTTCCTTTTCCAATGGGTTTCATCCTACTATTATTATTTTTTTTTTCACTTTTTACCATTTTCAAAGGCTTCAGCCCTGGTCTAAACCGTAAAAAACTATCTTAGTCTGGGCGTCTGGGGGGGGGGGGGGGTTTAACCCCTAAAACCCCCCCCTCGCTGCGCCACTGATACTAACTAACCGAAACGTGTTAAGTAACAAAATAAAGACATCAATGGAAGTCCGACAAGGTATTTTTTTTGTTATTACTTCATTGTCTACCACCTTCAAATAAACACTAGTACAATGAAAAAAAAAGTTGTAAAAAGTGTGTAAGTTTAGTAAAAAAATTCCCTTGTTGATAAAGCGGTTATACTAACTGACACAGAAAAAAGACCAAAAACCTTAAATAAAGTAAAGGAACGTGCTTCACAAAATCAATTACCCAAAAAAATTCTATAAACCAATCATTAAAAACAGAATAAACAACATTTATAACATAAATAGAACTAAGCCGATTGTTACAGGAAACACGTCTCACTTCCAGATTTACCAGAAATAAGTCATAAGGCCCCAAATTTCTGTATCCATTTCATGTTTACTGGGTATCCAAAGGAAAGGCCCGCGTAGCCAAATGGATACACAAGAGTAGGTACGTTAAAAGATGCCTTGAGAAACGGTGCCTAAACGGTTCCCGATACTAGTAACAGCAACTTTAAAGTTCTTTATGTAGTCGAGGTTACGTAGCGGCGACTAAAATTGCTAGTTGGGCTTGTTGGCCTATTGCTAACTTCATTGGTGCAATGAGCAGGTGCCTCGTCCAACTATTACCAACAGCTCCGATACAATTCAAGCGGCAAATTATCAGCCTACCAACACTGTAACGTTAGATCATGAATGAATATCCGAAATGCTGCGTCACTCGTAGTAAAAACGTCCGAACAGCGTTATATACCGTCCTGATTTCCCTAAAGCAATATAATTTGACGTCATTTGAAAATAATTTATTTACGAATAGAAAATAAAAAAAATATTTAGTATAATATTTTTACATAACCTATGTTTTCAAACACAGGCGATCTAGGGCAATCAGCATAAATTTGTCATCATTGATTGCTATATAAAAACGATTTCTGATCGGGACAAAATGTCTATGATACCTGCTTATTTTTGACGATATTTCCATACTGCTGAGTTTTTCGTAGTCGAAAAACTCAAACTTTCTTGGGCTCTTCGTCAAAGACCAAAAATTTATCGGCGTTTAACAACTTTCTTAATAAATCTCCTAGCTGTTACCGAACGAATTTCGTAATTTAATTTTGTTATTGTTCTTTTAATCATAGGAATTTTTTTTTAAACTATCAATAAGAGAAATCGTAAATTATGGATTTTTATCTGTTATTTATGTTATGTTTATGTTATACCTGAATAATTTCTATATTCATGTGGTAAATAATGTATTTTTGTTTTGTGGTATATATTATAGTTTTGTAATATAAAAAACGCTTTTATGTAACTATAATATAATATATAATATATGAATAATATAATAATATAATATATAGCTATATAATACAGTGTATTCTATAATATAAAGGTTTATTATCTTCCATCAGTCAGCAGCACGGAAACTAAATTATTTTAGGTTATTTCCGTTTGTTGAAATAAAAGATAGGGTAGGGTGGGGTAGGTCCGTCCGGACATGTGGCACCTCCGGACATTTCAAATTTACCGGGAAAAAATTAACTTCTTGGATTCTTGCCAACCAAAAAATGTTTATTTATAATTTTATTGTATTGGCCGTGGCTGTGCAAGTTGTTCGGCTATCAATAAATATTAGGAGTTTGCGTATATAGACATTTGTTTAAATTTTTCGTTGCCGTTGTAAGAAAGGTTGCGAAAGTCGTAAGGAATTACATCTTTACTAATAATAAATTTAAGGTAAGATTCACCAAATTTATAAATATTAACTTGTTTTCCTACACTTAACCTTAAAATGAATTGAAATACAAATGCATTTAGGGATATATCTTGCCGCCAGAAATGCACTGGGTAATATGGGGCACGTTCGGACATATTTCATGGGGCAGTTTTGGACTGTCCGAACCTGCCTGAAATAATCGAATGTAACGACTATCTTCTTGTGAGATTCTCAACCAAAAAGAGAACACTTTACTATATTGAAGCAGTGGACAAAATATTCGAGAATGGAGACTATTTGGTCAATTTTTTGAGGAAGTATAAAAGTTGCTTTCATTTTCCAAATGTTAAGGATATTTCAACTATTTCCAGAAAAGATGTGGTAAGCAAATTGCCAAAACCCACAGATTTGCCAGGAACATCCAGAACAGCAGGAATTTTAAAATTTAATGTAAATATGTTTTCATATAATATCCAATAATAACATATTATATATGCCGACTTGATTAATAAAATATCATTATACTTGCAACGGTCGTCATTCATTCGTCATTTCACCTTAATATAGGTATTTTAATATGTGTCCGGACCTCCATAGTGTGTCTGTCAGAACTCCACTATATGGGGCAGAATCGGACAAATTGCATTTTTTTAAATCGCTATTTGACAAAAAACGCATTTTTGCCGAAAAGGTATATAGTCGTTAAATTTATAAAAGATGAATCTGCGGTTCTGCTAATATTATCGATTTAATTTAAATGTAACTGATTTCAAAATTATGGCCATTTGAAAAAAACTGTCCGAACCTACCCCACCCTACCCTATATTGAATTCCGGAAAAAATCTTCGGTACTTTTCGTATTAACATTACACCTTTTTGTTTTTTGTTTAGTGTAGGCTAGCCCGAGGTTTATTTAAAGGAAATTCAAACTTTTCGCACGATTTTTTTACGTTTAAAAATAGCAAAGTCCGTTGTTTCGTAAAATAAAATGCATTTATTAATTTCAATTAATTTGACTATTTACTGTTATTTTACTGTCCTCTAGCACTTGCATCGTTTCTAAATAATTTAAAAAATTTTAGGTATTAACCATGCAAAACCGCAAAAAAAATTTTTTTACCGGAAAATTATAATAAAATATTTAAGGGGTGCGCCACTGGTCAAAAAAGTGCACTTTTCAATTAGAAAATTAGAAGGTAGGGTTTCAAGCAATGATCTGCTATAGATCATTGGTTTCAATAGTTATCGTGGGAAGATTTTAATAATTTAAATATTATAAACCGGACATTTGTCCCGAAAAAGCCAACGTTCATGTGAGATGGAGAGTTCAAATTTACCACATCGGTAGGTACCTATACCACATGTCTATTCATATCCAGATAAGGCTACCAATATGTAAGATAAATCTTAAATTCCAAAAATTTTTAATCAAGAGCTGAGTTACAGAATAAATAGCTATACATTACGCGTAGCTCGTAGCTATCTATATTCTGTGGCCGAGTTAAAGAAGTTAGAAAATGCAATATATTTCTTGACAAAATGGTGATGGAATGTTTGTCCAAAATCAATGGAAAACTTCTCACTAATTTTTTTTGTATAATTGTTATTTTTTGGAATAAATAAAATTAATTATGCGAAAAACAAGGTAATTGCTTTGATATTCAAATGTAAGTATTAATTGTTTATTTTCTTGGCACAATGGCGACCGTAAATATATATTCTGAAAAGGCACATTAACAGTTCAATTTTCAAACGTCCATGCATAGACAAAAAATGGAAAATGGGGTCGAGAGGAAGGTATAATTATCATTTTTATCAATTGTTAGCAAAATAACTATAGAAATTCATAAATTTTTTTGCGCATTTAAAATCAGGTTAGTTTATTTTTAACGTGAATGGGAATACAAATCCTTCCGCATTATCTTGCCAACTAATAACTATATACCTAGGTACGCTGCTGAATAGCTGAATACACACAAACTACGAACAACTACATTATTGATTATTTTACTTATTTTGTTACAAAAATAAAATTAAACCAAAATATTTCGATTGGCATAAAATAATCCTGTTAAAGTTTGTTTAGTCGATATTTAAGTAACTCGTGTTCGCGAAAATTACCCGGTGCTGATAAATAAATTATTACGTTAGATTACATAAGCCAGCTTTATCTTTACTTTATAAATAAATAACTTTGTTTTAAGTAATTAATTTTCGGCCTTGAGTTAAGAGGTTCCTGATAGTTAAAATCAAAACAATTATTTATGTCCAATTTAAATTTCGCGCGTTGTGCCACCAGCTGATTGGATATGTCTAGCCCAAATCGATTGGAAGTGAAACTGATCCGTTTGAACTATTCGAACAACACCAGATCACACTTTATCTCTTTTTACTACTTTCTTAACCCTAATAAAGTACAAAACTAAAACCAGGTGGATCGGTTAAAAGTTGTAAATCGAGTGTCTGGCGGACAGTTGATTTTGACGTTTATGCCGGCTGATTGTACACGTGAACAGGCAGAATCGCAGAATTTTCCACTTTTCCAGTCGCAGAATTCAATTTTGGTTTGTGCGATTCCGCATTAAATTTGTCCTCCAGTCCAGTGTTTACACTAATTTTAGCAGAGTATTACGCATTATTTTGTAATGGCCAGCTCATTTGACCGGCTTAAAGAATTAAATTTGTCGCGAGATGAAGTAAACCGTCTTGGCGAAGCTTTGAAGAAAGAAGAATTCAGGAAACTTCTAGTCGATTACGTCGAGGAAATTCAGGACCCAAAGAATCGAAAGATTTATGAGGATGAAGTAAAGCAAGTCGAGAGGGAAAGAGGTGAAGAAGTCACGTTTTTGCATCCAACTCCTGGTTATGTCATAAAAACGAGCATAAACGGAAATCAAAAAGGTTTTGTTAATGTCTGCTCTAATGAAAATATAAACAAACCTTCCTCCTCTCCCACTGTCAAGAAAGGGGCAAGGGGTCTTCAATGGTCTTTACCTCATTCTTTATCACCACCACACGAGGATATTGACAATAAAGGAGTTCGCTGCCAAGTTTTTGATGTCCTATTTCACTCCGATACACTGCATCTTGCTAGCAAAAACAGAGATTTTCGGTCTATGGTTAATACTGTAGCGCTTGAGGCTGTAGAGAATAATTTCGACGTTAATTTGGATAAGAAAAACCTGAAATTTCCTAAAATGAGTTACAAGGGAGTGCAAAGAGCCAGCATAATGAGGAGACCCTGTAAAAAAGAGGGAGTTGATCGTAGTCCTGAAGAACAAACAATTCTTGACAAAATATATGCTGACATTGATTCTAATCGCAACTCAAGTAATGTTAAAAACAGTCCTAAGAAAGTTAAGACTAGAAGAAACAGTAATGAGGAAAACTCGTGTTATACTGCGCCACAATATATTATAAAACATCGTAGCCACATCGACATACAAGATTTTACTGAACACAAAGATTCAAAAATTAATGCCGCAGTTCCAAAAGAACTTATAGTAGAAATCAATTTGCCCCTTCTCAAGTCATCCAGTGATATGAATTTAGATGTTACGGAAAAAACAGTACAACTTGTAAGTGAGAAACCTGCAAAGTACAAATTAAATCTAACATTACCTTATGAAGTAAACGAAGGAAGTGGTACTGCCAAGTTTGATAAGGATCTAAAAAAATTGGTTATAACTTTACCTGTGAAACGAAAAAATATGTTTGATATTGCAAGAGACGATAGTGGTATAGACAGTAGTGTAGAAAATGACTTAAACAGCCCCACAAATCAAGAGTCAGAGGAAGAATTTTTCGAAAATGAAACTAAATTTATAAGTGTGATAGAAAACAGTGATAAACCTGCTCACTTAGTGAAAAAACAGTCTACCGAAGTAAGGACAAAATCTGATGGTTTTCTTAATGCTAGTGATCTCTACACATTACCTGACTTTAGCTGTAATGTTTTCGATAATGTTGTAGCTTTTACTTTTAATGTTAAAAATGTAGACGAAAATACGGTTTTTAAATGGTGTTCTCCAGAAAGCTCATTAATCAAAGTGAAATTTACCAGTATAAGTTCTAGTTTTTATCCTACATGTTATGCATTTTATGTGAATCTTTCTAATCACAAATTTATTGAAGAAGATTTGACAGTTGAAACGTGGGATAACAATGTCATTCTTCAAATACCCTTGATGGCTAGTGATCAGCAATTTTTGTCCTATTTTTATGGTTCTAATGAAGACAATATGACTGAAAACTTTGTAGAAGAACCTTCTGTCATTAATAAAATTTTAGAAGGGACTTCCGACCCTAATTCGGAATATCCAACTCCAACTCTGCAGAGCCAAGAAAATAAGTCTGAGAAAAGCAATACATTAGCTAAACCGGTAGGTTTAGAGAAAGAAACTTGTGATAAAATATCTAAGAAGCCAAGATACGAAGAAGAAAGGCAAAGAAATGTAAACTGTGAGGATGCAAACTCTGTCAAATCTGTTAGCAGAGCAATTGACATATTTGCATCATCGTATGAATCGAGTGGAGATGAACTAAGTGCCAGCAGTTTTTCACCCAGAAAAGGCAAAGGAATTTTAAAACGAATTTCAAACAATAGATCGAAATTTGGTAGAAGCATATCTGAATCGAGCTTAGATGATTTTCTGTGTACTTCACTAGAAAATTACCACGGAAGCATTGAATGTGTTCCGGAACATGAAGAAGAAGAAGCAATGTCTTCAAGCATGAAGAAAACTGTTAGATTTAATGATCATGTTACAAGACAGTTATTTAGGTAAGGATAATAATACATAGGTATTTTGTCTTTGTCAAAATTTACTTTGTTGCGTCAGATTGATTTTATTGTAAGTACCTTTGAGATTTTAATATTCCAAGTCTAGGTTAAAGTACCTATACTTAAAGAGAATATTAAATTGGATAGGTAACTATTTGCGTCATTAATACAAATAATGTTTTATCCTTTACTCTCTTATTAGAGTACAATGACCCAAACAAAGATAAATAAAAATTATTGACCCAGTTTAATAAGGGGCTTTGATAAGATAAGTAATTAGGTAATTTATATATTTATTTACAAATTACTATATCCTGTGGGCTGTGTAATACCAAAATGCTGGCAACAATATATTTACGTGTTGCAGAACTTTCTATTTCTTTCACCATTTTGTCAATAATATATTACTGAATGATGTTTTATCATCTACATTCTTCATGCCCTCAGGGCATACATAAAGATGAAGTTTTCTGCTCTACTTATATTTGATGTCTGACCTTAATAAAATCGAAAATCAATTGAAAAGATATGAAATTTATCAGTAAAGTAGGTAAAAAGAAATTAATAAAATACCTGAAAGCATATTGGGTGAAAACTTAAATTAAACTTGTAAAAAACTTAAAAAGTTTATAAAATCTAGAGACTTTGGTCCTAAAATATGAAATGTGGTCATATTGCTAGGTGCCAGTACCATTGTACTGTTGTTTAGGGGTCAGAAATAAAATAAATGATTTATTATTAATATATATTATAATGCCAGAAAAATCACTATTTATAACAAGAACTATCGAAAGCACAATGGTGAATCGTTAAATAATCAATATGTGTGCCCTCCATCAAACATGGCCAATCTGTCAAAGTCAGGGGTTTTGGAATGATCAGTTGGCGAACTAAATGGTTTCACATGGCATTTACTTAAGTAACTAAAAATTATGTAATGGTTCTTTGGAACTTTGTTTAAATTACCTTTATCTTTTAGATCAAATTCCAGTATTCTTGGTCAAAAGAAGAAAAATCAACGTAAAGCCCGTAACAAGAAACGTGCGTGTGAACGCCGTTACAGCGAAAGTGAAGCTTCGGACATTGAAAATAAAAAGGAGGGAGAATTTCAGACTAACAGTAATATAGAGATGGAAAGTATGGGTCAGGAAAAGGTTAATGCAGAGAAGAAAGAGGATGTGGATATTTTCCATTTGGAAATAAACAACTAAGAATTCTTTGCAATAATTTCGGGGAGTTTACACGCCTGGGCGCCTTTATTTCACTGCTTTTTATTTGTAGGTATTTTTTTAGTAGGGTACCATAAGTATTTTTTGTTGTTTTTAAATGATATATTATAATAAAAAATGGGCACCTAAAGTTTAACTGGAATAAGATTATCATAAGCTCTCCATCTTATTTTTTTTAATAATATGAAACAAGTGGGATTTTTCTAAATTAAAAATAAATATTATAATATACAGGGTCGTGGCGCGGTCTATGCGCCTCGTTCTATTTATGAAAAGCCATACAATGATTTAAAAAAAATTTATTGTAGGATAATATTTAGTAAAGTGTAAAGGTACTGTTATAATAGGTACTCATACTTAAGTCATGTTGGTCATAATTCAAAAAGCATAGGTACTAGCCTTACATATATGAGTTGGGTGTTTCAAATTGTATTGATATATTGGAAAAAATATCAGAATTAATTCTAAAATAGAGACTTCTTCAAAAAAGTGTACATTATGTGTGAAATGTACTTTCATATTTTAAATGGAATACCCTGTATTTATTACCGTAATTTAATTTTAATTCTAATAACGTTTTAAACCGTATTAGGGTTGACAAACAAAATTAAAAGAAAACGAATATTTTTAAAAAATTGTACCAATCTTAACAAAACAATGAAAAGATTAAAAAATAACATAGAAAGTAATCATTTTTTAACAAAGGCTCAAATTGATGTCCATCATTATTTTAATAATGACAGCCATGTCATCATATCAACGTTAACTTCATTTAATTAAAATTTGTGGTCGAAAACAGCTAAATAAAACGGACAATTCGAATTTACTAATTTATTTATTTATTTAGTCTCAAGTACATTTACAGGTATACAAATAACCCTATTATAAAGTACTACAAAGATACAAAATTTATAAATACGATTCGTACACAATTTTATTCTATATTAATTAGGAGAAGTCATTAAGTTAAAGTAGTTCCAAATTTTCTGTTTAAACTGTGTTATAGGTGAGAAAAAATATATCACACTCACTTTGAAATTTAGTATACAAATTACACAGCATTAATGGGAAGCATTGTTTACATAAAATGTTGCTGTATTTCTTGTTGCCAGGAACATTTATATTTAAATTGACTAGTGTGTTTGGATCGTCAACATTATTATGTAAGAGTTTGTGTAAATAAACTAATAAACTACAAGAGATAGGTTATGGAACCCTAAGACTGTTTAAAAGGTTATTGTAATTAGAATCGACTTAACGACGATAATATTATTTAAATTCCATTTAAAATAAGAAAGTTAAGAAATTCAAAAGTACATTTCACACCCTGTACACTTTTTTGAAGAGGTCTCTATTTTAGAATTAAATCTGATATTTTGCTAAAGTATTAACATAATTTGAAACACCCACACCAAGTCTACTTGTTGAATTATGGGCAAAAATTAAAATTTGACAGATAATGCGAATCACGGTACTACTATTTTTTTGCTTAATTTTCATCTCGATCGAAGCAGAACTTAACGCCAAAGTCAAATTTCGAATAAAGCTATTAATAAAAAAAATCCCATATTATGCGGACTTTACTGGTGACACTGTATAGGCCTGTGTGTATACCTAATATATAAATCTATCTATGATATTTAACATAATCCCCTACCTTTGGTTACTTCCGGTTTCACCGGAAGTGACCCGAACTTTCTATTTTTAAATAGGTCCCTTTGTATATTTTTAGTAATTTGAAATCGGAGTGTCATTCTGAGACTTGTCACTTTTTGACAGGTCAAAGAATTTTCTAAAATGACCAAATGGGCTTTTTCACTTTAATTTTTACCTTACCACATAGAGGAAGAAAAATTAAATTTTCTTTTTTAAAATTTTGAATTTTTTGCTGAAAAAATAATTTTATTAAAGAAAATACGCTCTCTAATAAAAACACGCGAAACCAGAGATACGTTACAACAAATCGACCATCAGTAGCAAGGAATCGGTCAGAAGGTCGTCGCGGCTTTATTTTAAGGTGGGGGTACCAACATGCTTGCCAACCTATTTCGTGTAGATTTTTTTTCTAGCTTTTACACAAAATTAAATAAAATCAATATGCTGCATATTCTAGAGATAATAAATGACATTAAATAAATATCAAGGATTTTCATAAATTATTTTAAGAGAACTGTATAACGAAAAATATCGGTTAAAATTTTTTTATCATTATTATGTCATTGTTCTTTTACTATATAATTCTCCCAAAATTGGCAATGAAATAAATTGATATTTTATTACAATAATAATGTGCCAACGATATTGATTTTAGTTAAATGTTAATAAACCAATACACTAAAAAAAAACCTTGAAGGCATTTTTTTTACACTAGGTCAAAGTACCTATATGCAAGCATGCACTTTGATAATCAGCTGAAGCAAATTTCAAATAAAAATTATTTGTACTGGCAAAAAGTGACAAGTTTAGTATGGTCGTTGTACTCATACTCAGAATGGCACTCTGAGTCCAAATAACTAAAAATATACCATGTTACATATTTAAAAATGAAATTTTGGATCACCAGAGGTAATCAAAGATGTTGGTTACGTCAAACGTAGGTATCCGTATTAGAGATAAATGCTTGTTCAAAATTTATTTTTTATTACATAAACCAAAAAAGTTATAAGGGGCGAGCCATTTTGGAAAAATCACCCGCTATATAACCAAAATTAGGTACAAACTTTCAAAATTACGATCCTCGATATTATTTAGTTAAATTCATTAAAAAAGTTCTTTTTAAGACATGTAGGTGTAGATATCCGTAATACTTTTAAAATCCTCGTAGCCCACAGACACGAAAATTTGATCATCAATGATATTATTTCTACTTTTTCTAGCCAATTTTAAGTCTACTTTTAATATTTTTTATGAAAAACCCACTTAAATCTACTTAGGCTACTGGTAAGCCATATACTGCCGTTCTAAGAAGTAGATACTAACATCAGGAACCAGAGGTTGGCCCAAAAAATGTAAAAATTACAACATTTAGGTATACATATTATAAAATTGGTAATTTATTTATCCATTACGTTTCAGTGGATTTTTGGAGTAAATGCACTATATTTAAAAGGAAAATTAATTTAAAAATACTAACACAACGTAGCAAAATGGTTCAAACCATCACCAAAAATATTTTAGGTGCGTCATTTTTTATAGGCAAATAGATATTTAGTATTAGATTCACTTGAATTTTGCCATTTAGGATATTTTTGGCATATTTACTGATTATTGAATGTTTGTGGTATTTTTTGTGAAAAAGTTCCCAGTGTAATTCCTTATATATCATCAAATGGTATTTGTATGGTTTTGTATGTTTGTTTTAGAGTACAACACATTTTTTTTTAGAACGGTTATGATAATGTATTGTTATTAAATTTACACTTATTGTTACTTTTATTTTATACATGTTTCCTAGTGTACCGAGGTAGTAGAGACCTTTTTATGAAAATAAACTTTTTAAAAAGTAATGTTTTTGTATCTTAAAAATTACTGTTAGGCCATTGTCGTCTTTTAAGGATAAATGCACATAGCACTATAACATTTTGTAAGTATACAGGGTGTTTCATTAAGGGTGGCCACCGGCCATATCTCGGAAACTACTAAACATAGAAACTTGGGAAAAAAAATTATGATTAAAGCGGTCATAACAAAATTCTGGAAATTACTTTTAAGTTCCTCATTTCGCCGCAAGGGGACACAATTGAAAATTATTTTTGAAAATTTTAAATTTCTCTGAAAATTCCCATTTTAAGGGATAACTCTGATTACATCATTGGTAAGCTTAGACAATTCTGAATCATTTTGGTTTAAGGCTCATTGGCGTACCGACCATGATAAGAGTGGGGGAAGCTATTGAATGTGTAAACATTAAAATCGCTGTAACTTCTAAACGACTTATCCGATTTTACTAAATAATTTAAGCTTGTTTGGAAGGGAAAGGTAAGTATCTTCAATCGCCGTATCCAACAGTACACGATAATGTTTAATAAAATTGCTAGAGGGCGCAATTTGTAATAATAACAGTTTTTTCGATTTTATCCCGAAAATTCAAATCATAAGGTATAACTATGACATCATAATCGAAAAGAAGATGAAATTGGCAAGAAAAGATGTGAAGACCGCAGTTCGATATCTTTGTTCGTTTCAGAGTTATTGCCAAAACAATAATTTTTAATACAAATTGCGCCCTCTAGCAATTTTATTAGACTATCTTGTACCATTGGATACGACAATTGAAGGTACCTACCTTTCTCTTCCAAAGAAGCTTACATTTACTAAAATCGGTTAAGTCGTTTAGAAGTTACAGCGATTTTAATGTTTACACTTTCACTTGATAAAAGTGGTAGAAGCTTATTGAAGGTGTAAAAATTAAAATCGCTGTAACTTCTAAACGACGTATCCGATTTTACTAAATTTAAGCTTGTTTGGAAGTACCTTCAATTATTGTCGTATCTAATGGTGTACGATAGTTTCTAACAAAAAATGATTGTTTTGGCAATAACTCTGAAACGAACAAAGATATCGAACTGCGGTCTTCACATCTTTTCTTGCAAATTTCATCTACTTTTCGATTATGATGTCATAGTTATACTATATATATATAGGCGAAAATTTTTTGGGTGCCACGTCCTTTTTTCAACAATGTGACGTGGTTGTGAAATAGAAAAAAGGAATAGTAGCGCCGCAGGCGAGAATTTTTGGGTGTTACGCCTTTTTTTACTGATTTTTCAGTGTTTATTTTTTGGCATGGGGGGGGGGGGTAACTACCCCCATTACCCCCCTCAAATACGCGCCTGTGGTGAACTCGCCGTATTATCTAAGAGAAAGCGACGTCGTATAATACCGGGCTGCAACGCAGGCCGGGTATACGCTAGTTAATAGATAAACATTACCTGTTTGTTCTTCCCAAACATCAAAAAAGCTCTACATATTTTCTTAGCTCTACCTCCTACCACAACAACAATTGAAAGATCTTTCAGTACCCTTCGTCGTGTAAAAACCTGGTTGAGATCAACCATATGTCTGAGGAAAGACTTTCTGGTCTATGTATGCTGAGCGTTCACCGAGGATTTGTGAATAAAAATAAAAACATTGTTATTGAAATATTGAAAAAGCAATAAATCGGTTTGCACAAAACAGGAGAAATCTCCTATTACTTTTCTCCGATTAGAAAAGTATACGTAAAAAAGTGTTAGATAGGGTGTATATTTTTAATGTTACTTTAGAGTTAAGTTAAAGTTATAATATATATATTTATATATCATTATATAATATAAAATATACCTATATATATACATACACATAGTACTTAGTGACTTCAAAAGTGGTATGCGCAGCAGTCGTTGTGACTTCATATATGACGCTATGACTTCCAAATTCGGAAGTCACATCGAATCGCCTGTTTCCTTCACACCACATCATCTTAGCGGTTACTCAAGGCCATTGTAAAATTTTTCGTTTGAAGTCACAGAGTACGCTACATATATCCAAAATGGGGGTGTTACTTCCACTACATGCCGCTGGCGCTGGTCTCGCTTTTCTTCGGAAGTTGCAGGCTTTACGTGGTCACTTCCGATATGTAGATAGCATTTTGCGACTTCCGAACTATAGGCAACATCGCGTATCTTTGAGTTTCCCGGAAAGAATCGAGATTTATTTGAATTTGTATACGTTAACGAACTTTTCTCATTTTAAAAGTGCATTTGTTATTAGGTAGTTGTTCTAAAGTGTAATTGCTGACATGATGAATTCCAGAACCCAGTTATTAGTTAACATGGTTTTAACAAAAGGTAAGTACATAAACAATATTTATTATTTTTGGACTTTGAACCAATGTCAGTAATATTGGCAGCATAAAACATTCAAATTTTTAACTGTCTAAGACGATACCATTTTGTATGCTGTTATGAAAACTCTCATCACGTTACTGATCCAATCTCGGTGATAAAAAAACGATTGTATATACGTTACACATTCAAAGAGTATAGGACTCGCAGGATTCCTGGACTGGCCTGGCGGCTCGCCTTGGAAACTGCCTGCTTCCTCATGTATTTTCCGGTTTTGTAATGTAAATTACTATTGTTTTTCGATTACAATAATTTTCTTTTATGCTAGGAAAGTAAAAAACAGTCTATTTGTTATATTAATGTACAGGGTGGCCAACTAAGAATGCGAGGTACTGTAACTGGGAAACTATCCATCGTAGAGGCTTGCGGCAAAAAAAATTATAACTAAAATGGCCAAGAGAAAAACCTGGAAAATACCTTCAAGTTTCTGAAATGGCCGCTAGGGGGCGTAACTGCAATCTTGAATCTAAAAGTGATGTTTCTGTAAATTCCGCTCTATTAACCTAATTTAAAAAATCCTGATCTTTAAAGTCGAGCATAATCTGAACCTTTTTTGTTTGACACTTTTTGCAGTATCTCTAAAAATAAAGTGGTGGGTGGTATTCAAACGTTTCCGTTAATAACATCCTGTATCTTCGAAACGGCTAAGCCGATTTGAACAAACTTGGGCTCGTTAAAAGGAGCTATTCTTGGGCTACAAACATTATTATATTTGAAGCTTTGTAAGTTTTACATATCGCCGCTAGAGGGCTTTTTTCGACATTCCAACAGGAATGTTTAATTTTCTCAACAAAATAAAATGCATTGGTATGATTTTTTTTTCATGAAAAAGTAGCTAAATGATGCCTAAACTAGCTCGCGAAAACCGCATCTCGATATCTTATTTTTCACCAAAAATATCGGCAATAGAAAATTTTATACGAAAATCCTTTAAGTTTTCATTTTATTCTAACTATATTTTTCTGGAATTCTTTCTATTATGTAAGTTGTGGCCCTAAAAAGGACCGATTTATAAAAGGAAGATTTTTAATGCCCCCGTAATTGCTTGAAATGCTGACCATCACGTTCTATGCACAAAAAAGACAATTAATAGAAGCAGGCCATGGAAACAAAACAAATACCTAATCAAAACATAAATAATCCAAATTGTCAATAGTTGTCAAAGTTTTGCGTTACTTTGAGTAATTTTTGTGTTTACAAAATGCATTTTACGAATGATGAAGCTGTTGATATGCTTGCGGTTTATTTTGAATGTCTTCAGAACGCCGCAGTAGTTAAAAGAGTTTACGCCACTCGATATGCATTTTGTGAACACAAAAATTACTCAAAGTAACGAGCCCAAGTTTGTTCAAATCGGCTTAGCCGTTTCGAAGATACAGGATGTTATTTACGGAAACGTTTGAATACCCCCCACCACTTTATTTTTGGAGATACTGCAAAAAGTGTCAAATAAAAAAGGTTCAGATTATCCTCAACTTTAAAGATTAGGATTTTTTTTATTAGGTTAATATAGCGGAATTTACAGAAACATCACTTTTTAGATTCAAGATTGCAGTTACGCCCCCTAGCGGCCATTTCAGAAACTTGAAAATATTTCCCAGGTTTTTTCTCCTGGCCGTTTTAGTAATAATTTTTCTTTTGCCGCAAGCTTCTACAATGCATAATTTCCCAGATACAGTACCTCGCATTCTTAGTTGGCCACCCTGTACTATTAAATTTTTTTGATACTTCCAATATGTTGCGAAATAATTTGAACAACTTTTGCAAATTTTGATGCGCTGATGTAACCTATGATCCGATTGTTTTATATAAATTACTATGGTCCTGGAAACGAATTGCAAACTCTCTATGAAAGTAGTAATTACTATTTATGAATTAGATTAAAATCAACGATTTGCGAGATTACTAAATTTTTTACAAAGATAGCGGCTGTCGCATAAACTTTTAGACCGTACCAAGTTCAGCATCTTTAATAGTTTATTTTAAAAAAATGTTTTACTTATAGAAAACAAACAGAAACTTGCTAAAATGACGGAAAAATCTATTCATTTAGCAAAAAAACGGAAAAACAAATCAAACAGTATTGAAAAGAAATGCGAAAGTGTTGAAAAAACTAATGTAAGTATTATGACCACTTGGCCAACTAAATTTCTAAAAAAAAAATTACAAATTTTCTGACCAAACTTGTTCCTTATTGGATCAAAATATAAGAAAAAAGTTTTTGCTACTTAATGTTCCAGGTGTTTAACGAGATCCTGCATATACCACTATGAGCAGGTTCAAGATAAAATATTTCATGATTAGTAAATTGTTTTAGGAATGGGTTGATAAAAATAATTTTAATGAATGGCCTGTTGACTTGAATATATCTATAACCGAGAGCATGTTGCAACGTAGTTTAACTGAAGAAGATTTAAAGTTTATGATGTCAAATAATTCATATACGTCTCTTTCAAGTGTAAGCAGTTCTAACTTAAATGAATTACTAGAAATTAATGTTTCTAATACAAAAAATAATAAGGATAATTTTGAACAGTCTAATAATGATCCTGCAAGTTTAATCCCAACCTCTTCAAAACAAATTCGAGTAAGTGGCAATAATGTGGATTTAACTAATCTAAAACCTTAAATTACAAATTTTTTAAAACTTCCATTTTTAGGAAAATACTGTTTTAAATTATTCGACTCCAAAAAATAATTTAAATAAATCAAAAATGTCGTTGTCTTCCGAAGAAACAAATTATACATTCATATCCGAGGCCACTGATGACAATGCTTCTACTCACATTTCTGATTCTGAAAAATTGAATAACCAAAATAATATTAATTTTCATACTTCCGATGACTGCAGTTCTTTTGAACTTCCATTCCAGAAGCAAATTCAAGTACGTACCTACGCTAATATTTTTCAATTTTATATCATTAATACATTTATTATTAATTATAGTTTAAAGCAGATTCTGATATCGACATTTCTACAGAAAAAATTGAAAATGAGCATACTTATTTAGAACCCAATGAAATATTTAATTCTACGCCCAACCCGGAAATTGATGATGGCCATCATTCGAACGAAATTCATCTTATGGAAAATGGCAGTGAGGAAAACAATTTTTTCCTAAAAACTTCCGATAATTCCTCTCCATTTTCAGAGCAAGTAAGTAATTAAAATATTTTTACAATAGCCCTGCGTTTACTTAGCTTACTAGGAAAAAAATATATATTTTATTCATATTTAGTCATATTCGCAAGCCAGGCTGTATAATTTTTTATTTTAGTTTAGAGAGAAAAAGGTTAGTAACTTTACCATAAAAGGAAAGCCTAACAGTGAACAGCAAGCCACAACAGTCGATGTAAATATTTATGATTTTACTGAGAATGAGAACTTCAACAGTTCAGAAACATATAGTGATCCTACTACTTATTTGGCATTTTCTAAAAAAACTCAAGTAGGTAACATTAACATCTTATTGTATGTAGGTTTTAAGGTTAATATCTAAATGCGATAAACTCTAGAGGTATCAAATATTGTATTAGGAGGGAGGGTATTAAAAAGGTTTTCTAGAAAGCAAAAAATATGTAAAAAAAATTTTTTAAAAAATATTGCATATTGTGATACAAAAAATGAACTGCGGACAAATATTTGTTATTAGACAGCTAGGGAACATTCTAAACTAAATTACTAAATTTGTGCAATCTCTAACACAAAATTATTAATATTTCTAGAAGTACTAAAGAAAACCCCATATGAGGCTATATTAAATGAATAGCAATTCGATGTTCATCTATAGGGATAATCTAAGTTGTTCCATTTAAAAAATACAAGTTTTGTTCACCACACTTTTTTGACCTACCTTTTATTTTGTAAAATATTATTTAAATATTCCGCTTTTAATTTCAGATGCTGTTTTAGTATTTTTGATAAGTTTTTTGATAAATATGTAATCTTCCGTCTCTATTGGCTGACCTGGTATATTTGTACCTACCTTTTTTCCTTCCGAGGGAGATTTTTGAAAATTCTACAAAAACATTTTTTTTGCCTTCTGTTTTTACGCCAAAAAAATTCAGTAACATTGTTTAAAGTATAATATGTAAATCTCCGTTTTATACCTTCTCAAAATTTTTTAGTAGGTATTTATAGTAAATTTATAAGCATTCTATACACATTTAGGTTAAAACATGCACTTCCATTGGACCCGAGATAGAAAATAGTACTAGGCCTACACCGAGGCCTACACCTTCGATTTCTTTACACATAGAAAGTGATGTAACTGATGACAGAGATAAAGATTTTAATATAAATGACTACCTAGACCAAGATAATGACTATAATAACAGTCCTGAGACGTCCGACGATGATGATAATTTAAAAAAAAATGTACAGTTACGAGTGACAAAGAGGAAAAATTTTGAGCAGCCGCTTTCTGACAGAATAATGGTAAGTTTAAAGTCAGTAGAATTAAATAAGACTATCAAATCAAATAAAATTGCATTGCATCAAAGAGGGCTTGGATTAAAAAACGTGGGGATTGGTTTAAATCACAATGATATGGGAACGATATATCCTTCCAAATCTAGGTTAAAATTTTGTCACAATCATATTATGACATAATATGCCAAAGTAATAAGTAATAAGATAAGTAGACAAATACAAATTTATTTTTGTTGTTTAAAAAAATAACAAAGTAAGAATATACAGAAAGAAAAAGAAAAATAATTACACAAATTGCTGAAATTGGCCACCGCCATGCTCCAAGCATAAATTCACAGGTCTCTTCATATTTTTGAAAGTGTTGACCAGCATCTCTGGAGAAATGTTACCACATTCTTGGATAACCCTTTTTTGTAAGTAATTGTTCTACATTTGCAACTGGTGTTTTAAAAATAGTGTTCTTTAAATAAGGAAAAACGAAGTAATCCATAACCGTTAAACAAGGTGATCTAGGTGGGAATTCAATGTCTGATCGAAAACTGATCAATCTGTCGTCGAAACAAGTGCGTAAGTAGTTAATAGTTTCAGCGGCTGTATGGGCGGTTGCACCGTCATGTTGAAAATATCCAAAACGTAGTTCGTCGTCAAGTAATTGCTCCACAAATGGATTTAAAATATTGTCTCTATATCGCTGTGCTAAAAGTGTGTCATGTAAAAAAATAGGAACAACAATTCTTTTTCGGAAAACAGCTAACGAGACACCAATTTTTTGAGGGTGCAATGTGGACTCTACAAAAAATGGGGATTTTCACTACTATTCCACATGCGTGTATTCTGACAATTTACATAACCGGAGAGGTGAAACCAGGCTTCATCCGAAAAAAAAGTCAGGTCTAATAAATCATTTCTTTCCAATAAATTTTGGGTAAACCATTGAGAGTTCCCGCGTCTTTCAAAATCTGCGGCTTGTATTTCTTGGAATATTTGCACTTTATACGGAAATAAATTTAGCTGCTTCTTAAGAATAGTCCTGCATGTTCCATAAGATCTTCCCACTTCTTGGGACTGGCGTCTTGTACAATTTGTTGTCGTATTTTGCATTATTTCACAAACGTTTGCACGGTTTGCAACAAGTTTTTCTGTTCTGACAGATGGTCTTCCGACTCCTTTTTTGTGTTCTATATAACCTGTTTCCCTAAACACAGCTACGGTTCTTTTCAGGAAATTATAAAAATCCCCAGCAATAAAAGCAACGTTAGGAAAATGTTCGTGAAAATCGTCCATGCACAAACCCAGATTGTACTGCCACTCACCATTTACTCTAACCCCGTTTCGAAAATACGCTTCAACCATGCATGTTTTGTGCTGTTGCGTAAAGCCCATTGTGTGAATTGTTCAAGAAATTGGAAAAATTGGCGATGAATCAAATTACTTGTAACGACTGTCAAAGATGACGGAATAACTGATTGATTGTTAATTCAGGTAGTTACTGACACCCAACAGGTATTAAGCTCTACGGCTAAGCATTACGTCCTTAGATGCAAGGCCCTCTTTGATGCAAATAATTTTTTTCGGACGGTAGTTAGTTATAATAATTATATATCAAAGTGCCATTTCCCACACGACAGACTCTAAGGACTACATGATCGGTTAGGATTTTTTACTTAATCGACGGGTGGTGCGCAGGGCATGTTAATTGACCAATTTAAAAGAATGATCAAGAGTAATCAGACTGATCACTAGTCCTATGTGAAGTGGCTATAACCACAGAACATAGCCCTAAAAATATGTTTTTAGGTATAGCATAGGTAATTTTAACAATCTTAATATGCGTTACAGAAAGAAAAATACGCAATGAAAAGAATGATAAGATGTAAATTTTGTAATAAGGATATAGCAACAAAAAACTTTATGAGGCATATTGAACGAAATCACGTTACTGAAAGAGAAGTACAAATTAATATATTACAGCACCCTAAAAAAAGTATGGAAAGAAGGCTGGCGTTTTTAAAGTTGCGAAATGACACACATTTTGATCTTTATATAAAAGGAGAGACACGACCTAATCGAAATAAAGTTAATGATTCAGTTGAGCAACTAAATTATTATCCTTGTGCTTACTGTAAAGGATTATTCCATAAGACATATTTACGGAGACATGCCAAGTCTTGTTATGCTCAAAAACGAAATATGGATCCTAGTGAAGAAAGAGGCGCTAAAAAAAGACACCTTACTAACTCTCAGACAGTTATTGCGTGTTCCGCAGATCCAACTAACGTTATTTCAAAACTGAATGTTAAAGAAAAAGTAAGTTATTTTTTTTATACACCTATTATGGAACAATGATATAATAATTATAAATTTATTACTGAAAAAACTAGTCGAATATGCCATAAAGTTATTTATTATTTAATTGGTACTCTCCTAAATATCCGAAACAAACGTCATTAAAACGTCCTGTTTTGTACAAAACACTTATAACATGCCGATTTCCGATTTATCACTGCTGGTTTTTAATGCGCCCTTGGATAGAAAGCGTATAGAAAAAAAACAATGTTTTATCTTTTATCATATTTTTACATTATACATCTTTATTATATCAAAGTATTCGTCTGACTTGCATTGCTTGAATTTCTTAAATCTAAATAGATAATAAATAGATAATCCCTATTTTTCTGTCAAAATATAGACTTACTTTAATTTATAAAAGCTGTTTTATACTTACTTAACAAGATGTCAAAAAATGCTCTTTGAATTTTGACTAAACCTTCAAAAATTGATACAAATAGTAACCAGTAAATATCCCTAAACTATGCTTAATAAGCATCAAACATCATTATTATTTTAAATCACACATTCTGTGTATTTATTTTATTATTTAGGAAAATTATTTTTACAATAAAAAAAATGTTATTCACAATACAAACCCAAACGTAAGGAAAGCACTGAAAGAGAAATTAATATTTTTCAAAAAAAAGAAAAAAAAGAATCTCCCTAAATACTAAAAAATATAAGTGTTCCCCTTTTTTCTTGTGGCAAGTTCTAACAATTAGACAAAACTTTTTTGTTCATTTGTCATTGACAAATCCTTGAATAAAAGGTTATGCCCCGTCTAAAATATAACCGAAACCTCTGTACGTACAGTTGTACTCATAAAAACCCTACAACACTAAAATGAGAGGTGCGAATTGTCATATTTGTATCTCCTTTACTACTTGTACGCCCTTTTTGTGAGTACAACCGTGCATAAAATACAAAACTTTTAGGTATATTCAATTATGAAAGCTGACAAAATCGGTTTAGAAGCAAAAAAAGACCTTCTGATAGCACATTTTGGAGAGTCATATTTAAAAAAGCATAAAAAAGAAAATTTAATATATTCCTGCAGTAATAAAATGAGGGAACTATCACGTCTACTAATTGCATACAGAGAGGTAATTAATAATCACCAAGTAACTTTTAAAGATTTGATGTATCCCAAGAATTTTGACAATATATTAACTGCTGCCAGACATATTGTCGGTTACGATAGTCAAAAGAAAACGTTTAATGCCCCCAGTTTGGCCATGCACCTAGGAACTTCATTAAAATTAGTATGCGAAGAATTAGAGCATTTAATAATTAAAGAAAGCACAGGTTTTACATGCAGTTCACCAAGTGCAATGCATATATGGTTAAAAGACGTAGGACGTTTCAAGAAACTGGTCGAATCTCGTTGGAACATTGAAGTATCATCAATAGCAAATAAAGATTTGCTAGAAAAAAGATGGAATAAGCCACTTCTTATGCCATTAGTAAGTGATATTAAAATATTTAGAGACGAGTCCCTACAAATTGCAAATCAGTGCCATAAGGAATTCAATGAAAATAAAAATACTGAAAAGACATACAAATTATTAGTCCAGTCTACGTTATCATTGCTAATTATTTTCAATCGACGGCGAATAGGTGACGTACAGTTCCTTAAAATTAGTGATTATAATCAAGACAAGCGCAGCAATTTCCAAGACTTTGAACATGTTCTTAGTGATACAGAAAAAATGTTGACACAAAAGTATAAACGTGTTCTTAATAGTGGCAAAGGGTCAAGGGCAGTAGTAATTTTGGTCCCAGAAATTTTGCAAACATTAATTGAGGTACTTCTTAAACATCGGGAGAAATATATTGTTTCCAAAGAAAATGAATATATCTTTGCTATGCCCGGAAGCTCAATTAAATGGGGAAAAGGAGACGTGGCGATAAGAACATTGACGAAAAAAATGAAACTACAATATCCGGAGGCTATTTCCAGTAATAAATTGCGTAAACACATCGCCACCGTAATGCAAATTTTAAACTTATCAAAGGAAGATGCAAAACAATTTGCCAAATTTATGGGGCATACCCAAAAAACACACGAAGAGTTCTATGAGTAAGTAACTATGTTTAAATGCATACAATTAAAACACAACATTGTTTTAAATTTTTTACTTATTTGTCACAACAACATGATACACATACGATTAATACAAGTAAAAATTTGGAAACCTAGTTGAGGTTTGATTTTTTACGTTCATAGATTTTCATCAGGTTTAGTGGTTTTGCTAAAAGAACTATTTTGTATTTTGGCCCATGAAAAATAATTTAATGTTCGGTGAGTAACATCTGAGATAAAAGTCGTTCGGGAGACAATTATTTACAATTAAATTACTTTAGAACAACAGATATATTCTTCTTTGGGTTGCCTTTGAAGAGCAAAAATTTAAGACATACGGGATCAATTCCACGTCGTACTTTTTGGACTTTTTTTTTAATCTTACAGTACTATATCTACTGAATATTATAAAATGCCAATTTAATAGAACTTAAGTATCTTTCTTTAATACTATTTAAATTTTCTTTTATTAGATTACCTATCGATATTTACCAGACTGCAAAAATATCAAAATTGCTTTTAATAATGGAAAAAGGACCCATTCCCACAGAGTTTCAGGGGAAATCATTATCGGAAATAAATTTTGATGTCAATTTAGAATATGCCGAAGAACACGATAATAATAGTAAGTTAAAAAAAATATTTCATTTATCTAGAATTTAGTATTTTACAAACCTTTCTTAATTTAGGCGAAGGGGTAATAACCCTTAATCAACCGAGTGAAATAGATGGGGCTAATACGAAAGTTAATATTTTTCAAAATGGCATCGAAGGTAAGGTGTATCCTGAGTTAATTTTAAGAAAGTTGTGAAAATTTATTATTGATACATTAATTGATTATTATACCTACTACAGTCTTATTGGCCGATTGGTAGCTAAATAATTTACTAATTAAGAAATATCTCTTGACAGATAATGACGCAGGTGGTAATGACTACAATGACATCTCAGATAGACTACAAACTGAAGGTAATTCTGTTTATTTACAACCATACATGTAATATTGACATTACAACATTTTTAAAAGTTTGGAAGTGTCACGTTACCTACGTCTACTTCCCTCTTCCACTTCCCTCACCCACTTCCCTCGTCCATTTCCCTCGTTCTTGTCATTCAACCAGCATATTTTTGTTTGGCGTCAAAACAATAAATGTCATATTTTGACATTTTTAATACATTTTTGAAAAAATCAAATATTATCTAATTTTTAATTAACGGTGTGGTTGTAAATAAAATAGTATACAAACCTCAGAGGAAAGTTTTCATTACTGTCACGAGATTAAAGTTAACCTTGACGCTTCGCGTCTCGGATAACTAACTAATCTCTCGACAGTAATGAAAAACTTTCCTCTTCGGTATGTAATATACTATTCTTCCAGTTTTCCAAAACTTATAGCTACCACATTTATAAAGGCTCTCTATTTACGATTCCACATGCTTTAATTATGTTATAATTGTTTACAGGAGCGGATAACCTTAAAAAAACCAAAGGAATGAAGAATCAAAGGAGCTGTAAGAATTTAAAAATTATAATAATATTTTATATTAAACAACGATCCAACTTGGTATGATACGCTTATTTTTGTTCTGAGGGGGACCACTTCTTAATAATATATCTTTCAGTATAAATATACAACCCTAGTTTTAGTGCTCTAGGCAAATTTTTACCTTCTTTACAATATTGTTAAACTTAAATGCATAAGGGAGATTACTGAAACCTTAAGGGAAGAATCACACTGAGCGACCATGATCGACCGTCCGCGATCGACCAGTGACGATCAAATTTCCAACACGAACATTCTTACCACAAAAATCACACTGAACGATCGTCCTCGACCGTCCGCGACCGATCTACGTCGACCCTGTTTGAAATTCCAACCTGCTGGAAATTTTGGTCGGTCTCGGACCATCCCACTTAATGCGCATGACAAATTTTTTTATTTTTTTTTCATTTTACACCAAGTGGAAGTGGCGTGCAACTCTAAAACCTAGCCCTACTTTTTCACGTTGGTTTTATTTGCTCTTGGTCATTTGTGTTTATATAGACAAAGTATTATCTACAAAAGAATCTTGACATTTGACAGGTTTGACATTTTCGTACGAGCGGTCGACAGTTTGTGGTCGGTCGACCAGTGTGACTAGAACCCTGAATTTAAGCTATTTTGATTGTTGGTCGTAGCCGGTCGATCGCGGACGGTCGATCATGGTCGCTCAGTGTGACTCCTGACTAAAGCTATAGTGAATCAAATTTATTTCCAATAGGAACCTAAAGTATGTTACCAATGTTATCTTGTTTTAAAATGGGTAATGATCTTCTAGGACAAATATAAACAGCACAAAATATGACGTAGACCAATTATGGCACCAAAAAATAGTTTACCCCATTTACGTTTTAAAGTTAGAAGTGATGTGAATAGAAATGTTAACTAAGTAATTGACAAATTCAATAAATAGTTTCCGTTTTAAAACAGGAAATTTGCTATTTTTCTAAATTAATATATATCTAGATAAAGATGTTAAATAGGTGTGTATAGTATTACCAAAACTTATTTTTAGATTGGTCAAAGACAGACATTAGCCTATTAAAGAAACACTTTGCCCTGCACATTACGAGGGGCACTTATCCTTCTGCAAAGGATGTTAAAGAATTCTGCAAGAAAACCAAAATGGACAGAACCGTAGCGGTTATAAAAGCGAAAATTCAACACTTAAAACAAAAAAAATAATAATTATTTTTTAACCATTATTATTGTTAGATAATAAGATGAACATTTTATGCCTGAGGTTTTAATTATTTTTTTACGTGAAATAAGATTTTTTTCTACATGTTGTAATTTTTCGTTGCAATAAATTTGGAAATTAGTTATGATGAGGTTGTTTGTTTCTATTGGATAAAACCGTATTCTACCCTCTAGTAACAACCATTAAAGCCTATGGGTCAATTTTACATGTCATTGGACATTTGTATATGTGTGTGGTGAGGTTATAAATAGGTATTCCAAAAAATATTGTGAAGTACGGTTCTCGGTTTATGATACACACTTTTTACTTCCAAAACATTTATTCAACGACGCAAGTCAAGAAAAAAATTGTATTCTTCAAAATCTAGCTATATTTAAAAATACAACAATAAAAAATAAAAATGTATTTTAAATTAAAAAAAAATATAAAATAAAAATACTGATAGTGACACTGCATAAACTCGATATTAATTAAAAGAAAAGAAAATCGCATTGCGCATTTTATGACAAAGTAAAATAGTAGGTAGGTTTACTATATACAGGATATCTTATAAAGGAGTTATCATTGATAGTTTTTAAAATGATCACAGCTGAAACTAGATATATTATGTAGATGCTTAAAATTTTATATAGAATTGAAAAACCTAGTAAAAAACTGTGGCGTTGATTCATTAAAATATGTCCCTAATTTTTTAATGTTAAGGCCGATCTGCACCTATGCATTTTCACCCTGCATTTGTGAATTGTGGTTGCAACAGCCGAGTTTATGATTTTTAACGCATATGCATCAAAGTCCTGATATTTCCACATTTGTTAAGAAGTAGACAGAGACGGTTATTTAGTTTCACTCACTTCTTAAATTTTAAGAGATCTTGGTCCACATTAATAATTTTTTTAATTTAAAATTTGGTTGTTGGAAATTTCTCGTTTTAATATTGTTGCAATTTGACAGAATAGAAAATCGGTTATTTTTCATACAGTGCTATAAGTGTAATGACGGAGTCTTTGCTTTAGATAAGTCGTCCCCAAACCCCGAAAAGCAGCAAAAAAACGCAGTTAAAACCACATAATGGTTAAAACTGACAGATGTCTTGTTTATTTTTTTGTCAAATAAGCAAAGTTATGTTTATACCAAAGAGTAATTACTCTTTGTTTATACCTAAATCAATTCCACCAACAGAAATTTCTGGGGACTTGTGATAAAATCGCATGGGGGTGTTTTCAAGGGTAAAAACGCTGCAACTTTAACTCACACTGAAATGCATAAATATAATTGCATGCAATTTTGATGCAACGTTAAAATGCACGGTGAAAATGCCGATCGGCCTTTATATTAATTTTTCTGGTAAGTTCACTCTCTCAAAAAAACAACTTTTAAAAACTGGTTTTGCGTGCTTAACAACTAAATTGTTAAATTTAATTTGGTCTTGTCATCATATCTGTAAACCATAAAAATACAAAAATTTTAAAAAATATATTTATTGAAGTAGAATTGACTTTAAAGTTTCGGAAAAGTGTTTTTGAAAATAAATACGAAGATTAACACTTTCGCAGCAATAAAATTCGATGCTAACAAGCGCTCCAATTTAGGCCACATTTATTATAAATGTACCCTGATATATAAAAATTTAAATGAAAGTCGTCTACTGACTTCCAGAAGTGTGGCAATACTGTACGAAGTCATTACTTATTATTCATAACTACAATTTGCATATATAACCATATATGGCGAGGAAGTCACTTTATATCTTGTATATGAATCTTTATATGGAAAATTTTTAAAAAGATAATTCGTTTCCCCTCTATTGATATACCTATTGTAGGGGTTTCCCCCCGGGCATATATGTACTTATTTTTCTAATAACTACACGTGATCACCTGGACGTCAGGTCGCCTGTTGAACGTACCGGAAGTCACAGCTTACCCAGTATCAATATATATATATATACAGGGTGATTCAAAAGTACTTTGACAAACTTCGGGAGGTAATTGCCGGCAATATTTCAAGAAAGATGAAAAGTTCTTATAAACAGTGGTCCTTGGCGACTTCGTTACGGAGATACAGGGTGTTGAAATGTTAAAAGGAATAGTAATAATTTTTAAATAACTCCTTAACGAGTTATTTTTTTTGTTATGAAATTTAGTGAATTAAATAAGCATCGTTCGTAAACTCAACCAGTGGCGTCGGTACAAAATGTTACTATCATATTTTTTGTGAAAACTATGCTACACCACTGACTTATTTTATTTTAACTTTTTTCTTATAAATCCCCCCTTTATTTACAACAAAAAAGATTACGTGTGTTTTTTTTTGATACGAGGGACGGTTTAAGGGTAAATGGTTATTTTATTTGAATATACACAAATATTAAAAAATGTGTTTTAAACTGATGATGACAGTTATAGTTACCATTGAGTTTTATTTCTTCAGAGTTTTGTTATTTTCAATGGCAACTAACTGTCAAATATGTATTAATTTATCGACAAATGCATTTCCAGAGCCGCCTTGTCAAAACACAAAATATTAAAAAATAACATACTAATAAATAAATATGTATGCCACTGAAAACGTGTTATACGTAGAAAATAGGCATCCTCAGATGCCATTCTTAGGCATATACATATTTGTTTATTAGTAAGTATGTAGGTAGGTATTAGTTAAAATACTTTAATAACTATTTGAGTTTGAGTGGTTGATCAGTTTAAAACACATTTTTTAATATTTGTGTATATTCAAATAAAATAATCATTTACCCTTAAACCGTCCCTCGTATCAAAAAAACAAACGTGATCTTTTTTGTTGTAAATAAAGGGGGGATTTATAAGAAAAAAGTTAAAATAAAATAATTCAGTGGTATAGCATAGTTTTCACAACAAATATGATAGTAACATTTTGTACCGACGCCACTGGTTAAATTTACGAACGTGTTGTACTTTGAAAATAAGTGTCCTTAGATGCTTATTTAATTCACTAAATTTCATTAAAAAAAAATAACTCGTTAAGGAGTTATTTAAAAATTATTACTATTCCACATTTCAACACCCTGTATCTCCCTAACAAAGTCGCGAAGAACCACTGTTTATAAGAACTTTTTATCTTAAAATATTGCCAGCAATTACCTCCCGAAGTTTGTCAAAGTACTTTTGAATCACCCTGTATATATCATGAAATCGGATAACGTCGGTTAAGATTGTTAACCTGCTATCTCCACTTTTGACTAATTTTGTTTTATTCAACTATTTAAATATAGATGGCGTTCTGCATCACCCAGAAATACTTCTAACTCTAAATTGTAAACACAGCGTCCGTAAATCTAGTATGCGTAAACCCTCTAACTCCACAGTAAAACCGTATAACTGCTATCTCCAATGTTTTGCTGTGTAACGGGCAGCACAATGGTAATACGCTCTAGTAAGGAAATATCGTTTTTCTTTGTTCCTGTACAATTGTGTATTTATGAGTTAGCAGGTTAACACTCTTAACCGACGATAAGTCGTTTAGAAGTTACAGCCATTTTAAAACATTCAATAGCTTCTCCCACTCTTATCAAGGTCGGTACGCCAATGAGCCTTAAACCAAAATGATGCAGAATTGTCTAAGCCTTTCGATGATGTAATCAGAGTTATACATATATGGGAATTTTCGGAGAAATTTAGAATTAAAAAAAAAAATTAATTGTGCCCCCTTGCGGCGAAATGAGGAACTTAAAAGTAATTTCCAGAATTTTCTCATGACAGCTTTAATCATATTTTTTTTTCCAAGTTTCTATTCCTAGTAGTTTCCGAGATACCGGTGGCCACCCTTAATGAAACACCCTGTATGAACTACAAGTCTGTAGGTGAATACGAAAACGAAATTTTTTTGTCTCATCAAATGCACATATTATTTTACGAGCTTATAATGTATGCTCGTGTTATAATCATCCTCGTTTATTATATACCTATATACCAGTAAAATACTATAATATGCTTTATCTCTACAGCCATCCGTCGTATTTTATGTTCATTATTTTTAATATCTATTATTACTTAAACACACAAAGCGAAACTTCGATTATAATTGTCCTAGGTGCAAGGGCGTCCGAAGGAACTTTTCCAAGGGGGGGCAAATCATAATTGGAATTATTTTTGTTTCTAGCACTTCAACAAACCTTAAATAAAAGAATAGAGCAAAACACCTAATACTTATATTAAATAACAAAAAATAGCTAAACAAAATATTTAAAAATGTTCAAATATAACAAAAAAAAAATACAACAAAAAACTTAGAAGTTATTCAGATTTATTGGAGAAAAGAAATGTTAATTTTCTTGAATCTTTTGCAAATTCATCAATAATTTTTTCAATTAAATGTCTTTTTTTTTTTACAAATTTGCGATGAACACTCATCATACATAAACCGTCCAATCGGTGCTCAGTCATAGTCGAGCGAATCCAGGTTTTTACTCTTCTGAGAGTACTGAATGATATTTCGACTGTACATGTAGTTGGAGGTAAACAAATTGCTATCGCAATTGCAATGTTCCAGTAATTCTAACATGGATGTATCTTCTGTGTAAATTAAAATAAAGCTTTATTTATTCTGTTATAATATTTTTTCTTCGCTATTTAGTGAAGATTTTTGAATTCCACATTTCATTTTATGCAACAAGAGTTCGTTTTATCAATTTTGTCAATTGAATTGTATCTCAATAAATATGCATATCCCAGTTAAATAAAATATTCTCAAACCTACTTGGGCCAGGGGGGGGGGGGGGGCAAGCGCACCCCCTTGCCCCCCCCCCTTTCGGACGCCCTTGCCTAGGTGTATTATGCATAGCATACTAAAATTTTATTAATTTTAATAACATGCAAGGCAGACTCAAAGGGCTAATTACGCTACTAATAATGCTGAAGATTATTTTCGTTTTTCTTTGTTCATTCCTTATCTGGATTCAGTTATTCAGTCGATTGAAATCAGATTTTCCCAAGAGACGGAAAACGCTTATGCCCTGTCGATTTTTCACCCCCATTTAATCACGAATGATGAAACATTTAGTCTGCAAAAGTTGTATGCACCCATGATCAACTGGTTGTAGATAAAAAAAAGAACTTAATCCAGGCGATTCACCTGATCCTTTTTAATCAAAAAAAAAACTTATGGAATCATTTTTAAAATATTCTTTATTGGATAATTATATAAATTATTAATTTTTCAAATATCAACAATCTTTTTATTATAAAAATTCTTTCAAAAATTAATTTACCTACCTAATCTTATTTGTTATATTTTAACCTACTTATGGCTAAATTATTGACTATTATGTACACTCTTGAAGATTTACTATGTATATAAAAACCATAATAAAGGTTTGGTCAGTTTTATCAGTAGCGTGTCGTGGGTCTAGTGGCAAGGGATGGCAGCATTATGTAATATAAATATTTTATAACCTCATAAAAAAGTGCCCCCGCCTATTCCAAATTAAATTTGACAAGAGTAAAGGAATATAAGGGTACTCTGACCAAACAAGTGGGGAACAGGCGCCTCTTGGCTCTCTATACGACACACCACTGAGTTAGGTACTATAATTAAGTTGGACCAAACTTTTTTCTAATACCTAAGTGTCTTCTGATAAAAATGTTTAAGTTGATGCAATTTTGTATGTACAACAAAAAACAAAACCATTTGTTTAGATTTTTACATTCGACAAAATAAAAATAAGTCAAAGTAAAACGAAATATCATAATTTTTAAGAAAAAGTATAATTTTATGTATGTATTATATAGGTACCTAATATACCTCCATAGATTTATCAAATAGTTTACGTTTAAAAAATAATTAAGGTACATTATATTTTAGTAAGTGTTACTTACTAACTTAATTTTAACAGTTTTAATAAAAAAATATTCTCATTAGCTTATAAAATACATATGTATTACGTCATATAAACATAGGCGTAGTTAGGGTGGTACTTGGGAGTGCTAAGCACCCCCGAAATCTAAATTAGCACCCCCAAAAAAAATTTACAACATATAGGCTAATTTTAGAACTAACCTATTTTTATAATATACATTATATGTAATGAATTTTTCATATTAATATTTCAAGCATTCGAATTCTGGTACAAATTCAAGTATTTTTAGGTAGTTGCGGATTCTGTTCAAAATTTCTCCGTGTACCGTGTAGTTCACGCCCAGTTTGCTTGTCAGAGCGGGTCTATGATCATAAAAATCTCGTAAAATACGAGAGCGGCATAATAGCTTGTGTATGTCATGATCTGCAATTCTGCATTAATTTGATAATTTAAATTTAACCAGTCGTAGTCGTTCAAATTCGCGGAAATTGTTAGCCGGTATTTTGACTATTTTTTTTGTTTATTAAGGTTTAATATGGTTTTATTGAATTCAGTTAAAGTTTAAAGTTAAATAAACACGAAAAAACAATGAGTGCGTCTTCGGATATAAAATACACCATGGAGTTTTTGAAAAAATCTTTTAGCAAGTTACCGTTGGAGGCAGTGGCGGCTTGTGCATAAGAGCACATGAGCACGTGCCCCCCTAGTTAAAATTTAAATTGTTAAAATTCAAAATAAAAAAAATCTATAGGTACTAGTTACCGTTTTGTGAATTATCATCACCCTATCTTTTACGTAACGTTAAATTGCGATATCTTTACTTTCCCTATTGTTAGATGTTGCGTCGAACAAAAAATTTCGCTTAAACCGCGGTGACTCATGCGCTTGAACGGCATAACGACCGGCAGAATACGGTGCCGCCGCATGATACAATAAATTCTTTCTTTGTATCATTGTGCCGCCGGTGCCAGACGTTTTTAATGTTCAGAACGGCCGCAATCTTTTTGCGAGTCGAGGAGCACGATAGCTCTATCTTTGTTTTATAGCTAGTTTTATTTTCGATCTCATTCTATCTTTATGGCACAAATTTCTGGTGATCATGAGGTTTAGGCACGTTATGATTAGTCAACTTTAAGCGAAAGTGCTCGTTTGTTCTGAATTATGTTTTCTAATTCGATTTTTACTCTGCTGTTGTGCTGCGCCAGCTGGCTGAGCCTTTTAGTGATTTATGTAATAGTATGTCCGCGGTTTTATTTTACGGCTTCTTTAAAAAATAATAAATAATATAAAAATGACGGCAACGGTCTCGGTGCAATATTTAAATAATTGCAAAAATACAGTGAGTTTTTAAAAAAAGCCATTCTCAGGGTTAAGTTTCGATGATAAGATTATTGTAAAGAATGCGGGAAAACCAGTGCCTAACCTCCAAATAACGCAACTAAATAAAGGTCAAAAACGGGACTTTAAAAGAGTTTTTAAGACTTTAGGAGTGCATTGTATGAAAAACATGAGTGGCTGTGCGGATGTAAAAAGCAGAATAGTCTATTTTGTTTCCCGTCTTTGTTATTTGCCGGCGAAAAGGCAGAACCGTGTTGGGTTAAAAGTGGTGTTAATCGTATTGGTAAGCTATTTATTTATTTTATTGGAATCTTTTTAAGGAAGGGTTGTTAAAAATATCGGCCAGGACACAAATGCACAATATTTTGATGTTTAATAAAAAAATTACACATACATTTCAGTACCTACCTATATTATAGGTAGGTATGTACCTAATTAGGCTCATTTAAGTTCATATTAAGCGATCTTTACATCTGTGAAGTTCCTCGTGAATTTATTCATGAAGTCACTTTAGGGCTAACTTTGATAATGTAAATGGTCAACTTGGACGTCAAATAAATTCGTGAATTTCTTCGTAAAATTATTCACGAAAATTTAACATGCAAAATAATCAGCTGATGCACAGTGTACTAAATGCTACCGACTTCACGGAGAAATTCACGAATAAATTCATGAATAAATTCACGAAGAACTTCATAGGTGTAAAGACTGCTTTACAAAACAACATGACCTTGAACTTCCAAAAAAAAATCCGTACCCCCTGCCGCGTTTCCCGTATTTGTGAACCCCCAGACATTCATGTCACGAGCCGCCACTGGTTGGAGGAGAAAGTGATTGTCAAGAGCATTGAAAGACCTAAACCTGCTATTAACATCACAATAAAATATTTACTAAAAATTATTGACCAAATTTGGGCGTGGTCATAAAAAAAAATTTCGCCTGTAGCGGGCTTTTGTGCACCCCCACGTTAACATGTAACGAGCCGCCACTGGCTGAAGTGACTTCAGCACCCCCAGTGTTGACCGTCTAACTACGCCTATGCATATAAATTTTAGTAGTTAATAGCCAAAAAATCATTTTAGTTTAGTTTAAATTTTGTTAAAGGTCCAAAATCAAATTGTGTTTGGCTACCACTACATTATTTTAAATTCTAAGAGCTGAATGACAACATTTAAAATAATGGATACCTGAGGCGTGTTTGATTCGCTGGTTTAGATCGATCCGGATCGGTCTAACTGATCTGACCTGTGTTCGATTGGCAAATGATTACTGTTCCCCCACTACCATCAAAGTGAACCCAAGTGAACCTGGGAAATTGCAAAATCACCAAAATCTGATCAATTGTTTGTTTACTTTATGGTTTTGGAAGTTATAGTTCCATTCTGTCCTTTGTTTTTAGATTTTCGTTGATTATTTATTAGTATTCTTTGATTAACTATAACTTTTTTAAAGAAAATTATCTGTGATGTAGAACTAGAAATTGATGAATTACGTCTTCTTGAACCCATCTAGGTAAATAATATTTCCTGTACGCGAATGAGAAGAGTGGAAATAAAATTGTTAAAAGTCATTTTACTTGAGCTTTATAAAATACTACTACGCTACTCTCGACTAATTTTTTGAACATGAAAGTCAAAATCGAAACCCATAAAAATCCGTGTTTCACCTTGGATCACTGAACTGATTTTTAAGATCAGATCGATCCAAATCTTTGCCCCAATCGAATACGGCTCTGTACATATTTATGTACTGACACTTTACTTAAGGCCAATTCGCTCCTGTGCATTTATTTCATCCTGCATTTTTGAATCATGGTTGCAACAGCTGATTTTATGATTTTTTAACGAACATGCAACACATTAATGATTTTTTTAATTTGAAATTTGGTTGCTGATACTTTTTTGTTTTAATATTGGTGCAATTTGACAGAATATAAAATCGGTTGATTTTGATACACTAAGTTATATGACGGAGTCTTTGCTCTAGATAAGTCGTTTCCAAAGACAAAAAGCAGCAGATAAACGCTGTTAAAACCACATAATATGGTTAAAACCTCAGACCAAGCACCAGTGCTTGGTCTGAGGTTAAAACTGAAAACTGACGGTTGTCTTGTTTATTTTTTTGTAAAATGAGCGAAGTTATGTTTATAGATCAATTGTAATAGAAATTTTTAGGGAATTTTTACAAAATCACATAGGGGTTTGCCGGGTGTGCAAATAATTAGAACTTGTTCATATTTCAAGGGTAAAAAACGCTGAAACTGTCGCCCACGCTGAAATGCATAAATGTGAATCCTAAATTGGATGCAATTTTGATGCAGGGTGAAAATGCATAGGTAGGGGAGAGGCGTCGAAGATGGCACACCTAAGCGAAATATTGTATTACATAAAGATTATACCTACAAGCCATAATTTTATTTGGTTAAATTGTAGCTTTATATGTTTACTAACGATGTAATTATGTTAATCTGATAAATCAAAAAAAAGAAAAAGCACAAATATTTCATTTATGTGTCTTTGCGCCATCTTTTCCTCTTATGCGGGAAAGATGACGCATATAGTCGGGAAAGATGGCGCATAAAGTAGCATAATTATGTCGCGTGGGAAATTTAAAAAAATAAGTTATGGTTTAAGGTTCCAAAACTTTAATAGGTATGTATTATCTTTTGTAAGTCACATACTAAACTAACTATTATTAAATACGTTTAATGTCTACAAAAGCCACAGATATATTTTTTTGGAGTGGACTGACCACCGCAGGCTTTATGAGACCAATCACCACATGACACACATCGATACCATATTTCCCCAGATTTGCCAAATTCTTCACAAATGTTGCAACATTTTTTAGCTTCTCCATTATCAACATCGTCCAATTCATCATCATCGCACAGGTCCTTTTCACTCAAACTTTCTTCTTCACTTTCGCTGTCGGTTTCTATAAATACTTTTTTTTTTACTTTCTTTTTAGCCTTTAGGTCAATTTTTTGAATTTTCTTAGATTTTTAAAATTCTTTTTCCTTTTTTCAAAGGAGTAGCCGTCAATATTTTAGAATGCTGTTTTGCACGACTATTCTTTTGCTGAACTCTTTTCTTCTGTGGTGCTGGCACTGGTAAAACTACTTTAACGCTAACATGATTGTGTTGAAAATGATTTTTTTTTTGCTGGAGGCCGCTACATGACGGTTGAGGTGAATGTGGTTCAGGAATGTAATTTTTTGTAGTAGTGTCACGTTCGTTTACAGCATAACTGATTTTCTTAAAGCGGCTAAGATGGCGCAGTGCGCAATCTTTGCCGCATCTGAGTTTAAGTTTTTAACCTCCATTTATTTTTCCTATTATTATTTTTCTTATAAAAACGTTACATGACAACATAAGTAACTAATATATAATTAGGCATGCAGTGAGACATTTTTCTTATTAAGAAAAATAAAATATTTACCGCTAAATTTTTCACGAGTAAAAATAAGATCGGCACAACGATAAACACGTTTGTGGTTCTTTGCCGAACTAAACATGTCGCTCGCGGCATACAATGTTGCTAGCTATCTATGTTAAGACATAGTATTCGAATAAAATTTAAATTAATTTTTTAAACCTTTAAACAGACAAGTTATTGGGGTGCGTCATCTTTCCCTCTGCGCCATCTTTGACGCCTCTCCCCTACGGATCGTCCTTTATGCCTCAATAATAAGGAAATAGGTACATATTTTTATAGCGTTACTAGTAGGTACCTGTCAACTTTTTTAGATAGAGGCGGCATGAAAAAAAATATTCATCCTACTCGTTTAAATATAATTAATGTATATAAAGTATATTATTATGTGTACTATAGGACACTATAGGTAGAAAATTATTTGTACAAAAAATTTAAAGAATAACAAACATACCAACATTTGATAACCTTTGGTAATTTAAAATCTTTATATAGGTACTCTTATAATAATTAAATTGACCTTTAATAAACTGACTGTAAAATTCTCTTCTCTTACAGTTATTTATTCAAGTCGACGAAATTGTTAGCTGCAGTGATTCCCGAAAAATAAAACCTTAAATGTAGTCCGATCCCTTTTCCTGAGCTATGTGTATTAGTATACAGGGTGTTCATTTGAAAACTTCCCACCTCGATTTTCCTGCTTTAAAATGAAAATGTGGAAAATCGCTCGGACCCGTCGATTTTTATTTGGAGGGGGACATATTTTGCATATATTGTCAATCTTGTTACTTCAAGCCCCTAGGAGTGAGGGGGGGGGGGTAAGATCTAAATCTTAAATGGATACCCCTATTTTATAATATAATTTTTTTGGATTCTGCATAAAATTCTGAACATTTTTTAATAAAAGCATTATTGAGCTAATGTAGTCATCATTCGGGCCTTTAGACCCGAATGATGACTACATTAGCTCACCGACTGGCCGCGAAAGCCTAAACCAATTTGTCAAAAGCATTATTAGTCTATACTTAACAGTTTCCGAGATATTCTCTTGAAAAATTACATTTTTGAACTTTGACAGCGTCTAGCTTTCTAACTGTACGTCTTAGAGCAAAACGGCTTACATGTCCCTATCTTCGATTTTTATTATCTTTCCAATAGTGTCAACTTCCGGTCAAACCGGAAGTACTATATTTCTTACATCTGGTTTAACCGAAAGTTCACACTATTGGAAAGATAATAAAAATCGAAGATAGGGACATGTAAGCCGTTTTGCTGCTAGACGCTGTCAAAGTTCAAAGATGTAATTTTTCAAGAGTAAATATCTTGGAAACTGTTAAGTATAGACTAATAATGCTTTTATTAAAAAAATGTTCAGAATTTTATGCAGAATCCAAAAAAATTATATAAAATAGGGGTATCCATTTAAGATTTAGATCTTACCCCCCCTCCCTCCTAGGGGCTTGAAGTAACAAGATTGACAATATACGCAAAAGATGTCCCCCTCGAAATGAAAATCGACGGGTCCGAGCTATTTTCCACATTTTCATTTTAAAGCAGGAAAATCGAGGTGGGAAGTTTTCAAATGAACACCCTGTATGTTTATTAAATAATTACTATATTCTATAGTAATGATAACTGCCGAAAAAAAATTCGGTGTCATATATACGAGACTTTTAACTTACCTATATTTATTATTGTTTTTGATTTATTGTATAAGTTGATTCTGTTGTTTCAACTCAGGATTTAGAAATGGTCAACCTGCTTGTGGCTAAACTACACATTTTTACTTGTTACGTTCTATTCTACCAGCTACTAATTCTCATAATTTAAAAAACATACATTTCTTAAGCCATTAATTATAAAATTGGAAATATGAAGAATGTGATGGATACCCATTTATACACGGTGGGCCAAAAAAAGTGACCACATTTGAATTTTTGGAATAACTTTGTTGTTGAAAATTATTTTTGAATAAAATTTGCAGGACATGTTAACAAAAGTATAGGTAAAATAAATTTAAAAATAATAAGAGTAAATTACAATATCATACAGGGCAGTTTAAATAGGAATTTACTTGAAACTAGTCGCGAAAATAGTTTTTTTATTTTTTAAAATAATTAGGACTTACATTTTAAAGCTTCTTATGTTCTTTACAAAAAACGTCTTTTCACATTTTTTGATATTTTAGTCGGTTCGATAGTTGTAAGCAATTAAAAAAAAAAAAAACATTTCTATGCGTTTTAACTGAATGTCACCCTTTTTTTATTCGGCCATGTAAACGAATTGTTTAATTAATGGTTGCTATGAATTTTAACTTGACAGTTGTCATAGTTAGAGGAAATACTGATCTGTTCATCAACAATATGCTTACAATAAACGATAAAATTTTGATAAAAGCGCTTTGGCAGAAAAAAAACTATGGTTCAAGAAAAATAGAGCATAAATTTCCCAACAGAAATTGGACATTATCAAGTGTTTCAAGACTGCTAATAAAAATGAGGGAAAATAACGGCCATTTTGAAAGAAAACATGGGAGTGGTAGGCCACGCAGTGTAATAACCCAGAGAAACATTGAATTTGTTAGAATAAATATTAAAACCCCTGTAAACTTTCCAGGAAGTAGTAAAAGCCCAAGAGATTATCTTATAAAAAGATCTTCAGTTAGACGGATTGTTAGCGAAGATCTTCATTTTAAAACATCTAAAAGAAGGTATGTGCACAAATTATCGGAAGTGGCAAAAATGTCAAGATTGGATAGGTGTATAGGTTTCCAGAGAAAATTTAGAAGAAATAATAATGTCAATAACATTTGGTTTACGGACGAAAAAATGTTTTACTTACTTGCGACCACCAAAAAATTCCCAGAATAATAGATTGTATGATAATATCGCTCAAAACGAAAAACATTAGCGCAGATAGGCTACTTATTGAACGAGGACACTTTGTTTCAGGCGTGATGCATGGTCTCCCTTGGTGTATCAAAACAAGTGTAATTTTTATAACTCTGGAGCGAAAGTTAATTCTTTTGTATACTGCCACGAAGTTCTTGAAATCATGCTACCGGAATTGGAAACGTTACAGGATTATAAAATTTTCATGCAAGACGGTGCCCCTGCCCATCGATTACAATATACCATTAGTTTTTTAAGACAACAGTGTTCAGAAATTATCGCTCCAGATGAATGGCCGCCAAACAGTCCAGACCATAATCCTGTGGATTACGCCATATGGGGAAATTTGGAAGCAGCCGTGCACAAAAATAGAAATTTAAATAGTACCTATATACGACTTAAAAGGAGAAATTGTACGCTGAAAATTTGGACCAAAATGCAATCAATGGCGCAATTAATCAATGGAAAAGACGTTTACAGAAATGCATTGAACAAACCGGAGGACATAGGTATTGAACAATTTTTTAAATGATTTTTTTTCGTTAGATTATTAGATTTGATTTGATGTTAATAAATCGCATAGAAATGTTTTTTTTAATTGCTTATAACTATCGAACCGAATGATATATCAAAAAATGTGAAAAGACGTTTTTAGTTAAGGATATAACAAGCTTTAAGATGTAAGTCATAATTATTTAAAAAAATAAAAAAACTATTTTTGCGTCTAGTTTAAAATAACTTCTTATTTTAACCTGCCCTGTATGATATTGTAATTTACTCTTATTATTTTTAAATTTATTTTACAAGAACCTATACTTTTGTTAATATGTCCTTGCAAATTTGGTTCAAAAATAATTTTGAACAACAAAGTTATTCCAAAAATTCAAATGTGGTCACTTTTTTTGGCCCACCGTATATATAGTATATTAATACATATTTCGATGTGATAGGGTCCAGTCAATTATTTTACTGCTCCCTGTTTAACATTGTACGCAATGTTTTGAACCTAATAATCCCTAATAAACCTGTTAATAACATTGGATTTAATGACCTGATTGTTGGCAATATGCAACTCAGGGCCTGACATTATTAAAAATATAAATAATGCTTCTAAAAAAATAAAGGAATATTATTATGGACAGGCAAAAAATTCGCTTGCTACGTCAATATATGCATCACCTGCGTCCCCTGACATTCGCCGCTGGTTAAGCTAATACTACTCTATGGCATTAACTCACTATCACTGCAGCTAAGTTATCCTTCATTAATTATTTAATATGCACTTTAATTAGAGCTTGTGCACTCACCACTCAATATAACTTAAAAATCTTAATCAGTCAGTTTAATGTAAAGTTATCGGAGGTAGATGGTGTCCACACCGTGGAAAGTTTGGTGGTACTGGTGGTAAATCTTTTTGTGTTCCAACATGTATTAAAAGGTCCATGCCTATGACTATGTGGAAGAGGAAGTGACAATGGAACAGCCAGTATCCTGGAAAAGAGTAACAAAAAGTTTGAGGTACTATTAGATATAGCTAAATTCGATTTATGGTCTGATATTAAGTTTGCAGAAGAGTAGAACACATATATCAGTTTTTATTTTTGTAATTAATCAGTCACGAGGAATATTTACCTGGATTGTCCGCTCTAAATCTAAATATAACATATCCATTATTAGGTACAGCGATGGTATCTTTGGCAGGAGGTAAGTTGAACTGTCTATGGAGCAGACCCCGTCTGTCAAGATCTAAGGCATGCTTCAAATTAATTTTCTTCACGTTCTGGTCGGGGGACCTACCGATGCCCACAACGTTAAACGAATAACCGTGAAGATGAAATGGATGGCTGAGATTTGGTGATTGTACTAAAAAGTAAGAAAAATTAGATTACAAAAATATTAATATATTGTTGAAGAAACACTGCTCAATGTACAGTTGATTGCAAAACGGTATAGGACAGAATTTTATTATAGTACTTATATAATTATTAAAAAAATGGAGACATATTTAAAAATCAAAAATATTTAAGCCAAATTGCAAAACGTTTAAAATAAAACCATACATAGTTGGATAGTTGGAGTGTATGTTTAAAATGATAGACTTCAAAGAAATGGGCATAAACATAATCAGACATCGTCATAATTGCGAACCGTATCGATGAAGCTAGGACAATAGACTACAAAACGCATCGAAAACTGTAGGCCTGAAAATAAAAATCAATAAGACTGAATATTTGACAAACCTATAGTAGTGAGCGAAGAAATAGAAATATCAATGGATTACTTATAAAGCAGTCGAGCTCGTATAAATATCTTGGCCACGAGATAACCAAACTTGCGAGATAAAACGAAGAATTGGCTTAACATGGGCGGCTTTCGGTAAACTGAGATATATTTGAAAATTAAACATCCCAAAGTGCTTAAAGAGAAAGGTTTTCAATCAATGCGTACTGCCTGTACTCACCTATAGGGCAGAAACCCTCACAAAACAATATGTGAACAAAATACGCATCGCCCAGATAGGGATGGAAAGATCAATGCTAAGCCTTTCCCTAGGAGACGGGATACCGAACGAACAATTGCGGAGGATGTCGGGTGTATAATTTATCTAAAGTCAGTGTGATGACATTCCAATCATTCCATACGGCATACAAACGGCGGTAAACAGTCTCAAAGAGACCGACCTCACAACCAGGGTTGTCAGATCTTTCTTCTTCAATTCCTTAAGTTTTTTTTTGTTAAAAATGTTTCTTTTATATCAGTATTCAATTGTTAGTCAGTAACTTTCTTTAAAAGCTAGTTTGCAAATATACTTTAAACCGAGGAGTTTTGAGTGTGACAGAAAAAATAACAAGCCATTCATTGTCATAATAATACATTCTTTTGTCCTTAAGAAACAATATAACTGAAATCAAGACAAAAAGTGTTTTCAGTGTTTAAAAACAACTAATTAACAAACCCTTGTTTCTCGTATATACTTACATTGTGCTTACAAATCCGAAAATTTTGAAGAATTGGCAACAGTATATAATTTGTTGCGGTTGCTAAGGGATACAAGCGCCAGTTAAAGCGGCTGGTATAAGCTGAAGCGGTCTCCAGCCCGTTCAACGATCGATTCTGTCAGACAGATAGGCCAGTGACCGCCGATGGCGTGGAAGAGACGAAGATAAAATATACGTAATTTGGAACTTGTGGACGGGCTGGACAATGGTCCGAGAATGGAGTTCTGGTAAAAAATTAAAGCATTTTCTGAGCAGTGTCGTGCCGTGTCAGGTTTATTTTTCTGATTTTAGTTTTGTGTATAGAATTTTTGAGTTACCTTATATTTATTATTTTAATATAATATTATTATATATACAGTGGGTTTATAAAGTGTAGTATCTACAAACACCTAATGTAAAACAAACTTATAAGTGTGTATACGCATTTTAATTATTTGCTTGGGACGCCTATGGTTAGGAGTTTCATACTGTTTTATGTCATTAAATTGACCTAAGAAACACTATAACTGATGCGATAGAACGCATAGCCACTCGAAAGTGGAACTGGGCCGGCCACGTGGCTAGATTTACGGATGGCCCATGGACACGAAAGATTCTGGAATGGAGACCGCGGCAGGATGCATATCGTAATAGAGGACTGCCACCAACAAGATGGTCCGACGATATCAAGAGACTCCGGACAAATTGATTGTATCAAAATGATTATTTTTAATAATAAAACATCAAACAGAAACTACGCTATAATTATGTACCTATATTATTAATATCTTGTCATCGAGACATTTGGAATAATTTCATTTAGGCGGCGACGGGGCAGAGAATTGTATCAACTTGTTAGCAGGGTCGTAGCATCATTACGGATATTCTTCCACGTTTCATGAATAAGGTCCAATAATTCATTTTGGTTTCTCTCATACATTTTTTACCATTAGTCCCCATATATTTTCGTGGCTCTTTGCAGGCCGGTTCATATTTTCCATATTGTTTCCTGCAAACCAGTTTCGAACAATTCCATTGTCTTTATTTTGTTTATTCAACACAACGTTTCGGTTAGTATCTCTAACCATTTTCAAGTGTAAACTAAATTATAATTCCAAGGCTATATACTGTCTTAAATACTATCCATGTGCAATGAAGCTTGATGACTCCGCCTACGTGCTTATTGGAGTGTGAAGTTTAAGCTGTTGGTTTTGGACAAGAAGAGGCTTCCAGATATTGGGGATAACTATAAATATATGGGTATTTTGATTCATAAAAGCTGCTTCTTTGAACTTTCGTTTTCTCCAGTGCTGTTCCGTGTCCAAAACCTTGGCTTCTGACCACTGTATAGCTATTATGCTGGTTGGTCCATACATGTTCTGTTATACCTGATCTCGAAGTTTCACCTCTTTGAGTATGTTTCAGATGTTCTTTAACTCGTACGAGAAGAGGTCTTTTTGTTTCTCCAATGTACGATTCGCCACACTCGCAAGGGATTTGATAGATACAATTTTTTGTGTTTTCATTACGGGGGGTTTTACTTTTGTAAGAAAGCTTCTAAGTGTATTTCCGGATTTGAAGGCTGTTTTGATATTATAGTTTTTGGTTATTCTTCTAATCTTTTCAGAAATCCCTTTGACATAAGGTATTGTGAGGAATGCTTGCTCCTTTTTATTTTTTATTTTTAGATTTTTTAATTTTATTTTTTTTATTTTTATGGACTGGACAGATATCGTGCTGAAATATACAGTTATTTCCTGGGAAGAATTCACGAACTGATGGCAACATGATATTTTCTAAAATATCTATATATTTACGCAATGAATCTCTCTTCTATATATTCCAATCAATAACTCCTAGGCATGCACATAATGCATTGATCCATTAATAGAAAAACGCCCTGATCGATCATTATTGCATACATATCTCTCCAAATTCTTGTATTCCTATATGTCTATATTATGCTCTAATATAGCCAAAACAATTACTTTTTTGTAGCCATTTTTAAAATTTGATCAAATTTGAATTATGCATATATTAATATGCATTCAAGAACTATACCAGTCTATGGTGACGATATGTGGGAAACAAAAATTTTTTTAACAATTCTTTTTTAATTTATTTCTATGCCATTCTTACCTTCGTCTACTAAAACTACTTCAACTATGGCATTTAATGGAATGTCCACTGTGTGAGTGCACTCGCAATTAGGACCACAATTTGGCGGTCTATTGTCTCCATTACAAAACTGATCTGGATTAATATCATCGAGTTGGGAAACGGGCGGAGATGGGGGAAAGACAAATGAAATTTCATCGATTAAACTGATGACATGGTCGCCACCGGTAGCAGCTAAAATATAATAAATTAGATCAGTGTTAATGTTAAGAATTCATCACCGTATGTAAAATAAACCCAATTTTTGCCCACCCTGTCACCGAATTTCTCCGAAATCGTACATACGAATAACTTCAATTTAAAAATTTTTAAAGACCTATCCTTAAACACTGGTTTTTATGTAGCAGATTTTTCGATTACCATTTCGTTTTCAAAATATACTATAATTTGTATTAGTATAAATTTACTAACTTTAAAAATTATTTTCACCCCTAAATTAAAAATCTGTTACAAGACAAACAACGATTGGACCTTAAGCTTTCCAGTAATACCAAATTCATATATGTTGAATAAAATTTTACTGGTGATATTTGGTGACAGTCAAATGCCTGCAACTATTCTTGAAAAAATATATATCTTGACGATCGTTAACAGTAGGTACAGAAGTCAAAGGTACAATAATTACTTTATTATTACTAAATAAACAAATATATCTTGAAATAAAGTCCATAGGTTGGTGGGTTTCGAGTAAATTGTACAAATACCGTGCGAACAAAAATTATTTGCATCAAAGGAGGCCTTGCATCTAAGGACGTAATGCTTAGCCGTAGAGCTTAATACCTGTTGGGTGTCAATAACTACCTGAATTAACAATCAATCAGTTATTCCGTCATCTTTGACAGTCGGTAAACAAGTAATTTGATTCATCGCTAGTTTTTCCAATTTCTTGAACAATTCACACAATGGGCTTTACGGAACAGCAAAAAACATTCATGGTTGAAGCGTATTTTCGAAACGGAGTTAGAGTAAATGGTGAGTGGCAATACAATACGGGTTTGTGCATAGACGATTTTTACGAACATTTTCCTAACGTTGCTGTTATTGCTGGGGATTTTTATCATTGCCTGAAAAGAACCGTGGCTGTGTTTAGGAAAACTGGTTCTATACAACACAAAAAAGGAGCAGGAAGACCATCTGTAAGAACAGAAGAACTTGTTGCAAACGTTCGTGAAATCATGCAAAATACGCAAACAAATTGTATAAAGACGCCTGTCCGAAGAAGTAGGAAAATCTTATGGAACATGCAGGACTATTCTTAAGAAGCAGCTAAATTTATTTCCTTATAAAGTGCAAGTATTCCAAGAAATACAAGCCGCAGATTTTGAAAGACGAGACGCGGGAATTACTCTCAATATTTTACCCAAAATTTATTGGAAAGAAATGATTTATTAGACCTGACATTTTTTTCGGATGAAGCCTGGTTCCACCTCTCCGGTTATGTGAATTCTCAGAATACACGCATGTGGAGTAGTGAAAATCCCCACTTTTTTGTAGAGTCCACATTGCACCCTCAAAAAATTGGAGTCTGGTTAGCTGTTTCCCGAAGAAGAATTGTTGGTCCCATTTTTTTCCATGACGCAGTTACAGCTCAGCGGTATAGATACAATATTTTAAATCCATTTGTGGAGCAATTACTTGACGACGAACTACGTTTTGGATATTTTCAACAGGACGGTGCAACCGCCCATACTAACTACTTACGCAATTTTTCGACGACAGATTGATCAGTTTTCTATCAGACATTGAATTCCCACCTACCTAGATCACCTTGTTTAACGGTTATGGATTACTTCGTTTTTCCTCATTTAAAGAAAACTATTTTTAAAACACCAGTTGCAAATTTAGAACAATTACAAGAAAGGATTATCCAAGAATGTGGTAACATTTCTCCAGAGATGCTGGTCAACACTTTCGAAAATAGCAAAGCAATTTATGTAATTATTTTTCTTTTTCTTTGTGTATATTATTCTTACTTTGTTAATTTTGTAAACAACAAAAATAAATTTGTAGTTGTCTACTTATTTTATTACTCATTAGTTTGGCATATCATGTCATAATAGGAATTTGACAAAACTTTAACCTAGATTTGGTTAGATATATCGTCCCCATATCATTGTGATCTAAACCAAGCCCTACGTTTTTTAATCCAAGCCCTCTTTGATGCAAATCATTTTTGCTCGCACGGTATCATTTAACAGTAATTATTATAAGTATAATAATTTAGTTATATCTTACCTAAAAATCTGTGATATGTATTCACTCTAAACAAATCCTGAGGTTTCCAGAACAAAAACCTAAACGGTAAGAATATCTTTACATCCGGTCTCTCTTGGAGAATAGCTTCATCTACTTTCTTGGCATTTCTTAGTTGACTTATGCAAACAGCGTCTTTTCTTGGTTTGTTGCAAATGGCATCAAGCGGGTTTAGAACCTGTATAAATGTTTTAAAATATGATCAAGTAGTGCTAACGATAATTTATACGTTTTTGTGATTTATTAATTCTTACACAGTTAAGGCGACATTTTTTTGTATTTTGAAAAGACAAAATGGCATTCTTCAACTTTACATACTTACCTGCTAAAATGAAAACTGTGAAATCAAGATTTAAGACTATAGTTTCAAGAACTGTTTGATATGATGGATGATTTAAAATTTTTCCGTCTATAGACATTTAATACTAAAACTTTGAGACCTTGACGTCATCATTTGACGATGACAATGAAACCACCAGTAATAATTATGATAATGCCAAATGGTACCAGACGTTTTATTTTGTTATTAGTTGTGTTGTTTTACAGTATTCAAGAAAAAAATAATAATCGTACTAATTTAATAAACGCAAGTACTTAAAACGAAATAATGAGAAATTCAGTACACTTTTAAGGTGATCCCACAGGAAAAAGTCGATTGGTGAAAGATCAGAAGACCTAGCTGGTCAATTTATAATGTTATTTAATCCTATTGTGCGTCCATGGAAAATGGTTTGGACATAATATTCCCTTACTGCTCACATTGAGCGTAGGACAACCGTTTATCCGAAACCAAATATCTTTATTCTCAGGAGCAAATTCTTCTTGCAGCTCCAATTCGATTTTCCAAAAAATTTTCTTTTTCCAATAATCCGTTGTCCAAATATCCCCCCCCCCCGCCCCCGCCCCCGCCCCACCCCTAATATTTACCCAATAAGGGTATATTGAGTCTTTGTTTGTACAAATCCAATATCTACAATGTTGAATATTTGGTTCATTGTTAAATGGTAAGGTGCATTCGTCGGCACAACAAACATTGCATGAGTATTCCATATCGTAATTTACCCTTTCCATAACTTCAAAACAAAAGTTTGCTCTTTGTATTTCAGCAGCTTCCCTTAATTCCTGATGTTATGTTATGGCAGTACCTTTACTCTAAAAATTACGGACAATTTTTAGGTAGGTACTGTTGTTTTACTTGGAATGGGTCGGTCAGGATACATAGCAGAGAATATTTCGGTACTCTCTAAAAACTATTTTCCATGTTTTTACCTAATCATTATTTTTTTTCTTAAATATTGTAAAATAATAATATGTTGAACCTAATAAAAAATAAAACGTCTAGAAATATTTGCCATTATCATAATTATTACTGGGGGTTTCATTGAGGTATTTACCTAGCCCTTTTCCTTTTGCAAAATTTCAGCTGCGTAAGATAATTTTGGTTTTTACCCACCACTAAAATTTATTTTCCACTTAATGAACCCTTTACTGATGACACTGTTCTCTTTTGTTTTAACATTAAGGTGTATTACTTTCAGACACAAACTACGTTTTCAAAAATACTTATTTTATGAAGTTACTTTATACAGTGTCAAAAACAAATATAAACTTTACATCACATGCGACCAAATTTAAATAGCCCAATTTTGATTTTGTAGAAAAACACACATTTAATATGGCGCTACTTTAAAGAAAATGTATCTGAAATAAAGCATTGTCAAAACTAAGAAGTTTTATGTAGGTTGCGTTCAGTCGTATTTTGCAAAAGTGGTGCAATTTAAAAAAAAAAATGATTAAAAAATCAAAATTATCTTATGCAGCTAAAATTTTGCATGTGGGCTAAAAACTGCATTAAAAAACTTTTTCTAATACCTTTTTTTTGATACTTTCAGAAATACCCCCACTTTTAAATTATTTTTCGGAAAAAATTTAAATTTAACAGATAATGCGAATCACTTGACTACTATTTTTTTTACTTAATTTTCACCTTGATCGAAGCAGAACTTGATACCAAAGCCAAATTTCGAATAAAGTTATTAATAAAAAAAAATCCCATATGATGCGGACTTTACTGGTCACACTGTATATTTGGGTTCGAGAAATTTAGTGGTAGAATTAAAATTTCATTAAAATGAATGCGTAAAAAGATATCCAGTCATCGCCCTCTTTAATATATACGTGCTAGCAGAATGACTTGTCAAAATTAGTTGAAGTCTAGGCATTGCGAATACACATAAATGCACAAGTTTGTCAGGAATTTTTTAATTTAGATAGAACGCGAGTCTGTTGGTCTATCTGTAAGCTTGAGGAAAGAGCAATGAATCTTCAGCAGAGATAGATCTATCAGCTATTTTACCCTCATGACATGAAGAAGCTGAAGGACTGCTGATTTAAGACAAGAAGAAAAAAGTACAAAGATTTGTGAATCTTTTGTATGATGCAACATCTCCCTTAAACACAGTTAATGAGCGTAGAAGATTCCTTTTCATTAAAAAAAGTAGATCAATTGAAAATATACCACCAACGCAAAATGCTAGTAGTAGTAGTAAAGTACTCTCTGGAAAAATACTATCAAACTCCTTCGCCCGATACTTGGGGATGGGAAAAAACTAATGACGGGTTTGTTCGTTTGGTCTATTATTCCGGATGTCGCAAAAAGTTGTAAAGAACTAATTGCATGTAGCTGCAAATAAAGGCGTTCTGTGTGCAAGTGAATCAGAAATAGTCTTAGTCTTATTAGTTGTAAATATTTTCTTTTTTAGATATAAAACAACTTTTTATTAAAATAGTTACACAAACTTTTTTTTTCTCGGACTTAAGGGAGGGGGAGGGGCAACTGTCTTTTTACGGATTCATGTCAACAAAATTTGACTACTACCAATGGATTTATTGACCACGAGAACATTAAACTTGATACCTAACACGAATATGCAAATAAAATGTCAAATTTTTGACATTTAGATAACATATTGGCTACCACATTGTTTTAGTATAAAACACATATTATTTAAAAGTGGATTTTATTAAAAATATGACTTTTAAGTGGATCAGTCTATGCCTAAAACCAGTTTCTAGACCCCTTATTTAAAGTCGTCATTACCGGTGGTGTGGAGTCCAAAATATTTGGTGTCTGGGGCGTTTTTTGCTCTTTTCTATACACGTAGGGAAAATGTTTGTCCGCCCATCTCTTTAGTAATAAGTTAGAATAGTACAAATATGAAGTATCGCAAAGTAAACAGAAATAGGTTGATTATGTTTCCCCCACTCCATCGCATCGGATCTGGCTGGCTAGATGGGTTTTGCTTGATCCTGATCCTTTCGTTCAGGCGGCAACGTACGAAAGAATTAATATTTATTTGATATTAATTAATAGTGCCATGAGCGAGATGCAATACGATGGAGCGGGGGAAACATAATCTACCTACCTCTGTTTGCTTTGCGATACTTCATATTTGTACGATTCTAACTTATTACTAAGAGATGGTCGGACAAACATTTTCCCTACGTGTATTTATATCCAAAAGGGCACGTTCGCCGCCAGCACAGAAATATTCTTATGATTTTTAATGCTTTCCGACCGTACTACATTCCTTTAATACATAGGTACCTATTTTATATAGCACCTTTTATAAAAACTGTATTTACAAACCATAAATACAAAATATATTAGTTTTTGCGTAATATACAGCACAATATATTCACTCACACTAAGCGCTAATTTTTAAGCCTAGAAAATTCTTAAAAATAATAACGGAATACAGTACCTACTAAGCAATTTTCTGTAAGCAAAATATTAAATTTAATATGAACATTTTTTTTACATAATATACACATACCTATTTTTTTACAGAATGGATTAGGCGATAAATACACATCGGGTTGCCTTTTCTTCATCTATCAGCTTGCTTACTGCGAAGTAGCACTTTCTTATGGATGGCAGTACAGAAGATATTAAATTTCCGAGGAATTTTGACATTATGCAAATGTTTTTGACGTATCTGATTTTATCTTCTTTGACTGAATTCAGTCCGTAGTGTGATGAAGCGCCACGACAAGCTTTTACTGCTTACTGAATATATTTACAGGATTTATGGGGTAGAAGCAGTGAATAAATAACCTACACCAAAATTTATTTACATAAATAGTGACACTTTTATTTTTCAAAGAATATACATTTACAATAGCTACAACAACGGCTTTCTCAGAGTTATAATGTTATAAAAGAATGTTCAGGACTAGTCACAATCTTAAATAACTACATATTATGTTAATGGTAACACCTTTAATACTGTGCGTATATATAGGCAATATTAAAGTTTTCATTCTCTATACATTTTTTTTACATTTAGCCTAATCTAACTATTAGCTAGATTTAAAAATATTTTTATCCATTTCATTGTCATAGGCACCTGAAAGATAGTAAGATTGTCTAAAAGTTGCTTACGTATTTAGAATTCGTCATTTATACGCTACAAATGTTGAAAATTTATTTTAAATATCTTTAAAAAGCAATTTTATACACATCGCATCCTTAGAAAATTACTCTAAGAGGGAGCACCAATTTACAAGATATTAAGTTAAAAAGGAGAAAAGGTACTAGGATATGTAAGAAGGAGGTAGGACACTTAAACTTAAATATATGGCGGTTAGGACCATTTGGTACAGTACAGATAAATATTACATAAATACAAAAATTATTAGTCTCAATAATACAAAAACTCCAAAAATTAAATATTTTCAAATGGCAAGATTCGAAACGATTTTAGTAGAAAAATAATACAATTTGGTAACTTTTATTTTAAATTTTAAGTTGGTGCAAACAGGACTGACAAGAAAAAATATTTTAAGTTTAATATCAACATTGAAAAAAAAAATTTTTTTAGGATTTTTTACAAAACGGACAACTGCATTTATATTAATTTTCAACCTAGTTGCCGTTTTTTTCTTCTAATGTGTCTGTTTAGAAATATTAAATTTTCTATCAAGGGTTTCCATCCAACGTTTCAAGTTTTACTAGTCTTGTGTAAATACTCTTACAAAGACATCTGCCTTCAAATAAATATAACACCGTTCGGCCTAGAATAATGTAATAGAGGAATCTTAAATATTAAGGTGGCATTCTCAACTAGAGCTAGGAATTTTAAAAATATAAGTATTCGAATAGTCGTTTGGTATGTTATTCGAATAGTCGAATAATTCGACTAATTCGAATAGTCGCATAATTCGAATAGTCGCATAATTCGAATAGTCGAATAATTCGAATAGTTAAATAGATACTTAAATAGTCGAATAGTCAAATATTCGAATCTCGAATAGTCGAATATTCGAATAGTCGTCTATTTAAATATCGAAATACAGTCGTTTAATCACGGTAAAAGTGGTTTAACTGCTTGCTGACTATATAATTTTATTTTTCTTTTTCTTTTTTACGTTAAAATTTACAGTTTCACAGAAAACACGAATAGTCGAACATATAAATATCCGAACAAAGTCAAATAGTTAAATATTCAAATGGTCGAATATTCAAATAGTCGAATAGATACTTGAATAGTCGAATATTCGAATAGTTAAATATTCGAATTTTGAATAGTCGAATATTCGAATAGTCAAATATTCGAATTTCGAATAGTCGAATATTTTAATAGTCGAATATTTTAATAGTCAAATATTCGAATAGTCTAATATTCGAATTTCGAATAGTCGAATATTTGAATAGTCGAATTTTTTAACTAACAAAAAATTCGAATTTAGAATAGTCGAATATTTGAATTATTCGAATACAATTTCGAGCCCTATTCTCAACGTCATTTAATCCATTACCAACCTATAACCTATTTCTCGTTATTTTTTAAGTTTATTACTTTATTAGCTAACATTTAATTAAAATCAATATCGTCTGCACATTATTTAGATCATATCTGACATATTACCAAAATATTAATGCATTTCATTGTTAATTTGGAAAAACTTGTGTGAAAGAAAAATGACAATAAAGTTTTAAAAAATCTAACCAGATATTTTTCGCTACACGATTCTCCTAAAATTATTTATGAAACTCCTTGGTATTTATTTAATAGGTCAATTATAACCTAGGGAATATGCTATCGGCATTGATTTTATTTAAAATTTGGGCAAAAGCTATAAAAAATAAATAAATCTACGCAAAATAGGTTATAGGTTGGCAAGCATGTTGATACTCCCACCTTAAGGGCAAACACTAGTCCATTTCGTTTTTTGATCAATAGTTGGTTACTTTATCGTTTTATCAAAAAATCGGCCGAATACCCGTCTATGGTATACAATTACCTACAATTTTAGGTTAAAGAACGTTGGATTTATAAATTAATAAAACCAGAACAAGAAATATGGGCAAGTTTGACCATATTTCGTTTTTTGCTTTTGGCTCTTTCTACAAATTGGGGACAATTTTGATGTATGACTTATGTCAAATGAAAATCCACTAAGAATATTTAAATTATTGAATATGGTTAGTCACATCTTAGTTATTCTAACGTAATACTCAGCAGAGATCGATATGCGTTATTGTACGATTTTCTTTAAATTAAAAAAACTCCTAAGTTTCTTAAGTACTTAAATTTCTACATAAAATGTGTTAGATGATTTGCTATCTCTATGATTTTGGTTAAATTTAATTATTAATTAAATTATAGTTTTTATTAAATATTTTTTTGCTTCGGAGTTGATAATAGTTGTTTTATGGGTATACACAAATATAGTTTGAAATAGTAAATATCGATATGTGTAATGATATTCTGGTGTTAATTTTATTTCAGTTTTACTCACTTTCTTCCTTATCATTCGTAAATACTATCCAAAATGGCCGAAACTTACAAAAAAGAAAGTAGCTGGTGAAACAATTAATTTTTATCATTATACTTATTGTAAATATTTTAAAGGCTTATTAAGAAATCGTTTTTGTATCTTAATACTGCGTTTAGTAATTCTATCACTTTTTCCAGGGCATTGACGAATTGATGTATCGCATCCCAGAAACCTCACTTTTTTGCTAATCTTTCTATCGTTTTAATTTACTTATGTGCAGCTGGATCATTCTTTGTTTTTCTTCTTCTGACGTTTTCTTTTGTTCGATATTGTTTTAACAAACAAAAAATAACAAATTATTTCGTTTTTTAAGCAATATAGTGCTTCAAGAAAGCTTTAGCAACACCTTCGTCGCGCTTTAGCAACACCTTTGTCGCTCTTTATCAACTCCAAAGCTATCATTGGGACTCGGAGTTGATTGGCTCGGAGTTGATTTTTGGTAATTAGGGAAACAATATAATTAAATTAAATTCAAGATAATGGTAGGTGAAGCTCCTGACACGCAAATAGTTATCTGGGAAGGTATAAAATGTAATAATAAGAATACCGTATACCTTTAAAGACGCAAATTTCCTTCTGAGAACACCGCAAGGCAATGCACATATTCCTTGTTGACGAAATGGAAAAAAAATCATTTGCTATTTGGGTTTTTAATCTCTATACAAATAAACTGGTAAAAAGATAGATTACACACCAGTAGCCAGTTTCACAAATTGTCTCCAATCTGTAGAATTTATCGGTAAATTTTTTTTTAAACTTAAAAGTGTAGTTTTGAAAAACTAGTCCGTACTCAAAGTGGAGTTAAATGTATAGAAAAAAGGAAAGCACAAAGTCTTTATCCACAACATTTAATTATTAATTACCTATTGTAAATTTTAAATTAAATATTGTGGAGAAAGACTTTGTGCTTTTTTATTTTCTATTCTTTAAAAGTGTAGGATACTACTATCCAAATACGGGTATTTGGTTTTTTAAAGTTTTGTAGTAACCCAACACAAATAATAGGTACTGATTGGTTGGACGTGTGTGACTAGAATAAGAGGAAGATGAGTTGCCAAAGGGCGTGCTTTTCTAAAAAATAATTTAATTTATCTTTAAGTAGGCATCTGGCATCTAGCATACGTATGTACAATTAACCTATATTGTCGAGAAAAGAGGTATTTTTTAATTTTTAAGGATTATATCAGAGATTGCCAGCCCCCCCCCCCCCCCCCCCCGCTCTAGTCACGCCACTGCTTGTGTGCCTGTTTTGAGCTTACTTAATCCCATTTACACCAACTTTTCTTAAATATAATTTAAAATGCCTACTTAAGTCTTTATATCTTAGTTGGATCTAGATTTATGCGTGGCGTGTGATCCCCGCATGTGGGGAAATTGGGCGGAACGGGTGGTAGATCCGCGTGGGTACCGACTTGAAGTACCAAGTTCATTCCTATGACTATGTGGAACAGGAAGTGACAATGGAATAGCCAGAACCCAGGGTTATCTGCTCTAAACCTGAAATTAAAAAAAAATCTTTGCTAAAAATCTCCAAATATTGGAAATTGTTATCATCATTGTCATTGGTGCCAATCCCATTTTCACCAAAATATTTTTGATTGTAAACTCAATTGCTAATAATTAACTGTTTGAAACAATTCAAGAATTATCAAGTTTAATGTAATCTTACCTGAAAATAACATATCCATTATTTGGTACAGCGATGGTATCTTTACCAGGAGGCAAGTCAAAGTGCCTGTGCAAAAGACCTCTTCTGTCAAGATCTAGGGCGTGTTTCAAATTAATTTTTTTCACATTTCTATCGGGTGACCGGCCAATACCCACAACGTTGAATGAGTAACCGTGGAGATGGAAGGGATGAGACAAATTGGGTTGTTGAACTGGAAAATAAACAAAGTTAAAATATGAACTATTGCGTTTTCATATTTGTAGATTATAAGCATCCCAATATGATTAAGGTAGAAATTATTCACTTCCTGTATCCTACTAGTAGTTTTTAAACTGTCTAGAACTATTTGGTAAACTCCTTCTCTCTTTGGTGTATTAAGTACTCTTACTGCCTTCTTACCTTCATCAACCAATACTACTTCAACAATTGCGTTCAATGGAATATCAATTTTGTGAGTACACATGCAGTTTTGTCCACAGTTGGGTGGTCTGTTATCACCATTACAAAATTGTTCTGGATCGATGTCGTCGTACTGGGAGATCAGAGGAGCCGGCGGTGCCATGTGAGATATTTCGTCTATTAAACTAATGACGTGGTCACCATTTGGAGCAACTACAAGAAAAAAAAACACATAAGATACAGTGAGAGGTTCCCTGGAAGTCATGTGATTTGATATAGATATCAAGAAAAATTCTTATCAAGTAATAAATCGAGTAGTGCAACTTTAAAACTTATCCGATATTGTGAGTCATTAACAAAAATTAATAAATTCGAGATACAAATCGCATCGTGTCATTATTAAACAGTTTTGGCTTTAACATGGCTAATTGAACCCCAGCGACAACACGTTTTCCTCGATACGATCGGTGTCATCAAAAGCGGTATCTCAACAATAAATTTATTGTCTGTTGATCGCAAACATTGATAATACCCCACGTCTGCCAACCTATTAAGATGCAGTGGCGTCATCATGTCACTTTATAAATTATGAACCAATAAAAAATACCTGCCTGGCAATTATTTTGATTTCAGTTATCACTTGAGGGTGACGGCCTAGCGCAGCGATAGCGATCTCGCATCGCATGCCGAAGGTACCTGGTTCGATCCCAGGCAGGTTTGGCGGACTTATTTAGTTTGCTTGACCAGGCCACCGTACTTCGTAGTGTTGCATTGTACAACACACACCGTAGTGTTGCATTGTATACACTGCAGTAAAAGGCGACCTCGATACGATATAGCGGTGGAGCTCTCGGGCTGCCTCCGGTATCATTCGGGTGTTCCTTCGGCATGTTGTCGAGAAGTGAGCTACTCCTGAACCAAGTAACGGATCTAGTGACCCACAAAAAGGGACGCATGTCTGTTACCGATCCAGACGGATTGGGGGACGCCCCGAATCAGAGGATTTGGTAATACGGACGGTGTGTCCCGTGGAGTGATACTGGATCCCGATGGATTAGGGGGCTCTGCGGCAACATCCTTCAAGTCGCACCACGGAGACGTATTAGACTTCCCCCGTCGAGGTATGTGGTGGACAATAGGTGTTACAACAGGACCGTAAAAACTGTGCCGAGAATAACATCTGCCGGTAAAAATTGTGGTTCGGAACCCACGTAAAACTGTAGGTCCCGTCTGGCTGACATTACCCAGACGTAAAATGGGGTTGGCAAAAAGGGTCTCACTGGCCTACTTGCTTGGCGTTAAGCCTCCCCTTTACTACTACTACTATCACTTGATAAGTTAATATAAATAACCTAAAATAGGGAAAAAAGGATCTTCCCTCTTTATTAAAATCGAAACTCCAGACGCTGCATTACAATAATACGATCACATTGGTGTAAAGAAAGTATGTAGGTAGTGTCAATTCTACAGGTTTTTAGATTTTCGAACGGTGCTATAAACTCCTGTGAATAACTGTAAAAGGCCTACAGAAACTTTAAAATTTCTGCAGGATGTACCTACTAATATGTCCTGAAGGATCATTTAATTCAATAACTAGAAATTTGAAAGGAAAAGAAATAAACGGAAAAAATTCGGCTTTTAACTAGAAATTTGTGGTAAAAAATGAGATTTTGACACCCCTATCTTTAAATAAGCACGAGTTGCCACTGCTAACAACAGTATTTTACGATAATAAGGTAGGCTAATTAGACATGGCGGCATTATCTTGCGAATGCAAGCAAATTTTTTATTTTGTCGAGATTTTCATGATTTATTCACGCGAGGAAGGAAAGTCTGCAATGTATGGGTCATTTAATAACGTTAAACGTGATTGGTATATCAGATTAATATCATTAAAACGGTTTAATATATAACGCAGATCAGTCATTCTTTCTTGAACGTAAATTACTTGCTATTAAACAATTTATTATTATTTATATGGTTTGAAATAATTCTACTATTAGTTCTAGTAGGATGAAATTATTGTTTATTTTAATTAGTATTTTTTATTTAATTTATACTTTACTGGATTACTACCACCTTTGCTTTGATCTATAAATAACCACAATGTTTTTTATAGTACAGTATGACCAGTAAAGTCCGCATCATATGGGCTTTTTTTTTGTTAATAGCCTTATTCAAAATTTGACTTTGGCATCAAGTTCTGCTTCGATCGAGATGAAAATTAAGCAAAAAAATAGTATTCAAGGGGTTATTTCTGAAAATATCGAAAAAAGTTATTAGAAAAAGTTTTTTTAAATGCAGTTTCTAGTCCACATGCAAAATTTCAGCTGCATAATATAATTTTGATTTTTTACCCATATTTAGTCTTATTTTGCAAAAGTGGTGCAATTTACAAAATATAGGTAAAAAGTCAAAATTATCTTATGCAGCTGAAATTTTGCACGTGGGCTAGAAACTGCATAGATAATTTTGATTTTTTACCCATATTTAGTCTTATTTTGCAAAAGTGGTGCAATTTACAAAATATAGGTAAAAAGTCAAAATTATCTTATGCAGCTGAAATTTTGCACGTGGGCTAGAAACTGCATTTTAAAAAACTTTTTCTAATAACTTTTGTCGACATTTTCAGAAATAACCCCGTGACTACTATTTTTTGCTTAATTATCATCTCGATCGAAACAGAACTTGATGCCAAAGTCAAATTTTGAATAAAGCTATTAACAAAAAAAATCCCATATGATGCGGACTTTACTGGTGACAGTGTATAGTAAAAATGATATTATTTTTAGAGGATATTTGGTCATTGGAAGTCATCCAGCTAATTAAGTACGTAAATTTGACGTAATTATAATATTGTACTATTGACGTTACCAAAGAGTCGACCAAAAAAAGGCATTACGACCTAAATGTAACACAAAACTTTAATAAATAACAATAATATTTTTGAAAGCGTGGCCATGTAAAATACTACAGAACAGATCATCATGCTGTCCTTGTTGAGATCGTTTGTCTCGAAAAGGATAGCTTCTATATCCTCGTTACTACTCGGTAACTCTTGGCGATTTCGCGTAGTCGGAATCTGCTTAGACGCGGTCACGAGTAGGTATACCATAGACAATTTACCTTTAGATAAGCAAACAATAATCACGGAAGTAGCAGTTTTATGGCCTAGCGCATGCAAACAAAGCTAGACACTATTAGTCATGCGCACTGCAACATTATCGTTTGACGAATGGGAAAATAGACAGGTCCGGGCTTTAAAATTTAAATTCTTGCCAAAAAATTGGAATTTCTTCTCAATTTTACTCTTCTCAAACTTACCGAAAATACGAAATACCCCTATTTGGGCATAATAAAACTATACCACGGCTGCTACTAGTACCTACTGGCAGTGGCGCAACCAGAAATGTAGTTCGGGGGGGTTTTAATTTCTTGCGCCGCAGGCGAAAATTTTTTTGGGTGCCACGCACTTTTTTGGGTAAAATACGTATGATTGACGAGAGCGACAGCCCCCTAAAACTTCTGCAATAATACGCCGCTGGCCCTAACTAAATATTTATGAAAAAAAATTAGAGATTTCATTTTAATTAGTAAAAATGTATTTAAAATAAGTAACGCATATATTAATCATACTTATACTAAAACAAAACAAAAACCTTATACAATAAGTTGCAAGTAATCACTAATAATACTAATATTATAGTAAAATTCTCCGTTTTGTTTTTGCCTTTTCGTCCAGAATTTCTTCCACGGTAATATCAATATCGTGGTTCGCATAAAGAACTGCCAAACCAACTGTCCTCTTTCGTGGTGCTACGAAATAAATATTTTAAATTTGAAAAGGACCTTTTAGATGTGGCGGTTGTAATAGGCAAAGTTAAAAAAAATTGTAAAAGCCTTTTTATATTAGGAAATATATTGGCATCACATTCGGAATACACTTTGTCTAAATCTTCCTTCAGTTTTTGTTTTTGCATTTTTTATACCACAGCTCAAGTTCAGCTTTTAACATCGTTTTATAGGAAAACTCTTCAAGGAACTCATTCTTGTAGAAGCTGTGAAGTTTCAAAAAACATTTAAATTGACTATCAAAATCTTGATTATCATATGGAAAGAGGCATTCAAAATTTTGAATGGTTTCTCGATGTATTAAAAGCCGATCCTCGAGATTTGCTATGAGGCCATCTAAAAACGGAATAAAAATTGTTATTTTAAAATACTCAGCAGCGGAATCGGTTTTTATAACCAATCTTTGTGTTTGTCTTGGCGGTAGTCTAGGTACTCTGATTTCAATATCGTATTCCGAAAGTAGACCTTGAGCTTCCTTAAAAATATTTTGAAAATTATCATCTGCCAGGGCTCTTATTTCTTTAACTTGATCGGTTACGTCATTAGCTAACTGTAATGCTTTACAAAGGTTTAAATCAACTGTTTGTAGAATCTTGCTTAAAGGCAGTGTGTGGGCATATATTCTTTCTGTACACAGTGCGATCACAAATTTGGGACTTATAATGCTGGCCAGTAATCCAGATGCCTCAGTGGAAGTATTGCGGTCGGTCCATTCAGTCAGACGTAGTATAATTTCACTATTGATAACATGATTGATGTAAATTATGTGGCTGAATATAAAATATTAGTAAAAGGCGTGACATGAAAAATTTGTTTGCAATTAAACGAATAGGCTAAGTTTCTAAGCTCGGGGGGGGGGGGGCTGCAGCCCGGCACCCCCCCCTGGTTGCGCCACTGCCTACTAGTCATTGTTTATATTCCTATCCGAGTCACTAAAAGCACAAACAATTCACTTTAACTACACAAAAACTAGAAATCCGTAAATATTAAACACCCACAATCCACGATAGCTAAGAAAACTACAAGGAAAAGGAATCCACAGAGAAACCTTAAAGCACAACAACAAAAATGGCGGCCGAGCCGGTTCTGGAGAGTATCTTCACAGAGAAATAAAGTATCGTGAGCATGTCGATAAAGTAGGACAGGCCGATAACAATAGGTTTGTGCGCATGCACGAAGGTGTTCAGAAGGAAGGCAGCTGACCGGCGAGTCATGCGCTCGGACGTATTTTTTCACCCATAAAACGTAACTTTTGTTTGCGCAGGAGATAAGCTGTATCTAAAGGTAAATTGTCTATGAGGTATACACGACCAGGGAGGATGACCATGATGTCCATCCCATTGTCCAAAATTACAAAGAAACAAAGTGACATGTCGCGACCTTTATTTATTTTAAATATTTCCTTGTGTAATAAACATTATGCAAGAAATATTATTATAGTGCAATGTGGCGAAAAAATAATTTTCTAGAATTTTTTATAAAAATAGGGTGTGTATATCGTCTGCTAAAATGATTTGTTGTAGTAGCAGGTGAATTCTTTATTAATGCCAAGATTAATAACCATCATTAATCATTCAATTTATTTATTTGTGATTCAACATAAAACAAGTACCTATAATTTATTCTATACCGATATTTAAATATTTTTTCTTATTACGGAGATGTAATACAATGTTATAGGAAAAAAATTAAGCTATAATTAGATACTTTCTTTCTTTTTTGTAATGTAATTTTTAGAGTCAATCAGAAATTACATTTCCTCATTACACAATTCCTCATACCTAGTTCTTGACTTTTCTTTAACTGTATGCTAATCAAATACCTTATAATAGCACAATTCCTAATACATTGGCGAAGCAATTGGAAGGAGGGAATGGGGGGGGGGGGGGGGCTGGCAGGTATTACAGCGGCGTAGAGCCAAATTTTTTGGATCACGCCCAATTTTTTGTAATTTGTAAATATTTGCTTCTTACCTAAATGTCTGTTGTAAGTATTCGGAGCAAACAAATCCTCAGGAGTGTACACGTGGAATCTGAATGGCAAAAATATCTTCACATTAGGTTTCTCAGTCAACAGAGCTCTGTCCACTTCTCTAGCGTTTTTCAATTGACTTATACAGACAGCGTCAGCTCTGGATTCGTTACACCTGGCATCCAGTGGATTAAGTACCTATATTTGGGGTTATGACTATTTACAACATTTACAATAATATGTACACGATATTGTACAATGTACAAAATATACTTTCGTCATTGATTCTGTTGGATCTAGATGAATAACTGATAATTTGTGAGTGCTTCACATGGTACAGTCATAGTACATAATATATCGACTTATACCGTAGTACAGTGACTCATGTTAATGTTTTATTTACAAGGTACATATATGGATGATATTAAAATACCATAAATTTTTGATCACCTTATTTTTAAATTGATTATAAACCTTACTTTCTATTACCGTTTACCACTTTTCTAATGATTCTATTTATAATTATTAAAAACCCTTAAATTAATAGGAATAAAGGTCTATTAGAGCAAATAAAGCAATACTTACGAAATAAATATTTATAAAGAACAAAAATTGTTTTATAGGTTTTTTTTTAAATTTGTTGTAATACTATTAGGTATTACATTAATGCAGAAATTTTATATTATTTATTGCCTTTATTTTAGACACACAGACAATGCAAGTTTTAATAGTTATTTTTGCATTAATTGCGCAAAATAGGTGAAATACAACCAACATTTTTTGTACGACCGTATGTTATTAACTATTTTATTAATTATATGGATATTAGACTATTTTTATTAACTATTTATCGTGTTTAGACCAAAAATTTAAAATTAAAATTCATAGCTTTCAAGGTATTTTTTCTTATACCTATTCTGAACACCTGCAATTGTTTAAAATGTATTGATTGTCAAATCTATGGTTTTTCGTGTTTTGTGTCAATAAATATACAACAGTTGGCTTAAGTTTGTCCAGTACCATAATGTCTTATAGCGACAGTAAGACACCGCAAGAAAAGTACGGATTTAATTGATTTGATTTACTTTTATTATAAAAAATGTTTGAGGTTTTGGAAATTAATTTTTGGATTTATACGAAAACATCAATAAATTTTTCTAGTCGTAAAAAAAACGTGTTTTGTGTATCCGTTGCAACAAAAAAAAGTCAGCTTTTTTACAGTTGTACAAAAACAACTTTGATGTAAATTTTGAACTGAAAAAATAGTCAGGATTTAAATAGAACCAAACAACCATCGAATAGATACAATAAACATATTTACTAGGTTATTAAATAGTACCGTTGTTGGACCAAATTTTTATGTTCAAAATATTTACAGAACCAGAATGTTTTTAATATACATATGTACAGGGTGTTACAAATTTGACGCTCACCTTTGGGATCTCGGCAACGGTACGCATAGAAAAAGGTTAAATTGGAGCAAAGTTGTTTAATTTCGATACAACTAACAAGCCGTCAAAAAATTTGGAAAATCTAAGTACTTCCGAGAATATTCGGAAATAACCGAAATACCTCGTTTTATTTTAAAATTTTTTCTAGCTTTATTTACAGAGATGGCGAAAAATTAATTTTACATTTTTATTGCCACTTTTTATTTCCTATAACGTGTTCTTATGAGACGTTGATTCGGGTCATTTTCAAAATTTATACTATTATCAGGTGTGTTTTTTTAAATAAGAACCTGGTATAATGCAACTATATATTACTAAAATGGCAACGTTTCGACCCCGATAATAACATCTTTAATCTTCTTTGTACACGAGTGACGATAGATCTAAAATTAAATGGCTGAAATCTGATGATGGTACTAGAAACGTCAAAATGTCAGAATATAATATATCTGATAACAATTCGTTATAGAGAATGAAAGGTGAATCTAAATTTAAAACAGAAACTGGACGTTTCGGCTTTTTCCGAATATTTAGTATTCGGAATTTTCCATCTTTTTCGACGGTTTGTTAGTCATATCTAAATTACGCAACGTTGTTCTTTTTAAACCTTCACTGTGTGTCTTATCGTTTACGAGATTTCAATGGGCGCGTCGAATTTGTAACACCCTGTATAACATAACTATAGTTGAGTATTAAATTCTCCAGTAATAAGGAAATATTTACAAAACCATTTTTTAGAAATTATTTACATATTTATAAGTTCCTGCAAAATATTCCTTGTAATATGAATGCACGACAAATTTCTATGTCCAAGCGTTAATTAAAGCTTTATTCATCTAGAGCTAACAATATCACACCCACACACAAAAAAAATATATATATACAGGGTGACCGGAAATGATAAGCAAAAAATTTTGGGGATAATTCTAGACCAAAAATAAGTGCTATCTCTTCCTGTAACATTATTTGGAAAAATGATTATTACCGGAGTTACAGGGTGTTAAAGTTAAATTTTATTCGCAGTTTTTTTGCAATATCTTTTGCCACACTTATAATATTTTGACGAAATCTCGTATAAGGAGTTTTTCGGGTGAGGAATTCAAATTTACCCACCGTTTTTTTTTCGCATTTTGTAGAGGGCGCCACATAGGAGGCTATGCTTTAATTTGAATGGTCCCAATTTTTTTTGTCCTACACTGTATGCGCATTTTGACTGAATATTTTTAGTCTCCTAATCTTTTGACATAAAAAAGGTATAGGTACTACTTTTGTTTCGATAAATCTAACCGTTTTCGAGAAAAACGCTAAAATAACATTGTTTGCATGGGATGAATTGGAAATAATTTTAATTTAATTTCAACCTTAAATACAGCATAGCAAAGGAAGGACTATTCCATGGAGTTCGTCGGAATTTTTTAAGAAAAAATAATTTAGGCATTAAAGAGGAAGGACGTCACTTTGAAACTTTGCATTTTTTTTCGGTCTAGAATTATCCCCTAAAATCATCATTTCCGGACACCCTGTATAATAAATACTTTCATTTTAAATTTTTGTCATACGTCTCTGATAACCAAGCCTTTAAAGCCTCACATAAAGTTCCCAAAATATGTAACTTATTTTAAAATATTGTACACACATTTATCAACGAAAAATTATATAAGCAAGCATACGAACAGGGCCGATCCTAGCAGGTGTGCAGCGCATGCACCGCACGCGGGCGGCCAAAACAAGGGGCGGCCGTAGGCCGCAGATAGTTCTGTCAATCAAGCAAAACTTTTTACGAATTTCTCGAAATAAAAATAAAGTGACATTTATCAAACTATAAAAGATAACTTTAAATTAACGTCGAAGAAGAAAACAATATTTTTGTGAGCTATTTCAAATAGATTTATTTATTAAAGATTTTCAATCAAACCAGCCAGCGCCAGTGGTGAAATTTCTAGTTTTTTTGATGTGGTACAAGAGGTATATAATTACTTTTCTGCGTCCCCATATCGATGGGATTTACTCAAAAAACACGTGAAAACTCTTACTTCAAAACCGTTAAGTGAAACAAGTTGGGAAAGTCGTATCAATGCTATTAGACCTCTAAAATTAGAGCTAAAAAACATTATTACCGCATTAAAGGCATTAATTGAAGATACCACCAGAGACACGAAAACAAAAATGGGTGCTAAATCAATAATTAAAAGTCTTGAAACATTTAAGTTTTTGTGTTCAATTTTAATTTGGCATGATTTATTATCAAGAATTGATGTATTGAGTAAAATGCTTCAAAATCATAAATTAAACATCGCGAAATGCATTAAAGGCTTAGATAATCTTAGTTTCCCAAAGATCTGACGATAATTTTAAAATATTTGTCGATTCAGCAACAACACTTGCTAGAGATTTAGGTATTGATCTCGAATTTCCCATCTCGAAGCTCAGAAAAAAAGTTAGTTTATTTGATTACGAGGGCAGTGATGAACCAGTTTTAAATCCCTTTCTGCAATTCCAGATTGCTTTCTATTTTGCAGTTCTTGATTACGCGATCTCTTCGATAAATGAAAGATTTACCTTATTATCTGAGTGCTATTCAATATTCTGCTTTCTGTATGAGTTTCACACCATTTCTAATGATGACCTCATGAAAGCCTGCATGGACTTAGATATTAAGTTACAGGTACAGGAGGAAGGAACTATTGTGAAAGATAGAGACGGTATACAACTCTTTAATGAAATAACTTCATTTAAAGATATTTTTCCAGGTAAAAAACAGCCAATTAAGATATTAGAAATTTTAGTCAAAAATGATCTCATTCCCTGTTTCCCAAATTTTGCTCTAACAATAAGGAAGAAGTTTCAGTAAATTAAAAATTATTAAAAATTACTTGAAAAATAATATGACGCAAGAAAGACTTTCAGATTTGGCCATCATCTCTATTGAATCCGAAATCTCTGAAAAAATTGATCTCACCGCAATTATTGACAAATTTGCTTCTTAAAAAGCCAGAAAAATTATTTTATAGTTAATTATTAGGTAGTCTTCGAGGAAGGACTGATTTATATACTTTTCGTTTCGCGAGATTTATGCTTTAGTACTTTTTGTTATTTTATATTTTCTGGTAAATACCTACTGTTGTTTTACATTTCTAATTATAAAATGTCTATTTTTGTTTCAAAAGTAATATTATTGTTGGTTTATTATTTTGTTAAAGTAAAAAAGAAAAAAAGGTGTCGCTAATATAACATATTAGCTAGCCCAAAAATAAAGTCTTTCCCGTAAAATTTTATTTGTAGTTTGCATTTTTATTAATGTTTAACTTTTTACTCTTATGTACATGTAGGTGAGTTTATAACGTCAACGTTAAGTATTACTCAAAATAGAAAACATTCTTTAGAGAGGCGGCATAATAGGTCTTTGCACGCGGGCGGCCGACACCCTAGGATCGGCCCTGCATACGAACAATGAAAACTGACTATACACAACATATAAAATTTATACATTTTATATTAATTTAATCCTTATGGTCTGAATCGTAAGCTTATTGCTGTACCAAGCATATTTTATGGCTGTCATTCAAGTTCTCCAATAATAAAAAACCAGTTCCATATCACCTGGTGTATGTATACATATATTCTTTCATCTACCTCTCGGACTCTCACCCAACATCAACTAAATTACACACCACCATTACTCCTAGAAGTATACTCACCACACCCTGGGGAATACCAAAGTCATAGGTGGGAGCTTGAGTTACAGGCGTGTATGGTCCTTTGTAGTATCTTAAGATGGCCAGTTGTTGTACCCTTCGTATTCCACACTCCCCTAGACCTCTCACTTGGATCCAGTAAGCTCCTACTGATTGATCGGCGTTGATAACGAAATCATAACGTTCACCTGAAAAAAGAATTGGTAATTCTTGGTTTTGTACAAGAAATTTTCAAGTCTAAAAAGGCTCAAAAGTGTATGCACTAAATCAGTTACTTTATAGACCTGGTACAGTTTTGTAATATTGTTTTCTTATAATATTTACACAACTCGTTATAGCTATTTACCTAATAAGTGCGGAAAATAAATTTTTCCGCACGTGTCAGGTACAATAGTTTTTCTACAGACGTGTGGAAATAAGTAACACGTATTTCAAAGAAATTTAATAATTTTTAATTAACTATAACAATCACATACATATTATGTAACAGTAACTAATTCTGAGAAAAAAAGTAATAACTACAAGTTATAATTGATATATTATTGATTTTGACATAATCGTGCCGAAAAATTTTTCCGCACTAGTGTGGTAAAACCATTTTCCGCACGGATTTTTGACATAATCGTGCCGAAAAATTTTTCCGCACTAGTGTGGAAAAATCAATTTTCCGCACGGATATCCGTGCGGAAAATTGTTGTTTCCACACGTCTGTAGAAAAAAACGTTTACATTTCATTACTATTTTCACAATAACCTAATTTGTTGTTTAAAGGTTGTAGACATTGAAGTATTATCAAAAAAAATTACACAATTTTCTAAAGACTGTCATTTTAGAACCATATGACACATTTGTTAGTTTCGACGTAGAGTGCTTATACACCAACGTTCCGATAGAGGAATCATTGCATATCATCAAGCAAAACCTACCAGAAGACCAACCCTTTCAGAACGCACTCGTTTGCCGCCGCTGAGTAGAACTACTATTGGAGTGTTGTCTACGTAGTTCCTACATTCAAGTAAAAGATAGATTTTTAAGAGTTTAAGAACATCTAAGGCCATGTAAAACATATCCAAAGAGGTAAAAGAAACTATCGTAGTAATGTGATTATCCTATAACCTTAACAACAACCGATCTATCAATCGCCCTAATCGTATTTGATACACACTATAATATGATACTCCTTAAGTTTTAATTTAATTTAAAACAAATTCCTTTATCATTTATAGTTAATTAACAGCTAATTAACACCGTATTACTAACTAATTTGAAAGTTCCCAATGACACTTTTGTATTTACGAGACCTTCGAGGGTTTTTGCAATATGAATTATACTTTGAGTAATGAATTTGCTATTAAACTACCTAATTGTTTATTTATTTAAAATCAGTCTTTTAACCACACCTATTATACCGCTAGTTATATAAATAAGCAAACCACTTTTTGGATTTTTTAGCCATGAATCAGTTAATTCAATATTACTTGTCAATTAAACTACAATGCACTTATTAAGGTTATTTCGTTCTAAATATATCAGCTTTATGCAGACATAATATGCCTGTTATGCTGGTCTTATTATGAACATTTTCGAAAATTGGCAATAGGGTATATATTATATGTTTGTACCTGATACATGTTTTGTTCAAGCATGCTTGGATTCAAAGGGATCACAGAGGACACAATACATGTCCTCTAATACAAACTATACAGTTACACACTTATCTTGTCGGCTATTCCACTTCATTTTTACTCTTATTTAATTTCACGGACACAATTATATCTTCTAATAAAATATAGTAATTATATCGGATATATAAAAAACGTATGGGTATATATTACCATAAAACTGTCAATTTCAGATTTAATGAAACAGCTTTCTTTGGAAAGTAATGATTTTATGTAAATATAAAATAAGTATACCTAACCTATGTACTGTGCACATTCACCACATCATTATCAATTTATGAATTTAGAGCCTTTAGTTACAATTATTAATACGTATCTTTAATTTATTTTAATTATGAATTAAAGCCGTTTCAGCAAAGTCAGTCATAGCAGAAGTTGTTTTTTAAATAATTTTATGTTAAAAATAAATAATGTGGAACTAGCTACACCAATAAATAATAATTAACTTACAAAACATATAAAAATACCCAACAAAGGGAATATAATTACCTAACTTTTTACAAAATCTCAATTTTGATAAAGATGTTACTTTTTCTCAAATTCTAAATAGAACGAGTAAATTTCATTTTAAAACCAGATAAATTCTTCCAAAATATAAGTCATAAATAGGTATTAATATAGAATAGGTAATAAATAGTTAGTAATAAAAAATTATAAATAGGAAAAAAATTACGAAATTTTTAAAATTTGCTGCTTACTTACCAGAGAAAGAAATAACGGTGTTTATATTAACAGGATGTACAGGTTCGCCATCTGTAGCAATTAGTGTCATGGTGTGTCCCTGAACTGTCAATTGGGCTGGACATACCGACGCGAGAGAGTTGATCATACGGAACCTGTATCTCCTTCCTGGAGTCATGGTGAAGATTTCTAATGGTGTATTGGTCATGAAGCCTGTGTTGGGGTCACGGAACTGACCTTTGCCGTTTATAAGGAGGTTTTCGGGGTCTTGTCCTAAAGAAAATTGAAAATTTAATTATTTGGTGTCTCTCTCCTATAATATAGGTTTTACATGTTTTTCTTATCTGCAATGGTCAAAGATTAAGCTCTATATAGGGCGAGCTTTTTTATAGTCAGTTTTATTATGCTTACCAGTGTTGACAGCCAATCTACCGGGGAACCTTTCGGCAGCATCTTCGTGCATCCAATCAGACAGCATTATGACGTGTGTAGTCAAATCAAAATCATAGAGGTGACTATTGGGATCTTTGTTTGGTGGTTGTCTAATTACGACACTTCCGTAGATCCCGTCCATCTTTTGAAGACCCGTGTGAGCATGCCAGAAATGTGTTCCTGCATTACCGGCAATCCATTGGTACCTGAAACAATGAATAATTTTTGTCAGAGAACTTTTCTGCATCGGAATTCATAATGAGTTAGTTATGACCAAAATCATGAGAATATTAATTTTTTTACGAAATCCAACAAAACAAATTAATTGTTTTAATATAAATGATGCAGAAAACTTTATTCATAAATGAAATATAAAATCAAGATCACCATCTTGAAAACCTACTTCTTAAAATGATAATGTTTACCCAAATTCCTACGTTGGCTGTATAAAAATGATGTGATTAAATTTAATTTTAGGATTTTTAGGTACTTGACGTGGGAAACCTAAATAAGGTATTAGTAATTTAAAACATGGGTATGGGTTATGGGTTACCATGTCAGAGTGTGTCATATTAAGAAATTTCAACAAACGGTGATACCTGTGATAGTAAAGTTTCTTTAATGTATTAGTAGTTTTCTATGGTTTCAGTTATTCAAATATTGATTTATTTACAGAGATAATATCTAAACATGTCCATAGATATGTCATATGTAAGAATATGTCCTCTATAAATAATGAGATGTCGACTCGGCGCAAGGGTACGTTTATGATGCGATTCGTGATTCATCACTGCTTGATCGCTCTGGAGTATGTCAGTGCTAAATGTGATGAATTCGGTTATAATGAGAAAGCCCATTGCAATTGGGTAGGACAACCTGAGCTAGAACCCTTTAATAGGTTTAATAATTTTTTCCTATTGATTCATAAGTTCCTTTCTAGTCGTTCATTCTTCACTTAAACTCCTAAAGAAAGTTAGAAAATAACAGAATTTGCCACACGAGTCAATAATGATTGCTATTATCCCAAGGAATATTTAGGATATTTTACTTTATCTACGACTCATTTATTAATTTCAGATTTTTAACGAACAACTTTATTTGTCAATAACACTAACATTAGTAATAGAAGAATTAATAATCTGATTTGGTCGTGACCTGATCATTAATTTTGGAAGAGCTTTCAATAAAAATATCTGGAATTTCGGTTACGGTACAGGACGAAGACGCTTTATTACTATATAATATATATCTAATTCAAAAGAGTTTTGTCTGAATCAAATAATATATATCTTTTTAGCAAGAGTATTTGCTTTAGTTTTCTTGTTTCTCATAGACTGGTCAATGTATTCTATAGCTACCTGTGTAGAATTCCAGCCCCCATGACGCTTTAACCTAGTTATATCTCCTCCTCCATCAATGTACAGAGAGGCAGATGATCTGCGATAACAACGAGGATTTGGCAAGTTTAAATTTTTGGCAATTTGTCTAGCAATATGTTCAAATTTGTTTTTTCCTATACGTTGTATTGTAAATTTGGATTTTTGATACTTTAGAAAGAATGCATTGTTTTCTACATGTAACGGACGGAGATCGATGTACTTCTTTACAATATTGTAAAACGTACTGTTTATGGTGAATTTTTGTACAATTTTGATTTTAGTCTTAGGTGTTGTTATTAATAACTCTATTTGGAAATCCTATATTCAATTGGTAAAGCTCGATTGAGCGGCATGCGCCCATAATTCAAATAATGAATATAACCTGAAGCAAATAAGAATATGAGTTTTTAAATAACTAGATCAGATTAAAATATTTATATTTACCTTATGCAAAAGAAATAATTGCTTTGAAAAGGAGCTTTGTCAATAAATTTCCCAATTTGTTCGGAGGTCAGAGTGGAAGACTACTTTGCTTGAAACCCTTCAGATTCTCTATTTTGTTTGCCATATTTTTTCATATCAACGTCATGGTTTATTCTCAACATAGATTTAATTATAGAATGAAATGACCATAATGAAGATGGTTTGCATTTTGCACTTAATTCAGCGAAATAGGCCAAGAGAGGAGAAATTTTGTGACTGGAGTTCAAGAGGGAATAATGACTGTTAATTCCTCGTCAATATAATATGGTATTATACTCCAAAAACCACAATTAATATTATTGGTCGTTACTTGTACAAGTATAGTACTTACATTATACAGTGTCCGCAAGAAAGTCCGCATCAAATGGGATTTTTTTTATTATTAGGTATAGGTAAAAATTGAAAAAGCAGTTAGTTTTTGCTTACCTAAAAACCAAAAATGACGTATACTGAAGCAGCTGCACGACTTGCGTTACCTGTCAAATTTGACATTTTTAATAAAATAGGTTCAAAACTGCCCTTATTTATAAAAATATCGAAAAACTTTATTCGAGAAAGTTGTTTATTTAGGCATTTTTAGCCTCTTTACGAAATTTTGACAGTCTAATACAATTTTTATTTTTTGCCAGATTCTTGAAAATTTTGATCAACCCTCGTAGATTAACTTTTATACATCGATGTAAAACCATTTGCCTTTACTTCATTTGTAATCTTAATGCAATTTTGTGTAAAATTTTTGTTTCCAATTATTTATTTTGCTTCAAAAACTGAAATTGTTATTGATCTGTATGTAATGTTTGATGCAAAGTTTATCTAATTACATCAGTTTTGTCAAAACCGACGTTTCTCATTTTTCTTAAGTTAGTAAACAGATGTACAAAAAGAAAATATTAGGAAGCTTTCGTTTAAATTTTACTTAATTATTATTATTAAATTAAATTAATTATATTAAACTATATTTTTGTTGAATAAAATGTTTCGAGCGATTAATATTTATTCTTTTTGATCCAACATTAATTAAGTAAAATTTCAACGAAAGCTTCCTAATATTTTCTTTTTGTACATCTGTTTACTAACTTTAAGAAAGTGAGAAACGTCGGTTTTGACAAAACTGATGTAATTAGATAAACTTTGCATCAAACATTACATACTGATCAATAACAATTTCAGTTTTTGAAGCAAAATAAATAATTGGAAACAAAAATTTTACACAATATTTCATTAAGATTACAAATAAAGTAAAGGCAAATGGTTTTACATTGATGTATAAAAGTTAATCTACGAGGGTTGATCAAAATTTTCAAGAATCTGGCAAAAAATAAAAATTGTATTAGACTGTCAAAATTTCGTACAGAGGCAAAAAATGCCTAAATAAGCAACTTTCTCGAATAAAGTTTTTCGATATTTTGATAAATATGGGCATTTTTGAACCTATTTTATTAAAAATGTCAAATTTGACAAGTAATGCAAGTCGTGCAGCTGCTTCAGTATACGTCGTTTTTTCAATTTTTACCTATACCTAATAATAAAAAAAAATCCCATTTGATGCGGACTTACTTGCGGACACTGTATATTACTAGATAAAATGTATTATACAATAAAAGCGCGTGCCTTTCTCACATGTAACACCAATTTGTTATAATGAAATTACCCCTGCAAATTAATATGTACGTTTATAACATGAAAGAGAATTATAATTACACTATAAAGATATTAAAAACAATTTAAAATCTTGTGAATGCGACATGAACTTCTGGGATCCCAGCATTCTTGCCTATATTGAGGTAGACAGTAAGAATTACTTGCAAAGGTTAATTACTATTTGTCTGAAAATTATTACCTTTTATTGCCATAGTCGAGTTTGCAGTGGTGTTAAAGTGTGAAAATCATTCTGGTAATTGTTGGAATTATAATCCGTAAATTTGTACTATTATTACGTTTACTATTTTATAGGTAATAAAGGAAGTACGCCGTATATCGGCACGTTTATCAGACACCATAAAAAAGGTAAATAATTAATAGTTATTTAGAAAAAAAAAGGAAGTGAAAGGTTTATGGTTTATTCGAGCAATAACTTTTCAACTTTCTTCTTAAGTTTCGAAAAATGTAATGTAAAGGTGTTAATGAAAACCTGGAAGTTGTTCTCATTATTTTACAAATATTAAATAATCTCTTTATATGATCGCGGTGGATTCATACAACATGGGAGGTTAAGAAAAATATATTTCAGTGACGTACTGCACCCACAGTTTGACGGTAAGGCACTGAATTTGACACACCTATGTTTGCCCCATTTAGTGTTTCCATGAATAAAGTTTGCAAGAGGAAAAACTTTTTTATTAGTAGGTATAGAAGAAAAAGTCATTCTCTATAAAAATGTCTGCTTATGCTGAAACTGCAATTTCGATTATCAGATTTGCGATTACTATACAGGGTTCGTCACAAACAACATTTTAATTTTTTGGATCCTTTTTTTTTCAATTCCTTGATTTATTAAACGAATTTTGCTAGTGTTGAAACTACAATTTTAAAAATCACATTTGCGATTACTATACAGGGTTCGTCAGAAACAACATTTTTCGTTTTTTGGTTAAAAATAAATTTACGACAATTTACTATTGTTGCTTTCTTACTTCAAATATGATTTTATATCTGGTCTAGTAACGATGTTGTAAGAAAACCATTTTTGATTTGCCTACTTTTGAAGTACTTTTATTATTACATGTCATATTTCTTCAATGCATTCAATCAGAAATTATAAAACTTTTATGCAAACGTGGTAGCGCATAGTTCAACTCGACATCTGAATTCCCGATAAGAGTTCCTAACCTTCTGTATTGGGATATTTGCAATAACTACTCTTATTTTTTCTTTCAACAGATCTAAGTTATTATTGAAATTGATTTTATACACATGTGGCTTCAGATATCCCTCCCCATAAATGAATGTCGATAATTTTGAGATCGGGACTCGTACGTGTTCACCGATTTGGACCATGCATAGGTACCCTCCAATCCATTTATTCCCAAAGTGATGATTTAGCCAATCATCAAAAGAAATTGAAAATTAGAATGGAAAAAAAAGATCCAAAAAACAAATACTGTTGTTTCTGACGAACACTGTATCGTATGGCAATCGCAAGTCTAATACTTGAAATTGTAGTTTCAACACTAGCAAAATTTATTTAATAAATCAAGAAATTGAAAAAAAAATATCCAAAAAACTAAAAATTAATGTTGTTTGTGACGAACCCTGTATAGTAATCGTAAATGTGATATTCGAAATTGTAGTTTCAGCACAACAGACGTTTTTATAAACAATGACTTTCTTCTATACCTTCTAATAAAAAAGTGTTTTCTCTTCCAAACTCTATCCGTGGACACACTTGTATGTACAGTGACCGGCAGAAAGTGAGCAGCATATGGGAAAGTTTTTTATCTTTAAGTTTAGAAAATTAATTTTATTTTAGATATGTTCTGCATGTTCTCAAACCAAAATTACACCCATTATATCCGGTAAAAGTCTTATGGTATACGAGGTAGGATCAAAAATTTGAAATTCCACTAAGAGTAAAGTACCTCCATCTTTCATTTTAGAATATTTTTTTACTAAGAATTATTGTTTCAATTTCAAAGTTATACCCAAATTCCAAATTTTGCTTATTTTGGACAAAAAAATGGATTTAATCGTGTTTTCTGAATAACCCTGTATAAAAAATAAATGGCAACCGAACAGTTCGAAAATAAGATTTTCTGCAGACTTTGTTAAAGATTACCGTCGATCATAAGTCCGATTAGTTTGTTTTCATAATATTATGGCTTTTTAAAATAAAAACATAAAAATATTAAATATTTTTGCTGCACACCGTATTTTATTTTCTGAAGGAACAAGTTAATTTTATCTAACTGATATTTTTTAATTTACATTGACTTAAAACATCTCCTAAATAGTTTTTTATACATTGAAGTATGCATAGAGTTTTCCTTATTTTGCGTGACGAATAAAATCCGTTCAAAACATATTTTTTATTTAAATTTTTTTCTTTATAAATCAAAATAAAGCTTTCTATGCATACTTTAATGTATAAAAAACTATTTAGGAGATGCTTTATGTTAATGTAAATCAAAAAATATCAGTTAGATGAAGTTAACTTGTTCTCTCAGAAAATAAAATACGGTGTGCAGCAAAAATATTTAATATTTTTATGTTTTTATTTTAAAAACCCATAATATTATGAAAACAAACTAATCGGACTTATGATCGACGGTAATCTCTAACAAAGTCTGCAGAAAATCTTATTTTCGTACTGTTCGGTTGCCATCCATTTTTTATACAGGGTTATTCGGAAAACACGATTAAATTCATTTTTTTGTCCAAAATAAGCAACATTTGGAATTTGGGTATAACTTTTAAATTAAAACAATAATTCTTAGTAAAAAAAAATCTAAAATGAAAGATGTAGGTACTTTATTCTTAGCGGAATTTCAAATTTTTGATCCTACCTCGTATACCATAAGACTTTTACCGGGTTTAATGGGTGTTATTTTGGTTTGAGAACATGCAGAACCTATCTAAAATGAAATTAATTTTCTAAACTTAAAGATAAAAAACTTTCCCATATGCTGCGCACTTTCTGCCGATCACTGTATAATAAGTTTTACAATATTGTAAAGAAGTACATCGATCTCCGTCCGTCACATGTAAAAATTAATATATTCTTTCTAAACTATCAAAAATACAAATTAAAATTATTTTGAATTATACAGGGTGTCCCGAATACTCAGGGCACATATCTTCTTGAAATGGAACACTATGTATATTATGATAATTTTGGATTGTTTGATGAATTTTAAGAATATTTTGTAAAACATATCATATTTAATAGATTTTGATTTATCGATTTAACGAATATTTAAAATTTTGGTGTTCTGCATTTCTTCAAAAACATACACCAATCGGTAGAATGGAGCGACTGTATGGATATACAATTTGGGTTATGGATAATGATTGATAAGTAGCGACTGGACGATATTTTAAAAACCTAAAATTTTTACAGGTGCCTTTTAAAATGAATTTCGTAATGTAAGAAACTTACGCAGAGACTGGCATTCTTGTTAATCAAATTATTTAATGGACACTGCTTATTTTATTCCACTTAAGAATATTCCAAAATATACAGGGTGGCCTTTTAGTGTGGCAAAGTACAATAGCTCCGTTACTATTTCAAATACATTAAAAATATTAATACAAAAGTTGAAGGGCAGTAAGTGACTTATAACGTAAAATTATTTTTAACTCTATAGGGTGGCTCAAAAAAGCGGAACAATAAAAAATGTACTTTTTTTAAATGGAACATCCTGTATATTTTTTCATTTTTAAAGTCCTCATAAAATTATAATTATTTTTTATTAAATACATTATTAGTCTATACTTTATAGTTTCCGAGATATTGACTCTTGAAAAGTGACATTTTTGAACTTTGATAGCTTCTAACTTTCTAACAGTACGTCTTAGAGCAAAACGGCTTACATGTCCCTATCTTCAATTTTTATTATCTTCCCAAAAAAATCAACTTCCGGTTAAACCGGATGTTACTCGAAAGCAGGAAATATAGTTGTTCCGGTTTAACTGGAAGTTGATTTTTTTGGGAAGATAATAAAAATTGAAGATAGGGACATGTAAGCCGTTTTGCTCTAAGACGTAGTGTTAGAAAGTTAGAAGCTGTCAAAGTTCAAAAATGTCACTTTTCAAGAGTCAATATCTCGGAAACTATAAAGTATAGACTAATAATGTATTTGATAAAAAATAATTGTAATTTTATGTGGAATTTAAAAATGAAAAAATATACAGGGTGTTCCATTTGAAAAAAGTACATTTTTTCTTGTTCCGCTTTTTTGAGCCACCCTATAGAGTTAAAAATAATTTTACGTGATAAGTCACTTACTGCCCTTCAACTTTTGTATTAATATTTTTAATGTATTTGAAATAGTAACGGAGCTATTGTACTTTGCCACACTAAAGGGCCACCCTGTACCTATATGTTACAGGTTATTGATATAAAAGAGTTAAAAAACTTTTTGCTTTAGATTTTCACAAGGTTATTTAACGAAATCGATCGAACGTTATAATTATCTTGTCTCATGTTTCAGAAAACATTTAAGACGTTTATTATTAAATCATTAGATTTCCTAAAGCAAAATGCCAATTGTTTTTTAATAGATCAATTTAGTTTTCGAATAATGTTATGACGGCCAATGAGTACATTAAATATCAATTAATATTGTGTAAAAGGAAACAGATAACTAACTCGCTAACATCTCATAATTTATCGTTTGCAATTGTTTGAAAAAGTCCTGAATCCAAATTTCATATTTAACAGTTATATTAAGTGCGGAGTTTAAATTTTTCACAGGCGGCTCCAAGATTAAAGAAGGTGAGGTAAGTATAACGCCCTTACTAATAATTCGAATAAGTATATAGCGGAAATGATGGCAGGCAATGCAATTAATTTTAGAACTGACACAAATAATTTATAAATATAAAAATGTGTTTAATGAGTACGGCAGACATTAGTACCTCCAATCTTGTGGCGAGAGAGAAATCAACTTCACAGTCGGGGTTGTCTCGTTTTGTTATAATTGTCGATATTTCAAAACATATACCATTGTTATAACGGAGCTCGTTATTAACTTGACCGAGGAGTCCATCTGCAATAGCTATCTATAATTTAAATTTAACTTCACCTTCAAACTTCACTGTTTACGTTTTACTGTCAAAGTAGTACTGATAGTTCGGATATATATATTATCCAATGTCTTTCCAAGAAAATGTGTTCTCATATTCCATATTATGAATATACATCAGGCTTAGAGACCTTTTTATTGATATGTACTTACTGGCGCAGCAAGGGCGTCCATAGAGCGTTTTTCAGGGGGGGAGGCAAAAACTTAAACAATATTTTTTTATATATTTTTTATATTCAATATTTATACTGAATTATGAAATAAAATAGTAATGTGGGCGCCTAGGGGGTCAAGTGCCCGTTTTGCCCCCCCTTATGGACGCCCATGCTCCGCAGCCAGCGTAAAAATAGATCAGAGGTTGGTCAACAGTCGATGGTATTGTTTTGATTCGAGTTCCGGGTCTTTGTATTGATCAAAAATGATTTTGTTTTCAGTTTATTTGTAATAATTTTCTATTTTAATGGTTCCTGTGTGAATTTACGTGTCGGTATTGCAGTAAATTAAATTCGTTATTATTGTTTGCTGATCTAATCGTGTTTCTAAGTAAAGACAAAAAACAACATTTAACATACTATGTTGTGGGAAACAGAATTGAAGAAATATTAAAAATTAAGATTTTTGTACCTGAATGCATTTCCTTGTTGAATTGGACACTGCGTTACAAATGGCACACCGTCGTAATATTGAGATCCTCTCTGCCATACTCCGTGCCAATGGATGGTCACTTCCATACCTTCCATGTGGTTTTCTACGTCGACGACTACCTTGTCTCCCTCACACACCTATAAGAAAAAATATTTACTTATTCATTACTAATTTAAGAGCTAACACTAGTGACAGTAGTGACGTACCTATTTGCCATTTTGCTAAATACTATTGCTAGGTTTTGTTTGAAATTATCTACAGTTTTAAGCTAAAGAAAATTTAATTGATAATGGCCAAAAACGAAATTTTGTCAAATTTGTCTATATTTTTATTTCAGCTTTGATTAATTTATAACTACAAACATGTTTTAACGTAAAACTGTAGGTAATTGTACTCCACAAAGAGAAAGTTTTTGACCAGTTTTTGGATAAATCAAAGAAGCAACAAAATACCGTTCAAAAAACGATAATGCGAAATTTCAATTACAACCGCCTCAGAATGCGAACAAGTACAGGGTTTTTCCGTATATTTTGGAGCACCCCTGGAGCTTTTATTTGAAGACCTAGAGAAAACTTTAAATTACCAAAGTTGCATTATTTCTCCTGAACTGCTAGAATTTGTTATCGGACAAAACAAATGAACATCGTAAATTTGTTTAATAATGCCAATGTCGATTTTTTTAAATGGAACACCCTGTATATTAATTTTTTTTTTAACTCCTCACTCTTTTCTGATTCCAAATATCTATATATGTTATATGTTTGTTTCATAAATTATTATCATTATTTATATTAATTATTGTTACTGAATAAGCATTATGTTCTATCATGTTTTCCTCACACCAATATAGATTTTCTAATCGGCAATATTTTGAAATGCAATTTTGCCTAAACGACTAAAGTAAACATATAACATATATACATATTTGGAATCAGAAAAGAGTGAGGAGTTAAAAAAAAAATTAATATACAGGGTGTTCCATTTAAAAAAATCGACATTGGCATTATTAAACAAATTTACGATGTTCATTTGTTTTGTCCGATAACAAATTCTGGCATTTCAGGAGAAATCATGCAACTTTGGTAATTTAAAGTTTTTTCTAGGTCTTCAAATAAAAGCTCCAGGGGTGCTCCAAAATATACGGAAAAACCCTGTACATACGCTCATACGCACAAACCTAGTGTTAGAATCCAAATCTATTGGCATATTTACCTGTATGCTTGGTCCAGGCAACATACGATTTACAGCTAGCATTCCCCTTTCTACGCCATCAGCCAGGATACATTGACAGTTTGACCAAATGGCATTTGTGGCGTTGGGTGTACATACTTGACAAGCTCTGTAAAAAGAACAAAACAATTTTACGATCGTAAATTATAAAATGGAAATATCTACATTGTATTATTTATCGTTATGTTATTATATGGTAAGAGTAGGTACATACATAGTAAACTATTACTACAAAAAAGAAAATATACATTCTTGCAAGTTTATTTTTATCAAGGTAGGTCCTACTATGGCTGTTAACCAATTATGTTCTTACTATCTAATTGGTAATACTTGTAATCAACAGAATTTAGCTTCAAATAACGATAAATTATTATTAATAACATTAATATTCATGTTACTTTTCTAATCAAACCAAATATAGCTTTTACTATAAATATTTTGTTATGTCTTATTTTGTATTAACCCATATTAAATAAATTGCTAGAGTATCAAACCCACTGTAGTGTTATGTCAATTCCAGATTTGCTAGAACAGTGCTTATATTGGTAGTAATAATTTCCATTAGCAGTACAGTCTGAATAATAAATTACGTTTAATACAGCAATTTTGTTATGAAATAAACTGTATCTTCTCAATGCGACGTATTTTGTTCCCAGTAAAGCGCTTTCTCTACAATTCAGAAAGCAGAACAGCGTCCCCAAAAACTGTGCTGTCCTGTCTGAATTTGAATTTTATTAATCCTACCAATACCAGTTTGAATTAATTTATTTTTACTTTGTATTTTGGTTTTTTTAAACTTTGCATGTCAGATACAGCAATAGAAGATTTCGCACAACTCATCATTAGTATTGGACTTTTAGATTTTATAATCTATGGACGAATTTTACCATCTCAGTAAACCATGTTGCATAATAAATAATCATACGCAATGTTAAACGACAAGAACAATATCACACTGGAAGTTATTTAAATTTTTAAGAACTACAGTACTGATTTTTAGTAGTGTATATGTCGTAGGCTGATAGTGAAATCCGTCATTTCATGAAAATCCTAGTCATATCATGCTGCACGCTAAAAGGTATATTTGCAACTGGTTTGTTCGTTGTTACCCAGAGCATTTTTTTCAATTTTTTTTAAATTTAATTTAAATTTTATTTTTATAAAATAATATTAGTTGAAAAAATTGAAAAAAATGCTCTGGGAACAACGAACAAACCAGTTGCAACATACCTTTTAGCCACGCTTCATAATATGACTAGGCGTTTCATGAAATGACGGATTCACTATCAGCCTACGACATATATAATATGCCTTATTAACCGTAGCAAGCAAATATAATTATGATTAATGTCAAGTTTCATTACAACTGCCAGTCGGAACTAATACAGTATAAAAATCTAGATTACACCCCCAATAGAACTTGATAATTACTGTTAGTATTCAGAGTAATAATGGTTATAAACCATTCTATGGTGGCAATAACACCTATTTCCTATGGACTAAATTACCATGATATTATCACTTCACAACGGTCTATAGCAATTTTCGTTGTCTTACAGTAGGAAAGCGCGTTGCCCTCATACAGTGTCACCAGTAAAGTCCGCATCATATGGGATTTTTTTTTATTAATAGCTTTATTCGAAATTTAACTTTGGCATCAAGCTCTGCTTCGATCGAGATGAAAATTAAGCAAAAAATAGTAGTCACGTGATTCGCATTATCTGTCAAATTTTAATTTTTTCAAAAAAATAATTCAAAAGTAGGGTTATTTCTGAAAATATCGAAAAAAGTTATTGGAAAAAGTTTTTCTAAATGCAGTTTCTAGTCCACATGCAAAATTTCAGCCGCATAAGATAATTTTTATTTTTACCTATATTTTGTAAATTGCACTACTTTTGCAAAATAAGACTCAACGCAACTTACATAAAATTTCTTAGTTTTGACAATGCTTTATTTCAGATACATTTTCTATAAAGTAGCGCCATATTAAATGTGTTTTTCTACAAAATCTAAATTGGGCTATTAAAATTTGGTCGCATGTGATGCAAAGTTCATTTGTTTTTGACCCTGTATAAGGTAACTTCATTAAATAATTATTTTTGAAAAGGTAGTTTGTGTCTGAAAGTAATACACCTTAATATTAAGACAAAAACAAACACAGTGTCTTCAGTAACGTGTTTTTTAAGTGGAAAATAAATTTTAGTTTAACAACGTAAAATTTATCTATTTTCAACGATTTAATTAAAAACCCCTATATTATAATTTATTATTAAGCTATGTCATAATAACGTTAACATGTATCACTTTCAACCACAAACTACGTTTTCAAAAATACTTATTTTATGAAGTTACCTTATACAGGGTCCAAAACAAATAAACTTTGCATCACATACGACCAAATTTTAATAGCCCAATTTTGATTTTGTAGATAAACACACATTTAATGTGGCGCTTCTTTAAAGAAAATGTATCTGAAATAAAGCATTGTCAAAACTAAGAAGTTTTATGTGAGTTGCGTTGAGTCTTATTTTGCAAAAGTGGTGTAATTTACAAAATATAGGTAAAAAATGAAAATTATCTTATGCGGCTGAAATTTTGCATGTGGACTAGAAACTGCATTTAAAAAAACTTTTTCTAATAACTTTTTTTGATATTTTCAAAAATAACCCCACTTTTAAATTATTTTTTTGAAAAAATTAAAATTTGACAGATAATGCGAATCACGTGACTACTATTTTTTTACTTAATTTTCATCTCGATCGAAGCAGAGCTTGATGCCAAAGTCAAATTTCGAATAAAGCTATTAAAAAAAAAATCCCATATGATGCGGACTTTACTGGTGACACATAGTATTAAACAGTAGTATTAAGATTATGAAAATTCTTATAAGGAATAGAAGGCTTTTTGCTTAGTGTACCTACTTAGCGAAAGAAAACTGTTACTTTTGTTGAGTTTAATAGGTATTACATAAAAGCAAAGAAGTAAAAATAATTTATTTACACAACTTATTTAAATACCTACAACCCTCTAGTTTTTTAAAATTATTGTCGATAAACTACTAGTTAAGAAAAATATATCAGAAAACCCTAGGTTGTAATCTCTTTTCGTTAAAAAAATATTGCAAAATTAGGTATGGAGTATTTTTTTAGTTTCTAAAAAATTATCTTGCTATACATTTTTGCAAATATTTACACAAATATCTCAGAAGTGAGGTTCTTCGGATTAAACCATTGGCCGATTATTCCTCATAATGAAGTACTATTGAGTAAGACAAAAACTTAAAAAACATTTTTAAGAAAAAATAAACAACGGCAAACACTAGCGACGCAATCGTCATTTGGGTTTTGGATCAAAATTTCGTTACTCCATAGTTTCATTCAAAATCGACCAAATATTCATCTGTACAACACAAAAATGTTGGATTTATAAATTAAGAAAAGCAGAACAAGAAGAAATAAGCCCAAATTTGACAACATTTCGTTTATTTCTTTTATTTTTTTAACAATTAAATTTTTTTAACTTAAAACTGTGGGTATTGTTACCCAATGTTGGGTATTTGGCCGTTAGGAGAAAACGAAAAATAAACAAAATATTGATAAAAAAATTAAATGGCCGGTGCGCGTCTACTGTTTGCTCTTAAATACAATCGTCGCGTGGTCTAAACATAATTATGATTAGACAACGATTAATTTTAGGTTCAATATTATCATAATTCTTTAGGTTAAATAGTAGTTAATTACAAAAACTACTTGTAGAATCATTGAGTCGGAAAATTATACAGTGCCTACATTATAAAAGTAATTAATAATGATCTTGAATAAATAATCCATAACTTTCTCCAGCTTCATTTCACAAATAAATAATTATCGTATCATATTTCACGTTTCATTAAGCTCGACATTATGCATAATTCTAAACATTATCTCTTTATTTATTTCTGTAAAACGTCTTTTTCAAGTTAATCGTTTTACAAATCACTGAAAATACACAACGTGATTGAAAATATTAACTGATATTTATAATTTACAGTAAATATTTCTTTTAGAATGTATCATTGTAGGCTGTACCTATAGTTTCCAAACCCTAAAAACAACAATACAGAAATTAAAATGCAGTTATACAGCAATAAACCTCTTCTTTTATAGTATACTTAAGGCAAATCATTTAATTTGGTGACCTGGTGGCGTATCCGGAAGTCACTCTTTATTATTATAATATACAGTAACTATACAGTGTGACCAGTAAAGTCCGCATCATATGGGATTTTTTTATTAATAACTTTATTCGAAATTTGACTTTGGTATCAAATTCTGCTTCGATCGAGATGAAAATTAAACAAAAAAATAGTAGTCACGTGTTTCGCATTATCTGTCAAATTTTAAATTTTTGCAAAAAATAATTCAAAAGTGGGCTTATTTCTGAAAGTATCGAAAAAAAGTGATTGGAAAAAGTTTTTTTAAATGCAGTTTCTAGCCCATATGCAAAATTTTAGCTGCATAAGATAATTTTGATTTTTTACCCATATTTTGTAAATTGCACCACTTTTGCAAAATAAGACTCAACGCAACCTACATAAAACTTCTTAGTTTTGACAATACTTTATTTCAGATACATTTTCTTTAAAGTAGCGCCATTAAATGTGTGTTTTGCGTGTTTTATACAGTAATGCACTAGATTAATGAACTCAAAATCGTACAGTAATGGGTCACTTTACAGAATCGCAACCATTACTGTATAAAACGTCAATGTAATTCAAAGCACAATTTTACAAGAAAGAAATTCGTTTATTTTAAATCTTATTACATTTTACTGGAAGCAAACTTGAAGAAGCTTCGCGGGCCGCATTCAGGATATCTTCCAAGTCGTTTTCATTAGCCATTTCCATAATTCTTGTGAAATTCACTCTTTAAATATGATTTTAGTTGGATGCTGTCTGTAGTCGTCAAACACAAAAAAACAACTTGTTTATATTGCTAAGTTACCGAGAAGTCATATTACTAAGCTTTTGTAGATTTTCTTCAGTAACTATTCATTTTAGATTTTAATATGAAATGCAAAATAATTAATTACTTACAAAATGCGAAAAAATAGTATTACGCACCTCGTCAGAAAAGTGATTTTACTGGACTCGCATGGAAATTAAAACTAACCATACTAGTCAAGTAAAGTTCCACTTTTCTAAACTTGATACGTAATGTACTATTTTCTACAAAATCAAAATTGGGCTATTATAATTTGGTCGCACGTGATGCAAAGTTTATTTGTTTTTGACCCTGCATAAGATAACTTTATAAAATAAATATTTTTGAAAACGTAGTTCGTGTCTGAAAGTAATATTAAGGAAAAAAAAACACCATGTCATCAGTAAAGTGTTCATTAAGTGGAAAATAAATTTTAGTTTAACTTAACGTAAAGTTTATCTATTTTCAACGATTTAATTTAAAATCCCTTTATTTTATTCTTTATTTTTTTACTTTCAGACACACGTTTTCAAAAATACTTATGTTATGAAGTTACCTTAAACAGGGTCAAAAACAAATAAACTTTGCATCACATGCGACCAAATCCTAATAGCCCAATTTTGATTTTGTAGAAAAACACACATTTAATATGGCGCTATTTTAAAGAAAATGTATCTGAAATAAAGCCTTGTCAAAACTGAGAAGTTTTTTGTAGGTTGCGTTGAGTCTTATTTTGCAAAATACAAAATACATAATTAGGTCAAAAATCAAAGTTATCTTATGCCGCTGAAATTTTGCATGTGGACTAGAAACTGCATTTAAAAAAACTTTTTCTAATAATTTTTTTCGATATTTTCATAGTTTATTTGTTTTTGACCCTGTATAAGGTAACTTTATAAAATAAATATTTTTGAACACGTAGTTCGTGTCTGAAAGTAATACACCTTAATATTAAGAAAAAAAAAAGGAACACCATGTCATCAGTCACCCCACTTTTAAATTATTTTTTGGAAAAAATTAAAATTTGACAGATAATGCGAATCATGTGACTATTATTTTTTTTGCTGAATTTTCATCTCAATCGAAGCAGAACTTGATGCCAAAGTAAAATTTTAAATAAAGCTATTAATAAAAAAAAAATCCCATATGATGCGGACTTTACTGGTGACACTGTATATCTAAATTATGTTCAAAGTTTTAAAGCGCAGTCATTCTGTCGTTTATCTTCCGCCGATAAATTTGAAATAGAAATACTTATTCTCCACGACCATTACTGAATGCAATAATTCCAAAATCATTTTTGATAATAGAATGTAAAAATTCTCGCTTTTGAGTTGGAATATTTATTCTGAAACACTTGCTTCTTATGCGTTTTGCGTGTATTTTCATTCCATAACAAGATACGGAATGAATATTCTGTAATTGATATAAACGACATAGGTTGCCATGAATTTCGAAACTGTCAGTGTCAGATAAAAATGGCCGCGTTGTAATAATTATTTTCAGACAAATTTTAGTGCAAGTCAAAAAATGAGTGAAAAATCGGATGAATCAGATATGGAACTGGATGGTCGTGGAAAAAATATAGTCTGCTACTCGGTTAGAATGAAAAGTCGATACTCGTGGTTCCTCACGCTCGCTACGCTCGCGTTCGGAATCTTCCACTCGGATCGAATTTTCATTCCAACCTCGTTCTCGTTACAGAATCTACTATTCTAAATTTAAATGTAATCCGAATCCTGTCTATGAGAAAACTTTAAACAGACAGAGAGAAACCCGAAATTTATAATAAACATACGTAGATTTGTAGTTGTAAAATACAAAATGATCTCTTTTGCTTCCGCTGACGTTTTGAATTTTTTTTAATTTCCCATTTTAATGCTGCTCAATTACCTATTAACCTATTAATACCACTGGATACAAACCCTATATTTCTGTGTGCCACTGGAATGTGTGAAATTAGTGAATGGTAATGGACTTCATTTAGGAAAATAATAATGTATTATTGGAGAAATTTTTAAGATGAAAACAATATGGCTATAAGTGATTGTATTTCACGAATAGCTCTTACATTTCTATTCTCAAGATGTTTTGAATAAATTTGGAATAACTCTGTAATTAATAATTATAATAAACAGCGAGAAAAGATTTTTAACGATAATAGAAACAAACATAATATGAGCTTCGGTGTGTTGTAAGCGGTTCTAATCTATACATAAAATTTTAATTGCTACGTCTAATTGTTCTTGAATAGAAGTGAAATAATTTCATATTCGGGTAAAATCTTGCTGAAGCTAATCATTAGCAATTAACATATAAGAGTTTCTTCCATATATAATACGGATATAGGTCCGCTTTTTGGAGAAAACAAAAAAATTCGAAAAAGGAAAACATGTCCTAAAAATATATCCTACCGAATTACTATTCCCTGAATCAGGCTTCCTTAACATACGACAATTATTATATTGTATAATAGCTATTCAATTCTCCCTTCAACGAAAATTTTTTAAATCTCTTCTGCGTCACCCAGTTTAAACCAGGGCTGTTACCAATTTAAATTATTGTACTTCCATTCGGTATTTTTCCTTTACACAAGGTAATATTTACCAATACCTATTTTACTTTTAAATCTCAGCAATAGATTATTAAATAAATCAAATACAAACAAAATAAAAGATTTGGTAAAACACAATTACAAAAAGTATAATGAGTATAATAATCTGGTTTCGATAAGCCAGTAAAGTAGACTTCCGATTATCCGAAACCCGATTATGCGAACTCCGCATTATCCGAAAGGACCCATGAACCGGATTATCCGAAATGATTCTTGCTATTTTTCCGCATTATCCGAAATTTTTAAGAAATGTTTTGTTGGTTTTGTTGTTGCGGCCAGAAATCGACAGACTTTAAAATTAAAACAAGTACCGATTACCTCTTTCTTGAATTCATGAATATGAATACATACTTATGTACATACATAAGTACTAGAATTTATTATGTATGTATGTACATCTATAAAAGTACATAGATATAGTTACTTTTCCTAGAGTTAATGATTTTCCTCAATCTCCGCATTATCCGAAATTTCGATTATCCGAAATCGGTCCGGTCCACATCATTTCGGATAATCGGGAGTCTACTGTATTACTGAACTAAGTTTTTATAAATTATAGACAATTTCTTTATCGGAGTATGTGCTAACTAGGGGTACACAAATTTCCTAAATTCATTGTCTTTCTAGTTAACCCTATTATTTTATTGTAGTATTTGGTTAATATTTTATTGTTATATTAGGTATGTAATTTGTTTACTGCTAAATAAATAAATAAATAATAGTGAAGGACTTAAAGTGAATATTTATTCCAAGGGTAAGTGCAGGCTACTATCGAATAAAACTCCAAATCAACTAATCTAAGCATCTGGTTTAACTACCATTAGCGTTAAGTCAACAAACATTTAACAGTACCCAAACAGTTTTTTATGTTTTGTTCATTGTCCTCTCAATAAAGCATCATTAAATTATTACGTTGTTTCACGTAGGTGGGACTTAAAAAACTTGTTTCATTTGTTAATTCATGCAGCACACGCTTCTATGATTAGGCTTCTGAGTTGCAATGCAGTCATGTTAAATCCATATAACGTTGAATAACAAATTTTAGAGGTGACAGAAGCTTATAAATAATGTATACCTATTTACTTAGGTAATAAATAAAGGCGGGGTATTCTGTCAACTACTGTGATAAATTTAGTGTAAAAGATATGTTTTAATTATATAACCTTTCAGCTCCCAATAACAATTTTGATAAGTTCACGTTTAGAGGTGTAATGAAAACAAACTGTCATACTCCTCACTTGCGATCAATTTGATTTAAGGTGGGAGTATCAACATGCTTGCCAACCTATAACCTATTTCGCGTATATTTATTTATGTTTTCTAGCTTTTACACAAAATTTAAATAAAATCATTATCGTCTTCATATTTTATAGGTAATAATTGACATATTAAATAAATATCAAGGAATTTCATTAAATATTTTAGGAGAATTGTATAGCGAAAAATATCGGGTAAGATTTTTTTTAACATTATTATGTCATTCTTCTTTCACTATACAATTCTCCCAAAATTAACAATGAAATAAATTCATATTTTTGTAATAATATGTCAGATATTACCTAAATATTGTACCGACGATATTGATTTTATTTAAATGTTAGTTAATCAAATAATAAACTAAAAAAAGCAACGCGAAATAGGTTAGGCCCTATAGGTTGGCAATATGGCAATAGATGAAATGACGTTGAGAATTCCACCTTAACTGGCGAATTACATCAAGTAATAAACTCATGAAAAAACTGAAATGTATGAAATGTAATCTGTACAGGCCCGCCATGTATGGCAACCAACTAAAAATACGTAGAGTGCTCGAGTGGAGACTGCGTTATAAACTGTGGTGACTGGGGCTCTGATTAGTTAGCCGATGCACGTCGTGCCTATATTTCTGTTGCCGTTGCGTCGCGTGCTTTTTTGGCGCGTGCATATAAATAGGGCGCCGGTGCCGACGAGCTTAGTGTCTTCACGATGTTTTAGAACATTTTTTATTTTTATGATGAGAGTTTGTGACAAAACAACTTGTTTTAGTTAGCGCAGTCTAGAAGAAAAGGGCGATATAAAGAACATTGGACGTCCAACGCTAGTCAGTGTTGTATATAGTTCAGGTGCAAAAAATATATATATGTATTATTTTTTTTTTAAGTTTTCATGGGCCAATATCGGTTTTTTTAAACGAGACAAAGAATATTTTCGCTTTCGGCGATTTGTATAAGGCGCTTGTTATCTGTCCGTGCTTACGATCTGTTTTAATGAAAATTTGATACCTGTCATTTTTAGGCAATCAGGCACTTGCGTTTTGACTACAACAAACAAATTTCGGAAATCTTCCTACCTGTAAAATTAATAAGTAGTGTAAATTTCCCTGACGATTTTCACAAACATTTTCCTAACGTTGCTTTCATTGCTGGGGAATTTTATCATTGCCCGAAAAGAACCGTGGCTGTGTTCAGGGAAACAGGTTCTATACAACATAAAAAAGGAGCAGGAAGACCATCTGTAAGAACAGAAGAACTTGTTGCAAACGTTCGTGAAATAATGCAAAATTATATAGCCAACAAATTGTATACGCCTGTCCCAAGAAGTGGGAAGATCTTATGGAACATGCAGGACTATTCTTAAGAAGCAGCTGAATTTATTTCCTTATAAAGTGCAAGAAATACAAGCCGCAGCTTTTAAAAGACGCAGGAATTACTCTCAATGGTTTATCCAAAATTTATTGGAAAGAAATGATTTATTAGACCTGACATTTTTTTCCGGATGAAGCCTGGTTCCACCTCTCCGGTTATGTGTGTAAATTCTCAAAATACACACACAAATTATTTTTCTTTTTCTTTCTGTATATTATTACTTTGTTGATTTTGTAAACAACAAAAATAAATTTGTAAATTCTCATGTCATAATATGAATTTGACAAAATTTTAACCTAGATTTGGTTAGATATATCGTCCCCATATCATTGTGATCTAAACCAAGCCCTACGTTTTTTAATCCAAGCCCTCTTTGATGCAAATAATTTTTGCTCGCATGGTACATAGAATATATATATGAAAAAAAGTTTATATTTACATAGGTCCGCAAAGGCGGATGGAGCTACAGACCTTTAAAGATGGTGTTATCGCATTTGTTTTTAAAATTTAATAGTAGCCGAGATACAATACAAAAATGAACTTTTAAGTGTACGTTACTGTTATTCCAGGTCACTTTTTGAAATTATCAGGTGATCCATGTTGCTACCAGTGGCGTGGTAACAAGAGGGTGAAAGGTTATTTAAGATTATGCTTCTTCATGACGCGGAATGTCATGAACTTTCTGCGCTCTAGTTATTACAACAAGAATAATTTTCTTTTATTATTAAGGAGAAAATAAGAATTTTTTATTTTCTTTTTAATAGTCTAGTTTTCTTAATTACAATTTTTTTATGGGCTTGGTGGAAATAAATCGTTTTGTAACCTAATTCGTCTTATAACACAGTACAGTGATTTTAATCTTCTACTAAATACACATCAAATTTCAATTTTAATTAAAATTCTTTAATTAGATTCTAATTTCTACCTGTATTGGTATTAACTGTTCGAAGAATGGCAAAGTTTCTCTTTATTTTTTTAAATTTAGATTTAGACAGATATCCATAAAGACTTGGTAAAAGTAAATAAAAGTTTTATCAATCGACATCTTTCTATCATTGTTTTAATTATATATTAAAATAAATCTAGATATGTTTTAAGCCTCCCACAATGTGACTAACCTAATTCCTATGATTGACTGATGACTTTCTCCTAGTATTGTTTATTATTGTTATTGGTTTTAAAATACGTATTTAATTTAAAATTTGAATTAAAACTCATTTCGTTTACTCGGGATTATTTTAAACTTGACCTATAGAACACTGTTGGATCTATCGATTTTTTTCAGCTCCGACACAAAAATAATTAGTATTTTTCTATTTTAAGAGCAAACACTAGTGAAGCCTTCGCCATTTCGTCTTTTGTTCAATATTTCGTTACTTCTTTGTTTAATCCAAAAATCCTACAAATCCCCCTCTTAAGAGTATAATTACCTGCAGTTTTGCATTACAAAAAGTTGGATTTATAAATTAATGAGCAGAAAAAGAAATATGCGCCAATTTCACCAAATTTTATTTTATGATTTTATTAATAAATCAATTAATTTTTTTAACTTAAAACTGTTGGTGGCGGTTTTAGACGTCTGCTTAGGGGGGGAGTGGAAGGGGACAAAAATGAAAAAGTTACAGCATTGCACAGGCGCGGGATGGAAGTATAACAAAAAATAAAACCAAAGAAAAGCCAATGAGGTGAACAAGTATCAAAACACCATAAAAGTGGGTACTCAACTGAGCATCACAAAATTTCGTCCCTTGCAAACTGAGCAAAATATATAGGGGAAGGAGGGGCACAGTGTTACACGGGGTACAGTATTATATTCGGAATTTTAAACCTACGCGAACTTACACGGCGCTGGAATAATTGCCACTTCCAGTTAAGACTATTATCTTCAATTATCCGAACGCGTGGTGAAATGTGAATTGCTTATACCACCCGAGTAAGTTTTTTATATTTTTTTAGTCAAAAAGTAAATTTTTTATACAGTTTTACAATTGTCTTGTGTTTCTTGACAATAATATATCGTAAACTTTATGATATCATGTTTATGGAACATGCTTGTAGACTAGCATGCCATGTAAAACATAACCTAAAAAAATTTTGTTTCCTAAAAACTAGTATATTTTTGGTAAAAATGCGATTGGGGCACAGAGTTACACTATACTGGGCTCGATACTGGGGGAACGGTGAAATGTTAATTTTTCCTGTTGAGATAATTATTTCTTTATAAAAAAACCTATGTATTTAGGGCAACAGACGCTCCGAAAATCGGTTGTTTAACATCACCAAACCAATGCAAAATTAAATTGTTATTTTAATTTGACAAATAAAAAAATTATTAATCGAAATGTTTTTTGTGTAACTCTGTGCCCCACCTTCCCCTACTTGTCAACGTATAAAAGTATTTTGCTGCTTCTTGGAGAAACCTGGTTCTCAATCAAATCAGATACCTTTAATAGTGAAATTTAAAGAAAAAAAAAAACATTTTTCGATATCTGCTTATTAAGAAGAAGTGTGAAATAAAATCTAGACTTTAAAAATTGGAGGCGAAGAACAACAAATGCTTGTTCTTTTCCGCACAGTTTCCATCATGGTTGTTAAGATATTTTTCCTGGTTTCACTAGCCGTTGCTATTTAAATAAAAACATAAAATTGCTTATTTTCTTCTAGATATTTCATAAAGCAGTAGATAATATGAAATATCGCTATGTATGGTTTTTAATTAAACTAAGTATAACTTTAATTTGTGAAATAAGATTTAGTAATTGCAAATAACGGTGGGTTAACTTCTACTAATTATTATCGGCCTTATGTCATTATCGATCGAAATGGAGCCAAAAACTCCATTAAAATATAGAAATTAATAATAATTTATGAATAGAGGTAAATTAAAATGTTTTTTAAAACATTTCTTGAAGTAGGTAGTTAAATACTGTTAGGTAAGTAAGGTTTATAGTCCTGCAGAGTTCCTTATTGACTATGACTATAGCTTGTCCATTTTTTCTTGAGAAAAATGATAGAATAGCTATTTACCTAACAAGTACGGAAAATGAATTTTTCCGCACGAGTCTGCCGTTCACCGAACGACGGGTAGCGGAGTTCGGTGAAGCAGGGAAAACATTTTTCGCACGTGTCAGGTACAATAGTTTTCCTACAGACGTGTGGAAATAAGTCTTAACACATATTTCAAAGAAATTTAATAATTTTTAATTAACTATAACAATCACATACATATGTAACAGTAACTAATTCTGAGAAAAAAAGTAATAACTAAGTACAAGTTATAATTGATATATTATTGATTTTGACATAATCGTGTCGAAAATTTTTCCGCACTAGTGTGGAAAAACCAATTTTCCGCACGGATTTTTGACATAATCGTGCCGAAAAATTTTTCCGCACTAGTGTGGGAAAACCAATTTTCCGCACGGATATCAATGCGGAAAATTAATTTTTCCACACGTCTGTAGGAAAACCCATTTTACACATGGCACATTTACGCGCCCCTTTTTGACATTAAGAAAGGTAAAGACGTTTCAAAAAGTGACAAATTTATCAGATAATAAATGATAAATTTCCTAAGGTTACGTTACACAGAGGAATAAAAGGTAAAAAATGCACTGAGAAAAATTATCTAATACAACAGTTTGGGGGGGGGGGGGGGGTTCGTAGCGATCAACAATCGCCGCGCGCCGTAGAATTAGTTTCAACGTATTTGTTACGCACGTCACATCGTTGTTCGGAGTCTTCTAGCTGTCCTGTCTGAAATTGAATTTTATTGATCGTACCAATACCTGTTTCAATTAGGTTATTTTTACTTTGTATTTAAGTTTTTTTAAACTTTGCATGTCAGATAAAGCAATAGAAGATTCCTATTTCGCACAACCCATCATTAGTATTGAACTTTATAAGCTATATGGACGAATTTTACCATCTCAGGAAACCATGTTGCCTAATAGATAATCATATGTAAATGTAATGCATTACAAACATCAACTTGCCTAGGTTTTAAAAACGACAGTGTTCCTTTTTTTGTCTATAAATATATTGCTCTTTATCGGTCAAATACAAAATGCCGATTGATACAAGGATGGAGACAAATCTAATTCCCCCAATGTGACCTGTAATTCAAAGAAATGGGAAATTACCCAAATATGTCGTAGTGTAATTTGATCAGTGAATAAACCAATGGGGTGAATATTGTTCACTCGTTTATTCTGTCATCTTTCTAAAGATAAAATGGACAGGCCATAGTAAGCTAGAAATATCAAACTGCAGCTAAGTTTTGCAAAAAATATAATTATTACTTACGCTCCCAAAACAGTGTAATATTCCAGAGTAAAGTGGTAGTAGCATATCCTAGGAGGCTCTCCCTCCCTACATGCTCGTGCACATTCGTCTGGTGCAGAAAGACTGGGGTTTCTTCTTAGCTCTGCGGTTGGCGATGTCCTTAAAAAGGAAAACAACTATTTTTATTAGGAGATACAACAACATTTAATTTGAAGAAATAGTCCATGCTTAAAGTGGAGTTGAAAGTAGGTATGGGAGAGAAAGAAAAAAGTCAAAGTCTTTCTCCACAAAGTTTACTAGAATAGGAATATTCAATAAGGGTATCTACATGTTTCGAACGTAGAAACGTTCATCATCAGGAGACAGAAAAATATTTATATAGGGCTGATGGTTTTAGCAAAAGAGAAAATGGTGAAGGACCTTAATGGAGCTTTCATGGAATTAAAAAATGATGTGTAAAAGAGACATAATATGGAGAAATTAATAAAAGTAAAAGTTGAAACATACTCAGTATGTGAGAAGTCAGTAAATGGGGTCTAAATCAACCAAATAAACTGGGGAAGAAGAAAAAATCTTTCTAAAAGAAAGTGTCAAGGATTATTTAAATTTTTAAAACCATTGTTAGGTTTTTGTCAAAAAGACATTGAGAGGATAAAATTGGTAGTAATTATCACAGTAACAATGAAAATTACATTCAGCAGAGTGTCTTGTGGGGTACTGAGGTTTACCATCTATCCAACGATTTTTGACATAGATACTAACCTAAAATCCTCGTGCTTGTGTTTCACGCCTCCTCCTCCTCCTCCTCCAACAGCTCCGGCCCTAAAATTTATGGGCCCTCCGCCTCGAGAGGGGTGCGTCTGCAGCACTTGCTGTTGAGACGTGAAGAAGTCTGATCCTGCGTCTACACCATCCCAACTGTTCCACGATGCTTGTGCCTGTTGATCTGAAATTAAGAGACAAATCTATTAATTATGGAAAATTATAATATATTAAATTATAATCGACTTATTCTCTGTTTTAAATTGGCTAGTAAAATAAAAATAATGTGAAAACTTTACGGCCTTTCAAAAGATGCAGAAATTTAATTTAAACCAATATCAACAAGGATAAAAGTTCATTTGTCAAAATGGCCTCAAGAATGTCATATATTATAGATCGAGACATGATTTCTAGTATTAAGTTTCTATAATGTTTCGTATAATATGTAGCTATAAATATATTGTCGAAACAGAAACACCGTTTCGATAATGTAAGGTAAGTCGGGGCACGTGCGCATTCGGGGCAAGTGCCTATTTTTATTGTCAACTCTGACTTTTGCAAATAAAAAAAAAAGTAAATTAAAATTACATTCTACAATACGTTCCTAATATAAAAACGCAATTTGGCAACACTGACTTAAAATTTGTGTCAAATGTAAAACGTCAAATTTTATGCATCTTCTGTAACTGGAAAGACGAGTTGGTGGTAAAAATCTGAAAACCTTGTAAGTACCACATTTACATGCAATTTACTGTCGCAATGTATATTTTTGTATAATTTAGTTAATGTTTACAATTAAAGTAGGGGGCGCACTTGCCCCGGTGAAATTATAGGAAGGGGCAACTGCGCCTCACACAGAACGCACTTGCCCCATATCAGAAGATCAGTACCACAAAGTGAAACAGAAGAAGAAATAGAATATAAAGAAGATGACGAAGAAACTTTGGAACAGATCAGAGAAAATATGGAGATGGAAGCAGCTGAGTAGCAGACTTAGCTCAAGATTTAGACAGAAAGCAAGTTAAAGATTGGATACTAGTAAAATTTCCAGAAAAAAGAAACATAAAACACTATGTTGGGCAAATCATGGAAATAAACTCCCGAGAATGTACAGCAGTAACAGTGTTCCTGAGAAAATCGGATTTAAAAAAAAAAATCAGTTTTCCACTATCCTCCAGTTGAAGATGTGTCATTGATACATGAAGGTGATATTGTTGTTATATTGCCGAAGCCCTCTATTGGCAGGAGAGGTGAATTTGAATTTCCAGTTAGTTTTAATAATTATTTTATTCAGTAATTAAGACAATTTTTTAGTTAGGTACCTATGTCGGCACTAATTGGATTCATTTAACTTGTCAAATAGTTTTAACTTTTAATAAAGGGATTGAGAAAGAAATAAAACAGTATTGTTTGCCACACATTCGGGTTGATATCTCTTGAATGAAGGAAAATAATATAAATCTGTAAACGGCATTAGAAAGTGTCGACTATAACCTAAACGCACTTGCCCCATATTTAAATGAATAAAATTGAATTGTACCAATATCAGGAAGTAACGCACTTGCCCCGTTTGGTGGGGCAAGTGCGCCTACTGTCATCGCAAAAAATTAATTAGTGTCATCTTGTCAATATGGCATTTCAAATACAAATTTTCATATTTATTTAAAGTCACTACAAACATGAATGTGGTAAAAATTATTAAAACGTTTAATGCAAACTTTACTAATTTTTAAACAGATAGGTATTTGAACTTTAATAAACTTCTGCACATAATTATCGTTAAAAGAGCATTTTTTAGTCAAATTTGATACCGTGTAATTCCTGATATACTGAACGCATTTCAAAAAGCTAGTCACATTTCGAAAGGTATTTTCATCCTCTATTGAATCATTCGTAACAACTTCTTAGATTTTGACCGGGGGCTATAATATAGGGTAAAACAAAATTTCGTGCATTTTGAAAAAAAATTCACTTGCTCCCCATTTTGCAGGAAGATCATGCTGATATTTTTTGAACCTAACATTTCATAGATATTGATCATACCTCGGGACCTTTTTGGGATTTTGCGAATATCTACTGTCGTTAATTTTTTTTTTAATTTTATGTTTCTACACCAATTTGCTCGATTTTGTAAGGTGCATCATTTATGAAGTTATCTTTGCTAACTTCTATCCCTATCCTCCTCAAATAAAAAACTCACCCTGCGAATATATACCTACAATAGTTTTATTTAGGAACTTAAATCAAGAATAAAATCAGTTCTTTGTTCATTATAATGATTCATGTAAAAAAAAAATGTGGAACAAAATATTCGGCGGATGAACATTTAAAACCTTGTTGGACCGCCTCTATTTAGAAGAACGTCCCTTACTCTCTCGGGCATAGAATCCACTAAGACTGTAATCATGTTTTGCGGAATAGCTTCCCATTCACGCAACATCGCATTCACCAATTCTTAGAAATTTTGAAATTCATTCCCTTCCCGATTCATACGTAACTTAAGGTTACTCCACACATGCTCTATCTATAGGATTCATATCAGGCGACCTAGCAGGCCAAATCATACGTGTGATATTGTTTTCCCTAAAAAAGTCGTTCACGATTCTTGCTCTATGAGGGCGAGCATTGTCGACTAAAATAAAGTCGCCCCCAAAATTATCTGCAAAGGGCAAAACAATATCTCTCAAACATCTTTCTCTATACGTCGCGGGATAGAAGTTAGCAAAGATAACGATTAATGATGCACTTTACAAAATCGAGCAAATTGGTGTAGAAACATAAAATTAAAAAAAAAATTAATTTTTCGAAAAAATTGTTATTTTTCGAAAACGACAGTAGATATTCGCAAAATCCCAAAAAGGTCCCGAGGTATGATCAATATCTATGAAATGTTAGGTTCAAAAAATATCAGCAATGTCTTCCTGCAAAATGGGGAGCAAGCGACATTTTTTTCAAAATGCACGACATTTGTTTTACCCTATATTATAGCCCCCGGTCAAAATCTAAGAAGTTGTTACGAATGATTCAATAGAGGATGAAAATACCTTTCGAACCAGCTTTTTGAAATGCGTTCAGTATATCAGAAATTACACGGTATCAAATTTGACTAAAAAATGATCTTTTAACGATAATTATGTGTAGCAGTTTAGTTGAATGTTTTATTTGGTGGGTCTAGAGGCAATGGTTGCCCACGGAGTGGGTGATTCCCCTATATAAAATAAACATATTAATTTTACGATTTGTAATGAACATGATTTATTGCTGTCCGTTAGCTAATATAGAAAAAAACTGTATCTAGGTATATCATTACGTGAATGTACCATGTTTAAATTTTAATATACATGTAATGGTATATAGTAAGATCGCTGAAGTAGAAAGATATATATCATGAAAAGTAGTCATTTAAACTCGCGAAGGCAAATGAGCGTTGAGTGATAGTAAGTAATGCGGTTTTCCTATTTGCTTTTACATTTAAAACAAAGAAAATAACACGGCGTTGATTAATATTCTAGGTCTATTTCTATTTCTATATCTACACGGTATAATGCGGGTTATAGTATACAAAAGTTGTTTGTTCAGTCAACCTGATAATATTTACCGGGCACACCTTCTGTAAAATTTTTGTTTATTATATCTCTCTCATGCATGAATTATCGTGATAATGTTACAAATTAAATTTTTTAAAATTCTTTGTTTAAATATTTTTAACTTATACTTCAAAATATAATTTTTGGATATTAAAAGTAAGATAGATCTTTTTTGAGTATTCAAGACACAAAACGGCTTCGCTGGACTTCTAAAAATACGTGTCTGTCTACAGGCCCGGTTCTAGACCTCCTGGCGCCCCCGGGCAAGGGTCTTATTTAGCGCCCTCGAAATTTTTATTTCATATTTTTTTCCTGAATATATAATAATATATACAGGGTGTTCATTTGAAAACTTCCCACCTCGATTTTCTTGCTTTAAAATGAAAATGTGGAAAATCGCTTGGACCCGTCGATTTTTATTTCGAAGGAGACATCTGTTGCGTATATTGTCAATCTTGTTACTTCAAGCCCCTAGGAGGGATGGGGGTAAGATCTAAATCTTAAATGGATACCCCTATTTTATATAATTTTTTTGGATTCTGCATAAAATTCTGAACATTATTTGATAAAAGCATTATTAGTCTATACTTAACAGTTTTCGAGATATTGACTCTTGAAAAATTACATTGTTGAACTTTGACAGCGTCTAGCTTTCTAACTGTACGTCTTAGAGCAAAACGGCCCACATGTCCCTATCTTCAATTTTTATTATCTTTCCAATAGTGTCAACTTTCGGTCAAACCGGAAGTACTATATTTCTTACATCCGGTTTAACCGAAAGTTTGCACTATTGGAAAGATAATAAAAATCGAAGATAGGGACATGTAAGCCGTTTTGCTCTAAGACGTACAGTTAGAAAGCTAGACGCTGTCAAAGTTCAAAAATGTAATTTTTCAAGAGTAAATATCTCGGAAACTGTATAGACTAATAATGCTTTTATTAAAAAATGTTCAGAATTTTATGCAGAATCCAAAAAAATTATATAAAATAGGGGTATCCATTTAAGATTTAGATCTTACCCCCCCTCCCTCCTAGGGGCTTAAAGAAACAAGATTGACAATATACGCAAAAGATGTCGAAATAAAAATCGAGGGGTCCGAGCGATTTTCCACATTTTCATTTTAAAGCAGGAAAATAGAGGTGGGAAGTTTTCAAATGAATGTATACTTATACCATCAAAAATATTTAATTTTTTTGACGTGATATTTTAAGAAGGAGATGCTCTCTGTGCACTCTGCAGTGACTAATTTGCAAATAATTTGCTCCCTTCAATGTTTTAATTTTAGAAAAAAACAAGTCGACACGAGTCTATCCAACTGAGCCTGCTGTTTCTTTTTTAGGCGCCGCGCCGCGCTCACCGCGTCGCGCTAAGGGCGGACTATAAATATCGAGGTTTAAAGATCATCGATGTTCCATTTTCGATGTTTTTTTGGCCCCTATTAAATGGGTTAAAGGCACCCGCTTTGTTTCAGAATTTATAAAAAATACTTGGGCGCCCTTATCTTTTAAATTGTATATTATACATCGAAGGTTATAAAGACGCTTATTTGTTTTACCTTTGGCAATATTTTGCGCCCTTGGACTTTGCTCCCCCGGCGTCTGCCCGGGTTGCCCGGGCGCTGGAACAGGGCCTGTCTGTCTATAGTTTATCTGTCTCCTTTTTGTAAAAATTGTGTATAGTATGTAGTAAATTAATAAAGTGCAACTTATAGTTTAAACTGGATAATTAACAAACTGGGACGTTTCCAACGACGGCGTATCCAGCTCATGCGCCTGGGGGGGGGGGGGGTAATCGATCGGCTAGGATCAGGCACGTAGCCAGGATTTCTTCTCGGGGAGGTCCATCTGGATCGCGCCAACGGCGCAAAAAAAAAATGCGCCGCAGGCGAAAGTTTGTTGGGTGAGTTGTTTGGTGGTTATCTACCTTAAAATTTCCGATCAGGTAATTTTTATAGAAAAAAAAAAATGATTAAAAGCAATTCCTAGAGATAACTGGACACCATCAACATTTGCGGAGACGATTATCATTTATCAAATGGTTCTCTGTATCAAACATTTCGACAAAACCCATAAACGTTATAAAAAAAGTTCATTTTTCTTTTGGTTCTTTTTTTTTGTTGGTTTTTGGCAACGTGTCCCTATTTTTTCCTATCCGGCTTGCAATATCGGTAATAAAGATAGCTTTTACTCAAGTGATACTAACTGGATTCTTTTTAAAGTTTATCGCAAATCCTAATCAAAAATCTTAAGATTTTGCGAGATTTCTCATTCTCACATATTTTTTCTCGTTTCATGAGTTTCTCGCAGAAAAAACTCTCGTCTCGTCTCGCGAGAATGAGACGAGATGAGAGAGTGAAACACTACGTCATTATACACAGTTTAGATTTTTACATTTTCACTTACTTATGTTATAAGTTTTACAAATCTTTCGGGGTTAGAACCCCTCCCCCCTACTGTCTCTTCGATTTATACCCAATATTTTGCCCTCTTCCCCCCTCGAAACAAATCCTGGGCGTGCCACTGACAATCTTATCATTTTATATTATATTATATTTAAAAATATCTTTTCCTTATGTGTATTATACCAATATCATGTAATCGGCTTTACTGTTAATGCTAATTCCTATTCGCGCGTATAAGTATAAGATATATGCATAATTTGAGGTTAGGTCTAGTTACATATACCTACTTGTAGAATATAGAAAGTTTTAACCACTAAATTAAAGAAACGAATAACTATAATAACCTAGACTTAAATAAAATAAATTCGTAGAAATAAAATGTGTCGGATTACGTAAGGTTTATACAATAAAATTATATCTTATTGATATCACAGGAAATTAAAGAGTTTACTAGGCAGCAGCTACTGAGTTGAAATTGGTATGGTTAGAAATAATTACATTGTTTAGGAGAATCAAATTCATATTATGACATGATATGCCAAACTAATGAGTAATAAAATAAGAAAACAAATACAAATTTATTTTTGTTGTTTACAAAATTAACAAAGTAAGAATATACTTTCAGAAAGAAAAAGAAAAATAATTACATAAATTGTTGAAATTGGCCACCTTAACCACCACTTCTTAAGAATAGTCCTGCATGTTCCATAAGACCTTCTTCTTGGGACAGGCGTCTGATAGAATTTGTTGTGGTATTTTGCATTATTTCACGAACGTTTGCAACAAGTTCTTCTGTTCTTACAGATGGTATTCCTGCTTCTTTTTTGTGTTGTATAGAATCTGTTTCCCTAAACACAGCCACGGTTCTTTTCAGGCAATGATAAAAATCCCCAGCAATAAAAGCAACGTTCAGGAAAATGTTCGTGAAAATCGTCCATGCACAAACCCGGATTGTATTACCACTCACCATTTACTCTAACCCCGTTTTGAAAATACGCTTCAACCATGAATGTTTTGTGCAGTTGCGTAAAGCCCATTGTATGAATTGTTCAAGAAATTGGAAAAATTAGCGATGAATTAAATTACTTGTAACGACTGTCAAAGATGACGGAATAACTGATTGATTGTTAATTCAGGTAGTTACTGACACCCAACAGGTATTAAGCTCTACGGCTAAGCATTACGTCCTTAGATGCAAGACCCTCTTTGATGCAAATAATTTAAAAAATTAAATAGTGTGGGTGATAAAGTTAGGTCCACCAGATTGTGGTAATAAAGTTCGGGTTGCCATCTCCAAATTTTAGAAACCAAGATTAGAAGGGACATCTTATAATGAAAAACAGGATGCCGGCGCCGTATACAGTACAAGAGCAATAATATTACGCAATTTAAACAGGGTCAATGAAAGTAAACAATATATTTCAACTGAACTATTATTAAAATAACATGAAAAAACATTCCTGCAGTAAAAACTGCAAAAATTATAGAATTATTGTTAAATTACCGGTTTGTAGAGATGAAACTTCTCTTTAAAAAAAAATAGTTTTTTAGTGAAGACAAACATCATTTTGGTTAACTCACCTATATCAAATCAATAAAGTGCCTAGTTAAACCATTTACTTATCGTTATATACAGGATGTCTCATTACTAATGGGCAAATACAGCAACAGGAGATAGTTGACTTAAAAATATGTCATTTAGGTATGAACGCACGAGTAATTTTCAATAAATATGATTCGTTAAGAAAGATGTTTAAACATCTCAAAAATTAATTGAAATATCGAGATTAATGAAGTACAACTTTTTACGTATAAAAGATCCCTCTTTCATAATTTGTAATATTTGGTAAAGCGGTCAGAAATGTGAGAGATAAAAAATATATGCGAAAGTTATCAGCATAGCGTTCTTTACGAGGTATCTTAAACTCATTATGGAATCCTAGAAACTACACCAAATTTGATTCATATCCGTTTAACATCAAATCATCGCCAATTTTATAGTAAAAGTAAATGTTTCCTTGGATCACCCTGTATCTTTTTAACCCTATAAGATATATAATGACATATTTTCACGTCCACTATCTCCGGTTGCTGTATAGCCCCTTAGGTACGAGATACTCTATATATAAATATATAACCATATTATATAAAACTCCCACAAAAGTAACAATACCAAAAGGGTTCCCAATATAGTGTTTTAATTAGATGTGCACCACAAAGCTTTCACCTCGCAAAAAATGAATTACTTTTTTCCTTGTATAATAAATATACCTAAAAAAACCTATTTTTGCTTTAGTTTAATGTTTTCACATACTTATTTTGGTAGGTACGGATCTGTCAATATTTTATTTTATAAATAATATAATTTAGTATCTACGCCATATCTTTGAAAAATATTAATACTCCCTTACAAAATTTAATAAATGGCGAAGGCGATGGCAAAAGAACTTATGTTTCTGTAGCCAACCGCTTAACGTAAAATATACCAGACATCAACAGGGTGCCATTAATGACAGAGCTGGATTTGTTTTAGAGTTAACGATATAAATAAATTCTGGTACAATGGTATAATTTTAAAATATTATAAAATTGCTGATTTGTTGGGGTTTGGTAATTATTATTCTCGTTCAGTTTTCCTAACGCATATCTACCTAATATCTTAAGAATGTGCTTTCCTCATCACTCTAGTTTGGCCAATTACCTTATTGTTAAAACATTTTCAAATGTAATATTATGATGACAAAATGATATGTTTTAACTCTATGTTTAACTCAGTTCAGCATCACTTTCGTTTAACACGAATAACGAGTAGTCTTATTTTCTACTTTCTAATCTGCAATTAATACCAAAGTGACCAGCCTAAAGAAAAAAATTTAACATATTTTTGACCATATGACATGCGATTTTTAAATCGTTTCACTTTCGCTTAAAGTGATGTTATCTGTTTACATTTTAAAGAGTCAAGACCACGATTGGTTACAATTGGGTTTGTTGATTGATTAAGACATCATACATAGCCACTGGTATGAAAGGTTGTTTAGCAATTTTTATTACTGGTAGTGGAGTGATATAATTATTAATTTTTGCACCCATCGGCATCACTAATATCTGATGATCCAAAAAAAAAATCGGGATGACAGTTTGTTTAAATAACTACGGTAATTAAATGGATCGGACGACATAAAAGGAAAAATCTTCTTCTAACTTCATGATTTCGGTACCCCAACAGATTGTTAGCGCTGCCTAGCAATGGGCCATCCTAAATTAGAACCTATTGAAAACACATCTCAATTATAAATATCTTCCTAGAGGGTTACAAACCCTTCCTAGAGACAATTAAAAAGGCGCCGCGAAAGCAGAAAGTTTAAAAACATTAGATCAAAACCTTATTACGTCATCCCACTATCCTCGCAATTCTTTTATTCGTCAGCCTCGACGGATTATATTGCTATCTTTGTTTTGATAAACTAATTAGACAAGAACAGCTTAAAAATAGAAAACAACCCGCGAGATATTCAGGTAGATGCGGCGTTCGACATTCAGCTGAATAACTCGGTGCCATGGGTCGAGGCAGATAATAATAATAATAATAATAATAATAAACTGTCTTTATTGGTTGATATAAAGTGTAAACAAGTGATTACAAAAAAAATCAAAAAGAAAATTATAATAATAATCCAACACATAATGTTATCAACCAAGGTGAAGTTCGGGCGTAAACACATGGTGTTATCCCCGCTTTTAAACTTAACCTTTATAAAAAAAAAGAGAAAAAAAAAACTTAAACAATAATAGTAATAGTTTGTACTTACTTAATTGTAGCCTATAATACTATATAATATAAAAAAAATATATGTATATATAAAAAATTATAATACGGCGTGTATATTACACAATGACATATATATATATATAATGCTTAGTCCTAACACAAGAAAAAAAAAAACTAATTACCATTTTGCATAGTCCAGAGGTGTGTGCGAAGGTCGCGTTTAAATTTTAAAAGAGTCAGTCCTTTTAGGGCATTAGGTATGGAATTGTAAGACTTATAAATATGGTAGCTAAAAGATCTCTGAAATAGCGCAGTGCGGTGTTTAGGTGGTGTTATAAGTAAAGATTTTTTGTTACGAATATTAACATTAAGGACATCTGCTCTAAATTTTATTTTTTCCATTAAATATCTAGGTTGTTTACGAGTAATTACCGAATGATGTAAAGAGAGACTAAGTAAAGTAAACCGATTCCTCATACTAAGCCATTTCAGATCTTTAAGTCTGTGCGAAACGTGGTCAAACTTTCGTATCCCAAATATATACCGTAGGCAAGAATTCTGCACTTTCTGAATCTTAACCATAAATACATTGTCCAGACATGGAAAGAATACTGGGGAGCAGTAGTTAAAGCAAGATAATACAAGGGATTCACAAAGCATAGTCTTGACATCACGAGATAATACCTTCCTGTGAGGAAACAAAAGTTTTAATCGCAAATAAGCCTTTTTCAAACAGTTTAGAACATGCGAACGATATCTGAAAGAATTGTCGATCACCAGGCCCAAATTCCTGACATTATCAACAAATGGAAGCTCTTGGTTACCTATCTTGATCTGCTTAGTACCAATAAACTGGCTACACTGATTCCTATTGCCAAAAACAATGACAGCAGATTTTGACGGGTTCAAATGTAGGTTATGCTTAGCGGATATATTGGCAATTATGGAGAGATCTTCATTTATTTTCAAAACGGCACCATCAAAGTCTTGCGGAAGGAAACTAAAATATATTTGTATATCGTCAGCATACTTATGCAAACGACAATACTTAATGTGTTTAATAAAATTACTGGTATATATCGTGAACAATAGGGGTCCCAAAATGGAGCCCTGAGGAACGCCCATAGTCACCTTCGTTGGCTGTGACACATTGTCACCCAGTCTCACACGTTGCACTCTGCCACTCAAAAAGCTTTTTATTAAATTTCTAGCCTCCGGGCTCAGCCCAATGAAGTGTAATATGGCATCCAGGATATCGTGACTTAAGGTATCAAATGCCTTAGAAAAGTCCAACAGAGTTAATACTGTAATCATTCCGTTGTCCGTTGCCGCTATTATATCATCAGTAACCTTGAGAAGTGCGGTTGTACAACTGTGGCCAGGCCGAAAACCAGACTGCACCTCAGGAAGAATATTATTATCTAGGACATATTTCTGAAGTTGATACTTGAGAGCTTTTTCCAGCAATTTAGACAGGGTTGGCAAAATACTAATGGGTCTTAGATGTTTATAGTCTGTTGGCTCGTCTATTTTTGGGAGTGGGGTAATAAGTGCCTCTTTCCAGGAGACAGGGAAGTAGCTACTCAATATACATGAATTAACAATATTTAACAAAAATTTCAAAATGAAAGGACAGCAATATTTGAGTAAAGTGACGTTAATTTCATCATGGCCTTTGGCGGTTGAAATTATTTCATTAAAAAACTTTATTAAGGTAGGTTCGTCTATGGGTTGAAATTGAAACAAATTACTGCCTACACACTGATGTCGGTTGGCATTATAAAAATCTAATACTTCATAATTGTCCACGGTGGGCAGTGGAAGGGAGTTTAAAAAGTAGGTATTTATACTGTTAACATTACTTAGTTCAGGTGGTAAATGTTTAGAGTTTTCGCTAGAAACAATCGAAAGATGCTGAACTTCTTTCCACAGTACTTTAGGGTTTTTAGTTCTTAACTTAAAGTTGTAATATCCTTTTTTTTCATTTTCAACTGCTGTCTTTGTAAAATTTCTGAGAGATTTATAATAATTCCAGTCCTCATTTCTTTTTGATTTTTTGAATTTTGTTTTTGCTTTATCTCGAAGGTCCATCAAGCGCCTTAAGTTTGGCGTTAGCCATGGGGCTGGAGGTCTAGAAATTCGTGCAGTCTTGTAAGGAGCGTGGTAATTAAATAAATTTAATATAGTGTGCGTTAAAATATTAACCTTTCTGTCTATATTGGGAATATAAAAAATTCTCTCTAGATTGCTCGCCATAAGATCCATCACAAACGCATGATGGTCGAACGAGGCAAAGTTCCGGTATGTATGAAAAAATTGTTGTACCTTGGGCTTTTTACTGATAACTTTACAACAAATTAATTCATGATCCGATAGATCAACAGAAGCAACAGTAATTGTGCTAACAAAACCCTTAGAAGGGACGACAATATGGTCTAGCAAGGTACAGGAACTACTTGTAATTCGTGTGGGACTCTCAACGACCTGACACAAACCCAAAACATCAAGAAAATTATTATACGCTACAGTGGCAGGCAGCTCTGGTCTAAGCAGATCAATGTTAGTGTCACCTGAAATTATAAAGTTATTCGACAATTGCATCAAAACTGAAACAGTATTTTCCAATTCATCAATGAAAATATTAATGTTTTGATTTGGTGGTCGGTATACAACACAAATAGGCAAATCACCACTGGATGTATTTAAAGATATGCACAACTGTTCAATTAAAGGAGATGTTTGTATCCTTTTAAAAGTAATATCACGTTTTACATACAAACATACGCCTCCCCCCCTAGAGCCCACCCTGTCTTTTCTTACCAGATTATAGTTCTGCACTGAAATCGAGTTATTTGGAACATTTCCATCCAACCACGTTTCCGACAGTGCCAAAATATCATACTTTTTACCACTAAGGAGCTCTTTTATATTATTTATTTTAGGTACTAACGATCTAATATTAAGGTGAGCAAAAGTATAAAATTCTCTTTTCATTTTACATGTAGTATATAATAATATGGGAAATATATGCAGTTTAATGATATTTTTTTTCGAAATATAAGTCTAATAATACGAAATAAGTGTGTTAATAAATAAATAAATAAATAATGCAAGTAAATAATTAATTGTGAAATATAAATAGTCCACATATACACCGATAAACACATAAATATATTAAACTAATTCTTTTCCTCACAAAAATAAATCGATATTGAAAAATGTATAATTTGGGTGTATGTTATGATAAACAAAAAGGATATAATATAATAAAAAACTATGAAAGTCTACTTATTAATAGCAGATTGACTTTTATTTCTTGCGCTAATTCTCGTGAGCGCTGGACTTGATCTTGTTACTCCGACTTTCAGTTTCTTGGCTGGCTGTTCATCTACAGGAGCAATGCTTAAACGTCTGTTGGCTGCGTCGTCGTCGTCGTGTATTTTCGGTTGATCCGAGTCAACACGTGCCTTATTGGGTTGTTCGCCGGACAGGGACAATTCTGTATTTGCACCGAAGAATACGTTGTCAGTATTTTCAGTATCGATGGTTTGGTAGGGCGTAGATGGTTCACTGTGTGCTGCACGTAGAACTCCCTGATTTTCAGTTTTATCCTCGATTTCCAATAGTTCATTAACCGTCATTTTTCTCAGCTGATCAACAGTAAAATGTGACGTCACTCAGTTTATTCCACAGATCTCTTAACTTAGTTGCTTCAGGTTGTGACTGACGAGTCCCAACACTCGAAAAACTCATTGCTCACCCAGTAATTAAATGCAAAGGTAGTGCAAATTTCTAAAGAGAGTCTTTTGACACAATAATGTCACTTTTATTTTTTTCAATGGTAAAAATAATTAGTTTTTAATTATATGCATTAGGTGCGTAATTGTGCTAATTACGTTTTCGTTGCATAAACTATATCATGTTTGCATTTTTAACATAAAATTATACCTACCATTTTATATGCAATTTAATAATTTTTTTTAAACGAATCAATTTATACATGCCAATTAATAAGTATTATGCGTGCTTTATAAAGTTCATTGGAGTTTGATAAAATAATCATTAAACAAAATTAATTAAAATAGGCTAATATACGAATTTAATGATATTTTCCCCCTAATATTTCATTACTTATTAGGCTTGAGCTCAATAAAATTAGTTTTTGGGGTTTTTCCATAATATCTTATAGCTTAGGAAATATAAAAATAATATTTATAGACAAATATCCAATATATCCACTCATTTACTTACTTATTATTTATTTTTCACCTCTTATATTTTGCCGGTAACTCCACTGGTACCACCCTGAGGGAAATGATCTAATACAACAGGTTTGCTGAGACATAGTTCTGTATTTGTTTCTATTTGTTCTAGTATTGATAGCTTATTTTTTATTAACCCATATTAAAAAAATTGCTAGTATATCAAACCCGCTTTAGTATTATGTCAATTTCAGAACAGTGTTTTTATTGGTAGTAATCAGTTCCATCAGTACAGTCTTGTTGAATAATAAACTACTTTTAATACAGCGATTTTGTTCTGTTTCAATTAATTTATTTTTACTTTGTATTTAAGTTTTTTTTAAAATGCACGAAAGATACAGCAATTGAAGATTCTTATTTCGCAGAACCCATCGCTAGTATTGGACTTTATAATCTATGGACGAATTTTACCGTCTCAGTAAACCATGTTGCATAATAGATAATTATATGCAATGTTAAAACGACAAGAAAAATATCACACTAGAAGCTATTTAAAATTTTGAGAAGTGCAGTATTTTTCGTGGCTTTATTAACCGAAGCAAGCAAATATTATTATTATTAATGTCATTTTCCTTACAACTGCCAGTCGCAGTGGCGTAGCTAGGATATTGTCTTGGGGGGGGGGGGCATATAGTTGCATAGAGGTTAAAGCACGCCCAAATTTTGCTAAATTTTTCTATTATCTATAATTGTTACGTAATCGCCTAAGTACAATCCGCAACTGAAATAATCTAGAAGTCCTACAAACAAACCACAACCAAACGTAATTACCTAGGTTTTCCTACGATGTTTATATCTTACTTTGTCTTATTTACGTAAATAAAAGAGAGAAAAGGAAATTTACACCACCAGACACCAGATCCGCGAATGTCACATAAAACAAGACGACGGGGATGTGATGACCAAAACAGACGCGTTGTTTCTCAAAGTAAGCCTACCTCCGTTAAATTTAAAAGGGCAAAAAATTAAATTTAAATATTGTTTTTGAAATATTGTTGATAATTCCTTTTTTTTATGGCTCTTGGGGGGGGCAAATGCCCCGATGCCCCCCCCCCCCGCCCTAGCTACGCCGGTGGCCAGTCGTAACTAATACAGTCGATATATAAAACCAGATTACACCCCCAATAGAACTTGACACTGTGAGTATTCAGAGCAATAATGGCTATAAACCATTGTATGGTAGCATTATCTTATTTTCTATTTGGTAAATTACAGTGATATTATCACTACACAACGGTCTAGCAATTTTCGATGTCTTACAGTAGAAAAGCGCGTTGCTTTCACATATTATATAGTTTTAAACAGTTGTATAAAGAGTGAATTCTTATAAGGAATGGAAGGCTTTTTCTCAGTGTATTCTTGCCGCCGCTATCATCAGATCTATAATTGATTATTATTGATGACGTCTATTTTAACAAAGCTCCATTACTCTTTTAACTCGTAAATAGATTCATTGGCTACCAACACACAAACACCTATAGTAAATTTATTAAACCTTTGAACTCTGATCTCTTTTTCAAAATTCATAATTGAATAGATTTAGGTAATAAATTGGATGTTACAATTTTTCGTTTCATAAGTACATATACAGAGTAATAAAAGTTACCTATTATTATTATATATTATAAATTATAATACTTAATTCATTATAGGTACGCGAGTCAAATACCGTGCGAGCAAAAACTATTTGCATCAAAGAGGGCCTTGCATCTAAGGACGTAATGCTTAGCCGTAGAGCTTAATACCTGTTGGGTGTCAGTAAACCTAAATTAACAATCAATCAGTTATTTCGTCATCTTTGACAGTCGTTACAAGTAATTTTATTCATCGCTAATCCAATTTGTTGAACAATTCACACAATGGTCTTAACGGAACAGCACAAAACATTCATGGTTGAAGCGAATTTTTAAAATGGGGTTAGAGTAAATGGTGAGTGGCAATATAATCCGGGTTTGTGCATGGACGATTTTCACGAACATTTTCCTAACGTTGCTTTTATTATTGGGGATTTTTATCATTGCCTGAAAAGAACCGTTGCTGTGTTTAGGGAAACAAGTTCTATACAACACAAAAAAGGAGCAGGAAGACAATCTGTGAGAACAGAAGAACTTGTTGCAAACGTTCCTGAAATAATGCAAAATACGCCAACAAATTATATAAGACGCCTGTCCCAAGAAGTGGGAAGATCTTATCGAACATGCAGGACTATTCTTAAGAAGCAGCTAAGTTTATTTCCTTATAAAGTGCAAGTCCAAGAAATACAAGCCGCAGATTTTGAAAGACGCAGGAATTACTCTCAAACGGTTTACCCAAAATTCATTGGAAAGAAATTATTTATTAGAAAATATGAAGAGACGTGTGAATTTGTGCTTGGAGCATGGCGGTGGCCAATTTCAGCACTTTATGTAATTATTTTCTTTTTCTTTCTGTATATTCTTACTTTGTTAATTTTGTAAACAACAAAAATAAATTTGTATTTGTCTACTTATTTTATTACTCATTAGTTTGGCATATCATGTCATAATATGAATTTGACAATATTTTAACCTAGATTTGATTAGATATATCGTCCCCATATCATTGTGATCTAAAAAAAGCCCTACGTTTTTTAATCCAAGCCCTCTTTGATGCAAATAAGTTTTGCTCGCACGGTACAATGCTTTACTTACAACCATCTACTTAAAAAACCACTAAACCCCAAAAGCTTTTTAAATTCTTACTAAGAAATTACCAATTTTAGTTTTATTTCACATTTTATATTTTTAAGATTATCTGATATCAATGCATTTTTTGTAAAAAAATATGTTAAAAAGCAAACGTTATTTTCTCGAAATCAATACCGGTACGAAAATTGCAGACTATCTTTAAAATTGGAAATACGAATATAAATGAAGTAGATTTTTCCTTATGTGTGGTCAAACTAAAATCTAGAGGTCCCAAATAACCAATATCGTTCAAAATTTTCGTTCGGAAGCTTTATGTAACTTTAGAAACTAAGATCGAAATACTCCATTGTAGCTTTGTACACACATCGCAAATTTTGTTGTAGCATTTAATGCTGATTTACCTCGAACGGAGGTAGTACCGTCGTATTTATAGATCTTGACGTTGACATTTCTCGTTCCCATGGCAACGGCAATGAAAACGCAATGACATTAGTCCGGAAGACCGCGAGAAATATTTAAATCACACTCCGCTATGGCGAGTTTGGTTATTAAAACATAGTTTTGTGGCTCTTGGATTATTACGAGATCATAATATTCCTACGTGTTTTAGAAAAAAGTATAATTGTTCTAGTTGTGTTATGTGAAGCATAATGCTCTTACTATTAGAAGTATTAGGTATGCGCCTGGTTGTAGATAAAGTAGGTACTTAATATTTTAATAATTTCGGGGATTGTAAATCAAACTTTCAACGCATTTAAGGGGTAGACTTTTGTTTATTTCTTCGACGTATTGTATTGTTTTTTAAATACCTAGTCGACGTATAAGGTGTAATCCTGATTGCCAATCTATTTTATAAACAGCTTCCATAATTATTATTGCTAAGAATAATGTTATTTCAATATTTAAAATTTTATTTATTGGATAGTTTAAATCTTAATCTTAATATTGCAATTAATGTAGGTAATAAATTAAATTGTGTAACGGAAAATTAATTTCCGAGTTACCAATTAATCCAATTATTAATATTGACGAGATAATTGCAATAAGCTGAAATTAAAAATGCTTGTATTGGTGCTGTTGAGGGTCGCGCCATGCATCGCTGTTATAGGAACTTCCCCACTATCGCCTTGTATTATTTACACCTTTAATACCTCAACAGCTTCTTCTTTAAGTGCCTTGCCCTTCAAGATCATTGGCGATTATTAGCATTATCCTTACGTTATCAGTTGCAAACCTAAATAACCCCGCATTGCTTATATCACCACTCATAATTATGTCAATGTCAAATTATAGACAATTTTTAACAATGATTAAGAGGTAGGTACCATATGGAAACTAGTTCTTGGAGAGTATCCGAAATGTCCTCTGAGATTAAAAGTGAATAATTGTGGCATATCGGACATGTAACTGTTTTTAATATTGAAATACACAGGGATCCAAGCACAATGAACACCCTGGGGCGGGTAGACCACGACGGCCATTTCATTCTTGTTTTACTCAACGAGCAGCCATAACCCAAGTAATCCCGACAACAACGGTAAGATGTATGAAAAGCCTTTTACAAACGCAAAGCGGCCATCAATACACCGTAGCGCCATCCCAGCGGTATTAACTCCAATATAAAAGGCAGTCACACTGGTAATAATCAAAAGGTAGACAACTAAATAAACCACGAAGTGCATCACAATCTACTATAGGGAACGCTATTTGCGTTTTCACCGAAACATTTGCCGTTTTGCAGATTAGAAACAGATCAACGCCGGCACAAGAAAAGCCATAAAAATGTGTAGAAGATAATATTATAATGTCCGCGAAAATAATTAAAAGTAGATAATTGTGGCATATTGGCAAGTGTGTAACTGTTTTTTATATTGGAATACACAGGAATATACCATGGATTCCCTGGGGCGGGTAGATCACGACGGCCGTTTCGTTCTTGTTAGGCCTCGAGAGGTGTCGGGTTACATTAAAAGTCGAGTTGAGCTATTTCTAGAACTGCGCATTATTAATATTTGGTGGAAATAATGATTGCAACTTCCGGGGTATGCAATCGAATCTCTGCGTATCACCTTAACAGGCGCGGATACAGGGAGGGGGGCAATGGGGGCAATTGCCCCCCTCCCCCCCTGAGCAAGCAAAACTTTTCGGGGCACCCTTGCCAGTGTGGGTAGGCGAAAAGCCCGAACATTTTTTTAAACTATACGTCCAAATTTTAACAAATTTGGTCAATAATTTAGAGCGAAATTTTTAAAATCGACTATTAAGTCTTAAGATTTTTCACTACTACATATCAGTTTTTTTCTCAAACAATGTTCTTATATCCATGATTTCTAAAAATAAAATACTAACATTTTAGTAGGTATATACTTTAAGGAATAATAAAAAAATATGATTTCATAAAACTGTAATAGAGTTGCTAGATGTATAAAACTCAAAGCGCAAATCAAAACCCCGAAGGCGCCCGAAAGCGCACCTGCAACAGGAGCACATGATGCGAATATAGGAAGTAGTGAAACATTTATTGGTTCTCATTCTTAAAATTTTAGTATTTTTTTTATATGCATAACAATACGTATAACAAGTAATAAATCACAGGGAGTAGAACCTAAAAACACCTCTAATAAAAATGAAAGGGCTTATTTTCTTTAAAAAACTACCACATTGCCATTAAGCGCTCAATCTGGCAGCCCTGTAAACAGTGCCTATTATGTATGTGATTTGTATTTAATTTTTTTTTTTGACAATAAATTAAAGTTTTATGAAATTTTTATTTAGAACGAATTCTCTGGAAGGTAAAATCACAAAAATGAACCCCCTTCTAAATGCACCTGTTTTGTTTTGTATTTTTTATTTTTCCCATTTGAAAACCAAGCACCACGATTCAAAAACGGGCGTGGCACCCAAAAAATGTTCGCCTGCGGCGCTATTTTTTTTAGCGTTTTATTTACAACGAATTCTCTGGAAGGTAAAATCACAAAAATTAACCCCCTCCTAAATGCACCTGTTTTGTTTTGTATTTTTTATTTTTCCCATTTGAAAACCAAGCACCATGATTCAAAAAAGGGCGTGGCAGCCAAAAAGTTTTCGCCTGTGGCGCTATTTTTTTCTTGCTCCTTTGGCGCATTTTACCCCCCCCCCCCCCTGGGCAAAATCCTAGATCCGCGCCTGCGCCTTAACAAGGTAAGGTATAAGATTTGATTTTTATGACCGTTTAGGATATTATTTGTAAAGAAACGAAGGACTGTTTAAGAATCTGATTAAAGAACATTAAATTTTCATTGTCTTAATAGGTCTTTTTATTAAAAGTATTGTTTGTCCACTTGTCTCCAAATGTTGAAATAAATAGTTAACTGAATAAGTATCACTAAGCTTGCATGCAAAATTTTTTTTTTCTGTTATTACTTATTAGATTAAAGCAATATTTCGCAAAAATCAAAAGACCGTAAAGGCGTTAATTAGACTAACAAAGAAGACAACAATATAAGCAATTACTAATAATTTTATTGCAAATTTGTTAGTTTAACAATAAAAATAATTGCGTTGCAACACTGCTATAGATTTTGTGAGATTAATAAGTGAGCATTTAAATCGTGGAAATTATCCAAAAACGTTTATTTCGGTTATATTTCGTTTCTTCTTTTTAACCAAACGGTTATTTTTGAAGTTTGTGCATTTTTTGTAACTTGCTGCAACTTGCATACAGTACCGTACTAATAGTCGTAATTTTTATGTTAGATAATACGCACAATAATATATTACTCTTTTCGCAAGTATTTTAATAGCATTAATTTGTAGAAGTATCTCACAGAAACTGTGTGTATTTGATACGAAGCTCGCAGTTGCACAATAAAAATAATGATTTGTATGGTAAAGGTACCATATTTTACAATTCTATTTAATCAATTATGTAAATTAATTTATAGGTGAAGGGGCCATTGTTCTTTTTGTTTTAAAGTAATATTCATGCGTATTTTTTTATTGTTACATAACTTTCGTGCTACTATTTTTTTTAGTGCAGAAATACTACAGTTGCGATAATTATGATGAATTTGTTACCAATTTGTTATATTTATTATAATGCGATTGTGCTTCTTCTTAGTGTGCTATTGCTTTATCGCTTGTTGGCGTTATGTTGTTAGCCCAAACTAATATACAGGGTCGCTGATATGTATGGACACGGTCAATTATTTCTTAAACTAAGATTACTTTTTTTTAATGTATATTATTCGATATTTATGTTTTTTTTTAAATTAAAATCACACTACTCATTTAAACTAAACTACTTTTGTACCTATTTAGCATTTTAATTTAATTAAATTTAACATTCAGTTCTTAAAATATAAGGAAACGAGTACTTTTCTTTACCATTGACTCACCCCGAATACCTTTTTCGGTTAGATAAACATAGATTTTTAAGACTAATAACTCAAAACCGGATGAGCCAAAAAAAACAGCTCAAAAACCGCAAAAAAAAAACAGCTCAAAACCGCAAAAAACAGCTACCCACTGATGGCGTATGCATATAATATAAGGGATCGCAGAAATTGGTGCATCAGAACGAATCATCTATCTCATCTTGATTCTACTAAACCGGGACTGTACTGACGGTAAAACATTTAAAAAACAGAAAGTTATTTAAGACAATAATGAGCCTAATGAATAAAAATGTAGCAATAATTGCTTTTTCTTATAAAATCGAAGTAATTTCTTGAAAACCAATGAATAAAAACTAAATTAATTGCTTGCAGGAATTGCTTTTAGTCAATGCTTTTTTTTTAAATAGAAGCAATTGCTATCGTTTGCTTAAAATGTGATGAATAAATTAAGGAATTGCTTTTTCTAGTGTAGCAATTGCTTTCAACTTTTTAAGGTAGGTCGACCTCTGCATCATTTGCTTGGTAGCAGTCAACTTTATTTCTCCGCGGCATACACGTGCGTTGCTCTTAATTTGTGTCTTCAATTATTGCTGAATATATGAACATCCATAAAAGAAAAATCTACAGTGTACGTAAAAATTGCAGATATGATGATTTCAGAAAGTAATATCGATTTGACTGCGAAAATGTTGATTGGTTGGCAAATTATTATTTGACTAAAACTGGTAAAAGGCACTGTCGCCTTTAAATAAAATTAAAGTCTTTCTGCGCAAATTGTCGGATCCGGGCTGTAGGTGAAGAACTCTGTGTTCACCAAACTACTGTATGGTAAGACATACACTTCTGTAATAGATGCAGTTTTGGAGGAGGCCAATATTTTTATTAAATTTCCTACAAGTGCTGAAGCTGTTGTGGTAAGAGAGATTTATTTATTTTTCTTTAATTTGTGAACGAATATCAATTGTTTGTCTTTAATTTCTTCATAACTACTATCACTTTCCTTCTTTTCACTGAAGTCTGTCATATCACAAATATAACTTTTCTATTTTCCACAAAAACGTAACAGATTACTATTGTACTAAATAAATAGACCAACGTTGTTGTATTTACGTCAACTCTTTTGCAAATTAGGCACCAAACCTAACATGAAATCTATACATAGTGTAGCATTTGCTACAGAGGTGTAAGAAAAACAGCAATTGCTTCAAAATTTTATTCATATCCAGATCTAGCGATTTCTTTTACTTATAGCATTTGCTAGTTAAGCAATTGCTTTTACTAAAAAGTAATTGCTTCAAGTAATTGCTTAATTTTTATTCATTAGGCTCAATGGCTTAAATGACTGTAATACTTTTATTTTATCAATGTATATTGTATAACTATTTATTAGCACTTATTATTTTTGGCATGTTCATTAACACTTTTTTTATAGCTGTTACAAGTTTTTAATTTATAAAATAAAAATTAGAAGAAACATATTTTATTTTGGCAAAAATTTCACTAGCATTTTTTGTTCCTATACGGTCACTGGCTATAACTGACTTGATTGACGTTAATTATATACTTTGTGGATTATGCAGGATATTATAATTTTTATTTTTTTTTATTGCACGAGTTTTAATTTGTTGGTAATTCCTAACGTCTTTTCGTTGCTAAATTCGTCCACTGGCACGGCCAGCCCACCCATTTTAAAAGTCTAGGGCCACCACTGTTGATGGAACTAAAACATTAATCAATTTGTTTGAAGGTAGTAGACAATAAAGTAATATCAAAGAAATTACCTTGTCAGACTTCCATCGTCTTTATTTTGTTACTTAACACAACGTTTCGGTTAGTTACTATCTCTAACCGTTCTCAAGTGTAAACTAAATTATAATTCTAAGGCTACTGTCTTAAATTCTATCCATGTGCAATGAAGCTTGATGACTCCGCTTACGTGCTTATAGGAGTGAAGTTTGCGCTGTCGGTTTTGGACAAAAAGAGGTTTCCAGATATTGGGGATATCTATACTTGGTTTACTAAATATGTATATGGGTATTTTAATTCATGAAAGCTGCTTCTTTAAATTTTCGTTTTCTCCAGTGCTGTTCCGTGTCCAAAACCTTGGCTTCTGACCACTGTGCGAGTCTGGCAAATCGTACATTGGAGAAACAAAAAGACCCTTTCCCGTACGAGTTAATGAATATCTGAAACACACCCAAAGAAGTGAAACTTCGAGATCAGGTATAGCGGAACATGTATGGACCAATCAACATAATATACAGTGGTCAGAAGCCAAGATGTTGGACACGGAACAGCACTGGATAAAACGAAAATTCAAAGAAGCAGCTTTTGTGAAAAAAAAATACCACATATATTTCTCCTCTTGTCCAAAACCAACAGCTCAAACTTCACACTCCAATAAGCACGTAGGCGGAGTCATCAAGCTTCATTGCACATGGATAGTATTTAAGACAGTAGATTTAGAATTATAATTTAGTTTAAACTTGAAAACGGTTAGGGATAATAACTAACCGAAACTTATTAAGTAACAAAATAAAGATAATGGAAGTCCGACAAGGTAATTTCTTTGATATTAATAAATTTTTTGCAAAAAATTAATTGGAGATTCAGGAACCTCTTCAATCTAGCATTTTTTATTGTTTACTTCTTACATCTACTAATACCCATCGTTAATAGACATGTTCAGAGATTATTTCAAAACTCCTCGTATTGTTCCCAGGGCGTCAAGAAAAAAATATGTTGCATCAAATATTTCCGAAACAAACGTTTTGTAAAAGATTAAGCGAAACAATTGCCACCAAATTATTACAATTTTACCTTTTTTAACATTAAGACTATTTGTAAGTTTTAAAGTTTCATTAGGATTAGATTCGGATTAATTAATCTCCTTTTAATTGTTAGATTTCTAGTCATGCTTAATTATTAAGTCAGATGAATGAAGAGAATACAACTAATAATGCAAGAGCTAAAAAAACCGAAGGATCAGTAACAAGGTTTTTTTTTGTTGTAATTGGGTCAATTCATTTAATTTAATTAAAAATTTAAATTTGGTATAAAAAAAATTATTAGGCATGGTAAAGTCCCTTTTTTAATATTTGAGTTTTTTAAAACAACTTACAAGTTTTCCAAAGAAATAAAACCTTTGTTCTTGAGAATATACCGGTGTGCAGTTGTGGACAATTATTTTCTAATCCAGCAAACTTCTGCGAACAGTGACTAGTAGGTATTCAGACCAGGTTAGCATATTATCTGACGTGCCACAAGGCTCCATATTAGGGCTGTTACTTTTTCTCATCTACAAGCCTATGCTGATGACACTAAGATTTATTTTTGTTTTGATTTTGATGAATATTTGGAGTCTAAACAGCTTATAAAAAAATTGTGTGTGCTTAAGACCACACGACAGAAGTGAAAACTTCAACAAGGTAAAATTAACAATATCAAATACAATTTTTCAATTTTGTTTCTTTTAGGTTAGGTTCGTAAGCAATCATAAAAATAACATAAACTTGGAATACGGGATAATTTTACTGCATACGAAAAAAGATATTTCCTAAAATTGAACAACCCTTGAATTTTTACATCTTCAACGGAAGTCAGAAATCATAATAAATTAGGTCCACGGAATAAGCAATTACGGTAAAACTAATTACCTTACTTCACCCTACGTAAATATATAATTTAAAAATGAGAGAACATACCTGAGACGCAACAAGTGTCGCACACTGTTTCCACGTCGACTGATGCGGCAGCGGAGTCGAATTCGAGCGTTACACAGCCGAACCTGACGCGTGACGGCTCAGTTTAATTCAGTGCCCACAAAAAGTGCTAAACGCGCCTAAAGAAGTTTTCACTTCAATAATGACTTGCGAACTCCAGCTAGTCTGGCGTCTAATCATAATTTAAAATTAAACACTACTAAATATATTTGATGTTCAATTAATTTGTGTTGGGCTACATGCTTGGTGAAACTGTTGTTCCTTTGCACAAGAAGAAAAAATAATAACTACTTGTTATATTTCACAAATTTAATCAGTTTCCTGACACGTGTTTCGGCCCTTTCGGGTCATTTTCAGAGGAGTACAAGAAGATACTAAATTCTACGTGACATTACCAAGGTATTTATATCATATTAACATGTCATAAAATTAAAATTGGAATTAGAAGATTGAATGGTCAACTGTGGGTTTTCCTAACTTTTAAAGGTACATCAGATGCATATTTAGTCCTAAATTAGTGTGCTATTAAGAATTAGGGAAGCGCCTAAAAGTATTTCGGTTTGATTATTAACAACATTACATTTGTTTTTTATGGCTTTTTTGATGCTATTGTTTCTAGTAAATTTAGTTTTCTGCTTTCATTGTGTATGTATATGGGTTTTATGTTGTTAGAGATTGAGTGCTTGTCTTTAATGCAGTGATCAGCTAACCCTGTTTTATTATTTTTTTCTTTAAATAGATATTTTGTGTTCTTTAAGCCTGGTGTCAAAATTTCTACCTGTTTGTCCAATGTAGATAGCATCGCAGTTGTCACATTCTATTTGGTAGACCCCACTTTGTCAAAGTTTGTTTTTAGTTTCTATTTTAGCATTGGATATTATGTGTTTGTGTAAGTTGTTTTTATTGACTTGTATAGGAATGATATTAAGGTTTTAAAGTTTTTTGGAGATTTTTTGGCTTGTGTTTCCTGTACATCTTATTGAGCAGTATTTGTCCTTAATTGGAGTGGGAAGTTCTTTGTAAAGAAGTTTTTGTGTGTTTTTTTCTTTGTTTTTTCTTTATTATTTGGTGTATGATGTTTGTTGGGTAACCGTTGCTTGTGGTTATTGTTTTTATGATATCTAATTCTTGTTTGTATTGGATGTCTGAGAAAGAAATGTAACTAGTCGATATACCATGCTATTGAATGCAGCTAGTTTTGTTTGTTGGGGGTATATTGCGATTTTGTTTATGGTTATTGTATAGACAATATTGGTAATTCTCGTATTAAAAGTGCAGAACGCTTGCGCAAGGTTTATTTATGGTCTTAGGAAATATGACCATATTTCGCATACATTCTCGGAACTAAATTGGCTAAAGATGCCTTACTCTCCCACCACTCTTCGTGAACGCCTAACTCCTCGCTCTAATATCGATAATCTTAACATTCGCTATTATTGTCTGGAGAATTAACTACTGTCTCTAATGGTGTACCTACTATTTAAAAAAAGGTATAAACAATTTCTTTTGGGAGTAAAGTAAGTAATTTTGTATTTTTATTTGCGGGCTTGTTTGAAAACTATTATACTTAAATGTCCATAGAAGTGTCTATATCTTTAATTTTTATTTAGTCATTGACAGGCAGTCAATAAACGATGTTCAGGAAACAAAAAAAAAACTATTTTCATAAATTGTTATTGTTGGCTTATATTATGTAATAGGATACGAAGTGGGTTAAATGCATGCATAGAACTAAATTGATTATGATTAGTAATCTACAAATATTTACAACAAAAACAACTATTATACGCCTTAATTCGACCTTTCTGCAGGTTAACACTACCTTGATTAAAATAACTCTAGTTCACAATAATTCCTTGCTATGATTACTGACAACAAAAGGTTACTAAAGTTACTTATCTGTGAATAAACTGGCAAATATCTCAAGACAGGTGAGTGCCGATAAAAGCGGTACTTAGCCTGTGACTTAGCCTTCCGCATATGACGTGTATCGTTGTACAGTATCGTTGTTATGCTGTCGATTACGTACCGGAAAAGCCATTGAAACCTGAAAAATATACAGCCTTGGATTATTTATCATGAAAGATAAATCGTTTATATATTTGGTGGAATGTAAATAAATAACGAAATGTCTATCGAAAGATATAGTCCTTTTCTTGAAGAAAAAAATTTCGCAATTTATATTATTAAAAATACAATTGTCCATTATTATTATTATTATTATTTACGTGATCTGATCGGAAGGTGTGTCATAGTTAAATTTGTGCTACTTAAGATATGTAGTCCTTCTTAACTGCACTGTATTAATTATAAAAGTAATTGTAAAACATTATTATATAAGCGTTAAAATTAATAACTGGCTACATACTACCCAATAGAACATTTAATAGGTTCCCATAGTAGGTATACAGTGTGTCCCCGGATGGAGTTGACAAGAGAAAAAATATCTTTATTATTGATTTTACGACGAAAAGTTATTCTTTATAAAAAATTCTGCTTGTCGAGAAAATAAATTTACCATATAAAAATTTCAGATCAGATGTTGATAAATTAGGAAAATATGAAAATGCTTTAAGGGAGAAGTACCATTATTTATTTTTTTAGACACATTTTTTAGATACATCTGATCTAAAATTTTTATATGGAAAATTTATTTTCTCCACGACCATTACTGAATGCAATAATTCCAAAATCCTTTTTGATAATATAATGTAAAAATTCTCGCTCTTGAGTTGGACTATTTATTCTGAAACACTTGCTTCTTATGCGTTTTGCGTGTATTTTCATTCCGTAACAAGATACGGAATGAGTATTCTGTAATTGATATAAACGACATAGGTTGCCATGAAGTTCGAAACTGTCAGTGTCAGATAAAAATGGCCGCGTTGTAATAATTATTTTCAGACAAATTTTAGTGCAATTCAAAAAATGAGTGAAAAATCGGATGAATCAGATATGGAACTGGATGGTCGTGGAGAAAATATAGTCTGCTACTCGGTTAGAATGAAAATTCGATACTCGCTACGCTCGCGTTCGGCATCTTCCACTCGGATCGAATTTTCATTCCAACCTCGTTACAGAATCTACTATTCTCGACATGCAGAATTTTTTTATAAAGAATAACTTTTCGTCGGAAAATCAATATGAAAGATATTTTTCCTCTTGTCAACTCCATCCGGGGACACACTGTATTTAAAAACAAATTTTTTTGGCGCTTTCTTACATTATTTATTTCTCTTTCAATGAAAATGTCATTAATCTCCGAGCTATGTTCATGAAAATAATACAAAAAATAAAGATTCGTCATCATTATTAAAATATATTATACTAGCGTGTACCCGGCCTGCGTTGCAGCCCGGCATTATACGACGTGAAATAATAATAGGTTTGTTTCTACAGCGACAACTTCATGACAATTTTCAAACCAACTTTACGGCGCAAGTCTGATTTCTGACCGGTTTCAAACTCTTGTAGGAACAGGCGTTCGAAATCAACTAACTTCGGTTCGGTGTTTAAAACTGAAGAAATTTTAAACGATGGACATAACCTCAAAATTGTTTATTATTATTTCGTTAATTAAACTCGTGTGGCTCGGCCCAATAAATAAACTTAAACAAAATAAGTAACTTATATTAAATAATATGTTGTAAAAATATTAATATCTCCTCCAAAGATTGGCACTTTTCAAATCAAAAGTATTAAGAAACTATGGGAAGCTCAAGAAGTAAATAAAATATTAAACACCAACCTAACAGCAGACATTTCTGAATCTTCATCAGATGACGCAATGTCGCTCATTTCTCAATTTAATAATAGAAAAAGTCTTATACAAAAGCAAAAACCGCAAAAACACGTCTAACCAAAATAGGTTATGTCATGTTATGCTAGCGTTTAACCGCACATGCTCCGGACATTTTACTGGCAAAAGATTCGCAAACTGCTCTGACAGTTGGCAAACTATCAGAGAAACGTGTAGGAACAGCGACTTTGGGTTTTCAAACTGTCCAAAATCTTTGTGGGAATACTTTTATATTTACTGCGCAGACTCCTGACTGTCAAGGACTGTTTCTGATCGCTGTAGGAACAAACCTAATAAGGCGAATAAACCTCAAACTCAACCGCTTGCCGGCCCGTCCACAATTCACATCCATGCATAAAACATAGTCTGTCTTCGTCTATTCCGGCTTCGGTGCTTCGGATCGATCGTTGAACGGGCCGGGGACCGGTTAGGTTGGGTCGTTCGTTCTCCCTACTCTAATTTATCAGTGTTTCTCCATAATATTATGCATGTATTATACATAAAAACCTCTTGAATCACTCTATCTATTAAAAAACAGCTTCAAAATCCGTTGCGTAGTTTTAAAGATTTAAGCACATATAGGGACAGGACGGGCCATAGCGACTTTGTTTTATACTATGTTAAGATAACCTTTCCATGGACTGTGCGTTTATAAACACCTTATGGCCAGGTCACGTAAAATTCGCCCCGCTTCAAGCGGCTAGTCGCAAACAGCGGTTTTTCGGAGCTTCGAAAATGAGGCCACGAAGTCAACGCTGCGTTGCCGTTGAGCGGCAATATTTGTGAATGGGGTGGCGTAAACGAGTATTTCAGTCGATTGCGACATTTTCAGTATCAGTATCAGGTCGTTATCTAAAATATGTATTGTTTCAAAACCAACCCTTTTATGTCAAAAGATATCATTAGTTGTAGACCAGGAGTGCACGAAGTCAACAAAATGAAACCAGAATACGGTAAATTTCACACCCCATACCGGGTGTTTCTCAAAAGACGTTAACCCCTATAACTTTTTTATATTTATAGATATTAAAATTAAATTTTGAGATTATGCATAAGAGATGAGTCTGCATATATTGGCATACTTTTCAATTTGTTAGCACTGCCGGTTTGACCGGAAGTGACCTTGACTTTGATATTTTAAATGGGACATCTTGTATATTTTTACTTATTTGGGTTCAGCATAACATTCTGAGTATTGTCATTTTTGACGTATTATAACAATTTCATATTTATTTTTTATTTTCAATCTACAGTGCTACAAATTAATTAAATCTGTTAATTTATATATGAAAATTAAAATTATGTCATAATAATTGACTTTCTAAGTTACACAAGCGTTTAAAAAAAGGAAATTTTATTTTCTTGACGTTTACTCCATTTTTCTAAATGGAACGATGATGGTTCACTTTATAATATATAGACAAAAGTTTTTAATGTAAAAGGTTTTACAAAAAATTAATGTCAAACGATGGGTAATTAAATTTTTTACAATAATATTATAACTTATTAATAATATGAAGCAAAGAAACTATATTCTTAACTTTACAATGCAGGAGATTCTTATTATTTCATCAATGAAAAATTATTATCAAATTCGAGAATCGAGTCCCAGTAAAGAGTTACCTTGCAATGTAAACATTATCGAATATTATTTCAATTTCCTATGAGGTAACTACGATTCACGCTCTAATACTGTTTAAGTCTTTTTAATAACTATTGTAGTAACGCATAATTTAAATGCTTACAAGGCGTGGTGGCATTATGCAAAAGCAAGGGGTATTTTTTTTTTGATTTTCAGAATTATTTATAATTGTTGGGGTTTTGGTAATATATCATCTATACCCTAATATTATTAAGGCGGAGTCATAGTAGCTGGCATTCTACCATTTGTACCGCAATGTATAAATAAAATTATTACTTTGTCACCAATTAACAAATAGTAGTTATTTTTAAATATAATTTTTTTTAAGTTTCTGTGCATTTATTTAAAAAAAAACATCGGCATACTATTCGTCAATGCCTCCCTGAACAGCCCTTCCAAAATTAGATACTAATTATTTTCAGAAATGCTTGTTCCTCTTTCGTACAATACTGTCAAGGGTATTTCTGAAAAAATTAGAAGGATAACTAAAAACTATAATATCAAAACAGCCTTCAAATCCGGCAATACGGTTAGAAGCTTTCTTACCCTTGTAATGAAAAACAAGAAGTTGTATCTATCAAATCCATTGCGAGTGTGGCGACTCGTACATTGGAGAAACAAAAAGACCTCTTCCCGTACGAGTTAAAGAACATCGGAAACATACTCAAAGAGGTGAAACTTCGAGATCAGGTATAGCGGAACATGTATGGACCAACCAACATAATATACAGTGGTCAGAAGTAGTGCTGGGCGATGTTTCAAAAACATCGATGTTCTGTTACCGATGTTTTCGACATCGATGTTTGAGGTCATAAACATCGATGTCGACATCGATGTTTATCTTTCGCTGTTCAATAGAATGTTATAATTCGAGTGATGGAACCGGCGACCTTTTTTTTCTTTTAGTTATAATTCGAGAAACGAATTCGGTTAAAACGTCTCTCCAGCCTTTCGTGTTGCGTTGCACTCAATAATTAGGGAACTAGCGATTTTTTTTTAGAAGTCAAAATTTTTTTATTAGTATTTAAGGAGTGTCGGTTAATAAAATAAGTCATCCGTTATTCCCAACATTATTAAATATCGATGTTTAGAAAACATCGATGTTTTACAACCGATGTTTTTAAGCCATCGATGTTAGCTTTCGATGTTAACACCGATGGTCAACATCGATGGTCCGTTTCGATGTCCCAGCAGTAGTCAGAAGTCAAGCTTTTGGACACGGAACAGCACTGGAGAAAACGAAAATTCAAAGAAGCAGCTCTCATGAATCAAAATACCCATATATTTAGTAAACCAAGTATAGATATTCTCAATATCTGGAAGCCTCTTCTTATCCAAAACCAACAACTCAAACTTCACACTCCAATAAGCACGTAGGCGGAGTCATGCTTCATTGCACATGTTTATAGTATTTAAGACAATAACCTTTGATTTATAATTTAATTAACACTTGAAAACGGTTAGATATACCAACTAAACGAAACGTATTTAGTAATAAAATAAAGATAATGGAAGTCCGACAATGTCATTTTTGATATTACTTTATTGTCTACCACCTTCAAACAAACACTAAATAGTTCTATTTCGAAAAAAATACTTAAAATTAATCAAAAACCGCAATTAATCACAAACACAGCTCACTGTAACGTTAAATAATTAATGAATATTAAACATTTTTATAAAAAACTAAAAGAATTAGATACAAAGTAGAATTTTTTAGAATTTTTTGCACCAATTAATGCTTTATTAGAATACAAATACAAATTTTTATATTTATTATTATTCAGAATACTTTTTAAATAATTTTATTTAGGATTTTTGCGCCCCATAGGCATGCATGGGCATGGGCAATATTAATCTATTGAGGTTTAATTTAAAGCACCTAATATCATTTACCAACACAAATGTTTACAGGGCACTATACAAACATATAATAGATAGACAAATAGAATTATTATAAAAAAAAAGAAAAAAAGGATAATTAATAAAAAATAAGTATATGTAAAAAAAAACAAAAAATATAAAAAAAAAGAAAAACAATTTTATATACAATAATAATTATATATTCATTATTAAGCAATTAGCAACTAAAAATAAATATTATAAATAATCACCCAAAATTTAAAATGTAAGGAATCCTAGTTCCAGTAGATAACACAATAGTAATAAATGTATTTTCAATTTTATCCATTTAGTAAAAAAGAGATGGCCATTTGGTTTCTACCAGTGCCAAAAACCCAATACACACACACACACACACACCCTCACACACACCCTTTGAGGTATTTCATTTTAGTTTTTTATTGGTTTATAACCGAATGTATGTTAAGCCCATTTATACATACGATTTAATTTAATTTTTAATGATATGGAGTATATTATGCACCAATCCAAAGGAATTTGGTGGAATTGGTTGGAAACTGGAAGTCATTTTGTTAGCAATCAATTAGAGATGTGAAAAGCTATTAGGCGATTTTATAAAATAAAAAGGGAATACCAAAAATTAAAAATATGTCATTGCCAAAGACTATAAGGTCAAGGTCATCAATTTAAAACTAAGAATAACGTATATGAGAAATCATAATAAATTTTTGAAATACAAATTTCCGTAATAGAATTCTACTTATTTTAAAAGGTACTTGAAGCAGTGGAACGGGAATTTTTTCCTTACTACATCTTTAATAGTATATTAGAGTACACGTTTCATAAGAAGCGGTTTTAACGCACGCGTCTATTTTAAAAAACGAGCCACAAAGTGGCGGGTTTTTTTATTGACACGTGCGCTAAAACGCCCTATGAAACATGTGCTTTATACATTTTTTTCTATTTCACCTTTTATAATCAAGAAAAATACATTTTAAAAACAAAATTAATCCTTCAAATTTTGTAAATTTTTATGTCTAAATTTTATGTTGGTAATAATATTTTTTTATCGTAGTAGCCTCTGGACAACAAAAATTATTTTGCAAACTCTCATTTTTTTGATTTATTGACCCATTTTCACCACGAGATTCTAAAGTTATTTTAGCGATATGAGATTTGAAATTGGACGAAATACGTTGTGTGATCCTTGTACATTCGGTACATATACAGAGCGTTCGGAAATTCGTTCGATTTTACTACTTTTTTTCGAATTTCAAAAGACGTGATTTTACGTCACGGCATTGCAATTTAGTATAGGAAAGATGGAAAATTCAAATAAAGTTGAAGTTAAAATCGACATTGGAAGGTTAGTAGATTGAATTTTGGATAGGATTTGGCAGAAAATGATAGCTTGAAGCATCTACAAAAGATTGATTTATAGATTTATGCAACCAACATACATGACTGTTATCCACACAGAATAAAAAAGTAAGTTATGAACCTATTTTTCCTCTGCGAAAAATGGGTTTTCTCGTAAATCACGAAGGCCGCGCAAGTCAATGAAATAAAACATTTAAATGTTACCAACATCAAATAAAGAAAAAACGCGTATCGAAGTAGCTTCATTACGATACGCAAATGCGTATCGTACTGAGCTTATTATGAACGTAAAATAGAAAAAATAACAAACCTGCTTTGTTTCTCAAACTATTGGTTTCTTATTGGATACGGTTGTGTTTTTACTAGAAAAATTAAATCAGGAAAAAATTATTATAGTAGGCGAATAACCCCTCTAGTTTTGAACCGATTTATAAATTATCCGTGGTTACCGATATGATTACCAAACCAACATACCCGCGTTTAAATTTAACGAAAATAATGCAACCACCTATAAACATGAAAGTTAATTTTTTGTTATTAATTCGATTATTATTTTTCATTGTGTTACTGAAGTATGATTAAAACGATCAAGGACGAAGTGAACGGCTACATTGTCTAGGTTTTTTCTTGTATTTGTTAAGCATGACTAAAAAATACATTTAAGGCTATTACATTTAATATATTGTTAGGTATTTTAAAAATTTACCAATGATTTAAATTGATTACGCGTTTTTATAGGTACTGATTTGATACGCGATTTATTTGCTTTTATTACAGCATAGTTTAACGCAAGTCATAGTTTTTGTTGGGTGTTTGTGCGCACATCTACACAATACGAAACCGCCGCGCCGGTAATTTTTTCTAAATAGTGTAATTTTGTGAAAAAATATTATTCTTTATTCGTGTGGAAATTGAACCTATAAAATGAGCAAAGAATAACCACTTTGTGATTTTGTATGATACTATTATTGTATATCATATAGGGTGATCATTTGAAAACTTCCCACCACGGATTTTCCTGCTTTAAAATGAAAATGTGGAAAATCGCTCGGACCCGACGATTTTTATTGCGAGGGGGACATCTTTTGCGTATATTGTGAATCTTGTTACTTCAAGCCCCTAGGAGGGAGGGGGGGGGGGTAAGATCTAAATCTTAAATGGATACCCCTATTTTATATAATTTTCTTGGATTCTGCATAAAATTCTGAACATTTTTTAATAAAAGCATTATTAGTCTATACTAAACAGTTTCCGAGATATTGACTCTTGAAAAATGAGATTTTTGAACTTTGACAGCGTCTAGCTCTCTAACAATACGTCTTAGAGCAAAACGGCTTACATGTCCCTATCTTCGATTTTTATCATCTTTCCAATAGTGTCAACTTCCGGTTAAACCGGTTGTAAGAAATATAGTACTTCCGGTTTAACCGGAAGTTGACACTATTGGAAAGATAATAAAAATCGAAGATAGGGACATGTAAGCCGTTTTGCTCTAAGACGTACAGTTAGAAAGCTAGACGCTGTCAAAGTTCAAAAATCTCCTTTTTCAAGAGTCAATATCTCGGAAACTGTTTAGTATAGACTAATAATGCTTTTATTAAAAAATGTTCAGAATTTTATGCAGAATCCAAAAAAATCGACGGGTCCGAACGATTTTCCACATTTTCATTTTAAAGCAGGAAAATCCGTGGTTGGAAGTTTTCAAATGAACACCTTGTATATACAGTGTGTCCACGGATGGACCTAACTATACTTGTAAAAAACTTTATTTTCAATTTTTTGAAAAAAAGTCATTCTTCATCATTTCTTTTGCTTATTAAATAAATATAATTCACGTAAGAAAATTTCCATTTTTTTATACAGGGTGCACAAAAAATGTAAAAATGTAGATTTGCAAAATTAAAAATTTTTGATCCAACTTTTTTGAATGATCATAATAAAAGAGATTGGAAAGAGAATTCGAAAAGCCGAATAAAGTTTTGAGATATGACCTGTGGTAACTACGATATTTTATATTAAAGTTAAATAAATTATTGATATTTTCTTTCAGATTAAAGTTTTAATATAAAATATCGTAGTTACCACAGGTCATATCTCAAAACTTTATTCGGCTTTTCGAATTCTCTTTCCAATCTCTTTTATTTTGATCATTCAAAAAAGTTGGATCAAAAATTTTTAATTTTGCAAATCTACATTTTTACATTTTTTGTGCACCCTGTATAAAAAAATGGAAATTTTCTTACGTGAATTATATTTATTTAATAAGCAAAAGAAATGATGAAGAATGACTTTTTTTCGAAAAATTGAAAATAAAGTTTTTTACAAGTATAGTTAGGTCCATCCGTGGACACACTGTATATTGTATGTAACAAACACCCCCCGCGGATTCCGAACCGCGTGGGGGGGGGGGGGGGGCACATGGACGGCCCCTTAAAAATTTGCTGCCAGCTTTGCTTTTCATAGGTAATGTTTTAATTCACATAATTAATTTAATTTTTTTATGTGAAGAAGAATTATACGTAAAAGCGCGGAATTTACAAACGATATACCATATAGACTTTCCTAGTCAAATTTTAAGCCTCAGAAAGAGACTTGGAGATAGTATTTCAAAATTAAAAACAGTGTATGAGCTTGCGGATCATTTATTAATAAAAAAATCAGTGTGTTTCTTCAAATTTTCCAGATGTATCTAGTGCAGTGATGTTATTTCTAACTTTACCAGTTAGTGTGGCAACAGCGGAACGATATTTTTCCAAACTTAAAATAGTAAAAACCTATTTACGTAACACCATGGGACAACAACGCCTTTCGGACTTATCCTTAACCAGTATCGAATAGATTAAATATCGACGAAATTATAAACGATTTTGCCAAAAAAAACTCTCGACGACCTGGTCGTTTTGTATAATACCTTGTATTAATAATACTTAGAGACATAATGTTTGTAAAGACTTGTTGAGTGTTCATGTGTTTTACTGTTTTCTGTTTTAATAGTAGGTACTTAACACATAATGTGGGTTTAACCCTAATTAAATTATTACAGGATTGACGAATTCAAAAATTCATGAACCTGAACCTAATAGTAATGAAAATGAGAATTATCATTTTCCATTCGTTATAGAGAGGGGGCCCCTGAAAACGTTTGCGAGGGGGCCATTCGGGTTTTGTTATGCCACTGCTACTACACTTACCACATGCTATTAGTATTACACTCATATACGCTAAAGTATGTAAGTTACAGGTAGCTAATGCTAATTTTATATTCACTCTTCGAAACATCGTTTCCGCGTTAAATTGCTTGGCATTTTTTATGGTCAACTGCTGCTCCTGCAGTTGAAAAAGTATCTAATACCTTCGGTACACAAAAAAATTTAAATATTTTTAATTTCGTTACCTACAATAAATTTAAAGTATTTTTAGGTCATCCTCAAAGTATTAATAACACGTGGCCACTGCTCAAAAAAACAATTAAGTGTTAACTTTTCAAGTGTTCTTATTCAACAGATGTCCAATGGGTTTGATGCGAAACCATATGGATAAAAATTTCTCCAACATTTGTTCAGTATAAAGTTCTATAGTTGTCGTCAGACCCATAAGACCAGTGGCGTAGCACTTGTACTGCGAACACCCGCCAATGCGGGGGGGCGCATGGCCCGTAGGGACCCCCGCATTTCTGGAACACATATCTAGCATATACAGGGTTAGTTGAAATAACCGGAACGACTAATTTTCTTCAAAAGTACCAAGGACAAATCAATGAATTTTGGTACAGGTGGATAACTTAAAAAATTGAATTGAAAATTGACAATTGCGACGTTGCCAGATATTTAGTTTTTTCTGTAACTCAAGGAATGTTTTTTTTTTCAAATGTAACACTACTCTTTTTTTATTGAATTCGATTCCTCCCATCAACATTACCATTTCCTGAATCCAATTTTTATCTCAAATAGTTCTATGGGAAAAAAGTTAATTAGTTACAACTCTAACTGTAAAAAATCCAATCTATTTCCATTTAAAAACGTTTCAATCAATGTGGAAAGGAAGGTTGGTAGACATAGCGTACCTAATAGTATAGATAACGATAATAACAACAAACAACTATTAACAATAACATAGCTAGTAACAATAACTTAAATAAGTACATATTATAGTACAATACACTAATTTGGTTATTAAACCGATAATATGTAAGTAATTTTTACTATACTCAAAACCCAATATTATATGCAGTGACGTAGCAGTCGAAACCATGGAAATCAAGGCAAACCGCCAATGATAACACAGTATTTTGGCAGTTACCATGGTTTCGACTGCTACGTCACTGCATATAATATTGGGTTTTAAGTATAGCCATATTATTGTTAGTAGTTGTTTGTTGTTATTATTTGAGTTTTAAGTATAGCCATATTATTGTTAGTAGTTGTTTGTTGTTATTATGGTTATTGATACTATTAGGTACATTATGTCTACCAACCTTCCTTTTCATATTATTTGAAACGTTTTTAAATGGAAATAAATTGAATTTTTTTTAGAATTAGAGTTGTAACTAATTAACTTTTTTCCCATAGAACTATTTGGGATAAAAATTTGATACAATCAGGAAATGGTAATGTTGAAAGTAGGAATCGAAATCAATAAAAAAAAAGAGTAGTGTTATATTTGAAAAAAAAACATTCCTTGAGTTACAAAAAAAACTAAAAATCTGGCAACGTCGCAATTGTCAATTTCCGATTCAATTTTTTAAGTTATCCACCTGTACCAAAATTCATTGATTTAGCCTTGGTAGTTTTGAAGAAAATTAGTCGTTCCGGTTATTTCAACTAACCCTGTATATATAGAAGGTAATGAAGGGGGCCTAAGTAAATAAATATATACATTTTTGCAAGAGAAGGGGGGAGGGGCTCAATAATTTTAAAAATAGCGGATCAAAAAAAAAACAATTTATTTTCCCCAATTTTTAAAAGGACGTAAAATATTTTTTAAAGGAAATTGTTTTTATTGTTAGGCTTATGTTTTTAAAGTGAAAGTTTTGGACCAAAGTACTGTGGTACTGTAGAAAATTGATGTACCTAACTTCTGAAAATTCACTATAATTTTCCAGTGTTTCCGATAAATTTTTCGGATTATCTATATTTTATTATGTATAATATTTTGTAGACAAATGTATCATAATATGCCCAATTTTCGAAACAACAGCCATAAATCTTCTATACATAAGTATATTAAAACGTAGGGGATCCCATTTAATTTTGATTTTCTATGACGCATATTGGATCTCCCAGAATTATAATTAAAGATAAATATTTTTTGTTCCTGACCGGAAACTGTGATCTTGCACTTTAGCGCAATATTTCTTCATTATCTAAATTACCAATTAAGCATGCCAAACAAATGCCAATTTAAATTATTATTAAAATTTTTAAGGACGTGGTGTTTAATGATAATAATTTGTATAAAAAATTTAAAAACGACTTAACATCGTATACATATATGAAAAGTAGGGGAAGTCTGAGCATAGAATATAGAAGTCACCGTCACTTAAATAATGCGTTTATTACAAAGGCTCATTAAAAATAGTAGAATTCTTATAGCCCATAAGGCATCTTATGGAGAGGCTGTGTGGTTAGGGAATTAATTTTTTCCCCTAGAAAAAAGTTGGCAACTATTTGAAATTATATTAACGCCAACCAAATACACGAGTCTCGCCGAACCACGGCGAATTGGCGAGCCAATCAAAACTATTGTTATGAACTTCTGTTTATTGTGGTATTTATCAATTTTGTTGAACAATTTGTTGTTATTGTTGTGATATAATATAAACTTTCAAAACAATTGGTATTTACACTCTGCCACTGTGTTTAGTCCCTAATTGTGTAATAGTGAGAAAAGTGCGGCAGAGGATGAATACCTCTTTCAACAGGTAATGAATCTGAATAGGTGCATTGTTTTATTAAGATACTAGCGTGTACCCGGCCTGCGTTGCAGCCCGGCATTATACGACGTGAGATAATAAGGAGAACAAACCCGAACAAATTTCAAACTCAACCGTTTGCCGGCCCGTCCACAATTTACATCCATGCATAAAACATAGTCTGTCTTCGTCTATTCCGGCTTCGGTGCTTCGGATCGATCGTTGAACGGGCCGGGGACCGGTTAGGTTGGGTCGTTCGTTCTCCCTACTCTAATTTATCAGTGTTTATCAGTGTTTCTCTATAATATTATGCATGTATTATACATAAAAACCTTCCTCTTGAATCACTCTATCTATTAAAAAAAAACCGCTTCAAAATCCGTTGCGTAGTTTTTAAGATTTAAGCACATATAGGGACAGGACGGGCGATAGCGACTTTGTTTTATACTATGTTAAGATTATAAAGAATATCATAAAGAAATTTTAAAAATTGTTTATGATCAACTTTTGTGCTGCCGGGCGCCGGTGCTGCCTGGTCCAGATATTATTATGGGAAAGAAAGAAAAAACTAAAAGTCATTTTTCACAAAATTTAATAAAATAAAATTCTTTAAGGGTCTCTACATGTTTCGAGTGTAGAAACGTTCATCATCAGGAGACAGAAAATATATTTATATAGTGCTGATGGTTTTAGCAGAATTACTCTTAATGGTTTATCTAAAATGTATTGGAAATAAATAATTTATTAGATCTGACTTTTTTTCAAATGAAGCCTGGTTCCACCTCTCCGGTTATGTGAATTCTCAGAATACACGCATGTGGAGTAGTGAAAATTCCCATTTTTTTGGGTCCACATTCCACCCTCAAAAAATTGGTAACATTTCTCCAGAGATGCTGGTCAACACTTTCGAAAATATGAAGAGACGTGTGAATTTATGCTTGGAGTGCAGTATTCCAAGAAATAACAGCCGCAGATTTTGAAAGCTCAGGAATTACTGCAGGAATTTATGCTTGGAGCATGGCGGTGGCTAATTTCAGCAATTTATGTAATTATTTTTCTTTTTCTTTCTGTATATTCTTACTTTGTTAATTTTGTAAACAACAAAAATAAATTTGTATTTGTCTACTTATTTTATTACTTATTAGTTTGGCATATCATGTCATAATATGAATTTGACAAAATGTTAACCAAGATTTGTCGTCCCCATATCATTGTGATCTAAACCAAGCCCTACGTTTTTTAATCCAAGCCCTCTTTGATGCAAATAATATTTGCCCGAACGGTACATATTCCTGCTGGGTTTTCAGTCATTCCTTTATCTAACTCTGATTGCTTTACCCGGATTCCCCTATTAGAACATAATTAAATAAGAAGCATCTTCTAAGCTTTTTGCTAGTTGCATCTTTGACTTTGGAATGACGATATGAAAAAAATAATCTTATTGTAACCGGAAATTTGGTTACTAAAATAATTGTTAATTATTTAAATTGTTAACTTAACATGTCAGACTATGCCAATTTAAAGATGTTCCTATCTTTTCAATATTTGTTATAAATTCTGTACGAAAAACAAACAAACAATCAAACAAGTTTAATAAACCTTGACATTGTTCATTGCTACTGAATATTATTTTATTACAACATAATAAACAAGTGTTCCTGCTTCTGCCGTGACTTATTAGACGAGCAAATTTGTTAAATTAATATTAAATGATAGATTGTGAAACAAACGAGTTTTTGTTCATCAATTTTTAAGTGTGTTTTAATTAATTTAATAATACGGTTGAATTTAGGTTTAATATCATCGACCTACAAAAAAGATAATAAATATGTTCCATAGTGTCAATGAAAATTGCATTAAATTCATTTTTAGGGGAATATAAGCAATTATTAAACAATGTACCGTACTAGCAAACTCCAAGTTACAGTAACATTTTATATGAGTATGAGAGAGTGAATAAAATGATTATAAGAGCGCAATAAGGACAACAGGTCAAACAATGTTGCTGACGTCAACAACTCATGTCGTAACCATCTCTCGATTAAAGATATGGGATCGTTTGTTCTGGCGACGCTTAAGGAAATCACCTCATCGCCTCCTTTTATCGACATAAATTCAGTATTCAATAATATTCGATTATAGATTTTACGTATTTTTCATTTCATATAGTTTACTAATTACTTATTGTTCGCATCTTCTATGATAGAATTGGTAGGTCTTACTTTAGGGCCTATCAACGCAGACTGCTCCTCGCCCGCATCTATCTGAACACCCTTACTCAGTTTATTTTATTGTGCCGTCGAGTAAACAGTAAGTTTTTTGTGTGTCACATGTGATGCAATTAGTACGCGGTGGAACGCATGATACTACTACATGCATCTATTAACGTGAAGGTTTAGTGTACAGGGTGACACATGTTAAAGATATGACATAATTCGGTATTATTCTTATGGAACACTCCGTATATTTTTCGATTTTTTATTTCTAATAAACATTCTAAACATATCTGATATAGCATATCTTACGCCTAAAGGGAATGATTATCGAGACATTTTCATTTGAATGGTAGTCTTTTTAAAGTCACGTTGGGTTTTATTATTTAAATAGGTATAAAGTAGTCATTCAAATTTGTTGTCAGTTTATAGCTGACAGCTATCAACATTCAATCTTGTCTCATGCAGCATTTCGTACTACTTAACTAAATAAAATTGAAAATTAACAAAAGAAAATGGTCAAATTGACTGAAACTCCGAGAATAGATATCTTAATTATTATGATAGGATGTGGTAATCGTATTGGACTCGAAGGGAAGTTCAACGTAAGCAGAATCGAAAAGAGATTTAGAGAAACGGGACAGGTACGAGATCTTCCTAGGTCCAGGTGGCCTTCAATTTCAGAAGATAAAAAATTAAACATATATCTATCCATTGAAGAAAATTAACATAAACCAACTCAAGACCTCATTGGATAACGAAATTGGAAAATCATCTCTAAAAAAATTTTTAAAAATAGAGAAATATTATCCATATAAAATAAAATTAATTGACGAGCTTAACGAAGATGATCCAGATCGTCGCTTACAGTTTTGCGAAACTCTAATGAATATTTGCAATAATGATAATTTTTTTTCACGTAGGATTATATTTTCTGACGAGTCGACTTTCTGTCTGAATGGGGTGGTGAACAGACAAACTGTCGCTACTGGTCTTCAACTAATCCACACTGGGCTGTTGAAGCTCACACCCATCATAAACAGTATGTTAATGTTTGGGCGGGTATTGTGGGCGACAGAGTCATAGGATCGTTTTTCTTCGATGGTACGCTAACAGGTGAACGTTACTTAGTGTTTTTAAGAAATTAATTAATCCCCGCCTTATGCCGCCTATTTCCAAATGCGAACAACCCCAATATTCCTGGAGATTTTGTTTGGTTTCAATAAGCCTCTACACTTTAGTGGGGCAGTGCGCGAATATTTAAATGACGTATTTCCGGGTCGTTGGATAGGTCGAAGGGGGCAAATAGAGTGGCCTGCTAGGTCGCCAGACCTAACTCCAATGGAATTTTCTATATGGGGCTATCTTAAAGATAAAGTGTATACGAACAAACCCAACAGTATCGAAGAATTAAAAAATAATATCAGATATAAAATACAATTAATAACCCGTGAAATGATACATACCATTTTTGAAGAGTTTATATTGCGGCTTGCTTGCTGCCAGGAAGTCAATGGAGCACATTTCGAACATTTACTAGATTAATGATTTGAGTGGTTTTTTATATTTTTATCTTTGATACTCCCTTTATAATAAATATTTTATATTTTATAACTTAGTATTTTTTATTCAATCGAAAATGTCTCTATAATCTTTCACTTTAGGCGTAGGATATATCAGATATGTTTAGAATGTTTATTAGAATTAAAAAATCGAAAAATATACGGGGTGTTCTATAAGAAAAAATGCCGAATTATGCCTTATCTTTAACATGTGTCACCCTGTATACTAAACTTTCACGTCAAAAGATGCGTAAATGAAAATAAAAATTTACGTGTTCAAGCATTTTTCCGAAAAATGCATCCCTAATTTTTTTATCGAATTTATGCAAGACTTCTGGTACTCACTGTTTATAACTTAATATTCACTTTCAACATAGCCTATAAAAACTATGGTTGCCATCTACAAAAATTTTCGAAAACGTCATAATATCTCTAATTTGGGACACGCTATATAATTTTTTTTTTATAAATAATACCACTTTCTTAATCTTAAAATGTTAGAACCCGTGCTCAAGCATTTTTCCACAAAAAAAAACTGCTGGATTTACTGGATTTATTCCAAATTACAAACTCACCCTGTATTTATTTTATTGTATTTTAATGCGAGTGAATTCATAAATATTATATTAAAATCTTTAAGTACTGCAGTACCGAATATAGTTCCTCGTTGCCTTAATGTGCGTGCGTGCTGCTGTTGGTTGGGTTGAGCTACTCGATATTTATTGTGTTAACAGTAATAAAGTATGATTAAAAGAAAGTAAAATTATTAGAACGGAACGTTAAAATCTATATTAACAAAAATTTTAGTTGTTTTTGTTTTCTGCATTGCGGTGATTCTTAATATTGTTTTGTCGCCAAATATTCATTGATTGTTATAAAGTTTTACTTTATGAATAATAAAAACTATCTACGCATACCAATGCTATGTTATTTAGTTATTTTTGCCGACGTTTTTGAGCTGTTTCACTAATTGGTTATTTTTTAGGTCTTGTTTTCGAAAGGAGGATGGTACTGCCTAGAAGAACAAGCTGATTTAGGCTATGAAGTTTTAGGTATAGACTGGACTGTAGAACCAAAATATGTAAGAAACAATCTTAAAAATAAAAACATTACTGTGCAAGGAAATCTAGACCCATGTGCCTTATATGCTTCCCAGTAGGACCTTAAGAAAATAATTCAAAAAATGCTAGAAGAGTTTGGCAGTGAAAGGTACATAGTCAATTTAGGCCATGGAATATACCCTGATTGATGGGCCCATAGAATCTGGTGAGACCTTTGTTAAGAATGTTTATAATTTTAAGGTTTAATTTTTTCTTTTTACCAGAGCATTATTAATGACAGTTTATTGTTTTGTAACATGTTTACAATCTTTTATCAAATTTATTATTTAGCACTTAAAGAGTGAGTTTTTAAGGTAATCTTTACTAGGAATAAGGGGTAAAACTAGTTAATGCATATAAAGGAAATAAAGAACTATTTAAAAAATGTAAAAATGGGCATCATAAAATTTGGACTAACTGTAGGGCTTTAGAACTTTTTTATTTTTACTCCGATTTACGTAATTTTTTAGAGAGCTCCAGATACATTTATAAGTTTTAACATGCCTATGCAAATTTGAAGAAAAATTAGTTTTTGGCATATTATACAAGGATAATCGAAAAGTTGTTTTTTTTGCCTAGTGTCAGAACACCCCGGGATAATTAAGAAACAAAATTACTTCAAAATATCAGTTTTCACTAAGCCGCAAATACTCTTTGCATTTTGGTTTTTGGTTTATGTCAATACGTGCATTTGTTCTCACCCAAATGCAAAATGATCTTGATGATGTCAATAAGTTAAAAAACGCAAAACTAAAGCTATTGATGACCGATTTTCTTGTACTTAAAACTCTTCGGAATTGTCGTTTGACATCAGTACAGGCAAAAAACCAACTTCGAGAGGTTCGAATTAAAAATGTCATTTCTTGGACAGTTCATCGAAGATTACAAGAAGATAATTTAAACTCACGCGGACCAGCAACTGGACCTAAATTACTCCCGCGCCATAAGAGTCAAGAATGGAGGAATATTACCCAGGATGATATTCGCGGGCTAATTGATGGCATGAACCGACGTGTACACTGTACGTACAGGCAGTAGCAAGGGCTACAGGAGGCAATAGAAATAATAGAAATGTGTTAAACTGAAAAAGTTGTTGTTGGTACCTGTTAAGTTTGTTTTGCGAAAATTAAATCTTAGGTATATGCACCTTTTTCTTTGTTTATTAAATCTTGATTATTACAATAACATTTGTTTTCTTGCATTTTAATAGTCTATTTTATTTTGAATGGAAAGGCAATGAGAAAATTATGGAAAAATTTAAATTATTGACATCATCAAGATCGTTTTGCAATTGGGTGAGAACAAATGCACGCATTGATTGACATGAACCAAAAACCAAAGTGCAAGAAATATTTGCGGCCCAATAAAAACTGATATTTTGAGGTAATTTTGCTTCTAAAATATTCCAGGGTATTTTGACACTAAGCAAAAAAAAAACTTTTCGATTATCCTTGTATAATATGTCAAAAAACCAATTTCTCCATAAATTTGTATAAGCATATTAAAACTAATAAATGTATCTATAGCTCTCTAAAAAAGCACTTAAATCGGAATAAAAATAAGAAGGTTATAATAGTTATTTACGATATATGTGTTGTTAAGATTCATATTACAACACGAGATGTTAAAGTTGTCAAACGAGGCGTCAGCCGAGTTTAATAAAACATCGAGTGTAGTAATATGAATTTACAACAAGAATATTGCAGTTAGTTTTTGCTTACCTAAAAACCAAAAATGGCGTATACTGAAGCAGCTGCACGACTTACGTTACCTGTCAAATTTGACATTTTTAATAAAATAGGTTCAAAAATGCCCCCGTTTATCAAAATATCAAAAAACTTTATTCGAGAAAATTGTTTATTTAGGCATTTTTAGTCTCTGTACGAAATTTTGACAGTCTAATACAATTTTTATTTTTTGCCAGGTTCTTGAAAATTTTGATCAACCCTCGTAGATTAACTTTTATACATCGATGTAAAACCATTGGCCTTTACTTCATTTGTAATCTTAATGCAATTTTGTGTAAAATTTTTGTTTCCAATTATTTATTTTGCTTCAAAAACTGAAATTGTTATTGATCAGTATGTAATGTTTGATGCAAAGTTTATCTAATTACATCAGTTTTGCCAAAACCGACGTTTCTAATTTTTCTTAAGTTAGTAAACAGATGTACAAAAATAAAATATTAGGAAGCTTTCGTTGAAATTTTACTTAATTAATATTGAATCAAAAAGAATAATTATTAATGCATCGCCTACTTGTAAACTATATTTTTGTTGAATACAATGTTTCGAGCGATTAATATTTATTCTTTTTGATCAAAATTTCAACGAAAGCTTCCTAATATTTTCTTTTTGTACAGCTGTTTACTAACGTCGGTTTTGGCAAAACTGATGTAATTAGATAAACTTTGCATCAAACATTACATACTGATCAATAACAATTTCAGTTTTTGAAGCAAAATAAATAATTGGAAACAAAAATTTTACACAAAATTGCATTAAGATTACAAATGAAGTAAAGGCAAATGGTTTTACATCGATGTATAAAAGTTAATCTACGAGGGTTGATCAAAATTTTCAAGAACCTGGCAAAAAATAAAAATTATATTAGACTGTCAAAATTTCGTACAGAGGCTAAAAATGCCTAAATGAACAACTTTCTCGAAAAAGGTTTTTTGATATTTTGATAAATAAGGGCATTTTTGAACCTATTTTATTAAAAATGTCAAATTTGACAGGTAACGCAAGTCGTGCAGCTGCTTCAGGATACGTCATTTTTGGTTTTTAGGTAAGCAAAAACTAACTGGTTTTTCAATTTTTACCTATACCTAATAATAAAAAAAAATCTCATTTGATGCGAACTTTCTTGCGGACACTGTAGAAGCAGCGGCCAACGCGCGGTATGAGTTGGAGTACCAGAAGTTTAAAGATTGGTGCAAAGCTAACAAAATAAAGGAGGTGTCTGAGAAAATCCTTTTGGGTTATTTTTCCGGAAAGCAACGCTCCCAGAAACCATCTACACTATGGACTCACTACTCAATGTTGAGAACTATGATTTCAGTCAAGAAAAATCAAGATATAAGTAGATTTTTTCAACTAATCGCATTTTTGAAAAGAAATTCAGAGATTTAATTAATTTTATAATTGTTAATAATAAATCATTCTTCTAAAAAGTGTGGTTTTATTTAACAGCAAAATGTTAATAAAACCGTTTTTTTTTCATAGTGCTGTAATAGATGCCCTTACAAAACGATTTACAGAACTGTAAAATTCATATTACTAAATGAAAGCAGATAAAGCCCTAAACGTAATCCAAATTTTATGATGCTCGTTTTTCTTGCACGGGAGTGTATATGGAATTTTTTAAAAATAGGATGAACTCAACTTATAATCCTTTTGTTGTTTCTGTGAGGAAATGTAATTATTGCAGATCTATTATCTGCAATAATTAAAGCGTTTCCATTAGTTAAATCATGTTTACTTATTCTTTAATTTAAAATCTCAGATAATATCTAAAGGTCGAAATAGTAAAATTATTTTAAAATTTAAATAATTGCTTATAGTCAACCGGCTGTTTCTGCGGTAGCAGAAATAATAAATATCCTGCTAAATTACGTTTACATATTATCCTTCCCTCATTTTTTTGAGATAACGAGTGATCATCCTGCGATTTCGGCGAACATTTACGTTTTTATTTTCCTCGAATGTGAAAGGGGTAAGTATTTCCTTTGTTACTTCCTTTATAACAGCCTATAGGTTGAGTGTTAAAAATCTTTCTAACTTACCATCAATAATTGTTCTCTTTATGATAATATTATAGCCAGAAAGTCTGGTACCAACCTGTAACAGAAAATATGAAATAAATAAAAATAAAATATTTAAAATATTAATAGAACAAAACACAGTCGAACCGCTCCGTAAATTATTTTTTTTAACCGACTAAAAAATATACACTTTCTGGACAATTTTTCGTCCAGAAAATAACGTTTTGTCGATCAAGACCGGAAAATTGACGTTAGAGACCGGAAAAGAAAATTTCAAAAAATAGTAATTTACGTTACAAGACCGGAAAGTAGTGTTTTTCAGGTCAAGACAAGCATTTCCAGGGCGAGCCGTAGGCGAGTCCTGGAAGCTTGGAGAGACCTGGAAATCATTAATTTTCGGTTGCGTGACGTACAATATTTTTTTTAAGACCGAGACTTCGATATACTTACATTAAATTATTTTAAATTATTTTATATTATTTTTAAATGCGTCGTTTGACTTCTCGTAACGGGCTTTTGATTTTACTGGCAATATATCGTAAGTCGCTTTCCTTGCTGCTTCCGAAATTTCTTCTGGAAACTCATTTTCCGTGTCGGATAATTCAAAATCTGAATTCATATTGTTAAATTTGCGCACTCGCGAAACAAGTTTGGCATAAACAACAAATTAAAAATCAACGAACTGTCACTCGACAATACATCGAAATATTGTTGTCATAGTAACGAAATCAAGATAGCTTGATATTATCAAAGAGCGATTGGAGAAACAAAAAAACAGGGACCGGAAAAATCTTTTCCGGTCTCTAACGTCAAGAAAAATTGTCCAGAAAGTGTATATTTTCTGGTCGGTTTTAAAAAAAGATTTTTTTGGTCCCTGTTTTTTGTTTTTCCAATCGCTCTTTGATAATACAAGCTACTTTAATTTCGTTACTATGACAACAACATTTCGATGTATTGTCGAGTGACAGTTCGTTGATTTTTAATTTGTTTATTTATGTCAAACTTGCTTCGCGAGTGCGCAAATTTAACAATATGAATTCATATTTTAAATTATCCGATACGGAAAATGAGATTTCAGAAGAAATTTTGGGAGCAGCAAGGAAAGCGACTTACGATATATTGCCAGTAAAATTAAAAGCCCGTTACGAGAAGTCATACGACGCCGACGCATTTAAAAATAATATAAAATAAAATAATTTAATGTAAGTATATCGAAGTATTGGTCTCAAAAAATAGTAATTTACGTTACAAGTCCGGATAATACTGTTTTTTTGGACGAGTCGACAAAAGGCGAGTCCTGGAAGTCTGCGAGTCCAAAAAACTGTTTTCGGACGTGTTGCGTACACTATTTTTTCGGCAACCGTGTAGAATAACAAATCAATGAGACACATTTCTTTATTATATTTCTTTGTAGAACAAAATTTCGAACATTTTAATTCTTATTTGTATTAAATATTGAAATTCGAACAGAAGATAGGTACTGACAGAAACATTCTAATTCTTATTTATAATAATATTTATATTAAAATTCGAGCAATTACTAATATTGATGTGATTCTTTCCGGCTAGGCTGGTGAAATGCTACTTCCTCAAAGGAAAAGCGTTCGGTTGCCGAAAAAATATTGTACGTCACGCAACCGAAAATTAGTGTTGTACAGGACTCTCCAAGCTTCCAGGACTCGCCTACGGCTCGCCCTGCACGGAAATGCTTGTCTCGACCAGAAAAACACTACTTTCCGGTCTTGTAACGTAAATTACTAATTATTGCGAGCAAAACTTTATGTTAGACAAAAGAAACTAATTACCAATTATGCGGATTAAATTTGCATCATAACCAGTTTTGCTTCCTTAGATCATTAGGTATGCTGATGCCGAATCGCCCATATGACGTTAATACTTTATGTAGTTCGTTTATGTTTGTCTTTTTGACTTGTACTTGTGATTTGTATTAAAATAAAAGAATAATGACTTCAACAGTCTAAGAAATATTACACTTATTATTTATTATTCCTTGGCCAAACTATGCACTAAACTGCATTGGGTTGTTACGTTACTGCTATCAAAATTAGCCCCCTCCCCTGTTAAAACACTTACGGACCTCTCCTGTTGTATGTACTATGTGAATAGCATGGCTTATCGCTAAATGAATCTTGTAACAACTACTAGGTACTACGTATACCTGCGCATTGTCTAAATCCGTTTGCATTCCAAGCAGTTAAAGTAATTGGGTAAAAACGTAAAATCTATATTTAATATCGAAAATAAAGAATGAACATAATGATATTTAATAAAAGTACGATAATTATGTAAAGCTGGCTGTTAATTAAGCGAATGTCATTGAATAAAATTTCAATTCTTTTTCTAGCCAATTCTGCACTAGTCATTAAAACTAATTGAATTATTAAAACCACTGATTTAAAATAATTTCCTTTTCATGACACTGTGTAACACGGGTGAATAAATTCCAGTTAAATGAGCACATTTGTAAGACATGCATTTGCAAGAAATGTGTACGATATGCATAGATTCATAAATAACTACAAAATTTTACAGAAATGGTTTGAAGAAAGTTACCTGCTGCATAAACCAGTTGTAAAATAGGCAAATTGTTAGAGCAAAAAATGGTTTTATTCCAATATAGCTGAAAAAAACAGCTACTATTTTGATCAAGGGTCATATTTTTATTACTGTAATCCACGAAAAAAATGCTTATACACTGAGAATAGGCCTTCTATTCCTTATAAGAATTCACATACTCTTTATACTATGGTTTAATACTATATGTGACAGCAACGCGCTTTTCTACTATAAGAAAACGAAAAATGCTAGACCGTTGTGTAGTGATAATATCACGGTAATTTAGCCAATAGGAAATAAGAGTTAATGCTACCATAGAATGGTTTATAGCCATTGTTGCTCTGAATACTTTCAGTAATTATCAAGTTCTATTGGGGGTGTAATCTGGCTTTATATACTGTATCAGTTCCGACTGGCAGTTGTAATGAAACTAAACATCACTCATAATAGTATTTGCTTGCTACGGTTAATAAAGCATATACTAACCACCAAAATCAGTACTGTAGTTCTCAAAAATTAAAATAGCTTCTAGAGTTATATTGTTCTTGTCGTTTAACATTGCATATTTATGATTATCTATTATGCAACATGGTTTACTGAGATTGTAAAATTCGTCTATAGCTTATAAAGTAAAATACCAATGAAGTTAAAAAAAACTTAAATACAAAGCAAAAATTAATTAATTGAAACAGGTAGATATTGGTACGATCAATAAAATTCAAATTTATACAGGACATCTAGAAGACCCCGAACAACGATGTGACCGACACGAATACGTTACAACTAATACTAAGGCGCGCGGCGATTGCCGATCGCTACGAACCCCCACCAACGTCTTGTGGATTCTAGGTTGTAACGAATACAATTCGTTTTTAGGGACGCTGCTCTGTTTTCTTTAATGTAGAGAAAGCGCTTTACTGGGAACGAAATGCGTCGCATTGAGAAGATTCAATTTATTTCTTAACAAAATTGCTGTATGTATTAAAAGTGGTTTATTATTCAACAAGACTGTGCTGCTAATGGAACTGATTACTGGTTCTCAGCCAATAGCTTTTCTTGAAACCGGCACTATGTTATATGTTACAAATGGAGTTAATTAAATTTAAAATAAAAATAAAAATTAAATAAAACCCAACAGGGATTGGATCGTGATTCGCCAATAGCGTAATATGCCAGAGTAACAATTAATGTTAAGAATATAAATTTGGACTTGATGGCGTAATTAAACGTCTGAAGAAATCAAAACCTTAAAAATTAAACTGTTGTGTTGTTAGTCGTTTCATCTCACACTTGACCAATATTTATGAGAATTGCAATTATGCTGTCGCTCATTTTTACAATATGAACGTCGGCGTCGGTTTGTACGAATGCGAGCACATCAAAGACAGCCATTTAAATTAAATGTTATATAATGGTTGGCGGCAACAAAATTATTATTACTGGTATAGAAAGCATATACTTTGGCACCGCTCTGACCTTCTTGGAACTGTATCATAATAAGGTTGTAATGGAAGATTGTAGAACATTTTTTGTCAAGAGTATTGCCTTGTACCATTTAAAAGAAATCATTTCTCTATATTGTACCCTTACACTGAGGAACATGATATAATACAACAGGTTTCCTAAGACATAGTTTGTATTGATAGCTTGTTTTGTATTAACCCATATTAACTAAATTGCTAGTTTATCAAATCCGCTTTAGTGTTATATCAATTCCATGCAGATTTGCCAGAACCGTGTTTTTATTGGTTGTAATCAGTTCCATTATAAGCACAGTCTTGTTGAATAATAAACTACTTTTAATACAGCAATTTTGTTAAGAAATAAATTGTATCCTCTCAATGCGACGCATTTTGTTTCCAGTGAAACGCTTTCCCTACAATTAAGAAAGGGGAATAGCGTCCCCGAAAACGAATTGTATCCGTTAGAACCTTTAATTCACCGAAACGTTGGTGGGGGTTCGTAGCGATCGGCAATCGCCACGCGCCGTAGTATTAGTTTTAAGTATTACATCGTTGTTCGGAGTCTTCTAGCTGTCCTGTCTGAATTGGAATTTTATTGATCATACCACTACCTGTTTCAATTAATTAATTTTTACTTTGTATATAAGTTTTTTAAAACTTTGCATGTCAGATAAAGCAATAGAAGATTCTTATTTTACACAAACCATCATTAGTATAGGACTATATTATAATCTACGGACGAATTTTACGATCTTAGTAAACCATGTTGCATAATAGATAAGCATATGCAATGTTAAACGACAAGAATAAGATCACACTAGAAGCTATTTAAATTTTTGAGAACTACAGTACTGATTTTGAGTGGTAAGTATATGCTTTATTAACCGTAACAAGCAAATATTATTATGATTAATATAAAGTTTTATTACAACTGCCAGTCGGAACTATTACGGTATACAAAACCAGATTACACCCTCAATAGAACTTAATAATTACTGTGAGTATTCAGAGCAATAATGGTTATAAACCATTCTATGGTAGCATTAACTCCTATTTCCTATTGGCTAAATTACCGTAATATTATCACTACACAACGGTCTAGCAATTTTCGTTATCTTACAGTAGGAAAGCACGTTGCTGTCACATATAGTATTAAACAGTTGTATGAAGAATATGTAAATTCTTATAAGAAATAGAAGGCTTTTTCTCAGTGTAATATTTATTGCTAATGTTTTTGTTAAAAGTTTCATTCGAATACTAAAAAATGTTTTCTGCCATAAGAAGTCGAAATTTCAATAATTATTTGTTTCTATGTTGAAACACGATCGGGTCTCGATATTTTCGGCTAGACGTACTTTCGGTTAGACATACTTTCGGTTAGATGTACTTTGGATTAGACATAATTTCGGTTAGACGAACTTTCGGTAAGAGGTGCTTTTTATAGGATTTATTGTTCGTAATAATGCTGCAACAATAGGTATGGTATTGTTACTTCTAAAACAGTTAAAATATAAATAGCTTAATTGATTTATTTAGTTGATGCAAGGTATTTTCTACATGTTCATAAAAAATTGTGTTCCTAACACGGTCTGAAAACGCTTTATTTTCCATACGCTATTGCCTTTAATATTGACATTACACTACAAGAAAAGAGGTCAAAAATATAGCATTGCTTGCTTAAATAGTTTTTATTTCTTCTATTGTGGCCGGTTTACGAGTTAAAAAATTGTAGAAGAGAAACTTTGGTGAAGCTAAGGTAAGCAATGATTTACACCAGGGTATCAAACGTTTTTCTGTCCATGAGTTTTTCCAAACTATTAAGTATTATCTCTGTCCGCTTGATTCAACTTCCTTATATGCTTCCGAATGGTCACTCGAATGTTCGAGAGCGGTCGAACGAGAATCGAGATCTCCAAAGTTCCAGTAACTCCGTTGCGGCCTTCTATCCATCGCCATTGGCGTCACATAGCTATGTACTGTGCGAGCAAAAAATATTTGCATCAAAAAGGGGCTTGGATCTAAGGACGTAATGCTTAGCCGTAGAGCTTAATACCTGTTGGGTGTCAGTAACTACCTGAATTAACAATCAATCAGTTATTCCGTCATCTTTGACAGTCGTTACAAGTAATTTGATTCATCGCTAATTTTTCCAATTTCTTGAACAATTCACACAATGGGCTTTACGGAACAGCACAAAACATTCATGGTTGAAGCGTATTTTCGAAACGGGGTTAGAGTAAATAGTGAGTGGCAATACAATCCGGGTCTGTGCATGGACGATTTTTACGAACATTTTTCTAATGTTGCTTTTATTGCTGGGGATTTTTATCATTGCCTAAAAAGAACCGTGGCTGTGTTTAGGGAAACAGGTTCTATACAACACAAAAAAGGAGCAGGAAGACCATCCGTAAAAACAGAAGGACTTGTTGCAAACGTTCGTAAAATAATGCAAAATACGCCAACAAATTATATAAGACGCCTGTCCCAAGAAGTGGGAAGATCTTATGGAACATGCAGGACTATTCTTAAGAAGCAGCTAAATTTATTTCCTTATAAAGTGCAAGTATTCCAAGAAATAACAGCCGCAGATTTTGAAAGCTCAGGAATTACTGCAGGAATTTATGCTTGGAGCATGGCGGTGGCCAATTTCAGCAATTTATGTAATTATTTTTTCTTTTTCTTTCTGTATATTCTTACTTTGTTAATTTTGTAAACAACAAAAATAAATTTGTATTTGTCTACTTATTTTATTACTCATTAGTTTGGCATATCATGTCATAAAATGAATTTGACAACATTTTAACCTAGATTTGGTTAGATATATCGTCCCCATATCATTGTGATCTAAACCAAACCCTACGTTTTTTAATCCAAGCCCTCTTTGATGCCAATAATTTTTGCTCGCACGGTATATGGTATACGAATGACTTGCTTGTGTATGTTTTTGTTTTTCAGGCTTATTTCTGCCCGCTCGTATGTCGTAGGGGGCCTCATGTGGCACAGTCCTGATTTACATCATTTTAAGTCTAACAGAAACAATATTGTCCATTTTTTTTAAATTTCGACATGCTCAGTGGAGTTTATTTTCTCTCTCAGGCTTCATTTATTTTGTTATATCATTACTGGTATAATTGTTACAAACACATGTATTATTCCACAAAATACTATAACAAAATTATTGTTTTTACATTTAGTTATTGTATTTTAACAAGCTTATTCGTGCAACCTAAATAATTTCATAACACAGTTCAAATACATGGTATTATTATTGTTACATGATGTCAATACGTTCACATCAGTAAAGAAAATGTCCTAGTTTTCCCCATAATATTAGCTTCTATTATTATATAATTATATAATAAGACAAATACTAGGTATTATCAATGAAGTTTTAATTAGAAGCATGTTTTTTTTTTCAGATTGACTTTTCCGTGAAATAAAAGAATACAATTTCCTATAAAAGATGAGAGCAGAAAAATATAATTTTATTGTGGTACTAGTAGACTTATGGATGTAAGAATAGTATATTAAAGTACACGTTTCATAAGAAGCGGTTTTAGCGCACGCGTCTATTTTAAAAAACGAGCCACAAAGTGGCGAGTTTTTTTATTGACACGTGCGCTAAAACGCCTTATGAAACATGTGCTTTATAAATTTTTTTCTATTTCACCTTTTATAATCAAGAAAAATACATTTTAAAAAGAAAATAAATCCTTTAAATTTTGTAAATTTTTATGTCTAAATTTTATGTTGGAAATACTATTTTTTATCATAGTAGCCTCTGGACAACAAAAATTATTTTGCGAAATGTCATTTTTTGATTTATTGACCCATTTTCACCAAGAGATTCTAAAGTTATTTTAGCGATATGAGATTTGAAATTGGACGGAATACGTTGTGTGATCCTTGTACATTCGGTACATATACAGAGCGTTTGGAAATTCGGGAGATTTTGCTCCTTTTTTCGAATTTCAAAAGACGTGATTTTACGTCACGGCATTGCAATTTAGTAATAGGGAAGATGGAAAATTCAAATAAAGTTGAAGTTAAAATCGACATTGGAAGGTTAGTAGATTGAATTTTGTATAGGATTTGGCAGAAAATGATAGCTTGAAGCATCTACAAAAGATTGATTTATAGATTTATGCAACCAACATACATGACTGTTATCCACACAGAATAAAAAAGTAGGTCAAGTAAGTCAATGAAATAAAACATTTAAATGTTACCAACATCAAATAAAGAAAAAACGCGTATCGAAATAGCTTCATTACGATACGCAAATGCGTATCGTACTGAGATTATTTTAAACGTGAAATAGAATAGAATAGAATTTTTAAGGGGGTGTATGATATAAATAATAAATTATGTAATATGCTAAGCTAAGTAAGCTTACTTAACCATATCAAGATCAGGTCAGACCCTGAAGAAATGACAGAGTGGTTTTCAAAAAAAAAAACCAAAAATACAAATGCGTAAAATTTTAAAAACAATTAATAACAATTAAACTTGTTCTTTATAGCTCTTTTCGCTTTCAGATCGAGACCTAGATATTATATTGCCTGTAGCTCAATGACATTTTGAGTGCAGCCCGCAGTTGATCTGTGCTCATTTAATGGGAGATCAAAAAATGACGATTTTTCCGAAAATTATAACAAACGTGTTTAATAATATGCTTTCTTTTTGATAATTATACACTTAATTAATTTTTGAAGCTGAGTAAGTTTTCATTTTTTTTAATGAATAAATAGATTTTCTTTTTAATAACGCTCTTAGTATTCTATGACAGTCAATAGAAAATCAATGTCGATGATCTTGTTAATAAACAAGATAATTTCTTCTCCAGAACATCGAAGATGGTTGTCACAAATATACGATAACAAATTTTTTATAAATTTAATAAAAATATAATACCTATAAATATGAAATAAATAAGTTTACACTTTCTACTTAGATTTTATTAGATAATAATAAACAGTTTTGATACTTCCTTAAAATAAAAATATATATTACACACTCTAAGATATATGAAAAATGGTTATTATAAAATGAGAATGTGTATATTATATTATAAGATAACTTATTTAAAAACAAATTTTAAACTTTATCTAATATATAATTAAAAATATATTAAATTATAATTATACCATTGCGTGTTTTTAACATATCAATTAATAGGTTTATGTGATGGTAATATAGTAATTTAGGAAGATAGTAAAACAAGACCTTTTCCGGTGAGACGTGAGAAAAGTATTATATGCCATATTTATAATTTATATTTCTTAAATTTGTCCGACACCTCCCAAAACATTATACATAACGTAAAAATATTTTTAGGTGTTCACTAAAGTTAGATACTATACAATTTACATTTCTGGTTGGTTCCACAGATATGGGACAATTTCGATAACTATCGACAATCCACGTAAATGTTGAAAATTGGTTACTGTATTTATTTATTTTAAGTACCTACGTAAATAATATGTTGTCTTTTTAAACTTTCATTTTGTTATTTAATTTCCATTACTTTTTTTTTAGTTCATTTAATTACCCAAAATGTCCACTTCGATGCTGTCACCAGGGATATTTTTTATTCGATGACACACTAGTATTAGAATACTATTTCGGTTATATCAATAAAAATATTAAATTTATTACACAACATAGCGAATTCCTCTCCTTTATACGCTTTGAGCAAAGAACCAATTTCACTCAGTTGACAAAGAATTTCCATGCGGAAAGGCTGTCTATTTTTTTGTAAATCCGGATTGAAGTGGTTTCTTGTTGTTAAGGTAAGATGTTTTTATTTAATCAACTCCGACTCCCATATTTCGATAAGTTTTATTCAATATTTATATATTTTTATATAATGGCTGTACGCATAATCCCTTTTTATTAGATAAAATATTAAGAATGTATTTTGTGTTCATATATTTTTGGCGAATATATTCACAACATCAACTCCGAAGCAATCAACTCTGACACCAGGTCTATGCCTCGGAGTTGATATGTGGTTTCGGAGCTGACGTTTAGATTGTACTATTTTATAAAAGTGGTATATTATAATTTTAAATCGTTTTAGACAGAACGTCAAAGTGCAAGTCCAGTAAATAAAAATACAGAATTACAGCGTCTTCGAAGCTTAAAGATAAAATCTAATCTTGGCGAGTATAAACAAGCAAAAGCTCAAGAGAGAAAGATGGAGAAAGCAAGGAAAAAGAAGGAAAAATATAAATAATTAGTAATCTGCCTCAAAGAGATAAAAAAGTTAAACTTTCAGTGTGGATTAAAAGCTCAAGCAAACATAGGAAAAACCTGGAAGAGCGGAAAATTGAAGAACAACGTTTTATGGAAAATATACCTCCTCCTCAAAGTCCTACTGTCCCAAATGAATCACCTAGTAATATAGCAACAGGCATTTTATTGGAAGAAAAAAAATGAGAAAAGATAGAGCCAAGGCCTACCGCACAATTTGCAAAGTTAAAAAATCAGTTAAACAGTGTAAAAAATTGATGTTCTATTTCTTATAAGAATTCACATATTCTTTATACAACTGTTTAATACTATATGTGACAGCAACGCGCTTTCCTACTACAAGACAACGAAAATTGCTAGGCCGTTGTGTAGTGATATAATATCACGGTAATTTAGCCAATATGAAATAGGAGTTAATGCTACCATTAAATGGTTTATAGCCATTATTGCTCCAAATACTCATAGTAATTATCAAGCTCAATTGGGGGTGTAATCTGGTTTAATATACTGTACTAGTTCACACTGGCAGTTGTAATGAAACTTGACATTAATCATAATAATATTTGCTTGTTATGGTTAATAAAACATATAATTACCACTAAAAATCAGTACTGTAAGTAGTTCTTAAAAATTTGAACAGCTTCAATAGCTTCTATTGTGATATTATCCTTGTCATTTAACATTACATAATATGATTATTATTATGCAACATGGTTTACTGAGATCGTAAAATTAAATAAATTTGTAATAACAATTTTGTTTTGTCCAAAAAAAAAATTATATTCGCTGTTCACAAATTGTCCCTATTTGTGAAAATATTGTTGGAATACTTTAAGAATGTTAGATGCATTAGAAATAAGTAAAGATTTCTTATAATTACATAAAAACATATTTTTAAATTGTTTTCTTCATCATTTTTAAACACATTACAATACACACATTACAATAATACTGGCATATTAGTATAATGCATTTTGTCTTTAAAATAGTCAGTTAAATTTAAAAGAACGAAGCTTGAACGGCAGATCGTTACTTTATTTCCAGTGGCGTACCCAAGAGAGATAAGAGTATCAGTCTCTTATTCTTGCAACGAAATAAACAACGAATCAGGAATCGTTTTGTGATTCAAGGTTTTAAGGGTTATCGACTTTATCAACTGTTGTTGTTATTGTAAAAAATCTAATTTTTTTTATTAAAATCGCTGCAAAATAATGTTTTTTTGAGTTCAATTGTAACATTTGCACATTATTATATGAGCGGATATGCTCTGATACGGGGGAAAATAATTATTATAATTTAATCAAATTCCATGCCATTTACTGGCATTAATCGGTGTTATTTTAAATTATGTTCTGACGAAATAATAAAATTAATTTAGTTTTTTTTTTATTCACAACTAAATTGGTTTGGTTTAAGGCTAAATGTAAAATTACCAAATTTCTTTATGACTTAAATTATAATATTGCAATAAACTTGAGTAGTTTAATACAGGTGTAAATAAATAATATAATAACGTCAAGCCACTTATTACCTTTTATGTTTTTACTGTAAATTACATTAAATTAATACTAGAACGCAGTTAAGGTCAGTGGCGTAACTACAGCGGGGCAGAGGGGGCCGTGGCCCCCTGGCCCAGAGGCTCTTGGGGCCCATCCAAAAGTGATTTTAAAGTCGAAAAATATATTGGTACGGAAAATACGAAAAACAGGAAAATTTTGATTACCTACCTATCTATTTATTACCCACATTTATTTGGAAAATGTAGGTCCTCCGCAAAAATTTAAATCAGTGTTTGAAAACAAACGCCCAAATTTGCTGACGAATTAAGTTCTGATGAAAGATCAGATGCAAAATCCTATTTCAAAACGCAAATATTTTATGGGACATTAGATATAGTTATCCGCCAGTTGGAAGTGCGATTTAGCAGTTTACATGGTATTGCAAGACTTTTTACACCGATTTTTCCTCAAAATATTTGGAACCTGTCGGAAAGTAAACTTGAACAGTTCGCTTTAAACTTGGTAGAAAAATATAATGATGATTTGTCAGTTTACCTTGCGAGCCAAATTTTGCAACTAAAGCTATCATTTGGCTAATAACTAATTGAATTGAAAACTGTTCAGGATTTTGCAAAATTCGTAATAGTGGAAAATTATCTGCTAGCAGAAGTTTGTATTTTGTTTTTAATTCTGCCGGTGTCAGTTGCACAAGCAGAACGTTCATTTTTTAAGTAAAAGATTAATAAAAACCATTTGCGAAGCTCAATGAGTCAACATCGCTTATCCAGTCAGTATAATATCTATTGAAAAACAAAAACTGCTTTGAACATCGACGACATAATTGAATTCTTCGCTAGCGCTAAATTAGGGAGAAAGATGTGAAACATAAATGTCAATAAACTACAGACTATGTATGTTAATTTTAACTATCTTTCAAAAAATGTTTTTTTTTTAATTTATTTTGTAACCATATCATATGTGAAACGGAAAATACTGACAACGTTAATTTGTCAATTTGAACTGTATTTGAAAAAATTTGTTGCCTACCTATTTTAGTTTTTTTTCGAATCTACTGACTAAGTTACGTGCAATGTTAATTTAATAAAGATATTTTAGTTGTTCGTTTTTTAACCAAAATTCAAACTTATAAATTTTTGGCGCATTGGCATATTTACCCCTCTACTTAGGTCTAGGCAAGTGTACGAGTATGGTGTATCGTAATTGGGCCTCGCCAAACCACTCTGCCCCCAGGTCTAAAATCTGAAGTTACGCCACTGGTTAAGGTAAATAGAAACAACGTTAAAAACTTTTATGAGTTATTATGAATAACCCATTATAACCTTTTAGAATTTTTTCTATTAATAGTGCTAATATCCATAACCTATTTTACATGTCTATCTACAATTTATTTATAAACAAGGATAAAATATCATTAAACAGGAATAAATTATTTTACAATAAACGTGTATGGTTGTATTAGTTGAAATTTGATCCATGATCCTAATCACAGTCCGCAGGAGTGTGATACAAAGGAAATAAAATCAATAAAATTTTAAAAAATCAGATAATTTTTAAGTAGGCTCTAATATTAGATGTACCGCGGCGGAAGCAACACTTTTTCAATTAAAAAAAAACTTTGTCTGCATGCCGGTAAACATTTTTAGTTATAATATTTAATACAGACACTAAAATTTCTTTGCAAAAAACGAATTTAGATTTTTTTGTGATGCATAATAATTATTATTGAGAAAATTAGATTAAAAAACACAAGTTTGAAAATAAGGGTTAATCGCTTTATCGCATGTTCTTATCGTTCCACTGTTTATTATTATATTGATGCTTTATCTAAATTATATAAAATAATAAAATACACGTGTCTCCCAATTGGATTAAGTGTTTTTTTTTGGCCAATGTTTTGTCATTCCACTCCTTAATATATTTATTTCGACATTTATGAATTGATTCGCCCATACTTAAACTGCAATATAATGTTATTATCATATTTATGAATTTCCTTCTGCGGATATCCTACACCAGTATTATGAATTTTACTACCAATATTACAGGAAATTGCCAATATTCTCATGTTATTTGACCATAAAATATAAATCATTTATTTATTAGTAGTTTAAGTTTTAGTTATGTTTTCGTAACGTTTTACTTAGACATTTTTTTAAGCATTATTAATTAACTAAAAATGTATTGGTTTCATTTCAGACTTTTGGGTCTCTGTTTTGTTAGGAGTAATATAAGCCAGTATCTAAAAATTTACTTAAGACTGTGAATACTATTATTATACAAATAAATATAAGTATTTGACTATTATTAACATAAAATATGCAAATTTTTAAAAATTATCCTTGAACAGGCATATTATGAATCGAAATATACAGGCTTAGTTGAAATAACCTGAACGGCTAATTTTCTTCAAACCTACCAAGGCCAAATAAATGAATTTTGGTACAGGTGGATAACTTAAAAAAATTGAATTGAAAATTGACAATTGCGACGTTGCCAGATTTTCAATTTTTTCTGTAACTCAAGGAATGTTTTTTTTTAAATGTAACACTACTATTTTTTTATTGAATTCGATTCCTCCCATCAACATTACCATTTTCTGATAGTATCAAATTGTTATCTCAAATAGTTCTATGGGAAAAAAAGTTAATTAGTTACAACTCTAACTCTAAAATAAAATAAAAATCCAATCTATTTCCATTTAAAAACGTTTCAAATAGTGTGAAAGGGAAGGTTGGTAGACGTAATGTACCGAATAGTATCGATAACGATAATAACAACAAACAACTACTAAAAATAACATAGCTAGTATAAATTACTTACATATTATAGTACACTACATTAATTTGATTATGAAATATAAAATAAGGTATAAGGACTCCTTGGGACACTGATAACTAATTCAAAATTAATTATTGAGTTAAAAATTTAGGAATTTTCAAAGTTACATTCAGCATTAAGTACAGGGTGTCTCACGTTGATTATTGCATTACTTTTCCTAGTATTCTAATGGAAGATTTGAATTCTGCAAACTTGGGGTTTTCGAAAACGCCCTCTTCAAATGAAATACCTAACAGCGATCCTATGAGACTTCCGGTTATAACGGAAGTTGTCTTAAATTTGCTCATTTTAAATGGTACACCCTATATATTTTCCTTCCTATTCCTTCCTTTATTTCCAAAAATTTTTATTAACAGTTTTGTGTATTCTACTTTATCCGTTTCTGAAAAAAAAATTGTTTTTCTCAAATTTTGACCTTTAATAGGGTGACGCCTAAAATTGAATATCTTTTCAAAGATAAAAGATTGAAACTCAAAATTTCGATTGCGGAATTAGATATTATTGTATTCGATAAGGACTTGTTGGAAAATTAAATCGTTTTTAAATACTTTTCGTTGAAACATGCAACGTAAATAAAAAGTTTTGCGCCGACACTCGACTTGAATCATCCTGTATGAAAAGATCAAAGATCTATCATACATTGTATCATCCCATACCATGTGGAAATAATCTAAACTGGTTTAATGCTTCGAAGAAAAAAAATTGTAGTAAATTTGACAAACTTTCACCGGTATAAAGTTTCTTTGGTATATAAGGTAACATCAGCGTAAATTGCTGCTGCAGAATTTGATCCATCTAAGAAGATCAACTTTCACGTTGACGTGAATCTTCTGTTAATCATAAACTAATGCAATAGTAATTTGTAAATAATATGATTTGAATAAGTAAATATAATAATTATTGTTTTTGAATTATTTAATATAGCTCACCATATCTCACCTTCAGATATAGTCCAATCCGTTCTTCAACTTAATTTTTATATGTCTTTACTTCTAAATGCGTTACGTTTTTATAATCATCATTAATGATCAATATTATTTTTTCAATTTTATTAAAGAAACAGTTTTGGGAAATCCGGAACCAGTGGAGGATTCAGAACTTTACTAAGGGGGGGGGGGGACACATGACCTAAATGGTTTTTAGAAGTGAATATTAGTACAATAAACATGTTACTCCTAAACAAGTGCATATATTTATTAGGCAAGAGAGAACTTACAAATAACTCTGTAACGTACACAAAACGTAACTTCTATATACCGTGCGAGCAAAAATTAATTGCATCAAAGAGGGCTTGGATTAAAAAACGTAGGGCTTGGTTAAGATCACAATGACATGGGGACGATATATCTAACCAAATCTAGGTTAAAATTTTGTCAAATTCATATTATGACATGATATGCCAAACTAATGAGTAATAAAATAAGAAGACAAATACAAATTTATTTTTTTTGTTTACAAAATTAACAAAGTAAGAATATACAGAAAGAAATAGAAAAATAATTACATAAATTGCTGAAATTGGTCACCGCCATGCTCCAAGCATAAATTCACACGTCTCTTCATATTTTCGAAAGAGTTGACCATCATCTCTGGAGAAATATTACCACATTCTTGGTTAATCTTTTTTTGTAATTGTTCTAAATTTGCAACTGGTGTTTTAAAAATAGTGTTCTTTAAATGAGGAAAAACGAAGTAATCCATAACGGTTAAACAAGGTGATCTAGGTGGGAATTCAATGTCTGATCGAAAACTGATCAATCTGTCGTCTAAAAAATTGCGTAAGTAGTTAATACTTTGCTCCGTCCTGTTGAAAATATCCAAAACGTAGTTCGTCGTCAAGTAATTGCTTCACAAATGGATTCAAAATATTGTCTCTATACCGCTGTGCTGTAACTATGTTATGGAAAAAAATAGGACCAACCATTCTTCTTCGGGAAACAGCTAACCAGACACAAATTTTTTGAGGGTACAATGCGTGGAAGTTCTTCTGTTCTTACAGATGGTCTTCCTGCTCCTTTTTTGTGTTGTATAGAACCTGTTTCCCTAAACACAGCCATGGTTCTTTTTAGGCAATGATAAAAATCCCCAGCAATAAAAGCAACGTTAGGAAAATGTTCGTGAAAATCGTCCATGCACAAACCCGGATTGTATTGCCACTCACAATTATTTACTCTAACACCGTTTCGAAAATACGCTTCAACTATGAATGTGTTGTGCTGTTCCGTAAAGCCCATTGTGTAAATTATTCAAGAAATTGGAAAAATTAGCGATGAATCAAATTACTTGTAACGACTGTCAAAGATGACGGAATAACTGATTGATTGTTAATTCAGGTAGTTACTGACACCCAACAGGTATTAAGCTCTACTGCTAAGCATTACGTCCTTAGATGCAAGGCCCTCTTTGATGCAAATAATTTTTGCTCGCACGGTATAACTTTTTGTAAATAATTAGATATTATAAAACAAAATGTAATCTACGTTTTGATTTTGAGAAACGGTTGATTCTATTTTCTGTGTCAATATTTAAAAAAAAAAAATGTACAAGGTTGGGGGGGGGGGGGCAATTGCCTCTTGGATCCGCTACTGTCTCAAACACTTTAAAGTACTTGAAGAAATAATTTTATTTATTTTCACTATATTCTTTTACTTATTTAATTGCCAAACATTCCAGTTACCTAAAGTACCTTTTAATATTTTAATTTATCTTTTTTTGTGAATAAGACAAGTGCATTGTTTTCGTGGTTCCGTTCTGGTTAAGAAAAAAAATTAGGTTAGTTGAAACAAATTGTTTTAAACTATTATGACTGTTACAAATTGAAAAAAAAACGGTAACTCATCTAATTTTACGCCAAGTTATTATATTTCGTGTGTAACAACACCTAGAATTTAATAATAACAAATTATCGACTTAAACACTTTGGCTTCATAATTTTATTATTAAACACGTAAAACACAATACCTTACTGACCAAAGTAGATTACTAGTCTTAGATAAATTTTACTTGACTAATAAAATATACATTTTTGACCTGCAGAATTGTTTCTAAAAATTTTCGCCCCTTCATCAACAACTTTCTGGAAGCGTTGCCATTTAGTCCATAGGAATTACTTACATAATTGGCAATATGTCTCTGGATATTGTTTTATTTATCTATATTGTTAAAATTCCGTCACTATTTTTGATTAATAAATAAAATAATTAACACAAAATAAACATTAAAAAAAATCACTGAAAAAATCATTTGAATTATTCATCAAAGCTGGGGACGAGTTTTGTACATTGCACAAACTGGTACAAAATCTTTTTTAAACTAGTATAATGTTATACAAATTTATATAAAACATGTACACACCTTCCACAAAACTTATGCAAAACTTATATAGAACTTGTACAAAAGCTAGCAGGTTCCTTTTTATTGTAAGTAAATTATGTTAGTCAATGTCATTACTACTGTCACACTAAGATTGACAGGTTGGTTAAATATTGTTTAAAACCTTTGTGCAATTCGCACGGCATGTAGTTGGTTTTTTTTCCCGGAAGGGGGATTCTCACACTGGCATAGCTAGGATTCTATCTTGCGGGGTGGGGGAGGGGCAAACAGGTACCATAGAGGTGTAAAGCCGAAGGACCACGTCCAAATTTTGCTTAAATTGGTCAATAATTTAATTTTAAGGTGGAATTCTCAACATCATTCAATCTATTGTAAACCTATAAGCTATTTTGCACTGTTTCGTTTGGTTTATTAACTAACATTTAAATAAAATCAATATCGTCGGCATATTATTTAATATATCTGACATATAACCAAAATGTTAATTTATTTTAGTGCTAATTTTAGGAGAATTGTATCGTGAAGGAACGATGACATAATAATGTTTAAAAAAATCTTACCAGATATTTTTCGAGATACAATTCTCCTAAAGTAATTCATAAAATTCCTTCATATTTAATATGTCAATTATTACTTAAATAATATATACAGTGAGCTCAGAAAGGTTGGAATAAATTCGTTTAAAATTCAGGTGATTATTTTCTGGAAAAACGCTTGGACACGGCGATTATTACTTTTAAGTGCGAATTTTTTGACATAAGAAATGTGTATTCAGGTTGTCTCAAGAAGACCATATACCGTCAACATTGATTTTTTTAAATAGAACACCCTGTATATTATATTATTTTTAAATTCTATGATACATTCTGAACACTTTTTGTATAACATACCATATCTCCAAAATCAACGGTTATCGATATATTGACATTTCTTCTGGTACGAAAACTACAATTAAACTTTTACTTAAACACCAACTTTCTAGCAATATGCAAGTCAATCTTTGAATTCTTCCAAAGCGTTATGGATTACCTGGGGCTCCATTAATCTAACCTCATGCCTTATTCGAGCTTTAAGTTCATCAATATTGTTGGGTCTGTTAAAGTATACTTTAGATTTTAAATAACCCCACAGATAAATCTAGCGGGGTCAAATCTGGTGACCTTGCCGGCCATTCCAATGGACCCCGTCGACCAATCCACTTGCCAGGAAACACTGTATCCTAGAACTCACGCAATTAAAACTAAAAATCCACGGATCTCAGCATTTTTTCAGAAAAATATTAAAATGTCAATATATCGAAAACCGTTGATTTTGGAGATATGGTATATTTTACAAAAAGTGTTCAGAATGTATCGTAGAATTTAAAAATAATATAATATACAGGGTGTTTTATTTTAAAAAAATCAATGTTGACGGTATATGTTCTTCTTGAGACAACCTGTATACACATTTCTTATGTCAAAAAATTCGCAATTCAAAATAATAATCGACATGTCCAAGCGTTTTTCCAGAAAATAATCACCTGAATTTTAAACGAATATTCCAACCTTTTTGAGCTTACTGTATAATAAAAGCTAGAAAAAATAAGTAAATCTACGCGAAATAGGTTATGAGTTGGCAAACATGAATTATTACTTTATCAAATTTAAACGAAAAAACCGTAATACCATAATAATTAATATTATAATTTTTTACTGTACCCAGTACCACCCCCCCCCCTCCTTATGCCTGGCAATCCGACATTTTAGCTTCCTGAAATTTACCGAGAAAGAAATCTCTTTTTAATATTGACATTAAATTAAGAAGGCGGCCGCCAATGATTGTATGCACTTTGTGGTAAGTGCTAATTGCCTGTAAAATTTTAGTTTCTTTAATAATAATAAATATTGTTTTGTACTTATGCCGGCTCTGGTTTAAGGTCCTTTCACTACCTATGATATCCGGACTTTAATTATGTATATGACGCCCGGTGCGCCTAGCAGGTGCCCCACAGTTGGAAATCGTAATGTAGGTACCTATAATATGACGCCGCCACTGATTCGCTGCGCAATTACCCAGTTTTATTAATAACAAATATTGTGTTAAAAAAATAAATGCAACTCATTATTAGTAATAAGAAGTAATTATCCACAGCAAACTGGGAAAATTATTTATAAATTTCTTTTTTAGTTGTCCTTGCGAATATGAAAATTAAAATTTATTGTTTTATATTAATAGGATGGAAGCGTTAAGATGATGAATGTTTGGGAAATGTTGAATGGCTGGGTAATAAATATTAATGAGCAATTCATAAATATAATAATATATTAATTTATGACAAAGATGAGTCAGGCGAAAATAAATTTTCTACCTTTTCTTAATACTTTTGCAATAAGAATTTACACTGGAGGATCTGCGAATAAAATTAAATCTGTAAACACATTTCTATGCTAAAGGATGCTTGTTTAATTTATGATTAAAAAAGTAATAGCTAACAGTAAAAACATACATAATAAAAAAACAGATACCAATAAAAAATTTACGATTATTTAAATCCATCAGTTCATATTAAACGATTCGTTTATGATAATTAAGTAATACTGATGTGCACTTTGTCTCTATGTGTTTGATTTATTATCATCTCTAACTCGCTCTTAAAGAAGGTAGTGATAAACATAAACACAAATTTAAGTAGTATTGCTTGATAAATCCTAATCCAAATCCCAAATGCTCCTAAGAAATTGACAAATTAAACTCTATATGATTCTAAGGATCAATCACAAATTCGAGACATGACAGAAAGCTTTACAGCTGATTTAAATCTAGATTACGATTGGTCGTATTCAATAAAAAAAATGCGGGTGATAAAAATCTGCCTACTGCGAATGAAAGAGATTATCGGCAGCCTAAGTATTTAGATCTATTGCGCAATCAATGACTTTTCTTAGTTAGCAATTAAAACGTATCCAATTAAATAGAAATAAAATACCTGATATATGTATATGATGTGTTACGTCGAATAAAACAGCAAACCGGCATTAGGAGAAATTAAGGAATCCCTAAAATAACTTTTGACATCTTAAAGAGGCCTTATTTTAATAATTAAATCGATCGGATTAATTAAAATTACACGGTTAATGTGTTTCCATCAATTTTAATGTTAAGTATGGTAAAACGATCAATTGTTCATAAAGCAGAAATTTATATTTCATTTGCCAAAGGCTAATTAAGCTACCTGTTATATAATGAAATTATATAAGGAAATTATCGTGCGAGACATTTGCTTTATTGCAGTTTACCTTTTATTTTATTATAATTTTAATGAACGTTATTAAAATAATGACAATTTTTAAAAGGCAATGTACCCATTGTAAAAATAAGTAAGAAATTATATTTGTCTAAGATGTAAGATATGATAATACTAATGAATTACCTACAACGTGTCAATACAATTTTATTTCTTGTTGTTTGTTTCCGTGGCGGACCCAAGAGTGGAAGGGGGGGAGGGGGGGGGGGGTGGGTGGTCGCAGGGAGCGCGGGGTACTTGCACAATAAAATTAAAAAATCATTTTCAAAAACTCAAAAAAAAAACACAAAACACGTACAAATACGAGTTTTCCGACGACAAACCACGACATCGTAAAAACAAATACTACGATTACTCACAGAAAAAAAAAGGTTTGTTCGATTACTACAGATGATTTTGTTGCTACCCGTGAATGGCTGACGAGTGAAAAAGAAAAGCGAGATTGCCGCTATCATTCTAAATTTTGTCACCATGGAACTAAAATACGTAGGTAATACATACAAATATCTGAAATAATCATATTTATTTTATTTTAACCAACAAAACAAAAACTTTTTCTACCTATGTAACTTATCTAATCTCAATTATACTTGTAAAACGTATATTTTATTAATTGAATTAATCTAATATGTGACTTTACAGTAAGTTTAATAACGGCGCTTTTTTATGCACGTGTTAAGTATAGTGGACCATACGTGAACCATACAGCTAACCAGACAAATTAAGAACGCTGAAATCATTGATTTCGTTAAAACGTCAACAATCTAGTCTATTCTACCGTTCGAGCAAAAATTATTTGCATCAAAGAGGGCTTGGATTAAAAAACGTAGGGCTTGGTTTAGATCCTAATGATATGGGGACGATATATCTAACCAAATCTAGGTTAAAATTTTGTCAAATTCATATTATGACATGATATGCCAAACTAATGATTAAAAAAAATAAGTAGACAAATACAAATTTATTTTTGTTGTTTACAAAATTAACAAAGTAAAAATATACAGAAAGAAAAAGAAAAATATTACATAAGTTGCTGAAATTGGCCACCGCCATGCTCCAAGCATAAATTCACACCTCTCTTTATATTTTCGAAAGTGTTGACCAGCATCTCTGGAGAAATGTTACCACATTCTTGGATAATCCTTTTTTGTAATTGTTCTAAATTTGCAACTGGTGTTTTAAAAATAGTATTCTTTAAATGAGGAAAAACGAAATAATCCATAACTGCTAAACAAGGTGATCTAGGTGGGAATTCAATGTTTGAACGAAAACTGATCAATCTGTCGTTGAAAAAATTGCGTAAGTATGGGCGGTTGCACCGTCCTGTTGAAAATATCCAAAACGTAGTTCGTCGTCAAGTAATTGCTCCACAAATGGGTTCAAGAATTGTCTCTATACCGCTGTGCTGTAACTGCGTCATAGAAAAAAATAGGACCAACAATTATTCTTCTTCGGGAAACAGCTAACCAGACACCAATTTTTTGAGGGTGCAATGTGGACTCAACAAAAAAATGGGGATTTTCACTACTCCACATGCGTATATTCTGAGAATTCACATAACCGGAGAGGTTAAACCAGGCTTCATCCGAAAAAAATGTCAGGTCTAATAAATAATTTCTTTTCAATAAATTATGGGTAAACCATTGAGAGTAATTCCTGCGTCTTTCAAAATCTGCGGCTTGTATTTTTTGGAATACTTGCACTTTATAAGGAAATACATTTTGTGCTTCTTAAGAATAATCCTGCATGTTCCATAAGATCTTCCCACTTCTTGGGACAGGCGTCTTATACAATTTGTTGGCGTATTTCTCATTATTTCACGAACGTTTGCACCAAGTTCTTCTGTTCTTACAGATGGTCTTCCTGCTACTTTTTTGTGTTGTATAGAACCTGTTTCCCTATACGCAGCCACGGTTTTTTTCAGGCAATGATAAAAATCCCAAGCAATAAAAGCAACGTTAGGAAAATGTTCGTAAAAATCGTCCATGCACAAACCCGGATTGTATTGCCACTCACCATTTACACTAACCCCGTTTCGAAAATACGCTTCAACCATGAATGTTTTGGGCTGTTCCGTAAAGCCCGTTGTGTGAATTGATGTTCAAGAAATTTTAAAAATTAGCGATGAATCAAATTACTTGTAACGACTGTCAAAGATGATGAAATAACTGATTGATTGTTAATTCAGGTAGTTACTGACACATAACAGGTATTAAGATCTACGGCTAACCATTACGTCCTTAGATGCCAGGCCCTCTTTGATTCCTATAATTTTTGCTCCCACGGTATAAGTAGTTTATGCTTACTACTCTGATTTAATAAAGATAAAGGTTAAATAAAACATTTGGAACTTAATTAAATTACCTAAAGAAAAAAAATTAAAATGACATTTTGCTTTTTCATTCCACATAGACATATAACAAATAGAAACAAATTACTAAACAAGTGCAAATAAATTAAATGTCAATATATATTAATGATTTGTTGACTGTACCCTTTCTATTATTACAAGCGTATCGACATATTCCATAATATGCATATTACAATCACGCCTTATTTTAATACACAATCAAACACTATTTTTTTTGTTCTGCCAATCTATATAGAAAATTTTTTACCCGTTATGCTAATTCAAGAAAATATTGTTTTTGTTAACTTTTTAAGGTCCTTGTACGTCCTTATAAAGTTCCGTTCGTGACATATATGACCTGTAACACTAAAATTATTTAACGCTGCCTGTAGTGTAATGATTTGCAATAAATGGGCATGGTACTATGGTACGGTATATCTATATCGCAATATCTAAATTCTAAAATGTAAATTCATTTGTTTTATATGTCTTTAAATGCCAGCATATTAAAAGAGCGTTATTTTTCTGCGAAAAAACTAGATCAAGTATAAGTTTGTTACAGATTATCAATCGTTTGTTTAGGTATTCTATTGTATTATTTGTTGTATTGTATTACACTGAGGAAAATAATCTAATGCAACAGGTTTGCTAGTTTGCATTGATAGTTTTCTTTATTAACCCATGTTAAATAAATTGCTAGTAAATATGGTGTTATAACTAAGGCCCGGATTTCGGAACGAGCTCGTTCCCTCGATATTTTTTGTATTTATTGAAATCAAGGGCGTGCGTAAAAATATGAGTTAAACTGAAATAAATGTGTAATAAGAACATTAAGTATACCGTGCGAGCAAAAATTATTTGCATCAAAGGGGGCTTAGATTAAAAAACGTGGGGCTTGGTTTAGATCACAATGATATGGGGATGACATATCTAACCAAATCTAGATTAAAATTTTGTCAAATTCATTTTTTGACATGATATGTCAAACTAATGAGTAATAAAATAGGTAGACAAATACAATACAAATAAGTGTTGACCAGCATCTCTGGAAAAATATTACCACATTCTTGGATAATCCTTTCTTGTAATTGTTCTAAATTTCCAATTGATGTTTTAAAAATAGTGTTCTTTAATAAGGAAAAACGAAGTAATCCATAAACGTTAAACAAGGTGATCTAGGTGGGAATTCAATGTCTGATCGAAAACTAATCAATCTGTCGTCAAAAAAATTGCGTAAGTAGTTAATAATTTCGGCGGCTGTATGGGCGGTTGCACCGTCCTGTTGAAAATATCCAAAACGAAGTTCGTCGTCAAATAATTGCTCCACAAATGGATTCAAAATATTGTCTCTATACCGCTGTGCTGTAACTGTGTAATACATCATTTATTTCCAATAAATTTTCGGTAAACCATTGAGAGTAATTCCTGCATCTTTCAAAATCTGCGGCTTGTATTTCTTGGAATACTTGCGCTTTATAAGGAAATACATTTTGCTGCTTCTTAAGAATAGTCCTGCATGTTCCATAAGATCTTCCCACTTCTTGAGACAGGCGTCTTATACAATTTATTGGCGTATTTGGCATTATTTCACGAACGTTTGCAACAAGTTCTTCTGTTCTTACAGATGGTCTTCCTGCTGCTTTTTTTTTGTTTTATAGAACCTGTTTCCCTAAACACAGCCAAGGTTATTTTCAGGCAATGATAAAAATCCCCAGCAATAAAAGCAACGTTAGGAAAATGTTCGTGAAAATCGTCCATGCACAAACCCGGATTGTATTACCACTTACCATTTACTCTAATCCCGTTTCGAAAATACGCTTCAACCATTAATGTTTTGTGCTCTTCCGAAAGCCCGGTCATTGTGTGAATTGTTCAAGAAATTGGAAAAATTAGCGATGAATCACAATTGTCACTAGTTAAACTCACTTTCTAAACTGAAAAAACACGAATGGAAGTCATCAATTACAATTTAAATACGACTCGCATCTTTTACTCTAGTTAAAGCATGTCGAATTTTTTTCCGTTTGGCGACGTCACTGATTTTTCTCACCTACCTCGGAACTAGCCAGATGTTTGATAATTGCACCAGCGGTTAATTACTACCTTTTGTTAATACCTTGGTTAACTACAGAAAATGGCTCTAACAAAGTTTAAATTAAATATTTCTGCAATAGAAAAGTATAACATAATTTAATAAATAAAAAAAATGTATTTTAAATTGCTTTTAATGTACTTAATATTGACAAAAATAATGTTTCTCCTATGGTAAACCATTGGCGCAAATCTCTAAATTCGTTTGTCTACTACTTCGTGCCTTACGTTTTTTTGGGGGCTAGATTAAAGAATATGACTGCTTAATTATTTACATTGTTTTCAATATAAATATCTACTGGATGCAAACATCCAATGTTTAGACAATTTTGTGGAGTTTTTTACCGCCGTCCGGGCTTTAAATTCCAGATTTGCTATGACAGTGTTTTTATTGGTAGTAATCAGTTCCATTAGCAGCACAGTCTTGTTGAATAATGAACTACTTTTAATACAGCAATTTTGTTAAGAAATAAATTGTATCTTCTCAATGCGACGTAAAGCGCTCTTTTTACGATTAAGAAGCAGAACAGCGTCTCCAAAAACGAATGGTATCCGTTAGAACCTATAATCCACAAGAGGCTGGTGGGAGTTCGTAGCGATCGGCAATCGCCGCACGCCGTAGTATTAGATTTAACGTATTTCTTGCGCAGGTCACATCGTTGTTCGGAGTCTTCTAGCTGTCCTGTCTGAATTTGAATTTTATTGCAACAATGCAAAGTTAAAAAATTCAAATTCAGACAGGACAGCTAAAAGACTCCGGTTGCTATGGAATAACTAACACATAGATCGCTTTATTTCTGCATGTGACTTATTGAAAAACCCATTAGCTGATCATGCAAACAAGTGTATTTTCACTTGTTGGCACGAAACTTTACTACGAATATAATTTTTTCCTGTAAACCTAAAAGCATAAAATTTACCAATGAAATAAGACCTGTCGGGCACTTATCGGTAACTCCCGGACAATTATTAGCGCTGTAAGTTGTCGAAAATTACACATCTCTTATGGGATTTTTTCCACATGAGGGAAATATTCAAAAAGATTTCTATTTCAATGCTAGCTGGGAATTTCTATTATTAAGGTTAGTAGTTATCCTACATCTGAAAAAAGGCCCATGATAAACGGATAAACGGACAAACAGCGAACTGTTTGCCATTTCACACAATTTTTATACCAAACACTAAAAATCATCATGAAATAAAGCCCAATAAACATTGATAATATAATGGTTCCTATACGGACTGGAAAATTGAAAATAAATTAAGTTTGTTTAAGTAGCAAATAATAAAATTTGAAAATTATTGATGCTTTCGTAATACGAATACGTTTCACCTATTAAGTATATTAGCTAACATTTAATACCATTACCCATCATTTAACTGTGTTTACCATAAGTACGATACCATAATTGGTAGTTACTCGTTCTGTTGCCTAATCGAAAATTTAAAAGAAACATCCTGGAATATTTACACTGAACTTCCTTATCTACGTATCTATAATATTCTTGTCTACATGCGTACACCTAATAAGATCGATTTAAAATAAACTTATGTAAGTTAGTAATGTGGAATCTCTTCAGGTTACGACTGTTTTTATAAGGTTGTAAAAAATAATTTTACTTTTGCACTGAAGCGCGTTGTTCCGGAATAAAAGTTGTTTTTTTTTACTTTTTCGTTTTCATAGTATCGTCTCTTTAAAGAGGTGTTTCGTCTTTAATTGTAACTAAGTGATGTTTTAAACGCAATTGAAACATTAAAGTTTGAAAAAAAAACTTACAGTAGTAAATGTTACCGAAAAAAGTAAAACATCTAAAACTACCTTTACTATCTGCATCTGTATGCAAAATATGGTAAGAAAATTTGTGCCTATCCACGAATTTATAATAAAGTTTATTTATAGAATTAATCATGAAAACGTTATTAAGAGCTATATGTTTAATTATATTTCACTCTTTAATAGATGCTTCCTTAGAGAGTGGTAGTTTAAATAATCTGTAGAAGAAAGAATTAAAAGCAGCGTATGTGTAAACGAAGAATTAGATAAATAAATGTTATGGGTCGATGATGGTTTCCTGTATATTTCAAAATTTATTTGGTTGCTATTCCTTATGAGTAAAAGATCTAAAAATGGCAGTTTACCCTGTACCTTCTTTTCCAACGTAAACTCAATTCTATAATGTAGGGTATTAGGTACATTTAGAAACTCACCCAATCCTACTTCTTCGTTGCCACCCCACACTATGCAAATATCATCCACATATGCAATTAAATGATGTGCAAAATCATTTTTCAATATTTTATTTTCCAAGTTATTCAAAAATACCTTGCTTAAGAGAAGGAAAAGACAAGATCCCATAGCCTTACCGGAACTCTGTCCAAAAAATTTGCTATTAAATCGAAAAAGTTTTGGTCCAGTACTGTGGAAAAAAGTAAAATAAGATTATCAATTAGTATTCTAGGCCGACCCTTTTTTCTCCAGTAAACCCCTTACTAAGTCGACATATTCCGCAGGAGGAATGCTGGGAAACAAATTCTTAACATCAAGGGCAACCAAAATAGCGTCTTCAGACATATTAGTGGTATTTAAACACAGAATAAGTATGTTTTTGGTTGCAATGGTACTTATTAGAGACAGACAAGGCAAGAACTAGTTTACATAATATCAGTGTTATGCATATTCTAATGCAAACAATAAGGGCAATTATATCCGCTTTGAATCGACTATAAATTAAATGCATTGGTTAACATAATAAAATATTGACATATATGACATTGCGTAGGCTAACGGGATATTTTTACACCTTCTCTATGGTAATTGCACTGAACAATAAAATCATTAGTCAATAAACAAATAAATCTATCTTTAAAAGAACAGCTAGCTTAGTATATGGCTAGGTAATTATGGTTTCGCACACTTTTCTTCAAAAACTGCTAAAAGGCTGTGTGGTATTCTCTTTTGATATTGATAGACAGTGTTATAAGTTATAATAAAGAAACAGATCAGCCTTTTATATAAAAACCGCCCACGAACCCGTCAAATTTATGTTTTTGAAATGTATTTTTTAAAAGATATACAGGGTGGGTCATTAGAAGGTAACGGGTATCGACTTTTTTCTCGTATTACTCGTCGAATGGACTCATTAAGCGTTTATCTATCAAATTGGGTTTATATTTATAAACTAAATTTTTGATGTATCCCCACAAAAAAAGTACAATGCGTTAAGATCGGGTGATCTGGATGGTCATTCTATTAACCCCGGTACACCTACCCACCGCCCCGGAAAAAGTAATGTCTTACATGAGTAACATAATGTGGGGAGCACCATCCTGTTGAAACCATAAGGTGAGAGATGAGAGTTAAATAATCTGGTAAATAAGGATCATTATCATCTGGAAACAGAGTGCCAAGAGCTGGAACCAGGTCATCTCGAAGAAAATATAGATATCTTTCTCCAGTAACGTTTTCATCAAGGAAAAATGGTTCGATTACCCTATTTTCAACAATGCTGCTTAATAGATAATCATATTCAATGTTAAACGACAAGAACAATATCATACTAGAAGCTATTTAAATTTTTGAGAAATTCAGTACTGATTTTTAGTGGTAAGTATGCTTTATTAACAATAGCATGCAAATATTCTTATGATTATTGTCACGTTTCATTACAACTGCCAGTCGGTAGTAATACAGTATATAAAACCAGATTATACCCTCAATAGAACTTGATAATTACTGTTAGTATTTAGAGCAATAATGGCTATAAACCATTCTATGGTAGCATTAACTCCTATTTCCTATTGGCTAAATAATTACCGTGATATTATCACTATACACGGTCTAGCAATTTTCGTTGTTTTACAGTAGGAAAGCGCGTCGCTGTCACATAATATAGTATTAAACAGTTGTATAAAGAGTGTGTGAATTTCTATAAGGAATAGAAGGCTTTTTTCCCAGTGTACTAATAAAATAATTTCCCATCAACTGCGACCTTTTTGCAGGTCACACGCTTTTCAGCAAATGTTGTATTTTCCTTAATGCAATGAAAAATGTTATACTTTCTTCGATACTTATCTTGATCGTTGTCAATTTAAAGAAATAGTATAACTTTACGTTTTATTTTCCGGTTTTTTAACATCACAAATAATGAAAGTAGGTGCAATTTCGGATGTACTTTGTGACGTTTTATTAATCAACGTCACACTTACGCATTCTGCAAGGAAAGTAAACGAAAGGAACTTCTTTCGAATTTTTATCGTGATTTTGTTTTACTGTCATTAATTTTCTCGACTGAGCATACCGGATTCAGAAATAATAAACTTTCAATGATAAATGGGTTTCTTATCAGCTCGGTCAACGATTTCATTTTGGCAGTATTCGTTTAATACAATTTAACACACAGGGCTTCAAAAACTACTTAATATATTCTGTACCTGTACAGGGTTGGTCAAAAAAAATACTATGAACTTTTGAATTTTAAACACAAGATCCAACACAGGGTGTTTCATAATTGAGTATTAATATTAAAAGAGATTAATCTATGCATGATTTTAAGTCAAAAAATTTATATGAATATATGTCCCTTTCCGCTTTATTTTTTTTATACATCAAGATGACCACATTTTTTTTTTTTGAAAAATTGCTTTTTTTATAACTCCTAAAATACTTTAGATATTTTTTTTAAACTTGGTAGGTTTAAATAACTTTTTTTTTGGTATCTTGAATTTTTTTTACTTGAAAATAAAAAACAACAAAATATCTGTATGTCTTCAAATTAAAAGCAGCATAATAATATTCAAATTTTGAATCATTTTACCCGACTGTTACTTACAATTTACAAAACAAACAAAAATTATTTGCATCAAAGAGGGCCTTGCATCTAAGGTCTTAATGCGTAGCCGTAGAGCTTAATACCTGTTGGGTGTCAGTAACTACCTGAATTAACAATCAATCAGTTATTCCGTCATCTTTGACAGTCGTTACAAGTAATTTGATTCATCGCTAATTTTTCCAATTTCTTGAACAATTCACACAATGGGCTTTACGGAACAGCACAAAACATTCATGGTTGAAGCGTATTTTCGAAACGGGGTTAGAGTAAATGGTGTGGCAATACAATCCTGGTTTGTGCATGTACGATTTTCGAGAACATTTTCCTAACGTTGCTTTTATTGCTGGGGATTTTTATCATCGCCTGCAAAGAACCGTGGCTGTGTTTAGAGAAACAGGTTCTATACAACACAAAAAAGGAGCAGGAAGACCATCTGTAAGAACAGAAGAACTTGTTGCAAACGTTCGTGAAATATTGCAAAATACGCCAACAAATTGTATAAGACGCCTGTCTCAAGAAGTGGGAAGATCTAATGGAACATGCAGGACTATTCTTAAGAAGCAGCTAAATTTATTTCCTTATAAATAAAGTGCAAGTATTCCAAGAAATACAAGCCGCAGATTTTGTTTAACGGTTATGGATTACTTACTTCGTTTTTCCTCATTTAAAGAACACTTCTTCAAACACCAGTTGCAAATTTAGAACAATTACAAGAAAGGATTATCCAAGAATAAGGTAACATTTCCCCAGAGATGCTGGTCAACACTTTCAAAAATATGAAGAGACGTGTAAATTTATGCTTGGAGCATGGCGGTGGCCAATTTCAGCAATTCATGCAATCATTTTTCGTTTTCTTACTGTATATTCTTACTTTGTTAATTTTGTAAACAACAAAAATAAATTTGTATTTGTCTACTTATTTTATTACTTATTAGTTTGGCATATCATGTCATAATATGAATTTGACAAAATTTTAACCTAGATTTGGTTAGATATATCGTCCCCATATCATTGTGATCTAAACCAAGCCCTACGTTTTTTAATCCAAGCCCTCTTTGATGCAAATAATTTTTGCTCGCACGGTACCTGTCTGTGATATTTTTAACTCTTTTCATTGCAGAACTCTCGAGGAACCTAGTGGACCTTTGCATTTAAATGATAAAGAGAACGAGATAGATGTCCCATTGGAGATATACAAGAATAACAATTGATTTGCATTAAACCTGTTGCTAGCCTTTTATGTTCATGTGTTTATTTATGGCCATCCATATACAAATATATTTTATTGTATATTAATAACGTTATTTAACTACTTCCTCTCATTAAATCTACATTATTTATTGGTAATAAATTTTCTCTGTTTGTTAAATTAAAAACTCGCAAGTAGCCTATAAAAATGACGATAATTGAAGAGAATATTTTTTTATCTTTCGATTTCTTCGAAAAGTGGTCAAATACCAGTCTTTGAGTAGCAATTATCTACAGTTTTAAGTAAAAAAAATAATTCACAAATTAATAGAAACAAAATTCTGTCAAATTTGCTCAAACGTATTTTTCTGCTTTTATTAATTTATATATTCAACCTTTTTTAATGTAAAACTGCAGGTAATTGAGTACTTTAAAGATGGGTTTTTGGATAAAACGAAGAACTAACGAAATATTGATTTTAAAAATACACGAAGTGGCAAATGCCCCACCTTTAAGAGGATTTTTACTGTTTTTTAGAAGTCTCATTTATGATCGTATAATATAATTTAAATTATTAAATTTAACATCATGTAAAGGTGGGTTAAAGGATTTTCGGCTGTATCATCACTTTTATCGAGTGCTACCATCGCGGCGCCGCGGCCGGCGGCAAGAGAGAAAGCATGCGATAAAAGAGCATAAAAGCTTGCATCAACATTATGAACAATCAGTTTTAAAAATGGAATTATGACAACTTAACTTAATACATTGTAGAAATTTACGATTAATTATTATTATTATTATTTTTAAAAGTATGAATCTCCTTAAGAACCACTTGATTAACAATAGTGTGCTTTTATAAACATAATAATGACTGAAATTTTAAATAGGCAAAAATATTAAGAGAAAGCTGGTATTGTTAAAATTAATTTTTTTTAAATAGCTGATATTTTATTGGCATTCGGCACATGATCATCTTACTTGAATGACATTTTATAACTGTAAAATGGGCGAGCAAAGTCAGCAAGTCTATGTCAACAATTAAATATGAGCTGCCATTTGGCAGGTTAAAAATTAGAGAGATCGATAAACTTATTTGCAAAAGTTTGATAAGTCTCATGCAGCCTAACCAAAATTATTTAGCAATTCTTTAATATTCCAAAAATAAATAATACAGGTTTGAATTATTGGAAATATATTGATAATAATAATAGTACTTAAAAAGTGAATATTGTGGCATATCGGACAAGTGTGTAACTGTTTTTTTATATTGGGATACACAGGGATCCAAGCACAATGGATATCCCGGGGTGGGTAGATCACGACGGCCGTTTCGTCCTTGTTAGAACTCCATGGGCAGCCATAACCCAAGCAACCTCGAAAATAGCGGTAAGATGTATTAAAAGCCTTTTACAAAAGCGAAGCGGTCATCAATACACCGTAGCGCCATCCCAGCGGAATTAACTCTAATATAAAAGGCAGTCACACTTATAATAATCGCTGGGATGGCGCTACGGTGGAAGGACGAAACGGTCGTCGTGATCTACCCGCCCCAGGGTATCCATTATGCTTCGATCACTGTGTCTTCCAATGTAAAAAACAGTTAATAATAATAATAATAATAATAATAATAATACATTTATTATTCCAAAAATAAACAGCTTAATTACAAATACATGTATAGGTACTATTTACAATTCATGGAATAATAGGCCCGCTTGCAGCATCCCTCCCGATGGAAGGTGCTGTTGAAGCCCTATAAAAAATTAAGAAAAAAAAATACCTAATCATATAGATAAAATGTATCAGCAATAATTCCTCTATGTAGATAATACACCATTATAGGAAAAAAAACTAAAGACATGAGATATTATCTCATTAAAATATAGGTAGGTAGCAAGAAAAAGGTAATTATAGAACTGTTATTGTAATGGCATTAAAAATCGAAAGAGAGGAACATTGGGTAGTTGAGGAGAGAGAGAGAGAGAGAGAGAGAACGAGAGCTAGAGAGAGCGAGAGAGAGAGAGAGACGAAAATCAATGTCGCTGTGCGAATAAAAACGAACTTATTGTTGGTCAAGCAATACGACCTTCATTTTTTTTTTAAAACCTAAAACACTTTGTGAGAAATCTGTTATTTTATATATGTTTATAAGATGAGCTGCATTGTAGGAAAGGGATTTTTTAAACATTTCTTTATTGTGAGCTGGTATGGTCAAACGATGTTTCTTACGTATGTTTAGATTATGTACGTCCGTCCGGAATTTAAGCTTGTTGTAAAGATAAGGAGGGCTTTTATATTTAATTACTTTATAATACAGGCACAGTGAGTGGAGAATTCGTCTATTAAACATGTTTAGCCAGCCCAGCTCGCGAAGTTTATGTGATACCCTTTGCCTACGTCTTATTCCACACACCAGTCTTATACAAGAATTTTGAAGTTTCTGCAACCGCCTGTTGTCAACTAAGTTCAAAAAGGGGCCATAAACATTGTCCGAAAAGTTGCAATGGGACAGGACTAATGAATCGCATAGTTCCATTTTCGTTTTTTGAGAAAGATAATGTCTGTGAGAGTAAATCATTTTTAACATGGAAAATCCCCTTTTTAAACATTGTGTTACGTGCTCGCTAAATTTTAACTTGGTGTCGACAATAAGACCCAAGTTTTTTGTATGTTCTTTAAAGGGAATAAGGGAAGTTGCACACTTGTCCGATATGCCACAATACTCACTTTTCAATTATTTTCGCGGACACAATATTATCTTGTAAATTATAGTAATAATAATATATTTTTAAATCCGAACAAGTAGATTCATACAATGCATGAGCTTTTTCACTATGACCGAATCCATCATACTTCGCACGTCATCTCATTATCCGTGCGAAATCTTTTGTTTAAATGTAGTGTGACCGATTACATTGTTATCTTTGTTTCCATAAATTTAATAGATAAGAAGAGGAGACTAAACTGGAAATAATAAAAATAGGTACTAGGCTTAAATTGAAAACAAATTTTTTTCTGTGTAAATTTGTGCGAATTTATCATCGAGTTAGAATTAGGCCTACCTCGTTGAAATTTATCATATTCGGCATTGACATCCTGAATTAGAACCTTTCGAGAATGCGTCCCAATAATAAAAATCTTCCTAGAGGCTCACACTGAGGAAAATGATCTTATACAACAGGTTTGCTAAGACATCGTTTGTATTGATAGCTTATGTTTTTATTAACTCATATTAAACAAATTGCTAGTGTATCAAACCCGCTCTAGTGTTATATCATTTCCAGATTTGCTAGAATAGTGTTTTTATTGGTACTAATCACTTCCATTAGCGGCACAGTTTTGATGAATAATGAACTACTTTGAATACAGCAATTTTGTTAAGAAATAAATTGTATCTTCTTAATGCAATGCATTTTGTTTCCAGTAAAGCGCTTTCTTTACAATTAAGAAAGCAGACCAGCGCACACAGGCGAATTTTCTAGATATCCTGGCCAAAACTAAGTGTTTGTTTTTTTGTTATTAAAAATGGGTAAAATTATAATAGATACTAGTAATGACAAAAAAAAAGTGTTAAAAAGTTGTAAATTCTGCACACCAGAAAATAATAAATTTAAAAAAAACAGCATAGATAGGTACTATTAAAAAAATATTTATTTATTTATGTATTACAGTCCTTTACCCACTCAACAAGTTTTGTTCTGGTCACAGAAACGTACTTCGATCCAGATCCTGTAATAAAACAAAAATTGTCGTTTATCTGGTGATCGATATTTGTCATAATATCGAGGAATTAACAGACAAATTTACGGCAAGATCGCAACATATCGCAACATTTTTTTATAATATCTAAAAAAGGACTCTTTAAGGCATAAAAAAAAATTAATATCAATGTTAAACTATGTTAAACAATTTACCTTTTGTCTAAGCAAACTTCATGAAATTTAATATTTGTCCTATATTATTTGAAGGTGGTAGACAATGAAGTAATATCAAAAAAATTACCTTGTCGGACTTCCATTGTCTTTATTTTGTTACTTAACACAACGTTTCGGTTAGTTAGTATCTCTAACCGTTTTCAAGTGTAAACTCTCAGTAAACCATGTTGCATAAATGGATAATCATATGCAATGTTAAGCGACAAGAATATTATCACACTAGAAGCATTTTCAGTTATAAGTATATGCTTTATTAACCGTAGCAAGCAAATATTATTATGAATAATGTCAAGTTTCATTACTGCCAGTAGGAACTACTATAGTATATAAAACCAGATTACACCCCCAATAGAAGTTGATAGTTACTGTTAGTATTCAGAGCAATAATGGCTATAAACCATTCTATGCTAGCAGTAACTCCTATTTCCTTTTGGCTAAATTACAGTAATATTATTACTACACAACGGACTGGCAATTTTCGTTGTCTTACAGTAGGACAGCGCGTTGCCGTCACATATAGTATTAAACACGTGTAAAGAGTATGTGAATTCTTATAAGAAATGGAAGACTTTTTGCTCAGTGCACAAACCTCTCCCAAAGATAATTAAAAATACTCCGCGATAGCATATAAAGTTTGAAAGAATGAGATAAGATACTTATATACTAACATCATCCCATTATCCTCGCAATTATTCCATTTTTTGTCAGTCGCTATACCGATTATAATGGTATTCTTGTTTTGAGATATACTCGAGATATCGTTCAGATAAATGCCGGAAGGTCGACCTTAAGCCCCAATCACTGCGATTTGTGTTGAGACGCGCTAGTTGCGCTCGTGTTTATTAGAGAGCCTATTTTATTAAACTATTTTCACCAAAAATATTTCAAAATTTTAAGAACTACAACCGTAGAACCGTAAAAACTTTTTTTTCTTTGCGATGGGATAAAAATTAAAATGAATTATAAATTATTGTATAAATTACCTAATAAAAGCAAATTTCGTATTTTGTTCTGCTTGTGAAACGTAGATAATTATTCCGCAGACCGGTATTTGACCGATTTATGCATGGACAAAAACAAAAAACTAACGGAATATTGATTAATAAAAGAGCGAAATAACGAATGTATCGCTGCCCTACACTTAATTTGTTTGACATGTTACGAGCTACTTTATATCAATATTTACCACCAGTTTGTGAGTAAGCATGAGTGTGCAACATACTTTACTGCCTAGCAACAAATTTTTCCAATAAAGGGTTTAGAAAAAGTTTTTTGCTGTCCTAATAAATTGATATTATATTATGGTAATCTTATACATTTTATTATCATATTCAGACTGTGACATGTGAAAAGTGAAACCAAAACGTATTACATGTCCTTCAAGGCCGTTCAATTGTTTTTATTTGCTTTTATATCTATTTTTCAGTTCACATGGTAATTAGAGTTTCCGCAACCAGAATTGTCACAGTACCGTTAAAAGCGACAAATACAAGACCGTTTTGCAAGATAATGACTATGTTTTTTTGCAAAATTATGATAAAAACAATGGTATAGCTGTACGTGAACAATATGATTATGGAAAGCTAAAAACTCATGCTAGTACTATAGTAATATAGAATTTATATACGGAATAAATTGTAGATAAAAAACATAATTAACTTTTTACAATAAAGTAATAAATGTCCATCAAGATGATGGTAAATTGACAGACCAATTAAACTACCGAATATAATGCCAGGATATATTTTGGGAGTATTTCCATTAGATATCTGATGAGGAGATGTTTTCAGTGGACATTCCTAAACGGAAATGAGTGAAACAACCTCATCATGGCCTCAGACTAGGGAATCCAATCCCGCACCCAAACTTTAATCCCGCAAACCTGCGGCGATTTTTTTGGCGCCTTTGGCGCGATCACGATGCCCCCCCCGAGAAGAAATCCAGGCTACGTGCCTGATCCTAGCCGATCGATTACCCCCCAAGACGCATGAGCTGGATACGCCGGTGCTTTTAATTCATTACATGCTTAACCATTTCATATAAGAAAAAAATGCTGACTTCCAAATGATTCTACAAATTTTCTATTTTCTTTTATGCGTTGCCCGTAAACTGTCGGAATATTTGAGTGACGCTTCCATAATAATACATAGACACAATAATAATAATTTTACCCATGTTAAGTGAAGGTGAATGTGTGGGCCGTGTAACATCTTAAATTTAATTTAAAATTAATGTATATCATTAAATTAAAATGAAAGTAAAATGTTGTGTGTGGATACCCTGCCTTTTGGCTCGGGGCAAGTAGCATCAATAAATACAAGAAAGGTTTAGCCAAGTAGCGTTATAGTCTATCAATACTACAAATTACGAAACAAATCATTTTTAATTTGATTGATGTATTTTAAACAAGAATAAAAAGAAAACAGTCAAGCTGTGGTATGTGAGAATAGTTCAATTTATTATCAACCTAGCTGTGGTATGGGACGTTTCAATGGTCCAGGCTTTTAATTCTTAAATTAAGATTCGATTTAGAAGTACAGTAGACTCCCGATTATCCGAAACCCGATTATGCGAACTCCGCATTATCCGAAACGACCCATGAACCGGATTATCCGAAATGATTCTTGCTATTCCTCCGCATTATTCGAGATTTCTAAGAAATGTTTTGTTGGTTTTGTTGTTGCGGCCAAAAATCGACAGACTTTAAAATTAAAACAAGTACTTACCAATTACCTCTTTCTTTAATTTATTTATATCCAAATTCAAATTCAAATTCAAAAACTTTTATTTGTCAAATAGAAAATATTACAATTTTGTGATTGCAATAAGTATTATAACAATATGACAAAATGGACAAATACCGCGATTATAAAAAAAACCGGTAGTTCTGGAATGCATATTTATGCACCCAGAATGGTACTGCCCATGCATGTATTAATATCTAAGATATTTATTAAGATAATATAATAATATAAAAAAAAACTTTAGCGAAACAAAACAGTATCAACAGATGATGATTAAAAAAAATATATATATATAGATATATAACCTTTGTGGCATAGGCTGAGAGACACAAGTAGAGGCGCAGGAGACAAGACGCACGCCAGCCGCCGGCAGCGGCCGGTAACCCCGAGAAAACAAAACCGCGACAGGGCGAGAAGATAGACGTCGTGTTAGAATTAACCAAAAGTAGGCAGGTTTATGACCAACATTATAATATATTATAATAACAATAATAATACTCGTATGACCTACCTTTGTTGTTGCATTAACATGTCTTTAATGTACTTACCAAATCGGTAAGGAGATAAATCCTTTACGTAATTTGGAAGACTATTCCATATGGAGGGCGCTACAAAGGAGAAAGACTTTTGAAAGAGGGCTGTCCGATGAGGTGGTATTTGGAAGTCGTGAGTATTTCTTGTAGCATGGTTATGATCAAAAGGTACAAATACGTTTTTTAAGTATGGTGGTTTACCACTCTTAATAATTTTATACACACTAAGGTACATATGGTAACGTCTGCGATTTTTCATGTTTAAGATTAAATTATTATTTAGATAAGGAGTAATGTGATTTCGGTATGCAATATTATATGAAAACCGCATGCAGCTATTTTGTAGTTTTTGAATTTTATTTGATATCTGTAGTGTTAGCGAGTCGCCATACACGATGTCTCCGTAATCGAACAACGAAATTATCAGACTCTCGCAAAGAAAATATTTTGTTTTCGGTAGTAGATATTTTTTTAAATGATACAAAGCTTTAAGGCGCATATAAGCTATTTTTAGTTTATTATTAATATGTGATTGAAAACTGAGACTAGTGTCGAAAGTTATCCCCAAGTTCTTTGCTTCAATTGCGAGAGGAACTCGACTATCGCCCACTTCAATATGAAATTGATTCGACACCTGTTCCCTTATGTTTTTGTTACTATTAAAAATTAATGCTTGAGATTTTAGTGCATTTAATTTCAGGTTATGATCTGTTGAAAAACGTTGGATGCTCGCCAAGTCCGAGTTAAACCTATCGAGAGACAGCTGCAAATTGTCATTTATAAAAGAAATATAAATTTGGGAATCGTCAGCATATTGTTGAACTTTAGAAAAACGAACACACTCATGCATATCGGCTACGTAGAGAGAAAAAAGGAGCGGTGATAGTATTGATCCTTGCGGTACGCCACTGGTAATAGGACGAAACTCTGATTTAATGAAGGTAGAATCCTTCTTAATACCCACACAGCACGATCTTTCCCTGAGAAAGTTTTTAAAAAAGTTTATGGAATCTGCTGAAAGACCGAAGTAGTTTAATTTTGCTAGTAACATATTATGATTAAGAGTATCAAATGCCTTACTAAAATCCAACAGGGCAAGACAGGTGCTCTGCTTGTTTTCCTCATTATGACGGATCTCGTTTAAAATGTTAACTAAACTTGTAGAAGTACTGAAGCCCTGCCGAAATCCTGACTGACAATCCGGAATAATATTGAAAGTGTTACAGAAGGTTGTAATTTGGTTATATATGTGTCTTTCTAAAATCTTTGAAACAGTTGGTAGAATGCTAATTGGCCTTAGATCTTTTAGTTCTTTTGGGTCAGGGGTTTTGGGTAAAGGCATTACGATTGCTTTTTTCCAAAGAACAGGGTAGTCATTATTTAATATGCAACTGTTAATAATATTAATTAAAGGATTAATACAATATGGTAAACAAAATTTTAAATCTTTGACAGCTATACCGTCTTCCCCTGTTGCATTTGTTTGTATTTTATTTAACAGTAGTTCTACTGTTTTCTGGTCAATTAAATTGAAATTAAGCTCCCTTTTTACGTTGGCATGCCTGTGAGAGTTATAAAAATTTATTTTGTCAAAAGATGTTGTATCAGGTAAAGTAGAACATGAGAGGAAAAAATTGTTTATTTGTGACGGATTCGAGATTTCTTCGGGTAATTCTACATTGTCATTATGATGCGTAAGATTTAGTTGTTTTGAAATACGCCAAAAATCCCTTCCTTTTTTCCCTGACATTTCGTTAAAATAAGAAATTTTTTCCCTAATTATAGCATGTTTAGTATAATTTCTTAACTCTCGGTAATATTGTAAACGTGCAGGGGTTTTATTTTTTAAGTATTTAATGTGAGACTTATCACGTAATTTTATTAGCCTTTTAATGTTCTCGGTAATCCAGGGAGTAAACGGTTTTTCTTCTATTGTTCTGGTACGTTGGGGGGCGTGTTTATTTAACAAAGATAAGATATTTTTATTAAAAATGTCAACTTTAACATTTATATCATGTATATTGTAAATATCATACCAAGGAAGTTGCATTGCGTCATTGTGAAAATGTTCCATATTAATTTTGTTATAGTCACGAAATTGGATTATTTTTTTATTTTTATTTTTTTTTGGTATTTCAAAAGAGGCATAAATAAGATGATGATCCGTTATTGTATCAGATATTGGTATTGATCGTGATTGTTTTAATTGGAAATGGTCATTTGTTACCAATACGTCAATTAAACTCGAGGTGTTTTGATTTATGTTTACGCGAGTTGGTTCGGTAATCACCTGCGACAAATCAAATCCCTGAAATATGTTCTGTAGTTTAATTTTTGAGGGTGAGTTTTGCATAAAATCTATATTTATATCCCCTAAGAAAATCGTGTAATCATAAAAAGGCACAACTTGACCGAAAAAATCCTCAATAGAGTCCGTAAATTGATCGGTGTTTAATGAAGGTGGTCGATAGATACACGTTATAAGATATTGTTTGTTGCTAATTTTAAAAGTGATATTAATATACTCGAATAGGTTGTGAGTATCAAAGTCGATATCGATTTTTCTAACCTTTATATTATTACGTACGTAAAAAGCCACTCCTCCTCCTCTCGCCTCCCTATCTTGTCTAATAAGTTTATAATTGGGAATATGAAAAGTACTACTTCTGTCGTCCACTGAAAGCCACGTCTCTGACAAGGCTACTATGTCAAAATTGTAATCCTGCATGTAATTAACAAATTCATCAAAACCTGTTTTTATTGATCTTATGTTTAAGTGAGCTATATATAATGTGTCCTGTTGTCTAGTGCTTAAATTATTTTCTGAAAAACTTGACGTCTGCTCGCCCAGATCGTAGTCATCCGACATCACGAGATCCCCACCCCCACCAGCCGCAGCACCCGCCCAATCCCCAACGCCATCCCACCAGCACCCCAAACAGCCCGCCACTCAATACCAAAGTCAAAAATAAAGTACCTAAATTGTTTAAAGTTAGTTGTTTACAATATGAATTTATATGAATACATACTAATATACATAACTACATAAGTATTAGAATTTATTATGTATGTATGTACCTACATCTATAAAAGTAAATAGATATAGTTACTTTTCGTACAGTTAACGATTTTCCTCAATCTCCGCACTATCCGAAATTTCTATTATCCGAAATCGGTTCGGTCCACATCATTTCGGATAATCGGGAGTCTACTGTACCTACACTGAGTAAAAAGCCTTTTATTTCTATAAGAATTGACGTACTCTTTATAAAATTGTTTAATACTAATATGTGACAGCAACGAGCTATCCTACTGTAAGACAACGAAAATTGCTAGACCGTTGTGTAGTAATAATATCACGGTAGTTTAGCCAATAGGAAACAGGAGTTATTGGAACCATAGAATGGTTTTTAGCCATTATCGCTCTGAATACTGACAGTAATAATTATCAAGTTCTATTGGGGGTATAATCGGGTTTTATATACTGTATTAGTTCCGACTGGCAGTTGTAATAAAACTTGACATTATTCATATTAATATTTGCTTGTTACTGTTAATAAAGCATATACTTACCACTAAAAATTAGTACTGTAGTTCTCAAAAATTTAAACAGCTTCTAGTGTGATATTGTTCTTATCGTTTAACATTGCATATGATTATCTATTATGCAACATGGTTTACTGAGATCGTAAAATTCGTCCATAGATTATTAAGTCCAATACTAATGATGGGTTGTGGAAAATAATAATCTTTTATTGCTTCATCTGACATGCAATGTTTTAAAAAACTTATATACAAATTAGAAATAAATTAATTGAAACAGGTATTGGTACGATCAATAGAATTCAAGTTCAGACGGGACAGCTAGAAGACTCCGAACAATGATGTGACCTGCGCAACAAATACGTTGAAACTAATAATACGGATACGGCGCGCGGCATTTGCCAATCGCTACGAACCCCCACCAACGTATTGTAAATTATATGCTCTAACGAATACAATTTTTTGTTTTCTGAATAATTGTAGAGAAAGCGTTTTACTGGAAACAAAATGCATTGCATTGAGAAGATACAATTTATTTCTTAACAAAATTGCTGTATTAAAAGTAGTTCATTATTCAATAAATGAAACTGATTACTGCCAATAAAAATACTGTTCTAGCAAATCTGGAATTGATATAACACTAAATCGGGTCTGATACACTAGCAATTTATTTAATATAGGTTAATAAAAAATAAGCTACCAATACAAAATGTCTTAGCAAACCTGTTGTATTAAATCATTTTCCTCAGTGTAGTAAACTGATTGTGGAAGTGAATACACATGTCCACTGAATATTTTGTCCACTGACGTAACCAGGATTTTGTCTTTGGGGAGAAGGGGGAGGGGGAGATGCAGGCAGATACCATTGAGGTCCCATTTTTCACCCTTTTTACGTTATAATTTTATTTTAATTAGTGTTGCCGCCGAGACGAGAGATTCTCGTCTCTCGTCTCGTCTGGCCCTCTCTCGACGAGACGAGAGATATATTTTCTCTTGAATAAAGCTCCGAGACGAGACGAGAGAAGTACCCTCTCTCGTCGAAAAATTCTCGTCTCTCTCGATCTCTCTCGAGCAAAAAACGTTACTTTTTTGAGCTTTTTTAAATCTTCTTAAATTCCTCTTTGCAAAAATATAGTGTCTATATTTTGACCAGCGGTTTTCGAGTTATTTAACTGCAAATAGTTTCATCTAGTTAGTCATGCCTGGCCATTCAGAGTAACATATTATTATGACGTTTTATTACTGGATAAAATTATTTGCAGTCAAATAACTCGAAAACCGTCGGTCCAAATATGGACATTAACTATATATTCTTCATAAGAGGAATTTAAGAAGATTTTAAAAATCTCATAAATTTTTTTAAAATTTGCTGATTCTACATAAATTTATAATTATTTTTATTAAATGCATTATTAGTCTATAGTTAATAGTTTCCAAAATATTGACTTTTGAAAAATTCTATTTTTGAGTTTCGACAGCCTATAGCTTTCTAACAGTACATCTTAGAGCAAAACGGCGCATATGTCTATATCTTCCATTTTCACTATCTTCCCAAATCAATCAAACTTCCGGCTAAACCGGATGTAACTCGAAAGCAGGAAATATATAGTTCTTCCGGCTTAACCGGACGGTGATTTTTTTGGAAAGATAATAGAAATGGAAGATAGGGATATGTGAGCCGTTTTGCTCTAAGACGTACAGTTAGATCTATCGAAACTCAAAAATGAAAATGACATTTAAAAGTCAATATCTTGGAAATGGAAATTCGAAATTCCTTACCGTGCTGGTGTTTTGGAGCACCCTGTATAGACAAAAATAGTTTTATAAGAGGCACCTCTTAACCCTTAATAAGCTTCGTCAAAACTTTTCCGCTATCTTAGTGGTACAGGAGATATTGACCTTTGTCGGCCACCCTGTAGTAAATATCAAGCAAAGTTTTGACGCATTTAGGTTAGGTTCTGTCATATTTGACATATATTGCACACAATTTATGTCAAATATGATAGAACCTAACCTAAACGCGTTAAAATTTTGCTTGGTTTTTACTATATTTGGTTTAAATCACGAGAGAAGCGAGACGAGACGAGAGAAGGTCGTCTTTCGACGAGACGAGAGACCCATTTTATCTCGTCTGCGGCAACACTTATTTTAAATATTGAAAGTTTCAAGTGGGTTATATTTTAGTCATGTAACAGGTTAATATCGCAATGTGCTTATTAGCTATTCTTTATACTATCTTTGGTTTTCTTTTGGGGGATATAAGGGCGAGCAAATGATCTTTTGCTTTTTGCTTTTATAATTGCAAAATGCAAAAGGAAATAGTGGGTCGTATTCCCTTTTTTATGCCGTTTTCAACACAATAAACAACTTTACATTTGAAAAAAAAAGTTGAGAGCGGTTTCTACCCTCAAAGGGGAGGTAAATTATATAAAGACACGACAATAGTATGCCAAACTGAAAATAAACGCAGCCGTAGTCCTGCATTTTTTGAGCAAATAAAAGGCTTTTTAATACTGAATTTATCCCAGTTAAGAATTCCACCCTGTATAGTATTGTCTGTAAAATTTTGGCGGCTTTAGGAGAAGAGCACGCGTTCCTGTCTAATATTTTTTTGCAATTTTTACCAATTTACACATTCTTTACTAAAATATCCATCTAAGACGATGCCGCTTAACTTTATTATATGTAAATACTAGCGTGTACCCGGGATGCGTTGCAACCCGCTGGTACAAATACAAACCCGAACAAACCCGATATATTAGTACCCGGCATGCCACTTTCTGAAATCGCACCCGTGCGAAGCCGCCTGGCGGGTCGCTAACTATACATAAAAACCTTCCTCTTGAATCACTCTATCTATTAAAAAAACCGCTTTAAAATCCGTTGCGTAGTTTTAAAGATTTAAGCACATATATAGGGATATAGGGACAGACGGGCGATAGCGACTTTGTTTTATACTATGTTAAGATTTTTAGGTTTTGTCTCTATTTTATAGGCTTATTATAACAGAAATTACTTAAAAGCTATAAAATTACAATTTTCAGGAAAATCTAAATTAAAAAAAAACCTCTATTCATCTTCACGAAAGATTTTTAAAACTCATAGTTTTTAAATTTCTTTGTATTTTTCCTGCTTGCTTTTAATTCATCAAATATTCCGTTAAGAGAAAAAAATCCATATTTTGTGCTAAAAGACTATACTAGAGTTGCCATAATATAAAATTTTTAATCAAATATCAACAATTCTATAGTTTTTCTTGAAAAAAAATTATCGGAGCTTTTTTTCTATTAAAAGCTTTATGATCAAAATGCCAAAAAGCTAGATCCTACTCTTAATACCTTATTGATGATTTGCACGCGCCGCGTTTTTTAAAATTTATTTCAGTAATGCCCTATAGTATGGTTTACCCCACCCAGCTTCGATTTTAATGACAAATAGGCGTTAGCTGTTTTTTCAAAATACGTGTTGAAAAGAAATCAACACGCGTGTGATATAAAGCACTTTCTAGCCAAGTTAACTAAGCTTTTCTCTTATTTACATAGGTGATCGTAGAAAAAAAAAATGTTACACGTCTCCCATCTTATCATACTTTCACTGAGTTGACAATGCTATCTCTATTTTCTTTTTGAAACTAAGATTTTTAACAATTGTCCCAAGCTGATGTTTAAATTATATTATAATTTTACATCAATAATAATTATTATTTATTGGTTCACATTAATCTTTTGTCCACATTTATTATACGTTGAACATTTTAACTTATGTATAACAATTGCATTTAATTCTACGTTACGGTCTAGTTCTTCTTTAATTGTTTTCTGTTAAACTTACTAATGGAAATAGACTTTGTTGTAAAATGACACAACAAAATTAGTTTACTATTGACATAATAATTATTGAAAGAGATCAGATAATATGTTTATTTCGTAAATACATGCTTAATTTATGACGAACAAGCCCAGATATTTTAAAGATAACCAAAAAATAATAAACTTCTCACGAATAAAAACGGACCACCCAAAATATTGGTCAAGTTGAAATATGATGTAATATTTAGAATCTTACTTTATCTGGTATTTGACGGAAATAACGATAAGAAAATTTTAAATAAAATCTAAAGGAGTCTAAGATATAAGGAAGCTTAAAACGATAAAAAGTATTTAGAATATTTCAGAAATGTAGGCCAATTTTATTAATCATCGTAGTAGGTAGGTAAGTTTTTTTCCTGTTTCCACTCTTTTAACGTATTTTTAAAGAGATAGAATGGGCTGGTATATTCTCACTAGGATTTTCGATTTAGCTTCATATAAAAGAGATACATTTAATTTGCAAATTTGATTGTCAGATGGCAAAAATCGTCGGCATATACTTCGAACCAATGAACATGTAATAAAGGAGACAAAACATTCCATTTATAAAACTCAATTTGTTTAAAATCATGCATAGTTTCACAGTTTCCTATAAGTTGGAAGGAGACGGCTATAAAAAATGACAACGCTGTCAGCTGCGTGTCCAAATCATAGACATTTACCTTTAGATCAGCCAACAATAATTATGAGAGTGGCCAATTTGTGGCCGTGCGCATCTAATCAAAGCCATACATGAATAGGCATGCGCAATGCACACAGGTCTGAAGGAAGTGTAAAAGTTGACCTCCAATTGGTTTTCACGTCTAAAAAGCTAAAATTTGCCTCAAGGTCTTGCCACAATTTATGGTCAAGAAACTGAAACTAGTTTTAATTTAACGGGTGTCTGGTCAGATTGTATGGACTACTAAGAGATGGCACTAAAGGCACCAAAGGCACCAAAGGCTGATATGATAGTTTTTAGTACCTACGTTGTCTGATCGAAGGTATGAACACCTACCCTGTACTGTCGAGAACAAAAGAGTTCGAAACCGGTCTGCAGGTTTCAGTTCTATTGAGATGATTAACTTTCAATTTCTTAGTAATACTTTGCAATCTGAACCTGCATTTTAATATCTAACAGTGTTAGATTAAATGCAACCTTATTGTATAACGGATTAAATGCAACCTTATTGTATAACGATTTTTCAGGTGATTAGAAAAATATTTCTCACATAATATTTGTTACCAGTTACCATTATATATATTATATTTTTACTTACTTAGTCGGAACACAGGATAAATGTATAAAATACAACTAATATAACCATCGTTTTCAAACACACGCGGTGGATCTAGTAGGGCAATCAGCAAAAATTTGTCATCATTCAGTTCTGTTAAAAACGATGTTTCATCGCAACAAAATATTAACAATAAAATTATTTCTCTCTTTTTATATGTCTATGTTCGAACTAGTTAAAGATATTTTAAAGGGTCTAACAATTTATAATTCGGCGTGGGACCTGTGCAGGAAATATTTTAAGATCTGTCATGCCATTATTAAACACATATTAAAACATTAAAAATTTCGTAAGTTTTAGAAATTATGAAATTAAATTTCACAATTTCTCCTACAATAATTTGGTTTATTTAGACACGCTGTTTCCATCAGATATCAATCAATACAATAATTTCGTAATTTACTGATGATCTATAACGCCACCTTATTAAAGCATTCTTGTATTACATACTATTTTTCCTTGGGCATCACATATTTATTTCGTAACTCGTTGCTTTCTTTCTTGATGTATTAATAAAACATTTTCTTACGGTATTATAATGTACAAGGATTTAAAAAATTACTTATTAAATTTAAACTGGTAAATTCTTATAAAATAACACATTGCAGAAAAATATTATTAATGTTGCTTTAAACAAATTGTTATATTATATATTATCTAATCTATGATTCTTAAGACTTGAAATTATTCGATCCTTCAACAGATTAAAAATGTATCAAACGAAACTGAATTCGGAGACATAAATAACTGTTTTTTTCTATTTCATGTTCATAATAAGCTCAGTACGATATACGCATTTGCGTATCGTAATGAAGCTATTTCGGTACGCGTTTTTTCTTTATTTGATGTTGGTAACATTTAAATGTTTTATTTCATTGACTTGCGCGGCCTTTGTGATTTACGAGAAAACCCATTTTTCGCAAAGGAAAAATAGCTTGATAACTTACTTTTTATTCTGTGTGGATAACAGTCATGTATGTTGGTTGCATAAATGTATAAATCAATCTTTTGTTGATGCTTCAAGCTATCATTTTCTGCCAAATCCTATCCAAAATTCAATCTACTAACCTTCCAATGTCGATTTTAACTTCAACTTTATTTGAATTTTCCAATTTCCCTATACTAAATTGCAATGCCGTGACGTAAAATCACGTCTTTTGAAATTCGAAAAAAAGTAGCAAAATCTCCCGAATTTCCGAACGCTCTGTATATGTACCGAATGTACTTACAAGGATCACACAACGTATTCCGTCCAATTTCAAATCTCATATCGCTAAAATAACTTTAGAATCTCGTGGTGAAAATGGGTCAATAAATCAAATAATGACAGTTTGCAAAATAATTTTTGTTGTCCAGAGGCTACTATGATAAAAAAATAGTATTACCAACATAAAATTTAGACTTAAAAATTTACAAAATTTGAAGGATTTATTTTCGTTTTAAATATGTGTTTTTTATTGAAAAAAGTACAAATTAGAAAAAATAGTATAACGTACGTGTTATATAAAGCAGTTTTAAGGACTTGTCCCGTTATAAAACTCGCCGCAAGCGGCTCGTTTTTAAACATGGACGCGTGCTATAAGATGATGCTTTATAAAACGTGTACGTTAATATACTATTTTAGCATTCCCAAGCACCCCACAGTCATGTTTTGGCGATGTTCTAGTTATCGGGCGCCACATCTGTATAATGGGCTGTCAAATAAGCTTAAACTATTGAAAGAGTTAAATTTTAAGCAAAGGTATAAATCCCAATTGTTTGCTGGACAATAAAATAATATATTTGGCCCATTTACTAATTTACTAATTTCATGATAGATTTCTATACGTATTTAAGTAGGTACCTAATTATATTATGATATGTTTTGGCTTGTTATGTTATAGATTTAAATTTATTTTTTTGCAATTAACTTGGATTGTTAGAATGGTTTGATTTAACCTAAATTTGTTGCCTTTTGAGGTTATACATAATAATATGTAAGAATAGCCATTTAAGGCTAAATATCGCCTCCATCTGGCTGCACTGAGTGTACTTTTGTACTAAATGGTGAAGTAAATAAATAGAACTGTCGATATTGGTCCGCAGAAAATTAAGATTTGTTGAGATGTGATTTTAAAATAAATACATCTGAAATTATTGGTAATTTACATCAGTAAAGTCCTAGTGCTTACCGCTTTCCAGTTAATATTGACTACAAATATTTTATTTATAGACATAGGAAAAACAGTGACAAATTCGGGAATCCTGCCCATTATTATAATAGTTCTGTTTATTATCTTAGTGAAATAAATTTTTAAATAATAATGAATTCCTGCCATTGGAATGTAATCCCCGCGAGCGTATTCGTATATAATATACAGTGTCACCAGTAAAGTCCGCATCAAATGGGATTTTTTTTTATAAATGTTTTATTCAAAATTTGACTTTGGCATCAAGTTCTGCTTCGATCGAGATGAAAATTAAGCAAAAAAATAGTAGTCACGTGATTCGCATTATCTGTCAAATTTAAATTTTTTCCAAAAAATAATTCAAAAGGGGGGTTATTTCTGAAAATATATGAAAAAGTTATTGGAAAAAGTTTTTTTAAATGCAGTTTCTAGCCCACATGCAAAATTTCAGCTGCATAGGATTATTTTGATTTTTTACCTATATTTTGTAAATTGCACCACTTTTGCAAAATAAGACTCAACGCAACCTACATAAAACTTCTCCGTTTTGACAAGGCTTTATTTCAGATACATTTTCTTTAACGTGGCGCCATATTAAATGTGTGTTTTTTTACAAAATCAAAAATGAGCTATTAAAATTTGGTCGCATGTGATGCAAAGTTTATTTGTTTTTGACCCTGTATAAGGTAACTTCATAAAATAAGTATTTTTGAAAACGTAGTTTGTGTCTGAAAGTAAAAAAATAAAAAATAAAATAAAGGGGTTTTTAATTAAATCGTTGAAAATAGATAAACTTTACGTTAAGTTAAACTAAAATTTATTTTCCACTTAATGAACACTTTACTGATTACACTGTGTTCTTTTTTGTCCTAATATTAAGGTGTATTACTTTCAGACACAAACTACGTTTTCAAAAATACTTATTTTATGAAGTTACCTTATACAGGGTCAAAAACAAATGAAGTTTGCATCACATGCGACTAGATTTTAGTAGCCCAATTTTGATTTTGTAGAAAAACACACATTTAATATGGCGCTACTTTAAAGAAAATGTATCTGAAAGAAAGCATTGTAAAAATTAAGAAGTTTTATGAAGGTTGCGTTGAGTCTTATTTTGCTAAAGTGGTGCAATTTACAAAATATAAGTAAAAAATCAAAATTATCTTATCCAGCTGAAATTTTGCATGTGGGCTAAAAACTGCATTTAAAAAACTTTTTCCAATAACTTTTTTCGATATTTTCAGAAATAACCCCACTTTTGAATTATTTTTTGTAAAAAAATAAAATTTGACAGATAATGCGAATCACGTGACTACTATTTTTTTGCTTAATTTTCATCTCGATCGAAGCAGAACTTGAGGTCAAAGTCAAATTTTGAATAAAGCTATTTATAAAAAAATCCCATATGATGCGGACTTTACTGGTGACACTGTAGATCTCGCTGGAATTTTTGCAACTTTAAATGAATCAATAAGTTTACATAATAATTTCCGATAAAATTGGATTTTTGCCTAACAAAGCTGTATTATTAAGCAGTACTAAAGTAGTGTCAAACCCAATTTAAATATTGATATTTACCAATTTGAATGGTTACCTACCTATTTGCGTCATAACCACTAAAACCGACGGTAAATTTCGATGCCTATTAAGTTTCCCATTTAATTGCTTTGCAATGATTTTGCAAAAAGCAGAAAGAACTTCTTGTAACTATTTGGGTCCATTTTCACGGGTATCGCGTAATATTGATACCGGGTGGGGCTTTGACAGACTGGCCATGGGAAATCCCATGTCAATTTTGCCACCCTCAAATATTAGATCCCCTGCCCCTACTAACTTTACATCAAAATTGTATTAGACTTTTTTGAAGGTCCTTGCGAGGTGGATTCGCACACCAAATTTGATTGTTTTCCAATGAGCCAATTAAAAGTTATTTAGAAAAACTCTTCGTAAAATTAGAAAAAATTAAATACCACAATGAAGCTATCACTAGTTATGTTATCTGCCTAGTAGTTGAATTACTACCGGAAATAATTTCGCGGGCATGAATTTCTTTAAAATTATAATTTTCTTAAAAAATTCATACTCGAGGATATATTTCTGGTTATTAATTCAAGAACGTGGGAGATTCGGTAAGAACATCTCACACCAAAATAATGTTAAAAATTAAAGCATGACATTTTCCTTTAGAAATTCCAGTGGGAGACTAAAACTACCCGGTAAGCTCTGTGCCTATCAACATATAAATATCTAACGAATTCTGTGCAAAATATAGATATCTATAAACTTTACAAAAAAAAAGGGGAAAAAAGAAACAGCATCATATAAACAGGTATAGAAAGTATTTTTTAAGCTATATTAAGATCAAGGATTCATATTAAAATAATTAATTAATTATTATTAATTTTGTTTTTATTATTATGATAATTATTATTAATGTTAAACACACGGTTATTATAAACAATAGATGGCTGTGCGTTTGACAGAAAAACTATCGCTGTAATTTTAAACCCAGGGTAGATACCCAATAGGAAAGTACTTCCGGAAAGTTTTGTGGTTGCTATAATAACGAGCTGAAATGAAAGCTTCTTATTGGCTAAAAAATATAGGTGTGAAATTTTCAGTCATAATTATAATAATGTCAAATGTTACTAGATGTTTTATTTTCAAGTAGTTTAGATATGCTTTACAGTAGTCAAGAAAAACTAACAAAGAATGATACTACATGAAAAATAGTTCTGGGAAAGTATCCGAAATGTTCTCAGCGACTCATTCCAAGCAAAACAATATTCCTGAATATTGTTCGTAATTTTGAAATGCATCTGTTTAGAAGAGTAAAATGATGGTGTACATGATCGTAGAGTACAAGAAAATGGAAATTTGGAACTTTAACTTCATGTAGAAGAAAATAATGGAATCAGTACCAGGCTTTTTGGCAAAGTATAGGAATTGAAGGAAGGTGATGAAATACGAAACATAAACTTTTATTTTGAAGATGTGGAAAGGGTAAATAACGATAGGGAATTCTTAGGTAAAGCTTGTTTTATCAACGAATGCACCTTCGAATTAAACAATGAACCAAATGTTAAAAATTGTAGATATTGGAGTATACAGAAAATAAACACAAAATTGTTCAAATATGGACCAATACCCTCAAAATTCAAAAGTTTTGGCGGGTATATTCGGACATCGCATTATTGGATCTTCTTTTGAAACAACATTTGGGAAAGGAAGTTTTACAAAATCAATTATTTGGACCGGCAGCGTAAAGGCATAATGTACTATTATTCAGAGTAGTTGTACTCTCGATCGCAGTATACTATGGTTTTACGTTACGCGTAATTTTAATTGACATTGTCTATCGCGATTCAGAGCATGAGTTTGTTTTAACGTGCTGGAATACAGTATATTAAGTATAATAGATTTAATAATTGGGCGTTGCTGTTAGAACACTCTGTATCACAAGTTACGGCAAAGTATTTATTACTCAATTTATATTGCTGATGCTTTTTTGACTAATTATCTTGAATTATCAACACGTATCAAATACAATTAAATTAAATTTATAGCAATATTAGGAATAATATCGTAAATTTCATAAAAGAACTTTTTGTGATTTAACAGCTGTTTTTATTTTAAAAAAAAATCATTAATGGCTTTTTGCATTGGGTTGGGTTCTAAAAATATTTTCTACAAAATTATGCTGTTGTTTTCAATTCAAAATCTACCTGACTGAATCCGCTTCCTTCCAGATGTGAGGCCATTTCGGTTCCTTCTTCTGTTAATAGCTGTAGGTTGAACCCCTATTTGTTTTGAAGAGCGTCCTTTCCTTAAATTGCAAAGGAAGCATGCGTTGCGTTGATGTTGTAATTTTTTTAAATTTAACATTAGCATTATTGATGATTCGTAAAATTTGCAGTGTTATTTTCTAATGCAATTTCTATTAGCCTCTGAAAATTTTCTTTTGGATTTTCTACTACAGAAGTGTGTTTTCTGTTAACGTCTGATTCCTTTCCTTCTTTGTTTCCAAAATGGAATCAACCTCGGTAACCTGTTGAATATTTCCTTGTGGACTTTATTAATGGGTGTGTTGTCGAAATGGCTTCCAGAATCGTCTAAGTCCATATTTTCAAAAAAATCTTCTGAGGCGTCATAACCGAGAGCTAACTTTCTGATCTGATGTTTTCAACAAGTGTGGGGTCTGAATCGCAGTATAAATTGACCGAGACACGCGTCTTTATTCAGAGCCATTAATATACAGCATTCCAGCACGTTAAAACAAACTCATGCTCCGAATCGCGATACACATTGTCAATTAAAATTACGCGTAACGTAAATCCATAGTATACTGCGATCGAGAGTAGAACTGCTCTGAATATGAATAATAGTACATTATGCCTTTACGCGGACCGGCATTAGAAGATGTTGCTCCTGAGAATGAAGATATTTGGATTCAAATGAATGGAAGAGAAGTAAACGTAAGTATAATTTATCCAAACTCAGTTTGAGGACATTCCAATCATTCCAGACGGCGGTAAACAGTCTCAAAGAGACCGACCCCACACCCAGGGTTGTCAGATCTTTCTTCTTCAATTCTTTAAGTTTTTTTTATTAAAGATGTTTCATTTATATCAGTATTCAATTGTTAGTCAGTAACTTTCTTTGAAGGCAAGTTTGCAAATATACTTTAAACCGAGGAGTTTTGAGTGTGACAGAAAAAAATAACAAGCCATTCATTGTTATAATAATACATTCTTTAGTCCTTAAGAAACAACATAACTGAAATCAAGACAAAAAGTGTTTTCAGTGTTTAAAAACGACTAATTAACAAATCCTTGTTTCTCGTATACTTATACATAATATTAACAAACCAGAAAATTTGGTAGAACTGGCAACCGTTCACAATTTATTCACGTTGTCAGGGGTGATAAGCGCCAGCTACCTGCAGCTGGTATAGCAGAAGCGGTCCCCAGCACGTTCAACGATCGATTCTGTCAGACAGAGATAGGCCAGTAACCGCGGATGGCGTGGAAGAGGCGAAGATAAAATATACGTGATTTGGAACTTATGGACGGGCCGGGGAATGGTCCGAGAATGGAGTTCTGGTAAAAAAATTAAAGCATTTTCTGAGCAGTGTCGTGCCGTGTCATGTTTATTTTTCTGGTTTTAGTTTTGTGTATAGAATCTTTGAGTTACCTTATATTTATTATTTTAATATAATATTATATATACAGTGGGTTTATAAAGTGTAGTATATACAAACACCTAATGTTAAACAAACTTATAAGTGTGTATACGCATTTTAATTATTTGTTTGAGACGCCTATAATGGTTAGGAGTTTCATACTGTTTTATGTCATCAAATTGACCTAAGAAACACTATAAAACGTTCTCGATTGACGCACAATAGAATTAAATTGCATCATAAATTGGTTTCCATTAAACGATTTTTTTCCTGTGGGGTCACAGTAAAAGTATTATTTATTGAATCGTGCGCAATTAAAATTCGGAAGAACTTATAAAATTGCAATTTTAGAAGTACGCAATCCAATCTTTGCAAGCGTACCAACTTAATAGGTAAAGTAAATACTCAATTTTACGACCATTTACGATATTGCTTGATAGAAAATGGAGGACTAATAATTGATCATCAGATTAAAAAACATTAAGTTTTCAATTAAATTAGTTGCTGTCATTGTAGGTATTTTTTAAAGGAATGTTGTTTTTCCAATTGTCTCCAAATGTTGAAATAAATCATTCGTTTTAAGTACTTACGTTTATGAAATTAGCCAGTAATCATTATTTTTCTTGAATACTGTAGGACACGTTGAAAGGACAAACTGGTCGAAACATAATATTAGAAGAAAAAATATTAGAAAATTCAATATCAGATGAAAAGAAAAAAAATGTCCGGACTCTTTTACAGAAACAATTTAATAACGACGAAATAAAATGGGAGACTTTACCAGAGTTGGAGTTTTTTTTTTAATTCTAGAAGAAACTGTAACAGAAGAAGATACAGATGAAACAGCACAGGAAGAAGAAACTTGCGACTGCTTAGAGAGTGACCACGAAATTCATCTTTAAAATATACGATAATATATATAAGATTATTTTTTTCTATACTTCTCTTTAATAAAAATGTAATACGTAAAAATATTGGCTAACATATTTTTTTCCCTGAAGACCAACAACAAAAAAAATTCAAAGTTCAGACATAGAACAAACCCGAACAAAACGGGACATAAACATTTAGTTCAAGCAAAAGTAGACATGTCCAATTTTCTTTTCTACTTTTCTCTTAAAAAACAAACAATAATCAAAAAAAATATTTGGAAATACATTTTTTGTTATTTCTTCTCCGAAAATACTTCCAAAATCAATGTAACATGTAACCGTTAAAAACTAGTCGTACTATTGTATTGTACCTATAGGCAATAAATATTTTCCTGCTACTCTACTCTGTTTTTAATTGCATAAAACAACTTTTTATTAACATACAGCATCTACATCGAGTCCCTCAAATCCCGCAAATCCCGCACGTTTAATCCCGCAATGTCAATCCCACGAGATCCAGCATTTGCGGGATGTGATTCCCTACCACCCAGTTAACGCAACTCTTTTATAAATTGTAACTACACCCACTCACACTACCCTAGTTGTAATTCAGAAAAGGGTAAAAAAAAATCACGTGAAAAAAATTAATTTCAAATTACCCAAATAAAAAAAAACATGCATGTGTTTGGATTTTTTCAAGGAATGGAAGGAATACTTATTACTGATTTTAATCCAGCTAATCTAATAACCCACGTGTACTCTGTCTAGTTAGATAACGACAAGACACAATACGGACAAATCAAAGAGAAACAAATTCACTTTCAACTGCAGGGGATTCTACTCAAAGAGAACCGACCGCTAATAGATTCCATCTAAGATACGCGTTAAATCTGTCAAGAGACCATAGATCTGGTTTAAAAGCAGGTTAGTAGTTATACAACGGGTTATTAATCTTATTTTGTCCGGAATTTTATCGGATTACGGTTTTACACAATTAAGAGTTGTTATAGTTTCTTGGTTTATTATACAGGGTGCCTGACAGTATGGCGATCTCGGGAACTATATAACTTAGAAAGACGGTTAAATGGAAAAAATTTAGGCAATTATGTTAGCAGTTTATTGGTGCTTGCGGATCAATTCCGGTTCTTTTGGTTTTTGAGATATTCGTAATAAAATAAAATGTTGTATTTGTAATGTTATTTCTCAATATTTTTTAAATCTGTAAACACATTTCTTAGTAACTTTTTACATAGACCATGCCTGCTTGGTAATATTTCAGTTACAACGTTTTGGATTCCTGGAACCGTCATCAATTTTCTTATGACCGTCATATTAAATTTTTTATTTATCAAAAAGTACCTAATTTTTTCCATGATATGATAGTAAACACTTTTATGAATTAAAAATGTATAACCTTAGAATAACTAAAAATAACGTTTTTAGGGAAATTCGAACATGTTTGGCAACACCGACATATCAGATGATCCTTTTACTTAAGAATAAAGTTAACTTAATAACAATATCTGTTTATACTATTCTTAATTAAGTAAGTTTACTTATTATTTTTCGTAAGTAAAAAGATCCTCCGATATGTCGCTGTTGCCAAATATGTTCGATTTTCCCTAAATACGTTATTTTTAGTTATTTTAAGGTTATACATTTTTAATTCAAATTAGTGTTTAGAATCATATTAGATATAGGAAAAACTAAGTACTTTTCGATAAATGAAACATCCAATATGGCGGTCATAAGAAAAAAAAATGGACGATGGTTCCCGGAAACCAAAACTTTCTAACTGAAATATTACCAAGCAGGCATATTCTATGTAAAAAGTTGCTATGAAAATATGTTTCTAAATTTAAAAATATTGGAAAATAACATAGTTACAACCGATCTAAGGAAATGCAAAATTTTAGTTTATTCAAAATATCTCAAAAACCAAAAGAACCAGAATCGATACGCAGGCACCAATAAATTGCAACGATAATTGCCTAAAACTTTTTCCCATTTAAATCACTTTCTCTCTATTATAGTTTCCGAGATCGCAATACTGTCAGTCGAATTTCGAGCACCCTGTATAGGTGGAGGAAAAATTCCGTTGTATATTTTTTCACTAAGTATAACAGAATTCTGAATTAATTATTTTTAGAAATAACATCACTTTTATTCTAAATAATCATCCACAAGCATCTCTTAACGGTTACCATTTGCCAAAAGCGCACCAAGCTAGTGTTCAGAGTGTTCGAAGAAAACGCAAATAAAAACCATTTAACGATCATGGTTTTAGTGTGTAATAAAGACTGACATTTCGTTTCATTTAATAAAAGATGAGTTTTTTCTTTATTGTAATTATTTTCGCTTAATAGAATTGAATTTCTCTTAAAGCAAACCGTTTCGACAGAAGACAATGACATAATATGACATTAACAGGTGATCTGGTTGCGTCGAAAAGTTCCCAGATCAGCTGTGGGCCGTAGCAAGCTCACACGTCAGTGTTGCGTCAGATTATTTTCTTCCGGTTTTAATGTTTTTTCAGTGTTTCTGTGGCTGTTTTTCTGTAGTGTACGTGTTTTAAACATTTTACTGTTACAAGTTACTACCAATAACTTGTTAATTGAGTCATAAAACTTTTATTTAAATGTACAATGCAATAATAGCTACTAGTAATTATTGTAAGAAAAATGCATTATTTATTAGGCACTAATTACCGCCACATTACGCTCTTTATAAATCCAATTATAAAATGTGTAAGTAACGTTAAGATCTAAATTTTTAATTACCAATAAAGATGCCGGACATCAGATTCTTTGGGGTGATATTGCGACACCTTATTATCAATCCGCGTGCAAATTCTTAAACCGTTTTCATATTTGCAAACGTTTAAGAAAACCTGACAGGAAATCTGCCGTTGAGGGCAGGGGCGGATGGGCCCACCGGGACACCGGAAAATTTCCCGGTGCGCCGGTCCCTCAGGCGCCGCCGCTGTTTGCGAACTTTTTTCTTTTCTTTTTTAACGATTTGAAATAATTTTGAAGAAGTAGTCCATACTCAAAGTGGAGTTAAATGATATAGAAAAAAGAAAAGCACAAAGTCTTTTTCCACAATTTTTATTAGAATAACAAGGCGAACCTAGAAGAATTCATAATAATTCAAATCGACATGTTTCGAGTTTAGAAACACTCATCATCAGGAAAACAAAGTGAAAGGTACAATGCTGATGTTGTTAGCAATGGAGAAAATAATAGTGGGATTGAGCCGTAATGGAGCTTTTAATGGTGTACAAGAGGTGTAAAATTGAATAGTCGAAAGACCGACAATCAAGACCAGCATACTGAAAAGTCAAGGGTTAGTGCGAAGGTACTGTCCTGAGCAGAAAAATGAGGAGAACAAAAAAAAATAGGGACTTTTAAAAGACTTGTGAAAATCATTAATAAGTAGTGAAACATTGAAACATCTTGAGTTTTATTCAGCTTTGTCAGAGACATGTGAAAGTATTGAAGTAAGATGGAAAGAAAAAGAAAAAAAAAGTTGTTTTTCATAAAAGTCGAAGCATCATTTAGCTTAAAGTAAAATACTGTTGGGGTAACTGGGCCGTAAAAACCCTGGTACCGCAACAGTATTTTACTTTAAGCTAAATGATGCTTTGACTTTTATGAAAACAATTTTTTTTTCTTTTTCTTTCCATCTTCCTTCAATACTTTTACATGTCTCTGACAAAGCTGAATAAAACTGAAGATTTTTCACTACTTAATAATGATTTTCACAGTCACAAGTATTTTTAAAACTCCTTAATTTTTCTTTTGTTCTCCTCATTTTTCTGCCCAGGACAGTACCTTTGCACTAGCCCTTGACTTTTCAGTATGCTGAAGTCTTGATTGTCGGTCTTTTGACTATTCAATTTTACACCTCTTGTACACCATTAAAAGCTCCATTACGGCTCAATCCCAGTATTATTTTCTCTATTGCTAACAACGTACCTTTCACTTTGTTTTTCTGATGATGAGTGTTTCTACACTCGAAACATGTCGATTTGAATTATTATGAATTATTCTAGGTTCGCCTAGGTATTCCAATAAAAATTGTTGAGAAAGACTTTGTGCTTTTCTTTTTTCTTATTTGAATTAATTTTGAAAATAATCAAAAACCAGAATATATTTATTTTTTATATTAATAATAAATATTTTTTTCACCTAAATGTGTTTTAAATGTAAAAAATGAAGTTTGTTTTTTAATTTATGAGTTATTATAAAAAATATGTCGTAAGAGGATGAAAAAAATAAATACATATTTATGTCTTTTCATTTTTTTATTGGACCGACACGAGGGAGAGGGAGAAGGGCGACGGAACCAAACGAAAGGTTCAATGTTTGATGAAAATATATTTTAATATAATATTACATATTATATTTTATGTAATACATTTCGTCGGCCTAAAGTGTTAACCTGCCAAGTCCATTTTTGAGGTGTCATGGGCTTTCAATATTTTCGTTTAGCTTAGCTGACTTGTTTATATTTTTTCAGCATTTTTGAAATTTATTTTAATAATTTTTATCAACAATATTCCGTAAAAAATAGTTTTTTACGTCTCCTGTATATAATTCGTAAAATGGACTTAGCAGGTTAACACTTTAAGCCGACGATTTAACAGATGCCCTTAAGTTATCAAAAGATCCATATAGTATAAGTATAAACAGTAAACACTACACGGAGGAAAATTATCTAATACAACAGGTTTGCTGAGAGTTTGTAATGATAGTTTATTTTTTATTAATCCATATTAAATAAATTGTTAGATCATTAAACCAGCTTTAGTGTTATATCAATTCCAGATTTACTAGAACAGTGTTTTTATTGGTAGTGATCAGTTCCATTAGTAGCACAGTCTTGTAGAATAAAGAACCACTTTTAATACAGCCATTTTGTGAAGAAATCAATTGTATCTTCTCAATGCGACGCATTTTGTTCCCAGTAAAATGCATTCGCTACACTTATTAAAAAAAAGCAGGATAGCATCCCCAAAAACTAATTGTATCCGTTATCTATTCTATTATATAATCTATTCGGTTCGTAGCGATCGGCAATCGCGCGCGCCCTAGTATCCGTTTTAACTTATTTGTTGCGCAGGTCACATCGTTGTTCGGAGTCTTCTAGCTGTCCTCTCTGGATTTGAATTTTATTGATCATACCAATACCTGTTTCAATTAATTTATTTTTACTTCGTATTTAAATTTTTTTAAACTTTGCATGTCAGATATAGTTATTTTCCTAACAAGTGCGCAAAGTGATACTTTTCCGCACGCAAGTACAGTTGGACGAACGACGCGAAGCGGAGTTCGGATAAGTTCTTGCGTGCGGAAAAGCACTTTGCGCACTTGTTAGGAACAACATTTTTCCTACGAGCTTCATATCAGATAACAACAAAAATAAAAATATGATAATTTATTTAATAATTTTTAATTCGACTTTAAAGAAAGAACTATAATATACTTACAACTAAAAATTACATAACAAAAAAAAAATAATAGAAAATTAAAAAGTTACACTTTTCCGCACCCAGTGCGGATAAAAGTCTTATCCGCACTAGTGCGGAAAAGTGTAACTTTGCACACAAAAATGCGTGCGCAAAGTACTACTTTGCGCACGCTCGTAGGAAAAAGCAATTTTCCCATCATTAGTATTGGACTTGATAAGCTATGGACGAATTTTACCATATCAGTAAACCATGTTGTATAATAGATAATCATATGCAATGATAAACGACAAGAACAATATAACACTAGAAGCTATTTGAATTTTTGAGTACTACAGTACTAATTTTAGTGGTAAGTATATGCTTTATTAACCGTAGCAAGCAAATATTATTATGATTAATATCAAGTTTCATTACAACTCAGTCGGAACTAATACAGTATGTACATCCAGATTACACCCCCAATAGAACTTGATAATTACTGTGAGTATTGGTAGCATTAGTTTCAATTTCCTATTGGCTAAATTACCATGACATTATTACACTACATAAGGGTCTAGCAATTGTCGTTGTCTTACAGTAGGAAAGCGCGTTGCTGTCACATAGTATTAAACAGTTGTAAAAAGAGTGTGTGAATTCTTACAAGGAATAGAAGCTTTTTTCTCAGTGTATAGTTTTTCAATCAACGGTCTTAGTTTCTTTAACTTTTGGAGCTTTTTTTGTCTATCACTATTTTTTCGATCGAAAGTCGTTACCAAAATCTGGTTACCTTGACTTCCCCTCCCCACCCCTATCAACACTGTTTTTATATAAGCCAGTCCTAAATACTTAATTTTTGATTTCCTTGCGCCCCCCTCTCCCCTCTCCCCAATACCAATTCCTAAATCCACCCCTGATAATCAGTATTTCGAAACCATTAAAAATAATATCTCAAATTGATACTTGTATTGTCTTCAACATAATATTAACTATTGCCGCCTATAAAGGTGTCATAATTGTAATAACATTATTACAACACACAGAAAGGCAATTGGTATCGTTTCCTCGAAATTTCCTTCCCTCTACATTCACCATTAAACGATTTAAAATATAGATCGGCGTGAAACAATTCGTAATAACTCCTAGCGCTGGCGTGCCCTTTCATTAAAAAGTACCATGAAATAGTGCCATGAAATGGTACCATAATAGAACCATAATATAGAACACTTACAGTACGTACGCTCTAAAGAACAAATAGTTGTAAATAAGCATATATTACTTGCTGTAGACGGAAATGTAAGAGCTCGATTTGTATGTTGAAGGTTGCCATAAACTACTATGTATGTTGAAATGGTGTTTTTACCATAGGAGTGTAATATAATACCTTTAGAAAAATAAATTAAGAGTCGTTAGATGCTTATATACAGGGTAGTCATATAAGTCATACTAAAACGGCACTGCAGGCTCCTTTAGGGCCAGAAAACTGGTTAAATCCCGATGGATTTTAGAATTACGTTTTGACATGGGTCCAGCGTCGGGAAAAGTGGCAGATGTATCATTCCCCAACCCCATCCCATTCACGCCGGTAACCAGGACAAATAAAATCGGATTTCTCGGGGGTGTAGGGGAAGGAACACACTCCCCAATCGGTAGGTCATGGAAGCGCGAAACCAAGTGTTACTATAACCCTTAGGGGGCGCTTTCAATGACTGAGGATCGTGGTTCGTATCCCACGTTAAACCGTAGGTCCCTCGGGAATAGTCCTAGCAACGAACGAAAAGAAAAAATCCGAAATGTTAGCGCGTAGGTTTCCCAAAATTTACGGATTTACTGAATGACTAATTTTTCTTAAAAAATGTTGAAATGGTAATTCTAGAAATGCGAAAGGAGGTAGTGGGTTTTCTAATAAAATAAGAGTCTTAATCCGTATAAGGAAATATACGACGTGACCTGACGAAAAAACCAATATCCTGGCACTTTGTGGCTGATTATATTTTAATAAATTAAAAGATGGAAATTTATATATTACTTAATCACCAATAAATTAACTAGTAACTGCAGTAGTTTTTTCATTATAATAAAAATACTTTTAAATTTGAATACTATTAAATTCTTCATCCTCGGTCCTGTTTATACAACTTATCTTTATAAGTAGTGAGAGAGGCACCAAGATGTCGACTGCATAAGGTCCCCCTCAGAGAGTGCTGCAACACCAGATATTATATGCTTCCACTTTTTTTACTATACTTATATTTAGTGATGCCGAATTCATCTACTTCCCCTAGTTGAATTACTTCCAATTTTACAATGTCGCAATGTCAATGTCCGTTTACAAACGTTGGACATTTCGTTATTCTTTTTTGTTTCTGGGCATTTGACAATTTATTTATTATGCGTTAGTCCAACATAATTATTGTATATAATAATAATATTATGACTATATTGAAAAAAAAACGGTAGGAAAATATACATACTCTTTATACAACTGTTTAATACTATGTATATGTGAGAGCAACCAGCTTTCCTACTGTTTAGACGACGAAAATTGGTAGACCGGCGTGTAGTGATATCGTGGTAATTTAGCCAAAAGGAAATAGGAGTTATTGCTAGCATAGAATGGTTTATAGTGTAGCCATTATTGGAGCGACTACTAACAGTAATTATCAAGTTCTATTGGGGGTGTAATTTGGTTTTATATACTGTATTAGTTCCGACTGGCAGTTTTACTGAAATTTGACATTAATCATAATAATATTTGCTTGCTACGGTTAATAAAGCGTATACTTACCATTAAAAATCAGTACTGTAGTTCATCAAAATTTAAATAGCTTCTAGTGTTATATTGTTCGGGTCGTTTAACATTACATTATTTATTATTATGATGGTTTGCTGAGATGGTAAAATCCAAATACTAAAAGTCCAATACTAATGATGGGTTATGTGGGAAATAAAAATCTTCTATTGCATTATCTGACATGCAAAGTTTAAACAAACTTAAATAGTAGGTACAAAGTAAAAATAAATTAATTAAATCAGGTATTGGTAGGATCAATAAAATTCAAATTCAGACAGGACAGCTAGAAGACTCCGAACAACGATGTGACCTGCGCAACAAATACTTTAAAACTAATAATAAAGCGCGCGGCGATTGCCGATCGCTACGTCTCCCACCAACGTCTTGTGGATTATAGGTTCTCGGATACAATTCGTTTTTGGGGACGCTGTTCTGCTCTCTTAATTGTGGAGAAAGCGCTTTACTGGGAAGAAAATGCGTCGCATTGAAAAGATACAATTTTTTTCTCAACAAAATTGCTGTATTAAAAGTAGTTCATTATTTAACAAGACTGTGCTGCTAATGGAAGTGATACTATCAATTAAAACACTGTTCTAGCAAATCTGGAATTGATGTAACATTAAAGCGGGTTTAATACACTTAGCAATTTATTTAATACGGGTTAATAAAAAATAAGCTGCTTGAAGGATAGACTCTGACGGGTTATACGACCCGACCATCATCAGTTTGCGAGGCTGGTACCCATTCCAGCGGTATAGAGGATACAAATTTTTTACTATTCCCCCAAAACAGGTTGCGCAAGCGGCCTCTTAGGGCTTTGAACACTTCCCCATTCAGGAGAACACTAAGAGATCGGAATCCGTGATTCATACAGTACTTCGATTCCCAAGTTACACTCTGAAACAAAAACGTGTGCGCGGGTCGCAACACGTTCTCTACAGAGACAAAGACTTGGTTCCTCTTGAAGAGTGGAGCAGAAATTAGAATCTTTTGGATAACAGAAGACTCCGATTTGTACCCCCCACACACAGGTTTGTGGTTCGTTCTTATATGAAAACTACCCACTATTTTGATTTGAGATGAATTCGGCATCACTAAATATAAGTATAGTAAAAAAAGTGGAAGCATATAATATCTGGTGTTACAGCACTCTCTGAGGGGAACCTTATGCAGTCGACATCTTGGTGCCTCTCTCACTACTTATAAAGATAAGTTGTAAAAACAGGACCGAGGATGAAGAATTTAATAGTATTCAAATAGTGTGGTGGTTACCACCTGCCTACGATGTATAAACAGACATTCCGCTACCTAGCAGGGTCTTTGTCGGCCTGTAATTCAATACCCTTCGTGGCATATAGCCAGGGGAGTAGTTGTTTGGTTCGACAATCACTTTTGTTAAACAAAAAATAAGCTATCAATACAAACTTTGTATTACAAACTATGTCTTAGCAAACCTGTTGTATTAGATCATTTTCCTCAGTGTACAAGTAAATAGGTAGGTACTCAGTTAACATAAGTATTTTTGACTGTTTGAAGGTTGGAGACAATGATGTTTCTTGAATGATGAAAGAGTTTTGGACTTCCATTGTCTTTATTTGCTTTAAATCACAACGTTTCAACTGGTAAGTATACTTGGTTCGACATAGTGCATAAAAAATAATTGTTGAGTAGGTATGAATGCTATGAAAAAATTCCATACATTGTTGAATATGGTTCCTGTGAATAAAACTTATACATAAATCACTTTATTTCTGTGACTTATTCCAAAACCGATTAGCTGATAATGCAAAGAAGTGTATTTTCACATATTAGCAGGAAACTTACCTACGAATATAATTTTTTTCTATATATCTACTCAGTGACCATTAAATTTACCAATGGAATTCGCAAATCAATTTCAAAATGTTAATGCTTAATGTAAGAAACAAAATAAGACCTGCAGGGCACTTATCGGTACTTGCAAGCGTGTAATTATCGGGGGTAATTACACGAGTGCTTAAAAATTTTCGATAATTTTGCATGAAAGCTTATTGCCTAAAAACTACATCAGTTTAATTTCTTATTTAGCCCGAGTCCGAAGGAGGAGGGCTATTTTACAAAATGTGAAAATAAACGAATGAAGTTTTTATAAGGGAATAATATGCTTAAATGCAAAATTTTCTGAACATTTTTATGGAGGAGTGTAATTTATGGAGAAAATTACGCGAATTAACGAAAGTTAAATGCAATAATGTATTATATAATATTTTACTTTAATAATTATTAATAAAGCAGTTGTAATAATTAATATTAGAATTTGACTCGCAACTTCAAGAATCTCTTAAGGTTGGTTTTGGCATAAAAACATACTTTCTCTCTTCACAAAACATCATAAATTGACGCCAGACATATTGCTTGCTGTTTTTAGTGTTTTTTGGGACACTCTGTGCAATCTTTCCTTGAATTACTTCGATTTATTCCTTTCCAAAACGTGACATCTTTAAAACTGAACTAGGAACAATGAGAATGTCAGACTGACATATTATTCCAATAATGGCGTTGTAAAGAGGTAACTATGGTTTTGTGTTCAATAGCTAGAGGGTTGTTTTCGATAGCTAGGGGTATTGTTTTCGATGTAATCAATCGAAAACAACACCTCTAGCTAAATGCATGAGGGTAATTTTCGGGGGTAAGTGCACAAGTGCATCAAAATTACCGATAATTTTTGAATGAAATGTGTTTTTTTAATTGCAAGAGTTTGTTTTCATATTTTCGCGAAAAAGCCCGACTCCGCAGGAGGAGGGCATTTTCGTAAAATATGAAAACAAACGATTGCAATTTGTAAAAAAAACACATTGAATAAAAAAATTATTTGGTTATTTTTATGCACGAGTGTAATTTATTTGAATATTTCCCAAATTAATTAAGAACTCGAATCAAGTCAATTTAAATATTTTATTTAACAGAAAATACTAACAATAAAATTAAAAATGAAAGGAAAACATTCGTTGACATTGACTTTTTTGTCTGCTGTCACTCAATAAGATGACGTTAATTGTCAGAATATTACATTTTTTGACGTTTGTTAAGAATAAAATCCCGCTTTGACGTTTCGTCAACAATATAAACTTGCGATGTAATTATCGATTTCTGGCAGTGCTGTTTTCATATATAATATCACAAGAGATAAAATTTTGTCGGCAACATTTTCGAAAGGTATGAAAGTTTGTTGCTTGGCAATTTCGCGAATGACATTTTTGACAAAATCACGAGCCGTCAGGCGAGTGATTTTGTCGAAAATGTCATGAGCGAAATTGCTTAAAAGCAACAAACTTAAATAAATCCTTGAGAACAATTTTGCTTACACAATTTTTTCTCGAGTGGTATTCGACATGACTATTTAACTAGAAAAAAGACAAAATTTTGCCGCGGCAAAAATCACATGTGAATTTTGTCCAGGTAGGTGCAGGTAGTAATTTTGCCAGTAGAAGACCGGCCGTTGCTATGACATTTTGCCAGTGTAAAACACTCTAGTTAAATAGTCGCTGTAATTTTGCGAAAATTGCATTTCTCTTATGGGAACTTTAACATATGAGGGAAATATTCGTTGTAAGTTTTCGAAAATTGCACGTCTTATGGGATTTTTACACATGATGGAAATATATCCGGATTAATTTATTATTTATTATTGCGAAATTGCAAATCTCGTTACTAACTCTCTACAAAATGTTATTTACATTTTTTGTAAAAATATAATTATCAGATAGCAGTCATTGGTTATATTACTTGAAAACAATTATCTGCAGGCGGCTTCCTTTGACTAGTGAATTTGAAGGTTAATTTCTACTACAGCTGAAGTTGGTGGACCATAAAATTATCTTAAAACTTTCTTTGCTGGCTGGTTAGTTTCTTTTCTTTAAATAGATTAAAAACTGATTCTTTGCGACATATGTAGATAATATTTTTTGTTGAGTTTTGGGTAGGTAATGATTAAATTTTGTCAGTGGCGGAGATTGAAATTCTACTATTTGGATTCATCGTCTTTAGTAAACTATCACATGGGGGTAAATTGCCTGCTATTATACGAATTTCCAAAAACCTGGAGGAAAAAGTTACAGGATAAAAACTTCGAAAAGTAGCGTTTGTAAACGATTTTATTTTTTTAAGTGGCGAGGATTGAAATTTTACCATTTGGATTTGTCGTCTTTAGTCTTCGCCACTAAAAACATTAAAATTCGTTTACAAAAGCTACAGGCGGAATTGACACGTACCTTCTCCGAAATAGTATATTACGTACCGAGGTGGAAAGTGTTTCATTACTGTCGAGATATTAGATAGTTTAATGAGGTTCATCTGAAAAGATAATTTTTTTGGCAAAATTAGGATACCTTTCAAGTTGTTCTAAGCTCCAAGCAGAAAATTCTCTGCGCCGACGATGGTCCAGTGGCTTAAGTTCTTGGGTCAAAACAATCTTATACGGGTGTAAGTTCAAGTTTTCTTTCAAAATACGCCAAGTTGTCGTTTTTTTAATCCTTCACTCTTGAGCACGACGAGGAATTGATAAATTTGGATCCACTGCAACACTAGCTCTTACAGCAGCAATATTCTCAACAGTTCTTGCGTTTCGATGTCATCGTGATGTTTTTACATCGTAAAGAGTAAAATTATTTTCAAATTTCTCAACGATGCGACGAATGGCAAGCAAAGGAGGACGATTATTTACACCAAAGTTTTCGCGAAGTGCGCGATAAGTGTTGACAAAAGATCGTCTATTTTCGTAAAATTTTTGGATAATTACCAAACGTTCTTGAAGCGCGTATTTAGCCATAATAAATTGTTATAGTTTACTGACAATAACTGACAACTGGTGACAGGTATAACTTTATTACCATGGTTACCATATCGTTTCAAAATCATATCGTTCTTATTGGAAAACTCTTTATTATAGAAAATATATATTAAAAAAATCAAATAAATTTACAAGTAGGCATATTTTTCAAATTAGGCGACGGTTGTCAAGGAAACGTTGTTTAAAATTAAAACAATTAACGTCAGTTGAAGAATGATCTTTTGCGATCAATACAATAAAGTTTAAAAATTAATGGAAGAAGAATCAATGGAGTGTACCCCGCCGGAAATAAGGGGAGCCGCTGAAGTGGCGGGCACAATGCTTGGTGCCTGAAAAAAGTAAAACTCGTTATCTTGTATAAAACCTACAATAAGTCTAATTTAACAATTAATTTTAATAAATAGTTCTCTGTGAGCCTTTATTCTTGTTATTGATGTTTCTTAAGTTTTTCAATAAATATGAAATTGACAAAAAGTCTTTATTTAAAAAAAATTCTACTTACGTTTAGTAATAGGGATAACATTTTAGTTAAAATATCACATTTTAGTGTACTGAAAATGAGGGCGGGGAAACAGGGTGGGAAGTCAGGGCGGGAAGTAGAGGTAGGTAATGTGACACTTCCCAACCTTCAATAAAGTCAGTAATATCAAAATTACATGTATTGTTGTAAATAAAAAATATTTCCTTGCTGCATAAATATTGTTAACTTCCCACCTGTCAAGAAATCCATAGACAAAACGTAAAACACAACGACAAAAATCGCGCCCAGCCGATTTTGAAGTGTATTTTAAGGATGTTGCTAAACAAGGAAAATCAAATAACAAGAGGGTTGTGCGTATGCCCCTACTTGTAGGGCGGCAAGGAATGAGACTGGCGAGCTGTGAAACGCATTTTTTCACCCATAAAACTTTTGTTTGTACACGAGATAACCTGTAAGAATCTAAAGGTAAATGTCTATGCGATTTTTTTTAGTATTGAAAATACTACTGCTTGCGTATATAGGGGTCTATTTCACGAAAAATGATCGACATGCAGGAAGCGTCACGCGTGACGCCTGTCACGCTAAAGCATAATATTATTATGTTATTTGATATGGGTGTGATTTGTTTAGGCTAGGACTTTGAAGTGTTTTTAAATAAGATTTTAGAGGTTATTTAGAACAGAGCCGAGAAGGAAATGATGCGATTTGGCTTGAGTAATATTAAGTTTTAATAATTAGTCCGTGTTTGATTTCTGCACAACCCACCTAACAATGATTTTGGCATGGAGTGCTGGAAAAGTGTTTTACAGAATTCCAGATTATCTACACAGGGCTTGTGTGGCCAGCATACGAAACTTACCACCATTTTACTGTTTTTACTGCGGCAAGCAAATACATCCAAGAAAGTTAGATAAGCTGGGGTAATGCTAAGCATAACTCTTTCTGCTTCCCCTACGTTTTGCGGATCAACTGGAGGCAGTCGCAGTTCATCGCCAGCCATTAGAGAGACACGTAGGTAAAAATAAGATTGGCCAACAATTGAAGTCGGCTGTGAAATGTTATTTAGAAGTTATAAACCTATTATTTTTACATTTATATGGATATACCAATCCAAAACATTTCATAGCCGACTTAAGATTTAGACGTTTCATGAACAAAGAGTACAAGGACCAGCAGGTAAATGGCTGTGTATAGCTAAAGAAACAATTTTGTCGCTATTTTTTTATTATTTTGGAAAGGTGGTTTTGAGCTGTCTTGTCTTCGATATGTACTAATATACAGATTATCCTCTATTTTTTGTTTTAACAAAACAGTCAAATTTACACATTTCCAAGTACAATCATTTAATTTTGTCGCTATTTTTGGAAAGGTGGTTTTGAGCTCTCTTCAATATGTACTAATATACAGATTATCCTATATTTTTTATTTTAACAAAACAGTCAAATTTACACATTTCCAAGTATAATATATTATTTCAAACTAAATCGGAGCATCCATGCCGTCATAATAACGCGTGATAGCGGCTCCATTGTGTCAACACGTCACATACTCACAGATAGGAGTAATCTGTGGCATAATGGTTTACTTCTCGCCACTGTATGTGGTAGGTATTTTCAAAACGCCTATGATACTTGCGTAAGATGCAAGATCTGTGGATTTTTATTCCGAAATCGCTACCTCGTAAGTATTAGTTTTTTTTGCTTGAGCTGTGCACCAGCAAATAACAGTTTATTTTAAAAATTCTAATGCAGCATGCAAAAAAATGCAATATGATTATGATCCTATATAAAAAAATGATTGATCGAATGAGAGCAATTTCTACGGTAGCTAAAAAATCACTTATGTTAGAAGCCTTATTTTTTAAAATATAAGTGGGCTTTCATTTTGACCGCTTATTAATTAAGTTACAGGATATTTAATCATTTTAAATTCAATTTTAATAACCGCTTGTAAATGGCTAGCCTATAACCAACTGATTTGGAGTAGAACTGGAAATTCTAGTTCAGAGAATTAGCAACGCCATTTATACGCCATATTATTATAATAAATTAGTTAATCTTACTAAAGAAAATGTTTAAACAAAATATGTGTTCAAAAACATAAAAAAAAGAAAAAACATAAAAACAACCGTTAGTAATATCACTATCAATAATCATCTCAAAGTCCGATCTCTGCTCCTCAATATTTCTTTCTTAACTAAGCTAATGAACATATAAATTGATTGGGAGGTCTTAACATGAAGTGGAAGGGAATTATACCGTGTATAACAGCACCGTAGGAAAACGATCCCTTAAAGAGTTCCGTTCTGTGACGAGTTACACTAAACAGTTCTCTATGTCTGGTATGCAGGTTATGTGTATCACTGCCGTTAGTAAAAATATCAAGTAGATAGGATAGGATGGAGAACCATTACCAGTAATTTTAAAAACAGTTTTAGCCAATTGTAATTTGAAACGTTCTTCAACATTAAGCCAACCGGAATTTATCAGACTTGCAGTTATATGATCATACTTTCGGAGGTTATAACAAAAACGTAAACAGAAATTTTGGATTTTTTGTAGGCTTTTTAATCCCTTCTCAACAATGCAGGCCAGTATACGATGTTACAATAAGTTAATTGTGATAATACCAAGGAATTGGTTAACTTAAGTTTCAAATTATAGTACTGAAAATATCTTTATGCAAATATAATAGCTTTAGTGTAAAAAAATGTTTTTTTTTTATTAAGTTGTTAACGTGAGAATTAAACCTTAAATCAGACAAGCCTAGATTCCTACAAGTATTAACTGGGTTGTAAAGCAACCCCGTTAAGTATAATCCTAAAAGCAGGGTTGTCAAAGAGCTCCTTTCTATCATTCCCTATTAGCATTAGTTGTGTTTTTCCCTCATTAAGAACCAATCCGTGAGCCTTAGAAACCTTAGAGATTGTTGCTAGATCATGGTTAATTTTATCCATCGCTAACAGCAGAAACAACATATGAAATGACAAATATATCTCACTTTTTTTTAAATTATTTATTAGAGAAACGGGAAAATAAGTCAAATAAGTGTGACCTTGCCTTTTGCATTAAAGTACACAGACAATGCACTCCTTGAAGCATTGCCATAGGTACCCCGAACGGTGTATATCTACCCCTTTTCAACATCTCGCCCCCCCCCCCAAGCAAATCTACCCCAATCTCCGATATCCAATATCAGCTATAACAAAACTTGTTCATGAGTAATAGACGTGTTTTGGACTTCCATTGCCTTTAGTTTTTCATATCACAACGTTTCAACTGGTAAGTATCTCCAGTCGTCTTCAGGTGAATACTGTGAAAACTTGTTCAGATAAAAAAAAATTACTCAACAAAATATATTAAAAGCAATTAAGACTTTAAAGTTTTCTGCAGTTGGACCATAAACAGATCGATTCAAAAATCAAGAATCACAAGTACAGTTGTATTCATAAAAAAATTTTAAATAATGCAATTTTTAAAAATGGTGCTAAAAATTTCAAACCAGCTTAAAAAAAAAATAAAACAAGAAATATGAGATTTTCGACATTAATGCAATTAATTACGGCAATTTTGTTCTCGTGCCGTCTCCCTAGATATTTGCCAATTTATATACATTGATTTTATTAATTTTTTTCAAAAAAATATGTTAAATTACCTTATTCTGCCGTTACCATATCCTTAAATAAGAAATAATTTATGTAAATGAATTAATTATGTTAATTCCAGATTTTATTTATATTTTATGACGACTGTGAATGTGATTATAAAAAATGTGTAACGGTATTTAGTTCCGAAAGTAAAAGGAATGCAGGCAATTTTTTAATACAGTTGTAGAATAAATGATTTGAAAGGGTTAAAAGGGAACGTACATGAACACGACAAAGGTAGAATATTGTACTCTGACAGTACTATCGGTAGTACTGATGTGATGCCAGGGCCGTAGCCAGTAACTCATTATTGATAAATCGGGCATTATTTTCTGTTCAGTTCAATTGATAATGGTGACTATTCTGGGGGGGAGTCAGAACCACCGGCTTTGGCCCCGTGTGTAGTAGGGACGAGGTCAAAAGAAGGGCAACTCGGTACGAAGGTGTTGCTTCGCCGATCCGTTTTTGTCATAAAATACGCAAAAATGCATTAATAATTGAACATTTATTTGAGTTTTAACGATAAAAGAGCTCGTAAAAGAGTGACAGTGCATATGATTTAGTAGAACTACAAGAGAAGAAAGATGACCCTCTACACCGCCATGGTTTAGGGGAAGGTCGCCCTTGATGGCATACTTCCCATGATGGCATACCACAGGTATCTCTGGAATAAACCGGGTTTGCGTCATCCCGCATAGTTAGACGGGCGCGTGTATTGACCGTTCAGTTGTGAGTTGAATTTCAGTCGTGACGGACGTTTTTATGTAAAGTTATTTAATAGAACAGAAATTGATAAGTGGCGAAGTAATATTAGCCAGTTTTTAAACCAAAAATTTATTATGTTAGGTGCATTAAATTAGAATGCACGATCTTTTTTCCGATAACTATAGGATATATATGTTACTTTGCTTTGATTATTTCAAATCTAAGTTGTGGTTTTAATTTTTTATAATTTATATACTAGAAGTGTGAAATATTCCTAAGATGGCATATCCATTGGTTTCCTATGATGGCATACATATAAATAGGTATGCCATCATAGGCGTCATATTCAAAACGGCGCTACTTTTACTTTTCTTTGTGTCTATGTCCCTAAAAACTACTTATATGCTTTGTAAAGTTTTTGAATAATATCTTTAGATTACACTTTCCTGATAATGTTTTAATTTTTTTTTTAAGTTTTAAACATGTTCCCTAGAATGTAATATATTATTTTAAGTCTTTTTAAACAGTTTTATGTGCTTGAATTTTTTAACAATAAAAATGTGCAAACTGTAACAAAACTATTTCTTTTACATGTACAGGGTTATTTTTTATATTTGCTTACCCACCTACAGGGCTTAATATAAGTGACAGAAAAAAACTTTTATTACAAAAGTTGCATAATGTTTCCCGTCATAACTTTTAGGCTTATTAAAAAAAACATCTGCACATCGGAAAGTTAAAAAACAAATGAAAGTAATATTTTTTTAAATGGAACACCCTGTATATTTTTTACCAGGGCGAAAGATCTCTTTCTCCTGATTTCAAAAATATATAACATGTCATCATTTAATCCAGTCGTTTGTGAAATATTTGAGTTTTTGATTAATTGAATTGACTATAATCTAGTCGGCGTTCCGCATACTTCAACGTGAAATATTTGTCACTTTACTTTAAATTGAAAGATTCAGTAAGGAAAATGGGATATTCGGAAGAAGACAAACTTCAAATAGGGCGTCTTTTTTACTCTAATAACAACCGAATAGCTGTAGTTCAACAGCAATATCGTCGAATTAATCCTGGACGACAGGTACCATCGATTGACACAATCAAACGCATTATCCAGCGATTTAATGAAGCAAAAAATCTCAAAATCATTTACTTTACTTTATATCATAAATTATAAATTATAAGTCATTTTTAATGAAGCAAAAATCTCAAAATCATTTACTTTACTTTATATCATAAATTATAAGTTATTTTTTCTCCAAATTACATTAATAGCGGTCTTTTAATGACACCTGACAGGCTCAAAAGGTGTCATTAAAAATTAAAATTTAAAAAGACAAGTAAACACAACAATTCAATAAATGTCATAAATAACATACATAAATATAAAAAATACGATTTTTCGGGAAATTGGAACTAATTTGGAGAAAAAATTATATGTTTTACTAGGCAGAAAAGCACAAGATTTAATGCCGCGGCTGGTGTTTCATAGACGAGGCGCAGCCGAGGCTAGGAAACACCAGCCGCGGCATTAAATCTTGTGCTTTTCTGCCTAGTGAAACAAATAACTATTCTTTACTGCATGTTTCAATTTAAAGTAAAGTGACAAATATGTCACGTTGAAGTATGCGGAACGCCGACTAGATTATAGTCAATTCGGTTAATCAAAAACTCAAATATTTCACAAATGACTGGATTAAATGATGACATGTTATATATTTTTGAAATCAGGAGAAAGAGATCTTTCGCCCTGGTAAAAAATATATAGGGTGTTCCATTTAAAAAAATAATACTTTCATTTGTTTTTTAACTTTCCGATATGCAGATGTTTTTTTTAATAAGTCTAAAAGATATGACGGGAAACATTATGCAACTTTTGTATTAAAAGTTTTTTTCTGTCACTTATATTAAGCCCTGTAGGTGGGTACGCAAATATAAAAAATAACCCTGTACCTATGCGTCCTTCAGATTTTTGCTTTTTACTGGAGTATGCCATCATAGGCAACGCAGTTGCCTATGATGGCATACTTGGTGGTTTTTTCTTTTCTATTCTTTTTACCCAAACAATAGTTTTTGTATATTTTTAAAGTTTTATAATGAATATTTGAGTAGTAACAAATATTTTAACATGGTTAAATGGGTTAAAACCTTTGAACTAAAAAATATATTAGGTGGTAAAAAAAAAAGGTGCCATCATTGGCGACCTTCCCCTATCAGTCCAGGTAAGAGTCCCAACTCGTTCATCTTGTGCGTATCTTTTCTGTTTTCCTAGTAAAACAACATTTTTTTAATACAGTCCACTTTTACGCATCATTTTTGGTGTGTATTTTTGGATAAATCGGCAGTAAGGAAATATTAATCCAAAAATGAATTGGCGAAAGCGTGACTAGTGTTTATTCTTGATAAATACGTTACAATATTTATGTCTTTTCTTTATTTTGTTAGTGTCTCGCAATAATACCTACTGATACGCAGCTGCTACATGTATCTATACACATAATATAAACCTTTTATGCACTTAATTTAAAAATTTGCTTACACAAAAATGTGTTTTAAATAATACGATTATAGTATACGAAAAATATAGGTATATTTAACAGTAGGAAATGTCATTAGCCGATTAAAAATAAAAATCGTTGTTAGCTAGTTAAACAGCTAAAGCAAGTATTGTCCTTGTAAATGTTAATATGAACATCATTGTTAATGTCATTAGTAATGGTTTTAATACGATTGAAGCGGCAAGAAGAAAATGGACGATTTCACACTTTTTTTCATAATTTTAAAACCTTTCCGAATAATACAGTTATTTTATTGGCAATGTTGTTTTTATTGGTTTAGTCAATAATAAATTATGGAAAACAAACATATTTTAAAAGTCACCTATATTGTAAAGTACTGGTAATTAAAATGCAATATATATTTCGCAACATGGTCTATTATAAATTTTTTAGTAATATTAATTTAACCGTTTTTCCACGTTTACTGTTTCCTGTTATCATAGAAAATGCATATTTAACAGTAATTGGAGGTTTCGTAGAATATGGTAACGATACAATAATCTTGGTGCATTAACATTTTACAAAATAATTAAATAGTATCTATTTCATTAGCGATAATTTCATAGAAGATAAAAAAAATTCCTTGATTGGTATAAAGTAGGTGTAACTAACGAAAATTTACATAATTTTAAAATTATGTGTATAGATAAAATTTAACGTTATTTTTTCTGTTATTAAATAATTATCCAATGTTTACATAGAATTTTTTTTAAAATTATAACTGACAGAAAAATTATCACTTATAATCTCCCTAGCAGCAGAATTATTACCTTTTTTTTTAAGGTCACGAATAGTTTTGTTGATAGAAAATTATCCCGAGTCGAAGACGAGGGAAATTTTCTATCAACAAAAACATGAGTAAAACCGAAAAAAAAATTATCGGGAATTAATTCTGCTGCGTGGGAGATTCGGTAAGAAAATTTCATAAATTGGAGTTTCTTTTAATGTTCCTGAAATTTTAGTAACAAACCTTAGTTACTAACAAGTAAAATCAACTTCTATTGTAAAGATACAGTGCGTCATATTAAACTAAACTCATCGAAAATATGTTTTTTAAAGTTATATTTGAATTTAAAACTATAAAGACATTGGATTGTCTCACCCGTCACATCAAAATGACATTTGAATTAAAATTAAGTCGTAGTTAGTAGTCGTACCTAAGAAAAAATATCACTTATTAATTTTATAAGGTTAATAGGCTATAGACTATCGCGATAGTCTCCCGTTGCTATAAGCAACGTAAACAAAAAGGAGCCTTATGAAATTTTCAGTGTCATTTTTGACAGCAAAAATTGCAGCCATAATTTTTGGCGATATACCCACGGTAACAAACAATAAAATACCCGTATGTAATTATTAAAATATTGGTTTTGACAGGTGAATGAAAATCTTAATATAATAGATATACATATTTTAAAGACAATGAATAAAGGAAATAGTTATTATTATTATTATATCGTTTGTTAGAAAAGTTTTTGTTACTTTTAAAAGCTTATTACCTAAAATTAAAAAAAATAATTTAAATATGATTTTATTTATATTGGATGAAATTTTTCTATATTATGTGAATCATATTGTTTATGCTTATTGTGCTGTTATAAACATTCTCCAAAAGGGGTTTGTTCGGGTTTGTCGGGTAATTTTATTTGTATACTAAAAATCTATTATAACACAGTTCAGTAAAAAAGATGAAAAATGGCAGTGCAATTTTTAGAAAAATCTTAAAAGACAGACATAAATTTACATTAAAGTAGATACATGCACAGCGATTTATTTTAATCACATTTTTTAAAAATATTTACATATATTTTTTTAAAAGCTTTTCTAATAAATTTTGTGAAAAGAATGGGCCTTTTCACTATTACTCAATTTATCATACTCAGCATTAACATTCTGAATTAGAACCTATTGATAATACATCCCTATAATAAATTTTTTCCGAAGTGAGAGCGGAACGTTTGAAAACATAAGATCAAAACTTTATTACGTCATCCCATTATCCTCGCAATTCTTTTATTTGTCATCCTCGACGGATTATATTGCTATCTTTGTTGTGATAAAATAAATAAAAAAGAACAGCTTAAAAATATAAAACAACCCGCCCGATATTCAGGTAGATGCGGCGCTCGACCTTTAGCGTGAATCCCGGTGATCCATGGGTCGAGACAGATGTAACGTCAGTAAGTTTATTCCCATGTTTTTATTTAAGAGCTTTTCTCGTTTATTTATTTTCTTAGTAGGTAAGCAAAATTTTAAAAACTGAAAACGTAGAAAATTTTATTTTTTCTTTCTCTACGCGATAGGATTAAAATCAAAATTTAGTAAAAATTATTTCTTTATGTTAAATAAAACTGAGCTGTATGTATATTTTTGGGGTAACATTTCCTAGATTTTATTTATTGTTCCATAAATTAGTTTAAGGGTTCACTAAACAAAAATAAAAATAAGGTATTAGACATATTAATGAACATGGCAGAATGGGATGCTTCAGCGCACTTAATCCACATGACACTTAATTCACTGTATTTTTACCCACGCATGCGTAATCCAGAAACAAGTAACGAATATCCTGCAGGAATAATCCAGACAACCGGCATCAGCTGTCACCAAAACACTCACCTTTTCTAGCTCCTTGACTTCCGATCCTGACTGAACTTACAGGCACTAAAATCACCACCAATACAACAGAGGTCGCTGCCAAAAGGCCCCGGTGCGACCACATTTTCGCGTAAAAAAAATTAAAACTTCCTTGTATCTACCAGCACGCTCTTTGCAGCGTTTCAAATAAACGGACAGTCTTTTGCACTGCTGGCCCAATTTTTACGCGCGTCTACTACCGCGACCGGAGAATGTTGCCCGGACTTATAAAACCTTGCTTTTCCACCACTATTTCGCGGGTATTTCTGCGAAAGTACGCCATCTGGTTAAGCGCCGTTTAACTAAAATCCTGCGGTCGTCAAGGTCGCGCGCGAAGTACGCGCAGGGTTAATCTAACCCGGAATTGCCCGGATTTTTTTTTAGTTGGTTCAGTTTTTTCGGTTTGCTTTCACGGTAATTAGCTAACATAATTTTACGTATTGTTTGAGTTTTATTGACGAACTAAGCCAAACGAATTTATTATTTACTTAAATATTAAAAATATAGTCATTGCAAATTTTATGGGCTTTTTTACAGCATCGACATCCTGAGTAATATACAGGGTGTCAAGAAAAAAGTGGTCAATCCGTTTACCATACTCCTTAAACAAAAATATTATGAGTTTTATAATACCGTTTTTCATTTTTATTCTCATTATTGTATGATATGCAGGGTGTAAAAATTTGAAATTAAAAACTAATTTTCTTTAATACTTCGAATATTTAATAAGACATTAATTTCAAATTTGGTTTTGGTTGCTTCAAAATAAAGAGTATATATCTTTTGAGAAAGACAAAATAAAAACAATTAATTTGAAGAAGTAGTCCATGCTTAAACTGGAGTTAAAAGTATGGGAAAGAAAGAAAAACTAAAAGTCGTCCTCCACAAAATTTAATAAAATAAAATTCATCAACGGTCTCTACATGTTTCGAACGTAGAAACGTTCATCATCAGGAGACAGAAAATATATTTAGTGCTGATGGTTTTAGCAGAAGAGAAAATGGTGAAGGACCTTAATGGAGCATTTATGTAATTAAAAAGTGATGTGTAAAAGAGTCATAATATGGAGTAATTGATAAAAGTTAAAACATACTGAGTATGTGAGAAGTCAGTAAATGGGGTCTAAACCAACCAAATAAACTGGCGAAGAAGAAAAAATCATTCTAAAAAGAAGGTGTCAAAGACAAAGCACTTTTGCTGAATGTAATTTCATTGTGATACCTTGATAATTACGACTAATTTTATCCTCCCAATGTCTTATAGACATATACTTAAAAATGTTATATAAAAAATTTAAATAATTTTCGACACCTTCTTTTTAGAAAGGTTTTTTCTTCTTCCCCAGTTTATTTGGTTGGTTTAGACCCCATTTACTGACTTCTCACATACTCAGTATGTTTTAACTTTTATCAATTTCTCCATAATATTATGTCTCTTTTACACATCATTTTTTAAATACATAAAAGCTCCATTAAGGTCCTCCACCATTTTCTCTTCTGCTAAAACCATCAGCACTAAATATATTTTCTGTCTCCTGATGATGAACGTTTCTACGTTCGAAACATGTAGAGATCGTTGATGAATTTTATTCTATTAAATTTTGTGGAGGAAGACTTTTAGTTTTTCTTTCTTTTCCACAAAACCAATTGTCAAATATTCAAAATAGGGGGGGTCCAGTACCAGCTGACACCCCTTATTTTTAGTACGTGCGCCAGTGACTTCGGAACTATATTTTTTCAGGTAATCATTTGGTTTTGATTATTTTTTGTTTCCTATAGGATTTCGATAAAATGATGCGTTTTGGAGATAACTGAAAAAGTATGGGTCCTTAACTGATGCAAACGCGTCAAATCTACCAATTTTTAAATGCTAAATCAGGTCAGCCGTTGTGGCATTACCATGGATACCGTAGAACGGGGCTATTCGGGACAACATTTTAACACTTTTGTTAATAATTTTTTTCTCGAGTAACATAAAATTATATACGATATATTTTTGGAAGGATAGGGGTGGGTACCACATTTACCTAAAGTATTAGTCCCCCCTCCCAAGGTGATATATTTTTTTAAGGGCTTGTCCCAAATTACCCCATAGGGTGGAGATATTTGGGATTTCGTATAAAATGCATTAAAATGCATTAAAACTCAAATAATAACCCCATTTGGGATTATTAGGGACAACAAAAATTGTTTTAAAAAAATATAATGTAATATTAAGTAGGTAAAGGGCAGCTTCTCGAATATTTAATTTTTTTTCCTGATATCCTCTAGTGCTTTTTGTAGATTTTCCTCTGAGTAGGAATTGTAGGGATTATAATTTTTTCCCCGTCTGTAACTACTGAGATAGTTCTTACGTATATTCTAACCATTTTTATCGCCAAAAATAGAAAAAAAAATCTATTTAGTTATTTGTCCCAAATTGCCCCACAGTACAAAAATGTTTATAACAATTTCTCTTCTATGTCAAAATTCTAAAAATTTTTTTTTGGATATCTAGAAATATGTAACAATAAGTCAACGATCCTAAACTTACCGTAAAATAACGAGGAAACCGCAAGGAACAAGAAGTTGGCACATGAATATTTTTCGCGGTTTTTTAACGGCTTTTTCGGGAGCTCTAAAACATACTACAGTACCGCACAGCGAGTGAAAAATTACTTGAGAGGACGGTTAACCAATGCCAGAACGCGAGGCCATGATGCCCATCAGTTGAGATCCACGTGGCGAAAGGCAGGTTTGCCAGAATTATTTTTTTTGGCATTTCCCAAATAACCCCTACAATCCCAAATAGCCCCATTCTACGGTACAAGATATTAAGTAAAACTTTGCAATAGGTGACAATACCGAAAGGAAAGGACTAGCTAAAAATAATGCAAGGACAGTGGCGCAGACTTAAGGTGGCTTCCCACGGCCCGTGTTTTTGCAGGCCGGGCCGCGCCAGCTCGCGCCAACGCGCCGTGGGAAGACGGTCGCCTGAGGTGGCGCGAGGAGGTGCGACGAATCCGCGGCGAGTCGGTAACTTCAAAGGCGCGAACCAGCGCGGCGCGTTCACGCCTGTGCAGACCTGTTTTGTTACGGTGGGGGTCATTGTAAATTGTTTTTGCGACTCTGTAACAAGTTGCCTTTGGTGTTTTTTAAGTGTTAAATATGGAGTGGACAAACGAAATTACTTACGAATTTATTAATTTATATGAAAATGAACCCGCGTTATGGAATACAAAAAGTCACAGTCATAAAAACCGAAACGAGCAGCACGATTCGTGGAGTCGTATTCAAGATAAATTAAAAGGCAGCATTGGTGACATTACGATTAAAGAATTAAAAAAGAAAAAGGACAATTTGATGTCAACCTATAGAAAATTAAAAAGCAAAATTAAGCGGCTGCGGCAACAGTTTTTTCTTCTTCCGACATTACTGATAATCACCAAATATAAGTTGTTAGCAATCACCAATGGTAATCACCAACCCCGAACACCAGTAAACACAAAAATACATATGTAAACAGCTGATTGGTTTCGAAAAGGTACTTCGGCACAAACACGCCGTGGGAAGAGTTCAGCCTGAAGCCCGTTCCGATCTACGCGCTGTCCGTTTTTCCGTCGCGGCGCGGCCCGGCCGCATATTTGTAAATAACACCCAGGATCGCCAATCGGCTTTCGCCCGAGCACGTCTGGTGAATGGCGGACTATATGACAAATCGGATGACAAATGGCGATGGGTTTGTTCGGTTTGTTCGGGTTTGTTCGGGTTTTTATATGATTTTCGTTCTATTTTAAATTTCCTATTAAATTGTACCTTATAAATAATTTAAATTTATAATTGTCTGTTCAATATCGACCAAATTTGCGATTACGGGTGTTAGTTACCCAATCAATTTGTCATATCGTCTGCTATTTACCAGAGGTGTTCGAGCGAGGGCCGATTGGCGATCCTGGGTGCTATATACAAATATGCGGCCCGGCCAGTAAAATTATGGGCCGTGGGAAGCCACCTTCAGACAGCTTACAACATTGCCGTTTTTTCAAGCCACTTTTTAAAGTCATTAACATTTTTTAAACGATCTTTTTGACAATCAAATAATTAGGATCCGCTTTGGCGGTTTTGGTTATTAAAATATAGATGTGGCACTCGGATTTTTATACAGGGTGTCCGGGAAAATGTGAGAAATCTCCCGGATATGAAAAAAACACGTGAAAAGAATACTACAAGTTCATATAAACTTCTTTCGTATCGGCCTCCTCTTCGGAGATATGGGCTAAGGTAAGACCCTTCAAATTACGATCCCAGAAAGTGTTGCGAATTACTCACAGCTGCAGGGACGGACTAGCTGTGACACTAATGTGTCCATTTTTTTTACGCCCTGTATGATAAAAATTTTGGACAACTTTTTTACATACTTTTAACTATTGACTAAAAATTAAGTACTCTTCATTCATATCGCTAATCCTAACCGTTTTCGAAAAAACGTCATTTTTAGCATATCGTCGACGACACAACAAAACCTCGTAACTCCATTTTGTTAAAGTGTACAAAACGACTGTTAGCATTTCATAAGTAAACCCTCTTAACTCCATTACAAATGTAAAATAAGTATAATATTAAGTTTGTCGACAGAAATCCTCGTAACTCCATCAATAAAGTAAAACAGGTAAATACACACTAGAATCGAAACATCAGTTAAAAAAATATTTAAAAATATATAAAATAACTTACCTAAGATAAATTAAGATGATTATACTTATAATACCAAATAAAAAGAGTAAAAATTCAACTAACAAGCACGTGTCGATGTGTCTTTGACGTTTAGGTCATGGCGCCAATGACGGAGATACGAGGTTTTTCGTGTCAATTTTGAATGCATCGGAGTTACGAGGTTTTATTTAGCTGGAATAATTATTTATACTTAATTGTGTCGCCAACGATATTTACATAATGTATATTTAGCGTATTTCAATAAAAGATACATCATTGTTCCTATAAATTATAAATGTTCACTTTTAACTGCTTAATATTAATACATGATCGCAATAAAATGACGTTTTTCCGAAAACGGTTAGGATTAGCTACATGAATGAGGGGTACTTCATTTCTAGTCAATAGTTAAAGGTATGTAAAAAACGTTATCCAAAGTTTTTATCATATAGGGCGTAAAAAGGGCGTAAAAAAATAGGCACATTAGTGTCACAGCTAGTCCGTCCCTGCAGCTGTGAGTAAATCGCAACACTTCCTGGGATAGTAATTTGAAGGGTCTTACCTGGTATACATCATATGAAAAAAACAATTGAAACTGGTTTAATAATTATGTGTCAAAAACTTAATTCCATGGGAGCTCTTTGGGAGCCCATATCTCCGAAGAGAAGGCCGATACAAAAGAAGTTTATATGAACTTGTAGTATTCTTTTCACGTGTTTTTTTCATATCCGGAAAATATCCCACATTTTCCCGGACACCCTGTATAAAGGGGGAGATAATAATTTTATGATAAGTTATAAGTGTCCTAGGTAGGTATTATGCATAACATAATGATCTTACAAGATAATGTAGAGCGAAAATAATTAAAAATGAATATTGTGGCCTATCGGACAAGTGTATAACTGCTTTTATATTGGAATACAATGGATACCGCACACGCGCGACGGCCGTTGGTAGACCACGACGGCCGTTTCGTCCTTGTTAGGACTCTAGGGGCAGCCATACTGTTTTTGGAATTGCTTGGGTTATGGCTGCCCATAGAGTCCTAACAAGGACGAAACGCCCGTCGTGGTTTACCCTCCCCAGGGTATCCTTTGTGCTTGGATCCCTGTGTATTCCAATATGAAAAGAAGTTACGCACTTGTCCGATATGCCACAATATTTAATTTTAATAATGGTCTTACTATCACAAGTATCATGCACCTATTATTAAATGGTTGTAATCAAAAAAGACTAACTACTAACATTTTTTTTATGGTATAGATATAGTCATTAGCAATATTGACAAATTAAAGCTATTATGAACTAGGAGCGTAACAATCTATTTTATCTATCGTTTAAAATGTTCAGTAGGTACTTACCGATCATTTCGTTGAAAGCGACACGTTTTGCGAATTTCCCTCAACCAGGTTGTTAAACAATGTTTTATTCAACTATTGTCGGAAATAATTTTCCATGGATAATAATTCCGCAATTTGCTTAAAAAATGTCATACAAGGGTAATAATACAATAGGCAATATGCAAGAACATCAAAACCTTATTCATGGGTTACAAATAAAATGCATGCAATTCTATGAAGATTTTAAAGTGATTTTTGAACCAAAACCTGTTATAACGAATATTAGATAAAAAGACACAGTAAAATATCCGCTTTGTTGTTGAAGATACAAAAAATATTAATTAAAAAATTATTTAAAACTATAACGAAATATATATTTTTTTATCCAGGTTTGGCCCATTGTGCTCGCTCAAGTTAGTCACTCCCTTATCCCAATTCCTAGTTTGTGTAGGTCAACAAGAATGGGAGAGTGTCAGTATATCCTCTGCTTGTAGTGTTGTTTTTACCGAGTATTTGTTGCCTTTTTCGATCTAATGATTGTACAGTTGCATATGGTGCAGTTATTAACTGCCATATTATGTTCTGTCAGAATTTCTATGGTGGTTCTCAGCTGGTTTCTGTTCATCAGTTCTCTGTCTCGCTAGTTTTGCATCTGAGTCCCTAATAAAATATTTGCTATGTACTTGTTATGTTTCACAAATTTAATCAGTTTCCTGACACATGTTTTAGCCCTTGCGGGCCATTATCAAAGGAGTACAAGAAGATACTAAATTCTACGTAACATTACAAAGGTATTTATACTATGTTATATATTATGGTAATTATAAACAACAGATTAAATGGTCAACTATCTGTTTTCCTAACTTTTAGGTACAGATACATATTTACTCCTAAATTAGTTTGCTATTAAGAATTAGGGAAGCGCCTGAAGGTATTTCGGTTTGATTATTAACAACATTACATTTGTTTTTATGGCTTTTTTGATAGCTATTGTTTCTAGTAAATTAAGTTTTCTGCTTTTATTGTGTATGTATATGGGTTTTATGTTGTTAGAGATTGAGTGATTGTGTAATATGCAGTGATCGGCTAAACCTGTTTTATTTTTATTTTTTAAATAAATGGTTTGTATTCTTTAAGCCTGGTGTCAAAATTTCTTTCTCTTCTTCCTGTTTGTCCAATGTAGACAGCCTCGCAGTTGTCGCGTTCTATTTGGTAGACCCCACTTTGTAAAAGTCCGTTTTTAGTTTCTATTTTAGCATTGGATATGTGTTTGTGCAAGTTGTTTTTATTGACTTTATAGGAATGATATTAAGGTTTTTAAGTTTTTTGGCGATTTTTTGGCTTCTGTTCCCTGTATATCTTATTGAGCAGTATTTTTCCTTAACTGGAGTGGGATGTTCTTTGTAGAGAAGTTTCAGTGTGTTTTGTCTTTGTTTTTTCTTTATTATTTGGTGTATGATTTTTGTTGGGTAACCGTTGTTTGTATGGGTATTGTTTTTATGATATCTAGTTATTTTTTGTATTGGATGTCTGAGAGAGGAATGTTAACTAGCCGATGTACCATACTATTGAGTGCAGCTAGTTTTGTTTGTTGGGGGTGCTTTGAATATGCGGGCATGACTATATCGGTGGTAGTTGGTTTTCTATAAATTTGGTAGGTAGGATTTTGTTGGTTTTACATTATTGTGAGGTCTAGGAAAATAATTGAGTTGTCAGTTTCTTTTTCTATAGTAAATTGGATACTATGGTTTAGACTATTAAAAAGATTGAGAAATTGGTGTAATTGTCGGTCCGTACCGGTCTAAACACAAAACACATCGTCTACATAACTACGCCAAAAATGTATGTTTTTAATTAGAGAATTTTTTATGTTCTTTTACTATTTTTTCTTCCTTTACAATGGATCAACAGTTTCACCATGCATGTAGCCCAACACAAATTAATTATATATTTGTTATGGTTTACTCCTCTGTTGTTCCACCAAATTTTTTGTTCATTCCTTGTCTGTCGCTTTATGGCATCCTGCAGTGTGCACCTTCGGACTCCGAGTGCCGGTTCTGGATCTATGTGTTTTTTTCGAACCTTTTGTTGCCTTTGTCGTATCACTTTGTTAACTTTTGCTTTGGCATTCCCAAAACAGTCTTCATGTTACCGTGTTGCATGTGAGCGCTCTGAGAGCTACCTGGCTGTCGGGGTATATTTGTGTAAACGTTATTGATATAAGTTCTAGTATTGTTTCCATAGGCACACTGTAGGATCGCGTAGATTTCTGCTTGCACATCGTGGGAGCCTTACCCAGGGAGAAGTAAGCATCTTTCTCCAGTCTTACTCCGTGTATTCCTGCTCTGGTACCCTCTTTGATTCATTATGATTTGAATCGTCTGTTTACCAGGTTATTGCCCCATCAGGAGTATCTGGTGTTTTATTGTTCATCAATTACGAAATGGAATGGCGAGACCTGAGATTTATTTCTGATCTCATTTCTAACTCAGGTCCTTGTATGGTATCGCATTGGAGTTCATGTCTAGTTCCCTGTTCAGCAGAAAGTAACCCAGAACTCTACAGTCTATTCTTGCATCTTCTTTAATCCCCAAGTTAAGTGGTGGAAGGTCTAAGATGTTCTCCATTGCGGATGTGGTCGATTTTAAGGCCCATGTCTTTGATATTGCTGTTTTCTGCTGTGTCTTAGGCCACCAGACCAATGCAGCGAAATATATTGGGTCCCCTTGTTCTATAGGGAAACTCTAAAACATTCAAACCTCTGGCTACCATAAACGTTAACCCAAGAGGATGGTTCAATATAACTTTAGAATGGTTCAAAAGGTGACCCAAATTTTTGTCTGTAAATTTCCGTGAAAAAATATCAGTTTCTCCCATTCTGTAACTATTTTATGAGTAGTGACTAAACTTGCCCAACCTACGTGTAATAGCCAAAAGCGAAAAAATAATTGTAATAAGAATAACGCTTTTGAAGCAAGGTCAGATAGGTCCTATATAGTTCCGGTATCGGTAATTCGATACGTCTAAAATCATTAACACAAAAATTACAATGATTAAACAAAATATTGATTGTACTTTGACTGGTAGCAATTTTATTATTAATTTTAATAATTGGAGCAAGATGATTGTAATCGAATAAACCACGTAAATTTTCATTGTGCATGTATTTCACAACAAGGATTTCGGTTGTGGGTAATAATATAGGATCAAATTAAATTGAGGTAAAAGATTAATCACTGATATATTTTTGACGTCAAAGTATTTTCAGCTTATTTAATAATTACGGGAAAAAAATGTTTTACTTTGTAATTATTACACTTTTGACAGCAAATCTATTAGTCAGAGTGTTTATATTGGTATAGGGCTTACTTAGTACCATTAAGAGAGGTGAGAGGTAATTAACAAGAGTTTGAAACAATTAAAAGTGAAAAATATCTAAATCTTGATAAGAAAGGAAGCTGACCCTGGCCGTTTACTAATTAAGTGAAGACAAAGACAAAATAATTATCAGACTAGAGTTGGAGAATTCAATCCCGGGATCTCGTTTCCCGGGATCCCCGACATTTTTTTGATCTCGAAATCCCGGGATTGTCGTTTATTTAATCCCGGGATTTTCGGTATTTATCTTTGCATTTTTCATTAATTTATATCGTGCACAAGGTCTAGGTTGAGTGATCAAATTATTTTTTTAAGAAATTTTTTAAAAAACAAGTTTAGAATAACTTTTTTTCCTACTATAAGAATCGTTTTTATGTTATGTTTTAACATTTTTTTTTTATTTATAGGTTATATTTATAGTGTACTTATATGTTCATAGTTATTTTTTTTTAGTTATTAAAATTAAATGAAGATAGTATGTTTTAGTTTCTTGGTTTTGTATTAATGTTCTGATAAAGATATAAATAATGTTTTTATTTAATTAATAGGAAAAACTCCAAGGAAAATTATTTTTTTATAAATCCCGGGACCAATCCCGGAATAAATTATAATCCCGAAATCCCAGGATTAAAAATTTCCTCCGGGATTGAATTCCCTACATAGAGTATATTGTCGAGGCGGCTGTGGGGCAATGTGGGGATGTTAACCAGTACTAAACTTTTTTTTAAGGTTGAATTCTCAACGTCGTTCAATTTATTGTCAACCTATTTCGCTTTGTCTTTTCAAGTTTATTATTTTTTAAACTAACATTTAGATAAAATCAGTATCCTCGGCACATTACTTAGGTAATATCTGATATATTACAAAAATATCAATTTATTTCATTGCTAATTTTGGGAGAATTGTATAGTGAAAGAAAAATGAGTGACAATGGCATATTAATGTTAAAAAAAATCTTACCCGATATTTTTCGCTATACAATTCTCCTAAAATAAGTTATGAAATTCGTTGATATTTATTAGATATGTCAATTATTACCTATAGAATATCAAGTCGATGCTGATTTTCTTTAAATTTTGTATAAAAGCTAGAAAACATAAATAAATCTACGCGAAATGGTTTATAGGTTGGCAGGCATGTTGATACTCTCACTCCCACCTTAATATAAACAAACAGTTGTCAGCTCGACAAACGAACCTCGTACGTTGTCGCTCAGCCTTATATTATAGCCTTCTCGATTTTAAAGGAGTGAGTGAGACAACATAATATACTAATCACTTCGCAACGGCCCTTTGATAGATCCAGGTGGGAGGGCGTCTCCAAGGGGTGAGATTCACCTAAGAGTGCGTCTTCCAATCAGCAACAGCGGGTTTAACTAAATAAATTGAGGTTAGTGTTGACTGTCAAATAATGACGTCAAGACGTTGACATCCGTTTGTTGAATAATTTAATAGTTTAAGGTTAGTTTTATGACATCGGTATATGTTTAGGTTAGTTTTGTTTGTCAAAACTGCTATTTTATTGTATCTGCCAGTTGGTTTGTATCTTTAATAGCCTTGTACCGTGCGAGCAAAAATTATTTGCATCAAAGAGGGCCTTGCATCTAAGGACGTAATGCTTAGCCGTAGAGCTTAATACCTGTTGGGTGTCAGTAACTACCTGAATTAACAATCAATCAGTTATTCCGTCACCTTTGACAGTCGTTACAAGTAATTTGATTCATCGCTAATTTTTTCAAATTCTTGAACAATTCACACAATGGGCTTTACGGAACAGCACAAAACATTTGCTGGGGATTTTTATCATTGCCTGAAAGGAACCGTGTTTAGGGAAACAGGTTCTATACAACACAAAAAAAGGAGCAGGAAGACCATCTGTAAGAACAGAAGAACTTGTTGCAAACGTCCGTGAAATAATGCCAAATACACCAACAAATTGTATAAGACGCCTGTCCTAAGAAGTGGGAAGATCTTATGGAACATGCAGGACTATTCTTAAGAAGCAGCTAAATTTATTTCCTTATAAAGTGCAAGTATTCCAAGAAATACAAGCCGCAGATTTTGAAAGACGCAGGAATTACTCAATGGTTTACCCAAATTTTATTGGAAAGAAATGATTTATTAGACCTAACATTTTGGAAGCCTGGTTCCACCTCTTCAATTCTCAGAATACACGCATGTGGAGTAGTGAAATCCACATTTTTTTGTAGAGTCCACATTGCACCCTCAAAAAATTGGTGTCTGGTTAGCTGTTTCCCGAAGAAGAATTGTTGGTCCCCTTTTTTTTCATGACACAGTTACAGCACAGCAGTATAGAGAGAATATATTTTGAATCCATTTGTGGAGCAATTACTTGACGACAAACTACGTTTTGGATATTTTCAACAGGACGGTGCAACCGCTCATACAGCCGCCGAAACTATTAACTACTTACGCAATTTTTTCGACGACAGATTGATTAGTTTTCGATCAGACATTGAATTCCCACCTAGATTACCTTGTTTAACGGTTATGGGTTACTTCGGTTTTCTTCATTTAAAGAACACTATTTTTAAAACACCCGTTGCAAATTTAGAACAATTACAAAAAAGGATTATCCAAGAATGTGGTAACATTACTCCAGAGATGCTGGTCAACACTTTCGAAAATATGAAGAGACGTGTGAAATTATGCTTGGAGCATGGCGGTGGCCAATTTCAGCAATTTATGTAATTATTTTCTTTTTCTTTTTGTATATTCTTACTTTGTTAATTTTGCTTGCACAGTACTAGAAAGTATTGTGACCTACGTTGTCCACGGGGTAAAGATCAAAATTTAACTGCTTTTTTACTGAACAGGGCTGTATTCTATTTCACTCACTCCTCCTCAAATCCAAGAAGGCATTGCTTACAACCATTAGATCGAGAATTCGTCAAGAAGCAAATTTAATGTGGCCGTATTTCTGTCTTTTTCTTCTCTTCAAAAACCTAGACGGCCATGGTTCCAAGCGGTGTCACCAAGAAAGGTATGCAAGCATGTTTTCACGATAAAACTTTCTTACATAAGTTTGATATATTTGTCGGTTTAAAATTTGAAAATAAAATTGACAGCCTTGAAAAAAATTAATATTCGCTTCCAATTCTGGTACACCAGATATAAACAAATAAATATAAATTGTTGTTAATACAGGTAACTAAATGGGTCTCGCCCATGCCTTAAAGCATTTTAAATAAAACAGTTCATGCGTGACTTTCAGTTTTAAATATGTCCTGTTATTTTTTAGCCATAGATTTTTGACATAAGGCCATACAAGCGGAAACGAAGTAATGAAGTGTAGTTTAAACAAAAATTACTAATAATAAGTGAGTTCGGTTTTACCACAGTTTTGTCGGATTGCTTCGCGCCCGTTCGTTTAATATTTCAGAGGACAGCGAGAAATCTGAACGCGTCGTTTGTTTATCCTATGGGCGTTTTCACACTAGCCGACACGATACCGACACGACAACGACAACGACACCGGTGGACGCGTAATCTCATGTAAGTAAAGGGAATGCTTTCACACTTGCCGATATATCGTTATCGTGTCGATTCCCTTTACTTACGCCCCCTTAAAACGCCCTATCGGCGAGCAACATTTTTCGTCAGCGAATTTGGACCGAATTTTAAGAGGAAATTTTTAAAAGGCGGGAAATTTAAAGGTCTAAACTTGTTTAAGTGATAAATAATTAAAAATAAACTCACTTTTCGTGAAATTCGCCAATCGTATATAATTGAAGACATTAGTGGATAAAGGTGTCATGTCACATTTTTAAACTTCGAAGTTATTCAATAAAACGCGTTATGACTTAGAACTTTCTTAAATATTATTTAATTTTATTTTTGAACACCGCATAATTTAGGTAAAATTAACTAATTTTATTTGGTGCACTTTAATAATAAAAGCAAATTCATAGTTTTTTTCATAGTATCATGTAGCAAGATTGTAACATGACACCTTTATTCACTACGACATGCTAGATGCTTGAGTGACTTAACACCTTTATCCTTAAAAAAAATCTTTTATTATGAAGAAAGATGCATTTAAGGTTTACTAATAGTAAGATCTATACCAGGGATGCTCAAAAAGTAGAAAAAGTAATTTTAACAAAAAATGCGACATGACACCTTTATCCACTAATGTCTTCAATTATTTCCTTTTATGAGAGTAGTTTTTGGTGGAATTGATGATCCTTAAAATTTGAAACTGTTTTTCCGGCAAAGTTTAATAGTTTTGGCTTCGCCATTTTCGGACCACAGTTATCATCATCAAAAAATAGATAGTTTGTAAATTTTGAATAGTTGTCACAACAGTCCAATAATTTAGAGACAGGAGAATCGTATACATATAAATTGTATATACAGTGTCCGCAAGAAAGTTCGCATCAAATGGGATTTTTTTTTATTATTCGGTATAGGTAAAAATTGAAAAAGCAGTTAGTTTTTGCTTACCTAAAAACCAAAAATGACGCATACTGAATCAGCTGCACGACTTGCGTTACCTGTCAAATTTGACATTTTTAATAAAATAGGTTCAAAAATGCCATTATTTATCAAAATATCGAAAAACTTTATTTGAGAAAGTTGTTTATTTAGGCATTTTTAGTCTCTGTACGAAATTTTGACAGTCTAATACAATTTTTATTTTTTGCCAGGTTCTTAAAAATTTTGATCAACCCTCGTAGATTAACTTTTATACATCGATGTAAAACCATTTGCCTTTACTTCATTTGTAATCTTAATGCAATTTTGTGTAAAATTTTTGTTTCCTATTATTTATTTTGCTTCAAAAACTGAAATTGTTATTGATCAGTATGTAATGTTTGATGCAAAGTTTATCTAATTACATCAGTTTTGCCAAAACCGACGTTTCTCATTTCTCCTAAGTTAGTAAACAGATGTACAAAAAGAAAATATTGGGAGCTTTCGTTGATATTTTACTTAATTTATATTAAATTAAATTAATTATATTAAACTATATTTTTGTCGAATAAAATGTTTCGAGCGATTAATATTTATTCTTTTTAATCCAATATTAATTAAGTAAAATTTCAACGAAAGCTTCCTAATATTTTCTTTTTGTACATTTGTTTACTAACTTAAGAAAAATAGGAAACGTCGGTTTTGGCAAAACTGATGTAATTAGATAAACTTTGCATCAAACCTTACATACTAATCAATAATAATTTCAGTTTTTAAAGCAAAACAAATAATAGGAAACAAAAATTTTACACAAAATTGCATTAAGATTACAAATGAAGTAAAGGCAAATGGTTTTACATCGATGTATAAAAGTTAATCTACGAGGGTTGATAAAAATTTCAAGAACCTGGCAAAAAATAAAAATTGTATTAGACAGTCAAAATTTCGGACAGTGACTAAAAATGCCTAAATAAACAACTTTTTCGAATAAAGTTTTTCGATATTTTGTTAAATAAGGGCATTTTTGAACCTATTTTATTAAAAATGTCAAATTTGACAGGTAACGCAAGTCGTGCAGCTGCTTCAGTATACGTCATTTTTGGTTTTTAGGTAAGCAAAAACTAACTGCCTTTTCAATTTTTACCTATACCTAATAATAAAAAAAAAACCCATTTGATGCGGACTTTCTTGCGGACACTGTATACAGTGTGATTGTTTTAGTGTGCAATGGGCATTTTTTTATTACCGATTTCTCAGAAAATTATATTTTTGATTAAAGTTGATGCATATTCGATAATCATATTAGATGCACTTGGAATGGTTGCAAGTCAAACGGCGTACAGGGTAGGCCAAAATATATAAAACTTGTACAAGAATGAAATACCCTATTTCAGAAAATTCAGCAAAATGTTATTAAGAAAAGTTGTTTAGAATTAAAAGTTATGCATAGATTCAAAACGTGACCTTCTAAAATAAAAAAATATGTTTTTTTAATAATTTCCCAAAATTTTTTTTTATATTTACCATAAAATTAATCAAAATCAAATCATCAATTTCACATATCTTTGTTCAAATTCAAGCAAATTTGTAAAATTTACTTGAATTTTTAATTTTTTAAGGAATCACAAACTTCATGTTTGTTGCAACGATATTAAACACAACTTTAAAGTATCCTAAAAATTATTTTTAACAAGATAAATCATGCAAAATTTTTATTTGAAATGTTTATTAAAAAACTTTATTCTTGTACAAGTTTTATATTTTTGGCCTACCCTGTACGCCGTTTGACTTGCAACCATTCCAAGTGCACCTAATATGATTATCGAACATGCACCAACTTTTATCAAGAATAAAATTTTCTGAGAAATCGGTAATAAAAAGAATGCCCATATGTTGCACACTTAAACAACCACACTGTATACAGTGTGTCTGGAAAAAGGAGGTCAATCCATGGAATATATGGTATATTCCTAGAGCAAAAACAGTATGACTATTATAATGCCATTTTTAATTTTTGTCCCTTATTTTCGATATACCTACAGTAACTTCTTAGTAGGGCAATAAAATAACTTTATCTAACTACTACTACTACTTACTACAGGTTTTTATCTGTACGCCACTGTTCCTACGTTATTTTTGGCTAGTCCTTCGCTTTTGGTGTTCTTATTGCAAATTTTTACTTAATTATATCTTGTATCCATGGTACTGTCACAACGGCTGACTTTATCTACTTATCTAGCATTTGAAAATTATAAAGCTGCGTTAGCATCAGTTGGGGACCCATACTTTTCGAATTATTTCCAAAACGCAAACATTTATAAGAGACAAAAAATAATTAAAAATAAATGATTATCTGAGAAAATATAATTGGGAAGTCACTGGCGCACGAATTAAAAAATAGTGGGGGTCAGCCGGTACTGTACAATTTTGATTATTTGACATTTTTTTTGTTCGGTTTTTCTAAGAAGACGTGATGTAGCTGTTTATGCTGAAGCAATGTACCAAATTTGAAATTAATATCTTAATAAATACTTGAATTATTCAAAAAAATCAGTTTTTGGTTTCAACCTTTTACACCATGCATAATTTCCCTAACAAATAAATTTTAAAAAATTATTAAGGATTATTTTTTGAACAAAAGTAACGTTTCCTTTAATTAATAAATAAGGGAATTTCAGTGCGTAAATATGTTTTCATAAAATGTTCTAAAATTTCTTGAAATGTCCTTGATATGTACCTACATACACCGTATTATACTATGTAAATTGTAATGGTGGTTTGTTGGTGTGAGTGGTCAAAGTAATAATAGTTGTTAAACAGTATTATGTAAATAGCGTGAAATACTAGCTTTTAATTACCTAACATACCTATAATAAGTACCGCTTATGACATACTTCTTAAACTATAGGTTAGAATTGTTTTAATATTTTCTATTATTAATTAGATAGATTTTTGGTTCGTTTTTTGCGCTTTACAAAAGCATGTTTAAATGAAAGGGAGAAGTCGGTTGTACACCGTTTTTTCATTATAATAAAAAGCTATGTATTGGCCATTTTCAGAACTACGAATTCGTCAAATTATGCCCAGGAAACAATAAACTTAAAGAGAATGTTGTAGGTTTCAATTAAATTTTTAATAATAAATATTTCAAATTTCAAGTTCAACTTTTTCATGAACAAGCCTATGTAAACGTCTTGTTAATATAATTCGATTAACTAACCTCTGGTGTCTCCCCCTCCGCCCTCCCCTTCTCCAATCTCGCCGTTAATACCCTTTGCCATGGCCTGAGTTACCTTAGTATTCTGTCTTTATCTTTACGTACATCGTAGACGACCATGGGTAATAAGGACAGCAATTTTGTCATATTAGTCATTATAGTTACCCTCGTAGATTATACTAATACAACTTCGTCTTTTATAACTGATATTAATATATAATTATATAATAACACTTTTAGCATTATTTACAGAATATAACTAATAATTGATGCATTGTTTACTTACCTCTCTTCTTTATATTTAAAGTTATGAGATATGTGCATCTAATTAAACAAACTTGGTAAACTTTTCTATTTTCATTTGCTTTCATTCAACTAATAATTATTGCTATTAGCTATGTTAATTTGCTAATGTCGTAAAAATGCAGATGGACAATTTAATTTATAGCCGTTCTTGAAATGGAATAAATAAAATACTTAGATTTGTATTTTAGGTAATTATTTACTTCTTTTCATTTTTGAAATATGTATTATACGTGGTAGCAAATTTATATTACTAGTAGGATGTTTTTAATAAAAGAAATGTGATGTGTTACTATATACGGTTCTTGCTTGGATAGTTTGGATGTTCGAAATCCAAAAACTACAAAATTCCTGCCTTTGGTATATATTTGGAATAAGGCGCCGTGAGAGAATTATTTACAAACTTGCGGAGCTTAACTGGCTTTGGCTTAACATGTACTACAATCGACGGGTGCTGCATGGCTCCTGTTTTGTATTTAATATTATTAAAAAAATATTTCACTATATTTATATCTAAAATTAACTTTCCGAACCGACGTCCATAGACTTTAGACCTAAGACTCTTCTTGATATTCCCTTGCATCATAAAGATCTATTTAAGTGATCTTTCTCGTATTACGCTGCCAACCTAATGAACACCAATACCCCAACCGCGACCTCTCGCTGAGCTGCCAGACTTACAAGAAGAAAACTAAACGTTTCTACGTTCGAAACATGTTGAGTCCGTTAAACTTGGAATCCTTTCCATTAAATTTTGTCGAGGAAGACTTTGTGTTTTTCTTTCCTTTTCATACTTTCAACTCCACTTTAAGTATGGACTATTTCTTCAAATTAAACTCAAATTGTTATGTGCCCAAGTGTGATTTTTTTTTTGATCATATGTCTTGAGAGTTGCCTGGTTTTTATTATTCCCTTTTCTCTTTTCATCCAGCAACCTATATTTCTTTTCTCACTTTTCTTTGCTTGCAGACTTTTTGTTTTTTATTTTAATGCAATAGTATATAACTTATCTATAATTTCGCTGTCTCTTATTTTAGTGATGGATAGTACGCGTAGCCTATTTCATGTTTTTATGTTTGTTAAGTTTTTTTTATATATTTCTATGTTACTATTCTATTTACTATACATATACGTATACAAAGGCCGCAACAGCCCCCCGACAACCTGTTGGGAAAGCTGATACAACTTCCTATTATTCGGTATAATCTAAAGTTGTTATAACTGTTACATTTTATTTGTTATTTTCGTTATTTATCAACTTTTGTGTAATAACAAAAGGACAAATAAACGTCTTGTTATTATTATTATTATTAAAGTAACGGTTTCGTATAATAAGTCCTAAAATATCGCGACCGAATGGTCCATATTTTTTTTACTATTACCGCACGCATAAATCACATGTTTTGCTGTGCCGTTTCCATGGTATATGATTGCCATAATAAAAAGTGATTTATGACCCTTACCTTTTGCGAAGTTGTAACTTTACTATACATTGTAAGCTTTATATAAGATACATGTATACATTTTTTAAACAGCATTTTTTTATTGAAAAAATATATTCCGGGTGTATTTATAATATGTATTGTATAGCTTCCCCTCGATACATAATACATAATGGGCTATTTTACTAAATTTTGATTCTTACCCTACTGCATAGAAGAAAAAAATCTTTCTACGGTTCCAGTTTTCAAAATTTTAAATCATTTAGTGAGAAAATAATTAAACGAAAGATGCCCTTTAATAAAAAATTTACACTTGCTTTTTTCCAAATCTCTCCTGGCAGTTCTGGCACAGTATTGCTCAACAACACTCAATAGAATATTGAAACTAAGTTAAACCCTATTCAAGTCACAAAACGAAAGCGCTGGTTGCCTGCACGTGGCGGAACAGAATGCACGCAAGTATAAAAATAGGTCAGCTACTGGCGTGAGACTTCTAAAAACAAGTGTCTGTCCTATTTATCTGTCTTTTTGTTGTAAAAAATATGTTTTAAATATAGTGTAAATTATAGTTTAAAGTTGTTTTAACTGGATAATTCATAAACTGGGACGTATTTTGAGTTTTTTTCCTACATCATTGTGGAAATTTAAGTTTTTATTGCTCGTTGTAATATTCGTTTCGTATTTGTGTGTGTACCTACTAACCTAACAAAAAAACAATGTCAGTGTTATAATATTGTAGTTTGCGATAATATTATTGTCTATATTTTATGTAAATAGTGAAAATGTAAGTTGTTTTGATTGACAACGGCAATATTTTAAAATAATCATACCGAAAAGAAAATTTGCAGTCTTCCAGGGTGCAAATCAAATTATTATATATTTACCTTAAAATTTCCGGCCAGTTATTACCGTAATTACTTTTAGAGTTAGTTTTGTAATAATTATTGAAAAATAGACATGTGGCGAAATTACAGAAGCTCTGTAAAGTTGCAGCTGTAATTTCTAAATTCTGATAATTTTGAATCACACAAGAATATCATGATTTAAAAAAATTAAATCTATAATATATTTGATATTATATTTGATATTTAATATTTATGTACAGGGTGTCCAGTTTTCGTGTGTTTTCATATACCAGCTCCCTTATTATAAAAGATAGAAAGATGGGGTTTGCGGCTTACTATTCTATTTTTTTATGAAACTTTCATTGCCGTAAACAAAATTTTCATAGCCCTCTCAGTTTCTGACATACAGGGACATTTTCAAATTTTGTCATTTTTGACGCTCCCCTGTATCTCGATTATTTGATAACTTATCAATAAGGTAAAAATGGATTGTTATATAGTTTTTTATGTTGAATTCAGTGGCGTAGTTAGTTTTTTTCTAAAAAGTTTTGTTTATGAGTTATGACCCAAACTTATATTTTTTTTAATGGGACACCCTATATATTATTTATTTTTCTTGTTCCTCTTTTTAAGAGCTTTTCAAAAATATATAATAGTCCATATTTTTTTCTTTTAAAAAGGGACAATTTTAACTTTTCCTGTAAAATTAATCATTTTTCGAATAGAGGCCTATGCCCGCAAAATAAAAAAAAAATTAACAACTGGATATCTACGAAAAATTTAAATATTTATCAAAAAGCTAATAATAGATAAAAATAATTATGATTAAAACTTTTTTATTTTTATTATAAACATTAATGGTATCTAAATAACAAATGGTTTTGAAGCTTACCTATTAAAATACAGTTCCGAGGCTGCGTTCGCGTCTTTATTAGCTCGGATAAAACAAACATACATATCGTGTTTTTCATAATTTTCATAATATCTATTATTTTTTGCCATGTTAAATAATTAAATGATTTTTCACAGAAATATCAAATAAACTAACAAAATCAAACAAATACCTTTAATATTTGACAATAATCCGTAATGGCGCATTTACAAACATTTGTTTTCTGTCATGTCTATCCATGATTAATCATGGCCTTCTGGATTCTAGATGAAAAATTATTAATTTTACAAAAAAAGTTAAAATTGTCCCTTTTTAAAAGAAATAAATATGGACTATCATATATTTTTGAAAAGCTCTTAAAAAGAGGAACAAGAAAAATAAATAATATATAGGGTGTCCCATTAAAAAAATATAAGTTTGGGTCATAACTCATAAACAAAACTTTTTAGAAAAAAACTAACTACGCCACTGAATTCAACATAAAAAACTTTATAACAATCCATTTTTAACTTATTGATAAGTTATCAAATAATTGAGATACAGGAGAGCGTCAAAAATGACAAAATTTGAAAATGACCCCTGTATGTCAGAAACTGAGAGGGCTATGAAAATTTCGTTTACGGTAATGAAAGTTTCATAAAAAAATAGAACAGTAAGCCGCAAACCCCATCTTTCTATCTTTTATAATAAGGGAGCTGGTATATGAAAACACACGAAAACTGGACACCCTGTACATGATCCTGATAGTTTTGCGCCTAAAATAAAAAACATTTTATGCAACGCAACAGTTTCTTTATAAACACATCTCACAATAAAGATATTATAGCATTTTAATTCTCACAATTTTTTTAGACACGTAAACCTGACCCAAATCATTTAAACTAGATCGATTTAAATCGCAAAAATCCGCATGTCTTATGCTCGAAGACAGACGTTAGCAACATCTAAAAAAAGTTATCGGAATGTGAAATTTTATTCTAAATATAGCCGCAAGCTTTGAACTGCTTTTCACTTTTTATTGTAATTAGCATGAATCTACCTAGATTTCAGACAATTTTATGTAGGTTTTGAAAAACTATTTCCAAATGATGCAATGGCCGGTCATAAAAATTTTTTGAACTGGTATGTCGTTTGATTATTTAATAAAGTCGTTAAATGAAACTGGAACTATTATTTTTGATGTTAACTATGTGGACATGCAGCTTTGCATTTTACAATCAGTTGCAGGAAGGTGCTGTGTTTCTAGTGCAAAAAAGTTGACTCTAAGTAACAACTCCTATAAACAAGGATACAGCGCTCATTTGTGACGTCAGCATCCGTGGTCATATGAATAAATTAATACAGTATGATATTATATAATATTTATTGTTGGATTTATATTTTTTTTATCGTTCTTTAAGTATTTAAACCCAAAGGCGCCGACTCCGGCTTTTTATCTTTGTAACGCGTTAATTGTTATCATGATATCTGTCAAAGTATTCTCATTGTTCTATTTGATTTAAAAATGCCTCATTTAAGTATTATTTAAAAAGCAAGAACAATAATATGTTTAGTAGAAATAGGGTGGTCCTATGGAAAAATAGCTGATCATTTTAGAGTACCTAGAAGTACTGTTCAAGGAATTGTAAAAAAATGGCGTTATCATCAAACACTTGAAAGGTCTGTTGGGTCTGGTTTAAATAATAGAAAATCATCAAATAAAGAAGACCGAAGTTTGATGGAGTATTTAAGGCAAAATCCATTTGAAACTGCAGTATCCGCTATGCACATAACAAGATTCCCTGCTTCATCTAGAACTGCGCAACGCCGAGTAAGACAATGTTCCGAAGTAAATTATCGAGCAGCTGCATCCAAACCGTTTTTAAAAAATAGTGATAAGGAACAAAGAATTGGGTTTGCTATGCAATATTTACCAGAAAACTATTTTTTTTTGGCCAAATGTTATCTTTTCCAATGAGAAAACTTTTCAGTCATCATAATATAAGGGAAGGATTCGAGTATATACACCACCAAATTCCCGATATCATGAGAAGTATACTAAAAAAAAGCAAACCAGTGGACGTTTCTCCGTTAATGTGTCGGCATGGATAAGTGTTTATGGTGCAGGTGTATGCTGGATTATTGGTGGAACACTAGACAGTAATATATATCTTCTGATTTTGGAAAATGATTTTCTTTCTTCTGCCGCGATAGTTGAAGGAAATAACTTTATATTTCAGCAGGATAACTGCCCTGTGCATACTGCAAGAAATATAGGAAACTGGTTTAAACAAAACAACGTAACATGTCTGCCTTGGTGCTCAAGAAGACCTGATTTAAATCCAATTGAAAATGTTTGGTGATTGATGGTAAAAAAAATGTACAAAATAAATTTTAAACCACAGAATGAAATAGAGTTATTTGATAAAATAAAATTTTGGGAAGGGCTAACATCGGATCACACCAGAAGTATTATTTTCTTAATGTCAAGAAGATTACGATTAGTGTTAGGATCCAATGGCGCAGCAATTAAATACATATAAGGGAGTCTGAAAGGTGCCTGAAATATTTGCCTTTTTCGGCCAAAATCCAGACAATTGACTATCATCTGACAGCAATATATTTTATATGAGAGAGCCACCGCTGTATTTTGTACTGAGCTAGGATTAAGTCTTTATTAACAAACGAATCTAACTACAGGATAAATGTATTCTCGCCCTTGTCATTAAAATTCTCTATACTAGCCGAAAATACATAATATCATAATTCTATACAGGTTTTTAACCTTGTGTATGTTTAAAGGTCGCAGTACATTTTATAATACTTAATTTCTTTTATTCTGCGTAAAATACAAAGTCCGTCAGACCTTAAAATGGGTTACGCTCTTTACCGACTATTGGTGTCATTACTATGTGCAATTTTCTAAGGTTTATAAACTTCCTAATTTATTTTATATTAAATTAAATAACTACCATACAGGGGTCTATTATATTTCGTAAACAAGTTGATTTATCTTTTTAACTTAAGGCTTATAAAGTCTGCACTTTACAAGAAAAGTAAATAGGTTTCTGTCACAGCTGGTGATACCGAAAGTACCTGATAATACACCAAAAAAATTTTAATTTGCGATGTTCGTTGCTCAGTAGAGAACTAGGTATAAAATAATGAAAGATGCTATTTTGTTTATAAAGTTATTTTTCGACCCAATTTTTCTTAACTTCTCCGTACTTTCAATCATGTGTATCGTCTGCCATAAGGCATTGTAGCATGTGAAATGGTACAGTGCTGTAAAATTACCTGCATAACTAATTAAAAAAAAAATTGTTAGGGGGAAACTTTCCAGTACCCCAGCATATAAAATATTGCTAGTGTCAAACTTTGGTTCCCCTTACCTCAAAATTGTATTAGACTTTCTTGAAGGTCCTTGTGTGGTAGACTCGCACGTTTTCTATCACATTATTTTTATTATTTCCTAATAAACCAATTAAAAATTGTTTAGAAAAATCTTTCGTAGAATTCTTTAAAATACGGCTCTAATATACCGTGCGAGCAAAAATTATTTGCATCAAAGAGGGCCTTGCATTTAAGGACGTAATGCTTACCCGTAGAGCTTAATACCTGTTGGGTGTCGGTAACTACCTGAATTAACAATCAATCAGTTATTCCGTCATCTTTGACAGTCGTTACAAGTAATTTGATTCATCGCTAATTTTTCCACATTCTTGAACAATTCACACAATGCGCTTTACGGAACAGCACAAAACATTTATGGTTGAAGCGGATTTTCGAAACGGGGTTAAAGTAAATGGTGAGTGGCAATACAATCCGGGTTTGTGCATGGACGATTTTCACGAACATTTTCCGAACGTTGCTTTTATTGCTGGGGATTTTTATCATTGCCTGAAAACAACCGTGGCTGTGTTTAGGGAAACAGGTTCTATACAACACAAAAATGGAGCAGGAAGACCATTGGTAAGAACAGAAGAACTTGTTGCAAACGTTCGTGAAATAATGCAAAATACGCCAACAAATTGTATAAGACGCCTGTCCCAAGAAGTGGGAAGATCTTATGGACAGGCAGGACTATTCTTAAGAAGTAGCTAAAGTTATTTCCTTATAAAGTGCAAGTATTCCAAGAAATACAAGCCGTAGATTTTGAAAGACGCAGGAATTACTCTCAATGGTTTACCCATAATTTATTGGATAGAAATGATTTATTAGACCTGACATTTTTTTCGGATGAAGCCTGGTTCCAACTCTCCGGTTATGTGAGTTCTCAGAATACATGTAATTATTTTTCTTTTTCTTTCTGTATATTCTTACTTTGTTAATTTTGTAAACAACAAAAATAAATTTGTATTTGTCTACTTATTTTATTACTCATTAGTTTGGCATATCATGTCATAATATGAATTTGACAAAATTTTAACCTAGATTTGGTTAGATATATGGTGCCCATATCATTGTGATCTAAATCAAGCCCTACGTTTTGTAACCCAAGCCCTCTTTGATGCAAATAACTTGTGCTCGCACGGTATTTAGTAATTTTAGCAAAGTCAAATGTTACTAATCGTTTTATTTTTCAATAGTTTCAATATGTTTTACAGTATCCAAAAAAAAATACAATGATGAAATGGCCCTACATAGAAAATCGTTCTCAGAGATTATCAGGAATGTTCTCTGCGAAGTTTCTGAGATACCCTCATTCCAAGCAAAATAACAGTCCCTGAATATTGTTCGTAATTTTGAGAGTAAAGTTACTTACTACTTCTAAAAGGGAGCCAATATTTGATGGTAGCAAAAGTTACATGGGATTTCCCATGGCCAGACTGGCGTAGCACCACCCGGTATTATAAAACATGTTTAACTTTTGGTATTTGGTGATAATTAATGGTATATAGGTATCTGCATAAATGCATCCTAAATGATAAAATCCTGTTAATGTTATTTGCGATGATTATTATAAAAAACATGAATATTTTAAAAGAAATTCGTTCATGAAAAGTCTGCACTTAAATTTCAGTAAAATATAAATTTGCGTCATTATTCAGCCAATCTAAATGCTTTTTACTTGTAATTTTTCGTAATTATTATTTACAAGCACATCTGTGACCGGTTATAAGGCATACCGCGTGTTAAACCAATTTATGCTGTATATTATCTGAATAGTAAGTTACTTTCTTTGAAAATTTACTTTAAAAACAGTGCTAATTACCAGAAAATTAGGTGTGATTGTGATATTTATTATGGTTTCTTGATTTTATCGCTTTCCGAAATAATCAGATAACAGTTAATTGAGACGTTGTATGTTACCTTACCTCTCTCATAATATGATATGATGTTTAATATTAATTATTAATTAATTGGGAGGAAGTTATGAAAAACAAAACTGTTTATATAATAATATTTCTGTTAATAATAATTGGTAAAAGGACCGGTAACTTTTGGTGGCATTTTTGCCTGGCGGGCCGCATAATATAAAACATTTTTAATGTTAAATTCCTGTCTTTACTTTCTTGCACCTCCCGGCATCATATGCTCAGGAAATTATAAATCCTAATAACACCAATTTTACATATTCTATTATCTTCCGCTGAGAAAACTATTTAAACATTCTGTACAAGTCGAGAATGCAATGCATAGGTGATTCCAAACATCGTAAATCTTTTTAAAATGCAAAGTTGCAACAGTACTAGTACTATACCTACGTATGTTCTCTACGCAACCAGCATTATTTATTTTACTTTTCATGTTTTCTTTTCCTTTGCGAAAACTTGCACTTAAATAGATTACTTAGAAATCCCCGAAACTGTTTATAAACAACAACTTAGTGAAAATGAAATTGAAATATGTAGATTTGTTAATTTAAACTGGTCTGGTTGTTGTATGTGCCCACCTACATGGTTTAAGCCAATCACTGTTACAAAATCGTGTGGTACGGATAAAATTTGTCAACTACCAATAGTAGCCAGTAATTTTAAATGCTGATTTATACGTGAAAATCATTACTGATGTATTTTAAAATAGATACCATTTTGTTCTTTTCGTTATCGCGAAAAAATCATTTGCTTGTATTGTTCCGTAAAATTATACTATATGAAAGCAGATTTAATTTGATTTTGTATACAAAAATACAAAACATTATTATTAACCCTCGAAAAAGAGGGATATCGGATAACTTATTATTCAAAACGTTATAAATAAATCCAATGATTTAACGATAAAACTTTCCATTCTAAATAAATTCAAGTGGTGTCCGAAAGTGACAAAAACCAAGCGTAATTCTAAAAAAGCTTGGAGATAATTAACTTTGCCTAGTAGGTACTAAGTTTTATTATTATAAGTAAATTTAGAAAAATTATTTTTACAAGACCCCTTACAGAGAATTACCCAGTATAAGCCTCAAAATAGCAGATTCGGCCAATTATAAAAACATCTAATAAAGTGAGCGAATATTGGTCAGACACAGACTTGGCAGCTTGTCTCTGCGAGCGGCTCTTCGAGCCGCCCGATGAACATTCTATTTGAACATATTATAACACTGAAACAAAAAACACGCTGCATTTTCCGGTAAATTTTAATAATTTTAATTTTCTTTCTTTGTATCACACTTCTGCGGATTGTGATTAGGAAACATATCGCCTAAATTGTCAAAATATAACAGAAAATATTTTATCTTTTGTTTTTAAATTAAATTACATCAACTAACAACATCAACAACAGACCATTTTGTTAATAAATCCTTTATAATGTGCCATTATCTTTATCTCACTAGAATTTTCAATAATGGGCAACTTCAAAGACGAAATTATTATTTTGACACATAATAATTAATTATTTCCATCTGCATTAAGAAAAAAACCTTCTATTCCTTATAAGAAACCACAATCTTTAAACAACGGTTTAATACTATATGTGACAGTAACGCGCTTTTCTACTGTAAGACAACGAAAATTGCTACACCGTTGTGTAGTGATAATATTTAGCCGGTAATTTAGCCAATAGGAAATAATGATACCATAGAATGGTTTATAGCCATTATTGCTCTGAATACTCACAGTAATTATTAAGTTTTATTGGGGGTGTAATCTGGTTTTATATACTGTATTAGTTCCGACTAAGTTGTAATGCAACTTGACATTGATCATAATAATAGTTGCTTGCTACGGTTAATAAAGCATATACTTACCACTAAAAATCAGTACTGTAGTTCCTAAAAATTTATATAGCTTCTAGTGTGATATTGTTTTTGTCGTTTAACATTGCATAATGATTATCTATTATGCAACATGGTTTACTGAGGTAGTTAAATTCGTCCATGGATTATAAACTCCAATACTAATGGTGCAAAATAAGAATTTTTTATTGCTTTATCTGACATGCAAAGTTTTTGGACTTACTTAAACTTACTACTCACTTAAACTTAAATACAAAGTAAAGATAAATTAATTAAAACATGTATTGGTCGGATCAATAAATTTCAAATTCAGACAGAACAGCTAGAAGACTCCGAATAACGATGTGACCTGAGCAACAAATACGTTGAAACTAATACTACGGCGCATGGCGATTGCCGATCGCTACAAACTCCCACCAACGTCTTGTGGATTATAGGTTCTAACGGATACAATTCGTTTTGGGGACGCTTTCTTAATTGTAGAAAAAGCGCTTTACTGGAAACAAAATGCGTCGCATTGAGAAGATTATTCAACAATTCTGTGCTGTGTCAAAAGACGCCTGAAATATTCGGCATATTGGCTGTGCTAAGAACTCACATAGCATTTTTTTAAAAATGCAGCAGGAATTTCACCAGAACTAGCACTGTTGTTCCTGTCCAGGTGCTGCAGCTTCTCACAAACCTCCCTAACTATTGTTAAATATTATTGATTTATTTAGACCATAATCAAAATGATTAAATTTTTATACCAAATTATTATTCCGAATTTTTCTTTAATACATCAACTATATTTTTATATTTAATTAAAATTCTCGGTTAGTAATCGTCATCAACTTTATGTCGTAAAATAAAGTGATTTGGAACCACAAAGAGTATTATTTATATGTGCAAGAACCTAATCATACCTTATTGGAATATCACCCTATAAGTTAATAATTAATGATATTTCAAATATGAAAAAAAAAACTCTATCTGCTAATTAGGTGGGTGTAACACATCAGTAAGTTTATACTTGGAAAAACAAGTACCATTAAATATTGACTTTATATGGATAATTATTTTTTTGCTGTTCCTAATACGGTTGGTTTGTGATAAAATATAGTCATCAACAATATAGGTTGAAATGAATACAACAAGGTAAAAAACGACAGTATAATCATCTATTTCTAGTGAATTTCTAAACTAAAATCGTTTGAAGATTGTATATGTCAACGCACTACTTCAAATCATTTAATACGTTTTTTTTTAATGTACAGTGTAACCAGTAAAGTGCGCATCATATGGGATTTTTTTTATTAATAGCTTTATTCGAAATTTGACTTTGGCATCAAGCTCTGCTTCGATCGAGATGAAAATGAATCAAAAAGATAATAGTCACGTGATTCGCATTATCTGTCAAATTTTAATTTTTTCCAAAAAATAATTCAAAAGTGGGGTTATTTCTGAAAATATCGAAAAAAAGTTATTAAAAAAGTTTTTTTAAAAGCATTTTCTAGCCCACATGCAAATTTCAACTGCATAAGATAATTTTGATTTTTTACCCACCACTAAAATTTATTTTCCACTTAATGAACACTTTCCTGATGACACTAAGTTCTTTTTTGTCTTAATATTAAGGTGTATTACTTTCAGACACAAACCACGTTTTCAAAAATACTTATTTTATGAAGTTACCTTATACAGGGTCAAAAACAAAAATAAACTTTGCATCACATGCGACAAAATTATAATAGACCAATTTTGATTTTGTAGAAAAACACACATTTAATAAAAATATGGCGCTACTTTAAAGAAAATGTATCTGAAATAAAGCATTGTTTAAACTAAGAAGTTTTATGTAGGATGCGTTGAGTCTTATTTTGCAAAAATGGTGCAATTTACAAAATATGGGTAAAAACTCAAAATTATCCTATGGTGATTAACGTCTCATGGGGTATTTTTAGTGCAAGTGCGAGGTGCATAACTGCAATCTGAATTTTGTGTTCCGTGATATAAATGTTGTGTAGACGTGTCCTTATATTCAAGGTTTATTTGTGTTTCTTTTCCCATAACCATAAACTTGATCCTCTGTTGTTATAAACATACTTTATAATAAATAAAAACTAATCCTATTTGGTTTTACGTGGTTGTAAAAATAAATGTTTTCATATAAACAACATTGTCGTTACTTTTTGTGTTTTATTAAGCCTTATTCCAAGTGATATGTTTCATTAGATAAGAACTTCTACGCCATTTTATATTTATTATGACTTTCTTACTTTATTTTCTCAAAATAAACATCACCGGTGATAGTCTGGGGCAAAATACCTATAGATTAAAAAGTATTATCTATAAAATAAGGCCATCAACTGGCCATATTTATATTTTTCCTTTTATTCTTTAAAATTAGGTAGGTACCTATACTTAGGTAACTGACGCAAAACGTCACTGCCAATACAGAAATGTAATTTGGCTAAAGAAAAGTAAAGAAACCTAATAAAAAATGAAATAAAAAGCTATTATGTCACTGAGAGCCAATCCTGAAAAAAGGAGCTTAGAAAAAGGTAATTTAGTACTAGCTAGGTAGACTACCAATGATGAAAATATTTTTTTTATAGCTGACAGACAATTTCTAGGTTTAACAAGCAATATTTTTTTAACTACGCATGACCTCAATTAATCACAAAATAATTTTTTTTTAATAACAGATACTTTTTACAACTGCATAATTGTATATTATTTAACGAGCGTATAATGTAGGCCATAATAAAACGAGGATGAAGTTTACGGCACGAGCCAAAGGCGAGTGTTGTAAATCATCCGAGTGTATTATGGTTCATTAGACGCGATTCAAATACTATACTTTATCTAAAACCATCCATTTATACAGTGCCTGAAAAAAAGTTGAGTTCATATGGGAAATATAATAATTACACTTGTTGTTTTATGATAATTACACTTGTTGTATTATGGATAGCATAATGCTCTTATTATCAGAAGTATTATGCACCTATTATTAAATGGTTGTAGATAAAGATTTTTATTTCTGACCGGGATATTATAAGTTGATATCATCATGGTTACGCTATCAATTAGTTATAACTCCCTTGGGATATTAAAGATTCTCTAATTCCCTCTACCTTTTACAGGTAAAATAAAACAAGAAATGCTAAAATAACTATTTTTTATTCATGTCATTACAACGTCAATGTCATTATTGACGCCACCTGATTCCTGATTCAAATATACCGGAAAGCTAATAAATTGAAACATTTATTCCGGTTTAAAAATGAACAAAAATTTAAATCGGTCAGAAATAAAATTATCTATGTACCACGGGAATTATAAGAGTCTTAATTACCCTTATAATTCCCTTGATACATAAATAACTATTAGTAATAAATAACCAACCAGCAAATTTGACGGTGACATAAGTGACATTGGCAGGCAAATTTAATTAAAAAAAAATAAATATTTTGTTTGGCCACTATAAGTACGTGGCCACTATAAGTACGCTCCCTAGCGGCCAATCTAGATACTTGGTAATAATTTCCAGCAATTTCGTTTCGTCACTTTTGTAGTAAATATTTTTCTTCCGCAAGGCGTACGGTATACGGTCTCCAACTCCAAGATACAGCCTTTTTAGTTGTAAACCCGGTACAATGGTAGATTTATGGTACTATTCTGTAATAGTGCTTTATCACAAATATGGTGCTCAGAATGAATTTAAATGCGACAGGTACGTCAACTTGTCAGCGACTGTGAAGATGCTTGTTAAAAAGTAAAAGAATATTTGTCGAAAGTGTCAAATATTATATACAATATCGCTTCACCTAATAAAATAATTGGAAACGAGTTTTAGTCCTTCTCTATAAAATGGATGAGTTAATTTTTTATACCATTTAGGGATTCACAATTTTTATATGTATATACACGCCAGATGGGGTAAGCACAAGCCCAAATAATAGATTTGCAGCATCGCCCATAACAAGAAACTTTCTTCTATTAATTTGCAATTCAAATTCATTCTCATAGTTATTTAGATGATATATTTGAAACAAAAATATGGTAATAAAATAATTTTAGGGAACTAGAAATCATGTTGGGTAGATTTGAATTAGATAATTAGAGTGTAGCAATAATGTGTATGTTATCAAGGAGATCGGATAATAATTTCATGAATATAAGAAATATTTTTTATTAATCAAAAAATTTAAATAATTTTATTTGATGTATCGCGGATGTACAATTCAAAAGGAACGCATGCTGTAGATATCTTGAGAACCGTTGCATGACAGTACTGGTTGTGAAAAAAAAAATGTAATACAAAGATGGCCAAGAGAAATGACTAGAACAGTAAGTAAGGGAACAGTTGTTATTATTATGGCTTTGTGGATTACACAATGGTATAATATTTATAACTTTTTGCCTATAAATGCCGTATTTAAATGCCAGTTAGGTCCTATGGAGTTCATTTTTATATTATATTTTTCATATCTCCGTTCCGGTTTAAAAAACGATATTGACTTGCAGTTTTCACATTCGCCTTCCCGGTGGAATATCGACCAAAGTGCAAATTCTGAAGTTTTCAGAAAATAACGTTTTAATATTTTTTTTATGCAACCATGTTAAATAAAACCATATAAAAAATAACAATTTTTTTATAATTAAACTATTATATTGAAAATAATACTTACATCTTAGGCTATTGAACCTATTCCACAATTTTTGGAAAACCTATATTTTTTCCCCCTTTTTTTGACCTTCCCTTCCAGTGACGTCGTTGTTCCACTCAAATCTATTTTTAAGTAATAATTGTGACAACTTTCTTTCTCCAAATTTGAGTAAAACATTATTGCTTTACAGTATTTTAGAAAAAACGATGCAGTTTTAAGAAAATAAAGTTTTCACACAAAACAAAGGACAATTAGGTAATTGCGAAAGACAAATATTTCGGAGCAACAATGACGCAACAGACATTTACGACGTCGTTTTACTAGATTTTGTTAAAAGTACAAACGATATCAAATCAACAAAGACCTACCTATCAATTCCGTCGTTTTTCCGCCGGCGCCAATTAGAAAAACGCGGGAATGGAACAACGACGCAAGCGGTTTCATGCGGCCCCTTTTTGTACTACAATTATGACATTGTTTGACCGATGAGATTGGTACTTTTTGATACTTATTACGAAATAACTAAAAAAATTGAAAATTTGCACTTAGGTCGATGTTCCACCGGGAAAGCGATATATTCTTCTTATTTATCTTCTTTTTACCTAAGTTAAAAATACATATTATTATTGTAATATTTAAAATTTTTTTTTTTTTTTTGATTCTACTAAATAGCTCACTCTGGCTGTCGCGGGGGATTCAGAACAACTTAGTTTTTTACTAACTTGATCAAACAAAAAAAAACCCTATTTAGCCAGTTCAAATTAGTCATATTCTGATGAGCCTAACCAAAGTTGTGAATATTCTTCATAGCCTCATTTATCCCCTCCCACCTCCCTTGAACAAAAAGAATGATCAACTACATGAAGGGTTAAATTGACAACATCGTCATAAATTATTGGTCAAGTGTGGCAGCTGATATTTGATCTCCAAAAGTACGTTTCCATTTCACACTTACAATGTCCAAGACAAATATTTAATGATAAATTTTCTGGTTTTATCAATGTATACGAAAACTTGTTTTCATATCAGGATTTGAGTGAATATAATGTAATTTCTATAACACCCTGTATAAATGCAACTATGGCATATTTTTTTCAATTGTATTTCACATAATGTAACGCATAATTAGGTAGTATTAATTGTCCCAATATTATAATTTTCAAGTACTTTCAAGGCTTCTTCTCCAAGATCAGAGAAATAATTAAAAATTAAAATAAACGTAACTAGATCAAATAACAAAGATCCCATGGCACTTTTCTTTAATGGTATTTAAATATAAATATACAATTAATTTTAATTACTCCTAACCCATATTTTATCTTTATCGGCGTCACAGCAAAACCATCATTGTACAACTTCTTATATTTTAAACAATGTGAAATTTTCAGGAATTTAGTGACTACTAATTACCATAAGTTAAAGACCAATTCTAAAGCGTATAATAGAATTTAACAATATTAGCAGTTGTAAAAAATAGCGTTTTGGAAATAAGTATAGAAAGGATTGGTTACTATTCATTGAGTGTTTTAATTTCGTTTTCTCCTATGTTTCTTTGATGTGTATTTTTTAATTAAACAAAACAATACACATCAAGTCTTTGTTATAAAGAATTTGCTGCATTTCGCTTATAATTTTATTCATGAACTTTTACAGATCTAAAATTATAATTAATGTACTTTTTATACACTCTTTTTCTGTTTCCAATGATATTTGACATTATTGTTTTAATTAAATACAGGGTGATAAAATTCGTGAGCTTACATGTATGTAAATATTGTAATTATTTCAAATACCTTAGGAGATATTCGCAGAAAACCGAAAAATTTAATTTCGAAATTTAGGTTTTTACGCCTTAATATTTGGCTTGGAGAGAAAACACTTCTTAGTTGCAAAGTATGACGTTTCATTCTTTAGTTCTATATGAGTCTGTACATTGAGAAAAAAAGCCTTCCATTCCTAATAAGAAGTCACATATCTACTCTTTATACAACTGTTTAATATTATATGTGAAAGCAACGCGCTTTCCTACTGTAAGACAACGAAAATTGCTAGACCGTTGTGTAGTGATAATATCACGGTAATTAAGACAATAGGAAATAGGAGGAAATGCTACCATAGAATCGTTTATAGTCATTATTGCTCTGAATACTCACAGTATTTAGCAAGTTCTATTGGGGGGTGTAATCTGGTTTTATACAGGGTACGCCAAACTCGATGGCCCCTTAGAAGTATCTAGATAATGAAACAAGTTAGGAATTTGAAATTTAGGATTTGTCCATAGGAGGTCATGATCTCCAATTTGAAAATAGTTTTAACATTGCGGCGTTGCCAGATCTACTCTTACTACATACCAACTTTGTTATTTCAAATGTAATGCCCTATATATTTTCACATTTTTGGATATCGCTGGACATTTTAAAACTTTTCTGTATAACCGATAGTATACCTATCTAGAGCCGTTTGACAAATAAAAATTATTTATTAAGAAATTTAGCAACACGCATCCCTCAATAAAAAAATAAGATTTTTCGCAACGGATAAAGACAACCGACTGAGATTTTGGCTGTTGTTCGTTAATAGGTTGTTTTGTCATAATATGTCAGGCAAATTAAATTATCTCATACAGGGTGTCTACAACATCATATTCATTTCGTGCAACATAAAAATTGTAGTTATGCAGTAATTTTAAATGGAACACCCTATATTTTAGAGTGGTAACTAAAAGATTCATTAATTCTCTATCTAAAAGTATTATGTGATGTCATACCTAATTTTAGCCGTTTTGGATTTATAAGCAAAAAAACAAAATAATGTAATTAATGTAAATATAATTTCTTATTAGCAGAAGAAGTAGGCTATGACTTTAATCAAAAACGTTTGTCAAAATGTCATTGTCTATTTGGCAAGTAAACGCTGTACTTACGTTCGTAATCTATTATCTGAATATGGCGAATTCTTATACAAACGAGGAAATTTTAAAACTGTTCTACATTCATGGCGAGTGCAACAGAATTATTAATAGAACATGCAGAACATTTAACGAACACTATATCCACACTTAGTCCCAATGAACAAAAAGAAATTCAATAGGATAGAAAATAACTTTAAGAACAATGGTCAAATAAAGCAGGAAAGAACCCAAATTAAACCTGTAACAGGTAACGAAGACAATGAAATAAATGTTCTTGCATATTTTGTTGCATTTCCTCATGCATACCTGTTACAGGTTTAATTTGGGTTCTTTCCTGCTTTATTTGACCATTGTTCTTAAAGTTATTTTCTATCCTATTGAATTTCTTTTTGTTCATTGGGACTAAGTGTGGATAGTGTTCGTTAAATGTTCTGCATGTTCTATTAATAATTCTGTTGCACTCGCCATGAATGTAGAACAGTTTTAAAATTTCCTCGTTTGTATAAGAATTCGCCATATTCAGATAATAGATTACGAACGTAAGTACAGCGTTTACTTGCCAAATAGACAGTGACATTTTGACAAACGTTTTTGATTGAAGTCATAGCCTACTTCTTCTGCTAATAAGAAATTATATTTACATTAATTACATTATTTTGGTTTTTTGCTTATAAGTCCAAAACGGCTAAAATTAGGTATGACATCACATGATACTTTTAGATAGAGAATTAATGGATCTTTTAGTTACCACTCTAAAATATAGGGTGTTCCATTTAAAATTACTGCATAACTACAATTTTTATGTTGCACGAAATGAACATGATGTTGTAGACACCCTGTATGAGATAATTTAATTTGCCTGACATATTATGACAAAACAACCTATTAAGGAACAACAGCCAAAATCTCAGTCGGTTGCCTTTGTCCGTTGCGAAAAATCTTATTTTTTTATTGAGGGATGCGTGTTGCTAAATTTCTTAATAAATAATTTTTATTTGTCAAACGGCTCTAGATAGGTATACTATCGGTTATACAGAAAAGTTTTAGAATGTCCAGCGGTATCCAAAAATGTAAAAATATACAGGGCATTACATTTGAAATAACAAAGTTGGTATGTAGTAAGAGTAGATCTGGCAACGCCGCAATGTTAAAACTATTTTCAAATTGGAGATCATGACCTCCTATGGACAAATCCTAAATTTCAAATTCCTAACTTGTTTCATTGTCTAGATACTTCTAAGGGGCCATCGAGTTTGGCGTACCCTGTATACTGTATCAGTTTGGACGGGCAGTTTTAATAGGGAACTTTCCAATTTTTTTTTTTTTCAATAATATGATTTAGTTAGGCCTAAAAAAAATATTACCCAATTATTACTCCTTGAAAATTAGTAATAACAAGTAAAAATTCTTTAAAGTTTCGCGCGTGTCAAAAGCATTTCAAACGAACTTTTAAGCGCGTCAAGCCCGATGACGTCAGGAAGTATGACTTTTCCGTCATCCGTCATCCTGACCGGTGGCCGAGCTACCGAGTTTGCATTTAGATTGCCGTGTGTTATTGTTATTTTATTGTTGTTTTAAGGTGGAATTCTCAACGTCGTTCAATTTATTGCCAACCTATAACCTATTTCGTGGATGTCACACACGAATTATACTTCTTGACGTCACGACCCGTTTTTACCCGCTTGGGATAATTTCAATTTTGGGGCATTTTTAAATCTTGCTATCGGTGTTTTGGGACGAAATATGTTGTTTTTTTTTGCTGCCATATGTTTTATGACAACATATACTTATGATTTATAGAATATTTTCCCCATTTAAAATTTTTGTCAAGTTCCCCATTAAACTTGACATTATTCATAATAATATTTGCTTGCTACGGTTAACGAAGCATATTTTACCACTAAAAATCAGTAGGTACTGTGGTTCTCAAAAATTTAAATAGCTTCTAGTATGATATTGTTCTTGTTGTTTAACATTGCATATGATTATCTATTATGCAACATGGTTTACTAAGATAAAGTCGCCACAGTGGTTCTTTTCCCGTGCGTAATCACTTTTACGTCATCAAAATCGTATGAATCAAATCAAAATTACGAGGCGAAAAAGTCAAAACTAAGTTAAGTTCATAAAATGGACGTGCCTGCCTACCGTTTGACGTAACTACATAATATCCCGAAAAATTATTATTTATTTTGCCCGGCATTCTCTATTATCTAAAAGAAATTGACAAACAAATGTTAATACATTTAATACTATTTTTAAAGCCTAAAATCTAGAAAAGTTTGGTGTTTTATTGACTATTAAAATCGCAAAAGTCAAATTTTTAACATCCTTTCATTTAAGGGAATTTAGCCACTGCCGTCAACTTTTCAAGAAACTTTCACGGTTAGAATATTTAAAATAAATAAATTAGGTATTATAAAAATCCATAAATACTTACCGCCAAAACAGATGGTGGGTATAATTAGCTCTAAAAAGAACTATTTTTAGAAAAAGGAACAGTCTTAAGGCACACAGATTTACAAAATACGAATTAGATTGACAGATCAAAATAAGGTTGACAATGACGTTCTAAAATACAACGGTTGTCAACTAAAAAAATAAAAAAAGTAATTAATTGACGTTTATAGTTTTATTCTTGTCTAGCACGTTATATTATTGCGGAATCTTGGAGACGTTCTTTTATGCTTTTATTCAAACTTGTTACTGTAATAAATAAGGATGCAGAGTTATTAACCACGTTGAGTCCTGATCGTTGATTGATGACGCACGGGCAAAGATCCACTGTGGCAACTTTAGGTAAATTCGTCCATATATTGTTAAGTCCAATATTAATGATGGGGACGCTGCTCTGCTTTCTTAATTGTACAGAGAGCGCTGTACTGGGAACAAAATGCGTCGCATTGAGAAGATACAATTTAATTCTTAACAAAATTGCTGTATTAAAAGTAGTTCATTATTCAACAAGACTGTGCTGCTAATGGAACTGATTACTATCAATAAAAACACAGTTCTAGCAAATCTGGAATTGATATAACACTAAAGCGGGTTTGATACACCAACAATTTATTTAATATGGGTTAATAAAAAATAAGTTATCAAGACAAACTTAGTCGTAGCAAACCTGTTGTATTAGATCATTTTTCTCAGTGTATAACATTAATATTCCTGGGTACATATACTATACATTGCGAAATGGACTTGTTCTGCACAAAATATCTACTTATGAATCATAATATTTTATTATGTATATAAAACTTTCTTTATTTTCTTTTGCAGAAAAAAAAATACTTTTTCAGACACATTTGGTAACACATATCCATATTTACCTAACCTAACCACTTTATAAGATGATTTAATCTTACTCCTACCTGTGCTGCGTCTAGATGTTCTTTATGAAGCTGTAAATATTGTCAACACGTAGAGATTAAATCTAAGATAAATTTTTTGAACCCATAACTAAACGATGTTTGAAGTCGTTCAATAACGGTGTGGGTTTCGGGTTTGGCAATTTATATCAGAAGTAGTTTTAGTATTGAAAATACTACTGGGTGCGTATATACGGGTATATTTCATGAAAAATGAACGCGACATGCAACACGCACATAAAAAACACGGCGGTGAAGTCTAAACAAACATCCGAGCAGCACAGGATCGATGATATCATCTGCTAAGTGTTAATATTGTTTTGTTTTGTTTTGGGTTTCGGCATTTATTAGTATTGAAAATACTACTGGGTGCGTATATACGGGTATATTTCATGAAAAATTAACGCGACATGCAACATGCACATAAATAACACGGCGGTGAAGTCTAAACAAACATCCGAGCAGTACAGGATCGATGACATCATCTGCTGTTAATATTGTTTTGTTTTGGGTTTCGGCATTTATTATATTTGTTGATATTAAGATATGGCCGGGAGAGAGAACAGTTATAGTAGTTAGTATTGAATCGGCCAGTACCTACTTTCATGTTTATTACGGGATCTCCCAAAAGCCACAGCTGCACACAAGCGTCGGCTTTATCAGGATGTTTATTTAAACCAAATATTATTACTATTTAAATATTATACTGTGTGTTTAAATTTTAAATATACCTTTATTTGGACATAATAAAAAGTAGATTATCTTTATTATTGTTCTATATTCTTACATTATAGTTATTAATGATACTAGTTCGATGAACACTATAATGAAACGTGTGCGAAATAAAAAAAATATATTTATTTTAGACTTTTAATAAGTATTAATGAGACTGCAGATACATACACTTCGCCCGTCTCACTTTGTTGTTACAAAATATAATAGTTAATCTTATTTACGGGCTACAATGGTTGCAGATCGCCTTAATGGTCTGGCTTTCCTATATGCCCACCGTGATATAAACGTAGATGTAAACAAAATCATAAATATTTTCTCTTCCAAGAACAGGAAACTTGATTTTGTAATTTAGTACAAAGTAAGTAGGTACTTCAGATATTTTTTTTGTTCTTATTGTTTATTTTTCGTTTTCATTTTTGTTTTTGATCTTATTATTACATAATATAATTTATTATAATAATTATTATACTTAGATACAATTATGACTTAATACGACCGACCTTTCAAATTTCGAATTTCTTGTAAATTAAAAGAGTGTTTTAAAGTCTGGCATATTGCCGCAGATTAAGCTTTACGGTTATTTTACCCAAAAAAGGGCGTGGCACCCAAAAATTTTTCGCGCAAAAGAGCGCCTTTGCCGCAGTTCCCTTCCGCACCCCCCCTAGAACAAATCCTAAATCCGCCACTGGAACAAACCCTCCCCGAAATTATTTTCTGGCTACGGCCTTGGCGGTAACATTCCGACAAATCTCTACGGTACTTGACCAAAACAATAATTATATCAATAGTTATAAAATAAATCTGTCTAGAATCTAGATAACCCACTGCGTAACAGCCACGCCAGGACACACCGACACCGACCAAAATGCACGAGAACCAATCAGAACCATTTAATATTGAACACGGGTGAAAGGTACTGGTCGATGGTGATTTAATATCTCGCTACTTGCAGCGGCGACCAAGTCACCGTTCACCAAATACCTTATGCTTAGCGGCATTCACTTGCACAAGGACATGTGACTTTAGGTACCGAAATAGTTTTAGAGCGGTGTGGCACCGAGATCAATTAATTATTTAACTAATAAGGTTACTGTATCGAATAAATTAAATTTTTTTGTAAAACCATGAAATGAATATTTTTTTAAAAAATCGTCTCTAAATACTAGTACGACGAATAGTAGGTATCAGGGCCGTAGCTAGGCGTTGACCAGGGTAGGGGGAGGGGGTTTTCAGGGGCTCATTCAAAGAGACATTTTGGAGAAGGGGGTGGTTCATGTCGTAGAAAAGTGGGGGTTTGTTCGGGTTGCCACTAAACCGTGTACAAGTATTTTCTGGACACCATATATACAGCGTGATCAGTTAAGGGTACGGAGCGGCCATATCTCGGAAACTTCTAAGTGTAGAAACTTGGGATAAAAAATATATGATTAAAGCGGTCATAAGAAAATTTGGGAAATTATTTTTAAGTTCCTCATTTCGCCGCAAGGGGGCACAATTGAAAATTAATTTTTAAAATTCTAAATTTCTCCGAAAATCCCTATATTATGGTATACCTCTCATTACATCATTAGAAAGAGTAGATAATTCTGCATTATTTTGGTTCAAGGCTCATTGGCGTATCGACCTTGATAAGAGTGGGGGAAGCTATTGAATGTGTAAACATTAAAATCGCTGTAACTTCTAAACGACTTATCCGATTTTACTATATTTAAGATTGTTTGGAAGGGAAAGGTAAGTATTTTTAATCGCCGTATCTAACAGTACACAATAGTTTTTAATAAAATTGCTATAGGGCGCAATTTGTAATAATAACAGTTTTTTCAATTTTATCCCGAAAATTTAAATCATACGGTATAACTATGACATCATAATCGAAAAGTAGATGAAATTTGCAAGAAAATATGTGAGGACCGCAGTTCGATATCTTTGTTCGTTTCAGAGTTATTGCCAAAACAATAATTTTTAATACAAATTGCGCCCTCTAGCAATTTTATTAGAAACTATCTTGTACCATTGGATACGACAATTGAAGGTACTTACCTTTCTCCTCCAATCAAGCTTAAATTTAGTAAAATCGGTTAAGTCGTTTAGAAGTTACAGCGATTTTAATGTTTACACTTTCACTTGATAAGAGTGGGAGAAGCTATTGAAAGTGTAAACATTAAAATCGCTGTAACTTCTAAACGACTTATCCGATTTTACTGAATTTAAGCTTTTTAGGAAGAGAAAGGTAAGTACCTGCAATTGCCGTATACAACGGTACACGATAGTTTCTAATAAAATTGCTAGAGGGCGCAATTTGTATTAAAAATTATTGTTTTGGCAATAACTCTGAAACGAACAAAGATATCGAACTGCGGTCTTCACATTTTTTCTTGCAAATTTAAACTACTTTTCGATTATGATGTCATAGTTATACCGTATGATTTGAATTTTCGGGATAAAATCGAAAAAACTGTTAATATTACAAATTGCGCAATCTAGCAATTTTATTAGAAATTATCATGTACCGTTGTATGCGGCAATTGAAGGCACTTACCTTTCTCTTCCTAACAAGCTTAAATTCAGTAAAATCGGATAAGTCGTTTAGAAGTTACAGCGATTTTAATTTTTACACTTTCAATAGCTTCCCCCACTCTTATCAAGGTCGATACGCCAATGAGCCTTAAACCAAAACTATGTGGAATTGTCTAAGCTTTCTAATGATGTAATCAGAGTCATACCTTAATATGGGAAGTTTCGGAGAAATTTAGAAATAAAAAAATTATTTTCGATTGTGCCCTCTTGCGGCGAAATGAGGAACTTAAAAATAATTTCCCGAATTTTCTCATGCGGTTTAATCATAATTTTTTTTATCTCAAGTTTCTACGCTTAGTAGTTTCCGAGATATGGCCGCTCCGTACCCTTAACTGATCACGCTGTGTATAGTAATTACTGAGAAAATATTTTTTCGACCATAAATACATACAGTGCGATATTTAACAAATAAGGTTGTTGCTAGAAACGAGTGGTCATTGGTACAGGCAACGAAAAATAAAGAGATAATAACCATGAGAATTTAAAAATTCCAATGAATTTTGAAACGCGATTAATAAAAAGCTTTTTTATACAGCAGTAATAAGAACTAACATTTATATACAGCTACGCATCGTAGCTGTATATTAATTTTCTGGAATTTATTAAGTGGGCACATCTGTTTACTGCTCCTATCATTGGCACAATCTTTTTAATGACTTTTTAAATACGAGATTTTTAACTTAATTTATCTGATAAGACCAGTCCTAGATATTTGTATTCAGTAACTTTTTTTAACATTTCATTATTTATTTTCACATTTATATCACAGTCAGGTTTATTTTTTTGCTTAATAGTTATGTAGGTACACAGTTTTTTTAATGTTTATAGTTAACTTATTTTGGCCCAGCCATTGATAGTATAAGTTTAGGTCTGTGTTTATTTGGTGTTGGAGTTCCTGATGTATACTTGTTCCCTGTAAACATGAAGTAGCGTGATTTCAGCCCCGAGAAATTTCATACTGTGTACGTATAGCAAATATTGCAAACAGCCAAGTAGGTACATATCCTTGGGCTATGCCTATGTCAAACTGTGTCATTTCGCTCCTACATCCATTTACAGTTGTATAGTGTATTCTGTTTTTTGAGTATATCCGGAGTAATTTATGACTTTGGTCTTTTATTCCCATTTCGTGAAGTTTATTCAGTAGGATGTCAATATCAACTGTATCAAACGCCTTTTTTAGGTCTACGAAGACCGCTACAACGTATTTGTTCTTATCCAGTTCCAGTTCATTTGAGATGTGTTCTAGTAAGTCGACAGTCGCTCCTAACGTGCTGCTGTGTTTTTGAAAACCATATTGGTAGGGGTCAAAATTAAAGTTTGCTTCAATGAAGGCTATCATTCTGGTCTTTATGATTTTTTCCCAATATTAATTCATATTAAATAAATTGCTAGTGTTTCAAACCAGCTTTTAGTGTTATATCAATTCCAGATTTGCTAGAACAGTGTGTTTATTATTGGTTTTATTGTTTAGTATAATGCAGCATTAAAAATTTAATAACAACAGGATAATCAAGGACAGTAAAAAATGTACGATCGCTTTTGTTCAATTTAATATTATGAAAACCCTTTACGTAAAATTCCTGAATAAGATAATTATAAGTGGTCAAGACATATCAGTTTAAACAACACGACATACCATGTTTAAACAATACAAAACAATGTGTCATTTTAATTAAGTACATGTTCGAACGTATTTTTTTTTATCAATACACACATATTAGATCAAAAATAATTATGTGTGTTGTTAAATTTGACCTTACAATTCAATAAACCAAACCAACACATCCGCACATTTACTGAAATGTTTTTAAAATATATTTAACTATAGGTTCCTTACGCATTTTTTTAAAGCGTTTTACCCTTGAGACGCTTTAGTTCACGAATTTGATCTAATTCGGTCAAAGAATCAAATATAGGTACCTATTTGGTTTTCATGACTGTGCTGTGTGTAAATCGTGCATTTCGATCCATTCCAACTAATATGATGCAAAATAATTACATTTATGAAATAGAACATTTTTTATATTCACAATATACAACATATTATTTCTTTAAAAAAAATACCTTGTTCTTCCATTATCAGGGACGGAGATATGGGGGGGGGGGGCGACGCCCCCCCCCCCCCAAAGTTACCTTAAACATCAAAAGTTGGAAAAATCTGGTACACAAAAATGTGTGCAGCTTATTTAACTTCCATTAGTTGCCCGGACTAACATGGGATCGTCTCGTATAAAATTCCAAAATTACCGGACTTCTAATATATTAGCAGTCTTTGAGGAGGACGAACTCCTGACTGCGGCGCAGCCAATGACCTGTACTAGATCATTGGGCGCAGCTATCGCCTATCGCTTTGCTTGCGTCTCACACTACACAAATTAAGTTAAGACCGACTGGGCCCATTCCTCCCGACTCACCCTGTATAGATAGACACATTTGGCATTTTCAGTCATTTAAAGACTGTCGTTTATCGTACACAACCTAAGTCTTTGGAGGATCTTAAAAGCAGTATTTTAGATGCTGTGCATGTTTTCTCCTGAACATTTTCAAAACGTGCTTTCCCAATTTTCCGAGAGAATTGGACACTGTCATGTAGGTGGCTGAAGGACGACATTTTGAACATTTAATTAAATAACTTTTATTTTATATTATTGTTTATTTAAAAATTATTACCAATTTTGTTTAAATAAAATGTACTATTCATTTGCCCGTATTTCCGAAACAGTTGAATTTAGTCATATGAATGATAATCATACGAAAAATATTTTAAATTTATTGAGGATTTAGAATATCTGATAATATACAGGGTGTTCCATTAAAAAAAAATAATGTCAACACTTGACAGTTGGTGACATTATTGACATATGGTATAATAGTTAAATAGTAAAATTTTAGTCCTATGGATTGCCCAAAACCCGGATCCGATATCACTTTTAGTTCGCCTGTAATTAAGCCGTTCCGGAACATTTGCCTAACAAACCCTGTATATGTTTTTTATACAGTTTATTTGATAATTATGCGTAGGTCTGAAATAAATACTTTTTGAATTGTGTTATTTTTTTTATATTTTATAAAGTTGGGAAATTTAGGAATTTCCCCCCTCCCAAAACAGAGGCCTTCGCTACGTCCCTGTCCATTGTCTTTATTTCGTACAACGTTTCGGTAAGATAGTATCTTTAACCGTTTTCAAGTGTAACCTAAATCATAATTCTGAAGCTACTGTCTTAAATATTGTCCATGTGCAACGAAAATCGATGACTCCGCCTACGTACTTTATGGAGTGTGAAGTTTGAGCCGCTGCTTGTTTTGAACAAGGCTTCCAGATATTAGCGATATCTATACTTGGTTTGCTAAATATAGAGACGGATTTTTTGATTTATAAAGCCTTTAGGAAAGATGAATAAAACATTAAAATTACTTTATGATATGCCAAGGATAAGAGTGCCGAGGAAGTAGGCGTTTTGCATTTTTGTATCTCGACCAACTTCTCCCAACACCCAAAACCATCTTAAATATTTTAACACGATAACACGAGGTTTGTGCGCATGCACGAAGGTGTCCAGAGGGAACGCAGCTGACCGGCGAGGCATGCGCTCGGACGTATTTTTTCATCCATAAAACGTAACTTTTGTTTGCGCAAGAGATAAGCTGTACGTATCTAAAGGTAAATTGTCTATGGCACAACCCAAACAAAGTTCTAAATAATACTGAATATTGTCTAAATTTCTGTCGGGGTGATTTCGTCAAACGTGGGCAGCGTTGGTCACGTCGGCAACACTAATTGATCTGTTGTCTTTATTGCGGGCATCTTAACACATTATTCATTCTCTCATACGCACATAAAATGCCCCTCTAAGTTCGAGTTGCGGTATTATGACATATGATATGAATTGTTATATTTTAAAAAATACAGATTGGATCCTTGCATCGGATGATAATAAATATTACACACCTTTATTCGCTTGGTTAAATCTGGTGTTAATTTTAAGACATAGGCACATACCAAATATATCTATTTTTCGTGATAATCGATTACGATTGTTGAAAATTAATATTTAGTTTTGGATAACTATATCCAAAATTAGGTTCGACATTGAATGTAACAAAAAGCTAATTAAATGGTTAGGTGTGGGTGGGGTCACTTGGGTTATCCGGCTCATACGTAACCTTCAAAACAGTAGTTAATCATAGGTAAATGTTGAAGGGGTTCGGCAAACTTGAGATAATACCATCCTACAGATTTCGGTTTTGGTATATTCTAGAGTCATTGACGTGTCTTTCCCACAGGTTAAAGTGTCCAGCTGAAATTTAGGTAAAATATTAACATGTATTAAGACTAAGCTTTGCGGACATGCACACTAGAAAATAAGGTATACCTAGAATATAGGATTTGACTATTAAAAGCCCCATGGTATTTTATAATTCTTTCATTCAGTTAAAAATTAATGAAGATTAGGGGCAGGGTATTAAGCTTCATTAAAGCCTTTTATTAAAATTATTGATGAGTGATAAGAAAACAAGAATTTCATGAACCAAGAAGTGTTTTAAATTTCAGCTACAAAAACAAGATTTTAACATTGGATAAAAATGCATTGTACATACCTATGCTTTTTGTGGCATACCTATGTTTATTATATAACATTTTTTTAATTAACAAAGTTTCTAGTTTAAATTACTTTCGAGTAGCGGAGTATGGCGTTTGATGAATGCCGATAAACGAGAGATGAGAGAATAAGCATTAAAAAAATAACTTTATTATTTTAAACCGACACTTACAGACTTTGTGATTTTTTGATGGTCTGTGCTGCGTTAAGTATTTAAGTATTAAAGGGTACCAAGCCAAGAGGGGGGGGGGCTTCGCTCCCCTTTGCCCCCTCCTGTGGCCACGCCACTAAATAAGACCACAATATGTGCGCGTACATCCACACAATTATTAAAAGGGTTAATAATTTCTTAAACTTTAATTCTACTTAACAATGTCCGGAACGAAGATTTTGAATTACTATTATTATTACACATAAACAAGGATGTCTCCATGACATAGAAAAAAACTTTTATAATCTTCTATACTTAAATACTCTTCCTTCCTAAAATTAAGTTGCTAATTCACTATTATGTGACTTTTCAGCTTCTCCTCAATTTATAATTAAAAAACTTTACGACTTCAACTATTCCTATTTCAAATATTCTTCTCTCCTCACACTTACGTCCAAAATGTGACTTCTCAGTTACTCCTCATCTGATTATAAACGTTTTACAACATTTACCACTCCAATTTTAAATTCTCTTTTCTCCTTACACTTATGGTGCGATGTCACTAATTTGACACTTGGCTTACTGCTATGTTAGCCTTATAACTTAGTTTTTCAAATTCTCCACGAATGACCTCTTGATAGGTATATCATTATACGGTGGACGTTTTTCCAATTACTTTATTTGTCCTTTCCATCATCTTTCAGCTCCGTTTGGACTGTTTGCACCAGTTGTATTTCTTATATTCCTTATTCTGTTCTCCTGATAATGAATGTATATATATATTCGAAACATTTACCTTTATTAAAACTTAAAACTTATCTTAATATACCAATGGAGGAATACTTAAAGTGTCTTATTTCTTTCCCTTTTAAACATACACTTCGCTTAAAGTATGGGCTATTTCTTCAATCTTAAACCTACTTAGTATTTGATTATTTAGGTTAGAATTTTGTTTTTAAAAATTCCATAATTCTAATATACTTGTAGGAAATTTGAGTTGGTTATTGATGTGAATGTTTTTGAAAAACAAGAACTAAAAATTATTTTGATGTATTGCTTTTCATGGGAACCTTCTTTTGGACGAACAGCTGACTATTTATAGTATTAGCAGAACTTTGACTCGTATTTGAGCCTATTGTTGCCAGGCCATTTAAATCGATCCACCTTTCTTTAACTTGTTGTGGTAAACATTTTGTTTTTTCGACAGTATAAGATGACTGTCCAGTTTGGCTAGAAGTACGGCCCCTAGTGATACCAGCATCCCCCCCCCTCCCTCTCTCGTCGGGCAGTGGACTTTAAAATTTTCTATGAAATAAAAAAAAGTAATAATGGTAACCACTCGAATTCTATCTTTGTTTATTAAGCTCACCGCTCACTTTGTTCATTGAAGCATGTGCATTGGCAATTAATTTGAAGATCTCTAAGTACTTGTAGTGCCTCATTTACCACGGCTTCTTACGTTGATAACAAGTAACTGTTGACTTTAATGCTAATTCTATTGGCATTTTCTATTTTACCTAATAAATTTTCAATTAGCTTTATATCAACACAATAATTATTAAACAGTAAATTATATTCCAATTATTGTTAAAACATTTATAACCTTTATGCAAGCTTCAACTTTGTATTTATGAGGTAAACAAATATTTTTTAACGGGGCCAATTATCTTTCCTTGGGCCATATTTTAGTCAAAAGAAAAGTTAACTTTTGTATTGTAGAAATTCACAAAACCTTAGAAGTATAGTATTTGCAGAATTATACCGTTGACTCTTACAGCCAAAAATAAACTACCTGATTAAACCCTATTGTATACGCCCCAACCTCTTCAAAGGGGGTTAAGTGGGATCAGGGTCGGCTTGAAAATGTACCTACACCACATGATTTATTTTTATAATTTAAAATAAATACATAGGTATTTTTAGTTTTAGGTAGGTACCTATAATAAATGTAAAATAATGATAACAATTAATGATAATTGAAAATAATATAATTTAAAAGTATTACTATTAGGATAACAAGTACAATAAAAATTAATTAAATTCTAAAAAACTATTGATAATTTTTTCAAAATTTAACTCTGTATCACTATCCCTATCTTCATCTAAGCCTAAACTTATAATTAAGGGTTGAACATTTGTAATCATACAATTGTAACAATTTTCCACCTTAAGTACATGCTGTACACAGTTTTTCCAGCTGTCTGCAGAAATTTGTCTTACTTCGTTTTTAATTAATTTTACTACAGATGCATTTAATGTAGGAGAAATATTATTTCTCCTAATATTGGATTTTAATTGGTGCCATATTAGCTCAATAGGATTGAATATACAATAGTATGAAGGCAGACGCAACACTGTAGGTCCATTTTCTGCTGCAAGTTTGTCACACTCGTATTCCTTATTTATTTTAAAAGCTTTTAATACTTCTAGCAGTTCTCGATTTTGTAAGTTTCTTCAAAATATAAATCATTTCCAATCATAAAATTTTGAATTTCTGCTTTTGTATTATTAGAATTGGTAATGATTTTTGCTTGCCGACTATGCTAACTAGCATTGTCCATTACAATGACGCTATTTTCAGGTATATTTTTAAGGAGTTTATGTTTAAAGCAATCTTCAAAAAGTTGTGCGTCGGTATCTTGATGGTAATCTAAAGAAGAATCTGCTATGTTTTTAGCTGAAAGCAACAGACAATTTGGAACAAACCCGTTCTCTGAACCAGCATTTAATATTGTGATTCTTTTGCCTTTATGTGATGGTACCTTGGTTTGACATTTTCTAGAAGAATCATCCCAACCTTTTCTTGGAGTGTCATGGGTATCGAACCGTGTTTCGTCAAGGTAAATAATTGGACGATTTTCTTCTCTAACTTGTTTAACAGCTGTTAAATATTTAAGTCTCCATTCCCGTAAACGTTGATATTCCATTAATGTTTGTCTTTTATTAATGCTTCGGTATTTAAAACCCATTTTACGCAATATTTTCCTAAGGCTTGAAAGGCAACAAGAGATATTTGTTTCGTCTTTAATCAGCCGCTCTTTGAGGGAAATCAAAGTGGGTACAATTTGTGCATCATACATTTGGTAAATCTTTCTTCTTAATAAATCCATGTCATTTTCGTCAATGCTTCTAAATGTGCCAGAATCACTCCGATGGAGTTTTTGTCAAAGTAGACGTCTCTGCTCCATCCATCGAATTAAAATTTCTACTCACCAAAGATTGATACAAGCCTGCGGCGCATTACGCCTGCCGCGGGCTTTTTCTTTCCCGAACACTTCACCTGTTTCACAACTCACGAGCCGTCACTGGTATAGGGGCGGCAAAAATTGAATAGCCTACTAGCGGCAAATTTGTAAATCCGCCACTGGGCATATCCAAACTTGGATCTAATGAATGCTATATATAGGACACGGAGCGTAGCAAGCAAATATTATTATGATTAATGTCAAATTTCATTACAACTGCCATTCGGAACTAAAACAGTATATAAAACCAAATTACACCCCGAATAGAACTTGATAAATACTGTAAGTATTCAGAGCAATAATGGACATAAACCATTCTATGGTAGCATCAACTCCTAATTCTTATTGGCTAAATCACCGTGATATTATCACTACACTACGGCCTAGCAATTTTCGTTGTCTTACAGTAGGAAAGCGAGTTGCTGCCACATATAGTATTAAACAGTTGTATGAAGAGTATGTGAATTCTTATAGACGGCTTTTTCTCATTGCAGGTACATGTAATGTAAACAGGCTCAAAATTTTTTAAATAAAAACCTCGACTATTATAGTATTCACATTGCTATCTACATCAAGATATTATACAAATCTGATACTACGGGGTTCTATCATTTTCGTCCGAGGCGTAATATAACAAAAAAATCAGTTCATTACTATCATCATTTTGAAATTTAAATTTATCTTTATTTTCGCTACAATCTAATAATATAATTAAACTTTTCTTTACTGGGCCTTTTCAGTTTCTTGGCTTGATCATCATATTCAGCATGTAATTCTTTGATAGTCGTGTGACCGACTATAATCGTATTCTTGTTGACATTGACTTTAGGTTTAAAACTATTTTTTTAGTAGTTAAAAATTTTAAAAACCGTGGGAAATATGTTTTTTTTTCTCTAGGCAGTAGGGTAAAAATCAAAATTTAATAAAAAAAACTCATTACAAAGAAATAAATAATCTACACATTAATAATACTTAGGTGTAGTTTTTTTTTACAAAAATGCGGATACAGATACCCATATTTGTAAACAGACTCAAAGTACCTATAACCTACAGTCCTACATATTGTAATTTTTTATTTGACCTCAGGTGTGGGTGGAGTATTCCGAGTAAGCGGTATGAAGTGCTTCATTAAACTCGGTAGACTTTAGCGTTTATTACTGATAATAATTGATCATTTATTTGAAAAGGCATTTTCTGTGCCCTTCTAACCGGGTTTGGCTTTATTTTTTAACCTTGAACATGGTATTTGTGAAAATGTACTACATATAGTGTACAAAAAAAGGTAATTTAAGAAAATTAGCAGAAAATTATGAAATGTCTAAAAGTGACAGAACGTGTACTTATATTAATAAAAATTGAGAAACTTTTGTGTAAGAAAAACTGAAGTTTCATTGCGTTTCTCTTTATCATTTTGTAATATTTTCCTTTTTAATTAGACATGTTTAAACAATGCATCCGTAAAAGCGTACAACTAACATCAATCTTTTCATAATACATGTGTTGAACCATTTTAGTTATTGACATGGTCTTAACTACATATTTTTAGTAGTCTTTGTCCATTTATTTTTTTCATATTGAAACCCCTTTAAGATAGTGGCTACACCTGTGATTGGCTGCTGCATGTTTAAATCGAAATTTCTTTAGCCGCAAAAATGCTGAATGGGTTCCATACTTATTAAAGATTTTTTGTTGTATTTTCACGAACATATGATATGATATGTGATAACACAAATATGTACTTCAAAAGTAGGCAAATAAAAAATGGGTTTCTTACAACAAAATCGTTACTCGGCCAGATATAAGATCATATGAAAGCAACAATAGTTGTTTGTTTTTACGTAAAAACTTTTTTACGTAAAAACGTTTTTACCAAAAAACTAAAAATGTTGTTTCTAACGAACCCTGCATAGTAATCGCAAATGTGGTATTATATCCAAACCTTGCTGTTAATATTCTGTGATCCAAACTTAAAATTCGTCAAAAAGTGCACTTAGCAGGTATTGTAGAATCAACGACGATTTGAAATTGTAGTTTCAACACAAGCCGAATTCATTTAATAAATCAAGGAATTGGAAAATAAGATCCGAAAAACTAAAAATGTTATTTGTGACGAACCCTGTATAGTAATCGCAAAAATATTCGAAATTTTAGTTTCAGCACAAGCAGACGTTTTTTATAAAGAATGACTTTTTCTTCTATACCTACTAATAAAAAAGTTTTTCCTCTTCCAAACTCTATCCGTGGACACAGTGTATAATATGTAGGGTTATAATTTATCCAAACTCAGTTTGAGGACATTCCAATCATTCCATACGGCGGTAAACAGTCTCAAAGAGACCGACCTCACAACCAGGGTTGTCAGATCTTTCTTCTTCAATTCTTTAAGTTTTTTTTTATTAAAGATGTTTCATTTATATCAGTATTCAATTGTTAGCCAGTAACTTTCTTTGAAAGCTAGTTTGCAAATATACTTTAAACCGAGGAGTTTTGAGTGTGACAGAAAAAAAAATAACAAGTTATAATAATACATTCTTTAGTCCTTAAGAAACAATATAACTGAAATCAATACAAAAAGTGTTTTCAGTATTTAAAAACAACTAATTAACAAACCCTTGTTTCTCGTATACTTATACATAATATATTAACAAACCAGAAAATTTGGTAGAACTGGCAACCGTTCACAATTTATGCACGTTGTCAGGGGTGATAAGCGCCAGCTACCTGCAGCTGGTATAGCAGAAGCGGTCCCCAGCCCGTTCAACGATCGATTCTGTCAAACAGAAATAGGCCAGTGACCGCGGATGGCGTGAAAGAGACGAAGATAAAATATACGTGATTTGGAACTTATGGGCCGGGGAATGGTCCAAGAATGGAGTTCTGGTAAAAAAATTAAAGCACTTTCTGAGCAGTGTCGTGCCGTGTCAGGTTTATTTTTCTGGTTTTAGTTTTGTGTATAGAATCTTTGAGTTACCTTATATTTATTATTTTAATATAATATTATTATATATACAGTGGGTTTATAAAGTGTAGTATGTACAAACTTATAAGTGGGTATACGCATTTTAATTATTTGTTTGGGATGCCTATGGTTAAGGAGTTTCATACTGTTTTATGTCATTAAATTGACCTAAGAAACACTATACCGTAATTTTGGTACTAGGTATTTAGATGTGATCAATCAGCATTTTTTTATTGTTTTAGGTACAGCGTTATTTGAAAATTTTGTTGCCCTTTTAGCATCTCAAAAATTTATAAATTCGGTCATCCGACGTATTTAATCGATTGTTTTTTGGCCAATAATATAATTAACGTTGATAAATAAATGATAAATTGAATATCTATTCACGGGTGGTTTCCTTCATGTAACTTTTATTTAATGAGATTCTTTACCTCTACGGTGATTTAACGTGGTAATGTTGGTAAAATAAAAAACATGTAAATTATTTTTAAACTCATTTCCTACATAATTTTAACTAGATATTATGCAAGATAAATAAGTAGCGAATTACAAATTACATATTTCACCGAAATATTTCACGTGTCATAGTTATTACCTGTTAAGTTGGCACAACTATTCAATTTAAATCTATTATGTCGTTACGACGAAAGTTCTACTTTTTTGGTTTTTACAAAAATATAATAAGTACCAATAGTTTAATTGGATATTAAATTTTTACCCGTAAAATTGGAAAAAGATAAAAAGTTCTTATTTTATTAGTGTAGGTATAGCACTAGACTTACAAAAAAAAAATTGCTTCAGTCTTTTGGAATAAACCAATATATCTTGAACTAATTAATCCAAGCCAAGAGCTTTAGACATTTAAAAGCAAAACGTGAGTGGAATGTACCCAATAGTGCAATGACGTGTCGTGGAGGAGGCTAAAGGAAAGGGTTGGGGAGGAGGGAGGAAGGAAATATAAGCAATTCATAACAAAATTTTTATTTTAAATTAACAAATATTATTTATTTTACTCAAGTTTCCCGCTAAATAAGGAAAGTGAATTACAACTTTTTTTGCTAAATATGTATATTAATCACAGGCTGACAATTTTTTTTTTGTTGTAACACAAAGCTAAATAGCATCTTGTGGTAGAATGGACGTATCCAAATACGAAAATGAGAAAAAAAAAGTTGTAACACGTAACGTTTTCTTGTTACATTTATAGTACCACATTTAATGTTACAATATTTAATATCTATTGAAAAAATAATTTAAGAATTTTCTAACTGTGTATATCGACTATATTTAAATTTTTACACCTACTAAACATACCTTACATCTAAGAAAAACACAAACATTACAAATATTAACTGAACACACTAATTAAATTTTATTTTTTCCTTTTATGAGGGGTCATATCTTATCTTTTCAAAAACCAACAGTAATCACCCATCATGGCTGGATCCCATCGTCCTTGATAGGGAATTTCCATTGTCCTGATATCCTGGTGGAACCTTTCACCCTGCTCGTTACTAACAGCTCCCAAATTTTCAGAAAAAAATGACAGATGGGAATGGAGGAAGTGAATTTTTAATGACATTCGGGCACCAAGCAATTTGTAGGAATCTAAAAGTTCATCAACTAACTGTTGATAGTTTGCATTCATATTGTTGCCCAAAAATCCCCTTACTATACTAACAAATGAGTTCCATGCTCTGAGTTCCTGCCTGGTAAGCTTCTCTGTAAAGTTGACATCGTCCAGCAATTTTCTGATTTGTGGCCCAATAAAAATGCCTTCCTTTAATTTGGCATCACTTAACTGGGGAAAGACTTGTCTTAGGTATTTGAATCCATCACCATCTTTATTCATAGCTTTCACAAAGTTTTTCATCAGCCCAAGTTTAATGTGAAGAGGAGGCAGAAGGCCTGGCTTGTGATTTCACCATACATGCTCCACAAATGTAACAAAATCTGTCAGGAGAAATTTTGCAACTACGGCGCGTTTGACTGACATTTTCTTTCTTAAAAACACTTTTATCTATACACAGAGAACGACTCACTTCGAAACTCAACAGAAGACTAATGTTTAATGTTGATTTTATGTATACTATTCTAAATAATAGGTACAGTTCAGGTATTTTTTCTGTTATAAAATGCATCAATTTTAACCGTCCCCTAATTAAATTGACTACCTGCTAATGTAAAATGGTCTTATTAAGCTATTGAAAAATGGTATGTATTGGAGCTTTCCGAATATTTTTTCTATTATTAGAAGGGTATTTCCATTTTAAAAATAAAGAGCTGACCTGTGTTAGAAAAATCTTGTCGGCCACTGAATTATTGTTCGTCGATTGCTGGTCATCATTATTTACCCTTACCATAACTTCGGAACAAAACTTTGCTCATTACATTTTACATCTTTGCCAAGAAGCTTGGTGCTAATTTCTTCTACATGTAGTAAAAGTTCGAAATCTACAAAAATATATCTCCTTTGATTGGAATTTTATACAAAATTAGACATTATTTACCAATTACACTTCTGAAAAATATTTATTATTCTCTAATTTATTCTAAATTGCAATATTTAATTTTAATATGGGGATCTGCTACCTCTACAATAATAAAACTGTTAAAAAAATTATAAAATAAACTTATTAAATGTATATACAAGCTTCCCTTTTTGGAACCCACAATCACTTTATACAAACCACTGGGATATTTAAACTTAGAAAATTTATATAAATTAAAAATATGTGTTATTATTCATTCAATAACCATTTATTAAAAAAATCAAAAATTATAATTTAAAAAAATTAATACTTTACATAATCATCATACCCGGCAAACTGAAACTTTTTGGGCAGTAAATATTAGAAGTAATTTCGGTAAACGATCATTATTATACAATGGGATTATGATCTATAATAACCTACCAAATAAATATAAAAACATTAAAAAATTAGTACTCTTTAAAAATCAAACTAAATTGTATTTTTTAACAAAATATATATGTAATTTATATTCCCTGTAATGGACTTTTAAAGTTAGTTGGGAATTTGTTAATAAAAAAAAAATCTGCATTATTTTTCATCGAGTGCTTCATTATTTTGCTCTAAGCAGTTGCATTTATTAATTAAAGTACTTTTAAAATTACAAAAAATATTTAGGAATGTTGTTTTGATTGGAATGAGACTCAAATGAGAGTCTGTCAGGAAACATAGCAGAGAACATTCCTGATACTCTCCGAGAACGATTTTCCATGTAGTACCGCCTAATCATTGTTATACTGATAAAAACTAAAACGTCTAAAGTCAAATTTATCTAAAAAATCGCCGCATCACTTGTCATTTATGGCATTTATGAGATCTGGTCTATTTTACGTTAAGCGGTTGGCTACAGAGACAGGATCGGACCTTCGCCATCCTTTAAATTTTTTCCAATTTTTAAAATATATTTTAAAGATGTACGTAGAGTAATAATTTGATTATCTATAAAATAATATATTGACAGATCAGGAAAAAATAAAACTAAATGACTTTCTATTAGTATTTACATATTTATAAAAAGCAAAAATACTATTTATTATACATGGGACAAAGTAATCAGTTTTTGCGAGGTGTAACGTAGAGACCAAGCGCTAAAATCTTACCTTTTTCTTGTAATAAACAATTTTTATCTGGACGGCTGCAAAAACCTAGAGTTTAAATAAAATTGGAACTGAGTGATGTTACATTTACCTGCCAAGAGAAAAAAAAAGCAAATTAGAGATAAATATCGTTTTTTCTTAGAAATCATATATTTAATTAAAAGAAAACAAGAGAAAAAACATATATAATAATATGATGGACGTAGTACGGTTTCAAAATTAATGCATGCTGCAATGTTGTAAATTTTTTCTCACGACAAATATTATTTTTCGTGTACAATATCGCAACTAAAAAATGTAATTGCAGCTTCTGGCATAAAACAAATAAGGCAAAGCCCCATGGACAAATTGTCAACGTCTTTATTTGTCAAAAACGCCAATTTTCACTGCTAGACAGGAAGCCATTAATACAACAGTACGATTAAAAGAGGCTGTAAGAACAATAATAGCAGACAAACTGAATATAAGTCAAAATATTAACAAAGTAGCAGATTAAAATAAAGGAAACCTTTATTAAAATAAAAATGTAAAAGTGAAACGTTTAAAACACACACTACATGAAAAACAGCCACAAAAACACTTAAAAAACACCAAAACTTGTCGCGAGACATTTGCTACGGCCCAATACTGTACTGCGAATTTTTACGACGAAACCAGATAGGCTGTTAATGTCAAATGTCATTGTTTTCTGTCGAAACGCTTTGTTTTAAGAAAAAGTCATAATTATCACTGGTGGTTTCCTTGAGGTGTGTATCACAGCACAGCCGTATTTCATTTTTCAGAATTTTACAAAAAGTTTTTTCTGAATTACTTTTAATTGGCTTATTAGAAAATAATAAAAATTGGTGTGCGTGTCCATCACACAAGGGCCTTCAAAAAAGTCCAATACAATTTTGATGTAAAGTTAGTTGGGATGCCAATGTTTGAGGGTATATCGATTGACAATGTGTAGCCACTATGTATTTTCTAATGCAAAAAGGATACTTCTTATATAATAGGTTATTGAATGTGCAACAAAATCAAAGTTCAACGTCCAATAATATCGATCGAAATGATATTAATGTGCTGAAATAAATCTACTTTCAATACCTACTATGTCCTTAGGTTAGCTAACGTTTTCTTTTTGCTTATTAAACAAATTAAAAATATAAATACATAATTTGTGTAATACTATAGGATAAAATAGTATCTAATTATTAAAATTGGTGGACAATGATCAATTCAATAAATTGCATAAATTAAAATATTTCGACTATAATTACTTTAATTTTTTTTTTGACCCGTACATATTTATTTTATTATATACAAATGCATGCATAAATGCATAACTTATTTCTAGGTAGAGTCAATGATCTTGTACCAATATATGGCACATGTCATTCATAAACTATATTAAGATGCAACATCGTTTGCAGGACAGAGGCGTTGAAGAACTGGGTAGGGTCAGGAGTAGGGATTAATGTGAATTCACCTTTGAATGTGACCTTGCTTTTTCCGAATTCTCGTATTCTTGATACTTGCGACTTTTAATAATCATCCAAAAAATTTCACGAAACACTTAAAACCCAGAAATTATTAGGTACACAAACACGATTAACTGAAGAAAATTTCAAACGACTGTCAAAGCAACACCAAACGGAAATAGATATGTTTGATATACATCAATGGCTTCGAAACGTATTATTTCATATTTTAAATGAAAGCCGTCTTACATTTTTTTTTGTTTTAATGTCCACTTAAAATTTTACTGCAATTTGTTTCATTAATGAACCATTCTCTATTGGTATTGTTAATAATTTAAATTTACAGCACATTAATTTAAAGAAGTGTTGATTATAGCTTTGTAAAAGACACAATGGTATGGTGTTTGTACCTTCTTGCCTACAAATACCGTATTAACACGTCAGTTTGTTCTTATGGAGCTCATTTTAATATTATTTTCTCTATCTCCGATTTTAAAAAAGATATTGACTTGCGGTTTTCACAGATATTCTTGTTATTTATTTGTCTTTTTGCTTAAGTTAGAAATAATATATCGTTGCATTAAAAATTTGGGACTTTCAATTTAAATTTATACCCCTTTAGTGAATACGGCTGTTAAAGTTTTAGTATTATTACTTCAATTGTCAATGGCATATTTTTTCAGTAAAATTTTGAACCACAATGCATAATTAAACATATTTTTAATACTGTATAATTGTTCTTTTCTTTATCAAATTATTTTTCATTTACCTGAAACAATATATCAGCATTCAGTTTAATAAATTATTTATTTTAATTAGTTAAAGAGTTTTATTTTTAAACTCTTTGTCCTTTCTATCTAAATGTAACTAAATGATTTTCTTAACACGTAAAAAATATTTCTTTACTTTTATATCGCCTTTCTACCCCAAGAGACAACACATTTATTGTTAACTATGATTTAATTATTACTAATTTCGTAAGCCTGTTCGATATGCATATTTTTTATTAAATAAAGTGATACCGTGCGAGCAAAAATTATTTGCATCAGAGAGGGCTTGGATTAAAAAACGTAGGACTTGGTTTAGATCACAATGATATGGGGACGATATATCTAACCAAATCTAGGTTAAAATTTTGTCAAATTCATATTATGACATGATATGCCAAACTAATGAGTAATAAAATAAGTAGACAAATACAAATTTATTTTTGTTGTTTACAAAATTAACAAAGTAAGAATATGCAGAAAGAAAAAGAAAAATAATTACATAAATTGCTGAAATTGGCCACCGCCATGCTTTAAGCATAAATTCACATGCATGTATTCTGAGAATTCACATAACCGGAGAGGTGGAACCAGGCTTCATCCGAAAAAAATGTCAGGTCTAAAAATTATTTATTACTAATAAATTTTGGGTAAACCATTGAGAGTAATTCCTGCATCTTTCAAAATCTGCGGCTTGTATTTCTTGGAATACTTGCATTTTATAAGGAAATAAATTTAGCTGCTTCTTAAGAATAGTCCTGCATGCATGTTCCATAAGATCTTCCCACTTCTTGGGACAGGCGTCTTATACAATTTGTTGGCGTATTTTGCATTATTTCACGAACGTTTGTAACAACTTCTTCTGTTCTTACAGATGGTCTTCCTGCTCCTTTTTTGTGTTGTATAGAACATGTTTCCCTAAACACAGCCACGGTATTTTCATGCAATGATAAAAATCCCCAGCAATAAAAATAACGTTAGGAAAATGTTCGTGAAAATCGTCCATGTACAAACCCGGATTGTATTGCCACTCACAATTTACTCTTACCCCGTTTCGAAAATACGCTTCAACCATGAATGTTTTGTGCTGTTCCGTTTGGCCCATTGTGTGAATTGTTCAAGAAATTGGAAAAATTAGCGATGAATCAAATTACTTGTAACGACTGTCAAAGATGACGGAATAACTGATTGATTGTTAATACAGGTAGTTACTGACACCCAACAGGTATTAATCTCTACGGCTAATTTTCGCTCGCCCGGTATAAATTTAACGTTAGTTGAGTATATTTATATGAACTATAGAATCTAAACTTATCATTATAACAGTAAATCAATATATCTTATTAAATAATAAACCTTATTAATTATTAATTAATGCTCTATATAACTGTTACCTCTATTTTAGGATGGTAAAAAATTATTTGATATTATAGAAGTTATATTTATTTACTAATCCATAAAAACTATTTCTTATGAATAAAGTAATATTATTTGTTTGCTGGTATTTAAACATGAAATTTCGTAACAGTTAATCAATTTTATTTATTGAAAATAAATCGTTTTCTTATTGAAGGGTACAGTGGCGGATTCAGAAAAAATTGACAGGGGGCACTTACTTATTATCTTGGGGTGCACGAAAAGCCCGCTGCGGACAAAACGCGCCGCAGGCGAAATTTTTTTAAGACCACGCCCAAATTTGATCAATAATTTTTAGTAAATATTTTAAAAATGTATGATTACCTACTTATTTTATTGAAAATGAAATAAGATAAAAAAAATAAAAAAAGGCCAATTTATTTTTCATTAGCGGGTACATTGTTTAAAAGTAGAGTTCAATCTTCTGGTTTTATTAGCAAACTAATCAATAACAATAAAGTCCCTAGATCTACACTTTGTGATCTGTGTCAAGTAAATTTCGGGTTTAGGTCTTCCCTCAATTTTAATTTCAATTTTTTGCTCAATACTTAATGAGCTAAAATTGTTTCTCAAATATTCCACATTCATAGCCGTTTTGGCATGTTTTTTTTTATTAAAATAAGTCCTTACTACCCCAAAATAATACACTTTCTTTGTAAACAAAACCACAGATGACAGTTTTCTGTAACAAAACACAAATTCTAAAATCCTAAAATGTATGCTTTTTATCTAACGTGCTTTTACGCCATCTTTTCGCTAATTATCAAACCACGTTGAAAACCTGATTTTTAATATCCATTTTTAAATGCTGTAAAGTTTTGGCATCAACAAAATATTTGGTTGTTACAGTACAATGCTTTGTCACTTTGTTTGAAATTTTGTGTGTTGCGCTTAGGTTGGTTCGTGCGAAATTATTATGACAGGGGGGGCACGTGCCCCTGTGCCCCCCCTCTAAATCCGCCACTGGAAGGGTAGGTACTCGCTACGCTCGTTATACAATTTCCCTTTTAAGGAACTAAAATCATACTTTTAACACTAACATTATAAATAAATATTAACCTGATTCCATAAAAAGTGTAGAGTTATTTAATATAAACAGGTATTTTTACTTAAAAATTAAACTTGGTTTTAATGGCGTCTCTTGGCCTCTCTTTCTTTTTCCCTTTTAAACTAAAATTAAAAATAAACCAAAAATGTCAAAATATATATAACGGGAGTCCACGGAAGGTGGCTCGCCCCTCTAACTTTTTTGTTTTTCTTGATAATGAAATAAAATTCGGGGGATTTGTATACGACATAAAACTGCATTTTTTACAGGTGACTCATCATTATGGAACTTCCGGTTTAACCGGAAGTGACATAAACTTTCGATTTTTAAATGGAACACCTGGTATATTTTTACTCCATATGACATTCTAAATAAAACGATGTGTTACATGTCACTTTTTGTCACCAAGAAAATATTTTTTTTGCAAATTTATTATTTTATCTAGAGGGCTATGAATATCTTAAAATCACTTATTTCAGTTCTCTAATCTTGGGAAAAATACAATTTTCACATTTTTCACAATTTTCAAATTTTATACAATTTTTGATCCAATGCTATATGCTATGTAAAATTTAATCTCTAAAGTTGTATAACTCATTTTTTTAAATGGCAACATGGTGGCTCGTCGGGTTAAGAAAAAAGAGGATTTTATGACGATTATTTTGATACCATACACTATTAGGTTTTAGAAAAGCTGTCATTAAAAAACTTTAAAAGGGTAACTTGGAACTTTCCTAAAATAAAGCATCTTTTGATAGATAGATAGAGGATAGAGTTTATTCATAATAAATAATACACAGTATTTCTTATACTTCAAAGGTTTCGCATTTTCGGAACCAGTTTTGGGTACCTAATAGTGCCGGGTTGGATGACGCCGATTAAAATATCTTTGTGCGTAAAGCCGTGCAGCATCGGTTGAATTATTTCTACATTCTCCACACTCATAACATATCAACTTTTTCACTCCTTGTAAAACTATTATTTTCCATGTTTTTTAAACAACAAACTAATTTACTTTGGCAGAAACTGTTGGCATTTCAATTTTCTTCAAGGCATGATTTTGTTTTATCAGTTTTGCTGATCACAGGCTACTTGATGCATTTAAATCTAAATTTATTCTCAAAAGATGCATCATTTTAGGAAAGTTACAAGTTACCTTTTTAAAGTTTTTTAATGACAGCTTTTTTAAAACCTAATAGTGTATGGTATCAAAATAATCGTAATAAAATCTTTTTTTTCTTAACCCGACGAGCCACCATGTTGCTATTAAAAAAAAATGAGTTATACAACTTTAAAGATTAATTTGTACACAGCACATAGCATTGGCCCAAAAATAGTAAAATTGTATTTTTCCCAACATTAAAGAACTAAAATAAGTGATTTTAAGGTATTCATAGCCCTCTAGATAAAACAATAAATTTGGAAAAAAAAATATATTCTTGGTGACAAAAAGTGACAAGTGACACATCGTTGAATTTAGAATATCATATGGAGTCAAAAAAAGTAAAAATATACCAGGTGTCCCATTTAAAAATCGAAAGTTTATGTCACTTCCAGTTAAACAGGACGTTCCATAATGTTGAGTCACCTGTCAAAAAATGCAGTTTTATGTCATATACAAATCCCCCGAATTTTAGTTCATTATCTTGAAAAACAAAAAAGTTAGAGGGGCGAGCCACCTTCCGTGGACACCCGGTATTAATAAGTTTTAATAAATAGTTGCCACAATAAATCTTAATGCATAGAACTCTATACCGGATTTGGTGCATTGATTAATATAAACTACTAAAAATAAATTTCGTATGCCTAACTTATGGCCTAATTTATTATTTGCGATTAGTTTAGTTATAATACCTAATTTTAAAATTAATAAGTCTCGTTAAAAAAAATTAAGAAAGAATTTTAAATATAGTTTTTAATCTTCCTGATCCGGTAAAATATTTTGCTAAACTTATTGTCTACATTCTAAGGATAAGCTTAAATTGCATTATTTAATATATTCAAACATTTATTTAAAATAATAATTGCTGCCTTGAGTATTCTAGCAAAAATTCTAACCAGATAATTACTTGTTTCCTTTATTAAAAAAAAATAATAAATTAACATTTTTGGATGTTATATTTTAAAGTAGGTACCTAATTATAAGTTTAGTTTATTGATTTTTACTGAGATCAAAAGTAAATATTTAAAAACTTTTTAAAAATTTAGTAGTGTATATGGATTTGTATCATTTATGAATTAAATTACAGGAAACTGTAAATTAAATTACACAACTGAGTAAAACTTATATTAGTGCAGTGTATATCTACGTTTTTCTTTGCAATATCGAAAAATACCCTTTATTTTCATGTGTTGTTATTTAAGACAATGCCTTTATACATATTTAATTATTCGGGAAGTTTTATTCTACTTTACTTTAGACATAGAATCTGTACAAAATTTCTGCGCAGACTTAGATGCAAAAACCGTACACAACTATGATTTGTTACCATAATTGAAGTTACGATTTATTAACTATAAACTCTGATTATTATCGTTGTTATACCTGAGGTCATGGTCATTAAATATATTTGCGGAATTCCTAAAGTTAACTATTAAATAAGCATAATATATTATCTAAAAGTGAAATGCACCCACGATAATGCTGCAAGTAGTGGCACCATATTGCAAATATAATAATTTATTTCATGTATTAGATGCCAAATTGGACGATTGTGTGGTGATAAAATCGAAACAGAAAGCTATGTATACCAACAGTAAATACGGCAAGCAAATTAGTAAGAGCTAATGTTATTTGTGTCATTCGTTTCCTGATATAAAGTTCATTATGGAGAGGTTTATTTAACTACATTATTTTGATGGAATTGATTAATAAAAAGAAAATATGAAATCTGCAAGGATACGGTATAGTCAAAGTTCTCTAAGAACACGCCGCTATGACTAACGCTAACTACACGCCATCGTGACTAAAGGCGAAAACATTACTATCACGTCACGTAAGTTTACGTGAAGACACATGAGCAATAAATTTAATGGGACCCGTTTTTCCATAGGTACAGATTAACAAGAGACACACTATTGTCATACGACGTGTTCATGTGAAAGAACATGATTTTGCATGTCTTCACGCGCTCAGATTGTCTGTTTAAACATCAATTTCTTGAGGTGTGAAACCTCAGACCTAGCACTACGTGAAACCATGACGTTTTTCCGAAAACGGTTAGGATTAGCGACATGAATGAAGAGTACTTGCCTGTACTGAGTAATGTCCAAAGTTTTTATTATACAGGGCGTAAAAAAATGGGCACATTAGTGCCACAGCTAGTCCGTCCCTGCAGCTGTGAGTAATTCGCAACACTTTCTGGGATAGTAATTTGAAGGGTCTTACCTGGTATACATCATATAAAAAAAAAATTGAAATATACCTGTTGGTTTAATAATTATGTGTCAAAAACTTAATTCTATGGGAGCTTTTTGGGAGCCCATATCTCCGAAGAGGAGGCCGATACGAAAGAAGATTAGATGAACTTGGAGTATTCTTTTCAAGTGTTTTTTTCATATCTGGGAGATTTCCCAGATTTTCCTGGACACCCTGTATATATAAATCGTAAAATATTTTTAAAGTGTGCTTCCTAGGATCCTGTACAATTCTTATACAAACTTTTTTTTCTATCCAACGCCATAAGTAAGTTATTTTACTTTATCGCACTATGAGGATAACCTGTATATTATTAATTTAAAATCATAATTAATGTCAATAGAATCTCTTGCCTTCACCACATTTACTTTCTTACAACACTGGCAGCAGTCTTACCATTGTAACCACAAAACAATCGCGATTTATTACTTGATTGTTTTAGCCTGAAGACAAAAAATAAATGTGGTTCACATACCTAACATTGTTCAGACTTTTAACTGTTTCATGGACAATTTAAACTAAATATGAAATAAGGTGTTTCTTCAAATACTGTTATTGAACTTAATAGCGATATTACCACACAACCTTAGGTGGTTGTGAAAAATGATTTGATATTACTTTTATATAGTCCTTCTAATGACTCCTTGAATGTATACCTACGTCACAAATTGGAAATACATAATAAAGAAGGAGACAGAAGAACCGTCACGTATCAGTTATATTATTTTATTAATAAATGTTAGGACTTAGTACGCTATAATCACAATGACATTTATTAATTTGATATTGACCATTCCAAATTTTGAATCGGCCAATTTTGTGTAATGCGATATTTTGATAATTTTATGATTAATCATTGTAAAAGCATGCTTCGTTGTACAGAAAGGGAACAAATATTAATACTAGCGAAATACATTCAACGCGAGCGAGACGCTGGAGAACCCTTATTACCTCTTGCTGCTGTTCATCAAGTAACTCTAATTCTTTTCAAACTTTACTTACCAGCAAATAAAATGTTTTGTTCCTTGTAATATTATAATTTATTTATTTTTGATTTAGATTAGTTTTTGATGCTTTAGGAATTTGTCTCGGAACCAGGCGCTGCTTCTCCATAAGGTCATTTGGTCAATGACCCAGCTAATTAATTTATAATATATAACAAACAAAAATTATTTTTCTTCAAAAAATGAAAAGTTTGAAAGCGTCATGCGAAAACTCCCCAATACAGACCGTATTTTAAGTTGACCTGGAGGGTTTATATCAAATAGAACATTACATAAATAAATTGGAATCTATGAGCGATACAAACATACGGACACGCTGGCCGTCGACTTCGCCTGATCTCGGGTGTTTTTACCAGTTTATTACTTTGGTTTTATTTCCCACTAGGTGATTAAATGGTTTATATTTCTCACTTCTGACTATGTAAAGCGGCCTGTAGGGCTTTATAGTAAAAACCTTAGGTAAAAGTAATCTGTTCTAGACTATAATTGTTTATTAGGAAGTTTTTTTTTATTAAATAACGAAATCATAATTTTCGGTATTTTCCTTTTATCTATATTTAAAAAAAAATAATTTAGTTACTGTTAATATATGCACTTATAATTGTTAAATAATTACAATTCTATTTTATCAAACCACGCAAGAATACAAGAAAGAGTTTTAGATGAAGGTCAATAGTTTTGTAATTACCATTCTAATCGAGATTAAATTATTAACAAATCGCACGAATTTGATATGTATTACTGCTTAGTATACTTACTGCTACAATAAAATAATAAAAAAAGTTAAAGCATGTGCATAGATTGGTATGTATCTATGTATTACAGGTTGGCTTGAAAATAAACATTTTCCATAACAATTTTTAGATTGTATTTGAATTTATGTATACATGATTGTTATATTGTATAAAGGGCTTATTATATGCACGTAAATTCGGCCAAAATATGCGCATTTATATGCCTTATTTGGCTTTAAAATATGCAGTTATTTGCATTTTTTGTTAACCAAGTATGCATACTGGTTTGCAATATTTCTTAATTATATGGTAAAATGAGGTAAAGAAACACATTAGGTTCTAAAAAAATATGTTTCTTTTTAAAAAATGCAAAGAAAAATAAAAGTAAAAAATTTATTAACCTAAAATTGTATAAAAGGCATTGATTACTAAATATTTTTCAAAATTTTCAACTAAAAAGGATTGGTATGTTTGCTACCAAAGCCTTGCATAAGTTTTCTTGAAAAATTTCCTTTTCAGATTTAGATTTTTCTCCAACATTTTGAAATACCTTTGCTCAGCTGAACTCAGCTGAAGTGGCTCAGATTTAATTTTTTGTAACTTTGACTTATGCAGCGGTGTTTTCAAATGTTGATCGATTTGGAATTTCTTTTCACAAACAATAATTATTTTTGTACAAGCTTTACAGACCACTAACTCTAACTCTGGGAAATTTTGAGTCCACTAAGACGTTTTCGCCACCATAGACATTCTGAACACAAATTTAAAATAACTAGTTTCACGCTGAAAATACTGAAATCTTTCGACAAACTAAAACAGAAGTATGTATTACAAATCGATATAAATACGGTTAATAGTATTATGAGATACAGTAAAACAAAGTTGAACTTGTAAATTTCCACTATATTAGACAAAAAATGACATGTTTCGCTAACACTGTAGCTTCGTCAGATGACAATGATTTAATATAATTAAATCATTGTCATCTGACGAAGCTACAGTGTTAGCGAAACATGTCATTTTTTGTCTAATATAGTGGAAATTTACAAGTTCAACTTTGTTTTACTGTATCTCATAATACTATTATTATGGATTTCCACCTAGTATCGGCTGAATCAATTAATAAATACGGTTTGTTAAGCAGGTAATAATAAGGCATTATAATGATAATAAACAACCCCTAACAATATACCTGCAAACCCCGGAAACCCCCAATAAATACCTTGTGTATAACCAAAATGTAAATATAATTATTATAATCTTCAGATTGGAAAATCCCTAAAATAAGTACCGAACATTAAACCCTTAACGTTTTAAATTTTTTGATAAAGCCGAAAACATAAAAATATGCCCTTAAAATAATAATTGATGAAAAATATGCATTTTATTATAAAATTGACAAAATGTGCATTTTGCATATATTATTCCGCCCTTTAGTAATATAATATATCTTTTGGTCACCCAGATAACCCGATCTTAAGTCACTGGACTTATATTTGTGGGGCTACGTCAAAAAATTAGTTTTTAAATAAATCTATTCAACTCGATAGATATGATTAAGGAGTCCATCATTCGACGAGTAATACTAGAAATTTCCCCACAAGTAGTACAAAATATACAACAGGAATTTTTACAACGATCGATTAATCTATTGCAGGATAATTAGCGGAGGACACTTAAAACATCTTATAAAATAGTTTTTGTTTATACTTTGTCCTTTGTAAATTTCTTTAATTTTATCTTGTCTATTCAATTTTATAGAAAATAGTTTTAAGGAAATTCTTATATGAAGGGTGCAGGCAAAGAAGGAGGAATGTCAAAAAATGTAAATGTTCAGGAAAGCAATTTTAAAGTTTAAAACCCTATAACTTTATATGTGTTAGTTTTAGGCCCAATCTTTTTATGAAATAAATTGGGATGTATATTGAACATTGAGAGACAAAACTGTGTTAGTTAAATTTCCCTTACAATTTTTGTAAAACGTAATAAAATTTAAAGTGGTACAAATCATAAGGTATAAAAAGGGAGAATGACACAGAATCACACAAGAAACTTACTAGTATTTTCGTATTTCCTTCACAAAAACTATTTTCAAAAGTAAAATTACAAAGTTTATTAAGTTTAACAAATATATCTATACACTGTGGCACAAATTAAAGTAGTACACTTTTTAATCGTGAATATTGTTAAGTTTTTTTGAAACATCAGATAGTTTTCCAAAACGTTTCCTCTTTTCCCCATGAACCTCGGGAACAAAGTTATCGCAGGCACTGCCACTTGAATTATTTTTTTTATTGTAGCATTTTTTTTTTATTTGTAACACAAGCACTACTTGTTTGCACTTGTCCACAAACTCAAATAAACAACAGATACGCAGACAAAAAGACTACCGCCAAGCCAGGTCGTAATTTTATTCGCACTGTTTTTGCGACATTCCACCTTCTTAGCCTGATCCGCGCGGACATTCTCCCTTTTTCGCCTGTATGGCAAAACTTTAAGTCACGATATCTTTTGACTCTTCTTCTTTTTCGCCTTTATGATGTTACTACTCGATAGATTTTCTTATTTGCTATCGGATGGTTTGATTAGTTTAAAATGGGGAAATATTGACATTCCCCCTTCTTTGCCTGCACCCTTCATATTCGTATGATCACCTTATGACTAAATTGCACATTTTTGATATATTAGTAATTGAAACGAGGCTTTTTGCAACTTTGGTGCTCTGTAATATCAAAACGGTTAAACATACTTCAACAGGAAAATACATTTTTTCCTTTTTCCCTTTAAATAGCCATTTTAAATGTTATACTTATATACACAAAAATATATTTTGATATTTTGTAAGCCAGGTAATAATAAATTATAAAGCAAAGTTTGCTTTTTTTAAATATATGTAAAATAGAATTTAAGATTCCACTTAAGTTTAATCGGTCATTTAACAAAAAATTGCCATTTAGAGCATTATAAAACCATAACGAAATTATTAATTAAACAAAGTAAGTTTCGAAATTCCCTGAATAGTCTGGTAAATTTTTTAATATTAAATACCTACTGGAGATTTGATATTTGCAATGGTTCATTGTTATATAAATTATTTGCTTAAAATATTAAAGCATGTAATCAGGTCATTTTTTTTTATATAAATTGACAGCTTTTTTAACAATATTTGGGTATTGGTTGGTATATTTATGAATGCGACCATTAAAATTATGTTCAAACGTTATGGCTTAATTATTTACTTTTTGGGTTCGAAACCATAGGTAACAGCAAAATATATAGATAGCTACGTAATTGCTATATCGAAGAGACAGTTTGGTCAATTATGAAATGAGGAAATTCTCTATAATATACAAAAACAGGCCTATTTTTGGATTACAAATACTGATGGTTTGCATAGAAGCTTGAATAATTGTGTTTAACCATAGTTTATTACATATTACATTAAGATAATCAATATAAAGGGCGAGCAATTTAAGACATAGGGAAGGTATCAATAATAAGTAGTCTATAAGGGAATCATTAACATTATAATCTCCACATTTCATCACTCTGAAGAATTGTCAAACAGTTTGAGGAGTTAGTGTAAACTTTAAAGACATGTTGCAGGAACCTATATATTATAAAAAATATTCCAGAATAAACAAAGAAAAATGGAACCCATTAAAATATACAGTTTTCAACCACAACCTCTATTTCATCATTCTTAAGACTCTTAAGACTTAATTTATTTTAAAAAGTAAGACGAAAAGTATATACATAAATTGGGTTCTTATAATGTCCTTTCCCACTGCCATGCGAATTTCTACCTCTACTCTTTTGAGATTTTTAAATGGTATCTTTTGCATTTTGTATTTACTTCAATACACTCATTCATTCATAATTTACCACTCTATATTCTTTTCGTTGCTGGTAAGCTCCTTTTTCGACTTTGTTACAAAATAAATGGTGGTGTTGATAAATTTTACTTCCAAATACGTATAACTTGTATCCTGGTTCTTATTATCATCTGGAAGCTACGTTAAGACGATAAGCACCTTTAAACTTATTCCATATATATTTTTGTTTTCCTGAAGATGAATGTTTTTATTCGAAACACGTAGGGAATTTACCTTGTTAATGTTTAATGTGAATAAACCAGTGGAGGAAGACTTAGTGTCTCATTTCTTTCCGTTCTAATTTACACCTTACTTATTTTAATACTTCTTCTTCAAATATGACTGTTTGTTCCAAGCAAAGAATTTGTTTAAATTTTCCTACTTGTATCTTTTCTCCTAGCGGTTGCATTGGAGACCTACCCTTACATTTCTACCCTATACGTAACTACACGTAGTTGCTTATTTCGACAGAATAAGCCAAGTACCAATTTTCAGCAATATAGCTTAAAATTATAGACAGTAATAATAGGTACCCCGCTACATCTCTTTTTTCAACCCCTAAGTTTATTTTGAAAAAATGCCGATACGTATATTATTATTTTATTAAAGGAACTTACCAATTTTTAGAACTCCACCAGTTTTAGTTTTTGAGATACAAAAATTCCTTAAAAAATTCAACCCCCGTTTTTACCTCCTTAGGAATTTTATTTCGAGAAATCCCTTCTTACTGGATACCAACATTATAAGAAGAAGGTATCCTCGAAATTTCATGATTCTAGGATTGGGAGTTTAGGATGGGCGTTGATGAATCAATCAGTCAGGCAGTCAGTCACTTTACAATTTTATATAATTATATATATTAAATTCTTATTTATATTGCACCTTTTACCGAGTGTCATACACCTAATAAACTCAAATGAAAAAATGCAATTTTAAAAGAAATTACGCAACAATTGTCTCGAGACCTAAATCTAACATAATTAAAAAATCTTATTATACCTAATAAAACCATTTTAGGGCAAACAAGATAAATCCAATCTGATTTGTAATTATTTATTATATATTTTTATTGCTGAATAATGCCAGCTTTGAATTTAAAACGTGCAGTTTAGAAACCGTATTTGTTTTATTTAATTTTGTTGGTATTGTAAATTGTTTGAATGGTGAGAGTAGATACTTTAAAAGAGTAGAAACATGCATTTTTGCTAATGAGTCAGTAATTGTATTTGGTGATTTAAAAAATTTATTTGTAGGTTAAATTTCGAGGAAATTATTACTTGTGTGATAAAAAACACATTGTGACGTTAAGCTAAAAAAAAAACTTATTTTTATTAATGGTAAAAGGCAATGAAAAATAATATGTTCGTTTCAGTCAGCCTCCTGTTTGCTCGCCCAATAGCGTTGCGAGAATCGACAGTCACGACGCTGACATGCGCTGATTAGGCGCTGGCTACTGTTTACATCAACCATTGAATATCAAACTATAGGAAGGCCATATAAGCAGATTTCCTAAATCTGCTAAGTTAAATTCATAGATAGCACAATGAGTCACCAACAATAAAGCGTGTTGATGCAGCCACTAACGACAAGCCTTTTCACTGGTACCTAAATTAAAACATTGTTGCCGCCTGTTCTGTTCGAGGATTGCGATAGCCTCTAGCTTTTCAGCCTCCAGCCAATTTTTTACGGCCTGTCTGTTTGACTGTCTGCGTGATCCTCTCCCCACTACCATGCCATACCGTCACGCGCATCGCGGTGCCTGGATTGCCTTGCACTGGCATAATATATCGTCGGCTTAGTGCAAAGATTCATTAAGTCAAAATTGACAGTTTTGAGTAAAACCCAGTTTTAAGAAATGGGGAAATGGCGGAGTTTAAAGTGATTTATTAAAAAAAAGTGCAATAATGTTATGCCTACGAAGTTGTCATGTGCATATTATGTACAAACCTTTTTCAATATATTTTTACAAAATGGTATTTATTATATGCACAATTCATTAAGTGACTTAGTGACTTTTCGACCCAACTATAAATAGCTAAGTATACTTGCTGTCGCTTTTTATCTACTTGTATTTGTATAACATTTAACACCTAATGCAACGATAAAATCATTATGAAAATCGGTCCAATTACCCCCGGAGTAATCTGCGTACATATTATTATCAAAAGCATACATTCGGCTGGAATTGAGAACCTCCTATTTTATTGTCTGTTAAAAATGCTTAAATCATTAAAAATTCCAATAAAGTACGATATGCGGCAATACCACGACATCACATAAGTGAATTTGAGACATATGTTGCCGAGGCGCTGCATTATAACTATAGATTTAAAGTTAGATTTACGATCAACTCCACAATGGCGGCCAACCCGTCTAAAACAGGGTTGTCAAGTTTTCTCGAAGATCCGCTATTCTTATAGTTTGATATTCAACGCATCAACCGTATTTCCAATGTGAATAGATAACCGCTTTAATATAATTATTGAATGATTACCTCTTGGCCTACTGGTGATCATTGCCTGAATGCTATATATTGCGTATGCATTTGACTTTGACTTTGACTTATGAGGACCTTCTTTTGAACGAAGGGCTGACTAATATAAGTACTTAGTATTTATTATATAGTATTAACACCAAATTTGGGTTTGGTTCTAGCATATTTACGCTGTGCCCCCTCCCCCTTGAGTTAAAAAGTCACGAGTTGCCTGGAAACTCCATGGTTTAATTACGACACTGACTATAGGAACTCTAATGCGAGACTTAAATAAGAGTTGCACTTTACTTTCGAATTTAAAATCTTTACAAATCATTATGTTGCTTATTGAAAGAGATATCTGTACTGTGATATATGCTAAGTAACAATTACTCTATTTTTCTCGGGTTAGCAATGCAGATATAATTTATAATATCGTTTAAAAGGCCAATCTAGTTTGCAGTTTTGCAATTCTAATCAGATTGCAAGAAATAATTTCAAGCATATTAATAATTGGCGTAAAATAATTTTTTTGTCAAAATGACGCCGTTACATGATATTGCTATTAGCGCTTTTTTAATCAGCCAAAAGTAAACCAAAATCGGCGCCTTATGGCTATAAGCAGGTTCCTTTCACATTATTGAATTTCTGACTGGTTTATGGTGCGTAAAGGCATTTCCCGTAGTTCGATTCAAATAATGCAATATTACATGATTATTTAACTAATAGCCCTTAAAACTCCATATATTCCCAGTTTTGCAATACCCAAAAAGAAAAACAGGTACTTTGGTTGTCGGCTATATACAGGTATAATTTATCCAAACTCAGTTTGAGGACATTCCAATCATTCCATACGGCGATAAACAGTCTCAAAGAGACCGACCTCACAACCAGGGTTGTCAGATCTTTCTTCTTAAATTCTTTAAGTTTTTTTATTGAAAATGTTTCTTTTATATCAGTATTCAATTGTTAGTCAGTAACTTTCTTTGAAAGCTAGTTTGCAAATAGACTTTAAACCGAGGAGTTTTGAGTGTGACAGAAAAGAATAACAAGCCATTCATTGTTATAATAATACGTTCTTTAGTCCTTAAGAAACAATATAACTGAAATCAAGACAAAAAGTGTTTTCAGTGTTTAAAAACAACTAATTAACAAACCCTTCTTTCTCGTATCTACTTACATTGTGCTTACAAATCCGAAAATTTTGAAGAATTGGCAACAGCAAGGGATACACGCGCCAGTTAAAGCGGCTGGGATAAGCTGAAGCGGTCTCCGACCCGTTCAACGATCCATTCTGTCAGACAGAGATAAGCCAGTGACCGCCGATAGCGTGGAAGAGACGAAGATAAAATATACGTAATTTGGAACTTGTGGACGGGCTGGAATGGAGTTCTGGTTAAAAAATTAAAGCATTTTCTGAGCAGTGTCGTGCCGTGTCAGGTTTATTTTTCTGATTTTAGTATTGTGTATAGAATTTTTGAGTTACCTTATATTTATTATTTTAGTATAATATTATTATATATACAGTGGGTTTATAAAGTGTAGTATGTACAAACACCTAATGTAAAACAAACTTATAAGTGTGTATACGCATTTTAATTATTTGTTTGGGACGCCTATGGCTATGGTCCTAGCGTTTAATGTCATTAAATTGACCTAAGAAACACTATTAGTTAAGTAGCTATACAGGATAGGTATCTTGTAATTTCAAATTTACTCAGTTATTATTTATAGAAATGGTAGTTCTAATTGTATGTATTAGTGTCCGACCAAAACAAGATTTTCGGCCGAAACCGAATCTTCGGCTTTGGTCTCAGTTTCGGCCGAAACCGAAACCTATTTATACATGTTAAAAATTAGCGCGACAATTTATGAACACTGAGTTTCTGCGCAGCCGATTTTTGGCCGAAAGCGAAATTGTCACCGAAACTTGATTTTTTGGCCGAAACTAGCCGAAACCGAAACCGAAACCGAATCTTCGGTCGGTCTCTAGTATGTATTAAATAAAACTGAAAAATGTTAATCAGCACAGACAACGCGTTTTTAAAATTGGAAAAAGTTGTATGTTTCCGCCCAGAACCTCTCGAATACCAATCGAGTTCTCTGCCGCTACGGAGACTATAAAATTCTCTTACCCACTTTTATTTATTATTTTAATTTGACAAAATAAATATACAAAAATAAATTTTATGTTAAAAAATTTAGATTGGTTGATTGTCAGAAATTTAATTTTTTATTTAGTATGTATCTTTATACATAAAATTAAAAATAATTTATAGCCTGTTCAAAACAAAAATGTTCTTTTAGTTATGGCCATCATAATTATTATTATAAAACAAGAACAATTCAAAATTTTTATGTGGGTAGAGTGTCTAAAACATTAGCCTATTTTTCATAAAGGTTTGATAGAATATAATAATTTGGAAAATTCTATTAAATCTCAAATATCATTAAAACTACCTATTTAAAAAAAAATTTAAAATTACATTTAATTAAAAAACAAAATGATGCGTAATATTTGATACAATTTGCAAAATGTTTAATTTTTCTATCTGTTTTTGTTAAAAGAAGGTTGCATTTTAAATTTTATCTGATAATAAAAAATCTATAAAAATTTGTTAAAAAATTTATTAAAAAATATTTAATTGTAACTTTTGCTAAATAAAACGTTACCACTACAACTACTACTTTGGCAATATAACTTATTCAATTTTTATGTTAGTAATTTTCTTTTAGGTTGAAATACCCTGAGATTTCAAACCGGTGAGAGTCTTATTAGGAGAAAGAAACTCCTGCAGAGGTCGCTATATTATGTCGATGACGCATTTAGATGAATCAGTGGCCACGAGTGAGTTCCTTGTTCTTACTCGTTCGACTGAGAGGAATAAACGTTTTTTCTGTTTTAAAAAACTTTGCCTGTAAGCCGATTAACATTTTTCAGCTATAATTTATTTATACGAAAGTGATACTTGAGAGAATCAGAGGCCAGGAGGTCCCAGTAGTATTTTTCACGAATTTTGTTACATACTAAAATAAAACTTAATAAACACCAATTACATAATATGCTAACTGAACAATAATTACAAAAGGCAAAAGTACAACTTCCTTTCAGGGTAACCAGATGACCCTGTAAATATTTATTAACCCACGCACTTACTACTTGATCTAATTATGATCAATTGTAACTAATATTCGCTTTGAAATAGGTACGTTTCGATTTGCACCGCGCCCAATCACCCGTTTCCATTGACCTACGCTCTATTTGCTTTTTATCATGCAGGTCATACTTATATTCCGTTTTACTTGATCGATTGCATTTATAATTTTTAATAATGTTGAGGACTTGACTGGGACTGTTACGTGGACGTTTTTACGAGGGGGCACTAGAATAGTAGATTCTGTAACGAGGTTGGAATGAAAATTCGATCCGAGTGGAAGATTCAAAACGCGAGCGTAGCGAGCGTGAGGAACCACGAAACTGAGTAGCAGACTATATTTTCTCCACGACCATCCAGTTTCATATCTGATTCATCCGATTTTTCACTAATTTTTTGACTTGCACTAAAATTTGTCTAAAAATAATTATTAAAACGCGGCTATTTTTATCTGACACTGACAGTTTCGAAATTCATGGCAACCTATGTCGTTTATATCAATTAGAGAATATTCATTCTGTATCTTGTTATGGAATGAAAATACACTCAAAATGCATAAGAAGCAAGTGTTTCAGAATAAATATTCCAACTCAAGAGCGAGCATTTTTACATTCTATTATCCAAAATCATTTTTGATAATAGAATGTAAAAATTCTCGCTCTTGAGTTGAAACACTTGCTTTTGGATGTATATTCCAAAACCGGATAGATTAATAAAACCGGGTACCGCCTAGTTCTGCCAAATGTTTGTTGCCATCTATACGTATCTTACGTAAGTGAAATTATTATTACATATTACTATTATTATTGTTTGTATGGCAATAAAATAAAGTTTTTAACATTAGGCTAGCCCACATACAAGTTTAGGAATGTAACTGTATCGTAACCAACAAATTCTATAAAAACCGTATTTCGGTCTTCGTACCTTATGAGTATGAGAGTCATATATGGGGATTTCCTTAACAGTAAATTTAATATCTGACTGAATTCAATTAGTTTATGTTGAACTGTTGGTATATTATTTTAGCTATAACTAGGTATAATCTGATCAAATAAAACAAAAAAAATCTTGAATGATGAAAGAATTTTGGCCTTCCATTGTCTTTATTTGTTTAAAATCACAACGTTTCCACTGGTAAGTATCTCCAGTCGTCTTCAGGTGAATACTAAATAAGTAAAGTAACTACAAGACTATTTATACTAGCTAGGTGCACCGAAGCATAACTGAGGTGGGTGCAGTCATGAATTCAGTTGGCACGCAATCTTATCCTAAGATTACGTCTATCTAACAAAGGTTTCCAGATATTTCTTATGTCTAATGATGGTTTACTAAAGCAGCCTGTATTCTGGTGAATAGCAGCAGCTTCCTTAAACTTTCTTTTCCTCCAGTGTGGTTCCTTATGTAGGATTTCAGCTTCTGACCACATGATATGGGGACCATGTTTCCAGGCATGGTCAGCTGCACCTGACTTTTCGGTCTCTCCTTTTAATGTATTGTTTTTGTGTTCATTAATCCTTGTCTCGAGTGGTCTTAATGTCTCACCTATATAAGATGGCCGAACTCGCAGGGGATCTGGTAGACGCAGTTTTTCCTATCTTTTTGACTTATAGGCTTTGTCTTCGTCAGGTGGCTTCTTAGTGTGTCCCTCGAGTTGAATACGGTGTTGATGTTATATCGTTGTCCTAGTCGTCTTATTTTCTCAGATAATCCGTTGACATACGGAATATTGAGTGTTGGTTGTGCCTCTCTGTCTGCATCTTGCGCGTTGGGTCGATTCTTACGATTTTCCAATATTGTGTCAACTAATCTTGTGGGGTACCATTTTTGTTGAGGTCGGTTTTGATGGAGAAGGCGGTGGCGCCCCACTCCCCCCCCCCCCATTATTTAATTGAGCTGGTAAGTTGGCAATTACACATAACAACTTGGATATATTATTAAACTCAAAAAAAAATTAAATTTCCAGGACGATAAATACGTTTTTACATGGTTATTAATATTATCAGCTAATTGCTTAGTTATCCAAGCCTAAATAATAAGCTAAGCAAATAATGAGATATTTCAAGCTACAGTAATTAAGTTGATAATAAAGTTATTATTTTTAACCAATTATCCCAGACGCAGTTCTAATTATTGTGAAAAAGTCGTCGTCGGTCGCGTAATTTTTAAACAATGGGAAGGTCCTTGTAAGAATGTTTTTTATTGTTTTATTACATTTAATCGTAAAATTATTTTCCGCACTTAAATTTATTTAGAATTTCGGACAATAAAATCTGCAATTATTTACAGTAAAATTAAGAAATATGTCAATTATTCTGCCCGGATGTCAATTCGTGACGTTAACTTTGTTAATATTGTTGAAAGATGACTGAAATAGTCTAAAACCTTGTGAATTATGTCAATTATGCCGAAATATTTGAATATTAAATTGCAAAAAATATATGTAAACATAGGTACCTACCTATTTTGAAGTATTCTTGACGTTATTAAAAAGGTAATTTATTTTGCACGCGTGAGCTCGGGTTTTTTAAAATAGGGTACAAGAAAAGAGTTCTTTTATTACCTATTTGCTGGGCATAATAGAAAACTAATTTAATATTGATTTTCCACTTGCTAGTTCTAATATAATAGATATTTACGAATTTCCTGATATTTTAAAATAAACTTTATATTAAATTTTCATTTAAATTAAATAAAATTGAATAAAACTTCAATCAATACCAGGAATTAGCGACTTTATAGGACCATAGTTTTATTCAGCGTAAAAAGTTTACCAAAATTACTAAATTTTAAATTTTTATCTACATACGTTTTGAATGTATTTAGAAAAATTCATCTTCAGGGGACACCATTTTATAGAAAGTTCTTACTTTATTTATAACCAATCTACTCCACCCCAAATTATTGACCATATCTTTTAGAACACACTGTATGTTGGGTATATGAATACATTTTCAACCAATTTAAAGTATGAAAAATGAACGTTCGAGGGCACCATCATGTTTTACAGTAAATATACTGGGAGATTTGCCACCGCACTGCTTATTGTAATGAATTATCTCTTGAGTAATATAATAATAACCTTAATAAAAATGCAGTTTTAAGATCTGCTTCTTGGGAACCTTTATAAAAACCTTTGACACATCACAACAGCGTCTTATGTAAGTAAACATTAAACAATTAGAAATTTCTGATATATTCTCATGATTACAAAAACTGCCAAAGAGTTTACAGATGTTTCATTTAGTGGTCGTGATATTGCATCAACTGAACATTGCATTGTCTTTTATAAATTAGGTATTTAAGCAGATTGCATTAAGAGATTTATTTAATTTGTTATGAAAATTAATATTGAGCCTTGTTTGTTTTAATAATAGCAACTTTATAAGTTAAGTTTTATTTTAAACTATCGATAATTGCTTTTATACAAAGATATTCGAATTTGTGTCTTTCGAAACAGCATTGCATTGCACAGCATTATTAGAGGGTTAAAAAACGTATCCAGGATATTTATAGAATTTTCTTATCTAATAATAATAATATTAATAATAATAATAATAATAATAATAATAATAATAATAATAATAATAATAATAATAATAATAATAATAATAATAATGTCTTTATTTCTACATTACAAAGGTTTACATCTTATCATTGATTATATTGTATTAATTGTAAATGTAATGTAAAAAAAGGCGAAGTTCAGTAATAGACTGTCCCTTGAGGCTAGCCTATTCTGCTCTACTCAACCCTAGAAGGACTTTAATAACCAATCAAGTTTTAAATGGAAGGTATTTTTACATAATGACACCTTGTGTTGGGTTCTTGGACACAGCAACATATATTATGGCAACGAGACTGCTGATGCGCTCTCCAGGGAGGGCGCAAGCATGTCTGTCGAACTAACAGAGAATACTGAGGCTGGAGCACTGGGATCAGTCAAAGAAGAGATAGATCGAATAGCTAAACAACTTGCGCAAAACAGATAGACAAGGCTGACAACCTGTAGCATCTCCAGGTAATTGTGGCCCCTACTTGATGGCAGGAAAAGCGCAGCGTTATTACAGCACAGTCGAAAGGACCTAAGAAATATCACTGCCGTATTCACAGGACATTTGCCTTTTCGGTAGACACGCTGAAAGTATGCAAATACCAACTAACGACTTCTATAGAAGTTGCAGAGATGAAGAAGAGGAGGAAAGTATTCAGCATTTCTTGTGTTGATGCTACGGGCTCGCGAGAAGAAGATTCAATGCCCTGGGCGAACCATTCTTTAATGATCTGGAGGAAGTGAGCAGCCTGCAACTGTGTCGACTCACTAAGTTTATTAACAGCAGTGGCTGGTTTGACTGAGCTATCAAGATTCTTCTACGACCTATGTCGCATTAACCATCAGGAAGCTGATGCGGATAAGTTCCGCGGAACATGTGTGGTACCACAACGGTCCTTATAGGACTACGTGTGACTGTTTGGACAATGCCAGAAGTATGCCACTGTCTAACCTAATCTACTTTAATATTTTCTGCATTGCCTGCAGTTTTCACTTTTTAGGCGAATCAAATAATTAATAATAACACTGGCCGACAAAAAATTTTTTTTTTGTTGTAACACAAAGCTAAATAGCATCTTGTGGTAGAATGGACCTATCCAAATACGAAAATGAGAAAAAAAAAGTTGTAACACGTACGTTTTCTTGTTACATTTATAGAACCACATTTAATGTTACAATATTTATTATCTATTGAAAAAATAATTTAAGAATTTTCTAACTGTGTATAACGACTATATTTAAATTTTTACACCTACTAAACATACCTTACATCTAGAAAAAACACAAACATTACAAATATTAACTGAACACACTAATTAAATTTTATTTTTTCCTTTTATGAGGGGTCATATCTTCTCTTTTCAAAAACCAACAGGAATCACCCATCATGGCTGGATCCCATCGTCCTTGATAGCGAATTTCCATTGTCCTGATATCCTGGTGGAACCTTTTACCCTGCTCGTCACTGACAGCTCCCAAATTTTCAGGAAAAAATTACAGATGGGAATGGAGGAAGTGAATTTTTAATGACATTCGGGCACCAAGCGATTTGTAGGAATCTAAAAGTTCATCAACTAACTGTTGATAGTTTGCATCCATATTGTTGCCCAAAAATCCCCTTACTATACTAACAAATGAGTTCCATGCTCTGGGTTCCTGCCTGGTAAGCTTCTCTGTAAAGTTGACATCGTCCAGCAATTTTCTGATTTGTGGCCCAATAAAAATACCTTCCTTTAATTTGGCATCACTTAACTGGGGAAAGACTTGTCTTAAGTATTTGAATCCATCACCGTCTTTATTCATAGCTTTCACAAAGTTTTTCATCAGCTCAAGTTTAATGTGAAGAGGAGGCAGAAGGACTTTTTTGGGGTCTACAAGAAGTGCAAACTTAACATTTTTAGATCCCGGCTGAAATTCACTTCTTTGTGACCAATCTTTTATTACATAATGCTGATCTACTGCACGACTGTCCCACAAACAAAGAAAACAGCAATATTTTGTAAATCCTCCCTGAAGTCCTACTAAAATTCCTACAGTTCAGGTAATTTTTCTGTTATAAAATGCATCCATTTTTACCGCCCCTAATTAAATTGACTACCTGCTAATGTAAAATGGCTTTGGCGTAAAATTAAGCTATTGAAAAATGGTATGTATTGGGGCTTTCCCAATATTTTTTCTATTATTAGAACGGTATTTTCATTATAAAAATAAAAAGCTAACCTGTGTTAGAAAAATCTTGTCGGCCAGTGATAATTAAAAATTATAAAAATCCGAAAAACAAAATTACCAATTTTTGGATTTCCAAAACAAACAAACTCCTAGATTTTATTCATATTTTAATACAAACCATGTAGTACCAAGGTATAGATAAAAGAAAGTGGGAAATAGGTTGATGTAGAGTATATTTTCTGTAATTTTTGTATCAAGAAAGAAAAAAATCACCTGAAAACGTAACGACAACTTTGATTTCTATATTATATTATTTGATACAATTATTATCCAATCGGTAATATTTTTTTTGGCAATAATTATTTTTACTTTTGTAAATCATGGCATTTGTATTTCTTGAAAAATAACGTGTGCAACATTTTATTTTTTAACAGTTAAATTAAAATAAAACCTGAAATCTTTGTTGACATGTTCGATTTAGATTTAACATTTTTCTGACGCAATTGTTTTTCTTTTGATTGTTTAAGACAATGCGTCTTGTGTCTGGTATCGGACCAACGATATTTATGGGGGACAAAACATCAAAAACATTAATCTTCATTAGGGTAGGTATTTTTCGTTTCGTAAAAGTCTGGTTTCACTGACTTTCATAAGAAGCTTGTCGGCTACTTTCAACTGATTATCCCCAAACATTTAAATTTTGAATAATTTTCGATTTTTTATATTGTTGTGAGCAGCTGGCCAGGTGGATACGTGAGTAAACTTAACTTTTTGTAATTTAAGTGAAATTTTAGCCCATTGCGTATCTAGGAGTAAACATAATCATACTGAAGGAAAACGGGTCAAGGCAAGAAGGAGTTTATATGGTTTTGTAATCAGATCTCGGCCCTTTTGTAAGGAGTCCCTACAACAGCCCTTTTGTAAATATACCATGTTTTTGACTAGGATAATTCCATTTTTAGAAGTGCATTGTGACTTAAAAAAAAACGAATTTTAAATGATCAAATTTTGACCCAACAGCTCCAAAATCTTAAATTGTGGGACCGTTCCGGGTTAGCCAACGATCACAAAGAGTAATTTCGTGCCTTGAAGACAAGATTTGTCGATAATTAGCTTTAGTGTTATGGTATTGACACCCCGTTACCATATTTTGACTCGCGGCTATATCACACACCTAATCTCTGTGTATTGCGCAAGACGAAAGAATCGTGCGCTCGAAAATAGGGTGATTTTTCCAAAAAGTGAGAGATTTTGACATTGTTCACGTGCTGCACACTGGATAACTTTAAGTTTTTTAATTTACTTTTTTTGTTTAGCATCAAAAAGAGTTTGCTAACTATACCAAATTTCACCTCATGTGTAAAAGTAAAATTCAACTTCAAATTATTATAATTTTCAACACCCCTGGCTATAGCAAAAAAAACTTTTTGGCATAATGTATTCATAGTATGAACTTTTCTTTGTCGATACCATTAAGTTAAAAAAAATTAAATAGACTTTTACCTAAGATCACTCAGCATCTATATACATACTCCCTATCGTAATATTATTTATAACAAAAGTAAAATGCCGTTTACACGAGGATTTATTTATTGTTTAACCTTTATACAGACTGTTAGATTGTATAGGTCTATTTTCGCTACTCATAATGCTAGGCAGGCTAAAACCGAATCACCCTGTACACCTATTCTTATTCAGGTCTCTTTACCAATGACTGCTTTCTGTGATTGAGTGTTTCAAGCCAAGTGATATATTGTCGCTTTGAGCGAGAAGTTTGATTATCTCGTGAAAGCGGTAATGTCACTTTGCGCCCGAATTACACACAGGAATTTTTCTACAACCGGTGTTTTTATGGAATGTTTGGTAAAAATTAATAATTATTATTGACAACCTTAAATTTGACAGTTCAGAATTTAAAATATTAGCATTACTTTGCGCTTCACATGTGTTTTTGTTAAAACGGCATTTACTGCAAAATAAAAATAAAAAATTGCTTTCATAACTATTAATTATTTATTTTGCATTTTGTTGCATTTTTACTGTTATCTGTTGTTTTTCTTTATTATCAAAACGGGGCAGAGAACCCCATTGCTTACATCATTGAATATCTTGAGATTTAAAAAAAATAGATTTATTTTTTTGTAAAAGTTTCAATTTTTGTATCATAATAGCTCCAGTTGACCATATGTTTCATATTTTTAAGTTGTCTGAAATGTTTATTTGAATGACTTCTTTACACAAATCAAAAAGGAGTTTTATTACCTTAGTAATTGTATAGAAAAAGTGTACCTGCAATAATCTTAAGAAAAGAAAGCTAAGCGACAATCGTTTAAATAAACTAATGTATAAAGTTTAAAACAAATCAATATTAATAGCATATACCTGCGCTCCATTTCATTATTCTTATAATATGTAGATATTGTATTTTTACAGTTCGCCGCCTTTTAAAAATTAATATAAAATGCTTACGAAATTTGTCTTTCATTTAACGTCAGTTAATGGTAACAACTAAACTGAAGCAATTTTAATATCTGCAATTTATTATAGTAAAATCGAAAAAAAATTAAATTCCAAATCACTGCAGTGTTTTTAACAGAATTTTCAAGGGCGTCTATATCCGAATACCTAATAAGGAAAAGAAACTAATGAGTGTTTTTATTAAACTTAAGTAGTTCACAGACTATGGCTTTGTCGGCAGCTTTTCCATATTAACCTATTCAACGAGCTGAAACTGGACCCGGGAGATTAGCTTATATAAACCTATTGTACCCTTTTAAAATTAGTAATCCCTCTTACGATCAAACAAGACACGCAGTTAAGACAAACTATTACACGACAAAAGCGACTTGGAGCAACGTTAAGATTTCTTGCAACAGGCAGAAGTTAAAAAGGTTTAACATTTGCGGTTATCATCTTACCTTAAGCTTTTAGTAAGGTTATACCATAGACCTGTAAGACAATTTATTAGGTATATAGAAAAAAGAAAAGCACAAAGTCTTTCTCCACAATTTTTATTAGAATAACTAGGCGAACCAAGAATAATTCATAATAACTCAAATCGACATGTTTCGAGTGTAGAAACATTCATCATCAGGAAAACAAAGTGAAAGGTACAATGCTGCTGTTGTTAGCAATAGAGAAAATAATAGTGGGATTGAGCCGTAATGAAGCTTTCAATGGTGTACAAGAGGTGTAAAATTGAATAATCAAAAGACCGACAATCAAGACTTCAGCATACTGAAAAGTCAAGGGTTGGTGCAAAGGCACTGTCCTGGGCAGAAAAATGAGGAGAGCAAAAGAAAAATTAGGGAGTTTTAAAAAACTTATCTGTGAAAATCATTATTAAGTGAAAAATCTTGAGTTTTATTCAGCTTTGTCAGCGATATGTGAAAGTATTGAAGTAAGATGGAAAAAAAAGAAAAAAAAGTTGTTTTTTATAAAAGTCGAAGCATCACATGTCTCTGACAAAGCTGAATAAAACTCACAATTTTTCACTACTTAATAATGATTTTCACAGATAAGTCTTTTAAAACTCCCTAATTTATCTTTTGTTCTCCTTATTTTTCTGCCCAGGACAGTACCTGTGCACTAACCCTTGACTTTTCCGTATGCTGAAGTCTTGATTGTCGGTCTTTTGACTGTTCAATTTTACACCTCTTGTACACCATTAAAAGCTCCATTACGGCTTAATCCCACTAATATTTTTTCTATTGCTAACAACATCAGCATTGACCTTTCACTTTGTTTTCCTGATGATGTGTGTTTCTACACTCGAAATATGTCGATTTGAATTATTACGAATTATTCTTGGTTCGACTAGTTATTCTAATAAAAATTGTGGAGAAAGACTTTGTGCTTTTCTTTTTTCTATATCATTTAACTCCAATTTGATTATGGACTACTTGTCAAAACAATTTATTATGTTTTAAAGAAGGAGTATTTAAAGGTAAGGACAATAATTGGCATTTAAAAACTTTGAAATTTTTTTTTTGTATAATTGGCAATATCGTAGAGAGAGTAGCTTATTGAATATTTTTTCGCAGGCCAGGAACAGAACTAAAAAAACAAAACACAATGTCCCTAATTATTAATTATTTAGTTTTGTTTTTTATTTTCGTCTTGATCGAAACTTAATGAACTGGCAAAATTAGGCAAATTTGGTGTATTTCGTCTCCAGTTCGAGTTTTCTTTAACGTTTTGAACTTAAAAGGGCATAAAAAAGGGAATACAACCCACTATTTATGGTCACTTTATTTTCAGTTCAGAAGAAGTGAATCCTTATCTATTGTAGTATTTTGTGCTGTTTGCACCGTTACTTTATAGTAACACATAATTTTGCAATACTGAAATGAGTAAGTTGACTGAATAACACAAAACCAAAATTTTTATGCTGATTGGCTTAACGTCAGATCGCGGACTCAAACAGAAGTAGCAGCTAGCCGACCTATCACCAATTTCCCAAGGCACCATCAGCAAAATTGGAAGACGTTATCATGAAGTGGGCCACTTCAGGGTCATACAAAGATTAACGCCGCTTGGAGTAATGAATGAAGACACGTAATTAAACGTTTTACTTGCTCTTCAAGAAAATCCTATTACTCCAGTAACTCCGGCAACTTGCAAGAGAAAATAACTTAAGCCATAATATGTCTGCATTCAAGTTAGTGAAATCATGTCAAATGCGTCCTTATAAAATGTTAATGGTACAAGAGTTACTGGAAGTTGATCATGACCTCCGTCTTCAATTTTGTGAAGTAATGATGACTGCACTTGAACCTTTTTACAGATGAGTATACTTTTATACTAAATGGTGAAGTTAATAAATAGAGCGGTCGATATTGGTCCGCAAAAAATCCTCACTGGATGCGAAAAATACACACCCAGCTTCCGCAAAAACTTAATGTTGTTTAAATGCGGGCGGTTTCTACCCTCAAAAGAGGGGTTAATTTCATGAAGAAACGAAAAAATTATGCCAAACTAAAAATAAAGGCAGTTGTGTATTTTTTCAGCAAATTCTAATACTGAATTTATTTCAGTTAAAAATTCCACCCTCTATATGATTTATTAAGAAACTTTTGTTATTGTTTTGAGTTGATATGCGCTTTACATTTAAAACAGTGCCAACCTGTAAAGAGTTAAATTCTTTATACAATTCTTGCCGTTACTAACAATAAAACATCTGATCTGCCGGAAAACATATAACTACCTATTTACTATTCTCTACTTGTGTAAGTGTAAGTGATTTCTACTATACCAACAATTACAAACACAATTATTGTTTAGGGTTCGATAGCTTTACACTGTCTTACCAGATAACTAACAAAGAAATATTATGGTCTGCTGGGTAAAATTGAATTTCCATCTTGTTAAAAAAAACTGTTAATTTCATATAGGAAAGTACCTAGTGAAATTTCTGCTGTATTTTACTTCATCACCTTGACTTCATTTATTGAAATAATAGCCTCTTATTCATTTTAAATTGGTAAAGTATAAAAATAATAATTTAGTAGCATGTAATTAATGAACATCTGTGATTATTATAATTTTGAAAACAATTAGCGAACATAATTACCCACGGTTTTAAAATTTTGTATGCATAAATTCTCCAATAGACAATAGCGGTGATGTACCCCACTGTGTGAATATTATTTTCTAGAAAGTGTTACTTACCCTCTGTTTCCTTAGCAAAAAAAGCACTTAAATTTTGATTAGGTAGTAGCCGTTTTTCCTTTCGGCGAGACTTGATTTAAGTAAAATTGAGACCCTTTAAAAACAATATCATATTTTTGGTATCATAAAATAAATTTACAAATTTTTAGTGTCTAGATATCACTCTTCAGAGGTTTCGTATCGATTCGGAAACTATACATTATTCATAATAATATTTGCTTGCTAGGGTTAATAAAGCACTGAGAACCAGATTGTGGTTCTCAATAATTTAAATAGCTTCTAGTATGATATTGTCCTTGTTGTTTAACATTGTATATGATTTATATGATTATCTATTATGCAACATGGTTTACTGAGATGGTAAAATTCGTCCATAGATTATAAAGTCCAATACTAAAGATGGGTTGTGCGAAATAAGAATCTTTCCGACAGAACAGCTAGAAGACTCCAAACACCCGCGCAATAAATTCGTTGACACTAATACTACGGCGCGCGGCGCTACGAACCCCCCCCCCCCCCCCCCCCCCACCCAACGTCACGCCACGCTCAATATATTTTGACGAAATTTCGTATATGGAACTTTTTCGGAATGAGCAATACAAATTTGCCCACCGTTTTTTCGCATTTTGTAGAGGGCGCCACATAGAAGCCTATACTTTAATTTGAAAGGTTTCAACTTTTTTGTCCTACACTATATGCGCATTTTGACTTCATATTTTTATTCTCCTAACCTTTTGGCATAAAAAAGGTACTTTTGTTTCGATAAACCTAACCGTTTTCGAGAAAAACGCTAAAATACCATTGCTTGCATGTGATGAATACGAAATATAGCATAGCAAAGGAAGGAATACTCCATGGAGTTCGTCGGAATTTTTTAAGAAGAATTAATTTATGCATTGAAGAGGAAGAACGTCACTTTGAACCTTTGATTTGAATGTTTAATTTATTGTTCTAGTAACTTATGTATTTTAAAACTGCAAATAAAATTTAACTTTAACACCCTGTCTCTCCGTTAATAATCAATTTTCGAAAAAATGTTATAGAAAGAGATTGCATTTATTTTCGGTCCAAAAAATATTCCCTAAATTTTTTGCTCATCATTTCCGGACACTCTGTATTTTTTTTGAAAATTGTAGTTTTATAGCTTTTTCATCAAATCATTAAGATGAAAATAACAAAGATCTACCGATTTTATTTATGTAACAAGTAATTCCAGTTAAAAATATAGGTACTTATATAAATGGCAAATATTTTAAAATGGCATAAAATATATTAATTACTAATGCTACACGGGATTTGACAGAATAATTAGATAACCTTGCTATTCGGCACTACTAGATTTGCCCTACGTTTGAATCCGTATTTATAATCCAGGATTCAAAGGTATTCGCTCCATCAGGGTTATAGGAGCTAAAGATATCAATTTCAAAAGGATATGTAATGTATGTACTCTTGCAAAAAATCATCACTCTTATTTATTAATTATCTAGCAGAATTCGTTTTGTAATTGCATCTAGAGGACGACATACTACATCCACCTAATTGGTCTTATAAAAAAAGTTATTTTACCAATTTTTAAATTATTTAGTTGTTGTAGAATAAAATTTTTTTAAAAATCGATTTTTATTACAAAATGCATAGAGGTATCTATCCTAAAAATGGAGATTTGTAAAAAGGTAATGTGTCTGAAACAAAATGTTTACATAGAACATAATTAACAAATTATTTTAGTATGAGGGAAAAATGCTTAAATTGTCCATAAGGTGGTTTAAACTAAACCAAAAAACGCACATTGATTTATTCTTGTATAATATAGTCCTATTACTCCTATGGAATATTAATATTTAAAACATCCCTAATAAAATGATCTATAACATGATAAAATAACTGTAACAATCTGATTAGAAACAAAAAAGTTATGAATTATCAAACTTAGCAAAAAATTCAGGTTGCCGGTCTTTTTGTTCATGAATTTGTGAGTCTGCTAGTAATAGTATTATACCATTTCAATATATATGTATCTAATATGCAGAAGAGATTGTTTTTCAAGAGCTGTCAAATTTAAAACCCAATTGCAAAATATTATATTATAACATTTTTATAAATGTGCAACCTTGTTAATCCAAAAAGAAATAATTTAAATTATTGGATTGCTCTATAAAATGGACTAAAAAAAAAATCATCTAGTTAACAATAAAAAATAATTAACAACAGATCGATTGTTATTAGGTCAGCAAAAATGTTTCAACTTCCTTGATTAAGATAAGAAAATATTATTGCTCTTGTTTCATGACAAAAGAAAAAATAATTATTGCACTTTATATTAATTTAATGCCCATTATTTTGCATTAGTTCAATAACGCTGGCAATTATCTTTTATGGCGTTAATTAGATTGTCATGTAGTTATACTTAACTCAAAACAGATAAGCTAAGTAATAAGTAATAATAAAAGTGTTCTCACACAGAAACAGGAGAGAAATTCTTTTTATTCTCTTTGTTATTCTTCTAATTTACAGAAATATAAAACTAACACCACGATTTTATTGCGCTTGACTAATGCATGTTTTACATCAAATTAAAATTATTTGGTATCTGTTAGGTTATTATAATTATAACGACATATTAAATAACAAAATTGTTTTAAATTGCAGGAGGGAAGTCACAACATTCTAAATTAACTATTGTACCATTAACAAAATTATACAGGGTGGCCCTTTAGTGTGGAAAAGTACAATAGCTCCGTTACTATTTCAAATACATTAAAAATATTAATACAAAAGTTGAAGGGTAGTAAGTGACTTATAACGTAAAATTATTTTTAACTCTATAGGGTGGCTCAAAAAAGCGGAACAATAAGAAATGTACTTTTTTCAAATGGAACACCCTGTATATTTTTTCATTTTTAAATTCCACATAAAATTATATAATTCTTTTTTATTAAATACATTATTAGTCTATACTTTATAGTTTCCGAGATATTGACTCTTGAAAAGACATTTTTGAACTTTGACAGCTTCTAACTTTCTAACAGTACGTCTTAGAGCAAAACGGCTTACATGTCCCTATCTTCAATTTTTATTATCTTCCCAAGAAAATCAGAAGTTTAAAAACAAAAAATAATTAGTTAAAAAGATTACAACTAAAGATCACTTATCAAAAGTACCTAAACTAAACAAAACGATTGTTCAAGGAAGTTATTTTTATCTAGCACCAAAAATATTCAACGCCATACCTGCGAACTTAAAAAAATTAATTCAATTACCTTATTTAAGATTAAATTAAAAAAATGGTTACAATCAAGGAACAGGTTGGAGATTCATAGCTTAATTGATTTAAAAAATATTTATAATTGGTAGGTTATTTTTATGAATCTCCTTATACAGTGTGTGTATAAAATCTGGGAACGGCTTAATAACATCACAATTTACTGGCCGATTTAAACCAAATTTGGTACAGTTGTGTAAGAGGATCTAACGCACCGAATGACGACATTGGCGTTGTTGTCAGCTTTTTAGTTTGTCTGGAATTCGAACGAATTTTATATTTTTAAATATAACACCCAGTATATTTTTACATTTTTAAATTCCACATAAAATTATAATTATTTTTTATTAAATGCATTATTAGTCTATACTTCATAGTTTCCGAGATATTGACTCTCGAAAAGTGACATTTTTGAACTTTGACAGCTTATAACTTGCTAACAGTACGTCTTAGAGCAAAACGGCTTACATGTCCCTATCTTCAATTTTTATTATCTTCCCAAAAAAATCAACTTCCAGTTAAACCGGAATAACTATATTTCCTGCTTTCGAGTTACATCCGGTTTAACCGAAAGTTGATTTTTTGGGAAGATAATAAAAATTGAAGATAGGGTCATGTAAGCCGTTTTGCTCTAAGACGTTCTGTTAGAAAGTTATAAGCTGTCAAAGTTCAAAAATGTCACTTTTCGAGAGTCAATATCTCGGAAACTATGAAGTATAGACTAATAATGCATTTAATAAAAAATAATTATAATTTTATGTGGAATTTAAAAATGTAAAAATATACTGGGTGTTATGTTTAAAAATATAAAATTCGTTCGAATTCCAGACAAAATAAAAAGCTGGCAACAACGCCAATATCGTCATTCGGTGCGTTAGATCCTCTTACTCAACTGTACCAAATTTGGTTTAAGTCGGCCAGTAAATTGTGATGTTATTAAGCCGTTTCCAGACTTTATACACACACTGTAGATCAACAATATATGCACAAGTCCGAAAGGAGTTTATTTTTCCGATATAAATTTTATACCTCTTTTTCTACCCCCTAGGTTTTTCGTAAATGCGTAAACATATGTATATTTATTTATTTTAAGTGAGGAATGTGTCTAAACTTTTCTACTTATATATTTACAGGCTTGTTAAACTAACCAGAAACAATTGGAGTGCTAAAAAAAATTATCCAGTTAATAATAAAAATTAATTAAAAATGTTTCTATTGTTAATAGGTTTGCAAAAATATTTTAACTTCCTAGCTTAAGATAATACTGTAGATATACAATATAATCTCTTGTTACATGACAGAAAAAAAACTATAATTATTGCAGTTTGTTTTAATTTAATGCCATTTAGTTCGCATTATTTAAATTGCAATGGTAATTATTTTTTATTGCGTTAATTAGATTGTAAATTTTTGAATTGGCAGTAAAAGTTATAGATCATAACCGATCAAATCTACCAGTGCTAGCTACTTTTAAGATATATTATATATTTATTGTAATCAGTAGACCTCGAACAATTGCGTATTCCTGCTAAAAGTACAGGGTCGACTTAATAATCTGCAGCAAGTGTTAGCATTAACAATTATTTTATGCGAAAAATTACTCTTATCTTACAGCGTAATTTTTACATATTAATTTAAAAATTCACATTAAAACAAAATCAAATTTTCACTACCTCGAGAGGTTTTAAAATCAGCTTCGACAGCGCGGCTTCTTGAATCGTTGTCAACATGGCCGGGGAAATGAACTAAGAACTAAAGATATGAATCTATCAATAACTATGGATAGTAGGGATCGAATGCCATTAATAGTTTTTTCAACTATCGTCAACAATGAATAATAATTTTCGATTATACATACCACTACTTCCCAAACGTCCCACTGTCGATAGTTATCGATAGCGCTATCACATCATAAGATCTGGTTAATTTGCCCTGGCAGCAAAACCAGAAACTACTTTCGAAAATAGTTAGGTTAGGTATTGAATATTATTCATATTTTCATATATTCATATTTTCAGCAATACAAATCGGATTTGTTTCCTTCTTCCGTTAATTTCTTCTGGGTCGGTTGTGATGAACTTGAACTTTCAGTATCAGAAGAGGACGGCGAAGCTGATTTCTCTGTTTGGATTCTTTTCAAGGCCTTGATATTGGCTCTACATTTATGATGGTATTTTACAGTGTATAACAGTTCCTCCGATATATCTCCTAGTTTAGTAAGAGGGTCAAAATTTCTTAATAATGCAGCGTGGTACAACGCTACCCAAGATTCCCTGTCTTTTGGAGGGTGCAATTCACTCAAAGGTGATATCGCTCCACATATGCTACATATATGTTGTCCGTTTGGTATATTTTCAGCTACTTCTTTATTTGTGTCAGCACTCATTTTCGTTATGATTTCAATTCAATTTCATGTCAATTTCTATGCATATCTGCAACAAACGAAAACTATTTATAGGTACTATTATTTAAAACTTTTTTTTAGTGTTGCTATATAGGTAGGCACAGAATACTATATAGCTACACTAAGAAGAAGTTTTAAAATTCACAGTTTTTGGTTATGGACACTATTAATTTACAGAAAAACACAATTAATACAGATCGTAGAAAAAAATCTGAAAAAAATTAAATTTTTTTTTTTTTAAATTACTAATTAACAGTTGATTTTATCGAAAAAGTAGTTATTACAAACTTTGTAGCGCACATAAAGAGAGTTCATTAAAAAATTTAATAATGAAATCGGATCAGCAGTTCCAGAGATACAGTTGATTTTATAAAACTCAACATCCGCCATCTTGGATTGGCCGCCATATCTATTAGCTACCACATTGAGATGGCAATCCTAATAAACCTATATACCCACTGTAAAAAGGAAAATGGGTACCCCCAAATTATACCGACAAGTTGACTGGCCCATGGACTAAATACATCCCTTTACATTTGAAGAAAAAAGTTGAGGGTGGTTTCTACTCCCAAAGGAGAGGTACATTTCATGAAGACACGAAAAATGTTCTGTTTCGTATTTTTTCAGCAAATAAAGAGACTTTCTAGTACTGAATTTATTCCAGTTATTCCACAATCTATAACCTATAGATCAGTGGTTCCCAAATTTCGCAAAATCCCGGACCACCGAAATCGAATTATAGTAACATGCGAACCCCCATGACCAGTTAATTTTTAAAAATACTAAAACCACCGTTTTGTAACTTATTTACACAACATTTTATTTATCAATACCACGTATTTTCCTTAAAAACAATAATAAACTAAAAAATAATTTAATTGTTTTATTATTATGTGAGTTATTTAGTTATTTTTGTTTTATTTTCTCTTTGTGCTCCGTGGGTTCGCGGACCCCCAAAAAAGACGCCGCGGACCCCAAGGGGTCCGCGGACCACCATTTGAAAACTACTGCTATAGATTATCAAGATTTATTTTTGTAACTTTGTAAATTTTTGACGCAAAAATATCCGGTGCTTGTGTTGGTACTGTTAAGGATGACCAAGAAAACTATACTTATTACTAAATTAGTCCGGAATCAAACCCACGGATTCTGGATGCAAGAACGCAATAGAAAAACACGTTTGCTAGAATAATTTACTGCGAAACAAATAACATGTCAGTGTGTTGAATATCATAATTTATTTATGCAAATATAAATAAATCAGTTACAGTTATCCTAACAACCAATTGAAACAATTGGATCTTTATTAATAACGCATTATTCTTATTTGTTATTTAATAGCTTTGCATTATCAACTTTCCTTATAACTATTTCTACAATCTAATTTGAAGGGAATTGTCACAAATCATAGCAGGCGTTGGGCAAGAAATGTAATACACCTATTACGCGGTACTTGTTTAATAAGTATATTTATGAAAACCAGATACCATAAACCACCAATTAATTATTAAATATTAACTTATTACGACAATTTTGAAACTGTTTACCATTGTTGACATGCAATAGTTGGTGTTCAATTGTATCCTTTACAAAACCTCTAGCTCGCGAAACGAATGCGTACATCGCTGCGCCACTGCTTATTTTAGTCTTTAAATTGTAATAGGAAATCCTAAAAAATATTATTATTTTTTTTACTCCCGCGTGTATCTTTTTTGTTTTATTTTCAAAAGAACAATTTATTACTATTTTGTACCCTGACTCTGTAGGAGGTTCAAACAGGGTTGAAATTATTATAACAGAAAATTTCATGGTCTAATATTAAACAAATGTAGATATTATATTATTGACACAGATAATTTTTGAAATATTATTGATTTTAATGATATATTTAGTTAGAACACCTTGTATCACAATAATTTCACACATTATAATAGTAGTTTATAATAAACTACCTGAATAATTAAATCCGACCAATACAAGAAAGTAAATGCAGAACAAGTTCTCTAATTGACAACAGTGGCGGATCTTCAATAAAGTCAAGGAAAGGGGCTACATCCAGACCGTAGCTAGTGTGAAATATTGGGGGAGGACAGAATTCGTTCATTTTGATCTACAGGAAACAATGCAGTGAAAAAGCGCTGCAGGCGAAAAAAGTTCAGGACAATCCTTAAGTTTGTTGACAATTCACAAAAATAAAAGGGGATCAAAATTAATGTTAAAGCAAATTTAAAAAAGGGTTTTTTTTGTTTATTATAATTTTCAATGTGTACTCTAAAGAAAAATCTATTCTCAATTATTTAGAAGATGATATTATAGTGTCTGCGAAAATAATTAAAAGAAAATATTGTGGCATATCGGACAAGTGTGTAACTATTTTTTTATATTGGAATACACAGGGATCCAAGTTTAATGGATACCCTGGGGCGGGTAGACCACGAGGGCCGTTAGGACTCTACAGGCAACCATAACCCAAGCAATTCCCAGAACGACGAAAAAATGTACTAAAAGCCTCTTTGCATAATCAAAGCGGCCATCAATACACCGTAGCGCCATCCCAGCGGAATTAACTCCAATATAAAAGGCAGTCACACTGATAATAATCGAAAGGTAGAACTAAATAAACCATGACGTGCTTTATTGCTGCTGCTGCTGCTGGATTGTGATACACTTCGTGGTTTATTTAGTTCTACCTTTCGATTATTATCAGTGTCCAATATAAAAGGTAGTCTTTTATATTGGAGTTAATTCCGCTGGGATGGCGCTACGGTGTAATGATGGCCGTTTCGATTTTGCAAAGAGGCTTAAAGTACATTTTTTCGTCGTTCTTGGAATTGCTTGGGTTATGGCTGCCCGTAGAGAGTCCTAACAAGGACGAAACGGCCGTCGTGGTCTACCCGCCCCACGGTATCCATTAAACTTGGATCCCTGTGTATGCCAATATAAAAAATAGTTACACACTTGTCCGATATGCCACAATATTTACTTTTAATCTGTTCTCAATATTGTTGGAATTTGGAGGGGGGAATCAACAGAATATTTATGGTTGATTATGAGACTGAAATTGCCAGGTTCTTTATTAATATACTTATTATTGTACCATTCGGGGGATGATAGAGTTCCTCTAGCACCCCCTCCCCATAGGTTCGCCACTGATTGGCAATATAATAATGAAATATCTTAATATGAAATGCATAATATAATATTACAAATGAAACATACTTGAACATGGATTAAATATCTTGCACTCATAAAAAATTACTTTCATTAAAAATAATTTAATTCTGTGACACAGTTAAAATAATGCAATAAGTTGGTTGATAGGAGCCATGATAGTTGGTACCTACATTTTAATTATTAGTTGAATATCTATCTCAGGGCTAATAAATGATTTAAATGCAGTAAGTGGAATTTGTTTACAAATTATAATGAACTAGACCCTCTTATATATTATCAGAAAGTCGTATATTAACACTCATTTACAGCCAATTATTTGCGACTGTAATATAAAATGCAGTTTTGTGCTAAATGCTAAAATGATCGTAAAAACTTCTTAATAATTAAGATTTTTGAGCAGGATAAAATGTGTGTTTGTTTTAATCCGAATAGTGTTATGGAAAAACTAGGATTTGCACATAACCCGGACGAACTACGCTTATTTATAGATTCATCTAAAATAAGTTTAAAATAAGTTCTGCTTCATAATGACAACAAAATACCCTTTATTCCTCTTGCACATGCAGTTAACATGAAGAAAACATGCGAAAGTATGTCACTTATTCTAAATGTAATAAGCTATGATAAAGTAAAAATTTTGAATACTCTCGCAAGATGGAGGCAAAGTCACTCTATCAATTTTGGTCTATTAAATTTTTATTTATTTATTTTTATTTGGCATGAACTCCAGGACTGGACTTGAAAATTATACATGTGATACCTTCTAAAACAATTGATGCAATAGTCTCATCGGTTCCACCGCTTTAATATTGCCAAATAATAATAATAATTTCTTTTGAAAGTTTTGTTTTATAAATAATATTATAATTTAAGGTAGGTAATAATAAACATGAGTTTTTATATGGTTTAAAGATAAAGTGTCAAAATAGATTTAAAAGCTATATAATATTATTATTATAATTATCCAAACCTTGAAAATACTAAAACGCAACTTTAAATAGGATTCTGTCACTCATATTTACAACAGATTTTTTTTTGTTTTACTTGTTCAGATTATACCTATACGTAAAATACAATACCTACAGTTCAACATAAACTAATTGAATTCAGTCAGAAATTACATTTACTGTCAAGGAAATCCCCATAAAGGGTGTTCATTTGAAAACTTCCCACCTCGATATTCCTTTAAAATGAAAATGTGGAAAATCGCTCGGACCCGTCGATTTTTATTTCGAGGGGGACATCTTTTGCGTATATTGTCAATCTTGTTACTTCAAGCCCCTAGGAGGGAGGGGGGGTAAGATCTAAATCTTAAATGGATACCCCTATTTTATATTTTTTTGGATGTAAGAAATATAGTACTTCCGATTTGACCAAAAATTGACACTATTGGAAAGATAATAAAAATCGAAGATAGGGACATGTAAGCCGTTTTGCTCTAAGACGTACAGTTAGAAAGCTAGACGCTGTCAAAGTTCAAAAATGTCATTTTTCAAGAGTCAATATCTCGGAAACTGTTAAGTATAGACTCATAATGCTTTTATTAAAAAATGTTCAGAATTTTATGCAGAATCCAAAAAAATTATATAAAATAGGGGTATGCATTTAAGATTTATATATTACCCCCCCCCCCCCCCCCTCCCTCCTAGGGGCTTGAAGTAACAAGATTGACAATATACGCAAAAGATGTCCCCCTCGAAATAAAAAGCGACGGGTCCGAGCGATTTTCCACATTTTCATTTTAAAGCGGGAAAATCGAGGTGGGAAGTTTTCAAATGAACACCCTGTATATGACTTACGTAAGGTATGTGGACCCAAATATGGTTTTTATAGAATTTGTTGGTTATTATACGTTGATACGGTTACATTTCTAGACTTGTATGTAAGCTAACATAAAGTTAAAAGCTTCAATTTAGCCAGAGATTTAATTTTTCTGTCAATGGAAACTCTAACCCTAACCTTTACGAACAAACATTTTAGGAACAAAAAATGCACTAAGTAACTTTTAGACAAAAACGGCGTTCAGATGAAATGAAACTTATTACTTATCGATAAAATCAACTAACGTGCAAGGCACACAATAATAACACAGGCCTGCATTTTTTAACACTTTGAAAGTTGATTTAAAAATTTTAACTGTTTTTTAGTAATTAGGTAGCGCTGATTTCAAAACGGCTTTCAGTTTTTTTATATCATGTAAGGTTATTTTTCAAACCGGTAAAATCCAAAAATATAGAAAAAAACACGATTTATTTCATTTATAAGCTAGTTTTTTTAATATATTAAGGAAAAAAATACATAAATATACAAAATATATACATATAAACTATTATAAATGGTTATTTATTCGTTACGCTTCTTTAAAAAATGTTTTCTTTTTTCAGAAAAGCTTCTTTTGGTTGCTTTTCTGTTCCAACAGAAATCGGCCATCATTTTTGTGTCCCAGCGCCCCTGGTATCTTTTTTCCATCTTTTTAATATATTGATGAAATCTTTCACCTTGCTCTTCACCCACGTCCCCAAGATTTTCCGGAAATTAGTCCAAATGGGAATGTAAAAAGTGAATTTTTATGCTCATATTCTGAAATTCCTGAAATTTCCAGCATATTTTCAACGATCTCAACATAGTAGTAATTTATGTTCAACTTCTTTAAAAGCATTCCATGCATGTTTTTCCTTATCTTCCATTACCTTTTCAAATTCTGTTTCATCAAGCTGCTAATCTGCGGCCCTACAAAGATTCCCTTCTTTATTTTGCCTCTAACAGAGCCGGAAATGTTTTACACAAATATTTAAAACAATATCCTTCTTTGTTTAATGCCTTAACAAATTATTTCATACGTCCAAGTTTTATGTGAAGTGGTGGAAGTAAAACTTTTTGAGGGTCAATAAGACTTTCGCGAATTACATTTTTGTATCCAGGTGTTAAAGTCTCCCTTTGTGACCAGTCTTTTTTTTTTTACCCAATGCTGTTCTCGCTAGCTAGACCACTCGCACAGGAAACATGGAAATTTAGTAAATCCAGACTGCTGACTTAAGAAAATACTTAACATGTTTAGATCTTCACACACTTCCCAGTTGTGATTTTCATATTGTATTCTTAAAAGTAATTCCTCTAAATTTTCATAGTTTTCCTTTAACTTAACTGTATGGCCGACCGAAACAGAAGCAAAAACATTGTCATTGTGTAAAAGAATAGCTTTAAAGCTCCTTTTTGAAGTCGATAAAAAGTCTCCAGTCGGAAGGTGTGTAGCACCACAGAAAATCATTTTTTATTCATCAGTCATTTAGAATTTGAAGTACTACATTCATTTTAAATTATGAGTTTTTTTTATATTTTTTCTTTTTTTTTGCAAAAAAAAAATCTGTGGGTGATAGAGACCAATTGTATTTTAATTAGTTATTTCTATATAAAAACTATGCTCAACAAACAAAAATCACGTGATCACAAATTTCATGCAGGCCTGTGTAATTATCATCCCCAATGAAAAATAATTTTAAAATTTTAACCTTTAAATTTTTGATCAAATAATAATATAATAATATATTAATAATTGTAGGTACTTACCGGCAGCACAAAAGTAATTAAAATTCAATGAAAGTAAAAATAAAAGGCACCATAACGATAAAATATTTTAAAAACGTAATTAAATGTAACAAAAAGCACAAAAACGCAATTCATAACTCGGTGTTTGGGCTTATTACGGTCCAGTACTAATCTGGGGATATTATGTTCTAATATCAGCTGATCGATGACAAATTTCTGCTGTCATCTGTTTTAAAACGAGAGAATTCGTGTCGTTTTCTATACGTATGGTATGTGGCAAATATGAGGTGACCTAAAAGTCATAGAACTATTATTAGGATTTCAGGGTGGACTTACGAAGTATTGCTATTTTTTCTGTATTGATAGTAGAGCAACCATCATCATTTCCAAGTAAAAGAATGGATTCCAAGAGATCAATATACTCTAGGTCAATCTAATGTTGATATACCTATAAATACTCTTAAGTTCCCAAAAATAACGAAAAAAAAAACGATTTTTTTTAATTGCAGTAATGCCCTGGTGTACTTTACCTCACCCAGCACCCTGATTCGCTCCACGGGTCCGGAAAGTTTGTTATTCGTCGGCAATGAGCTGTTTTATATTTCAACACACATATTGAAAAAAATATTTTAACAAGCGTGTGACATAAAGGACTTTCTAGCCAAGTTAGGCGTGCTTTATTTCACATCTTCATAGGTGGTCGTAGGAAAACGTATTTATCCAATTTGCAAACCTCTTATGGCTTAACAATTGTAGATAAGAAAAAATTAGTAATAACCGTCCTTGTGCAAAATTTAATGCTATACTATAGAACATTATAAAATTTGTATAAACTTTTTTCCATATTATTTTTCGTTTAAGAATTATATCCTAAAAATATATTTTCAACCCCATTTAGAGTAGGGCTCGGAATTGTATTCGAATAATTCGAATATTTGAATATTCGACTATTCTAAATTCGAATTTTTTGTTAGTTAAAAAATTCTACTATTCAAATATTCGACTATTCGAAATTCGAATATTTGACTATTCAAATATTCGACTATTCGAATATTCGACTATTCAAATATTCGACTATTCGAATATTTGACTATTCGAATATTCGAAAATTTAAATATTCAACTATTCAAAATTCGAATATTTGACTATTCGAATATTCGACTATTCAAGTATCTATTCGACTATTTGAATATTCGACCATTCGAATATTTAACTATTTGACTTTGTTCGGATATTTATATGTTCGACTATTCGTGTTTTCTGTGAAACTGTAAATTTTAACGTAAAAAATAAAAACAAAAATAAAATGATATAGTCAGCAAGCAGTAAAACCACTTCTATCGTGATGAAACGACAGTATTTCGATATTTAAATAGACGACTATTCGAATATTCGACTATTTAAATATTCGACTATTCGAAATTCGAATATTTGACTATTCGACTATTCAAGTATCTATTCGACTATTCGAATTATTCGACTATATTCGACTATTCAAATTATTCGAATTATTCGAATTATTCGACTATATTCGACTATTCGAATAACATACCAAACGACTATTCGAATATTTATATTTTAAAAATTCCGAGCCCTAATTTAGAGGAGTTTTTTTAACTATTGTGCAAGGACATTAGCACTGAAGAGAATCCCTTCAAATAACCTAAATTATTCTTAAAGCGCTTTGTTTATTGGATTTTACTCGTGCGAGACAATTAATTTACTCACGAAAAGAAGAATTTAGAATTAAACTAGGAAACACGTAATTTAACTCTAAGTTCAATAAAAAAAAGTGATTTATTTCTTCCTCGAATACAAGAAGCCACAAATCATATCGTTTTACGCTACTCTCGTGCTAAAAGATACTAAATTCTTGCTTTACATTTTGTTAATCTGAAAGGTAATGGATCAAAATTAATTAGTAGTTACTAGTTGCTATAGAAACGACCATGTCTAGTAATATGTTAATTAGGTAATTAGGTGTTATAGAAAGTTTATTTTACCTATGCTGCGTAGGTATGTGGTTTTTTCAGAGTGTCCAAGATTGTTCACATGATGTTTTTGAAGGGATTAGTGTTATACATTGTCTGATAATAGGTTAAAGATAAACCACACCCCGAAAACGTACATGATTATCGTACTTTACTATATTATACTTTATTATATTATATATTTTCAGTATAAACTTATAAAAGTAAAACAAGTTCAAAAATTTCTCAAAAAGTTTATATTTCTGATGTTTTAGTTTTAATCATGGAACCACAACGATGTAACTGAAACAACAACCATAACATAGGGTTAACTGGTAATTCAGTTTTTAAATAGCCTTTTAAAGTGATGGAAAAAGTCCCTATTATAACTGGTTTAATATATAAATTTATTATATAATTATATTAAGCTTTTAATCAAGAAAATAGTTCTAATTTTTAATCGTTTTTTTTTGTAATTTCGATTCGGTGAATACTATAAAAAATTCTTTTTTGAATTTTCTTGGTCCATAATAATTAATTTTTTTTAAATTATACCTCTATAAAATGTATATTATATAAACATAAAAAGCTGTACTATTTTATTTGTATTCTGGGAAAACTATATTTTAATTCACAATATCACTTTTAATGGTTTTTAACAAAAAAATATTATTATGCAAAAAATAATTTCACCTTTTCGGTGGTCAATAAATTTGTATAAAACGTAATTTTGCCGAAAATCTTAATCTATTAATTATGTACCACTACCATTAGCATTAAAAATAATTGATTTGCTGAGTATTTAAAGGAACTAACTTCATAAATCTTCCATTATGACTTATATACGTGAAGTGATTTTTTTTAGCTTTGCCGATCGAAAAAAGGAACTTACTCTCAGTTAAGTGCTACTTGTAAATATAAAATAGATAAAAACGATTGAGTTATGGAAGGAACAAAATCTCGGAGGCGCTGCTTGTTAAGTTAGAATCGGTAAATACAATTGAGTTCTAAAAGGAACTAAGTCCTGTAGTAAGTTTAAACTTTTTTATTTTTCCCTAATTTTTGTAGTTATGAATAAGATCATTTTAATACTTCAAATTATACTATTGAATTAGGAATACTTTTTTCTTTAAGTATGTTTAAAATTATGAGAAAACCTTTAGCTGTTAAAAAATAAAATATATAAAAAAAATTAATTTCAAATACTAAACCAAATCCAATCAAAAAATAAATTCCATTAATCAAAAATATGGAAAATTACTTTAAATTGGCAGCAAATTAAAAAGTAGAAATATTTATTCAAATAAACAACCAATATTATAAACTGCGTTGCATAATCTTATTTTCAAACCTATTTATTTGTTATAAACACTGCAATTCTTTTAATTGATCAATTATGTTTTATAAAAATATGTAATTAATAAATCCATATTTATAATTATCTATGCAAATGTTGCATGTATTCACTTTATAGAATGTATGTGCAATACCTATTGCTTCTTAAATAGCATTGTCATGATCTCAGTGGCGTAGCCAGGACTTTATAAAGGGGGGAGGGGGGCTATTTATAATTCCCCTTTTTACTATGAGTTTAACCGGAGTTCACATAAAACCTTTTCAACAAAAATATATTACAATTGTCAAGGTTCAACCTACAACCATCCACCACCCCCTACCCCTGCGCTATGAAACTGCATCTTTTATAACAAATTATAAGGGAATAATTTAAAGTAAAAAGTTAACTTTTTTAAATCCTGCAGGAAATCGTTAATTACGGAATCAGCAAGGTTGGACTTAAAATCTGCCCCCACAAAGTGATAACGAATTTTATAGTTTGATAATTTTATTTTATTATATAATTAAGTGAATGCAATTGTCTTTCCAACACTTTTCATCAAGATATTTAAATATACATTCCAAACTCCGCATCACAAAAATTAAAACGATTTTAATCCTTTTACATTTTTTACTTATTAACGAAATGATTCATTAACGAAATTAATTTAAATTCATTTTGCAATAAAGAAAGTAAATCAGCATGTTATTTATTATCTTATAATTAGTTGTAATAGCTTAAACAACTCTTCCTTTCAACGGGCTGCTCGATTTAGTGAATAATATTATATTATTTATTTAGATACATTTGATTAACATAGACCTATCGTAATAGATTAGGTCCCAAATTAATAATTGATAGGTATCTGTCACTGTGCATTAAATAAAAATTTTATTTTAGATCGATGTAAAAATCAACGCAACGGTATCGAACTATAGTTAGAACGTAGCAAGAATTATTGCAACGGAAACAAATTTTAGTTGTATCGAACTATAGTTGAAATGATGCAAGAATCAACGCAACAGAATCGAACTATAGTTAAAATGATGCAAGAATCAACGCAACTGGAGCGGAATTCAATTAGAACAATGCAAGAATCAACGCAGTGGGAGCAAACTTTAGTTAGAACGATTCAAGAATTATTGCAGGGAACGAATTTTAGTTGAAGCGATGCGAGAATCAACGCAACGGGAGCGAACTTTAGTTAGAACGATGCAAGACTTAACGCAGTGGGAGCGAACTTTAGTTAGAACGATGCAAGAATTATTGCAGGGAGCGAATTTTAGTTGGAGCGATGCAAGAATCAACGCAATGGGGGGAACTATAGTTGAAACGATGCAAGAACTATTGCAGCGAATGAATTTCAGTTGAAGCGATGCAAGAATCAACGCAACTGAAGCGAATTCTAGTTAGAACGATGCAAGAATCCACGCAGTGGGAGCGAACTTTAGTTAGAACGATGCAAGAATTATTGCAGGGGGCGAATTTTAGTTGGAGCGATGCAAGAAACAACGCAACGGGAGCGAGCTATAGTTAAAACGATGCAGGAACTATTGCAGGGAACCAATTTTGGTTGGAGCGATGAAAGAATCAACGCAACGTAAGCGGAATTTAGTTAAAACGCTGTAAGAATTATTGCAACGGAAGCGAATTTTAGTTGAAGCGATGCAAAAATCCAACGCAACGGAAGCGAACTTTAGTTAGAACGATGCAAGAATCAACGCAGTGGGAGCAAACTTCAGTTAGAACGATGCAAGAAGTATTGTAGTGAGCGGATTTTAGTTGGAGCGATGCAAGAATCAACGCAATGGGGGGAACTGTAGTTGAAACGATGCAAGAACTATTGCAGGGAATCAATTTCAGTTGAAGCGATGCAAGAATCAACGCAACTGGAGCGAATTCTTGTTAGAACGATGCAAGAATCCACGCAGTGGGAGCGAACTTTAGTTAGAACGATGCAAGAATTATTGCAGGGGGCGAATTTTAGTTGGAGCGATGCAAGAATCAACGCAACGGGAGCGAGCTATAGATAAAACGATGCAAGAACTATTGCAGGGAACGAATTTTAGTTGGAGCGATGCAAAAATCAACGCAACGGGAGCGGAATTTAGTTAGAACGATGCAAGAATTATTGCAACGGAATTGAATTTTAATTGAAGCGATGCAAGAATTCAACGCAACGGAAGCGAACTGTAGTTAAAACGATGCAAAAATCCACGCAACAGGAGCGAACTTTAGTTAGAACGATGCAATAATCAACACAGTGGGAGCGAACTTTAGTTAGAACAATGCAAGAATTATTGTAGAGAGCGAATTTTAGTTGGAGCGATGCAAAAATCAACGCAACGGGAGCAAGCTATAATTGAAACGATGCAAGAACTATTGCAGAGCGGAATTTAGTTAGAACGATGCAAGAATTATTGCAACGGAAGCGAATTTTAGTCGAAGCGATGCGATAATCCAACGCAACGGGAGCGAACTTTAGTTAAAACGATGCAAAAATCGACGCAATAGGAGCGAATTTTAGTTAGAACGATGCAAGAATCAATGCACCAAAAGCGAACTATAGTTGTAACGATGCAAGAATCAACGCAACTGGAGCGATGTAAGAATCAACTTCATTCATTCATTGCGTTCATTCATTCATTCATTCATTCATTTTTCGATTATAGGCTATATCATGTGATAAGGCAAAAACTAGCTATGAGGGGTCATGTGTTTACTTTTATTAATACTACAGAGAAAAGTATAATGCATGATTTTAATAAAAATTCGTAATACATAAAATAACGACCAAAATAATTAATTTGCGAATAAATAGGCCAATGCAATGCTCTTAAAATTATTGTCATTAATAAATATTTCGTCACGTAATTCGAGACGATTAGGAATTTGGTTACTCAACAGAATCTTTAGCCTAGAATTTGATAAAAATGTAGTAGGTAAATCCGGAACAGCTATAATAAAATAAATAAAATAGATAAAAACGATTGAGTTATGGAAGGAACAAAATCTCGGAGGCGCTGCTTGTTAAGTTAGAATCGGTAAATACAATTGAGTTCTAAAAGGAACTAAGTCCTGTAGTAAGTTTAAACTTTTTTATTTTTCCCTAATTTTTGTAGTTATGAATAAGATCATTTTAATACTTCAAATTATACTATTGAATTAGGAATACTTTTTTCTTTAAGTATGTTTAAAATTATGAGAAAACCTTTAGCTGTTAAAAAATAAAATATATAAAAAAAATTAATTTCAAATACTAAACCAAATCCAATCAAAAAATAAATTCCATTAATCAAAAATATGGAAAATTACTTTAAATTGGCAGCAAATTAAAAAGTAGAAATATTTATTCAAATAAACAACCAATATTATAAACTGCGTTGCATAATCTTATTTTCAAACCTATTTATTTGTTATAAACACTGCAATTCTTTTAATTGATCAATTATGTTTTATAAAAATATGTAATTAATAAATCCATATTTATAATTATCTATGCAAATGTTGCATGTATTCACTTTATAGAATGTATGTGCAATACCTATTGCTTCTTAAATAGCATTGTCATGATCTCAGTGGCGTAGCCAGGACTTTATAAAGGGGGGAGGGGGGCTATTTATAATTCCCCTTTTTACTATGAGTTTAACCGGAGTTCACATAAAACCTTTTCAACAAAAATATATTACAATTGTCAAGGTTCAACCTACAACCATCCACCACCCCCTACCCCTGCGCTATGAAACTGCATCTTTTATAACAAATTATAAGGGAATAATTTAAAGTAAAAAGTTAACTTTTTTAAATCCTGCAGGAAATCGTTAATTACGGAATCAGCAAGGTTGGACTTAAAATCTGCCCCCACAAAGTGATAACGAATTTTATAGTTTGATAATTTTATTTTATTATATAATTAAGTGAATGCAATTGTCTTTCCAACACTTTTCATCAAGATATTTAAATATACATTCCAAACTCCGCATCACAAAAATTAAAACGATTTTAATCCTTTTACATTTTTTACTTATTAACGAAATGATTCATTAACGAAATTAATTTAAATTCATTTTGCAATAAAGAAAGTAAATCAGCATGTTATTTATTATCTTATAATTAGTTGTAATAGCTTAAACAACTCTTCCTTTCAACGGGCTGCTCGATTTAGTGAATAATATTATATTATTTATTTAGATACATTTGATTAACATAGACCTATCGTAATAGATTAGGTCCCAAATTAATAATTGATAGGTATCTGTCACTGTGCATTAAATAAAAATTTTATTTTAGATCGATGTAAAAATCAACGCAACGGTATCGAACTATAGTTAGAACGTAGCAAGAATTATTGCAACGGAAACAAATTTTAGTTGTATCGAACTATAGTTGAAATGATGCAAGAATCAACGCAACAGAATCGAACTATAGTTAAAATGATGCAAGAATCAACGCAACTGGAGCGGAATTCAATTAGAACAATGCAAGAATCAACGCAGTGGGAGCAAACTTTAGTTAGAACGATTCAAGAATTATTGCAGGGAACGAATTTTAGTTGAAGCGATGCGAGAATCAACGCAACGGGAGCGAACTTTAGTTAGAACGATGCAAGACTTAACGCAGTGGGAGCGAACTTTAGTTAGAACGATGCAAGAATTATTGCAGGGAGCGAATTTTAGTTGGAGCGATGCAAGAATCAACGCAATGGGGGGAACTATAGTTGAAACGATGCAAGAACTATTGCAGCAAATGAATTTCAGTTGAAGCGATGCAAGAATCAACGCAACTGAAGCGAATTCTAGTTAGAACGATGCAAGAATCCACGCAGTGGGAGCGAACTTTAGTTAGAACGATGCAAGAATTATTGCAGGGGGCGAATTTTAGTTGGAGCGATGCAAGAAACAACGCAACGGGAGCGAGCTATAGTTAAAACGATGCAGGAACTATTGCAGGGAACCAATTTTGGTTGGAGCGATGAAAGAATCAACGCAACGTAAGCGGAATTTAGTTAAAACGCTGTAAGAATTATTGCAACGGAAGCGAATTTTAGTTGAAGCGATGCAAAAATCCAACGCAACGGAAGCGAACTTTAGTTAGAACGATGCAAGAATCAACGCAGTGGGAGCAAACTTCAGTTAGAACGATGCAAGAAGTATTGTAGTGAGCGGATTTTAGTTGGAGCGATGCAAGAATCAACGCAATGGGGGGAACTGTAGTTGAAACGATGCAAGAACTATTGCAGGGAATCAATTTCAGTTGAAGCGATGCAAGAATCAACGCAACTGGAGCGAATTCTTGTTAGAACGATGCAAGAATCCACGCAGTGGGAGCGAACTTTAGTTAGAACGATGCAAGAATTATTGCAGGGGGCGAATTTTAGTTGGAGCGATGCAAGAATCAACGCAACGGGAGCGAGCTATAGATAAAACGATGCAAGAACTATTGCAGGGAACGAATTTTAGTTGGAGCGATGCAAAAATCAACGCAACGGGAGCGGAATTTAGTTAGAACGATGCAAGAATTATTGCAACGGAATTGAATTTTAGTTGAAGCGATGCAAGAATTCAACGCAACGGTAGCGAACTGTAGTTAAAACGATGCAAAAATCCACGCAATAGGAGCGAACTTTAGTTAGATCGATGCAAGAATCAACACAGTGGGAGCGAACTTTAGTTAGAACGATGCAAGAATTATTGTAGGGAGCGAATTTTAGTTGGAGCGATGCAAGAATCAACGCAACGGGAACAAACTATAGTTGAAACGATGCAAGAACTATTGCAGGGAACGAATTTTAGTTGGAGCGATGCAAGAATCAACGCAACGGGAGCGATCTATAGTTAAAACGATGCAAGAACTATTGCAGGGAACGAATTTTAGTTGGAGCGATGAAAGAATCAACGCAACGTGAGCGGAATTTAGGTAAAACGCTGTAAGAATTATTGCAACGGAAGCGAACTTTAGTTAGAACGATGCAAGAATCAACGCAGTAGGAGCAAACTTTAGTTAGAACAATGCAAGAATTATTGCAGTGAGCGAATTTTAGTTGGAGCGATGCAAGAATCAACGCAATGGGGGGAACTATAGTTGAAACGATGCAAGAACTATTGCAGGGAATCAATTTCAGTTGAAGCGATGCAAGAATCAACGCAACTGGAGCGAATTCTAGTTAGAACGATGCAAGAATCCACGCAGTGGGAGCGAACTTTAGTTAGAACGATGCAAGAATTATTGCAGGGGGCGAATTTTAGTTGGAGCGATGCAAGAATCAACGCAACGGGAGCGAGCTATAGATAAAACGATGCAAGAACTATTGCAGGGAACGAATTTTAGTTGGAGCGATGCAAAAATCAACGCAACGGGAGCGGAATTTAGTTAGAACGATGCAAGAATTATTGCAACGGAATTGAATTTTAATTGAAGCGATGCAAGAATTCAACGCAACGGAAGCGAACTGTAGTTAAAACGATGCAAAAATCCACGCAACAGGAGCGAACTTTAGTTAGAACGATGCAATAATCAACACAGTGGGAGCGAACTTTAGTTAGAACAATGCAAGAATTATTGTAGAGAGCGAATTTTAGTTGGAGCGATGCAAAAATCAACGCAACGGGAGCAAGCTATAATTGAAACGATGCAAGAACTATTGCAGAGCGGAATTTAGTTAGAACGATGCAAGAATTATTGCAACGGAAGCGAATTTTAGTCGAAGCGATGCGATAATCCAACGCAACGGGAGCGAACTTTAGTTAAAACGATGCAAAAATCGACGCAATAGGAGCGAATTTTAGTTAGAACGATGCAAGAATCAATGCACCAAAAGCGAACTATAGTTGTAACGATGCAAGAATCAACGCAACTGGAGCGATGTAAGAATCAACTTCATTCATTCATTGCGTTCATTCATTCATTCATTCATTCATTTTTCGATTATAGGCTATATCATGTGATAAGGCAAAAACTAGCTATGAGGGGTCATGTGTTTACTTTTATTAATACTACAGAGAAAAGTATAATGCATGATTTTAATAAAAATTCGTAATACATAAAATAACGACCAAAATAATTAATTTGCGAATAAATAGGCCAATGCAATGCTCTTAAAATTATTGTCATTAATAAATATTTCGTCACGTAATTCGAGACGATTAGGAATTTGGTTACTCAACAGAATCTTTAGCCTAGAATTTGATAAAAATGTAGTAGGTAAATCCGGAACAGCTATACTTTCATTGCCATGCGATAATTTGTGTTATTTTGCTTTAAGAGAAAGCTTTTCAAGTTTAAGTTTTTATGTGGGTGACGAAAAAATAATTAATCCGACGCGGCGTGGTAAGTAACCCGTAGAGTTATTATTGTTAAAAATAAAATAACTCTCGCTTTCAAACGCTTAAAATAAATAAAAAAGTTTAGTTTAACAATTTCCCACAATCTTGTTATTTAAACTTGATATAGGTACAGGATATCCGGATAATACGTCTACGACGCCGATGTATGATGACTGACTCCTGATGTCAAAATAGGTCGATTCAAGACAACTCATAGACATTTACCTTTAGATACGTACATCTTATCTCCTGCGCAAATAAAAGTAACGTTTTATGGGTGAAAAAATACGCCCGAGCGCATAGCTCACCGGTCAGCTGCCTTCCCTCTGAGCAGCATCGAGCATGCGCTCAAACCTCGTGTTATCGGCCCGTCCTTCTTTAGCGACATGCTCAAAATACACTCCAGAACCGGCTCGGATGCAATTTTTGCTGTTGTGTTTTAAGGATTCTCTATGGATTCCTTGTAGTTTTCTTTGCTATTGTTGATTGTTTGTGTTTAATATTTACGGATTTCTAGTTTTTGTCAAGTTTAGTGAATTGTGTTTGTGCTTTTAGTGACTCGCATTGGAATATAAATAATGACAGCCGTTGTATGATTCTATTATGCCCAAATAGGGGTAAAATACCTGGTATTTCGCATTTTTAGTAAGTATGGAGTATAGTAAAACATCTTGATATATAACTTTATTTTATTATGATCAATTTAAACACATTAAACTAGGCCCAGGCTACACAAATAAGGTATGAAAAAAGAGGGAACCCCACACCAAGACAGATTATCCCTTTTTATTTTTATTGAGTATTAATTATAATTATTTTTTTTTTTTCTAGGATTTTCGGTTACAAATAATTTATAGAGGACTGGTCAGACACGCAAAATTATAAAAAATGTCTTGTGTGTTGTAAAACACTATATTGTTCATAATTCCATAGAATTACAAGATATAATTATTAAAATAACTTCCCTTTAACAACAATTTTTTAAACAATTATCAATTAACTTTTGTATTGTATGGTTCTGTTGGTTGCGCCAGCCAGCCCCTCGACCCTCAACATTGCTCCACTTTCGGCCACACATTTGGAAAGTCAAGGAAAAAGTACGTCACATTATAAAACTGTTCGCTTAACTCCAGGCTAAAAATATTAATTAAAATAAAATATGCCCGAGACATATTTTATCAACATCTTAACTTGATTGTATATTGTTTCCTAATAATCTAAATAAAAACAAATATACAAGGTGTCCCAAGAGGCGATAGAGAAAATTAACTTTTAATTTGGTACCCTGATGAACAGTAGAATAATGTTATAGCACTGATAAAAAAATTATTATAGAATCAAAAAAATTATTTTTCTTTTTATCAAGAGTACTTAGCTACCGAAACCTTGATAGATTGAAGTCAAATCTATTAGAAAATCAGTGTAAGGATGCGTTTTTCAATTATCTGAGTACCTACTAAATTAAAAAAAAAACACTTGATTTACAACATTACTTTTATTAAATGGAAGGCAAGCAAACTTAACTTCTGTTAAGTCATTAGTTCCAAATTGAAAGAAATTGTCTCAATATTAGTCGTACTATGAAACAGTCGGTATGCACCGGCTAAACAGCATTACTTTCATTTACTTAAGAAGTAGAAGTATTTAGTTTAATGTTGTAAACGTTTGTTAAGAAAATTGTTATTTCGTAGTAGACAATGTGCCGCTATGCAAAAATGAAATAATTAATTTGCAAAACACTGTGCTATGTTTGTTCAACGTTTTTTGTGCTTTGTAATGGTATATCAAACGCTATTTTTGTATGACATAACTAGTAGGTACAACTGCAATACTTGTTATTTTTAAAAGTTTTATTGCTAGTAACGCATTCGACCTTTTTGATTAATATTTCGATATTAATTTGTTATATCCGTGAACATTTTGGCTGATACAATAAATCCCTATTTTTTTTTGATGTAGAGGGTGTTCCATAACTAAGGGACCATATAGTATACTCAAAAATAGGTCATTTATGCTTTATTTCTTATGATTAAAGGGCGGAATATATATGCAAAATGCATATACATATATGCATTTTTTGCCAATTTTATAATAAATTGCATATTTTTCATCAATTATTATTTTAAGATCATATTTTTATGTTTTCGTCTTTATCAAAAAAATTAAAACGTTAAAGGTTTAATGTCCAATTCCGTACTTATTTCAGGGATTTTCCAATCTGAAGATTATAATAATTATATTTACATTTTGGTTATATCCACAAGATATTGATTGGGGGTTTCCGGGGTTTGCAGGTATATTGTTAGGGGTTGATTATTGTCACTTAATAATGCGTTATTATTACCTGATTAACAAACTGTATTTAGGTATATCGATTTGTAATACATACTTCTGTTTTAGTTTGTCGAAAGATTTCAGTATTTTCAGTGTGAAACGAGTAATTTCAAATTTGTATTCAGAATGTCTAAGGTGGCGAAAACGTCTTCGTGGATTAAAAATTTCCCAAAGTTAGAGTTTAGTGGAGAAAAATCAAAATCTTAAAAGAAAATTTTTCAAGAAGACTTTATGCAATGCTTTGGTCGCAGCAAACATACGTTTAAAAAAATTGCAAAATCCGCAAATACAATCTCTCTTTACTAATAGAAGGCAATGCTTTTTAGTTGAAAATTTTGATAAATATTCAGTAATTAATGCCTTTTATACAATTTTAAGTTAAAAAATTGATTTTTTAAAAATAAACATATTTTTTAGAACCCATGTGTTTCTTTACCTCATTTTACTATAATAAATTAAGAAATATTGCATACCAGTATGCATATTTGGTAAAAAAATGCAAATAACTGCATATTTTAAAGGCATATATTTGCGCATATATATATGATATATTATGATATCCACGGTTAAAGGAATACAGGGTGATTAAAGTAACAATTTATATTGGAAAATTGGCGATGATAAATCAAATTTATTGTGGATATGTTTTTGAGGACATGAAAGAATATTTTATAATTAGTTTTAAGATACCTCCTAAAGGTTACACAATATGAATTTGGTAAATTCTCGCATATATTTTTTTGCCTCTCACATTTTTGTCTGTTTCACCCCAAAATTATGAAAAAGAAGTGTTTTATACGTTAAAAAGTTGTACTTCACCAATCTCGATAGTTCAATTATTTTTTAAGGTATTTTGTCTAGATGTTATAGGTGACATATTTAAATAAACATCTTTCTTAACGAAACATAATTTATTGAAAATTACCCTTGGATATTTTATCATAAGAAATTAAGCATAAATGATCTATTTCTAAGTCTGCTATCTCCTGTTGTTGTAAGACCCCCTTAGTTTTGGGACACCCAGTATAATTTATAAATCCATCCATATAAATTGGCTAAACGCTAAACTAAGAGTATTCGTAGATGGTTGATAACAATAACTTTTAAATAACATAAATAGCATATTTTACAATGTATAAATATAAATATGAAGAAGAATCCACGTTAAAAAAAATTTTACTAATAAAACTGCCGATCCAATTAAAAAATTAAGAAAGGTACCCCTTTCACCTAAATATGTTTCTTTTAAAACAAAACAATTGAAACTTTTCGTACTGAAACAAACCCCCCAAAAAAATCCATGTAATAATAACTGTGTAGAAATACAATCACAACATAACAAAACAAACAATGAATTTAATGTAGGCGCAAAGTCAATAACATCTAGGTACCCATTATTTACAAACAACCTGCGGAAAAGTTTTAAACTGGTATTTTTTTCCTGAATGAATAAACAACAATTTTGAATAATACGTTGTTAATCTGCCGTTTAACTGGTTTCTGTGTATTTATTTGAGGGAACTCCACATAAATCCGCTGTCAACGACACAGTACAAAATATCAAGGATGGCTGATGCTCCCAATAACGGTAGAAATGAACTGGTAACTGGTTGCTGGTAGACTAGACGACGGACCGTCGAGTCGTGCATACCTTGAGAAGCAGACGATTTGAGTTAATTGCATAAAAGCATATTTGAAGGGTACAGGGGACGAATGACAATAATCCATTCGGACGGATTTCGAGAAAATTGAAAATATAAGTTTAATTACTTGTTAGAAACTAAAATTTAAAGAAAATAAGTCACAAACAACATTTTTTAGTAAATGATGTGTTTATTATTCAAAAATATAACCAAAATCAACATTCATTCGGAACTAATGACGTAACAAAAAAAAATTTTAGGCATGGACATATGCCACTTTTCCCCTGTATCAGGCGTCTATTGTTGGGTCATCCACAAATTCGTCATCGCTCTATTCAGGTTGTTCGGCAAATGTTAATTGTTGATAAAACACTCTGGCTTCTGCTCTCTCAAGGAATGCAGTCAGATCTTGCAAATCCTTCCATTGGAGCTTTTTGACGGGGATTGAGCACTGATAAAGTTTTGTCAACATTTCCTCTTCTTTTATCTGATCCTTCTTCTGTCTTTGGTTCCTCTTAAGTGGTTTTTGGTCGAATTTAGAACTAGCATATAGGCCCATAGAAGCGGTTTTGTGGAAAACTAAGCGGGGATTCTCATTACAAAACTTCAGCATCCTGATAGCCCGAGTCGGGAAGGGGCACTTTACACACGAATAAACTAATGGCTGATGCAATAACAAACATTCCTGTACAACGCGACGCGCTGCCGGCAAGGACTGATGCCGTTTTCCCGTACACGGTCGCGGACTCATGCCATTCTTCTTCTTCCCAGGTATAGGCAATCTTGTAGCTGTTGTTTTGCGGACTTAATCTATTTTTACAATTTAACGATTTTATTTATCTGATAGGTACTACAATATGCCATGAAAATAAACTGTAAACTCATTTCGCATGAAAATGGACTGATGCCGTGTTTCATTTGTAATATTGTGTGATAATTATTTTTCTTTATGAGGCAATAAAAATGATTATAACTGATTTGCTAAGACATAATTTGTATTAATAGCTTATTTTTAATCAACCCATATTAAATAAATTGCTTGTGTATGAAACCCGCTTTAGTATTATATCAATTCCCGATTTGCTTGATCAGTGTTTTTATTGGTAGTAATCAGTTCCATTAGCAGCACAGTCTTGTTGAAAAATGAACTACTTTTAATACAGCAATTTTGTTAAGAAAGAAATTGCATCTTCTCAATGCGACACATTTTGTTCCCAGTAAAGCGCTTGCTCTACAATTAAGAAAGCAGAACAGCGTGCCCAAAAACCAATTGTATCCGTTAGAACCTATAATCCACAAGACGTTGGTGGAAGTTCGTCGATCGGCAATCGCCGCTCGCCGGATTATTAGTTTCAACGTATTTTTTGCGCAGGTCACATCGTTGTTTGGAGTCTTCTAGCTATCCTATCTGAATTTGAATTTTATTGATCGTACCAATGTCTGTTTCAATTAATTTATTTTTACTTTTGTGTTTGTCAGATCCAATGTAAGACTCTTAATTCGCACAATCCATTATCAGTATTGGACCTATAGACGAATTTTACGATCTCAATAAACCATGTTGCATAATAGATAGATAATCATATGCAATGTTAAACGACAAGAACAATATCACACTAGAAGCTATTTAATTGAAGTGTAAATTTGTAAGGAAATAAATGAAATTTCAAGTTTTCCTCCACTCCACCGCATGATAAATTCCCTACATGTTCCGAATGCATAAATATTCATCCTAATGAGAACGTATCAGAAATTCAAAAGGTGCATAATATTATTATCCTAATGGAGCTTTAAGATGATGAAGGGGACTTGGTTACGAGTTACAAGTTTCTTGAAGAATCTTGAAACAAACCAGTACCAAAAATATAATAAGTACCTTTATAGGTAGGGAGAGACCATTCATAACGTATAGTAGTATGATGAAGGATATTATATAACAAAAGATGTGTAGGTATACTGAAGCAGGTTATGTATAAATGTAAAAGACTGATCGCTATAAAAATGAGAAACAAAAATATAATAGAAGGAAGTTTGAACTGCATTAAAGTGATTAAGTGATTGTCATCTCATAATGACACCTCTCTCAATTTAAAGAAACAAGAGCAGAGGGCCTATAAGTAGTAAGTGTGGGTTGGTAAACATACCTAAGTGTGAGCAAGAAAATTATAATAAAAACTGATTGAAAACATCATTACTATTAGTTATAATTATGGAGTAGATTTAATCTGAAAAGAACGTAAAAATATCTAGGTTAAAAACCACTAAAAAAAATATAATTATGAAAAATTTATTTTAGTTCAAAAGTTTATCAGGATTTCATCAATGTGCACAGTTCCAGAAGGACAGAAATGAAAGGAAACAAAATGGAAGAGGTTTTAACATTAAGATGTATGAAGATACAATAAACTTCAAGGAGGTCAAAATGCTGCACTTGATAAAACCTAACCTACAATAAAATAGCTTTATACAGTGTGACCAGTAAAGTCCGCATCATATGGGATTTTTTTTATTAATAACTTTATTCGAAATTTGACTTTGGCATCAAGTTCTGCTTCGATCGAGATGAAAATTAAGCAAAAAAAATAGTAGTCACGTGATTCGCATTAACTGTCAAATTTTAATTATTTTCAAAAAATAATTCAAAAGTGGGGTTATTTCTGAAAGTATAGAAAAAAGTTATATAAAAAAAGCCCACATGCAAAATTTTAGCTGCATAAGATAATTTTGATTTTTTTACCCATTTTTTCTAAATAACACCACTCTTGCAAAATAGGACTCAACGCAACCTACATAAAACTTCTTAGTTTTGACAATGCATATTAAAGTGTGTTTTTCTACAAAACCAAAATTGGGCTATTAAAATTTGGTCGCATGTGATGCAAAGTTTATTTGTTTTTGACCCTGTATAAGGTAACTTCATAAAATAGATATTTTTGAAAACGTTGTTTGTGTTGGAAAGTAATACACCTTAATATTAAGACAAAAAAGAACACAGTGTCATCAGTAAAGTAAAGGAAATAAATTTTAGTGTTGGGTAAAAAATTAAAAGTATCGTATGCAGCTGAAATTTTGCATGTTGTCCAGAACTGCATTAAAAAATACTTTTTCTTATAACTTTTTTCGATATTTTCAGAAATAACCCCACTTTTGAATTATTTTTTGGATAAAATTAAAATTTGACAGATAATGCGAATCACGCGACTACTATTTTTTTGCTTAATTTTTATCTCGATCCAAACAGAACTTGATGCCAAAGTCAAATTTCGAATAAAGCTATTAATAAAAAAAATCCCATCTGATGGGATTTGGTCACACTGTATACCATATACACATTTATACAATAAGACAATATCTGGAAGCACGTGACTAAAGATTAAGCCATAGAAATTCTAATATTACAGAAAATACCTTAAACAAAAATAATTAATAGATTATTCGGAATACTAGAAACAAAGTAAACTAGTATGGTTTATTCCATTTATGCTATTATATCGTCATTAACGGTTAACAATGATAATCAATCAGTTATAAAATTTAATTTATTTTGAATTACTCAATCAATACTACAGTCGAGACGGTTATATGCAAACTGGTTTGAAACCTGAAAAAAATATTGCGGTTTAAAGCTTATTTATAAAAATTGATCTTCAATAACGCATCCGATGATGGTCAAGTTCATTAAAAACTGCTTCTTTAATCGTCGTCATGACTTTGCAAAAATCTCCGAATGCGATTATAATAAATGCACAACAATTTGTTGTTTAAATTGAAATAATTGGAGCATAGAAATGATGTTAGTATAACATCTTTTGGGAGTTTTAAATAACTACTTCCTTAAGTCTACTATAGCTTTGCATTTATAATATATATCTATAGATTGCAAAGATAACAACAAAAAGTGGCCTTTAAATGAAGTTATGACCAAAAATATATTTTTTTAATTTTGTATCATAACAAATCTGTTACGATACGCGTATCGTAATGAAGTTATTTCGATACGCGTTTTTTCTTTATTTGATGTTGGTAACATTTAAATGTTTTATTTCATTGACTTGCGCGGCCTCTGTGATTTACGGGAAAACCCATTTTTCGCAGAGGAAAAATAGCTTGATAACCTACTTTTTTTTATTCTGTGTGGATAACAGTCATGTATGTTGGTTGCATAAATCAATAAATCAATCTTTTGTAGATGTTTCAAGTTTCAAGCTATCATTTTCTGTCAAATCCTATCCAATACTCAATCTACTAACCTTCCAATGTCGATTTTTACTTCAACTTTATTTGAATTTTCCATCTTCCCTATACTAAATTGTAATGCCATGACGTAAAATCACGTCTTTTGAAATTCGAAAACAGTAGCAAAATCGCCCGGATTTCCGAACGCTCTGTATATGTACCGAATGTACAAGGATCACACAACGTATTCCGTCCAATTTCAAATCTCATATCGCTAAAATAACTTTAGAATATCGTGGTGAAAATAGGTCAATAAATCAAAAAATGACAGTTCGCAAAATAATTTTTGTTGTCCAGAGGCTACTATGATAAAAATAGTATTACCAACATAAAATTAGGATTTATTTTCTTTGTAAATATGTGTTTTTTATTGAAAAAACTACAAATTAGAAAAAATAGTATAACGGACGTGTTATATAAAGCAGTTTTAAAAGTATTAATTGTCATGATGACATCCACGAAATAGGTTATAGGTTGGCAATAAATTGAACGACGTTGAGAATTCCACTTTAAAACAACAATACAATAACAATAACACACGGCAATCCAAATGCAAACTCGGTAGCTCGGCCACCGGTCAGGATGACGGATGACGGAAAAGTCATACTTCGTGATGTCATGGCGCGCTTAAAAGGTCGTTTGAAATGCTTTTGATACGCGCGAAACTACTACTATTAAAAGAATTTTTACCAAGTTGTTACTGATTTTTAAGGAGTAATAATTGGGAAAAATTTTTTTAGGCCTAACTAAATCATATTATTGAAAAAAAAAGAAAGTTCCCTATTAAGCCCGACTATTAGAAAATATTTTACCTATTATAGAAAATTACAGAAAAAAATATACCTACATTTTTATAAAAGCAGAATATTAAATATATTGCTTTATATTCTAATATAAAAATAAATTTTATACATTAATTCTGATAAAGATTTTTAATACCTCCAACTAAAGTCGCCACAGTGGTTCTTTTCCCGTGCGTCATCACTTTTACGTCATCAAAATCGTATGAATCAAATCAAAATTACGAGACGAAAAAAGTCAAAACTAAGTTAAGTTCATAAAATGGACGTGCCTGCCTACCGTTTGACGTACCTACATAATATCACGAAAAATTATTATTTATTTTAAGTTTTGCCCGGCATTCTCTATTATCTAAAAGAAATTGACAAACAAATGTTTATACATTTAATACTATTTTTAAAGCTTAAAATCTACAAAAGTTTGGTGTTTTATTGACTATTAAAATCGCAAAAGTCAAATTTTTAACATCCTTTCATTTAAGGGAATTTAGCCACTGCCGTAAACGTTTCAAAGAACTTTCACGGTTAGAATATTTAAAATAAATAAATTAGTTATTATAAAAATCCATAAATACTTACCGCCAAAACAGATGGTGGGTATAATTACCTCTAAAAAGAACTATTTTTAGAAACAGGAACAGTTCTAAGGCACACAGATTTACAAAATACGAATTAGATTGGCAGATCAAAATAAGGTTGACAATGACGTTCTAAAATACAACGGTTGTCAACTAAACAAATAAAGAAAGTAATTAACTGACGTTTATAGTTTTATCCTTGTCTAGCACGTTATATTATTGCGGAATTTTGGAGACGTTCTTTTATGCTTTTATTCAAACTTGTTACTGTAATAAACAAGGATGCAGAGTTATTAACCACGTCGAGTCTTGATCGTTGATTGATGACGCACGGGCAAAGATCCACTGTGGCAACTTTATATAGGGTGTCCTTAAAGGTATGGTCAATAATTTGAGATTGAGTAGATTTGTTAAAAATAAATTAAGAACGTCATATAAAATTGTGTCCTCCTATGTCCAGTTACTACGAAGCTGCAACTCCCTAAAGAGGGTAATTTGAAGACAGTTTTTTTCTAAATATTTTCGAGGCCTTTGTAGATACAAATTTAAAATTAGATATTTTGGTAAATTTTGTAGTCTGAATAGAATTGTGATCCTAACAATGCCGATATTTAAGATATATAAGGAATAGTGGGGTAAAAGTAGATAATAGATATAACTTTTTTACGCTAACATTTATTCTGCAGTTGTATGTCAAATTAAAAAAGGCCAAAACATATCTTACGAAAAATGTACTATTAGTAAGACATGAATGGTTTTCTAGATAAATTTATTTAAAACTTGCCGTGCATTTAAAAAATCGCTAATTTATGTTATTTACTAGTATTCAAAAGTGTATTCAATTTAATTTAACTTATTTCCAGCTATTTTAAAAACAACTTGAAGTTTTTCTTTTTGAGTATTTTTGGGTTTTAATAATTTAAGGGTTTGTTAATAAATACTAGTAAATAACATAATATATAAGCGATTTTTTTTAAAGGCAAGCTAATCTTTAGCGTTTATAAATGACCTGTGCCACACTATACCGGGTGTTCACCCCTATAACTTTTCTGTATTTATAGATATTAAAATGAAGTTTTGAGATTATGCACTTGACCGGAAGTGTCCTTGACTGTGGTATTTTAAATGGGACATCGTGTATATTTTTACTTAATGGGATTCAGTATAACATTTTGAGTAAAGTGACACCTCACTTGTAATTTTTGACGTGTTATAACATTTTTATGTTTATTTTTTATTTTCAATCTAGAGTGCTACAAATTCATTAAATCCGTTAATTTATAGTCAAGTAGTATATGAAAATTAAAATTATGTCATATTAATTGACTTTCTAAGTTTCACAAGCGTTTAAAAAATTAAATTTTGTTTTCTTGACGTTTACTCCATTTTTTCCAAATGGAACGATGGTGGTTCACTAGGATATTTAAAACGAGCATTTTTTTCCAACAATTTGATACCATAGGTACACTTTAATGCTATTTTAAAATAGACATTGAAATCACTCATAATGTTATGCTGAACCCAAATAAGCAAAAATATACAAGATGTGCCATTTAAAATACCAAAGTCAAGGTCACTTCCGGTCAAACCGAAAGTTCTAACAAATTGAAAATTATGCCAGTAAATGCAGACTTATCTCTTATGCATAATCTCAAAATTTCATTTAAATATCTATAAGTATAAAAAAGTTATAAGGATGAACGTCTTTTGAGAAACACCCGGTAGGTACCAGATCATTGTCTATAACTCCGTTTTTAAAAATAGTTAAAAAGTAAATATGCTATCGAATCCCGCGTTGAAAGTATACCACCCGGTATATATACTTAATTATACCAAAAATGCAAAATCTTTAGTCCATAATAATTGTTATATTGACTGACCCAACAATTCTGGTATTTTTCCTCGAATTTTTCTTATTTTCTCAAGTTAGAGAAGGCAACGGTTAAAAATTTTTGACAAATTAAAATTAATTGCATTAATTTTTCGCCCAATATTTAATTGATGTCTGTCACGTATTCATTGACCTGTAAAACTTGCTGCAAGTGGTCGCTTTTTCGAAAGCATAAAATCTGGCATTATGCAAATTACCTTCACAAATTTCAGCTAAATCATTATTATTACACCTAAAAAAGTTTTATAAACAGTTTTGCTTTTAAGTTGATCTAAGCTGGCACAGATTTCCATAAGTTTATGTAAATGAATAATTTAAATTATTTAATGCACGAACAAATTCTGTAGGCTAAATTCTGTACATATACTTAGGACAAAATGCAGTGGTTAAAATAAAAATAGATAAATAAATTTATAGGATAGTTAAGTATTACCATTTGCAAAAATATACAAATGATACAGTTCAGTAGCGCGGCTAGGGGAAATGTTAAGGGTCAAGTTGCCCTTTCGCCGCCCCCCTCCCCCCCATACCTTTACAGCGCCTCTTCTATGATTTTATTTGTATGCAGTGGCGTGGAGAACCAACGTTCGATCTGGAGGGAACAAGTTTTTAGGATTTATCTATGAGCTATACTAATAATATACCTTGCGAGCTAAATTATTTGCATCAAAGAGGGCCTTGCATCTAAGGACGTAATGCTTAGCCGTAGAGCTTAATACCTGTTGGGTGTCAGTAACTACCTAAATTAACAATCAATCAGTTATTCAGTCATCTTTGACAGTCGTTACAGGTAATTTGATTCATCGCTAATTTTTCCAATTTCTTGAACAATTCACACAATGGGCTTTACGGAACAGCACAAAACATTCATGGTTGAAGCGTATTTTCGAAACGGGGTTAGAGTAAATGGTGAGTGGCAATACAATCCGGGTTTGTGCATGAACGATTTTCACGAACATTTTCCTAACGTTGCTTTTATTGCTGGGTATTTTTATCATTGCCTGAAAAGAACCGTGGCTGTGTTTAGGGAAACAGGTAATATACAACACAAAAAAGGAGCAGGAAGATCATCCGTAAGAACAGAAGAACTTGTTGCAAACATTCATGAAATAATGCAAAATACGCCAACAAATTGTATAAGACGTCTGTCCCAAGAAGTGGGAAGATCTAAAGAACATGCAGGACTATTTTTAAGAAGCAGCTAAATTTATTGGAAATAAATGATTTATTAGACCTGAAATTTTTTCCGAATGAAGCCTGGTTCCACCTCTCCGGTTATGTGAATTTTTAGAATACACGAATGTGGAGTAGTGAAAATCCCCATTTTTTATCACCTTGTTTAACGATTATGGATTACTTCGTTTTTCCTCATTTAAAGAACACTATTTTTGCAAATTTAGAACAATTACAAGAAAGGATTATCCAAGAATGTGGTAACATTTCTCCAGAGATGCTGGTCAACACTTTCGAAAATATGAAGAGACGTATGAATTTATGCTTGGAGCATGGCGGTGGCCAATTTGAGCAATTTATGTAATTATTTTTCTTTTTCTTTCTGTATATTCTTACTTTGTTAATTTTGTAAACAATAAAAATTAATTTGTGTTTGTCTACTTATTTTATTACTCATTAGTTTGGCATATCATGTCATAATATGAATTTGACAAAATTTTATCCTAGATTTGGTTACATATATCGTCCCCCCCCCATATCATTGTGATCTAAACCAAGCCCTGCGTTTTTTAATCCTAGCCCTCTTTAATGCAAATAATTTCTGCTCGCACGGTATAAAATTGTAAAGAGATTGACTGACTGATTCGTCAACGCCCAGTCTAAACCCCTAATCCTAAAATGATGAAATTTCAGAAATGTATTCTCCTTAAAACGTAGACAATCACTAAGAAGGGGTTTTTTGAAGATCATTCCCTAAGGAGGTAAATGCGGGGGTTAAATTTTTTATAGGAGTTTCCGTATCTTAGAAACCAAAACTGGTAAAAATCTAAAAACTGATAAATCATTTTCTTTAATAAAATAAGAATTTTTCGTCATTTTTAAAAAATTCTTGTTGGGCTGAAAAAAGAAATGCAGCCTATTTTGAGTATGTACTTATAACTGTCTATAATTACTATGATTTTTAGCTATATTGCTGAAAATTGGTACCAAGCTTATGATCTAACTTATGCAGTTTATAACATTATAGTATTATGGAATACAATAAAACAAAGTCGAACTTGTAAAGTTTCCACTATAATAACTAAAAAAATGAAATGTTTCGCTAACACTGTAGCTTCATCAGATGACAAGATTTAATAAAGGTGAAAATTAAAAATTGGGGTGCAATAAAATTAAATTATTGAAGGTGTAAATAAAACAGTGGAAGGGTTACAATAGCGGGAAAATCCAACAGAGGGTTTAAAAATTAAATTAAAATAGGTACAATATTGGTAATTTATAAAATCTTAAGTAGGTATATGGTCAACAGAATAAATTTAACAAAGGTGAATTATTTAAATCTAGTTGATCATTAAGTATCAGGTCCGTATTTTTAAGTTTATTTATTTCCATAGATTCTAACAAATTTAGTTTTAAGCCTTTGTTTTCTGTATGTAAGATTTTAAAGGAAGGATCGAAATTATGTTGATAATCAAGTAAATGGTTAGCATAGTTCGAGTCTATTTTATTTTTTAGAAAACTGTTATAATGTTCCTGTATTCTTTTGTCAAAATGTCTACCCGTTTGGCAATGTATGTTTTAGGACAATCTTTGCATTTTAATTTATAGACGCCTGATTTTTTGCTTTTATCGATTTTAGTTTTATTGTTTTTGATAAATTTACTTAAAGAGTTGTTAGTTTTGTAACACACATTTATATCAAGTTTGTTAAAAAAATTGCCAATTACTTTGCTAGGTTGTCCGAAGAAAGTGACAAGTTTAAATTGGTCAGAGTTTTTGCTTCTAGGAATGAAATATATACCGAATAGTAAGTTTTCTTTTTCAGGATTTGGTCAATTAGATTTGAGTTATATCCGTATATATACGGACCCCAATTAATTTTCACGTTTATTAAATCATTGTCATCTGACGAAGCTACAGTGTTAGCGAAACATGTCATTTTTCTAGTAAATATGGTGGAAATTTACAAGTTCAACTTTGTTTTACTGTATCCCATAACTATAATTATCGATTTCCACCTAGTATCGGCTGAATCAATAATTAATTTATAACATTACGTCAAGGCTATTATTATTTTCTCAACTATCGTATTTTGGTAACAGATGGATAAGATGATAAGAAGTGAAGATATCCACAATAGAAGCACTCGTCATCGGCAACGGCTTTTTACTATTTATTCCCAGTCACTCCTCTGCCATGTTTCGGCGATCATTTAGTTATAATGCCTCCAAAATCTGTAACACTTTTGGTAGATATGCTGATTGAAGAATGTATTTCGGTTTTAACGTTAAGAAGAAAAATTAAAGAATTAATTTCATTGAACAGAACTTTTAATATTATCTTTTCTTTTTCACCATTGTAATTTACAGTTTTTAATTTAAAAAAAATATTCTCAAAAATTTTTACAAGACTTAATTATCTTTGTTGTGTTTTTGTATTATATAATTGGAATTATGTTATCCTTGCTTATTGCTTGATGGTTAGATATGAGCAGCTGATTAGTTGGAAATCGCCGTCTATTTATATCAACCTTGTGAATATTTTCTTCCGTAATATAAAGACATTTTTATTTAATTTATTTAAATTTTCTTTATAATATAACACTAACTTTTGTTTAAATATAAGCAATTATTTATGAATTATTGATAACCAAATAATATTAGTTAGTGTCCTACCGAAACAAGATTTTCAGACGAAACTGAAACCAAAACCCAAACTTATTTACACATGTTAAAAATTCTATTGTATACTGAAACCTAATGTATTTTTTTACACATACCGGGTGTTTCTCAAAAGACGTTAACCCCTATAACTTTTTTATATTTATAGATATTAAAAAGAAATTTTGGGATTATGCATAAGAGATAAGTCTGCATTTATTGACATAATTTTCAATTTGTTAGCAATTCCGGTTGGACCGGATGGGACCTTGATTTTGATATTTTGAATGGGACATCTTGTATATTTTTACTTATTTGGGTTTAGCATAACATAATGAGTGAAAGTACACCTCACTTGTAATTTTTTGACTTGCTTTTATTTTCAATCTAGAGTGCTACAAATTAATTAAATCTGTTAATTTATAGTAAAGTGTAGATATAATATGAAAATTAAAATTATGTCATAATAATTGACTTTTTAAATTTCACAAGCGTTTAAAAAATGAAATTTTGTTTTCTTGACGTTTACTCCATTTTTCCAAATAAAACGATAGTGGTTCACTAGGATATTTAAAACGAGTATTTTTTTCCATCAATTTGATACCATACACTCCTATTTTATTTTAAAATTGACACTGAAAAATTTGCCTTAAATCCCAATCGCAAATTTAAAAGCGTTATGCTTTATTGCCGCCCTCTCTTTTCTAAAGAAATAAAAAGGCGGCTTTGAAAAACAATGGAATGGTTTTGAAATGCAATATGGCTTTAGTTTAAAGTTATAATGTCATTAGTTTATAAAACATGCAATACATACAATCTTGCGGCTTCAGAAGCATTTTGATGGTCACTCCAAAAATTAGGAGCATATCAATTTGTTCATTTCTAGTAAAACTAACCATTTTATCTGATTTACAATGTAAGTTTAATAAACGAAAGACATTATAATTTAAAATTGCAAATAAAAAATAAACATAAAAATGTTATAACACGTCAAAAAATGACAAGTAAGGTGTCATTTTACTCAGAATGTTATGCTGAATCCCAATAAGTAAAAATATACAAATATACATTTAAAATACCAAAGTTAAGGTCACTTCCGGTCAAACCGAAAGTGCTAACAAATTAAAAATTATGCCAATAAATGCAGACTCATCTCTTATGCATAATCTGAAAATTCCATTTTAATATCTATAAATATAAAAAAGTTATAGGGGTGAACGTCTTTTGAGAAACACCCGGTATACGAACAGTAAACTCGTGTTAAATGAAATAAAAAACAATAATTGAAATATGTAACAAAGATATATATTTATCCGTGTTATATTAACAATTTAATAGAATAAAATAATGAACATGTTAAAGACTTAGTCTTGTAAGTGAACTTTGTCAAAAATAAACACTTAGATATAAAGTAATGACTACTAAATTGAGTATTTTAATTTTGAACACTGAGTTTCGGCGTACCCAAAGTTTCCGCCGATTTTTGAACTAAACCGAAACTGTTACCGAAACTAGATTTTTTGGCCGAAACTGAATCTTCGGTCGGTCTCTAATATTAGTATTATTCTAATTATTACTACACTCGTTAGTTAGATCCTTTACCTAATTATCATTAAGTAAAAAAAAATAATATCACATTTAAAATAATATTATAAAAAACAAAATTCCTTATTGGTGCATATGTTTTACAGCAATCTGTATTTTAAGGTCTAATGACATGACTAAGTCACGCACATTCACTACAATCGTTTCGAAATCGATTTTTTTTGCCGGACTTGTCTGCATGTTTATTGGACATTGCTGCATTGCCTTGAGCGTGCAGAACCTGCTATACATTCTATATTTTATAGTTTTATTTTATGTACAGAGCACGACGAATAATAATGAGTTTTTTAAACGAGCTTTTAAGAGACAAAAGTAAAAATCTGGTATGTTTACTTATATATCCTAGCAATAGCAAGTGAGAGAGTAAAAAGCCAAGCGGGCAAATTTAATTAAATCAAAGAGGAATTTAAAAGGTATATACCGTACTGGCAAGCGTGAAGTTACAGGGCAGCTTATAATGTAAAAAAATTAATTTAAAATAATCTTGGCACGAGATAAATAGAAATCGATCAAGAATTAATATTGCCAACTTTTTTTCGGGCGCGATTCAAATTCCTATTCTATTCTCGCTGCATTCCCCCTCCATAGCAGCAAATACGTTTCGATAGCAAAGCACCCACCGCAATGTTTAATGTTTTCGTTTTCTATCTTGGCTGCATTTTTCAGGTAAGCGTAGATACGGTGAAATTCTGCCGGTATTTTGAAATCGTTTATTCGCAAGAACAAAAACTTAAAATTATTTTATGTAAGGCGAAGGCTGAAAGTGCATGCAGAGGAAGTAGTAGGGTGTTTTGCACTTTTGATAGATTTAAGAGGTCGGGGTGCATACCAGCATTTTATTTTCACCATAAGTTAATACCGTGCGAGCAAAAATTATTTGCATCAAAGAGGGCCTTGCATCTAAGGACGTAATGCTTAGCCGTAGAGCTTAATACCTGTTGGGTGTCAGTAACTACCTGAATTAACAATCAATCAGTTATTCCGTCATCTTTGAAGTCGTTACAAGTAATTTAATTTATCGATAATTTTTCCAATTTCTTGAACAATTCACACAATCGGCTTTACGGAACAGCACAAAACATTAATGGTTGAAGCATATTTTCGAAACGGGGTTAGAGTAAATAGTGAGTGGCAATACAATCCGGGTTTGTGCATGGACTATTTTCACGAACATTTTCCTAACGTTGCTTTTAATGCTGGGGATTTTTATCATTGCCTGAAAAGAACCGTAACCGTGTTTAGGGAAACAGGTTCTATACAACACAAAAAAGGAGCAGGAATACCATCTGCAAGAACAGAAGAACTTGTTGCAAACGTTCGTGAAATAATGCAAAATACGCGAACAAATTGTATAAGACGCCTGTCCCAAGAAGTGGGAAGATCTTATGGAACATGAACACATTTTTTTGTAGAGTCCACATTGCACCTTCAAAAAATTGGTGTCTGGTTAGCTGTTCCCGAAGAAGAATTGTTGGTCCTATTTTTTCCATGACACAGTTACAGCACAGCGGTATAGAGACAATATTTTGAATCCATTTGTGGAGCAATTACTTGACGACGAACTACGTTTTAAATATTTTCAACAGGACGGTGCAACCGCCCATATAGCCGCCAAAACTATTAACTACTTTTTCGACGACAGATTAATCAGCTTTCGATCAGACATTGAATTTCCACCTAGATTATATTGTTTAACGGTTATGGATTACTTTGTTTTTCCTCATTTAAAGAACACTATTTTTAAAACACCAGTTGCAAATTTAGAACAATTACAAGAAAGGATTATCCAAGTATGTGGTAACATTTCTCCAAAAATGCTGGTCAATACTTTCGAAAATATGAAGGGACGTGTGAATTTGTGCTTGGAGCATGGCGGTGGCCAATTTCAACAATTTATGTAATTATTTTTCTTTTTCTTTCTCTATATTCTTACTTTGTTAATTTTGTAAACAACAAAATAAATTTGTATTTGTCTACTTATTTTATTACTCATTAGTTTGGCATATCATGTCATAATATGAATTTGACAAAATTTTAACCTAGATTTGGTTAGATATATCGTCCCCATATCATTGTGATCTAAACCAAGCCCTACGTTTTTTAATCCAAGCCCTCTTTGATGCCAATAATTTTTGCTCGCACGGTAAAAACAAACTATTTAAAATAATTGTGCCATTTTTAAGTGCAATAATAATAATTCAGTTAACGACATAAAATGAAAAATGTATACGTAAAATAATTCGAAAATGTGTAGTACAACCATAGACTTTTCATAGAATAGACTAAGCCATTCATTCATGATTAGCCTGTTTATTTGCATCAAGCATTCGTACGTGTGAAACAAAGACAGAAGAGAGAGAGCGCGTTAAATTTCCGATTTTGCGTGGAATTGTAATGCCTAAAGGATTCGGAGCGACCAGTCAACACCAGCAGCGTAGGGTGTGGCAAGGATTTTTAATACAATAAATAAGTAATAATTAAAAATTTCTCATTAAAGTATTATTAATTTCTTACTTAAGTGAAGATTAAAAGAACCCTTCAAAAAAGTCTTGGCTGTGAATGTATGATATTATTATTAAAGAATAAAATTAATGAAATTTTATTGCCTCAATAAGAAATATTTTATTTTTTATATTTAATCACGTATAACCATTTACCATGCACGTAGAGGTTATTTGTATATACGTTGGTATGCTACAATGCAGTGATAGGTAAAAGAACTTTTATTGTTCAAAGAGAAATATGTTTTGTTGACATGCCAAGATTTAAATAAAAATATAATTTTCTTACTTCTTGCTTTTATGACGGTGCCCCTCTAGGTATGGTATTTTAGACTTGAATGTTTCAATGAAAATGAGTAAAATATATCTTCTGCAGTTTTAATGTATACTCAGTACCTGTTAATTCGCCATGAAGATAAATAATTACTATTATATAGTGGATGTGCATTAATTAATCAGATTTTAGCCAATAAAAAGTGAATTGTTGTTGTTATTTAATAATTTTTTCCGTCGACCGTGTATTTACAATCTTAATTAATGTATAAAAAATCATACATTAATGGCCCCTATTAATGCATGATTTTTTTATTAATAAACGATTTTAGGCAACCAAACATACTACAAAGCACGCACTGCCGCGTACATAATGGCGTTGCCATAGTTTCTGTCGATGTCAATAAGTTTGAAATTCAAAAATTTGTTGGTACAACGCTTATAATATGTAGTTTCATTCTAAATTAAAAAAAATATAATCTATTAACAAGACAATCGACGGAAAAATATTGTAACTAACGCGTATATTAAATAGCGATTAATACACTAGTTTGTTAAATTACTATTAAACTCGTTTAAAAAAAATTATTGAAATATATTTCTCCCACTCGTAAATCATTATTAATCGTGTAAATATAACTTATTATTGAAAGGTCTTCGCTAATTTATAATCAATAAATGCCAGATGGTACAAAAACAACAACTTACTTCGATATTTATAATAGCTTTATTAATTATTATATATTTTATAAATAATATGCACAGGTTAAGATTGTCCAGTTATTATATTAATTCGTACGTTATCCATCACTCCAGGAAATTTTTCCCATGATTGCTTTATCATTCACTCAATCGCATCGCATCATTTAACCAAGACAGCCACAGTCTTTTGAAGTCCCTCAAATTAAACAAAATTTAAAAGATTGGTATATTTTATACAATTGATCAGTATCGATTGAAAGTAGTCCAAGATGATTACTTTGTTTAAATAGTAGTATAAATCACGCAACTGATTTTCAAATTTTAATCAAATAAATTAAATCAGACATCTCTTCCCGTTAATGAATGGAATTTTTTATTGTGTAGCCGACTTTTAAAATAACAATTTTTTTATCGAATTGACTGCTGGTCGTTCCACCTTACCAAATTTAATAAATAGCAAAGAAAAACAGGAGCGCAGACCAAAGGGTCTGGGGAGCTAGGGGGCGGGGGCAGTATATTATATAAATTTTTTAACCTTTGAAATAAATTTGGTTAACAAATACTTTATTTAATAATAACAAATCAGATATCATACCAGCCTAACATATTATCTGGCGTGCCACAAGGCTCCATATTAGGGCCGTTACTTTTTCTCATCTACACGTCCGATATTCTTAAATCTTTAAAATACTAATGATGACTTGCAAACTCTGACTAGTCTGGTGTATAATCATAATTTAAAATTAAACCCCACTAAATCATATTTGATGTTATTTGGCAATAAAAATAAGTTTGCTTATCTTAGGAATAATATTACTCTGAAAATAAATGAAATTAGGCTTACGGTGGTTGATTCTACAAGAAATTTGGGAATAGTTTTAGATAGTGAATTACGGTATTTCGAGTAATATTGGTAGTTGTAGTAGTACTAGTAGTAGTAGTAGTAATTGAGGGGAGGTTCCGAAAACCTGGCGAGTAGACCAACAGCGATCCTTTTCGCCTACCCCAGAGTCTTCCCCCAATCACACTGACCACCTTGGCCCACGCCAAAGCGTCCCGACCTCTTTACGAAGTTAAGTATGTCGCTCCAGGCAAGGGCCGTGATTTCTTCCTTTTGGAGAGCCGCCGATCCAAGGACCTGGTGCCTGAGTCTTCCCAGGGCATCACATATGCCCAGAAAATGCAGCGGGGTCTCTTCCTCCTCGAGTAATATTGGTAATTCTCGTATTCAAAAAGTGCAGAACAATTGCGCAAGGTTTATTTATGGTCTTAGAAAATATGACCATATTTCGCATACATTCTCGGAACTAAATTGGCTAAAGATGGATAACCGTAGGCTTCTGCATTTTAATAGTTTTATATATAAAATTTTAAATGAACCTGACTCTCCCACCACTTTTCGTAAACGCTTAACTCCTCGCTCTAATATCCATAATGTTAACATTCGCTATGGGGATAAATTAACTTTACCTCATCATCAGAGTGCCTTGTTTCAGAGGTCTTTTACTTATAATGCTGTCGTTTCTTATAATTCTTTGCCTGGAGAATTAACTACTGTCTCTAATGATGCACTATTTAAAAATATATATAAACAATTTCTTTTGAGAGTATACGAAGTACGTAATTTTGCATTTTAATTTGCTGGGTTCTTTAAAAACTATTATACTAAAATGTCCATAAAGTGTATATCTTTAATTTTTATGTAGTCATTGACAGGCAGTCAATAAACGATGTTTCTTTTTAACATATTTAGTCAAAAGTTTTCTTGTTAGCATTTATGTTACTTTGGTGTTGTTTTACTTATAATTTATAGTTTTAAATTAGTAGTTGATGATAATATTTTTTTTTGAGTTGTTGTCATGCAGTAGAGTAGCTATTTATAGACTGCGCCACGCTGCAGCAAATACCATAAGAATTTATAAAAATTCTTATTTTTCTTATGGTTTTGTAATTTTTATTTATTTATTTATCTTTCTTATGATTTCATATGCAAGAGTCCATATTGAATAATATTGTGTAGTCACTTTATTACAAAGAAATCTTATCCAAATAAATCCGTTTGTTGATTGTAACCAGACTTTTCCCTCAGTGTATTATTATGGTGCTTATCAGACAATTTGATCTTACAATTTATATATTTTTTGATTATATCATCGTTCGATTAAAAACGTGACTTTATTGCAATAATTGGCAATTGTTGCCAATATGGGCGGACAATTCGTCAACCCTGAAATGACCAACAGCTATATAGATAACGCTACATTTTTTAATTATGAAGCAGATATAAATTTGTTTGCCAACAAAAATTTTTAATTATTTAAAACACACTTTTTTTTTAATTTGTAAAAATATTAAACAAAAGTTTTTCTTTTTGTAACAATAGTATAGAAATTATACTTTGTGAAAAAAAGCCTTTATTATGATATATTATCAGAATACCCTATTAACAAGCTATAGATAATAAAAAATTTTAATATTTACCTTCACAACATATTACAATTTTTATTATTATTTACTGTAGTAAATTGCACCTAGTACTTAATCGTTCTAGAAATGTAATTTTAAAGAATAATATGGAATGATAAAATACATATTATACTCATTAGAGTAATCGTTTAAGAACCATGGCTAGAAAAGCGTAACAACCAATTTAAACGGAAACAGCTATTGAACAAAAATAAATTAAAATCGATTACTTATACTTCACCGGATATCTAAATCAAACTAATAGAAATTATTGCATTAGCAAGCATCCCGCAGCCGGTTGCAAATAGTTGCAAATAGAAATTTGTATATTTAAAAAACAGTCCATTTTTCTCCAGCCAATGGTTTTTAGTATTTCATGCTAAAAAATCTTTAACTCAAACCTAAAAACTTGATAAAACAGTTTAAAAAATATTTAGTAACATGATACGCCTAATAAGGATGTTTCAAAAAGTACCTAACTTGTCTTAAAATTTAAAAACTAGAAAAAAATATGAAATAATCAATTATTAATGAAATTATTAAATATAGCATTTATTTTCGGTCTAGAATTATCCCCTAAATTTTTTGCTCATCATTTCCGGACAATAATAATACAAATATATATTTTCTTATTAAAATATCGTATGCTAAATAAATCTTCTTACTAACTACTAGTAGTGCATTAAAACTTGGAATTAATCAATCGAAAAAAAATCTCATATGGCTATCAATGATGTAATTTAAATATAAGTACCTATAAGAATATTTTCTGTATTTTGATATTTCGTAGTTTTTTTTACTAATATTACTTCTGCAACTTATTTATGAACGGTACATTCATTAAAATATATATGTTGGTATTTATTATTAAGCATTTGTCAATACTTAATAAGCTTATATTGACATAAACAAATTATATTTTAAAACTGACGTTATGGTTTGAAAGATGCAATACCCTTTATTTCTCCACTTGCAGAAACGTAATGCTATAGGTAAATTTAATTTTTCTACTACTGTATAAATAAATTAACTTTCGGGCCCTAGCAACACGAAAGAAAACGAAAGTAAATGTTACAGTTACCTGAATATTTTCCGTTGCTAGCTACGAAAGTAATACTTTCGGTGCCAGGACAAAAAAATCGAACTTACAGACTCTGACAGTACTCAAATATTTATTTGTCAACAATACTCAAATAACTAGTTGTCATGGATTATTTTATAGGTGAAAAAAAAATTATTTTATCATTTTAATTTGAATAAAATCAAAGTTTATTACTTAATAATATATTGATCAGAGAACAGTAGTAGAAAAAAATTAATACATTACACGATTCGAAAGCCTTTTTTGGTGGTCGGAGGTATTAAATCACCTCGGCTTTGCCTCGGCAATTCAAAAACCTCCTCACACCAAAAAATTAACTTTCGCATCTAGTAATGTAAATAACTATTTTTCATTGAGTGGTAATAATTTATGCTATATAAAAACAATGATTTATAAAATTGAGTAATATTAAGTGATATGAATATTAATAGTACAATTACAATTATGAACATTATTTACAAAATTTGGATAAACGTTTTCTCGTTTTTTCTTAATTTGTATGAAATGTTCTGACTCCATAATTTCTCCATCATTAACCAAGTTTTCTATTACTCTTGAAGTACTGCAGGAGACTTCTGGCTTCGTTATATTGTATAAAATTTTATTTGCAACTTCCTTTTTATTGTTGACCCTCTGCGCTACATAACTTTCCGCAATAGTTGCAGATTTCCATCCACCATGTCGCTTGAGGGCTAAGACATCAACTCCGGTATTCGCTAATAAAGTGGCCGACGTTCTTCTAAGGGAGTGTCCAGTATACTCCTGGAAGTTCTAAAAGTTCAGAAATTTAGCAATTTTATTTGGAATTGAAGAAATCAGTTTTTCCCAACAGGCTGGTTTAAGCACTTTCCATTTTGATATCGCATCAAGAAGCGAGGGATCTTATATCAATGTAATTTCGAACTATTTTGAAATAACAAACCTTCTCATCGTCACTTTTAGTCAGTATACATTTACGTGCCATTCCATTTTTGGAATCAGGAATAGAAACAAATATGACTTCATGCCTTAATTCAACATTGTCCATTTTCATTGCACAGAGTTCACTAAAACGGCACGTTCCAGCAATTTTCATTATCATTACAACCTTTATCATTAAATAAATATCATCGGGGGCGGGGGCTTCAAACAGGAGTTTATTTACATCTTCCCTGTCAAACACATTAGATTTTTTGGGTTTATATCCGTCATGTTTTCTTTTTAAAATGCTCGAAGTTTAGGATACTTGGAAAAATATATGTTTTCCTCTATGAAAAGGGTGGACTTCAGCATGGAATATTCACACCATAAGCTTGATGGAGACTTTAATACAGCAGATTTTTCGTGAAAGTACGCCAAAAGCACGGTTTCTGAAACTGCAGTAGCAGTCTTTGTTTGGCACCATTTCTTTCATTTCAAAATCGAAAAAGTAAACATTTATACTAAACATTGTGATTTATATATTTTAGATAGTAATCTGCTTCTACCAAAACCTAATTATAATTTAAGCAGTTTCGATTAGAACTTTCAATAAGTTGCCTCAAACCTAAAACATACATACATATTATGTCCTTAAAACCTCTAGATACATTATACTTTTAATAAAGACACATTTCAATGCACAAGCTTATTCCATTTTATTTAAATAGACAATCTAAAACTTGATCAATATAATATATTAATTTACATTTCAAATAAGTTATTGTATCATTTTAGCAATGTCATTGAATAAACGAATGCGTTTTTTAAATTTTTTTATAAAACACTTATATACAGAGCGATACTTATTGGCTTTCAAGAGGCACGTACAATAAACAATTTTTTCGTCTCTTCATGTTACCGAACCTCTTCCAATTGGGACATATGACTTCAGTCATAAAACGGAATATCAGATTTAATCATAGACTTCCCATTCATTTATGAATAGCCGGTTTGTTTACATCAAACATTCGTACATGTGCAACAAAGACAGAAGAGAGAGAGCGCGTTAAGTTTCCGACAACGCGTGGAATTGTAATGGTTAAATGATTCGAAGCGATTAGTAAACACCAGCGGCGTAGAGCGTGGTAAGTTAATAATTTTAAAAAAATTCATTATTGTATTAATCAATTCAAAAATCAAAATCAAAAGTGAAGAAGAAAAGCCTTTGGAGCCTAGGCTGTGAATGTATAGTGTTATTATTAAGAGGAAGTAACCCCTTTTACCACAATGAAAATTGCCGAACGTTTTGCTGGTCAAACGAAAAGAAAAAATAAAAATTGGTATTTAGAAAATAAATTCTACTTTAAATACCCCATCCAGAAAAGTAAATGACGATCGAAAATATTCCCAAAATTTTTTTTTAGAAATTTTTTTATTTTTAGTAATTTTGTAATATCTTAAACAATTCTTTATTGGTCAAAAGCAAAATGACTTTCCCGGGTGTAGAATGTTGTACCAAACAATTTTTCTTAAAGCCATTTTTCAATATCGGCCTTACTTTTTTCTCAAAAACGTTAATCCACTTTACACGCTTAAATTCACTTTACGCGCCCAACGTTTTTGAGAAAAAAGTAAGGCCGATATTGAAAAATGGCTTTAAGAAAAATTGTTTGGTACAACATTCTACACCCGGGAAAGTCATTTTGCTTTTGACCAACAAAGAATTGTTTAAGATATTGCAAAATTACTAAAAATAAAAAAAATTTCTAAAAAAAAATTTTGGGAATATTTTCGATCGTCATTTACTTTTCTGGATGGGGTATTTAAAGTAGAATTTATTTTCTAAATACCAATTTTTATTTTTTCTTTTCGTTTGATCAGAAAACGTTCGGCAATTTTCATTGTGGTAAAAGGGGTTACTGCTCTTAATAAATGGAATTCTAATGAAATTTTAGGACAGAAACAATAAGAAATATTTTTATTTTTATATTTATTCATGTTATAATCAAATCGAGGATATCTATACATACTCTGCATTGCAGTAATATGTAAAAGTGCTTTAATTCTTCTATTCGAACACGATTCACATTGCGCCCTCCATAGTAGTAATACGTTCGAACTGAAGTTTTCAGGTAAGCGTACGGTGAAATATCTGCTGGTTTTTGAAATATTTTATTCGCCAAAATAAAAAAAAAAATATTTTATGGTATGCGAAGGCTGGGAGTGCAGAGAAAGTAGGCGTTTTGCATTTTTGTATCCCGTCCCAAGCAACCAGCAACACCCAAAACTGTTTTAAATATTTTTGATAGATTTAAAAAGTCGGGAGCATATCAATGATTTATTTTTCACAGTAATCAAATAAAAACAAAAAATTTAAAATACAGTCGATCGAGATGAAAATTAAGCAAAAAAATTGTAATTACGTGATTCGCATTATCTGTCAAATTTAAATTTTTTCCAAAAAAACTAATTCAAAAGTGGGATTATTTCTGAAAATATCGAAAAAAGTAATCAAAAAAAGTTTTTTTAAATGCAGTTTCTAGCCCACATGCAAAATTTTAGCTGCATAAGATAATTTTGATTTTTTACCAATATTTTGTAAATTGCACCACTTTTGTAAAATAAGACTCAACGCAACCTACATAAAACTTCTTAGTTTTGGCAATGCTTTATTTCAAATACATTTTCTTTAAAGTAGCGCCATATTAAATATGTGTTCTTCAACAAAATCAAAATTGGGCTATTAAAATTTGGTCGCATGTGATTAGGGAATTCAATCCCGGGATCTCGTTTTCCAGGATCCCGGGATCCCGGACATTTTTTCGATCTCGAAATCCCGGGATTGTCGTTTATTTAATCCCGGGATTTTCGGTATTTATCTTTGCATTTTTTATTAATTTATATCGTGCACAAGGTCTAGGTTGAGTGATCAACTTATTTCAAGAAATTTTTGTAAAAAACATGTTTAGAATAACTTTTTTTCCTACTATAAGAATCGTTTTTATGTTATGTTTTAACATTTTTTTTTATTTATAGGTTATATTTATAGTGTACTTTGTTATTTTTTTTTAGTTATTAAAATTAAATGAAGAGAGTATGTTTTAGTTTCTTGGTTTTGTATTAATGTTCTGATAAAGATATAAATAATATTTTTATTTAATTAATAGGAAAAACTCCAAGGAAAATTATTTTTTCTAAATCCAGGGACCACTCCCGGTATCCCGGGATTGAAAAATTATAATCCCGGGATTGAAAATTTCCTCCGGGATTGAATTCCCTACATGTGATGCAAAGTTTATTTGTTTTTTACCCTGGATACGGTAACTTCATAAAATAAGTATTTTTGAAAACGTAGTTTGATATTAAGACAAAAAAGAACACAGTGTCATCAGTAAAGTGTTCATTAAGAGCAGTAACCCCCTTTACCACAATGAAAATTTCCGAACGTTTTGCTGGTCAAACGAAAAGAAAAAATAAAAATTGATATTTAGAAAATAAATTCTACTTTTAATACCCCATCCAGAAAAGTAAATGACGATCAAAAATATTCCCAAAATTTTTTTTAGAAATTTTGGGAATATTTTCGATCGTCATTTACTTTTCTGGATGGGGTATTTAGAGTAGAATTTATTTTCTAAATACCAATTTTTATTTTTTCTTTTCGTTTGACCAGCAAAACGTTCGGCAATTTTCATTGTGGTAAAGGGGTTACTTCCTCTTAAGTGGAAAATAAATTTTAGTGGTGGGTAAAAAATCAAAATTATCTTATGCAGCTGAAATTTTGCATGTGGGATAGAAACTGCATTTAAAAAACCTTTTCCTATTAACTTTTTTCTATATTTTCAGAAATACCCCACCTTTGAATTATTTTTTGAAAAAAATTAAAATTTGACAGATAATGCGAATCACGTGACTACTATTTTTTTGCTTAATTTTCATCTCGATCGAAGCAGATCTTGATGTCAAAGTAAAATTTGAAATAAAGCTATTAATAAAAAAAAATTCCATATGATGCGGACTTTACTAGTCACACTGTATGTTGCATTTTTAAATGCAATAATTAATTAGTTAACAACATGCAATGGAAAATACCTAAAAAAAATTTAGTGTAATTAAAAAAGAAGTTCCAAATATTACTGAATAGTGTCTGAATTTATGTCGACCTGATATCGCCAGCACAAGATTCCCCCTCTTTAACCGAGGGGGCTACTCGCCATGCGTTGGTCACGTCGACAACATTGATTGATCCGTTGTCCTGACTACGGGCATCTAAACGTATTATTCATTGAGTAATAGATGTGTTTTGGACTTCCATTGCCTTTAGTTTTTCATATCACAACGTTTCAACTGGTAAGTATCTCCAGTCGTCTTCAGGTGAATACTAAACAAGTTACAAAGCTACGAGCCTATTTATACTACCTAGGGGGGGGGGGGCGGAGCTAGTGACGAAGTCACGACTGCACCCGAATTCGTCACTAGCTCCGCCCCCCCTAGGTAGTATAAATAGGCTCGTAGCTTTGTAACTTGTTTAGTATTCACCTGAAGACGACTGGAGATACTTACCAGTTGAAACGTTGTGATATGAAAAACTAAAGGCAATGGAAGTCCAAAACACATCTATTACTCAAGATACATCATTGTCTACGACCTTCAAACAAACACCAGTATTATTCATTCTCTCATCATACTGTAAGTTCGAGTTGACCAAACCGGTAGATACAAGTTAACAGTACTTACCAAAATAATGAAAAACACAAAAAGTAGTAGTTTTTTTAATCTATTGAAGATTAAATTACTTAAGAGCAGTTAGCCGTAATATATGAATAAAAACAAGATTATTATCACTAACGTATTGGGCGGTTGGTATTGTATTACACCATTAAGAGATGAAGGTGTTTCCAAGCGCGTAATGTTGTTTAATTTTATTGTTGTGTATAATGGTGTATATAATTTTTGGGTGTGTAGAATTAAAATTCTATCTTTTTTCCTGCTATTATAAAGTATGGTATATAGTGAACAGCAAAAACTTCACTATATATGGAAAAAAATTTATTAGCATTGTACCTAAAGTCAAATTTTTCTAAGGACATGGCGCATCCTGACTAAGTCACCTGTCATTTATGACACCCTGTTGAAGTCTGGTCTATTTTACGTTTAAGATGTTGGCGACAAAGATAGAACTGGGCTAACTTCTTTTACCATCGCATTTACTATATTTTAAACTTCTACGGGGGTCTGAATGGTTTATTAGCATAATGGCTTACAGAAAGCGCCAATTTTATTTACAATTGAAACATCGAACTCAACGTGCGATAGATTAAAAGTTATATTATTTATTGGTAAAATATAGAAATACATTTGCCATGCAGTAAACTTACCAACGGAAAACGCTATGAACAATCCTGACAACAAACAAGCGTTACGCCGCCCAAATATTGTAGCTACGAGCCAATTAAGCGTCAAGCGGTGAGTCTGCGCATGTTTCGCGTTCAATGTTGCGTTGCCATATTACAATTTAAAATGCCGTGTGTTTTTAAATACAAACAGCTGATTAGTTCTCGGTGAGCGTAAGATTTGGCAACCTATTGTACCGTAATTAAAATAAATAAACTAATAATATTAAATTTATAATAGCAAATGATGATAAACGAAATGTTTATTATTGGAAATAGGAGAGTTAATTAACCTAAACTGGTTCATTCTACTCACCGTTCAACTTAAATAATAAACACCAAGAAAATTTAGTCTGTGAAACCTGACGCGTGAGCTTGCTACGGCCGACTACTGAACTGGAAACTTTTAGGAATAAACCAGTATTAGCTGTTAATGACACACTTGTGTGTCAACTGTAGAAACGTTTTTGTGTTTAGAAAAAGTTGATTTTACCAAACAAAAAAACTTTTCGGGTGATCTGTTCCGTATGACTGCATATTCGATAATCTAAAAATATATTCTGACATACTTCACTGGTCATTTTTTGTTATATCCTTCGCCGCTGCAGGGAGCAATTTGTATTAGAAATTATTGTTTTGTCAATAACTCTGAAACGAACAAAGATATCGAACTGCGGTCTTCACATCTTTTCTTGCAAATTTCATCTACTTTTCGATTATGATGTCAAAGTTATACCGTATGGTTTGAATTTTCGGGATAAAATCGAAAAAACTGTTATTATTACAAATTGCGCCCTCTAGCAATTTTATTAAACACTATCGTGTACTGTTGGATACGGCAATTGAATATGCTTATTTTCCCCTTCCAAACAAGCTTAAATTTAGTAAAATTGGATAAGTCGTTTAGAAGTTACAGCGATTTTAATGTTTATATTTTCAATAGCTTATCAAGGTCGGTACGCCAATGAGCCTTAAACCAAAATGATGCAGAATTGTCTAAGATTTCCAACGATGTAATCAGAGTTATACCTTAACATGGGAATTTTCGGAGAAGTTTAGAATTTAAAAAAACAATTTTTAATTGTGCCCCCTTGCGGCGAAATGAGGAACTTAAAAGTAATTTCCAGCAATTTCTCTTGACCACTTTACACATAAAAAAATCTTTCCGAAAGTTGTACGATTAATGGTTTCCGAAATAAAGCCGACGTCCTCGCTTATTTGACCACCCGGTACATACTTGCAAGCTGCATATAACTGTGTAAAATTTGTTCCGCCGACAAAGTGTCGAAGCTGAACGTGCGTTTTCAGTCGCAGGATACATGTGCAATAAAATAAGATTAAATCTAAAAGATGAAACATTAAACATGTTATCTTTTCTTCGAAAATACTTCCAAAATCAATGTAACTAGTCGTACTATTGTATTGTACCTATATGCAATAAATATTTTCCAGCTACTCTACTCTGTTTTTAATAGCGTAAAACAACTTTTTATTAACATTCAGCAGTTCAGCACCCACATCGAGTCCCGCAAATCCCGCGAATCCCGCAAGTTTAATCCCACAATGTCAATCCCGCGAAATCACCGCGGGATCCAGCATTTGCGGGATTGGATTCCCTAATTGCAAACTTCCTGCCGGTGACTGCTGACAATTATATTATAGGTATTATATATTTGACCTATTTCAAATTTAATAACTTTTGCTGATTAATATAACTTATTATGTTTATTTCATTCTAATACAAGATTTAGTATTTGTAAAGGTAGAACTATAATAATTGACTAAAAGCCATCCAACTCTAATATTTACCAATAAATAATTATATTTTTAATAAGTCTTGCCGTTTAAAACGAGACCCAACGCATTATATTTAACGATGAAAGATAACTTGAGTGTAATTTATTTATTTGCGTTAGTGTTGAAAATTTAATTAAAAGTCCACCCATTCTATATCCTACTATTCTATCACAGCTTTTATCGTTACTTTAATGAATAACCTTTTGTTAGAATAAGTTTTAGAGATAAAACTCTTACCAAATAGCCATGTAATAGAAAGGCGATAAAGGTAATAAATAGTTGTAGTTGTTTTAAGAATAAAACGAGTGAATCACAAGTTGTTTATTTGTTTCATTGGTTTTCTTAATGTAGTTAGTTTATTTTTATTATTAGGGATAACAGCAATTATTCGGTTTAAAATGTAAATGTTTTTATTTGAAAGGTAAAAAAGAAGAATATTCTGATACAATGCCTACTGCCTAGTATATTTTATTCAAACACTTACCTAATAAATTCGGTGCACCCGATTTCCGTTAAGTTTTTGCTAATCAATTTGAAGATGCTGCAGGGATCTTTAATCCCCTAACCGAATTGCGTTACGGTCAAAAAGGGTCGGAGTGGTCGGCTGTGATTATTCTACATACCCTCCAATCGGTTCTAAAAGGTGTATTGGCATTGGCAACCGGTTTGTTCGTTGTTACCCAGAGCATTTTTTTTATATTTTTTTTAACCAATATTTGTTTAACTGAACTGGTCCAAAAAAAGTTCCAATACATCATACATACCATCTACAGGGTGTCCGGGAAAATGTGGGAAATCTCCCGGATATGAAAAAAAAACACGTGAAAAGAATACTACAAGTTCCTATAAACTTCTTTCGTATCGGCCTCCTCTTTGGAGATAGGGGCTCCCAAAGAGCTCCCATGGAAATAAGTTTTTAACACATAATTATTAAACCAACAGGTATATTTCAATTTCTTTTTCATATGATGTATACCAGGTAAGACCCTTTAAATTACTATCTCAGAAAGTGTTACGAATTACTTACAGCTACAGGGACGGACTAGGTGTGACACTAATGTGCCCATTTTTTTTACGCCCTGTATGATAAAAACTTTGGACAACGTTTTTTACATACCTTTAACTGTTGACTAAAAATTAAGTACTCTTTATTCATGTCGCTAATCCTAACCGTTTTCGGAAAAACGTAATTTTTATCATATTTACATCATGTATATTTAGTGTATTTCAATTGTTCCTATAAATTATAAATGTTCACTTTTAACTGCTTAATATTAATACATGATGGCAATAAAATGACCTTTTTCCGACAACGGATAGGATTAGCGACATGAATGAAGAGTACTTAATTTTTAGTCAATAGTTAAAAGGTATGTAAAAAACGTTGTCCAAAGTTTTTATCATACAGGGGTAAAAACAATGGGCACATTAGTGTCACAGCTAGTCCGTCCCTGCAGCTGTGAGTAATTCGCAACACTTTCTGGGATAGTAATTTGAAGGGTCTTACCTGGTATACATCATATATGAAAAAAAAAATTGAAATATACCTGTTGGTTTAATAATTATGTGTCAAAAACTTAATTCCATGGGAGCTTCTTGGGAGCCCATATCTCCGAAGAGGAGGCCGATACGAAAGAAGTTTATATGAACTTGTAGTATTCTTTTCACGTGTTTTTTTTCATATCCGGGAGATTTCTCACACTTTCCCGGACACCCTGTATAGCATCAAGTATCTAGTAATTATAAAGAAAATAAATCCATTATATGATTAATTATAATAATATGCCTTTAACTTTGATTCTTTTCGATTAAGTAACCGTGTTGAATATCAAGCATTTCTGAAAAGCTTGAATTTGAGATTTTGTTGCATACATTTGGCAATCCCATATAATTCAACACATCGGTTTTATAATTTTATGTCATTCTACCAATATAAGTATTTATATTTAAAATATGATACAATATAACCTGTACGTAAATCTAATTACTCCAATTCAAAATTAGTTGCGCATAGGCTAGAATTAGGTATTACGTCTGACACACCTAATGTCACGGTCAACAAAAGCACACAGTCATAGGGCAAGATCACACGCCTTTCTTTATTTTTGTTTTTGATATAACGGGTGGAATACTGCCAGACTGGCCTGTGGAAATTCTATGTGATTAGTTATCCTCATACTACTACCCATATTAATTTTACATCAAAATTGTATATTACTTTTTTGAAGGTCTATGTATGTAAATGTAAAAAAAAAACTATTCGTAACAATTTAAAAAATTAAATACGGCTCTGATACATATACAGGGTGTTCATTAATGACGTGCTAATATTTTAGGGTGTGATTTCTCAAGTCATTTTATGAAGAAAAGTTCATATAAACATATGTCGTAAACGGCTTAAATTTTTTGCTACAGGGTGTTGAATTTTTCTTTTTTAATGAATTAATTTTGTTTTATAAAAATTATTGGAAATGACCACCTTTACTTAATAGGCATCCTTTCGCCCGTCTTTGCATCGAATAGCGCACCCGTTCAAATATTCCAGGCGAAGTTCGTATTGTTTCACAAAAGGCAATTATTCGCTCCCTTAAATTCTCTAATGGGAGTTTTATACACTATAGTTTTAAGATGACCTACAAGAAAAAATCCAAACTATTGAGATCAGGGGATCTTGCTGGCCATTGTTGAGCTCCTCCGCGACCTATCCAACGATTCGGATAAACTGCATCTAAATGGTCGCGAACGATTACACTGAAATGAGCAGGAGCTCCATCATGCATGTACCACATTTGGTTCCTTAGCGCATATGATACATCTTTAAGTAACACAGGTAGTTCTTCTTGGAGGAAATGCAGATAAGGCGTTAATTATGTTTTTAAGAACGTCACCGTTCCAGGATAACTAGATTTATGTGATCAAAAATTATTTGTTAATACTCAAAATGAAGCTAATTTAATTTAATTTTTTTATTATTAACAGTGTGCCTGAGGAGAAAAACGCAAGATACCATTTTTATGTAGAATTGATCAGGCTAATCAGAGATGATATCCGCATGGAAAAATGTCAGTGGCGTACCACTTTTTTTTCTAAAAAATATCAGAGGACATGATTGCAGGGACGCCACTGGTGGGACAAAAAAATAACTTTTATAACTAAAAAATGTGGTTTTATGTCCTATTAGCACATGCCAAAATTGAAAATATTATCTAAAGTACTTTCGGAAACGGTTACGATTAGCGACATACATGAATGAAGAGTACTTAGTTTTTAGTCAATAGTTAAAGGTGTATAAAAACGTTGTCCAAAGTTTATTACAAAAAACTCATTACAAAAGAAAAAATTCAACACCCTGTAGCAAATCAATTGCTTCATCAGATATGTTATACCAATAAGACTTTCTTATTCGGATATTTTTACTTTCTTTAATAGTTACCTTTCTGCTAATGTTATTGAACGATTGATATTGATCATAGGATTTTCTCAATGTACTTACCCACTATACTGTTAGGAGTGCTAGGTTTACAATCAGAGACGTTATATTATTATGACAAGGGCATCATTCAAAATCCGTGCGTGGTAAGCTGCTGTACCATTAATCAGGCTTTTATGGAGAAGTTATATTTCGATAATAAGAAATAACTTTTCTAAAGAAAGAGAAATTACTTATTTCATTGCATTTTATGTCCTTTCTTTTCTCACACATAATACCTTCTTACAAATATGATTCAGTGGCATAATAATGGCTATAATATAAATATTATGTGACAGTTTCCGCTATCAAGTCATACCATGGGTATTTTATAAATATTACGACATTGTAACAAACTTATTGTGTAAAAAGCGATTTATTTTCAAATTCACACTCATTTTTGATGGCGTTTTATAAAGAAATTTCTTATCGTATATGTAAGGATATTCGAAAAAAAATTGCGGGAGCCTATACATTATCTACCTACTCATTACCCACCAACTTGTACAATTAAAAATCTGATGCACCCTTTTATTCAGGATGCTACACAATAACATTTTTAAAGGAACCATACATTTTCAAATATTTTTAAAATGATTTTAAAAAAAATTTGTTCTCTTGCATTTCGAACTAAAAACACAAGTTCTAGAAACAAATTATTAAAAATGATTTTTCTAACGTCCAAATCTGATAGTTTGGAAGTCACTAAAAATACCAGAAATCGCTACCGTTTCTCCCAACATGGTCAAAAAATTAGAACAAGTTTCAATTTCTATTATACCTTTAACTATTGACTAAAAATTAAGTATTCTTCATTCATGTCGCTAATCCTAACCGTTTTCGAAAAAATGTCATTTTATTGCCATCATGTATTAATATATTAAGCAGTTAAAAGTAAACATTTATAATTTATAGGAACAAAGATGTATCTTTTATCGAAATACGCTAATAATAATAATAATAATAATAATAATAATAATAATAATAATAATAATAATGACGCTTTTTCGAAAACGGTTACGATTAGCGACATACATGAATGAAGAGTAATTAGTTTTTAGTCAATAGTTAAAGGTGTATAAAAACGTTGTCCAAAGTTTTGATCATACAGGGCGTAAAAAAAACACATTAGTGTCACAGCTAGTCCGTCCCTGCAGCTTTGAGTAATTCGCAACACTTTCTGGGAAAGTAATTTGAAGGGTCTTACCTGGTATACATCATATGAAAAAAAATTGAAATATACCTGTTGGTTTAATAATTATTTGTCAAAAACTTAATTCCATGGGAGCTCTTTGGGAGCCCATATCTCCGAAGAGGAGGCCGATACGAAAGAAGTTTATATGAACTTGTAGTATTCTTTTCACGTGTTTTTTTCATATCCAGGAGACTTCCCACATTTTCCCGGATACCCTGAATATTATGTGGGTTATTTTTAGAGGCAGAAAGTGCTTGTTGACCCATTTCATGCATGGTCTTGATTTTATTTCTGGACCTGCACTACAAGTACCTACAAATATTTATAGCTTAGATGCGTCCGGATTAATGCAGATTTTCTTAAAAAGTAAAATTATCAAAAATTTTTTTTTTTGTTTTATTGTTAGACCTTTCTAGTTTTCCTCGTAGTGTACTGGCAGTACGTGCTTAAAACAGTACTATTTCCTGAAACAAGTAGACTCAAATTTCAACTTTTCTTTTTATGTTAATCATATTATTTAACCATTCGTAACAAAGTATCGTAATTAAATGTTCGTTTTGCTTTATCCGGTTTACCATTAATAATAATTATTGTATACATTTTTAATAAGAAAAAGTGAAAATTAATAAATTTTTGTTAAACATCCTTAAGATTTATTAGCTGTATCAGTCAAGTTCATCGAAAAGAAAATTTTATGTTTACAGTCTCACGAAAATAATGTATTGCAGCACTATGCATATGTGATTCAGGCGGAAATAATAGCACATTTATTTACATTAATCGCTTTTTTATACTCTAACAAGTTATAATCACTAATAATCGTGGGAATCGACCAAACTAAATAACTAGGTATATCATACATAAAAAATAGGCACTCCACGTGTGTGAAATTAACTTGTTTATCTTATTCTACCTACGTAGAAAGTCTATCCCAATTATTAATTATACAAATAACTTTACAAAATAAATAAGACTTGGGTGGAATATCCTTACCTATAATACCAAATAATGGCAAAAATCCCTTTTTTCTACGACCGTGCGTTTTAACCCATTTTCCCGTACGCATTTTAGTTTTGAAAGTGCCACTTTCCCGCACTAGTGCGTAATGTCAACGAATAAAATTATTTAATCTACAAATGACTTACAACCGTTGCCGTCACCGTCATCAATCATCATCATCTTTATTCGACCGGCAACCGATGCCATCCCAATCGACGTCGTCTTTATGCACTTACCAGTTAACACCAAATAACTCCACTGGGCCGGCAATTTTAAATAATTTACAGAATGTCACAAATTGTGTTTTTAATATTAACATTTATAATAATTAGTAGCTTTTTAGTTAAAATTTTATATATTATAATATGTTGAAATAAAATAATTTTTGGAAAATAAGTACCTATGTATAGGTATACTTTTTTTGTATATCTATACGTTCGGAGAAAAAATAATGTTACTAACTCATGCGTAAAGTGTCTTTCCGGCCCTTGACCGCTTGCCCGAACTCCGCTCCGCGTCGTTCGTATCACTTTCCGCACTTGTTGGGAAAATAACTATTTTTTATTTAACAACATCTCTTAAAATTATATCAAATAGTGGGAAAAACTATAACTTAAACTATAAATTATTCAAAATTGCTGTTTTTTTAGGGGAAGTGATGCATTTGCCATTTTGTTTCATATGAAATCTACCGTGCGAGCAAAAATTATTTGCATCAAAGACGGCTTGGATTAAAAAACGTAGGGCTTGGTTTAGATTACAATCATATGGGGACGATATATCTAACCAAATCTAGGTTAAAATTTTGTCAAATTCATATTATGACAATATGATATGCCAAACTAATGAGTAATAAAATAAGTAGACAAATAAAAATTTATTTTTGTTGTTTACAAAATTAACAAAGTAAAAATATACAGATAGAAAAATGAAAACAAATACATAAATTGCTGAAATTGGCCATTGATCTTCCCACTTCTTGGGACAGGCGTCTTATACAATTTGTTGGCGTGTTTTGCATTTTGTCACAATAACAATAAGCATAATATATTGGCGTTGACTTTGTCTTATCATTGAAATAGAAAATTCACAATAAATAAAGATTGCTTTTTGTTGACGGAATGGCGAAGATAAAATTAAATTTTTCCTAAATCCTTGATTAAATTATTTGGAAATAATATTTTATATTTTATATTTAAAAAGTGTCATTTGAAATTGGTTTGTTCTCGTTGGTAAGGGGAATTTTGAAAGGAAAATTCAGCTAATTACACAGGCCTGCATTTTTTATCACTTCGAAAGTTGATTTAAAATTTTTAATTGTTTTCTAGTAATTGGGTAGCGCTGATTTCAAATCTGCTATCAGTTTTTTTATATCACGTAAGGTTATTTTTCAAAACGGTAAAATCCAAAAATATAGAAAAAACACGATTTATTTCATTTATAAGCTAGTTTTTTAATATATAAACTATTATAAATGGTTATTTATTCGTTACGCTTCCTCAAAAAACGTTTTCTTTTTCAGAAAAGCTTCTTTTGATTGTTTTTCTGTTTCAGCTGAAGGAATATCTCTTCTCAATGTCCAACAGAAATCGGCCATCATTTTTGCGCCCAGCTCCCCTGGTATTTTTTTCCATCTCTTTAATATATTGATGAAATCTTTCACCTTGCTCTTTACCCACGTCCCCAAGATTTTCCGGGAATTAGTCTAAATAGGAATTTAAAAATTGAATTTTTATGCTCATATTCTGCAATTTAAATTTTCCAGCATATTTTCAACGATCTCAACATAGTAGTAATTTATGTTCAACTTCTTTAAAAGCATTCCCTGTATGTTTTTTCTTACCTTCCATTTACCTTTTCAAATTCTGTATCTTTCATCAAGCTGCTAATCTGCGGCCCTACAAAGATTCCCTCCTTTAATTTTGCCTCTGACAGAGCCGGAAATGTTTTACACAAATATTTAAAACAATTTCCTTCTTTGTTTAATGCCTTAACAAATTGTTTCATACGTCCAAGTTTTATGTGAAGTGGTGGAAGTAAAACTTTTTGAGGGTCAATAAGACTTTCGCGAATTACATTTTTTTTTCAGGTGTTAAGGTCTCTCTTTGTGACCAGTCTCTTTTTATCCAATGCTGTTCTCGATTCCTGCTAGCCCACTCGCACAGGAAACATGGAAATTTAGTAAATCCAGACTGCTGACCTAAGAGATGACCTAAAATTTTTAGATCTTCACACACATCCCAGTTGTGATTTTCATATTGTATTCTTAAAAGTAATTCCCCTAAATTTTCATAGTTTTCCTTTAACTTAACTGTATGGCCGACCGAAACAGAAGCAAGAACATTGTCATTATGTAAAAGAAAAGCTTTAAAGCTCCTTTTTGAAGTCGATAAAAAGTCTCCAGTCGAAAGGTGTGTAGCACCACAGAAAATCATTTTTTATTCATCAATCATTTAGAATTTGAAGTACTACATTCATTTTAAAATGTATTAAAACGCCTATTATAAGTTTTTTTTTAATATTTTTTCTTTTTTTTTTGCAAAAAAAAATCTGTGGGTGATAGAGACCAATTGTAGTTTAATTAGTTATTTCTATATAAAAACTGAGCTCAACAAACAAAAATCACGTCATCACAAATTTCATGCAGGCCTGTGTTATTTGTCATGATTTTAAATTTATTTGTTAAATAATATCTACAGTTGTTGTAACAACTTGTTATCATAAATGCTAAAAATTATATCTAAATCAGATACCTGTAGGATACAAATGATATAAATACCTCACGAATACGTATTATTTATTGTTGGGTGTGGTTCTAGCACTTTAAGCAAAGCGCAAAGGTGTAAAGGTAAAAGTTAACCTTTCCAATCATAAAAACGCGAATTATTACATTGTTATAATATACATAGTATTATGTTACAGGTAATATATTTTTTAAAACTACATGACATAGTTAGATCACCAGAAAACTTTTGCAACAATTTCCACCATTACTACTTCCCACAATACTTTTTTAAGAGACCAAACCAGCCGTTAAAAAATTCTCTTTCTTGGAAGATGGGCTCTTCTTCTCACGCAGATAAAAACTCGTGAGGTACAGGCCCGTAGCCAGACTAGGCACCGCCTGACCTCAGCCTCTTTTCGCCTGACCCGGAATTAGGAGCAAATCACTCTTATAAAAGCCCCTTAAAAATTATTGATCAGGCGCTGCTCGTAAGTTTTGGCAGTATGCAAACTGCATTATTGCATCGGTTAGCCAAAGAATAATTATTTTAAACACCGCAAAAACATAAAATACTAAAATTGAATTTTTGCTGCGACTTTTAAAAAAATTACATTACGTTACATAGCTTTCCTTTTTTATTATTATTTTTATATAATTCTCTTACCTTTATGTACCTAGTACAAGTCAAAAAGACAAACATAAACGAACTACTTAAAGGCTTAACGGCATACTTAATGATCTAATGAAACAATGCAAATGTTACAATTACATTTTTCTTTGTCCAAAGCAAAGTTTTGCTTGCAATAATAATAAGTCGCGGAGCGGGTTTGGCATTGTAGTTAAACCTTAATTGGCGGAATAAAAAAAAAGACCAATAATAGTTATTTATGTACCGAGGTAGTAAAGTGATTCTTTATCGGACGAGTCTGAAATTATCAGATGAGCGAGCGAGGCGAATAACAGGCGAGTTCGATAAAGACACTTTACTGACGTGGTGCATACAAAATGTTATCGCCAACCGTTCAAAATTTATAATATAAAAAAATTGAGGTATAACTCATCGCATTTTATTATAACAAAGTAAACAGCAAATATACACGTCAAAAATGACACGTCAGAAAATTTCGGCCGACCACGTGCGTATTCCAAAGCACCCCTCAAAAAATTTTACCTAATGTTCGACCATTAAAAGAATGCATCCTCAAAGAATGTGGGCAAGTATTTACACTGTTGCGCAATTTATTACCCCCTCTGCAAGAACATCTTTATCAATGCCGTATTTGTTCAAGTATTTTTGCATGCAACAAACCTGGAGTTGGTTTTAGGCCTTATGGATCTTATTACGATATTAATTTATTAATCCCTTTCAATTTAAAACAGTAACACATGTCTCACAAGTCAGATCGTTTGACGATCGCGCAACAACGCTTAATCGGTCGAGCCTAACAGTGGACCAGCGCAATGGATCGGTATAAGTTAATATATTATCATTGTTAAAAACATCGGCGACTCGCTGTATTCCGTCCAATTCTCGCGGACAACGAGACATCAGTAGTGGTACGCGATGGCAAGTAATGGCGGAAAAACGATTATAAGTAAAGCAAGAGAAATAGTGGCAAGTGCTGAAAGTTGAAAGTGTTTGCGATGAGAAGGCTAAAAATAAATGTTGTCAGTTACATCAAGTACTGCTAAGGCTGCTTTGTATACTGGGGTTAGCCAAAGAACAGTTTGTAAAATAAGAAAGGAGAACGAAGAAAGACAAAAAATGGCCCGGGAAAACCCTTATCTTCGCCTGGCACAAAAAGTCCCCGCCCCTCTATAATTCAAAAAATTGAATCGGAGACATTTTAATTAACTTTAGAAAAAATTTTACTGTGAATATCATTTTGTTCCTACATGCAATAAATTGCTGGTTAAACTGAAAAGTGAGATAGATTTTTCTTATCGCAAGTATTCGTTAAGGCAACTTTTAAGAGCAAATGGATTTTACAGGCGAAAATGTCAGTTAAACGAAAAATCTTAGTTGAAAAGCCCTATATTCTGTATTTAAAATACAAATATAGAGGAATATCGAGAAGAACAACGCCATATTATATACTTAGATGAAACTTGGATCGATAATGACCTTACTTTTAAGAAATGTTGGCAAAGTGAGGAGGTTTTTGGGTTATCAGCAATATAAGTGGTATAGGTAAAAATTAAGAGTTCGATAAAAAAAAATCAAATAAAAAATTCTTAAATCGTAATTAATTTCGTGTTCATTGTATTAATTTCAGTAATACATAAGTAATTTTTTTAAAGGGAGCATACAATTTGTGCTAAAAAATAAATGTATGTTGACATACTAAAAATATAAGTACCTTCATTATAAAAAAAATTAATATATGTATATATTATTGTTAAAAGCTTTTCTGCAATCCAAAATTAATGTTTTGTTTTATAACAGTTATACATTAAGTTAAGGTAAAATAGGTTACAGTCTTTACATAGTCACTACATGATCACTAATAACTTTGATTCAACTCAGCGAGAAATTCGTTTCTCAACGGTAATTTTCAGCATGTCAATTACATTTTGAAGTTAGCAATCGATTGTTGCCTTGGCATATTAGTTGAGCGACTGGAAATAGCCAGTGTATTATTGTCAAAACCTTAATCTTAACAGTAATGGTGTTATTATGCTATGCATACAAAAAATAATGTATATTACAAAAGAAGTATTGACAATAATATTAATCGTGTATGGATCGTGCGCCAACGCGACGCGACGACGTGGTTACTAAATGCATAAAATATTTAGAAAACTTTTAGTAAAATTAACCAAATACATCGTGGGGCTGCTCTAGAATTCACGGCATATTGCTATGTTTGTAATGTTACAGGCCGATTAATTGATGTACACGCTGCGCTGGTTCAAAAGATGGATGTGTTTCAAATGCAGCCTCTGCTTTACTACGTCTTTATAGTTTTAGAATACTTTTACATATTTCATTTATGCATTCCATTTTTGGTATTGAAATAATAATTACTGATCTAATAGTATCACAGAAAATGTGTTTTTTCTGATTTTGTAATTGGGTTTTTTCGAGCATGTTATTCAGGTTTTTTAAACTATTTATATTTGAAATTAGATTGTAGATTTGTTTGCCTGCAATATTTGTGCAAAAATAATTTATTAATTAATAAAGACGTATTTTTGTTCATAGATCATAGTTTTTGTGGACGCCTATGGTTTGACCAGTAAATCTAGTTTAAAGCGGTTTTTATGCCAAAATTCCCCCTTTCGTCTCATGCAATCTTTCGATGGGTACACTTTACTATGAGAAATGTCAAATTTTGCCGGTTTGTTCGGCATTGAGTGAAAATTTGCGGAGGGTAAAATTCTTTACCTGCCGCAAATGCGGCAGATAAAGTATTTTATTTTAAAATAAAATAAAGTGTTCGTTTACTTCCGGAAATCACTCTGATAATCTACGACTTTACTGATGGTTGACGATACAACTAGTGCAAGAAGTGTATGTTTATTGCACACGGCATAGAAGTTATTGTTATAATAATAATATGCCATGTGCAATAAACACACTTTTTGCACATGTTACATACACTATTTTTTCTACGATCGTTTTTTTATTTAACAAAAACGTTTAAAATCGCTCTGTATTACCTCTCCTTTGTGTGCAAAATTTGTAATTCAAATTTGACAATGGATCATAGATACTACCTTTGACTTCAACATAATAAAATTATGACGCCCTGTCAACGTGAATTCTATTTCGATAGGGTATCGACGGTGTGCAACACACAATACACATACTGTAAACAAATTGTTCGTTTCCTAGGTATTAACTTTATTGCACTAGGGCAAAAAGTACTTTATTGCATAGTATGCAATAAAGAACTACTTTTGTCATTAGAAATTCATACACAAAATGACATTTTTTGAACGATCGTAGAAAAAAATTATTATTTATTGCTTTAAAGCTTAAGGAAAGTCAAATGAAAAGTTATAAAATCCTAAAAGAGCGCGACAAGAAAATTTAATAATCCTATTTTAAAAAATCCTTTCATTGTGGTCTACCGAAATAAGTTGTTCTTTTAGAAACAAATCGAATCCGTTTAAGTTATTTCTATTATAAGAAAAACCATTAAGACAAACAAGTTATGCAAAGTATTTCGTATTTTTAGTGATTCCTTAACAAATTTTTATAAAAACCATATTTTTATTGGGAGCCTCCGTCACGTCCGAACTTTTTGTGACGTATAAATAAAACACATATCATTTACAAAATTTACTTTTATTATTTATTCTTGTTATATATGTACATAATATTTTCCCTAGTACTGGATAAACGTAATTCAAAGCATACATGTTTCGGTAAATACTTATATCTTCTAGATTTTAAAAATAGTTTTCCGAAGAATATTGGATAAGTCCAGTTTTAGATACAATAATATACTTTCATATAATAAGTTAGTCTTATAGATTTAGTATTAATATTAGGGACAATGACTACTAATAATCAAAGAGTAAATATTTCTACAAAGATAGATGATGTTAACACTAGTAACATGGTGGTCGTGTGTTTAATGTCCATTAAATAAAAATAGCTACTAATTACGAAGTGATACATCCCATTTGAGGGCAAGGAAGCGTCTATAAGGCATTAAGTAAATACAGTAAGTACAAGAAAATATATTTTACTCCATGAAAGGTACAAAAAAAACTTTCAAATGTTTAAAAAAAAAATAGGCAAAGGAACGTCAGAACGTCACTAGTAAATAAATAATATTACATTTGATCTTGGAATGATGGCGATACGCGTCCAAATAGACATCAGAATTTTTCAGTATAGGGTATTTTTGGGACGTTTTAACCATTCATAGGTCGTCGTACATATTGGTTAAAGAACGTTGTTCCTCACGTTGATGCCTTTCTTCATAGTGGAAATAGTTAATCTGTGAGTGTGTTCCTGATTTTTGTGATCAATAAATCAATACGACACATTATTGGTAAACCGATTTTTTTTATTGAAAACTGAAGTTATAATGATCATACCATATAGAAGTATACTTATGTATGTTTTATAGTGACCTTTTTCCATTAATGCAACAGATAGGTAAAAAGGTAAAATATAATAGATATATAATTAGTTTTTTTTCGTAACATTTAATACGTAAAATATAGTAAATTTTTCCTGGGTTTTAGGTCAATTTTTGATTGAAAATCTCTGTACTTGTTAACGTTTCGGTTTATTTTACTACCATCTTCAGAACCATTGATTACTTAGAAGCACTACATTATTATTATTCTAACGACTAACATGTTTTTGCAGGAGTGAATTGACTAATTCAATGTCAATTAATTTTGGCAAAAACATAATGGTCGTTAGAGTAAAAATACTGTAGTGCTACTGAGCAATTAATAGTTCTGAAGATGGCTGTAAAATAAACCGAAACGTTAACAAGTACAAAGATTTTTAATCAAAAATTGACCTAAAACCCAGGAAAAATTAAACTATTTAACATAATAATAATAATTCTAATTAAAATCCAGAATAGTATAGTAACACATTTTTTAAATACGTTTGGGATGTTAATTCTGTTATGTTGGCGACCTGTTAAATTTTTTTTTCTAATGTAAAGAATGTACTTAGCACATTAATGCGTCTTGCCAAAAATTAAATTGAGCATAATAAATTTGCGTTTTAAAGTTAATTTGTTGGTTTATCTTTTATGAAATAAAATAATTTTGATTTTTCTTCTTGGAATTTTTGGAACTCGAAACACCTACGCTAGTTTTTACTTAGTCATCTCCTCCAGTCATTACTTCCATAAATTCTGAAAAATTAAAATTAAACGAATAAACACAAAATAGTTACAAAGTTACAAATTATTTGTTTTTCTACAGATATCTTGTTTTTTTGTGATGTAACTTTTCGTCGTGCTTAATTGTAAGGTTTTTTTTATATACTATTTTGCTCAATAAAATCGTAACTTAATTTTATACTTTTTTTTTATTTTTCATGACATGCCTTTCAAACAGGGGTATACCACAGGCATGTAATATAAGGAGACAAACCATTTAATTTATTGAAAACCGTTTGTGTAGAATCACACATTGAGTCAAATTTTTCCCAAAACAAAGTGTTTTGACAGTTGTCACCCACATGTGACATTAACATCTGATACCGGTTTCTTCCTAAAAGTTCCCAGTTCAGTAGTGGGCCGTAGAAAGCTGGTATGTCAGGGTTTTAGAGACTTTTATTGGTGTTTATTATTTAACTTGAACGGTAAGTAGAATTATCCAGTTTAGGTTAATTAACTCTCCTAGTTCCAATAACAAACATTTCATTTATGATCATTATAATATTAAATTATTAGTTTATCCATTTTAATTACTGTACAATAGGTTGCCAAGCCTTCCGCTCACTAAGAACTAATCCAGCTGTGTGTATTTAAAAACACATGGCATTTTGGCGGCTTTGTACTACGCCGCGAACGAAAATTATAATATGGCAAGGCAGCAATGAACGCGAAACATGCGCAGGCGCATCACTTGCCGCTTGATTGGCTCGTCTACAATAATAGGGCAGCGAAACTCTCTAGGGTTGTTCGGTATTTTTATGTTTCAATTGTCAATAAAATTAACGCTGTATTTTTGCAAGCTATATCTTAACATAGTATAAAACAAAGTCGCTGTCGCTGTCTGTCCGTCCGTCCCTATAACCTATATATGCTTAAATCTGTAAAACTACGCAACGGATTTTGAAGCGTTTTTTTTTAATAGATAGAGTGATTCAAGGGGAAGGTTTTTATGTACAACTAGCGACCCGTCCCGGCTTCGCACGGGTGCAATTTCAGAAAGTGGCATGCCCGGTACTAATATATCGGGTTTGTTCGGGTTTGTATTTATACCAGCGGGTTGCAACGCATGCCGGATACAGGCTAGTTGCTAATAAACCAGTAAGACCTCCGTACATAACATTAAAAAAATGGTGAATGCGATGGTAAAAGAACTTAGCCCACTCCTGTCTTGTCGCCAAGATTATAACGTAAAATAGACTTCAACAGGGTGCATTAATGACAGGTGACTTAACCATGTACGGCGTGCTCTTGGAGAAATTTGACTATACTTCCAAAGTTTCAGATACGTACTAATATAATAATTAATAAAACCTTCGTTTGCAAACACAGACAATCAGCAGAAATTTGGCATCATTGATTTTTGTTAAAACCATTTCTTATCGGGATAAAATGTAAACAATGGAATGGGGTCTCCTTATAATTACATGTCTGTGGTCACACTTCCAAAACTAATATGTATTTTTATATTCAGATAAGAATTATTGAAACAAAAGTTTGTTTAAAATAGGCTTAACATAATTACCATCATAATCCACTGTTCCAGATCCATCAGTATCGATTTCCGTTATAATCATGTCAAGTTCTTCCGATGTTAACTTGTCGTCAAGTTCTTTAAGAATTTCTTTAAGAGTACTCGTCGTGATATATCCATTTCCTGCAACACAATTTAATGTTTTTGTAATTTATTATCGCGAAATATCAAATAACGTTTTTCCCTATGCTGTCAATGATTATTTTCAAATTGGGGAATTATTTTATTTTAAAAATATTGAAATTAGCTGGCTTAAACTTTGTTAATCCTGTAAGGTATTTTTAGATTTAACTGTTTTCTTAAAATACAAATATATTTACTAACTGAAAAACAAATATGTTTGAACACCAACCTTCTTTATCATACAACCTAAAAGCCTCCTTTAGTTCTTGTTGCATTGCTTCTGCATCTTCTTCAACCATAAATCTTGACGCTAAAGTTACGAATTCCTCAAATTCTAGTTCACCCGATCCTGCAAAATTAATATTTTTATAATTATCTCTTCAAAATAAGTGTTTTGAAAAAACATTTATATTATCTGTATGCATGTGTTGCATGCAAGAAAATAAGTATTATAGGGTAGGTACTTTCAAAGCTTGACTTGTTCGTTGTTTTTTTTATTTTATCTAGAGTTAGAGTTAATATTAGGTGTATCTTACTTGTAATAGTAAGAGCATTATGCTATGCATAATACACCCAGGACAATTATAAATTCCTAATAATTCCAGACTATATTTTAATAACCGCTATAGTGGATTATGATTTATATAATTAATAGACAGCCATAGTCCAACCTACCGCTGATATTCTAGCTTCATTATAACATAAAATTTCTCATTATAGCAGAAAATTAATCTCATTATAACTAAAGAAAGCTACGTCGAAATATCTAACGAAAATCGCTCGCAAACTTCCTGACTATCTAATGTCATTCACGTCGCGCCGCATTGTCGTTATTATGGAAACAAGAAATGTTAATATCCCTAAATCTTTTGTTTTAACTGTCAAAGTTTTGCTTTGTGTGTTTACTAAGTAATAATTGGTTTTGAAAATAGTGACAATGAAATACGCTGGATGGTTGTAGATAAAGCGTTTAATGAACTATAATACTCACGGTTAACTATATACAGTGTGTTGCCAGATTGACGAATGAATACGTTAAAAAGACTAAACTTTTTAGAGATGAAAATTCATCGTCTGGGGTGTAGCCCTGTTTCAATAGAAACTAATTTTTTTCATAAATTTAGCTCTATTTTTATAAAAATCGTTTCCAAGCTCGCTTCCAAGCAAATAATCCTTATTTTTGCTTCTTTAAGTTGAGTCCAAAGTTTTTAAATTGTGCATAAAATTTTATTTTCAGTAAAAACAATTTAGAACACTTATGGAATGTTCCATTTAAAGTAAATAATTATAGAATTCGAAAACATATTAACATTTTTTATAAAATGATTCAATTCTGAATTCTTCCGAATAAAATGTTTGGCAATAAATAACAGCAATTCATTTCCAATACATTTTTCAAATTAATTAAATCATTTTCAGGAATATTTTTGAATAATTCCGACATAGTGGAAAATTATAGACTGCTAACGTGATATTTTATAGCATTTAGAAATAAAACGTTCATAACTTTCAAACATAACTTATCTTTTATGAAGTAAAAAACATCTATAGGCAATTAGGAAATCATAAATTTTTCTTTTCACAATTTGATATAATTTATTATGCTTATTTTCCAGGTTAACCGAATATAAATTAAATTTTTATATTTTTACCTGAAGTTAGATGAGGTAAACCAGTAGGTAATAATTAATTTGTAAAAACAGCAAACGGAAATAATTAGTTAAACTTTCATGAAAGTTTTTAAACATGGGCGTAACTAGAGTTAGCTTGTAGGGGGAATATGTAAATTAATATGTTATTAACGTTAAATCTTTATAAACTTTCGGCGAACAAACCGCTTATCCAAAGAAAATCTAGAGGTAAAAAGCTTTAACATAAGGTAGATAAAGGCGATAACGCAATACCCTCTGATGTATTTCAGAGGGTATTGGATAACGTCATGGTTTTGCAGATCCGAGGTTTTCTACCCAAAGGACAAACGGCGCATATGGTTGTGTTCTGTCTTGTCAACAGGTGTTTCTTTAAATAATTTGTTGCAATCTGTTAATATACATCAGTGCTGTGGTGTGTTTTCATTAAAAAGATCATCAATTTGCCCTTCGTTGTTAAATATTAATAACAGATCGACAGTTTTTTACACAAACAAGGTCGGTAAGTTAGTTTTTTATGTTAAGTAGATATTTAGGATACGTTTATAGTTACGCCTAGCAACAAAGACTTAAAAAAAAAAAATTTCAATGAAAGATAGGTTAAGGAAAAATGTGACTATTAGCAATATCGTCATAACAAGATTGAAGCAATAAAAATTAATATTTTATGCGAAGGGTTTTGTTTCTTTGCTCAAAGGTTATGTTAATTATATTAGATGCATTTTCCATGTGAATTTATTAAGTAAAAACAATATACTAAACATGTGTGCGTTGTTTTTAAATTTACTACTCGTAATTATTATTTATTACCAAATTACATCAAATTATAATGTTTTAGGGAGATCAATATGGCAACGTTGTACGTGCGTTTTACTCCAATTTACTTACATTTTACTACGCGTGACACCAACGTGACATCGAATTTTAGGAATTTTTCATGAACATTCATTTGCGCAGTGTTGTTAAGCTGGTGCAGGGGCGGATTTACAAATTTGCCGCTAGTAGGCTATTCAATTTTTGCCGCCCCTATACCAGTGACGGCTCGTGAGTTGTGAAACAGGTGAAGTGTTAGGGAAAGAAAAAGACTGCTGCAGGCGAAATGCGCCGCAGGCGAAAATTTTTTACCACCACGCCCAAATTTGGTCAATAATTTTTAGTAAATATTTTAAAAATTTATGATTACCTACTTATTTTATTGAAAATGAAATTTCTTTCTGCAAATAAGCCAGTAAAGTTCCAACTACCTTTTTTTATTCCCATTAACAGACACGGGCAACAATAAAGTTTATTTAAAAAAATACTACCCGTCGACCACGAATAAAGATTGTACCATTTATTTCTGTAAGATAAAAAAAAAATTTTGGGCCAAATTTGCCGCCCCCTAAAATCTGCCGCCCTAGGCTCCAGCCTACTCAGCCTAATGGTAAATCCAGCACTGAGCTGGTGGTTGTTACATACTATGGTTTTCGATTAATTTTTAGTCTTTTTGCGAAAATATAATAATCTAATACATTAATATATCGGCGGTAAGTGAGCTTATTCAGGTTATGTTATTTAACTGAATACAATGAAATCAAGCAAGAAAAAAATGAAAGAATACGGAATAAGGGCCAATTGTATAGGTATGAATTTACCTTAGAGTTAAACCTAAGCTTAATCCTGGAGTTATTCCGTTAGTTAACCCAAGTTAAAATGTTTTACCAGTTGTATGGGTTTGTCTTATTTGAACTAGCTGCTAACTTAAGTATGATATAAGGTCAATAATATTTTAATCATCTTTATCATCCGGAAGAAAATCATAAACAATATCAAAGGCCATATGATTTCAAATAATAAAATAAAAAATAGGAATCATATAAATAAATTAGGTTATTGTCGTAAAATAACAAAATACGCCATTTTCAGGCTTCTAATCCCGAGATTGTATGTTAACTCATACTCGATCCACGAGTTGAGGGTTTATCCTAGAATAGGGAATAACCTCCGCATATTATACAATGTATTTTTATACTTATCCCCCGATTAACTCTTATTTTTGAGTTAACCCAAACCTATACAATTGGCCCTAAGAGAAATTAGGTTCCGGCAGAAGGAAGATCTCGAGAGAGGATGAGGATACCGAGCTTGTTAACTTTGGATGTGTTGTTTTAACCCTTTGGGGCTTAGTGGTTTCGCACAAGTACCACTTTTTTAATATCGGTTCTGCAGCATCTTAGTGGTCCCGCAGAGATGCCACCGTTGTATTTGTGTTTCTCGAAGCGACATCTCATGGTTCCTTACTAAACGAATGCGCCGATTTCAGTAAAAACCGCCATAAATAGATGGTTTGTTGGTCTGCCCGTAGTGCACGTTACTGCTAGTTGTTTACAAAGCGATTTTTTTTATTATTATTAAGAAAAAATTGCTGGAAGGGGCATTAAATTAGTTATAAGTTAGTAATTAACGATTTAAGAATAATTGTTTTAAATAACTTATTTGTTTTGTGCCCAAAAATGTATAATAAAACTGGTGGTTACAGTCTGAAACCACTAGGCCGCTGTTGTTATATAGCGTAGCGTGTCTTCGGAAGTTCTTACCAAATGGGAAACTTTTTTATTAATAATTTTACGAACTAAAAATATTCTTTATAAAAAGCTCTGCATGGTCTAAAACCTAAAATGCAACCATCAAATATCGAAATTTTCCAGTCATATACGAGGTTTGTCAAAAAATGTGAATTTTTCCCAAAGAATGTGAATTTTTCCCAAGAGTAAAGTACCTTTATTTTTGATATTATCAAAAATTGTTATTAAAAAAAGTTGATCAGAACTAAAAACTACGGTTAAATGTGCAATTATACGCATTTATGTTAAAAAATTATTATATTGATTTATTATTAATTATTTAATTTTTTAATTATTTAATTAATTTAATGCGTGTTATTACACATTTAGACGTGGTTTTTAGTTTTGATCAACTTTTTTTAATAACAATTTTTGATAATGTCAAAAATAAAGGTACTTTACTCTTGGGAAAAATTCACATTCTTGGGAAAAATTCACATTTTTTGACAAACCTCGTATATGACTGGAAATTTTCGATATTTGATGGTTGCATTTTAGGTTTTAGACCATGCAGAGCTTTTTATAAAGAATAATTATTTTTCGTAAAATTAATAATAAAAAAGTTTCCATTTGGTAAGAACTTCCGAATACACGCTGTATACTTAACAGATTTTCGCGCTTGATATTTCTAATATAACATTAGATTTTTAGCTGCAAGGTCGGGCTATGTTTGAAATCCACAAAAAATTGCTTTTTGTTATTTCACCAAAAATAAAAATGTCATAGAGTAGGAAAATAAAATATTATATTCGGTATTGTGTAAATTTTATTTTCTAGCTTACGTTTACGCAGGCTCAGTGGTATTTCTAGATAACCACGTCTTCGGAAATCCCCGAATATCCGACCCTAATATATTTCAATATTTTTTAATTTCTTGAAACACATTTAGTCCGTTAAAAAGAAAAAAAAAGAAATATTTCATTTTAAAAAATTTGGGCCTCAAAGGGTTAAAAAAATATATTTTTGGCTGATGAAAACAAACAGAAAAGGGTAGAATTTTGTAGGAAATATCTCAACCAGAATAATTTATGGAAAAAAGTAATACCTATTTTTTGACGGGAAAACGTTTCAATCGTGCATTAACGGCAAAATTCATGTTATAGTCCCAGAAACAGAGATATGACGGTAGATATACCCATAAAACTAATCAAAGCGAACCCTTTCCGATCAATATTTGGGGCTGGATTGGTGGTAGGGGCCCATGAGTTTTGAAAATTATTCAGGGAAAACTGACGGCTGCTGAGATTTTATTCTTTAAGTCAGCGGTTCTCAAACTTTTTTGGTGACGGAACCCTTTTGGGAAGCAAAATACTTGATGGAACCCTACAATAAAACAATAGTTTTTAAAAGTGTATTCTTTATTAATAAGCATAATAAAAGTACAATGTAACAGTTACTAATTATTACTTACTTTACCACATGGCAAGTACAATAATAGAAGATATTAAAAAAGAAAAAATCTAAATAATGGGAGGTATGAAACTGTTTTTTATTTTTCATCAATTGGTTGATATCAGGTTTGATAGAAGACAGTTGAAGTCTCATATCAGGTTCGGCGTCCAGTCTATTGCGATATTTTGTTTTCGTGGCTGCATAGGTTGAGAATCCTGTTTCGCACAAATATGTTGTTGGGAACGGGAGAAGAATATTCAGAGCCATTTTGCCAAGCATTGGATATTCATCACGGATTCTGCACCAAAAATCGTTGTGAGGCGTCGTTTTAACAGTGACTCCATACTTGTGTCTGATGACATTTCTAAAAGAGATTCATATATCTCGTTTGACATACTTTCGGGCTTTTCCAAGTTGGGTAAAAAAGGATTATGAATCCATGAATTCAGTTTCATTTTTGTATTCTGTTCTTCGGGAAAATACTTTTCAAAAGATGCGCGCATCGAACTGAGATATTGGACCAATTCTTCAATCATCTTGAAACATTTCTGAGTCGTTATCGCTAACAAACTCACTGAGTGACGTAAAGCTTTCTATTTCTTTCTTACCAACGCAAATAATCCAAAAATCTAATTTTCTTTTGAAGGCAGTTATTTTGTTATAGGCCTGAAACACTGTTGTCTGTTTACCTTGCAATGATAAATTCAATTCGTTCAGTTTTTGAAAGATATCCGCCATAAAAGACAATCGGAACAACCAAGTTTTATCATACAAACGGTCCTTCAAATTAAAAGAAGTATCTGCTGAAAGAAACATTTGTAACTCGGCTCTAAGTTCAAATAGCCTTGTTAAAGTTTTACCCCGAGACAGCCATCGCACTTCTGTATGGAGCAGCAGTGTTTTATGTTTGCTGCCATAATCTTCACACAATAATGAGAACAATCGGGATTGTAGTGGTCGTGATTTGATAAAATTAATTATTTTTACCGCTTCATCCATAACTAATTTTAGATTTGACGGCATTTGCTTCATCGCAAGTGCTTGTCTATGCAGAATACAATGGCTGGAACTACAATTAGGCGCTTTATTTTTTATTCGTGACACTGCTCCTGCTGTTTTACCTGTCATCGCCTTGGCCCCATCTGTACAAATGTTAATGCAATTGTTCCCACTGAGATTATTTTCTTCAAATAATATATTTATTTTATTAAAAATTTCTTCCCCGGTAGTGTTTGTGAGCAGCGGTGAACACATAAGCATGTCTTCTTCAAAAGAACTTTCATATGGATATCTCACGATAACCAGCAAGATAGCCAAACCAGCGACATCAGTTGACTTGTCCATTTGCAAGGCGAATCGTGTTTTTTGTAGACGTGTATCTAGTTCTTGTTTGACGTAGCTTGCCAGATCATGGATTCGCCGTGAAACAGTATCGTTTGATAGCGGCACAGTAGAAAGATGCTTTGCAGATTTTTCATCGAGCATACATTTTGTTATGTCTAATACACATGGCTTTATTAAATTCTCAGCGATAGTGTGCGCTTCACCTGCTCGTGCAATGCGATAGCTAACTAAATATGATGCCTCCGTGGCCTTTTCGTTGATAGTTTTTGTTACATGAATCATATTTTTTTGACTTTCCAATAACTGATATTTTTTACGAACAAAAAATTCTTTATTCTTGTCTTTAGACTCGGGGTGTACAGTTTGTAAATGTCGGCGCAATTTGGCAGGTGCCATGGAACTATTAGGAAGCAGTTTACTACATAGCATGCAGAGAGGTGACCGTTGGAATCAACAAATCCGAAACTGATATATGATTCATCATACTTCCTTTTTTCGTCTTTAAAACCGTCGAGCTTGACGTCGTGGCATCATCGTCTGGATCGGTGATTGCTATATTCTCCGCGCGTACTGCTTTTGAACATTCAGCGTCATTAGAAGATGTTGTTGCAACACGTTTAACACCTTTAAGCCAACGTTCCATTCTTCTTTATTTATAATGTTACACGTCAGGATGGTGGGGTCTAAATAATGCACAATCGTTACTGCGTATAAGAGACTAAGTTTAGTACAATGAAGAAATGTATAAAACTGAGACAACAGAATACAGCAGGCAGTAGAACAATAAACACTAGTTTCTCGCTAGCGAGCTTGTAAGTAGGTAGGTAGGAACTTATCGCTCCGAACGCTAATCGTCAACTGACTGACGAGGCGCGACGCGCGATCGCCGCTTTTATACTTAGTCCTAGACTCAATCTCGAATATTCTCGAAAATACTCGAGTCGGCGCCTTTGATAAACAAAAAGCAAAAATAAAAAGAGAAATATAAAAATTGCGTTGTAAACAATTCAGAGGCGGCTTTTATCAAAGGGACTGCGCGCTCACAAGTATACAAGTATACATGTTGATACCAAACTTATGAGATATTGTACCAGCTATTGTAACACATGTTTATACAAATACAAATAAATAAATAAATATACCTACGCGCGGCCGCGGAGTCAAAACGTTCGACCAGAAGAGGTGTTTTGATTTTTTTTCTAAATTCTTGAGGAACCCCTACAGAGGTATCGCGGAACCCTAGGGTTCCGCGGAACACACTTAGAGTATAGCTGCTTTAAGTCATAATTATATTGGTTGGAGTAGTGTAGGAAGAGGATTACATCTTCCAGCATGAAAATGAGAATTGTTCAAGAATTCACCTGAGCAAACAACGTTTATGTCTTACAGTGGAATTCAAAGAGTCCAAACCTCAATCTCATTGAAAACGTTTTTATAATAGTCTACAAGCAACATATTTGGATTATATTACTTGTACTTGTATTTTTTGGCCGCAATTTACAAAACACATTTATAGGATGGAATAATAAATAACAACTATATTTACGATTAATTAAATTTAATAAAAATTGTATTTATACAAAATACAAATAAAATACACGGAGGAATCCGCCTATAACGTCTTACAAGTCCAGCTTAACTATTAATTCATGGTTTCTTTTAGTTTTGTCCCTTAGAAATGATGCGATGCTTTCTTTATTATCGGGGCTTAGCCTAAACATCGCACTATCTCTCATCTGCACCTATGATCCTAAATTGGTTTCCTGATGCTAAAGATTTGTCCCAATAATATACGCCTAAAAGTGCCCACTCACACTCCGGAAATCCTCACAGGAAAAACTGCACAGTTTTTCCTCTGAGGATTTCTACACTTTTGCCAGGGACATTTTTTGATTTTAAAATCAACACCACTTTAATAAATTATTACGAAAATTTTTGAGTTGTTATTAAACCTGCTGCCAACAGTCCTATTTGTCCAATAAAATATACTAGAATAAAATCTAGGACATGCACATATTTAATAGAATTATCTTATTAAATAAAATATTGACTGGTAACCTGCTTAAAATTTGACTGAGATAAAGAGAAATAAAATATTTTAATACAGAAAGTTGTTTATAAACAAAAAAAAACATGTAAAAATATTTAAGAAATATGAGCAGACAATTTCAACACGGCTTAATAAATAATACCAATTGATTTGTCTAATATGTCTTGTTGATATATTTTATATTTAGCATCTGGTCTGTATTTTTAAAATCTAGTATAACAGTTTTCAGGGTGTTTTGTTTACATCAGTTCAACGATTTCAAAACATTTAAGTTTCCAAATTGAATGGATCCCGGTTACGAAAATAAAATGAAATACTATGGTTTGGCAGACACGGATTCTCCTCCCGATTTTTTTTTTGAATTACAAGACAAGTTGGAGATTTTATAAAAATGTGTTTTAAATATAAAATTAGATAATAGAAAATAAACTAGGCGACGAAAATTATTATGATGAAACTTTAAATAAAACAGGAATAGTAAGTATTGTAAAATGGGTTTGAAGACTTCGGGTTACAACCTTCTACAAATAGCTACTGATGATGACGGTTTATTAAAAATAGAATTGACTAATGCACTCATTGCCCGACAAACAATTATAGTCTAAAAAAGGTGACTTTTACCTAAGGTTTTTACTATAACGCTCGACCGGCCGTTTTACATATACAGGGTGTTTCATTAAAGGTGACCACCGGCCATATCTCGGAAACTACTTGGCATAGAAACTTAAGGAAAAAAAATTATGATTAAAGGGGCCATTAGAAAATTCTGGAAATTATTTTCGAGTTCCGCATTTTGCCAGTCTCTTCTGGCATGGTGCATTCGTTCAGGATATATGGCAGCAAATTCTTGTTCCGCAATAGGGGCACTTTGAAAACATTCAAAATATACGGCAAGCCTATAGTTTTGATTAGGTAAGAAGTAATTCAAAAAATAATCAAGGAAAAACTTTTGTCAACACCTATCAAAATTAAATAAGTCGATTTTGTTTCACGGCTATCTAGATTTATTTTTTAAAACATCATATTATAACAACTATAAAAAATACTTCGTGTAAAAAATGTTATAGTTGTTATAATGGATCTTCATCAAGGAACAGCTACTTCTATACAACATCATATTATGCCTAAATTAGAAGTTTTCCATGATTATGTCATTAATTCTAAAGTAGTTTTTGGGCCATTGGAATAATGAGTAAGAAACCTACATATTACAGAATCGTAAAGTTTCCACGAAGCTATAAAAACAATAATTTCTTCGATAAAAGTTTTAAAAAATTATTATTTTGGCAATAACTCTGAAACGAACAAAGATATCAAACTGCGCTTTTTACATTTTCTTGCAAATTTAATCTACTTTCCGATTATGATGTCATAGTTATACTGTATGATTTGAATTTTCGGGATAAAATCGAAAAAACTGTTATTATTACAAATTGCACCCTCTAGCAATTTTATTAGAAACTATCGTGTATCAGTGGATACGACAATTAAAAGTACTTACCTTTCTCTTCCAAGCAAGCTTAAATTTAGTAAAATCGGATAAGTCGTTTAGAAGTAACAGCAATTTAAATGATTACACTTTCAATAGCTTCCCCCACTCTTATCAAGGTCGGTACGCCAATGAGCCTTGGACCAAAATAATGCAGAATTGTGTAAGCTTTCTAATGATGTAACCATAGATATACCTTAATATGGAAATTTTTGGAGAAATTTAGAAATTTAAGAATTCATTTTCAATTGTGCCCCCTTGCGGCAAAATGCGGAACTTGAAAATAATTTCCAGAATTTTCTCTGGACACTTTAATCATAATTTTTTTTCCTTAAGTTTCTATGCTAAGTAGTTTCCGAGATATGGCCGGTGGCTTTATTTTTATGGTTAACATTTTCCGTTAAGCATTTTTGTCGCATTCGATCAATTATCTGTTCCATCGATATGGATATTTATTTATTGGTCAGGTAATAATTCCGTTGTCTGGTGTTTCAAATAGTGTCGAGTTTCTTGGTTCTTTTATATAAGCAAAGAAAAAAGGCCAAAAATTGGAAAGGATAATTTATTAAGCATTTCGAAGCTTAAAAAGTAGATATTTTCTGGCTGTTAGTATAGATAGAAATGATATGAAGATTAAAAACAATTTTTTTTTGGGCTACCTACTGCGTTTATTAATAAACCTTCTCTTCTTTTGCTTACCATCTTCGTCGACTTCTGAAATAATGTCTTGTAACATTTTATCTGTAGTTTGAACGCCCAGCATGCTTAATATGGTTCCGATCATCACCACACCAATGCTCCCTTTCTTCTCCACGTCAAAGGTGTCGAAAGCATTTTTAAGTACTAAAAGGGAATTTAAGGGGTGAGTTTTTAAATTGAAATAAGAAATTAAATTATTTTTACAATATACAAACATATTATTATGTATGTCTTTGAAGATGTTAACATATTTGCCTAAGAACTAATATAATTATAAATGAAACGAAAAGATGGGTTGCCCAATGCACCATCTTCGTACAACCCGACCTTAGTCTTTTCCCACTAATATCCTAAATTTTAAATGTTTTATGAAAGGGTTTTTTTTACAACTAATATCCAATTGATATTAAAATTTTGACATTGAATATACCGTGCGAGCAAAAATTATTTGCATCAAAGAGGGCCTTGCATCTAAGGACGTAATGCTTAGCTGTAGAGCTTAATACCTGTTGGGTGTCAGTAACTACCTGAATTAACAATCAATCAGTTATTCCGTTATCTTTGACAGTCGTTCCCAAGTAATTTGATTCATCGCATCTCCAATTTCTTGAACAATTCACACAATGGGCTTTACGGAACAGCACAAAACATTCACGGTTGAAGCGTGTTTTCGAAACGGGGTTAGAGTAAATGGTGAGTGGCAATACAATCCGGGTTTGTACATGGACGATTTTCACGAACATTTTCCTAACGTTGCTTTTATTGCTGGGGATTTTTATCATTGCCTGAAAAGAACCGTGGCTGTGTTTAGGGAAACAGGTTCTATACAACACAAAAAAGGAGCAGGAAGACCATCTGTAAGAACAGAAGAACTTGTTGCAAACGTTCGTGAAATAATGCAAAATATGCCAACAAATTGTATAAGACGCCTGTCTCAAGAAGTGGGAAGATCTTATGGAACATGTAGGACTATTCTTAAGAAGCAGCTAAATTTATTTCCCTATAAAGTGCAAGTATTCCAATTTAGTAAACAACAAAAATAAATTTGTATTTGTCTACTTATTTTATTACTCATTAGTTTGGCATATCATGTCATAATATGAATTTGACAAAATTTTAACCTAGATTTGGTTAGATATATCGTCCCCATATCATTGTGATCTAAACCAAGCTCTACGTTTTTTAATCCAAGCCTTCTTTGATGCAAATAATTTTTGCTCGCACGGTATAAACTAATTAAAAATATTAGTACACTACAAATTAGGAAATTAGTTTCCTTCTAAGCATGCCAATTCATTAATTCTTTACTTTTTTTAAACTTTCTGAGCTATACAGGATATGGAACACCTACTTATCTGCCCTAACTGCCCACATAGATGTACCCTCGACGCTTTATGGACAATCAACAAGCATTGGACACAGCCCGATACTGGTGTCAGAAATTGTAGTTTTCCCGACTCGAAAAAGTAAAGTAAAGTAAGTTTTGTATTTTTATGTTGTATGAAAAGTTTGGTTTAACAAATAGGGGGTAAGTAAAGCTTAACTTCCTTGAAGTTTTTTTTATAGAATTGAGAATTAAGGATTTATTAACTTTTATTCATTTTGAACTTGCTCAGAATTTGAATAAAACAGAAGTGGTTACTGTGGAATATGGATTATATAAGAAGAAATTATTTTCTTTTTCAAATATAAAAAATATATACCTACTTGTTCTACAAATAATTTTATTTCTTTATAGCTGTTTAATTTTTTCTTAAGAGCAAACACTATTGACACATTAACCATTACAATTGTTTTTTAGTAATATGTATTTCGTTAATTTTTAAATACCCGCCTTTGGGTAACAATTACCTACAATTTAAAGTTCAAAAAAATATAATTGATAAATTTTTAAAAGCGAAAAACGAAATTTGGTCAACTTTACGAATATTTCTTTTCTGCTTTTATTAATTTATAAATCCAACCTTTTTTTAACGTAAAGCTGTAGGTAATTGTACTTCCAAAGGGGTATTTGACCGATTTTTGGATAAAATAAAGAAATAACATTTTAATTAATAAACAAAATGGCGAATGCATCACTCTTTATCGCACAGTATATTGCATCCAAAAATTCGCTCGTATAAACTTTTATTGTACAGGGTCATTGGTTATATTTTAACCTTCCCATTAACTTTCTTAATATTTAAGATAGAAATTTAATTTATTGTATTTTCTTTGTTCAGAAATATTATACTCAGAAAGTGGTTGTAAACCAAAGTTCTTTAAAAATACCCTATAATACGTTATAGATATATTTCATAGTTTTCTAATTATTTGCCAAAATTTCATCATTCCTTGATGGCACCTGTATGGTTTTTGACATGGACACTACCAATTAGAAAGTTGTGTTTTTTTTTAATGGAACACCCCAGCATATATTTTTACGCCACTTTAATTAAACCATTATTCCACATGATGCTAATATTATTCCCCGATTGCGATGATTATTTAAATTTAATATTTCTACAGATAGTCTGTCTCTTATTCGGTAAGTAATTTCTTTTAATATATTTTGTTTTTCAGGTAAACCCATAAATATGTATCTAACACAGTAAGGTCTATTTGGGGGTCAAGTTATCGTTCCAAATCTACGAATCCAGCTGGGAAACCTATTATTTAATAAATCGGTAACTGGTTATGACATGGGACACCGTCTTACTACCATACTCGTTTTTCTTGACCAGAGTTGTTAATTACTAGTTGATAAGGTCAATCAAGGTACCAAGAGCAAGATAAATGTATCTGCTCAGACAGCAAAGCTTTCTGGGGACGTTTGAGGCTCTGGGAAGACTGAGACATCAGATCTTTGGCTCAGCGGTTCTCCGAAGAGCTTTTCCCTCGCCTGAAAAGATATCCTGACTTTTATAACTAGATAGGGAAGGTTGGGCGAGGGTACAAGTGGTTATTAGGGGCAGGCAAGAAGGATCGCTTTGGTCTACATGTCAGGTTGATGAGCCTCTCCATAACTACTACTAGTACTGCTAAGTGACAGACAACTTAATAGTTGCTGGTGTCCATGTACAAAACCATATGGGTGAGTGCCATCAAGGAATGATAGATTTTTTCAAATAATTATAAAACTATGTATAAGTATAACACATGGCTTATTTTTGAGGAGCTCTTTTAATCCTCTTTTAAATAACGCAGATAAATAGGTCATTCTATTAAAAAAATACAATTTTGATTTGTAACTAGTTTCTTAAACACCCAGTATAATATTTCTAAGTAAAGAAAATAAAATATACATTAGGACCTACAACCTGGTGGCAAAATTACATTTCTATCTCTAATATTAAAAAAGTTAAGGTGGCGGTCAAAATATAGCCAATGGCCCTGTACTTGTACAGATGTTTTTAAAAGTAATATAATAATTCAATTGAACTTAATTGATTAATTAAATAGGTAATATAGATGTTATAGGGAAATCGTGATTCCATATTATTTTTCTGATTTAATTTAAAGCATAGTTGTCACTTACATGCTATTTGTTCCTTGGAAAGTTCCTCCTACATAAAAAAAAACACTTTATAAAAGACAGAGCACCTATTTACAATAGTTTAATGCTAAAGATTATTGTTTTAAACTGTGACAATTATTATTAAATAATATAATAATTTATTTAGCCGATACTAGGTGAAAATTGATAATAAATAATAAACTTTCACCACATTAAAATAGTGGAAATTTAAATGTTTAGCTTTGTTTTACTTTATCCCAAAATACTATAATTAAATAAATTTTTACAACACAAAGCATCAAATTCCCTTTTTTCAATTTAAATAAATGATACTCTAAGAGATAGCGGGTGATGCACACTTCAATTTTTAAAGTTAGTTTAAAAAATCATCAATTCAAGGTAAAAATTATATTAAATACATTTTTGACTCGTTGAAATAAACGGTTTTCAACTATAAAATTAATACTTCCTATGCGCTTACCGACATTTTTCGAACACGTTTACCAAATTTCAATTTTTAAACTGAATTAATTAGATAAATGCAAATAGTTTTATAGATTTCATAGTGGACAATGCATCTTTTTATAACCGCTTAAATCTTAAAATAACCGTTTAATAAGCTTTTTGCTTTAATTGATATTTTGCAGCTGTTAATGAGGCTCTGAATAGCCAGGCACGGATTCTGGTGGGAAAAGTTACTGTTTGATATTTTAAATTAGTTTCGGATTATTGGCTGCTGCACATGGATAGAGATTCCTGCAGTAAAAAATAAATCTAGAAATTGGTGTAAAAATTTTGACTTTTTACAGATGAACTACACATGCGAAGGAAACAGTGGCATAGCAAACAACCCCGCAGACCCCACACCGCGGGGGCGGTGGGGGGGGGGGGCAGCCGGGGGCCCACACTGACGGCCCCTTTAAAATTTGCTGCCAGCTTTGCTTTTCGTAGGTATTTCATTTCATAATTATTTTATTTTTTTATATCCTGAGAATTTAACTTCGTTAAGTGAAGAAGGATTATAATGTGAAACCGCGAAATTTACAAACGATATTATAAAGTCTTGTCCATTGGCTTTCTTAGTCAAATTTTAAGCCTCAGAAAGGGACTTGGAGATGGTATTTTAAAATTAAAAACAATGTATGAACTTGCGGATCAGTTATTAATAAAAAATCAGAGTGTTCTTCAAATTTTCCAGATGTATCTAGTGCGGTGATGTTATTTCTAACTTTACCAGTTGGCAGGGCCGATCCTAGGGTGTCGGCCGCCCGCGTGCAAAGACCTATTATGCCGCCCCTCTAAAGAATTTTTCCTATTTTGAGTAATACTTAACGTTGACGTTATAAACTCATCTACATGTACATAAGAGTAAAAAGTTAAACATTAATAAATGCAAACTACAAATAAAATTTTACGGGAAAGACTTTATTTTTGGGCCAGCTAATATGTTATATTAGCGACACCTTTTTTTCTTTTTACTTTAACAAAATAATGAACCAACAGAAATATTACTTTTGAAACAAAAATAGACATTTTATAATTAGAAATGTAAAACAACAGTATTTACCAGAAAATATAAAATAACAAAAAGTACTAAAGCATAAATCTCGCGAAACGAAAAGTATATAAATCAGTCCTTCCTCGAAGACTACCTAATAATTGAACTATAAAATAATTTTTCTGGCTTTCTGAGGAGCAAATTTGTCAATAATTGCGGTGAGGTCAATTTTTTCAGATTTCGGATTCAATAGAGATGTGGCCAAATCTGAAAGTCTTTCTTGTGTCATATTATTTCTTAAGTAATTTTTAATAATTTTTAATTTACTGAAACTTCTTTCACCTGAAGCCATACAAACAGGTAAGGTTAAAAAAATCCTTATTGCTAGAGCAAGATTTGGAAAACAGGGAATGAGATCATTTTTGACTAAAATTTCCAATATCTTAATTGGCTGTTTTTTACCTGGAAAAATATCTTTAAATGAAGTTATTTCATTAAAGAGGTATACCGTCTATATCTTTCACAATAGTTCCTTCCTACTGTACCTGTAACTTAATTTTTAAGTCCATGCAGGCTTTCATGAGGTCATCATTAGAAATGGTGTGAAACTCATACAGAAAGCAGAATATTAAATAGCACTCAGATAATAAGGTATTAAATCTTTCATTTATCGAAGAGATCGCGTAATCAAGAACTGCAAAATAGAATGCAATCTTGAATTGCAGAAAGGGATTTAAAACTGGTTCATCACTGCCCTCGTAATCAAATAAACTAACTTTTTTTCTGAGCTTTGAAATGGAAAATTCCGGATCAATACCTAAATCTCTAGCAAGTGTTGTTGCTGAATCGACAAATATTTTAAAATTATCGTCAGATCTTTGGGAAACTAAATATTTTTTAAGATTATCTAAGCCTTTAATGCATTCCGCGATGTTTAATTTAGGATTTTGAAGCATTTTACTCAATACATCAATTCTTGATAATAAATCATGCCAAATTAAAATTGAACACAAAAACTTAAATGTTTCAAGACTTTTAATTATTGATTTAGCATCCATTTTTGTTTTCGTGTCTCTGGTGGTACCTTCAATTAAGGCCTTTAATGCGGTAATAATATTTTTTAGCTCTAATTTTAGAGGTCTAATAGCATTGATACAACTTTCCCATCTTGTTTCACTCAACGGTTTTAAAGTAAGAGTTTTCACGTGTTTTTTGAGTAAATCCCATCGATACGGGGACGCAGAAAAGTAATTATATACCTCTTGTACCACATCAAAAAAGCTAGAAATTTCACCACTGGCACTGGCTGGTTTGATTGAAAATCTTTAATAAATAAATCCATTTGAAATAATTCACAAAAATATTGTTTTCTTCTCCGACGTTAATTTAAAGTTATCTTTTATAGTTTGATAAATGTCACTTTAATTTTATTTCGAGAAATTCGTAAAAAGTTTTGCTTGATCGACAGAACTATCTGCGGCCTACGGCCGCCCCTTGTTTTGGCCGCCCGCATATTTGTAAATAACACCCAGGATCGCCAATCGGCTTTCGCCCGAGCATGTCTGGTGAATGGCGGACTATATGACAAATCCGATGACAAATGGGGATGGGTTTGTTCGGGTTTGTTCGGGTTTTTATATGATTTTCGTTCTATTTTATATTTCCTATTAAATTGTGCCTTATAAATAATTTAAATTTATAATTGTCTGTTCAATATCGACCAAATTTGCGATTACTGGTGTTAGTTACCCAATCAATTTGTCATATCGTCTGCTATTTACCAGAGGTGTTCGAGCGAGGGCCGATTGGCGATCCTGGGTGCTATATACAAATATGCTGGCCGCCCGCGTGCGGTGCACGCGCTGCACACCTGCTAGGATCGGCCCTGCCAGTTGGTGTGGCATCAGCGGAACGATCTTTTTCCAAACTTAAAATAGTAAAACCCCATTTATGTAACACGATGGGACAACAACGCCTCTCGGATTTATCCTTAATCAGTATCGAACACGAGTTTGTTAAAACATTAAATATCGACGAAATTATAAACGATTTTGCAAAAAAAACTCTCGACGATCTGGTCGTTTTGTATAATACCTTGTATTTATAATACTTAAAGACATAATGTTTGTAAAGACTTGTTGAGTGTTCATGTGTTTTACTGTTTTCTGTCTTTTGGATTCTATGAGACTCGATCACTGCTACCCCCGTTACTACCATACATGGTAAGCAACATTATAAGTGGTGTTTTAAAATTTTGATTTTGCATCATGTTTGCTGGAATATTACCTATAATGACCTAATAACCGATGTTATGTCTACCAGTCTAAAATCAAAACCTAATTATGTCAACCCATTATCCGCACAATTCTTTTATTAGTTGGCTTCGACTAATTATATTGCTATCTTTATTTTGATAAATTAATTAGACAATAACAGCTTAACAATGAAAACAACTCCCACATATTCAGGTAGATGCGGCGTTCGACCTTCAGTGTGAATCCCGGCGATCAATTGGTCGAGACGACAGATATGACGTCAGTCAGTTTATACGGGTTTAATTACAGAGTCTATCTTGTTTATTTATTTTCTCAGTAAGTATTTCAAAATTTTAAAAACTGAAACAGTAGAAAATTTTACTTTTTCTTGCTCTATGCGGTAGGATCGAAAAAAAAATTAATGAAACCATTTTAATATATCGATGAAATAAAATTTTAACAAACATATTATTTTAATCAGTATGACTAAAAATATTTAAGTACTTTTGTAAAAATATAAGGTGAGGGTCGAATGCTGATACCTGCTCGCGGAGGGCCGCCACTCCATGGGCACCTCAGAAACCAAGATTGATGAATACTTTTCCTCACAGTCCGACGCTGAATAAAATTAATGAATTGCGTGCGTGGCTAGGAATAGCAACTTTTTAAATTTAAAATAAGGTTAGATCAGAAGATATCAAAGTTTTAAATCGTTTTTGATAAATTATGCAGATTTAGTTTTCCACTAAATTTCATTCGAACGTCTCGAAATTTCCTGTGCGTTAGAACCGGAATTATATTATTCCTAACAGTATTTAACCTATTGTTGCCATAAATTAGTAATAAATTGGAAGTATCTCACTGCAATAACGCTGTAAGTTTAAGCTAAAACCAGCTTATTTGATATAATATTTAATTAGTTTTTAAACACCCTTCATTAGTATCATTGTCATTTTAAAGTAACAATTAATAAACTTTTTTAAAATTTGATTTAATTTTCGAAAGTAATTTATGTCTGATTAATATAAATATGAAAAACCTTTATGGCTTAATGTCGTTAGTTTCCATGCTAAAAGAATGTAAAGTTTTCATATACAGTATTAATACATTAGTCGTTAATTAATAATTTTTTTAAGCTACACTGAGGAAAATGATCTAATACACCAGACATAGTTTTTATTGATAGCTTATTTTTAATAAACCCATATTAAATAAATTGCTAGTGTATCAAACCCGCTTTAGTGTTACCTATATCAATTCCAGATTTGCTAGAACAGTATTTTTATTGGTATAGGTTCCATTAGCAGCACAGTCCTATTGAATAATGAACTACTTTAAATACAGCAATTTTGTTAAGAAATAAACTGTATCTTGTCAATACGACGCCTTTTGTTCCTAGTAAAGCGCTTTTTCTACAATTAAGAAAGCAGAACAACATTCCCAAAAGTGAATTGTATCCGTTAGAACCTAGAATCCACAAGACGTTGGTGGGGGTTCGTAGCGATCGGCAATCGCCGCGCGCCGTAGTATTAGTTGTAACGTATTTGTTGCGCAGGTCACATCGTTGTTTGGAGTCTACTATAGCAGCTGTCCTATCTGAATTGGAATTTGATTGATTATACCACTACCTGTTTCAATTATTTTATTTTTACTTTGTACATAAGTTTTTTTAAACTGTGCATGTCAGATAAGGCAATAGAAGATTCTTATTTCGCACAGCCCATCGTAAGTATTAGACTTTATAATCTATGGACGCATTTTACCATCTCGGTAAACCATGTTGCATAAAAGATAATCCCATTATGTAATGTAAAACGACAAGAACAATATCATACTAGAAGCTATTTAAATTTTTGAGAATTACAGTACTGATTTTTAGTGGTAAGTATATGCTTTATTAACCGTAGCAAGCAAATGATATTATGAGTAATGACAAATTTCATTACAATTGTCATTTGAAATTAATACAGTATATAGAACCAGATTACACCCCCAATAAAACTTGGTAATCGCTATGAGTATTCAGGGCAATAATACACTACACAACGGTTTAGCAATTTTCGTTGTCTTACAGTAGGAAAGCGCGTTGCTGTCACATATAGTATTAAACAGTTAAATTATAAAAAGTATGTGAATTCTTATAAAGAATAGAAGGTTTTTCTCAGTGTACAGGGTGTCCCAAATTCGAGGGTGACCATTAGGATCTCGGAAACTATAAGAGATACGAACAAGTTTAAATTGTGGCAAAGTTGCACAATTTGGTGCTTAATCAAATATCTTTTACAAATTCAGGAAATTCCTAGTCATTCTCGAGATATCTGGAAAAAAGGTAAATTTAAAAAATTTGTTTTTTCCTGACTTTATTTAAAGAAGAATTTTGAAATAAATTGGACTTTCTTATTGCCACTTTTTATTCTTTACAAAACAACATTATCAGATTTTGAATACGACGTTTCGAAGTTTTGGGCCCATTATCAACTTTATTTTTTTATATAGGGACTTGGATATTTTACCTCATATATCGAAAGACCTATTATTCTAAAAACAGACATGTATCACACTTGTTGGGTTATTGAACGTTTCGATGAAAAATTACATCAGCATCCTCATCTGCCTCAATATACTTAAAAAATATTCTTTAGGAAACAAAAATAATATAATGAAACCAAATAAGTTAACACAATCAAAAGAAATATTAATACAACAAATGAATTTAATATTATCTTATTAAACGAATAACAAAACTTGAACAGCAATAAACAAACTATTTTACATAAAATATATTCAAATTGTAAGCCTTCAGCTTCAATGCATTTTTTGGTAAGCCTTCGCAATTTTAGTATTGAACGTTGAATGAACCTAGCTGGAATTGCTCTAATTTCTCTAATTAAATTTTGCTGTAGTTCAGTTATATCATTTGGTATCTCACGATACAAACGATTTCGTAAATATCCCCAAAAACAATAATCCAGCGGATTTATGTCTGGACTTCTAGCAGGCCATCGCACGGGTCTCTGATTTCCAGTCCATTTATTGGGAAACAGTATATAAGTTTGTAATAATCCGTCCATTGTGAGGAGGAGCGCCGTCCTGTTGCCACCATAACTGCCGTAAAATATTCAGAGGCTCATCTCCGAGGTCCTCAAAAATATGATTTAATATTAGCTCTCTATACCTATACCCTCGTATATTATAGGACCAAGAATTTTATTCCTCCACATGCCCACCCACACATTAAATAAAGTTCGCCCCTGTGGTCTCACTTCTTGATGTTGCCGGGGATTGTCTATTGACCAATAATGTTCATTATGCCGATTAAGTAAACCGCTTGTTGAAAAATTACACTCGTCGGTCCAGATTACTTTTGACAAAAAATTGTTGTCTTCTACAAGTTTATTATGCAGCCAATTGCAAAAATCCAACCTCGGGGTATCATCACCAGGTCTAAGTGTTTGGCTTAGATGCATTTTGTAAGGTGGATATTCATTTGAATTTAATGTTCGTCATATTCGCATTCTAGGTGTTTGTAGCTCATTTTCAAAAAGCCTAGTTGATCTGCGAGGTGCATTATTGACCTTAAAATAGAAAAATATGAGTAGCAAAATTAAGAAAAAGGTCATTATAGATAATCGTATCTGCATCAATTCGAAGACCGTATTTATTTCTAGGCTTGCTGAAGCTTCCGAATTCCAACAAGTTTTTATTCAATTTAGCAAAAATATTTTTATGCGGTTGCACGTTCGGGATATTGGATTAGATATTGTTCACAAGAAATTCTAGAGTTTCTATTTGAACTGTAATAAATGCGTAACATATCACGCTTTTCCATATTTGAAAACATATTTTACTATGAAACACAAAAAAGCCTTCAAAAGCCAACAAACATGTCAACACACGTCTGCCATAATGGTTTAGCGTATAATGTTTTGTTTCATAGCCACCTTTAATTTATTATTTAAATGTTGTCTGATTTTTTCTTATGAAGGCCGATATAGGTATGTTTGATGATGTAAGTTTCCATCGAAACGTTCAATAACCCAACAAGTGTGACACATGTCTGTTTTTAGAATGATAGGCTCTTTCGATATCCGAGGTAAAATATTCAGGTCCGTATTTAAAAAAATGAAGTTGATAATGGGCCCAAAACATCAAAACGTCGGATTTAAAATCTGATAATGCCATTTTGTAAAGAATAAAAAGTGGCAATAAAAAAGCCTGATTCATTTTAAAATTCTTCCTTAAATAAAGTCAGGAAAAAATAAAAACCAATTTTTAAAATTTCCTTTTTTTCCAGATATCTCGAGAGGGACTAGGAATTTCCTGAATTTGTAAAAGACATTTGATTAAGCACCAAATTATGCAACTTTGCCATAATTTAAACTTTTACGTATCTCTTATAGTTTCCGAGATCCCAATGGTCACCCTCGAATTTGGGACACCCTGTACATGTAAATATTTGAAAGGCCTTATTATCAATAGTGCATTAAATAAAAATATAAGGATTATATATACATTTTATTATACCATTGTCACTGCCATTTTTCCTTTTTAGGTTCCATTATTATAGCAATCTTCGTTTGTTCCCAAACTATGCCGTCGAGTCGTTCCCGCATTTATGTCTTCAATTATTTCAGAACTTTACAATTCTATATTTCTTTTACTTAGGTTACCTTTCAAATATGATAATTTATAATGCGGAATCGATTTTGAGAATTTTTTTTGTTGCTTTCCGATATAGTAGCTTCGCTCGTACAGCGGTCAGAAACGCGAACATGTTTTAAAAGCGTTCGCACATGACAAATCCCAAACCGCTAACAGAAAATCCGGCGTTCGCAGACACCAAATTATAACGTAAACGCAAAGCAAAAAAATTCCAACCAGTTAAAAACCACGCATGCGCTGAGAGAAATTGGAAGTCGGTTGACAATTGGTTATACGAATGAAACTAATAATTGTAGGCTGTATAGAGAAAGAAGACAAGGATATTTCAGTATAACAAACTACAATAAAAATTACTAAATAAAAACAAAATTTAAATTGGAATTTATTTGGATAAAAACAGATTTATTTACATATTTTAACAAGGATAAATTAAATAATAAAAAAACAAACATACCGCATATAAAAAGAATTTACTTATAATAATACTTTGGCTCGGTTGATTCCCAACAGGTTGTGGGGTTGTTTCATTTCAGTCATCACCACCAGTCATGACCTCCATAAATTCTGAAAAAAATATAAAACGTTCATGTAAACGTATTGGCCGAAATTATTTTTTAATAAGAATACCTCATTTCTGTATATTATTTTTATTTCAACATAATATAAAAGACAAAGGAAGATTTTTAGTGTTTGTATTAAATATGTAACTGAGAAAGCTAAATGGCTTGTCGCCGTACAACCCATCAGTGGGTATGTGGTGGTGGAGGGTTCAAAGTTCAGTGTTCAGGGTTTTTATTGTTCAGTTTCATTAGCAGCACAGTCTTGTTGAATAATGAACTACTTTTAATACAGTAATTTGATTAAGAAATAAATTGCGACGCATTTTGTTTCCAGTAAAACGCTTTCTCTACAATTAACAAAGCAGGACAGCATCCCCAAAATGAATTGCATCTGTTAGAACCTATAATCCACAAAATGTTGGTGGGGGTTCGTAGCGATCGGCAATTGCCGCGTCACATGTAGTATTAAACAGATGTATATGTTCATTCTTATAGGGAATAGAAAGCTTTTTTTCAGTGTAGATGTAGAAATAAGAATTTGTTTAAGTGAATCTGGCATGATACCTCCTCTCGATATTGAGCAATGCCTTTATTTTAAACAAAAAATGTTGAAAAATCGTTATTTCTAAAAATAACATAGATCATAGTGGGTAGCGGGTAATTGCATAATGCGGGTACGAAATCACTCAACGGAAAATAAGTTCAAATTATGCAGTTTAAATTTAATGTGATTTTCAAGATGTTTTTTTGGAAAAATTGCCAGCAGATTAGTATAGAGTGTCTTAAAAGCCTATTCAGTAAATGCCAGAATGTTTATTCTTAGAAAACATTAAAGTAATATGACGTACTAAATGTTAAAATTTATGCAGTTATAAAACGAAATTTATTTGATATTTATTAAAAATCCGAAAATGTTACAATATGATTTTATATATTTCTGCAAAAAATGCGAAAATTTTTAATATATATTATACCATAATGTTTAAAGAGCAAGATGTAAAAACCGATAAATCCACTTTTTACAATTTTTAGTACCTATCTACCGATTCTTACTAATTTTGGTGCAGTTTTGTGCAGATTTAAGCAAAAACCGTTAAAAAATTTAAATATTGGTTATACCATCAAAATTGATTTTCCTCTTTTAGTAACGTCTTTATTTTTACTCCTTACTGTCGAGAAAACTTCATAGACCTTTAGATTCGTACAGCTTATGGGCGTTTTCACACTAGCCGACACGATACCGACACGATACCGACACGACAACGACACCGGTGGACGTGTAATCTCATGTAAGTAAAGGGAATCGACACGATAACGATATATCGGCAAGTGTGAAAGCATTCCCTTTACTTACATGAGATTACGCGTCCACCGGTGTCGTTATCGTTGTTGTGTCGGTATCGTGTCGGCTAGTGTGAAAACGCCCAATCTCGTGCGCATTCAAAAGTTAAATTTAATGGGTAAAAAAATACACTCCAGAACCGGATCTGCGCCATTTTTGTTGTTACGTTTTCTCTGTGGATTTCTTTCTTTACTATTTGGTAATTTTCGTTTGCTTCTTTGAAACGGCATAGCAAATATAAGTATTACTTTTACGGAAGTAGTCCATTATCTCAAAGTGGAGCTGTACAAATATAGGAGAAAACCCACAGTCGTTTCCACAAATTTATTAAAAAAGGTCAGATTAATGTGGTGTACATGTTTCGGTACTAGAGAGTACCATCATCAGCACCGAAGGGCCCAAGTGCCACTAATACCAGGAATGTAAAAGATTCTTAAACATTAAAAACTAAAACGATGAATAAAATGAGGACATTTTGAGTGCTTAGACGAATACAGATTAAAAAGTGGTAGTAAAATAAAATTCAAAAAGGAATTAATAAATAATTTTTTTTGTTATTTGTTTACAATGTACGGGTAGAAGAAGAGGATAAATTCCTTTCGAATTTTATTTTACTACCACTTTTTAACCTGTATTCGTTTTACATAATGCTGTAATTAAAAAAATGCGTTTAGATTGTTTTTTTAATTTTTTTTCCAGGCCAGCAATAATAAAACAGTACTACTGCATTTACATTAGAATAATATTACGATATTATAATAAAGTTGTTTTTTTTAGTTTTTAATTTATTACTTCTAAGTAACTTAAACAAATTGAATATAATTATAAACAATTATTATAAAATTCACTAATACTTTTAAAACTAAGAATACAAAAGAAAAATGGTGTCCATTAAAAAAAAATTGTGTGTGCTTAATACCACACGACAGAAGTGAAAACTTCAACAAGGTGAAATTAACAATATCAAATACAATTTTTCAATTTTGTTGCTTTTAGGTTAGGTTCGTAAGCAATCATAAAAATAACATAAACTTGGAATACGGGATAATTTTACTGCATACGAAAAAAGATATTTCCTAAAATTGAACAACCCTTGAATTTTTACATCTTCAACAGAAGTCAGAAATCATAATAAATTAGGTCCACGGAATAAGCAATTACGGTAAACCTTACTTCACCCTACGTAAATATATAATTTAAAAAATGCCAGAACATACCTGAGACGCAGACGAGTGTCTATACAACGCACACTGTTTGTGGCATGCTCTTTCATATAACGTTCATTCGGGTCAGGGTCAGTTCGGATTGAATATAGCAGTTGAATTCGAGCGTAGCACAGCCGAGTCTGACGCCTGACGCCTGACGGCGACGCGTGAGACGGTGACGCGTGACGGCTCAGTTTAATTCAGTGCCCACAAAAAGTGCTAAACGCGCCTAAAGAAGTTTTCACTTCAAAAATTTTGTTATCACACTTTTGAGTCACCCTGTATATGCAAAAATAATTACCTGAAATACACCCTACATAACAGTATCAGTCAGCATTAAAATGAAATTCCTAACACAATTCGTATAGGAGGTATGGAAGACTGACGCACTATTGCAGAACCCTGTATACATCAACATTCGTTTTGCTGACCTGCAGTCGATTAAAAATACCCGGATTAAAAAAAATTAATCTTACTTAATGGAGAAGTGATGGATTAAGTTCTACTTAATTTTATTGCAAAATGTTTCCTGGTTGCCAAGTATACGCACCTACTAAATTTAAATTCTTTATGTGTTTACTTAAGTTGCCAAGATTATTTATTTTGGAAAAATCGTGTTTTATGATTTCAAGCATAACGATTTTTTTTTTCGGAAAAGAATATATAGAGTGTTTGTTGTTTCGCGCCAAAAATATTCCAGATTTATTTCATTTACTGCTAAATGTAAAATAAATTTAGTCATTTTATTGGTTAAATTACAAGGAAAAATAGAAAAATTACTCGCTCTCGCTATAATAGATCCATCTCTTTAGACACAGCTTGTAATTTTTTTTTAAATCGATGTGTTGCAGTCGCTGAGAATTCTAGGACGAGAGTTTGTGGGTTCGTATCCCACTGCCGGCAAGCTGGTTCGAGCCCGATGGATTTTAGTGGTATAAGTCTTGACGTGAGTCCAGCGTCGAACAAAAATTAGGGAAGAGTGAAAAATGTATCATCCCCCAAACCCACCCTATTCACTCGGATATCTCGTGGGGTGCGGGAGAAGGAACACACTCCTCAATCGGTAGGTCATAGAAAGCGCGAAACCAAGGTTTTTTAAATTAATTTTGAGTAATATAAATTCCGAAAAATTTTATAAATTTGGGGTTGTTGATTATTAGATAATTAAAAATAATATTATAAGTGAACATTTAAAAGATATTGTTGGTTTTAGTAATATTTAAAGAAAGTAGATAAGAGTCACACCACTTTTTGAATTTTACTACCATAGTATTGTTGTATCATCAACAAATATGGTAAATTTACCATTTATATAGATTAAAAATAGTAAAGAACCGAGAATTGTATCTTAAAGTATTATCACAAGTATTTTTTTAATTTTTTCTCATTTAACACTATTTATTTGAGAATTTTCAAATAATTATGATTTGAACCACGTTAATATAGCTCAAAAGCCATAAACTTCAAGCTTCTTTGATGAAATGTCGTGGTAAACACAAATGGCTTTAGAAATGTCATAAAATATTGTTGTGGACAAATAGGGGCTTATAATAATGATAATAATGATCTTCCAACTGAAAGAGGATCTTAAGAAAATATAAAATAATTTGAAGAAATAGTTCATGCTTAAAGTTGAGTTGAAAGTATGGGAAAGAAAGAAAAAACTGAAAGTCTTCCTCCACAAAATTTAATAGAATAAAAATTCTCTAGGTGTCTCTGCATGTTTCGAACGTAGACACGTTCATCATCAGGAGACAGAAAATTATTTGGTGCTGATGGTTTTAGCAAAAGAGAAAATGGTGTAGAACCTTAATGGAGCTTTTATGGAATTAAAAAATTAATGTGTAGAAGAGATATAATATGAAGAAAATTGATAAAGGTTAAACCATACTGAGAATGTGAAAAAGTTACTAAAGGGTGTCTAAACCAACCAAATAAACTGGGGAAGAAGAAAAAACATTTCTAAAAAGAAGGTGTCGAAAATTATTTAAAATTTTTTATAAAACTTTTCAAGTATACGTCTGTAAAACATTATAAGGATAAAATTAGTCATAATTATGAAGATATCACGATAAAATTACATTCCAAAAAGAGTTTTGTGGGGTATTGAGGATTAAAGCTCAGCAAGCACTAATGGTTTAACCTTTATCAATGTTCTTCATATTTTATCTCTTCTACACATCAATTTTTTATTTCCATAACAGCTCCATTAAGGTTCTACACCATTTTCTCTTTTGCTAAAACCATTAGCACCAAATAATTTTCTGTCTCCTGATGATAAACGTTTCTACGATCGAAACATGTAGAAACATGTAGAAAACTACAAAAACCCCTAGAGAGTTTTTATTCTATTAAATTTGGTGGAGGAAGACTTTTAATTTTTTCTTTCTTTCCCAAATATAAAATAGGTTTTTTTTCTTATCAGTGTAATTTTTTATACGAAAAACAAAATAACTAGCTTAACTTACCATCAAAATCAACAGTTCCTGAACCATCAGTATCGATTTCGGCGACTATTCCGTCTAATTCTTCATTTGTTAATTTATCATCTAATTCTTTTAGAATTTCTTTTAGAATCTTTGTGGAGATGTAACCGTTACCTGTAAAAAGATAATACTTTGAGGACGTGTTATTAAAGGGCTTATAAAAAATTTGAATCTGATAAATATATAAAAAAATATTCCTTTTATAGATTCAAAAATTAAATACTTTAGTCCCCTGAATCGTCATATCATAACTAGAACATGAGGTTCAAAATGTTTTATAAGAAACAACTTTTGATCATTTGATTTTATCCGCAAATGAAATTGATTTACATAACATCTAAGTTTTTCCATAAAATTAAATTTAGAAATACTCCCGTGCCAAAAAGCATCAATTGTTTCCTCATAAAACGCCCCATTAACTGAATGAATAAAAATAAAAGTCACTCAATCCGCATGTGCTGTGGGCGTAGGTTTACAGCGTAAAACATTATGCACGGTTGTACGAAAATACACTTTTGTATAAAAAGTTTCCACTCGTAAAACTCAAAATAAACTGGGCAACAATAAAAGCATTGAGTCCACCTACATTGAAATTACTTATACCTAGAATTATTTAAGGGCAGTATTTATGCGCTTAAAGATTTGGAATCAAACTTGACCACATTAAGTTATATTTCCGAAAAAGTTCATAACACTCTTTCTTGTCTCCCTTTAACTCGTTTAGTAAAAGATTTTCCAATAAGAACGATATGATTTTAAAATGAAATAAAATTAAAATAATTTCAGATACAACAAAACGTTTTATATTATCTTAAAGTATAGTCCTCCGCGACTTCGTGTACACGAGCGAATTCGACGAACTCAATTTTCGATGACTTTATGCAATAAATCGGGCGTGATCTGACGAATGCAGGGTTCAATGTTCAACCTTAATGCATCGAGTGTTTGTGGTATGTTTTTATAAACCTTAGATTTCAAATAGCCCCACAAGAAGTAATCTAAAGGAGTTAAATCACAGCTTTTTGGAGGCCACTGAACAGTAGCATTCCTTGAAATTATCCTTTCGTCAAACTTTTCTTGCAGTATATCGATAGTTTCATGAGCAGTGTGACATGTGGCACCGTCTTGCTGGAACCACATATCCTCCAAATCAAGTGCATCTAAATTTGGCCACAAAAAATTTCTTAACATCTGTCGATATCGTTCACCATTCACTGTAACTGCATCTCCTGCCTCATTTTGGAAAAAAAATGGTCCGATGATGCCACCATATCATAAACCACACTATACAGTTACCTTTAGCGGATACAAAGGCTCCTCATGAATCTGTTGTGGATTGTTTTCACACCAAAAACGGCAATTTTGCTTGTTAACGTATCTACTTAACCAAAAATGAGCTTGATCTGAAAAGATAATTTTTTTGGCAAAATTAGGATTCCTTTCAAGTTGTTCTAAACTCCAAGCAGAAAATTCTCTGCGCCGACGATGGTCCAGTGGCTTAAGTTCTTGGGTCAAAACAATCTTATACGGGTGTAAATTCAAGTCTTCTTTCAAAATACGCTAAGTTGTCGTTTTTTTAATCCTTAACTCTTGAGCACGACGAGGAATTGATAAATTTGGATCCACTGCAACACTAGCTCTTACAGCAGCAATATTCTCAACAGTTCTTGCGTTTCGATGTATTCTTGCTGTTTTTACATCGTGAAGAGTAAAATTATTTTCAAATTTCTCAACGATGCGACGAATGGCAAGCAAAGAAGGACGATTATTTACACCAAAGTTTTCGCGAAGTGCGCGATAAGTGTTCACAAAAGATCGTCTATTTTCGTAAACTTTTTGGATAATAACCAAACGTTCTTGAAGCGCGTATTTAGCCATAATACATTTTTATAGTTTACTGACAATAACTGACAACTGGTGACTTTATTACCATGAAGAAATCGTCCATTTTTCTCAAAGAGACCTGATTTTGAATGTATTAAATTGTAAAAAAGACGCAAAGTCACGGTCTCACATAAACCTTTATTTAAGTAGGTACCCGAGTTAGGTTAAGGTGACATGTTTCGCCTTATCGGCATCATCAGACCTTATGAACAATTAAAAAGTCAATAAAACATTTAAATTAAAATATAAACAACCACATCACAGCCAACGAACAATAGACTCGAGTCTTCTAAAAAAAAACATGACTGATACAAGACTCTTGCTGCCATACAGCTTTGAATGACCATTTTTCCCTCCAAATAATAAAAAAAAAAAGATTTTTAGAGCACAGCACAAAATTATTCTCACGTTTCCTTATTTTTCTTTTTCGTGCGCTAACCTACCAAACACGCAATATTATCCGAACTTTGTTGTATAGAAAAGTCAGTGGTATGATTTAATATTAATTTTTATGGCAGGTAATGTCTAAGTAATCTTTTGCTAATGCCTGATTTCGACCATTTGAATCGTTTAAACTGTTTTAGAATTTAATAAGAGCTAATAAAAAATTACCTTCTTTGTCATATAAACGAAAAGCTTCCTTAAGTTCATGCTGCATGGCTTCCGCATCTTCTTCCACCATGAATTTTGCAGCCAGAGTTACGAATTCTTCAAATTCCAGCTCACCTGAGCCTAAAATAAAAACAAGTTATTTAAAACTGCAATTGGTAAACTATTTTTAACCATCTAACTATTGTTTAAAAATATGTCCTTATTTTATCATAATATTTCTTTCTTTTTAATTTTCAGTTTTTGCCGGAAGTCAGACATAACCAACGTATACCGGATGACAATGAAACTACTACCCAGCTTGTCACAACCTTATAATATAAAGCATTATTTTAAAATTTTGATGGGTTATATAGTTTCACTGTGCACATGAACTCATTATTTAAACGTCTCACTGTAACTTCCGGTTGAACCGGTTATTTTAAATAGAAGACACTGTATATCCTGTACCTATCTAAGACAGTTTCCGAGAAAATGGCGTTGGAAACTGTCAAATTAGCCACATATTTATTGTTTTTACAATAAACAAATTAATGAGTAAAATCGAATATTATTTTTTAAATTCTATTTTACCGTGCGAGCAAAAATTATTTGCAGCAAAGAGGGCTTGGATTAAAAAACGTAGGGCTTGGTTTAGATCACAATGATATGCGGACGATATATCTAACCAAATCTAGGTTAAAATTTTGTCAAATTAATATTATGACATGATATGCCAAACTAATGAGTAAGAAAATAAGTAGACAAATACAAATTTATTTTTGTTGTTTACAAAATTAACAAAGTAAGAATATACAGAAAGAAAAAGAAAAATAATTACCTACATAAATTGCTGAAATGGGCCACCGCCATGTCCCAAGCATAAATTCACACGTCTTTTCATATTTTCGAAAGTGTTGACCAGCATCTCTGGATACTCCACATGCGTGTATTCTGAGAATTCACATTACCGGAGAGGTGGAACCAGGCTTCATCCGAAAAAAAGTCAGGTCTAATAAATAATTGTTTTCCAATAAATTTTGGGTAAACAATTGAGAGTAATTCCTGCGGCTTTCAATATTTGCGGCTTGTATTTCTTGGAATACTTGCACTTTTTAAGGAAATAAATTTAGCTGCTTTTTAAGAATAGTTCTGCATGTTCCATAAGATCTTCCCACTTCTTGGGACAGGCGTCTTCTACAATTTGTTGGCGTATTTTGCATTATTTCACGAACGTTTGCAACAAGTTCTTCTGTTCTTACAGATGGTTTTCCTGCTCCTTTTTTGTGTTGTATAGAACCTGTTTTCCTAAACACAGCCACGGTTCTTTTCGGGCAATGATAAAAATTCCCAGTAATAAAAGCAATGTTAGTAAAATGTTCGTGAAAATCGTCCATGCACAAACCCGGATTGTATTGCCACTCACAATTTACTCTAACCCCGTTTCGAAAATACGCTTCAACCATGAATGTTTGTTCCGTAAAGCCCATTGTGTAAATTGTTCAAGAAATTGGAAAAATTAGCGATGAATCAAATTACTTGTAACGACTGTCAAAGATGACGGAATAACTGATTGATTGTTATTTCAGGTAGTTACTAACACCCAACAGGTATTAAGCTCTACGGCCAAGCATTACTTCCTTAGATGCAAGGCCTTCCTTGATGCAAATATTTTTTGCTCGCACGGTACTATTTCGTAGGAATGAGTCGTTCCTGCATATTTTTATCTCGTCTCGCGAGATTCTCGCAAACTATCGTCTTATCTCGCAGGAGACCGGGACTCTCGTCTCGTTCTCGCCTCGTCTTGCGAGAACGAAACGAAATGAGAAGAAGCGAGATGAGAGTAAAACACTAGACGTTATCGTCATAACTATTACTTTTAAATTTTAGTCTTATTTTCTCATTATAAGTGACCTATTTCTAAGAAAGTTGAAAATATACCTTTTTTTAAACATGAGCATCAAATTGACATGCTGCTGAAAGGGGGAGTGCCATTGAAATTACTGGAGGCATTTTTGTTTGAATGTCAAATTTTGAAGCACTTTCGGTTAATTCGGAAGTGACATAGGACTTATTCAATTATACGGTTTAAGTAAAAACAATAATTTGACTATATTCAACGACATTTTCTCGGAAACTGTCTTAGATAGGTATATAATATGATACAAATTTTATGCTTAGAATTCTTCTTAGATGGCATACTTTTAAAAATATACGGGGTGTTCTATTTAAAATAAGTCAGAGTCAGACCTTTGAGTCCTGGAAATGTGCGCACAATGCAACCATATAATATAACCTTTCAAAATATCATAATAATGTTTTATTTCTTTATATTGTATTAAAAAAATTAACTCAATCTTTTAATCGCACTTTTCAATAGGATAAAGTTAATTAAACTAAAATATTAATAAGTAGTAATAAACTTACCATCGGTATCAACCTCAGCAATAATTTCATTTAAAATTTGTTCTGTCGTGGTGATACCCAACATGGTAAATATTGTCCTGACCATCTGGGTACCAATACTGCCTTTTTTCTCAACATCAAAGGTGTCAAAGGCTTTCTTGAGAACTAGAAAAACATTGAGTAACTAATTGTACGTTGTTTACAAAGAATAGAATATATGTATACAGTGTTAGGAAAAATTACCAGAACAGTCGATTATTTCAAAATATACAGGGGTTATCAAAAAACGTCTTATATAAAAAATGTAGGGCTGTTAAAAATCTACATATCGGTGATAAATTGAAATATACAGGGTTGCCCACAAAGTTGTGGAGAATGATAGTTATATTTTTTTAAATGGAACACCCTGTATATTTTTACATTTTTAAATTCCACATAAAATTATAAATTTTTTTTATTAAATGCACTAAAAGTCTATACTTCATAGTTTCCGAAATATTGAGTCTCGAAAAGTGACATTTTTGAACTTTGACAGCTTATAACTTTCTAACTGTACGTCTTAGAGCAAAACGGCTTACATGTCCCTATCTTTAATTTTTATTATCTTCCCAAAAAAATCAACTTCCGGTAAACCGGATGTAACTCGAAAGCAGGAAATATAGTTGTTCCGGTTTAACTGGAAGTTAATTTTTTCGGGAAGATAATAAAAATTGAAGATAGGGACATGTAAGCCAAAACAATACAAATTTAACAACATATAAATGCTGACAAGAATGATTAAAAACTTTAATCAATTATTAAAAAAATCGCTAATTTCTAATAAGTAAAGTCACAAACAAGTAAATAAAACAGAGAAAATTATTACAGAAAATTACACGGTGAAAGTAAAATTTACTATTTTCTTAAATTTCATAATGCAAGTTGCTATAGCCAATATTTAAATTAACTTAGCTTTAAATAAAACGTTTCCGGAAACGACGACACGAAATTTTTAACATCTGTATGCTTTTGACAAGGCACATACCAGACGCGATGTCTGCCAGAAATTAATAAAAGAATTTATGCGAGAATTGAAAATGTCATTAATGTTTACGATACACATTTTTTTAACGTAATGTGTTTAAAAATAGAAAAAATTGTTCTATAAATACTAAAAAAATTAATATGATTGATGTGGTTACTAAAAAAGGATAATTTTCAAATATCAGTATTAGGACTTCATCAATCGGCTACATAAGTATTTAGACCAGGGTTCAGCCCTTGAAAATGGTAAAAAGTGAGAAAAAAAATAATAGTAGGATGAAACCCATTGGAAAAGAAAGAGAATATAACAAAAATAAAAGAAAAAAAAAATTACGGGCGATCCGAGGTCGGGAAGTGGTAAGGGGTGAGTTTTTAAGGGTAGAAAACGATTTATCTCGATTTCCGGCAAAACTACAAGTCCTATGGAAAAACGTTAAATGGCAAAGTTGTAGGTAATAAAAAGATCTACAACTTTTGTATATACACTTTTTTCACATAACCATCAGAAAGTAGAGATTTCAACGAATAAAAAGCTCACCGACTTTTTTAAAAAAGCAGATATTTTGACGTGAGAATTTTCGATTGAAAATTAGGGTGCTTTTTCGATATTAGGTCAAAATAAGGTGAAAAAATAAATATTTTAAATCAAAAAAATTACAGTGTAGTTGGGACATAAGTAGGTAAGTTTTCACCAAATTTCGTAACAAAAAAAAATTTTTTTGTAAAAGATAAAAATAAAAAACCAAAAACTTGGTTATTTGAATTTTTCACATAAATTTTGAGGTTATGTGAAAAAAGTGTAAATACAAAAGTTGTAGATCTTTTTATTACCTTCAACTTTGCTATTTAACTTTTTTCCATAGGACTTGTAGTTTTGCCGGAAATCGAGATAAATCGTTTTCTACCCTTAAAAACTCACCCCTTTCACTACGTCCAGAATATAGGGAATTGCTGTGTCATTAACACACTATCTATTTTTTAATGATGATGATAGATATGGCCGGAATATAGCGAAAGTATTAGACTTTTCCGAGAAATAGTTCCAAACTTTAAGGATCATCAATTCAAACAAAATATCGAGGACCTTTCACTTTCACAAAATCAAAACGTCTGCTTTCATCTTCTTCATCTCTAATTCCTCAAAAAAAGGTTAGATTGTAAAACTTCCCGCCATTTGAAAATGCCTTGTTAACAGGCGGTCTAAATTTTCACTTATAATCTCCCTAGCAGCAGAATTATTACCGATAATTTTTTTCAAGGTGACGAATGTTTCTATCAACAAAAACATGAAGGAAACCGAGAAAAAAATTATCGGAAATTAATTCTGCTGCGTGGGAGATTCGGTAAGAAAATTTCATAAATTGGAGTTTTTTCTTATTGTAATTTTTTTGCTAAAATGCTACAAAAACATATTTCCGGCTGCTTTAGTTAATTGTAACTAATTAGAGTTTTAGAAACGAAGTTCATTTTAGCCGTTAGTAACTCATTTTTATTACTAAAATGTGAGAAACATTAGTTTTAAATTCAAATAAAACTTTAAAAAACATATTTCCGATGAGTTTAGTTTAATATGACGCAGTGTATTTTTACAATAGAAGTTGATTTTACTTGTTAGTAACTAAGGTTTAATACTAAAATTTCAGGAACATTAAAAACATTAATTCGTTTTCAACCATAACATCTGATATTACATGTCTACATAGTTTCAAATGAAACTTATAAAAACATATTTCCGATGAGTTAATATGACGCACTATATTTTTACAATAGAAGTTGATTTTACTTGTTAGTAACTAAGTTTTATTACTAAAATTTTAGGAACATAAAAAACATATTTCCGTCGACCGTGTATTTACAGCCTTAATTAATGTATAAATTATCATACATTTATGGCCCCTATTAATGCAGGATTTTTTTTTATTAATAAACGATTTTAGGCAACCAAACGTACTGAAAAGCACGCACTGCCGCGTACATAATGGCGTTGCCATAGTTTTTGTCGATGTCAATAAGTTTGAAATTCAAAAATTTGTTATAATATTATGTAGTTTGGTTTTAAATTAAAAAAAAATATAATCTATTAACAAGACAATCGACGGAAAAATATTGTAACTAACGCGTATATTAAATAGCGATTAATACACTAGTTTGTTAAATTACTATTTCGGATGAGTTTAGTTAAATTTTTGATGTGTCTCTTTTAGCTCCGGCGTTCGATATGTAAAGCAAATTGGTTAGTATCAATACAAATTATAATTTAGCAACAAAATGTATTTTGATTTTATTCTGAGTGACTTTTGCCAATAGATATAAAGCACTTCATTTTTGACTGAAAAATTGTCACTTATTTATTTCAATAAGTTAATAGGAACTAACAAAATTATCGCGATAATCTCCCGTTGCTATAAGCAACGCAAAGAAAAAGGAGCCTTCTAATTGGTTGAAAATAAATTTATGTAATTTTCAGAGAAAAAATATGTCTCGCCGATATGATAAACGAACGAAATAGAATTCTGTCTGTAGTATATGTCCTTTAGTAGTAAACTAGCGTGTACCCGGCATGCGTTGCAACCCGCTGGTATAAATACAAACCCGAACAAACCCGATATATTAGTACCCAGCATGCCACTTTCTGAAATTGCACCCGTGCGAAGCCGGGGCGGGGCGCTAGTTATACATAAAAACCTTCCCACTCTATCTATTAAAAAAAACCGCTTCAAAATCCGTTGCGTAGTTTTAAAGATTTAAGCGGATATGAAAGACGACAGACGGGCGACAGCCGGGCGACAGCGACTTTGTTTTATACTATGTTAAGAAGTGTAACAAAATATGTACAGAATAGCACAAAAATTTTAGAACTTCAGTTTACTATTGGGGGAGGTAAACAAATAGCTATACAACTTCAGTTCTTCAAATGAAAATTATAAAAATATTCGTACATAATACCACAAGAGAGAAAATTTTACCTTAAAATTTTTTTCTTGAGTGGTATTCGGCAAGACTATTTCACGAATAATATTAAAACTAGGTATATGGGTGAATTATAAGTTAATTTTATTCCAAAAGAAGTTAGGAAAATGAAAACATAAAAACTACTTATAATTATTAACAATATTAAATGTGCAGCTTTATAATCATTTATAGTTGTAGTCGAAACAAATTCATAATTACGCTCTTTACAAAAATCTAGAAATTGGTTCCATATCGACGATCTGGTTTTTATGGTATTTGTTGAAATTACTTTTTTCACGGCAGATTTTATTTCACTGATTGATCTTTGATCGAAACGAATGGTTTCACACATACTTTGGTAAAAATAAATAAATTTACGTGAGATTACAACCTTTCAAAAGTAACAGCGACAATCTACGGTCAGTCATTAATTACCAGTCTTAACAATGAATGTAACTAAGGTAAAAAATTTGGCCGATTAAAAACTATGCTGCTTGCTATTTTCTGAAATTCTGATTGGTCAGTGGGGTCGGCAAAATTATGGAGGTAGTGGTTTTTCCGATTAAAAACAGGTAAATATCTAAAAATGCTACATTTTGATTGGTCCAAATTATGATGAGTGGAATAGTCAAGAATATAAAATCAATAAAAAAATATTGTAGCAAAGTGAAAGGGCATCAAAAATTGCAACCCCCCCTTGGAGTAATTTGTGGCTTTAGTTGGTTTTGACTTGAATTTATAAATGTAAGGCCTTACTGGAAAATACGATGACGGTAAAGCCTTAACCTACAGATGTTAGTGCAATTTGTCTTTTTGTAGCAGATGTATACCTATTAACTGTTTGAAGGTTGGAGACAATGATGTTTCTTGAATGATGAAAGAGTTTTGGACTTCCATTGTCTTTATTTAATTTAAATTACAACGTTTCAACTGGAAGGGGAGAGCAAGGCAATATGACATACTATCTTTTGAAAATTAATTTTTACTAAACCAAAAGGTATATTAGGTTTTATTATTTTCTTTTAATATGGCCTCTTAACGTTTTAAGTGAATTCAAATAGTTTACTTGTAAGAATTGCAACATTTAGGAAAAATTTCAAAAAATAACAATCATTACAAAAACCATTTAACCTTACAGGGTAAGGCAAATTGACATACCAAATTTTTCCCTTAAAGGCATAATGACATGGTTGTATGAAATTAACTGTTCAGTAAGTAAAAAAAAATAACACTGTAAGTGTAAAATGTAGTTTATTTCTACTTATATTTAAAGTTTGTTGTACATTTACGAAATTAAAAAAAATATATATTGAAACAAAATATGAATAAATTAAGAACGACATAGTGCTATACAGGCAAAACTACACACTGCTATGTCATTTTGCCCAATGTGCAATATAAAGAATAAATATATTTTCTAGGTTATAATTTTATTCAATCATTTAAATGTTAGTGTAATATTAAAACTAGAGGGCTAATAGTTGTGGGTTAACACTAAAACATTGGCAACGACCTTATATATTTTAACCAAAAATATTTCAACAATCACTTACCTTGATATTTTACATAGGAAAATATACACAAACTCTCTAGAAAACAACAAACGATCGACTATGCTATTTTATTACGACTGACGATCTTAGCGGTATTAAAATGTGTTTTGTAGTAGATAACTTAACACGAATGTAATGGAACTGGGCCGAAAACAGGTAATATGTCATTTTACCTGCTATGTCATTATGCCTTGCTCTCCCCTAAGTATCTCCAGTCGTTTTCAGGTGAATAAAGTATTAATTGATATTAATTGAATATTTTTTGAATTTGAATATATTAATTGAATACAGTATTTACCTGAAGACGACTGGAGATACTTACCAGATGAAACGTTGTAATTTAAATCGAATAAAGACAATGGAAGTCCAAAACTCTTTCATCATTCAAGATGTATACCTATTGTGTTCTTATAATTAAATATTTTCTAACATAAATTAATTATATTTACACAAAATAATTTCGTCTCAGAATAAACATTAATGAAAAAGCCATGATACAAATAAATAATTTTTAGAATTCAATTATTTAAATATTTATTTCAACAATAAGTTTTTTTTTAAATCAAGTTTTATATTTTAATGAAAAATATAATTATAATAATAAGTGATTTTGTCAAAACACTTTTTATAGATTTTTTTTTTTAGAAAATTGTAATAACTTGGTGAACTTTGTTGTTATTTTGTGACATTTCCGATAAGAGTTATTAATCATCTGTAGTATGAAATAAAATATATTCGGTATATCTAATTTTTTTAAATATTTATAACAGTAGATCGAGTATACATGTGATACAATCATGAAGAGGTCCTTAAGGGCATTAAGCATTTTTAAGCAAAAATTTATTAATGTAGTAAGGTACTTACGAGCAATCTGTTCCTTATCCAATTCTTCCTGAAAATCAAAAATAATCACTTAAAGTAAAATCAGAAAAATAATTGAACTTGCAGAAAGACATACCGACATCCTGGCAGTATAAGCTGGCGGTTACCTTATCCAAATCGTAACTGACAGAAATGTGAAAATCCCATTTGAGAATTGCGTAGGAAACTTTATAATACTGTTGATTCTCAAAATAGAAGGCGGACAGTTACTTCACGCTGATTTTTTAAATGTTTACAGAACAGCTGTTGATTGTGTGAATTTTCACAGGCGCGGAGCTGATTGTCGCGGTTTTATATTTCAGGTTTTTTGGCACCTGGTAAATGGGTAATTAGTAGGTGTTTTACAGAAAATTAACAACAAATAGTGCCGTATAAAAAAAAATAGCAACTGAATATTAAATACTTAAAAATTCGAAATAAAGAACAATGTTTTAAAGCAAAATAAGCTCGTAACAAAAAAAAATTGAGAAACCGAAGAATTGAGGACGAATAACCAAAATAATTTTATTAGTTCTTACCAATAAGTCTATTTATTTATAAGATAGGTAATGTGTGAATGTGGTTTGAAAGTGAACAAATTGAAAATAAATAATATAACTATATACAGGGTGATTCATTAAGGGTGGCGACCGGCCATATCTCGGAAACTACTAGGCATAGAAACTTGGAGAAAAAAAAAATATGATTAAAGCGGTCATGAGAAAATTCTGGAAATTACTATTAAGTTCCTCATTTCGCCGCAAGGGGGCACAATTAATTTTTTTTTTTAAATTCCAAATTTCTCAGAAATTTCCCATATTAAGGTATAACTCTGATTACATCATCGAAAAGCTTAGACAATTCTGCATCATTTTAGTTTAAGGCTCATTGGCGTACCGGCCTTGATAAGAGTGGGGGAAGCTATTGAATGTGCAAACATTAAAATCGCTGTAACTTGTAAACGACTTATCCGATTTTACTAAATTTAAGCTTGTTTGGAAGGGAAAGGTAAGTATCTTCAATCGCCGTATCCAATAGTACACAATAGTGTTTAATAAAATTGCTAGAGGGCGCAATTTGTAATAATAACAGTTTTTTCGATTTTATCCCGGAAATTCAAACCATACGGTATAACTATGACATCATAATCGAAAAGTAGATGAAATTTGGAAGAAAAGATGTAAAGAATGCAGTTTGATATCTTTGTTTGTTTTAGAGTTATTGCCAAAACAATAATTTTTAATACAAATTGCGCCCTCTAGCAATTTTATTAGAAATTATCTTGTACCATTGGATATGACAATTAAAGGTACTTACCTTTCTCTTCCAAACAAGCTTAAATTTAGTAAAATCGGTTAAGTCGTTTAGAAGTTACAGCGATTTTAATGTTTACAGTTTCACTTGATAAGAGTGGGAGAAGCTATTGAAAGTGTAAACATTAAAATCGCTGTAACTTCTAAACGACTTATCCGATTTTACTAAATTTAAGCTTGTTTGGAAGAACCTTCAATTATCGTATCTAATGGTACAAGATAGTTTCTAATAAAATTGCTAGAGGGCGCAATTTGTATTAAAAATTATTGTTTTGGCAATAACTCTGAAACGAACAAAGATATCGAACTGCGGTCTTCACATCTGTTCTTGCCAATTTCATCTACTTTTCGATTATGATGTCATAGTTATACCGTATGATTTGAATTTCCGGGATAAAATGAAAAAACCGTTATTACAAATTGCGCCCTCTAGCAATTTTATTAAACACTATCGTGTACTGTTGGATACGGCGATTGAAGATACTTACCTTTCCCTTCCAAACAAGCTTAAATTTAGTAAAATCGGATAAGTCGTTTAGAATTTACAGCGGTTTTAATGTTTACACATTAAATAGCTTTCCCCACTCTTATCAAGGTCGGTACGCCAATGAGTTTTAAACCAAAATGATGCAGAATTGTCTAAGCTTTTCGATGATGTAATGAGAGTTATACCTTAATATGGGAAATTTCGGAGAAATTTAGAATGAAAAAAAAAATTTTAATTGTGTCCCCTTGCGGCGAAATGAGGAACTTAAAAGTAATTTCCAGAATTTTCTCATGACCGCTTTAATCATAATTTTTTTTCTCCAAGTTTCTATGCCTAGTAGTTTCCGAGATATGGCCGGTCGCCACCCTTAATGAATCACCCTGTATATATATCAAGTCAATCAGAGTTTTTTTATGCTTTAAGAATTAAACAGAGTACCTATATGTAGTAAATTTTAATGTACACTGAGGAAAATTATCTAATATAACAGATTTGTTAAGAGATAGTTTGTATCGATAGTTTTTTTTTATTAACCCATATCAAATAAATTGTTATTGTATCAAACCCGCTTTAGTGTTATATCAATTCCAGATTTGCTAGAACAGTTTTTTTATTGGTAATTGTAATAACGAACTATTTTTAATACATCAATTTGGTTAAGAAATAAATTGTATCTTGTCAATGCGACGTATTTTGTATTGTATCCGTTAGAACCTATAATCCAGGTGGTGGGGGTTCGTAGCGATCGGCAATCGCCGCGCGTCCTAGTACCGTGCGAGCAAAAATTATTTGCATCAAAGACGGCCTTGCATCTAAGGACGTAATGCTTGGCCGTAGAGCTTAATACCTGCTGGGTGTCAGTAACTACCTGAATTAACAATCAATCAGTTATTCCGTTATCTTTGACAGTCGTTACAAGTAATTTGATTCATCGCTAATTTTTCCAATTTCTTGAATAATTCACACAATTGGCTTTACGGAACAGCACAAAACATTCATGGTTGAAGCCTTTTTCTAAACGGGGTTAGAGTAAATGCGAGTAAATGGTAAGTGGCAATACAATCCGGGTTTGTGCGTGGACGATTTTCACGAACATTTTCCTAACGTTGCTTTTATTGTTGGGGATTTTTATCATTGCCTGAAAAGAACCGTGGCTGTGTTTAGGGAAACAGGTTCTATACAACACAAAAAAGGAGCAGGAAGACCATCTGTAAGAAGAACTTGTTGCAAACGCTAGTGAAATAATGCAAAATACGCTAACAAATTGTATAAGACGCCTGTCCCAAGAATTCGGAAGATCTTATGGAACATGCAGGACTATTCTTAAGAAGCAGCTAAATTTATTTCCTTATCAAGTGCAAGTATTCTTACTTTGTTAATTTTGTAAACAACAAAAATAAATTTGTTTTTGTCTACTTATTTTATTACTCATTAATTTGGCATATCATGTCATAATATAAATTTGACAAAATTTTAACCTAGATTTGGTTAGATATATCGTCCCCATATCATTGTGATCTAAACCAAGCCCTACGTTCTTTAATCCACGCCCTATTTAATGCAAATAATTTTTGCTTGCACGGTATTAGTTTTAACGTATTTGTTGCGCAAGTCACATCGTTGTTCGGAGTCTTCTAGCTGTCCTGTCTGAATTTGAATTTTATTAATCATACCACTACCTATTTTAATTAATTTATTTTTACTTTATATACATTTAAGTTTTTTTTAAACTTTGCATGTCAGATAAAGCAATAAAATATTTTTATTTGGCACAACCCATCATTAGTATTAGACTTTAGAAGCTATAGACGAACGTTATCATCTCAGTAAACCATGTTGCATAATAGATAATCATAAATATGCAATGTTAAACGACAAGAACAATATTACACGAGAAGCTGTTTCATTTTTTATGAACTACAGTACTGATTTTAAGTGGTAAGTATATGCTTCATTAACCGTAGCAAGCAAATATAATTATGATTAATGTTAAGTTTCATTACGATTGCCAGTCATAACTAATACAGTATATAAAACCAGATTACACCCCCAATAGCGCTTGATAACTACTGTGAGTATTCAGAGCAACAATGGCTATAAACCATTCTATAGTAGCATTAACTCCTATTTCCTATTGGCTAAATTACCGTGATATTATTACTACACAACGGTCTAGCGATTTTCGTTTACAGTAGAAAAGCGCGTTGCTGTCATAATATATAGTATTAAACGTTGTATAAAGAGTATGAAAATTCTTTTAAGGAATAGAAGGATTTTTTCTCAGTGTAGAGGTCGATATATTTTTTATATACCGTATTGATGATTTTCATTAAAAATTGTAACTATTTTATTAAGGAGGCGAACTAAGATCCATGTGGATTCAAATATTTAAATCTTACCCTGTATAATTAGGAAAGTTAATTAAGTGGATTAAAAGCCAAGAGGTTCAAGTAGAAAAAGTCAGAGATACCTGTGGGATTGATCTAGCCTATTTTAAATTTATTTCCCGATACTCGAAACAAATTATTGTAAATTAACCATGGATATTTTATCCAGTTATGGGGCACCCGGTATATTATGAATCGGCTTGTATATGTCGTAGGCTGATAGTGAAATCCGTCATTTCATGAAAAGCCTAGTCACTTCATGAAGCGTCGGCAGATTGTGTAAAAACATGAAATTACACGATCTGCCGCGTCACTTCATGAAGAGACCTTGACGTTTCGGCGTATTATGTATAACACAATCTGCCTAATTTTAAATATCGTCACTTCATGTAGTACCTAACGATGTCATGTTAGTCGGCAGATTGTGTAATTCCGTCTAAAAGGTATATTGGCAACTGGTTTGTTCGTTGTTCCCCAGAGTATTTTTTTTTAATTAAATTTTTTCAACTAATATTATTTTATAAAAATTTAAAAAATGCTCTGACAAACCCGAACAAACCAGTTGCCAATATACCTTTTAGACGGAATTACACAATATGCCTTGTTTTTGTGGCATTTCATGAAGTGACGATATTTAAAATTAGGCAGATTGTGTTATACATAATACGCCCAAACGCCAAGGCCTCTTCATGAAGTGACGCGGCAGATCGTGTAATTTCATGTTTTTACACAATCTGCCGACGCTTCATGAAGTGACTAGGCTTTTCATGAAATGACGGATTTCACTATCAGCCTACGACATATATATCATTAAATAATAAATACGTTTGGAATTTTTTTTTATTTAAAAATAGTTTTTTTATTGTTTGATTCTATAAACACCAAGAAAGATCATCTAGAAAATTTTCTATTTAGTAAATTGGCAATCGTACTAATTGCAGCACGTTGAATTTAAACGTTATTTTTCCTCCCACGAATTTAATGAACTGCTGGCACGGTATTTACTATTAAAAAGTGATTTTTTTAATTAACCAATATATACAAACCATTAAGTGCAGCAGGGGAATAAACCATTATTGACATTTATTGTCTTTTAACGTAAACACCATGACAATGGATTTAATTGCTGAAATAACAGCAGTATTAGTTCATGCCAATAACTATATATATTTACAGGATACAATTTGATTTATTATAATTGCGTTTAGAATAGACAACACCTTGGGTATTATGCTATCTTTATAAATTCTATAAAATATGATTTTTTAAAATATTATACACATGAATTTATTATAACATGGGCATTTATTATATAAAAGACAACTGGAAAATTATTATGTGTACTACAATACCGTGCGAGCAAAAATTATTTGCATCAAAGAGGGCTTGGATTAAAAAACGTAGGGCTTGGTTTTAATCACAATGATATGGGGACGACATATCTTACCAAATCTGGGTTAAAATTTTGTTAAATTCATAATTATGACATGATATGCCAAACTAATGAGTAATAAAATAAGTAGACAAATACAAATTTATTTTTGTTGTTTACAAAATTAACTTAATTAAGTATTACTTATTACCTTCTTAAGAATAGTCCTGCATGTTCCATAAGATGTTCTCACTTCTTGGGACAGATTATATCCTAATAGTCTAAAGCATACAGCGTTGCCATTTTGCCCAAGGATGTATGATTGTAAACAAATCGCGTTTTATGAATGAAATGTTTTGTCTACTTATTTATTAGAAGTCTTTGGGTGGAACCAGGCTTCATTCGAAAAAAATGTCAGGTCTAATAAATCATTTCTTTCCAATAAATTTTGGGTAAACCATTGAGAGTAATTCCTGCGTCTGCGGCTTGTATTTCTTGGAATACTTGCTCTTTATAAGGAAATACATAGCCGCTTCTTAAGAATAGTCCTGCATGTTCCATAAGATTTTCCCACTTCTTGGGACAGGCGTCTTATACAATTTGTTGGCGTATTTTGATTATTTCACGAACGTTTGCAACAAGTTTTTTTGTTCTTACAGATGGTCTTCCTGCTCCTTTTTTGTGTTGAATAGAACCTGTTTCCCTAAACACAGCCACGGTTCTTTTCAGGCAATGATAAAAATCCCCAGCAATAAAAGCAACGTTAGGAAAATCGTCCATGCACAAATCCGGATTGTATTGCCACTCACCATTTACTTTAGCCCCTTTTCGAAAATACGCTTCAATCATGAATGTTTTGTGCTATTCCGTAAAGCCCATTGTGTGAATTGTTCAAGAAATTGGAAAAATTAGCGATGAATCAAATTACTTGTAACGACTGTCAAAGATGACGGACTAACTGATTAATTGTTAATTCAGGTAGTTACTGACACCCAACAGGTATTAAGCTCTACGGCTAAGCATTACGTCCTTAGATGCAAGGCTCTCTTTGATGAAAATAATTTTTGCTCGCACGGTATAATAGACAACTAGAAAATTATTATGTGTAGGTACTACAATTATTAATATATTCCTATACAAAATGTGAAAACAAAATTTCATTGTAAGATTAGAAAAATGGAATAAATACTAAGTAGGTACATTATTATTTCTTCTTGTTATTGTAACGTTGAATAATTCCTATAAACTCGAATTTCAGAATTAAAAAAAAATGTGCAAATACCTTTCTTTGCACAAGATTAAAAGACCATATATACCGGGTGGAGCACCACCAGAGTGGCCATTGGAAATTTCATGTAAATTTAGCTACCCTTAAATACTGAATCCCCTATTAATTCTGCATACAAATTGTATTCTATTGTTGAGTTTTTCGGAGGTTCTTAAATAGTTAGTAGTAACATGTTTTATTTCGCAAAAAGCTACAATTAAATATTTTTTAATACATTTTTTTAACAACATTTTTATAGATTTATTTTTAATTTTAAAACGGAACTTTCTTTTAACAAAAACAGACAGAAAAGTTAAACATTTTGCAAATTGTATCAAATATTACGTATCATTTTGTTTTTTAAATATGTAATTTTAAAGTTTTTTTAAATATTTTTAATGATATTTGAGATTTAATAGAATTTTCCAAATTATTATATTGTATCACACCTTTATAAAAAATATATTTATAAGCTAATGTTTTAGACACTCTATCCACAAAAAATTTTGATCAGTTCTTGTTTTATTATTACGATGGTCTGGATTAAAAGAATAAAATTTTTTAAACAATCAGGCAATAAATTATTTTTAATTTTATATATTAAGATACATACTAAATAAAAAATTAAATTTCTGACATTCAACCAATCTAAATTTTTTAACATAAAATTTATTTTTGTATATTTGTCACAATTTAAAATAATCCGCATTGCCTTATTTTGTAAAATTTTTAATTTGTCAAATATTTCCTCACTAGCACAATACAAAATGGAAGAACAATAAAGAAAATGTGGTAAGATAATAGTATGTATTAAATATTTAGAAAAACAAACTTACATTAGAACTGATTCTTTTAAAATAACCTACTTTTCAGGCAATCTTCGATATGATACTTTCAAAATAATTAAAAAATTTTAATTTTGAATCAATAATTATTCCTGAATATTTAAAACTGTTTACTTATTCCATTTTTTTCACCATCAATTAGAACATCATAACCATACATTTAGTTTTTAAAATATTTCATTTTAATTTATTTACATTTATCCAATTTAATAATAAATGTGTAATTGAGTTGATCGATACTTGATGAAGATCCATATTAACTAAATACGTAAAAGAAACAACGTTAAGGTTTCAAATCTTCACAAAATTGGTTTATTTTTATATTACAATTAACGTTGTTTCTTTTATGTATTTATTTAATTTAATAATATATTTATCTCAGAATTTAGAGTATTTAGACAATCAAAAATATTTAAAATATTAATGTAAATTAAAGTGTCATCAGCAAACATTTGTAACCTACACATTTTTAAAACTAAACGCATATCGCTGATGTATAAAATAAATAATATTGGACCTAATATAAATACTTCCTTCAGAAACTCCTATATTATTTTTTTTTTATATGTTTTTGATATTTTTGATTTTTACTTAAATAATTATTAAACCATTTATAAACGTTTTCGCGAATACCATAATGATACAATTTACTCAATATTCTAGCCCTGTTAATTGTTTCGAGTGCCTGCTTAAAATCCAAAAATACAACTATAAGATTTTCCCCTTTATCAATGGTTCTTTTCCATGTCTCACTCACACATTGAATGGCTGTCTCTGTAGAGTACCCTTTTCGAAAACCAGCTTGAAAGGAAACTAAAATTTTGTTGGCATCAATGAATTCTAATAACTGTTCATATACGACTTCTTCTAATAAATTCTCAACATCCCATAAAACATTTATGGGCCTCATCTCATCCCATCTTTTAGTGTTTTTTACTTTTGGCACTGGTGTAATGTAAGAACATTTTAAATCATCAGGCATAATTCCATATTTTAAACAAGAATTTATAAAATTTAATAATGGGTAACCAATGCTGCCAAATGTTTTTTTAACACCTTTTTATTCAATATTACTGTATTTACGTAAACAACGAATCCCCTTTTCGCGAATTATATACTTCGTCGAGTATAAATTCCTACAAAAAAGGCGATCCGAACTTTTGCTTACCAAATGTCGATAAGCTTATATAAATAATAATATTAATGATGGACCCCCACACCAATTTCTAATAAGTCAATTAAAGTTACCTAGTTAAGAAAAACTCCTTGTATAATTCCTAAAAATTAAATACGGCTCTGATACATACCTCAAGGAAACCACCAGTAATAGTTCTGTTAATGTCAAATGTTAAAAATACGTTTTATCTTTATTAGTTCTAATATGTTTTACAGTATTATTGAGTAATTAAGTATTACTTAAATACTTAAAACAAAATGATGGGAACTTTACTTATTTTAACATTTTTAGACATGTTTAAAAACAAGAGGTACTTTTAAAAAAAATACCTATCTATTAAGACATCTAATTTAAATAAAAATTTAATATTTTTTAATGATGCTCAAACAGTCTTCCGTCCCCTGTCGTTATTTACCTATCCATAACTTCAAAACAAAAGTTTGCTCTTCGTATTTTTTTATTTCAATTCCTGATGTTTTTGATATTTATACGGATGGTATTTACACTTATGTAATTCGCGCAGTACTGTGGAGTAATGCTTTTCTATAATAAATCCATTGTTGTCTTTTACATGAAGTAGAAAATCTAATTCTGCATTATTTTCTTGTGATCTACCCTCAAATAGGACGTCAGTTTTTTGCATTAAACAGTGTCAGGAAACATTGCAGACAATATTTCGCATACTCGCCGAGAACTATTTTGCATGGACCACTTAAGGTGGTAGTATCAATATGCTTGCCAAACTTTAACCTATTTCGCGTAGATTTATTTATTTTTTACACAAAACTTAAATAAAATCAATATCGTCTTCATATTCTATAGATAATAATTAACATGTTAAATAAATATCAAGGAATTTCATAAGTTATTTAAGGATAATTGTATATTGAAAAATATTGGTTAAGATTTTTTTTAACATTATTATGTCATTGTTCTTTCACTATACAATTCTCCCAAAATAAGCAATGAAATAAATTGATATTTTTGTAATATATCAGATATTACCTAAATAATGTGCAGACGATATTGATTTTATTTAAATCTTAGTTAATAAAATAATAAACTAAGAAAAACAAGGCGAAATAGGTTATAGGTTGGTAATAAATTGAGTGACGTTGATAATTCCGCCATAATCAATGTAATTTTTCTACAATACTATAAAACATTCTAAAACTGAAACTAATAAAATATAAAACGTAGTATCATTATTTGACAATGGCAGAATTATTACTGGTGGTAAGTTTTTTCTAAATGACTTTTAATTTTCATAATAAAACATTTTAAGAAATTGGTGTGTAAGCTCATCATACAAGGATTTTCAAAAAAGTTTAATACAATTCTGATGTAAAATTAATAGGAGAGCTAATATTTAAGCGTAGCAAAATTTACATTTGATTTCCCATGGTCAGTTTGTCGGTGCACCACCCTGCATCAACGGAGTAAGAATTTTTGAAGTTGACTGTCTTGTCTCTTTAGATTCAAATATACGTATCAGTAAAACTTAAAACAATAATTTAATCAACGCCGAAACCAATATTCTTAAGTTGAAAAAAATTACGGAATTTATGGTATAAATATGATTATTATAATGAAGTACAGCCCGGTAGTGTCATCCTGTGCCTCCCCTTTACCCCGGGGTACGGTAATTTGTCGGCCTAAAAACCTAGTATCATCCAGTGGTATAGGGGAGGGGTGGGCAAGTTGACATACCTAACGTTTAAACAAAAATATCTTACAAAAAACCAAGACTTATTTTTAATAAATGTAAGCAAAATAAAACAGTTGTTATATGTCTTTAACCTACATATATAACGAAACGAAATATAAACTCCTTGTACAAACAATACCACTTTAACAAAAATAATACAAAAATCCATCTTGCCCTACCCTATAGGGCAAGTTGACATACGAAAATAAGTAGGTATAAATATAAAATATTAGTTAATATAAATCACAAATAAATTGTTTTGATTTTTTGGATAGGCCGGCACACTCAGCGTGAGCCCATTGGCGACACTTCTAGTCTAAAATCTTTTCAGTGCGGGCAAGATGACATACTCGGTATGAAGGTATGCCATCCTGCCCGACAATGAACGTAAATTTAATAAAATTAAAAAATGGGTTTTAAAATAAAATCTAAAAAATATTGATCGCGAAATGAATAGTTGAAAACTAAATTTATTAAACAAAATTAAAAAATATAAGAAAAACAGTCAAGTAATTTTTTTATAATCTTTATCATAGTATACTTACATTAAAACGAAATCGTAAATTACTTAAAATCGTTAATATTTCTAACACCGCGAAAAACTTCCATCCACAAACACCTCTAAGTGGACACTGCCAACGAGCGAACTTGTTTAAGCATGCTAAATGCTCGGATGACGGTGGAGTTTCCATGGAAGGGCTACTGTGTCATCTTGCCCACCTATGTCAACTTGCCCATCTCTCCCCTATATTATCAATCACTTGCCAAGTAAGTTCAACTCTTATTTGACCACTTTTTCTAAAAAAAAAAACATTTATTCCTGTCCTGTTTCTACCTATTAACAATGCGAGCAATTTACCAGATATCGTCAGGAGTAAGGCTAGCACGTGTGTTGGCCCCGTATATTTTATACACGTACGTTTAAGGCCAGACGGTCACAAATTTTATCACCGGGCTACGAGTCATGCTGCTACGTTGCCAGCTCTGCTGCTATTAGTTTAAGGGTGGAATCACCAAGTTAAGGTTGTCCGTAACGTCATCAGTGTACCAACCTGTGTTACAACCTTAAATTGAAAAGTAAAAAGTTTTATTAAGACGGTTCGGATCACGCTAAAATCGGATTTCCGAAAAACGTAAATCCCCAAAAACGTAAATCCCCAACTCTAGGGGAATACTGTAAGGGGAAGAAGGATTCGACTATTCGGGGGATAGCGGTACCAATCTGTCAATATGGAGTAGTGTTTGGCTCATGGCCTTCTCGATTTTAAAGTACTGAGAATTAACGCTTTTCACCATCAGCATAAAATAAATTTTTCTGTCTCCTGATGATGAACGTTTCTACGTTCGAAACATGTAGAGACCTTTAACTAATTTTTATTCTGTTAAATTTTGTGGAGGAAGACTTTATGTTTTTTTTTTCCTTTTCATTCTTTCAACTTCACTTTAAGTATGGACTATTTCTTCAAACAACGTTATTTGTCTTGTCTTGTCTTCAAACGTAATTTGTTATTTCGAAAAATAAAATGTCAATTGTCAAAAGTAAAAGTCAGAAACGAAGAAGACGACACCAGCCCACCTGCGAAGCGAGAGCATCTATCGGCCAACTAGCGAACTAACCAAAAAACCGGGACAGAAATTGAAAATGCTGCCATTGTCGATCGGCCTCCTACCCTCTAGTTCTCCATAGTTCTGTTACTAGGCGATGCTTTCTCAAAGTCATCATCATACACGACTAAATAAGCAAATTTTAAAAATTATATCCAATTATATTTCTTTCAATTTTTGTACGCGATTGAGGGATTTTTAATAGAACTTGAAACCGCGTAAGATTGTGACTCTCACGATGCATACATCAATTATTTTATACCCGATTTCCATCCTGGCCCTCTGCCAACAATACTTTCGATTGCATTAAACGTCTGTGAGAGTTAATTTAAATTTTAAACCACTGTAAAGTCGACCTGATAATGTAGTGTAAACGTTTCTGTATTTTCGTCTCGTTTGAAATACTTTCCAGACTATTTCTATCGTGAGACCAGGCATGAATAGATAAGTGCTGGATGTTCAAGTCAACAGACTTTTGGAAATAGCTTTATTTGCAAACAGAGCTTTGACAAAGTAAATTAAATGTTGAAGCTTAGATATTGTTTACACATGTTTTTTTTAATCGCACCAATATCAAAAACATCAGGAATGATATTTTTTTACTATAATCGGATTTAACATATTTAGCACTGATATAAAGTTTGAAAATATGAGATCAAACCCTTTTTCTACGACCATTGAACAATACAGGTATAACATATGCAATTTTGATAAAGTTATATTAGTCATAAAAAGAAAAAATCTTGTACTTTTCACGCGCTCGTAGAAAAAATCTTGTATGATATACGTAAGAAAATATCTCGTTTACGGCACTCATATGAATTGCTCGCTTCGCTCGTTCCGCAAATTTTCATATGCGTGCCTTAAACGAGTTATTTTCACACTTATATCATAAATAGCTAATATACAGGGTCCTACACCTCACCTCCCGTCTTCTATGGCTCACTTAGTAATTAAGTTAGAATTTTTATATTTTGCAGACCTTATCTGTATCTTGGGGCGCATTTCAGGAAAATATTTTTTTTCATACAGAGTGTTCCAAAAAAGTGTGACGTCATAAGGGTATATTTTTTTAAATTACATGCCATATATTTTCTGACATTTTTGGGTGCCTCCTATAGTTACCTACATACCCCTAAAATTTTATTAAAATTGATTCAGTATTATAGACGAAAAAAAATAAAAACTAAAAAATATCAGTTGTGCGCCACTGGTATTAAAAATAAATAAAAAATAAAAATAATGCCTCGTTAATAAATTTATACAAATGTTCCTATTAAATAAGGTATACCAATTTCGTTAACCAAGTTTGGTTAACAAGAATTGTACAGGGTGTCCAAAGTTTAGTGTCAAACTTTGCAAACTTTAAAGCAATTTATTTTTCTTATTTAAAATGGGAACCCCTGTATATTTTTATGTCATTCGATGCAGAATTAAAAATCAAACTTTTTTCCTAATTGCAACCCTATCGAAATTTCTAACGCATCAAGAGTTATTTGCAGAAAACTAATTTTACAACTATTCCAACAGTCATTATTATGAATAAATATCGAAGGTGGCTTTGAAAAACAATTTATTGGTACTAAAGTTTATTAAAGTGACCAGAGACCATTTTGACTTTAGTAATCTAAAAGTTTTAAATACTGTTAAATTGTTAGTAATTATTTAAGCTGTTATAATTACTTTATATTGTTTTTTGTGATGGACTACAACCAAGAAGAGCTCGTAGATATGATTTTTATATTAGGAGCATGCGAAAAGAACTCTTTTTTGGCAAGCAGAGTTTACGCACAGTGTTATCCGGAACGACGACCTCCAGACAAAAGGAGCCTGCAAACTTTTGTACAAACGGGAAATGTAAACTACCCAAAACCAGTGAGAAATAAACCGGTCCGAACTGAACAAAATCAATTGGCTGTGCTATTATCTGTTATAGAAAATCCTTCAGTTACTCAACAAGCAGTTGCTGATGCCGTAGATATAATCGAAAGAACAGTTCAACGAATTTTCAAGGATAACCATATTCACGATTATCATTTCCAGTTAATAATTACTAACAATTTAACAATATTTGAAACATTTAGATTACTAAAGTCAAATTGGTCTATGGTGACTTTAATAAACTTTATTACCAATAAATTGTTTTTCAAAGCCACCTTCGATATTTATTCATAATAATGACTGTTGGAATAGTTGATAAAATTAGTTTTCTGCAAATAACTCTTGATGCGTTAGAAATTTCGATAGGGTTGCAATTAGGAAAAAAGTTTGATTTTTAATTCTGCATCGAATGACATAAAAATATACAGGGGTTCCCATTTGAAATAAGAAAAATAAATTGCTTTAAAATTTGCAAAGTTTGACACTAAACTTTGGACACCCTGTACAATTCGTGTTAACCAAACTTGGTTAACAAAATTGTTATACCTTATTTAATAAGTTCCTTTGTATAAATTTATTAACGAGGCATTATTTTTATTTTTTATTTATTTTTAATACCAGTGGCGCAAAACGGATATTTTTTAGTTTTTATTTTTTTCGTCTATAATACTAAATCAATTTTAATAAAATTTTAGGGGTATGTAGGTAACTATAGGAGGCACCCAAAAATGTAAGAAAATATATGGCATCTAATTTAAAAAAATACACCCTTATGATGTCACACTTTTTGGAACACCCTGTATGAAAAATTTTTTTTTTCCTGAAATGCGCCCTAAGATACAGATAAGGTTTGCAAAATATGAAAATTCTAACTTAATTACTAAGTGAGCTATAGAAGACGGGAGGTGAGGTGCAGGACCCTGTATATCCAAACAGTTTTAAGCAAATAGCGTATTTATTTAAACAAAAGGTCGCGGCTGCCATGGAACACCAATGTTCTGTCAAAAGGTAAATTGTCAAGGAATATTTTTGTGACAGTAATTAGTTATTACATATTAATCAGTTTATTCTTATAAAAAATGAGTTTAAGTGACGAAGAGGACATTATTTGCACACAACCAAATATTCTGCAAGCAGCTAAAACTACATCTCAAGAGTTATTACCAGAAATATCCCGAAAAAAGTATGAAATAATGTATAATGAGTTTATGGGATGGCGAAGGAAAAAAAACGTAAAGTCTTTCTCCGAAAATGTTTTACTGGATTATTTTGGAGAGCTAGGAAACAAGTATAAAGCTTCAACACTATGGACACAATATTTTATGTTAAAAACTACTCTGGTACAGCTTTTTTAGTGATTTTTTTGTTTAATCCTGTATATTAGTGTATATTGGTCATAGAAAAAGCATAGTATTTTACTTCCATGTAATAACTATAACTCACTCAGATGATTACGACCCTCGCCTTCGGCTCGTGTCGCAAACTTCATCCTCGTGAGTTATAGCTGCAATTACATGCTCATCAAATAATTTACTATATCACGTCATCCCATTATCACTTAGAATATCCCTAGTGATTAAATTATTACCGGAAAGTTTTCTGCCTTCGGCTCGAGATAATGTTCAAAATATTCATGATCGAGAAAAAATTACCGGTTAATAATTGAAGCACGTGGGATATTCGGTAAGAAAATTTTACACTCATTTATTAAAAAACCTACGTAAAAATTAATTGTTTTATTAGAAATGACATATATTAATATTACTGAAACTACTATCATAATGAGCCATGAAATAACAAAACAATGTACGGTTGTCAAGTGTGACAGTCTATTAGTTACGTATACGTTCACAATCATTAATAATAAATTGGTATCTACTTTAATATGGCCAGATTCTCCACAAAATAAGATTTTTTGGTGAAATAAAATACAATTTTCCATCTTTAGTTATATGAATCTCTGATAAATAATTTAAAAACATTTTATGTTTTCATATTTTGTTAACTTTATTTAACTAAACTTTGTGGAACATCATTTTTTGTTAGAAATGACGTATATTAATATTACTGAAACTAATATCATAATGAGCCATGAAATAACAAAACAATCTACGGTTGTCAAGTGTGACAGTCTATTAGTTACGTATACGTTCACAATCATTAATAATAATTTGTATCTACTTTAATATGGCCAGATTCTGCACAAAATAAGAAATTTGAAATTAAGGTTTACTTAGGTAATTATTCAATAAAATGCGAAATTTGTTAGTGAAATAAAATGATATTTTACAGATTTAGTTGTATGTCTTTGATAAATAACTTAAAGACATCTTATATTTTGGTTTTTTATTAACTGTAATCTGCTAATCTAGGTGAAATATCATATATTCTTATATTGAATAAATTCGAGTATACTAGACATTAAAACTTCTAGGCGGCCATGGAATAATAAAAGACATAAATAGTAATGGCTGTCTCAGTGACAAACATCAAACACGTTATTTTCTATACATTTTTGCTGCTAGATACTTTGATAAACCTTATCACAAAAATGGCTCCTGGCTTTAAAAAATAGGGATTGTGTACATTTTGCGAAGAATATTTGGATATTGAAAAGTATCACCGTTATCTTACCTACCTGCCTTAATTGATTGAAGATGTGGGTTATGAAAACACAGCGGATGGAAAGCTATCTACAAAAGTCCAAGAATATCTACAGACCTATTCAAGTAAATTTAAGAAAATATCAAAATTAAAACTAAATAAAATTGTATCCAAATATTTTATATATTTTATCAAACATTCACATTTTCAAATTGCTATTTCTAGTCCTGTTTATTCTTCATTAAAATGGGAAGATTTTTTGTTAGACTACCAGTGCCACTTAAATTTGGTTTCCTAATGTTTCATCTTGTTTATTATAACATACCCGTAATTTAATCCTTAAGAAATAAAGACATATTATTACCAAACATACAAATTTGTTTACTTATCCTTTTTGTATTGCCAAACAAATTTGACTCCATTCTAATTCCTGCGTTAAGATTTTGACATTCTTGAAATGTCTTTGAAATGACGTTTCAGAAAAATTTTCATTTATTAATTTTACCACAAACGTAAAAAAAATCCAGTTATTCTTTAGGTTTCTATGCTAACCGAAGAAAAATCAAGCTTCTGATGGTTGAAATTAATAGTGTATAATTTTCCGCGCAATTCTTTTATTTGCCGCTCTTGATGACAATTATATCGCTATCTTTGTTTCGATAACTTAAAAAGACAAGAACCAGTTCAAATCCTTGTGACTGGTCAATGTGTTATGACGTAGATTGCTGGTTTTGCGAGTTTTTTTTAAAGAGCATTATTTTGTTTAATTATTTTCTCAGTAAATAATTCAAAATTTTAAAACTGAAACCGTGTAAAGTTTTACTTTGTCTTCTTCTATGCGGTAGGGCAAAAATCAGAACTTAGTTATGTTTAAAGGTAAAGCAATGAGACACTCTAATGACCGTATGCACCAAGGCCAGTTAATCATGATTAGCTTATAATCATGATTAAATATCTCAATTAAGAAAATTTCCAATGCGCCAGCACTGCTCAGGAACTTAATCAAGATTAAAGTTAACCAGCCAATCTTGATGGGTTATACATTTAATCATGATTAAAAGGTTATTTTCCTGTTTTGTTTTGAAATTTGTCTCGAATTTTCAATAATAAAATTTAAATGGGAGACGAAATCATCTTCGATGATGATTTTAATGTAATGGATATTTTTAATGATAGCTTTCCGAGAGCTAGAAAGACCTCGGAGACAAAATTATTTTGATAGATAAATAGGGTTTGTTTAGCTAACAGTTCTTTTCTTTTTCGCATCTAATATATTATTTTCTTCCTCACCAGTCAAACTCTTTTTTTTCTGTGAGTCAAACTCCATGACTCTAGATGCCGAAGTGTGAAATTGGGGGTTTAATGCGCAAAACAGCCAAACTGGAAAAAGTTCTCGGAAAAGTTGAAAAAACAACAAAAAGAAAACATAACCACAACTGTCAATGTGTCAATCTGCTTGGTGTTTCTGGTCACAGAAAAATAAAGGGTTTATTTTTCTGGTTGATGGCACGAATTTTTGCATCTGAGCTATGTTGCCAAGTCGAGGTTTTAACTTTACCCTGATTACAAAACCCACATATCCTTTTAGTTGGTGCATAGGCTGTTTTATTTAATCACGGTTACCTGGTTAATCACGATCACCTAATCATGCCTAATGGGTAAAATGGTGCATACGGTCATTAGTCTTCCTCCACTGGTTTATTAAAATAAATTTTAAATAAGGGTAAATTCTCTACATGATTCGACTGTATAGACAGTCATCATCAGGAGAAGAGAATAAGGAAAAAGAGAAATATCAGGTGCAAACAGTACGTACTGAGCTAAAAGATGATGGAGAGGACAAATAAAGTAATCGGAACAACGTCCACCGTAGTGGTATACCTAGCAAAAGGTCATTTGTGGGGACTTGGCAGAAACAAGATATAAGGTAATGTAGCAGTAAGCTACTTGTCGAATTAGTGACAACGCACCATCAAATTAGTGACAACGCACCATCAAATTAGTGACATCGCACCAACAAATTAGTGACATCGCACCAACAAATTAGTGACAATGCACCCTAAGTGTGAGGAGAGAAGAAAAACATTAAGGTGGAGTGGTAGATGTTGACTTTTTTAAAGTAATGAGGAGTGACTAAAAAGTCACAAATGAATCAAATGTTTAAAACTGTAGATATTGGAGTACAGATATAATGAGCACAATATACCGTGCGAGCAAAAATTATTTGCATCAAAGAGTGCCTTGCATCTAAGGACGTAATGCTTAGCCGTAGAGCTTAATACCTGTTGGGTGTCAGCAACTACCTGAATTAACAATCAATCAGTTATTCCGTCATCTTTGACAGTCGTTACAAGTAATTAGTATCATTCATCGCTAATTTTTCCAATTTCTTGAACAATTCACACAATGGGCTTTACAAAACAGCACAAAACATTCATGGTTGAAGCGTATTTTCGAAACGGGGTTAGAGTAAATGGTGAGTGGCAATACAATCCGGGTTTGTGCATGGACGATTTTCACGAACATTTTCCTAACGTTGCTTTTATTGCTGGGAATTTTTAACATTACCTGAACAGAACCGTGGCTGTGTTTAGGGAAACAGGTTCTATATAACACAAAAAAGGAGCAGGAATATCAGCTGTAAGAACAGAAGAACTTGTTGCAAACGTTCGTGAAATATTGCAAAATAGGCCAACAAATTGTATAAGACGCCTGTCCCAAGAAGTGGGAAGATCTTATGGAACATGCAGGACTATTCTAAAGAGCAGCTAAATTTATTTCCTTATAAAGTGCAAGTATTCCAAGAAATAGAAGCAGCAGATTTTGAAAGACGCAGGAATTACACTCAATGGTTTACCCAAAATTTATTGGAAAGAAATTATTTATTATACCTGACATTTTTTTCGGATGAAGCCTGGTTCCATCTATGTAAATTCTAAGAATACACGCATGTGGAGTAGTGAAAATTCCAATTTTTTTGTACATTGCACCCTCAAAAAATTGGTGTCTGGTTAGCTGTTTTCCGAAGAAGAATTGTATGGTCATATGTTTTTCCATGACACATGCAGTTACAGCTCAGCGGTATACAGACAATATTTTTAATCCATTTGTTGAGCAATTATTTCACAACGAACTACGTTTTGGATATTTTCAACAGGACTGTGCAACCGCTCATACAGCCTCCGAAACTATTAAATACTTACGCAATTTTTTCGACGACAGATTGATTAGTTTTCGATCAGACATTGAATTTCCACCTAGATCACCTTGTTTAACGGTTATGGATTACTTCGTTTTTCCTCATTTAAAGAACACTATTTTTAAAACACCAGTTGCAAATTTAGAACAATTACAAGAAAGGATTATCCAAGAATGTTGTAACATTTCTCCAGAGATGCTGGTTAACACTTTCGAAAATATGAAGAGACGTGTAAATTTATGCTTGGAGCATGGTTGTGTGGTGGCCAATTATTTTTCTTTTTCTTCTGTATATTCTTATTTTGTTAGTTTTCTAAACAACAAAAATAAATTTGTATTTGTCTACTTATTTTATTACTCTTTAGTTTGGCATATCATGTCATAATATGAATTTGACAAAATTTTAACCTAGATTTGGTTAGATATATCGTCCCCATATCATTGTGATCTAAACCAAGCCCCACGTTTTTTAATCCAAGTTCTCTTTGATGCAAATAATTTTTGCTCGCACGGTATTTGTACTAACAAGGACCTAATGCCCTTTAAAGGGTAAATATTTGGGCGGACGTACGGAAAAGAAAATTTTTCTGAACTTTTATGAAATTAAATTGGACGTGCATTAGAAAAGGTTGTTTCTAAAAATGAAGATATTTGGTTTCAAATGAATGGTTGTATTACGCACAGTGCACGAGAAGTAAGAGAACGTGTCCAAAACGTTTTTGATGAACGAACAATAGAATTAAATTACACCATAGATTGAACAGCTTCTTATCTTTCCCAAACGACTTTTTCCTGTGTTCAGTGGCGGATTTACAAATTTGCCGCTAGTAGGCTATTCAATTTTTGCCGCCCCTATACCAGTGACGGCTCGTGAGTTGTGAAACAGGTGGTGTTAGGGAAAGAAAAAGCCCTCTGTAGGCAAAATGCGCCGCAGGCGAAAACTTTTTAAGACCACGCCCAAATTTGGTCAATAATTTTTAGTAAATATTTTAAAAATTTATGATTACCTACTTATTTTATTGAAAATGAAATTTCTTTCTGCAAAGCCAGTAAAGTTCCAACTACCTTTTTTTATCCCCATTAACAGACGGCCAACAATAAAGATAATTTAAAAAAATACTACCCGTCGACCATGAATAAAGATTGTACCATTTATTTCTGTAAGATAAAAAAAAAATTTGGGCCAAATTTGCCGCCCCCTAAAATCTGCCGCTCTAGGCTTCAGCCTACTCATCCTAATGGTAAATCCAGCACTGCCTGTGTTATTTATAAAAATGTGTCAGTTCAGAACTTTAGCTTAACAGAAAATCAAATGAAAAACGCAGCATCTTTATAAATGAGAATTTGCCATACTTACCAACAACGAAAAAATGTAAATCGTGCGAAAAGCGAGTTACCAGACTTACTATTCTAGTAAATCCCCTTATGGAAAATACGATATTATTTAAATCTAAAATAAAGTCTTCACAACTAATGTCCAATTTCTTTTTAAAATAATATATTAAAAAAACTGTTACTATTATGTTTTTGTTTCTTAGTCCAGGAAATAGCCAGTGGCGTGCAGTCAATGTAGGCAAAAAGGCATTGCCTACCCTACTAAAATCATAAATTTACAAAAAAAAAAATATAACATTTCCCAATTTAATTTTTACAGAAAATCATATTATTATGCGTTTCCTTATTTACGTTTTTATGAAACTATTAATCGTCTATACTATATTTCTATAATAGTATCAAGGATTATCCTAACATAAACATAAATCATCAAATAAACGTAATAATCGCATTTATAACCGACTGAAATCAGCATAATATTTCCTTTGTAGGTGGCCCATATAAGCAGGACGAAGGTGTTTTAAAAAATTTTATGCAGGCTATAGCTTCGTTTGAAGGCACCACCTATATTTTCAGGTTTCAAGTACGGATTTAAAGGCAGGAATGTAGCGCCTTATGTTAAACAGAGACAGAGCGATTGGCAAATGTCGTAGCGCAATTAATTTTGTCACGTGTGAAACGACAGGTCGCATTGTTTTCGGTTCTGTAGAACTTATCTTATTATTTTCAAAGACATTATTGATATTTATAAGTAAAGTTTGGCGCCTTCAGGCCCATATAAAGTATTATGTTACGCTTAGAATTAGTTTTGTGTATATAACCATACCCGTTTTTATGAGGTTTAGAAGTATCAAGGGTACGGACAGAAGTAAGTAGTTTGTAGTTTTAGTTTTTGTAAAGCCGTCGTGCAGTAATACAGTTTTTATATTTTTACGGAATTTTATTAAAAGATAGTCACAGTTCCGTTCGGGATTTTGCGGAAATTAACTGTTTACTATCGCCAGCGCGGCCCAGCGACGCAGTCCGGACACGTGCGCGACGTGCAATTATTGCGTTATAAAGATATTTCTTTTTTAATAATAATTTTGCGTTTTTAGTGTCCCGTATACTTTTTATTTTACAGATAAGTAATTAGTGTTTGTTACCCTGTTACCCAACAATGCACTGTCAGTGCAGTGATAATGAAAATTGCGTACAAGGGCTAAAAACAATTCCGTTTCGGTCCAGAAGTTTTAAAAATAAAGAAGCCATAATTTTAACGAGGCGTCCTGTTCCCTCCCTTAAAATTGTGCAGCAAAAGAAAAATTGGAACAGGTATTTTAGAGATAAGTCTTATGATAATCATAAGTGGCTTACAGGTTGCAGTCATCTTAAAAAAATGTTCTGTTGGCCGTGTTTACTATTTTCAAAAAATATTCAAACAAACAAATTTAATCTAATTTAATTTCAGAAATTTAATAATAGTTGACCGAATTTTTAACGAAGTTTGGGCGTGGCATCAAAAAATAGCATTGTATTGCTTCCGGCGGTTTTCCTTTTTCCCCGCCAAATCTTTATGCCTACCCTGTTTCCAATGTCACTGCACGCCACTGGAAATAGCAAACCTAGTTTTGTTTATTGGGAGAACTAAAGATATATTAGGTACCTCTGTTCAGTTAGAATTTTAGGTATTCTCGTTGATATGAAATGTTTTTTTTTTTGTTTCAGAGTAGGGAAGGGAGCCATGTGAAAAACAACAACATAAGAAATATAAATATATTTATTATATACGTTCCTGGTCTTAGTAAATTATCTACATTACATGGACACTTCAGCTAAGAGAGAAGGGAAGTTCGCCTGTTGAAAAAAATCTACTACTGGTACAGATATATCTAAACCAAGCGTATTATTGATGAGGAATAAAGTTGCAAAACGGTGGAGTTCCGAGATTGTTAACACCAGGACAAAAACTGCTTCTGCATAAAATGTCTTGATTATTAGAAATTTTTGGATTTAGACTCCTAGTTTTTCCTTATGTATAATAGTTACATAATGAGATTTATTAAAAAAAATATATATTACGAAATACGGAACTCGCAATTAACCATTTTTTAAATTATGTTTATTTATTATTCTAAAAATATAAAAACGGAGACTTGCCAAGCATTTAAAAATAAATTAATTTTTTTCAAAATTGAAACGACATATTTAACTGACAGCTGATGACAGTCGTTTAATAATCACTTAGCTTTTCCAGAGCGCTGTGAAAATGATAAACTCGTTATTTTGTCGACAGGTCTTTATAGTATTCTGGTATGGTTTTAATAAATTAGATAATTCTATAATTTAAAGTGAGTGTCATAAATTGTAAAATTTAAATATATAGGTAATTTTGTTTATTATTTTACCATGCTAAGTATATACATATAATAGGTATAAATAAAAGAAGGTAGTATATTAATACTAAGTAGGTAATCACAATCTTTAAAACTTTTATAAAAAACCCAAAAAAAGTATCAAAACTTGATAATATCAAACAAAAATTGGTGGTTTATATAATAAATATTATAAAAAAAATCTCAGGTATGGTTTCTTCAGCCGATCATAACTGCTTTAAATTCTGAAATAAAATAAAAATTATGTATGAACTATGCAAGAGAAGAGCATATTTGTATCCCACAAACCTCCTTTAAATTAAAGGAAAACAGGATAAAACCACAATAGCGCAGGAGTATAATGCTATTATTATTTTTTCTAATGCAATCAACCCAGCCAGAATCTAGAATTCTTTAAAGGTTATCACGATAAAAACCATTTACCAACTATATTAACCCTTTGCGCCCTAGTGGTTTCTCTGTGAAACCACTTACTAAAACATTTATTTCTACTTTCCTGGTGGCATTCTCGCGAAACCATACGTAGGAAAGCTCCGCCTAGTTGTCCCTTTCTTCAAATACGGCATCGCTATTGAGCACATTTGGATATTTTTGACAGGTTATAATATATTATTAATTGATCTGTCAGTAAGTGCACGTGCTTACATATTTGTTCAGTTTTTTGGCGTTTTTAAAGTCATGACAGGTAAGTTTTTGTATTTTTTAGTGTAGTATAATGTTACTTGAAGTTGTTAATATGGTTTCATTAATTTTTTTTACATTTTAATAGTTATTATTGGCGTAACCAAACGTCGGTTTCATGCCAAAACCTGTAGTATATAAATTTATCAATCTGTTATTTTGAGGATATTGACATATTTTGTCAAAACGCATGTACTAACATGCGTTTTTTGTGTTGTACCAGCAGGCACGTAGCCAGGATTTCTTCTCGTGTGCCACGCCCTTTTTTTAATCATGGTGCTTGATTTTTGTGGAAAAAATGTTGTATTGATATTTCGCATAAAATTAATTTTATTTCTATAAGTTTTATAAGTATGCTCTCGAGTCTCGGGGGGGGGGGGGGACTGGCCCCCCCCCTAGCTACGTGCCTGGGTCCCCACTAGCCTTTTAAATATTAATTGTATGCGGTGTTAATATTTGTGGATATAAAAATTTGATTTTTATAAAAAAATATTCTTTTTGTTTTCAGAAAAAAAGATGTATCTTTTCAAAGATATTGAAAAAATGGCATCTGAGGATGTTTTCACCTTGCAATTGTTTCTCAACGTACCACCAAATTTAGTACTAGACATAAAAATAAGATTTGTTTAAGTTTTATAAATTAAATTTTTTTTATTTTCCACCCATTTTATTCCCTAGTGGTTATGTTCCGAAACCATATCTTGGAATCAAAAGCATATTCCAGATGGAAAAAATTATCTTAAATATATTATATCTTTAACTCTCTGCTACCATAATATTTAGAAAAAAAAAAGTATTAAAAGAAAAAAATAATTTCGGGAGCAAAGGGTTAAAATAAAAATTTTAATTTAAGCAAGAATCTAGAACTGACGAGTTTCTCTTTAAATAAAAAAAACAGTAAAATAAGGGACCCTGCAAGGTATTTTTTTAAATTCCTGAATAAAAAACTCAGACGTAGACATATCAGAACTGTTCGGTGGCTGGTTCTGGATAGCTTGGAGTTTGGTTACTATAGCATATTGTCATTAAGAAGAAGAACGTTTTTGTGGTGGAAACCAGAATCGGAGTACTCCTAGGAATTAGGTGACCAGAATGCTTGTGGAAAATTAATAGCCTTACACCATTTTGTTAATGGTTGACGGAAATCCCCTTCTATGGATGTCTTTTGCCGACGATAATCAATCGAAAATGAATAATTATATAATATTTTAAAGGTTTTCGATGGAGTAATTTCGTTGCACTTAGTGCAGGTGCAATGCAGTTAGGGTAGATTATATTATGCAGAAATATAAAATTGTCAGAAAAAAATTTTGTCAAAAGGTTCTTGTTTAATTTTTCAGAAACTATTTAGTGTCCTTCATACCTTCCCAATCAACCGTCCCTGAACCGTCAGTATCTATCTCATCCACCATATTATCCAAATCAACATCTGTTAGTTTTTCATCCAATTCTTGAAGAATTTCTCTTAAAACTTCAATTGTAATAAATCCATTTCCTGAAAATTAATTTTCAATGCATAATTTAATACAGAAAGAAACATAAATGGAAGTAACATGATTTTAAAAACCTATTTTTAATGTTCTTCGTTTCCAATAATGGCGGTAAATAGCTCTGGGCATTGGTACAAAACTTCTTTCAGTTCCGCACTGTTATAAAACAGTTCTATATAAACTGAATTATTCTAAATATTTCGAAGGCTTGTTAGTCATGTCCAAATTGTGCAATGAATTTATAATACCCTGTACCTATATTCTAAAACGCTGCTCCAAAGTTTGCCTTTTTTTGTTTAAATTTTATATTCAAAATTATATTAGATTTAAAAATTAATTATTTAATTTAGCTCACAGAATATGTACCTTCTCTGTCATACATTCTAAATGCTCCCTTCAGTTCAGCCTGAATGGCGTCTGTATCCTCTTCTTCCTCGATTAAAAATCTTGCGGCTAAATTAGCAAATTCTTCAAAATTCACTTCGCCATTTCCGTCTTCATCAATTTCTTCTATAATACTCTGAAATAAATAATTATTAGTTTAAAACTTTAGCAACAAAGAATACAAAAAATTATTATTAAAATTTTTTTTATGATTATAACTTACATTTTAGTATAAGTTAACAAGTTTTAAAAAAAATTTACTCCAAAAAAACACCTAATAGAAATAATATATTAATAACAATATTCAAGTTTCCAAAAGCAGGGTGTCCGGAAAAAAAGGTCAAGTCATTAACCATTTATATTCCAAAAATAATATGACTTTTATAATGCCATTTTTAATTTTTGACCCTCATGTTTGTTATAGGGTGTAAAAATTAGAAATTAAAAACTGCTGTTTTTGACTAATTCCTGTATTATTTACCAAGATGTTAAATTTGGTACATTGTTTCAACATCAAGAGTTACATCTTTTGAGAAAAACAAAACAAAAAAAAACGATGTTACGTGTGTTTATGCTAAAATAAGGCTTGGAAACTAATTTATCGTGAATTTAATTTGCTGTGCTTTAGCCGAGGTCCTTTTACGTTACTTTTAAATAGCAAAGCAAACCATAACAAAGATTTTTTCCTCCCCCCTTGCCGCGGTTAAGTATGACCTTCTATATTTCACTTGCCCTCCTCCTCCTCTTCGAATTGCAGCATTTTTGAAATAATATACTTTAAATTTTCGATTTCTATTTGCTTACACGGAATTTATAAGCAATAAACACTATACATAACCACAATGCCGCAAAGGATTTGTTAACTCGCGTTTAACTCGTCGTTTTTGGCGAGTTAAATAAAATCCCATGTTAGGGTTTTAACCTAAGGATTTAAACGCGGTGCACTAGAAATTTACCGTTAATCCGTGAGTTAGCGTTAACCCTGGGTTAAAAACGTCGGTGCACTTGGCCATAAAAGTCATATTATTTTGGCTCAAGAAATACATGGTTAATGGATTGACCTTCTTTTTTCGAACACCCTGTATATTGAATGGACTTTCTGCCACAATAACGAAAAGTTGTACTTATTTACCGGTTGTAAAATATTTTACTTCTAGACTAACTTTAACAAATGCCAAAATTAAAAATCAATGCAACTTTATATTTCTCACCTCTAGTTCATCTTCTACTAGCTGTGTTCCTAACATGTCTAAAATAGTACCAATCATGTCCGTTGAAATATAGCCTTTTTTGTCGACGTCAAATGCATCGAAGGTGGATTTTAACACTATAAAAGATGAAACGTACAGTTTTAAAAACTTTCGTTACCTTTTTCTCAAAACGGACACTTTATGCATGCATTTAAATTAATAAGCTTATGTAGTAGTAGTAGTACCATGTTTTATTTAGCAAAAAGCTACAATTAAATATTTTTTAATACATTTTTTTAACACGTTTTTATAGATTTATTTTTAAATTTTAAAACGCAACCTTCTTTTAACAAAAACAGACAGAAAAGTTAAACATTTTGCAAATTGTATCAAATATTACGTGTCATTTTGTTTTTTATTTAAATGTAGTTTTTTTTTAAACAGTTTAAATGATTTTTGAGATTTAATAGAATTTTCGAAATTATTATGTTCTATCAAACCTTTAGAAAAAAATAGATTTATAAGCTAATGTTTTAGACACTCTATCCACATAAAAATTTTAATTAGTTCTTGTTTTATAATTATGATGGTCATAATTAAAAGAACAAAAAAATCAGGCAATAAATTATTTTTAATTTTATGTATAAAGATACATACTAAATAAAAAATTTAATTTCTGACATTCAACCAATCTAAATTTTTCAACATAAAATTAATTTTTGTATATTTGTCACAATTTAAAATAATCCGCATTGCCTTATTTTGTAAAGTTTGTAATTTATCAAATATTTTGTCACTAGCACAATATAAAATGGAAGAACAATAAAGAAAATTTGGTAATATAATAGTTTTAAATACAGTTTTTTTAAAAAACAAACTTAAATTAGAACTAATTCTTTTAAAATAACCTACTTTTAAGGCAATCTTCGATATTATGATACTTTCAAAATAATTTAAAAAATTTAATTTTGAATCAATGATTATCCCTAAATAGTTAAAACTTTTTACTAATTCTAATTTTTCATCATCAATTACAACATTTATATATTGACAATTTAAATTATAACCCATAACCATACATTTAGTTTTTGAAATATTTAATTTTAATTTATTTACTTTTAGCCAACTTAATAATATATTTATCTCAGAATTTAGAGTATTTAGACCATCAAAAATATTTAAAACATTAATGTAAATTAATGTGTCATCAACAAACATTTGTAACTTACACATTTTTAAAACTAAAGGCATATCGTTGATGTATAAAATAAATAATATTGGACCTAGTATACTTCCTTGAGGAACTCCTATATTATTTATTTTTTTATTTGAATATGTTTTTGATATTTTTGTTTTCTGTGACCTGTTACTTAAATAATTTATGAACCATTTATAAACGTTTCCGCGAATACTGATACAATTTACTCAATAATCTAGCCCTGTCAATTGTTTCGAATGCCCGCTTAAAATTCAAAATACAGCTATAACATTTTCCCCTTGATCAATGGTTCCCTTCCACGTCTCAATAACACATTGAATGGCTGTATCTGTCGAGTAACCTTTTCGAAACCCAGCTTGAACGGAAACTAAAATTTTGTTGGCATCAATGAATTCTAATAACTGTTTATATACGACTTCTTCTAATAATTTCTTATCATCCCGTAAAACATTTACGGGTCTCATCTCAACCCATCTTTTAGTGTTTTTTACTTTTGGCACTGGTGTAATGTAAGAACATTTTAATTCATCAGGCATATTTTCATATTTTAAACAAGAATTTATTAAATTTAATAATGGGTAACCAATGCTGTTTCTTTCTTTTCTTTGATTCTTTGTTTATGAAAATAAATTACATTATATTTCTGGATGAACAAGGATTACTTTGTCTGGTTAATATTAATAAATACAGGACACACCACTAAACTATACTAATACTTACTCGATAGCTGTTCTTTATCTAAATCATCCTGCAAATATAATAAATTATTAATATTAATACCTACTTCTGTAGTTCAAAAATATCTGAGCAAAAAACAGAAAACCAATTTTTTTCAGAGCAATTTTTCCTAAAGATTGATTTGTTTTCATTCGGATCCTCAAAGGCAGGATTACTACATCACTACACTAGTAGCCATAAAGATTAATGGTAGCCAAAATTTGAATAGCTCGGAAGGATGGTAGTTAACATTTTAAAAAAAATAAAACTAAGAAATACTCAAAACTAAATATTAAAAACTAAGATGCAGGAACGAAAATTAAAAAAAAAAGTTAACTAATAATATTTTATTTCTTGCATGGTACATAATATAATAAGCAGGTACCTATCAAGACAAAAATTTCTTTTCACAATAAAACACAGCCCAAGGATTAAGAAATTGCTGGTTTCTTAATAAACTTTGACTTAATAATTAAAACGATAATAATAAAAAAAACTTACCATATTCACCAAACCACATTCATCGACACTTTCAACAAAAGACATCACTTTCTGAAGAGATAATTTCCTGGCACCCATGTCTATTTCGATGTACTCCAGGAGGGGATTCGATCGGGAAGTGTAAAATAGAACGAACTTCTTGGTTTTATTTGTTTCGGTGGCATGTGAGGTATTTATTTGGAGATCTAAAGTATCTTTGACTTTGAATTTGGCTCACATCACAGGGTCGAACTTAAAAAAAGAACATTCACCACTAACCAATTTGTTTATTTCGATCACAATTTACGCAACAATGTGATTGACACCGAGGATTTCTCTAACTAAGATATAGTGACAAGCAGTGACACTTTGCTACATCATTGGGAATCATAAATAAAGTTAAAGTCCACTGAATGGACAAAACCTGATTGTTATCGTCTTTTTCGACCAGGAGGTCCATACTTCAAACCTGCTAATTGAAGAACGCCAATAACTTAATTTAGGCCAAAATTGACAAAGTCGGAGATAAAAAAAAGTTATGAAAAGGAAAGAAAAAACTAAAAGTCTTCCAAAAACACAAAATGTATTAGAACAAAAATGTTTAGAGGTCTCTACATATTTCGAACGTAGAAACGTTCATCATCAGGAGACAGAAAAAATGTATTGCTGATGGTTTTAGCAGAAGAGAAAATGATAAATGGTATAAAACCTTAATGGAGCTTTTGTAGAATCATAAATTGGTGTGTCGAAATCATAATGTGAAGAGAAATAGAAATAAGTTAAAACATACTGAGTTTCTTAAAAAGTTAGTTAAAAGGGTCTAAAACAACCAAATAAAACAGGGAAGCAGAAAACCCACTTCTAAAAAGAAGATGTCTAAAGTTTTTTTTTATATAAATATGTGTGTAAGACATGGTATAACATAAAACTTGTTATGTATAGAAATATTTTAAAATTAGGTATTAGGAAAGAATCATATAGTCAAAATGAAAATATCCTTTCAAAAAATAGGGGTTTGGGGCACTGACCGATAAAACTCAGTAACCCCACAAGAAGTTAAATTTAATTTAATAAAATGAACCAAAAATTTAAACATTTTTAGATAATATAAAAGGCCTGACCTTTGTTCACATGTTGAAACGAAGTTCTTCTTTTTCTTCTTTCACTTTTGACATCTTCTCTTTAGAAGTAGTTTTTCTGCTTCCCTATTTTATTTGGTTGTTTTAGACTCTTTTAACTAGGTTTTTCACATACTTAGTATGTTTTAACTTATTTATATTTTTCTTTACATTATGTTATTTCGACAAACCAATTTTTGATTCTATAAAAGCTGCATTAAGGTTTTATACCATTTATCATTTTCTCTTCCGTTAAAGCCATGAGCAATACATTTTTCTGTCTCCTGATGATGAACGTTTCTACGTTCGAAACATATAGAGACCTCTGAACATTTTTGTTATAATAAATTTTGTATAGGAAGACTTTTAGTTTTTTCTTTCCTTTTCATAATTCTTTTTTATCTCCGACTTTGTCAATTTTAGCTTAAATTAAGTAATTGAATAAAATTAACGGCGATTTTCACTGTCTAAAAAGTAACAGAAAAAAGACAGGCATCGTAAGTAAAAAAGTTAACAAAATACACTGTTGGGTTTTTTATACATTATAAAGTATAAAATTGTAAAAAATGAACGAAATTTCGTTTAATAATTGTTCCAAACCTTACTTTTACGTGTGCTGTAAACAATGTTTTAATTTAAATTATTATATTATCGAGTGCCAACTTTTCTATTATAAATGAGACCACCCACTAAGCATTTTTACTTCAAAGAAAAATTATTCTGACAGTTACTACAACAATAAGACTGTAATGTATTAAATTATTTCTTATTACATAATTTTGTTACATTTCTTGCTGGATGCACTGGTTATTTGGTAACGTATTTGACTGCATTAAAACGTAAAAATATGTTTTCTTAGCAATCATTTTTATATTCCTCGTAAAAATATAATTTCTTTTTTTTAATTAGAATTATAACTTTATTGAAGCCATGGAAGTTGTAGCTGATTAATTGAACCACAAAACAAGCTTCTGGCTTGTAGCATAATAAGATGTATTTGCCAGCCAAGTTTAATTTTAAATTAATCCAAACCTACCTTATTTAATTTTCGTACTGTTAAAATGAAATTGCTCTCTCGGCGCCAACACCACTTTTAAAATATTAGTAAAACTTTATGGTGCGTGCTGCATTTTTCTTTTAATCTAGCCAAAATGCTAAAATGGCACTATACAGTAAGTATTTAAAATGCGCAATGACACAATAAACCCATTTCGCTATACAGAGTGTACGGAAAAAGGAGGTCAATCAGTTAACCTGGAGTAAAAATAATATGACTTTTATAATGCCATTTTTATTTTATTTTGACCCTTATGTTCGATATGCCCTGTGTGCCAAAATTTGAAATTAAAAACTGATTTTTTTGAATAATTCGAGTATTTAATAAAATATTAATTTCACATTTGGTACATTGCTTCAGCGTAAACAGTTACATCTTTTGAGAAAAACAGAACAAAAAACAATTGTCAAATATTCAAAATAGGAAGGGTCCAGTACCCGCTGACCCCTCCTATTTTTTAGTACGTGCGCCATTGACTTTTTTTTTCTATGGTTTGTCTGTGAAGAATATTAGCCATTATATTATATAGTAAGTTTTTAGTAGGACAATCAAATAATTTAATTTTTTACTGGTTTAGTACTACAGGTTTTTATCTGTACGGCACTATCCCTGCATTATTGCACAGTTTCCCTTAATTATATTTTATATGCAGTATAATGCCACAACGACTGACTTATTGTAGCAATAATTGAAAGTTATGAGTTTTGCATAAGCCGCATTGACATTAGTTAAGGATCCATACTTTTTAAATTATCTCCAAAATGCATCATTTTATTAAAATATTATAAAAGACAAAAATAATTAAAAACAAATAATAATTACCTGAAAAAATATAGTTCGGAAGTCAATGACCCACGTACTACAAAATTGGGGGGGGGGGGGGAGGGGGGCAGCGCGCACTGGGCCCTCCCTGTTTTGAATATTTGACAATTGTTTTTCTTAAAATATGTAACTCTTTATGCTTAAAACCCAGATAGGGCCACCATTTATACCTGTAATTATTTATTACTTCTACACCTGAATTTTAGATAGCGCTATGAGTACTTGTTTGTGGCCTATTTAATACTATGTTTCCGGTGCAAGTGTTGTTTTATTTTCGTTTTTGTTCGGACGAAGTGGTTATTTACATTTTACCGTTTTATTTTATGTGGCGATGAGTTATCAAAGGTAAGATATTTCTTGCATTTAACAAAATTACTATGATTAATCACATAAAAACTAATTAGTATTATCCTACAGTCAGGATATATATATTTAAAAAAAGTTATGATTATTGTGGAACTCAAAATAACGTAACAAAATCCAGTGTCCTTTTAAAAGGCCAGTGGCCTAATGTGGTATATTTTTTTTTGCAGTTATTGAAAAAAACCTTTAACTCTTAACGAGTTATTGGAAGAAGTGGAACGCATTGACGATGAAACTAGGTTGCCAGATGCAATAGTACTTTTTCCACCCATCAACGCCAATGATGACATCACTGATGAAGATTCTGGTGATGATGAGAATGTTGTCATGGTCAATTTCCCGGGCAGTGTTTTGAATTCTCAAGCAGAAGCATCATTTAGCACCGACACATCCATGGAACTAGAAATACAACTAGTTCCATGAACACAACCAACATCAATATTTTGCCAACAGATAGTGATAGTGATGACAATATCCCGTTGACACAGCTATGTAAATACAAAAAGAAACAAAAAAGGAATAATTGGGTGCAGGAAGACATTACCCCTAAATTACCGGACTGGCAAAAGGAACTCGGAGCAAAAAATAATCGATGTCCTTTAGATGTCTTCTATCTTTTTTTTAACAAATATTTATGGCAGATGATTACAGACTATACCAACATTTATGCAATTCAACAGAAGACAACGTGACATAACTGTGGACGAAATTAAATGTTTTTTTGGTGTGCTCATTGAGAGCGGCTATACCAGTGTATCGAGACGATCTTTGTATTGGGAGAGCTCTTCCGATGCCAATCATACAATTGTAACTGAAGCCATTTAATTACTTACCAAGAGAACCAGATCAGATGTAAGCGTTGTCACAAAAAAATTCAATTCCGGTGTAACGAATGTAATGTAGGTCTACACCCAAAATACTGTTTTTTCGAATATCACACAATGTAGTTTTTTTTTCTTGTTAGCATAATATATAAACCAATCAAGTACTATTAGGTCATCTTTAGGATTTGCCCTTGTATAAGGCCACTGACCTTTATAAAGGACGCCCATTACTAAAAAACCGTTAGGAAATTAAAAAAAAACCTTATTAGACATTACTCAAAAATGTGTAAAGAATCCATTTTAAAATAAAAAATGACAGTTTTCAAAAAAAAATAGTTTCGGCCCTATCTTGGCAGTATACCAAATTTGAAATTAATATCTTATTAATTACTCGAATAATTATTCAAAAAATCAACTTTATATTTCAAACTTTGACGCCCTGTAGGTCAAATATACTAATATACGGATCAAAAATGAAAAATCCCATTAAAAAGTCATATTATTTTTATTTTAGGAATATAACTGATAGACCTCCTTTTTACGAACACCCTGTATATGTATTAGTACACAATAAAAACAAAATAAATTAATTATTTTATAATATATCTTAAAATATGTGGTATTTAGTTAGTGAGCCTACATGTTGCTATAAAAATATGGTCTACCACTATCTCTTCTTTTACTGGGATGATTCGGCGGTAGAGGCGGAGGAGGTTCATAAATGTTTTTGTCACCATTCTTATCATCAATATTACTCTCCATTCGGATCATTTTATCTCCTGATCCGTCATCAATACTCTTATCACTAATAGTATCCAATTCGTGATACCTCAAATCAGAAAGCTTGTTTTTAGCCCAACGCTTTAATTTTGGTGTTAAATACCCTTCGTAGTTAGTACAAAGGGACACCTGTCTGATCGCCTCTTTTTTACTTGATGATGGCATTACCAAAACGTTCGGGGAATAGCTGCCTTTTTTAACAATAAGAACTCTTTTGCTACCTTTTATAAGTTCGGGATTGTATTTTACCAGATAATAAACAGCTCCTGATCCTATTGCAAGTGCTACTAAGAATGTAAAAACGATAGTTAGTATAACACCTGTCTTTTGATTATTGTTTAACCAAGCCCTACGACTCCAGTCGGGAGGAGTAGAAACTGCGGTGCAGTCATCAGCTATTAAGGCATATGTGTCAACGGTATCGTTGGAAGAAAAACATAAGGTGTAGGTTTTTTGAAACTGCAAACTCATCAAAACGTAACTATTGATATTGTAGATGCACCCATAATCCGCTCTGTTTTCAACATTCGTCCAAATTAAAAAATCTGTCGATTTAATTGCTCCTACCAAGTTAACTCGGTAAGTTAATGAATTGCCTATTTCCATAATTGTAAAGTTTATATTTCTACGTTTGAAAGTCGATTCTAGAAGTAAACTGGCATCGTTATCAGTTATGTTTTCAAACGGATATGACAAAACATTTCTACAAAGTATTTTTTCAAATATATAATCGCTCGTGTACTCTGGGGTAGTCGAAGGAACCGGCACCGGAGTTACAGTAGTGCCTTTTGTTGTCGGTGTCGTCACTTTTGTAGTTGGCTTGCTGGTTGAGATATCAGACGAGCAAAATTCTATTTCTTCCATATTCACCCAGTCAGAACCCATCTTACATCTACGATAATCAACTTGTGGTAAAGATAAAATATATTCTTTAAACCACTGCATGTCGCACGTACAATCCCATGGATTGTCGTCTTGATAGAAGGATACAATGCCATCCAAGTTATTAAATAGTCCTTGCGGCACTGTTCTCAGTTTATTGCTGTTAATAAATAATTGAACTAGTTTACCTAAACCATTAAAAGCACCTACTTCAATCTCAGTCAATCCAGCAGACTTTAAATAGAGTTGCTCTAGATTAGGTGCTTTAGAGAATATGTCAGCTTCCAGTTTAGAAATCATATTATAGCTTAACTCTAAAGTTTTAAGCCCTGATAAAACTGTCCCCGTTCCAGTAAGATTCCTTATTGCTTCGCTACTACCTAAGCAATAATTAATGCTAATTATTTGTATAGGGGAAGATGTGTCACCAAGTAAGTTCTCTTCGATGGTAATGCTTTCTCGCATTGAGCTAAACCTAATTTCCAATAATACAAGTTGTCTTCCATAGAAACTTGCTTTTTTTAGATGTTTGATACTTGTATCAGTAAGGGTTAAAGACAATAATATTCCTGCTGATCCAAAAGGATCTCCGGAAAATGCTGAGTCTCCCAGTTCTTCCAGATCTGTTGATTTAATTATTTTTAAAGCGTTTATTCTTGTTAGAAGACCTTGTAGCCATCCTGAGTTTATGATATTTTCAGGAAATATTACGCTGTTAAGTTCCAAGGTTTTATATTGTGCAGTACATTTGCTATCCTAAAACAGGAGTAGAAAAAATTATAAAATAGGATTAATTTGGAAATGCGACATTTTTTTAAGCAAATATTTGTCTTGGTTATTTTAAGAATTTTTTACATATTATAGGAAAAAATTCGTTAGCAGAGTACCAAAAAACCTTTTGCAGAAATCCTTGAGTTGCATGTCCGATAACCTAACAATCAATTTTGACATATATGTAACGTGGTTGCTGTTATAGCGGCAAATTTAAAAAAAAATGTGTTTTATCAAAAAGTGATGTTAGGTGACGATACATGTAAATAGTTATTTTTGTAGCAAGTGTGCAAAATAGGTGTTTTTTTTAATGGAACACGAGATTGTCCGTTTTTACCGAGACCGTTAGGTTGAGGTTAAAAATTCAATCTAATGTGCCATAAAAACACTTTTGCGCGCGAAATACAAGCAACATTTTTTGTACAACTGTTCGCTATTAACGATTTTATTAATTATATGGATATAAGAGTATTTTTAATAACTATTTATCGTCTTTAAAACAAAAATTTAAAATTCAAATTTATAGCTTTTAATAAGGTATTTTTTTACACCTATTCTGATTACCATGAAAACCTGCAATAGTTTAAAATTTATTGATTGCCAAATCTATCGTTTCCCTATTTCCTGTCAAGAAATTTTCAATATTTTGCTATTTGTCCAGTACCATAATGTCTGATAGCTGTAGTGAAACACCTCAAAAAATAACGGATGTGGTGATGATCGTTGTATTAAACCTTTTGCACGCTAAATCAAAAATACAATAATAAGAAAGTGTACACTCAGATTCGTGAATGGTGTAACATAAAGAAGGTAAAAACCGTATTAGAAAATGCTTTGCTGTGGTATTTGGAGGAGCAATCGAAAATATTAATTTGATTTACTTTGATTTTAAAAACTGTTAATAAAAACTGTTTTGGAAATTAATTTTTGAATTTATACGAAAATATCAATACAACTTTCTAGCCTAGGTGAAAAGAAAGCCTAGTTAAAAATATTGTTATAATTAATCTCTAGGCCCGCCCACATGTAAAATGTGAAGGGTTTAGTTAAGAAAATTGAAAAGCGCAATTTTTTTATTAACTTACAAATTTTCAATTTTTTCCTTTTAGATAGGTAGTATGGTAAATGTAAAGCCATGTATTTGAATGAAAATAAACAAATGTTGTAGTTTTTTTTCTACAATTTACGGGAGAAAATTAAAAAAAAAAAAAGTTGTAATTGTTTTTACCTAATGACTATATCAAATATTCAAAGATTGGCAAGTAATTGGCAATTTTCCTAACAAACTTGATATAAATGTGTGTTACAAAACTAATAACTCTTTAAGTAAATTTATCAAAAACAATTAAACTAAAAGCGATAAAAACAAAAAATCAGACGTCTATAAATTAACATTAAAACGTACATTGGCCAAACGGGTAGACATTTTGACAAAAGAATACAGGAACATTATGACAGTTTTCTAAAAAATAAAATAGACTCAAACTATGCTAACCATTTACTTGATTATCAACATAATTTCGATCCTTCCTTTAAAATCTTACATACAGGAAACAAAGGCTTAAAACTAAATTTGTTAAAATCTATGAAGATAAATAATCTTAAAAATACGGACTTGTTACTTAATGATCAACTAGATTTAAATAATTCACCTTTGTTAAATTTATTCTCTTGACCATATACCTACTTAAGATTTTATAAATTACCCATATGGTACCTAATTTAATTTAATTTTTAAACACTCTGTTGGATTTTCCCGCTATTGTAACCCTTCCACTGTTTTATTTGCATCTTCAATAATTTAATTTTATTGCACCCCAATTTTTAATTTTCACCTTTATTAAATCATTGTCATCTGACGAAGCTACAGTGTTAGCGAAACATCTTATTTTTCTACTTAATATAGTGGAAATTTACAAGGTCAACTTTGTTTTACTGTATCCCATAATACTCAATGAAAAATATTTAGAAAATTGCGTTTTCCATTATTTTTTTTAAATAAAATCTTGAACTTGTGCGTAGGGGCTTTGATTTTTAATTCTAAACAATAATTGTTCTAAATACCTAACCTCACTTTTACACTTAATTTGCCGCTATACCCGCAGTTACGAGACCCATGTTAAAATCGGTCTAACTTACTAATTACTTATATACTTACATCATCCAAGATACTGTTTATTGCTTCTATTACTTCCTGAATGTTTCCTCCTTTACAACTTATTGTACAAGTCTTAACAACAGTACAAATTGTTCCTAAGTTTATATAGTTTGTTAAAGGAAATAGAACATCTTTTGAAACATCAGAATCGTGATTTTCCATCAACGTTTTTGGTGTTGTCACTAAATTTTTATTTAAATTGGTATTTGATTTAAAAAGAAGTCTATTGTTATGATCTTGCTTCTCGGCATCATTTATATCATTATGGTGATATTCATTTTGCAAGTGAATAGTTTCCTCTTTCAGTTTTTTAAATTCAAAAAACTCGACATTCATAAGTAGTAGGGTAGAAACCATAACTGTGATACCTAGGGCTATAATGACAGTTCTTGATTTAAATTTCACCAATTGTATTTTATCCATTTTCAATCTACAACATAATTATATGTGATCTTATCTAGTGCCACACAAATACCCACAGTTAAGAGAGTTGGCAACGTTTTTTACATACAGTGTCATCAGTAAAGTCCGCATCATATGGGATTTTTTTTATTGATAGATTTAGTCAAAACTTAACTTTGGCATCAAGTTCTGCTTCGATCGAGATGAAAATTAAGCAAAAACATAGTAGTCACGTGATTCGCATTATCTGTGAAATTTTAATTTTTTCCAAAAAATAATATTTCTGAAAATATCGAAAAAAGTTATTAGAAAAAGTTTTTTTTAAATGCAGTTTCTAGCCCACGTGCAAAATTTCAGCTGCATAAGAAGATTTTCATTTTTTTACCCATATTCCGTAAATTCTTTAACTTTTGCAAAATATGACTCAACGCAACCTGCATAAAACTTCTTAGTTTTGACAATGCTTTATTTCAGATACATTTTCTTTAAAGTAGCGCCATATTTAATGTGTGTTTTTCTACAAAATCATGGGCTATTAAAATTTGGTCGCATGTGATGCAAAGTTTATTTGTTTTTAACCCTGTATAAGGTAATTTCATAAAATAAGTATTTTTGAAAACGTTGTTTGTGTCTGAAAGTAATACACCTTAATATTAAGACAAAAAAGAACACAGTGTCATTAGTAAAGTGTTCATTAAGTGGAAAATAAATTTTAGTTTAACTTAACGTCAAGTTTATCTATTTTCAACGATTTAATTAAAAACCCCTTTACTATATTTTTTATTTTTTTTTACTTTCAGACACAAACTACGTTTTCAAAAATACTTATTTTATGAAGTTACCTTATCAAAAACAAATAAACTTTGCATCACATGCGACCAAATTTTAAATCCCAATTTTGATTTTGTGGAAAAACACACATTTAATATCTACTTTAAAGAAAATGTATCTGAAATAAACCATTGTCAAAACTAAGAAGTTTTATGTAGGTTGCGTTGAGTCATACTTTGCAAAAGTGGTGCAATTTACAAAATATAGGTAAAAAATCAAAAATTATCTTATGCAGCTGAAATTTTGCACGTGGGTTAGAAACTGCATTAAAAAAAACTTTTTCCAATCATTTTTTTCGATATTTTCGGAAATAACCCCACTTTTAAATTATTTTTTGGAAAAAATTAAAATTTGACAGATAATGCGAATGACGTACGTGACTACTATTTTTTGCCTAATTTTCATCTCGATCGAAGCAGATGCCAAAGTCAAATTTTAAATAAGGCTATTAATAAAAAAAAAATCCATATGATGCGGACTTTACTGGTGACACTGTAGGTACAGGGTGATCGCGTATAATGTTACCCCCCCCTTTAACTTCTTTGTTTCGAAATTAAGAAAAAGCTGTTAAATACAAAAGTTGTAGGATTTAATGTAAATTTCTTGCAAAATATATCTTCGTAGATGCATAAAAGCGTGACAGATCAAAGTTATATTTTTTTAAATGGAATACCCTATATATTCTTGCATTATTTGATTCTACGGACAATTCTAAACATAATTTATATATACCACTATATATCTAAATTGAACCGTTTTCGACTTATTGATGTTTGAAAATTACTATATATTATTTAAGAAAATAAGGTCATTCAAGTCAAGATGTATCGTTTCCATGGATAAAACAGGATGACGATACTGAACTGAATATTTTGCCCACTATTAAAAAAAAATCAAGCACAAAATGATGAACACGTAAACTGACTTGAAAAATGCTGTGCCATTTTCACATTATTATTATTTTTAATATAAGCCATTAAAATCGTCTGCTTTTCTTGAATAGAATAAGGCATTTTTGAATAGAAATTCTTACTCTTTATCAAAACTGACAATTCGTGTTTTTCGAGTTTTTTCGAAATTTACCAAGGTTACCATTGTTAATATGGAAACGATGGAAACGATACATCTCGACTTGAATGACCTTATTTTCTTAAATAATATAATATAGTAATTTTCAAACATCAATAAGTCGAAAACGGTTCAATTTAGATATACTCGTATACAGCGGCGCACCCAGGATTTTATGTTAGGGGGGCCCGCCAACCAATGCTGGAAGTAAATTTTTTAATAAACTTTTAAGTTACGCATTTTTCTATAACTTTGGAGCTTTTTTAACAGGTACTCTTGCAGGGAAGATCACAATAGCCTAGTCATGGGAGTCGTTAAACGGTTTCTTAGGGGGGGGGGGGGGGGGGCATTGGCGGCTTGTGACTTGGGGGTGTACTAAAAGCTTGCTGTAGGCGAAATGCGCCGCAGGCGAAATTTTTTTAAGACCACGCCCAAATTTGGCAATAATTATTATAGTAAATATTTTAAAAATTTATGATTACCTTCTTATTCTATTGAAAATGAAATAAGATAAAAAATAAAAAGGCTAATTTATTTTTCATTAGTGGGTACATTGTTTAAAAGTAAAGTTCATTCATCTGTTTTTATTTGCAGCAAACTTATCAATAACAATAAAGTCCCTAGATTTACACTTTGTGGTATGTATCAAGTTAATTTCGAGAGTTTAGGTCTTCCCTTAATTTTAATTTCAATTTTTTGCTTAATACTTAATGAGCTAAAATTGTTTCTCAAACATTCATAGTCGTTTTGGCATTAAAACTGTTTATTTTTATTAAAATAAGTCTTTACTACCCCAAAATAATAACAAAAATATAAAGGAAAACTCAAAATAATAAATTCAAACCATCATAAAACCTCAATAAGTCAACTTTTGTCAATAAGTCAACTTCCAGGGGGAGGGGTGGGGCAAATGCCCCACCTGGCCCCCCTCAAACGAGGCCCGTGAGGTAAATCTAAGAAAATTGACTTTTTAAAATACTTATCCACTTTCATAATTTTTTATTTCATTGGGGGTTTTGGGGGGGGCCAAGGCCCCCTTGCCCCCCCCCTGGGTGCGCCACTGCTCGTATAGTGGTATATATAAATTATGTTTAGAATTGTCCGTAGAATCCAATAATGCAACAATATACAGGGTATTCTATTTAAAAAAATATAACTTTGATCTGTCACGCTTTTATGCAACACCCTGTATCTACAAAGATATATTTTGCAAGAAGTTTACATTAAATCCTACAACTTTTGTATTTAACAGTTTTTTCTTAATTTCGAAACAAAGAAGTTAAAGGGGGGTAACATTATAGGCGATCACCCTGTACAAATAACCCATTTCTTACAACATTCTCATTCGAAACGTTTATATAGCTTTACTTTACTTAAGTCTTAAGGGATACTTCATTCTGACCTTGTTTTGATAGCGCAAATGTTTTCGAACGTAGAAACGTTTATCATCATGATGTAAAATCACTGCTGTAATTTTTTTTTTAACATAAATTAATGAACTTACTTAATTTAAATATTATTAATTGCCACTAGCTAATACCACAACGTGTATGCTATATTGGGCTCAGTGTCTGTTGTATCCCTATTTGTAATAAATTTAAAAAAATCAGAAGACAGGAATAGTAATTTACGTTACAAGACCGGAAAGTAGTGTTTTTCAGGTCGAGACAAGCATTTCCAGGGCGAGCCAAAGGCGAGTCCTGGAAGCTTGGAGAGACCTGGAAAACATTTATTTTCGGTTGCGTGACGTACAATATTTTTTTTAAGACCGACACTTCGATATATTTTATAATCTACGCAAAACAAGTTTGACATAAAGAACAAAATTAAAAATCAACGAACTGTCACTCGACAATACATCGAAATGTTGTTGTCATAATAACGAAATCAAGGTATCTTGTATTATCAAAGAGCGATTGGAAAAACAAAAACATAGTGACAGTGACATTAGAGACCGGAAAAGTGACATTAGAGCCCGGAAAATGATTTTCCGGTCTCTAATGTCACTTTTCCGGTCTTGCGATCGGAAAAACGTTATTTTCTAGATGAAAAATTGTCCAGAAAGTGTAAATTTTCTGGTCGGTTTTAAAAAAAAATATATTGCTGATGGTTTTAGCAGAAGAGAAAATGATAAGATGAACGTTTTTACGTTCGAAACATGTAGAGACCTTTGAAAAAACATTTTTATTCTACTAAATTTTGTGGAGGATGACTTTTAGTTTTTTCTTTCCTATTCATATTAAAATATAGTTGTATAGCTCGTGGATCATTACGAACTCATAATAGTCCTAGGTGTTTTATGAGAAGTTATAATGGGCCTTTTTACTATAACCGAATTCGTCATTTTTAGCAGTTAACATTCTAAATTTTAACTTATTTAATACATCCCGATAATGAAAATCTTTCTATTGGGTCACAAACCTTACCTATAAACAATAAAAAGACGCGAAAGTCAGAAAGTTTAAAAACATGAGATTATATATCGCAATATCTGTGCAATTCTTTTCTTTGCCAGTAGTGCCACCGATTATAATGTTTTCTGGTTCGTTTAAATGGTAAGAATAGAAGACCCAACTAGACAGATCATTCAGGTAAATGCCGGCTGGTCGACTTTCAGCGAATTCCTTCGACTGGTCAATTTAATGTGACGTAGATCGCTGGTTTCGCGAGTATTTATTATAGCACGTAATTTGTTTAATTATTTTTTTAGTAAATAATTCAAAATTTTAAAAACTAAAACTATAAAAAAATTTACTTTTTCTTCCCTTTATGCTATAGGATAAAAATATAAATTTAGTGAAATAGTCCATTTCTCTCCTTGTGCCTAGCACAATGCTCTTACTTTCACACCTTTTATTAACTGGTTTTAGATAAAACTATATTATTAAATATTATAATTTAAATAGAACATAATTCATTAAATTATAATTTATTTTTTATGAGTCATAAGGAGCAACTACAATAAAATTTCTGCCAAAATATATAACAATAAACACCATTTAACATATAATTTTTAAAATATTTTTTGGCAATTTTCCTAGAATTGTATAGATATATAGATACTAATTGTATAGGAGTGCCAACATTTTACAACAATAGTTTAGTACCTATACAGGGTGGCGCGCTCTATTCGCCTCAGTCTATTTACGAAAAGCCAGATAATTATTTTAAATTTTTTTTATTGTAGGCTATATATATATATTATATAGGTCCGTTGATTTAATGGTTTAAAAGGTTCTTAGTATTAGCATTAGAATCAAATTTCGATGATAAACACCGGTTGTTTCATTTAAAATAAGAACATTAAAAAATTCAAAAGTACATTTCACACATCCTGTACAGGGTGTACTGCTCACCATAGGGATCTCGGAAACCATAAAAGATACAGGAAATGTTAAATAAGGGCAATGTTGAATAATTTAGAGCTTAATCTAATACCGGTGAAATCCAAAAAAATTGCGAGTACTTCCAGCGACAAAAACAAAAAACTTTATTTTTCGTTTTTGTTTTTTTGTGACGATATTATAAACATATTGAAAAATGGAAATAGTTTTTTACAAGCACTTTTTTACGACGCATTTAAAAATAGAGCTGGGCGATATTGAAATTCCAATATCGAATATCGATATTGTCGATACTTATATCGATAATTATCTAAGTATATTTTATTTTTTAAATATCGTTATTCGATAAATCGATAATATATATTATCGATAAAACAAAAATATTATATATTATATACATAAATATCGATATTTTATTTTTTAAATATCATTATTTGATATATCGATATATCGAATTTTTGCCCCGCCCTTTAAAACAACGTTTAGTACTGTTTAGTTAACATAATAAAAACGTGCCAATCTTCACTGAAACTAACTACATAATTATTTCGAAATACTAGGTAAAAATATTAATTCCTAATTATTAGAATGAGTTTTTTTAGCCAGCACACAATTATATCAGGACCGTATTGCAAAAAAAACTTTAAGTACGTATGATGGATTTTCGGTTCAAAACAATAAAATTTGGGCAAAATGTTATTGGTTTATGTTTTGTAGGCACAAAATAAAGTAATATTTAAATCTCAGGTCCGTATTTAAAACTTTTGTTGATATCTAAAAACCAAAACGTCGTTTCTTAAATTAGAATTTAAATGCGTAGTAATAAAGTGCATCTAGAAAGAGCTGTCTGTTTTTCAATATATTTATAAATAACGTCACAAAAAAAAACGGAAAATGAAGTTTCCGTCTTTTTTCTGATATCCCCGGAAGTAGTCGGAATGTGCTTAATTTCTTACTGGCGTTTACTTAAGCTACAAATTATCCAAATTTGTCCCCATTTAACCTATGTATCTTGTATAGTTTCTGAGATCCATGGTGAGCATCGAATTTGGAACACCCTGTACAACTCTTGAGGAGGTCTCTATTTTAGAATTGAATCTGATATTTTTGCTAAAGTATCAACACAATCTTCGCGCTATCGAAATATGTAATAATATCCAGGGTAATCCTTTTAAATTTTTACAACTTTGGTCTGTAACTTTTTTTGAATCGCCCTATATAATTCAAAATAATTTTAAAACGTGCTCCTTACAGACCTATATAAGAATTTTTTATGTCTGCATATAAGGAAGCAAGAAGAAACGTTGTCGTACCGTGCGAGCAAACATTATTTGCATCAAAGAGGGCTTGGATTAAAAAACGTAGGGCTTGGTTTAGATCACAATGATATGGGGACGATATATCTAACCAAATCTAGGGTAAAATTTTGTCAAAGTCATATTATGACATGATATGCCAAAATAATGAGTAATAAAATAAGTAGACAAAAACAAATTTATTTTTGTTGTTTACAAAATTAACAAAGTAAGAATACACATAAAGAAAAAGAAAATAATTACATAAATTGCTGAAATTGGCCACCGCCATTCTCCAAGCATAAATTCACACGTCTCTTCATATTTTCGAAAGTGTTGACCGGCATCTCTGGAGAAATGTTACCACATTCTTGGATACTCCTTTCTAGTAATTGTTATAAATTTGCAACTGGTGTTTTATAAATAGTGTTCTTTAAATGAGAAGAAACTAAGTAATCCATGCTTCCTGCTTCTTTTTTGTGTTGTATAGAACCTGTTTCCCTAAACACAGCCACGGTTCTTTTCAGGCAATAATAAAAATCTCCGGCAATAAAAGCAACGTTAGGAAAATTAATGTTCGTGAAAATCGTCCATGCACAAACCCGGATTGTATTGCCACTCACAATTTATTCTAACCCCGTTTCGAAAATATGCTGCAACCATGGATGTTTTGTGCTGTTCCGTATAGCCCATTGTGTGAATCGTTCAAGAAATTGGAAAAATTAGCGATGAATCAAATTACTTGTAACGACTGTCAAAGATGACGGAATAACTGATTGATTGTTAATTCAGGTAGGTACTGACACCCAACAGGTATTAAGCTCTACGGCTAAGCATTACGTCCTTAGATGCAAGGCCCTCTTTGATGCAAATAATTTTTGCTCGCACGGTAGATGTAATAAATATTTAACAGGATATTTTTATTTTTTAATTAAAAGCCATTCCGATTCATTATTAAATTTAAAAAATTCCTTACCTGAAATATTTTATTTCTTAACCAACTCAAACCCTATGTAGACGTGTAGTCATCACTAAAAGTGCAGTAATTTTTTCATTAACTCCAATATACCTTAGCGTTATATTGATTCCGGGACAATAGTTACTATTTTCAAACCTAATACCGTTGATTACTTTGTTAATGCCCACATATGGTAATAAAATTAGATATAAAAAAATTCCCGATCGTATGGCTAATTTATAGAAACTCTAGCATTATTACTAATAACCTGATATAGTTTTTACTATCATATTAAAATCAAAATAATCCCCTTTAATTTTTTAAAGGTAATACCAACATTTACAGGAATTGTAAACTTATGTAATCATTTCAGACAAGACTATTAAGAGGGTCCAAAGAGATTTAAGGGGATTTTCACTTATAATCTCCCTAGCAGCCAAATTATCGGCAATTACTTCTGCTGCGTGGGAGATTCGGTAAGAAAACTTCATAAATTGGAGTTATTTCTCATTATAATTTTTTTGCTAAAATGCTACAAATACATATTTCCGGCGGCTTTAGTTAATTGTAACTAATTAGAGTTTTAGAAATGAAGTTCATTTCAGCCGTTAGTAACTCATTTTTATTACTAAAATGTTAGAAACATTAAATAACAAATTTGGAAATTTGTTATCTGAAATCCAATGTCTTTATAGTTTTATATTAAAAAAAACCTTAAAAAACATATTTCCAATGAGTTTAGTTTAATATGACGCACTGGATTTTTACAATAGAAGTTGATTTTACTCGTTAGTAACTAAGGTTTATTACTAAAATTTCGGGAACATTAAAAACATTAATTCGTTTTCAACCATAACATCTGAAATTACATGTCTACATAGTTTCAAATGAAACTTAGAAAAACATATTTCCGATGAGTTTAGTTAGTTGTGTTGTATAGAACGTGTTTCCCTAAACAAAGCCACGGTTCTTTTCAGGCAATGATAAAAATCCCCAGCAATAAAAGCAACGTTAGGAAAATGTTCGTGAAAATCGTCTATGCACAAACCCGGATTGTATTGCCATTTACTCTAACCCCGTTTCGGAAATACGCTTCAACCATGAATGTTTTGTGCTGTTCCGTAAAGCCCATTGTGTGAATTATTCAAGAAATTGGAAAAATTAGCGATGAATCAAATTACTTGTAACGACTGTCAAAGATGACGGAATAATTGATTGATTGTTAATTCAGGTAGTTACTGACACACAACAGGTATTAAGCTCTACATAGCTAAGCATTACGTCCTTAGAATATGATGCAAATAATTTTTGCTCGCACGGTATTTACAAAAATGTGGCTTTGATTTATCTCATACGTAAGGAATTTAAATTTATACATTTTATAAAAATAAGGTTTCCAAGAGCCTTATTTAATAAAAAACTTGTTAATATCCATTATTTAGCTTAATTAATGGTCTGTGATATCATTTTTTTATACTTAGACCTAAACTAATTTTAGTAGGTATATAATTTATATTTCAAAAGCTGGAAACTGCTTGGTTCTTTTAATCGGTATAATATTGGTCAATATGTGTAAAATGCGGAAACCTGATTTGTTGAATGACAGTCCCGTGATAAAGAAGTAAATAATCATTATATTATTTGGGCAGATTTTTTTTTGTTTTATTTTTTTCCGTCAGAAACTACCTGAATGCAAAATTAAACCTGCACATGCAAGTATTTTTGCAGCCGATTTCTTTTTGGCACATCCTGCACTGACCTATAGAGAACAACAATAGATCTAAAATTAGACCTATTATTATGTAGTAATTAAATCGATCGTCCAATTAATGTAATGACGATTTTGATTGACAATTTTATAAATCTTTTTTAAATTTTTATTTGCAACCAGTTTTCTTTTGTACATAGTGCGCAACACTTACCTACTGTAAATAAACTTTACTAATAACATTTACAATGGTAAGTCTAAAATGTTTATTTAATTTTTTATAGAAAATTACTTGTTAATTTTTTTGAAATTTTATTGTTTTGACGCTTAATATTATAAACTTCTATCTATTGAATACATAGCAATAAACAATACATTTTATAGTTGTGTTGTCAAATTCGATTGACTTTAAAATAATTATTTCCAAAGCCCGATTTTCAATAAAATCATTGTAAAAACAATAAAATTGTGATTGATATTTTATTTTAAGAGTGCATAACCAATTCTTACTAACTAATCCATGTAGAATAAGCTCAATTTTTGCCCTCCGCTATCACCGAATTTCTCCGAAAGCGCACATACGGTTTTCTTCACTGAAAGACCTACCCTTAGTACCCTTACACCGTGTTTCTTGTGTAATAGATTATCTGATTTCCCTTCGCTTTCAAAATATACTATACTTTTTGTTGGTATAAATAATTATTTCCTGCAAAAGAAAGACCTAAATTAAAAAAATGTTACAAGACAAACAATGTTTATACCTATCAAGTTATACCAACTTTATACTTGTTTAATTATTAAAGCATACTGGATACTGGTGATATTTGGTGACAGCGAAACATCTGAAACAATGTTTGAAATATCTTATATCTTGGCTATAGTTAATAATATCAAAATAAACTCAAAATGAAATTGTATTAAATTCGATAGAATTAGATGGTTTCGATAATTTTCATTGGAATTTAATTGGAATGCTATAACTAAAAACCCTTCTGTATTGACAACTCTGAAATACTATTAATTAAACCAATAACTTTTATTACATGCTTAATTTATTATTATAGCCCATTAAATTTCCAAACAAAATTTATTTTGACAAAACAAAATGCTTGTTATAATCTCATTATAAATAAAAAAATATATTTTAAATAAATTAATCACCACAAAAATATACCCAATAACTTTGCTTTCTAACTTACTAAACTGTTATAAACATTTAGGAAGTTGTATTGGACTATGAAGCATTAAAGCATTTGGATATCGCCAAAGATCAGCTTAAAAGTAAGTATTCTAATTTTGATTCTATCTATAAATACTTTTGGGTTAAGAGCAAACACTAGTGATACATTCGCCTTTTCGTTTTTGTTCAATATTTCGTTACTTCTTAATTTCATCCAAAAATCGGCCATATTATCTACAGTTTTACCTTTAAAAGGGATGTATTTATAAATTAATAAAGGCAGAAAAAGAGATATCGTCGGCTTAACCTGCTAAACCAGTAAGTCCAGAAATCAAAATTTTACAGGGGAGGCCAAAAACGCGTTATAATTAATTTACAAATCAAATAAGAAAAACGGAGATACATGTTTTTCCTAAAGCATACTGGCGGACTTATGGCGTTTGCCTTATGAGTTTAGCCAGGGTTGGACTTACGGGTTAAGTAAATACGAGAGCCACACATTAAGGATTTCTTTGGAGTTACTTAAATGTCTTAGTTAAATAGATTATTTTTTTTTACAAAAGATGGCGTTAAAATGTAAAATTTGATCAAATGTGGATTTACGGGTTTAGCAGGTTAAGTCGACGATATGACAAAATTTTGTTGTTTGCTCTTGTTATTTTACCAATTAATTTTGTACAATGTAATAATAAAATATCTAACTAATAACTTTCTATTAATTTAGTGCTGAAGCAAATTTTTGATTCTTTTGATTTGGACAAAAAAGGAGAAATCAGCGTTGACATGATTGGTCAAATTTTGGATATGTTGGGTCACCAGCTAGGTGCTGACGAACTAGCTGTAAGTTTGTTGATTATTATGTATACAGGGTGTCTGGAAAAAGGAGGTTAATCCATTAACTATTTTATATTCCTGGATCAAAAATAATATGACTTTTATAATGCCAATTTTGTGTCAAAGTTTGAAATTAAAAACTGATTTTTTTTTAATAATTCAAGTATTTAATAAGATATTCATTTTAAATTTGGTAAATTACATCAGCATAATTCGAGAAAAACAAAATTAAAAAAAAAATTGTCTAAAGAAATTGCTCGACATTTTTTTGAATACATATCTTTAATAAAGGAAATCTTAAACTTTGAAAAATATGTGATGTCAACCTGAATTGGGTATTTTGAATATTTATTAATTATCTTGTTATGATGTTTAAAATGCAATAAAATAATTTTATTTAACTGGTTTAGTATTACTGGTTTTTATCTGTACCTACGCCACTGTCTTTATATTCTTTTTGGCTAGTTTTTGTTTTTAGTATTGTCACTTATTGCAAAGTTTCACTTAATTATATCGTGCGTCTATGGTAATGCCACAACGGCTGACTTGATTTAGCATTTAAAAATATGAGATTACCGTAAGCCGCATTGGCATCAGTTTAAGGACCCATCATTTTCATTTTAAATTATCATCATTCACATAAAAATTAGTTTTTAATTTTCAATTTTGTATATCGAACATGAGGGTCAAAAATGAAAAATGGTATTATAAAAGTCATATTATTTTTGCTCGAGGAATATATGGTTAACGGATTGATCTCCTTGTTCAGGACACCCTGTTAAAGCTAAATGACATTTTCATCGTAGTAAATTTTATAATAAAGCATCTTCAAGGCATATCTGACAGAAATATGCAATCTTTTGATGATACAATAATATTTACGGATTTTGGAATCACTATTATTTTTTCTTTCTTAAAATATATTTTTATTTTTAACTGTTATTTTATGTCATATTGAATAAACTGTACCTACGTACAAACTTCACTGGGCGAAGTATAACTAGATAAATTTAAAAGCTTTATTAACCGTTTTTAAAAGTTAACTGGATGATCCAAAATAAAAGATTTCCAATAGAGAAACTATCATATACCTAGTTTAATAAAATTTATTAAAATGATTGTTTTATTAATATTATAGAAAATTATTAAAGAAATTGATGAAGACGGTAACGGTGTAATGAGTTTTGAAGAATTTGCCCATCTGGCAGCCAGATTTCTAGTTGAAGAAGAAGAAGATGTTGAAGCAATCCTAAGAGAACTTAAAGATGCTTTTAGGCTTTACGATAAAGAGGGTAAGTATACAGTGTGTCCAAAAAAGTATGCAACATATGGGAAAGTTTTTTATCAAGGATTTCTCAGAAAATTTTATTCTTTATAAAAGTTGGTGCATTCCTTAAAACTATAAATGCATATTTCATGTTTTACCTGCGGCTAATAGTAGGGGAGCAAATGCCATTTTTTTCGAAATTGCCTTAAGAGTAAAGTACCTTTTTTATTAGAAATACAGCAAAATTTTAAATGGGAATATTTTTTCCAATTAAAAACTTAGTCCAAATACGAAATTTGAGTTAGGTGTGTCAATTTTCAATTTTTTTTATATGCATTTCTTTAAAATAGGTTTTTGGACTTCAGCGTACTGGGTGAAAATGACAAATAAATTATTAATTATTTCCAGTAATATGAATAGAGTTGGATTCTATCACAATTTTGTTTAGAACATAAGTTGGCTAAAATGTGTTTAAGTAGGCGTACAATACGCTAATATCTGAACCAACTCGTAACATTGAAAGGTTTCAAAAAGTTTGCAACTACTTAATCCATTGAACAAACCCACGTTTAAGTATTTAATAAATATATTAAAATTGAGTAAACAAAAAATCTACCAGAGGTGTACCGTTTAGGGGAAAATAGAGATTAACCAAAAAAAAATTAAAAATTGTGACATCTAAACCAAATTTCATATTTGGACTAACTTACTTATTTGCAAGAACATTCCCATATAAAATTTTGCTGTATTTCTAATAATTAAGGTACTTTACTCTTAAGGCAATTTCGAAAAAATGGCATTTACTCCCTTACTATTAGCCGCAGGTGAAATATGAAATATGCATTTATAATTTTAAGGCATGCACCAACTTTTATAAAGAATAAAATTTTCTGAGAAATTGGTGATAAAAAACTTTCCCATATGTTGCATACTCTCTTGGACACAGTGTGTATTATAGAGTTATTTTAAATCATTAAGGTATTTAATGTGGAATAATTTTTATTTCGCTATTGTAAACTTTCTAAAAAAAGAAATTTCTATTATAGGTCTGGGATATATCACAGTGGATTTACTAAGAGACATTCTCAAAGAGTTGGACGATAAGTTAACACCGGCAGACTTAAATGAAATGATTAAAGAAATTGACACCGATAACTCTGGAACAGTTGATTGGGAAGGTAAATGTTGATGCTTACTTTGATCCCACGATAAAAAGGCACTGACCTCCAATATTGTTAAATCCCGGGAGATATTTATAATATCTTTTATATTGGGCAAAATTGTTTGATAGATTCTGTGGTTAGATGGCAAAACCAGATATGTCGATATTTCTCGTTTTTCAGGAAAGCAGTTTAAAGTTTTGGAACGTCACTTTACGTTACACCAAGCATTATTAAAAAGCTTTAAGCTTTTTTTTTAAATAAATATGTTGGAACAAAAGCTTATTTTAGTAATATAAATTTTGATGCAAATTTTTTTACTGCTTTCATTAAAAATTTTTAAATTTTGTAAACATATCTGTTTTGGCCACCTTAAGATATCTGGCATTTATTTAATTATCATATTTATTTATATTATTTTACAAAAAAATAGTAAATAAAACTCCGCGCGCCGATTAAAATGTTTTTTTTTTTAAATTATTAAACGTGTAGGTAGGTAAAAGTACATATCAAAATTTAGTCGTCAGTGTCGGAATGAAGATTATCTTCTAATTCGTCAAATTCGGTTGCTCTCTGCCATTGGTAGGTAAATTTTTATAAAAATATTGACAGTCTTTATCTATAAGATCTAGCATAGATAAGAGATCTTTTTCTTTTTTGGGTTAATAGCCAGAGGACCAGCGTATGAGAGAGGAACTGTGATGTCAGAAAAATTATTATCCATTGATGATTTTTTCCCAGATCTGGTTTTTCCCTTGCGTATTATGTCCAATGATTTAAATGGCGCTTTCCCATCAAGCATGTACTTAAACTTAATTATTCCGAATACCTTAGTAAATCTTAACCATTTAATTTTTAGCCAAGAATATTTTTCTCCATTGGTGTCCGTCGTTCTCTTAACATATAGATAAACATCATAGATGGCAAAATCAAATAGCTATGTTAACATAAAAAGTAATATTTAATCTAGTTACCAGCAATTAAAAGATGACAAAATCATATATGTTTACATATCTGCATTTGTCATCTGAACAAACCCGAACAACATATATTATGTCAACACATTTTATTTTGCCACGACACAAAAACAAAAATGTTAAAAATTATTAAGACACAATATGCGTCACTGCAACATATATGATTTTGCCAAAGTATATATTCTCCAAATACAACATATTCAAAGTTGGACACCGTAAAATAATCAACTTACATAGTGCTTAGACATATATGATTCTGCCATCTTGAAGATCTTGTTATTACAAATATATAGGATAAAAATCTAAAAATGGGAAAAAATCGACATATCTGGTTTTGCCATCTTACCACAGGATTAATCAGCATCATTTTAAAAAATCGTTACTTTTCTCGCTAATAGATAAATTTTTAGTTGCTGTCATAGTATCGAACAAATTCAGTTTTTTTTTAAATTAATATAATTGATAATACAATAACTAAAGTAATAAACCTAATGAAACATTTGAAAAAAAAATATTATTTTTAGTTACTTACCTACATGCCCTAAAATGTTATTGAAACATATTCAGTAATATAGGCAAAATAAAACAAAAACGAAAAAAAAAATTTTTAAATAAAAATAATGCCTCGTAAATAAAAGTATACAAGAAACTTAACAATTAAAGTCTAATAGTCTCGTTAAACAAGTTTGATTAATACGAATTGCACAGGGTATTCATTAAGAAGATTGCCTTTGCAGATAAAGTAAAAGAGACAAAAGTCCACTTATTTATTGAATTGTTTTGTGATGTTTTTTATCTATTTCTTGATAATTTGGTGAACGTTAATTTTTCATTTATCTAAATATTTTTACCGCTATTAATATCCAAAATACTTTATTATATTAAAGAACGCATATTTTAGGTATTATAAATAATTACTGAAATCTTTAAGCAATTATCCGAACACATTAGGAATTATGAACAATAACAATAACAAAGTGTTTATTATTTATGCATTTGAACAGAAACATTGAGATAATAATGATAAAAACAAAACATTTACTCAAAACCCTCTTAACTAATTTCAAATAACATTTGTTTATTTAGAAATAAAAGTTTTTTAAGTACATTTAACTTTTGTATTATTAACGATCGCCAAGATAAATATTTTAAATAGTTGCAGGCTTTCGATTGTCACCATATTATATCACCAGAAAAATTTAAATAAACAGGTATAAATTTAGTTCAGTCAACTTTTTCTATAAACAAAGCGTTTCGACATCCACATGTGACGTTAACAGCTGATACTAATTTCTTCCTAAAAGTTTCCAGTTCAGTCAGGTTTCAGCGACAACATTTTTTTGCTGTTTATGTTAAGTTGAACGGTGAGTAGAATACACCAGTTTAGGTTAATTCACTCTCCTATTTCCAATAACAAACATTTAATTTAACATTTTATTTAAAAACACATGGTTTTCGGCGACTTTGTACTACGCTGCGAACGTAAATTATAATATGGCAACGCAGCATTGAACGCGACACATGCACAGCCGCATCGATTGCCGCCTGATTGGCTCTCATACAATATTTAAGCGACGAAACTCTTGTATGTTGTGAGGGTTGTTCATAGCGTTTTCCCTTGGTAAATTTAGTGCATGTCAAATGTATTTCTATATTTGACCAATGAATAACGCCATAACTTTTAATCGCATGATGAGTTCGATGTTTCAATAAAATTAACGCTGTATTTTTGCAAGCCATTATGCTGATAAACCATTAAGATACCCGTACAAGTTTAAAATATGGTGAATGTGATGCTAAAAGAACTAAACCCAATTCTGTCTCTGTCGCCAACATCTTAACGTAAAATAGACAATACTTCAACAGGGTGCCATAAATGACAGATGATGACTTGTTAGAGAAATTTGGCTATATCACTAAAGGTTCAAACGTTGTTTTATTGTTGTAATATATTTTTAATTTAGGCTTAAGGTTGAATTCTCAACGTCATTCAATCTATTGCCCACCTATAACCTATTTCGCGTTGATTTTTTGAGTTTATTATTTTAATAACTAACATTTAAAGAAAATCAATATTTGTCCGAAGTACATTATTTAGGTAGTATCTGATATATTACAAAAATATTAATTTGTTTCATTGCTAATTTTGGGAGAATTGTATAGTGAAAGAACAATGAGTGACAATGACATAATAATCGTTAAAAAAATCTTACCCGATATTTTTCGCTATACAATTCTCTTAAAATAAGTTATGAAATTCCTTGATATTTATTAAATATGTCAATTATTATCTACCTATAGAATATCAAGTCGATACTGAATTTCTTTAAATTTTGTATAAAAGCTAGAAAACATACATAAATCTACGCGAAATAGGTTCTAGGTTGGCATGCATGTTGATACTCCCACCTTAAGAGAAAATAATTTTTAAAGTTGGTTAATGGTTATACTAACACATATTATAGTATATTTTGACAGTGCTGGATTTACCATTAGGCTGAGTAGGCTGGAGCCTAGGGCGGCAGATTTTAGGGGGCGTCAAATTTGGCACAAATTTTTTTTTATCTTACAGAAATAAATGGTACAATCTTTATTCATGGTCGACGGGTAGAATTTTTTTAAATAAACTTTATTGTTGGCCGTGTCTGTTAATGGGGATAAAAAAAGGTAGTTGGAACTTTACTGGCTTTGCAGAAAGAAATTTCATTTTCAATAAAATAAGTAGGTAATCATAAATTTTTAAAATATTTACTAAAAATTATTGACCAAATTTGGGCGTGATCTTAAAAAATTTTTCAATGCAATTCGCGTGCAGCGGGCTTTTTCTTTCCCGAATACTTCACCTGTTTCACAACTTACGAGCCGTCACTGGTATAGGGGCGGCAAAAATTGAATAGCCTACTAGCGGCAAATTTGTAAATCCGCCACTGTATTTTGAGAACAAAACGGTAATCAGAAAATCTGCTACTTGAGAAACAGAGTTTAAAGATAAGTCCTTTAACATTTCTAAACTAAAGTAATCGTATGTGCGGTTTCGGATATATTAAGTGACAGCGGAGGCCAAAAACGAACGATTTATTTGATATGCGGAGATGCATTCTGCATTCTTACTATGCCTGTTATAATGTCGGTCATTTTTCTCGACTCTTTAGAGGTATTTTTTTTATACCACCAATGCAAAATTACTAAACATTTTAGTAATTGTACATAAATCCTTAATAATAAGAACGCATTTTTGATATTGGCGTTAAACACCGCGATACTCGAAAATAGATATCTCTCCAACGATTTACAGAAAGTCTATTTTTTTTTAACGTTTTATTGTTTTTTTCAGAGTTCAAAGCAATGATGATTGGTTAAGCCTTAATACCCTAAACGAAGATATAGCAATTAGTTCCTCAGGCTAAGACAAAGTTATATTTTTACAAAATAAAATAATTTAATCTAATAATTGTAAGCGCGTTGTACTCATTTATTTTTCTTTACTTTTAATAGATCTTTAAGACCATTGGTGTGTTTTGGTAATTACTACCTACGTTTTCAGTAGAATTGGTTTTTGTATTTCAATCCCTTTTAAAGTTCAATCCGTCCTACAGGTTTGCCTCTATGTAAATTATTTTTATATGAGCTCCTCAAGACATATACATATAGCATTTTACACAAAATAAATTTATGGAAATCGAAAAAGACACAAAGTTACGATCATAAATTGTATAATCACATAATAAAATAAGAAACGTAACTAACGTACATTATTAAACAAAACATTAAAAATAAAATTTCATACCTTGGTGGTTCTTAAATTAAAAAATACCTACACCCAGTCTACATTTAGATTTAATAAACAAAACAAAATGTCAGAGAACAGATCAGATCGGTCAAAAATAAGAGAATAAACAAATTTGGCAATGTAAAATTAAGTTTGTTTGAATACATATTTATAAAATATGAGAGAAGATATAGCTCATTCTGTGCCTTAAAATTGTAAAAAAGTGACAGTACCAGACGCATACATCAGGTTATAAACAAGAAAAACAAACAACAATCTATTAACTAATATTATTGAAGACTAAAACGGGCTCAAAATTATATTCATCATTAAGACAAGTAAGTATTGTGCTCTTTTAAGCTTTAGGAATTTTCGTTTTTTCCAATAGATCTAACTTTTTACCTTTGGAGCATTCGTGTAAAATTTGAATAATTGTAGAAGAAAAGCGATGCCCAGAACTTACTAGATGATTTGCAAAAGCAGAACTAGTTTCGGTGATATCCGAATATTTACACTTATTAAAATGGAGATGTTCCTGCACCCTATAGTAGAAATCTTTCTTCCCCACTGACCGACATAAACCGCTTGGCAATCATCACAATTTTTTTGAAAAACTATTTGTTTTGTCTTTAATTTGAACTGAAGTGATGTGTTAAAGTGTTAACTGTTGTAAATGCAATTGAAATATTAAAGTTTTTAAAAAAGTTTGCTAGTTGTATGGATATGTTCCCGAAAAATGTAAAATATCTAAATCTACTTTTATTATCTGAGGGTTTTGCATGCAATATATGTTAGGAGAATTTGTTCCAATTTACGAATTTGTAATAAAGTTTATTTATAGAATTAATCGATTTAATAAATGCTTCCTTCGATAGTGATAGTTTAATTAATCTCTAAAAGATTAAAAGCAACAAATTTATATGTAAATGGGAATTAGAGGAAAACTGAATAATATTAGCATTATAAATGATGGTTTTCTACGTATTTCAAAATTCATTTTAATTCCTTATGAGTCAAAAATCTAGAAACAGCAGTTTACCCGGTACCTCCCTTTTTAATCCAAACTCAATCCTATCGTGTAGGGTATTGACCTAAGTCAAAAACTCACCCAATTCTACTTCGTTGCTACCCCACACTATGCAAATATCATCCACATATCTTTTTTAAGCTATTAAGTAAGGTGGAAAGTTACTTTCTAGTATTTTCTCTTCCAAGTTATTTAAAAATTACTCGCCCAAAAAAGGGGAAAGACACGATCACATAGCCAAACCAAAAAATTGAAAAACGATTTATCTTAACCCCGAAAAGGCAAAACACGTGTAACCAGCTTTTTATGTCATTATACAATTTGACACCGAGACTTGTGTCTTTTTCTTTCGATATTCAAACTTATACAGTGAGACCAGTAAAGCCCGCATCATATGGGATTTTTTTTATTAATAACTTTAGTCGAAATTTTTTGGCATCAAGTTCTGCTTCGATCGAGATGAATATTAAGCAAAAAAATAGTAGTCACGTGATTCTCATTATCTGTCAAATTTTAATTTTTCCAAAAAATAATTCAAGAGTGGGGTTATTTCTGAGAGTATCGAAAAACGTTATTAGAAAAAGGTTTTTTAAATGCAGTTTCTAGCCCACATGCAAAATTTTAGCTGCATAAGATAATTTTGATTTTTTACCCATATTTTGTTAACTGCACCACTTTTGCAAAATAAGACTCAACGCAACCTACATAAAACTTCTTAGTTTTGACAATGCTTTAATTCAGATTAATTTTCTTTAAAGTAGCGCCATATTAAATGTGTTTTTCTACAAAATCAAAATTGGGCTATTAAAATTTGGTAGCATGTTATGCAAAGTTTATTTGTTTTTGACCCTGTATAAAGTAATTTCATAAAATAAGTATTTTTGAAAACGTAGTTTGTGTCTGAAAGTAATACACCTTAATATTGAGACAAAAAAGAACAGTCTCATCAGTAAAGTGTTCATTAATTGGAAAATAAATTTTAGTGGTGGGTAAAAAATCAAAATTATCTTAAGCAGCTGAAATTTTGCATGTTGGGCTATAAATTGCATTTAAAAAAACTCTTTCTTATAACTTTTTTCGATATTTTTAGAAATAACCCCACTATTGAATTATTTTTGGAAAATTTAAAATTTGACAGAAGCAGAACTTGATGCCGAAGTCAAATTTTTTATAAAAAAAATCCTATATGATTCGGACTTTACTGGTCACACACGATGTCTTCAATTTTCAAAATAAATTTTTGTCGTCGTTACACGGCAAAAGAAAAGGAAAATAAAACACCCATTTAGTGTCAGCATAGAGCTCTTTATTAGATTCGACATTTATATAGATAGAATATTACATTTTGGAAACATTATATAATAATCTGAATAAATATATGACACATATTACACAACAGCCACTTTCTTAAATAGATATATGGATATATGAAAAGTGCGATTAAATAGTTTTCCATAGATATTATTAATGTAAAATAGTAAAAAACAGGGTTCGGGTCTCACTGTCGCGTTGAGATGCCAATAACGACCTGACACTAGAAAATTTAGAAAAATATTTTTTTCTCTTGAGCTTATAACATCTCAACGCGAGGTATTGCGATTCCCGACCGGATATGTCTTGAAGTGGTCTGGCTGACGCCATTTTGGAAAATGGCCGCCGAAACGTCGTCAAAATACCAATAATTGCACCACAATATCCTAATATTCTCTTACAATTAGGGGATATGTTAGTTTTACCACAGATAGTCTAAATATGCGTATTTTAATGATATGTTTTATATGTTGACTTTAAAAGCCCCAAGTGTTTGAGTATAAAAGTATTGCTCAAGTTATCTGACAATTTGTTAAATTAATCGTATCAATGACCTGCATTATTATTATTATTATTAAATTAAAACTAATACAGTTTATAAGAAGTAATGAATCAAATGTTCCTTTCAAATGGAATAGTGAGAAATGATGTTGATCTGTTAAAGCCATGGGACTAAAACTAGAATCAACTAGGTTTTCTAATGTCATTGTCAAGGTACATGTAGAGCAAAAATGGCATGGGGAATTCTAATTTATTAAATTCTTAAAAGGGTGATCACATTAAGAGAATGCTTGTTTTCTCCAAAACTATATCCTACTTTAAACGTTAATCTTAAAATTCTATTACAACGATTCTTTAATTAATATTTTTTATAAGTATAATGATATGAATATCAAAGCTCACAAAAGTTATCAATATCTTAATATATTTTTTCACTAAACTAGCATGCATTTTGCTCCTCATTTCCAAAAATTTTCTATCCAATCTTAAAATTTTTGGAAATCAAAATGGCGCGGGTACTTCCGCTGATATGACTTATGTTAAGGTGTTATTCACCTATGATATGTATAGGCCTGTCCCAAATATTACGAGTTTAACTTAAAGAAACTTTACAAGTTGGATGCGATAGTGAAATGAAAAGTAATAAAAAAACATGTAATATAAAAAATAACCTTCAAACTACACCTAAGCCTACACATCAAGATATATCAAGAACAACAATAATAGATATTGTTAACAGGCATAGGGCCAAAAGGTAGTGGTGATACAATCAAAATAATATTATTCTTAAATTTTGTTCAAAACTTAATATAAGTACTCATATTATGTTGTTATAAATGGTATTTATCTTCATGTTTCCTGAATCTTCTAATCTTACAGGTAGGCATATGTGGATATGGTGTTTCTTTAATACATACAAGGCTGTCCAATCTAATTAAATTGAAAGCTTTTATTTTTGCTTATTTCACTAACAGAATAGTATTGTGTTAAATTGCATTGAAACACATACACGTTTATGAGTAGGATTGATGATGTACTGTTTCGAGGACCAAAAATACAGTGCAATGAGTTTTGAACAAAATTTAAGGTTTTATGTTAACTGACGATCACTTCTTCTAATGACATTTATTTGCCAAAAATTTGAACATTTATTGTAGAGACACAATCACTTGCGATGTTTACTTTTTATGATCCTGGCAATAAAAGTTCAATTTTTTTTTTTAAATATTTCTAAAATATGCTTCTTGATAATTTTTTGTCAAAAAGTATAATCGGGAAATATTTTAATTTAAATTACTATATTAGTATATTTAATAAATGACATAGAGACAATGTTTGAAATGCTACCAAGCACAATTACTAAATACTATGAAGCAATTACATGCTCTAATGTTGTTGTTGCAACTTAGTTTAAAATTTAAATCATAAAAAATTTTACCGTCTAAAACTATTATCTAATTCTTTGTAACATGTTAAACGTTTAGATTTGGACATGATAACATTCTTATTGGACATTAACTATTAGACTATATTAATAAACATTTCAAAAATCCATTAATGTAAATTTTTTAGACGCAAAACAATTAACTAAACACTTTAAAAGTAAATCCTATTAAAGACAATAAAGATTTGCAAAACTTTGATGTTCCTAGTTTTAATATTGCTTCTATACATGTAATTTCAATGAAACTATAAAAAATATAGCAGAAAATATTATCGTAAATTAGAACAATTATTAAAAAATTACAATTTGTAGTGTAGAGATTACATTTTATTTTACCTTCCTGTATTTTAAGGATATCAAAAATGTAATATACCAAATAGTATCAAAACTTTTATTGAATTTTCTGTCATTAATTCGCTTCTTCATCAATCATTTCGGTTCAACAATATTCAGTACTTCCAATAATAAAGTTGATCACGCCAAACCATTTTTTACTTACGAAGAAAAACATCTAATCTATTACCTATATCAATTACAATACCTTAACTAGATACCGTAAAATATCTAGCAAGAACAAATATACTAAGAGCTACCGTAGCTTTTGACACAGCTAAGGGCGTATCAGCGCTACTGTAAGCTGAGTTTTCGTAAGATTTTATTTTGCATTTCATTTTGTCGAGGGGCAGACTTTGTAAACTGTACTCCCGATGTTCGTGCTGCATCGTGCAGACAGTTCTTTTCTTCTGCATCATTTCGTCGTCTTTGTCTTTAAGATTGCGCAGCCAGTTTTTGTACCATTGTAACTCGCAATCGCATAGTAATGGGTTATCTGAGAAAAAACGAATGAAAGTACATTAAAAAAAAGACTATGAAGAAAATTGATTTAGGACTTATACAGACTATTTTTATTGAATAGGATACGCTTAGCAATTTGTTATGTTACGTCAGGACGGGCTTACAACCTAATATGGGTTCTACACCAAGGTTATGACGTCTGCCAGCGACATAATTTCCAATCCCTTAAGTTTACCAGATTCGAACCTATGCACTTTTGTAATGGAGTATCCAGTTATGCTGAATTAATCATGGGGTCACCCTCAAACCAATTGGTCTGAGCCTGAGCCACCTAGTTAGTTATCAAGTTGTTAGATGAAATAAAGAATGGTATTGCTAATTCAGAAGAAGCTTTCACTATAATGGCCTTTATGATTGGGTATTTTATGTTTGGGATTGCCATGTTTAGATTCGGAATTATTATTTTGTGACGGTGGATAGAGTTGCAAACATATAACAGGAGCAATATCTGTTACATGGGTCATTAAGAACTAGAGTTATGCAACATTAAGCTACACTCCTATAAAAGAAAAAATAATGGTGCAGTCTCAAATAAAATTGGATATGTGCAATCTCAGAAATTTCCAGAAAAAATGGGAATTTAATGAAGCATATCAACCAGAACCATTTGTGACTGATCTGAAAATGTTTGCCGATATATCGTTTATTATATTAATCATTCCTGGTATTATGTTCAAGACAGGAAGTTGTTATCGATATGAAACATAGCTATCCAAGAGCGTCCATAGAGCGTTTTTCAGGGGGGGGGGAGGGGGCAAAAACTTAACAATACTTTTTTATATACAGTGTCGCCAGTAAAGTCCGCATCATATGGGATTTTTTTTATTAATAGCTTTATTCAAAATTTGACTTTGGCATCAAGTTCTGCTTCGATCGAGATGAAAATTTAGCAAAAAAATAGTAGTCAAAAAGTCTGTCAATTTTTAATTTTTTTCTAAAAATAATTCAAAAGTGGGGTTATTTCTGAAAATATCAAAAAAAGTTATAAGAAAAAGTTTTTTTAAATGCAATTTCTAGCCCACATGCAAAATTTCAGCTGGATAAGATAATTTTTATTTTTTACCCATATTTTGTAAATTGCACCACTTTTGCAAAATAACACTCAACGCAACCTACAAAAACTTCTTAGTTTTGACAATGCTTTATTTCAGATACATTTTTTTTAAAGTAGCGTTATATTAAATGTGTGTTTTTCTACGAAATCAAAATAGGGCTATTAAAATTTGGTCGCATGTGATGCAAAGTTCATTTGTTATTGACCCTGTATAAGGTAACTTCATAAAATAAGTATTTTTGAAAACATAGTTTGTGTTTGAAAGTAATACACCTTAATATTAAGACAAGAAAGGACACAGTGTCATCAGTAAAGTGTTCATTAAGTGGAAAATAAATTTTTGCTTAACCCAACGGAAAGTTTATCTATTTTCAACGATTTAATTTAAAATATCTTTATTTTATTTTTTATTTTTTTACTTTCAGTCACAAACTACGTTTTCAAAAATACGTATTTTATGAAGTTACCTTATACAGGGTCAAAAACAAATGAACTTTGCATCACATGCGACCAAATTTTAATAGCCCAATTTTGATTTTGTAGAAAAACACACATTTAATATGACGCTAGTTTAAAGAAAATGTATCTGAAATAAAGCTTTGTCAAAACTAAGAAATTTTATGTATAGGTTGCGTTGAGTCTTATTTTGCAAAAGTGGTGCAATTTACAAAATATAGGTAAAAAAGCAAAATTATCTTATCCAGCTGAAATTTTGCATGTGGGCTAGAAACGGCATTTAAAAAAAATTATAACTTTTTTTGATATTTTCAGAAATAACCCCACTTTTGAATTATTTAAAAAAAAAAAATTAAAATTTGACAGATAATACGAATCACGTGACTACTATTTATTTGCCTAATTTTCATCTCGATCAATGCAGAACTTGATGCCAAAGTGAAATTTTGAATAAAGATATTAATAAAAAAAATCCCATATGATGCGGACTTTACTGGTGACACTGTATAAGACTATTTATTTAACTTATGCCTAACATATTAATTTATTGATATGTTTTTATTATGTAATTGTTTAGTTTAGTGATTTGTTGGTCTACTAACTAACCAATGTACTATTCAATATTTATACTGAATTATGAAATAAAATAGTAATGTGGGTGCCTAGGGGGGGGGGGGCAAGTGCCCGCTTTGCCCCCCCTATGGACGCCCTTAGCTATACCTACATTTAATATGATTGTGTGTTTGATTATTATTAGGTTATTAGTTGTGTGGGAATATTCTTATTTAATACAATATGATTAACTTACCCATTATATCTACCACTCTTAAAGTATCTAAAATGGGCTCCATGACATCCTCGGATACATGTAATAACTTGTTATTCTGCAAATTAAGCGTCTCTAAGGAATTTAGATTCTCAAAGATAATCCCAGATAGTGATCTTATGCTGGAAAGACATCAAAAATGTATTAATTTCTAGTATTTTTTCGAAATAGAACTATTTAGTGCTATTTATTATTATTTACAATGGTTCGCCAGGGCGTGGTGTATTTATAAGGGACCCGACTACTCTTACCCCGGATTAATATTTCCGCTGTAAGAAGTGAGGTTCTTTAGGTTATTTTTAAGCTTTTAAGGGAATACTTAAATCTAAATAAAGATACAGCAACGGTTAAATTGGGGCAAAGTTGGATAATTTGAAGTTTAAATTAATGCCAGTGAGAAAGCAAATTCCGATTACCTACTTTCTGAGATATCGGGAAAAAACCGAAAACTTCATTTTCGGTTTTTGTTTTTTTATAACGTTATTTTTAAACATATTGAAAAACCAAAAACTTCATTTTTGGTTTTTGTTTTTTTGTAACGTTACCTATTTTTAAACATATTGAAAAACCGAAAACTTCATTTTCAGTTTTTGCTTTTTGTGACGTTATTTTTAAACATATTGAGAAACAGAAAACTCTTTATTACGACACATTTAGAGAAAAAACGACGTTTTGGTTTTCAGATAAAATATCACCATGAGAACAAAATTTTTAAATACGTACCTGACATTTAAATAATAATAAGTTTATTTAAAATTTAATAATATAATAAATATGTTTATGTTGTCTTATATAAACTTATTCTTTAATCCCCTGAGGCTAAGCTTGTTAGGGGCAAATCTTTTTTTTTTGTTTTAGTATGTAAAATCACAAATCATAAATATGCATTAAAAATCGAGTTTTAAAGTAAAAATGTTAATTTATAGTATAAAAGCAGTTTTTTTTAAAGAAATATACCTATTACCTATAATAAAATTATTAGTTTATAATTTTTAAGTAAAAAACATTACTTGTATATACAGAACAATATTAATTAATTAAAGCATTTGTAAAAATATTTTCAAATTGTCTGTTTTTCATATCCATGTTTTTATTTCGACTTTAAATTTTTTTAATAAAATAAATTTTAAAATTTTTGTTGGTAAATAATCGTTTAAATAAAAACATAAATATTTAAAATTCTTTTGTCCTATGGACTTATTTATTTTAGGTTTTATGGTTATTTCATTTTTATGACGTGTATTAGGATTATGGTTTTTAAATTGTATACTTAAGGTTTTTATTTTTAAATTTATATAATAAAATGTTATAAATGTACAGTTGTCTTATGTTCAACTTTTTTGTTTTAAATATAATTCTTTTAAAGGATAAAGATATTCTTTATTGAATATAATTTTTAGAAACATTTTTGTAATATGTATTTCTAATTTTTTAACTAAAGTTCTATTTATTCCTCCCCAACCTAAAATTCCTTAATTTAAATGAGTTTTAACTAACGCGTAATATAATATTTCCATATGCCTTACATTTAAAAAAAAATTAATGTTTTTAAAAATCGGTAGTAAACTTTAATAAAATATTACTCTCAGAAGTATTTTGTGCATCCAAAACATAAACCAATAACATTTTGCCAAAATTTCATTGTTTTAAACCGAACATTTATTATCCGTACTTGAAGTTTTTTTGCAATACATATATATATATTTCTTTTTGGTTAGAGTATCATATTTTAGCATAATAATTATCAAGACGGTATTGGAAAATCACTGCTGAAAGTTATGTACTGATGATGGATTTTCGGTTCAAAACAATGAAATTTATAGATAACTCGGGAAGTACTAGAAATTTAATTGATTTCTCACCGATAAAATTATTCAACTTTGCTCCGATTTAATATTTGCTGTATCTATTATAGTTTCCGGGACCACAATGATGAGAAACGAATTTGGGACAGTTGTAGAGTTATTACAGAAACAGCTTTGTCTTTCCTAGTTATGGAAAATGCGAGTAAAGCAACGTTTTTAATAAGTTACAAGAATTATTGTATTTCTACTTACTCGTTTTTCTGTAAATTGAGGAATGTAATGGAATCTCCGAACCCAGCAAACGACTCGTCGGTAATAGTAGAAATGTTGTTCGCCCTTAGATCTAGATGACGGAGCCGGTGCAGCGGCTTTAGAGCCTCCGAAGGTATGGTGTGTATATTATTATCTCCCAGTCTGAGATATTGTAGATTTTCTGAAAACAAAAAAAAACACAATTAAAACTTTAAAATCGATTCTCTACAGGGTGTCCCAAAAGTAATGGGACACAGAGCAACGGCAGACTCCTTAAGGCGAAATAATGCGATTTATTTAAACTTGCCTTATCCCAAAATTGATAACAACCAAGATAGAGGGTGTCAAAGTTTTAATTTTGTTTTCGTTTTTTTGCGATTATTTCTTAACGAAACGATATAGCAGCACAAAATTAAGGGTTTGGGTTTTTTTTGAGGTGAGGAATTCAAAATTATCCATATTTTTTGTGTATTCAGTAGAGGTAGCTGCCTACGGCATGGCCCACTCTTTTATCTGGCATAACTTTGTTTACGATTCTTATATCGATCCGACTATTAAAAACATAAGTTACTTTACTTCTTTTACATCAAAAACGTATAATTTATTAAAGTCACTAGGAGCAACCATTTTCGATATAATCGCATTCGATATTTTTAATGCAAGAATCCTAAAATATTTAAAATAATAGTGTATTCGTATTTGTATTATTTATCACAGGTGGCCTTGATTAAAAACAACGACGTTTCTACGGCAACAACATGCTACATAAAGTATCATCTGTCAAAGTTATTAATTTTCTTCGTACAATACCTACGTAGATATTATAATTTTTTTAGGAATGCCTCGACATCATTTATTTTCCAATGCGGAAATGCGTGATATGCTTCGTATTTATGCACAAGAAAATTTTAACGGTCGGAGTGCAGGGCGCAGGTAAATGTATTGAGGTCAATAGTGGCCATTTTGAACAATTGCTATCACGGCGTTACAATTTTTTTAAAAATTTTGTTACTTTTAAATGTTATTAAACTAAGTATTAAATAAAATTTTTGATTGGAGTACAATTAGTTATTCCGTAGGTATACGAAAAAACGTTTTTATTAGAAAAAAAATAGTCAACCTTAAGCAAATGTAGCTGATTTACAATAATTTTAAGTTAGAAATTCATCGTTGCTTGATTTTCCGCTGCTTTTGGACCACGTCTTAGTTGCATAGGACATATGCGATTATCTCGAAAATGGTTGCTCCTAGCGACTTCAATAAGTTATACGTTTTTAATGTAAAAGAAGTAAATAACTTATTTTTTTAATAGTCGAATCGATATAAGAATCCTAAACAAAGTTATGTCAGATAAAAAAAAGTGGGTAATGCCGTAGGCAGCGCCCTCTACTGGTTACACAAAAACTATGGATAATTTTAAATTCCTCATCTCAAAAAACCCCAAAATCCTTAATTTTGTGCTGCTATATGTCGTTTTGTTAAGAAATAATCACAAAATAACGAAAACAAAATTAAAACTTTGACACCCTGGATCTTGGTTGTTATCAATTTTGGGATAAGGCAAGTTTAAGTAAATCGCATTATTTCGGCTTAAGAAGTCTGCTGTTGCTCTGTGTCCCATTAGGGGAGACCGGGGCAAGAAGATCTCCCTAATAGTTTTGGCCTTAGATGTCCCATCCACTGAGAGCTAGAAGTTTGTCTTTTGGCAAGCATGTAGTTTTATATGTTGTTTATATGTTGTTTATATTTTTATATCTTTCGGTTACGTTGTTTTAAAATTTCAGCCAGATAAGTAGACATATGCAACGAAATCATTTTGCCCCGCTACTTGGGGCAAAATGATTCCCTATGCAATTTAAATTTTTAGGGGATCATTCTGCCCCATTGTTAACGGGATCCTTTTGCCCCATTTGTTAGCGGCATAATAAAGTTAACCTAACTTTTTAAAACGTACTAAAATTTGCAAAACTATCGACCAGTTTGTTTACTACACTATACTTTCTTATAGCTACTATCGAATATTTGTATACCTAACTGTTTTTTAGTAACGAACACGGATAATATGAAATGCTTTCCTATTATCAAGTCGGCAAAAATCATAAAATGCTTTACACTACCAAAACACTTGCACACTGATCGCTGTCATTTATTGTACTAACCCGCCGTACTTGAAAGGCACTGTTGCCAAGTCTACGGATGTTCTTGTGCATACAGGAGCGACAAAAACGTGGGATCGTTTGACCCCAGGGGATCTTCTTGCCCCGGTCTCCCCTACTTTTGGGACACCCTGTATAATATCTGCAAAAATAACTTAACTCCGTTACAATAATTAAATTTCTAGGAAATGTTTTATTTTTAATAATAGGTACAATAAAATAAAATAATATTGCTGAACTAGAATTTCTCTGGCGGACAAATGAAACGTCGGATGTAGCGAGGCGCTTTAGACATTTTCTATATATGCTGTAAAAACCCTAACTGGTCTTTAGAGCGTCGTAAAGAACATTCATTTTGCCCTACCCCTACAATGTAATAAAATTATTATGTGTTTGCTGCATTACGACGCGAAATGCTGCAAAATATACGAAATAAAAAACACGGAAAGTAATAAGGGCTGTAAAACGTCTATGTGAGAAGTGTTACGTTACGACGACAATGTAAAATCCTAGTTTTAAAGAATTTTTTCATTCATCAAAACCCGTATGTACTGGGAGCTGTCGAAGAATTTTTTTCTATGAAGTCCTATTGCGAGAACGAGAAATTACGACGAGAGTTTTTAAACAGTGCGAGAGTTCTCGTCTCGTCAAACACTAATCACAAGATTAGTATTATATTAACTAGTTGTAGATTTAACATTTGGAAAATATTCACTAAAAGTTTAGAATGTGTTAAAGAATTTGACAAGAAAATAACAAGACAACTATGTTAATTTTACATAAATGTTAAGCTAACTTTTCTATGTATGATATATCCAACTGTGGAAACTAATTTTCTAGCTCTAAATAACTTTCTTTTGTCTGGCAGTTTTGCTCTAAAAGCGCCAACCGTGAAGTAATACGGAGTAATTGCCTTAAGTTCTAAATTTACTTCCCATTTTCGTATAATTTGGTTTCTGGTATTTTCCTTCTAGTAAAACAGTCTTTGTACATTGTGAGGATAAAAATATTGCTTTAATTTCGTAGAGTTTCATCACTAAAATAAAGTAGGCATACGTAAAATGAAACTGAACCTAAAATAAACAGAAAAGACTGGTGAAGTTGAAAAATTACACTTGTCTAAATAAAAGTTTCGTAACTTGGAACTCTAAATCGAGAAATTAAAAAGCTCTTTAAGAATATTATATTGAAAGTATTTTCACAGTACGTAGGCACATAATTTACCGGGTATCCTGGTCGGCTAGCGACTGTATCTCAAAAAGTATTGGTCATTATAGGTAAACCGGCAAGAAGAAAACACTGGTATAGCCTGTTCAATGACCGCTGACCGTTACGTCATGTTCTCCATATTTACGGTACGTCGTAAAATAATTCAGTCTGTTTGACTTACCGGTGGTAAAGGTTATGATTTTGCCTAGGCTTGATCTACATATACAGACGGATGCATGTAAACAAATCAACGCGTTTTTTCAAATTTTTAATTAATATTTTTGTACTGTGACAATTAGGTCAGAAATAGATAGTTTATTTAGGGTAAAAGGTATAATGGGATGAAACATTTTGTTTTTGAAAATCAGTATAAAATTTTTAATTAATTTAAATTTACTGAAAAATAAATAAAACTCGTTTATTAAATTTAAAATTGAATCATATATTTTTTTTGTCTAGTGCATCTTTTGTGCATTAGTCAAATATTTTTATCTCATTTATAAAATCATAATAATATGGAGGAAGTGGTAAAATTTGATGTCCATGTTGCAATACAAGTTCGTCCAACCTATTAAAATAATGAAACAATGAAATAAATAGCGCTTTTCAGGTTACTTGCAACATTTGGGTGCGATATCTTGGTTCAACATCATCCACGTTTGATTTTTCATTGCAAATGGTGAAACTGGAATTTGTCTTTGTTCTAACCATGCAATAAGTACTCTTTTTGACCAACTTGTATTTTGATTTTTTTTTAATTAACCCAGAATGATCGGTGGTGTCATCGAATCAGATTTCAGCCCAGACTTGTATATCAAACTTGCATTATTCACAAATCAATTTTCTGAACCAGCATATAGAATAATATACCGTACAGGTTTTTTAACTGTATGAAGCGTATCACCTTGTCAACTTCGCATAACAACCCGTTTACTTTATATCCAGGTTTTATCCAGAAAAACAGTTTTTAAGGAAAATTGAGAGTTTCCGTTATTCTTAAATTCTCTTAAAAATTCTACTCGTTTTTGGGTTATATGAGGTTGCTCTATTAAAAACTCCTGTTTGATGTAGTACATTTTTATGCCATATAAATTATATTATATTTAAACAGTCCGCTAATGAACCAGTGGATGTTTCAACACCATCAATGATTTTAAGGTTTAGTTGTATTGAGCGAATTGTAACGTGTTCACCTGCTCTATACATTCCATAAAGACGCTCTCTTATGGTATGTTCATGAATTTGGTGAAATTGTCGATTACGGGATAACAAAATAGCAACATTATTGCGATTCTTAAAATCTACATCTTTCTCTATCCCCTTTGCCTTCATTCGTTGGATTGTTGAATACGAAACTACCAAAGCATCAGAAACTCTATAAAACAGATGGGTATTTATGAAAATATTGCCATATATTTTTCATGTTTATTATTTATGTTTTCACAATTCCTGCTTTATTATTTCTACTTACCTCGTAAACTGCCTTAAAGGGTAAAAGAGTCTTTCCGACATTACTTCTCTTTGAAAATAATCAATGAATTTTAAAACTAATGCTTGTTCTTTTTCACAATACCGTGACATTTTTGAAATAAAGTTGATTAAAAATGTCACTGTCAAAAATGACTAGTCATGCCGCGAGACGAGACGAGACGAGAATTGGCCCATTCTCGTCTCGTCTCGTGAGGCGAGAATTTTTTTTTATTTCGTCTCGACGAGAAACGCGTTTTTCTCGCTCGAGAGTGCCATTGTTTCGTCTCGTCTCGTCTCGTTTTTTCTCGTAAGTAGGGAATCATAAAAAATATTTTTTTATACGAATCTTAAAAGTATCTGGTCGTCTCGCAGAAGGGTTTAATATAAGTCGGTTTGTTAGTCATGTGACTTAGAAACTATTTTTTTTAGATCAACAAAATATTGCAAGCGGCCATAAGACATAATTCACGTAATGTAATAGGCTTGGCACCGAGGTATTTTCAGTCCAAAATATACGGGGTGGTAAAAGATACAGAATAGAGAACGATTTATAATAATAATAATTGATTCATAATGGAACTACCCTTCTTTTATTATTTATTTTTTGGCATAATTCTGGGCATAATTAACTGCAATAGTTTGGAAACGACTAAATAAAGGGATCAGCCCAGAATGTCAACCTTAATTTTTTTTATTACATTAATAGAAAGTGCAAGAGAAAGAACTTAAAGAAGTATTTTCGAAAATGCTCTATTTGACATATCAAAATTTAAAAATTCACTTTATTTTTTGCTCCTTTTACCCAAAAAATACAAAAATTTATTACGAACAAGCTTAATTTTACGCAATTAGGAAAAATATTGTAAGTAACATGTGCGAAAAGTTCCGTTTCCACACTCACTTAGTGGCATGCCCGGACTTGCTTCGAGCCGTTCGTGCAACTGCCACCTCGTGCGGAAAAGTCTCATTTACCGCACTTAATAATTATTTTCAATAGCCAAATTTATGTCTACCTGTGTAATAAAATAAGGCAAAATAAGGCATACACTTGAATCATTCGTACTGAATGTCACTTTACCTATTATATTAGACTTTTTATTTTTAATTTATTTGCTAATGTCATAATTGAGACTATTAACTTAATGCTATTGTTTCAATAACACTAGCTTCATGGCCCTCCGTTGTCTTTATCTGTGATTTCCTAATAAAGTTTTGGTTGATATACAGGGTGTTATGAAAGTAATGTCAAATATTAAAACTGGTAAGAGAGATATGAAATGAAATTCACACTTTTATTAATGATTTTTGTGTGAGAAGTTTTTGGGGAATTTCGAATTTTTGATACAAAATTGTTAAATGTAGTCAAAATCTATCGTCATTCGCCTTGTGAATGAAATTTGACTGGGGTCCTTTTCGATATTGTGTTTTTAATCGAAAATGCTTTCTTTCAGATTTGGTTAATTATTTAAAAATGTCAACTACTAACCGTAGACAGAAGAAAGAGGCTAGACAATTTGATTCTGTTCTCTTGAATATCTGTTTTAAGGTAAATGCCTTCACAATACGATAGAGTGAGAACGTTAAACACATTATTTTTCTGTCTATATATTAGGAGATACCTAAAATTCAGTGTTCTAACAAACGAGAAAATTCGAGAAAAAACGAGAAATTTCTCGACGAGAAACGGTCTTCTCTCGTCTCGTCTCGTGACTTCTCTCGAGAAAAAAATTTCACTCTCGTCTCGTCGAGACGAGACACGAGAATTTCTCGTCTCGGCGGCATCACTAAAAATGACAATAAAACTTTTTTGTTTGGTAAAATTATACGACACTCATTATTGACGCAAATGTACTATCTTACCTAGTTCACGAATGTTAGAAAGATAAGCACTAGTTGTGACGTAACGGTCAGCTGTCTGACGCAAATGTACTATCTTACCTAGTTCACGAATGTTAGAAAGATAAGCACTAGTTGTGACGTAACGGTCAGCTGTCTGACGCAAATGTACTATCTTACCTAGTTCACGAATGTTAGAAAGATAAGCACTAGTTGTGACGTAACGGTCAGCTGTCTGACGCAAATGTACTATCTTACCTAGTTCACGAATGTTAGAAAGATAAGCACTAGTTGTGACGTAACGGTCAGCTGTCTGACGCAAATGTACTATCTTACCTAGTTCACGAATGTTAGAAAGATAAGCACTAGTTGTGACGTAACATTCAGCTGTCGTTGAACAAACTTTAATTATTTTTAAAGTTTTACGATTGTCGCTAGAGGGTGTAAGTAACGGGACAAAATACAAAATTCAAGTTATTTTGATATCGGCGGAAATAGAAAGCTTATTCATTCTTGTGGAATTTTTAAAATATATTATTAATATAATTAAAATTATATATGTATATCTATATCTTTTCATTACAAAATCAGAACGGTTATTAATCTATGATTTTGTAATGATGCTTTTATTTGATTTATTTTTACTTCATTAAATTGTAAAAATCTTAAATAAACAAAAAAATTTTTTTACATTTTTTATTCGTTTTTCGTTTTCCACAACAAAAGAAAACCCGTATTTTTACTATTTTATAATAGATTATGCCTTGGCAAAAGAGTTCCTAAAATCGTCACTTTCTTCAGATTACAAAAAAGGTTGAATTGGCCCCAAGGGTCAGCAGTAGCAAATTTATCAGTAGGTCAAACGGCTAACAGGGGTTTTATGCTAAAAAGTCAAAGTTCAAGTTCGAAGTGGCTTTGAATACTTATGTATGGTAAATAAATTTGCATCTTCTCATAAAATTATCAAACAAAATATAATATTGGTTATATTATTTAGTAATCTAGGATCGACATGACACGAGGGTTGGGCGCAAGCAAATCCTAAACTAGGGATTAAGTCCAAGGCGGATTAAACTTTTTAGCATGGGGAGTTTGAGACTGCAAAAAAAATATGTTCAGGTAGGGGAGAGATACAGATTGTCGTAACGACTTACTACCAAAAAAAATAGTGGAAAAAGCTCCCAAATATTTTTTTCAAGAATATTAAAGAAATTAAGAGAATTGATTGAAAAACTGTAGAATTATTCCGTATGTGATGAAAATTTCTATGGCTATGTCAACTCCAGTATAGTTTTTAGCATGTGACCCGATTTTTTTTCCTAAGGGCAAGTTGTATAGGTTTCGTTTAAACCAAAGTTTAAACCTAAGTTTAAGCTAAAGTTTAAACTAAAAGCTGCAGCATTGCTCATTGTATACTTTTTGTTTGACATTTCCGAAGCTAACTTGACTACATTATAAATTTATCAATTCTTATTTCCACGTTCGACAGTCTTACCTATGTCATAATTATTATTTTTAAATGTATACCAACGTGTCTTTTTATAAACTGTGGTTAGATTAAACCACAGAATATATAGCTACGCGTAGCTATATATTCTGTGGTTAAACTTAAAAAAAATGTATTAAAAAAAATACTTCCCAGTATTACCTTTGGCAATGTGTATTATATATATTATTACAAATGTAATTAGTTATTCAAGTTATGGATGTTGGTTTATATAAGGCTCCTGGCACAACCAATTTCTCAAACCGTGAAATAGTACTTTTGATAAGTCTTGTTAAGCATGATCAGCAAGTAATTGAATCAAAAAAAAAAAGTTATTCAACTTCGCGGAGGCCAAAAGAGGAGGTCTGGAACAACTTCGAAAGATTTTAACAAAGATCCCATATGCACAGATAAAGGAAAGAGAACTGCAAAAGCCCTCAAATTATTTTAAGTTTTTGTTCTTGCGAATAAACCATTTCAAACTACCAGCAGAATTTCATCGTATCTACCGGAAAAATTCAGCCAAGATAGTAATCAAAAACATTAAACATCATGGTGGGTGCTTCGCTATCGAAACGTATTTGCTGCTATGGAGGGGGAATGCAGCGAGAGTGGAATGGGAATTTGTATCACGCTAAGATATCTGTATTATAAAGAAACCAGTACATATGACCTAACAATAAGTAAAGCTCAACTAAGAGATAGATATAACCTGCTTAGTTTAGAAAAACGTAGAACTCACTCGTCCCTGTTGTTCCTTTATAAATTAATACACAATCAAATAGATGCACCAATGTTGTTATCACAAATTAACTTTAATATGCCGCTTTATAGAACAAGAAATTGTGCTACTTTTTATATAAAGTTTACTACTACAAATGGCTATGGAAATTCGCCTCTTAATATTATGTGTAAGTTGTCGAATTCTATAATGAAAGATTTGGATATATTCTCTTTAACCCTCAAGGATTATAAAAAAGTGCTAGTTTAGTTTAGTTTTTATATTATCTAGATTTTAGTACACTCCTACTCTGTAATAGGATACTTGTATCTGTTGAGTTTGAATTAAATAAATAAATAAATAAATAAATAAATAAATAAATAAATAAACAAAAGTTGACAACGTTGAGTCTTGATCTATCTCTTTTTATCTCGCGTCCAATAATTTGCTTGTTGATCAATTTAGTATTGTAAATAGTAGATAATTAATCTAATTTTTAGTAATGGCGAAGTTCCCGAACAATTCAAAATTTCAATAGTTACTTCAATCTATAAATCTGGAGATAAATCAAGCATAAATAATTATCGCCCGATTAGTCTGATTAATAATTTTGCCAAAGTGTTCGAGAAATGTCTTAAGGATAGAATCTTGAATTACTTTGTTTTAGATAACATGCTCTCAAAAAATCAATACGGTTTTGTTAACGGCGGGCGTGGGGACTTCGGACGCACTGTATCAACTTACGAAGGAGGTGACTGATACGTTAGAGAGCAATAAAAAATGCATTTCCGTGTTTCTAGACTTGGCCAAGGCATTTGACACGGTTCCTTATGACCTGCTTTTGGAGAAATTACATAAGCATGGTGTTAGGGGCGCCGCGTTGGATGTCTTTCAAAACTATCTGAGCGATAGAAAACAGTTTGTTAAAATTGACAAGACAAAGGTCTTGTCAAGTGATCCCTTGGATGTTAAAATAGGCGTACCACAAGGCACCGTTCTTGGCCCAATTATTTTTATTTTTTATATAAACCCCTTAACAAAATTAAATTTAAATAATGGATCAATAGTATTATATTATGCTGATAACACAGCTGCTATTTTTTCTGGGAAAACCTGGCACGAGGTAAAATATAATACAATGATCGGAATTTATAAAATTAAAGATTGGCTTGATACTTTCAAACTCTCCCTTAACGTTAAGAAAGCAAATTATATCGCCTTTTCCTTAAGTGAGGCTACTCGTCCCGATTTTGAACATTAAAATTGATAATTTGGATGATTTAAGTTCCATCGACAAGATACTTAGGGATCATTGTTGATAAACAGTTAAAATGGGACCTGCTTATTTTTCACTTGGCAAAAAGCATAAGAAAATTTAATTTATTAATTTTATATCCTAAGAGAAATATTGAGTAGGAAACTTCCAATTGCAGTTTATAAAGCTATTGTCGAGTCCTTAATGGCATAGTTGTATGGGGTGGTCTTTACAATAATGCCCTAAGACCCCTAAATACAAAATTATATTCTTAAGGTACTTTATAAAAAAAATAGACGCTTTTCAACGCAACTTCTTTTCACAAGGGAAGTATTTAATGTAAGATCTGTGTATGTTCTTGAAATATGTTCATTTGTTTATTAAAATCAAAAACTAAAAAATTATATTTTTATCATACTAGAGGCAAGGTTAATAGGAGAATTATTTTACCAAATAGCAACACGAATATTAATCTTCGAGTTGTCAATTATTTGGCGCCAAAAATTTTTAATCTTGTTCCATTAAATATAAAAAATATTACTAGAATTAAAATGTTTAAGATAAAATGTCGAGCATTTATTTTCAACAATATGGAGAGCTTTATGTCACTTTTTTAGAAGATAATAGGTTTCCTGTTTTGCCTATTCGAACTAACCTACGTCGAATAGAATTTCTTTTATTTTTGTATAATGTTTTTTTTTCTTGTAAGTCCTGTTTTTCTAAGCACATACAGATGTTCAGTCATCTAGGTGCTTTTTTTTCCGGCTTTTCTTTTTATACATTTTATACATTGGTCCTTTAAGCTTTAAAGCTATTTTGTTATTATTAATGTATTGTGGATTAATGTTTTTTTGAATAAATAAGTACATACAAATTATATTAAGAATTTATTACAATAGATTAAATAAAGTCAGTCGTTTATACAAAAGGTTAATGCCGGTCGATTTGCATAAAACCTATAGGTGTCTAGTCTATACATAATAGGATGAGGCTACTAATTGAAGGGGTCAGCACAAAATTAAATGACTGAGAGTTAAATGCTGTTAAGCTTGAACCCCTGTCAAATGTGGCAAAAGCTATTATCACTTTGTGCAAATTATAAAGCAACTTTGATGGAATATGAGGTTCACTTTTAGAAGTTCACAGCTGAGCTTTACCCGATGAAATTTTTGATATTTATTATTCCAAAAGCACAAATTTCAATTAAGCTTACATAAGCTTACGCATGTGTAATAAGTGTACACATGTACAGTCGCGGACATAATTAAAATTTCTTGTTATAATAATTATACCGTGAGAGCAAAAATTATTTGCATCAAAGAGGGCTTGGATTAAAAAACGTAGCGCTTGGTTTAGATCACAATGATATGGGGATGATATATCTAACCAAATCTAGGTTAAAATTTTGTCAAATTCATATTATGATATGATATGCCAAACTAATGAGTAATAAAATAAGTAGACAAATACAAAAAAAATATTTTTGTTGTTTAAAAAATTAACAAAGTAAGAATATACAGACACAGACAGAAAAAGAAAAATAATTACATAAATTGCTGAAATGTTCCAAGCATAAATTTACACTTCTCTTCATATTTTCGAAAGTGTTGACCAGCCCCTCTGGAGAAATGTTACCACATTCTTGGATAATCCTTTCTTGTAATTGTTCTAAATTTGCAACTGGTGTTTTAAAAATAGTGTTTTTTAAATGAGGAATAACGAAGTAATCCATAACCGTTAAACAAGGTGATCTAGGTGGGAATTAAATGTCTGATCGAACACTGATCAATCTGTCGTCGAAAAAATTGCGTAAGTAGTTAATAGTTTCGGTGGCTGTATGGGCGGTTGCACCGTCCCGTTAAAAATATCCAAAATGGAGTTCGTCGTCAAGTAATTGCTTCACAAATGGATTCAAAATATTGTCTCTATAGCGCTGTGCTGTAACTGTGTCATGAAAAAAAATAGGACCAACAATTCTTCTTCGGGAAACATCTAATCAGACACCAATTTTTTGAGGGTGCAATGTGGACAAAAAAATGGGGATTTTCACTACTCCACATGAGTGTATTCTGAGAATTCACATAACCGGAGAGGTGGAACAAGGCTTCATCCGAAAAAAATGTCAGGTCTAATAAATCAGTTCTTTCGAATAAATTTTGGGTAAACCATTGAGAGTAATTCCTGCGTCTTTCAAAATTTGCGGCTTGTATTTCTTGGAATACTTGCACTTTATAAGAAAATAAATTTAGCTGCTTCTTAAGAATAGTCCTGCATATTCCATAAGATCTTTCCACTTCTTGGGACATGCGTCTTATACAACTTGTTGGCGTATTTTGTATTATTTCACGAACGTTTGTAACAAGTTCTTCTACAGATGGTTTTCCTGCTCCTTTTTTGTGTTGTATAGAACCTGTTTCCCTAAACACAGCCACGGTTCTTTTCAGGCAATAATAAGAATCCCCAGCAATAAAAGCAACGTTAGGAAAATGTACTGTCAAAGATGACGGAATAACTGATTGATTGTTAATTCAGGTAGTTACTGACACCCAACAGGTATTAAGCTCTACGCATTACGTCCTTAGATGCAAGGCCCTCTTTGATGCAAATAATTTTTGCTCGCACGGTATTACCTACATTTCTTTCTTAAAGCTGACTTACTAAGTTATAAAACCAAACATTTAACTAACGTATAATCCCCATTGGTTTTTTAATACTTGCGTATCAAAAAGGTTCTTAAATCCGAATGTAGACAATTTCCCATTTTCTTCCTTAATTATTCAAACGCGCAAGTCTCCTGCCTTTGGCCTGATATTATTTTTTTGATTATCTCAAAACTCTTCCTATACCTTAAAACTAACTTTATTTTCGCATGAAATTGTTATTAAATATCACCATTGTAGAAGTTTCACAATGCACTTTTGCACAAGGCAACTAAAAGGACTAAAGAGTAAATTAAACTTCGTGTTAAACCTGCCGAGTCGAAATTGGGGAATTTACAGCAGCTTACACAAAATTTAGTTGTTTGTTTTCCACTTTAAAAGGGTTTTAGAAAGTGAAATTATTTTTTTTTGTAAAAGAAGTTAATATATAAAAACTAGGAAATGGGGTAAATATTTCAGTGGGTGCAAAACTTTTAGTATTGTCCCGTACCATCTAGTACCGTTCAGAATTTAGTACCAGTCCAGTCATCAAATATCTAAAATACAAGCCGGTGTCACTCGAATTCCGCGGCGGGCCTTTTCAGGTGTCAAAAGGTTTTCATGAACGGGTGTTGTAAATTGGTTCCCAGCAGGTATTAAATAAAAGGTTAGTACCTAATATCTCTTATTATTAGTTAAATTGGTTCCCAGTATAACTTACCTGGAAGTACTTATCTAAGTTGTCCCTTATACATATTTTGTGTTTCTATATACTCTGCTGTTGTCACTTGCGTTTGAAGTTGTTGAGTTGTGAATTATTCTAATACTATTTTCTACCATGAATCCTGAGATAATTTTGAGTGAACGAGGAAAACAGTTGTTAGCTATTAATAACTACAAGTATGGGTTTCAAAAGCATTTGAAAAGTGTTGAAAAGCGGTGGACTTGCACTAATAGAAAATGCAAATCATTCGTCCTTACGTTGGGCGAAAGTGATAACAATATAACAATTACAAAGCACATACAAGAGCATTCCCATGACGCAGATATGAAGGGCTTAAACCGGCAAATTATCAATTCCGCCTGCAAAAGAAAAGCTCTGGATGACCTATCCGAATCCGGGATTAGACCATAATAGTATTAAAATGATAGTTTAATGATAATTTGCTTATTTGCAGGTATTGATGATATTAATATGAATATGTTATACTTTTTATATCATTTGTCTTATTATTCGGGTGAATAATGGATATTATTATATAGTGAGCGCGGAAAAATTTTTGGTTGTTTCAAAAAAAAAATACTATTTTGGACGAAGTAGAAAGTCAACAGGTGAAGAATGTTGGCGATGCATTAAAAAGGGTTGCAGTGCAAAACTGTACAGGGTTTTTCCGTATATTTTGGAGCACCCCTGGAGCTTTTATTTGAAGACCTAGAAAAAACTTTAAATTATCAAAGTTGCATTATTTCTCCTGAACTGTCAGAATTTGTTATCGGACAAAACAAATGAACATCGTAAATTTGGTTAATAATGCCAATGTCGATTTTTTTAAATGGAACACCCTGTATATTAATTTTTTTTTAACTCCTCACTCTTTTTTGATTCCAAATATGTATATATGTTATATGTTTGTTTCATAAATTATTATCATTATTTATATTAATTATTGTTACTGAATAAGCATTATGTTCTAGCATGTTTTCCTCACACCAATATAGATTTTCTAATCATCAATATTTTAAAATGCAATTTTACCTAAACGACTAAAGTAAACGTATAACATATATCCATATTTGGAATTAGAAAAGAGTGAGGAGTTAAAAAAAAATTAATATACAGGGTGTTCCACTTAAAAAAATCGACATTGGCCTTATTAAACAAATTTACGATGTTCATTTGTTTTGTCCGATAACAAATTTTGGCAGTTCAGGAGAAATCATGCAACTTTGGTAATTTAAAGTTTTTTCTAGGTCTTCAAATAAAAGCTCCAGGGTGCTCCAAAATATACGGAAAAACCCTGTACGTCCTTAATGGAGTGTTCTCTAAGTTTTTTAAGGAGCATAATCACGAGCGCGACAGCATAAAACTGTTAAACCGGCAAAAAAGGCAACAGTGTTAAACGGAAGGCCGTTGATGATATATCTTTAAGATCAAGAAAACTAATTCACCAGGAGATTGCGAGACAGACTGACTGACACTCTCCAAAACATTACATCAAAAGATATACAGTTTATTATCAACATCAACAGAGCAAAGCTGCAAACTTTGCCAAAACTGCCCAAAAATAGTGCTGATGTCCATGACTTTGCAAGGTCTGTGGATGTTAAAACTACTTTACAAAGGAAATTTCATTTAACATAATGACGACATGTCGGGAACTATTATTTTTCTTGTGTTACCAATTTAACTGTGATGTGCGAAAATGTAGTTATTATCTATATTATTTACTTGAATATTGTTCAAAATATTTTTATCATTTTTTTAACTTCGCATATTTAAAACAACTCTACTTATGTACCTGTTGTCTTTTGTTTGTTAAAAAAAATGAGTATAAGGATACACATACAAACTTGTTTATCAATATAAACCATATTTGTAGAAATTGCAACCTTGTTTTCAACCCATCAAGCACTGTAATAGATTATGAAATTGGGATCCATATCAGTTGTAGGGAACTTTTTCCCCCAAGCGAAATTATTGGATGTCGGTTTCATCTATCCCAGTCGTGGTGGAAAAACATTCAACAAGTAGGTCTTGCAAAAAAATATAAATATGAACAGTCGAAAATTGAAAAGTGATGTTATGGTTGAAAACGAATTAATGTTTTTAATGTTCCTGAAATTTTAGTAATGCGAACCTTAGTTACTAACAAGTAAAATTAACTTCTATTGTAAAAATATAGTGCGTCATATTTAACTAAACTCATCGGAAATATGTTTTGTTAAGTTTCATTTAAAACTATGTAGAGATGTAATATAAGATGTTATGGTTGAAAACGAATTAATGTTTTTAATGTTCCTGAAATTTTAGTAATAAACCTTAGTTACTAACAAGTAAAATCAACGTCTATTGTAAAAATACAGTGCGTCATATTAAACTAAACTCATTGGAAATATGTTTTTAAAGTTTTATTTGAATTTAAAACTATAAAGACATTGGATTTCAGATAACAAATTTGTTATTTAATGTTTCTCACATTTTAGTAATAGAAATGAGTTACTAACGGCTAAAATGAACTTCATTTCTAAAACTCTAATTAGTTACAAATAGCTAAAGCCGCCGGAAATATGTTTTTGTGGCATTTTAGCAAAAAAAAAATAAGAAAAACTCCAATTTATGAAATTTTCTTTCCGAATCTCTCACGCAGCAGAATTAATTCCTTATAATTCTGCTGCTAGGGAGATTCTATAAGTGATAATTTTAATAAGTTATTAAAGATCCACCCTGTATAAGTAAACATTCAAATTTTCCACTTCAATATCAACTATGTATAACGTTATTGGCAAACATGATCCTGCAAATATTGGATTTCAGAGTTTAATCGAAAATTTCCATACAACTCAGTGAGGCGATTTAGCAAATTTCTTCATTGGCACCGACACATCAGGTGATTATTAATAATCATGTAATGGAAATTTGATACAGATGGTAAAAGATTGTTAGAAAATCTATACATAATAATCATAATGTAGTTGTATGCTGAATGATATGTTAGTCCAGAAAAGAAAATCGGCTTAAATAAGGTAGGAAGATCAAATTATTCAGATAATGCTTCCTGCTGTATGCTGTAGGAAAAAATCTGAACTCCATTGTAAGATACCTGCGCCAAATAAGGCCAAGCTAAATACCAAATTTGCTTTATTAACAAAATCTAAAACATAAACCATAATACTAATTAAAGGGCGGATTATATGCACTTAAATTCGGCCAAAATATGCGGTTATTTACATTTTTTTACCAAATATGCATACGTATGCAATATTTCTTAATTTATTATAGTAAAATGAGGTGAAGAAACACATTGGGTTCTAAAAAATATGTTTATTTTTAAAAAAAAATGCAAAAAAACAAAGAAAGATAAAAGTAAACAATTTTTTACCCTAAAATTGTATAAAAGGCATTTATTAATAAATAATTTTCAACTAAAAAGGATTGCCTTCTATTAGCAAAAATATGTTTATAGAAAGAGAAGCTTCTTTCAACATCTACTGATGTAATCGGGCATTATTGCAACTTAGGGAGCAAAATATAAGGCCATGATACAACTTCGTTGGATGGTTTACCCTCATGCTTTTTGCTGCAGTTAAGTATTTAAGTCCTTCGTTCTTTTTTTACAGTTATATCCAATTTGTTTCTTACTTGACCTCCTACTTTACCGGGAATGTTGTTACATTTAGCGAAAAAAGTTTGAACAATACTAATTGAGTCTCTTAAACTTAAATTTCTACTCTCCAACGAGGATATTATGTCCGGTATAAAACTGAAATTTACTTTAATAAAAACAAGATCTTTAGCTACACTTACACTTTTTAACAACTCTTTACTTTGCGAACACACTGCGAATCGTCATCTAAATCCAAAATTTGTTCTTTAAAGGTTTCGAAATGCTCTGCGTAGAATATTGCGGCCTTAATCCATGTTCCCCACCGGGTAATTACAGGTTCTGGAGGTAAACTAACTCCTGGTAATCTTATACAACTGCACTCTTAGAGGTGCTTTAAGAAAGACTTTTTTTACATTTAAAATTAATATATTTACCAAAGTATGTGTTACAAATCGATATAACTGCAGGTAATAATAACGCTTTATTAAGTGACAATAAACAACCCCTAACAATATACCTGCAAATCCCGGAAATCCCCAATAAACACATTGTGTATAACCAAAATGTAAATATAATTATTATAATCTTCAGATTGGGAAATCCCTGAAATAAGTACCGAACTGGACATTAAAATTTTAACGTTTTACATTTTTTGATAAAGCCGAAAACATAAATATGCTCTTAAAATAATAATTTATGGAAAATATGCATTTTAATATAAATATGACAAACTATGCAATAATAACAATTAGTAAAAAATGGATTTATTTAATAATTATTATATTAGTTTTACAACTACATATTTCATAAAAATTGTGGTGATATCCAACATGCGCTGCTCATTCAAGCATCCTTATTCAAAATACCTTAAGAAAAAAAAATTTATTAAGAAACATACGGCCAATATAATGTTAGCATATAGCAAAAAGTATACCTAAATATTAAAAATACATTAGTATATTCAAAATACATATGCCATACAAATAAACAAGGGCGTCGCCAGCCAGCGAGCTAGGGAGGGGCAGCATAGAAGAACTGAAGAAAACATTAAGATAGTAAGCCGTATTTTTAGAACCTTTGGGGGGGGGGGGCAGCTGCCCCCCCCCTGCCCCCCTCTGGCGACGCCCTTGCAAATAATTAAAGAAAATAAAAGTGTTATATTATAACAGAAATTTAAATACAGAAAACTAATTACATCAATATATTGTTCAAAATTATCTAATGAAATAATGTATTAAATTTTTAATAAGCGTATCCAAGTATCTCTAATAATTATGGGGTTGTTAACAATAAAATTCTTAAATTTGTCTCGAAAACTAACAAGAGTAGGGACTGTTTTGATATCTTTGGGAATATATAGGGTTAAAGGTCGAGACTGCGTTATAAGAAAATGAACGTGGATACAAGGCAGTCCAATGTCTAAGGATGCTGTAAAGGCCCCGAAAACTTGTTAGGCGATCATGAACATCCGTGTCTCTGTTCAATTTATTATAAAGATAACAAGGTAATTAGGTAATTTATTGAGACAAAAGGAACTAAAATATCGAAAATTTTTATTTTCTATTTATTTTGGGATATAGCTTGTAGGACTTATTAACCGCTAAACCTTATTTAAGGTACCTTATTTAAGTGTGGCAACTTTTGCTACAACAACAGAGCAGGAAGTTTTGCAATAGCAAGTTTATATTACGATTCAGTTTAGTTTTACCGACCAAAAATTGATGTACATACTTTTTTCTAACTCTAAATCCAATCCCTAAATAATACCGTTTAATAAACTTCTTATATGACTATTTATTATTTGCTCGTTTTCTTTATCGATTTCCAAAGAAATATACAAACAAAATGGTTACCTTGAAAATACAAAGGACTATTTTTGTACTCGACGAAAAGTAAACATTTAATTACATTTTGCAGTTATTTTTAAATTAATTTTTTGCAGATGGTGTTTTTTTGTAAAAGCATTTAATTAAAAGAGTGGTTTTTATAAAACTGGCAGCGATTTGAAAAAAGGAAATCGATAAAAGACAGAAATATTAGATAAAGGAAAATATCGGCTTGAGAGAACAGACAAAACAGTTACAAGTCCCATTCATTACGAAAATAGATTTCGTTGATATGATATATACAGACTGTCCGCGGATAGGGTTTACAATAGCACAAAGTGATGAAAAATTTCATTTTTCGGGAAAAAGTCATTCTTGATAAAAAGTTTTGCTTCTAAAAAAATGCAATTCACGAAGAGAAAATTTTGATTTTTTATACAGGGTTCGTAAAAACTTCAAAAATATGATTTTTCTCAAAGAGTAAACTAACTTTATTTTTCATTTTTGACCAAAATGCCAATTAGGAAACTTATTTAGAATAACGTTTGTAATTTAAATCCAAGATTTAAAATAAATCTTCGATTTAAAAAAAAAAATTTGATTTTTAGAGGTAAATGGAAATTTTGCTGCTCAGTAAGAATATTAATATAAAATTTTATTAGACTCTATTTTCATAATAGGTGGTGTGTATCTTATTTTAAAATTTTAAATACATTCCTACCATCTTTTGTAAAAACAAGGAATTTTTTTACCTTTTTATTACTTTCCTTTACGTATAGGGCAAATTTGAAGTTGTCAAATAGAATTTAATGTGTTTTGAAAATATTGACTTTAGAACAAAGGGTTTATTTAGTTCAATTTTACGGTGCATGCGAAAGTTCTTACAACTTTGTGATCAAAGATACCCTAACGTTTACGTCTCAAAAATGGGACTTGATAAATTATTAAGAAAATTTCAGCGAACTGGGTTCACTTTCCAATTTAATAAGAAAAAAAGAACTATGATCAGAATGACGCAGCTTCCCTAATCGTATTGCAGTCTGTTGCTGATAATCCTACCCTTTCATTAAGAACCCGAGCTCAAGAACTTGATGTAATAAAAAAAACTCATATTCACTATATTTTAAAGACAAACAAAATATTCCCATTTAAGCCCACTTTAAATCAAACGTCGAAAGAAGGAGAAAAAGCCAAACGTTTGGATTTTTGTCTTTGGGTCGGAAACAAAATTGTAAGTGAAAACAGGAATTTTCATAAATTTATCATGTTCTCCGATTAATCGACATTTTCAACAAACGGGAAAGTGTCTTCTGCGCATATTAGATACTGGAGCGAAAATAATCCCCGTTTTAGAATTCCTGCAAGAAGACAATACTACAAAAAAGTAAATGTCTGGTGTGCGATGTATTATTATGACATTATTGGCCCATACTTTTTCGAAAACACTGCGTGTAACCGTAGGAGTTACCTTGAAATGTTGAAAGCATTCCTTTCGGACAAACTAGAAAAATTGCCTCTCCAATTAAGGAACGAAATGTACTTTCAACAAGATGGATGCCCTGCGCATTTCGCAATTGAAATGAGGGAATGGCTTAATAATACATTTGGCCACAGATGGATTGGTCGGAATGGTCCGGTTCTGTGGCCCCCAAAAAGTCCCGATTTAACTATTTCAGATGCCTATCTTTGGAGGCGCCTCAAACAATTAGTGTACTCCCGTCCAATTGACAACGACGTACATCTTCTAAAACAGCGAATTGTTGAAGCTGCTCAAACAATTTCCATTGAAGAAATTCGAAGAAGTTTTGAACACATTCGTTGACAGATCGAAAAATGTGTTGAATATGGAGGGGAAGTGTTTGAATAGCAAAATTATGAAATTATTATTTGTTGTTATTTTAAGATATTTTTATGTTATTTCCGGGGTCATTTCATTTGTGAAATTAAAAAAAACATATTTCTGGTAACACCAAAAATCAGTTTTTGAAACTGTTTGATACCCGTCTATCATTGATAATGTATGTATTTTGACCGCTAATGCTGCTATCCAAAAAAAAATTCTTTTAGCTCTTAAAATTAAAAAAACAAAAAAAATCGAAGATTTATTTTAAATCTCGTATTTAAATTACAAACCTTATTCTAAATAAGTTTTCTAATTGGCATTTTGGTGAAAAATTAAGAATAAAGGTAGTTTACTCTTGTTTTTGAAGTTTTTGCGAACGAACTAATCAAAAATTTCTCTTTGTGAATTGCATTTTTTTTACAAGCAAAACTTTTTATTAGGAATGACTTTTTACCGAAAAATGAAATTTTTCATCCATCTGTGCTATTGTAAACCCTATCCGCGGACAGTCTGTATAAGCATTTCTATACATAAATAAATTTAGCACAAATAGCATAATTATAGAAAACTTAATAAAGTTTGTAACAAAGCCCTTTATCGTACCAGTATACAAAATCCTGCTTATTATCCATATAACACTTTCTATCTCCACTATATCCAAGGGCGGAATGCGGCATATGTAAAATAGTTGTAAACAATGCCAATCTAACCTTAGCAATTTATTATCTAGTCAGGATTAAGTGAAAACTAGTCCCTTAGTACGGCTGTAAATTGTATATTATATTGTCTGAAGTTGTTGTAATCTCGATGTTGGGGTATTTATTGGGTAAATTTTAATTGGGATATTATTAAAGACATCGTATTGTATTTAGATGTATATTATTGTTCTGTTAAAGGTTAACCCTGGAAATAGGACACTATAAGTTTTTTTTTTATCAAGAAGTCTAAATAATAAAGAATCGATTAGTGAGGTTGACTTCCTTCTATTCAAAAATTGTAACTTTTTATACTATGTAATCGATTGATGCCTCTCAACAGGTTAATGTGTTATTATTTGTACACAAAATAGGAAGCTTAGAAGTGTAAAACAAAGTACCCAGGTAGCAGATGGTCGTCATTCTGACGTCGTTTTTTAGGCACCAGCCAGTTAGGTCACACTGACCAACAGGATGACTTAAAAAATACGTTAAAAAGACATACCTAAGTCATAGACCGTTGACGTCATATTACGACGTCAATAAGGTCATTTTTACGGCAGCTTGTTACCTCGGTAGTTTTTGATAAAATAATAAAACTTAGACATGACATTTCTTTTGTCTCATTCTTCATTATGTATTTTCAATTTGTGACGTGTGTTCAAGGAGTCCTTGGCAGGACGATACTTGCAAGCGGTAAATTTTAAAAAATTAATAGTATTTTGTTTGGTTTAAATTTAAAAATTTGTCAAACAATATAATACCGTGCGAGCAAAAATTATTTGCATCAAAGAGGGCCTTGCAGTTAAGGACGTAATGCTTAGCCGTAGAGCCTAATACCTTTTAAGTGTCAGTAACTACCTGAATTAACAATCAATCAGTTATTCCGTCATCTTTGACAGTCGTTACAAGTAATTTGATTCATCGCTAATTTTTCCAATTTCTTGAACAATTTACACGATGGGCTTTACGGAACAGCACAAAACATTCATGGTTGAAGCGTAGTTTCGAAACGGGGTTAGAGTAAATGGTGAGTGGCAATACAATCCGGGTTTGTGCATGAACGATTTTCACGAACATTTTCCTAACGTTGCTTTTATTGCTGGGGATTTTTATCATTGCCTGAAAAGAACCGTGGCTGTGTTTAGGGAAACAGGTTCTATACAACACAAAAAAGGAGCAGGAAGACCATCTGTAAGAACAGAAGAACTTGTTGCAAACGTTCGTGAAATAATGCAAAATACGCCAACAAATTGTATAAGACGCCTGTCCCAAGAAGTGGGAAGATCTTATGGAACATGCAGGACTATTCTTAAGAAGCAGCTAAATTTGTTTCCTTATAAAGTGCAAGCATTCCAAGAAATACAAGCCACCGATTTGGAAAGACGCAGGAATTACTCTCAATGGTTTACCGAAAATTTATTGGAAAGAAATGATTTATTAGACCTGACTTTTTTTCGGATCAAGCCTGGTTGCACCTCTCCGGTTATATTAATAATCCCCATTTTTTTGTAGAGTCAACATTGCACCCTCAAAAAATTGGTGTCTGGTTAGCTGCTGACACAGTTATAGCACAGCGGTATAGGGACAATATTTTGAATCCATTTGTGGAGCAATTACTTTACGACGAACTACGTTTTGGATATTTTCAACAGGACGGTGCAACCGCCCATACACCCGCGAAAGTATTAACTACTTATGCAATTTTTTCTTTCTGTATATTCTTGCTTTGTTAATTTTGTAAACAACAAAAATAAATTTGTATTTGTCTACTTATTTTATTACTCATTAGTTTAGCATATTATCATGTCATAATATGAATTTGACAAAATTTTAACCTAGATTTGGTTAGATATATCGTCCCCATATCATTGTGATCTAAAACAAGCCGGACGTTTTTTAATCCAAGCCCTCTTTGATGCAAATAATTTTTGCTCGCACGGTATTATCCAGGTTAAAGTAGTATTATAATATAAACTTTAAATAGAGTGGTTTGCGAGTAATATCTTATTAATAATTCAAGAAAGTACATGTGAGGGGACTCCGACTATACGCTATTAAATATTATAGATGTAAATCAGCAGAATCATTTTCCATCTAAAATATCTTACATGAACGCAATTTCCTTCACATATCCGCAATATCGCAATTTCCGGCAGGTTTTGTGAAAATCGCGTGAAGCTAAACCGCCAAATTATGCTGAAGCCAAGAAAATTACCGGCATGTTAGCATAAACACAGAAAATATTATAGAATTATTATTTTTTTCTGTAAAGGACGCGTCGCCTGTCAGTGTGAAAATTTTACGCATTCATTCAAATAATTTTGAATTTTTACAGTAGAATTCACAATTTTTTTTTATTTGCAACCGGATAATAAGAGAAACAAATAAATTATTTGGGGTTCTTACAAAAGCAAGGGCGTAACAGGGGCAGTTTGTCCTGCTGCCCTTAGTGTTCTGAAGGACAACAAAGTGAGCACTTTCATTATTATTATTGCTAAAAGTATAACCAATCTAAATGTCATTGTTATTTATTATTTATTTATTCCAAATAAAATCCCAAAAACATTTTGTTCATAAGGGATTCTCTACTAATAACAACATCTAAAAATGTAATTGTTAAATAATATAACTAATTAAAATACAAAGTAAGTGAAAATAATACTTAAAATGTTAATATTCAATAAAAAAAATAAAAATATTTAAATATGTATAAAATTATTCAATTATTATTTCTTTTAATAAAATAATATAATTAATAATATCGTTTAGATATCATTTATAAATAATTTTGAAAGGAATAATAATTGATCATAAAATAAGTGTTTAACGTTTAACTATTTTTTAGTTTAAAATTTAGCTTCCCCTTTTTTAAGTATTTTCTTAGTTTATCATTTTAAAACGTTTTATAATTAAAAATTTTATTTGGAGTATTTCGTTGTAAAATTTCATACCTTGATAATAAATGGAGTACTGACCTGCCCTAGTGTGTATTAAAGGTAAATCAATTTGAAAAAATTATCATGTATCTGTATCTGTAATTGAACTTTATATTTAAATAAACCTTCTTTTAAAATGTTTAATTATGCTATTATTTCAATTATTTGGAAATTAGCACATAGGGGGGTTACTGAATTTTAGTATTCAGTGCCCCAAACCGTTTTCTATGTTTGATACTCAGTAAGTAGTTTCTATTTTTTATTAAAAATCAGGTATTTCAATTTTCTTTTATTCTATTTTTACAGAATGCACTACACTATGATGCTTACAACGTTCATCTAACACATAAAAATATTTTTTTACACTTTATATTGTCTAGAAGACATGTTTTAAGAAACCCCTTTGAAAACTTCTTTTTAGGAGTAATTTTCTTAAATCCATTTTTCTCTTCTTGGGTTTGTATAAATCTTTTCCACATAACCCGTATGTTTTTGACATACTTTCATTTTAATAATTTCAAAATGCAATTTTATCGTTATAACTTTTAATACCATAAAAGCTCCATTAAGGTTTGATACCTACCACTTATTGTTTTCTCTCTTGCTACAACCATCAGCAACATACTTTCTGTCTACTGATGATGAACGTTTCTACGTTCGAAACATGTAGAGACCTTGTATACTAAGAATTTTTATTCTATTTAATTTTTGTGGAGGAAGACTTCGTGTTTTTCTTGCCTTTTCATACTTTCAACTCCACTTTGAGTATGGACTATTTCTTCAAATTATATTTAAATGTTTATTTTTTGATATAATTTGGTGAACAAAAACAATATTTTGCATTAAGTGAATATCCTTAATTGACATAATATTAAAATTTTTATACAAAAGTATAGTTGAATATGGTCTATCCAAGCAATATATATTTTTAATTGCTTTATTTTGTAAAACTTGTAAAGGGTTAAGTAGAGTGTAATGCTTTTTACAAAATCTTTAAAGCTGACAGATTTGGGAAAGTCAGGACGCGTGCTTCCCTTAAAGAAAGCAAGAGAGAAAATAAAATTTACCTTAACATATTCGCCTGCTGAGCAGGTTTTTCAAGTTTTTTCAACAAATATCGAAAAGGTGCAATCCATTCTTTTACATTTAAGAAAAAAGCCGATGGCAGTTTGTGAGTTAAATCCACATTATACATCTTAATTTAATGTAGTTTGTACAAATATCCTCTATGAGGTTATGCAATGATTAAATATTAAAAATAAAATATTTCTTATTGTCTCTCGCCTAAAAATTTTAATAATTTAATTCTTAATTATAACACTATACATTCACAACTTGTACTTTTTTAAAGACTTCTTTTAATCTTCACTTAAATAAAAATTGGTTAATACTTTAATAAAAACTTTTTAATTATTACCGTGCGAGCAAAAATTATTTGCATCAAAGAGGGCTTGCATTAAAAAACGTAGGGCTTGGTTTAGATCACAATGATATGGAGACGATATATATCTAACCAAATCTAGGTTACAATTTTGTCAAATTCATATTATGACATGATATGCCAAACTAATGAATAATAAAATAAGTAGACAAATACAAATTTATTTTTGTTGTTTACAAAATTAACAAAGTGAGAATATACAGAAAGAAAAAGAAAAATAATTACATAAATTGCTGAAATTGGCCACCCCCGTGCTCCAAGCATAAATTCATACGTCTCTTCATATTTTCGAAAGTGTTGACCAGCATCTCTGGAGAAATGTTACCACATTCTTGGATAATCCTTTCTTGTAATTGTTCTAAATTTATATTTACACAATTCATACTTGCACTTTATAAGGAAATAAATTTAGCTGCTTCTTAAGAATAGTCCTGCATGTTCCATAAGATCTTCCCACTTCTTGGGACAAGCGTCTAATACAATTTGTTGGCATATTTTGCATTTTTTTGTGTTGTATGGAACCGTTTCCCTATTCACAGCCACGGTTCTTTTCGGGCAATGATAAAAATCCCCAGCAATAAAAGCAATTTTATTAAAATGTTCGTGAAAATCGTCCATGCACAAACCAGGATAGTATTGCCACTCACCATTTACTCTCACCCTGTTTCGAAAATATGCTTTAACCATGAATGTTTTGTGCTGTTCCGTAAAGCCCATTGTGTGAATTGTTCAAGAAATTGGAAAAATTAGCGATGAATCAAATTACTTGTAACGACTGTCAAAGATGACGAAATAACTAGTTGATTGTTAGTTCAGGTAGTTACTGACACCCAACAGGTATTAAGCTCTACGGCTAAGCATTACATCCTTAGAGGCAAGGCCCTCTTTGATGCAAATAATTTTTGTTCGCACGGTACAATCGAATCAAAAAACAATATTTTTTAAAATATCGTTACATTACCTTCTAAATTAATTTTAATCAAATTAGATTAGAAAAATCGCCCTACTAAATGACGAAATAATCGATATAGTTCACGTACTTACTCGCAAATAAACTTCCATTTCCCAGCACGGCTCGTTTGGTATGGGATCGCGTGCGGCCAAACCCACATTGTGATCAACACACCGGAATTGCCCTTATGTTTGCATGAACACGTCAAAGTTTGTTGTCTATTCTGTTATAACTTTGACCTCTCTAATTACAAATTGCACTATCTAATTTAACGATGTTTGCTATTTTGAGACTAGGGCGATAAACAAGGTCTCATTAATATTAATCCAGGAGGTAACCGCATGACAACTCATTTAATCGATCATTCGTCTTGTCACTTTTATCTTATTTAAAGGTATTCATTGTTTTCCCAAAGAATACTTTGGTCCGCCCTGCCTCACGCTTTTACGTATTTAGTATTGTTTTGGATATCGTTTAAAAGGTGCATTGGTGGTTTCATCAAATTCTTGGGAAAAAAACAGTACATATACCGTGCGAGCAAAAATTATTTGCATCAAAAAGGGCTTGGATTAAAAAACGTAGGGCTTGGTTTGGATCACAATGATATGGGACGATATATCTAACCAAATCTAGGTTAAAATTTTGTCAAATTCATATTATTATGACATGATATGTCAAACTAATGAGTAATAAAATAAGTAGACAAATACAAATTTATTTTTGTTGTTTGCAAAATTAACAAAGTAAGAATATACAGAAAGAAAAAGAAAAATAATTACATAAATTGCTGAAATTGGCCACCGCCATGCTCCAAGCATAAATTCACACGTCTCTTCATATTTTCGAAAGTGTTTACCAGCATCTCTGGAGAAATGTTACCACATTCTTGGATAATCCTTTCTTGCAATTGTTCTAAATTTGCAACTGGTGGTCTAATAAATCATTCCCTTCCAATAAATTTTGGGTAAACCATTGAAAGTAATTCCTGCGTCTTTCAAAATCTGCGGCTTGTATTTCTTGGAATACTTGCACTTTATAAGAAAATAAATTTAGCTGCTTCTTAAGAATAGACCTGCATGTTCCATAAGATCTTCCCACTTCTTGGGACAGGCGTCTTATACAATTTGTTGGTGTATTTTGCATTATTTCACGGACGTTTGCAACAAGTTCTTACTCCTGCTCCTTTTTTGTGTTGTATGGAACCGTTTCCCTAATCACAGCCACGGTTCTTTTCAGGCAATGATAAAGATCCCCAGCAATAAAAGCATAGGAAAATGTTCGTGAAAATCGTCCATGCATAATCCCGAATTGTATTGCCACTCACTATTTTCTCTAACCCCGTTTCGAAAATACGCTTCAACCATGATTACCATGAATGTGCTGTTCCGTAAAGGCCATTGTGTGAATTATTTAAGAAACTGGAAAAATTAGCGATGAAACAAATTACTTGTAACGACTGTCAAAGATGACAGAATAATTGATTAATAGTTAATTCAGGTAGTTACTGACACCCAACAGGCCAACAGGTATTAAGCTCTACGGCTAAGCATTACGTTCTAAGATGCAAGACCCTCTTTGATGCAAATAATTTTTGCTCGCACGGTACATTTGATTTTGGTAAATATTGTAGCATAGAACAACAATATAGCTCTTCTAGCTTTAATGCTATTTTAATTATAAAGTTTTTAAACATGCAGATGCAAGGTTATTCGTGTTCTTGTAAACTCCATAAAAATTCCGAGTTAAGAAATATTTTATTATTTTAATTAGAAAGTTCAGGGTAAAACTTTGTAATTTATCATCTCTAACTTTTAAATTTTGGTTTTAAATAGAAAAACTGTACAGGTTAGTTAACTTTTTCTTCTTTTTTTTATTATTTGTCTTCAAAAAAAAGCGTTGCATTGTAAACTGCTTGGCAAATACCAAGCAAAATATTAATATACTTTTCAAGAAGAAACAGTAGCTAAAAGCTTTAGAAATAAATAGCCTTCTTTAAAGCCTGGCTCTAAATACTCTAAATTCTGAGATAAATATATTATTAAATTGGCTAAAAGTAAATAAATTAAAATTAAATATTTCAAAAACTGAATGTATGGTTATGAGTAATAATTTAAATTGTCAACATATAGATGTTGTAATTGATGGTGAAAAATTGGAATTAGTAAACAGTTTTAAATATTTAGGGATAATCATTGATTCAAAATTAAAATTTTAAAATTATTTTGAAAGTATTATATCGAAGATTGCCGGAAAAGTAGGTTATTTTAAATAAATCAATTCTAATTTAAGTTTGTTTTCTAAAAAAACTGTATTTATTACTATTATATTACCACATTTTCTTTATTGTTCTTCCATTTTATATTGTCCTACTGAGGAAATATTTGATAAATTACAAATTTTACAAAATAAGGCAATGCGGATTATTTTAAATTGTGACAAATATACAAAAATTTATTTTATATTGAAAAATTCAGATTGGTTGAATGTCAGAAATTTAATTTTTTATTTAATATGTATCTTCATCATAAAATTAAAAATAATTTATTGCCTGATTTTTTAAAATTTTTTTGTTATTTTAATTATGACCATCATAATTATAAAACAAGAACTAATCAAAATTTGTATGTGGATAGAGTGTCTAAAACATTAGCTTATAAATATATTTTTTATAAAGGTTGAATAATTTGGAAAATTCTATTCAATCTCAAAAATCATTAAAACTGTTTAAAAAACTTTAAAATTACATTTAATTAAAAAACAAAATGATACGTAATATTTGGTACAATTTACAAAATGTTTAACTTTTCTGTCTGTTTTTGTTAAAAGATGGTAGTGTTTTTAAATTTAAAAATAAATCTATAAAAATGTGATAAAAAAATATTTAATTGTAGCTTTTTGCTAAATAAAACATGTTACTACTACTACTACTATTACAATGAAGTAAATAAAACAACAAACAATTATTTTGATCAAAAATAAAACGAAGTTCCACAATAATATATTATGTAAACAAAAATACTGACAAAATAAGTGACAAGAAGTAGTTCTCCGATCAGTAATATCGGTGTCATTTCAGTATTTATGCGAAGATGCGTGGCGAGCGCACTAGCAAACATAATCTGACCTACGTCATGTATTGTACATGTTTTGAAATTTCGAAACTAATAAAATGGAAGCAGGTGCTTAGGTAATGAGCTAAAAAAATAATGGTATAATCTAGCAATAACATTTACTACAGGATAGTTTTAACAATTTAAATTCCAAAACGATAGGAATACTAGTGAAAAAGCCAATTACAGTTATTTTTACCTATTCAGTAGGTAGTTTAAATAAAAATATCATTAATGCGAAAAAGTCAAAATAAATTATTAAGCTATATTTGAATGCACACTAAACATAATTTATTAACTATATGGTTATTTAAATAATTAAACCCATGCAGAGTAATATTCACCGTTTTATTTTAATAAATATATATATTAATTAACCCACACATAAATACGGCTGTTGTCTATACAATCCAGCTTTGGAATTTGAAAATCCATTAATTTGTGTTGCAATATTTTATTAATGGTTTCACGAAAATGTATTCATAAATAATATAATAATACTTTAATATTAAAATTATTTATTTTAATCTGTTTTGGATATAGTTGTAAATTTTGCATAATTAGTGTTTAAAAATGCTTCTTATGACATGGCATTAATGTAATAGTTTTTATTTATAAATAAACGTAGAAAAAATTATTTACGATAAAGTGCTTCCATCGTTATTTTACAAATCTTGGTTAATGTAAAAACGTGCATTATTTATTCCATAAAATAAATACTTTTATGCGTCTTTTCATTGATTTAATAATACTTATATTGAATCACAAATTAAATCAATAAAAACTCCTTTAAAAGTTAATATTTAAATTGAAAAGTCCTAAAACCGCTGTTCAAATTTCCCGCCCTTGCGCCTCTGATGGCCAGCGGGCACATTAGCCCCTCTCTCTCTTCTTTTTCTCTCTATGTTGCGATTTTTTAACAAGAAGTTAACATTTCCAACCCTATAAATTTTCGTTGGTGCACATGGTGAAACTGTAATAAGCAATCCTGCACCACAAGATTATTTCTAACTAAAGAAATATGGATAAACTGATTTGACCATATTTCTTTAAAAAAAAATCACAGATCTTGCACCTTACGCAAGCATCCTATGTATTGAAAATACCTGACACAGCTTTAAAATTTTAATGTCCTATGTGATGTAATTAAAGCCCACATTCTAATTTGTATTTTGTAAAAGTTTAAAAAATGTTTTTTAATTCAACAGGGTCCGCCCAAATTTGGTTAACAAATGGGATAATTTTTTATTATTGATTTCTCAGAAAATTTTATTCTACATAAAAGTTTTGCATCTTGAGTAAATCATTTTGACGTATTCAAATCTTCTGTGGCATATACAGGGTGAATATAAAATAGAAAAATATGACGTCAGTGATTCAAAAAATTTTAAAAATAATTAAAGCCCACATTCTAATTTGTATTTTGTAAAAGTTTAAAAAATGTTCTTTAATTTTACAGGGTCCGCCCAAATTTGGTTAACAAATGGGATAAATTTTTCTATTTTATATACACCCTGTATATGCCACAGAAGATTTGAATACGTCAAAATGATTTACTCAAGATGCAAAACTTTTATGTACAATAACATTTTCTGAGAAATCAATAATTAAAAAATTATCCCATTTGTTAACCAAATTTAGGCGGACCCTGTATATTCAATTATTGTGCTCCCACTTTTTACCTCCCACTCTTTTTTTTTCGATATAATATTCCGATTTAAATAACGTGAACTTACCTTATTTAACAAAATTATTATGGCAGTCTTCAAAACACAAATATAAATAATTATATAACTTATCTCAATAAAACACTTTTTAACAAAATTATTATGGCATTCTTTAAAACACAAACTAAAATAAAACATTATTTACTTGCTGAGTCATATTATTCTCTTTTATATTCACCCTGTATATGCCACAGAAGATTTAAATACGTCAAATTGATTTACTCAAGATGCAAAACTTTTATGTACAATAACATTTTCTGAGAAATCAATAATAAAAAAATTATCCCATTTGTTAACCAAATTTGGGCGGACCCTGTATATGCAATTATTGTGCTCCCACTTTTTACCTCCCACTCTTTTTTTTTTTCGATATTAATAACGTGAACTTACCTTATTTAACAAAATTATTATGGCAGTCTTCAAAACACAAATATATAACTTATTTCAATAAACCACTTTTTAACAAAATTATTAGGTATGGCATTCTTTAAAACACAAACTAAAACTAAACATTATTTACTTGCCGACTTTACGCTGTTATTCATATTTATATTTACCAAGTATTATCAGAGTAGGTATTATGTTACAAGACCGCTCGAGATATTGCGGTGTTGGGTCGCGACACCGCGACACCAATGCAAAGTTTGCATAAAAACGATCCCAGTAGTATTTTCAATACTAAAAATTTAAATTAATTAAAGTCTTACCTTCCAAACCGGCGAAGGCTTCCTTATCGACCGAATCGATATTGTTGCCGTCCAGTTCCAAAGAATTGAGAACGGTGAGATGCGAGAAAACCCGTGAAGGGACAGTTCGAAGTTTGTTGTGGGCCAATCCTAAAGAATCTAAGTTCTTTAGTCCTAAAAACAATTTTATCATGAAAGTTCCAAGTAAGCAACAGGTATGTAAAAATATTAAATAACGTTCTCTCGTTCTAAATAAGTTTGGAAAAAGTTGTCTAAAATAATAAATATAAGAACACCCCAAACATATTTTCGCAACAATAATTGCCGGTCAAACTGACTGAATTAATTTACGACGTACCGCAAATATGGCGAATATGATGTAACGATCAGCGGTCATTGAACAGACTTTATCGTGTGTAACGAACGTCCTCTTAAATCTTAAAACTCTTTTTGAAATCGTCTTTCTTGTCCTGAAAATCATGACTACTCCAAATTTGATTTAAACTCGCTTAAATATTTCAAATCATCGCCAATTTTCTTAAATACATTTTTATTTAGATCACCCTGTATCTATTTAACCCTGGATATTATTATATTATATATTATATATTATACCTGCGTTGCAGCCCGGCATTATACGATGTGAGATAATAAGGCGAACAAACCTCAAACTCAACCGTATGCCGGCCCGTCCACAATTTACATCCATGCATAAAACATAGTCTGTCTTCGTCTATTCCGGCTTTGGTGCTTCGGATCGATCGCTGAACGGGCCGGGGACCGGTTAGGTTGGGTCGTTCGTTCTCCCTACTCTAATTTATCAGTGTTTATCAGTGTTCCAATATAATATTATGCATGTATTATACATAAAAACCTTCCTCTTGAATCACTCTATCTATTAAAAAAAAAACGCTTCAAAATCCGTTGCGTAGTTTTCTTTAAAACTTTTAAAGATTTAAGCACATATAGAGACAGGACGGGCGATAGCGACTTTGTTTTATACTATGTTAAGATTATTATAAGCAATTAACACCTTTTGGTCTACTATTTCCTGTTACTGAATGGTCTCTTATGGGACATATTATTATGTAGACATATGATGCGATTCTGGAACGAAATTTATACCGTGCGAGCAAAAATTATTTCTAAGGACGTAATGCTTAACCGTAGAGCTTAATACCTGTTGGGTGTCAGTAACTACCTGGGTTAAGAATCAATCAATTATTCCGTCATCTTTGATAGTCGTTACAAGTAATTTGATTCATCGCTAATTTTTCCAATTTCTTGAACAATTCACACAAACAGCACAAAACATTCATGGTTGAAGCGTATTTTCGAAACGTGGTTAGAGAAAATGGTGAGTGGCAATACAATCCGGGTTTGTGCATGGACGATTTTCACGAACATTTTCCTAACGTTGCTTTTATTGTTGGGGATTTTTATCATTGCCTGAAAAGAACCGTGGCTGTGTTTAGGGAAACAGGTTCTATACAAAATAAAAAAGGAGCAGGAAGACCATCTGTAAGAACAGAAAAACTTGTTGCAAACGTTCTTGAAATAATGCAAAATACGCCAACAAATTGTATAAGACGCCTGTCCCAAGAAGTGGGAAGATCTTATGGAACATGCAGGACTATTCTTAAGAATCAGCTAAATTTATTTCCCTATAAAGTTCAAGTATTCCAAGAAATACAAGCCGCAGATTTTGAAAGACGCAGGAATTACTCTCAATGGTTTATCCAAAATTTATTGGAAATAATGATTTATTAGACCTGACATTTTTTTCGAATGAAGCCTGGTTCCACCTCTCCGGTTATGTGAATTCTCAGAATACACGCATGTGTGGAGTAGTGAAAATCCCCATTTTTTTGTACAGTCTACATTGCACCCTTAAAAAATTGGTGTCTGGTTAGCTGTTTTCCGAAGAAGAATTGTTGGTCCTATTTTTTTTCCATGACACAGTTACAGCACAGCGGTATAGAGACAATATTTTGAATCCATTTGTGGAGCAATTACTTGACGACGAACTACGTTTTGGATATTTTCAACAGGACGGTGCAACCGCCTATACAGCCGCCGAAACTATTAATTACTTACGCAATTTTTTCGACAAGAGATTGATCAGTTTTCGATCAGACATTGAATTCCCACCTAGATCACCTTGTTTAACGGTTATGGATTACTTCGTTTTTCCTCATTTAAAGAACATTATTTTTGAAACACCAGTTGCAAATTTAGAACAATTATTACAAGAAAGGATTATCCAAGAATATGGTAACATTTCCCCAGAGATACTGGTCAACACTTTCGAAAATATGAAGAGACGTGTGAATTTATGCTTGAAGCATGGCGGTGGCCAATTTCAGCAATTTATGTAATTATTTTTCTTTTTCTTTCTGTAAGTATATTCTTACTTTGTTAATTTTGTAAACAACAAAAATAGATTTGTATTTGTCTACTTAGTTTATTACTCATTAGTTTGGCATATCACGTCATAATATGAATTTGACAAAATTTCAATCTAGATTTGGTTAGATATATCGTCCCCATATCATTGTGATCTAAACCAAGCCCTATGTTTTTTAATCCAAGCCCTATTTGATGCAAATAATTTTTGCTCGCACGGTATATTGTTTGACAAATTGTTAAAAAAACCTTAACTGTAGGTTCTATGTTAATAAAGCCAGAGATATTATTTTAATCTCAATTTTAAAAAAATTTCTCTGTAAAGGGCTCAATTTTGTTTATAACAAAAATATACAGCTCAATAATAACCTCTAATGCACAATGACCATTTTTCTTTTGTACTCGAGCTTATATTGTTTGCCATCACGGCACACAATGCTTTTAATATTTTGAACAAAGGAAAGCGCTGGAAGCTTTGTATCCACAGCTGCAATTATTTTAACGAATGTAACGCTTGCTCAAGTGGAATGTAGCGAACACTACTCTGCTATTTTGTAATATTGAATTAATTTATTAAGGGTTCATTACCGCATGTAAAATAAACCCATTTTTTGACACCCGCTGTCACTAAATTTCTCCAAATTAGGGCATAGGATATACCGAAGTTTAAACATATTGAAAAACGCTTTCCAAGAAAAAATTAGATACGTGTTTCCTTATTTTGTGTTGTAGAGATTTCTTGCCAAATTACAAAAAAATATGAGAAAATACTTATTATCCTAACAAGGGCGAAAAGAAACACTTTTGCGCACGCAACTGCTGTTATACGTCGTTCGGGTTAGCAGTTGAGAGCGGAAAGTGACTTTGCGCATGAGTTAGGATCAACATTTGTCTTACAAGCATTTTAAAATTTTTTATTATAATTTTTTTTTATTTTAAAATTTTATGCCCGTACCTGCGTGTGTGGATAAATATTTTTTCTACTCCCATCTGCATATTAGCTATTTCTTGCATAATCGACAGAATGGATAAGTAGGCAATTCTAGTTAACTGAACGGATATCGTCGGTCCAGTGCCAAAACCATGAATGTGCAAAATTGGTCAATTTGACCTACCTATGTACATCATCTTACTAATAAAGACAGCTTTCTTCCTATGCCAAAGTCGCGAATCCCTTTACGCGTCTTTAGTTGTGATGGGGGTCGATTTCATAATTCACGAAAGGTAGTCTGCTTACGATCGTACAACAGCAAGGTCGCAAATGTGCAAGTTTCGTGTTTATGGCATTGTAAATATTGACACAATTATTTCGGAAGTGGTACTTTCGTGAATTTGGTTTTGCAAACATTGGCAAGAATAACCTGAATGTAACAGTTTCGTGTATTTGGCTTTGTGAAATGTACTACTACTTTCCTGAATGTGACAGTTTAGTGTTTTTCTCTTTGCATACCTTTCTAAAAATAATCTACGTTATCTCTTTTTGCGCTTAAAATTAGCGAATACTATAATTTTGAAGAATGACATCTAGAATAAAAAGGATATTGGAATTGGCTCGCCAATCAAAGAGTACAAATGGTACATCTAATAAAAAGAAAAAGGTAAAATATACATTAATTGGTCGATTTCACCAATATTTAATTAAGAATTTGTCACTACAAGCCCCCAGAAAAGTTAATTAAGGTTGGTGGAACCGGCAAATAGTCACTTTATATTTTTTTGTACTTTACTTAAAATTTGTTTTTTACAGCTAAGTGAAGCTGCGCCTTCTTATCCTTCTGAAAATATTACAGGTAATAGATAATGTAAAAATAAACTTTTTAAATCAATAATACCTATTAACTTAATTTTTTTAGGAAATGACGCGGTGACTGCGGAGGACACTAATAATAAAAAGAATGAGGTAAAACATAAATAGCGATGCAGAGGAAGATTGTTAGGTTAAGTCAAGTCAAGTTAACACTCGATATTTTCTGTTACCTCATAGTTAATAATTATCTGAAATAAGTGACTGATTTTTGTTATAATAATTAATATTATCATAATTAAACAATTTAAAATAATGTTTTTGTTTACTTTGTTAAATCTAGCCTAACTGCCTATTCATTTATTTTAAAGGTGTACTGACATAAAAATGAATATTAATTTTTTAGGAACCACACGTATACCGTGAATTTGGCACATTCGGGTTTTTGGCATTTCAATAGCAACATAAGCTTATCTGAATGTGGTACAATCGCTGGTTTGGTTTTGTGAAAATAAGGACCAAATCCACAAATGTAACATTTTCAAAAAATTTGACTAAAAAGAAAAAAAATAATAGGCGGGTTTTGAACTGTTTAAGTAAAGCCTAAAAGTACAAAAAAATAAGATAGATACGTTCAAAAACTGATTTTTCGCAGCAAACTGAAACTTTAAAACGCTTATTTCTCAGAATCACGATTTTGCACATTCATGGTATTGGCACTGGACCGACGATATAATTTCATATCCATCCTAGTTAGGATATGAAATCGACCAATCACAGTTAGCATCAGGTTACCCAGGTAACTATTCGATTTTAAAATATTATGTCATTTATAGTGTAATTGTCAGATCGTAAATAAAATTATTGTTAAAGTTATAAAAATATGAGCGATTCGTTAGAAGCCAACCAAACCTACGAAATTCTATTACCAGAAAAATCCAAAAGTAAATACGAATTAACTTACAAAAAGTTTATGGACTGGATGCTGGAAAATAAAGTCAAAAATTTATCAGAAAATGCTTTAACTGCATATATAAAATATTTATCCAAAGACCTAAGACCGTCGACTCTATGGACAACGTATTCTATGTTAAAAACAATGTTAAATATAAAAAAAACATTGACATTTCTAGATATTGTAAATTGCGGTATTTTTTGAAGTTACAGAGTAGTGGCTATAAACCAAAAAAGGCAAAAATGTTTACATCGGAACAAATTAAAACGTTCCTTCTGGAAGCACCAGATCACGAATATTTGTTTACAAAGGTAAGCTTCAGTAAAGTACCTTTTATATTATAATTATATCATATCAAAAAATCTCATCTTGCACGAAATCTTATAGAATCTTATAGAATGCGCTAGACATTATTTTAAACAAGTGTCAAATTAGTCGCATGGTAGAGCTCGTGGCGGTCAAGAAAGGCTCCTTGGTTCGAACCTCATTGAGGGAAAATACTTTTTTTTTTATTTGATACCGACTTGCTTTGTAGTCATAAAATTTGATATTTCTAATTAAATTTTAGGTGGTATTGATTTCTGGTAATTCTGGCGGATGCCGTATAGACAAGAATTAATAAAATTAAAACTGGATCATATTCGAGACTTGGGAAATGAATTTTAAGTTAGATTAATCGACACCAAAACAAAAACAGATCGTTTATTTGTAATTCCTGGCCTGTTTTACAAGGTTTTAAAAAAATACATGGAGCTTAGACTACCAAACATGGAGCAATTTTTTATAAATTACCAAAAGGGTAAATGTTCCAAGCAAGTAGTTGGCATGAACAAAATTGGTAATCAGCCGAAAATAATTGCTGAGTTTTTAAATTTACCCAATTCAGAATTATATACAGGACACTGTTTCCGTCGCTCGGGGGCCACTCTCCTAGCAGATGCAGGTGGCAACACCTTAAACATCAAGAACTACGGTGGCTGGAAATCAACTCCAGTGATGGAAACTTACATCGAAAATTCTTTAAGTAAAAAAAGAAGATTGGTAATACTATTGTAAAATCAGTTCACAATACGCAAATAGAGAATAATACATCAACCTCTAAAGAAAATGTTGCTCCAAATAGTTGAGCATTTACCTCGTACAATAGTGTTACAGAGAATAACGTTGCAAATTGCAATTTAAAAAAAGAAACTATTGCATATAACAACTGTACATTCAACAATTGCACATTTATTGTAGAAAGTAAATAGTAATCTTATATTATGTATTATGTATATGTATTATGTATAGGTATTTAGATCTAATTGGTTAATTATTATTGTTCAATAAATCTCGTTGTTTATTGCAAATTTTATTTTTATTTAAAGTGTAAAATTTCTTTAGTCGTAGAAAAAATACACTATACAACTCGAGTGGAATGTCCATATCCACTCTTGTTGTAAAAACTACTATTTCCGCACCGTGCGAAAAGTGGTTCTTTTTAAAGTAAAATGAGTGCAAATAAACAGCAAATAGCGCACGCTTTTATATATATTTTTCCAATAGAAATTTTTAACAAATATGTGTTTTATTACTTTTATATTACAATATTTATGCATAGTTTCCAGAAATTCGGACCAAAAATATTTTTCTCAAAAAATAAATTTTTATACCCCTTTTTCCATCCCATAGCGAAGAATTTAACTATTTTTTTTAATTAGTTATACAGGCTGTCCTAAAAAAGTCAGTCCAGGTCAATTAATTAACCATATTCCTTGAGCAAAGATAATGTTGACTTTATAATGTTATTTTTCATTTTAGACCCTAATGTTCGATATACGCAGGGCGTCAAAGTTTGATGAGGCTGATGTTTTTAAATAATGGAGTATTTAATAGGATATTAATTTCAAATTTGGTACATTGCTTCAACATATAGAATTACATTTTTTGAGAGAAACAAATCACAAAACAATTGTCAAATATTCAAAATGGGGGGTGAGTACCCGCTGACCCTCCTTATTTTTTAGTGACTTTCGAACTATATTTTCTCAGGTAAACATTTATTTTTCATTTTTTTTTGTATCTTATAAAATTTCGATACAATGATGCGTTTTTGAGATAATTTGAAAAGTATGGGTCCTTAACTGATGCGTAATTTTCAAATGCTAAACCAAGTCAGCCGTTTTGGTACTTGCTTATTTTAACAGAATAATCATAGTACCAATTTTTGGCAATGTGACGTAAAATTGTAGGTACCTACCCCCTCAAAATAGCCTACACCCCTTTTTTCAACCCCTAAGTAAATTTTGCAAAAAATGACGAAACACGTATATCTATTCTTATTTTATTAAAGGAACTTATATAGCAATTTTTAGATATCAACCAGTTTTAGTTGCAGGGACAGAAATTCCTGTGAAAAATTCAACCCCCCCATCTTACCTCCTTAGAGGTTGATTTAAAAAAAAATCCCTTCGTAGTGACTGCGCACTTTATAATTTTATATAATAGATTAGCCTAATAAATTTGTTTTCGCAATATGTTCGCAGAACTTAAAAATGTAATTTTTATAGAATCCCTTTAAGGTGCATGAAACAAAAAATGTTCCTTCATACTATAACCCATAAATTTTTGTTAGCTGACACGGCGTACAATGGTTACACAAACTTTTTCAAATTAAGGTTTTCAACAAAGGAAAATTGTGAAAGCTCCATATTTATCCTCGATTTCATTTTCCAGCATGCTTAGACTGCACCAGATAGATGCATCGTCATTATTCTCTTTTATCCTATTCACCTAAAGTTAAGTCAAAATTATTGTTAAAAATTATAACTTTCCTTTTGTGGCTAAGGGTTTTTCTTCCAAAAACTAACCGGCAGTTAATTTTAATTATGTTTATTGGTCGATTCCAAATAATATTACGGAAAAGTGTTTACAGTAGAAGATATATATTATATCTTCAGATTTTGAAAAATGTTTTTGTTCCTTCTGCCGCGATAGTTTTTGAAGGAAATAACGTTATATTTCAGCTGGATAACTGCCCTGTGCATACTGCAAGAAATATAGGAAACTGGTTTAGACAAAACAACTTAACAAGTCTGCTTTGGTGCTTAAGAAGTCCTGATTTAAATCTAATTGAAAATGTTTGGGGATTGATGGTAAAAAAAATGTACAAAATAAATTTTAAACCACAGAATGAAATAGAGTTATTTGAGAAAATAGAAGAATTTGGGAAGAGCTAACTCGGAATTACACCAGAAGTATTATTTTGTCAATGCCAAGAAGATAACGATTAGTGTTAGAATCCAATGGCGCAGCAATTAAATATTAGTATTTTGTTTGTTGTTTGTTAATAAATTTAACCTTTTTGGCTTTATACATTTGTAGTTTTCCTGGTATTATTTTATAATTTTCTTATTTCGCGGCTGTAATTTAAACACAAAGATATTTAGAAATAACCATTTTTACTTACGGTAAAAAATCGTGAATACAATAATTTACAGCTATGTATATTATAGTCTATAATAGAATCGGAATCGTACTCGAACAGAACACTTGACAAAGTTTTTCTCTTTTTAACTCGGAGCAAGTCCGTTTTGTATTCATTTCTTTATATTAAAAGCACGTTCGGGTTTAATATTATTATATAAAATGGAAGCTCTATGAGCACATTTAACATTTCCAGGGCCATATTATTATAAAAACTATTGCACCGATTCAGTCAAAGCTTGGTACTCACTTGTAGAGCAGCTTTTTTTTAGTGTCTGTATCAAATAATATTATAATTGAACAATGCCTAACAGAGTGCGGATAAAGTTTATTTGAACTGAAAAAGTTTTATGCTTCTGTCGGATATCGAACCCGGAAACTCTCGATTACCATAAGAACGCGCTATACCAATTGCGCTACGGCGACTCTGGAATTCTTTCATCAACTTCGGTCAGATAACTTATTCAATTTTGATGTTAGTCGTATACAGTTTGCAATCTCCTGCGATTTAAAACTGCGGATGGGTTATGGTTTGCAATTTTCATTGGTATTTCTAAAGGAGTAAAACTTATCATTTATTACAGTAGTATTAAAAAAAAATATTACTAAAAATATAGTTTGATGCTCTAATAACATATTGTTTTACAGCCCACAGGCAATAACACTTTTCTTTCTTTTATACTAAAACCCACTTATTTTTATTTCGAAACACGACGGACACTGTCCATACAAACTTTTTGAAATAACAATTTGCACAAGTGAATTACATTTTCCAGTATACGCTTAAGAAAGTGGAATGAATGCACCGCTATTTCTCTTCCATTGTTATCATAGTTCTTTAATTTAATAAATTGGTATACAACCACCGAGCAACCACATATACAGGGTGTGTTTGAAAGGTGCAGAAAAAATTCTACCACAAATTCCTGAAGCTTGAATATGACGATCTAACTTACCTCTGTCCAAATGTGGATGATGTAGGAGATACAGTGGCAAAAGTTCAATTTGTTTTTTTTGTCTATTTTTTTGTGTTTTAAAAATTTCCACTTCTCTATTTCACTTACATACCATATGCCATATAAGTATACCTTTGTTGTTTTTAAAAATTACTTAATATAGGTTATAGTTTAAATTTGTAACCTATCAATTACTAGAATTGATTGCCTATTATACAGTATTTGCACATATATGATTGCCATATATACGCATTAAGCACACTAACATTTACTAGATACGATGAGGTTTAATTAGATTTTAAACCCTCCATCTACAGGGTGTCCCATAAGTGCGACAAAGTATAATAACTATCTCATGTTGTTAGATAAAAAAAAATTATAAGAATTATAAAACATATTGCGATATACTTAAATTATAAGAATTATAAAACATATTGCGATATCCTTTTGTAAATAGAAGCCATATCAAATATGATATACATATAGGTTGTAATTATTCTATACAGGATACTTTAGAATTGATGGCAAATTTTATGTAAATGTTGTTATGATTTTACGGGACTGTATCTTTGTGGTAAATTGCAATAAGGTATTTATTTTGTCATTATTCGATTCATAATATGGTTCAGTGTAACGAGTTCAGAATTTCTTGGGCCGTTTCGTCCTTTGTTAAGACTCTATGGGCAGCCATAGCCCAAACAACGGCGGTAATATTTTAAGTTGTTTTTTTTTTACATACTAATACAGTGTGTCCCAAACTAGAGATATGACGATGAGTTAAAAGTACGAATAAGACATGAGAGTGTGGGTTAATTTCTCCCGAAGTAATTAAAAATGTTCAAAACGAGTTGTACTTGCGATTGCCAAATTGTGAATGGACAACATTTTGAGCATTTATTGACGAAAAATTATTAAAAATGGACAGAAGGTTTTTAACAGGCTTTTATTAGCTTCACCTGTATGTTTGTATGTATGTTTAATTGTAACCGACTTCTTTGAACCCGACTTTGACCCACTTTAATCAGATACTCTGTATGAGAGTGAGAGAGATAGAGCTCATCGTATGCGCATGCATACTATCTACCTACTTCCGGCTCGAGCACTCGGCTTTATAGTCTTTCGCTATCAGTTGGTCCGTTGGCCGAGCGGGTTCGGGTTTGTGAATCCAATGCTTTGAACCTAGCCATTTAAAAAAAATGGATCCACAGCTTTAAATCTGGCCATTTCAAAAAGTCATTGTTAACATAGTGACAGTATTCCAATTCTACTCCGGACCTCTCTATGACTATCTCTACCCAAAAAAAAATTCTTAACTATAACTCAAACTAAAAAATGAAAAATAAATATAGTTAAAAAACAACTAAAAAAACACGCTTTAATAATTAATCAAACTAAAAAGCGGAAAATAAATATAGTTTAAATTAATTTTTGAAATTCTTAATATAGGCAGAAAATAATAATGAACGATAAACATTAGTATTATTGTGAAAAACGCGTGGGGCGCTTTGTGCTATATTTTTCGTATATCGAGCACCCCAAGCTTTTTTTCACAATAATACTAATGTTTATCGTTCATTATTATTTTCTGCCTTTATTTAGAATTTCAAGAATTAATTTAAACAATATTTATTTTCCGCTTTTTAGTTTGATTAATTATTAAAGCGTGTTTTTTAGTTTTTTTAAACTATATTTATTTTTATTTTTTCTTGTGTGTAATATCCTATTTGTGATAACGAATAAAAATTTGAAATTTGGTACTTATGTATAACCTAATTATGCACTTTAAGAAAAGTCAATAAAAAATAGGATTGACATTAAAAAAATTATTGATATCGTCATACATCTAATTTGGAACATACTGTATCAATATTATTTTTATAAAAAAGTCCACAACTTAAAATGTTAATACCAGTGTCTAAGCATTTTTCCAAAAAAAAAACTGTACTGTTTTTACTGAATTTATTCCATGGTACAAAATTACAAAGTCACACTGTATAAGATTTTCTCGTTTTATCTTTAATTTATATTATGTGTATCTTTTTTAGGAAATAATTAACTTTTAACATTTGTTTTAAGTGTTTTTGCTCAGTTTCTAATAATGCTTGTAGGAAACCAAGAAAACTGATACTGCTTGTTGATCTTTCCTTTTCCTTTGTTTTTTTGGCATGCTAGTTTGATATAAGGCCGAGTTATTAACGAGCTGTGAAGTTATAAAATAACTTTTATAACTTCTTTCCACACGATCTAATTTTATCTCAGGAAAGTTAGTAAACTTACTAAACTTCCATATATTTTACCCTTTAAAGTTAGCCAGTAACTACGTGATAATAAATGTCTTCTATTAATCATAAAATGAAGTTTAAAGTTAGTCAACTACCAATGCATTCATCCCTTAGAGAAAAGATAACGTAATTCATATAGGAATTAGTTGATCAATTATTGAGATTATTATTGTATTGCTCAATGTAAATTAAGGTAAGGCAGGTAAAAAAGGAATAATGGTCGTATTGTTTGTCGGTCAAAATAGTAATATTGTACGAATTGATAACAATAATTTTAACTGAAAAATGAGTTGGATATACCGTCAAATGGGGTGAAATTGATTTTATGGGGAGACTTTGATAACAGGTAATATTTTGTTAAATAAATTTAAATATCCCTCAATTATAATCCGCGGACATCCGCGCCATGCTCAGTCGAAAGAGTGAAGTTTCGCCATTGTCGTGTCCTGTTAGCATGCCGGTAAGTGTTTGTTATAATATTTTTGTCAATATTCTATAATAATACTGCAAATTAGCGTTAAATTGACACTGTCTAAAATTCTAAGTTATTTCATCAGTTTTTAGCATTTTTATTAAAAAATCGGTTATTTACGATGAGGTGGTTTCTACTTAACCCCATTTCATGTAAAATTCGGCGCCAAATATGCTTGGTTGAAAACTATTAGTTGATATATCATGCGGGGTCACTTTGATAACACTTTCGGGGTGAGATTGATAGTAATTTATATATGAATCTGTTGATGTTTTTGAACGTTAAATTTGTGTTAAAATGTGTTAATTTAAGTTCTGTAATTTATATATGAAATAAAGTTTTCTTTTGACATCATAACTAAAGTCTAATTTTCACTTTTGCGAGGATATTTTATTAAAATTTAATTCTTATGCTGAGTGACAAGGGGTGACTTTGATAATCTCTGTAAACTTATGGATTTTCAAAGTCACCCCAAGCACACATAAATTTGATAAAAAAAATATATTAAAAGTGAGGGAAAAAGTGTTACATTGATAACTCTTAGATCCATAGCATTTGTTGTAATGCAAAAAACAGTGCCTATCAAAGTCACCCCAATTTGAGCATAACTTTGATAATGAGGTTATTATTTTTATTATCTAGCAAAAAAAACAATTTTTGAAGTTTGTTTTAAGCCTGGAGATCTTCATTCGGCATAGTGCAAATACATTATATTTTTTTGGCGCAAAACTAGGTGCACTTTTCTTGTAATTTACATATTAATCAAAAAAGCTAACAATTTCACCCCATTTGACGGTAATAAACTTCCGGAAAACATACCATCAGTTTTTTGAAGTTTCTGTTTAGAGATCGATTTTTACAGTTCTTTTACCATTTTATAGATAATTTCATTTGACGTGCTACATTTTTAATGATGGGTCATCATATAGGGCTATATCATACCCGAATGAATGAAAGAAAACACATCCTGTGGAACAATTGGGGCTATCATGTTTCATACTTGTAATTTATTGATAAAGTGCCATGTATTACTAACGTTTTATTATCTCCATTTCCAGAAGAGAGACGATTTTTTAAAAAAGATTTTGCAAAATATATAATGATTTTATTAAGTAGATACATATTTTACTGTTAAAATACTTCTCGTATAATAGACTACATTGTCTACGTTTTAAACTAACGTGTACATTACAAATTTTTTAAAGGTTTAAAGGTAAAAATGTCAGTCTGTTTCACCTATTCGTGCGTCGATCTGAGAACACACTGTATACCCTAATAACTAAAATTTGACGATGTCAGAAGTAGTGTTTTTCAGGTCGAGATAAGCATTTCCAGGGCAAGCCGTAGGTGAGTCCTGGAAGCTCGGAGAGACCTGCACTTTTTTTAAAGGATTATTTTAATCTCCACTTAAGTAAAAATTTATTACTTATTTATCGTATTAAAAATCCTTGCCACGCCGTACGCCGCTGGTGTTGACTAATCGCTTCGAGTCTTCGAGCTATTTTAATTCCACGCGTAGTCGGAAATATAACGCGCTCTCTCTCTCTTTTGTCTTTGTTTCACACGAATGTTTGATGCAAACAAACAGGCTATTCATAAATGAATGGCTTAGTGCTTAGTCTATTCTATGAGAAGTCTGTGGGTTAATAACAAACTCCTTAAAAAATCAACATACTTATATAAAAATAAGTAACAATACCTACTGCTGCATATTATACGAAGCACCTAGTAAGGCTACAAAGTTGCAAAAAAAAATCATTTATTTTCAACCATTCCCGATCTCATCACCCACAGAAAAATTTGCAAAATTAACTTATCGTAACGGTTTTATATAACACTGGCATAGTGGCGTAGTTGCCTCGCACCATGAATAAAACATCAAATAAATCGATAAATCTTATCATCTATATATACCTTCGAAATCTCCCTCGTTGATTTCTGAAATCCTATTCTCTTGCATCTCAAGCTTCTTAAGCATATCGAGTATGCCCAAAGATTTTTGAGGAACAGCCGTTAATCCGTTGCCTCCCAGGTTAAGCCGTTTGAGTTTCCTGCAAGGAAACAAGAGCTTAAGTTAAAGTTTAAATATCGGCAAGGGCGCCGTCTTGTTTATAAACAAGGCGTTTATATTACAAACATAACCTAGATTGGTATTAGGGAAGTTGAGTAAAATAAATATAAGGTTTTTTAGATTTATACATAAGGGTTTTATAATAGACATATACCGTGCGACCAAAAATTATTTGCATCAAAGAGGGCCTTGCATCTAAGGATGTAATGCTTAGCCGCATATCTGTTGGGTGTCAGTAACTACCTGAATTAACAATCAATCAGTTTTTCCGTCATCTTTGACAGTCGTTACAATTAATTTGATGCATCGCTAATTTTTCCAATTTCTTGAACAATTCACACAATGGGCTTTACGGAACAGCACAAAACATTCATGGTTATAGCGTATTTTCGAAACGGGGTTAGAGTAAATTGTGAGTGGCAATACAATCCGGGTTTGTGCATGGACGATTTTCACGAACATTTTCCTAACGTTGCTTTTATTGCTGGGGATTTTTATCATTGCCTGAAAAGAACCGTGGCTGTGTTTAGGGAAACAGGTTCTATACAACACAAAAAAGGAGATGGAAGACCATCTGTAAGAACAGAAGACCTTGTTGCAAACGTTCGTGAAATAATGCAAAATACGCCAACAAATTGTATAAGATGCCTTTCCCAAGAAGTGGGAAGATCTTACGGAACATGCAGGACTATTCTTAAGAAGCAGCTAAATTTGTTTCCTTGCAAGTATTCCAAGAAATACAAGCCGCAGATTTTAAAAGATGCAGGAATTACTCTCTATGGTTTACCCAAAATTTATTGGAAAGAAATGATTTATTAGACCTGACATTTTTTCGGATGAAGCCTGGTTCCACCTCTCCGGTTATGTGAATTCTCAGAATACACGTATGTGGAGTAGTAAAAATCCCCATTTTTTTGTAAAGTCCACATGGCACCCTAAAAAAATTGGTATCTGGTTAGCTGTTTCCCGAAGAAGAATTGTTGGTCACGTTCTCAAATAGATGGATAGGAACAAGAGGGCCTATCGAGTAGCCTCCACGGTCTCCTGATCTTTTGTCCTTCGATTTTTTTATTGGAATCACCTGAGAAACAACATTTATCGGAACAAATCCAATAATTTAGGAGAATTAAGAATTAAATTTTAAATCAAAGTGACCGAATAACAAGAGAAATGGTTTTAAATATCCAAAGACATTTTTGCGACAATTTATATCACTGTCAGCAAATAGGGGTGATTTTAAACATTTATTAAAAAATAGAGCCGTACTTCCATGATTTGTTAGAGAAATTTGACCAAAAAAAATGTAATCTCTACCGCAAAACGAGGCAATTTCGAATATATATCCAAGTTGGCTGGAGTCGACCTTATGTGACGTCAGAAGTCCATCATCATACGTTATACACGTATTTTTTGGACACCCTGTATTAACCCTCTATTACAACATGTAAACCTACATTTTTTATAAAATAAAGGGCTGATCCTTTCCCAGGGGAAGTATAAAACCCATAAATAGTAATGGTGCAATAACCGAACTCCTGAACTTTATTTTAGCCTGGGTTCATATTTTACTTTAATAGGTTAGAATGTTGTTCCTAAAAGGGTGCCTATACGTAAAATATTATTATACAGCTCAAACGAATCGATATACTTAACAAAAACAGTTTTCAGATTTATATATTTTTTTTAATGGTAATATACCGGGTTAAATCTGTTTATTTATAGTCAAGTAGTATATGAAAATTAAAATTATGTCATAATAATTGACTTTCTAAGCTTCACAAGCGTTTAAAAATGAAATTTTGTTTTCTTGACCTTTACTCCATTTTTTAAAATGGAACGATGGTACTTCACTAGGATAGTTAAAAAAAGTATTTTTTTTTCCAACAATTTGATATCATACACTCCTAGACTATTTTAAAATTGACACGAAAAAATTTGCCCCAAGTCCCAATCGCAAATTTAAAATCGTTATGCATTATTGCCGCCCTGTCTTTTCTAAAGAAATATAAAGGCGGCTTTAAAAACAATGGAATGGTTTTTAATTAAAATTGTAATGTCATTCGTTTATTAAACAAATAAAATGGTTACTTTTACTAGAAATGAACAAATTGATATGCTCCTAATTTTTGGAGTGACCAGAAAAAAATTTTCGTGTCAATTTTAAAATAGCATAGTTTGTTTTAACAGCTGAAAAAACCATTTTGTACTGTTTAAGATGCATGTAATGGTGCATTCATTCTCTGTCTCTATCTAATCTAACAGATTCAGTATGTCTGCTAATGAACATCTTTATAATGAATTTTTTGACATTACTCTATGATGTTAGGTGGAATAACATATACACAAAAAATATTGTAAGCTTTGCATTGCCTTACTTAGAAATAGGTTAGTTTTTTTTTAAACGCACTACAGTAAAATATCGTAATTTCTGATTTTTTTCGGAGATATTTTTTGCGATGGCAATTTGAAATTCGAGTTGATCTATTTTGCCTCTACGGTTATCTTTTCTTGACCTATTTCCAAAGGATTTGCTTTATGCACTGGAGTTGATTCCTACTAGATGGCGCTACCACGTATTAACTATCTACGATATGGTACCTATACCGGACCATCATTGGTTGTAACTCCGGGACAAACTAAAATACATGAATCTAAATTTATCTTTATTTGCTTATTAAGGGTGGAAAACGTGAAATTGAAAATAAAACAAATACCTACCTACATATTTATCTATTATAGCGTAAATAAACAAAATAATAAAATTTTGCATTTTTGTAAAGAACTATATTGTGATCCGGTATACAAGAGTTATTTTTGGTTCCTTAATAAAATTTGTTTGATATCAGCCAATAATATTCAACTGTAACTAAAACCTTTTTGCTAAATGGCCGATACAGGGATCAGTTCTCCTTTGGGGAACAATTTTTCTTTTTTTTTTACGGAACTGTGATTTATTTCCTTTATTTTCTTCGGTGTCTTATATAACGACACCCTTGCGTGTTCTAAATTTTAACAATACAATTACCCCGCTCAATATAAATTTATAAAAGTATTTGTCAAGAATACAAAAAGTATTATTAACGATGAAGCTTTTTAGATTCTGTATTATATTATAACTGAAAATTTTTTTGCAGCATGCTAAGTTTTTTAATATTAAAAAAATTGTATGCCTCCTCCGGGAATCGAACCCGGAATCTATTAACCCCCCATACACCAACATATTTATAAGTTGGACCGATTTGATCCGTTCGGATTTGGTCTGCGAGCTAGGCTCGGCATGTACCAAAACTCTCGTCATTTTTGGGCAGCCGAATTTGCAAGGTGTAGATACATGAATGTTAACGTCTATACTTGTTTTATCGACTACCGCAAAGCGTTCGATTGTGTCAAACATGATAAACTTATTGAAATTCTCAAGAAAACCGGCATCAATAGCGATAGAGAGGAGATCAAAATTATCACAACTATATTGGAACCAAACGGCATAGTTAGACTAGAGAACGAAACATCTGAAGCTATTGCGATAAGAAAGGGAGTTATGCAAGGCTGTATCCTGTCACCACTGTTAATTAACATCTATTCTGAGTCTATATTCAGAGAAGCCTAGAGTGACGTTGTAAAGGCGTTAAGATAAATGGTGTCAGCATAAACAACATTAGATATGCAGATGACACCGTAATGCTATCAGATAATATAAATGATGGATGATGGACCGGATAGTACAACATAGTGAGAGTTTTGGCCTCCAAATAAATATATCAAAAACTAAGTTGCTTATATTCGCAAAAACTGAACTAAATGCTAACTTATTTATAAATGGAAATGGGGTGGAACAAGTGAAGACCTTTAAATACTTGGGAACAATTAATTATTAATAATCAATGCGACCAAAAGAGTGAGATCAGATCACAAATTGAACAAGCAAGGAAAGCATTCATTACAATGAAGAAATTATTCACGAGGTCTGAACTCAGTCTAGAGCTTAGAATACGAATGATTAGGTGCTATATTATATTCTCCGTACTGCTTTATGGGTGTAAAGCATGGACTTCGGATCCAACTATGGAAAAGAAACTGGAGGCTTTTGAGATGTACCTATATCGACGCATATTGAAAATATCGTAGGTGCAAAAAGTTACAAATGTGGAAGTGCTTGCCCGGATGAGGAAGCCGCTGAAACGTCTAGTTACAATTAAGAAAAGAAAAACAGAATTTATAGGGCATGTAATGAGAGAAGAAAAGTATCAGCTCCTCAGACTAATAATTGAGAGCAAAATTCAGGGCTGGAGATCAGTTGGAAGAAGGCAAAACTCTTGGTTGAAGGATCTGAGGAGATGGTTTGGATGTACATCGACAGATATCTTTAGAGCTGCAACTTTAAAAATTATGATTGCCAGATGGATCGCCAACTCTCGAGCGGAGACAGGGGATTAAGAAGAAAAAACATTTTTCAGTTATTTATTATTAAGTTTACCTTTTTGTTTCACCAGAATATTGCGACCGCGCGAGTTTAAAAGTAAATAATAACATAAAATTATAAAAATAATTTTTCTTAATTGTCTGCAGTTTGCAATATTCATTAACAGCTTTAATATTATTAGAATCACGTTTTTACTAACTGTTTATTTACCAACCTATATAGAAAAAGGACTCAATACAAATTCTGTTAGGAAAATACATTCAGAAAATACTGTGCATAGGATGTAAATCGAAAAGTAATTCTACAAAAATAAATTTAAATCTAGAAACTATCTACGGCAATAGTTAAATCTAAATTTTGCATATAAAATCGTATCCTTATCCCTAAGGAAATTTGGATCGTTATGATGCAATAAGCAAACTCAAGTCCAGTTAGTTTAATTTATACAGGGTTGAATTTGTAACTGGAATAAATTCATTATTAGAAAGCATCTTTATTTGCTGAAAAAATGCAGAACTACGGCTGCGCTTATTATTTGTAGTTTGGCATACTTTTTTCGTGTTCGAATAAGTATAGCGGAAATGAGGGCAGGCAATGAAATGACACAATTGTATTTATCCCAAAGTTTCATTTTATATCAAAACTTTTACAAGGATCAATAAAAAGATCTTTTAGGCCTCCAGTACACAGCCGGAATGTTTGATCTGAATTCAGAAACAGAATCCAGAATCTGAATTCAGAACGCACGGAATTGTATATATTTTTATTATACAGCACACACATTCTGATTTTTCAGATTATGATTTTTCAAATTTTAAATGGGCCTGAATTCAGATTCTGGATTCCGTTTCTGAATTCAGATCAAACATTTCGGCTGTGTAAGGCCAGCCTAAGCCTGTATAATCATACTTCGGAATATGATATATGATCACACATTTTCGCGAAAACACATTGGATAAGTAATACGTATATATCCGAACTATCAGTACTACTTTTGTATTTGACAATATGCAGTAAGAATACTTTGTATGTTATATGTTGTGAAACTAAGTACTAGTTCATCTTTTTTACACAAAACATGGGTGTTAATAATAGAAATTTAAAAAATCAATTTATTTAAAAATAAAATTTTCAGTAGATGTGCCCTTTTGAATTAACAGGAAACCCATTAATAATATATTATTATTAAGTGGCACTTTTTGAACGGGGAGGTATTTAGCACGAGGGTTTAGCCCAGTCTGTAGTGCATTTCCTGTCACATGAGCAATAATTCATGTCGCTTTGAGACCTTTGTTTTTAGATTCGCTCGATATAAGGGGTGCCCCGAGCCAAATTCCATTTTTCTTTGCCATATTTAACATCAGGGGAATTTAGAAACACGAAACAAGCATTATCGCTGACAAAGCCCATTTTAAAGGTGTTTGCTGAGACATAAGGAAACCAAACTTTATTTAACGGATATAGAGCTCGGTTTTAAAATGTCGTTCTATCAATGTGAATCGATCCTACCTGCTAAAAACAGAAATATTAAAATGATCATATTTAATAGCTGACGCCTTCACAAATTCATTGTTTTGGCAAAACTAGGGATAGGAAAGAGAGAGTAGGCCATGCACAACGTAAAGTCGCCACAGTGGATCTTTGCCCGTGCGTCATCAATCAACGATCAGGACTCAACGTGGTTAATAACTCTGCATCCTTGTTTATTACAGTAACAAGTTTGAATAAAAGCAAAAAAGAACGTCTCCAAGATTCCGCAATAATATAATGTGCTAGACAAGAATAAAACTATAAACGTCAATTAATTACTTTTTTTATTTGTTTAGTTGACAACCGTTGTATTTTAGAACGTCATTGTCAACCTTATTTTGATCTGCCAATCTAATTCGTATTTTGTAAATCTGTGTGCCTTAAAACTTTTCCTTTTTTTAAAAATAGTTCTTTTTAGACCTAATTATACCCACTATCTGTTTTGGCGGTAAGTATTTATGGATTTTTATAATACCTAATTTATTTATTTTAAATATTCTAACCGTGAAAGTTCTTTGAAAAGTTTACGGCAGTGGCTAAATTCCCTTAAACGAAAGGATGTTAAAAATTTGACTTTTGCGATTTTAATAGTCAATACACACCAAACTTTTCTAGATTTTAAACTTTAAAAATAGTATTAAATGTAATAACATTTGTTTGTCAATTTCTTTTAGATAATAGAGAATGCCGGGCAAAACTTAAAATAAATAATAATTTTTCGGGAAATTATGTAGGTACGTCAAACGGTAGGCAGGCACGTCCGTTTTATGAACTTAACTTAGTTTTGACTTTTTCGTCTCGTAATTTTGATTTGATTCATACGATTTTGATGACGTAAAAGTGATGACGCACGGGAAAAGAACCACTGTGGCGACTTTAGATTAGTACAGCGTACAAACCTATAGTATATAACAAAAACGAAAGGCTCAACAAAATTTTTAAAGAGGTTTCTTTCAAAAAAATTGGAATTTTCTATAGTTATATACTATACAGTGTGTCCCATAACTAATGGGCCATACAGCAACACGAGATACTGGACTTGTTATTTAAGTTTAATTTCCAATGATAAAATATCCACGCTTAAAGATATACTGGGTGATTGATGTAAAAAGTTATCTTAGAAAATAGGCGATTATTTAAAAATAATTAAGCGGATATGAATGCAATTTGGTGAGGTTATGTTTTTGAAGGCAAGAAAGACGATATCACAATTACTTTTAAAATACCTCCTACGACGCAAGTTGTACAATAAAAGTTAGTTGAAATTTCAATTAGTTTTTGAGATATTTGCGTTTAATGCCAAAAAACTCTAATGGATGAAGGAAACTTGTGTATATTAGAGGTAAATTTCTATATTGATAGCAGAGCCTATCGGCTGTCCTCAGTGCCCCCTGCAAAGCAATGAATGATTATGAAAATAAAAACTTTTATAAAAAATGTCTTTGTGAAAATAAGTAAAATGGTTCATTGTCAGGAGTTGTACATAAGGTCTTTCAGCATAACGTAAAAAGGTAAAAATTGCAAACAACGGTGCAAAACAGTTAATCCAAACTCAAATATTAAATTTTGAAGAAGTAGTCCATACTCAAAGTGGAGTTAAATGATATAGAAAAAAGGAAAGCACAAAGTCTTTCTCCACAATTTTTTATTAGAATATCTAGGCGAACCTAGAATAATTCATAATAATTACGTAAATCATCAACGGGATTTATAAAACCCAGTGCGACATCTTGCGTCCCAGTACGGTACCTTAGAAAAGGTCAGTCGTAAAGGGTTATTCTGTAAAAACAGAAAATTATGCAAGATGCCCTCAAAACCGGTATAAGTGCCGGACCACAGATATTAATTCGAAAAAGGTTTTTCTGTTTCCTTCCGCCAAACCCATCCCCAGACGCGTTTCGCCGTTATTACGGCTCATCAGTGAGGCTCGGTTTGGCAGAAGGAAACAGGACTCAAAGACAAATCACTTGTCAGGATCGATCATCAACGGGATTTATAAAACCCTGAAGATGTCGCACTGGGTTTTATAAATCCCGTTGATGATCGATCCTGACAAGTGATTTGTCTTTGAGTCCTGTTTCCTTCTGCCAAACCGAGCCTCACTGATGAGCCGTAATAACGGCGAAACGCGTCTGGGGATGGGTTTGGCGGAAGGAAACAGAAAAACCTTTTTCGAATTAATTACGTAAATATTAACGTGCTGGTTGCAGTGGAACTTCTTTAACAAATATGTTCTAGTAAAACAAAAACTTTTTAAAACTATTAATTTTGCACAAAATGTGTATGTTTTGACTCATGCCGGGGTAACTGGGCAGTAAAAAGTCTGGTGCCCCAACAGTATTTTACTTACAAACTCCCTTATTTTTCTTTTGCTTTCTTTATTTTTCTGCCCAAGGCAGGGCCTTTACACTAACCGTTGACTTTCCAGTATACTGAAGTCTTGATTGTCGGTCTTTTGACTATTCAATTTTTAAACCTCTTGTACACCATTGAAAGCTCCATTACGGCTCAATCCCACTATTATTTTCTTTATTGCTAACAACATCAGCATCGCACCTTTCACTTTGTTTTTCTAATGATGAGTGTTTCTAAACTCGAAACATGTCGAATTAAATTTTTTTGCCAAATACTGTGATGCAGATTTGCCCACTGCGCGGAATTCGCCCTCTTTCCTCTATTCACTTCGACGAAGCAATTGTGGTAAGGAAAATAATCGCTAGATCTTTAATTCTATCTACCTGCAAATTTCGCGTAGAGTAATTAGAAATCTGACAGCGATGTAATTTATCGAGTCTGTAGATATTTATTATATAATTTAGAATTTGATATAATATCTCAAGATATACCAATAGCTATCTAGAAATATTGATTAAAAAGGTGATTTTTAGAATTTGTTTGTTTTATTGTCGACAATTATCAATAATATACTAAATTTGGAAAAGATAACCTATTTTCACCAAAATACTAAAATTGGAAATTCAATAATTATGTTATAACGTTTTTTATCTTTAATGAGTCAATCAAAAACATTAAAGGAAAATACAGTAACACAAGAAAGCTTTCCAAAGGGTTTTTGAGGCTTTTATTAGGAATGCTGACAGACTTGGGCCAAATTTAATTGCTCGACCAGTTATTTGATGTCAAGGGATTCAAGTAGAATAGTTTATTTATAATTTGAGTTAATTACAAAAATCGTAGATATTTCAGACTTCTTCCTAACAAAAATTTTAATTTTATTTTCCATGGTTGTAATCTTTTTAAATATAAAATGCCCTACACGGAATCCGATAAAGATAAAGAAATATATACTTGCCTTTTGGCATTATTACATCAAAGGAGGAAATCGGTGTATTAGAAAAAATGGAAGTTTATTTCAAAACATGAACAACTACAAAGACTGTGAAAATAACTCTTAATATTAACGAAGGTCCATCAGGTATGTGTAAATGAAAGGCAAAGGAGATATTTAAAAAATATATTTTTGGCGGCCATCTTGGCAATATGGCGGCGCTAGCGACATTGCTTTGTGCGAAATGTGAAGTTTACTTTTAGATACCTAAACCTAGGACTCTACCAAATTTCAAAACTTCCCGAGTCAATTACATCTAAAACTACCTGATGGCTAAACTTTTAACTTAAATTTAAGAAAGCATATTTAATTTGCTAGACCACTACAACCCGTAATTTATCATAGTTTGTTTGTAGGTTTCTAACATATTATTTAGTTAATTTAAATTGAAATATCTTAGAAATGTTGTTCCTTGTTTGGTTTCTAACTTATTTAAATACGAATGGTATCCAGAGCTGATAAGACATCAATCTATGATATCATTATTATTGTAGCTCTTTACGAAAACATTAAACATTTATACCATTTTGGTAATTATAAAGATGTAAGGTAATTCTTAAAATATCATGGGAAATATTAAACAGAAAATAATGATAACGACGCCATAAATGAACTCTGGAGTCCAGAGTTTTATTACTCGTTTGGGCCAACATTTTATGTTGGGAGAAAACCCTTTTAAAAAGCTTTTGATAAATCGTCGTAAAAAGCAATTCAACTGGTTTAGTCAGCTAATGAACCACCTGTTTTATTTTTCTATTCAAATGTAAATTTTCTAGAGCAATAAAAATCAGATAAAAATGATTTATTTGGTCTGGAAATAGCAAGTCTCGTAGGTATTAGTGGATAAAAGTAGGGTAACATGTACTATAAAATATATAATATAAAAAATTATATTGAAAAGCATTTTGTTAGACATGACAATAATATTTAATTATTGCTGATATTTAGTTGCAGAATATTACGCTTTTCAATTTAGAAAATTCTTTTATCGATTGACAATCGAACAATAATAACTTATGAATTGGATTATGAATAGACATTAAGCTAAAATTAAAGTTTAAGGCTTAAATTTTTATGCCGCTCTCTTATTATTAGTTAAAAATGTCTAGAAATTGTCAAGCTGGCTAATTATTTTAATAACACCAAGAACACTCAAAACTGTTCAAAGGAATTTGGGCTAAGAAGTTTTTAATGAAAAATTTATAAACTAAGTAATGGTTCTTCTTTATTACTTCAACAAACATTGGTAAAATATTTTTTTTAAAACCGACCAGAAAATTTACACTTTCTGGACAATTTTTCGTCTAGAAAATAACGTTTTTCCGGTCTCTAATGTCACTGTCACCCTGTTTTTTGTTTTTCCAATCGCTCTTTGATAATACAAGATACCTTGATTTCGTTAATATGACAACAACATTTCGATGTATTGTCGAGTGACAGTTCGTTGATTTTTAATTTTGTTCTTTATGTCAAACTTGTTTCGCGTAGATTATAAAATATATCGAAGTGTCGGTCTTAAAAAAAATATTATACGTCACGCAACCGAAAATTAGTGTTTTCCAGGTCTCTCCAAGCTTCCAGGACTCGCCTATGGCTCACCCTGGAAATGCTTGTCTCGACCTGAAAAACACTACTTTCCGGTCTTGTAACGTAAATTACTATGCTGGTGCATGAACTTATACGCTTCTAAGAAAGTTATTTTAGTAATTCTTAGAACTTATTAAATTTTATTAATACTGAATATTGTAATTGGCAAACATAATAATAAAAACGAATTGAAAAGCTATTCACATACGTTTTCTTTATTAATAAAGTCGAAAAGAGGCTTCATCAACGCATATTTAAAACAGCCATGGACTTTCTTCTTCTAGACTGGATAGGAGATGACAACGTACATGGTTAAATTGCATTTTAATCTTGTGAAAGTGAAAATTCCTGTATTTCACCACATACTTCGGCTTTAGTACGTAAAGTAAATTTTAGGTATAGTTTAAATACAGTTTAAAAAATAACTTTTTGTAAACTTACTTCTCAAGGCCTACAAAAGCATCAGGATCAACCGAGGTGATCTTGTTCTCATACAAAGTAAGTATTTCAAGTGTATCCAAACCTGGGAAGGCTTTGGCGTGCAGGCTACTTATTTTATTGTGATTCATATTAAGAATCAGGAGGTGGTTCAGGTTTTTAAAAGCTGCTGACGGCACTTGAGTCAAGCTATTCTGGGAGACGTCTAGTTGCGTCAACATTTTTCCTAAAACAAAAAAATAACTGTCATCAAATATAAATTAAATGAGAATATTTGTTTAGATTACAGTTTCTGGATATTTTTGAGTAATTGTAGTCAGTAATTTTTAGTTTCATGTCTCAGACCTAAAAAATTTCTGCATAAAAATTGAACACAAACACATATACCTATAATATATTCCCATTATACATACATATATTGAGTATGACAGAAAAGAACAGCTCAGAAATAGAAAACAAGACTCGAGGGTTCATTGTGGTAGAAGCGCTGCTGCCACTGGTCGAGCTGGTACGTGGTCAGGTGGTTTTCGTGTAGTTGTATGAAGGAGCGGATAGTATTATCTTAAGTTTTATCTACCTGTAAGTTTATCATTTTAATTACCGAAAATCCCCATATGAGTTTTGAAAAGAAATGAACATGACAATGACAAAATATTTTGTTCTCAATGAAAATGTCAAATTTCCACTTTTATTTGAAAAACTTTTTCTTTACACGACGCGTTTCGCTACATCGTAGCTTCTTCCGGTGTATGGTGCTAACTAATTTTATTTCAGTACAAAATGGTCTAGATAATTAATTACTCAATTCAGGTATACATATTACAAGCTTAATAATTTTATTATATGTTCTTAACAATGTTTAGGTATTGTAAAATATTATTGTCGGTATAATATATTTTAATCTTATGGGAAATCCAAAGAACCCTATTTAGATTGGCTCATATAAGTTTGGGACAAGAGCCACAATTTAATTGTTAAACCCCCGATTTATTATCCTTGTTGCTTTTTGATTTATAGTTTTTTAGAAATTTTCCCAAAGACTTGTTAGTTTCATAAGCGACGTTGATATTCCTTTGATTAAGGTGTTTTTTAAATTTTATCCGATGGGTTTCCAAAATAAGTGATAGTTTTAAAGGGGCCTGGTTTTTCCTTTATAAGAGGGTAGGTTTCAGAAATAGCCTTTTTTAGTTTTTTCGATATTATAATATCAATCATAGATGATGAATAGCCGTTATTAATTGCCGTTTGTTTAATTAAATTTAATTCGTAGTTAAAGTTGGTAGCAGATAAAGGAACACTAGTCAATCTATGAATCATGCTATGATATGCAGCTATAGCTTGTGCTTTATTGGGTGAGAGGAGCTTTTGTGAATTGTTGTATCAGTATGTGATGGTTTGTGGTAAATGGAAAAATTATGTTTATTTGCGACTTTGGTAATTGTTAAATCTAAAAAGTTCAGAGAGCTATTTTCTTTAATTTCCATTGTGAATTTAATATTCTTATGAATAGAGTTTAAATATTCCAAAAAACTATCAAGCTATCTACCTGTACCTACAAAACAAGCAAAAATATCATCCACATAATATTCTCATCAACTTTTACAGGAACAACATAATTTTGATAACAAATTTAAAATTTTACATATTGAAAACAAGGGCCAAAAACTTAATCTTTTGGAAAGTTTAGAAATAAATCGATTAAAAAATTCCGGTGCATTATTAAACGACCAATTAGAACTAAATAGTTCCCCTTTGCTAAATCTGTGTTAATAATCTAAATAGGGTTCTTTGGATTTCCCATAAGATTAAGACATGACAATAATATTTTACAATACCTAAACATTGTTAAGAACTTATAATTAAATTATTAAGCTTGTAATATGTTTACCTGAATTGAGTAATTAATTATCTAGACCATTTTGTACTGAAATAAAATTAGTTAGCACCATACACACCCAAAGAAGCTACAATGTAGCGAAACGCGTCGTGTAAAGAAAAAGTTTTTCAAATAAAAGGGGAAATTTGACAAAATAAATTGTCTTTCACTAAGTTATAATGAATTTCTATCAAGTACAGGCCTCAACGATTCAAAAAAAATACTTTGTTGTTTTTAATGGAAAAAAAGAGTCCGTCACTGGCCTCACCTTTTTCATTGCCCACGGATCGCCACTGTTATTATTATTTATTCATATCTACTTTCCTAAAACGATATAACTTAAAATAGATTTTAATACAGACACGAATATAATTTGTTAAATACAGATGATAGGTGTTATTGTATAACTCAAACTAATACAATTAATTAAAACAGCTAACCTTTCTCCAGAAGCTATTTATAAAATTTAATTTTTTTGTTAAACTGGAGGGACAAACGGGATAAAAGTAATTTAAATTTACCTTATGTTCATTTACAAAACAGTTAATTTAAATTTAATAAAATGCCGAAAGGAAGGGATAAGACTTGTTACTTGTACATAATATGTTTTATGAAAATATAATACAACCTTAATTTTTTAATTGGCTGTAACTATAAATAATATGACATATTACTTTTGTCCATCATTATTATAGATTTATAGTTGCATGCAAATATTAATAAAATATAAAGGTTCCTAATAAAATCAGCTCTAATGTTAATAAATAAAGGGCGGAATATATGCAAAATGCATATACGGGATATTTTGTTATTAATAGCTTTATTCGAAATTTGACTTGGGCATCAAGTTCTGCTTCGATCGAGATGAAAATTAAGCAAAAAAATAGTAGTCACATGATTCGCATTATCTGTCAAATTTTAATTTTTTTTTTTAAATATTCCAAAAGTGGGGTGTTTTCTGAAAATATTGAAAAAAGTTTTTTTTAAATGCAGTTTCTAGCCCACATGCAAAATTTTAGCTGCATAAGATAATTTTGATTTTGCGAGAGCGGAGTGGGAATTTAAATCGCGTTGGCAACGTTGAGCATTGATTGATCCCTTTTAACCCTCGCCAAGTCAATTTTGTATTCATTTCTTTACATGAAAAGCAGCCCTGCAACTTCAGGTTTGCCAGTACGGTATACAGTGTGACCAGTAAAGTCCGCATCATAATATGGGATTTTTTTTTTATTAATAGCTTTATTCGAAATTTGACTTTGGCATCAAGTTCTGCTTCAATCGAGATGAAAATTAAGCAAAAAAATAGTAGTCACGTGATTCGCACTATCTGTCAAATTTTAATTTTTTTCAAAAAATAGTTTAAAAGTGGGGTTATTTCTGAAAATATCGAAAAAAGGTTTTTTTAAATGTAGTTTCCAGCCCACATGCAAAATTTCCTGCACTGCATAAGATAATTTTGATTTTTTACCCATATTTTGTAAATTGCACCACTTTTGCAAAATAAGACTCAACGCAACCTACATAACTTCTTAGTTTTGACAATGCTTTATTTCAGATACATTTTCTTTAAAGTATAATATTAAATGTGTGTTTTTCTACAAAATCAAAATTGGGCTATTAAAATTTGGTCGCATGTGATGCAAAGTTTATTTGTTTTTGACCCTGTATAAGGCAACTTCATAAAATAAGTATATTTGAAAACGTAGTTTGTGTCTGAAAGTAAAAAAATAAAAAAAAGGGGGTTTTAAATTAAATCGTTGGAAATACATAAACTTTGCGTTAAGTTAAACTAAATTTTATTTTTCACTTAATGTACATTTTACTGATGACACTGTGTTCTTTTTTGTCTTAATATTAAGGTGTATTACTTTCAGACACAAACTACGTTTTTAAAAATACCTATTTTATGAAGTCACCTTATACAGGGTCAAAAACAAATTAACTTTACATCACATGCGACCAAATTTTAATAGCCCAATTTTGATTTTGTTGAAAAACACACATTCAATAAGGCGCTACTTTAAAAAAAATGTATCTGAAATAAAGCATTGTCAAAACTAAGAAGTTTTATGTAGGTTGAGTTGAATCTTATTTTGCAAAAGTGGTGCAATTTACAAAATATGGGGTGTAAAAAATCAAAATTATTTTATTCAGCTGAAATTTTACACGTGTGCTGGAAACTGCATTTAAAAAAACTTTTTCCAATAACTTTTTTCGATATTTTCAGAAATAACCCCACTTTTGAATTATTTTTTGGAAAAAATTAAAATTTGGCTGATAATGCGAATCACGTGACTACTATTTTTTGCTTAATTTTCTATATCTCGATTGAATCAGAACTTGATGATAAAGTCAAATTTCGAATAAAGCTGTTAATAAAAAAAAAATACCATATGATGCGGACTTTATTACTGGTCACATTCACATTGTATAATTAATAAATAACTGTTATATAGACAATATGACTATGCTGCCAGTCCTAAGTCTGATAAAGTGTAAAGCATTTTATTAATGCGTTCTATTATTGTCCTGCATCTAAATAAATTCATCGTAGATTCTTGGTAATTAATAATGTGATCCATAATTGCTATACTTTATCATATACACCCGAAGGCGAAGGTTTGTTTAGAGTAACGAAAATAGACATTGCTTATTTGCCCTACGACAATCAACTAAAGCGCCTAATATTTGTAAACAATAATTTGTTTATGTAAACAAAAAGTTTTGGTTGGAATTTATTTACATAGATTTACTACTGGGGCAAAATAGAAAATCCCATGGAAAATTTAAGGTGGTAAAATACTAGCTTCGTTGTTTATTTAAAAATAAGTGTGTAAGTTTTTTATAGAATTCATAAAGTCAAACTAACATGTACGAGTTTAATAATTCTTATGCAAATAATACGGGTTTGAATTATTTTAATAAAGGTACAAGCTAATATTTTAACATTTTGGTCAGTGTTAACTTCAAAAAAAGTTTACCATTTTTTAATAGTTAAGGGAGCATCAAAATGCTTGCCAACCTATAACCTATTTTGAGTAGATTTATTTATTTTTTCTACCTTTAACACAAAATTTATATAATATTAATATCGACTGCATATTCTATAGGTAGGTAGTAATTGATATTAAATAAATATTAAGGAATTTCATGAATTATTTTAGGAGAATTGTATAGCAAAAATATCGGGTAAGATTTTTTTTAACATACTGCCGTGCGAACAAAAATTATTTGCATAAAAGAGGGCCTTGCATCTAAGGATGTAATGCTTAGCCGTAGAGCTTAATACCTGTTGGGTGTCAGTAACTACCTGAATTAACAATCAATCAGTTATTCCGTCATCTTTGACAGTCGTTACAAGTAATTTGATTCATCGCTAATTTTTCCAATTTCTTGAACAATTCACACAATGGGCTTTACGGAACAGAACAAAACATTCATGATTGAAGCGTATTTTCGAAACGGGGTTAGAGTAAATAATGAGTGGCCATTCAATCCAGGTTTGTGCATGGACGATTTTCACGAACATTTTCCTAACGTTGCTTTTATTGCTGGGGATTTTTATCATTGCCTGAAAAGAACCGTGGCTGTGTTTAGGGAAACAGGTTCTATACAACACAAAAAAGGAGCCGGAAGACCATCTGTAAGAACAGAAGAACTAATTTCAACAGGACGGTGCAACCGCTCATACAGCCGCCGAAACTATTAACTATTTACGCAATTTTTTTGGCGACAGATTGATCAGTTTTCGATCAGACATTGAATTCCCACCTAGATCACCTTATTTAAGGGTTATGGATTACTTTGTTTTTCCTTATTTAAAGAACACTATATTTTCAAACACCAGTTGCAAATTTAGAACAATTACAAGAAAGGATTATCCAAGAATGTGGTAACATTTCTCCAGAGATGCTGGTCAACACTTTCGAAAATATGAAGAGACGTATGATTTATGCTTGGAGCATGGCGGTGGCCAATTTCAGCAATTTATGTAATTATTTTTCTCTCTGTATATTCTTACTTTGTTAAATTTTGTAAACAACAAAAATAAATTTGTATTTGTTCACTTATTTTATTATTCATTAGTTTGGCATATCATGTCATAACATGAATTTGACAAAATTTTAACCTAGATTTGGTTAGATATATCGTCCCCATATCATTGTGATCCTTAAGTGTTTTAATCCAAGCCCTCTTTGATGCAAATAATTTTTGCTCGCACGGTTTATGTTCTTTTATTATACAATTTTCCGAAAATTAGCATGAAACAAATCGATATTTTGTAATATGTGAAATATTACCTAAATAATGTGCCTACATTATATTGATTTTATTTAAATGTTAGTTAATAAAAGCATAAACAAAAAAAAAACCACGAAATTTCCACCTTAAGTCGTGTTACAAAAATCCTCCGAGTCAGCTAGTTACATTTACTGGTGCTTTTATTATAAACTTTCAGAATTGTATTTTTTAATTTCGCCCATTTTAGATTTACATTTTATTAAATAACCCCCCCAATTAGTAAATAATAAAACGTCAATATTTCGCAACATCGTCAAATTGTTCCCTTTAATAAATGAAAATAAATTATCGATATAAAATAATAAGAGAGCTAATATTTGACCACGTAAAATTTTGATTTCCAATATTGCGTCAGCTCGTGCACCACCCTGTACAGTAGATGCATAGTGCAAACTTAGGGTCTTTTCCCCTTTTATAAATCTCTATTAACACGTAAAAAATTGATCGGTATCTATAGTAATGTAAAAAAGTCATTGAGAAAAGATGTCTATTATTAGATAATAAAAATTATTTTCGCTAGGATACTAATATTTTTTTTCTTATTAAAATGTATTTTTCAGTTTTAATTAAAATTTCAAATGGCCTTAAAACATTTTATAAGAACGAGAAAGCTCTGACAGTTTCAATAGTTTTAACAGGTTCTTAAATTTTTATTATTTTCTTTCATAATTTATTATGCTACTTATCAAAGTTTTTAACTACCTACTTAACTAAATTAAGTTCATAAATTTTAAAATAAGTTATTGTTGTTCTTAACTGAAGTATTAAGTATTTACAAGTACAAGTACTTTTAGTGAACGTTATTGAGTATTTTTAACGATCCATAACCAATTAATAGTATTAAGTATTATTAAAATGCAATTTTCATAAAATATTATTTTAGGTAATATTTATGTCCATTAAGGAAATTAGCGGCAAGCGCTATAAAAAAAAGTACTGTAAGCGCCTTACTAAACATTTATTTAATAATACGAATTTGACAACTATTTAAAAAATAATAAACTTACGGGGCTCTTTGAGCGAATTGGGGTGCTGGGTAGGGGTAAAGTACACTAGAGCATTACTGCATATAAAAAAAAATATTTTTTTGCGTTAATTCTGGGAACCATTAGGAGTTTTTATGATAAATATATAAAAAAAAAAGGAAATTGGTCAGGCAACCCACTTAACATAGACAAAGGTGATGCGCACTCACAAAAAGAAAAGGGTTTAGCTAGAACAGAAATTAAATACCTATTTAGGGTAAGATTACAGATTACTGCAAATATGGCGGACTTGCAGACTCAAAATAATTTGCAGAAATTTGATATTCCCAATACTATTTGCAAATCCGCCATTTTTACCGTAGTTAAACCGTTTTATTACTTCTGGTTTATTGATATCGACTGCCAAATACGTGAAATATGCCCAAATCCATTACAATAATGAATTTAACCCTTAACGTTCCCTTGTTTTTTTTTATATAAAAATCGGGTACAAATTGTAAATAACCACCATACCATGCGTCGGTCAAATCCCCATAATATAGGTTAGTTTTTAACAAATCTGCAAATTTGCAGACGCATAATATGATAAACGTTTTCTTGAATTCCAATTTTGTCATTTGCATTTGCAAACTGCTACTTGCAGCTGCATACGTCGGATGCAGGGCTTATGAAATTTCACCCGCAATAGATAAAATTGAAATTCCATAAAATGTTTATATATACTTTGCGTCTGCAAATTTGCAGAAGGTTGTAAGGGAAAGTTAAGAATTTAGTTTATTTAGCCCTCCATACACCAACATATAAGTTGGACCGATTTGGTCTGCGAGCTAGGCTCGGCACGTACAAAAACACCGTCATTTTTGGGCAGCCGAATTTGGCTCGCCGATATAATAGCCCGATTAGATTCGCCTGATTAAATCTTCTCGTTAATGGGACAAAACTCCACATTTTATAACAGTTTTGGCTTGGCTCGCGATCTTTTGGATTTCCTGAAAGATTTAACCAGTGGTTTTAGATCGACTCGGATTTATTTGTACTCGGTGAGTTTTAAAAATGAATACCGATCGTAGAAGATGCGCTATAGCTTGTGCCATAGCGTATGTATTTATTGCCAATAAACAAAAATCAAAAAAAAAACGAAGCAAGTGGGTAAAAAAATGTAGAGATGAACTAAGTCATATGTTACTCTTGAAAAAACATCAACAAGACGAGCCAAATGATTTCCGTAACAATTTAAGGATGTATAATGATACTTTCAAACATTATTTGTTAAGTATGCTGGAAGTACATTTGAAAATAAATTCTTTTGACAAGTAACATGAATCGGCAGACATTATTTGTTATTATTATTATTTTAATTTCCAAGTTGGACAACTTAATACGCGTCCCAAATTCACCTAGCGAATCTACTGACGAGTTAAAACCGGCTGATTTCATCCGTCACCGTGGCAGATATTATATTACAGGGTCCGATGAAGCTCGGCTCGCCACATACCCGTCAAGTTTTATCGGCGTATTTGGTTCGTATCATATCAAATTCACAAATTCGTTAAGTTATTCGCTGGTGTATGGGGGGCTTAATCATTATGCGCCCTGGATTTGGACATATTTCACGTATTTGGCAGTCGATATCAATAAACCAGAGGTAGTAAAACGGTATAACTACGGTAAAAATGGCTGATTTGCAAATAGTTTTTGGGATCTTTAATTTCTGCAAATTATTTTGCGTCTGCAAATGCGCCATATTTGCAAATCTGCAAAGTTGCAGATATGCATTTTCTCTGAGATCAATTCAATCTTAAGCTATTTCTATAAAATGTATCTTTAGGTTTTTATACCTTATAAAATTTTATATAATATTATTTCTTATGGCATTGGTTTTTAACCACTCTTAGATTTATTCACGTACCTACTAAAATGTTTTGCGAAGCTTTTGTTTCCAGACCCGAGCAAAATTTAATATTCAGTAAAAGGAGGATAGAGATAAAGTGGGCCGTTAACGATGCTTTTCGCCAGCTTTTCCTGACGTTTCACCGCAAATTGAACGAAATCTACACCCAATTTTCATCCTAATGTATAAAGAAAAATGTCAATTTCAGATTCGCTGATCAAGAACAACCTTGTGACTGTTATCTCGAACCAGATATCCATTAAAAAAACTTTAATTAGCAAAGAAAATTTACCTTATTTATTATTCAAAAAATATATTTTTTGTGAAACCTGTAGATTCTTTTAAGTAGGTCTATTTAATTTTAATCATGATGATTTCGTGTAGTTCTACGAGTCTTACGCAAGAGAAAATCACCTTCTTATGACAGACTGTATGGTTTCAAGAACACCTTCAAACAGCAGGACTGCTGTAGGTTTGCTAGGGTTGTGCCTGGTCAATTGACCGAGATTTTGACCGGAGAGATTTTGACCGGGTCAAATTCGGTCAAAAACTTTTGCAGCCTCTTGTGAGAGAAATAATTGGTCCTCATAGGGCTTTATCCATAGCAAGCTTCGCAACCGATTGAAAACCTCTTTCTCAGAAAAACTTGTTTATAAAGTACAACTAAAAGCTGTTAAGTGGCAGTGGAAATAAAAAATATGGAAATTCGAAGGAACCAGCACTAAATTTCAGTAGTGAGGATGAAACGATGAACGTGATTCAGATTCTGAAGAACATAAAGGCAATGCCAGGGGTGAGTTCAGTGACGAAGATGATGTACCTTTATCTAAGCTATCTACCAAGGCCAGCACTGCCAGCAGTCTCTCCTTTCATCATCAATCAGTCACGCACTCATTACTTCATTAGTAATTGAGTATTGTTAGATTGATATTATACATAATATTTATGTGTCATTTTTATGTTTTTTGTACCTCAGAATGGTTTCTTTATTTTTTGTTGGCTGTTTTTTAATAAAGACACGTTTCTATGTAATTACTCATGGCTTCATTTCTTTTCGAAGAAATCGTCCATTTTTCTCAAAGAGACCTGATTTTGAATGTAAATTGAATTGACTTTGTGTCTTTTTCAATTCAATTTACATTCATTTCTTTTGACAAAACTGAGGAATTTGACCGGGGCTTAGTGAATTCCCAACTCTAACCTTTGCTTTACCAATGTCGTTAGGACGACATCGACAGAGCAAAATAGATATCTCATTCTTTTTATCATAACAAGCCGACAAGATGTTAAAGGCAAAGGTTCAACAGGTTCCTGACGAGAGTTCCACAATGAAACCACACCAAATTTTACTCTACAATAATACGCTGTTGTCGAAGAATACAAAAACTCACCCGTTTTGTTTGGGCTTAAATTGACTTAATTTGTAACTATTGAGAATTTATTAATGCTATGGAGGAGCAAAATGCCGGTTTTAAGAAGAGCTGTAGGCTGGCAGCCAATCAAAAAGCTAACTTTATATCCAGAACAGTAGGTATACGATTCGAAATATTCTACAGTGGTGTAGAGTCTACGGTCTAAGTAGAAATGGGAAAATGAAATATGACAATGTTGGACATTAGAAATGTTATGTTATTGTGAAAATTGTTCACGTCAGGAGTAGCATTCAAATTGATAGTTTCTTCGAGGGCTTATACCGTGCGAGCAAAAATTATTTGCATCAAAGATGGCCTTGCCTCTAAGGACGTAATGCTTAGCCGTAGAGCTTATTACCTGTTGGGTGTCAGTAACTACTTGAATTAACAATCAATCAGTTATTCCGTCATCTTTGACAGTCGTTACAAGTAATTTGATTCATCGCTAATTTTTCCAATTTCTTGAACAATTCACACAATGGGCTTTACGGAACAACACAAAACATTCATGGTTGAAGCGTATTTTCGAAACGGGGTTAAAGTAAATGTTGAGTGGCAATACAATCCGGGTTTGTGCATGGACGATTTTGGATTTTTATCATTGCCTGAAAAGAACCGTGCCTATGTTTAGGGAAACAGGTTCTATACAATACAAAAAAGGAGCAGGAAGACCATCTGTAAGAACAGAAGAACTTGTTGCAAACGTTCGTGAAATAATGCAAAATATGCCAACAAATTGTATAAGACGCCTGTCCTAAGAAGTGGGAATATCTTATGAAACATGCAGGACTATTCTTAAGAAGCAGCTAAATGTATTTCCTTATAAATTGCAAGTATTCCAAGAAATACAAGCCGCACATTTTGAAAGACGCAGGAATTACTCTCAATGGTTTACCCAAAATTTATTGGAAAGAAATGATTTATTAGACCTGACATTTTTTTCGGATAAAGCCTGGTTCCACGTCTCCGGTTAGCTGTTTCGCTAAGAAGAATTGTTGGTCCTATTTTTTTCCATGACACAGTTACAGCACAGCGGTATAGAGACGATATGTTGAATCCATTTGTGAAGCAATTACTTGACGACGAACTACGTTTTGGATATTTTTAACAGGACGGTGCAACCGCCCATAAAGCCACCGACATTATTAAATACTTACGCAATTTTTTCGATGGCAGATTGATCAGTTTTCGATCAGACATTGAATTCCCACCTAGATTACCTTGTTTAACGGTTATGGATTACTTCGTTTTTTCTCATTTAAAGAACACTATTTTTAAAACACCAGTTTTAAATTTAGAACAATTACAAGAAAGGATTATCCAAGAATGTGGAAACATTTCTCCAGAGATGCTGGTCAACACTTACGAAAATATGAAGAGACGTGTGAATCTAAGCTTGGAGCATGGCGGTGGCCAATTTCAGCAATTTATGTAATTATTTTTCTTTTTCTTTCTGTATATTCTTACTTTGTTAATTTTGTAAACAACAAAAATAAATTTGTATTTGTCTACTTATTTTATTACTCATTAGTCTGGCATATTATGTCATAAAATGAATTTTAACCTAGATTTGGTAAGATATATCGTTCCCATATCATTGTGATCTAAACCAAGCCCTACGTTTTTTAATCCAAGCCCTCTTTGATGCAAATAATTTTTGCTCGCACGGTAGTTTTAGTTGCCTGTTTTGATATTACAGGTCCGGCTTTCGCCAGCTCATTTGTTTTTGTAATGAATTATAGAATACTGATTTTGGATTATGCTTCTAGTAAACCTGCTAGTTAAAATCTAAGTGTAATTTACTTACCTATCGAACTTAACGACGCTTCTTCTACCACAGACAAACTGCTATTATGAATAGTCAGATGGTGAATGTCCAAACCAAGAAACACAAAACCGGTTAATTTACGAAGATTATTATGGCGCAGCTTTAAATAAAAAATAACCAGCGATTTCCCTTTGAGGATGCTCATGGCGTCGTTGATGTGCTGCTGGTCGGTGAACTCGCACAGGATGTCCAGACCGTTTTTTTTCACTTGGCAGGAGCACGGTGATATTTCGCCGCGCGGAGGACATTGTTGCTGCACCTGGAACAAAAAAGAACAATGAAACTACAACATGACAGTTAAATGTAAAAAAAAACGGTAAAGAAAATATTTATTTATATTCAATTAAAATGAATTTGAACTAAAAGTTTTTAATATAAATACATTCCTGATTCCTGCCAGATCTACCATGAAATTGTAGTATTATGGGATACAGTAAAACAAAGTTGAACTTGTAAATCTCCATTATATTATATAGTGGAAATTTACAAGTTCAATTTTGTTTTACTGTATCCCATAATACTATAATTATGGATTTCCACCTAGTATCGGCTGAATCTGCCATGAAACCTTGTCGTTGTCAAAACCCTGCGATAAAAGAGGGAAAAGCGACTTCGAGAACGGTGCGGCGCTGGTCGATAACTAAACGACCTCGCTATAAGGCCGGGTAAATATTAGGCAAATAATTATTTCAAAAAATACTTAAAAATAAACTTGTTTAAAATATTTTTACCCAAAAATCAATTCCCATCAACCAAAAAGCTTTTAACTTAAAATAGGATGTGTATAATTTACTACTTCTTACTCACAGATGGCACTGAGATAGTTTATATTTACTTTGTCGAAATCCTGAGTTACACTTTTATCAATTGTAAACCTATCAGTAGAGGTCGCCACACAAATATTTAGGACACCTTTTCTTAACCTATTGAGCAACTTATTTCTAAATGAAATTTATTTCTATTTTGTAGGGATTGTATTTTTTATCTTGTATTTCTAGTGATTTTTAGTTTTTTAAGCAATTTTGATCCTTAGTTGAGCTCTATAAAATTTTTAAAAGATTTTTTATCATACTTAAAGGTTATTCAATTTGACCGCCAAAACACTTGTCATTTGATTCCCCTTTTATAATGTCAAGTTCAAGTTCATTTTCCTTCTGACACGTGCTGAACGCAGTGGAAGTTCTCTAACAAAAATGTTCAAGTAAAACAAAAACTCTTTTAAAAACTTTTTAAAACTTAATTTTGCACACAGTGTGTATGTTTTGACTCCTGCCGGGGTAACTGACCCGTAAAAAACCTGGTACCCCAACAGTATTTTACTTCGAACTAAATGGTAAGCCTATCAACCTCATTTTATTAAATTTCATTTGCTACATTCCCCTTTTTTTATATTTTACAGATGCTTCGGCTTTTATGAAAAACAATTTTTTCTTTTTTTTTCCTCTTATTTTAATACTTTTACATGTCTCTATCAAAGCTGAATAAAACTTAAGATTTTTCACTACTTAACAAATGTTTTCCTTTTCTACAAAGTCTGTTAAAACTCCCTAAATTTTTTTTTTATACTCTTCATTTTTCTGACAGGGCCTCTGCACTAACCCCTGACTTTCCAGTATGCTGAAGTCTTGATTGTCGGTTTTTGACTCTTCAATTTTTTACACCTCTTGTACACCTTTCAAAGCTCCATTACGGCTTAATCCCAGTATTATTTTCTCCATTGCTTACAACATCAGCATTGTACCATTCACTTTGTTTTCCTAGAGTGTTTCGACACTCGAAACATGTAGAATTTAATTATTATGAATTTATACTAGGTTCGACTAGTTATTATAATAAAGAATTGTGGAAAAAGACTTTGTGGTATTCTTTTTTTCTATACCTTTAACTACACTTTGAGTATGGACTACTTCTTCAAAATTAAAATAAATATTTTTGGAAGGTGCTAATTCAAATATCACCCAGGAACAAAACCACTCCTTGTTCAGTGCTCACCCAACTTTCTGCGATATCATTCCATTTAAATTCCGATTAATTCATTAAATTATCCTGTCTATTATTATGCGAGCTCATGTTTCCCTCGGGATACGCATTAAATTTAAACTTCGCTGCTTATAGGATACGTATAACAAGACATTACCTACAGGGTGGATCGACGGCTTTAAATTATCATTTATTTAAAACGGTATTACAATTTTGGTATTTGCATTATTTAAAAATGCTTCGAGGTGGATACAAAGGGATTTTAAAAATAAAAAAACTTTCTACGACGTATATGTTCGTTGGGAATCGAACCCAGGCTAGCTAGAAAAGGGTATTCCAAAAATTAGTTATCTCCAATGTAGTCACCAAACACAATTAATTCATTAAATTATCTAAACTATTATTATCATCACGTAAGCTGGTCACATTTCCCTAAGGAAAAGTGTCCCTTTTGATGAAATTTAAGCTTATTTGCGTACAAAACACGTAACATAACACTATAGGGTTGTTTAACGTTCCAGATTTAGTCATAACATTACTTGGGATGATAATAAAAGTAATTGCTCACCAGTTCAGGATAAAGTGTTAGAAACATATTTTATTTGTTTGAATAAGGAAATACAAATAAATAATTTTACTTTCCACGTTTAATCATAAATCAAAACTAATTCTTAGAAAATCATATTCCCTAAGGTGCGTATCAAATTTCCGAATAGAAAGAACTAAGGAGGCAAAGTTTTAAAAAAATTTAGGGTAGGTATGTTTCTTATTTCTTCAGGAAGATGGTTAAACAATTTACACCTACGTCTTTTGTGAAAGCTGCCAACATTGGACATGTGGCTTCTGTCAGTCAACAGTGTACTGTAAAACCTGTAAAATTTTAACAATCTGTGATTAATTTACTTGTGTTGACACTGTTTTTGCCACTTTAATTGAACAATGGAGGGTAAAAGTAAAATAGCATGTGTATCAGACAGAACCCTTAAAATTTTTGACCTTCTGAAACCAAAATCAACCACTAATAAAGGTAAGAATATTTTTGCACCATTATTTGAGGTTAGGTTTTAACAGCTTTTAAATTGTATTCGGATTTAGAAAAGAAAAAAATATTTTGTAACTAATTTTTTGTTAATATTTCAGAGACAAAAAATGAGTCTCCAGCAGTAAGAAACTCAGACAATGTGTTACCGAATAAAAAATGTGCCATGAAAGATAATAGGTAGTATTATATTAGACCATACCTTGGATACAAATAATGAGAATTTAATAGCACCAAACATAGAGAGTCCAGTAGATGAAACATTGTTTTATGTTGTTTTGGAGGGAGGGACACTAGAACGAATTTCACCACCTAATAGCGTTTTTTGTTTCGTCAATATCGCACTTTTTTTTTTATACTTGACAGCTGTCAAAATTTGACAGGAGAATTTTTTGCGTATTTTTTCCGTATTCCTTGGGTCACTGTCTATACGACCCGCTATTTTTTTTGACAAATATCGAAAATTCCCAAATTTGACATTTTGACATGTATTCTATATACCGCTTGTCAATAAGATTTTGACAGATCTGAGATATACGTTTTGTAGTATACCACTACCGTAGCCACCATACCAAATTTTGTTAAAATCGAATAAACTATAAGGAAGCTAGAGCGAAAGAAAATTTTGACAAATATTTTATACACGAGCTGCAGCTCGCACGGTACATACGATTTTTACGAAACTTTTTTTTCCTATTTATCTTTCCAAAACGAAGCTCTGTACTTCGTCCGATTTAAAAAAACTTTTTTTTTTAATTTGACATTGACAGGTGTCAAATTTAGACAGTGGAATTTTTTGCTTATTTTTCCCGAAATCCCCGCCCTAGAAGAAATACGCCTATAATTTTTTCAATTTTTTTTAAGACCACTTTTTTGCCCGTTTCAGCTCGCTCGCGTCATTTATGGTAATTTTTTTTATTTAAAAAATTTGTTTTCGTTTAATTTAGGTACGTTCGCAAAAACTAGAGCTTGCAATATGTTCAAAGGACTATCCAGTTTATATTTGAAAATGTAATAATTATAAAATAATTATAATAACAGCAAAATCTAAAAACAAAGTCACCTGATTACCGTTTTTTAGCTCTCCTGTAAAATACATTTTTTTGACATCCGCCCTTAGTCAACCAGAGGGGAGATATACAGGGTGATCCTTAAGTACATCAAGAAAATCTAGGATATGATTCCTGGCATCAATTTAAGATGAAAAGTTCATATGGACTTATGCCCTAAAATGCTTACTCTCTAAGATACAGGGTGTTAAAATATTTTAAAAAAATATTTATTTTAGTTAAATTCCGAAAATCCTTAAAGATACGGTATTGAAAATTCGTGCTTATCTATTTTGGATCAAACTACACCTTTTCATTAAAAAAAGTTTTGCTTCCTTTCACCAGTGGCGTGCGTACCAGATACCATCAATATTGTTTTGGTGAAAATATTTGATACGCCACTGATTTTTTTAACTCTGATGCATTTTTATGCATTATTGATACAAGCTGAACAAGAGTTGTATCTACTATGTTTTTGAAAAAAGCAGTAGATTAAAATAACTCTGATATAAATTAATTTACTTAATAAATAAGTACAAAACATGTTATGAATTATTTATGCCACAAGTAATTTAACAAGTTACTTAACAAGTAATTTAACAAGTAATTTAACAAATAATTTAACATACTGGTTTTAAACAAACTGTTGAAAGTGGCCATCATCTACTAAAATACAAGCATCTAGCCGTCTTCTCATGGAAGTTCTAACATTTTCAAAAATTGCTGGGTGTTTTTAATACTTTCGCATGACATTATTATACGGTTTCTAAGATCATAACTTTAAAACTTTTGATCGACCAACAGACCACAAAAACGTCGCCCTTAAGATTTCAATGATCTTTTTTTGTTTTTCATTTAATTTTGTGACATTTCCACAATCTGTGACACGCGCCTACTTTGGAAAAAAACTCTAATAAGCTATGACAATTTTTTTTTTTTCCATTTTTCTTTAAATCTACTGCTTTTTTCAAAAACATAATGGAGACAACTCTTATTCAGCTTGTATCAATAATGCATAAAAATGCATCAGAGTTAAAAAAATCAGTGGCGTATCAAATATTTTCACCAAAACAATATTGATGGTATGTGGTACGCACGCCACTGGTGGAAGGAAGCAAAACCTTTTTAATGAAAGGGTGTAGTTTGATCCAAAATAGATAAGCACGAATTTTCAATACCGTATCCTTAAGGATTTTCGAAATTTAACTAAAATAAATATTTTTTAAAAATATTTTAACACCCTGTATTTTAGAGGGTAAGCATTTTAGGGCATAAGTCCATATGAACTTTTTAACTTAAACTGATGCGAGGAATCATATCCTAGATTTTCTTGATGTACTTAAGGATCACCCTGATATACTAAACTTATACCATCAAAAATATTTAATTTTTTTGACGTGATTATAAAATATACTTGGGCGCCCTTATCTTTTAAATAGTATATTATAAATCGAAGGTTATACAGACGCTTATTTGTTTTACCTTTGGCAATATTTTGCGCCCCTTGGACTTTGCGCCCCCGGCGACTGCCCGGGTTGCCTGGGCGCTGGGACCGGGCCTGTGGGCAGGTACAGGTTTTTCGATCTTCTAGTTTCATGAGAGTAGTCAGGCACCGGCAAAGTATCCCTATGTTTGTATATCATGCAGACAGAATAAACATGCTTGTATATCATGCAGACAGAATAAACCGGCATGGCAAAGTTAAAATTTTCTTAGATATAAATAACGGTATGCATGACTCTTTGCCATAAACCCACAAAGACATCTTACAGCACGCTTTTGCAGAATAAACACTGAGTTCAGCAGGTAGTTACACGAATTCTTCCAGAACACAATTTCATATCGCAAGTGAGACTCCACCAGTGAATGGTAGACCCTCTTAGCCAAGGTTGCTCCAACCCCCATCGATGTTAATCGCACTGCGTAGCATCCCGAAGCCACTTTGCGAGCAAGTCCCAAGATATGAGAGTCAAACCTCAGACAGTCATCAATTAAAAGTCCCAAAAACTTGGTGTTAGCTTGTTTTGATAGTGGAGCTCCTCCAAGATACAAACCATCCATATCACATCAAAAACCCACAATGTTGGTCTTGTCAAAGTTTAGGGTCAATACGCTGTTGCTCAAGACTCCAAAGACCCCTTTTCGGTTTTACTTGAGCTTAAATTGATTCAATTTCTAACTCTGGAAGCATTATTCGGAATATTCCATACTGGTGTCCGCAAGACGCGGCTACGTCTACCCCCTAGCGGCAGCAACAGCAAGTGAAGGTATGAAACTAAAGTATAACAGGAAAGAAAGAAAAACTGAAAGTTTTCCTACACAAAATTTAATAGAAATAGATTATTTCGGGGTCTCTATATGTTTCGAACGTAGGAACGTTCATCTTCAGTAGACAGCATTTTTTTTATATAGTGCTGGTGGTATTAGCAGAAGAGAAAATGGTATAAAACCTTAATAGAGCTTTCATGGCATTGAAATGACGTATATAAGAAAATTGAGGAGAGTTAAAACATGTTGAGCATGTAAGGAAAGTTAGTAAAGGAAGTCTAAACAACCAAACTAAATGAGGAAGAAAAAAGGGGCCTAAATCATGATTTAAAAAATCCCCTTCTCTCTGGAAGGCCCCTTTTTTCTTCCTTATTTAGTTTATTTGTTTAGACTTCCTTTACTAACTTTCTTCACATACTCAGCATGTTTTAACTCTCCTTAATTTTCTTATATACGTCATTTTAATACCATATCCATTAAGGTTTTATACCATTTTCTCTTCTGCTAATACCATCAGCATTATATAAAAAAAAATCTGTCTCCTGAAGATGAACGCTTCTACGTTCTAAATATGTAGAGACCCATAAAGAATCTATTTCTATTAAATTTTATGGAAGAAGACTTTGAGTTTTTCTTTCTTTGTCTATATTTGCTTTATCGCCTTGTTCAAGAAAGATACACTTGCCGAGGATGTTCTGTATTTTGGTTGCAAATTGTCGTCATGAGAAATACATTCTTGTGGCTCAATCTAGAATGTTTGGATTGTAACAACTGCTCCCATACTTCGTAGTAAAGCGTTTTCGTTTTCGACGAGCAAAGACCACAACAAAAATCAATTTGCTCTAATTTGTAAGTTTTGTGTTAGTAATGTAAGTATACGTTCTAACATAGCAATATAAGCGTAAATTTGAAATGGTTTTATGCAACCTGAAGTTTCCTTAATTAAATGTAACCGACTTTATTATCTTTAATTACATTTGGCAATATTATCTTTTTATTAGTAAATGCTGCCGAAATCTGTTAATTTACAAAAACATGGCGCTTGGTTAGGTTTACTTCGTATAATATAGATTTTCCAATTACTCTGGATCCGCTTTTAGGAAATACGTTGCTGGGTGTCTCGGGCTTAGTGGTATATTATTCAGTACAGTAGCTATTTCTGGAAAATAAGTATTTTGAATATTACTTTATATTTTTTTATTGAATGTTGTAATGTTTTGATTAGTTCTCAACAGCATGACCATATGATTTCTTAAAATATGTATAGGACAATGTTTAGAATAGACCCTAAAGATGCCGCATTAAAAACTTTTTTCTACGATCGTTCAAAAATAGTTATTTATGCAACTAGTGCAAAAAGTGTATGTTTATTGCACACGGCATAGAGTTATTCACCGAGACGCAGTGCAAAATAGGACCAACAATTCTTCTTCGGGAAACAGCTAACCAGACAACAATTTTTTGAGGGTGCAATGTGGACTCTACAAAAAAATGGGGGGTCTAATACAATTTGTTGGCAACTTTTGCATTATTTCACGAATGTTTGCAACACGTCCTTCTGTTCTTACAGATGGTCTTCCTGCCCTTTTTTGTGTTGTATAGAACCTGTTTCCCTAAACACAGCCACGGTTCTTTTCAGGCAATGATAAAAATCCCCAGCAATAAAAGCAACGTTAGGAAAATGTTCGTGAAAATCGTCCATGCCCAAACCCAGATTGTATTGCCACTCACCATTTATTTACTCTAACCCCGTTTTGAAAATACGCTTCAACCATAAATGTTTTGTGCTGTTCCGTAAAGCCCATTGTGTGAATTGTTCAAGAAATTGGAAAAATTAGCGATGAATCAAATGACTGGTAACGACTGTCAAAGATGACGGAATAACTGATTGATTGTTAATTCAGGTAGTTACTGACACCCAACAGGTATTAAGCTCTACGGCTAAGCATTACGTCCTTAGATGCAAGGCCCTCTTTGATGCAAATAATTTTTGCTCACACGGTACTATAAACAACGTTAGATCCTTAATATGAATTTTAATTCCATAGATAATAAATTAAAACGATAATTAAATTTAGAAAGGGCTTGTATTTAAATAGAATTAACTATTTGTAATTCTCATAAGGAAGCTAATTTGTCATTGCTATGCATAGCATATTCACCAAGCCTAATTTTACTTTGAAAATCCTTTATTGCATCAAAGTCAAGTTGGGAAAATGCAGTAATTAAGCGTCATTTTATATTTTGTCCAGAAGGCACCTAGCTAGGGAGGGGGCAGTGGACAGATCCGCTACTCTAAAATTCTTAAATTTAATCGTTATAATATAAATGGTAAATGAGATTTAAACTATTACTTAATTAACTTTTTCCCGCGATCTTTCCTCAAAACGATATCCTCGCTACGGTCTTGCTATATCAGAGAATCTATAAAGGCAATAGTAACCATATAGTTTCGGAAAAGAAAACTAACTTTGAGATGAAGTAAAAGGCACTTAATACAACCTTTGACTATATTATTTATATTAAGTTAACAATATAGGAAAAAATCTGAAATTTTTAAATTCTTTTGGCATAAAATGAGTTTACTTTATGCCAAACAAACAGCTTTACTTATTTTCTCCTTTTATTTGCATTAACAAACTTTAAAATACAAAATAAACAGAAAATAAACTAGAAAATTTAGAAACATACGAGCACACTCGATTTGCTAAGGGAGAACCCAATTTTAGTTATCAAACTCTGAAACTTTTCAGACCAAAATCGGTTATTGACAAAATTTCGGGAAAATAAACTAAAAGTTTCCGCCCAAAGTTTGTTTCACACTTTTATACTCTGAATTGTGTCTTTAATGAGAAATTTTATTAGGTTTGTCTGGCAAAATTTACCTAGTAAACTTTTACCTGCGGGTAAACGACTGTGAACGCGCCTCCGGATCCGGCCAAAAATATTGATCTGCCAACATTTAACAATATTTCTGGTAATACCTATGTTATGTAATACCTTTTAATACCTCTAAAATACCTCGGTAATACCAGATAATAACCTCATTTACCTTTAGATAAGTAAACAATAATCACGAAAGTGGCAAATTAAAATGGACTCGCGAGTGTAAACAAAGCCAAACAGGAATGCGCACTGCTGAATTACCATTTAACGCAACGAATACTTACAGATTTAACGAATGGAAAAATATACAGGTCCTGACTAATATCGATATAGTCGGTATATCGATAATATCGATAAATCGATATTTTATTTTCTAAATATCGTTATTCGATATATCGATAAAAATATCGATATATCAAATTTTTGTCCAGCCCTACACTTAACTACACAAAAACTAGAAATCCATAAATATTTAACACCCACAATCCACCATATCAAAGAAAACAACAAGAAATCATATGTGTGAAGTTAGCAACGATCAGCAGCACCGTTTATGCAGCAACGACATTTTTTTGGGGTACGTGTCAATTCGGCCTGTAGCGTTTGTAAACGAATTTTAATTTTTTTAGTGACGAAGATTGAAATTCTACTGGTTGGATTTATCGTCTTTAGTTAACTACCCCATAGGGATAGAATTTCAATCTTTGCCACTAAAGAAATTAAAATTCGTATATAAACGCTACTTTTCGAAGTTTTTATCCTGTAATTTTATTCCTCCAATTTTTGGAAATTCGTATATTGCAGGTAATTACCCCTTTGGGATAATTACTAAAAACGATAATTTGAAATGATCTACTTCTTCGCCACTACAGAACTTAAAATTCGTTTACAGACGCTACTGGCGGAATTGACACGTACCCCAAAAAATGTTTGTTGTTACATAAACATTGATAACTTCACACATATCAAGAAATCCCAGGGTTCGAAAATATCATGATATTTTCGAAAGTATCATATCAAATGATATATATCCAATATATAGCGGATATATATCGAATATATATCCGACATATAAATAATTTTAAGATATTTCTTTTTAATAAAAGGACAACTGTTTCGATCAAATTTTTTTAGGATACTTATTAAAGTAAACTGACTTTAAAAAACATGACCTAAACTAATGAGTAATGACTTAACAGATAAATCATAAAGGTAAATAATTATAAGATTTCCAATAGAAAAATAAAGCCAAACATATTGTCAAAACGGACCAGTAATAATACTTAAAAACATAAAAACTTTAAAATTTAAATTTAATCCATGGATGATGGACAGTATTGGGTTATTTGTTCATTGATATATTCGGAAAAATAGAAATTAAAAAAAAAATGAATGAATATATCGTGATATATATCAAACTATAAATATCATGATATATATCACGATATATATCGCTTGATATATATCCTCCGAACCCTGAGAAATCCACAGAGAAAACGTAAAACACAACAACAAAAATGGCGCCGAGCCCGTTCTGCAGTGTATTTTGAGGATGTCGGTAACCAAGGAAACCCTAACAACAAGAGGGTTGTGCGCATGCCCATACCTGTAGGACGGCAAGGCGTGTGACTGGCGAGCTATGCGTAGAAACGCTTTTTTTCATCCATAAAACTTAATTTTTGTTTGCGCAAGCTGTACGGATTTAAAGGTAAATATCTATGGAAAATACCAAGTAATACGACTATTTATCCAAGGAATTATACACTTAAATACCTTGTCTGGTTTCTCCCTAGAAAAACTTTACCCGTGTAAGAATATTTTTATAATAATTTTTTAGAATATAGTTTTTTAAATCTATTCCGATGTTATCCATTCTGACAAGAAACAATGTGATAATATTATCTCTCTATACCTAACTCCTAGCTTTGTCAAAGTTATTTAAAATTTATATTATCTCTGCTATCTGAATTCGGGTATTTACATACTATGTATACTTTATAGATACAAATTACTGCTAGTTATATAGGTACGTAAAATATATTGTAACCAAATTCAAAATGTGCCACAAGGGAAGGATTATTGAGAATATATGTACGTGCTAGAACTAAATAAGAACTTTTTGAATATACATAGAGATTGAATTTGCTTTATATTTAAATATTGTTTGCGTTGTTGTGATAACATCGTGATTTTGAATACGTTTTGTTGTATATTTATTGAGATACACCCGAACCGGAACTAAGGTGACAATTTTGCATCTTATGGCAGTATTTGCTACATCATAAAGCATGTATGTATGTATGTACTAGGTGTACAACTAAAAAGGGAAGGTGGCTATATCTTGAAACCGTTTACCGCACGGTGTACAATATTTCTTTAAATTAATGTTCTCTAAATTGCGCTTATTTACAAAAAAAAAAAATAGAGGATGGTTGCACTAAAAAGGAATAAATTGCAGTAAAATTTTAAGTGAAACAAAAAAAAAGTTCTTTCGACTGTGAAAATGTTAATTCATATTCATAGACTCTATCTGCAATTTGTAAATGGGCTTCTTTATATATTTGAGGTATTTTAAAATAGTAAAGCTGCGCAGTCCCAACAGAGACAAAAACCATAGCAAGATACCTACTGCCTAGTCTCTGTAGTATACATACTGGGGAATTACATGAAATTTTGATTGCCCTTAAAACTATTACAGGTCGGAATAAGATGGTCACCATATGTACAGATTCAGTCGCCTCGATCCACTCCATCCATAGGCGTAGTTAGGGGGGTACTTGGGGGTGCTAAGCACCCCCGAAATCTAAATTAGCACCCCCAAAAAAATTTACAATATAGAATCGGTCATTTTAAAAAGGGGTCAACTCTAGTTTTTATAATTTTACAGGGGAGACAAAAAACCGTGCACAGGGTACATTTTTTAAAAAACAAGTATAATCTTATTTGTGACTTAAAAAATAAAGGATAATGATATAATATTAGTAAAAAAAAATTTGTTTAGTTATACAGGGTGTTAACAGTAAACATTGTTCCATCACGGAGATGACCCCTTTTCAAAATGAATTGGGTTTAAATCAATAAAGACTTATCTACTAGAAACATATTTGTTTGTTTTATTAACAAAAACATTAAAAATTCATACAAGTAATGATTAGTAGTCTTCTTCTGGCATTTCGTCAGCGTTGACAGTTGGCCATTTACAGATTTCATCGTAAAATGGTTTGTATTTATCTGGAATATATTGCTGAAGTTTTTTTATATCTTCAATCTTTTTTGAATTGATGGGAATTTTTCCCTGATAAGCTGGGCTATTTACAGGAGATGGAATAGCCAGAGGTAGACTATCTTTTTGCAGCGTCTTTAAAAGGAGAAAACGATCTTCTATTATGCTGTCGATGTATGGCTTAGCAACTATTACCCCAGGCTCTGCGTGATTTGTTTGTAACTGTTAGGATTTCTGACACCCTTCTTTCTTTTAACAGGGGTTCTATCACTTCCAGAACTTGAAACACTTTCATTATCAGACATCTTTGTATTAAAATATATATTATAAAATAGCACAAAGTCACACAACAGCTCGCCAATAACGCTTGAACAAGAATAAACGGAGATTACATCAGCCAACACCCAGTCACAACGTAGCGGGGCGGGGCAAGATTAACCTCATTCATTTGGAAAACGGGTCATGTCCGAGAGATGACCCGTTTTCAAAATGACTATCGATGCCTGCCATCGATTACAATGTACTTAGGTAAATCGGAGGTGTCTCATTTTCATAAAGAATATCCGCCTATACCTATAGATCTGTAAACTAGTAAAAAGTAAATTTGTCATAATATTGGAGATGACCCCTTTTCAAAATGACCGATTCAAGTATAGGCTAATTTTAGAACTACCTAACCTGTTTTTATAATATACATTATATGTAATGAATTTTTCATATTATCGAATTCTGGTACAAATTCAAGTATATTTAGGTAGTTGCGGATTCTGTTCAAAATTTCTCTCCGTGTAGCGTGTAGTTCACGCCCAGTTTAATTGTCAGAGGGGGTCTATGATCATAAAAATCTCGTAAAATACGAGAGCGGCATAATAGCTTGTGTATGTCATGTTCTGCAATTCTGCATTAATTTGATAATTTAAATTTAACCAGTCGTAGTCGTTCAAATTCGCGGAAATTTTTAGCCGGTATTTTGACTATTTTTTTTGTTTATTAAGGTTTAATATGGTTTTTTTGAATTCAGTTAAAGTTTAAAGTTAAATAAACACGAAAAAACAATGAGTGCGTCGTCGGATATAACATACACCGTGGAATTTTTGAAAAATCTTTTAGCAAGTTACTGTTAAAGGAGAAAGTGATTGTTAAGAACATTGAAAGACCTAAACCTGCTATTAACATCACATTAAAATATTTACTAAAAACTATTGACCAAATTTGGGCGTGGTCTTAAAAAAAAATTTCGCGGCGGGCTTTTTGTGCAACCCCACGTTAACATGTCACGAGCTGCCACTGGACTTCAGCACCCCCAGTGTTGACCGTCTAACTACGCCTATGATCCACTCCATAGATAATATGTATACCAAACATCCACTGGCACAGAATATACACCATATCTTGCTGAGCAAGACCGACAGTTTATTTACATTTTTATGGCCGAGCTCTTGCAAAACGTCCCAGGTAGTTAAACGGAGTCAACCATTTGTTGTGAAAAATACTTTACTAAATTTTGATTTGTACCCTTCCGCATTGAGGAAAAAATAAAAATTCTTCAGTTTTTACCAAATTAACCAGTCCCAGGGACTAAGACTAAAGGTCGACCCGCCGCGCCGGCATCTACCTGTTCTTGTCTATTTCAGTTATTAAAACAAAAATAACGATATTATCGATCTCGACGTGCTAAGTATATTCTGCTTTCATGACGCTTTTTCAATTGTTTCTAGGAATGTTTTGTGACATTCTAGGAAGATTTTTATTATTGGGATATATTTTTAAATGATAAATATGTTAAATTCAATAATTATAGTGCAAAAGCCCATTGAACAAAGGACAATTTTGGTAAAACCTTTCCGCATTAAACTCAATAATCTCAAAAAGGAATACGCCTTGAAGCTGAAAAATAATAAACTCATAAAGGACGAGCTTTTATAAAGTTCCAACATAAATTTACAGGTCGATATTAAGGCCATATCTAAAATTTACATCTCTATTCCGGGACTTCCGAAATGCCGATTTCCATTTATGTATACAAATTTGTCCTCATTTAAATACAAAATTTACTGCAAGCCGTTTTAAGTAAGCCATGAATGGTTATGAAGTAAATACTATGTTCCAAACAATCAAAATGGCTTTAAAAAGAAATCGAATATTTTGTTTTGCTTTTGAATATTGTTTTATAATTTTGTTTTGAAATTTTAACCTTTATATTTGAAAGAAGCAAAGTTGTCTATATTGCACAGGAAGAAAAAACATGTGTCTATATTTTTAATAAAATTACAATATTAAATATTTAAAGCTTATTTAAATATAAATACTTAATTATTTTTGTATTAGGTGCACAAAATAGGAGTTTTTTTTATGCCATATGAGATTGTCAGATTTTGCCGAGAACATTAGGTCGATGTTAAAAATTCCATCAACTATTAAAACTATTTTATTAATCATATGACTATTTTAATTAACTATTGATCGTGTGTCAATGATAGGTGCTATCATAATAACAAGTTTTTTTAGTACTACTATGTTAGGAATGTAAAATGTACGTAAAAAATACAAGTTTATGAATATGAACACATCATATTATATTTTTGCTTTTAACTATGGTTCAACTTAAAACCCAGAATTGCTGGGCTTGTTAATTAAGTCAAAATGAACCCAAACTGGATTTTTTAATTTTTGGCATTAAAAAATTTTTATTTCATAAAACAAACAGCAAAATATTGCTACGTTCAATCAGAAATCGGAACTAAATAAAAATGCCACGCGGCAAAGAACAACAGGTGGTCAACGTCTCTAAATGATGGGGAATCACCGCATGGTAAGCAGCATAATACGCTGTTGCCAGCTCAGCGGAAGCGGGGCCATATTTTTATCTGATGAAAAGAATTTCAGAAAAAAAATATTGATATATATCAGGATAAATATCATGATAGTTATCAATATATATATATCAGGATATTTATCACGGATATATATTCTGCCAACCTTGATATTTGGATTTGAGACTATTTGTTTCTGATATTAGTTATACACCCAAAAAAATAATCCAAGAAAATCGTTTAAAAGGGGAACCTTCCCTTAAAAAATAGAAGGTAATGAAGATAAGCCAACAACCTTCGTTTCTTGATTTAAGGGTCAGTCAGATGAACGGGCGATAAGAAACATTAATTGCCTAAAAGAATAACCGTATCTGATTAATTTCAGGGTAATTTTCTTTTATAGCTACAGCATGGCAAAATTAATGACTTTGTCGGGAATGATGTATTTTGGGTTTTGGAATGGATAAGAAAGGAAAACGATTGGAGGGTTTTGATAATTTGAAGATAGCTTTGTCACAGTCATGCTTTCTAAGAAATCATAATGAACAAGGCTACGCTACTTACTGTAACTACGTTGCAGCTAAAGGGGTTTCCAATAAGAACGATATGATTTTGAAACGATATGGTAACCATGGTAATAAAATTATACCTGTCACCAGTTGTCAGTTATTGTCAGTAAACTAGAACAATTTATTATGGCTAAATACGCACTTCAAGAACGTTTGGTTATTATCCAAAAATTTTACGAAAATAGACGATCTTTTGTGAACACTTATCGCGCACTTCGCGAAAACTTTGGTGTAAATAATCGTCCTCCTTTGCTTGCCATTTGTCGCATCGTTGATAAATTTAAAAATAATTTTACTCTTCACGATGTAAAAACACCAAGAAGACATCGAAACGCTGAAACGCAAGAACTGTTGAGAATATTGCTGCTGTAAGAGTTAGTGTTGCAGTGGATCCAAATTTATCAATTCCTCGTCGTGCTCAAGAGTTAAGGATTAAAAAAACGACAACTTGACGTATTTTGAAAGAAGACTTGAATTTACACCCGTATAAGATGGTTTTGACCCAAGAACTTAAGCCACTGGACCATCGTCGGCGCAAAGAATTTTCTGCTTGGAGTTTAGAACAACTTGAAAGGGATCCTAATTTTGCCAAAAAAATTATCTTTTCAGATGAAGCTCATTTTTGGTTAAGTGGATACGTTAACAAGCAAAATTGCCGTTTTTGGTGTGAAAACAATCCACAACAGATTCATGAGAAGCCTTTGTATCCGCTAAAGGTAACTGTATGGTGTGGTTTATGGTATGGTGGCATCATCGGACCATATTTTTTCCAAAATGAGGCAGGCGGTTACAGTGAATGTTGAACGATTTCGACAGATGTTAAGAAATTTTTTGTGGCCAAATTTAGATGCACTTGATTTGGAGGAGATGCGGTTCCAGCAAGACGGTGCCACATGTCACACTGCTCATGAAACTATCGATATACTGCAAGAAAAGTTTGACGAAAGGATAATTTCAAGGAATGCTACTGTTCAGTGGCCTCCAAGAAGCTGTGATTTAGCTCCTTTAGATTACTTCTTGTGGGGCTATTTGAAATCTGAGGTTTATGAAAATAGACCGCAAACACTTTATGCATTAAGGTTGAACATTGAACCCTGCATTCGTCAGATCACGCCCGATTTATTGCATAAAGTCATCGAAAATTGGCTTCGTCGAATTCGCTCGTGTACACGAAGTCGCGGAGGACGTTTAAACGATGTTGTGTTATGCAAAACATAAATGTTATCGACTATACTTTAAGATAATATAAAACGTTTTGTTGTATCTGAAATTATTTTAATTTTATTTCATTTTGAAATCATATCGTTCTTATTGGAAAACCCTTTATTAAACTATTCGAAAAAGAATATAAAATCACTCATTTTCTCTTTAATCCTAACCTTCTAACTCGTTTACCAAGTTGTTTTTTGCTTTTGTTTAGGCTCTTCAATTATCAGTTGTTACCTCTGACAGCATTCAGTACCGTTTCATTTTTTTACATGTCTGTTTTTAAAAAAAATTGATTTCGACATAATTAATATATGTATATTTTAATAATTTTATAATATAAGTACTTATTATTTATTAATTTGTATGTTATGACTGTGATGCCCTATATGCGATTGTTCATTATCTGTGAGTTTTAGGACATAGGTTTACCAAAATATGTTTGCTTTTCATTTTATTACTACATATATTTTTCTGTTTTCCTTGCGTACGCCCTGTAGTTGGCTGATGCTTATAAAAACCGAAACGCGTAGACAAGTTTAATAATAAAAGATAGAAAGGACTTTTCTTCGCCAACTAACCTATAGAAATCTTAACAATGTCCTTTTTAGAGAGCAGCTATAACTTCGAATTTTGAGCCGTTGATTAGAATTTTTTTTTGACGGAAAATGTCAGATATTGCTTCTTTTTAAAAAAAATTTGAAATTATGATTTAACAATTGTTATTCCTATTGATCACATGACTTTTTATTGTACCCAATCAAATTTAGTATTTTTTTTATTTGAAAAGCAGAAAATGGTAAAATACTCATTTTCTGTGTTTTTAAATGAAATTTCTATTTCAAATTTTAGTCTTCAAACAATAATACATAATCTAGCTTAATATGGGATGGTCATTTGATTTTGACTGAACAAGTTGTGGAGATTATAATGCTCTCCCAAATAGTCATTATAAATAATATTTAGCAAAATTAGCAGCTGTAGCACAATCTTTTAGATAGCGCCAATGGCGAACCAATAAATTTTTAGCCTATTTCAATTAAACTATATTTTGGAACCTTTTCTTGGACTAAAAGAACATGACATAATAAGCGTCAAATCTACCAAACATACCTACTGATTCAAAAGGGAATCTGGAAGAAAAAAGTCCTTTTACTGCCTACGCCCGGAAGAATTACTTAACGAAGTGCTATGAAGCCTGCACCTTTCCCGTTTTTAGATTCAGGTCAATATAATGAGGGTGATAAGTTGAAAAGATAAGGGATAAACGAATTGCCCTAAAAGGATAAGCCGTATTTAACTAATAGTAATTACTTTTTTATTTTTCAAGAAAACAAGTTTTATTCTTATCCGAAACAAATCCAAAATAAGAAGTAAAATTACTGACCCTATAAAAAAAAAAATTAGGGTCACAAAATAGGTCTCTAATAAGAGTCGAGTTCCTTTCCTTTTAGTTACTTTTAAATAGTATAGCAAAGCTAACGGCTAAGTTGATGGTTCCTTTTAAAAATTTAGCTCACTAAAGATTTTTTCCTCCTCCTTGTCGCGATTAAGTATACCCCTCTATATTTCTCATATGACGACTATGCATAGTTATACGCGAGGCGTTCCTTAAATTAGCCCAGCAAAGATTTTAATATGTTATACTAATTAAAAAAGTAGAAGGAAAAGGTCTGATAACGAGTTTGCAACAAAAACAAGAAATAAGAAAAATATTTTGACGGAATAGTAAAGCTTAGGTCACCTTTTACATTTTTTTTTTCAGGTGTAAAGGTCAAGGATGGCAAAGGCGATAAGCTAAAACGGATATAAAATAAATTAATCGTAATAAGAAAATTAGGTATTTGGTTAATTTTCCCCAGTAACTTAAAAAAACAGTAATTTAAAAAAAATTAGAGAGACAAATTGGAGGTCGTAAAGTTTGAGATGAGGGGGTACTTCTTGGGATGGTGGCCTTCTGTAGTAGAAAATTATTTTTTTAAATCTGTTTATCGTTTAATTATACCTATTTTTTTGTCTCACTGAAGAGACTTACTTTTTACTACATTCTTTCCTTAAATACTAATAACGACTCAAGATAAATAGGACGAATTGACACATGTACACTGAGAAAAAAGCTATTTTTATTTTATTCTTTATAAGAATTCACATACCTACTCTTTATACAAACCATGTTAAAACTAATACTACGGCGCGCGGCAATTGCCGATCCCTACGAACCCCCACCAACGTCTTGTGGATTATAGGTTCTAACGGATACAATTCGTTTTTGGGGACGCTGTTCTTCTGTCTTAATTGTGGAGAAAGTGTTTTACTGGGAACAAAATGCGTCGCATTGAGAAGCACAGAATATTACAGCAAACCAGAAGCGACAATACCTGTCGGCACCTTTGATATCGACTGGTCGTTTTTCAGTGACCTTCACACAACGATAACGGTCGATCCACAGCTTGATACTCCGAGAATACTTGCTTATTTTCTACACTGAGCGACCTTACTTTTTAGTACAGATGCAAATGCAACAGAACGAAAACAAAATAATATCACAATTAGCTAGGCGCAACGTCAGCTCGCGGACTAAACACAGCTTAGACGAGCACAAGGTTTTTAGCGATACACAACTTATTTGCCACATGCGCCTACCAAAACAGGACACGCGAAACGCCTAGCTGTCGCTTCTCGTTGGCGTTGAGTTCTCTGTTGAGAAGATACAATTTATTTCTTAACAAAATTGCTGTATTAAAAGTTCATTATTTAATAAGGCTGTGCTGATTACCACCAATAAAAGCACTGTTCTAGAAAATCTGGAATTAATATAACACTAAAGCGGGTTTGATACACTAGCAATTTATTTAAGATGGGTTAATAAAAAATAAACTATCAATGCAAACTATGTCTTAGCAAACCAGTTATATTAGATCATTTTCCTCAGTGTACATGTGAGTGCGGATTTAAGTCAGAGCCTAAAAAATTTAACGTAATTAGAGGAGTAAATATATATTGGTTATAAAAGGCACCTTACATATAAAAGTTAAATAAATCAAAGACTGGATATAAGAAAACCTCTTACGAAAGCCGCAAGTCGAAGACAAAAGCGCTCCGATTTTATTTTTTTATTTTTCTTAAGCGGTGGACTTTATATAGACTGTAATAAAAATCCCTCGGGATTTTTGCCAGTAAATACGAGATCTGTTTTGATTGTCATGATAAAGAGATAAAAAGGTCCTTTGGGGGAAAAAATGTATTTCCGGCCAATAGTTTTAATGAACTGTAGCTTTTAGAGTGCGTTTATTAGTTGATTTTTATTTTCTTTCCAAAGGAACTTGGACCGCTCCAATAAGAATATATAAAAAGGAAAATATTCGCATTGAAAATTTAAAAATATCTTTATTGGAACTACTGAAATATTGTCCTAGGTGACTAAACAATTAATATCACAGTACAGATAATTCGAAAAAATTTAATAAAGCACACGTAAATTGTCAATGAACTTTAGCTTGTTTTGGGACCTAATGTTCCTCAGTCATTAGAAGCACTTGTCAAGGACTATCAACCCTTGGATTCGCGCTTCCATGACCAACCGATTGGAGAGTGAGCGTGTTCCTTCCACCGCTCCCCATGAGATGTCTGATCTCATCCGGCCTGGTTACCAGCGAGAAGGAGGTGGGATTCGGGATTATACCTTTTCCACTCCATGCTTGATCAACGCTGGACCAACGTTAGGACTTATACTACTATAATCTAGTGATACAATCTCGTTTCACTTTTTCTTGTCTCGTCTCATTCTTGCGAGACGTGAACGAAAACGAGACGAGAGTGGTTCGGTCTTTTGCGATAAACTTCAAAAATAATTCAGTTAGTATCACTTACAAAAAAAGTTACCTTTATTACCGCTATTGCAAAATGGCCAGGGACACGTTGTCAAAAAACAATAGAAAAAAAACCAGGAGAAAAAATTAACCTTTTTTTATAAAAAGGAAAGAAAAACACAAAGTCTTCCTCCACAAAATTTAATAGAATAAAATTCTTAGTTTAAGGGTCTCTACATGTTTCGAACGTAGAAACGTTCATCCTCAGGAGACAAATTTTTTTATTTTATTCTGATGGTGTTAGCAAAAGAGAAAATTGAAAATTAGAACCTTAATGGAGCTTTTATGGACTTTAAACTGAAATGTAGAAGAAACATGTTATGAAGAAAATTGATAATGGTTAAACCATACTGAGTACTTGAAAACATTATTAAAGGAGGTGTAAACCAACCAAATAAAATGGGGAAGAAAAACCTTTCTAAGAAGGCGTCGAAGATTATTTAAAGTTATTTAAAAAAAAACTTATCGAACATATATGTCTGTAAGACATTATGAGGGTAAAATTGTAGAATCACAATAATGTTATTCCGTAGTAAAAAGCATTTTTGGGGTACTGAGGATTAAACCTCAGTAACCCCGCGAGAGGTTAATTTGAAACCAATAAAGTCGATTAAAAAATTAAACATTTCCAAAATTTTTTTTCAAAAGTCAAAAGGTTATTCACGTCCACGTGCTGGGGTAACATTTATAGTTTCGGGAAAGAAAGAAAAAACTCAAAGTCTTCCTCCACAAAGTTTAATAGAATAAGAATATTCAGTAAGAGTATCTACATGTTTCGAACGTAGAAACGTTCATCATCAGGAGACAGAAAACATAATCGGTGCTGATGGTTTTAGCAGAAGAGAAAATGGTGTAGAACCTTAATGAAGCTTTTATTAAGGTTCTACACCATTTTCTCTTTTATTAATTTTTTTTCTATAAATCATAACTGGCCGGAAATTTTAAGATAGATAAATTTTCTTATCTTGTTTGAAGGAGCTATGGTAATTTAATTTGCACCCTGGAACACTGCAAGTTTTGTTTTTGCTATGATCATTCTAAAATAATGCCGTTGTCAATCAAAACAATCTAGCTTACAGACAATAATATTATCGCAAACTACAATAATATATCACCGACATTGTTTTTTGCTGTTAGCATTATTACACACACAAATGCGAAATGAATATTGCAACGAGCAATAAAAACTTAAATTTCCACAACGGTCTAAAAATAAAAAAATAAAACACAAGGAAATGTCCCGGTTTATTAATTATCCAGTTAAAACAACATTAAACTATAATTTACATTACATTTCAAGCATATTGCACACATTTTTACCAAAAAAAGCAAATAAACAAAACAACCCCGTGTTTTTAGAAGTCTAACGCCGGTAACTGGCCTATTTTTGCACTTGCGTGCATTCTGTTCCGCCACGTGCAGGCAACCAGCCTTGCACTTTTGTGCCTTGAATACTCAAAAATTAAATTATATTTTTGTATAAAGTACATCTATTATGCAACCCCAAAAACATTATTCAAATTTAAAGGCAACTACGCGAACCGCGAAGGGCACCGTAGTCGTTCGTTTTCGTTTAAATTCGGTTTCAGTAAGGCATGCGTATTTTTTAGGTTATGTACGTACTATTATTTTGGTCATGTGTGAGTTAAGTGTTTGCAACACTTTGCCAGAACTGCAAGATTTTAACTTTAGAAACACTTTTGAAAATTGTTTCAGAAGGTTGCAATCATAATACTCACATGGTAATCGTAATAATAAAAACCTGTATGTACTTGGAGCTTTTGCAGATTTTTTTATGACGTCATACTGCGAGAACGAGAAATTGCGATAATCTCGCAAGACGAGACAAGAAAACATCTTTCTCCTCTCGTGAAACACTACTAAAATCCACCGGGCTCACACCAGTTTTCTGGCAGTGGGATACGAACCCACATAGAGTTCTCACTTCTCAGTGACTGCCAGTTGAACCACCAATGGCATTTAATGAATGTTAACTAGTTATTTCTATTTTTAGAAAATAAAAAATGTAATTTTACATTAAAATAAAATGAGATTTTGTAAAAATGTTATTTTTGCTAAATCGGCAATGAGGTTCAATTTAAATTGGCTTTCCACTTTTTTGTGAAATAAAACTATTACAATAACTCTAGAAATAGATACGTTTTATTTTTAGTTTGTTTTTTGTGCCACACACAACTTAAATTGCTTTCTAAAGAGAAATAAAGGTAGAAATTAAGTGTTACATTAAATATTATATAAATGTTTGGAGATGATCAAAAAGTTTCTATCGAAACAAACAAGCGAAAGTTGATGCCTCTTTGTGTTAGATCAACTTCCAAAGATAAGGGAGAGAATAAGACGAAAAGTTTTAACTAGATTAGGGTAGTAATTTTCATAATTTTCCTTTCAGCAATATTTACCTACATCAAAGATATAATGTTTCTTTGTTACTCGATAATTAGTAAGCTTGTTAAGTTTGCAATGTGAATTGAATAAACTTGAAAACGTGTTGGTAAATACAGTGTAGTAAGAAGATTCACATTTAGTGATTATTTAGGTCAAATATAAAAGGTTTGAGAAAAAAACTATTGGCTCAATTATTAAGAGCATCGCTTTTTGATATACAGTATTGGCAAGAAAATAATTATCTGGTACCTATAGATGAAACAATAATAAATGAACCTATTGCCAAAATCCTATTTCATTCTAAAGTAAATCAGCATCCGAATTGCGCCTCTCCACATTGTTTGCCAAACTTATGCTGTTAAAAGTAATGTCATGATGTGGGAAATTTAAATATTTCTCTTAATCCTCATAAAAAGTATGCAGGATGGCAACGCAGCAGTAAGAAATTCGCTTCCAAAGATGAGGCCATGATGACGTTGTCTCTTTCATTTTCCTTTAGGGATGTCCTCAAAAAATATATTGCGGAAAAAAATCGATGTTTTCTATGCATCGAAAAAAACATTTTGATAGAATTAGAATTACAAATCAAATCACAAATCTAATTATTCTAAGCTCACACATTAACTGAAACGAAAGGTAAAAAGTATAATCCAAATAGAGAGGCAAAGAACAAAATTAAGGACTAATACATCGGATAAAATAAATGCATCGATAAATTTTAAGTTGCTTTGATGAATCGCTTAAAAACGATACATCGCGTTGAAAATATTGATGTTTTCGATGCATCGATGTATATCGAACATCCCTATTTCCGTTTGGTGTTTCCTTTTTTTGATATTTTTTTTAGTTTCTCGGATTTGTGTAATAATTGCTATGTTTTTAGTGTTTTGTGATACACTACGCCCATTAATTATCGAATATTCAAAAATGCACGCCCAAATTAATAAGCTGTAATTTCGTTAATAATGAACCAATTTTGAATTTTTTTTTGTTTAAATGATAGATGCATGTAAATTTCCTTAAATTTAAAACTGACATATCTTACATAAAAATTGAATTTAATTTATTTTTTAAACGAAAACAGTTAGACATGTATCTGCGCTAGAAATTGGCCAAAAAGTTTCGCCATGCCACTAGAGGCAAAGAAAAAAATACCATTTCTTCGAAATAAATTCTGATGCCGAAAAAATGTTTCGTAAATAATCAATGAGTCATTTAATCACTTTTGGCTTTTGCTAAATTTAGAATAAAAAACATGTCAACAAATAAAGTCTATAATACAGGGTGGCACGCACGCAAAAACCTATCCATTTAATTCGTTCACAGAAAATTTATACAAATACAAATTCAAATACAGCATCATTATTAGGTAACCAAAGATTGAGCATGTGCAGTGCATGTGGGACCATATAAAGAGACAAGTCCGTGCGGAAGTTAACCCGGCGCAAACTCTTCCACAATTAAAACAAGCGTTGCATCGAATATGGCAGAGTATTGACCGCGAATTAATAAGAAACTTAATTTTAAGCATGCTACGACGGTGTCAAGAAGTTATTAATGCTCGTGGGGAATACCTGATAATAAAAATGAATTATTATTTTTGTATTTTTAATTTTAACTTTTTAAGCAATTTAATTAAATGGTTAGATATTTCCGTAGCACCCTGTATTATAGACTTTATTTGTTGACAAGTTTTTTTATTCTAACTTTAGCAAAAGCCAAGAGCAATTAAATGACTCATTGATTATTTACGAAACATTTTTTTGGCAACAGAATTTATTTAGAAGAAATGGTATTTTTTTCCTTGCCTCGAGTGGCATGGCGAAACTTTTTGGCCAGTTTCTAGCGCAGATAGATGTCTAATTGCTTTCGTTTAAAACATAAATTAAATTCAATTTGTATGTAAGATACGTCAGTTTTAAATTTAAGGAAATTTACATGCATCTATAGTTTATGCGCTACCCCGTACAATAAGACGTGCCAGGACGCAAACTACTCTGTCCTAAACCCTAGAATCTTATATCTATCATTTAAACAAAAAAAATTCAAAATTGGTTCATTATTAACGAAATTACAGCTTATTAATTTGGGCGTGCATTTTTGAATATTCGATAATTAATGGGCGTAGTGTATTTCTAAAGGCTAATTAAGATGAGTCAAGAGTAACAAGTATGCGAGAATTCGAAAAATAAAAATTCTGCAGTTACTAATCATGGGTGAGTAAATAGTATGTTCCAAAAACATATGGTGCAAGCGATATTCCAATTTGGGGTAAATTAACTTGTTCCATACTGACTACGCTATATAGGGCTAATTGGATGAGGCGAATTAATATTCAATATCGAGCTTGGGGTTTAAGGAAATTCAACTATTTTCGTGTTAAACTTATGGCCATTAAAGGCAGCAGGAATCCTGTTCTGACTTAACAGATGGAGATAAATCGTTCAATCGTCAACATGAGATGTGTATTTTTTTTAAATGTAATAAATAATTATTTTTACTTGCCCAAATCTTCGTTAACATAACGAATTTTGATGGTAATCGTTAGTATGCCATTTTTACTTTGATCTGAAGGTTGTAGAAACCCGTTGTCCAATCGTTATACCTAATTTGGAATATCAACTAATATCTTAATACCATATTTTGGCATTCCTGCAATTAATACTAGCATAGCGACTACGTCTCTAGAGGAAGAATTAGGAACTTGAAAATTTATTCCAGTGATTTTTTTTTGGTTATATTTTATAATAAATTGCTTACCCCAAAGTCGTAGCACGTATAGTTTTGGAGATACAGCCACTAGCCAGCCTTAGTGGATCACGCTGTATAACTGTGTTTAAGAATTCAATTTTTTTCACATCTGGCCACTGAATTTATGTTTTATTTCAAAAATAATATGCGCAGATAAACATTCTGTGAACTTCTGAATGATTATCCGATATGTTTGAAGGTTGAAGACAATGATGTTTCTTGAATGATGAAAGAGATTTGGACTTCCATTGTCTTTATTTGTTTTAAATCACAACGTTTCTAAGACCACTAGAAACAAGGAATCAAGAACACAAACACAATACGTTAAAAGGTGAGACCGAAAAGTCAGGTGCAGCTGACCATGCCTGGAAACATGGTCACCATATCATGTGGTCAGAAGCTGAAATCCTACATAAGGAACCACACTGGAGGAAAAGAAAGTTCAAGGAAGCTGCTGCTATTCACCAGAACCCAGGCGCTTTAGTAAACCATCATTAGACATAAGAAATATAGAAATATCTGGAAACCTTTGTTAGATAGATGTAATCTTAGGATAAGATCGCGTGCCAACTGAACGCATGACTGCACCCACCTCAGTTACGCTTCAGTGCACCTATAGTTATAGTCCTGTTACTTTACTTATTTAGTATTCACCTGAAGACGACTGGAGATACTTACCAGTTGAAACGTTGTGATTTAAAACAAATAAAGACAAAATGGAAGTCCAAAACTCTTTCATCATTCATTATCCGATAAATGTCACCAATTTGGCAAATTTATATTGATTTTTACTTTTTGGAAGAGTGCATTGTTTAAAGGGCTCACAAGGCATCCCCCCCCAAAAAAAAGTGTCCCGCCGCTAATGAATATGTATAGGAGAATCTTCTGTTAAAGAAATAAGATAAGTCGGGGATAGTTGGCCAACTAACCCGAATAGCCGTCTATACAGGGTGTCCGTCCGAAAAAAGCAGGTCAATCCGTTAACCGTATATTCCTGGAGCAAACATTATATGACTTTTATATGTCATTTTCCATTTTTGACCTTTATGTTCCATATATATATCGCGAAGTTTAAAATTAAAAACTGTTTTTTTTAAATAAATCGAGTAAGTATTTAATAAGATAATAATTTCAAATTTGGTGCATTGCTTCAGTATAAAAAGATACATCTTTGGAAAAAAGCGCCGTCTAGTTGAAACCAAATGTTTTGTCTTATTCCACAAGGGGCAAATCATCAAATAAATCGGGCAGTGTTTTGAAAAAATAGTGAAAATGAATGACTAGTCAAATTTCCCAAAAAACAAAAATATTATGTGAACAAGATTAGCAATACTTAGTATGTTCTTATAGAGCAATAAAATAATTTCATTTTACTGGTTTAGTACTATAGGTTTTTATCTTTACGCAGTGGCGTAGCGTGGTTAAAGGGGCGGAGGGGGCGAAAGCTTCTAAGGTAAGGGCGTAGATATTTTTTTTAATCGGGGGTAGAAAAAAAAATAGCGCCGCAGGCGAAAATTTTGGGTGACACGCCCTTAAAATATAAAAAACACAAGATCTTCAAGAAAACCACAAAAATTAAACAAGTAAAAAAAAGTGCTTCGTTTTCATGGCTCACTATGGGTCCTGGGGGAGGGTAATTACCCCCTTATCTACGCCCTTGTTCAAAGAGCGCCTCACTGCTAATGTATAATTTCGTTTATTTAGTAAATTTTGGCCTGATAAATTAAGTTTTTGTTTCGTCATGTCTAAAATGGTCACGCATGAAAACTGAATATGAACACGACAAAGGGAATTTTGTTAAAACTCTATAAAATATTTTATGCATATTACTTAATAATATAAGCATATATTCTCATTGGCGACAATAACACACTTTTAAAAAGATAAAATTTAGTCTCTAGTGAATTAGAGATTTCAAGCAATTTTTAATTGTTAAAGCAAAATAACTGAAAGAATACAAATTATTGGTCGTGGCAAAATATTTTTATTATAAATTAAATCAAGTAGTGAAAATAAAATAGAATCTCGAAATAGGTAACAGGTTTATTTTATCTGTTTCTTTACTCTAAAAGTTATAAACAAATAATAACCTAATTAAAACTCATAAAAATACTTTAAAAACAAAGAGAAAGAGAGCTTCACAAATTGAACTGCGAAACTACTGGGAGAGTGAGAAGGGGGCGTCGTTTGGGAAAGGGCTCAAATTACCGTAAGCCGCGTTGGCAAAGACCCGTATTTTTCAAATTATCTCCAAAACGCATCATTTTATCGAAATTTTATAGACGACAAGAAATAATCCAAAATAAATGGTTACCTAATTATATACAGGGTTAATTGAAATAACCGGAACGGCAATTTTCTTCAAAACTACCAAGGCTAAATCAATAAATTTTGGTACAGGTGTGGATAACTTAAAACATTGAATTGAAAATAGACAACTGCGACTTTGCCAGATTTTTAGTTTTTTCTGTAACTCAAGAAATGTTTTTTTTTTCAAATGAAGCACTAAATACTCTTTTTTTATTGAATTCGATTCCTCCCATCAACATTACCTTTTCCTGATAGTATCAAAGTTTTGTCTCAAATAGTTCTATGGGAAAAAAGTTGATTAGTTGCAACTCTAACTCTAAAAAAATACAATCTATTTCCATTTAAAAACGTTTCAAATAATGTGAAAATGAAGGTCGGTAGACATAATGTACCTTATAGTATCGATAACGATAATAACAACTTAGGCGGGTGACACACTGACACCTTAAACTGATCAGGATGTTGCCAGAGTTTTTTACCAACAATATTAGCACTAAATTTGAGGTTAACGATGTTAGCAGGATGTACCCAAAATCGTCTTTTTCTCTTCCCTCATAACTTCTTTCGGCGGTTTACCCACCACAACAAAATGACGTCTTCATCCGAGGACATGTTAAAGAATAATATTATAGAAGCAAGTTTCTCGAGTGTGCATTGACATAAAAAAAAGTTTGACGTAATTTGCTTCAGCCACAAGTAGTGTGTCACACGCCTAACAAACTACTACTAACAATAACATAGCTAGTAAAAATTAAAATTCTGTCAAATAAATCTGGAGCCATGGCACTCTCGATATTTTGCAAACTTTTTGATTTTGCGTTAACACACACGTGGCACACGCGTTATGACAAATGTTTATTATTGAGTAGTTAATAAGTAATAATAATTATAACTTACTATTTAGTGAGTTTAAATACAAATATGAACTATAACTTCTTAATTATTCAAGTATAGGTCAAAAGTTAGTACATAATACCATTTTGAGAGAAGGAAAATTCATGAATAGGTTTCATATGAATGGAACCTATCATATGAAAGTAATTTTTACCAGCTAAGTTATTGTTAGTAGTTTTTTGTTAGTTGTTATTATCGTTATCGATATTATTAGGTACATTATTGTCTACCAACCTTCCTTTTTACATTATTTAAAACGTTTTTAAATGGAAATAGATTGGATTTTTTTAGAGTTGCAACTAATTAACTTTTTTCCCATAGAACTATTTGGGATAAAAATTTGATACTATCAGAAAAAGGTAATGTTTATGGGAGGAATCGAATTTAATAAAAAAAGAGTAGGTAGTGTTACATTAAAAAAATAACTTTCCTTGAGTTACAGAAAAAACTAAAAATCTGACAACGTCGCAATTGTCAATTTTTAATTAAATTTTTTAAGTTATCCACATGTACCAAAATTCGTTAATTTAGCCTTGGCAGTTTTGAAGAAAATTAGCCGTTCCGGTTATTTTAACTAACCATAATTAGCAACAATAATAAACAAAGAATACAACGGTGAGGCCAAAAATTAATTTTTTCGGCAACCGTCCGGGAAGTACCCACTTCCCGGACGCTTTTCCTTTGAGGAAGTAGCATTTTTTCACGTACTTCCCGGACTAGGCCGGGAAGAATCACATCAATATTAGCAATTGCTCGAATTTTAATATAAATAAGAATTAGAATGTTTCTGTTAGTACCATAGACAATTTACCTTTAGATACCTACAGCTTATCTCCTGCGCAAACAAAAGTTACGTTTTATGGGTGAAAAAATGCGTCCGAGCGCATGACTCGTCGGTCAGCTGTCTTCATTCGGGGAACCTTCGTGCATGCGCACAAACCTCGTGTTATCGGCAGTTCTACTTTATCGACAATAATCGACGCGCTCAAGAATACTCTCCAGAACCGGCTCGGCCGCCATTTTTGTTGTGTTTTAAGGTTTCTCTTCTCTGCGGATTCCTTGTTGTTTTCTAAAGTTTTCAGCTATCGGATTGGCTATCGTGGATTGTGGGACTGGTGTTTAATATTTATGGATTTCTGGTTTTTGTGTAGTTTAGTTAGTGAATTGTGTTTGTGCTTTTATAGTGACTCGGATTGTAATATAAACAATTACTAGTACTAGTTGCAGCCGTTGTATAATTGTATTATGCCCAAATAGGGGTAAAATAAACCCTCTATGGTGGCATATGAGCAAGAATTTAAATTTTAAAGCCCGGACCTGTCTATTTTCCCATTCGTCAAACGATAATGTTGCAGTGCGCATGTCTAATAGTTCCCAGTTTTGTTTACATGCGCGAGGCCATAAAACTGCCACATTCGTGATTATTGTTTGTTTATCTAAAGGTAAATTGTCTATGGTTAGTACCTATCTTCTGTTCGAATTTCAATATTTAATACAAATAAGAATTAAAATGTTCAAAATTTTGTTCTACAAAGAAATATAATACAGAAATGTGTCTCATTGATTTGTTATTCTACACGGTTGTCGAAAAAATAGTGTACGCAACACGTCCGAAAACAGTTTTTTTGGACTCGCAGACTTCCAGGACTCGCCTACTCCTCCTAGAATTTTGTCGACTCGTCCAAAAAGACTTTATTTTCCGGACTTGTAACGTAAATTACTATTATTATAGGACTTTATTAGAATTATTTTTCGTGCCTATAAAATAATATTTTTAACATAACTCACCAAAAATTGCACAAAAAACAACCAAAAATGGAGCAGGATACACACAGCATGTTATATGAAACAGGTGGCTAAAGTTACCCTAAGGTAGATTTCAAATTTCCGTAAATATTGTACTGGGCCATCTAAACCGTAGGACCATATGTCCCGGAATGGCCCTGGGTATACTTAATTATTTAATTATATTAAATTAGAAATATGAAATAAATTATAAAGTATTAAAATGCTTACCTCTGCCGTGGCCAGAGCGCACAGTCCTGCCAAACACACGGCCCAGGTCCAGCCTCTGACCGGCCGCGCCCGCACCCTGGCCATGACGTCACGCCACCCGGGCGCTAAGCCATCACTGCAGCTGCCCCCCGTTCCAACTCATGCAGCACAATTATCTGAAATTCAAAAAATAATATTATTTTTATTAATTAATTAAAGGTATTTTACATAAAAGCCGGGTAAACTTTAAAAGCACTTTTCCACGCACAATCATGTACACATATAAAATGTGCTCTTTTCACCATTCTATTGTATCTATATGTTTAAATGTTGCATGATCCGACTGACAAGAACGAAAAATTTTTAAAGTTAGTTTTAAATGGTAAATTGCTTCTAGGAATCATGTACCTAAATTATTAATCAATTGCTAGTAATATTCGAAATTTTAGCAGTAATTTTAAGAGCGTTGGTGCCAGTTTATATATTAATTTCTGTTTGGTATTTTGTTTGCAATAATAAAACCATCATAATACAATATGATACAAACGCCAATATATTTTTTAATAGTCCCAAGATTTCTCAACACTAGCACCATGCCACCTACACTCACAACAAGGTCAGCATCAACAGCCTAATGCTAATGAGGATATTCACAGTCATCAATAATTGCAGAGTTCTCATATTTCAGATAATAATCAAAAACCTTTGGTTACTATGGTTACTTATCATTAGGGTGCCGATATTATCAGGTAATGATGAACCTTTTAACCAGAACCGGCTTGAGGACAAAAATTCAAAAACGGTAAAGCCCAGGAAGCTGAAATTTTTCAAACACGTGTGTTGAATAGCACAAAGGCATTTACCAATAATTAACTAATCAGACAACTTTGACTGTGACATTGACAAACATAATTCACAATTAAAGTGGCTCGGTTAGCTTTAAATAATTTTCGTAGAAGTTTGTATGCACTTAGGCAAGGTTGTACATTGTACAAGTTTATACAAGTTTAGTATCTTTTGATTTTATAGTATATTATTATAACTAGAAGTAAAGTTTTTTTTAACCCTAAATGGTATCAACTTATTGACTGCAATAAAACTACCGGTTTAATCCCATTGTTACCTATACACAATCAACAAGCAAATACACTACAGGGTAGGACTCTAGATATTTAATTCGTTATTAATAATATATTATTTAATGGCATGAAATATCCTAAATAAATAATACATATCAAATCAAAAATCATTTATTGTCAATTTTTGCTCCCTGTAACAAATTTATTGAAATTAAAAAATATTCGTAACATATTTTGAAAAACAAACACCATATTTTTAATACTAATAGTGGTTCTAAAAAATCATAAAGCGCCCCCATATGTTTGCCCCTCCCGTCCCGCAAGGCTGGCTACGCCATTGTGTATTAGACACAATATCTTACAAATAAATTAAAATATAGATAAGTAGTTTTTCTTCAACGGAACACTAGAAGAACCACTATTAATATTTACCCACGGACGCCACATAATATCTGTTTTCATACGTATACATTTTTGGTAAACAATTTAAACGTAATGTATCGTAACTGTAGCACAACATGAACACTTCCTAAGAAACACAAAGACTAAAAGATGTTATCGCAAGCACAAGATAGTTAAATATTACCTGCTATAATAACAAATTATAATCCGACCCTGACCGACAGTTTATTTGCATTTTTATGGCCGAGCTCTTGCAAAACGTCCCAGGTAGTTAAACAGAGTCAACCATTTATTGTGAAAAATACTTTACCAAGTTTAATTATGAAGAAAAAGCGTAGGTAATAAATAAAATAATACCAAAAACCACGAAACTTCAAAGGAAGTAGCACCAATGCTCTTAATATATTATACTTTGGGATTTAATTCATCTAACTAAGGTCAAGTGCATGTAAAAAATGCAGATGTTATTTTATACATGTTAATTTTTTTAATAGGTTGGAGTTACGTAGGTATTGGCACATTATTTTAGAACTTTATTGATAATTATTGATTCCTAACTTACGTACCGGGTGGAATTTTTAACTGGAATAAATGCAATATTAGGAAGCCTCTTTATTTGCTGGAAAAATACATACATTCTACGGTTGCGTTTCCCCCAACTTTTTGGGGAAAGGGAATATGACCCTTTGTTCACTTTTGCATTTCGGCAATCTAGAAAGACAGAAAAAAAAACTGCCCATTTAACAACAATTGATACTACAATTTGGGTTTTGCCAGCTCAGACTGTTTTAAAAAAAGGGAAACATGTTATTATTAATAGCGTTGTTTGCTTGCTTGATGCCGCATTTCAATGGTCACTGTATTTTCGGCTTAGAAGAAGTGAATTCTTATCTGTTGTAGTATTTTGTGCTGTTTACACCGTTACTTTATAGTAAGAAGTATTTTTGATATGATTGGCTTTGGCGACAGATCGCGTACTTAAGCAGAAGTAGCAGCTTTATTTCACGAAACACACCTCAATCTACCACCAATTTCCCAAGGCACCATCAGCAAAATTGAAGGACGTTATCGTAAAGTGGGCCACGTCAGGGACATACCAAGAATGCAGAAGAAGAAAGGCAACCTGGAGTAATGGAAGAAGACACGCAATTAAACGTTTTACTTGCAATTCAAATAAATCCTATTACTATAGTTCGGAACTTGCAAGAGAAAATATTATAAGCCATACATCTGCATTTAAGTTAGTGAAATCATGTTAAATGCGTCCTTATAAAATGTTAATGGTAAAAGAGCTACTGGAAAATGTTCCGGACTCCGTCTTCAGTTTTGTAAAGTGACGATGACTGCACTTGATCAGCATTTAGTAGATTGGGACTGGATCCTTTTTACAGACGAGTGTACTTTTATACTTAATCGTGAAATCAATAAAGAAAACTGTCGATATTGGTCCGCAGCAAATGCTCACTGAAAAACTTAATGTTTGGGCAGGCGTAATAGGCGACCGCGTCATTGTGCCAATATTCCTTGAAGGTAACTTAAATGGCCATACATATATGGATTTTTGTAAGGAGTTCAAGCTGTGCGTGCTTTATTTCCTCACCATGCAGAAGCAGATCTTCATGATGATCAAATATGGTAACAGCAGGATGGTACCTACTCCTCCTTATTAGGTCATAAATATTCGACAATATTTAAGTGAAGTTTTTACAAACCGCTTTGTATAGGAAGAAGGAGTACCATTGAGGGGCCGTCACGATCGCCGGACCTTAATCCTCTAGATTATTTTCTTTGAGGTTCCAATAATTTTTTCAATAAAACAAATTGCGTCTACATTGCCGAAATAAACAAATAAATAGTGGGTCGTATTCCCTTTTTTTATGTCCTTTTTAACACATACCTTTACATTAAAAAAAAGTTGGGGGCGGTCTGTACCCCCAAAAGAGGTGTAAATTAAAGACGAAAAAGTTTGCTAAACTAAAAATACACTTAGCCGTATTTCTTTATAATTGAGATTAATAATAGGATTAATTCCACGGCATAGTCTTTAATTTGACATATTTTTTTACAGATTAGTCCTGTGTAAGCAGCAAAATGTAAAATTCTGTTGCTTCCCACTAAACAACTTTTAGGAGATTCCGCAGTCATGAGGAATTTGTTTAAATTTAAATATGAATAAATAAGTCCCTTCGCCGAGAATTTACGTAACACCTGTCAAAGGGCGCCCTTAAGATTAAAATTTGTTTACGTATGAATTAAATTATTCATAAAGAAAAGCCAATTTAGAAAGGCCACGAACAGCGCCGTCGTTTGTTTTGTTCCTTTGTGTACTAAATCAACCCTTTTAATGGAAAACCGGCAAAAGGATCGAAAAAAACAATGAATGTTTTCAACCTGTTAGCGGTAAGCTGAACAACGCAAGAGAGTAATTAAAAATTCAGGTCAGTTCCACAATTATTAACGTACACGAAAGCAATGGAAGAAGTAATTCATTTCTAAGCACAATTAACTATTCACTGTAATCGAATTCATCATATTCAATACTGACATAGAATCTGAATTGGAATCTATTGAAAATAGGTTTTACTAATAAGAACCTTCCCAAAGTGTCACAAAAGGTTTCTACACTGACGAAAATGATCTAGTAAAACCTACGAATAAAGAATACAAAGGAAGTAGGGTATTGTAGATTGACAGTTGTCCGGGATGGGGGCCGATGGCGGCAACATTTGACGCATGCGCGTTTCCGGTCCACCTGTGGCGTATCATTAAAATGGTAATAATAAAATGATTAATGAAATTTTATTTGACGAAAAAAATAGAAAAAATATTTAGATTCATATATACCTATAAGATACGTTAAGGTTGGTGTAATAAAACAATACAACTATTTCTTTTAATTATTTATTTAAATAAGGTAACGGAGGTGAAAGGGTCCTTAATGTAAATATCTGGTTAAATAACTAAAAAACACCTTTTATTATACATTAAAAAAAAATTGCAGGAAACAAATTGTTTCAGATAATAAATACTGATGAAGGCAGAATTATTGCCAAAACGTCTACGTTAAGAAATAAAATTTTAAAAAACCTTACTATTTCTTCATGAACCAAATCACAAGAAAATAATAAAATATAATATAATATAGTCCTGTTTATTATATGTACCTAAATAATATTAATGAGATTTCTAGTATACAAGAAAATTGTCAAATGACAAACTATGCAGATAATACAAACATTTTATTTATTTCTAGTATCAACAACTTAACAAGTTAATTATACATACATAAACCCTATTTCTAAAAGCTATCCTAAGCTATAATAAATATTCAATTAGCATTTGCCTAAGCAGTTCATTCCTTAATTTTAATTTTCCATAGTTTAAATTATATATTATGTCAATGTCTCCACAATATTTATTAAAATAGAGCACAGTCTTATAAGTGGTGAGTTTTTGTATAGATTTGTCCTCGGTGTAGGAATATAAAAATACATGTGCGGATCTAGTATTGACTAAGCCTATTCTAAACAGAAGCAGTCCTAAGAACTCTTTATTATCTATTTTGTCTCTAATTATTTTATATAAGAAAATAATTCTTGCTTCTATACGCAATAGTCTTAAAGAAGGGAAATTAAACAAATTACACAAAAGCCCTTGATCTGTACCTCTTGGCGGATAAACTGAAAATGACTTGTAGTACAAAAATTTAAAATGTACGCTGAATATATTTTAAAAGAGCAATCTTATTGGCATACTGAGGATCCCAAATAGTTCATGCATACTAAAGTTTTGTAACTACCAGGGATTTATATAAAGTTATTATGGCGTTAACACTTTTAAAGTATTTACAAGTTCTTATAATAAATCCTAGCATATAAAGACCATGAGCTTCTCGAGCAACATATTTAACAATTATGATTGAAGTAAATAATTATTGGTTTTCTAAAGACAAACTGATATTAAATAAATCAAAGACCGTTATCACCTTGTTTAAGACTAACCGATACACTTTGGAGAATCCGGAAACCGTAACCATTAATGATTGTCATTTAAGATTAAAGGAAGATACTAAAATCTTCGGTGTGTTGTTGGATAGTAAAATGTCCTGGAAGAGCCATGTCCTGGAAGAGCCATTTCCAATATATGTTGTAACCAGAAGGTGTTCCATTTAGATTCACAGTAGGATAATTATCTGCAGGCAGGTTTTGACATGGTGCCTTATAAGATATTGCATAGGAACGTACCTGCCAAAAAAATATAAGTTTTTTAATTATCACTGTTTGGCACCTTTACCAAATGACACAAAAGTACCTATAACGTAATACAACCTCTCTTTGTAATTTTTTTTTTATATTTTGATATGAATTTCTTTGAATGATAGAAGGTTTGGGACTTGCTTTGAATTTATTTTTTTTAATCAATGGTATCTCCAGTCGTCCTCAGGTGAATATTGGGAAAACGTTTCTATCATTCTAGAAACATCATTGTCTTCAATCTTTAAAAATATGAATTTCTTTGTTTATCGTACCTATACTACCATCCATATTTTATTACATTCTTTATCCATGGCTTTAAAATTTAAAAAATAGATTAAACCAATAAAACATCTAAAAACTTTTATCGATACCTACATAATTTATGAAAAAGTGAGAAAGCAGCTTCCTCAGAAGCATAAATAATGCAGAATTATTTGTATTCATATTCTTAATTCTACCTACCTACATATTTTTCAATATTATGTAATGACCTGATACAATAGTTTCAAAACTTACATTTTTTAACCTGGCTACTTCAAAAGTAGGCACTACTGCAGTTGGGACCAATCTAACTTTCAATCTTGAAGTTCTGTCAACCCAATCTTCAGAGAAATGCTTGGAGCAAAGAACTCTATTTCATATAGGATCCCAATCACTTCGGTTTACAATTTTCAACCATGCCTTTTTTCTTGGATAATTATGTGGAAAACTAAAAACCAATAAGTATTTTTAACTTGCTTTTCTGTAGAAATGGGGTAACCCAGTCGAGTAATAAATAAATAATATTTTTCTGGTTTTATAAGACGAACGCCCATGAATGACGAATGACATGCGAGGTTCGGAGGTTATGTGTATTTTGATATTAAATTAAATATTTACATTTTTTTTTCTTTACAGATTAAAAAAGTTTATATATCTAAACATAAACTTACCGATGAAATGTACATCCCAGTTTTTTACTTCCTAGCGTTTGGGAGCACCCACAAGCAGCACAATTAACCATATTTATAGCTTTTTCATTAACCCATAATACCAAACAATTAATCCGTTTTAATCCCTGTCCAGCGCTAAAAGTATACTCCACTGTCGCACTAAAGTAATTATAAGTTTACTAGAATTCGTTAAATATGGTTCTTAACTAATTAAAATGGAAATTAACTCAAAAACAGCAAAGAAAGCAGAAATCACAGCTCGACCTGTCAACTAGTGTCAACCACGGTCAACCACCAAAACAAACATGGAGTCATATTTAGACATTAGATGGGGGTTCAAAATGGCCGACTTCCGTCGGTTGCGTTGTAAGGCGGTTTATGCAAAATCCTACTTCCTTTGTATTCTCAATTCGATGAGTAAAACAGATTGGCTAAGAGATAGTTTGTATTGATAGCCTATTATTTATTAACCCATATTAAATAAATTGCTAGTGTATCAAACCCGCTTTAGTGTTATATCAATTTCAGATTTGCTAGAGCAGTGTTTTTATTGCTAGTAATCAGTTCCATAAGCAGCACGGTCTTGTTGAATAATGAACTACTTTTAATACAGCAATTTTGTTAAGAATTAAATTGCGACGCATTTTGTTCCTAGTAAAGCACTTTCTTTACAATTAAGAAAGCAGAACATCGTTTTCAAAAATGAATTGTATCCCTTAGAACCTATAATCCACAAGACATTGGTGGGGGGTTCGTAGCGATCGGCAATCGCCGCGCGCCTTATTATTAGTTTTAACGTATTTGTTGCGCAGGTCACATCGTTGTTCGTAGTAAAGAAATATTAAATAAAAAAATAAATAATTTTGATGAAGCTTTTGATACATACCCCTAGTAGTCCTTTTCAGGACTTGTTCCAGTATTCTGTTTGTTTGTGAGTGAGTGAGCTTCTGTACTTCGAAAATCTGATAGCGTTGTAAGTTATCTACTCGTAGTTCTATCCTTTTGTATAAAAAATAATGGGTCAAGCGGTAAAAATTAAAGTATTTTAAAGAATTTCGAAAAAAAATACTATAGGAGTAAGCGCAAAGATAAGAAAACTTAAAATAACTTTTTAATGTTTTTCTCGGCTTTTTATTCGAATTTTCGAGTTATTTCTACTGCAATGTAAAATATTTTATGGAAAAATGAGGAAGTTTAAATAAATATCATAAAACAGCAAAACAGGCATAAATATGATATACAGTGTGTCCACGGATAGAGTTTGGAAGAGGAAAAACTTTTTTATTAGTAGGTATAGAAGAAAAAGTCATTCTCAATAAAAACGCCTGCTTGTGCTGAAACTACAATTTCGAATATCAGATTTGCGAATACTATACAGGGTTCGTCACAAACAATATTTTTAGTTTTTTGGATCTTTTTTCTCAATTTCTTAATTTATTAAAGAACTTTGCTACTGTTGAATCAGTGGCGGCTCGTGATTAGCGAGTCAGGGGGGGCGCTGGCTTTAAATAAAAAAATTTTAAATGTCTATTATTTTCGAAAGTACGTGTCTGTTTTTTCCGAGGTTTTTTCTAACTTTCTCGTTGTGAATTTTAATTTCATTAGCATAAGCACTACTTAAACAAGTTAAAATATTAGTTTGTCCTAACATCTCAAAATTTACCACATTATGACGGTGTTTTGCACTATTTTCATGTTTTTTTATTTTCGCTGAGAGATGTTTTAAGTCCTGCACCCCATTTATAGTCCAATTATCATCCCCGTCAAAAAGAAGACACACGAAACAAAAAAAAAAGAATTTTTATCCTAACAACCGTATATCCAGGATGTTTTATTATATATTTCTGTGTCAAACTTACGCGTAAACTGTGCCTTATTTTACATTCTAATTGCACTTGTACTATGTTCAATTTCTAGCATTTCTCAAGTTCAAGTTTTTCACTTAAGCTCGGAGAACTAAACACAAGCTTCTGTAAATCACTGACCTTCCTATTACACGACATTTTCCACTTTTATAACGTAACTAATAAATAACTCATAACAAATAAACAAAACGTCAGCGAGTCAACGGCATCGACAGACGACAGGTCGCATCGCGATTCGCGAACAGTGGGCGCGGAAAATTGGAGCTCTCCGTGGCCGCTCGTTGTGCGATGTGTAGGTGACGTCAGGCCTCCGTCGTCATGACAACCCATCGAGAAGGCGCGTTGAATCGGGACGGATAATCGGTCGCCCGCCGCCGCCCGTGCTTAGTACAACCTTGAGAGCGCGCAATTCGCTTGTCTATGAGTATAGCCCGCCCGTTAGAATAGGGCTACGTTTGGTTTGAATTATTTTAATTGATTGCTTACATACATTGCGTTATTGGTTTTTTAAGTAAAGTATTTTTGGATTCTGTTTGAAATAATTGCAGGGAGGGCGGCGCCCCAGAGCCCTTCATTAACCAGCCGCCACTGTGTTGAATATACAATTTCAACTATTAGATTTGCGATTACCATATTGAGTTCGTCAGAAACAACAGTTTTTGTTTTTTGAATTTTTTTTCAATTCTAATTTTCAATTTCTTTTGATAATTGGGAAAATCATCACTTTAGGAACAAATAGATTGGAAGGTACCTAGGAGTCACATATGTATAAAACCAATTGTAATAATAACTTAGATCTCTTGAAAGAAAAAATAAGAGTAGTTATTGCAAATATCCCAATACAGCAAGTTATGAACTATTATCGGGAATTCAAATGCCGAGTTGACATTGACTCGGTGGTAACAGGTTTGAATAAAAGTTTTATAATTTATGATTGAATAAATTGAAAAAATACGACATATAATAATAAAAATACTTCCAAAGTAGGCAAATAAAACCTTGACTTTGCGTTTTTTTTACAATTCAAATAAAAAATGGTTTTCTTACAACAAAATCGTTACTCGGCCAGATATAAAATTATATTCGAAGTAAGAAAGCAACAACAGTTGTTTGTTTTTACGTAGGTTTCTGGCGATCCCTGTAAGTATAGTAATTGCAAACGTGATATTTGAAATTGTAATTTCAGCACTAGCAACATTCATTTAATAAATCAAGGAATTAGAATTGACAAAATAATGCATAAGTATACCAAATTTCTTACGTTAACGTGTCTTTCAGAAGAACCAATTAGTTGTTATATTGTTAGATGAATTGAATATGTTACGAGAGTGGCTAATCATAAGAACACCTTATAAGAGATACTTAGGGTAGCCTTCACAAAAAACCTAATTAAAAATGAAATTATTTTCAAATAATGTAATTAAGAAATAAACTTAATTATCTCAAAGGTAAATCCTTTTTTGAAGGATACGATCTTACCTTACCGAATAATTTAAAATGTATCTACGTGACTCTGACGAAATTAGCCTATTTAAAAGTAATTTTGTAATTCCTTGTTTTAAATTCAAAATAAGAGGTGATTCCTTAATTCGTCAGAATATCAATACCTAAACAATTTGGGTCAGTCAAAATTTTTTCAAATTTTTCACAAACCTTATAATATTTAAATTGATTTTCTGCTTTAATAATAATGGTGTTGCAGTGGCGTGCAGTCAATGTAGGCAAAAAGGCATTGTCTACCCTAGTAAAATCATAAATAAAATAAAAAATTATAACATTTCACAATTTAATTTTTACAGAAAATCATACTGTTATGCGTTTCCTTATTTACGTTTTTATAAAACTGTTAATCGTCTATACTATATTTCTGTAATAGTATCAAGGATTGTCCCAACATAAACATAATTCATCAAACAAACCTAATAATCGGAATCGCATTTAAAACCGACCGAAATCAGCATAATATTTCCTTTGTAGGTGGCCCATATGAGCAGGACAAAGGTGTTTTCAATTTTTTTTTATGCAGGCTATAGCTTCGTTTGAAGGCAGCACCTATATTTTCAAGTTTCAAGTACGGATTTAAAGGCAGGGATATAGCGCCTTAGGTTAAAACGAGACAGAGCGATTGGCAAATGTCGTAGCGCAATTAATTTTGTCACGTGTGAAACGACAGGTCGCCTTGTTTTCGGTTCTGTAGAACTGACTTTATATTATTATTTTTAAAGACATTATTGATAAGTAAAGTTTAACGCCTTCAGGCCCATATAAAGTATCATGTTACGCTTAGAATTAGTTTTGTGTATATAAACATACCCATTTTTATGAGGTTTAGAAGTATCAAGGGTACGAATAGAAGTAGGTAGTTTGTAGTTTTAGTTTTTGTAAAGTCGTCGTGCAGTAATACAGCTTTTATATTTTTACGCAATTTTATTAAAAGAGAGTCTTACAGTTCCGTTCGGGTTTTGCGGAAATTAACTGTTTACTATCGCCAGCGCGGCCCAGCGACGCAGTCCGGACGCGTGCGCAAATTGCAATTATTGCGTTATAAAGATATTTCTTTTTTAATAATAATTTTGCGTGTTTAGTGTCCCGTATATTTTTTATTTTACAGATAATTAGTGTTTGTTACCCTGTTACCTAACAATGCAGTGTCAGTGCAGTGATAATGAAAATTGCGTACAAGGGCTAAGTTTTGAAAATAAACAAGCCATAATTTTAACGGGGCGTCCTGTTCCCTCCCTTAAAATTGTGCAGCAAAAGAAAAATTGCAACAGGTATTTTAGACATAAGTTTATGATTGATAATCATAAGTAGTGGCTTACATGTTGCAGTCATGTTAATAAAATGTTCTGTTGGCCGTATTTACTATTTTCAAAAAACATTCAAACAACCAAATTTAATCTAATTTTATTTCAGAAATTTAATAATAGTTGACCGAATTTTTAACGAAATTTGGGCGTAGCATCAAAAAATGTTCGCCTGCGGCGCATTGCCTCCGACGGTTTTCCTTTTTCCCCGCCAAATCTTTATGCCTACCCTGTTTCCAATGTCACTGCACGCCACTGTGGTGTTGTGATTGATAATTAGAGAGAATTTCTATAGACAGATACTTACCTATATTAGACCTAGTTATTAGAGGAACCCTCGGGTGCCGATTAGCTATAGTAATATGTCACCTAGTATAAACCCGCAGTCTGGAGGCTACTATTCTTCTGCTACCTTTGTAAAACACTATAGGTCGTCGAGCAAAACAGCTAGCAAAGCGGCAGCCTGTGGACTTCTTTAGTCTTAGTAATTTACTCTGATTTCAGAGTGATAAGTGGCGATACTGTATTGCCAACATGCCAACTATTTATTTTTGCATCTACGACATGTTTGCTAGGTGCGAAAACATAAACTTACCACCTCTTGAAATACAGAAAAAAATTTCTTAATGTAAGTCCATTAACTTTGAAAAGTAAAAGGAATAAAGGAAACAGTATTACAGACAAATTATTAACGTTGGGTAAATAAATTAAGCAAATTTTACTCGCCGAAAAAAAAACGTTGGTGAAAAATTCAGTAATGTCTAAATGACGCCGCGGCGGGCAAATGACTCGTTATTTAAAAGCCTTAAATCCACTTGGACCTTTTTTAATAACCTAATTTAACCTGAGATAAAATATTACCATAATATTTTGCGTTAAGTTTTTTCCTCCAAATAAAAATATTTATTTGGGATAAAGGATGTTTGCACTTGAAGAGTCCATTAAAGCACCTGAAAAAACACCTTTTCTGCCGTTTTTTATCACGTTCATCCTGAAAACACGTTCATAAACCATAAATCAACATCATTAAAAGTTATATTGACAGGTAATTTTTTATAAGTCTGTCAAATAACAAGCTAAGCACACCCAAGCCTTAATTGTATAGTAGGGTGTTATAGTTTATGATATATTTTTAAGTCTCGGTGTTTCAGGTTTAGGCGGCGCAAACGCTGAGCACGGAATGCTGATTAATTTTATATCATACTATGCTAATTTCAGACTAATTTCACTCTAGCTTTAAAAAATATTAAGTAGTTAATGGTAATAGTTCTTGCTATAGCATTTTTTTATTGTTGTAAATCTCTTTTTTTTCCCTTCTTGTTTTTTCAATTAAATTAAAATATGAAGTACTGAGGGTTTCTATATCTGTCCTTCGATTAATAATTTCCAGGACATTTTTGATTTATATCATTTTCCCTAAAATGCGTTTCTTATAATTATCAGTCTCTGTCCCTAAAATGCTTATATTTTCAAAGTTAAAAATGTGTCCGTACGTTTTAAAATGGTCAAAAAGTGCTGTTTTTGAGTATTTGGTAATATGAAAGTTTCTGCAATTTTTCTCTTTTTCGCTCTTTTTCTTTTCTAATAAATGTTTTAATTTTGCTGTACTTTTTAAGAAAATTAAAATACGCAAATTGTCTCTCTTTACAGTTTGCGCGTTATTTCTAGAAGTTTTCTTTTTCTCTTTAAACACCGTGAAATATAAAAGAAAAATGACACCTGCTTATAACTGTGTTAGGTACTCTTTAATTTACCAAGGATTTACTTTCTGTTATGTTATGTTAACGAAAATAAGATTTGTCATTTTTTCAAACAAATCAATCATGTCAGTTTTTTTATCGTTTATTATTGAAACCTAAGAAAGAATCCTATTGTTTCAGAGCCCGTCGGCAAATTAAAATTTGAGTTTCATTTGCTCCCTAGATCCTTAAACCCATAAAATCACCTACATAAAATTCTATTGGATCATGAACAATTTTACTTTTTTTAAATTAGGTTTTATTTAAAATGTAAAGATTTGAATTTCAACTTTGAATCACATGCAAAAATGCCATAAAGTGTGTTTAAAATATAAATTTCTTCTTTAAACAGATTTTTTGGAAGTTCTCTTTATAAAATTATATAACACATTAATAAATGTGTGGCATTTATTATACTAGGTTTAATAAATGATATTTTCTTTGTTCCGATCATATTATTTCTTTTATAATAATATAAAAATATAAGTCAAATATCAATATCTATAAGGGAAAAGATTAATTATTAAAAAAAACTCTGTTTTCGTACTCTATAATCCACTGTAAGTTAATAAGCTCCGCTAGAGGCTTAAAATATTACCAGTTTTAACTCCTGTTTAGAGTGTAAAAACAAGTATAAGTTAAGTAGCTTTTTAACCTTATATAACCTTTATAAGTTAAATAATATAATATATAAATTAGTAAAAATAATAATAAAGATATTTATTTGTGCCAAAATATAAAATATAACAACTAAAAATAACTATTGGGGACAGTAACACACTAGTTGGCACAAAAAGGTAGGATATTGATTAACAATTAATCAGTCTTCCAATCCGACAGTTAGAGAATGTTTTTTAAAATGAATTTTAAAAGCCGAATAGTTTAGTTTTTTAGTATAGAAAATACTACTGGGTGCGTATATACGGGTATATTTCATGAAAAATAAACGCGACATGCGACATGCACATAAATAACACGGCGGTGAAGTCTAAACAAACATCCGAGCAGCACAGGATCGATGACATCATCTGCTGAGTATTAATATTGTTTTGTTTTGGGTTTCGGCATTTATAATTATATTTGTTGATATTAAGATAATATGGCCGGGAGAGAGAACAGTAGAAGCCTGAGAACAGTTAGTAGATAGTTATTAATGATACTAGTTCGATGAACACTATAATGAAACGTGTGCAACGTTAAACCACGAGGCGTCAGCCGAGTGGTTTAATTGCACAAGTTTCATTTACAAAGTTCATATCGAACGTGTATCATTCAAAATTTAATCTACGACAGTGCAAATAGATTTTATTCGTCTAAATTTCATTGATATCAGATAACGTTATCGTAATTTTTAAAATTTTCAGGTGTCCATATTAGTCGATATCACGGTAACCGCATTTTTGATTGTTTCAATTTCGATAAAATTGGAAAAAAATAATCAGTGAATGTCGCTGAAACAAAGCGGAATAGCGCGGCGGTCTTGGCGTATTACACAGAAAGTCGGTGGAGAATGGATATACCAATCCAAAACATTTCATAGCCGACGACATTTCATGAACAAAGAGTACAAGGACCAGCAGGTAAATAGCTGTGTATAGCTAAAAAAATAATTTTGTCGCTATTTTTGAAAAGGTGGTTTTGAGCTCTCTTCAATTATGTACTAATATACAGATTATCCTATATTTTTTATTTTAACAAAACAGTCTATTTTACACATTTCTAAGTATAATTTACACATTTCTAAGTATAAAAAAACATTGTGTGTGCTTAAGACCACACGACAGAAGTGAAAACTTCAACAAGGTTAATTCACTTCCCACAAAAAAGTGCTAAACGCGCCTAAAGAAGTTTTCACTTCAAAAATAACATAAACTTGGAATACGGGATAATTTTACTGCATACGAAAAAAGATATTTCCTAAAATTGAACAACCCTTGAATTTTTAAATCTTCAACAGAAGTCAGAAATCATAATAAATTAGGAATAAGCAATTACGGTAAACCTTACTTCACCCTACGTAAATATATAATTTAAAAAATGCCAGAACATACCTGAGACGCAGACGAGTGTCTAGACAACGCACACTGACTGTTTCCACGTCGATACGTCGATACTGAATGCGACCGATGGCGGCATGCTCTTTCATATAACGTTCATTCGGGTCAGGGTCAGTTCGGATTGAATATAGCAGTTGAATTCGAGCGTAGCACACCCGAGCCTGACGCGTGACGGCGATGCGTGACGGCTCACTTTAATTCAGTGCCCACAAAAAGTGCTAAACGCGCCTAAAGAAGTTTTCACTTCAATAATTTAATTATTATTTCAAACTAAATCGGAGCATCCATGCCCTCATAATAACGCGTGATAGCGGCACGTTAAACAGGTAGAAGTAATCTGTGCTGTGACATAATGGTTTCCTTCTCGCCACTGTATGTGGTAGGTATTTTCAATACGCCTATGATACTTGCGTAAGATGCAAGATCTGTGAATTTTTATAATAGATTCTATATTGTTATATTATATCATTGAACTATTACATTTAAAAGAAAGTGTATATTTTTCATTAGGATGTATTGGTATTTCCGAGGGTATTTCCAACTTATTTTCATTTCTAGTGTTCATATTGTGGGTAATTCCAAATTGAATTTTTTCATATAAATAATCTGTTTTTTAAGTAGAAATGAATAAAATAATTCAAATGTATTTCACGTCTAAACTCAAGTTCTATATTCTTACGTTGTCCATAGGTTGAAGTAACATGGTCGTATTTTTAAAGGCTTATATTATACAGTGTCACCAGTAAAGTCCGCATCATATGGGTTTTTTTTTTATTAATAGCTTTATTCGAAATTTGACTTTGGCATCAAGTTCTGCTTCGATCGAGATGAAAATTAAGCAAAAAAATAGTAGTCACGTGATTTGCGTTATCTGTCAAATTTTAATTTTTTCCAAAAAATAATTCAAAAGTGGGATTATTTCTGAAAATATCGAAAAAAGTTATTAGAAAAAGTTTTTTTAAATGCAGTTTCTAGTCCACATGCAAAATTTTAGATGCATAAGATAATTTTGATTTTTTACCTATATTTTGTAAATTGCACCACTTTTGCAAAATAAGACTCAACGCAACCTACATAAAACTTCTCAGTTTTGACAAGGCTTTGTTTCAGAAACATTTTCTTTAAAGTAGCGCCATATTAAATGTGTGTTTTTCTACAAAATCCAAATTGGGCTATTAAAATTTAGTCGCACGTGATGCAAAGTTTATTGTTTTTGGTCCTGTATAAGGTAACTTCATAAAATAAGTATTTTTGAAACCCTAGTTTGTGTCTGAAAGTAATACACGTTAAAGTTATTATGACATAGCTTAATAATAAATTATAAGGTTTTAAATTAAATCGTTGAAAATAGATAAACGTTACGTTGTGAAAATAAAATTTATTTTCCACTTTACACACACTTTACTGAAGACACTGTATTATTTTTTGTCTTAATATTAAGGTGTATTACTTTCAGACACAAACTACGTTTTCAAAAATACTTATTTTATAAAGTTATCTTATATACAGGGTCAAAAACAAATAAATTTTGCATCACATGCGACCAAATTTTAAAGGCCCAATTTTGATTTTGTAGAAAACACACATTTAATATGGCGCTACTTTAAAGAAAATGTATCTGAAATAAAGCATTGTCAAAACTGAGAAGTTTTATGTAGGTTACGTTCAGTCTTATTTTGCAAAAATGGTGCAATTTACAAAATATAGGTAAAAAATCAAAATTATCTTATGCAGCTGAAATTTTGCATGTGGGCTAGAAACTTTTGATTTATTTTTTGGAAAAAATTAAAATTTTACAGATAATGCGAATCACGTGACTACTATTTTTTTGCTTAATTTTCATCTTGATCGAAGCAGAACGTGATGCTAAAGTCAAATTTTGAACAAAGCTATTAATTTTAAAAAAATCCCATATGATGCGGACTTTACTGGTGACACTGTATTGGATTCTATATTGTTATATAATCATTGAACTATTATATTTAAAAGAAGTTGTATATTTTTCATTAGGATGTATTGATATTTCCATTTTCAACTTAGTTTCATTTCTAGTGTTCAAATTGTAGGTAATTCCAAATTGAATTTTTTCATATAAATAATCTGTTTTTAAGTAGAAATGAATAAAATAATTTAAATGAATTTCACTTCTAAACTCAAGTTTTATATTCTTATGTTGTCCATAGGTTTGGAGTAACATGGTCGTATTTTTAAAGGCTAGTCGAAAATCATATACAATTATTTTGTAATAATATTTGTAACTTTTGTTTGTTTTTGCAAAATATATTTTTATGATATAGGTACCTATAACATCATAATCTAAACCACTTAAAATAATAGAAATTGCAAGCCTTAATTTTGTATCGGTGTTTAAGAAAAATTTAAAATTACATAAAATTTTAAGTGTATAAGAAGCAGTTTTATTGTGTTTTTTATATGAGCTTTAAATATAAATATTTCTAGAGTATGTTACCATTGTTACCAACTGTATTGCGTAATTAATTATTAATAATAATTTTCAAATCAGTGTTGGTTATTATTGTTGAATGAATAGATTTTGGACCGATTAAAAGTAAACTTGTTTTGTTTTCATTAAGTTTCAAGCCATGATCCTACAACATAATATATTAAATTAAATAAAAAACAATAAAATTATTACTTTTACCTGAAATTTCACATTTCACACCAAACTTAATTATTCACAACATGAAGTACGCACATACTATGTAACATTACATAAGTTATCTAATATTTGCCAAATGTAATGAAACAACATTTCGGGTTGATGAGATCATAATATTATACGTATATACTGTGTTGGGATAATTAATTATTAATTACCAAGTTTCCATATCGTTATAAAAATAAACACAACATTTTAATATATATAAACATCCATACACTGTTAGACAAAAAAAAATAGAGTGAATAAATATCTACTGAATGTTTAAAAAAATACATTTTAAGAGCTAACACTAATGAAGCATTCGCCATTTCATTTTCTTATCAATATTACGTTTATTTTTCGTTTTCTCCAAAAGGACTTTCATTGTCTCTATTTGTTTTAAATCACAACGTTTCAACTGGTAAGTACTCGGGTAAGTATCTTCAGTCGTCTTCAGCTGAATACTGAATACAAACCCAAACAGTAACTTTTGTTCGTCAAAAATAATATATATTCTATTAGCTATCAACAAATATGTATTACTACAGTGAACGGAATGCTGTATTTTTATAATTTTTGTTTGTCAGATGTCTATATTTTGCAAGGAATTCGTTAGGTATTTATCTGTTGAAAGGCACAGAGGCTACTTCGTAGTTTTAGTTTTCTACGGGATTTTGAAAAGGAAAATTTCATGCTATAATTTTTTATTATTTTGGAGTGAAATTTTCTTACCGAATCTCCCACGTTTTTAAATTATTATCCGAAAAAAGCCCGGATCTGTCTATTTTCCCATTCGTCAAACGAAAATCTTGCAATGCGCATGTCTAATAGTGTCTAGCTTTGTTTACATGCGCGAGGCAATAAATCTGCCACTTTCGTGATAATTGTTTGCTTATCTAAAGGCACATGTCTATGATTTAAATGCTAGATGACAAGAAACATTTAAATAAACAGCTTTCTTAAAAATTATCCGTGGATAGTTTATAGTGCTGGGCGATGTTCATCGATTTTTTTGAAACATCGATGTTCTGTTACCGATGTTCGATGTTTTCGACATCGATGTTAGAGGTCATGAACATCGATGTCGACATCGATGTTTACCTTTCGATGTTCAATGCAATGTTATAATTTGAGTGATGGAATAGGCGACCTTTTTTTTCTTTTAGTTATAATTCGAGGAACGAATTCGGTTAAAACGTCTCTCCCACCTTTCGTGTTGCGTTGCACTCAATAATAAGGGAACTGGCGATTTTTTATTAGTATTCGAGGTTATTAAAATAAGTCGTCGGTTATTCCCAACATTATTAAATAACGATGTTTAGAAAAAATCGATGTTTTACAACCGATGTTTTTAAGCAATCGGTGTTAGCATTCGATGTTAACATCGATGGTCAACATCGATGGTCCGTTTCGATGTCCCAGCACTAATATTTTATCATGAGACATGAAGGATAAATGGCCCCTTTTCAAGTCTACTAAGTACTACTATCTCCTGTTGCCATATGGCCCCTTAGTTATGATATACCCTGTACACCCTGTATAATTAGGGAAGTTAATTAAAAATGTCAACAGCCAAGGTGTTCAAGTGAAAAAACATCAGAGAGTCAAATTTTCCTAAAAACAAAGCACATCGACAGTTGACACCCACATGTGACACAAGCCTTGTCAAAACTAAGAAATTTTATGTATAGGTTGCGTTGAGTCCTATTTTGCAAAAGTGGTGCAATTTACAAAATATAGGTAAAAAAGCAAAATTATCTTATCCAGCTGAAATTTTGCATGTGGGCTAGAAACTGCATTTAAAAATTCTTTTTCTAATAACTTTTTTCGATATTTTCAGAAATATATAACTTAGAACTATTTATATAGTAGAAACTTTTGAATTATTTTTTGAAAAAAAATTAAAATTTGACAGATAATGCGAATTACGTGACTACTATATTTATTGGCCTAATTTTCATCTCGATCGATGCAGAACTTGATACCAAAGTCAAATTTTGAATAAAGATATTAATAAAAAAAATCCCATATGATGCGGACTTTACTGGTGACACTGTATAAGACTATTTATTTAACTTATGCCTAATGTATTAATTTATTGATATGTTTTTATTATGTAATTGTTCAGTTTAGTGATTTGTTGGTCTACTAACTAACCACTGTACTATTCAATATTTATACTGAATTATGAAATAAAATAGTAATGTGCGGGGGCAAGTGCCCGTTTTGCCCCCCCCCCCCCTATGGGCGCCCTTGGGTATTGCCCTTTTTGAACTCTCATCCCCTCGTTAGAAATACACCACTGTATAATTATTATAATATATTAAATAAGCATAAATTTACTTACGGTAAAAGCTATATCCAACTTTTACACTTTTACAATTCAAATAATTTATAGGTGTATCCAATATTCACAAAAAAATACACAATTCAAATTTATCACATCAGAAAAATGGCACAGCGACGTTTCATTTTAGTTCACCGATTAATGGTTTGTCGCGTTTTTAACCGAAAAACGTCTTTAATTAAAAAAAAAAAAAATCTTCGGTGAAAAGTCCGGCTTAACCTTGCAATAACGCGTAGACTAAGGAGAGCCGCAGCTTAAACCAATAAAAGTTTAAACGTATCAGTTACTGAGGAGAATAGTTATTTAAATGGACGGCTTCCTGCCAATATTGTAGAATAAAAGAGATTTAGATTGTAATATTATATGAGATGACGGTGTTTGTAATTCACTTGGTACCGCTGACTGGCCATTTAATTTAATTTTAGAATATACATATTTTGCGTATTGAGTGTAGAGTTTCAAAATTTGCCGTTAAGATTAACGGCCTGATTCTCTAAGGCAGAAAGTACATACAGGGCAGTGGCGGCTCGTGGGGTAGAGCCACAGTGCCATGGCACTACCTGCCCTCCTGTCTAGCGTCCTGCCCTTTACAAATTACCAAAACCTATTAAAATTAATATTTTCGTTTTTAAAGCAATTAGCAAAATAATTTAAAAATGGAACACAGTCGGGTGCAAATTTCCATCTAAAAGGAAGCGATTATGCGTAAAACGGTAACGTAGCTTCCGCGCCAAGCGCGACGAGGCACACGGGAGGTGACGAAACGCCATCACCTTAATAAAAAACGTTGGAAAATGACCTTGAATGCAAGCAGGCAAAAATCTCGACGACGTAGCCAGGCTCTCTTCGTTTGACCGTTTGATGTTAGACGTTTCAAACAGCTGATGTTCGCGTCGCGTCCCGTTTTGTTTTCGTTCGGCCGGCGGCTGATTTAATGTAGGGTTAACTAACTTTTTATTTTAGAAATACATAAGTAATGAATACTATTAGATTTTTAAAGGAAACTTTATGGAAATAATACTTGGGTGTGCGGTTGTGATGAATCTAATAGACTATTTTGTTTTATGTGTGTTTTATTTGGTGGGAAGCAAACTTGGTCCCAAAAAGGTACAGATGATTTGGTCCATTTCTGGGACAAAATGAAGACACATGAAAAATCAAAGGTACATTTAAACAATATATTTAATTTCAGTATGCTTGGTAAAATTAACATTAAAACTCAATTAAATTCTGCATATCACAATGAAATAATGAAGAAAAACGAACAAATTGATAAAAACAGATACATATTAAACCAAATTATAAACTGCGTTCGGTTTTGTGGTGCATTTGAGTTGGCTTTGAGAGGTCATGACGAAAAAGAGACGTCGGAAAATAGGGGCATATTTCGTGAGTTAATAAATTTCAGCTCAGAATTAGACAAAACTCTTAAAAATCATATTGAAAAATCGAAAGTATTTAAACGAACTTCAAAACCCCTACAAAATGAACTTCTGGACTGTATGTTAGATGTGTATCATGATGAAATCATAAAAGAAATAAAGGACTCTCCGTTTATCGCTGTTATCGCAGATGAAACCACTGACATTGCTTGTGTGTTTCAACTTGTTATCGTGTTTAGGTATATTCAAGATATGATTGTAAATTCATAAATTAAATTAGGTGCCTTTTTGCTTATTTTTCCTACTTTAAAAGCAAGAACTATTAACAAAAAAGGCCGTGGCACCCAAATTTTTTTTGCCTGCGGCGCTAAGGGTTAACCTGGCCCTACTTCACTAAAATGGCACGAGCCGCCACTGATACAGGGTATCAGGAAATTCCGTAAGTACCGTGCGAGCAAAAATTATTTGCATCAAAGAGGGCCTTGCATCTAAGAACGCAATGCTTAGCAGTAGAGCTTAATAACCTGTTGGGTGTCAGTAACTATCTGAATTAACAATCAATCAGTTATTCCGTCATCTTTGACAGTCGTTACAAGTAATTTGATTCATTGCTAATTTTTCCAATTCCTTGAACAATTCACACAATCAGCGGCGTATTTAGGCTTTTGCCGCCCAGGGGCTTACAAGAATCTGCCGCCCCTGTTCGGCAATTCTTACCCCTACTTACTATCCGTCTCTTATCGTAAAAGAAATATTAATTTTTAGAGCTACTATTATTTTGTTTTATTTTAATTAAAGAGATTAAAGTACTAAAAATTTTGTAACCAAAACGTAATTCACTTAGGTACATTGAAATAAATAAAACACTTTTATTTATTTTACAAAATCATTTTTATATTAACGCATTTACAACTTATTGATTATGATGTGGCAATTAAAATATCTTTCTTCTAGAACTGGACTCGGAAAATTCATTTATTATATCGTCAAAGTTCGATTTTTTTGTCATCTCAGACTCTATATTCAAAACAGCCACATCTTTCAAACGTGTTTGAGACATAGTTGATCTTATGTAGCTTTTTAACCTTTTCAATACTGAAAATGATCGCTCCGCCGCGCCGTGCAGTTTGATGCAGGAATCGTTAAAAAAAGTTTTAGAACCAAATCAACATATGTCCTCAAGCCCATTACTATGCAATAATTCATATATAGTAAAAATATTTTTGAGCGTTCTTCTTCCTTGAATTTCTTTAGGAAGCCAAAAAAATGAGAACATTCTGTAACAAAATCTTCTGGAGGACAAAGATCTTTGTTATACAAAGTACACAGCCTTTTGCATTGATCCGTAAGGGTCGTTAAATCAGGTTCTTTTCCACTGAAAATAAAAAATCCAAACATTGAGTTAAGCTCATCATAAACATGTTTTCTTTTTTCCATTTCGTTGGTTAATCTGTCTAGTATTACATAATATGTGTTAATTCTAAAATTCTCTCGTCCCATTCAGTTTCATTGCTCCCTGCCTCGTTTCATCAGAACAGAATTTTCTTATCTTCTTCCTTTTGGCTTCGTCTTCATAATTAGACACTTCCGATTTTGCTAGAGCTCCATTTTCGTAAACTTCAAAATCTCCTCTTATACCACATATATTGTGGAAGAGATCCATATACTAGTGCTACTGTTGATATTTATATTAAATCTATTAAGTCAATCTCTCCACAAAATCGACAAAATAGCTGTTTCTATTCTTTGAAGCTTGAGGAGGTAACTAGATGCTTCACATCGTGTTGCTGCCTTTTCTGTCTCGTCATTTGAAATAATTGTAAGTGCTTTTATTATTTCACTCCAGTCTTTATTTAATGCCTTGCAAGCGTCATCTCTCGCTGGCCAACGTTGATAAACTTTTTAGGTGTAAGTTTTGTTTTGTCGAGGCAACTAGTTAACACTTCCCACCTTTTTGTTGAAGCCGAGAAAAAATTACAAAGATTATTTAGAAGCATAAAAAAAGTTGTTCTAATTTTAATGTTGTAAATGCCGCCCCCTAATATTTGCCGACCTGGGCTACAGCCCTTACAACCCCCCCCCCCTAAATCCGCCGCTGCACACAATGGGCCTTACGGAACAGCACAAAACATTCATGATTGAAGCGTATTTTTGAAACGGGGTTAGAGTAAATGGTGAGTGGCAATACAATCCGGGTTTGTGCATGGACGATTTTCACGAACATTTTCCTAAAGTTGCTTTTATTGCTGGGGATTTTTATTATTGTCTGAAAAGAACCGTGGCTGTGTTTAGGGAAATAGGTTCTATACAATACAAAAAAGAAGCAGGAAGAACATCTGCTGTAAGAACAGAAGGACTTGTTGCAAACGTTCGTGAAATAATGCAAAATATGCCAATAAATTGTATAATAGGCCTGTCCCAAGAAGTGGGAAGATCTTATGGAACATGCAGGACTATTCTTAAGAAGCAGCTAAATGTATTTCCCTATAAAGTGCAAGTAGTCCCAGAAATACAAGCCGCAGATTTTGAAAGACGCAGGAATTACTCTTAATGGTTTACCCAAAATGTATTGGAAAGAAATGATTTATTAGACCTGACATTTTTTTCATATGAAGCCTGGTTCCATCTCTCTGGTTATGTGAATTCTCAGAATGCACGCATGTGGAGTAGTGAAAATCCCCATTTTTTGTAGAGTCCACATTGCACCCTCAAAAAATTGGTGTCTGGTTAGTTGTTTCCCGAAGAAGACTGGTTGCCTATTTTTTTCCATGACACAGTTACAGCACAGCGGTATAGAGACAATATTTTGAATCCATTTGTGGAGCAATTACTTGACGGCGAACTACGTTTTGGATATTTTCAACAGGACGGTGCAACCGCACATCAGCCGCCGAAACTATTAGCTACTTACGCAATTTTTTCAACGACAGATTGATCAGTTTTCGATCAGACATTGAATTCCCACCTAGATCACCTTGTATAAATAATAGCAATGTTCTTGTTGTCTTGTTCTTATATTTAATACGCCGAAAAGCGTGTCGAAATAAGATAAACAAATAAACCGAATATCAATATCCCAAAAGTTATAAAGAGTTTATATATTGGCATTGGCATAATGGCATACGTGAGAAATAATGATGTATCGGCAAAACGGTCGTTTGTTGTTGGATAAAAGTATTAAACTTTAGAAAAAAATTTTAGTAGAAAAACAATAAAAAATGTTGACACTCCTACTAAATAAGTAAGGCAATTTCTAATAAAAATAAGTTTACTTTAATTAGCATCTAGTGACATCAGGAGTCTGTCATATCAAACATTCGGACACTCTGTATACAGTGTGGTTGTTTAAGTGTGCAACATATGGGAATTTTTTTTATTACCGATGTCTCAGAAAATTTTATTCTTGATAAAAGTTGGTGCATGTTCGATAATCATTATTAGGTGCACTTGGAAGGGTTGCAAGTCAAACGGCGTACAGGGTAGGTCAAAAAATATAAAACTTGTACAAGAATAAAGTTTTTTAATAAACATTTAAAATAAAAATTTTGCACTTTAAATGATAGTTTTTTAATTAGCATATTATCATTACTAATGTTTTATCTTGTTAAAAAGAATTTTTAGGATATTTTAAAATTGTGTTTAATATCGTTGCAACAAACATGAAGTTTGTGATTCCTTAATAAACTAAAAATTCAAGTAAATTTTACAAATATGCTTGAATTTAAACAAAGATATGTGACATTGATTTGATTTTGCTTAATTTATGAAGGTCTTTATGGTGAAAAATATAAAAAAAAAATTTTTGAGAAATTATTAATGTTTTTTTAAAAAAATATATTTTTTTATTTTAGGAGGTCACGTTTTTGAATTTATGCATAACTTTTAATTGTAAACAAATTTTCTTATGAATTATCTGAAATACGGGTACTTTATTCTTGTACAAGTTTTATATTTTTTGGCCTACCCTGTACGCCGTTTGACTTGCAACCATTCCAAGTGCACGAAACATGATTATCAAATATGCACCAACTTTTATCAAGAATAAAATTTTCTGAGAAATCGGTAATAAAAAAAATGCCCATATGTTACACACTTAAACAACCACACTGTATAGTCATGTACAAATAATAATTATCCTATAAAATAATGAAAAACGTTCATAATAAGAATATAACAGACATGAATATGGATTTCCAGCCCTCTTAATTTTCATAATCACAAAATAAACAGTTTTTAGAAAAAAATATTCCACCCCATAATTACTCTTAATTAGAGCCAGAAGCTAACATCGACAAGAAAAATGCACCTTTGGGAAAGAAAAAGCAGAATGGAATAAAAACTTGTAGCTTCCGCAGCATATTTTTTGTTTAAGAGGGTTGTTGCCAAAAGGGAGAAGTTTGAGTTATTATAGTTTTTTGGCATAATGCGGCTTAGCGAGAAAAGAAAGTATTACTTACTTGGTAGGTACCTAGAAAAAAGAAATTATAAAAAAAATATTTCAAATATTTTTTGGGATATTATTATTGTACAATTATGTTTTTAAAGAGATATTTCGTAATATTTAAAATTGTTCAACTAAACAAAACAATATGTTTACCATAAAAACCAGCTTTTTTGAATTGATAACGTCGTAAATAAATTTCTTTATCTCCTTAAAAAGAACATGGTACGCTCGATGGTACGCTAAAAATAAGTGTTTTTCAGTTCATAATATTCTAATATATGAGATGGATTTACTGAATTTTGTCAGAATCACGGCAGACACTTTACTTAAAAATGCGTCTTTCTACTCAATTTTTTTTTATTCAGAATAAGTGACAAAAAAATAGCAGCAAGTGACCATTTTTGACATTTTAAAGTGAGACTGGACGGAAGAACGGTCCATACGACATGCACATGGAATAACGGTCCATGCGGTCCATATGCATGTCGTATGGACCGTTCTTCCACTCAGTATGCAGTTCAACTGCATCTGTCGTCTTTAGAGGTTATATTCTATTAGTTATCGAGCCGGTTAACAAGTGTGAAAAATGAGAAAAATAATTCTTTATAATAATTTGTTAAAATGGAAAGTTCAGTGGTTCAGTTAGTGGTGAAGATATAGAGTTCTATTACCATATTGTGACATGGAATGTTACCACTGCGGAAACTGTCGAATAAAATTATTTGATTACACCTTGTATACACTCTTTTATTATCTCTTATATTTTATAGAGTGGAAATAAAACAAAATAAAAGAATAAACAATAAAAAATCATTAAAAAATCAACTGAGTGGAAGAAAGGTACAAAATCATAAAATATTTTTTGCGAAAAGTCGTATATTCAATATGGCAATAAATCTTATTTGTTTAAAAAACAACTCCAAGAACCATAAGGAATAAGTTACCTGTGCACACCAACACGAAATTCTTCTTCCTTTTTGAAGTAATTATTTTTTTTGTTTCCTCTAAAATGTTTATTTCTGCACTTGGACCCTTCTTTCACTCATCGATTCAATTTTATATAAATTGAGCTGAAATTTGTCAAAAAAGGTAAAGTAACTATTATTTTTAAATTCAAATTTTAGATATTTCTTTGACTTAATTTACTCAAAATACAAATTATTTGAATCGCTTGGGGTAAAAATTTAAATATGTATTTTGACAAGAAGGAAAAGTTGGCAAATGCTGAATTTTCATTATAATAAGTCGAATTATCTAGAAAACTATAACACCCTACTTTTTGGGAAAAAAATAACCCAATAAGTAAATGTTTTGCATAAGGATACGTTCATTCCTGAAAGGAAAGTAAGAAGGAATGCTTTTGCCGTAAATGCTATTATTTATTAATTATTATAGTTGTGTTGTATTCAATATAAGTTTAAAAAATATTACGTACTACGTAATATTTATACCAACCTAACAAGGGATCCTGGCCTACGTGGTAACATTTATTGATAAAACTGTATAAAAGATACAGCTATAATTTATTTTGGTGCAGTGTAATAATTACACTTTGTACAATTTTTTAGACGCTCTAACGCTACTTGAGCAAAAGTGAAGTACTTGTGAAAATGGAATTATGCTACCGCAGTCATATATTTCGTTTCTAAAAAATTGGAACAAATTTATGTCTCTTGTGAAATGCGAAAAACGAAATTTACTTTTTGTTAAAACGCCCGTTTTCTATATGAATATGAAAAATATTTCAGTTTCGCTACAAATAAATAAGTAGGAGTGCCTACTTATTTATTTCGTTTGTCGTCCAACAACAAACCTTCTTAAATAAAATATACTTAGAACAAATCATAGTATCAACACTAAGTTATAATACCCAAATAATGGAAAAAGCTGTCAGAACATATATTCCTCTGATTTGTTGTTGTCCTACTTTTAAACCAATATTCGATAAAATCAGTGACAATGTCGGTATACGTGTAAGAAAAATTTTGAAATTCCATTTATACGAAAAAGGATTTTTTCGGGTGAGTTAACCATTGGGATCTCTGATTCATCTATATAATATCAATAAAACTAAAAGTTTTACTCCATTCTCGTAAGGGTTAGCATATTCTGATTCAAAAGGTCTAAAACCTCCATATTTTATTGATACGATTCACGATTGTTTGACCTACCTGTTACTTTTTATTTTTTATGTAGAAAATTCCGACTGAAATGGGATATTCAAAACCTTTTTGCAGTTTAGTTGGCTCGAAACAAGAATAAAATTTATGTCGTCAATATTTTCAGACCATTAAAAAATAAATATGGACAAAACGTCGTTATGTCACATTATACTTATAATATATTTGTGGAATAAATCCAGTCCCACAGCGGCTCGCGGACATAGGCGACGACTCCGGGGGACCTCAAAGGCTCACGCCTCCCCTAAGGAAATGCTCCTGGGTCTTAGCTTTAAGAGGGAGGGGGATTAGCCCTCCTAAATATATTTTTAAATGTACATATTTAAAAAATTTGTTCTGAAATTGCTTGCTCTACTATAAACATAATTGACTACACTATGGGAAATCCTTTTTCATGACTATAAGACGTGATTTTATCTGTATCTAATTGATACTGTTGGAAAAAGACAGTATTATATTATATACTAGCGTGTACCCGGCCTGCGTTGCAGCCCGGCATTATACGACGTCGCTTTCTCTGAGCGAGTTCACCATCACGTCAAGATTTATAAATACAAACCCGAACAAACCTCTAAAAGATTACTGTGACTCAACCGTTTGCCGGCCCGTCCACAATTCACATCCATGCATAAAACATAGTCTGTCTTCGTCTATTCCGGCTTCGGATCGATCGTTGAACGGGCCGGGGACCGGTTAGGTTGGGTCGTCGTTCTCCCTACTCTAATTTATCAGTGTTTCTCTACAATATTTTGCATGTATTATACATAAAAACATTCCTCTTGAATCACTCTATCTATTTAAAAAAACCGCTTCAAAATCCGTTGCGTATTTTTAAAGATTTAGCATAGTTAGGGACGGACAGACAGCGACAGCGACTTTGTTTTATACTATGTTAAGATTAAGATTAAGAAGATAATTGTAAAAATTATATTATATATAATAATTGTAGAAAATTGTAGACAATCACTTCTTTGTTTCTGTTCGTTCGTTTATAAATAAAATATCAAAGAAAGATTGTATTTTTCAACCATAAAAACTGAGTGTGTATTTAGTAGATACTGGAAAATAATTTATTACCTACCACGGACCCCCAACATTTTTTAGAAACCCGATGCCTCTGCTCGTGGACATTAAAGTATGGAAGGACACAGATCGTAGGTATGGGCAAATTAAAAACACAACATCAAAAATTTCGTAAAAATAAAAATATTATATATTTAAAAAATTATTTTTTGTAGCGCAGCGCATCGCTCTCTGTCTCAAGGTGTAGGCGTAGGAATTTAGGTAATATCAATTTGTTAGGATTTTTGTGCTATTTTTCCTTGTCCTTCAAACAACTATTAAGCTAGACATAATTTTCTTATTTAAACACAACTTCGTTAAACTGTTTTTTTTATGTCATAGAAAGCATTGCGCCAATTCTATATTAATGAAAAACCATCGTAAACTCACACCATCGATTTTGAAAACCATTAACTTATCTCCAAGTAGCCACAGGAGCTGATACGGTGAAATTTTAAATTAAAAAAAATATATTTACCATTTATTTAAACGAGCAAATATTTTACACAACCTCCCTTTTAATTTATATTCTTTTAATTAAGAATATATTGTCGCAGAACACAAACAAAAATGATGAAGGTTCAGACAAGGGTTAAAGGACATAACATTTACCCTTTCTGATATATAGAACAGGGCAGAAGGATTGAAGGGTCGAATTGCAAAAGCTTTTAGCATGAATCAAAATTTTATCGCGTAGGTTGGTTTTGTCCCTAAATGGAAAAATTTGATAAATTATGCGGCACATTTTGCACTTTTAAAAATCTATGTAACTTGCTCATATTTTCCGGCATGATCATCAGTTTAAATATTAATTAATATTCAAATCGGTCAGTTCACCAGTTGCCACCAGCTGTCACTTTTTGTATTAGGGTAGAGGGGGGGAATGGCGGCCCTGTAAGCAATTTCTGTAATTGTAAGCGCATTTTTTACTGTAAAGGTTTGAAAACTGTATCAAATTGAAAACAAATTATTTAAGTAAGATATACACGCATTTATTTAAATAAAAACAAAATCAAACTTAACTTATATTTAAAATAACATATATATGTAATGGCCGGTATTACCCACACTCGTGGGGTAATTCCGGCCAGGGCCGGTATTACCTCCAAACTATTTGCAAAAATCACATACAAATGATTTCTTGTCATTGTCAGAGCAAGCTTTGTGTGCCCAATCGCCGCACTCTACACACCTTATCCAAACCTCATTGTTTTTACCGAATTCTCCACAAATTATACATATGTCATTGTTAACTTCCTTGTCATCGCCCGAATCGCCAGATTCGCTTTCAGAAGAATCTTCCTGCTTTTTATATTTGATATCCGTTTTAATTCGTTTGGACTTCTCTCTAACGTTAATTATTTTCAATTTTTTGTTCAAGTCTTCTTTATTTTCATTAGATACTTCAGGACTCGGTTCAGGATTTCCAAAAACACTTTTCTTTACCTTTTCTACTCTTTTTCTTTTCGGTTCGAGCCTATCAAGTTTTTTCTTCTCTCTTTCTTCTAAAATCTCTTTCTTGGGGGTTATTGTAAATATTTGGGAGTGCTGTTGTCGATTATGGTTTCTTTGTTGTCCCTCAGATTTTGAAGTACTAGGAATAGGGATAATTTCTCTGAAGGGTATTTTGGCCTTTTGATTTAATTGGACAATATTATTTAAGGCTTCTGGAGTTCCGTGCCTATCATTTAAGGCTTCTGGAGTTCCGTGCCTATCAAAACTTAAGTTTTCAGCAGCCATGAAGTCATCTTCTGAAAAAATATCTTTATTCATTGGAAATATACCAGTGGCTTTAAAACCATTTATAGCTTTTTTTGGGGTCGCAACTCGACCAAAAGCTTGATTGAAAAGTTCTGCAATCTCATTTGGGGTTATTTTTTCACCAGGATGACTACGCAAATATTTGTCACATTCAGAATTATAGGCAGCTTTAAGTGCAGCATAAAAAGATACATCCAGTGGCTGTGTGCGATGGGAAGTATGGGGAGGAATCGTAAGAAGTATTATAAAGTTCTCTTTGCAAAAATTGTACGCTTTTAGCGTGCAGTGGCTTACGTGATTATCTAAAACTAGTAGCACGGGATCTTCTACAGAGGGCTTAACAAAATTTCTAAAATGTTGTAGCCATTCAATAAATAAATTTTCGTTAATCCATCCATTATCAGAACACATATATATTGCACCAGGAGGACCATTTTTTTTTAGTTGTGGTGCCATTCTTTTACGTGCAAATATAAACATTGGAGGTACATAAATACCTGAAGCACTAAAAGCGCACATTGCCGTTGTTGTTTTACCTCTCTCCCAACTCGTTACGAATCCCACTCTCTTTTGGCCCTTCTCAGCATAAATTTTATTAGGCCTTTGGACCGTCGTGATGCCAGTCTCATCTGCATTGAAGATTCTGGCTTCCGAAAACTTAAATTGTTCCATTAAACTTTCAAGATTTTGATAAAATAAGGAAACTTCTTCTTTGTTGAAAGCAGTTATTCGATTTATACTGGTAGCTTCTGGTTTCCTTAACGACATTCCTGGATTTCTACGCAGAAAACCTTGAAGCCAATCCCTTCCCAATCCCATTATTTATTTGAAAAGGATTTTTTAAATTATTTTGGTGTGCATAGACGTAAGCACACTGTTTTACTTGACTTGGTGTTACCCCAAAAAATACTTTTGATAGTTTAATAATTTGCGCCGCCAACTCGTTTTCTTCTTCGGGAGAGAATACTGAATTTCTGCCTAGAGATGGGCCGGACTTTTTTCCGTTTCTACGACGATCTTGCAAAGTACTTCGAGGAATGTTGAAACGCCTGGATACTTCCCTCAATGCAACACCATTATTTATTGCATCCAATGCTGAATTTAAATCTTCAGTAGTCCAGGACGCCTTATTCGTTTTCCTAATATATTTACGGGGCATCTGAAAATTAAACAAAAGCATTCTTATTATCACTTATTCGATTGGAGGTAATAGCGGCCGGCCGCCATTGTCCGATACGCCTTGTCCGCTATTGCCCCCATAAGCACTGCAAGACATTTATTTCCTTAGAAAAAAAATTAGGTTATGGGTTGCAATATTACAATTTACACTAAAGTATGAGTATCCTATGTTAATTGTTGGTTTATTTTGAATATACTTAAAATACGTTTATGATATAAATACATACCTTTTAAAATGTAGATTTGCTATAATACAGGAGCACAATTCACAACTTTTGCTGGAAACTTCTGCCGACATGTAACAGGTAGATCGCATTTGAAGTACGGATTCCACAACATTAAACGAGATGGCGCCACTTGTGTAAAACATAAAAACGTTTACTGAATATGAGAAACGCGATGGCCGGTATTCCCTCCAGGGCCGCCATTCCCCCTCTCTACCCTATTCATTTTTATTTTGTTATTTTGGTTTCAACCGACTATTTTTAGTGATAATATTGGGAAATTTTTAACGTTTGTGTCATAATTATTTATAACCAGTAAGATGTCAGCTCTCTATTTTAAGTAGCCTCTTAAGTAGCTCACAGACTGCGGCTTTGCTGGTTGCTTTGCTCGACGAGCTTTTCGAACCATAGACAATTTACCTTTAGATAAGCAAACAATAATCACGAAAGTGGCAGATTTATGGCCTCGCGCATGTAAACAAAGCTAGACACTATTAGACATGCGCACTGCAACATTATCGTATTAGTCTACAGACTGCAGATTTAAACTCTAATTAGTTACGCTCATTTTTCCACAGTATAATGCTTCAAAAAGTTTAAAAGACAATATTCTCTATACCTATAATACCTATATTCAAAAGAAAAAAGTAAATACCTATGTTTATATTAATCCAAGTGCTTATAAGCCAAGTAGTTATTATTTTATTTGATATAATGAGCCTAGAGGTCTGTAGCATCATTGTTATCAAAGTTCGAATTTCGTATTATTATATTCAAAAAAAATATTTTTTGATCAATAATATTATTAAATTGTTCTTGGGATTATCAAATATTTCTCAAACTTACCCGTTGGAATAATATAAATAATACAAACAGACAAAACCTTTTTTGAACTGATAAATAATATAGCATAACCTAATGACGTTTTAACAAATCTGCACTAAAACCAATTTTTAAGCTTCGTTTTATAGGTTACCTATGTATTTATCTATCTATTAAGTCCATTTTACATTAAGCTTTTAGTAACACATTTTCAATTTTTAAGACCGGACCTGTCTATCTTCCCATTCGTTCAATGAGAATTTTGCTGTGTGTGGTTAGTTAGTATCTCTAACCGTTTTCAAGTGTAAACTAATACAATACCTTATGTCAAAGGGATTTCTGCAAAGAATAGAAGAATAACCAAAAACTATACTATCAAAACAGCCTTTAAATCCGGAAATACCCTGAGAAGCTTTCTTACAAAAGTAAAACCCCCCCGTAATGAAACACAAAAAATGATATCTATCAAATCCCTTGCGAGTGTGGCGAATCGTACACTGGAGAAACAAAAATACCTCTTCCCGTACGAATTAAAGAATATCTGAAACATACTCAAAGAGGTGAAACTTCGAGTTCAGGTATAGCGGAACATGTATAGACCAACTAACATAATATACAGTGGTCAGAAGCCAAGGTTTTGGACACGGAACAGCACTGGAGAAAACGAAAATTCAAAGCAGCACCTTTCATGAATCAAGTTTAGGTGTTAGTATGCTTTAAAGGTGTCTAAAATCAACGCTAGATGCCGTCATGTGCTTTATCCTTTCGGCTGATCGCCATATTTACTACATTTAGGTAGTAGATACACAGATTTTTTTTCTTTAGATCCTAGCCTTACTGGTGAACCATGATATAATATGGCGAACCGCGTCTGACGAAGTTAAAGCAAACATTTTCTTCTGTATAAAAAGTTTAACTTTCTAAAGACAACACTTTTTAAAGATTCGCAAAGGGTTGACGTTTACTCAATAAAATTGTACTTTTATATAAAAAATAGGTACATTTCCCCTTTTTATGTGAGATAAAAACTGCTCTGTTTTAACGGCCGGCCTTGTATTTAATATTAATGCTTACGATCCGAGACTGAAGTAAAGTGCCGCTTTTATTGTATCTTTAAGGTACACAAGAAAAAAACTTAATAAAACACAAAATTATTCAGGGTTATAGCCTTTGTACTGAGTGGCACATTTGCAAGGTGTTTACGAAGTTTTAATATAAATCGAAATCGATTTTACATCTACCCCGTCTCTTCGTTGGCACCAAACTTTCTTAAGCTAATCAGATAAAGTGTGACTTTTCTGTTCGATATTGTTCTAGAGAGGAATTTTAAATTTATTAGAATACTACTGTTCTAATGTGAAATATCAATGACAACTTTTCAGAAAACATTAAAACATAATATTTTATGCTCTCCTGTAATAAAATACAGTTGACGACAGATAATTTCGTACACTAAACTGTAAATGCAACTTTTTACCTGTAGAAATAGGGTGGTCTTATGGAAAAATAACTAATCATTTTAGTGCACAGGAAGAAAAAATAATAACTACTTGTTATTTTTCACAAATTTAATCACTTTCCTGACACGTGTTTCGGCCCTTGCGGACCATTGTCAAAGGTGTACAAGAAGATACTAAATTCTAGGTACGTGACATTACAAAGGTATTTATATCATAATATGGTTATTATAAACATGTCATAAAGTTAAAATTGGAATTAGAAGATTGAATGGTCAACTGTAGGTTTTCCTAACTTTTGCTAGTGTGCTATTAAGAATTAGGGAAGCGCCTGAAAGTATTTCTTTCAGTTTAATTGATTATTAATACCATTACATTTGTTTTTTATGGCTTTTTTGATAGCTATTGTTTCTAGTAAATTTAGTTTTCTGCTTTTATTGTGTATGTATATGGGTTTTATGCATGTTGTTAGAGATTGAGTGATTGTATAATATGCAGTGATCAGCTGATCATTGACATTGGCGGCCATCACATTCTTAGCTGATTAGAACTATAGGTCATATTATCCATAACTATAACCACAGACCACAGAGAAATAATTGGGCGGTCACCGGCGGACAAGAGAGGAACTTCAACGTAATTAATAACTATGGGCTTCCATGAGAAAATATTTTTCCCAGTAGCCTGGTGATATTTTTTATTCAATTGGAACCAAGGGGGCTTATCGCCTTTTTAACAACGTATAATTTTATTAAGGTTTATTAAATTATTAACTCTTTTGCCTTATTTAAGACACCATTATTTCGATAAACATGCGGAAAGCGTCCCTAAAAAAAGGCCTGCGGCTCTTTCATTATTTATTTTACAAACATTATTATACGTACTTTTGTTTTAGGACTGTTCAAGACGCTCCGAGGAAATACGTGACGCTTTTGCGGCAACAATTAATTATTTAGAAAAAACTGATAGACTAAGGTATCGATTCCTTGGTTTGGTTTCTGTTATATTCATATATTGAATAATAATGTTTTAAGTATCTAGATACAGAATAAAATATACAGGGTGTCCGGGAAAATGTGGAAAATCTCCCGGATATGAAAAAAACACGTAAAAAGAATACTACAAGTTCATATAAACTTCTTTCGTATCGGCTTTCTCTTCGGAGATATGGACTTGCAAAGAGCTCCCATGGAATTAAGTTTTTGACACATAATTATTAAACCAACAGGTATATTTCAATTTTTTTTTTCTATGATCTATACCAGGTAAGACCCTTCAAATTACTATCCCAGAAAGTGTTGCGAATTACTTACAGCTGCAGGGACGGACTAGCTGTGACACTAATGTGCCCATTTTTTTTACGCCCTGTACGATAAAAACTTTAGACAACGTTTTTTACATACCTTTAACTGTTGACCAAAAATTAAGTACTCTTCATTCATGTCGCTAATCCTAACCGTTTCCGGAAAAACGTCATTTTTAACTAGTCATTGTTTATATCTGAGTATCCGAGTCACTAAAAGCAGATACACAATTTACTAAACTACACCAAAACTAAAGAAATCTATAAATATTAAACACCAAAATTTCACAATAGCAAAAAAAAACAACAAGGAATCAACAGAGAACACTTAAAACACAACAACTAAAATGGCTCTGAGACGGTTCTGGCGAAAGGACAGACCGATAACACGAGGTTTGTGTGCATGTCCAATTCTGCTGGGACGGAAGGCATTTGACCAGCGAACCATGCGCTCAGACGTATTTTTTTACCCATAAAACTTAACTTTTGTTGGCGCACTAGATAAGCTATACCTATACGTATCTAAAGGTAAACGTCTATGGTCCCCCTGCCTTAACTGTTCCAATTTTACCTTACAGCAAGGGTAGTTATTTTTACCCAAAAAATATATTAATACTACCTTATCGTATTTCATATTAGGAAACATACCATAGGTTTATTTAAAAATCAAGGCCCTGATGAATACACACTTCAGTTTATCAACAATTACTTTTTATTAGTTTAATTATTGCCTTTTTTCCGTATAGATGCAGACAATGTCGCTCTTGCGCCAAAAATTAATAATTTAGAGGGTGCTGGACCCGAATATTGATTTTCTAGCTTTATGTCTGTGCTCGAGCTACTGTTTAAAATTCTATTTAAAAACATAAAAGTGGATTTCATCATTTAGAGCAGATACGGCTGCCCAGGTGAAAACTTTATGTTGCAGAACAACAAAATAAAGAATGGCCAAAAAACATAACGCAAGAAGTCCAATTTTAAAACGCGAGTAACAAAAAAAACAACTTTTTGCACTCCGTAGTCGGTTTTCTTGCTATTTTTAAGGCTTAAAATCTTAAACGATTAAAACTATTTTTCCACAGGTAGGTGATGTAATAAAACTTTGTAACCCTTAATGGATTATAAATGCTTAGAACACCTCTAAAAGGTACTAAAAAGCAAACCCAACGTTGGAATAATATACAATATTTATTCTTTAAAAATATTTTTAACCTTAAGAAGAACCGACATAAAAAATTAGTGATGGGATCACTCGAGTGAAAAATAACCTATCATTCGGTTTTTTCAATCAATTGAATTATTCGATTTTCTTCGGAAATAATTCGAGTGACGAAATGAGTGACGAACATATGGTTTTTATTTTCCAACGCGTCTCCAAAGTTGCTGCCCGCCTGTCAATCACTCACTGCGGCCAGAGCCATCTCCTAGCGAGCGGCTAAACCGAGTGGTTTCGGTTATTATTGGCGATATAATTCAAATTAAATACTGCATTACGGGTTACCTGTGTAAGATAATATGATTTATTATTTAGATTTAAATACTGCATTACGGGTTGCCTGCGTAGGATAATAGGATTTATTATTTTATTTAGATTTAAATCGTCGGCGTCTACTGAAAACTTAATGTTTAGTGGTGAGTATTCAGTATTCATAAATATCATGAGTTATGCAATATCGTGACATCTCAAGGTCAAGTAGTCAAGTTGTTAAATTAAATTGTAAGATCTGGGAACTGGGAACCATGCCAAAAAATCCACAAATATCTTCGCCACATTTAATAATCGGCAAAAATTCAATCGATTAACAACACCGAGTCAGTTATTCCCAATACAAATGCTGTATATCAACATGAACGATAAACCGCCAATATTAATAATTAATATTAGAATTTGAGTGAAAAAAAAATTGATTATAATTCGGTTTTTTAAATCACTCGAATTCTCGGTAGTCGATTATTAAAATAAGTCGATTTTTCCCAACACTATAAAAAATGCTCATCTTAGGGATACGACAACAAATTCTTAATAATTGGAAAGAAATATGACCCTTCTATCTACTTTTATATTCAAATATTTGAAGAAAAAGGATCAATTTGGTAAAGTGATGGGTTCTCTATACAAGTTTCAGTCACACGACGTTATTTTCGAAAGTAACCATTTAGAAGTTTTATAGGATAAAAATGGTGAAATTTTAAAGGAAAACGATTCTTTATAAGTAGCCACGATAAGTAAATTTTTATTTTATTAAATAACTAATTTACTACTGTTTTATGCCAAACTTTTTAACATTATGAGTGAGTTTCTTCTCATCCCCAGTTTAAAATCGCCACAGATTCCATACCATATACCTACAACTGACATAAAATTTTCATTTCTACAGTGTCAGCAGTAAAGTACCTACGCATCATATGGGATTTTTTTTATTAATAGCTTTATTCAAAATTTGACTTTGGCATCAAGTTTTGCTTCGATCGAGATGAAAATTAAGCAAAAAAATAGTAGTCACGTGATTTGCATTATCTGTCAAATTTTCATTTTTTCCAAAAAATAATTTAATAGTGGGGTTATTTCTGAAAATATCGAAAAAGTTATAAGAAAAAGATTTTTTAAATGCAGTTTCTAGCCCACATGCAAAATTTCAGCTGCATGAGATAATTTAGATTTTTTACCTATTTTTTGTAAATTGCACCACCACCAATTGCAAAATAAGACTCAACACAACCTACATAAAACTTCCCAGTTTTGACAAGGCTTTATTTCAGATACATTTTTTTTAAAGTAGCCATATTAAATGTGTGTTTTTGTACAAAATCAAAATTGGGCTATTAAAATTTGGTCACATGTCATTGTGATGCAAAGTTTATTTGTTTTTGACCCTGTATAAGGTAACTTCATAAAATAAGTATTTTTAAAAACGTAGTTTGTGTCTGAAAGTAAAGTAAAATGACATAGCCTAATAATAAATTATAACATAGGGGTTTTCAATTAAATCGTTGAAAATAGATAAACTTTACGCTGTAAAAATAAAATTTATTTTCCACTTAAAAAACACTTTACTGAAGACACTGTGTTCTTTATTGTCTTAATATTAAGGTGTATTACTTTCAGACACAAACTACGTTTTCAAAAATACTTATTTTATGAAGTTACCTTCATCATCATCATCAAGCAGCCTAGCTGTCTCGTCCACTGCTGAACATAGGCCTCTCTCAATAATTCCCCATTTTTCCGGTCCTGAGCAGCATGAATCCAATTTGTCGAGATGCGCTTTACATCATCTGTCCATCTAGTTGGTGGTCGTCCCTGGTTTCTGAAGGCTTGTTCTCTGGGTCGCCATTCTATAATTCTTTTTGCCCATTTTTCATGTGGCATTCTTGCTACATGTCCAACCAAACTCCATTTCAAGCAAGCCATTCGCTCCACCGCATCTGTAACCCTGGTTCTCTGTCGTATTATTTCATTGGGAACTCTATCCCTTATTGTAATTCCCAGCAGAGAACGTTCCATGGCGCGTTGCGCAACTTTCACTTTATTTACTGATTTCTTCGTTAACGTTAAAGTCTCTAAACCGTAAGGCATGACAGGCAGAATGCATTGATCAAAAACCTTGCGTTTGAGGCACAACGGAATATCTGACTTAAATATATGTTTAAGTTTACCATAAGCTGCCCATGTTAGTCCAAGTCTCCGCTCGATTTCGCATGTTTGATTATCATTACCAATTCTGATCTCATGCCCTAGATATTTATAGGATGTCACTTGGTAGATCTCTTTTCCCTGTACCAGAAGGTTTTGGCTAGGGACCAGGTTCGACATGAATTCCGTTTTTGTTGCGTTGATTTTGAGACCAACTTTGTGTGAGGCAGATGTCAGTTTTGACAGCATTTTTTCTGCTTTACCTAAGCAATCTGATATCAATACAATATCGTCGGCGAATCGGAGGCGATTAAGATCTTTTCCGTCAATATTTATACCTAGACCCTCCAGCTCAATATCTTTGAAGCGTGGTAAACAGCTTGGGCGAGATTGTGTCTCCCTGTCGAACTCCACGTTGTACTTAAATTTATCGGTCTTCTCATATACTCTTACACTTGCTGTTGCGTGGTTGTAGATATGTTGTAGGATGGCAGAGTATCTACTGTCAACTCGGCAGTCAGCAAGTGCATTGAACATCTTGTTGTGTCTAATAGAGTCAAAGGCTGTTTCATAGTCCACAAACACTAGCACGAGCGGTTTGTTATATTCGACGGACTTCCCTATTACGGTTTTAATAACCCGCAGATGGTCATTCGTTCCGTACCCGGCTCGAAAACCTGCCTGTTCTGGAGGCTGATAGGAGTCAAGTTTAGATTCAAGGCGTCTAGTAATAATTTTGGTGAATAATTTGTAGAGGTGTGACAGTAGGCTAATTGGTCTATAGTTGTTTAGGTTGGCAATATTTCCCTTTTTGTGCATGATAACTATTAGGGTATTATTCCAGTCTGTAGGGGTTGTTGCTTCCATAAGACATTTATTAAATAAGACTGTTATTGCCTTCAGTAGTATCTCTCCCCCTTCCTTGACTGCCTCAATCACAATTTCTTAACTTCCCATGTAGTTATTTCCGGCGGCTCTTCCGATCCCTGATTAAGGATATGAGGAATTGTTCGGAGATCCTTTTCTTCTGGTCTTTCGCTGTACAGGTTTGAATAAAAGTCTTTTATGATTTCCAGGATTTCTTTTCTATCTGTGGTGGGTTGCCCGTCTTTATTCTCCAGTTTATTAATCTCTGTTTTTCCTTTCGATAGTTTTTTCTTGAGTACTTTCATGCTTTTATTCTCTTCAATAGTCCTCGTTATCAATTTTTTGTTATAATCCCTCACATCTTTTCGAACTGCCTTTGATATGTCTCTATTTATCTGCCTCAACTGGTTTTCGTTTCTCGGGTGTTTCTGTAATATTTATCGCCTCTGTTTCATAAGAAGTTTTGTACTTGTTGAGAGTTTTTCGTCTTTGCTGTTTACTCTTGAACAGTGTTCTTGCCGGGCTACTTCTATCGAATCTCTTATAGAGGTATGCAGTGTTTCTATATCCATTTGATTTATATTTCCTAGGTGCTCGCTTGGTATTCACTACTATTTTCGACTGTGATCCATTTGTTGCTTTTCGTCATAGTGAGTGTTGCCCTCTCTCTCCTTACGTTTATTCTTATTGTTGCCCTGACCATTCTATGGCCACTACCTACCGACAACCGATTTAGTACTGTAACATCTTGTACAAGTCTCTTTTTGTCGGTGATGAAAAAATCGATCTCGTTTTTTGTATTCCCGTCAGGGCTGTTCTATGTCCATTTTCGGTGTTCGGCTTTCATAAAGAAAGTATTCATAGCGTACAGACCATGCTCCAGGAGGAACTGTAGTAGGGTATTTCCTCTTTCATTTCTCTCCCCTATTCCATGTTGTCCCAAGGAGAACTCGCTTTCGTCCTGCTTCCTTACCTTATACAGGGTTAAAAACAAACAAACTTTGCATCACATGTGACCAAATTTTAATGGCTCAATTTTGATGTTGTAGAAAAACACACATTTAATATAGCGCTACTTTAAAGAAAATGTATCTGAAATAAAGTCTTGTCAAAACTGAGAAGTTTTATGTAGGTTGTGTTGAGTCTTATTTTGCAAAAGTGGTGCAATTTACAAAATATAGGTAAAAATCTAAATTATCTTATGCAGCTGAAATTTTGCATGTGGGCTAGAAACTGCATTTAAAAAAACTTTTTCTAATAACTTTTTTTGATATTTTCAGAAATAACCCCACCATTGAATTATTTTTTGGAAAAAATTAAAATTTGACAGATAATGCAAATCACGTGACTACTATTATTTTGCTTAATTTTCATCTCGATCGAAGCAAAACTTGATGCCAAAGTCAAATTTTGAATAAAGCTATTAAGAAAAAAAAATCCCATATGATGCGGACTTTACTGGTGACACTGTATGTACCGTGCGTTCAATTTATCTTAATAACATTTTGATTCACTGTAACTTTTTTGTTTTTAAAGATATGAAAGTAAACAAAAAAAACAAAATGTAGGGTTGGTTGCCAAGTTTTTTCCTAAGTTACATATAAAACAAAACACTATCAATTTTCTGACATGTAAGTCTACCTTATGTTTTTTTAAATGGAACACCCTGTATATTTTTACATTTTTAAATTCCACATAAAATTATAATTATTTTTTATTTAATGCATTATAAGTCTATACTTCATAGTTTCCGAGATATTGACTCTCGAAAAGTGGCATTTTTGAAATTTGTCATCAGTAAAGTCCGCATCATATAGGATTTTTTTTTCTTAATAGCTTTATTCAAAATTTGACTTTGGCATCAAGTTTTGCTTCGATCGAGATGAAAATTAAGCAAAATAATAGTAGTCACATGATTTGCATTATCTGTCAAATTTTAATTTTTTCCAAAAAATAATTCAATAGTGGGGTTATTTCTGAAAATATCAAAAAAAGTTATTAGAAAAAGTTTTTTTAAATGCAGTTTCTAGCCCACATGCAAAATTTCAGCTGCATAAGATAATTTAGATTTTGAAAAAACTTGGCAACCAACCCTACATTTTGTTTTTTTGTTTACTTTCATATCTTTAAAAACAAAAAAGTTACAGTGAATCAAAATGTTATCAAGATAAATTGAACGCACGGTACCTACATTTAAAAACAAACCAAAAGATTTCATTTATAACTTATAATTATTTAATTCATTTCGAGTCGCTTCTATTTTTTACCATAACCAAAAAAATTGCATAAATTAATAATTTATTATTTTCGTTTAATTAATTTCATGGGACCCGTCAGCAACCATGAAGCCTTATTTCACCCCCTCCTACAAGTAGGTCGATATTTTTGGACCCAAATTCATTATGTGCTCTACCTTTCCATTATTTATTTTATGCCCTCTAATTGCTTTTTTGGTCCTTCAACCACGTTTTTTTTTTAATGGAGAAACGTGTTTTCCGAAGGTTAAGATAATGGAGAAGAAATAATTAATGAACATTCGAACAGGAGGTAAGATGACTATTGATTTTCGGTTTATTGAGCTCTAACTAAGTTTATGTTGAATGTACGGGTGAAAATTAATTATTGCATAATTTAGAGAAATCTAGGCAGTGGCGGTCGAAGCTTTTTACAAAGGAAGGCAAGCGGGGGGCGGTTTGGTGTAGTGTTGGGAGAATCGAATATTTTCTCTTCGAATACTTCTAAGAATTGAATGTGTATTCGAGTACAAAGAATCGAATTATTTATATTCCGATTTGTGTTTTATAAGTAAAATATAGTTTTATAAATAACAATATGTTCTAGAAAAAAAATTGTAATATAATAATATCTAATTCTGAGTTGTAACTCGGAATTCCGAGTTTTATCTTGAAATTCCGAGTTGCATCTCGGAATTCCGAGTTGTATCTCGAAATTCCTAGTTGCATCTCGGAATTCCGAGTTGTATCTCGAAATTCTAAGTTGCATCTCGGAATTCTGAGTTGTAACTCGGAATTCCGAGTTGTATCTCGAAATTCCTAGTTGCATCTCGGAATTCCGAGTTGCATCTCGAAATTCCGAGTTGCATTTCGGAATTCTGAGTTGTAACTTGGAATTCCGAGTTGTATCTCGAAATTCCTAGTTGCATCTCGGAATTCCGAGTTGTCTCTCGGAATCCCAAGTTGTCGGTATGTTTGCAGTGTTGCCATTTGGGGCGGCAAGTCGCCAAAATTACGACTTTTCATCAAAGCCAGTGCCATAAGGAGGCGATAACTAGAGGAACAGATTCCTTCTAAAAGGTATATTGGCAACTGGTTTGTTCGTTGTTACCCAGAGCATTTTTTTTTAATTTAATTTAAATTTTATTTTTATAAAATAATATTAGTTGAAAAAATTGAATTAAAAAAAAAATGCTCTGGGTAACAACGAACAAACCGGTTGCCAATATACCTTTTAGACGGAATTTGTTCCTCTAATTATTGCCTCATAATGGCACTAGCTTTGATATGGATATTCGACAATCGACCGACCGACAAGTAGGCTTTCGGGGATTCCCCAAAATTTGACGTACAATTCGTGGCGCGCTCAGATATTTTCTTTGAGAAATCCTTCGGTGCAATAATGATTATTATTGTAACGTTGTTTCTTTCTACGTATTGTATACAACGTGTATTCAATTTTTTCACCTGTAAAAAGTCGCCAAAAATAAGTTTTTATTGAAAATCGCCGCCACACTCTCATAGAGACAAAAAGTCGTCATTTTGGCGACTTGCCGCCCTAAATGGCAACACTGCAAACATACCGACAACTTGGAATTCCGAGATACAACTCGGAATTCCGAGTTACGACTCAGAATTCCGAGATGCAACTCGGAATTTCGAGATACAACTCGGAATTCCGAGTTACAACTCAGAATTCCGAGATGCAACTCGGAATTTCGAGATAGAACTCGGAATTTGGGTGTATATTTTTTTTTATAAATTGTGGCCCTTCTACGCCTTCGTAGCATCACATGCAAGTAATGTTATTTTAGCGTTTTTCTCGAAAACGGTTAGATTTATCGAAACAAAAGTAGTATACCTTTCTTAAAAAGGTTAGGAGAATGAAAATATTCAGTCAAAATGCGCATACAGTGTAGAACAAAAAAATTGGGACCATTCAAATTAAAGTATAGGCTTCTATGTGGCACCCTCTATAAAATGCGAAAAAACGGTGTGCAAATTTGTATTCCTCATCCCGAATAAAAGCCTCATATACGAGATTGCGTCAAAATGTTATGAGCGTGGCAAAAGGTATTGCAAAAAAAACTGCAAATAAAATTTAACTTTAACACCCTGTAACTCCATTAATAATCAATTTTCGAAAAATTGTTATAGAAAGGGATGGCATTTATTTTCGGTCTATCCCCTAAATTTTTTGCTTATCATTTCCGGACACCATGTATATTGAATTCGAATAGTCTCTTCACTAGTTCAGAAGGTGTTCCATGCACGTAGATAGTCTTATGTCTTGCTAAGAGCGGCTACGTGCTCGACTTTTGTTTTTAAATTTGAAAATCTTTAAAAAAGTACTGATGACTTGGTGGTGGTGGATTTTTCTTAAATGACGTTTTTATTTGTAAAATACTTAATAAAAGCCAATTTTATGTGATTTTTTTTTATATGCGAACAACAAACTGTAGGTACTAATTTTTAAATTTTTATTTAATATACCTTAAAAGAGCATCGTGGTACGATTTAGGAACACACTAGTACGATTTAGGCAACTAGTTTCCCAAATCGTATCGTTTGCAGCATCTTACAGAAACTATTGTTTCTTAAAAATTAAATAAAAATTAGTATTTTAAAAATTGCAGTTATATGTCCGAAAGACCTATGTATTGTGTTAAACTTTAAACTACAAAATACATATATTTTAGTATAGTTTAGTTTATCAGTTTGTAAGACAAAAAAAAGTGGTACGATTTCGGCAACCTTCAGTTGCTCGCCGATATGACAATAAATAAACCACGTTTAGATTTCGAACGGGCGCGGAGTAATCCGACAAATCTGATGTTAAAGCCGAACTCGCTAAAAATCTCAATTTTTTTCCAGAAAAAAAATAAAAAACAAACTTTGTTTTATGTCAAATGCAACTTTAGTAAACCTTAACTAAATCCCAAATAAGGTTTTGGCATTTTGGTAACGGGATTGAGATAATTATAACCGGTCAAATTAGGTTCATTAATACGAAGTCCAAGTACATCCACGATTTTGTAGTCACGTAGTAAGATCAGTTTTGATAAGACCAATAACTTAGATGGGTTGTTAGGTTAACGCCAAATTAGTTTAGCATTTCTGCTATACACATTGTAGAATAACTTGAACAAACTAATGGGGCGGTTTTGGGATAAGAATAATATTTAGAATTTATATCGGCCTGTTTTAACATCGTAATAGTTTGGTTGTCGACTGGCGCCGCGTCGTACGCCACGTAAACTGCTCATCAGAAAGTTCGACAAATTATGTTTACCTTTATTGGAGGTCTGTAGTTCGAAGACGACTTCGCGGATTTTAATGCGATTTGCAGAGTTTGAAAAATTGTTGATACGCTTATGACATAATTAATGAACTTTAATATAAAAGCTAATGGTTAAAGCAAAAAGTTATCATTTCTACCGTGCAAGCAAAAATTATTTGCACCAAAAAGGGCCTTGCATCTAAGGACGTAATGCGTAGCCGTAGAGCTTAATACCTATTGGCTGTCAGTAACTACCTGAATTAACAATCCATCAGTTATTCCGTCATTTTTGACAGTTACAAGTAATTTGATACATCGCTAATTTTTCCAATTTCTTGAACAATTCAGGGTTAGAGTAAATGGTGAGTGGCAATACAATCCGGGATTATGCATAGACTTTTTTACGAACATTTTCCTAACGTTGCTTTTATTGCTGGGGATTTTTATCATTGCCTGAAAAGAACCGTGGCTGTATTTAGCGTTCTATACAACACAAAAAGGAGCAGGAAGACCAACTGTAAGAACAGAAGAACTTGTTGCAAACGTTTGTGAAATAATGCAAAATACGCTAACAAATTGTATAAGACGCCTGTCCCAAGAAGTGGGAAGATCTTATGGAACATGCAGGACTATTTTTAAGAAGCAGATAAATTTATTTCCTTATAAAGTGCACGTATTCCAAGAAATACAAGCCGCAGATTTTGAAAGACGCAGGATTTACTCTCAATGGTTTACCCAAAATTTATTGGAAAGAAATGATTTATTAGACCTGACCTTTTTTTTTGGTTTCACCTCTTCGGTCATGTGAATTCTCAGAATACATGCGAGTAGTGAAAATCCCCCTTTTTTCGTAGAGTCCCCATTGCACCCTAAAAAAATTGGTGTCTGGTTAGTTGTTTCCTGAAGAAGAATTGTTGGTCCTATTTTTTTCCATGACACAGTTACAGCACAGCGGTATAGAGACAATATTTTGAATCTATTATTTGTGGAGCAATTACTTGACGACGAACTACGTTTTGGATATTTTCAACAGGACGGTGCAACCGCCCATACAGCCGCCGAAACTATTAACTATTTACGCAATTTTTTCGACGACAGATTGATCAGTTTTCGATCAGACATTGAATTTCCACCTAGATCACCTTGTTTTACGGTTATGGATTAGTTCGTTTTTCCTCATTTAAAGAATACTTTTTTTTTTAAAACAACAGTTGCAAATTTATAACAATTACAAGAAAGGATTATCCAAGAACGTTGTAACATTTCTCCAGAGATGCTGGTCAACACTTTCGAAAATATGAAGAGACGTGTGAATTTATGCTTGGAGCATGGCGGCAATTTATGTAATTATTTTTCTTTCTGTATATTCGTACTTTGTGAATTTTTTAAACAACAAAAAAAAAATTTGTATTTGTCTATTTATTTTATTACTCATTAGTTTGGCATATCATGTCATAATATAAATTTGACAACATTTTTACTTAGATTTGGTTAGATATATCGACCCAATATCATTGTGATCTAAATTAAGCCCCACGTTTTTTAATCCAAGCCCTCTTTGGAGCAAATAATTTTTGCTCGCACGGTATATTCGTGTATTGATACAAAATATAGTAACAATGTTAAATATATAAGTACTAAAAATTGTCAACATTTTAAAGAAATTGGTTAACTGTTTAAACAAACCGCAGCTACGTCGCTTTGCCACGACATCCCCTACTTATTTATTGATCTATGAAAACTTAAAGGTGACAAATTAATTGATACCTAAACCATAGGGTAATCAACAACAATTACAATAATCTGTCAACGTGCGGTGTAGAATAGTTTAATTTATCATCCAACTAAAATGAACACGATATATTGTGTTACGTTACAAAAGCAAATGTGTTTTGTTTCGAACGCGGCGATTTACAATACAATAATACAATGCGACAGGAATACACATCACCAGAAAGATAAATTATTTGAATGGAATGGAAAAGCGAGACAAATGTTTATAGTACAAGCATTGGTTTTCCTCATGTAGAGCAGCAAAGTGTGATAGCATGCAATACAACTAGAAACAATGCTTATTTAGTTAATAGAACAATTTCTATTATTTTATACTTTGCACCAGTGCAGTGGCGATATTTGGAGAAACTATATTATTGTCCTAACAAAACCCTACAAGGTGCAGAACTAAGAGTCCAGTATACCGGGTGTTTCTCAAAAGACGTTCGCCCCTATAACTTTTCTGTATTTATAGATACGAAAATGAAATTTTGAGATTATGCATAAGAGATGAGTCGGCATTTATTGGCATAATTTTCAATTTGTTAGCACTTCCGGTTTTACCGGAAGTGACCTTGACTTTGGTATTTTAATTGGGACATCTTGTATATTTTTACTTATTGGGATTCAGCATAACATTCTGAGTAAAATGACACCTCACTTGTAATTTTTTGACGTGTTATAACATTTTTATATTTATTTTTTATTTTCAATCTAGAGTGCTACAAATTAATTAAATCTGTTACTTTATAGTCCAGTAGTACCTATAGGAACATTAAAATTATGTCATAATAATTGACTTTCCAAGTTTCACAAGCGTTGAAAAAATGAAATTTTGCTTTCTTGACGTTTACAACGATGGTGGTTCACTAGGATATTTAAAACGAGCATTTTTTTAAATAATTTAATACCATACACTTCTATGCTATTTTAAAATTGACACGAAAACATTTGCCTTAAATCCCAATCGCAAATTTAAAAGCGTTATGCATTATTCCCGCCTCGTCTTTTCTAAAGAAATATAAAGGCGTTTTTAAAAAACATTAGAAAAACTACGAAATATTTAATATTTACTACTCATCGTTACAGCGAACAGTCATTAAATTTTCCAGCCCATAGAAACGTTGAAAAACGTAAAAAAACAGCCTCACAACATAAGCTAATACAAAAAACTGTCGGCAAAAATTGTTCGTGTTACATGACAGGGTTATTAGACAACTTAAAACCAATAAAATACGTAAATTTGGAAAACTGACTTTTGCAATATCCAGAAAAAATAAACAAAAAAACTGATGCAGTGTAGAATATTATATTGGTTTCCGCCATTGAAAATACCTACGCAGTAAAACAAATTGTGTGCGCTCCAATGCAATATGTTAGATTTATTTTATTTTATTTATTTATTCCAAATAAAATCCCAAAAACATTTGTTTATGCGGGATTATCTACTAATAAGAACATCTAAAAATATAATTGTTAAATATAACTAATTAAAATACAAGGTAAGTCAAAATAATACTTAAAATGTTAATATTAAAAAAAAAATATTTAAATATGTATGAAATTATCCAATTATTATTTCTTTAAATAAAATAATAATATAATAACTAATAATATCGTTTAGATATCATTTATAAATAATTATGAAAATAATAATGAATCATAAATAAAGTGCACGTTTAAATATTTTTTAGTTTAAAATCTAGCTTCCCCTTTTTTAAGTATTTTCTTAGTTATCATTTTAAAACGTTTTATATTTAAAAATTTAATTCTTGGGGTATTTCGTTGTAAAATTGCATACCTTGATAATAAATGGAGTTCTGACCTGCCCTAGTGTGTATTAAAGGTAAATCAATATTGAAAACAGTTCTCTAGTTAAATGATCATGTACGTTACGTCTGAGTAGCTGATATTTATCAGCTAGACTTCGCCCTTTAAGAATTGTAATTTATAATTTATATTCTTAATAAAGACTATTATTATTATTATTATTATTATTATTATTATTAATTGAACTTTATATTTGAATGTTTATTTTTTGATCTAATTTGGTAAATAAAAACAATATTTTGCATTAAGTGAATATCCTTAATTGACACAATAATAACATTTTTATATAAAAGTTTAGTTGAAGATTGTCTATCCAAGCAATATATATTTTTAGTTGCTTTATTTTGTAAAACTTGTAAATAGACCAGGGCTGAAGCCTTTGCAAATGGTAAAAAGTGAAAAAAAATAATAGTAGAATGAAACCCATCGGAAAAGGAAGAGAATATAACAAAAATGAAAGGAAAAATAAATTACGGGCGATCCGAGGTCGGGAAGTGGGGGGCGGTGAGTTTTTAAGGTTAGAAAACGATTTATCTCGATTTCCGGCAAACCTACAAGTCCTATGGAAAAACGTTAAATAGCAAAGTTGTAGGTAATAAAAAGATCTACAACTTTTATATTTACACTTTTTTCACATAACCTCAAAATTTATGTGAAAAATTCAAATAACCAAGTTTTTGGTTTTTTATTTTTATCTTTACAAAAAAATTTTTTTATACACGAAATTTGGTGAGAACTTACCTTTTTATGTCCCAAACACACTGTAATTTTTTTGATTTAAAATATTTATTTTTTAACCTTATTTTGACTTAATATCTAAAAAGCACCCTAATTTTCAATCGAAAATTTTCACGTCAAAATATCTGCTTTTTTAAAAAAGTTGGTGGGCATTTTGTTCGTTCAAATCTCTACTTTCTTTTGGTGTAAGAAAAATATACATTACTATGGTAAATGTGATGAAATCCCCTTTAAATGCTACCTTTAATTATATTTAGAACAACTATTTTCGCATATTTTTTGCGATCTTTATGTTTTATGGATTTGTTATTTTTTTGTTTATCAATGTAACATGGAATCTTACGTTTTTCGAGTAATTAAAGTATACATTTTAATAAATAGCTCAAAATTGTACATAATGATTTTAAAAAAAAAATTCGGATTCGATTTTTTTTCGTTTCTTTGCATTTTTTGAGAATATTTACCATAGTAATGTTTATTTCTTTTACACCATCAGAAAGTAGAGAATTCAACGAACAAAAAGCCTACCGACTTTTTTAAAAAAAGCAGATATTTTGACGTGAGAATTTTCGATTGAAAATTAGGGTGCTTTTTCGATATTAAGTCAAAATAAGGTTAAAAAATAAATATTTTGAATCAAAAAAATTACAGTGTGTTTGGGACATAAAAAGGTAAGTTTTCACCAAATTTCGTGTATAAAAAAATTTTTTTTGTAAAAGATAAAAATAAAAAACCAAAAATTTGAATTTTTCACATAAATTTTGAGGTTATGTGAAAAAAGTGCAAATACAAAAGTTGTAGATCTTTTTATTACCTACAACGTTGTCATTTAACGTTTTTCCATAAGACTTGTAGTTTTGCCGAAAATCGAGATAAATCGTTTTCTAACCTTAAAAACTCACCGCCCCGCACTTCCCGACCTCGGATCGCCCGTAATTTATTTTTCCTTTTATTTTTGTTATTTTCTCTTCCTTTTCCAATGGGTTTCATCCTACTATTATTTTTTTTGGTTTAAAAAATTATCGACCCTGGTCTAAAAGGGTTAAGCAAATTTTGAAAAGTTGATCCCCATATTAAAGGTAAATATTGTAAGTGAGAGTGAATAATAGCAAAATAAATAGGACGTAACATAATATATAATTTGGAGTAAAAAAACTAAGTTTTTTTTCTGAGTGGCAGATTTGTGAATATTTATCATGAACTTTCCTATATCACGAATATGCCTTACCTTACCCTATTTGATAATAAAATAATGCTAACGCAGCGACGAAATAAAACTTCACAAAAGCTTTGGGTTTATTATAGAGCGCACGTCTCTAATTTCCACGTGACTCTATTTTAAACTAATTTTGATTTTAATTTCTAAACGTCATTTAAAAGTTTGCCTTTCAATTTAAAGTCGTTTCCTGGATTAACGTTGAATATTAAAGCGCTGTAAAATTTTACGTTGTTAAATGGGAGACACGGCGAAGCTTTCATAAAAAAGTTGATTAAAGTTCATAAAATAAATAATAAGGCCGTTTTAATGATTTTTTAAAGTTTTATGGTCTATACATGAAGGTAATCATTTCATAAATGCTATAATAACAAGTGCTTTAGCAAACGTAAAGTAAAATGATTTTATTTCGCCTTATATACAGGGTGCTGGCTAAATAAGAACGGCTCTTGGCAATATCGCAGAGACCGTTAACTTTACAGCTTTGGAAAAAATATCGATTAAGTCACATTTCATAAAGAACAGGCCGCATCTTGGCTAAATCACCATGTCATTTATGGCACCTTGTTGAATACTGGTCTATTTTACGTTAAAATGTTGGCTACAGAGACAGGACCGGGTTAACTCATGTATACTTGTTTCTCTAGATCTTTGCAAAGCTGTACATTTTCTATTCTTTTAAAAAACTTGATATGATAAGTATTTCGGGTGTAGATTTTTACTTGTTTAGAAACTATTTGAATCAGCGGAAACAAAAAGTTCGTTTCAAAAATAAATATAGCAAAGTTTTTAATATTAATTGTGGTGTTCCGCAAGGTTCGATTTTGGCCCCTTTATTTTTCCTTATTTATATTAATTCTATATTTAAATTAAAATTGAAAGGGAAAATTAGATTGTTTGCTGATGATACAACCATTTTATACATCGCTGATTCATATGAAATTATACAAAATTTTATAAATCATGATATGAAAATCATTGAATTATGGATGTGTAGTCATAAATTTACATTAAATTTGGAAAAATCATCTTTTTTATGTATAGGAAAGAAACCCAATTTATACAGAAGTGATTTGGTGAAATGTTTTCGTGATCTAACATTTCAGTTTTTTTAATAATAATAATAACAATAATAATAATAATAATAATAATAATAATAATATCGTTTATTTCTCCAATTGAAAGGTAATACAGGGCACTACAATAATTGGAAAATACGTCAGACAAATGAAGTAACTATAAGAAAAATTCACTAAGACTATAACAGTTTTTTTAAAACAGCAGCTTTTTAAGTCTACTCTTAAAAACATTGATATTAGGGGCCACTTTTATGCTATTATCTAGGAATTCTAGGACATTATAAAATCTGAAACAGTTAAAATAAAAACTCTTCTGGTAAGTAGCTGTGCGATGCGGTGGTGGCATCAATCTTAAGTGACATCTAGTATTATATTTACGATTAAGTCGGCATGAGCAAACTTCAAGTATATATATGTCGAAAACTGTAAGAATTTTATTCTGCCTAAAAGCCAGTTAACAGGTTTCCTGACGCTGAAGCCCACATAATAATTAAATCGCAAACTTTTGAAGCAGAAAGCAGTGTCCATTAAAAAAATCTGTCAGTTGTTCAAGTATCGCAAGCTCGAAAACTTTTTAACAATATTATTATATAAACATAATTTTATGGTCACAGGGTAAAGAAAGCTACATTTTTAAAGCAATAATGCCAAACTAACACAGCAAACTTTCTAAAAATAGAAGTTAAGTACACAAAGAACGAGTGTAATCAATATTCGTTAGTTCAAACTCGAAGCCGTGTTAGTCGACAGATAATTGCCTTATGCCTTTGACTTTAACGTATTAATCTAAGATACAACTAAAATACAGTACCCTGGTGCCTATAGTAAACATTTTAGTAATTTCATAGACAATGGCATTTTTTATATATACAGTTGCTACCATCGTACAGAAAATACAAGATATTTTTTTAAATATGATACCTGTCCTTAGTTAGCAATTTTCCCATTACGACCAATTCCTTGGTAAATTAGACTGTAACGCTGTAATAGAAAACCGTCATCAAGCGATCACACAACATCTCGTTAAACTAAAATACAAAAATAAAATAAAAAAATTAGACACGTGTTGTAGCGAAAGCGTAATATTTAGTTTCAAGCAAGTCCATATATCAGATTTCTTCTTTCCTTGCCAAGTAATTTTTAAATTTGGAGCCAACATACGTACACAAACATAGCGACAGACCAATGAAAATTACGCTGAATGAAATCAAAAACCCTTTTTTATAACCTAGAGACCTATTAAGAGCAAACATTAGTGTTTGGGTTTGTTTTTCGTTTCTGCCAAAATTATTAGAACACTAGTTTAGAATGTGTTAATCATTGAGTACAAGTTTGAAGTACTGGATATACGAAAAATATAGCACAAAACGCCCCACGCTTTTTTTTTCACTATAATACTAATGTTCAATGTCTCGTTCATTATTATTTTCTGCCTATATTAAGAATTTCAAGAATTATTTTAAACTATATTTATTTTCCGCTTTTTATTTTGATTAATTATTAAAGCGTGTTTTTTAGTTTTTTTAAACTATATTTATTTTTCATTTTTTAGTTTGAGTTATTGTTAAGAAAAAAAAATTTTGAGTAGATTAAGCTAGATTAGTAGATTATTGTATTGTCAGCGGTTCTGGATAAGTCTACAAAATTTAAATTAAATCTGACCATTTAAAGTAGGTCAAAATCGGGTTCAAAGAAATGGGTTACAAACAAACCCACACAAACGACAAAAATTTTCAAAATTAAAAAAAAAAATGTGTCAAAATTTTATTTTGACGGGACAATTTTTAAAAATTTTTCTTTATTCTTAGCTACAATATCAATACGACCCACGTTTGTTTTATTACTATCGGTTATTGCAATAATTCTGACATATTGACAGGTGGCAAATTTTGACAAGAAAATTTTTTGCGTATTTTTTTCAACTTTCCACCGTCAATATACACACGACCTTCTAGTTTTTTTATTAATATAATTTTTTTTTAAACGATTTGACATATTGACAGCTGTCAAATTTTGACATCTGTCAAATTTTGACAGGAGAATTTTGCTTATTTTTCCCGAAGTATCCGCATCGAATACTATACGACCCCATAATTTGTTTCGTCAAAATCGCATCTTTGTTTTACACCTGACAGCTGTCAAAATTTGACAGGAGAATTTTTGCTTCTTTTTTCCGAAGTCTCCGCATCGAATACTATACGACCCCATAATTTGTTTCGTCAAAATCGCATCTTCGTTTTACACCTGACAGCTGTCAAAATTTGACAGGAGAATTTTTTGCGTGTAGATTATTATATTGTCAGCGGTTCTTGATAAGTCTACAAAATTTAAATTAAATCTGACCGTTTAACGTGGGTCAAAATCGGGTTCAAAGAAGTCGATTACGGACAAACAAACAAACAAGCATAGAGGTGAAGCTAATAAAAGCGTTTTAAAAACATTCTATATACTTCAAAAGTTAAAAACAACCAAAGTCTATTATCCGTGATCGTAGTTTAAATATGGTCCCCAATCCCTTAAAATGTCTTTTAAAAGATTGTCTTTCAATTTATAGACGTCCTCTACCCAAATCAATCATGTGTACAGAAGGATGGAGAAATAGAAATGTTTTAAATGTAAAAGAAGGATTTCTGGAAATAAATTTGGGAAGGTGGTTTTGCGTTAAAATTTAACTAAAGTATTGTTGGTGAGAGTTGGCAGGGTAAAAGCAGATATAATTATTCGTGAACAGTGTCTATGTCTATAAGATATAACCAATACTAAGTACGAATGAATAATTCCAAATCTAGAAATGTTAAAATAAAAACATTTTGCTTCTCCGGTGAATTTTGACTGAGTTCACTATATTCTTGAAGTGATCTTAATTTCATTACACGAGGTATAGTTTTTGCTAGTTTAGGAAGAAAATTTACTTGTTCATAGGCGCATTTTATTTTACCCTTTCCTTATATTTTCTAAATGAAATATGAAATTGATAGGCGAATGGATTATGTAGTATTTAAGACCCTTGATGATCTATTTACACTATAATATATGGAAACACGTAAAACATATTGCCCTTTAGCTTCACCCTACCTAAGTAAATTTTAGGGGAAGAGATTTAATTATTAATGCTCTTTGAATATTATTAATTTATGAAAACCTAGTAATGTGTGATTAAATTTGATAGAATAAATTTAACTTCTTTGAAATATAATTTAATTCAAAAATAATTTTTAAAGGCAAAATCAAATTTAGAGCTACCAAATTATAGTTTATAGTTTTGTCTTGAATTACTATGTTAGGCCGGTGATGATAGATATATCATAATATAGTTTATATCTATGTCACTCCAGTAAAATCCGAAAAGTTCGAGACGATAAACTATAGTAAACCTATAGTATTATGGATTTCCACCAAGTATCGGCTGAATCAATTAATTTGTAGTGAACCTGTTTCAGTCACAGCTGTCTTTGACGTAAGTTGAAAGAAACTAAAGATAGGACTGACTTTTCTCATCACTTATTCTGTAACAATTAAAGAAATAATTTAAAAGAGCATTGGAAATAGGTAAGCCAAAAGTATACAAACTGAATAAAAGAAAAATACTGGATCTAAAAAATTTAAAAGCGTTTATCATATCTGTAGATCATCATCAATCATTCCTGTCGTGTTCACTGCTGGACATAGGCCGCCTGTAATCGTCGCCACTCTGTTCTATTTTGCGCAGTTTGTATCCAGTTTGTTCGGATTCGCTTAATGTCGTCAATCCCTCTAGTTGGAGGTCCCCTCTGCTTTTATACGTCTATTATCGTTGCCTCTGCTCGATTATTTTCTTGGTCTATCGTTTATCTCTAATTCTGGAAATGTGATCAGCCCAATTCCATTTCAAGAATGTTATTTTCTGAACTGCATCAATTAAACCTGTTTTCTTCTTGTTTATGACTTCTCCAACATTGACTTTTCCATCGCTGCGCTGGCTCTATAACTCAGCATGTTGCGTTTTTGACAATGAATTATTGTATGGTTTCCAACACACAGTGATGTCAAATTTGAGTATATCTCTCAGGTTCCCACGTAAGGCCCACTCTTTCATAGATCTCGCTAGCTTGGTTTTGTAGGCAACTTGAGTTGTATGATTCAAGTATTTATAAAATTAGTTGCAGTGGCGGCTCGTGACTAGCGAGTCAGGGGTGGGGGGGCGCTGGCTTTAAATAAAAAACATTTAAAATGTCTATTATTTTTAAAAGTACGTGTCTGTTTTTTCTAACTTTCTCGTTGTGAATTTTAATTTCATCAGCATAAGCACTTCTTAAACAAGTTAAAATATTAGTTTGTCCTAAGATCTCAAAACTTACCACATTATGACGATGTTTTGCACTATTTTCATGTTTTTTTATTTTCTCTGAAAGATGTTTTAAGTCCTGTACCCCATTTATAGTCCAATTATCATCCCCGTCAAAAAGAAGACACACGAAACAAAAAAAAAAGAATTTTTGTCCTCACAACCGCATATCCATGATTTTTTATTATATATTTCTTTGTCAAACTTACGCGTAAACTGTGCCTTACTTTTACATTTTGATTGCACTTGTACTATGTTCAATTTTTGTGGCCGCCCTGCATTTTTTAAATCAATTTTTTCACTTAAGCTCAGAGAACTAAACACAAGCTTCTGTAAATCACTAACCTTCATATTACACGACATTTTCCAACAACAACAACGTAACTAATAAATCAAATCAAAACAAATAAACAAAACGTTAGCGCCTAGCGGCATCGACAGGTCGCCTCGCCAGAGTACATAATATATTGATTATTCTACCGTGGCATCGCGAACAGCTGTTGTTGGGCGCGGAAAATTGGAGCTCATCGTGGCCGCTCGTTGTGCGATGTGTAGGTGACGTCACGCTTCTGTCGTCATGACAACTCATCGAGAAGCCGCGTTGAATCGGGACGGATAATCGGTCGCCCGCCCGCGCTTAGTATAAAAAACATTGAGAGCGCGCAACTCGCTTGTCTATGAGTATAACCTGCCCGTTGGAATAGGGCTATGTTTGGTTTGAATTTATGCCCGCGCTTAGTATAACCTACCCGCTGGAATAGGGCTATGTTTGGTTTGAATTATTTTAATGGATTGCTTACATAGATTACTTTATTGGTTTTTTAAGTAAAGTATTTTTGGATTCTGTTTGAAATAATTGCATAAAAGTGTCTTTATAATTAGGTCGATAATAATACTTTCCTTTAAAAAGAAGCACTGGAAATCTAAACTCTAATATCTTGCTTTGATTTGCTTTAAAATCCCAGAGGAAGCAATTTAATTCTTGCTTTACCTATTAATCAGATATTATTAATCTTCGCAACTAAACACTCAGCCACAAGGATTAAAGTTTCCTTTGTCTTATCGACAAAGTAAATTGACCTTTTCCGAAGCAATTTGAAACCCAACTTGTCACGACTAAGATAAATTTCGAGACCAAACACAATTTCCTCGCCTCTACTTCCAATTGAGTAGTTCTGTTGCGCCGTCTCGTCTGGCAAGTTTCATTGTTATTGAAATTTAAAGACGGTTGTGTGGATAAAACGATATTAAATTACTGAAACTTACTTTAAAAAGTTTAAAGAACAAAAAAGGAATCTACGGAAACAATGAACTCAAGATACAAGGGAAACAAAAAAATATCTAGCTAGCCGTGATCGAAACAAATAACTGGCTACGCATATTAACCACCAATTTCTACTTTTTTTTTATGATCGAGCACAAGCACTATAGGAAAAATCCTTTAAGGCGCTCTGGGAGCGGTGCGTGTGCGAAGAAAGCGATTCACGTTTTTCTTGAATCGTTGGAGGTTATATTCGGTTGGAAACACGGTCTCAGAAAGGCCGTTCCACAAAGATGACGTCCTCCAGATGAAAGAGTTCTGAAACAATGATGTTCGGGGTGTACTAGGTTGAACCACATATGGATGGGCGGCAGTGGTTCGTCGTGTGTTTTTGCTATGCATTACTCTAGGTGGAATCGAGCGGGCAATATATGTCGAACACTTGCCATGGAAATATCTGTAGAAGAGAGTCAAATCAGCAACCTGTATTCGATGTTCTAAGCTGTCGAGGTTCTGAGTCAGCTCGTCGTCGCCGATCAGACGAACGGTTCTCCTTTGGATGGAATCCAACAACCGAAGGGTATGCTTCGGTGCAGAACTCCAGATATGAGAGCAGTATTCCAGTGATGGTCGAATCTGGGCTTTATAGAGTGTCAAAAGTTGTTAAGGTGTATACAACTTTTTGGTACGGAAAAGTATACCGAGCTTCTGAGAAGCTGCCCTGGCGATTGCCACAACGTGATTATGCCAAGACATATTTCCTCCCAGGTTGACACCCAGCAAATTAATAGACGAAGTCAGTGGAATTGCGTGTCCTGCCATAACGATATCGGGTTCTGCAATGTTAACCTTCTTAGAGAAAACTGCTGCCTGGGTTTTTTGAGCGTTAAATTCGACTTGGTTTCTGTCACCCCAAGACAAAATTTCTTCCAGGTCTTTATTGAGGCGTGATACCTCATGTTGTCTGCGAAGATGTGCGTCAGCAGCCGATGTTTGAGATTTCAAAGTAAAAGATGAGATAAGTGTGCTGTCGTCAGCAAAGCCATATATTGGATTTTCTGTTTTCGCTAGAAGGTCGTTAATGTACAGTAAGAAGAGAGTGGGGAATAATATGGACCCTTGAGGAACACCAGCATTGATGGTGAAGGTATCTGAGAGAAACCCGTCAATCGCCACTTGCAGAGAACGGTCCTTGAGGAAGCTAGACAACCATGAACAAAATCTACCGGGCATACCATACTTGACTGTCATATTAAACATAAATTTGTTCATAAGTGATGGACATATTCAGGAACATTTATTTCATAGCAATAGAAAATCGTAACTCGTAACACCAATCCTGATGTTCACAGGATAGTGGAAACTATCGTTTTGAATGTAATATACTGAATATTAGAATGCTATACTTTTATATGAGATGCCTATCCTTACATAATAATAAAAACTTACAAAGAAAAGTGCTTCACACACATCAAACGAGACAAATTACTAATCAAACGAGACAAATAAAATTACTAATCAATATTTGGTTGTTCCCTTTTACAGAAGGGATGGTATATATATACTCTCTACCAACAAACCTAAAAAATATTGGTAATCATGAAAAGTTTGCTCAAATGTTTAAGCCAGTTCTTTTTGAATTATCTAACATTCCTCGAACTGCTCTAATAAGTTGTTACATTTTTTACTTTCTTGTCTTCTTTAATCGAATTGGACATGGAATTGTTCAGGTTTGGACTTTTTGCTCAAATTAAAATTAAATCAAAATATAATAGAAATATTTTATAATTTTTTGCACATACCTACATATTGCTCTTGATCTAGGTGCAATAATTAATATTTGTACTTTATTAAGACTGTTGTGATTTTTATTAATAAATTGTTATGTTTTGTATGAATAAATTGTATGAATTGAATTGAATGAATACCGACCGTGCTGTTTACTTACTATTTCTAAAGTAATAAAAACATATTATTATAATAATAAGATTTTCTTCGATTTAAATTCCCCTCGAAATAAGAGAAAGAGTTAATATTATATAAATGTTCACCCGATTTATTGTTATGCTTACTTTAAATATGCATTACTTGAACAGCTCCTGTCTTTCCAGGTTACCCTTACTTGACATATTACTCCCAAGGGCTCTTCACCCATGGCATTTTATTTTTCTTTGTCAAGAGTTACGACTTCTACAAGTGTTTCATAAGCTTAGTTTAAGAGTGGAATTGCGAATGTAGAGTGTCGAGAATTTTTAATGCACACTAAAATAAGTCGTTATAAAAAATGTACAACAAAAAAACTTGCTTTTGGCGACCAACAAAAGGTAGATTTTAGCAGAAAGCATTAAAGATAGGACAATGACAAGCTATTCATTCAAGAAGGTAAAATGTCCATACAGCAATTATAAGATAATACGACCGAAAGCGTTAGCATAACAATGACCGCAAAAAGATTGCCAATAGGAACAGAACTAAAGTCCACGTACGCACGAGCAGTAGGCAGGCACCGCTAGCCTTGAAAGACCACCAAATCACCTTAGGACTTATTACCTACTAGAATGGCCGTGGTCGCTGTCACTCAAACGTGGTCACAATCAGCTGGATCAAAGGACATAAAACATAAAGGAAAATTCGGATGGCTCCCTAACGAGAAAAGCTGTCTGATTCATGTTAATTGAGACAGATACAATATTAGAACGGTATCACCTGTTACAGATTTAATACCAAAACACTACCATCGAAGTTTTAAAAACGATGTGAAAAAACAACTAACTGTGAACTCTCAAACTAGTTATTAAAGTACCCAGACGCGGTCACTACCAGAAATACCTAACGAATAATCTACAGTTAACCATAGGTATGCAATCAGCTGCGTTAACACATTTTTTTAACATATAGCTAGGCGACACACCTTTGTGTAGAGAGTGCGAATAGGAAAATTAGTCAGTCGAACATATCCATCGTGACTGCCCTGATTTCTCATCCAGTAGAACACCTTGCCAGTCAGCCTCAATGGTTGGCTAACGAGCTAAAAGTATCCCATTTACCCTTATTTCTTAAAATATGCACAAAGGACTGGCTGTGGAATAAGTGCAGTAGTCTAACTCACCCTGCACACCTTCCAGATCAATATGCAGGGGTTAGGTTAGGTTAAAGTGACAGACCTCTGGCCTCAGGCATTGTCCAAACAGTCACACGTACTCCTATGGTTAACGCGACGTAGATCGTAGAAGAATCTTGACAGCTCACTCAAACCAGCCACTGCTGTTAATAAACTTAGTGAGTCGACACCGTTGCAGGCTTCTCACTTCCTCCAGATGATTAAAAAATGGTTCGCCCAGTGCATTAAAGTTTCTTCTCGCGAGGCCGGGATATTGACACAAGAAATGCTGAATACTTTCTCCTCTTCTTTATCTCTGCAACTTCTGCAGAAGTCGTTAGCTGGTATTTGCATATGTTCAGCATATCTACTGAACAGGCAATGTCCGGTGACTACGACAGTGATGTTTCTTAGGTCCTTCAGGGGTATTACCATAAAGATAGTTTATGGAATAAGTATGGTATGACATAGGAACGCGGTAATAAAATGAAAAAAATATAATGGAAATTATTTAGCAATGGCATGTCGACGTATTATCAGAGGATAGATAGTTCCTTTCGGGTATATCATACAGCTTTAGAATTGTAATTTTAAATATTATGTAGTCTGGCTTTTTTTATAGTCAAATAAATTTTAAGAAAAAATGATATTGTAGTGTAAAGTTTATATCGGTAACTGCATACTTTTAATTGAAACAGTTAAGTTTACTGTATTTTTGTTGTTTCCGTTTTCCCATAGTTTACAACTTCCATATTTAAAGAAAACATAAAAATAATTACCTTTTTACAGCTTGACTCGGAATTCAAAAGAATTATATCACCAAAGTTCGAAGCGTTTATAGCCAAGAACAAGATTACGATGATAAAACCATAAAGCGAATTAAGAACCATTTAAAAGCAAATTAGTGTTTTAAAAAAATACTGTACGCGACTATTTTTCAAATGTTTAATTCACTTTTCTTGATATTAATAATTATCAAATGGCAATTGACCATATTAATAAATAGTGTATAATATTATTTGTATTGATTAATACTTCTTTTTTTTATGTTTCTTACAGTTCGCGTATTTATTATTTGATCATATTTTTTTAACCTTTTATGGAAATAAATAAGCACTTATAAGTGGTCCGTTACTTTAAGTTGGGACCCAATAAAAAAAGGTACAAAATGGCCATCAGGGAAATAGTAAGCCAGGAAAAATAAAATACCTTCAGGTTATTGAAATAAAACGTTATACCTTAATAAAGGAAAAATCCAGGGTGAAACATTTGGAGTTCGATAATAAAATCTTTATTTATTAGAATAGTTTGTTGATAAATAAGTAATAATAGTAATAATCACTTTCTTCTTTGAAAGTACACGTATAATATGTAAATTATGCTTTATTCAATAACCCTTTAATTCTATTGACACAAAAAATTATTTGATATATTATTTGTTTTAGCGTTATTATCTGTTTGAGAAATGAGAACCAAAATATATAGCGGTTATTTTGAGTTAATCTATATAAGTCTTATTACATTTTTTTTCTTTTAGAACAGTAGAATTCAAAGAGTAACCTAGGTTAATGATAGATAAATGCTAAAATCGATAGCTAATCTAGGTTTATTTAAGTAAAAAAGAAGGTTAATATGAATCTGTGTCGAACAATCTCCTTGCTTTCGACAGTTAATTTTTTTTTGGAAATAATTTATTTACGAAATATACTCGAATTAAAAACGAATACTTATAATATACTATATAATAATATGCTTTAGAAGTATCTAACTTCGATACTAGATGGCGCTTCATCTTTTCGACAGTTCTTGCCGGAAATTATTCATAGCTTGAACTTTGTGTCTTTGGATCTGAAAGGCAAAACCACTTTCTACTTTAGATATAAAAATATTTGTTTTAATATAGTAGACAATGAAGTAGAATCAAAAAAAATTACCTTGTCGGAATTCCATTGTCTTTATTTTGTTACTTAATACAACGATTCGGTTATTTAGTATCTCCAACCATTTTCAAGTATAACCTAAATAATAATTCTAAGGTTACTGTCTTAAATACTATCTATGTGCAATGAAGCTTGATGTCTCCGACTACGAGCTTATTGGAGTATGAAGTTTGAGATGTTTCTTTTAGACAAGGAGAGGCTTCTAGGTATTGGGAATATCTATACTTGGTTCACTAAATATTCGGGTATTATGATTTATTAAAGCTGCTTCTTTGAATTTGAGTTTTTGCCGTGTCAAATTTTTTTTAAATACAAAACCTTGGCTTCGGACCAATGTATATGATGTTGGCTGGTCCAAACATGTTCTTCTATACCAGATCTCGAAGTTTTACCTCTTTGGGTATGCTTCAGATGTTCTTTAACTCGTACGGGAAGGTTTTTTTTTTGTTGCTCTGATGTACGATTGGCGACACTAGCAAGGGGTTTCGACAGATGCATTTTTTTGTGTTTTCATTACTGCGGTGTTTTACTTTTGTAAGAAGCTTCTACGTGTTTTCGGATTTGAAGGCTGTATTGATGTTATAGTTTTTGGTTTTCCTTCTAATCTTATCACAAATCCCTCTAACATAAGATATTGTAAGAAATGTCTGCTCCTCGTTAGCTTCGGTACTAGTTTTAAATAAATACAACGAGAGACCTCCGACAAGGTAATTTTTACGAGAAACATAAAAATACTTAATTAAAAAAAAATTTAGACTTTCAATTGGTAACCTTCTCTATTTTTGAGATCGATTAAAAATAGATTATAATTGTTAATAAAAGTTGCTCTAGAATAAAAAAATCGTACACGAAATAACTATAAAAGTTGATAATAGAGGTGATATATTATATACAACAATTTTAAACTAATATTGTTACCATGACCAAATAAGAAAAGTTTTGAGAGTAATTTTCATTAGTTTTCTTCTAATTTTACCTTGTTAGTAGTTTAGTCACGACCAACAAGTTAAGGAAATCCACAAGTGAATAATAGTTTTAAGTAAAGTTGTAGAACTTATCAAGCAGAATAATTAGGAGTGATGAGCTGAAACTTGTTGATCATTTAAAAAGAACCAATTAAAATGTTTAAACGAACGTACCGAAAATTTAAGAAAAAAAATTGAAATTACTATTTTAGTCATACCTAATCCAAAAATTAAATGAATTTTTTTTTTAAATAAACATTTTTATTAAACCTTAATCCTCTTATTCGCTAAAGCTTAATTTAAGCTAAAATTTAATTAACTTTATTTTAATTTAATTAATTCATTATACAGTGTGACCAGTAAAGTCCGCATCATAGGGGATTTTTTTTTATTAATAGCTTTATTCGAAAATTGACTTTGGCATCAAGTTCTGCTTCAATCGAGATGAAAATTAAGCAAAAAAATAGTGGTCACGTGATTCGCATTATCTGTCAAATTTTAATTTTTATGAAAAAATAATTCAAAAGTGGGGTTATTTTTGTAAATATCGAAAAAACTTATTAGAAAAAGTTTTTTTAAATGCAGTTTCCAGCCTACATGCAAAATTTCAGCTGCATAAGATAATTTTGATTTTTTACATAACACTAAAATTTATTTTCCACTTAATCAACACTTTACTGATGACACTGTGTTCTTTTTTGTCTTAATATTAAGGTGTATTACTTTCAGACATAAACTACGTATTAAAAAATACCTTTATTATGAAGTTATACATGGTCAAAAACAAATAAACTTTGCATCACATGCGACCAAATTTTAATAGCCTAATTTTGATTTTGTAGAAAAACACACATTTAATATGGCGCTACATTAAAGAAAATGTATCTAAAATGAAGCATTGTCAAAACTAAGAAGTTTTATGTAGGTTGCGTTGAGTCTTATTTTTCAAAAGTGGTGCAATTTACAAAATATGGGTAAAAAATCCAAATTATCTTATGCAGCTGAAACTTTGCATGTGGGCTAGAAACTGCATTTAAAAAAACTTTTTCTAATAACTTTTTTCGATACTTTCAGAAATAACCCACTTTTGAATTATTTTGTGAAAAAAATTAAAATTTGACAGATAATGCGAATCACGTGACTACTATTTTTTTGCTTAATTTTCATCTCGATCGAAGCAGAACTTAATGCCAAAGTCAAATTTCGAATAAAGCAATTAATAAAAAAAAATCCCATACGATGCGGACTTTACTGGTCACACTGAATTATTACATTTAGATACCAGTCTTCCAGTAATGTTTTTACTGGCTTTTTTACTCGAAGAGTCTCTCTTAGTCGCCCATAGACTGCAGGTTTAAGCTATATCGCATTCGGCATCCGAGAGTACCTCTAATATTAGTATCCACCTAAAAATTAACAGAATATTTTTTTTTCATTTTTTTCTTTTTTGATATCTTTGTATTACCCTCCTGCGGACTATGATTACGAAACATCACTCAAATTTCAAAAAAATTACCTAATCGGACTTCCATTGTCTTTATTTTGTTACTTAACACAACGTTTCGGTTAGTTAGTATCTGAAAACTCGCTTAATAGCTCATTAACATGTAGAGAAAAATGGACGTAAATCGTGAGATTGATAAAAGAAAAAGAGACGACACCAAAACGACTTACCCTGTGATCCGTCGGCTTGGGGATGATCTTAGCTTTAGCGTCGAATGTTTAGACAATTATTAGAGAGATTTTAAACAACTTAAAGAGCCATAATCAAACAGTATCTCTAACCGAAACGTATTAAGTAACAAAATAAAGACAATGGAAGTCCGACAAGGTAATTTTTTTGATATTACTTCATTGTCTACCACCTTCAAACAATCACTCAAATTGTCAAAATAACAGCTGTCAAAACATCACGCCTGAGGAGACGAAGTGATAAAAGGAGTAAACAAGTCAATCATCATTAAACAAAGACGCTGTTATTCTCACAATTTGAGCAATATGTTTCCTAATCACAGTCCGCAGGAATATAATACAAACAAAGACAATAAGAAAAATCAAAAATTTTTAAAAATCAGTTGAATTATAGGTAGAGGCCATTCGGGTGGCGATTAGCATGCCATGCTATGACTTATATGCAATTATTATATTCTACCGATACAAATATTTACTTTTACATGTCATATTCATTAACTTCTTATAAAAGCAATGCTTTCAAATATTATATTTCGTATTCATTTTGTATGTGTAAGTACTCTGGTAAGAATATTAGGAAGTAAGGCATAACGGTGGTCCCTTTGTTTGCTTTATACACAACATACCCTAGGGTGTTTTGTTAAAAATTAAATTTTAGTTACCCCTTTCGTTCTGCGATTTAACTATTTATCTTTCACAAATTTATATTTACGAGATATGCCTTTTAGAAAATAATATACGTATTGCAAAATGCCTTTTTACTTTACACAATTAATGCAAAAAATCGATGTTAAGATCTGTAAAAACATTTAGCTCTGACTCTGGTCTATTTTGGTACTCGGATTAATAGGCAGCATTCTAACCAAGCGTAAGTTACTCTTGTGGAAAACATACCAAAGGGTACTACAGTAACTGTAGTTATATTTTGCTATTATAAATTTAATATTATTAATTTGAAGAAGTAGTCCATGCTCATGCTCAAAGTGGAGTTAAAAGTATAGGAAAGAAAGAAAAAACTAAGTCTTCCTTCACAAAATTTAATAGAATAAAATTCTTCAAAGGTCTCTACATGTTTCGAACGGAGAAACGTTCATCATCAGGAGACAGAAAATATATTAAGTGCTGATGGTTTTAGCAGAAGAGAAAATGGTGAAGAACCTTAATGGAGCTTTTATGGAATTAAAAAAATGACGGGTAAAAGACATAATATGAAGAAATTGATAAAAGTTAAAACATACTGAGTATGCGAGAAGTCAGTAAATGGGGTCTAAACCAACCAAATAAACTGGGGAAGAAGAAAAAAAACCTTTCTAAAAAGAAGGTGTCGAAGATTATTTAAATTTTTTATAAAACATTATTATATCTCTTAAAGACATTGTGAGGATAAAATTGGTCGTGATTATCAAGGTATCACAGTCTGTAAAAAAATAGAAATTGAAATTAAAATCAAAAAATGAAGTAAAAAACTTTTTGAAAAATTTTTGGAAAATAAGTTCTTACGAAATTACATTCAGCAAAAGAGTTTTGTGCGGTACTGAGGTTTAAAGCTCAGTAACCCCGCAAAGGTTCATTTAAAATCAATAAAATTAAATAAAAAGTTGCACATTTTAAGAACTTAGGGGTCAAAGAGGTTGTTCACGTACACGTGCTGGGACAAAAGTGAATGAGAGCTGGGTTGATTGACAGATATACTGACAGGTAGTATGGCAGTGAAATTTCACTTCAATTTCCATAAAAGCTCCATTAAGGTTCTTCACCATTTTCTCTTCTGCTAAAACCATCAGCACTTAATATATTTTCTGTCTCCTGATGATGAACGTTTCTACGTTCGAAACATGTAGAGACCCTTGAAGAATTTTATTCTATTAAATTTTGTGGAGGAAGACTTTTAGTTTTTCTTTCTTTCCTTTAATATTATTAGTTTATCAGTTTTAATTAGCTAAACCTTGCGCTCACTGAGAACTAATCCAGATTTAAAAACACATGGCATTTTTGCGGCTTTGTAGGTACTATGCCACGAATGTAAATTATAATATGGCAATGCAGCATTGAACGCGAAACATACCGCTTGCCGCTTAATTGGCAAGCGCCTATATACTAACTAATAGTTGGGCGGCGAAACTCTTGTATGTTGTCAGGGTGATTCATAGCGTTTTCCATTGGCATCTTTAGGGCATGTCAAATGTAATTCTATTTTTTTTTTATGATCGAGCACAAGCACTATAGGAAAAATCCTTTAAGGCGCTCTGGGAGCGGTGCGTGTGCGAAGAAAGCGATTCACGTTTTTCTTGAATCGTTGGAGGTTATATTCGGTTGGAAACACGGTCTCAGAAAGGCCGTTCCACAAAGATGACGTCCTCCAAATGAAAGAGTTCTGAAACAATGATGTTCGGGGTGTACTAAGTTGAACCACATAGGGATGGGCGGCAGTGGTTCGTCGTATGTTTCTGCTATGCATTACTCTAGGTGGAATCGAGCGGGCAATATCTGTCGAACACTTGCCATGGAAATATCTGTAGAAGAGAGTCAAGTCACCAACCTGTCTTCGATGTTCTAAGCTGTCGAGGTTCTTAGTCAGCTCGTGGTCGCCGATTAGACGAAGGGCTCTCCTTTGGATGGAATCCAACAACCGAAGGGTATGCTTCGGTGCAGAACTCCGGATATGAGAGCAGTATTCCAGTGATGGTCGAATCTGGGCTTTATATCGTGTCAAAAGTTGTTGAGGTGTATACAACTTTTTGGTACGGAGTATACCGAGCTTCTGAGAAGCTGCCCTGGCGATTGCCACAACGTGATTATGCCAAGACATATTTCCTCCCAGGTTGACACCCAGCAAATTAATGGACGAAGTCAGTGAAATTGCGTGTCCTGCCATAACGATATCGGGTTCTGCAATGTTAACCTTCTTAGAGAAAACTGCTGTTTGGATTTTTTGAGCGTTAAATTCGACTTGGTTACTGTTAGCCCAAGACAAAATTTCTTCCAGTTCTTTATTGAGGCGTGATACCTCATGTTGTCTGCGAAGATGTGCGTCAGCAGCCGATGTTTGAGATTTCAAAGTAAAAGATGAGATAAGTGTGCTGTCGTCAGCAAAGCTATATATTGGATTTTCTGTTTTCTCTAGAAGGTCGTTGTTTTACCAATGAATAACGTCATAACTTTTAATTTATCGCACGTTGAGTTCCATGTTTCAATTTTAAATAAAATTAACGCTGTAGTTTTGCAAGCAAATATGCCAATAAACCATTAAGACCCCCCTACAAATTGAAAATATGGTGAATGCGATGGTACAAGAACTTAGCACAGTCCTGTTTCTGTCGCCAACATCTTAACGTAAAATAGACCAGACTTGAACAGGGTACCATCTATGACAGGTGACTTAGTCACGATGCGGCGTGTTCTTAGAGAAATTTGACTTTACAGTCGATGGGCAAAAATAAGGTTTGCTTTTGTAGTATTTTCTTTAAAAAATCTCAAGAATATTTATAAAGAACAAAAATACTTAACGATTGATAATTCAATTATTGTTAATGAAATAATGTATCAATCTCACTTTCTTCTAAAATCTTTTGCAATATCTCACTAAATTTCACACAATCTTTCCTGAATATATTACGGACGGTAAGGTATAAACGGAAGTAGCTCGATAATATAACTTCAGTCCCTTCGTGTTTTTGCTTGTCTGATATAGCTCTCCCCAGGGATCTCAACATGTGCCTTTTTACTTTTCTTTGGTGAAAGTTTCTCCTTCCACAAGTGGTTAATTGCCCACTTGGATCTTCTCAGAAATGGGTGTAGAGCTGAGATAACAAAAAGTTTTACTTGCTAAGACAAATTAAGATGATATATTGAATTTTGGATGTTAGAGTCAAATATATTGTTTTTATTAAATACGATTGAAATAGATACATTTCCAGGGTGTATTGTATTTCGACCGCGACTAGGCTAATTTTAAGACTTTTTTTTTTAAGATTTTTTTGTGTTTGACGACTATTATAGTGCTTATCGTCCTAACATTCGTGAACTAGGTGAGATAGTAAATTTGCGTTAATAATGAATGTCGTATAATTTTACCAGCCAAAAAAAGTTTTATTGTCTTTCCAAACTTGAAAGAACCGTCGCTTATTATAATGGATAACGCCACCTATCATTCTGGGCTAATTGAAAAAATTCCAATTACAAGTTGGTCAAAAAGATTACTTATTGCATGGTTAAAACACAGACAAATTCCGGTTTCACCATTTGCAATGAAGGATCAGATCTGGATAACAGTGAAGCAGTATATCACACCCAAATCTACATGTAATCTGGAAAGCGCTATTTATTTTATTTTTTAATTATTTTATTTTAATAGGTTGGACGAACTAGCATTGCAACATGGACATCTAGTTTTAAGACTTCCTCCATATCATTGCCACTTTAATCCTGTTGAAATGGTTGGTCGGAATGTAGGTGCTATTATGATGCAAGAATAAGTTCTATGCATCCTCTAACAAATGACGTAGTTTTGGGTCTGTGGAATGAAGCCATAGAAATTAGAAAATGTAAGAGTGGAAAAATGGAAAAATTATGTAACACACACTAATAAAATTATAAATGATGTGTGGAAACGGGAAAGATTTATCGACGCGTCAAATACTGTTCCCCTTATTAACTTGGACGAATCTGATGATGATGAACCTTCCGGAGATGATTTATTTTAATTGTTAAAAAACTGTATTTTGTTGTGTTGTCATTTTTTAATACATTTTCTTCTTTATGGTTTTATAAAAAAGATGAAAGTATTTGAATCAAAATTTATAGACTGATGCAACAGAGATGCGCTAGACAAAAAATATAGGGTTCAATTTTAAACTTATAAATGACTTTTATTTATTTTGCAGTAAATTTAAATTAATTAAAAAATAATTAAAATTTCATACTGATTTTCAAAAACAAAATGTTTCATCCCTTATACTTTTTACCCTAAATAAACTACTTATTTCTGACTTCATTAACAGTATAAAAATAATAAATAAAAATTTGAAAAAACGCGCCTTATTACCTTGTTCTATTGAAAATACCAAAGTTTGCTTTACCTTCCATTATATCCGGAAATGATTCAAACGGAAAAATATAATATCTTAAAAGTTCAAAGTAAATTATGCCTGGCACCAAATTTTAAAAAACTTTACACGTTACCGAGATTTACCAATAGACCACTCGACGTGAATTACCCTGTATATGTATATAATGGATGCGATAATGATAATCATCGTATTTACAATAAGCCTGGACCAATAAAGTTTGGTTTAAGAACTTTGAATTGTTTAATTGGAAAAGTTTAACGAGGTGAGCGATAAAGCAGTTTTAAACTTAAAGTTAGTTTCTAAAATGGCTCTCGTAACTTTACAGCCTTGACATTATAGTTTCCTGCTTTATAGTTTACCAAGCAATTTAATAATACTATCTAAAATATTAAACTTTTTATAGCTGTCAGGGATAAAAGACACTACTTGAATAAGTGCTTTGCTAAAAACATCATTAGGATGCGGATATCAGGTAGTGCTGGACCTTTAAACGTTGATCGGCATGTTGACTCATTGGGAATATTATCTAATATTATTAAAGAGATTAATATCTTTATGCCATGGATGGTATACAGCTGAAATAACAAATGGGGGCACTGTCTTGAAGGTGCCATTTAAAAAGGTACTGGCCTGTACCAAAGATAAGGATCCTTGAATCTATTGGTCCAGAACCATATGGCAAAAACGATTCTCCTCTGGCGGTATGTTTGATTGTTTCTTGCATTTCTGATGGTCCTCTCAATTGTTCTGGTTTCTGGAAGCTTGCCTACTGCACAGATACTGTTTTCGCTGTATCTGTATCTCGGATTCTTCTAGCAGCTTATTTAACTTGTTCCAAAAATTTGGCTACTTCAATTCCTGTTGCATCTCTGTCATGGGTGTGATCATCGGATTATTTTGAATTTTGTTCCCAATAGTAATAACCTAGATTTACATTTTATATTTAGAAATTGGTCACATTTTCACACTTCGTATTGTTCCGTGTCGTCGGCGAAAAGGTTAAATCTTAAAAAGATTGGAAGCTTTCATCTACCTTTCTCACACTGGACATACTCTAAAAATTAACCTTGTCTCTGATATATTGGAAAACCAACTATGCAATAACTCATCGGATTTATACCTCAAAATCATTTAAAAATATAGATTAAATTATGTTTTAAGATAATTACTAAGGGTAAGGGTGACTATCATAAATTACTCTAATACTATAATAGGGTACGAAAATTACTATATCTGTAAATCAAAATCATTTAGAAACAGATGAAATTAATTAAATTTAAAAAATAATTACTTGAAAGTTTGTTTTGTTGCCTTGAGGATGAGTTTCGAAGTATTTAGCTTTCGAAAAATTGTGTTTTTGAAGTATTGTGCTTGAAAAATTTACTTCCCTTATTTAATATGGTTTTAACTTTTTTTTTGCAGGGTGGTATATTAATTAATATAATATTTTTGTTATTTAAAGTTGCTAACAGATTATACTTACATTTAAAGAAATGTTGTTTACTAAAAAAAAAAATCGAAATATACACCATTAATAATAATATAATGTTGATCACGCAAACATTGACCTAGCTTTAAGAACTGATATATTATGAAATGGAAACGAATTTTGTTGGCTTTATAGTTCCTAAAATCAATTTTATTTGTGTTACAAAAGGGTAGGGTCGTTTAAGAATCGTTTTAATATTCTTTTAACAAAGAGCCTAAATTACTGTACTTAATATAATACGTAACGCACGGTAAAAAAAATTTAACTTGGGTAAATTATTCTTGGAAAAAGTCTATTGTTAAATATTTTTATATAATTGAAAATTTTCCACTACTTGTGTCTTAATAGGAGATTCATTTTTAATTTACTTAAAATAACTAAGAACACAATCGTTGCTCAAATAATAATGACCAGCCTCTGTATAATAATAATAATTATTATTATTTATTTTACTAATCTCTTAATCCCAATTCAATATTAAATAAAAACACAAATAATATAAAAAGTTTTATCCAATCGAATATACAAATAAGTTTTTCGTGACTAAACTCAATATATTATAATTTCTTCCTACTCGAATTGTTCGGTAAAATAGATCAGACATATTAATCAATTAATATTAAATTATAGAATTGCTTTTAGGTTAATAAGTTGCAACATGTTCAGTTATATTTAAAGAAAAGGTCAAAGTTAAAATATTTTCACTTTTAGTGAAACACTTTCTTTGATGTTTCCTTTTTCTAATGATTTTGTTTGTTTGCTATTCAAAAAAATTGGTTCCATTTACTCATATTTTTTTAAAATTTTATTTTAATATAATTGAAATTACAAACTGTGTAACAGTTTGTAATTTCAAGCACAGATCAGCAACACTGTAGCGTAAGTATTAGTAATAAAATGAATGAATATAAAAAATCGGCCTCAGACATGCCCGTACAGCGTTGCCACAGTGATCTCCCTAATCACGGCTCGGCCGCCATTTTTGTTATTGTGTTTTAAGGTTTCTCTGTGAATTCCTTGTAGTTTTCTTAGCTATTGTGGATTCTGGGTGTTTAATATTGACGGATTTCTAGTTTTTGTGTAGTTTAGTGAATTGTGTCTGATTGTGAGAAAATTAATTCTGTCAAAGTTGCTAGTTGGTTAATTTTTTGGATAAAATCTGTGCACCCGACATTAGGCTTTTCATAAAGTCAGTATTCCACGGGTCAAGTTCTCGGGCACACACTTTTCAAATTCTTGAACAAGAAATTTTGCTTGAAAATGTTTTACACGTTCCCAAGTTTTTGCCAAATTGTAAAAAGCAATACAAGTAAAGTTATATACCAACTAATATTTGACTTGAGGTTAGGTACGCGATAACACCGTAGATTGGTTATTTTGCTGTTTTTATATTCGATTTTATAAGTTCTTGTTCTCTTCCTTTTCGAACTAAAAACACGACGACGAATAATTTTTAAACAAATTTTAAAAACAAAACCTTAAAAACAATTTTCTTTACTTAAAATCTGATAGGGTTGCTACTAACAAAAATGCCAGAAATCACTACCTTTTTTCCCAACTTGATTAAAAATTGAGACGAAAGACCAATTTTTTGGCAAGAATTTTAATTTTAAAGCCCGGACCTTGTCTATTTTCCCATTCGTCAAACGATAATGTTGCAGTGCGCATGTCTAATAGTGTCTAGCTTTGTTTACATGCGCGAGGCCATAAATCTGCCACCTTTGTGATTATTGTTTGATTATCTAAAGGTAAATTGTCTATGGGTCAAGCATGCCAATAGAGTGCAAACGTATTTTTTCATAGTTTACCAACAGGTTTTCTTATCAAAATGACAATATGTTTAATAGTAAAATCTCCTCATACGAAAACGTTGCAGTTTTTTTTTTGTTTTTCGCTTAACAAACTTTTCTAGGAAAAAAACATTTTCTTGAAAAAATATATTGTATGTGCCGGTGTAGCAGGTCCTTAAAAATAATATCGTCACGTTCAAAGAAAAGGTTAAAGGAAAAAGTTGGAAACTTTTACTGTTTTTTCTTTGTATACGTTTCTTGAATCTTTATGTTCTGATTTGTGTATTTCTTTGTTTTCTGTTTAATAATAAAGTTTTTATACTAAAACCCCAGAAAAGTTTATTTTTAAACAAATAACAATGCAGTTGACAATTTAAGGCATTTAAAAAAAAATTTACAGAGTGGCTTATTTTACAGTTTAATAAAACTAAAAAAAAGGTATAATAATAATAAATTAGACAAATATTAAAGCCTCAATTATTATTGTTTCTCATATTGCAAGGTTTTGCTGAATTTATTGATGCATGAAATACTTGTTCACCAGTTAACATAACAAACCCTGAAAGTTGTAACGCAAAAGGTAATACCTAATTATTATACATTCCTTATTTTTTAAGAACTAGCAGCTACCTGGGGCTTCGCTTGCGCAATTCCGTTGTTATCAGTGCGCTATGCAAGCAAAGCAGTACCATTTATACGTAGGTAATATCGAATTGAAATGTTTATAGTTTATACCATCCAGGGCCGGATTCACGAGGGGGCAGCGGGGGCTACAGTCCCGGGCCTCCACAAGTGAGGGGCCCCCACAAAAGATTTTTTTGAGAGCTACATTTCCGAACATTGAATTACACTGCGAATGTATTTGGTTTTGATGGTGTCGAATTGCAGTGAAGAGCGCTCATTTTCGAAAATGAAGATTGTAAAAAATAGGCTTCGAACTACAATCGGACAAAACCGCCTAGCAAAGCTATCCCTACTCAGCATCGAAAGAGATTTGCTCCGAAAGCTGGATTTCAGCGATATCATCAATGATTTTTCATCAAAAAAGGATGGCAAGGTTCCATTTGTTAATGCTTAATTTGTTTGGTATAATTCCTTTATTTGACTATACCTATATATCGCGGGCGACCGCGCAATATCTCCTAAGTCACATTCGAATAACTTTTCAGGAGGAACATAAAACTGTTTATTTTGTTTATTTTAAGAAACTAAATTTATTTTTTTAGGTATTTATTGCGTGAACTCATTATCTCGTTGAATATGTAAAATTATTGTACCTATTTAATTTTTTTGTTGGTTTAAAATTAGATAGGAGATATTGTTTTTGGTTTAAAATTAGATAGGAGATATTGTTTCTTTATTTTATTTAGATAGGAGTAAATGATTCATTTTTTTTGAGAATTGGGAGAAATTGCTACAAACACACGTGTCGAGATAGGATTTGTTGCAGTTGTGTTTTACAGCTTCGTTCTGATGGGAGATATTTCAACTACATTTTGAAATTATTTAGGATTTTTTTCGACTTATGAGCATTTGCAGACACATTCGATTTGACGGGAAGAATGCATATGCATGTTTTAGCTAAAAATTGGAGATAGGAAGTAATGCCAGGTCGCCCGCGATATATATATTTGTTAAAAGAATTAGATTGATCTCTCAATAAATTTTTAAAACACTCTAATAAAAAAAATCGTTTAATCTATTTGGAAAACTATCAGGGGCCTCCACTCCTTTGTTGCCCCAGGGCCTCTAGACCCATAATAATAATAATAATAATAATAATAATAATAATATATTTCTAAAGACATTTTTTACAATGTATAGAATTCGTCATGTTTTTCCAGCACGTGGAGGTGAAGAACCTTTTGACTTTTAATTTTTTAATTTTTAAAAAATGTTCGATTTTTTAACTTTTGGTTTCAAATTAACCGTTCGCGGGGTTACTGAGGTTTAATCCTCAGTATCCCAAAAACTTTACGTTTTCCTAACAACATTATTGTGCTACTGCACTTCTATCCTCATAATGTGTTACTTATGCTGGATATAAATTTTAAGAATTAAAACTAAATAGATTCCGACACCTTTTAAGAAAGTTTCTTTTTCCCGGGTTTTTTTTCTTTTCTCTTCTTCTCCATTTAGTTTGGTTGGTTTAAGCCTACTCTAACAACATTTTTGAATGCTCAGTATTCAATCATTGTCAATTTTTTTTCAAGCCATGTTTCTTCTACATTTAAAATGTTTTTCTATAAAAATGTTACGTCCATAAAAGCTCCATTAAGGTTCTAATTTTCTCTTTTGCTAACAACATCAGCATAAAATAGATTTATGTCTCCTGATGATGAACGTTTCTACGTTCGAAACATGTAGAGACCTTTCTAACTAGAATTTTATTCTATTAAATTTTGTGAAGGAAGACTTTGTGTTTTTCTTTCCTTTTCATACTTATATATTAAAAAATATTATACATAACATAACATGTCCATATTAATTTTTCTTTTATTCTTTAAAACTTGGTACCTATACCTAAGTAACTGGCTCAAAACGTCACTGTCAGTACCTACAGAGATTTAATTTGGCTAAAGAAAAGTAAAGAAATTAAATAAATCACTGAGAGCCAATCCTAATAAAGGAGCTCAGAAAAAGGTAATTTGGTAGCCGCTCGGTAGACTACCAATGATAAAAATTTTAAAAATGTATAGTTTGTAGACAAGGTTTAGGATTAAAAAGCAATACTTTTTTAACTACATGACCTCAATTAATCACAAAATTATATTTCTTTTGTTAAATGAGAGATATTTTTTACCACTGCATCATCTATTTGTTTAGGGCAATAATAATATTTAAAAAACGACCATTTTAAGGTTAAAAAGTCCTTTCAAAAAAATGAACTTAGTAGCTACAACAGAGTTGTTTTTTCAGGCTTTTTTAATGCAGATTTTTTGCTACTACTAATGGATTTCTAGCTACGGCCAATAAAGTTTTCTCTCAGTGTAGCAGTAGCAAACTATTTACTTCATTTTATTATTGGCAAACTTTGGAGTGCTTCCTGAACGAATAAAACCTATTCAAAAATTTCTCACAAAAGGACTAAAAGTATTGTATGATTTAAAAATTTACCAGTAATTGTATAATTTTTGCCGTTTCTACCGCGGGAATTTTGCTTTTTTATGTTATTTTAACGGGTTTAAATAGTTTTGAGTTTAGGTTAGTTAGTTCAATTAGAATATTGTTGATGTTCATTGACCTTTTTTACATTGCGTATATATTGCTCTTATACTGCGTCGTGTTTTTTACTAAAATGTCCTGGTTTCAAAATTGAGGCTATGAGTGCAATAACGGACTAACCCACAAAAATTCAAAAAACGTTTTATTGCAGAATCGGAACATCGACTTTTATCAACTCCAAAGTGGACCAACCGACCTTTTTCTTCTCGCTCCTAGCTGGCAGCACTAACCTAGTTTTGGCATTTTATATTCGTTGGGAATACAGAGAAGCAAAGTGGACTAAGCGCAGTAGTTGGTCCACTTTGCTGCTATAAGTTAGCTGTCTATGTGCATTGTTGCTGGGTCTAAAATTAGTTTGAGCGAAAAAAAAACATATAGGTCGTTTTTCTTGATTTTTTAGTATAAAAAAATGTCGAAAAAAAGCATATGTCAATCTGCCAAAATTTGACACCTGTCAAATGTAACTTTTTTATTTGAAGAGTTAAAAAAAAATTGATTTGGGATTCTTGCAGCTACTATCCTAGATGAAAAAAAGCAGAAAGAAATTTGACACGTCTTAACTTTTTTATTTGAAGATTAAAAAGATTTTTGATTTAGGATTCTTATAGCTATTGTCCCCCCATCTGACGACAAAAGGGATGAGATGCTTTGTTAAGTTTTGTATTTTCTTTTTAAATTTATTTTATTATAATAAAGTTTGTCATGAAGTATCGAGTAATAATTTATGATAATACACCAAAGAACTAAAAATATTCTGAATGCACAGTGGACTAACCCACATTCAAAAGTCGAAAATAAGTCTCTAGTTAAAATTTTGTAAAAAAATTATTAGATATAGATGACCTTAAACCCACTTTAGTTGATTTAATTCGGAATGATCTAAAAGAAGGTAATTATGAATGAACTGATTTTCACCAATTTTTTAAACCTATTTTCCTACATTTATTAATATTGGGGTTGGTCCGATATTGCGCTCATAGCCTCAATTTGGACATGGACTCACTAAGGAAATTAAAGAATGATCCATTATTTCATTATTAATTTTCTTTATAGCTCAAACCACAAAGAAGTTATTTTACTTTGCCGCTATTAAAACGCCCTGTATAAGAAAATATATACACAGATATAGTCACGGCATTTATTGTGAAATAAGGATTTATCGTTGTACACCGCACATCATCGAATATTGAATTCGAGGGCCTATACTTTTCATATATTTCTAAAAATATATATACGCTATTCTTCACAATACGCCTCGGTCCTCCAAAGACCATTTTATATCTATCTTTGAAATCTGCTATTTATGCGCATTTTGCACGTTTTGAGAATTCACATGCAAATTAGGGTATTTTGTGGATTTTCGCAACCGGAACGACGTATTGCCTGCCATGGCATTCAAGGGAATTATATTACGAACTCCCTTATTTTGTATAATAAAATGAGCTTGTTAAAATGCAGGGCGCAGTATATATTTTATTTTTAATTTATTAAAAAAATGTTTATGATTGGAACACAAAACTTCTATTCAAAAGTTACAAAAAGTGTCCTCAAATGTAAAATAAGCCTTTACCTATAACATTAGGTAAGCAAGCAACTGTAATTAATGACCATATTTTGATATACAAAACGCTACGAATTCTCGTTTTCCGACAGATGACACTAGGAATTTGCCATCGATCACCTGATATTGGGAAATATTAATATCCCCAGATTAGTAGTGGACCGCAATGAGCCCAAGCACCGAGTTATGAGTTGCGTTATTGTGCTTTTTGTTACATTTAATGTTTAGTGGTTTTGGTACCTTTTATTTTTACTTTGATTGAATTTTAATTACTTTTATGAGAACAGTACGTATACTATTATTCATTTGACCAAAAATTTACAGGTTCAAATTTTATTATTCTTTTTTTAGACGTGAAATCATTGTGGATTATAACTATTATTTTGTGCCTTGCACGTTAGTTGATTTCATCGATCAGTAATAAGTTGCATTTCATCTGAATGTTTGTCGAAAACGAAGAAATTTTTTTTCCAAAATGTTAGCCTACATACAAGTTTAGATTGGTAACCGTATCAATAAATTGTATCATAACCAACAAATTCTAAAAAAAAATATTTGGGCTTAGTCAAAAGCTGTTAAAGTAGGGTTCCATTGACTGAAATATTAAATCCCTGGCTGAATTAAAGTTTTTAATTTGTCATTAGCCTATATACTTTGATTTTGAAGAAGTAGTCCATACTCAAAGTGGAGTTAAATGATACAGAAAAGACTGAGAATGAAATGAGAAAGACTTCGTGCTTTTCTTTTTCTCTATATACTTTGGTTAAAAAGGTAACCGTATTAATGTTAGACAAAATCCAATAGTAGGTGTAGTCTTCTTTTTGGGTCTGTGTAGCCAAAAACTGATAATATAAGAATTTCCTTGACAGTAAATTTAATATCCGCCTGAATTCAATTACATAAGGTGTATGCTGAACTGTAGGTATAGTGTTTTACCTATAGGTAGGTATAACCTGAATGAATAAAATAAAAAAAATCTGCTGTAAATATGAGTGACAGAGTATTAAACATTGGTTTCAGTTAATTAGTTTTTTCGAGGTTTGGGTAATTACGGGTAATTATAATATAATATATAGTTTATCACTCTATTTTGACACTTTATCTTTAAGCCATATAAAGACTATGTTTATTAGGTAGGTATTATATAAAGTATATTGTTTACAAAAAAAAAATTTAAATAAATTATTATTAGATATCTGAACTCCGGAGGCATAAGACACTATGTCCAATTTTTACAAAAATTAGGTAACTATATAGTTTTATTTAAAAAATTAAACTCTTTTGTGGGGCATACAACACCAAGTCCAATTAGTTAAGGTAGCTGAGAAACAGGGTGGACTTTTAACACTATGTGCATTTTTATTCAGAGGCCTAAGACACCAAGGTAATAATATCTGTGTGCCTCGGATCTTTAGTAATATCTTTAGCAACACATTTAGCGGCATAGAACACTATATAATCACTTGGTGTTATATGCCTCTAACTAGATCTATATAATAGTAGGTGGGGATTACACATAATGTTAAACGCCAGCTGACTATCGGCATTTAGGCGGCAATAAGTTTTTATTTGGTCTATTATTACTTTTCCTTTTACCATAAAGTATACCTACCATTTCCATTTAATATACTCATTTGTATTATTGTAATTATTATGATAATTAAAATTTAAAAAAAAAATTATTTACAAAGAAACACTAAATAATTAAAACTTTGTGTAGTGAAAATAAGATAATACATGCATAAATCAACACTAACCTCAAAATTATGTTAAACTTAATTGTTTTTACTAAATATCCACAAATCAAGCTGATGGCACATAGTGTCGTATGCCTCCCGACTACAGATATTATTACAATAAGTATTAATAAAAGTAAGCGGTAGAACCGATGAGACTACCGAAGTAATTGTGTAAGAAGGTGTAACATGCATGAATAATTTTCCATTTCGGTCCTGGAATTCATATCAACTTATAAAAATTCAATATACCGGAATTGACAGAGTGTCACGTGACTCGGAATCCATCTTGCGAGAGGAATTAAAATTTTTACTATAAGTAGAAAGATAAACTTGTTACGACAAAATGAAAAATGTTTCAACAAACTTTATTCAAATTGGAATTAAAATAAAACCTGGCTATAGAAGAAATTCATATTTCAGCACGTCGTATTATCTTATTTTATAAAAGCTCAGGAAAGTTGAGTTTAATATAGAATGCAGGCATACAATATCAGCTTACTTTTATTAAAGGAAACTGCGCTGCGGTTGTGCTTATAAATATTCTCTTTAATAAATTAGAACCAGAGAATTTTATGTAGTGATTCACATTCGTCTCGCTTTTTCTCGTCTTATCTTGATCTCGCGAGACGAAACGAGAACGAGACGAGAGTGGTCCGGTCTTCTGCGAGACGACACGAGAGATTTTTCTGCAAGAATCTCGTGACACGAGACAAAAATATGCGAGCACGAGAAATCTCACAAAATCTTAAGATTTTGATTAGATTTGCGATAAACTTTAAGAAGAATCCAGTTAGTATCACTCGATAAAAAAGCTATCTTTATTACCGATATTGCAAGGTGGCCAGGGGAAAATCGGGACATGTTGCCAAAAAACAATAAAAAAAGAGGACCAAAAGGAACCTTTTTTTATACGTTTATAATTTTTGATACTATTTAATAAACGATAATCGTCGCAGCAAATCAAGTTTAATTTGATGTCAGTGTCAGTAAAATGTAGAGAATAAACTACATACTGTTTGAAGGTTGGAGACAATGATATTTCTTGAATGATGAAAGAGTTTTGGACTTCCATTGTCTTTATTTCTTTTAAATCACATCGTTTCAACTGGTAAGTATCTCCAGTCGTCTTCAGGTGAATACTAAACAAGTAAAGTAACTACAGGACTATTTATATTAGCTAGGTGCACTGAAGCATAACTGAGGTGGAGTCATGCGTTCAGTTGGCACGCGATCTTATCCTAAGATTACATCTATCTAACAAAGGTTTCCAGATATTTCTTATGTCTAATGATGGTTTACTAAAGCAGCCTGGGTTCTGGTGAATAGCAGCAATATAACCAAACGCGTTTATAACCAAATTTTGCGCGTTTATAACCGAGATTTTTTATGGTGTGCTATTGCGAGAACGCGAGGAAAAGATAGAAACATGTATATACTGAGCAAGAAGATAAACAATGCAATTCTATACGTATTGGTAAAAAATAAATACTTATGCACATTTATCTTAATGGCCAAATTAGCACAATTTTAAAAACCCCTGTATGAAAAACATAAAACCTAAGTTACGGAACCTAAAGATTTATGTTTTAGTCAAAAGTTGTCAAAATTTCAAATATTTAGCTTTATTAGTTTCTCGGTATGTTTTCACATAAAAAATTAATTTTATAATTCATATATCAAAAACGGTTAGAGATAGGTATAGATTATTATCTACAAACGGTTTCAACAAGGTATCCAAAAATGCTAAAATATACTGGGTATTCCATTTGAAATAGCAGCCACGTTCGCCATAACTTTCGGTATAACCGGAAGTGATTGAAACGTGACAATATAATACTTTAAAAGTTCAGAGTCAATTATGCCGGCTATCAACTTTTAATAAAGATAACTTTACTCGTTTCCGAGATATTTCATTAGGTCACTCATCGTGAATGACCCTGTATATAAAAATAAAAACCTCATGTCCAATTTAATAAGAATAATTATTATGACAGGCATAAATCTGATACAGACATGTAAAAACGAAGCCGATGCAAAAAAAATTTAACTTTTTAGGGTAATAGTAATGTCACTCAAACAAAACAGAATTGTGAGAATGTTGTATTTTAATGCCATTTTCATTTTTAATTGGAACTAAGTAGCATTTTTCCCTTTCTGAAGTCGGCCTTTTTACAGGTTGTTATTAATGGTAATTAATACTTCTCAGCTTAATTTAAAAATTTCTTCTAGGGTCATGTTTTAATTAATTTTTATCATCCTCGTTATTTTTCCTACGTAGCGAAAGCCTTTTAATTAGTTTTATTAGACAAGCTACTTGAAAGATAAACCATGAAGTAAGAAACTGTTCTTAATTTTATTTAAACTTTTATTATCTTAATCATATTATGATTTTTATGTTTACCTGCCAAACTTATATTTTATATAAATGAATACAACAACAAAAGCCGGAATAAGAAAACTACTACTAACGAGAAATTAAAAAAAAAGTTTACTAAGAAATCCAAATCAAATAAAAATTTATTTATTTACAACACTGAGGAAAATGATCTAATACAACAAAATTACTAAGACATAGTTTGTATTGATAGCTTATTTCGTATTAACCCATATTAAATAAATAACTAGTGTATTAAACGCGCTTTAGTGTTATATTAATTCTAGATTTGCTAGAACAGTGTTTTTATTGGTAGCAATCAGTTCAATTGGCAGCACAGTCTTGTTAAATAATGAACTACTTTTAATACAGAAATTATGATAAGAAATAAATTGTATCTGCTCAATGCGACGCCTTTTGTTCCTAGAAAAGCGCTTTCTCTACAATTAAAAAAGCAAAACAGCGTCCCCAAAAACGAATTAAATCCGTTAGAACCTATAGTCCACAAGACGTTGGTGGGGGTTCGTTGCGATCGGCAATCGGCGCGCGCCGTTTTATTAGTTTTAACGTATTTGTTGCGCAGGATACATAGTTGTTCGGAGTCTTCTAGCTGTCCTGTCTGAATATGAGTTTTATTGATCGTACCAATACCTCTTTTATTTAGTTTATTTTTACTTTGAATTTAAGTTTTGTTGTCAAATAAAGCAATAGAAGATTCATATTTCGCACAACCCATCATTAGTATTAGACTTTATAATCCATGGACGAATTTTAGAATCTTGGTAAACCATGTTGCATAATAGATAATCATATACAATGTTTAACGATAAGAGCAATATCACACTAGAAGCTATTTAAATTTTTGGCAACTACAGTACTGATTTTTAGTGGTAAGTATATGCTTTATTAACCGTAGCAAGCAAATATTATTATGATTAATGTCAAGTTTCATTACAACTGTCAGTCGGAATTAATACAGTATATAAAACCAGATTACACCCAAACTAGAATTTGATAATTACTGTGAGTATTCAGAGCAATAATGGCCAAAAAGCATTCTATGATAGCATTAAGTCATATTTTCTATTGGCTAAATTACCGTAATATTATCACTACACAACGGTCTAGCAATTTTCGTTGTCTTACAGTAGAAAAGCGCGGTGCTGTCACATATTATTAAACAGTTGTATAAAGAGTATATGAATTCCTTTATAGCCCAGTACGTGGGTATCAAAAAGGGGTGTTTGAATGCAAAAGGTGGTGTAGTAGCGATTTTTTAGTATGTTGCTAGGCTTGGGGCCCTAATAAAAAATCCAAGTTTTCCACCTCGCGGCGCATGCGCTCGAGCCGCCATCTTGGATTTTAGGTACAAAAATTTGATTTTTTGACAATAACTCAAAAACGGTGGCTTTAACGACAAAAGATATTCTATACAAAGTTAAAGAGGACAAAATTACCTAAATTTTTGTAGAAATTTTTTTTTTAGCACACCTATGTTAGGAGTTACAGCTCCGTGAAATTACACTATTTGAAAAAAAAATAAAAAATAAAGAATTGGCTGTTAATAACTAAAATAAAAAATTTGAAGAAGTAGTCCATGCTTAAAGTGGAGTTAAAAGTATAGAAAAGTAAGCAAAAACTAAAAGTCTTTCTCCACAAAAATAAAAAAAAAATTAAAAAATTTTAAAATTAAAAAAAAAACATAGAATTTAAGTCTTGAAAGCCCAAGGGCGTAGGACATGTCAATAAATGTAGATAGTAATAAATGTAAAGTTTAAAAATTTTAAAATTCCTAAAATACAATTTCACACCTTGCAAAAACAAACATATTATACAATAAACACTTCAGTACATGAAAAGAGAATAAAATAGACAAAACAAAAGCGAGATAAGGAGTGTCAATCCCCTAGCAATCAGTAAGCAGCAATGTTTAGTGGTAGAGGAAATAACTTACTGCCATGCCATATCATCGTCAAAATATTCATTGACAGTGTAATAGGCCTTTCTAATAAGTACCGATTTTATTTTTATTTTGAAAGATTTGCCATTTAATTCCCTTATTTCCCGAGGAGTTTTATTGTAAATTTCTATCAAATTAAATTCTACATTTCTTTGAATGAAGCTGAAATTATACTTTGTATTCTTAAAATTTGCTTGTGTCGCGTGAGTGTTCTCTGATATGTTCGGAAAAAAGATTTGAATTCTCCCTTACAAAGATCAAACCTGTTATCAAACATTCATTAATTTAAGTCGATATAACTTTCATTATGCGATTCTCTATAAATTTAGTTTTACATGTTTACAATATTCAACTATGTTCATGTTGAAAATAATATTTAAGTGCATAGTTTTTTTTATAATTATGTAAAACTATAATGATAGGTATATAATAAGAATAATAAAATAAAACTGAACCAAAATGAAGGTTCCGCATTTTTTTTCAAATAGTACAAGTTCACGGAGCTGTAACTCCTAACATATGTGTGCTACAAAAAAAATTTTTTTACGAAAAATATACTAAATTTTATCTTCTTTAACTTTGTATAGAATATCTTTTGTCGTAAAAGCCACCGTTTTTGATTTATTGTCAAAAAATCAAATTTTTGTACCTAAAATCCAACATGGCGGCTCGAGCGCATGCGCCTCGAGGTCGAAAACTTAGATTTTTCATTAGGGCCCCAAGCCTAACAACATACTAAAAAACCGCTACTACACCACCTTTTGCATTTAAAAAACCCCCACGTACTGGGCTATTAAGGAATAGTAGGCTTTTTTCTCAATGAAAAGTAAATTTCACACAGTTCATCTAGCTGAAACAAAAGTGCTTCACTTACCTTTAAAGATAAATTATGAAAGAAAAATACAAATTTAAGATAAAAATATACAAGAAGCAAACGTAACAATACTGGTAAAAATAAACCTTAAAAATTGAGCCTATAATAAAAGAACTAAATACTTATAAGGAGTCAAATAGTGTGGCTATGCGAATAGATTATTAAAAGTAAGGTTAATTAAAGTAGTAAATATTGAGGTGACATAAAGAAACAGGAAAAATAATTAAATTTATATCTGTTAACAATCGATAAATAAAAAAAAATAAACAAAATGCGTAAAGGTGGTTAAATAAGTCCAATACAAAATAAAGAAGAAAGTAATTTAGAATTTTTAAATTAGAAAAAGTTTTTTATGCAGGTCGTAGCAGTATACTAACAAATTAAACATTTAATTTTAAACCGCAAAGATCAAAAAAGTCTTTAGGGAAGCATTATTTAGAGAAATGGCCCATTAACGTTTTATGGATTACTACCTTAATTAAAGATTACTGCAACCAATTATTAATGGTTTACATTAGTATCGTGACCGAATAAATTTAATTTTAATCGCAGGAAAAAAACTCGAAAGTGAAGCGACCCATCAATTTCTGTTTTCAATTGCGCATTTTTTGAAATAATAAAATAGTGTATGGGATATCTCATAGCGAAGTAATAGCGTTGATGATAATTTTTTTTAATATCTTGAAAACAACTGAACCTGGATATATGGGATGTTATATAAAGTATTCGTAGTGTCTCTTATATAGTTTAAAAATCCAGTAAAGAATCTATCATTACTTTAAAAATAAACTACCAATGATGCCACAACTTCTTTGTGAGATAATATGCTGTGTATTATTTTTAGTATGTTAAAAACTGCACATTAAAAAAAATTGGAGCAAAAGTGCGCAATTTGTACATGACTAACAAGCCGTCAACAAATTTCCATTTTCTCGTTTAAATTTTTCTTTTTTCTTTTATTTACAAAAATGGCAAAAAATGAATTCTACATTTTTATTCAACCTGATGTTTCGTTTTTCGGGTACCTACCATGATGAGGTATCTATTTTTGAATACTGAACATGTAAGCTTTGTTGTCCTATAGTGTCTAATCAAATAATAATACAATACTAATTTAATCAAAATATCAACGTTTTGACCCCAATAATAACATTATCAAATTTTATTTTCGTTCACTATGGAAATTTCCTAGTACTTACTTCCGAAGATATTCCGTAAAATCCGCGTTTTTTTATGTCGTTATTCACATTAGCATAACAAGTTTTACATTTTCATTGTCACTTTTCATTTCCTATCAGTTGACGTGTCGAAATTGTATGCCTGGCGTTTCGTCTTCTGAGTGATTTCATCAGGTTTGTTAATTAAACACTTATATTTCCTTACATTTTTGTTAACCGCAGGCTTGTTCTTTTAATTTAAACGCTATATTAATGTAAAACCTGTTATGCCTTATCTTCGTAAATAACTCCACAAGAAAAACAATATTCTCGGTAATACTATAATTTTTTTTACTTTTTTAAGGTCATCAACTTTGCCACCAGTTTATATTAGATATGTATGGCCCATCATTAACAAAATAAAGTTTGAAGATGTTATAATTAGGTTCGAAACGTTGATATTTGAGTAAAGCAGTATTTCTTACCGTTTACGGGATTTACCAAGTATACAGTTTACTGCCGTACTGCCTTATCTGTCACTAGATTTGGAAGATTTTTGGATGAACCGAAGAAGAAAAATAAGTATTGATCAGAAAACCAAATAGCAAATGCGTTACTAGCACTGATCCCAAATCTCCCAGCACATACGCTTTTTTTTCCTCTTTAATAGCAACGAAATAATATGCCCAAATAGCTGGCGTTTATCAAATTTCTGAATATCTATTATTCAAACCCTTCGGATGCAACACCTGTCTGCGACGTGACGTCATTTTCCGAAAGCTTGGAAGGCGTCATTTCCGCTCCGCCATTATATCTGCTTGGAGAATGAATAATAGATGACCTGGTGCGACAATAGCAATAATTTGTATGTCGTCTGCCAAATTAGGCTTTTATGAATTCATCGTAGGTCGTGCTTTCAGTGAAATTAAAATAAAATGTCTTATTATATTCTGTTGATTTTTTATTCGAGTGTTTACCTCCCGGGTAAATACTGTATTACAGCATATCAAATTCTTACATTTATTTTTGTGGTTCACTCCTAGCGGTGCGGTGAATCAGAAAACATATCATAATTAAAATGCAACGTACATAGAAGACCAGGGAATGAAAGGGAATGACACCGATTAGTTCGGCACTGTACCACTAGGAGACCACGGCATGGTAGCCCGTTCAAATAATCTTTTTTACATTAATGGTTATTTTTAAACAGTATTTAAAATGTTTAAAGACATTTTATTGTTTTGGTTTGTTAATAATATTGTATAAAATCCTTAAACATAATCAATAAAAGGAAAATTAAGTAAGAAATTTATTGATTTTTGTATTTTATGGAACAAAATATATTATATATACCGGGTGTACAACTAAAAAAGGACGCACGGCTTTGCGGAAAAAATATTTATTACAATAGTGACTAAGAAAAATTGCTGGAAATTATTTTTAACTTTCTAGGTTGGCCCCTAGGAACGTACCTATAGTTGCCAAACAAAAAGAAGGTTTTTCTCAAAAATCCTCAGAGTAAACTTGTATTAAAGGTAGGAGGGGACAAATATTGTTATGCAAAAATATTCACAACTTTGATTTACCTTATCGGAATTTGACAAATTTAAAGTCGCTAAATAGGGATTCTATTGTTTTATCAATTTTATAGAAAACGAAGTGTTCTGAATTCCGTTGCGACCGCTAGAGGGCGTCATTTAGCAGAATCAACAATTTCTTCATTTTTCTCAAAAATTTTAAATGCAACGATATAATATATGTTTTTAACTTAAGCAAAAATAAGAATATCGGTGATAATATATTTTTTTAAACCGGAAACATGGAATACAATATAAAAGTGAGTTTTATAAGAACAAAAAAAAAAGCCTTGCATCTAAGGACGAAATGCTTAGCTGTTGAACTTGGGTGTCAGTAGCTACCTGAAAACAATCAATCAATTATTCCGTCATCTTTGACAGTCGTTACACGTAATTTGATTCATCGCTAATTTTTTCAATTTCATGAACAATTCACACAATGGGCTTTACGAAACAGCACAAAACATTCATGGTTAAAGCGTATTTTCGAAACGGGGTTAGAGTAAATGGTGAGTGGCAATACAATCCGGGTTTGTGCATGGACGATTTTCACGAACATTTTCCTAACGTTGCTTTTATTGCTGGGGATTTTTATCATTGCCTGAAAAGAACCGTGACTGTGTTTAGGGAAACAGGTTCTATACAACACAAGAAAGGAACAGGAAGAGCATCTGTAAGAACAGAAAAACTTGTTGCAAACGTTTTTGAAATAATACAAAATACGCCAACAAATTGTATAAGACGCCTGTCCCAAGAAGTGAAGAAGATCTTATGGAACATGCAGGACTATTCCTAAGAAGCAGCTAAATTTATTTCCTTATAAAGTGCAAGTATTCCAAGAAATACAAGCGCAGATTTTAAAAGACGCAGTAATTACTTTCAATGGTTTACCCAAAATTTATTGGAAAAAAATGATTTATTAGATCTGAAATTTTTTTCGGATGAAGCCTAGTTTTACCTCTCCGGTTATGTGAATTTTCAGAATACACGCATGTGGAATAGTGAAAATTCCCATTTTTTTGTAGAGTCCACATTGCACCCTCAAAAAATTGGTGTCTGGTTAGCTGTTTCTCGAAGAAGAATTGTTAGTCCTATTTTTTTCCATGACACAGTTACAGCACAGCGGTATAGAGACAATATTTTGAATTAATTTGTGGAGCAATTACTTGACGACGAACTACGTTTTGGATATATTCAACAGGACGGTACAACCGCCCATACAGCCGCCGAAACTAGTAACAACTACTTACGCAATTTTTTCGACGACAGCTTGATCAGTTTTCGATCAGACATTAAATTATCACCTTGTTTAACGGTTATGGATTACTTCGTTTTTCCTCATTTAAAGAACACTATTTTTAAAACACCAGTTGCAAATTTAGAACAATTACAAATTACAAGAAAGGATTATCTAAGAATTTGGTAACATTTCTCCAGAGATGCTGGTCAACACTTTCGAAAATATGAAGAGACGTGTGAATTTATTCTTGGAGCATGGCGGTGGCCAATTTCAGCAATTTATGTAATTATTTTTCTTTTTCTTTCTGTATATTCTTACTTTGTTAATTTTGTAAACAACAAAAATAAATTTGTATTTGTCTACTTATTTTATTACTCATTAGTTTGGCATATCATGTCATAATATGAATTTGACAAAATTTTAACCTAGATTTGGTTAGATATATCGTCCCAATATCATTGTGATCTAAACCAAGCCCTACGTTTTTTAATCCAAGCCCTCTGTGATGCAAATAATTTTTGCTCGCACGGTATTTGAAATCAATAAGCACATAAAAATCCTACTTTATCGTTACCGTAAGGCCAACCAAAAATGGTGGTTATATAAATTCGGTAGAACGAAATATCAACGCTGATAGAGATTCCGTGTTGACAAAACACTAAAAATGGATTTTTTATTAGAAGTAACTTCTGTTCGTAAAATCAAAAATGAAGATGTTTCCCAGAGGAACATAAATATTTGACGAAAGCGTCAATGTTTAGATGGCATTGTAAAGATAAACATGAATGTTTGTTGAGGAATTTTCCCTTCCGCTTTCAAGTTTGTTGATATTAGTTAAAGGTCGTAGGGATGAAATATCGAGCCCTGAAAATAAATTAGGTTAGGTATATCGACAAATAAATTAAGTTAATATGGTGTATCTTTCACCGCCAATAAATCGACTTTTACAGAATGTTTATGTTAGATTAAGGTAAAAGTAAATGACCAATGCCACCGCACGGCAGGGGGCGCCCATAGACAATTTACCTTTAGATAAGCAAACAATAATCACGAAAGTGGCAGATTTATGGCCTCGCGCATGTAAACAAAGCTAGACACTATTAGACATGCGCACTGCAAAATTATCGTTTGACAAATTGGAAAATAGACAGGTCCGGGCTTTAGAATTTAATTTCTTGCCAAAAAATTGGACTTTCTTCTCAATTTTTGATCAAGTTGGGAAAAAAGGTAGTGATTTCTGGCATTTTTAGTAGTAGCAAACCTATCAGATTTTAAGGATAGAAAATTGTTTTTAAGGTTTTGTTTTTGAAATTTGTTTAAAAATGATTCGTCGTCGTGTTTTTACTTCGAAAAGGAAGAGAACAAGAACAAGTGAATTAAACCACTTAGTCTTATAAAATCGAATATTAAAACAAACAAAACCAGCAAAATAACAAATCTACGGTGTTATCGCGTGCCTAACCTCAAGTCAAATATTAGTTGGTATATTGGTAAAAACTTGGGTACTTACGTGTAAAACATTTTCAAGCAAAATTTCTTGTTTAGGAATTTGAAAAGTGTTTGCCCGCGAACTTGACCCGTGGAATACCGGCTTTATTAAAAGCTTAATGTCGGGGTGTACAGATTTTAACCAAAAAATTAACCAACCAGCAACTTTGACAAAATTAATTTTCTCACAATCAGACACAATTCACTAAACTACACAAAAACTAGAAATCCGTGAATATTAAACACCCACAATCCACGATAGCTAAGAAAACTACAAGAAATCCACAGAGAAACCAAAACACAACAACAAAAATGGCGGCCGAGCCGGTTCTGGGAGGGTATTTTGAGCATGTCGGTAAAGTAGGACAGGCCGATAACACGAAGTTTGTGCGCATACACGAAGGTGTCCAGAGGGAAGGCAGCTGACCGGCGAGTCATGCGCTCCGACGTACTTTTTCACCCATAAAACGTAACTTTTGCTTGCGCAGGAGATAAGCTGTACGTATCTAAAGGTAAATTGTCTATGAGGGCGCCTTGTTTTAAACCAGCTTTTAAAGCCACAAAAAGTGTACATTTTTACCCTCTTATTAGCAGAACGGCCGGAATCGGGTAATTTTTTTGGTTTTAGAAAGATCTATGGCCGCGCGAAGCTACCACTCCCAAAAGCAGGAGCGAGCATATAATACAGTGTTGCCAGATGTACGATAATTATCGTATTTATACGATAATTTTACGTTAGGTACCATGAACGATATCAAGTGTACGATAATACGTAATTGTACGATAATTTACACAAAATATATTGTTCTAAGAAAATTCGATGATGAACACTGTCTAAGGTAAACTTAGTGATAAAAAAAAACCAAAAATATAAGCCGAAAACTCCGCAACCCACAATTCTATCGTTCGTCGTTCACGGTCGTTTGCTAGGGTAATCCCAGAGCCACGTGCAAGACGATTTGACCAATTGAATTGCGTATGGTATGGTGTGTTACGCGCTACTAGTACTACGTTACCATCAGTTCTCGTTATTAGCAGTATTATTTAATTTTATTACCTACTTAACAAAAAAATTACGCATTATGTCAAGTTCAGAGAGTGATGGTGAAAACAAACGAGCTTGTACGCCCAAATATAAAAAAGAAAAAGAGGCGAGAGTTCTAGACCAGTTAAACATCGAATTCAAAAATAACTGGATATGCTGGCAAAAAATTATTTTTCGACCTAAGTAACTTTGCTTTAGACGTTCTTACGCTTCCACATTCAAGCGCCAGTTGTGAACGTGTATTTTCAAAAGTTAATTTAATAAAAACAAAAATCAGAAATAAGCTTCAAACAAAATCAATAAATGCAATTTTGCTATCGTCTCAACATATAAATTTACAAAACGGTTGCTTTGACTTTAAACCGACCAAAGAGATGCTTGACAGAATGACGTCATTTCATTTATATGAAGCTAAAAAAGATTCTTCACATGAAGGCTTATTAGATGAAGAAGTATCAGATATTGTCTTCGAACAAACAATCGAAGAAGGTGTAGTCTAGTTTTCAAAATGTCTATTTTGTTAATAATATATAATATTTTAATCAATATATGTTTTTTTTAATGATAATATTTAAATATTTTGTAAGTACGATACAAAATATTTCTGTACGATACTCTGTACGATAATGTACGATTAAAATCACATGATCGTACGATATTTTACTACTTCACGCCTGGCAACACTGATATAATAGCCGCCGCAACGACTCTTAAAAATACACTCAGAATTTTCCTAATCACAAGATAAGGTCGTTACACGGCCAGTTAGTTCTTTGATGGCGGCCAGCTATTCTTTATTACTAAAGGGCGAATTATATGCACTTAAATTCAGCCAAGATATGCGCCTTGTTTGCCTTTAAAACATGCAATTATGTGCATTTTTTTTTAACCAAATATGCATACTGGTAGACAATATTTCTTAATTTATTATAGTAAAATGTGGTAAAGAAACACATTGGGTTCTAAAAAATATGTTTCGTTTTAAAAAAATGCAAAGGAAAATAAAAGTAAAATTTTTTTAACCTAAAATTGTATAAAAAGCATTGATTACTAAATATTTTTCAAAATTTTCAACTAAAAAGGATTGGTATGTTTGCTTCGACCAAAGTCTTGCATAAGTCTGGAAAAATTTCCTTTTTAGATTTCGATTTTTCTCCAACGTTTTGAAATGCCTTTGTTACTTATTTTTTTGTAACTTTAACTTATGGTGTTTTCAAATGTTGATCGATTTGGAATTTCTTTTCACAAACAATAATTTTCGTACAAGCTTTACAGACTACTAACTCTAACTCTGGGAAATTTTTAATCCACGAAGACGTTTTCGCCAACTTCTGAACACAAATTTGAACCTACTAGTTTCACACTGAAAATAGTGAAATCTTTCGACAAACCAAAACGGAAGTATGTATTACAAATCGATATAAATATATATAAGGCCAAGAAATAATATTAATGGATGTTTGACCAAAAGTTTATTTAAACCAGAAACAAAAGAGTTACGATATGGATAAGGTGTTTTTTAAATGGAACATAGCTTTTTTTATACGATTTTTGGAACGAGTGATTTTTTTTTGTCTGTTCTGATTAAAATATTTAATATTGTGACAGACATTTTTATTAAATTTTAATGTTTTATCCAGTATAATTTAACTTTAACCTGTTTGAAACATACACTAGATAATAAAGGTATAATCACCTTTGAATCCTTTAAAGTCATTTCGGCAATATTATAGTAAATTTGTCAAATTGTTTGATTGTAGAGATTCATTACAGATTGATTTTCTACCCTATTGGTGTAGTGACACCGATTTTGTTGAATAAAACTGCAATTGATCATACGACAGCGGCGCCAGGCTAGCCCTACGGTTCCGGAAGTAAGCCCACTGTGCTTGTCGTCGCCAAGAATTTTAATCAAAAACTTATTATAAATCATTGGGGATTAACCGCAGGTCAAGATATTGCAAAAGAAGTCAAAACATCTGCAAGACGAAAAACGGATATCAATTGTTTTAAAATAAAAGAGCGACCAAAACACAACGGTTCCATGTGTATTGTCACAGACCTTTTTAATGTCTAATAATAACAGATGTTAGTGTATCTCCCTGGCTGTAATTTTATTATGGGATACTTGAAATCAAAGGTTGAACATTATTACGCAGTGATAATGCTTCCTTATAAAGCTAATAATATTCTGCAATTGGGCACTATTTTAACCTAAAAACGTGTGTTTGCATCGCGCACGGTTCATGTTTACTTAAATTCATGAAATCCGCAAAATAGTTTTAAAAAACCGAACTTCACATATTTCGAGTCTTTATTCCCAATTTACTTTACGACAACTACATTGTGCTTGCTTTCCCAAACGAACTTTGCTTTATAGCAAAGCAGTTTCGACAGCTGATAATGGACGGCACATAAATCTACGTTTATTCGCAAAAGCACTTGAATTAAACAAGCATTGCAAGCATTTCCAGTAGCATTGGTTGCTACTTCTGATTGAATTGAAATAAAAGACGCTGTAAGTAGACACTGCAAACTGAGAGAATTACTTTTAACCAGCGGCGCACCCAGGATTTTATGTTAGGGGGGGCCCGCCAACCAGTGCTGGAAGCAAATTTTTTAATAAACTTTTAAGTTACGCATTTTTCTAGATCTTTGGAGCTTTTTTAACAGGTACTCTTGCAGGGAAGATCGCAATAGCCTAGTCATGGGAGTCGTTAAACGGTTTCTTAGGGGGGGGGGGGGGGGGGGGGGCATTGGCGGCTTGTGACTTGTTTACTTGGGGGTGTACTAAAAGCCTGCTGTAGGCGAAATGCGCCGCGGGCGAAATTTTTTTAAGACCACGCCCAAATTTGGTCAATAATTATTATAGTAAATATTTTAAAAATTTATGATTACCTTCTTATTCTATTGAAAATGAAATAAGATAAAAAATAGAAAGGCTAATTTATTTTTCATTAGTGGGTACATTGTTTAAAAGTAAAGTTCACTCATCTGTTTTTATTTGCAGCAAACTTATCAATAACAATAAAGTTCCTAGATTTACACTTTGTGGTATGTATCAAGTTAATTTCGAGAGTTTAGGTCTTCCCTTAATTTTAATTTCAATTTTTTGCTCAATACTTAATGAGCTAAAATTGTTTCTCAAACATTCATAGTCGTTTTGGCATTAAAACTGTTTATTTTTATTAAAATAAGTCTTTACTACCCCAAAATAATAAGAAAAATATAAAGGAAAACTCGAAATAATAAATTCTTAAATTCAATCAAACCATATTAAACCTCAATAAGTCAACTTTTGTCAATAAGTCAACTTCCAGGGGAAGGGGGGGGGGGGGGGGGGGCAAATGCCCCACCTGGCCCTCCTCAAACGAGGCCCGTGAGGTAAATCTAAGAAAATTGACTTTTTAAAATACTTATCCACTTTCATAATTTTTATTTCATTGGGGGTTTTGGGGGGGGCCAAGGCCCCCTTGGCCCCCCCCCTGGGTGCACCACTACTTTTAACGGAAAAATACCATATAAAAATTTCCTAACCTGTAAGTAGATAACGCCTAATATGTGGAATCGCTTTATTTTCTAAAGTTAACCCTTATTTAATATAATAGTATACCTGGTTTATTCGGGCTAGTATCCAGTTCGTCTAGCAGGAGAAAAATTAACAGGTTCTTACCTGAAATAAAGAAGATAAATTTTAATATTAGTAAAAATAAATATAACTTTAAAATCATTTAAGTTGAGGTCTCATTGAAGGAGTTAGATTTATCTCCCTCCTTGTCACATTCGGCATTTTGCATTTGACCGATAAAGAGTAAATACAGGGTGAGTCGGGAGAAACGGACCAAATTTCAGGAGTGTATTATACACGCGAAAACAATGTAAAAAAACCCATATGTTCTTATCCGATATTCATTTGTTTCCAAGTTATAGCGCCATAATAATTTTTTTTCTACGTTCCACTTTTATCAAAATTTTCACGTAATTTGAGTATGCCATGATCAAGACTCTAAACTATTGGATATGTATGTTGTCTTGACAATGTGTCTGTGTATTATAGCAGTAATTAAACGTTTGTTTTCAAGTTTGAGTGGTTAAAGTGTTATAAAATGCCAAATACTTATTCAAATTTAGAATTGAGAATTTGCGCAATTGGTACTCAATTAGGCATTCCACAAAAAAGAGTATTAAACATACTCCACGAGCAAGACCTTGTATGTACAGAGAGTACAGCACCTAAAACCGGAAGATCATGCTAAACGTATTGAATTTTGTCGGTGGATAAATAATCATCGTGTTGTATCGCGTATACTTTTTACAGATGAACCAACATTCACCCGTGACGGTATTAATAATACTCTTAACTCTCATGTATGGTCAATCGAAAATTCACACGCAACAGTTGAAAGTAATTTTCAACATAAATTTTCGGTTAACGTGTGGTGTGGTATGCTCGATAGCTATTTAATTGGCCCTTTGATTTTGGAGAATCGCCTCCACAGGAGACAACTACCTAAATTTTTACAACATTAGTCACAAGGACTACCAGAGGATATTCCTGTAAATATCAGAAGGCAAATGTATTTCCAGCACGATGGAGCTCCTGCACATTTTGCTGGTCAGGTCAAGCAACATTTAGGCGAAACCTTTACAGGGCGTTGGATTGGTCGCGGTGGTCCAATTAATTGGCCTCCAAGATCTTCAGACCTCACAGCACTAGATTATTGTTTATGGAACTGGTTTAAAAATTAATTGTACAAAGTAAAAGTGGACATTTGGGATGCACTAATTCGACGTATTAGAAATACTGCAGCCAATTTTAAAGAAGAAAGACATGAAGCAATTAGAAGAGCCACGGGCCATCTTCGTAGACGAAGCAGAAAATGTTTAGAAGTCAATGGCGGTATTTTTGAACATTTATTAAAAGAACGCAATGATTAGGAAACCGTTAAGATGGGAGTATCAACATGCTTGCCAACATGTAACCTATTTCGCGTAGATTTATTAATGTTTTCTAGCTTTTACACAAAATTTAAATAAAATCAGTATCGACTTTCTATATAGTTTTTATTAAAATTAAGGTGATTAAATGAATAAATTTAAATTAAAAACCCTTTAGTGAATACGTATATCTATGCTTTTCAAAGCGACTAGTCTTTATGATAACGACTATGGTCATTAAGGGTACAAAATAGCCCAGTAAATATAACTCAGTTGAAATAAACTATTTAGGTTGCAAAACTTTATATTCATTACTTGAACCAGAACTGTTGTTGGCTTAAAACTATATTTTAATAGTCAGCTTACTGAATAGCAAAAAATAATGAAGGGACGTAAAGAAAAAGAAAATAAAATTCGTAAATAAGCACTACATCGATCAACCGTTTTATAACAATATTTTAGATAGATGGTTATAATCGAAAGCTTGACCAGAATAAAAAATTTTGGGCTATTTGTTACCTTTTATCTTTCTTTTTAGATCTAATATAAATCGTTTTTAAATTAAATGTCAGAAACTATAGTATATAAAGAAAAGGAAAGGAAAGCAATAAAGCACTGCTATATTTTACTACATTTTCTTGAACCGTAAAATCTCATATTTTCCCCCAATGAAATGACAAAGAATAGAATCCCAAATAAATAAGTAGCTTAAGAGCAAGCGCTAGTAACGCATTCGCCATTTCGTTTTTTAATCAATATTTCGGAACTTCCTCGTTTAATCCAAAAATTGCCAATGCATGCAGTACAATTACCTACAGTTTTGCGTTAAAAAAGGTTGGATGTTAAAATAAATAAAAGCAGAAAAACAAATATCGGCAATTTAACAAAATTTCGTTTTTTCCTTTAATTAATTTATGAATTAATTTTGTTTGTATAAGAAAACTGTTGGTAGGCTAAACGGGTATGTGGCGACTTTTTGGAGAAAAAAAAACTAACTGAAATGGCGAATACGTCATTAGTGTTTGCTCTTAGCGAAAAAAAGTAGGAACTTTAATACAGTGAACTGTAACACAGCGATTTCCGTATATATATATATATATATATATATATATGCAGTGTCCTGCAATAATGCGTCAGGCGTCCATAGCTCCTATACAAATTAGGTTAGGAATTTTATTCATATGCTGACTTATACTCATATGCCTCTTAACTTCTAAGAGGCCTGTGCTTATGCTGGGATGTATTTAGGGAAAATATTTTCGCATGTACTGGGTAGCCCAAAAAAGTAATAACATAAAGTTATATTTTTTTAAATGGAACACCCTATATTTTTAGATTTGTATAAGTGTTCTTTATAACTGTTCATAATTATTGTATTTAATTTGCTTTAGTAGTTTAGGAGTGACTAATAAATTAAAAACTAAAAAAAAAATATACAATACAGTCTAAATTTTTTTTTAATTATGATTTTGTGCGAGATTAGTGGCAAAGGGTCAAGAGATGTTATAAATTATTTAAATTTTATTTACTTCATACAGGGTGTTACAAATAAGGTTTCAAAAATTACAAATTTCAAACTAATTTTTCTCAAGTTTTTCACATGGAACACACCCTGAATAGATATTATTGTACAATTTAATGAAGAATTTCAAAACAAACAATTAATTTGTGTATTTGCAATTTCTTTAAAATTCCAAATCGTTTTCAAAGTATTTATCAAAAAACGTAAAGGTCCCTGTCCATAATAAAGTTTTATAAACAAAATAGCTAAGCGGACAAGGGAAAACCAATTAAATACATTTTCTACGTTATTTAATAATAATACCAATAATAATAATAATAATAATAAAAATAATAATATGTTTATTTTCAAAGTATTACAAATTATAACAAATTTACATTTGAAGTGGCATTTTCCGCTTGTTGTGAGTAAAAAAAAAGTCCATTTTCCAGGTTTTTTGGTCATAATCGGGTAATGTCACAATTTAGTTTTACAAGAGACATCCGGGAAAATACAGTCTTAGTTACACTTAGGCACTTATTAAACTTGATTTACCTATCAACCATTTTTTATTGACCAGTGCCTGTTTTATTTATCGCACTACAATATTTACAGTCTATCAAAATTTTTACACTTCATAAACAACTAAAAATATACACTGGCGAGCAAAAAATTTAGGTCATTTAGGAAATTTGAAAAAAATAAGGAAATAAATTCAATTTCGAAATATTTGGTCTAGTAGGCGATGAATCATTTATTTCCCGAGTAATGTTATTTTTCATATTGTGTTATCTGTCACAGATTGTTAAATTGTCACTGTATTTACGACTTTGAAGATGTAGCGTTAATTCGGTCCAATTAAAAATTCAAAATATCGTTGCTTATTTCTTAGTTCAGTGTTGATTTCTCTTTTTATTACTTGTCATTTGTATGGTGTACTGTTTGTAGTATATCTTAACCAACCCATAATGCCCTTAGATCCTATTGTTGTGGCAAGAATTGTAGCGTTGATACAGGATGGTAGGGGAAAACGTGAAACTGCAAGAATTGTTGGCAAAAGCCTATGTGCTGTACAAAATGTGTATCAACGCTATTAGGAGACTGGCTTGATAACCAGAAGACCGAAATCTGGAAGAAAAAGAGTGACCACCCAAAGAGATGACCGGTTTTCGGTGTCCACAAGTTTGCGGAATAGAACAGCTTCTGCGGTTTTTTTTTGCGAAATCAACTTTAAGAGGTTAGAAATGTTAATGTTAGCGAGTGGACCGTTAGAAGAAGGCTCCGTAGTAATGGATTGTCTTGTAGAAGGATGGCCACAGGGCCACTATTGCAACAGAGGCATCGAATTGCAAGATTGGCTTTTGCCCGAAATCACTTGGCATGGAATGATGATGATTGGAGCAATGTACTGTTTACAGATGAGTCACGTTTTTGCCTCAATGGCTTAGACGGACGTCGACGAGTATGGAAAAGATCAGGAGAAAGATATGCTGCAGTTTGTATTGACCAGCGTCTTCCATTTGGCGGTGGTTCTGTAATGGTTTGGGCAGGAATCACTGCACAAGCCCGCACAGAATTGGTCTTCGTACAAAATGGCTCCCTAACATCTCACAGGTACATTACAGAAATTCTCGAAGATCATGCGATGCCTTTTATGGTTACCATGGGCGAACATGGCAATTTTATGCACGATAATGCTAGACCCTACGCAGCCAGAATAGTCCGACAATATCTGAATCAGGTAGGAATTAGGCGAATTGATTGGCCAGCGCTTAGTCCAGACATGAATCCCATTGAACATGTCTGGGATGAATTAGGACGACGCGACGTATCCAAACGCACACACCAGCCCCAAGGGCTTCACAGGAGCTGAAAGAGTTGTTATTGCATGAATGGAATAACATCGACCAGAATGTGATCCTTAACTTAATTCAGAGTATGCCTCGTCGACTTCAAGCAGTCATTAATGCAAGGGGAGGGAATACACGTTACCATTTTTTTTTGTTTTGTTTAGGTTAAGTTTCATCAATTTTTTTAGTTGCGAATAGCAATAAGTTGAAAATGTGAAATTATTGTTTCTTTCTTAATAAATTATAAAAACCAAAAGAAGGCTTTTAATTCATTATTTAATGTTAAATTTAGCTTACATGATACAGCAGTACAAATGATTCACCGCCTACTAGACCAAATATTTCGAAATTGAATTTATTTCCTAATTTTCTCCAAATTTACTAAGTGACCTAAATTTTTTGCTCGCCAGTGTATTTATTTAAACAAATTTTCAATTTTAAAAATTGACCTAAAGTCGCCACAGTGGTTCTTTTCCCGTGCGTCATCACTTTTACGTCATCAAAATCGTATGAATCAAATCAAAATTACGAGACGAAAAAAGTCAAAACTAAGTTAAGTTCATAAAATGGACGTGCCTGCCTACCGTTTGACGTACCTACATAATATCCCGAAAAATTATTATTTATTTTAAGTTTTGCCCGGCATTCTTTATTATCTAAAAGAAATTGACAAACAAATGTTAATACATTTAATACTATTTTTAAAGCTTAAAATCTAGAAAAGTTTGGTGTTTTATTGACTATTAAAATCGCAAAAGTCAAATTTTTAACATCCTTTCATTTAAGGGAATTTAGCCACTGCCGTAAACTTTTCAAAGAACTTTCACGGTTAGAATATTTAAAATAAATAAATAAGGTATTATAAAAATCCATAAATACTTACCGCCAAAACAGATGGTGGGTATAATTAGCTCTAAAAAGAACTATTTTTAGAAAAAGAAACAGTTTTAAGGCACACAGATTTACAAAATACGAATTAGATTGGCAGATCAAAATAAGATTGACAATGACGTTCTAAAATACAACGGTAGTCAACTAAACAAATAAAAAAAAAGTAATTAATTGACGTTTATAGTTTTATTCTTGTCTAGCACATTATATTATTGCGGAATCTTAGAGGCGTTCTTTTATGCTTTTATTCAAACTTGTTACTGTAATAAACAAGGATGCAGAGTTATTAACCACGTTGAGTCCTGATCGTTGATTGATGACGCACGTGCAAAGATCCACTGTGGCGACTTTATAAATCCATTCATTTAGTAATTAATGTCAGAAATAAGTACTTTTTGTGTACAGTTTTAGGTTTTTGTTCAGAAATGATTTTTCAAGGAAATTGTATCGATGTGATTTTTGTATTGGGAGAGAGCTCGGGAGAGAGTGAGTAAAACTGTTTTCTCGCTAGAAGAAAAAATCATTCACATCCAGAAGCTTTTTAGAACATGCCCTAAGCAATTTATTAAATAAAAAAAAAGAAAAGAAAGAATGAAGAAGTAGTTATAAATGGAATGTTCTGCATCTGATTGCGCCAATCTCTTGGGCGCATGCCACCACCTATGAAGAATTACTTAATGATGTTGGACCGATTATTACAAAAGGAAGATACTGTTATGAGAGCTGCAATAACGCCACATGAACGGTTAACTGCTACTCTTCGGTTCTTAGCAACAGGAAGAAGTTTCGAAGATTTAAAATTTTCCGTTATAATATCTCCACAAGTGCTATCGAATCCCAGAAACATGTCAGGCTATATTATCTTAAAAGATGTAAAGATTCCGAAATAATTTTATTACAATTAGACGATCATCTAGACACGTTTGCAAATAAACTTCTAAAATCGGCCGACTTTATTATTAACTAGCTACACACGCTCAAACTTGCAGTAAAAAGTCTGAAGAAAATCCGTCTTGTCCGATTTAGCGCAAGCCCGACTTCTGACTTCATTCAAGCCACGACTTTTACTACACACGCTCATGCAAGTCGGCCGACTTAGCTTGTACATGCCAAGTCGGACGACTTGCATGTGCGTGTGTAGCACCCTTTAATGTCAGGCAACGACTATGAACAGCTTTGAACCTGCGTACTGCTGGCGCATGAGCAGAAGGAATTGGGGATATCTGGTGCAGAACATCCCATCTATAACTACTGATGCGGTCAAAATTCTTAGATCTAGCAAGAAATTACATTAAATATTTTAATAACCAACATTGCCATACCGGATTATCTTAACATAGTATAAAACAAAGTCGCTGTCGCTGTCTGTCCGTCCCTACCTATATATGCTTAAATCTTTAAAACTACGCAACGGATTTTGAAGAGGTTTTTTTTAATAGATAGAGTGATTCAAGAGGAAGGTTTTTATGTATAACTAGCGACCCGCCCTGGCTTCGCACGGGTGCAATTTCAGAAAGTAGCATGCCGGGTACTAATATATCGGGTTTGTTCGGGTTTATATTTATACCAGCGGGTTGCAACGCATGCCGGATACACGCTAGTAATTTATATAATAATGAGCTTTTTCACTATAATCGAATTTCAAATATTCAGCGTTGATATCCTAATTAGAACCTATTAAAAATAAATCCCAATAATAAAAATCTTCCTATAGGTAGCGTGTCACAAACCTTTTCTAGAACTAATCAAAAGGAGCCGCGAAAGCAGAAAGTTTAAATACATGAGATCTGGTACTTAACACGTCATCCCATTCTTCTATGCCGGTAGGTCGACCTTCAGTCCAAGTCCCTGCGACTGATCAATTTGTATTGATATCAATCGCTGGTCCCGCAAGTTTTATTAAAGAGCTTTGTTAAAATAATTTTCTCAGTAAATAATTGAAAACTTTAACCGGAGAAACATTTGTTTTCTTCGTCTATCCGGTAGAGTAAAAATTCAAATTTAAGGAAAAAACTCTTTAGCCCAATGTCAAATATTTATTTAATAGAACACATATTATCAATGATTATAAGGATTATAATAAGCCCTTTTATAAACATACATAATAAGTAGTTAGGTACCTACGCTAAACTACTTGGCTCTAAAGTTTCGTATAACTTTATGCCGTGCTCTACGTAGTATGTTAAACAAATAACCACAAAATGTTTGATATTTCCATAGAATAATAGAGGCAAAGCCTAAATTACAGGTTGGCAAACGTTTTCTAGGAAGTAAGTAGTTTGTATTGTAAATATTTCAACACTTCTACCAGTACATAAGAATAATAGCAGGTATTCAATTATCCGCAGAATGATAGATAAGACATTTTCATGCTACCATAATTTCTGTAACTTCGGAGTCAATAATAATAATTTCAACGTTATGTTGAATGGAGTCAGTGAAAAGATATAGGTACCTACTAAAAAACTTAAAGTATATGATTAATGAAAGATTAAGGGATGAAAATGTTGCAGGTTAAGAGAAAATTATCAATTTATATACATATTAAAGATTTTCCTTCTACACTTCTCTTTAAACTTTTTACCCCCGTAATATGGATTATTTCTAGATAAACATTCTTCACTTAATCTGTCCTTTAGCCCACATTTTAAATTTGGCAGTTTGTCTTTCTATCCACTCTCCACTCAAAATTTTCTCATTATCTTGAAGCTCGATTGAGTTTTCGCCTTACCTTCTATCTACATAATTCTTTTGTCTGGTTTCTCCTGCTATGGTCCCGAAACAACGGGAATTTTAAGAATTGATTCTATAAAACCTTTTTAAAAACTTTTTTAACAGATTAATGGAGCTGTCTCATTTCTACCAATAACTTATCAGTCCACTTTAAGTATGGACAATTTTTTGAAGTTACTGTGCCCATAAACATATCATACTTGTGGTGAAATATAAACGGTGCAGGCATGTAGACACAGATTTTTGATTCTTAAAATATTCAGATATCCTACCTTTATTTACCGATTACTTTTTATTGCTTGTCATTCTATAGCCGCCCAATTCTAGCCTAATCATATTATTTTAATGGTTTCCATATTTTTGGTTAAATGTACAATATAGCATCGTTAACGGCAATGGATACAAGGCAATAAATCACCATTTAAACTCATGTGGGTTTTCCAATATCAAAGCTGGATAATGCTGTTATTAGTTATTATTGGTATTTTACCGCAGTGCCACTTCACAAACAGGTAGTTTGGTAAAACCAATTTTTGTTTATAAAAAAAAATATTATAAAATGCTATTGCTACATTATTTAATAATTTTTTAAATTTTGATCATCCTGGTTTGGGGTAACAAAATTGATCCCACAAAATAATTAAAGGTAGGAACTACTTCTAGCAATCTCCGACAAACGGTGCGAGCAAAAATTATTTCCATCAAATAGGGCTTGGATTAAAAAACGTAGGGCTTGGTTTAGATAACAGTGATATGGGACGATATATCTAACCAAATCAAGGTTAAAATTTTGTCAAATTCATATTATGACATGATATGCCAAACTAATGAGTAATAAAATAAGTAGACAAATACAAATTTATTTTTGTTGTTTACAAAATTAACATAGTAGGAATATACAGAAAGAAAAAGAAAAATAGTTACATAAATTTCTGAAATTGGCCACCGCCATGCTCCAAGTATAAATTCACACGTCTCTTTATATTTTCGAAAGTGTTGACCAGCATCTCTGGAGACATGTTACCACATTCTTGAATAATCCTTTCTTGTAATTGTTCTAAATTTGCAACTGGTGTTTTAAAAATAGCGTTCTTTAAATGAGAAAAACCTAAGTAATCCATAACAGTTAAAAAAGGTGATTTAGGTGGGAATTCAATGTCTGATCGAAAACTGATCAATCTGTCGTCAAAAAAATTGCGTAAGTAGTTAATAGTTTCTCTAGCTGCTTCTTAAGAATAGCCCTGCATGTTCCATAAGATCTTCCCACTTCTTGAGACAGGCGTCTTATACAATTTGTTGACGTATTTTGCATTATTTCACGAAGGTTTTAAACAAGTTCTTCCGTTCTTACAGATGGTCTTCCTGCTTCTTTTTTGTGTTGTATAGAACCAGTTTTTCTAAACACAGCCACGGTTCTTTTCAGGCAATGATAAAAATCCCCAGCAATAAAAGTAACGTTAGGAAAATGTTTGAGAAAATCGTCCATGTACAAACCCTCATTGTATTGCCGCTCACCATTTACTTTAACCATGAATGTTTTGTGCTGTTCCGTAAAGCCCATTGTTTCAACTGTTTAAGAAATTGGAAAAATTAGCGATGAATCAAATTAGTTGTAACGACTGTCAAAGATGACGGAATAACTGATTGATTGTTAATTCAGGTAGTTACTGACACCCAACAGGTCCCTTGAATGATGAAAGAGTTTTGGACTTCCATTGTCTTTATTTGTTTTAAATCACAACGTTGCCGTTGTGATTTAAAATAAATAAAGACAATGCAATTCCAAAACTCTTTCATCATTCAAGAAACATCATTGTCTCCAACCTTCAAACAGTCACCCAACAGGTATTAAGCTCTCTACGGCTAAGCATTACGTCCTTAGATGCAAGGCCCTCTTTGATGCAAATAATTTTTGCTCGCACGGTATAAAAATATATATATTAAGTTATTATCAGGATCGTTAGAATTTTACCTAAATTGCAGACATACAAATAAGAAACATAAATAGAAACACATAGTAAACGAATTGACGAAATCAATTTCATTTGTGCATAAAAAACGGTGGTTATTTGGATTTCTTGTCTGCAGTAAATGCCAAGCTTTACTGATACCAATTTCTTTCTCTCTACTTGATTAATATTGCTGGAATATCAGTAGTATAAACAAGTTTGATTAGCCATCAAGTATTAATAGATGGCAGTTACAATCATAAAATATCCTTATAACCTTTAACCTTTATAAAGGCTGATGAAAGCTAGACGTTAAAAATAATAATAGTATTATGGGATACAGTAAAACAAAGTTGAACTTGTAAATTTCCATTATATTAACTAAAAAAATTACATGTTTCGCTAACACTGTAGCTTCGTCAGATGACCATGATTTAATAAAGGTGAAAATAAAAAACTGGGGTGCAATAAAATAAAATTATTGAAGATGTAAATAAAAGAGTGAAATGGTTACAATAGCGGGAAAATCCAACAGAGGGTTTAAAAATTAAATTAAATTAGGTACAATATGGGTAATTTATAAAATATTAAGTATATGGTCAACAGAATAAATTTAACAAAGGTGAATTAATTAAATCTAGTTGATCATTAAGTCACAGGTCCGTATTTTTAAGTTTATTTATTTCCATAGATTCTAACAAATTTAGTTTTAGGCCTTTGTTTTCTGTACTTATGTAAGATTTTAAAGGAAGGATCGAAATTATGTTGATAATCAAGTAAATGGTTAGCATAGTTTGAGTCTGTTTTATTTTTTAGAAAACTGTTATAATGTTCATGTATTATTTTGTCAAAATGTCTACCCGTTTGGCCAATGTATGTTTAGGACAATCTTTGCATTTTAATTTATAGACGCCTGACTTTTTGTTTTATTGTTTTTGATAAATTTACTTAAAGAGTTATTAGTTTTGTAACACACATTTATACCAATTTTGTTAAGAAAGTTACCAATTACTTTGCTAGATTGTCCAAAGAAAATGGCAAGTTTAAATGGGTCAGAGTTTTTGCTTCTAGGAAAAACTAAGTCAATAGCCTTTTTGTAAGTTTTCTTCTTTAGGATTTGGTCAATTAGATTTGAGTTATATCCGTTATTGACTGCAATTTGTTTAATAATGTTTAGTTCTTTTTGAAAGTTGATTTTATTTAGAGGGAGAGTTACTAGTCTATGGATCATACTGTGAAAAGAAGCTAATTTGTGCTATATAGGGTGGCAAGAAGAGTTTTGTATGACAGTATCAGTATGAGATGGTTTATGGAAAACGAAGAAAACGTGCCTATCATTTTCTCTCTTAATATTTAAATCAAGAAAATTGATAGAATTGTCACTTTCGTGTTTTATTGTAAACTTGATACTTTTGTGTAGGCTGTTAATATATTCTAAAAAGACTTTTAACTGTCTATTAGTACCAAGAAAATGTGTTTATGTAATTTTTCTAGTTAATATATTGGAAATTTACAAGTTCAACTTTGTTTTACTGTATCCCATAATACTATAATTATGGATTTCCGCCTAGTATCGGCCGAATCAATTAATTTTTTTTAAATAATATTTTAACCTACTATTTAGTTAACAATAAAATCCGTGAAATCTATCAAAGTCAGAAAAATACAAAGTTTCTAGAAACTTTTATTGAGTATGTCATAATAGTTGTAGAGTCTAACCTTGTTTCAAATGTGTCTCAATCTAAATATTACTTAATACTTAGCCAGGGTGACCGTGCATCAGAATATTTCGAAAAGTAATGGGATTTGAATCCTGCAAATTTGGATAATGGAGTTTTCGGAGACGCTCTCTTCAAATTAAATAACAGCAACTATTATCCGGTTATACCGGAAGTTGTCTCAAACTTGCTTATTTTAAATAGAGCACACTGTATACATTAAGTTTAAAAAATGTCAGCATGCCGTCTAAAATGTATTTTCAAAGATAAAAGAGTGAAATTGAAAAATCCCTATATGGAATTATGATTTTTTTTTTATGATCGAGCACAAGCACTATAGGAAAAATCCTTTAAGGCGCTCTGGGAGCGGTGCGTGTGCGAAGAAAGCGATTCGCGTTTTTCTTGAATCGTTGGAGGTTATATTCGGTTGGAAACACGGTCTCAGAAAGGTCGTTCCACAAAGATGACGTCCTCCAAATGAAATAGTTCTGAAACAATGATGTTCGGGGTGTACTAAGTTGAACCACATAGGGATGGGCGGCAGTGGTTCGTCGTGTGTTTCTGCTATGCATAACTCTAGGTGGAATCGAGCGGGCAATATCTGTCGAACACTTGCCATGGAAATATCTGTAGAAGAGAGTCAAATCACCAACCTGTCTTCGATGTTCTAAGCTGTCGAGGTTCTTAGTCAGCTCGTGGTCGCCGATTAGACGAACGGCTCTCCTTTGGATGGAATCCAACAACCGAATGGTATGCTTCGGTGCAGAACTCCAGATATGAGAGCAGTATTCCAGTGATGGTCGAATCTGGGCTTTATAGAGTGTCAAAAGTTGTTGAGGTGTATACAACTTTTTGGTACGGAAAAGTATACCGAGCTTCTGGGAAGCTGCTTTGGCGATTGCCACAACGTGATTATGCCAAGACATATTTCCTCCCAGGTTGACACCCAGCAAATTAATATACGAAGTCAGTGGAATTGCGTGTCCTGTCATAACGATATGGGGTTCTGCAATGTTAACCTTCTTAGAGAAAACTGCTGCCTGGGTTTTTTGAGCGTTAAATTCGACTTGGTTACTGTCACCCCAAGACAAAATTTCTTCCAGGTCTTTATTGAGACGTGATACCTCATATTGTCTGCGAAGATGTGCGTCAGCAGCCGATGTTTGAGATTTCAATTTGAAATTTCAAGATGAGATAAGTGTGCTGTCGTCAGCAAAGCTATATATTGGATTTTCTGTTTTCGCTAGAAGGTCGTTAATGTACAGTAAGAAAAAATGGGGGATAATATGGACCTTTGAGGAACACCAGCATTGATGGTGAAGGTGTCTGAGAGAAACCCGTCAATCGCCACTTACAGAGAACGGTCCTTGAGGAAGCTAGACAACCATGAACAAAATCGACCGGGCATACCATAAGAACGCAGTTTACTTAGGAGCCCCTCGTGCCAGATACGGTCAAAGGCTTTAGAGATGTCCAGTGCAATAGCCCGGGACTCCCCATAATGTTCGATTGCGTTGCTCCAAAGATGAGTGACATAGGCTAGAAGGTCTCCTGTTGATCTGGACTTACGAAAACCATACTGATGGTCGCTGATAATTCTAAGGCCTTCTAGGTATTTTAGAAGTTGTTGGTTAATAGCTTTCTCCATCACCTTTGATATACCTAACTGAAAGCAATACGACTGGTCGATAGTTGTTTGGCAGAGTTTTCTTGCCTTTCTTTGGTATAGGCTGGATTCGCGCCTTTTTCCAGCAAGATGGAAATATTCCTTTTTTGTAGGATAGGTTAAAAAGGCTACAAAATACTGGTGTGAGTTCATCGGCGCATTTCTTGAGCACTATAATATAAATTTCATCTGGACCAGAAGCTTTTTTGGCATCGAGCCCCTTCAGAATTCGTTTGACAGGACGCTGATGGAATACGATATCAGTTATTTCCGATCGAACTGCTGGAATGTTCGGGGGTGTTTTTCCCTAAAAGTCCACCGTGGAGTTTGAAGCAAATAGTTCTGCGAGTAAGTTCGCTTTATCTTCAGCCGTGGTTGCTATTGTGTCGTCAAAACGTGTTAGCGGTGGAGTATTTGATTTGGTAAAATTTTGACTGACGGCCTTAGCGACTGACCAAAAGGACCTAGATCCGTTAGGACTGGCGAGAAGTTTATTTTTGATCCTTATGTTATGAGCCTCTTAGTTTTGATCTATCGTTCGCTTACACTGGTTTCGAGCGGTAACAAAGATGGTGCGATTCACATCGGTAGGATTTTTACGCCATTGTCGGTAAGCTAGATTTTTAGCTCTGACAGCACGCTCGCAGTTCTTGCTAAACCAGGGCTTGCCATTAGAAGGGCGCTTCTTGGAGAAAGGAATAAAAACTTCCATGCCAGTAAGAATGACATCGGAGACCTCTTGAGCACAAGCGGATGGATCATCTGAAGAGAAGCATACTTCCAGCCAAGGAAAAGTGCGAAAATGGTCCCTTAGGTCTTCCCAACTAGCTGATGTGTAGTGCCAAAAAGGTTTAGGAGGTTCTTCAGAACAAATTGGCAGCTCGCATAGAGCTGAATGAATCAAATATTAGTACTTTTCCAGTTCCCTGTACCTATCTAAAATTCCATTTTCCGGCAATTCATTATCGAGCACAATAATTTCTAATTCCAAAAGCGGAATTTCGGGTTTTACTCTTTCATCTTTAAGAGGATATTCAATTTTAGGAGACACCCTCTTAAAGGATAATATTTGAGTATTCTTAGAAACGGATGCATTAGAACAAAAAAGCTTTTAATAAAAATAATTGGAAATGGAAAAAGAAACAAAAAAATACATATTAAATAGGGTGTGCCATTTAAAACAAGCCAGTTTTGAGATACCCTTCGGTATAAGTCATAGACAATTTACCTTTAGATATACGTACAGCTTATCTCCTGCGCAAACAAAAGTGACGTTTTATAGGTGAAAAAATACGTTAGAGCGCATGACTGCCTTCCCTCTAGGTACCTTCGAGCATGCGCATAAACGTCGTGTTATCGGCCTGTCCTACTTTAGCGACATGCTCAAAATACACTCCAGAACCGGCTCGGTCGCCATTTTTGTTGTTGTGTTGCAAGGTTTCTCTGTGGATTCCTTGTAGTTTATTGTGGATGTTTAATATTTATGGATTTCTAGTTTTTGTGTAGTTTAGTGAATTGTGTCTGATTGTGAGAAAATTAATTCTGTCAAAGTTGCTGGTTGGTTAATTATTTGGGTAAAAATCTATAAACCCCGACATTAAGCTTTTAATAAAGCCAGTATTTCACGGGTCAAGTTCTCGGGCAAACACTTTTTAAATTCTTGAACAAGAAATTTTGCTTGAAAATGTTTTACACGTACCCAAGTTTTTGCCAAATCAATACAAGTTTTATACCAACTAATATTTGACTTGAGGTTAGGTACGCGATAACACCGTAGATTGGTTATTTTGATGGTTTTGTTTGGTTTTATAAGACTAGCTTAATTAACTTGTTCTTGTTCTATTCCTTTTCGAACTAAAAGCACGACGACGAATCATTTTTAAACAAATTTTAAAAACAAAACCTTAAAAACAATTTTCTATCCTTAAAATCTGATAGGTACTATCTGACTACTAAAAATGCCCGAATCACTACCTTTTTTCCCAACTTGATCAAAAAAATTGAGAAGAAATTCCAATTTTTTGGCAAGACTTTTAATTGTAAAGCCCGGACCTGTCTATTTTCCCATTCGTCAAACGATAATGTTGCAGTGCGCATGTCTAATAGTGTCTAGCTTTGTTTACATGCGCGAGGCCATAAATCTGCCACTTTCGTGATTATTGTTTGCTTATCTACAGGTAAATTGTCTATGGTATAAGTGGATGTCGCATATTATGGCCGCTGTTATTTAATTTAAAGAAAACATCTACGAAAACTCCAATTTAAATTTGAAAGATTACTTTCCGAAATATTCTAATGTATGGTCACTGTGAAGTTCCCTGTATATCAGTGGTTCCCAAACTTATTTTGTCTACTGCCCACTTTGAGAATAAATTATTTTTTAGCGCCCCCATTTTCTCACCTACTTAAAAACCACTATAACTTCAAATTAAATTAATTAATTATTGTGAGCTATATTAGCGGAGATTAAACATTTATTCTGAACGAGACTTTTACTATAACCCGCAAGAGTTACGCGCGAAACCGCAAATGAAAATAAAATAAATATTACGTTGTTTATATAGGATTGCTTAAGCAGCACGCATCGACACCGACAGGAATAAGCCAAACATGCGTTTATCTCATTCAACGCTCAATCGTACTCAACAAGTAAGAACAAGTATTCTATGAACCAGCCGATTTATACAGGAATGCACAAATCGGGTCATTTAACAAAAACTTGTTAAAACATGATTGCCCGCGGCCTATTATCTACGAAATTACCTATCTAGGAATACTAATAACTAGTAAAATACGAAAGTGTATGATGTTGCCTTTTTATTTGTTTGTTTGTGCCTACTTTCATTTCGAAACGGAGCGACCGATTAACGTGATTTTTATTTTATTTATTCAATAAAACAGGACAGATATATGAACTACGCGGAGAGAAAAATCGAACCGAGTTTGAGCAATCTCTTAATTAATATTAGTTGATGTTTACAAGTTGTAGTCGAGTGTCGAGAGCTCAGTCGGTGTCTAAGAGTATTCCTAGCTAGATGAAATTACAAATCGCCCCCCAAGCCTCTACACAACGCCCCCATTTTTTTTCTGGGTCTCTTACCGCCCCCCTTCAGGCCTGCAGCGTCCACAAGGGGGCGTTATCGCCCACTTTGGGAACCACTGCTGTATATCAAAGTAAATTATACTTTTTTTGCTTAAACCACAACCATTTTTTATTGAAAGAAAATTTTAATCCCGAAAATTATTTCCTTTCAATTTCTTAATAAACATGTTACCCATTTATTCTTTAATATTATAAATCTCATTTCTTACTCTGGCTCCATCCGATTTAAGCATATACACAGATTTAAGTAAACGTCAGAGTGACACAAATAACTTTGGGGATTTGGAAGTTTGCTCGTTCCGGCATAATTTCAAAAGTATAAAGGACAACAACATTATTAGTTTCTGCCGTTTTTACGCATTAATTTTACTCTGACAGCCCTAAAAATCTTTTCTTAAGAAAAGTTAATCCAAACAACGGAAAGTTTAAAAGTTTTTCGGTTAGCGTTTAGATTTTTTACTTCTTGTAATTTTTTTCTTTCACTAGGTATTTATTTTACAATACGAAAATAAACTTAAAAACTCTCAGTTTATCATATTTTTTAAGCAGTAAAAAAATAACTTTTAGAAGGTGGTGTATGCACATTATTTCTTTTACGACTACCTATATAAACTATATTCATGATATTTAATTTAGATTCCCTATCGAACCATAACATTAACGCATTAAGTAAAATCTTAATGATCCCTCTATAAATATTTAGCAAGATTCCACAGCTTTATCTATTATGTAACATCATACCAATCTTAGTATCCAGTATGGATCTAAATTAGCTCTTATCAAATATTTGACATTGAGTTACGACATGACATTCCTTTAAAGCTTACCTATAGAGCTTGGTAAAGCAACGCAAAGTTATAGTAACACATTACTGATGATAATTTAGGATATAACTTTATTGATTTAAGCTTATAGGATTGTCGTTCTAATTGAAGAAACGGTTTAAGAATATAAAATTGAAGAGAAATAGAGATATTTATTATATTTACGTGCAACAGTTGTTCATTGCTAACCTAGCAAGTGCAATTTTTCCATACACGTTTGCCACATGATTATTTATAACCAGTGGCGGCTGGTACTATTTGAAGCAGGTAGGGCTAAAACACATAGGCCTGCAGGCTAAAAAGTATCAAATCAAAAAAAAATTATAAAAAACTAGGAGAAAAAACTTACCGGATAATTAAATGTAAGAAAAAATAATAACAAGTAGTTATTGCAATGGAACAACAGTTTCACCAAGCATGTAACCCAACACAATTTAGTTAAAGTTAATATTTCGACATTGAGAACTGTCTTAAAAACACCTGCCATCTGGTATCTAGTAGCAGTAGCAAAGACAGAGGACTAACCAGATTGGTAGGTACTAGTCTGCTAGACAAAATAAAGCACGTGAAATCCGCTAATTGTGGCGTGATTTGCGATCTGGCCAAGGACAAAATCCCGATGAGCCAGTAAAAGAGGAAATATATTTTATCTTTATCTGTATTTTATGCAATAGCCTGGCGAGACCTGGGCTTAAAATAAATTTTTTTCGGCACGGCGAGGCGTCAGGGAGTTTTCGCGGAGACAGGAAATTTTTGCACCGTTAGCCGTTAGGCATCAACGTCTTAAATTTTGAATTATTCACAGTTAACTATTGTTTTTAATCTTTGTCCAAGTTGAGATATAATTTTTAAATAAAAAAACATTTAGAATAAACATTTTAAAAAATCTTGCCTGATTGTTTCCTTATAATTATTAAAAAACATATAGTAAAGAAAATATTAATTTTAGCTCGTTCAAAAAGTTAAATAATATTATTATACCTATAATTTTCTATTGATGTCAATAAATATCTTCTGCTTCAGAAAACACTTTAATTGGTCTTCAAACAAGTAAAAAATATCCAATTAGTTGTTCTAAAAGTAAATTCGAGTAAACATATTCTACGAGAAATAAATTGGGTGCCGGGAAAACCTTAAACATGATTTTTTTTTTTTAACAAAAGTGATAAAGGCGAAAATAATTTTTGTCTGGGCAAGTATTGTCAAAAAATAAATACCTACAGACTTATATTTATACTATCTAAATTATTTTAAATGGACATTTCAGCTCGTTACTATGGCAACCACAAAACTTTTTGGAAGTTTTTTTCTCGAAGTGTAATATGCTGTTTCTTTTTTTTCCCTTTTTTTGTAAAACATATAGATATCTATATTTTGCAAGAGTTCGTCAGATATTTATGGTATAAATGAAACATGTTCCTGGAATTTTAGTTATATGAAATAATTGATGACAAATTAACAGAATCTTAAGCAATCCATTTTAGTTTAAGTTTTGCTACTCAAATTTATCAAAAATATATTTTTTGCAGATAATCTTTATGACAGGGCCATTTTATAATATTTATATTGAGTTTCTATATGTACCCAAAAAATATGTTCCTAGAATTTTAGTAGTATGAAACAAAATAAATATTATTTGTTTGTCAAAAATAATATATTCTATTAGCTATCAACAATATTAACATATTACCTACTACAGTAAACGGAAGGCTGTATTTTTATAATTTTTGTTTGTCAGGTGTCTATATTTTGCAATCAATTCGTAAGATATTTATCTGGTGATAGGCACAGAACCGACTTGGTAGTTTTAGTTTTCTACTGGAATTTCTAAAGGAAAATGTCATGCTATAATTTTTTTATATTATATTTTGGTGTGAAATTTTCTTACCCTTCTCCCACCTTCTTGAATTAATAACCGGAGATATCAGACAGTCTGATATCTCCTCGAAAATTAATTTTTTAAAAATTATCCCGAGTGGAAAACCTTGCCGTTGCATTGAAAATATATTGATAAATTATAAAATTTTTATGAAATTATAAAACTTTTAATAGAAAAAAAAAATATGAATGTAAATATTAATTTAAGTATAATGTATAAATACTTTAACATTCGAAATATTTCAGATTAAAGTTGTTTGTGCAAACGAAATAGAAATGAACACAACTTGTAACTTTAAAATACATTTGACCTTTTTCAAAACTCCATTAAAACTCTCTAAATACTATGTTTGATCTTTTCTGAATCGGAACAGTAAAGCTTATACGACTGGTAATGTTTGCTATAAAGATTATCTTTACAAAATACACTAGCTGACTCTGTATTATATGTTCTCTACACTAGATACGTAACTTACAATTACATTGTGACATAGTTACTAAAGCTGCTTTAAAGTGACTATAAAGCTGTCTTGTAAAAATTTTATTACCCGAGGATTTATGAACCTTGAGCGTAATTTTCTTTTAAGTACCATTATACTTAACTGTAAAATTAACAGTCTATAGAGGTATGCATTTAAAATCATGGATAGGTTAACTACCGACAGCAATGTTTGCAAAAATAAACAAATTGGCACTAACCAAGTTCAAATAAAAGATTTAGTTTACAAGGTAAACTCAACTAAATAAAAAAATCGGAACTAAAACGAAGATTGAAGATATATTATACAGATGTTATATTGGATGCAAAGAAAAGAAGATATAATATCGCGAATAGGTTGATGTTTCAACAGGATGGTGCTCCACCACATTACCATTACCTAAGTGTTTTGACAATATTTAGATCAGACGTTTCCAGGTCGATGAATTGGTAGAAAAGGTGTCATTGAATGGCCCCCAAGATCGCCAGATTTATCACCTGTGGATTTCTTTCTGTAGGGTCACTTAAAAAGCAAAATCTATGCTACTCAGCCGACATCGTTAGAACATTTGCGACAAAGGGCTTACAGGGTGGCGCACCGAAAACTTTCCACCCAGGTTTACTTTCTTGTTAATAAATAAATCAAAATTCGCTCGAACATGGGAACCTTAGTTCTCAGGGGAACATATTTTTTTGCTATTTTCACCCCCCTCCCCTGCTGAAATCCCTACGACAGGGTTGCTTCTACCCTTAAAATCTTAAATAAAAAGAAGGGTCGAGTAATACCTTATTTTAAAGGGAAAACTTACAAAAAGAATATTGACTTAGTTTTTCCCAGAAGCAAAAACTCTGACCAATTTAAACTTGTCACTTTCTTTGGACTACCTAGCAAAGTAATTGGCAATTTTCTTAACAAACTTGATATAACTGTGTGTTACAAAACTAATAACTCTTTAAGTAAATTTATTAAAAACAATAAAACTAAAAGCGTTAAAAACAAAAAAGCAGGCGTCTATAAATTAAAATGCAAAGATTGTCCTAAAACATACATTGCTCAAACGGGTAGACATTTTGACAAAAGAATACAGGAACATTATAGGTAGGTAACAGTTTTCTAAAAAATAAAACAGACTCAAACTATGCTAACCATTGACTTGATTATCAACATAATTACGATCCTTCCTTTAAAATCTTACATACAGAAAACAAAGGCTTAAAACTAAATGTGTAGTTGTTTATCTATGGAAATAAATAAACCTAAAAATACGGACCTGTTACTTAATGATCAACTAGATTTAAATTATTCACCTTTGTTAAATTTATTCTGTTGACCATATACTTAAGATTTTATAAATTACCCATATGGTACCTAATTTAATTGTTGGATTTTCCCGCTGTTGTAACCCTTCCACTGTTTTTATTTACATCCTCAATAATTAAAAATTTTATTGCACCCAATTTATATTTTTCACCTTTATTAAATCCTTGTCATCTGACGAAGCTACAGTGTTAGCGGAACATGTCATTTTTCTAGTTAATATAGTGGAAATTTAGAAGTTGAACTTTGTTTTACTGTATCCCATAATACTATAATTATGTATTTCCACCTAGTATCGGCTGAATCAATTAATAAAATTACGTTTATGTTGTTATGCACTATTTTTAAGCGACAAGCGATCTTGGTGCTTAAATGAATAACCGCAGCAGCATCAGCAGTTTAAATCTCTAATAAAGTTTTAAAATACCAAACTTAAATTACTTCCTTCCTACCTATTTAACCGAATAACACATATTGTTGCTATGCTACATCACTGAAAATTGTTATTTATCCAGGTTTTTATATGTAACGGCAAATAAAAGAGCCCCAAGTCTGGAAGAAAATTATTAAATTTATGGCACCGAGGGTGACAACGTTAACGCAATAAATTTCATGCTGGCTGCAAAAAGCAACTGGTTAATATCGGAACATACGTGACTGTTCTTCCTAGTTGGCCGTGGAACATACGAAATGTGTTGATGAATTAATTTGACGCAGGGATATGCTTTCATTATTGGTTTTATGAAGAAAAAAGATCCATATTTATTGGGGTTGATTATTACAGGTTTCCTTTTTGTTTTCCGCTACGTTACAGGGCATCATTTATTTATATACAGTGTGACCAGTACAGTCCGCATCATATGGGATTTTTTTTTTATTAATAGATTTATTCGAAATTTGACTTTGGAATCAAGTTCTGCTTCGATCAAGATGAAAATTAAGCAAAAAAATAGTACTCACGTAATTCGTATTATCTGTCAAATTTTAATTTTTTCCAAAAAATAATTCAAAAGTGGGGTTATTTCTGAAAATATCAAAAAAAGTTATAAGAACATTTTTTTATGAATGCAGTTTCTAGCCCACATGCAAAATTTCAGCTAACATTATTTTGGCTTCAACATTAAATTTTTAACCGACAATAGTAATATTTGTTTCCTATTGCAAAATAGACGATTTACCTGATAACTTTTTATAGGTACGTGTTGCAAACCCCTTTTCTATTATAAAAAAAATCACAAAAATTACCTTGTCGGACTTCCATTGTCTTTATTTTGTTACTTAACACAACGTTTCGGTTAGTTAGTATCTCTAACCGTTTTCAAGTGTAAACTAAATTATAATTCTAAGGCTACTGTCTTAAATATTATTCATGTGAAATGAAGCTTGATGCTTCTAGATATGGGGATATCTATACTTGGTTTACTAAATAATGGGTATTTCGATTTATGGAAGCTGCTTCTTTTAATTTTCGTTTTCTCCAGTGCTGTTCCGTGTCCAAAACCTTGGCTTCCGACCACTGTATATTATCTTGGTTGGTTCATACGTGTTCCGCCACACCTAATTGCGAAGTTTCACCTCTTTGAGTATGTTTCAGATGTTCTTTAACTCGTACGGGAAGAGGTCTTTTTGTTTCTACAATGTACGATTCGCCACACTCGCAGGAGATAAGATAATAGAGAATGCCGGGCAAAACTCTCAAGACACAAGCCCGACAATTTGTGCTCAATCTCTGTGAGTACTTTGAATTTGAGAAAGCAAATGGGGGACCTTAATTCCTTAAAAAATACATGAAAGAACACGTGCAGCAAAAAATACCAATTTGAATTTAAAAACAAATGTTACATTCCATCCTACTACTATACTTATCCAAATCTGCAACCAGCACATCTCACCAACCTACAGAATATTTATCCGAAATACATGTTAATAAAACATTTTTATAAATTATTTTGTGCATTTTTTATGTATAAGGTTATTTCCCAAAACTATATTTAAAAGTACAGGTTGTTACAGAAACATATTTAAATATATTAAATTATAATAAGAGAAGAATTCTCTATAGGTATATCCAAAAGAATAGTGAAAAAAATGTGTATAAACATGGATCCGCAAACGATTCGTTTCCGAGATACAGCTGTTAAATATAATTCCCCTTTAAAATAGAATGTTAGTTAAGGATTTCAATAAATGTATTGAAATTCATTTTTAGCTGGGAATTAATGGGTTAGACTGCGTTAGAGTATGAATAAACCCCGAGAGAAACTCGGAATTATAAATAATTTTTCGGGATATTATGTAGGTACGTCAAACGGTAGGCAGGCACGTCCATTTTATGAACTTAGAATTAGTTTTGACTTTTTTCGTCTCGTAATTTTGATTTGATTCATACGATTTTGATGACGTGAAAGTGATGACGCACGGGAAAAGATCCACTGTGGCGACTTTATGTTCGGTTCTAATCGGATTTTTCCGTGGTCGCAAAAACGTCGAAATAAATTTATTTAGAAAACGGCGCATCCAATTATGTCTTACCAATTGTACCTTTTTTTCGTAAAATATGTCAGGTTTTTCTAATTTGACATAAAAAAGTATAAATGCAACGTATATATCTGACGCCTAACAAAATAATTTATTATTTTCTAAAAGGCACCTGCACCCTCTGCGTCCCGGGTACATAATTTAGACTAATGGCATCGTTTATCATTTTCGGAGTATCGCTTTCTAGTCTAGTCAAACCGCATTACTTCCAGTAAATAGGCTTGAAAAATGTTTTTAAAAAATCAAAAAAAATATTATTTATAGAATGTATTTTATGTCGTTTTTGTTAGGTTTAAATTAAATTATACTTAAAAATATATAAAGGGGTACCTATTTACTGATAGAAAATAGTTTTTTCAGACGACCCATGTGTACAAGCATAAATTTTTTAGTTTGTTTGAAAAATGACCATATTATAACACTATAAAACTCACAACTTTCACGTAAAAAATTAAAATCTAAGCCAAAAAATGTTATATAGTTATCCACGACCTCTCGTTCTCTAATAGACCAATGGCAATAAATATAATAAATATTTTTTTTTTCAAAGTAATAAATAAGTAATAAATAATATATAAATAAGTATAAATAATAAAAAATGCTTATTATAAACTTAAAATTTTCATTTTACTGACTTCGTTGTACTGATTCACACTGATACAAAATTAAGGCATGTAAGTTATATTATTTTAAGTGGTATATATTATGTTGACGTTATATAATATCATAAAAATATAAAAAAACAAAAGATACAAGACTTCAAAAATTCGACCATGTTACTCTTGTCAATCTATAGACAACGTGATATTACCGTGCGAGCAAAAATTATTTGCATTAAAGAGGGCTTGGATTAAAAAACGTAGGGCTTGGTTTAGATCACAATGATATGGGGACGATATATCTAACCAAATCTAGGTTAAAATTTTGTCAAATTTATATTATGACATGGTATGCCAAACTAATGAGTAATAAAATAAGTAGACAAATACAAATTTATTTTTGTTGTTTACAAAATTATCAGAGTAAGAATATAGGTACATAATATATAGATCTTCCCACTTCTTGGGACAGGCGTCTTATACAATTTGTTGGCGTATTTTGAATTATTTCACGAACGTTTGCAACAAGTTCTTCTGTTCTTACAGATGGTCTTCCTGCTCCTTTTTTGTGTTGTATAGAACCTGTTTCCCTAAACACAGCCACGGTTCTTTTCAGGCAATGATAAAAATCCCCAGCAATAAAAGCAACGTTAGGAAAATGTTCGTGAAAATCGTCCATGCACAAACCCGAATTGTATTGCCACTCACCATTTACTCTAACCCCGTTTCAAAAATACGCTTCAACCATGAATGTTTTATGCTGTTCCGTAAAGCCCATTGTGTGAATTGTTCAAGAAATTGGAAAAATTAGCGATGAATCAAATTACTTGTAACGACTGTCAAAGATGACGAAATAACTGATTGATTGTTAATTCAATAGTTACTGACACTTAACAGGTATTAAGCTCTACGGCTAAGCATTACGTTCTTAGATGCAAGGCCCTCTTTGATGCAAATAATTTTTGCTCGCACGGTTTAAAACTTGAGTTTAGAGGTAAAACTCATTGATATTGTTTTATAAATAAAAATAATTTCTACTAAAAAGCCAATGAGCAATAGATTTTTTAAAGTATTAATTACTAGGAGACAGATAGACCAGACACATGTAAATATATAGTAAAAATGAAATAATAGTTTATTAATGTATATAAACTAAATATATTTTTAGGGTGTAGAGTATTAAAAATAAGCTATAGGTCAAAATACGCTTAAATGACGGGCACGACCTTTCCAATTTATGTGAAAACATGAAATTCGTTTTTTATAAGGCAAGATCCAAAATTCGTTATAAAAATATATTATACTGCCGTCTCTAGGGGCACTCTAAAACCTCTTTTTGAAGTCTGAAAAAACTTTTCTCTGTACACTACAGTATTGCCATAACCCTAAATTCCCTTGGGAAAAAGGTTTCTCTTCATGCGTGCCGTTAACAAGAAATTGATTAAAATAAGTTCCAAAGTTGATCATAATATGGATGCTCTTTGAAGCAAAAGTTTAATAATCTGAAAACGGTTTAAAAACTGACAATAAAGGTTACAGTCACTTAGGGCAGGACCAAAAAAATATACCTAAAAATAAAAATGTACACAATCGAATCATTCCTACACCAACGATGAAAGAAAGTAACACATACAGAGTTAGTTGAAATAACGGAAACGGCTAATTTTATTCAAAACTACCAAGGCTAAATCAATGAATTTTGGTACAGGTTGGACAATTGCAACGTTGCCAGATTTTTAGTTTTTTCTGTAACTCAAGGAATGTTTTTTTTTTCAAAAGTAACACTACTCTTTTTTTATTGAATTCGATTCCTCCCATCAGCATTACCATTTCCTGATCGTAATAAATTTTTATCTCAAATAATTCTATGGGAAAAAAAGTTAATTAGTTTCAACCCTAACTCTAAAATAAAAAAAAAATCCAATCTATTTTCATTTAAAAACGTTTCAAATAATGTGAAAAGGAAGGTTGGTAGACGTAATGTACCTACGTTTTCAAAAATACTTATTTTATGAAGTTACCTTATACAGAGTCAAAAACAAATAAACTTTGCATCACATGCGACCAAATTTTAATAGCCCAATTTTGATTTTGTAGAAAAACATACATTTATTATGACGCTACCTTAAAGAAAATGTACCTGAAATAAAGCATTGTCAAAACTAAGAAGTTTTATGTAGGTTGCGTTGAGTGTTATTTTGCAAAAGTGGTGCAATTTACAAAATATAGGTAAAAAATCAAAATTATCTTAAGCAGCTGAAATTTTGCATGTGGGTTAGAAACTGCATTTAAAAAAACTTTTGAATTCTTTTTTGAAAAAAATTAATATTTGACAGATAATGCGAATTACGTGACTACCTACTATTTTTTTACTTAATTTTCATTTCGATCGAAGCAGAACTTGATGCCAAAATCAAATTTTGAATAAAGCTATTAATAAAAAAATCCAATATGATGCGGACTTTACTGGTGACACTGTATATTAATATTAGATAAGACAAACTGACTACTTTTAGGGTTTAGTAAAATTTGTTCATTGAAATATACAGCCTGAAAATAATCGTCTTCTCGCCGTTTTATTTGTTGCACCCTCTATAATTGTATATACCTTATAAAAGGGGGAAGAAAAGTCCACCGAATGTATACGAATTAAAAGTAATTATTATTGTGCCGCTTTCCCAAAAAGAGGATATAATATCCAAATGTCACGTAACTTTTTTTCCCATGAGAGAAAAATCTGGGATGGGCTTTTCCTGATATCTGCTTGGCATACAGTAGCGGTCCTAAATATAAAAATGCGTGACAGTTATATTAAAGTAAAAGGTTAATGGTGTCGGCGGCGAAAAGAAAGAGGATATCATACATTTTTTGATAATAGGTCACTAAATGTGTGTTTTGTGACCGTAACATCAACATGTCAAGGTACGATAGGCCGTTTGCCTAGAGGTAGTTACAATATGATAATTATGATGCACACTTCGCTTTGGAATTTTTGATTTGAAATGTTAAAATATCCGTTTTGAAATGGTTTATTAAACATTACCAAAGGTAAAAAAAATTACCTTGTCGGACTTCCATTGTCTTTATCCCGTACGAGTAAAAGAACATCTGAAACATACTCAAAGAGGTGAATCTTCGAGATCAGGTATAGCGGAACATGTATGGATCAACCAACATAATATACAGTGGTCAGAAGCCAAGGTTTTGGACACGGAACAGCGCTGGAGAAAACGAAAATTCAAGGAAGCAGCTTTCATGAATCAAAATACACATATATTTAGTAAACCAAGTATAGATATCCCCAATATCTGGAATCCTCTTCTTGTCCAAAACCAACAGCTTAAACTTCACACTCCAATAAGCACGTAGGCGGAGTCATCAAGCTTCATTGCACATGGATAGTAAGACAGTAGCCTTAGAATTACAATTTAGTTTACACTTGAAAACGGTTAGAGATACTTACTAACCGAAACGTTGTGTTAAGTAACAAAATAAAGACAATGGAAGTCCGAAAAGGTAATTTTTTTGATATTACTTCATTGTCTACCACCTTCAAACAAACACTTACCAGAGGTACTGCTCGATGGTGAAAATATCTTTTCTAAACGGACCAAGGTCATAATGGTCTGCTATGACCAGCAATTTTCTTTTTCTATTTACTTTAGGCATCTTACACGTGTGTCATACAAAAATACTCACTTTGCTCTCGATGGCACAATAAAATAAGTGTAGTGAGTACCTAAGAGTATTCAGGTAGATGCGGGCGAGGAGCTGGGATATTTTTGTTTACTTACTACATTTCTTTGTTTGTGCGTCGATATGCCATAAAACGAGACCTATCGATACTATCATAGAAGGAGCAAAGAATAATTAATTACCATCACTCCAATTAAGCTTAAACTTTGTAAGTACTGTTAAATGAGTTTTGTTTTGAGGAAAAAACTATATCAAACGTCAAAGAACATACAAGCTTGGTCCACCTTTTTGTTATTTTCAAAGGGAAAAGTTTTGAAGACATGACTCTCAGGAAAATTAGATTTATCGAACTTGGTAAAGATTTCAAAGAAAATACAACGTGGTAATTTGCACCCACTTCTTTTTTAGCAGCAAAGTAAATATTGCTTATGCATAATTTGTTTTCTATACCTTAAGTTTTTTGAACTAATAGAAACAACTATTTGTTTGTTGCCTAGTTTATAGTTCTTTGTATTTTGTATTATTTATTTTATCATAATTATTTAGGAACAAAAAAATTTGATTCTCAAAACAATTTACTAGTTCACAAAGCAGCAAAAGTTCAACCCGCCGTGTAAATTTATTGAGTTGGACGAAGCGCCATATACATCGGATTTGGCTTCGTTTGACTTGTTTTCATTTGAAAATTTAAAGATGCAAATTAGCTAACGAGAACCGTTCGAAAGAGATTTTTTATACCTATATTCAAATAAAACAGACTTTTTTTTCTATAGCACAGCAGGTTCCTTTTTATAAAAGAGGTAGGTATGTTAAAATAATATTTTCCTACGACCACCTTTGAAAATGAGAGAAAAAGCACGCCTAACTTGGCTAGAAAGTCCTTTATATCACACGCGTGTTGAAATATTTTATTTTTTTCTTTCACTACGTGTGTTGAAATATAAAACAGCTGATGGCCTACGAATTTGACAGCAAAACTATTTAAAAAAATAACAAACTTACGGGACCCGTGGAGCGATTTGGGGTGCTGGGTGGGGTAAAGTACACTACGGCATTACTGCAAATAAAAAAAAAACCCTTTTTTTCCGTCATTTTTGGGAACCTAAGAGTATTTATAATAAAAATAATAATTTATCAAAAAGGGAAAATATGTCAGGCAACCCACCAAACATGTCAACTGAGTTGAACCACAGAAAAAAAAGGGGCAGCTATAGAGCAGAAATAGAATACCCTAGGCCTAGGAAATACCAATTTATAATTTTACAATTATCTCGGATAAAAATATTCACACAATGTTTAAGGATATGGGATAAGTGAATGTGCTTTATGTAAGTAAATGTATTTTAGCAATATTCAAAACAAATCGAATATAGATAGAAGTTTTATAATTAACAAGCTATCGATATTTAACTCCATCTCTATCTTTCTATAATGTTGAGGTTATGTTTTAGTTTTGTGTTATGTTGTTTTTGTATTCATATTTAGATATATTATTGTTTTATTGAAAGAATGCAAGGAGCTTAAAAATCAAAAACGAAATTTATTCACTGTACATAGATAGTAGGTATGATGTGCGTAAGCAAATAGAAGAAAAAGTTATTCTTTTTATTTAATTCTAGGTAAGTTAAAATGTGTAAAGTGGGCATTGTTTTTATTTTTCTCTTTTTGATTATTTTGTATGGTCGTAGAAAAAATTGTGAACATTACTCGTGTGAAAGTGATTTTTCTCACACTCGGAGAATTTCTACACTCGGCTGACGCCTCGTGCTGAATACCTCCTCATTTGAGGGGTACCACTTTCAACACTTGTTATGTAATATACTATTAAAAAATAATAGTATGGGTGTGCAGATGGCTTGTAAAGACTGCGCTAACTAGTTGCGATGAGAGAATTTAAACAGACAAAACAAGTATAGTTACATAAAGTTTCTTTTTTGTTCTAATAATATTCTAGTCTTGAAATATTCCACGCTATAAAAACGGATACGTAAAGGTCACTGACATTTTATAATTATGACGTCAAACCTCTACCGGCACGTTAGCTTTGCAAATCTAATTAACTAGCTAATTAAATAACATTTTGCACCCTTAAACAAAGAACTCGCAAGAATAAAAAAGCTATATTTCCAAGCAACATTCCCTATAATTAACGAAAAAATTTGTAACCAGAGAAATATTAAATTTTCAGTTTGTTATTCGTGTCTTGATACTGTTATAGATTTGACATGTCATTGTATATTATTTTTACAAATACATTGCTGTTGTGACTGCTTATGGCAAAAATAAATTTTTTTGATGTTGTAGTATAATACAGGGTAACTTTTTGAAAACAATGCCACAATGGCATAAGAGGTGTTCCCCTAAACCTTGTTGAGTCTTATTTGTCTATTAAGCGACAGTTTACAGAGATTGAAGGTGTTAAATTATGTCAAATATGGAGTGCCACAGGGATCCGTCCTTGGAACCCTTCTATTTATAATTTACTAGCGTGTACCCGGCATGCGTTGCAACCCGCTGGTATAAATACAAACCCGAACAAATCCGATATATTAGTACCCAACATGCCACTTTCTGAAATTGCACCCGTGCGAAGCCGGGGCAGGTCGCTAGTTATACATAAAAACCTTCCCCTTGAATCACTCTATCTATTAAAAAAAACCGCTTCAAAATCCGTTGCGTAGTTTTAAAGATTTACGCACATAAGGGGACAGACGGGCGACAGCGACTTTGTTTTATACTATGTTAAGATATAAATGATCTGTGCTATTACATACAACGAAGCAACGAATTTGCAATTTGACCATATTTGCAGACGACAGTACTTTCATTACTTCTGCCTTTAGTCTAATGAATTTGATTGTGGCGTCACAACTGCTGCTGAGGGATGCAGAAAAATGGTTTTCTTGCAAACTTCTGCATCTTCATGAAAGTAAGACTGAAGATCGGGTTGTATCGAGTGGTCGATTATTAAACCAAAACAATAAATATAAGTTACTGGGTATCACCATGGTTGGGACGAAAATTGTAGAGTACGATTCTTCTTAGAAATTTGCGTAAGTGTGTGACTTTTGACGTTTTGAAATCGCTTTACTTTGGTCGTTTTCATCCCCATTTTGCGTATGGGGCTATGTTATGGGGAAACTGATCTTTCGACTACAAAAAAGAGCTGTAAGACTTATTGCTAACGCAGGGTATAGAGATCACTGTCAGCCGATATTCAAAAAATTTGGCATAATGCCGCTGCCCTGTGTTTATATTTGTCCGATTCAAAAATATGTTATGCTGTACACTAGGTGTAAATTTGCCAGTTTGTTGTTTCTACTAGTTTTTAGTTTAATTTAATTGTTTGTTCATCATTTGTTTTATACAATAGTTTATTGTTATTTATATATTTGTATACATACCTGTTAAATTATATTAACTTATATTGACAATGGCTATATTTTTTCCACTAAAGAAATATATTTAAAAATCTTTTCAGATATACCAAAATAATGAGATTTAAGTACGAATTATTTACAATAATTCTTCTCCTTTCATCCTAATTCCTTCTTCTTGCTAATATTTCGTAGTTAAATCTCATTAATTTTGGTACCGTTAAAAAGCATTTTTGTAAGGTTTCCAGAGAGGTGTCACAATTTGTGCCATTGGAAAAAATGATTACTAGAATTACGCAACTCTCAAATTAATTTTAAAAATAATTTGTTACAGCTTTTAAAAAAAAATTATAGCATATTTATCTTTAACTACCTCCAGTAAATCTTTCTGCAATTTAAGTGTCAAGATCTTAAGTCTTAATGCGAACACGGGAAATTTTTACAACAGGAAAAAGATAATTGGAAAAGTACCTCTCTTAACACGACATCCCAAAATTAATTAGATTTCTCTCTTTCCGTGACATACAACACACAACTACATCTAAATCACCTTTTAGTTTTTGGTTTCCTGCAATATTTTCTTCTTTCCTATATTATTTTGTTGTAATTTTCGGACATAAAAGGTAATTTAATAATAGTAAGTGGATTTTTCTTTTATAAACTTTACAATGGTATTATTGAATTAAGAGCAAACAATACTGACGCATTCGCCATTTCATTTTCTTATCAATATAGATAAGCTTGGTTGGGTTGAGTAGTTTTACTTTTTAATTCACTTGTGAAAATATCATCACAATTATAAGAACAATATTTAAGAAATATACGCCATCTTGCAGTGTGCGAGTGAAAAAAAATAATACTTATGGAAATAAGCTAATCCAGGCAGCCCTTAGACCGCTAATATGCAACAACGTGACATCAAGACTGGTCTGGAAAAGCCATGAAGAACTTGTGGCCCTGGCAAAAACTAACAAAGTAAACCGTGCAGCAAAAATTATTTGCATCAAAGAGAGCCTTGCATTTAAGGACGTAATGCTTAGCCGTAGAGCTGGTTGAGCGCCTGTTGGATGTCAGTAACTACCTGAATTAACAATTAATCAGTTATTCCGTCATCTTTGACAGTCGTTACAAGTAATTTGATTCATCGCTAATGTTTCCAATTTCTTGAAAATTCACACAATGGGCTTTACAAGAAAGCACAAAACATTCATGGTTGAAGCGTATTTTCGAAACGGGGTTAGAGTAAATGGTGAACGGCAATACAATCCGAGTTTTTGCATAGACGATTTTCACGAACAATTTTCTAAAGTTGCTTTTATTGCTTGGGATTTTTATCATTGCCTAAAAAGAACCTTGGCTGTGTTTAGGGAAACAGGTTCTATACAACACAAAAAAGGAGCAGAAGACCATCTGTAAGAACAGAAGAACTTGTTGCAAACGTTCGTAAAATAATGCAAAATACGCCAACAAATTGTATAAGACGCATGTCCCAAGAAGTGGGAAGATCTTATGGAACATGCAGGACTACTCTTAAGAAGCAGCTAAATTTATTTATTTATAAAGTGCAAGTATTATAATTTTGTAAACAACAAAAATAAATTTCTATTTGTCTACTTATTTTATTACTCATTAGTTTGGCATATCATGTCATAATATGAATTTGACAAAATTTTAACATAAATTTGCTCAGATATATCGTCCACATATCATTGTGATTTAAACCAAGCCCTACGTTTTTTAATCCAAGCCCTCTTTGATGCAAATAATTTTTGCTCGCACGGTACAATGGGTGCCAGGATATGAAGGTATTGCAAAAATTAAGAATACTTGCAAAAAAGAGTCGGAAACACATTCATAGGTCCAGAGCCGGCACTCGGTGTCCCAAGGTGCACAGTCCGAGACGCCATAAAACGATCGACAAAGAATGCTCACAAAATCTACTAGAAAAATAGACGGGGATTGAACCATAGCAGAAGTTATAGATGGGGAATTCTAAAACGACAATAAACAACTAATGAACGGCTTTGAACAACTAATGAACGGCTTTGAACCACTAATGAACAGCTTTTATCCTGCGCACTGATGGCGCATGCGCAAAAGGGACCTCAGGAATCTGGCGCAGAACTCCCTATCTATAACTACTCATAGCCAATCTTTCATCGAAAACTGATCCGAAACTAACGCGACAGCTAAAGAGCAGAAACCAGCTGAGAACCGTCACAAGAATTCTGACTGGATACATGGCACTAGATCGAAAAAGGCACCGAATACTCGGGCAACCCAAGACCAGAACCAGAGGATATACCGACTCTCTCCCCAGTTGACCTACACAAACTTGTGCAAGGAACTGGATGAGTAAGTGGGTGTAAGACTAACAAGGGTGAGCTCGGACAAAAAAACAATATTTACACATTATAATTTTTTCGATGCGTTTTAGTAGAGTAGTAAAGACTCTCTTTAACGCGCACATGTGTCGGCGGGCTGGCAATGCCTTAAAACATTTTGTTTGGTCTGGTTAATTAATGATGTTTAAAAAAATGGGTTATTTGTCATAACATATTGTAAAATTTAGCTTTGTCAGCATAATGTAATAGGGAACTTTCCAATTTTTTTTTTTTTTCAATAATATGATTTAGTCAGGCCTGAAAAAGGTATTCCCCAATTATTACTCCTTAAAAATCAGTAATAACTTGGTAAAAATTCTTTAAATTTTCGCGCGTGTCGAAAGCTTTTCAAACGACCTCTTAAGCGCGCCAAGCCAGATGACGTCACGAAGTATGACTTTTCCGTCATCCGTCATCCTGACCGGTGGCCGAGCTACCGGGTTTGCATTTGGATTGCCGTGTCTTATTGTTTTATCGCTTGACGCGTGGATGTCATCATGACAAATTATACTTCGTGACGTCACGGTCCGTTTTTACCCGCTTGGGATAATTTGAATTTTGGGGCAGTTTTAAATCTTTCTAGCGGTCTTTTGGGACGAAATATTTTTTTTGCTGCAATAAGTTTTATGACAATATATACTTATGATTTATAGAATTTTTTCACCATTTAAAATTTTTGTCAAGTTCCCTTGATTTGACATTTCGTGACATGATTGGATAGGTCATTTAATGCCCTTTGCAATAATGTGTCCCTCGATGGATGGTACCATTTGATATTTCAAAGTAAAGTTCGCCGAGGGTATGGTGGTGAATGATAAAATTGTATAAAATATGTAACTTTTCCCTGGATGTTAAAATTGGTGTGTTTTTTGTCAAATCTTATTTAAATCATTTTAAATTTTAAAAAATTAGCAAATAAATTAAAAACTCTTAATTACTTAAAGAAAGGTAACAAAAACGAATGTTAAATGTTCTTAAAGGTATACGTTGTTCTTAAAGGTATATATATATTATTTAAATTAATTAATCCACAAAAAAAGGTGTAAATGGTATTTAAAGCAAGTTTAAAACAGCAAAAGAAAGTCAAGTTTTCTTTGTGTCGTAGCTATTTCAAATATTTTCAAAATTTAACTGCATATCTTTGTGAATATAGAGTATAGAGTAGCACTAAGCCCGTTAGGCGTGCTTTCCCATGCTGATGTTCAGACAGGTTTTTCGTAGGAGCAATGAAGGAAAGCTTCGTTCTATTGTTGCTATGGAAACTGGCAGAGTTGAAAATGATAGAGCTGGAATTTTAAAGATTTTATATATACAAACGACAAATTTTGTGTTTTGATCACAATGACCTTAGGTTCTTAGAATCTCGAGTGCTCAGACCCCGCTTTAAATCAGCCCCTACCTCAAAATTAAGAGATATTTAGGGTGGTCCGATATGAAATCACGGACTTACTGAAGCCCCTTCTCAAGTGCGTTAAGCGGCATCGATATAAATAGTTACAAAATTTAATATTTACCCTTCTCCCGAAAAAAATCCTGGGTGTGCCACTGTATGAAATAAAATACTGTATGCTTTGTTTACGAACATTGGTAGCTTTGCCAAAAAATATATTGTAATGTAAATCTTTTTTGTTTCCAAGTATCATCTTTTCCTTTGATTGGGTTTGTTAGGCGACGAGACAACATAAATAACATTTTCTTTTTCTACGTTTTTTATTTCACAAAATCAATTCGGTTTATTGGAAAAGTCACTTTTAAGAAGAAGGTTTTTATATTATAAAAGAAAGGTAACGTCGTAGACAAGGCTATTCGTTTCACTCTCTTTAGTCATATTATTTCATTTTTCAGCACGATCGCAATAAAAAGCTCGAGACTCGAGCTTACTATTAATAAAACAAAAACGGTTAATAGGAATAGGTATACATCGTAAATATGATTTTTCTTTTATCATAACTTTTCGTAAATATCATAGTATAGTTTAATGAACTGAACTGTTTACTGGCTTAGCTAAATGGGTATAATAGAGTGTCCCAACAGCCGGAGAAAGTAAAATAATTTCTTTGTATTTAGACCTTAAAAAAGCATTGGATTATTTATTTACTATTTTAAATACCCACTTCCAGTTAGACCTAAATACCAGTTTTACAAGTTACTGGTTTCGCTTTTACTGTAATAGCAACAGAAATGTCTTATATTTAATAAATGCTTCTTTTTCAATGCTTTCTCGAAGACATGCAACAATCATTAAATTGCCAATCACAACATAACTAAACATCAGGTACTTCTAATTGTTGTTAGTAAAACCACAGTAAGAGAAAAACTACCTGTGTTTCCCAAGCATATTATTGTTAAATTCTATTTTTATTAACGTGTTTTCATTCGGGTTTCACTTTAAGTAATTTCCGCCAGGTAACATTTCGTTATGGTATATGTTACACTTTCCATTTGCTGAATACATTACCATAATTTCATTTTTCGAATATATGTTTACCGATCAATAAATATGGGTAGGGTGAAACTGCATGAAAAGAAAAATAATTACATAGGGCAGTGAAAAAAAATTAACGCTTTTTATATGCTAATAAAATAATGGCTTTTCAAAAATGTACACAAAGTTATTTAAAACGCGAACACTTTTTCTTTGTAGGTCGTATAAGATACAGCTGGCTTGCATGTCGAACGCACGTTTAATGAATCTTTTTAATAATTTTAAATTCGATTTAACCGATTAATTTATTATTGATTTATTTCATTATCTTTGTCAGTTTTGTTTCAGGATCCCGAAGAATGCTTCTGATTATTTTTAAAAGCGTTGGTACTCAATGCAAAACGATGAAATTTTACAGAAATCAGTACCAATGGTCATAACCAAAGATTCATCATTAGATTTGGATGGATTCGGATTAAGTGGCTCCGTAGTTAACGCGGCAGTCATTGCGAACTCTCGGACGAGAGTTTGTGAGTGCGTATCTCACGACCGGAAACCCGGTTCTCAAGACCGGTGAATTTTAGTGGTATAAGTCTTGAGGTGGGTCGGGCAAAAATTAAGAAAAAGTGAAAAATATATCATCCCCCAATCCCACCCCATTTGCGCCGATAACCAGACCGGATGAGATGGGATATCCCGTGGGGTGCGGGGGAAGGAACGGGGCTTTTTTTGGCACAAAATTGGGGAAAGAAAATTATTTTAACTGTTACAAAATCAAATTAAACCTGCTTCGACTGAGAATGAATATATTTAGTTTCAAATGAATGGACACAATACAAAAGAAAAAAATTGAAACTTCTGAAATCTGACTCTGTTAATTATTTAGGAATATTATTTGTTAATCATTTAAAATGGAACCATCATATAGCGCAACTTACTAAGAAACTTTGATCCTTATTTTATCTGTTCAAACATATCAAAAAAATATCTGATATAAGTTGTATGCGAACACAATATTTTGCTTCAGTTCAGTCTTTGTTAAGCTACGGAATAACTGCATGGGGAGGAGCTTACGAAAATACCCTTAAGCCTTTGGAAATTGCTCAAAAAAGAATTATTAAAACTATTAATGGTCTAACTATGAGATTTCCCACTGATCAGCTGTTCGGGTTTACAAATTTTCTAATCGTAAAGCGGTCTTTACACCTGTGAAGTTCTTCGTGAATTTATTCATGAATTTATTCGTGAATTTCTTCGTGAAGTTGGTAGCATTTACACTGTGCATCAGCTGATTATTTTGCATGTTAAGTTTTCGTGAATAACTTCACAAAGAAATTCACGAAGAAATTCACGAATTTATTTGACGTCCAAGTTGGTCAATTACATTATCAAAATTAGCCTTAAAGTGACTTCATGAATAAATTCACGAAGAACTTCACAGGTGTAAAGATCGCTTTAGAAGTATTTATTACAAAAAGTCCTGCTATATTTAATTAGATAGAACTAATTATTTTGATTTGCCACATACACCAAGCTGCCAAACTAGGTTTCACCTTGACAATAATAAAAATTTACCTAAAATGTCCACGTCGTTGGGACAAAGAAGTTTTTTATATGTGGGCTCCAGGTTATTTAACTTTATTCCACAAAATCTTAAAAGTATAATTCGCCAATTAAGATTTAAAATTTGTTTAATAATATGGCTTATTGCTAGTCCTCCAATATTCCTTTAGAAAACAAAATTGTTTTAAAGTTCTTTGCTCGTGTGCCTGCAATATTGATTCCGCTTGTTTGCTTACTTTGCAATTTTTATATTTTTTAAATTAACGAAGTTAAAAATAACATACCTGAAGAAAGTAGATAGTTCCCTCTCACAATAATTAATATTACTAGTAAATAATTTCATTATATTAAATTCTATAGTATCTAAACCTACATCTATAAATTTTTCGATAAATTATACTCAAGATCTTAGTTAGTAGAAGTACGCGCATTAGCTTAAAGACGGCTACTCACTACGCGGACTTGCTAAGTACTCGACTTGGAATATACTTGGCATGCACTTGTCCGAGTCCAAGTAAATTGTACACACTATGTGCCTACTTAAAAGTTTTACTTTTATTTCGGGAAGTGCAAGTATAAAGACGAGTACTTGAAAATGGACGAAAATTCTGATTCGATATCTTTAGCTGCTTTTGTTACAATCATTTGTTTGAATTTATTGTTTCCTTTGGAGAATCATGGTTCATTAAAAAACCTGCCATTTTTTTAAAAGCAAACCAGTGAGGGATATACACATCATTCAAATCAGCACCACTTTTATGCTGCTTATGTGATGGGTTCCAAATGATAGGTTCCTTCTGATAAATATCAAGAAACTTCAATGTAACTTCATTTTCCACGCCATTTCAAGATTTAGATACACAAATCGGCCGCTAACAAACACAGAAACTTGTAGCTACTCGTCAAGTAAAGCCCGCGTAGTGTAGAGTGTAGCGCAGACAAAACAAACTCTGAAATAATCGACTCGCTGTCTTTGACTTGGACCCGTTTTCCGACAACAGATGGGAAGTGCAAGTCAGCCCCCGGTGAGACAAAGATTGGCGGAATGGAAGCATGTGACGTCAGAGTGTGACGTCACATATGCCAGACAATTGTCAATAGAACCGCCCTACGTTTACCGTCCCCATCCTTGTCGTCTATCCTTGTCTAAGGTCCTAATCATTTATGAGTTAATATAACTCCTACGTCGTTATTTGTTTAAACTGAATGTGTTTACTAAGAAAAGCGACCTTTCTTCGTTCGAGCTATACTTGTCTCTCTTTATATATAGCGAAGGTAACTTGATGCAGACAGAGACAGATCTATGCTACAAATTACCCGAGCCATTAAATTATTTTTAAACGTTTAGTGTCTTCTTGGACTCGGCCAGAAATAATGGAATCGCCCAGCCCAACCTCGCCTTAAAATAAAATGATAATGGCTGACAAAGTTTATGAAAGAGTTTGTATAACTTGATATTTTCTATTAATATTGTTCATGAACACGAGCCTGTTTACATTTCATTCTGCTAAAGGTAAGTTTGCTAACTTTGATTAATTATTTTTATGATTTATAGGTACAAATCCAAATCATAACATACATTTTTTATTATTATAATTGAACAAAATGTGCCGATTATTTTCTCCTAAATTTTGGTAAATCTATAAATACGCATATTTTAATTACTAAACCCTACGATACTAATTTAAATCTTGCTGATTCTTGCCCTCTATGTATGTATATTATACGATCTATTTTTTTGATATTTTTTAAACCTTTTGTAGATTCTCTGCCTACTAAACTCAAGTGGAAATAATTTTATTTTAACCCACTCGGAAGCGGAAGTGTTTTTTCCATGATCTGATCATTGTTTTTTTTTTTACATTGTGGTATTTTTGTTTTAGATTAGCTGTTCGTTATGTGAAAGAATGAATTTTGGAGACAAGATTTTGTCTTCACCTTAAGGTTAGCTATAAAAAGTTTTTACCCAGGCCTTTCCGCTTTTCCAGGCTGACAATGGAAATATGTATTCTTATTCAAAATGCACATTGCTTAGAAAGCTTCAAGTAGAGAATGAATGAAAAACCAGTTAACGAGGAATTCGATCAGCAGATTACGAGAAATTATAAGACAGACTCAAATGGTAATTATTGTGATTTTAATATTTTAATAAAATTATCTCATGTGCATTTTTGAGTTTTATTTTTTATTTTCTTCGAGGCTAGACCAACAACAATATAGAGTATTTTATTTTAAAGTGATATTTAGTCGAAAAGGTTATTCAGAATGCTGCTATTTGGATTTTACTACATATAAAATCAACTAACGGGATTTTGAATAGTTTTTTGGCTTAAATATTACTTTAAAATATTTCGCCAGAAAAAAATAACAAAACTATGGGCGTTTAAACGTCCCGCCTCTAGCCTTGAGGTTCCAACCAGACACGATGGTGGCGCTCTTTTTGACAGTTTTGACATTTCTTTAATGACATTTTTGCTTCGACCAATTAACATGCTTGTTTGTCTTCTTCCTGGTGTAAGTATTCGTTGGTGCAAGTTCTTGTCCAAGTCAGTGCGAGTCGCCGTACATACTACTCGCTACTTGCCAAGTACTTCGCAAGTACTTGTCAAGTCCCGCGTAGTGAGTTGCCGGCTTTACACAAGCACACACACCCCCACACCCTATCACACACACAGATTACCAGTCAAGCATTACGCGTTGCAAATCTGCTGTGTTCTCTTACTTTTCACTAATTTTTTATTGATGATCACAACTTTCAATATATTTGTTTATGGGAAAGAAAGAAAAAACTGAAGTCTTCCTTCACAACATTTAATAGAATACAAATTCTTTAGGGGTCTCTACATGTTTCGAACGTAGAAACGTTCATCATCAGGAGACAGAAAATTTACAGTTAGTAAATTGACAGAATAGTAGAAGTGACATAATAAGAAGAAAATTAAAAAGGTTAAAACATACTGAGTATGTGAAAAAGTCAGTAAAGGAGATGTAAACCAACTAAATAAACTGGGGAAGAATAAATAGGCCTTCTAAAAAGAAGTTGTCTAGGGTTTCATGTCTGTAAGACAATATAAAGGTAAAATCTGTTGAAGAAAGGTATTGCGAAGATATCATAATATAATGAAAATATTGTAAAAATAAATAAAAAATATAAATAAAAAATTTTACAAAAAATTAAAAAAAAACACACTATAATCAAATTACACCGTAAATTGGTCAGCTAAGCTTCCTGATCTTTTACCAAACGACTTCTTTCTGTAGGGTCACATTAAACGTGTCATTTATAAAAATGAGCGTTGTCAAAATCGGAAGAACTAAAGATTGCAATTTCAGAGGTATTCAATCGAATCTTTACGTATCGATAATATAAGAACTTTATTTTATGACACTTTAGGATATCGCTTTTCAGTTAACGAAGGTCCTGTAGGCATCTGATTACAAAAATATTAATTTTTCTTTTCCATTTAAATTAGTTGTTGTCTAAATAGATTTTTTTTAGTGTTGTTTTTTCACTTGTCTCCTAATGTTAAAATAAATAAAGTTGTCATTACTTGCGTTTATTGAATTATTACAAGCGGTATTTTTTCTTAAATAATGTAAAACATGTTAAAATTAATAAAAGATAAAACGTCTAAAGTACATTTGACACTATCATAATAGGGAACTTTCCAATTTTTTTTTTTTCAATAATATGATTTAGTTAGGCCTGAAAAAGTATTCCCCAATTATTACTCCTTAAAAATCAAAAATAACTCGGTAAAAATTCTTTAAAGTTTCGCGCGTGTCGAAAGCATTTCAAACGATCTCTAAAGCGCGCGAAGCCCGATGACGTCAGGGGGTATGACTTTTGGTCATCCGTCATCCTGACACTCCTGACAGGTGCCGAGCGACCCAATTTGCATTTGGATTGCCGTGTGTTATTGTTATTGTATTGTTGTTTTAAGGTCGTGTCGCTTGCTGCCTGGATGTCAAATCTGACAAATCATCAAATTTATTGAAAACCTATTATCTATTTCGTGGATGTCACACACAAACCTGACAAATGATACCCCTTGACGTCACGACTACTAGCAGCGCGTTTTTACCCGCTTGGAATAATTTGAATTTTGGGGCATTTTTAAATCTTTCTAGCGGTCTTTTGGGACCAAATATGTTGTTTTTGAAGTAAAAACTTCTTTAGGCGCGTTTAGCACTTTTTGTGGGCACTGAATTAAACTGAGCCGTCACGCGTCGCCATCACGCGTCGCCGTCACGCGTCAGACTCGGGTGTGCTACGCTCGAATTCAACTGCTATATTCAATCCGAACTGACCCTGACCCAAATGAACGTTATATGAAAGAGTATGCCGCCATCGGTCGCATTCAGTATCGACGTATCGACGTGGAAACAGTCAGTGTGCATTGTCTAGACACTCGTCTGCGTCTCAGGTATGTTCTGGCATTTTTTAAATTATTAAATTATATATTTACGTAGGGTGAAGTAAGGTTTACCGTAATTGCTTATTCCGTGGACCCAATTTATTATGATTTCTGACTTCTGTTGAAGATGTAAAAATTCAAGGGTTGTTCAAGTTTAGGAAATATCTTTTTTCGTATGCAGTAAAATTATCCCGTATTCCAAGTTTATATTATTTTTGAAGTAAAAACTTCTTTAGGCGCGTTTAGCACTTTTTTGTGGGCACTGAATAAACCTTGTTGAAGTTTTCACTTCTGTCGTGTGGTCTTAAGCACACACAATTTTTTTTTGCTGCCATATGTTTTATGACAATATGTACCTACTTATGATTTATAGAATTTATTCCCCCCTTAAAATTTTTGTCCAGTTCCCTATTATTATGAGTGGTTTGTTTTCTAAATAACTTTTAACTGGCCTATGTAAAAATAGTAAAACTTGTTGTGCGAATCTATTACCTACATAAATAAATCAATAGTTTAGGCAATTAGGGTAGCAATAATTGTCCACTATAAAAACGAATCATCGGCACCTTACGTTACGAAACGCATATAAAAAACGGCACGAATTCTCTCGTTTTAAAACAGATGACAGCAGAAATTTGTCATCGATCAGCTGATATTGGCTCATAATAATATCCCTAGATTTGTAGCGGACCGTAATGAGTCCAAACAACGAGTTATGAATTGAGTTTTCGTGCTTTTTGTTAGATTTAATTACGTTTTCAAAATATTTTGTGGTTTTCGTACCTTTTACTTTTTCTTTCATTGAATTTTAATTACTTTTGTCTGGCCTAAAATTATTAATTATTTCAACAAAAATTTACAGGTTAAAATATTTTAATTCTTTTTCATTAGGGATATAATTATTAATGTGTGCCTTGCTCGTTAGTTGATTTCATCGATAAGTAATAAGTTTCATTTCGTCTGAACGCCGTTTTTGCCGAAAAGCTAGTTTGTGAAATTTTTGTTCTTAAAATGTTTGTTCGTAAAGGTTAGGGTTCTAATAATTTTTGAATTTCGCATTATCTAGGTATCCTTTTCTGTTTTAAGAAAAATAGGTAGAAATTATTTTTCTGACTTAGCTAGGTAGGGGAGAGTTGGACAAAATCGGGTAGGTTGATAAAACTGGGTACCGCCTAGTTCTGCCAAATGCCAAAACAGCTTTCCATATTATTAACCTTTAAAAATCAGCTATTTGATTTCGAAGGAATTATTTTTATTATTGTTATTATTATTATTATTATTATTATTATTGTTTGGCAATACTAAGGTTGAAATAAACTATTTAACATTATGTTTGCCAATATAGTAGTTGTAAAAGGTAACCATATTAATTATGTAATAGGATAGCGAACAAATATATAATTTTTTTTTCTGGGTCTACGTACCTTACATAAGTGAAATTATTATTAGATTATATTACTATTATTATTGTTTGTATTGCAATAAAATAAAGTTTTTAACATTAGGTTAGCCTACAAACAAGTTTAGAAATGTAACCGTATCAATAAATTGCATTTTAATGAACAGATTCCATGAAAACCATTTTTGGGTCTACGTACCTTACGTAAGTCAAAAACTGTTAAAGTAGGGTTTCCATTGACAGAAAAATTAAATCCCTGACTATATTGAATCTCTTAACTTAATGTTAGCCCACGACATACAAGTTTAGAATTGTAACCGTATCATGGCCAACAAATTCTATAAAAACCATATTTGGGTCTTCGTACCTTACTTAAGTCATATATGGGGATTTCCTTGACAGTAAATGTAATATCTGACTGAAGTCAATAACTTTATGTTGAACTGTAGGTATTGTATTGCATTTTACCTGTAGGTATAATCGGAACAAATAAGTCCTATTTAAAGTTGTGTTTCAGTTAATTTAGTATTTTAAAGGTTTGGATAATTACATATAATATTATTATGTAGGTATTCATCTTTAAACCATATAAAATCTCATGTTTATTATTATCCACCTTAAATTATAATATTTATAGGACAGGATTTTTAAAAGTAATTATTATTATTATTTGGCAATATTAAAGCGGTAGAACCGATGAGACTATTGCATCAATTGTTTCAGAAGGTATTACATGTATAATTTTCAAGTCCAGTCCTGGAATTCATGCCAACTTATAAAAATTTAATAGACCAAAATTGACAGAGTGTCACGTGACTTTGCCTCCATCTTGCGAGAATATTTAAAATTTTACTTGCGCTCGCATTTGTTACTGTTTTGATTTATAATTTAACGAGTGAAAGAACTTTACCTAATACAAACTTAACCGTTTTGCCGCAAGGCGTTATATGTTGACATTTCTTTGATGTTTCTTCTTAAGAACAATTTTACTTTGGGCCATTGTTAACTTTTTCGAGTCAACGTGGGGAGCCAGAACAATGCGGCTGAAACTTTTTAATGTTTTCCGCCAGAAAAAGAAAGTTCAAGCTTTTATTCTTTTACAATTACGTACACTCAATAGCGTATTTTTGGGACCTCTGTGATAATAGCTCCTTATTAAATATTTATATAAAAGTATGTATTTTTGAGTTAGGGTATTATCGCCGTAGCGCGACAATGCACTTATTAGTAGGGTGCGGATATCAGGTAGTGAGAGACTACAATTTTACAGACAATTAGTACTTATTTGTTATACAGGGCACACATAAATTGACGGCGCCCCTTTTTCCCCTGAGGGGAGCTGCCCCTAATCTAATATTATTAATAAAATGTGAAACCTTAAAAACGGCAAAGCCCATAAAGCCAAAATTTTACAGACACTTATGTTGCATTGCACAAAGGTATTTACCAATAATTAACTAATCAGGCAACTTTGACTGTGACATTGACACACATAATTTACACACAATTAAAGTGGCTCGGCTAGCTTTTGAATAATTTACAAATCGGTACAAACTTCAACAAACCTATACAAACTTGTTCAAACGAGTGCAATCCTGTGCAAATTTGTACAAGCTTATACAAGACTTGTAGAAAAGCTAACCGAGCCACTTTGATTATGATTTAATTATGTTTATCAATATCATTACTATCACAGCCAATGATTAGGCCATGATTAGGTAATTATTGTTAAAACTCTATTGGAATCCAACATGGGTATCTACCGTAGCTTCTGATTTTGGTTTCCTAACAGGACAGGCTTTTCGTTACGCGAAACCTCCACTAAAGCACTAAAGAAATCCGAAAGTGATCTCCCATTAAAATACAAAAATGCTTAAATGCGAGCGAGTTGATCTAAAATTTAAATTACGCGTTTAAAAATAATAATGTTTGAATTGAAATACAATGATTATTGATGCATGCCGACATCGGGAAGGTGGGGTAATTCACTGTTGATCAAAAACAAACTATCTTTTTATAACTAAAATATACTTTTTGCGAAATAAATAGTTCCTTTTTTAAAATATGGAAAAATCGTTTAGATAACTTTCAGCGAGCGCTATATACCGTGCGAGCAAAAATTATTTGCATCAAAGAGGGCTTGGATTAAAAAACGTGGGGCTTGGTTTAGATCACAATGATATGGGGACGATATATCTAACCAAATCTAGGTTAAAATTTTGTCAAATTCATATTATGACATGTTATATGCCAAACTAATCTTAACATAGTATAAAACAAAGTCGCTGTCGCTGTTTGTCCGTCCCCTACTAGCTATATATGCTTAAATCTTTGAAACTACGCAACGGATTTTGAAGCGGTTTTTTTTAATAGATATTCAAGGGGAAGGTTTTTATGTATAATAGCGACCCGCCCCGGCTTCGCACGGGTGCAATTTCAGAAAGTGGCATGCCGGGTACTAATATATCGGGTTTGTTCGGGTTTGTATTTATACCAGTGGGTTGCAACGCATGCCGGATATACGCTAGTGAGTAATAAAATAAGTAGACAAATACAAATTTATTTTTGTTGCTTACAAAATTAACAAAGTAAGAATATACAGAAAAGAAAAGAAAAAGAAAAATATGCTCCAAGCATAATTCACACGTCCCTTCATATTTTCGAAAGTGTTGACCAGCATTGGAAAAATTAGCGTTAAATCAAATTACTTGTAACGACTGTCAGAGATGACGGAATAACTGATTGATTGTTAATTCAAGTAGTAACTGAGACCCAACAGGTATTAAGCTCTATGGCTAAGCATTACGTCCTTAGATGCAAGGCCCTCTTTGATGCAAATAATTTTTGCTCGCGCGGTAGTCTATCCGATACTACAACGGAATGGAGAGGGACGAACTAACTTAAAATAATGATCTCCCGTTGATTCGCGTGGTTTAAGTTGAACGGAGTAATTCAAGACATATCATTTGATTCTCGTTGTTGATGGGTGATTGATGTCATGATGTCTGATGGTGTACTTTTACTGCAAGTACGAGGTGCATGACTGCAGACCTAATTTTGTGTTCCGTGATATAAGTATTGTCTAGATGTGTCCTTATGTTTAAAGTTTACTTGTGTTTATTTTCCCCTTAACCATAAACTTAAACCTCTGTTATTATAAACATACTTTATAATAAATAAAAACTGATCTTATTTGGTTTTACGTGGTTGTAAAAATAAATGTTTTCATATAAACAACAAGGTCGTTATTTTTTTTTAAGCCTTATCCCAACTGATATGTTTCTTTAGGTAAGAACTTCTACGCCATTTTATATTTATTATGATTTTCTTACATTATTTTTTCAAAATAAACATCACTGGTGATAGTCTGGGGTAAAATACCTATAGATTAAAAAGTATTATTATATAAAATTATTACATGCATATAAATCTTTCCTTTTTTTCTTTAAAACTTGGTACCTATACCTAGGTAACTGGCTCAAAACGCCACTGTTATTACAGAGATTTAATATGGCTAAAGAAAAGTAAAGAAATCTAATAAAAAATTAAATAAAATGGCGACTACGTCACTGAAGGTCAATCCTAAAAAAAGATGCTCAGAAAAAGGTAATTTAGTAGTAGCTAGGTAGACTACCAATGATAAAAATATTTTTTTTAGCTGCCAGACAATTTTTAGGATTGAAAAGCGATACTTTTTTAACTACATTACCTCAATTAGTCACAAATCATGTTTTTTATAAATAAAGCATATTTTTTACCACCGCATCATATATTTTTTTAAGGCAATAGAGTTGTCTTTTAGCAGCAAAAAAATAATATTTAAGAAACGACCATATTAAAAAGTCATTTCAAAACAATGAACCTAATAGCAACAAGAGTTATTTTTCGGCGCCACCTGCAGATTTTTTGCTACTGCTAATGGATTTCTAGGTACTGCTGATAGTGTTTTCTCTCAGCGTAGCTTCTATTTAATGTAAAACTTAAAATACACCGTCATACACAAGAACAAGCAATATTTTTTTAAAAGTTAAAATATTTCCTCTGTCGCTATTTTGTTTACAAGTAAATTTCATTCTTTTACTTCTTATTACTCATATTCGTTACACTTTTTTTTGCAGATTACATTACCATAACGTAATATTTTAGAGTTTGTTTACATCGATCAATAATAATGTGGGTGCGTTTGCACGCGTGGAAATATTTAATTATGTCAGCGTATGGGTTGAAAAATATGTTTTTCAATGAGTATTAAAGTACAAGAAAATATTAAGTTACCTTGTTTTTGTAACATTGTGGGTAAAAAAAATATTTTAATACAATAGTCTATTACACAGACCTGCATGAAATTTGTGATGACGTGATTTTTATTTGTTGAGCTTAGTTTTTATATAGAAATAACTAATTAAAATACAATTATTGGTCTCTATCACCCACAGATTTTTTTTTGCAAAAAAAAAAATATAAAAAAACTTATAATGGGCGTTTTAATACATTTTAAAATGAATGTAGTACTTCAAATTCTAAATGATTGATGAATAAAAAATTATTTTCTGTGGTGCTACACACCTTCCGACTGGAGACTTTTTATCGACTTCAGAAAGGAGCTTTAAAGCTGTTCTTTTACATAATGACAATGTTTTTGCTTCTGTTTCGGTCGGCCATACAGTTAAGTTAAAGGAAAACTATGAATATTTAGAGGAATTACTTTTAAGAATACAATATGAAAATCACAACTGGGAAGTGTGTGAAGATCTAAACATTTTAAGTCTGCTCTTAGGTCAGCAGTCTGGATTTACTAAATTTCCATGTTTCCTGTGCGAGTGGTCTAGCTAGCGAGAACAGCATTGGATTAAAAGAGACTGGTCACAAAGAGAGAATTTAACACCTGGAAACAAAAATGTAATTCGCGAAAGTCTTATTGATCCTCAAAAAGTTTTACTTCCACCACTTCACATAAAACTTGGACGTATGAAACAATTTGTTAAGGCATTAAACAAAGAAGGAAATTGTTTTAAATATTTGTGTAAAACATTTCCGGCTCTGTCAGAGGCAAAATTAAAGGAGGTAATCTTTGTAGGGCCGCAGATTGGGAGCTTGATGAAAGATACAGAATTTGAAAAAGTAATGGAAGATGAGGAAAAACATACATGGAATGCTTTTAAAGAAGTTGAACATAAATTACTACTATGTTGAGATCGTTGAAAATATGCTGGAACATTTCAGGAATTTCAGAATATGAGCATAAAAATTCACTTTTTACATTCCCATTTGGACTAATTCCCGGAAAATCTTGGGGACGTGGGTGAAGATCAAGGTGAAAGATTTCATCAATATATTAAAGAGATGGAAAAAAGATACCAGGGGCGCTGGGACACAAAAATGATGGCCGATTTCAGTTGGAACAGAAAAACAACCAAAAGAAGCTTTTCTGAAAAAAGAAAACATTTTTTAAGGAAGCGTAACGAATAAATAACCATTTATAATAGTTTATGTGTGTATATTTTGTATATTTTTGTATTTTTTTTCTTAATATATTAAAAAACTAGCTTATAAATGAAATAAATCGTGTTTTTCTATATTTTTGGATTTTACCGGTTTGAAAAATAACCTTACGTGATATAAGAAAACTGAAAGCAGATTTGAAATCAGCGCTACCCAATTACTAGAAAACAGTTAAAATTTTTAAATCAACTTTCAAAGTGTTAAAAAATGCAGGCCTGTGTTATTATTATATTTACAAAAATTCAGTTGTTGCTAGTAGTAGTAGTAGAAAATTTATAAATATTAGATCAGATATTTAGCACGTGATCGCATTATCAGCGCAATTCTCTGATTTGTCACTCTTGAGGTCTATTATATCGTTATCTTTGTTACGATAACATAAATAGACAAGAACAGGAGAGTAGATGCGAAATATTAGTCAGGTAGATGCCGACGGGTCGACCTTCAATCCAAATCGCTGCTACTGGTCAATTTATTAGGATGACGTAGGACGCTGGTTTCGCCAGTTTTTATTAAACAGCGTCTTAAGTTTAATTATTTTCTCAGTGAATGATTGAAAATTTTAAAAATTAAAACCGTAGAAAATTAAATTTTTTCTTTCTCTACCTATGCGGTAGGGTAAAAATCATAATTTAATGAAAAACCCATTATTATTTCTTTTAGGTCAAGTTAATCTGCTAGCCTAAAAACAAATGTTAAAAGGACGAACATTTTTTTAAAAAATTATTTCTGTTTTAAAAACATTTTTTAACAACGAAATGGGCAATGAAATAAAAACCAACACTTTGACTAGGCAATCTAAGTGTTATATTAGACATGGTCATTACATAATGTGAAAAATACATCATTACATGTGATAGTAATGAAAAAAAATTCGGGTGTTCACATTTTCCCAATATCGCCAGTTATTGTCTTGGGCATACAAAATTTGTAATATCTTTTAAAGTATAAAAAGAGAAGTTCTTATTATCAGCTTCTGGAGATGGTACCATAAGAATGTGGGACTTAAAAAACTGACTAAGTGGAAATGTTTTGGTATAGTAAAAGTTATAGGTTAGGCTTAGGGTTTTTAAAAATTCGCTTTTTTACTAAAATGATGATTAACCTTTTATTGCAAATTACCTTCCGACAGGTGCTCTATTTCAGTTCAGTTTCTGATGGTGAATGGTAACGTTATAGGAGTTGAGGTTAAAAAAAAACAGGTGGAATATTGTCGTTTAACTCGTGAACTAAGTAACTCACAGCCTTCTAGTACTCGAAATCACCTCCTTACCTGGATCCGTCCAAGTGCCTTTGTGAAGAAGTTAATACTGTGCGAGCAAAAACTATTTACATCAAAGAGGGCCTTGTATCTAAGGATGTAATGCTTAGCCGTAGAGCTTAATACCTGTTGAGTATCAGTAACTACCTGAATTAACAATCAATCAGTTATTCCGTCATCTTTGACAGTCGTTACAAGTAAATTGATTCATCGCTAATTTTTCCAATTTGTTGAACAATTCACACAATGCGCTTTACGGAACAGCACAAAACATTCATGGTTGAAGCGTATTTTCGAAACGGGGTTAGAGTAAATGGTGAGTGGCAATACAATTCGGGTTTGTGCATGGACGATTTTCACGAACATTTTCCTAACGTTGCTTTTATTGCTGGGTATTTTTATCATTGCCTAAAAAGCACCGTGGCTGTGTTTAGGGAAACAGGTTCTATACAACACAAAAAAGGAGCAGGAAGACCATCTGTAAGAAAAGAATAACTTGTTGCAAACATTCGTGAAATAATGCAAAATACGCCAACAAATTGTTTAAGACGCTTGTCCCAAGAAGTGGGAAGATCTTATGGAACATGCATCAGGACTATTCTTAAGAAGCTAAATTTATTTCCTCATAAAGTGCAAGTGTTCTTAGAAATACAGGCCGCAGATTTTGAAAGACGCAGGAATTACTCTTAATGGTTTACCCAAAATTTATTGAAAAGAAATGATTTATTAGACCTGACATTTTTGTCGGATGAAGCCTGGTTCCACCTCTCCGGTTATATGAATTCTCAGAATACACGCATGTGGAGTAGTGAAAATCCCACTATTTTTAAAACACCAGTTGCCAATTTAGAACAATTACAAGAAAGGATTATCCAAGAATGTGGTAACATTTCTCCAAAGAATTTTATATTTAACTGCGGCAAAACACCACGCCCAACAAATACCCCTATTTTTTTTTGCACACGGAAATGAAAAGCTTTTCTCTTTTTCTTGACATTTAATATTTCCTTTTATTGTATGCCAGCCCCTTACTTTTATATTTATTATATGACTCTATATTGCTTATATCGCAGAAAAATAATACACATGTAGGCTAAACAAAATAATCAGTGGAAATGGGTGCTGTATAGCTTAACACAGTAGGTACTAATTATTTTTATTAAAATTTTTGTCGCATAATTATGACACGCAAAAAAATGATTATTTATTTTACTGTGTTAGAAATACGTGGTAATGTTACCCATTTATTTGAATAGCATATTTAAGGTTTGATCCCCTAATGTTTTGATATTAAAAATCGACGAACAGACCCTGCTGTTTATACAGGATGTATCATATTTAACTGAATTATTGAAAAAATACTCTTTATAAAATTCTTAAAAATTTAATAGAGCTGTGATACATACCTTAACGAAACCATCACACTGATCAAATTAATTACTTGGATTAAAAAAATTTGCCGTTCACTTAAATAAATATTTGTTATTTATTAGCCAAACAATTATTGATTTGATTTTTTGAGTTTTAGTATTATTCGACTTAATACAAATAATTTTTTATTTAGAGGTAAACACTTTTTACAAAATTTTATGTACAAGGTGGGGACTTTAACTGGAATAAATTCGATATTATTAAAACCGCTGAAGCTACGCCTACAAAATTTGATTTGTGTATGTTTTGGACAATGCGGAAATAAAAAATAATATCGGCGCTGTTGCCAGATTTCCCAGTTTTGCACTACTCGTAGTAATTTTGTTATTTTAAATGGAATGCCCAATTTATTTTTATTGCAGTAAATTGGGCGTGTCAAATTTAGTACTATCCCAAATTTGCAAAACTCTATCTTCACTAGTTGCTGAGCTATGGCAACACTGTATTTCCATTAAAAAGTACCAGGACGCTTATTTACCTTAAAGTAGCGTTACCTTGGTAACATCTCCATAGTTACTAAGTTATTGACAAGCTTCAAGAAAAGTTCTTGTCGTGTCAAAATGGCTTATTTAACTAAAACCTTAAAAATAGAAATTCTCATGATGATCGGTTTCGGGGACCACCAACGTAACAGGTGAAAGATATTTGGAATTTTTCAAAGAAATTTTAGTGCCAGAACTGATTGAGTCATGCCCCACCGGAAATAATAACTTGAAAGAAAAAAAAATTTTCCAGGAGGATGGGGCGCCTCCGCACTATGCGGCTAACGTGCGGAATTACATGAATACCGCCTTTCCTGGCAGGTGGATTGGACAACAGGGAGCTCTTGAATGGCCAGCAAGGTCGCCTGATTTAACACCCTTAGATTTTTATTTATGGGGTGATTTGAAACGTAAAGTGTATGTTATAAAACCTACAAATATTGAAGATCTAAAATATCGGATTAGACTAGAAATCAGATCTATACCACCTCAGGTTTTAGGCAGCCTACAAAATGAGTTTTATAACCGATTGGCTTTTTGCCAAGAAGTCAATGGAGCGCATTTTAAACAACTTTTGAAATAATAAATCGATAGAACTAGTTTCGTGTTTTTGTGATTTTTTGTCAAATTTGTTCGAGTTAAATTACCGCCTGTAGCACACAGCTGAGAAATCTGACAACATTGCCGATATCATTGTTAATTTCTGCATGCCCAAAAACCCCCAGATAGTAAATTTTGTAAGCGCAACAGGAGGTAAGTGATTCGTCGGTAGACTTTTTCTATAGATCTATAAAGCGGATAGATTTAAACCAATTTCAAGTAGATTTGGAACGATTTGATTGGCATAATATGTTATATAATATGCGTAATATAAACGATAAATTAAAATTTTTAAATTCTGCTATTTTGAGTCTCTTTGACGCACATGCTCCTCTTAAACATTTTCATAAAAATAAAAACTACAGCTATGCTACGTGGATTACAGGAAACATTAAACTAATGCAAAAATTAAGAAATAAAGCTTTAAAAAAATTCAAAGATACACAAAACCCTGCGCATTATGAATCTTACAAACAGCTTAGAAACTACACGACATTTGCCATTAGATCCGAAAAAAAGACATATCTACGTAATAAATTTCAACACTCTGACGATCGAGAAAAATGGCTGGAATTAAAAAAATTAAATCTAATAAAACAAACAAACTTTAATCTACCATCTAACCTTAGCAACCTAAATACTATAAATAATTTTTTCGTTAACTAGCTAACTCCATTCCAAAAACTGAAATTTTAGATTTTTATAATAATAATGTTCTGAAAAACATCGATGAGCTCTTTAATTTCAGAGTGTCAACCGAAAATGAAATATTACAAATTATAGAAAGTATACGATCTAAGGCTGTTGGTGATGATAAAATCAATATAACAATGATTCTTCTCTGCTGTCCTTTTATAATACCTTTTCTGGAAAAAAGCTCAGATAATCCCCCTTCCTAAAATTAATATTCCAACTGAATATGCGCACTTGCGATGCATAAGTATATTGCCCACTTTATCTAAAATACTAGAAAAAATAATGGAAAACCAAATTAGGCGTTTCCTTAACCAATATGATATTTTACCAAAACAACAGTCGGGCTTTATGGCAAATCACAGCTGTGAAACTGCTCTGGCCCATATTACTGATGACATCCTTAGGGCATCTGATGATAACAAGGTAAGTATACTTATATCGCTTGATTTTAGCAAGGCATTTGATTTGCTCAATCACCGGATTCTTTACGCTATCCTTCACTATGTGGGTTTTAGCGAGGGTGCCCGAAACCTTATTATCTCCTTTTTATCTGACCGTACCCAGCAAGTGGTTTACAATGGAGAGCATTCTGACTTTTTAAATGTAAACGTTGGCGTGCCACAGGGAAGTGTTTTGGGCCCACTCTTATATATGATATATACATCATGTTTCTATAAATATCTTAAATATCTTAACTCTCACTTTTACGCGGATGACACTCAGCTATGTTTCTCCTTTTTAGAGCAACAAGCAGCAGAGGCACAAAACTGTATAAACTCTGACTTACAACGATTTTATGAAGTAGCTTCGGATCATTTGCTTAAACTTAATCCCAACAAGTCAACCGTAATAATTTTTGGTAATCAAGCCCAGACCGATTTTGTTAAAAATAATGTTAAGATTAAACTCAACAATGACACTCTACCTTATTCCGACACCTGCAAAAGTCTAGGACTAATACTTGATTGTAAACCTCGTCTTAAGGAACATGTTACATCGAAACTAAGAGCTGCCTACGGAATTTTAAAATTAATTTATAGTAAAAAACACTACCTTTCTATAAGGGGGTCAGAAAGCTCCTATGCGATGCTCTTGTCCTGTCTCAATTTAACCACTGTTTTGGCGTATATTATCCTTGTCTTGACGCGACGGATCGATACCGGATTCAGAAAGTTCAAAATTCATGTCTCAGATTTATACATGCCATAAGAAGAAGAAACCATATAACGCCGTTTCTATTGCATCAAAATGGCTTAACATGTGTAACAGATATAGATTGCATATGTCACTTTTTAGCTTCAAGATTATAACGCAGAAAACACCACCTTACTTGTATGAAAAAATATATTTTAGAGCTGATGCTCATAACAGGAATCTGCGCAGTCGTTGTTTACTGACTGTACCACCACACCGAAAAAAAATGTTTGAAAGATCGTTTTCCTTTAATATTGCTAATATTCTTAATTCATTAAATAATATTAACTTTGGTTTATCCAGCCCAGCGTTTAAAAGATCAGTAAAAAATTATTTTCTCCGCACGCAGTAGTTTCCATCTGAGCGTTGCCATCCATGTGGATTAGAAGTCACATTTACCTGCTCCCCTACCTCCTTCTCCCCTCCTTTTCGTCCCATAAAATCACAAATATCATTAATTTTTTTTTACCATGCTCCGCGCATTCGGAACATTAGATGTTTATTACAGCACCAACATATTGTAAATTTTAAATAATGCAAGGCTTGAACAGTATCCGATCCTTGGATTGGATGTCTGCCCCACTAAGGCCCATTGTTTTACTCTCTACCAACTAAATAACTGAATCTTTTTTGTAATTTACATTTGAGTAAACAATAAATGTATTATTATTATTATTATTATCATTTCCTACCTTGTGTAGTGTAAGAATAGCTGTACACTCTGTATATTAGTATAACCAGTATAATTATAGACGTAGGCTAATTAAAGTAGTTTATTTAAATATTAGAATAAGTTTGTAAAATAAACAATTATAAAATAGGGTCATGTATTTCGTCAGTAAAAAAAATAGATAGACATACGTTGAACTCGAATGAAGTCGTTTGATTTTTCTAAGCCAAAAAGAGGGTGGTAAACCACCTATAACAGAGCTTTATCACACTTGGAAAGTATCTGAAAGAGATACCCCTTTTGAGTAAGAGATTACACATCAATGGCATGGCATTGCATCTTCCATATTGAAGTATTAAATAAATTTAATACACAAAGTTCTAAGATACAACGAGGTGTGCTGTATCTGGAAAAATATCGTCGAAAGACAAAAGTTAAAGTTAGGTCGACAGGTCCAAACGTAAAGGACGTATCATGTCATTTGTGTGACCAACAAAATATTAGTCAATGCGAGTGACGCAACTAACGGTCTTCCGATTACCGGCGTAGTTTTTAATAATTGATTCTAATACCCAATTATTAAATAGCAAATTACTTGGATTTTGTAGTATATTACTAAGATATTTATTTTAAAGCTTGCGTTGTTTGACATTAATCCACAAATAGTCAAATCATTTTGCAAATAATAAAAACAGATACTCTGACATATTTTAGTTAAATAAAAATGAGTTAATTCAAATCATATTTATTTGTCACCAATATTTTTTCGGCAAATAAATCAGTTTATTTGTTTAAAAAAAAAAGTTTTATCATTGCAATTTTATGAAAATGCCATATGTTACTGGACGTTTTGTTTACTAATAATAACTTATATAGTATTCAAGAAAAATTATGATCGAACAACACTTTTTTTTAATAATTATTAAGACAGCTAATTTAAATCTAAACTTATATTTTTTTAAATCAAATGTTCCAACAATCCTCCGTTTACTGCCAAACAACGGTTATAAAAGTCAGTTCTTACATTCTTAAATTGATATGCAGAGATTCGATTGCATAAGCCTGAAAGTGCAATCTGCTTTTACCAAATTTTGTTCCAAAAAAAGGTCCCATAATCCTATGTCCAAACATGCCCGTCCAAATATTTACCTTTGGAGGGTATTAAGTCCTTGTTTGTGCGAATCCGGTATTAAGTTTCTTCTACATGGAGTAAAAGTTTTAAATCTGTATTATTTTCTTGTGCTATGCCATCGAGAACGTTATTATTTTGTTCTGAGAAGTTGCATTTATTATATACAATTTTTAAAAAAAAATTTAACTGGCCTATTAGAAAATAATAAATTTTTGTGTGGCCATCCATCCAGTCCATCAAACAAAAGATCTTTAAAATATGTTATACGATTTTGTTGTAAAATTAATAGAGGAGCCAATATTTAAGGATAGAAAAATTTAAATGGTATTTCCCGTGGTTCCCCTGGCGGTGCTTCACCACATATTGTTAAAACTTTTTTTTTAATTATTATTTAAAATGGGGCAATAATAGTATATTACATAACAAGTGTTGAAAGTGGTACTTTTTAAACGAGGAGGTATTTAGCACGAGGCGTTAGCCGAGTGTGGAAATTCTCCGAGTGTGAAAAAATCACTTTCACACGAGTAATGTACACAATTTTTCCTACGACCATACAATATAATCAAAAAGAGTTTGATTTGTTTTTAATAGTTTGTAGGTATCACCATTGTGTTAATCAAATTAAAAAAAAAACAATGCCCACTTACACATTTTAACTTACCTAGATTTAAATAAAAAGAATAACTTTTGCTTACGCACATCATACCTACTATCTATCTACAGTGAATAAATTTCATTTCTGATCTTTTAGTAGCTTGCATTCTTTTAATAAAACAATAATATAGGTACCTACGAAAACAAAACAACATAACACAAAACTACAACATAACCTCAACATTTGCTCAGCATTATAGAAAGATAGAGATGGAGTTAAATATATCTGTTGGGAGCAAAGCTCGAAAACGGCCAATGGTCGATATTTTTGCTCAATCTTAGGATTGGCCGGTTGAAAGCGACCAAAGTATGAAGTTTAATTCAATTTTGGGCTTTGGCCATCCCCAAACAGCCAAACCTGGAATTGTGCAATTGCGAAACGACCAAAGCTATACAGCCGCACCATACAATTTAAAAAAAGTAAGTTGAAACAATGTGTTATTTAAATTTGTAGTTAGTTTATTGGAAATCAATCATAAACACATTTAAATGGTTCAGCTATGTATTTGTGTCATTTTGTTCGAATTAACTTTTGATAAAGCATAATTTAATTCTAAGAATTTTAACATGAATTAATAAAACAATAAAGTATAAAATAATTTTTATTTAGGAAGGAACACATAATACATTAATAACTGCAGTGGTTTAATATAACAATATTAATATAAGTATAAAATACTATAAAACAAACAAAGTAAGACTACTGATTACTGTTATAAATAAAATAGGTAGAAAACCTAATATGAAATAAACAACATAATATATGTCAAGATAATTTTATACAACTTGACCATGAGTGACATTTTGAGCTGTATTTTACTACTTTTTTTTTTTTAAATTGCAAAAATTGTATTTTTGTTTACGAACGAATACATAATACATAAATAACCGGTCCGGTTCTGTTTGCATGTCAATCAGATCCACCTGCCCTTTTGAGTTCATGTTGTTGCTTAAAATTGGCCGTACCACTAGTCCCTTCCCTTTATTCTTTTTTTTTTTAGCTGACATTGTCCACATAACCGTAAATAAATATCAATCACATGACGCGTGATATTGCAGTACTTTTTTTTAAGTTCTTTGTCTATGCATGCACCGTGTTCTTTTTTGTCCAGTATCTATGTGAGCTTTGTGAATAATTTCATTACTGCTCTTCTATATGGCAAAAATATTTTATTTCATCGTCATTTGTTGATCGTTTTTTTTTTATTTTTCCTACATCATCAATGGATAAAATGTCATACCTTTTAATGCATCGATAATCCAATGATGTGAGCGGCTTGCTCTCTCTTCTTTTACATAGCGATAGCGAAGCGTTTACATCGGCTATTAATTCCTTATATTTATATTGAGTAAACAGGAATGTATTATTTGATTCACTTTTCTGGATATAAGCATCCAACTTCAATCTAAATTCATGTTCACTAACAGCAGACATTCTTAACGAGGCAGATAATACACAATACGTGTAAACTCCTTCAATGCAAGGCTTAGACTGACACCACACTAAAAAATAATACACTGGTCCGCCCACATTACGCTCGCGCCAAATTATATCTTTTATGCTTGTCGAGTAACGAACCGAAATGACCGTTATTTTAAATATTGGTCGTTTTGTAATTGCACAATTCCAGGTTTGGCTGTTTGAAGAAGGCCAAAGCCCGAAATTGAATAAAACTTCGGACTTTAGTCGCTATAAAATAGCCAATCCTAAGATTGAGCAAAAATATCGACCATTGGCCGTTTTCGAGCTTTGCTCCCAACATATCGATAGCTTGTTAATTATAAAAGTTAAATCTTTTTCGATTTGTTTTAAATATAGCTAAAATAAATTTACCTACATAAAGCACATTCACTTGTCCCATATCCTTATGGATATTTTTATCCGAGATAATGGCAAAATTAAAAATCGGTATTTCCTATTTTAGGGTATTCTATTTCTGCTCTATCAATACCCCTTTTTTTTCTGTGGTTCAACTCAGTTGACATGTAAACATGACAGTTGGTGGGTTGCCTGACATATTTTCCCTTTTCGTTTTTGATAATATTATTTTTATCATAAATAATACTCTTAGGTTCCCAAAAATAACGAAAAAAAGGATTTTTTTTATTTGCAGTGATGCCCTAGTGTACTTTACCCCACCCAGCACCCCAATTCACTCCACGTGTCCCGTAAGTTTGTTATTTTTAATAAATAGTTTTGTTGTCAAATTTACACCTGTTTAAATTAAATATAGTGTGCTTTGTATTTCCACACTCGTGTTGAAATATTTTTTTCACACGCGTGTGATATTTAGCACTTTCTAGCCAAGTTAACCGTCCTGATATTGTCATTTTCGTAGGTGGTCGTAGGAAAAATAATATTATCAATATGTGCCAAAAAATGTGTAAATGTAACAAACGAATAAACCCAAGCAAAAAAATAAACCAAACGGAAAATTTATTTAGTATCGATTTTCGAAAATAATTATGTATTTCTGGTAAAGGTTGCTTTATAAAGAAATAATAAAGTTATTGTGCGCCAGTAAATTTCCAAGTTAACATTTGTATAAATAATAAATTCTTTTATATTAAAAAAAAATATCATTTGGAAAAGTAACAAATTATACAAGGTTCGACTGTTACCAAAGCAATTTTTGTTTGAAAAATTGAACATTAAAAAAACCTTTCGTCGGGTCCCTTTGTTTTAAAGTAATTCCAAGCATTACGTTTTAATAATAAAAAAACAAATTCATATTAATATGCGTTTTATGTTGGATTGGTATGAGTATCAAAATTATAAGGTATATTGTAGGTATATATTATACAGGGTGTCCGGAAAAAGGAGGTCAATTGGTTATTTAACCATATATTCCTTAAGCAAAAATAATAAGACTTTTATAACGCCATTTTTCATTGTTGATCCTCATGTTCGATATTAAAAACTGCATAGTTTTAAATTAAAAACTGCTTTTTTGAATAATTCGAGTATTTAATAAAATATTAATTTCAAATTTGGTACATTGGCTTCAACATAAAGAGTTACATCTTTTAAGAAAAACAAAACAAAAACAATTGTCAAATATTCAAAATAGGGGGGAGTCCAGTACCCGCTGACCCCCCCTTTTTTTAGTACGTGCGCCAGTGACTACCAAACTATTTCTTCAGGTTTTGATTATTTTTTGTCTGCTATAAAATTTAGATAAAATGACGCGTTTTGGAGATAATTTGACAAGTATGGGTCCTTAACTGATGCCAAACGTAATCTCATAATTTTCGAATGCTAAACCAAGTCTTGTCAAGTTGTACCTCTTGTAGTTTGAACTCGACCGGAACAACTTACTCTGTAACAAGTTGCACCACCGGTAGTCAGAATTTATCAGACTCAAATATCTGTTTATAACCAATTTATAATTACCACTGAAGTAGGTTATTTTTTTTTTGACTCCATGATCACGCACATGACTGAAATTTAGTCTTGAGCTGAAGTAGGTATACCGACAAAAACTGACGTCCTTATAAATAAAGCTATAATCTGCTGTTCTGTTGTATGACAGTATTCCGGGCAGAAGTCTACGCCAGTCTGACTACTGCAAGTCTGTATGTGATCAGTAAGTGCCAAGAGCGAGTATTATATATCTGCTACGACAGTCAAGCTACTCTTAAGGCTACATGCAAATTCAGGGTTACGTATGTACTGGTTGAAGAGTGCTTAGATCCCCGGAAAGGGAGTGTAAAACATCAGGGAAGTTAAACTGTGTCCCAGGGCATCAAGGGGTGCACGGAAACAAAAAAATAGCGGAAAAGCTCACTATACTTCTTTCCAAAGAGCCAAAACCGGCATTAAAAGTTTCAGATCAACAGGTACCGTTTGCATTTAAGAAGTGGGTCACACCGAGTTCTGTGGAACAATGGCAGCAAACCCAGGGATGCAAGCAGGCTAAGGATTTTATAACAGGAATCAATTAATATGGGTTCTGATTGGATATTGCCGGTTGAAAAAATATTTGCAGGCGTTCGCCTCCCAAAAAATCACAAGTAAATTTATTTAAACAGGTATAAAATTGGTTTCATTGGCACAGGGACGTATCTCGGAATTTTGGCGCCTTGGGCGAATAGTAGTTCTGCGCCCTACCAGACAATCTTAAAACTAAAAAATACATTTACAAATTTTAGTTTAAAAAAATATATTAACTGCAGTGGCGACTCGTGATTTGTAAACTTGGGGATGTACTAAAAGCCCGCTATAGGCAAAATGCGCCGCAGGTAAAAAATTTTTAAGACCACGCCCAAATTTGGTTACTAATTTTTAGTAAATATTTTTAAAATTTATGATTATACCTATACTTATTTTATTGAAAATTAAAAAAGATAAAAAAATAAAAAAGGCCAATTTATTTTTCATTAGTGGGTACATTGTTTAAAAGTAAGGTCACTTCTTCTGTTTTTATGTGCAGCAAACTTATTAATAACAGCTTCAATAAAGTTAGAATAACAGTAATGTAATGTTTCTTAAATATTCCACATTCATAGTCGTTTTGGCATTAAAAATGTTAATTTTTATTAAAATAAGTCCTTACTACCCTAAAATAATAACAAAAATATAAAGGTAAACTCCAAATAATAAATTCATACAGCAATTAACACGCAATGAACTCAACGGCGCACATTTAATTTGTGCGAGTTTTCCTATTAGAATCGCGGTTTCCCCCACCACACCTGATAGTACAAGATGCATAGAGAAACAGCAGAAACCCCGCCTACGTAACGCATGTGTGCGACTTATGAATTCCTACGCGCCATATGGTTGCTCTAGACAACCGGCTTGGCGAGAGCTATTACACCACGTTTCGTTCGATTGTTTGACGGTACGTTAAAATAGGAGGGTTCTAACTTATATTACGGTAAGAATATAAAGAAGATACATTTAAATGAACATTATTTTTTCTTTATGGGGTAATTCTTTATGGAGTATGGGGGTGCACGTGCTCCTGTGCTCCTATGGAGAAACCGCCACTGATTAACAGACTTGAACTTAACATTCGTGAAAAGAAAAATTGCTTGTTCGGACTTGTGTGACTTATGTCGTGGCAACTCACAACTCACGTAGCATAGTGACGCAAATCCAGCCGTAATTGGATTAGTAAATTTTTAAATTCTTGTATTTCTAATGACCATTTTGGCGTCCTGTTAATATGGCGCCCCGGGCGGTCGCCCTATTCGCCCCCCCCCCCCCTTGCTACGTCACTGCATTGGCATAGTGTAAATTACTTGATATGTCGAAAGTTAAAGTTGAATTTAAAAACCCATTCCGTAAGAAACACGGTTTATTTATTGCTTCAATACTTTTAAGTAAATCGTACTTCTAGACGCCGGACTAGACGGCTTCCATTATCTGAACCCATTGTATGCGCGAGCTAAAAACAATTTAAAACTGTTTTCGGCTACCAACAATCTTGTATGTTCGTAATCTTTTGGTTCTGAAGTGCATGCCTAATGACTTATTATGAGTGTAGATAGTTACATTTCCAAATGTCTACCTAAAAGATCATCTACCACCAGATCTGTATAACTATGCGTTTTCTCTTAATCTCAGTATTAAGCTGCTTTAATTAATACTTGGTTTGCAAGAGAAAACTTAACAAACGGTGAAGGTTCATCTAAACCAAAACGATGTTGGTGCAAACAGGTCTTTATACCGGGTGTCCACGGAAGGTGGTTCGCCCCTCTAACGTTTTTGTTTTTCAAGATAATGGAATAAACTTTGGAAGATTTGTATACGACATACCTAAAACTGCATTTTTTGACAGGTGACTCAACATTATGAAACTTCCGGTTTAACCGAAAGTGACATAAACTTTCGATTTTTAAATGGGACACCTGGTATATTTTTAGTTTTTTTGACTTCATATGACATTCTAATTACAACGATGTGTCACTTGTCACTTTTTGTCACCAAGAAAATATTTTCTTTCCAAATTTATTGTTTTATCTAGAGGGCTATGAATACCTTAAAATCACTTAGTTCAGTTCTTTAATCTTGGGAAAAATACGATTTTACTATTTTTGGTCCAATGCTATGTGCTATGTAAAATTTAATCTTTAAAGTTGTATAACTCATTTTTTTTTAAATGGCAACATGGTGGCTTGTCGGGTTAAGAAAAAGAGGATTTTATTACGATTATTTTGATACCACACACTATCAGGTTTTAAAAAGCTGCCATTAAAAAACTTTAAAAAATTAACCTGGAACTTTCCTAAAATAAAGCATCTTTTGAGAATAAATTTAGATTTAAATGCATCAAGTAGCCTGTGACCAACAAAACTGATAAAACAAAATCATGCCTTGAAGAAAATTGAAATGCCAACAGCTTCTGCCAAAGTAAATTAGTTTGTTGTTTAAAAAATATGGAAAATAATAGTTTTACAAGGAGTGAAAAAGTTGATATGATATTATTGTCAGGCTCATTTCGCATTTTCGGAACCAGTTTTGGGTACCTAATAGTGCCGGGTTGGATAACGCCGATTAAAATATCTTTGTGCGTAAAATTGTGCAGTATCGGTTGAATTATTTCTTCATTCTCCAAACATTAATAACATATCAACTTTTTCACTCCTTGTAAAACTATTATTTTCCATGCTTTTTAAACAACAAACTAATTTACTTTGGCAGAAGTTGTTGGCATTTTAATTTTCTTCAAGGCATGATTTTGTTTTATCAGTTTTGCTGGTCACAGGCTACTTGATGCATTTAAATCTAAATTTATTCTCAAAAGATGCTTCATTTTAGGAAAGTTCTAAGTTAACTTTTTAAAATTTTTTAATGCCAGCTTTTCTAAAATCTAATAGTGTATGGTATCAAAACAATCGTAATAAAATCCTCTTTTTTCTTAACCCGACGAGCCACCATGTTGCCATAAAAAAAAATGAGTTATACAATTTTAAAGATTAAATTTTACATAGCACATAGCATTGGACCAAAACTAGTAAAATCGTATTTTTCCCAAGATTAAAGTACTTTAAGGTATTCATAGCCCTCTAGACAAAACAAAAAATTTGGAAAAAAAATATTTTCTTAGTGACAAAAAGTGACACATCGTTGTATTTAGAATGTCATTTGGGGTCAAAAAAAGGAAAAATATACCAGGTCTCCTATTTAAAAATCGAAAGTTTATGTCACTTCCGGTTAAACCGGAAGTTCCATAATGTTGAGTCACCTGTCAAAAAATGCAGTTTTATGTCGTATACAAATCCCCCAAATTTTATTTTATTATCTTGAAAAACAAAAAAGTTAGAGGGGCGAGCCACCTTCCGTGGACACCCGGTATATTCTATTTTATTATAACTTAGATAAACTGGAAATTATTTTTTGGAATAGTTTTGAAAAACTTTAAAATTTACCAAAACGGAATAAACAAGCAAAACAAAGAAACTTTTATGTAAAACTCTTTAATTCTAATTTTACGAATAACCCTTTTAACTTCCTCTCTCTTATGACGAACAGAATAGTCCTGACCGTCGTTTAAAAGCAAAAAATAAGTTTGAAACCCGCGCGCCGCAAACTCGCGCGAAATTATAAACTTCTAGACAATATATTCTTTATTAAACTTTCAGAAGTTCCTTTTACTAAAAAAAATAGGCCTTTACGCGAAAAAATATAAAATTATATTTTGCGCTGAAATCTTCAATGAAATATGTTAATATCGACTTACCAATTAATAATTCCCGCGTAAGCTGCACCACTTTCAAACAAAGACATGTCCTCCACTCACGGCAGGCGCTGACTGAAGCACAGCGCCGAGGCGCTATGCGACGCCAGCGCCCGAATCCGTTGCGGGGACGCTTACAAATGACAGTCGGTCAATACCGACTCACCTGTGCACATGGATGCTGGCGCCTTCACGCCTACGCTACAAATTCCGATTCGCGTACACAAAATGGATATTTGAAAAGGGATTAAAATACCTATTCCAAAAGATGGAATCAAACCAGACGAGGAAACTGGAATTGTTAAAATATCTAATGGGACGTAGGAGTAAAAATCGAAATAGGTTAACAGGTGGGTCGCTGTGTGTTTATTTATCCTTTCTAGTATCAAAGCCAATAATGTAATATGTATTTTTAAAAAAATATTTGAAAGCATAGGCTGAAAAACTCTTACTGCTAAAAAAGTTTGTATCGTTTTATGGACATTCATCGATAAGTTCAATTTCTTGCATCCTTTAACTAGAAAACACATCTGGTAACTTTACAAAACTAGATATCTCTCCTTCGTAAGTTATTGGAAATCGGTAATCTACTTTAGAAAGATAGTCTGATACTACATTGATTGTAGAGAATGTTACAAGATATTAATCAAAGCTTTGTTTTTTTTTCAATTGATCATAGAATGTAATAGAAGTCTTTAAAAATCTGACTAATAAGAAACTAAACCTTTCTTTTGATAAAAATTTGTATTTTTGATATTGGACCGGCCGTATAGAGGTCAGAGACACTTGACAGTAACAATAAATTGAAGGAAAGTAGATGAGAAAATTTACTTTTTGAAGTGGCCAGCCAAGTCGGTCGATCTTAACACACTTGACTTTTTTTTGGGGGACTATGTCCAAAATTTACTTTATAAATCTAAATCCAACCCGATAGATATGCTTAAGGAGTCCATTTGATAGAAATACGAGAAATTTCTCTACAAGTATGTAAAAAATGCACAACATGAATTCTTAGATCACAGCGGTTGGTGGAGAACATTTTCAACATCTTATAAAAAAGTTTTTTTTTGAGAATTGGTCGTTTGTTTATTTTGTTTTAAAAATTAATATTTCGTAAACGGTTGAAGATAGGTATATGGCAAAAACCCAAAAATAGAATTAACTATCAGCCTGGGAACTATGACAACGATATTTCAAGTAGAGGTTCATGCAATTGAAATGTGTGCAAGACTGCTGATAGATCGACGGTGTGCACATAGATCAATCAGGATTTTCTCTGACAGTCAAGCTGCATTAAAAACTCTTGAATCAAGATGGTGTACCTCAAAAGCGGTGTGGAGCTGTCACGAAACGCTATCCGAACTAAGTCTGAACAACAAAATAACCCTTATATGGATACCGGGACACATGGGCCTGGAGGGTAATGAGGCTGCCGATAAGCTCGCTAAGAGAGGTGCAGCACTAAAATTTACAGGACCCGAGCCGGTAATAAGTATATCTCATGCTACGGCCAGGAAAACTATACTAGCTGAAGCAAAAAGCAAATGGGAAAGACACTGGTTAAATCTACCAGGTCTAACACACTCAAAAGCAATTATAAACAGCCAACAACTAACTGACAAACTACTAGTGCTCCACAGGTCATGCCTTAGAGCACTAGTGGAATTGTACACCGGCCACTGCAGATTGCGACACCATATGCATAAAATTGGAATAGCCCTAACTGATGAATGCCGGCATTGCATGGAAGATGCAGAAACAGCAGAACACATAATGTGCGCTTGCCCCGCCGCAGGAAGAATCAGATTCGTCCCATTCGGCGAGGTGACTCTGCTGCCGGATGACATGGAAAATTTCTCTCCCAATACCTGCATTAACTTCATTAAAACGTTGGGGGAAATATAAACAAGGTGTGAGCCACAGTAGATCGCATGGTCGCAGTGGAGGGTTAGCTATAACCCACTCACTTTTAACCTAACGTAGGTATAGGGCATGATTTATGAAAAATGTCTAGAATAGATTTGTAGAATGTAAAATGTAAAAATATACAATGTTTCATTAAAAAAATCTACCCTGTATAATGTCGTTTTCTAAGAAAAATGCATTTCAAAAAAATTAATTTGACCAGTCCGAGCGATTCTTGATTAAGTGGGCCATATTCTATACAATAGGCTGATCCATTTTTTCATCACAGCCCTATATCGTAACAAACCTTGAGAAAAGCTAAATGTGGCAAAACAGAAAAGCTGTATTTATTTTTCGATTTAGTCGCCCTTTGTTTAAATTGCCCTTTTTACGATTTTCAATTAGCGTTTCAATATACTTCTAAAAAAACATTTGGAACTTTTATCCTTAAAAGCATTATAATTGTGTGGCATTATCGACCCTTTAATAATGGGGGGGGGGGGGGGCTTCTATCTTTTGGTGAATTTCTTTACAAATGCAACATAAAGAAAGTTTTAGTTCAAAGATTTTTTTTTTAATTAGGTAATATAAGAATTAATTTTTTAATACTAATAGATGGAGAGCTCGTGAACCCTCCGAGTAACGGTCGTCCTGTAAGGCTAGTAATTTTTTTAGTAGCTAGTCGTAGCATACTAAGTACGATAATCACGACCTGGCAGGCATCTCAGCCCTGCACGTCATCAGCCCTTATATTTTTGAAAGTGTGAATAAAATTTAAAAAAACTTGTCGCTGTAAACTTCAAATTTTAATATGATTTAGTTAATTTACTGTCAAGTATAAAAAAAAATTGACAGGCGATTTCAGCGAGCACAAATACCTGAGAGGTGAATCGAAAGGTGTACAGTATAATATGATTGAAAATAAACTTTGTTCTGTAAAGTTGAAATTTTTATATTTATATATGTTTAAGTAATGGACAAATTGAAAGGTCATATACCAGCTTTCGTAGAACGATAAAAAAATTTTAATTGTGATAAGGATTTATCCTCGTGAAGTCTTGTTCTACTATATTACCAAAATATAATTGTGTATGTGATTTTATTTTGTGCATTATTTCAAAGTGTAAAATTTAAACTATATACTAATTGTGCAGTTTTCGTTGCGCACTGTTATACCTTATATTAGCACGTTATAAGTTTATTTTCAATCATATACTGCACACCTTTCGATTCACCTGTCAGGCACTTGTGCTGGCCGAAATCGCCTGTCAATTTTTTTTTATACTTAACATTCAATGAACTAAATCATATCAAAATTTGACGTTTAAAGCGACAAGTTTTTTTTTTAATTTTATTCACACTTTAAAATATATAAGGGCTGATGACGTGCAGGGTTGATGCCTACCAGGTCATGGTTATCGTACCTAGTATGCTATGACTCGCTACTAAAAAAAAATACTAGCCTTACAGGACGACCTTTACTCGGAGGGTTCACGAGCTCTTGGACTATAATTTTTTCACTGGTAAATTTTTGAAAGAAATTATAACAGTAAAATTAAAATAGTACTTGCACCATTGTCATTCAATTTAGCACTACATGGGCGTAGTCGAAAAATGTTTTGGCGCCCTTTTTACCTATATGATATGGTATCGCCATTTATATTGTGCCCCTCCCCCCAGAATCCAATCCTGGTTGCGCAACTGATTCGATTCACCTGTTTTTCATTTTATTACACATTTTTAAATAATCGATAAAATAATTGGATAGGTCTCTAATGTATGTATATCTTAGTTATTCTGTTTTCCCTCCATTTCTATATTTTCGATTTAATTTATTATTTATTTATTCAGTCGTTAAAGAGATTAAAATATAATTTAAATAATTATTGTGGTTTTAAGATGACAAAGGCACTCTTCAACCTTTTGCAATTTTTTTAAATTATCGTCTAAAATTTATAAATGATGCCGTATCATTATTTGTTTTTTTTTCGTGAAACCTTTTGTATTGTTTTATTAATTAAACCGAATTTACAGCATTAATTAAAGGTTCATCGTGACGGTAGGTAATTTTCCACTCGCTCTCCTCGTTCACCTCAACAATATACACAACATTTTTAAATTTAAATACACTTTTTCTTAACATTAATGTGTTGATGTTGTCCACTTTCTTTTCTTTTCAATACCAATAATTTCTTACTTACTTACACAAAAACTCCTTTTATTATACTGGAAGTAGCTGATTTAACTTTGGCAATCTCGCCAAAGATACATAAAACATTAAATAAATTATGTCGTCACGAGATAACCAAAGTCTTATAATTTATTTGTGATTTGCTTTTAAATTTGCTGAAATTACATAACTTTTAGGGTGCATATTTATTAGTGAATTATAAACTTAAAAACTGATTATAATCCGTACCAATTAACTGATAATTTAATTTCGTCCTAACTGTTTTACGGCAACCCCAAATAAATATATCCTAAATGACTGTACAGTGTACAAGTGTAACAATATCAAACAGAAAATAAGAGTGGAATAGGTTATAATAGCAAAAAGGGAGTAACTGTTGTGTTCTTTCGGTGAATTTTATTTGGGTTTAAAGATATTTTGTTATATAATAATAATAATAATAATAATCATCTTTATTGCCAGCAAAATCAATCAATAATCGACACAGCAACGTCACAAAGCGGACGATTTAATCGCCTGTAAATAATCTTAAGATAATACATTTGTACATTTAAACATATTAAAACCATAAATAATTTTTATTTTTTAAAATAGTATATAACAATCATACAAAACAAAACTACGATCATAAAAACAATCACCATGAATAAACCCCAATATTATCCTGAAAAATCAAACAGATAGTAGCGTTTGTCTTTTAAGTAATTAAGAACCGCCCTTCTAAAAGTTTTTACACTACTTAAGTCCTTGATAGCATCCGGTAGTAAGCGGTAGGCTCGAATGGCCATGAATGAAGGACCACCCTGATAAAAGGAAGAACCGTGTGCAGGCGTTCTTAGATCATTTCTGCCTCTTGTTACAATATCCATGTCGGCAGCATAATTCACACTTCACACGATTTAAAGTAAAATTTTCTGGGTTTTTTTTTACCAACATAACCAATGATAAAAAGTAAAGCGAGGGTACAGTCAGAATGTCCAATTCCCGAAAGTAGTCTCTGCAGGATGTTCGAGGATGCAATCCTAATAGGCATCTGATTATTCGCTTCTGAGTGATAAAAACCCCAATGGCATGTCTTGACGAACCCCAAAAGCAAATTCCGTAGTTTAAAAGTGACTGAACATGGGCAAAATAGTATATACGCATTCCATTAAGGGAAACTATATTCCTTAGCCTGCGAATAACAGCACAAGCACTATTCAGTTTTGAATTTAACTGATCAGTGTGCTGTTCCCAGCACAAGCAAGAATCCAGCGTAATACCCAAAAACTTTACTGTGTTAGTGACAGGAATGGATTTATGATTCAATTTAACCAGAAGAGACTCCTGTGTATCTCGTTTAGAGAAAACTAAGAGACCCGTTTTTTCGGCATTCAGTCGTAAAGAGTTTTCGGCACACCACCGAGACATGTTCTCAGCTGCAAGAGAGCAACCCCCCGAAAGACCCATTAGAGAACGATCACCCACTACAACAGATGTATCATCAGCAAACTTGCAAACTAGCCCCCTGCCGAACCCAGCAAAGAGGTCATTTACAAACAAAATAAAAAGTAGCGGACCCAAGATAGAACCCTGAGGTACCCCTTGCGCGATCGTAACAGTCTCTGAGTAATAGTTTTGATTTTCCCTAGCTACACATACTGTTTGGGTTCTGTGTTGGAGATATGACCATATTAAGTCAGCGCATCTACCGCGAATCCCGTAATTTTGTAGCTTCAGAAGAAGCAATGTGTGGTCCAAAGTGTCGAAGGCCTTCGAGAGGTCAAAGTAAAGGCCCGCCACCTTACAGTTTTTATCTACATTTTCATATATGTAATTAAGTGCATGAAATATAGCCATTTCGGTGGATCTGCACTGACGAAATCCAAATTGATTTTCATCAAGGATTTTATGTACACTTAAAAATTCTAGAATTCTATTATAAATTACCCTCTCAAAGACCTTCGACACCGCCGGCAAAATTGAAACGGGTCGATAGTTCCCACTGACCTGTTTGTTTCCCTTTTTAAAAACTGGAATAAGCTTGGCCTTTTTTAGTCCATCTGGAAACTGTCCTGTGACCAAACACTCATTAACTAAGTGTGATAGTGGCTTACTTACGAGAGGAGCAATACACTTCAGCACAAAAACAGGAATTTCATCCAATCCGGCTGAATATTTATTCGGAAGGTTAGAGATAATTTGAACAATTTCTATTGCATCAACTGGATATAGAAATATTGTGGGCTTAATGTTTTCAATGGCCGGGTTTGGAAGAATTTCAGAAGGTGCCACCAAATTAAACTGAGAGCTAAAAATGTCTGCTATTATACTTGGGTCTTCGATTATATGACCATCTTCTGTTTTAATAGAAATATTATTGTTACTTGTTCTTTTGTTAGTTTCAGTGTTAAAAATGTTCCACATCGTTTTGGATTTATTTTTAGAATTCACTATCCTACTATCGTGTATGCTCCTCCTGTAGTCAGATAAATATTTTCGATACTTAGACCTTTCAGATTTAAACTCCAATAAGTGTTGTTCACTATTTGATACCTTATAGGTGACATATAGATCTTTTATATACCTTGAATAATTCTTTATGTCAGTACTTACCCAATCATCCCTACTCCTAACTCTACTCGAGCACACTGGAAAGGAAACATCAAAATAATAAAATAGTATCCTCGCAAAAGTGTCATACTTCTCATTTACACCACAAGCCTCCAAGACATCCTGCCAAGACTCATCCTCCAAGTGAGATTTGAAAGTATTTAGGTTGTTATTGGTAAAAAATCGTCTTTTAATGTTTCTCACAGGTTTATTATCAGGTAATGAAATGTTTAAAATTTGACCATAATGGTCTGAAATATTTGTAAAGCATGTTTTAAAAGAGATATCTGTCGAGGGTAAATTACTAAATATGTTATCTATTTGAGTGCTGGATGTTGCACTTACCCTAGACATACCTGACCCATGGGGTTCCAGCCCAAAGGTCATCATTAAATTAAGGAGACTAATTGACCCTGGATTACTAGTTGCAAAATTTACATTAAAGTCACCGCCAACTATCAGATGCTTATCAGGACTATATAATTCATCTAAAATATCATTTAGTTTTGAAATGAATGTGTCAAAATCACATAAAGGAGACCTATAAAAACAAACCACGACATATGTCTTATCAATTTTAAACTCTGCAGTGCAAAACTCACATTGTCTTTCCACCGATAAGGTTTTTGTAGATATGATATCAACTTCCCGGTCATCAATTGCATATATTGCAGTGCCCCCACCCTTGATTGTGGTTCTTGAAGAGTGAGATACCAGTTTGTAGTTGTCAAAGTGGACCTTTGATATATCATCGTTCTGCATCCAATGCTCCGTTGCCAGAAACAATGTTGGTTTTTCTTCGGCAAGTAGCACTGACAGAGGCAATACCTTGTTATTAATGCTTCTGACATTAAGATGTAGCAGTGACAGTTGATTCCTGCAGTCCTTACTGTTTTTTGTTTCGTTCCCACAATCATTTTTTTTAGTATGTGCGTTAGGCAAACTGCAACCTTTTACCTTAGCTGTTGACGATCTAAAAAATTTCTTCCCAGCGAGAAATCAAAACGCTGAAAACAAACCCCAGCCGGCCAGAAGTCGTCACTGTAGATAACTTCTTTCAATTCCACCTTGACACCCACCATAAAACATGTTCGGTTTGTGCCTGATCTTTTTTGTTCACATTTTTTTACCTCCACTTCATCAGTGTTTGTATTTGCATGTTTTCCAATGAATTTCTTTATAATATCTTCTGTTACAGAGCTCTTTACTTTAGTCAGAAAAAGCCAGATTTTTTTGTTGCGGTTAATCGGCTCAAATTCACCCGATTCATTTCTGCTGCCCACTCTTCGACTTTCTTTATTTTTCCGAAGATGATCAACAAACCTTTTGCGTTGATCCTGCTTTTCATTACTTTGTTGAATTTCAGCTTCAGTTAGGTTTGGATTTTCTTTACGAATACGATTCCAACCTCGACGTCTTTGACTTTCAAATCCGTCAGACTTGTCGTTTACACGTTCTTCATCATCATCTTGGGTAGGACTCACATTTTCTTGGTTTAATTCGAAAATGTTTTGTTTTGATTTTTCCGATGTTGTATCATTCTTGCTGTCAGAAGTCGCGTTTTTGACATTGACGTGCAATGTTGTCACAGAGTCAGAATATGTCTGTTGGTGGATGTGTCCAGTGCCGACCGATTTTTTACGTGCATTTTCTTTATCTTCTTCCTTTTTGTTGGTTGCGTTTAGGTTATGTTGGTCATGAGTTAAGTTGATAATTTCGCAGAGATTTTTTGGCGCGAAATTATTTTGCTTTCCAACCTCACTTTTTGGTTTCTCCTGCAGTTTCCTTAAATTTTTGTTTTCCGCGTTGAGTAGACGGTTGTTTTCCTCCAGAATAGCGTTCTTTTCTTCCAATAATTTGATTATTATCCCATAAAGATCCTTTTCATGGTTCCAGGACTCGGCATGGGCATACTCTGGTACATGACGACACTTCGCCGATTTTTGCGTCGCTGCTTGAATAAGGCAGGCCGAGTGATAGTATTTTACACATTTGCCGCACTTTACAAAATTTTTTGTTGATTTGTTGCAGTGGAAACACACTTTTTCACAAGGGTTTTTTAATATTTTCTCGGACGGCTTCTCAGGAACGTCTTCACCGTCAGCCATCTTGGTTTAATTGTTGATGCATGTTAAAAATATTATTTTTAATATGCATCAAAAGAGGCACAAAAATTTTATCCGTGTAGTAAGTTTGTCAGTAATGAACGGTTACTTTTCTTAGAGCAAAATAATTATCTCATTATATTAAAATAAATATCTTTAAAATATTGTATATTACTCCCTAGTATGTTCTTACATTAGTGCACATATCTTACTTTAGGGTCAAACTGGTGACTCATGTTGTAGGTACTTTAAAAGCATTTTCCGCCTCATTTTTAACCTTAAGTAGAAATGTTTAAGAACTATAAAATTTTAACAATCACTGGTAATATGTCTGTATAAACACTGTACATTAAAACGAAACATAATGATTTTTAAAAAAATGTGAGGTCCATTTTATTCCAATCCAATTTAAGCCAGTCCCGTACAAGAAGTTACCAATTGCCAACGTAAAAAAAAATAAAACTAAACTACAATCATTCTTAATAGAACATTGTTTTTATACAGTTGCTGAATTTACTGGCTTTTGCTCGGAAATCGATGGATGACACTGGCTGATCATGTTTAGTAGGTTGTTTATATACATTTATTATTCCATGTAATGTCCACTGTTCTTTTTTTTTCACAAGTTTTATTTATATTTAAGTAACATAACGTGCCTTGTCCTTATATCTATACCATGTATAGCAACAAAAGACCAAATTAAATAAATAAATAAAATTGGTATAGGTATACAATATACAATTTTGTATGATTGAAGAGTTTTGCAATTGCATTGTCTATATTTGTTTTAAATCAAGGAAAGACAATGCAAATCCAAACCTCTTATATTATTCAAGAAACATCATTGTCTCCAACTCTTAAACAGACAATACACAATTTGCCTAATAATATGAGAGTCATGTACCATTACATTGTGGCGACCATCTTGTGCCAAAGAAAACGACGGTCATACTTTTTTATATTGTACTGATAAGTTTAGAAAACCAAAACCAACTGTAAATATATAAATAATAAGTTTGAAACCACTTTAAATACATATTTAAAGTTTTTTTATACTGCAAAATTACAAATTTATATATTATATATTTTTAAAAGGTAATTAACTTTAAAAGAATACAAATTGTGTAAAAAACCCACAAATGCCCCTAAAATAAAATTTAAATAACCTTTAAAAGAGAAATAAAGACCAGCATTTTTAAAACAATATTAGGGTTCTTTTTAATTAAGGGATAAAGTAAACTAAAGCAAAAAAAAGTAATTTATTCTGTGGCTATTGTCAGGGGAAATAAAATAAACCTTGTCAGTTTATTATAGTCAGATATACTCTCTTTTTCTAAAGTGTTTTTTTTTATAATTATTAGAACAAAGTTATAATATATTAAAGGTAGCTATTCAAACTTATGGAAAATATAGACAGCTTTATTTTAAAGAGTGTAGGTAATAGTGGCATATGTATGGGACACAGTTTACCCCCAGGCACCCATAGAAAAATTAATATTCTAAAGATATAGTTTTATGCTTAAAATTAGGCAAATTGTTGTTTTATTTATTTATGGTTGGCAATAATTCAAAATGAAGCTCTATTAATATATTATTTAATTATTAATTTATTAATATCAATTTTTTAAAGTTTATTTCAACGCAAATTAAATATAAAAAAAAACTTAATATAGTATTTCATACATCAAGGCTGGAAGTATCAATTTTGCAATACGTCATGGAGCAATAATAGTAAGAAAAAAATATAATTAAATATGCGCTTTGATATTTTATTGCATTTCTCCCTAGAAAGAGCCGTTGTTTCAATTATTTATCTGCAATGTTAATGGTAAGTATAGGAATCATATACAGGTTGTCTGGTTATATTTCATAAGAGGGCTACATTTAATGGTATATTAAAAAATAGTTACTATAGAAATCTGGCCTGGATCTTTATACTAAATATAATAGAAAGAGAAACAAATACTTTTAAAGTGCAAATTAATATACAAAAACCAAATATAAAATTTTTAAATCGGCAAATGTTGAGGAATTGCAAACACGAATAAGACAGGAATATAGGTTAAGTTCCCGAAGTAATTAGAAATGTTCAGAACGAGTTTGGATATTGCCAAATAATGGATGTACAACAATTTGGGCATTTATTGACGAAAAATGCTATAGATGGAGAGGAGGTTTTTTTATTTTTCAATTAAATTGCTTTTTTTTGTGCAAAATCTTATTATTGACAAGAAATAAAAATTTTAAACTTGGTACTTATGTATAACTTAATATACACTTTAAAAATAGTCAATAAAAAACTAGGGTAGGACTAAAATTAAACTAAAAATAAAATTAATACTTTATATTTTAATGTTAAGACAAGTTGCCTATATTTATTATTTAAATTATTCTTCAGCAATAGTTAAATCTATAGAGGTATATTATTTATTGATCCCTATTTTTATATGATAAGTGGTAGAGGTAAGGCAGTTATAAGCAACATAAAAAGTATATTAAAACGAGCGTGTAATGTAGGCCCAGTGATGGATTTACCAGTAGGCTGAGTAGGCTGGAGCCTAGGGCGGCAGATTTTTTTATCTTACAGAAATAAAAAAAACATTATTATATACACAAAGAAACGAGTGACGAATTGAAATTAAAATTGAGGGAAGACCTAAACCCGAAATTAACTTTACGCAGACCACAAAGTGTAGATTTAGGAAATTTATTGTTATTGATAAGTTTGATGCAAATAAAAACAAAAGTTAAATTTTTTAAATATTTACTAAAAATTATTGACCAAATTTCGGAGTGATCTTAAAAAATGTCCGCCTGCGGCGCATTACGCCTGCAGGGGGCTTTTGGTACACCCCCAAGTTGACAAGTCACGAGCCGCCACTGAGGGGCGGCAAAAATTATTAAATAGCCTACTAGCGGCAAATTTGTAAATCCGCCACTGTAGGCCATAATAAACGAGGATGGTTATAATCATATATATCATGGTTCAACCATGCACTGTGCCGCGAATTTTAAATTCCGACTAAGAAAAGACTGTTCCGCCATATTTTAACATTTTATATTTTTATTACTATCGCTTTATTTGATGTCGAAGCATTCTATTTAATAACAGGTAATTTCCCGAAACCCGAAAGTTGCAGATCATCTTTAAAATTGAAAATACCAATATAAATGATATATAGTTTTTCTTATTCCTGGTCAAACATAAATGTTTTTCATTTGAAAGGCTTATACAACTTTAGAAACTCAAATAGAAATACCCCCATTTAAGCATTTTTTGGTGTCGCAGATTTTATTAATTTCAATCGAGATCTTGGATGAAGAGCTGAGATTTAATTTGGAGTAAGTGATTACGAATTTATTTGTTACTTGTTGTTTTAAGTGGTTAAAGATAAATAAATTTATTAGCTTTTTATAAAAGCAATTAATGTTAAGGTTTTTTTTATTCTCTAGGCATCTTATAAATAATAAAGTTTGACAGGTCGTAATCACGTCCTGTATTAGTTCACGAGCAAAAACACAGATTTTTGAATAATTGAGTTATGAAACTTGGTAAGCGAGCTGTGTTAGACAAGATAAATCGTGAAAAAGTCTCGTGAGTATATGTTCCGTAAAGTTAGTTTGGAAGTTTTTGGTTCAACCAGTAAGTTATCCGCAGGCTTAGGGAAGCGAACTTCCAGACAAAATATTTAAGAAAAAATAAGCAGCTTTCATAAGCCTTAGTGGAAGTTCCTTACAATACTTTTTAGTATTCCTTAACAAAATTTAAAAAAACCAAAAACTTTTGTCCATCTGTTCGTGTGTTTGTTTATCTATTGACAATAAATTAATACACAAGTAAAAAAATATTGTCAAAGTTTACAGTACAGTAGTGCTCCCACATTGCGCACTAGCGGTCTTTGTTCTTTATCGTTAGCACTTTCCCTCGATGCTGACCATAGGCCGGTTTTTTCTTGGCTCTTTATAGTTATTTAGAGTATTTATAGTTCCTGCTTCATCTAATTTCTAGCCTTATCTTTCTGATGATGAACTACAATACTTTTTTTTAAGGATCTAGTTTCTAGTACAAGATGTTCAAGATGTTTTAGCGACGACGTCCGAAATAGCTTTATCAGACACTTAAGTGATTTAAACTATTATTGTGAAATTCAGAAGTATTAATTTTTTGTGAATAATTACTGAGATCGTCAAAACTTTTTATAAAATCTGATTGCTCGAAAGCTTGATTAGGTTGAGAGGTACGCTCTTGTTGTTCTTGGTTTCTCTCCGCTGGATGTTTTCTAGGAATGAGAACAGTTTTTGACAAGTAAGCAGGCAAATTGGGATAAAAGCATAGACCAGCTGTTAAATTTAGTCTCACTTTAGTTGGAATTTTTTTTGTGGTGCCATCAGGCAAAAGATAAATATCCTCACGACTAATGTCATTGGGGACAAAATGTTAGCTCTTGGAATAGGTTTTAGCCATAGAATTTTCAGATTTTTATCTTTTGGGAAGTGAAAAACTGATACACTCTCTTCACCTGCTTTTAAAATACTTTTATAGTTAGAGTTACACCCAGGAATACAGCAGGGGCTTGGCATGTTGATGAATAAACAAACTAAAAGAAAAAAAATACTACTTACCTAAGTACCTAGAGGTATCTACAGGTATCGTACCTACTTACGAACTATCTCTATTAGTGATATTTTTAAACTAATTCACATATACCTTCAAGCTAAATAAACACTTCAATATTTAATAAATTAACTGTAGCCACAAAACAATAAAGTTTATTCCAAAGAGCTAACCAGAAAACAAATAAAATTCTGCCGCCATTATAAGACCCGTAAACAAACCGCCCTGGTTCGGCCATGCTGTGGGATTATTCACTTTATTAATGCTATTACAGCAAACGCGCACCAAAAATAATTACTAATATTTTGTAGAGGTTCTTAGCGATCATGTCACTTAAATTTTCTATTAGATATCAATCGAAAACCGGATAAAAATACAAATTAATACGAAAAACCGCAAAATGAACAACTACTTCGCGCGTAAATTACATACTAAAGCATGGATAACCTCAAAAAGTCAGGTGACACATGGATCTTCAAGCAGTGTTGTCGATGTTTCTGTTTCACGGCTTCTTTCAAGGTGGTTGTGGCTGTATCGTATCGAGGTCGCCTTATAAGCGCAGTGTTTTTGCCATTGAGAATGCCAGTGTGTTTTGCATTTGTAATTCTACGTAGTACGGTTGCCTGGTCACGCCAAACCTGCCTGGGATCGAACCGGGTACCTTCGGCTTGCCTGCCGTTGCGCCCTAGTGGCAGCCTACTGCCACCTTTTATGCATTTAAGTACTTTCAATTAGAAATTTCCATAAATTCAATCAATAAAGGGCCACTAATGGATTTAAATAGATGCACAAATTATTTGGGTTAAGAATTATTGTTTTTCCTTGTAACGTCTAATTCCATAAACTTTGAGGTCACGTTTTATTATTTTATAAATAATGCTTTTCTGGAAAACGTAAAAAATCAGACAAATCCAATTTTATTTCAATTTTTCATGGAAGCACGTAAAAACTTTTTTAAAACAACAGTGCTGATGATCTTAAAATAATGATCAAAATGTCAACTTGTCATGACTGGGGTAGAAAAGAATTATTTTATTTTCGGGCTCATTGTGTTGGATAATAAATAATAGCTACAGAGGGGGACGTTAATTTTTTTTTCCCTTACTTTACTTACTCCCAATGTAAGACGTATATTTTTGTGAATCGATAAATAGATTATTTAATTTAGACGCACTACATGGCACTAAAGTTTAGTATAACAATAAATAGTGAAGAAAGGCCCATTAATTATGTCAAATAAAATGGATGGTTATTTTTGCGTTGATACAGACAATCTAATTCATTGATAATCATCTTAAAAGTACAAAAAACAGCGCTATACCACGGGACTCAAGTGACCTATGTTGGATCAAGCAAAAATTTTAAATAATAATTAACTTACCACAGGTTTGAGTGCAAGTACTGCGACATAATTACCGAAAATGATTTTACGCAATCCAGGTTGTGGTAAGCTTAATTCTTGATTTAACAATCGGGCATTACTGCTACCAATGTTATTGGTGTCACATTCTAAGTTGTATAGTTAAATTAGGATTAATATTAGGAGAAAATAATAAAATATTAACAATTGCATTTCGTAAAGAAGGCATTCTTTACTGTCAATGTTATTGAAAGTACTAACTGTGGCGAGTGACTTAATCTGAAATTAAAAATAAGAAACACATTTTTTATAATATTATGGGATACAGTAAAACAAAGTTGAACTTGTAAATTTTCACTATATTTAATTAGCAAAATGTCATGTTTCGCTAACACTGTAGCTTCGTCAGATGACAATGATTTAATAAAGGTGAAAAATAAAAATTGGGTGAAATAAAATTTTTAATTATTGAAGATGTAAATAAAAACAGTAAAAGAGTTACAATAGCGGGAAAATCCAATAGGGGGTTTAAAAATTAAATTGAATTAGGTACAATATAGGTAATTTACAAAATCTTAAGTAGGTGTATGGTCAACAGAATAAATTTAACAAAGGTGAACTATTTAAATCTAATTGATCATTAAGTAACAGGTCCGTATTTTTAAGTTTACTTATTTCCATAGCTTCTAACAAATTTAGTTTTAAGCCTTTGTTTTCTGTATGTAAGATTTTAAAGGAAGGATCGAAATTATGTTGATAATCAAGTAAATGGTTAGCATAGTTTGAGTCTGTTTTATTTTTTTTAGAAAACTGTTATAATGTTCCTAACATATTGTACCTAATTTAATTTAATTTTTAAACCCTTTGTTGGATTTTCTCGCTATTGTAACCCTTCCACTGTTTTTATTTACATCTTCAATAATTAAAAATTTTATTGCACCAAATTTTTATTTTTCACCTTTATTAAATCACTGTCATGTGACGAAGCCAGGGCCGTTTCTGAGTGGTGTGCTGGGAGTGCCCCCGCACAAGGGCGGCCAAAGTTATAGGGCGGCGAAAGCCGCCTGCAGTTTCACAGAAAAAAATGTTAGACGTAAAAAAAATTCTAGGAGTTTTCATAAATATGAAGGGTCAAATAGGAATGGTAAATTCAGTTTTCAAAAAAAAATTATGCAGTAGCTGTCAAGAATGAGGCAGCCGCTCTTTGTGTTAATTAGAGATTTCTTTTTAGATAGATAAGTATCGGAAAAATAAAAAGAATTCTCAACGGAGGTGGCCGCCCTGCAACCCACGTCAATTACATTTTGTCTTAGGTTTACTCAAAAAATTAAAACTAATTGATATTATTTGAATAATTATGTAGGTATAGTTGAATTCACATAAACTTTTAATGCCGTGACATTTCAGTTCTGTCATACTTGTCAAATACTGCAGCAACTCATAAAATATAAATTTCTAATGGGTAAATTTAATTAGTATAATTGTACTGCACACAAAGTATGTCTATCTTCTATTATTTCATACGATTAAAAAGAGATAGAAATAAAAATAGTTGGCCGAACAATTCCAGAAAAGAAAAAGAAAAAACACTGGCCAATCTCAGCTGTATAAGAAATTTAGTAAGTTGGTGCAATCTAAAGTATCTAAACAATAACAAGTCTTGACATTTGGCATTAAAACTTTATGTGAATTTAACTATAGGTCTTATTAATTTGGTCGTAGGGTAGGTGGGGGCACAAATACTCACAGAGCAAAAGAACGCACCCTATTTAAATTTGTAAATTTGCCGCCGATGTCCGGTTTCAAATGCTGTTACAAATAACTTTTCCGACGCCGAAAAAAAGTACCCAGACATTTTGATTACGAATTAAAAGATGACCCCATCGTCGAGGCCAAACAGAGTTTCAATGTGAATTTTTATTTTTCGATTTTGGATATTTTTTTTTTTGCCAGGGAGGAAACCCTTTATGGGCACCGGTTACTTGTTCTTTGGATATTGCGATAGAATCAATTAAGGAGAGATTCGTTTCACTTAATAAGTGTAATGAAACTTTTGGGTTTTTGTCGAACTTCTATGAAGCTAATGCCACAAATGACGAGAAATTGTTAAAATCCTGCAAAGATCTCGATATAGCGCTTCAATAGCAAGGAAGTCCCACAAACAAAGATATTGATCGCTCAGAGCTCGACCAGGAAATTTTGTCGTTCCGAGAAATTTTTCCAATAAAACGTACAAAATTTATTGCAGATACGCTAAAATTCATAGCTGAAAAAGATTTAATCTCATCATTTCCAAATCTTTGTGTTGCGCTGAGAATTTTTATTACTCTGCCGGTTACTGTTGCATCTATCGAACGTAGTTTTTCAAAGTTAAAATTAATTAAAAATTACTTGCGGTCAATTATGTCCCAAGAAAGGATTAGTGGCTTGGCCCTTATCGCCATTGAAAGCCAAATTGCTGAGCCCCTCTGTAGGTAAGTATGAATAAAAGAAAAATATTAAAAATAGACACCTATTAAAGATTTATTTTTCTGACAATTGCTTTGCGCCATAATTTCAGGTAGGTAATTGTAAAATAGTAACTGATTTGATTTAAAGGGCAGCCAGTTTATATGTCGCACAAGGGCGGCCAACAGGCCAGAAACGGCCCTGGACGAAGCTACAGTCTTAGCGGAACATGTCATTTTCTAGTTAAATATAGTGGAAATTTACAAGTTTAACTTTGTTTTACTGTATCCCATAATATTATAATTATGGATTTCCACCAAGTATCGGCTGAATCAATTAATTTTAACACATTTTTTGTTTCTTGAATTTTTAACTCGCCACGTTCCAGGAATTACGGTGCACAAAAAAAAAAAATTTGTTTTCTTTTCTCGGTTTATCGGCAGCTAAAAACAAAAACCTTTCTAAGTGCTCCCTGGTTAAAACCAAGCTTTAAAGGTTTTCTTTGCTATTTGCAAATTTTATTCACCCGAAATGTATTTTTCATGTGATGCGAACCTCGCTTGGCACAAAACTAAAGATTTGTACGAGACATTTTAGCTTTTTACGGTTTTTAAAGACGTACTTAATAAAATACATAATTTGGTTAACAGAGCTTAAAACGTTTTTACTTTCCTTATGAAAATTGTTTTATAAATATTATAGGTATTGTAAAATTTATCTTTTGAAAATAATATTTTATTTTATTTTATTTATTCCAAACAAAATCCCAAAAACATTTGTTCATGCGGGATTCTCTACTAGTAACAACATATAAAAATATAATTGTTAAATATAACTAATTAAAATACAAGGTAAGTCTAAATAATACTTAAAATGTTAATATTCAATAAAAAATAAAAATATTTAAATACCTATGTATAAAATTATTCTATTATTTTTCTTTTATTAAAATAATATAACTAATATTACGTTTAGATATAATTTACAAATAATTTTAAAAATAATAATGAATCATAAAATAAGTGCATGTCGTGTATATCATTTTTAGTTTAAAATTTAGCTTCCCCTTTTTTAAGGATTTTCTTAGTTATCATTTTAAAACGTTTTATATTTGAAAATTTTAATTCTTGGGGTATTTCGTTGTAAAATTTCACACCTTGATAATAAATGGAGTTCTGACCTGCTATAGTGTGTATTAAAGGTAAATCAATATTGAAAACAGTTCTAGTTAAATGATCATGTACGTCACGTCTGTAATTAAACTTTATATTTGAATGTTTATTTTTGATATAATTTGGTGAACAAAAACAATATTTTGCATTAAGTGAATATCCTTAATTGACATAATATTTAATTTTTTATATAATAGTTTAGTTGAATATTGTCTATCCAAGTAATATATATTTTTAATTGCTTTATTTTGTAACACTTATAAAGGGTTAAGCAAATTTTAAAAAGTTGATCCCCATATTAAAGTTAAATATTGTAAATGAGAGTGAATAGCAAAATAAATACGACGTAACATATAATTTGGAGTCAAAAAACTAAGTTTTTTTAAAATCCCCACTGGTGCAACTATTTTCTGTTTAATATATTCAATGTGTTCACTCCAATTAATAGCTTCATCTATTAACAACCCCAAAAATTTAATTTCATTTGATTGTTTTAAATGCCCGACTTTTAATTTTAAATTACTTCTGTATAAATTGGGTTTCTTTCCAATACATAAAAAAGAGGATTTTTCCAAATTTAATGTTAATTTTTGACTACACATCCATAATTCAATGATTTTCATATCATGATTTATAAAATTTTGTATAATTTCATATGAATCAGCGATGTATAAAATAGTTGTATCATCAGCAAACAATATAATTTTTTCTTTCAATTTAAATTTAGATATAGAATTAATATAAATAAGGAAAAATAAAGGGGCCAAAATCGAACCTTGCCGAACACCACAATAAATATTAAGAAATTTGCTATGATTATTTTTGATACGAACTTTTTGTTTTCGCTGACTCAAATAGTTTCTAAACAAGTCAAAAACTACACCCGAAATACCCATCATATCAAGTTTTCGTAAAAGAATAGAAAAACTTACTGTATCAAAAGCTTTGCAAAGATCTAGAGAAACAAGTGTACATGTTTGGCCGCTATCATAAGCCATTTGAATTTCTGAAATTAAATCAACAGCTGCAGAATACGTATCCCTTGATTCTCGAAAGCCATATTGTCATTTAGATAAAAAGTTTATTGAATTTAAATGCAAATTAAGACTATCCTTTACTATTCTTTCAAAAATCTTTGACATTATTGGCATAAATGAGATGACATTTGCTTCCAGGAGATTTTAACATACCCAAGTATGGTAATCATAGGCGTAGTTAGACTGTCAACACTGGGGGTGCTAAAGTCCAGTGGCGGCTCGTGATATGTTAACGTGGGGGCCCACCCATTTTTTTCAAGACCACGCCCAAATTTGATCAATAATTTTTAATAAATATTTTAATGTGATGTTAATAGCAAGTTTAGGTATTTCAATGTTCTTGACAATCACTTTCTCCTCCAACGGTAACTTGCTAAAAGATTTTTTCAAAAATTCCACGGTGTATTTTATATCCGACGACGCACTCATTGTTTTTTCGTGTTTATTTAACTTTAAACTTTAACTGAATTCAATAAAACCATATTAAACCTTAATAAACAAAAAAAAATAGTCAAAATACCGGCTAAGAATTTCCGCGAATTTGAACGACTACGACTGGTTAAATTTAAGTTATCAAATTAATGCAGAATTGCAGAACATGACAAGCTATTCTGCCGCTTTCGTATTTTACGAGATTTTTATGATCATAGACCCGCTCTGTCAAGTAAACTGGGCGTGAACTACATGGTACACGGAGAGAAAGTTTCAACAGAATCCGCAACTATCTAAATATACTTGAATTTGTACCAGAATTCGAATGATTGAAATATTAATATGAAAAATTCATTACATATAATGTATATTATAAAAATAGGTTAGTTCTAAAATTAGCCTATACTTATATTGTAATTTTTTTTTGGGGGTGCTAATTTAGATTTCAGGGGTGCTTAGTACCCCAAGTACCCCCCTAACTACGAGTATGATGGTAATTGCATCATTGATGGAGTTTCTTCACCTAATTTTAGCTGTTACTTAGTTTTGTAATTTTTTTGAAAAAAATAATTATAAGGAAGTTATATACCCACTTTCAGGATCGCCTGCTATTAGGTTTTTTTTTAATAGTTTGTTGTGTAACCCAGACTAATATTGTGCATTCTACCTGTAAAGAAAAATTTAGGATTTATCCCTTCAAGGTAACTATTTATTTGATTGTAAGAGGGCTAACTTTGATCTCTATATATGCCGTTGTGACTGCAATCGACTAGTCATTCTTAAGACTATGATCAACTGGTTGATCAGCCTCAGAAAACAGTGGATAGTTTTGCTATAAACTATAATCTGTTTTGTCTCCTTTTCCTATAATTTCTTGTTGTTGGCTTCTGTAATTAAATAAATAATAAATGATTCTTTTACTAAATTAACGCCGCTATAAACTTAAAACGACGGGAATAATGCGACTTGTTGAAAGCACTAATACTACGTTGGACCAATATTAGGTGAATAAGCTTTGTTGTAAAAAAGTAAACCAAGACGTTGCTGTTATTACAGTGCTTTTGGCATGTATTCAACTAGAACCACTTCCGCATAGTTCGAGAGGCAATGACCATAGCCTAAAGATTTTCTGCAGGTATTTTTGGGGAAGAAAACCCATATGAATATAATGCATTGACTTTAACGCTGTTGCTGTGAAGTACCCAAGACTCATCGTCATCGTCTGTCACATACATAGCCATGTAAAAGTTTGAAACTCTAAAATCATATTAATTACTAATGTTTTCCTTTTTAATAGCTTAACCAATATACAATTCGGACATAATATTTACCTTAAAATCAATACTTCGTCAAACGAACGGACCTAGATTTTAATTTAATAGTCAAAATTGCTGAAAATTGAAAGAGAGTATTCCGAATTCAATATATGTTTATTTGGCCAGAGCGGCAGTTGCATTGTAATTATGCATATTTCGAATTCGTAATTGTATCTAGGTAAAATAGAATAAATTTGTGGTTTAATCTGAATCAACCCCGTGTAATTAAATGAAAATGGGTTTAGTGAGTCTGTGCGTAATTGATTTCGAAACTATAATAATTTTTTTACTTTTAGCTCTCTTAAATATTAATAATTTTAATAGTCAATAACAGTGTTTTTGATTGTAAATAATTTATATTTTTTCCAGAGCGGTTACAATAACAAATACTTAACAAAAGTTAATTATTTTTGGTAGAAAATTCAATTAAAAAACTAACTTGCTCATTTTCGAACCATAAACACGCATTTTTCAGAAAAAAAAAACTACAAAGAACAAAATTCTAATCATTTAAACTCTGGAATTTATATCTTTTCACGGCCTTACTTTAAGAAAAGAAAATAAGTGGGAAAAAGCAGAACATTAAAATTTATTTTTGTTTTCTGTAAAACGGCTAAAAAAACCTTCTCAAGAGCTTTCTGGTTATTACAAGCTTCAAAAGTTTTCCTTTACTTACTTATTTGCATAACTTACCCATTCATTGTTATACGTAACTCGCATCTATAAATAAAATATTTTATTTTGCACTCATTATTAATAGTATATTTCATACCAAAGTAACAAAGTACGTATATTAATGTTGAGGTCAAAGTTTGATGCCCAAGACGTTGGTAAATAAATTGTCAGTGCTTTAATAGAGTGCTTTCAACCTGACATTTTGTATTTTTTTGTTCTTAGGAAATTAAGCTTCGTTAAAGTACCTGCATATAGAAATATTAAAATCATTTAAAGAAAAACTTAGATAGGAAAGGATCAAGAAGAATAGCGCATTCTTTCTCCAGACCAGTTTATTAGAATAATAAAGTTTATCTTAGATTAGTTTAACATGTTTCGAGCGTAGAAACGCTCATCATCAGGAGATGATAAAAATAAATAAAATGTAAATATGCAAAATATAAAATGAGTAAATGGTTGGTGATATTATGCTGCTTTAATGGACCTAAAAATTGTAGTGCTTTTTATAATGGTTGAAAATATGAACATTTAAAAAGAAAAATTTCAAGCATGCTAAAATATTGTTCAGCATGCTAGGACTCCTCTCCAGCTCTACTGTACCTTTACCTTGCTATAGCATAAAAAATGTAAATATTAACTTTTCATTGAGTCTAATCCAAAACCAGAAAAAAAGTTACTTATGCGTATCAGGAATTCCATTATTATTTTATTTGAAAACTTACTGGAGCTTTGGAGCACATACATGCATTTTTAAAGATTTATTGACAGAAAAAGTTCTAAATGACTCTTTGTTCTATTTGTTGATCGTCTACGTTATATTTTTGTTTCTAATATAATATTAGGCAAGAAATAGGGAGAACTTATACAGTGTGACCACTGTGACCAGTAAAGTCCGCATCATATGGGATTTCTTTTTATTAATAACTTTGTTCGAAATTTGACTTTGGCATCAAGTTCTGATTCGATCGAGATGTAAATTAAGCAAAAAAATAATGTGATTCGCATTACCTGTCAAATTTTAATTATTTCCAAAAAATAATTCAAAAGTGGGGTTATTTCTGAAAGTATCGAAAAAAGTAATTAAAAATTTTTTTAATACAATTTCTAGCCCACATGCAAAATTTCAGCTGCATAGAAGATAATTTTGATTTTTTACCCATATTTTGTAAATTGCACCACTTTTGCAAAATAAGACTTAACGCAACCTACATAAAACTTCTTAGTTTTGACAATGCTTTATTTCAGGTACATTTTCTTTAAAGTAGCGTCATATTAAATGTGTGTTTTTCCACAAAATCAAAATTGGGCTATTAAAATTTGGTGGCATGTGATGCAAAGTTTATTTGTTTTTGACCCTGTATAACTTCCTAAAATAAGTATTTTTGAAAATGTAGTTTTTGTCTGAAAATAATACACCTTAATATTAAGACAAAAAAGAACACAGTGTCATCAGTAAAGTGTTCATTAAGTGGAAAATAAATTTTAGTGGTGGGTAAAAAATCAAAATTATCTTATGCAGCTGAAATTTTGCACGTTGGCTAAAAACTGCATTTAAAAAAACTTTTTCTAATAACTTTTTCGATATTTTTAGAAATAACCCCACTTTTGAATTATTTTGTGGAAAAAATTAAAATTTGACAGATAATGCGAATCACGTGACTACTATTTTTTTGCTTAATTTTTATCTCGATCGAAGCAGAACTTAATGCGAAAGTCAAATTTCGAATAAAGCTATTAATAAAAAGAAATCCCATATGATGCGGACTTTACTGGTCACACTGTAAAATCTTTATAAATAAAATAATTTTTTTTAATTTAAAGTATTTATAAATAACTTTAATACGAGTCAATGCCTTCTGGGCTTTAGGACAAAAACATGTGAAATTTGGACGTTTACTCCGGCAACGCAGATCACAGCTCGTAAAGACACAAACCAACTTTATAGCCGAAAAGCAAACGAAAATAGCATGCAGTTGCAATTTTTTAATATGTAATTTGACGAGCTGTTATGATTTGACAAACAAAACTAACCCCAAACTCTTTAGTTAAACTCCGTGCCGCTGCGCGCTGATTGTAGGCTCTCAGGTGGACCTCACCCCTCGGAGACGCCCTCCCACCTAGATCCTTCTCCTTTTTAACACGCTTTTATTAGCTTCACCTGTACGTTTGTTTGTATGTCCGTAACCGACTTCTTTGAACCCAATATTGTCCTACTTTAAATGGTCAGATTTAATTTAAATTTTATAGCCTTATCAAGAACCGCTGACAATACAATAATTTGATACAATCCCGAACAAACCCGATTTTGACCCACTTTAAACGGGCTTTAAATCTAGCCATTTCAAAAAGTCATTGTTAAATTAGTGACAGTATTCCATCTCTACTCCGGACCTCTCTATGACTATCTCTACTCAACAATTTTTTTTTCTTAACAATAACGCAAACTAAAAAATGAAAAATAAATATAGTTTAAAAAAACTAAAAACCACGCTTTAATAATTAATGAAACTAAAAAGAGGAAAATAAATAGTTTAAAATAATTCTTAAAATTCTTAATATAGGCAGAAAATAATAATGAATGATAAACATTAGTATTATTGTAAAAAAAGCGTGGTGCGCTTTGTGCTATATTTTTCGTATATCGAGCACCCCACGCTTTTTTAAAATAATACTAATGTTTATCCTTAATTATTATTTTCTGCCTATATTAAGAATTTCAAGAATTATTTTAAACTGTATTTATTTTCCGCTTTTTAGTTTCATTAATTTTATTATTAAAGCGTGTTTTTTATTTTTTTTAACTATATTTATTATAGTAGCCTTAATTTCTGTAAATAGTTTAGGTATTTTAATATCTTTAAACTGCAATGAAATTCAGTGGCAGTAAAATTAAAATGTTTGTATTACATAATAATATGTCTGATGAACTTTTAATGTTTTTGTATAGGTACATGTGTATTTTATATTCTGTAAAAAATACCAATTATCCTTTTTTTGCTGCTATCAAAGCAAATGAAATCATTTGGTAAAGTTTTCTTTCTAAAAATAGGTCTTATACGTACATATTATCTCTAATCTTGATAGTGGAAATCAGCCTTAATTTGTGAACCAGCACGAATTGTAGAAATTAGGTTTTATAAGAACTGCTCGATAGTTCAGATGTCGTGTCTGATCGGAAACGATTTAACATTATGGCCCAGAGGAACTACGACGTACATAAGTTAATAGTAAGGGTAGATAAAGTAAACAATATCGGTGTAGATGTGGCTTATAATAATGACAAGTAATACATAATATTTATTTTTTGCTAAGGTAAAGAATGGCATCTAAAATAAACATATCAATTTAAATAAAAAAGTAGATTGGAATTATGAAAATTACGTACTTTTAAAATAAACAATTTATTCGTATTTTTCAAAAAGCTCTAAGGGTCCTTGTGCATGTGCATATTATCCAACAGTGATGTTGAGAATGTTTCATCACTCACCTACTTTAGTGTGGTCGATTACGTATGCCATGTGAATTTTGTTTATTAGTTGCACAAGGTAAGTCAAAAAATATGAAAATCGTTCAAAACTAAAGTACCCTTATAACGAAAAATAGATAAAAACGTTATAAAGAAAAGTTTTTAACATATAAACTTAACCAAAATACTGTAAAATTGTGTTAAGCAATAGATATTAAATATTTACTATATTCGATGTCATTAAATAATCTCTACAATAATACGAACGATAACTCGGTCTTAATAATTACTGGGTAGGTATACTAAAGTAATATTTTTTTTCCTAAAAAGACCTCTAATATTATGTTTTACTAACCCCAGATAAAATGTACATGGGTACAAAAGCATATAATTTATTAAATAGTTTTTTTTATAGAAAAACAAAACAATTAAATCTTTCTGGTACAGTCTGTAAAGAACCTATTATTTTAGGACTTATATAAAATTTCAGAAAGATACATGTATAATGTAAGCATTTATTTTACATTTATTTCTGCTTAAATTACATACATTACTAAGGTATCAAGAGAACAGATTCTTTAAAAAACTGCCAATAGTTTCAAATAACCTGTTGGATTTATTATGCAGGCAAGAAGACCGTATTTTAACCGGGTAACATAAAACCTTTCTTATTGAAATCCATATTTCCTTGCGCTTTTAAAGCCATTTTTGCTCTCTGGCAATTTGATTTTTCCTTTTCGCATCCGCACGCTCCCTTTCCAAAGGTTATTTGATACGTTTACGGTTTGACAATAGGCCGCTGCAGGAATATATAACCTACAAAAATGTAATCACTTTATCTATATCCAGCAAACGATAACCAAAATTTAAAAGAACAGTCATAAATAACTATTTATATAATACAATTTCACAAAGGTTTTTAACAATCATTAACTAACCCGGTAACTTTGACTGTGACTGTTTGACAGGCTTAATTAGTAGTAAAAAGAATTAAGCTTTGCCATTTTTTGTAGAGTCCACATTGCACCCTCAAAAAATTGGTGTCTGGTTAGCTGTTTCCCGAAGAAGAATTGTTGGTCCTATTTTTTTTCATGACACAGTTACAGCACAGCGGTATAGAGACAATATTTTGAATCCATTCATTTGTAGAGCAATTACTTGACGACGAACTACGTTTTGGATATTTTCAACAGGACGGTGCAACCGCCTATACAGCCGCCGAAACTATTAACTACTTACGCAATTTTTTCGACGACAGATTGATTAGTTTTCGATCATACATTGAATTCCCACATAGATCACCTTGTTTAACGGTTATGGATTACTTCGTTTTTCCTCATTTAAAGAACACTATTTTTAAAACACTAGTTGCAAATTTAGAACAATTACAAGAAAGATTTATCCAAGAATGTGATAACATTTCTCCAGAGATACTGGTCAATAGTTTCGAAAATATGAAGAGACGTGTGAATTTATGCTTGGAGCATGGCGGTGGCCAATTTCAGCAATTTCTGTAATTATTTTTCTTTTTCTTTCTGTATATTCTTACTTTGTTAATTTTGTAAACAACAAAAATAAATTTGTATTTGTCTACTTATTTTATTACTTATTAGTTTGGCATTCATGTCATAATATGAATTTGACAAAATTTCAACCTAGATTTGGTTAGATCGTCCCCAACCCTCGACAAAGATGGATTCGGCAAAATTACCAGATAGTGTGTGACACGTTCCCTGGCGTCGGTGATTGGCCTCGTTGCGGAAATAGGCCGACGTAAAATTTAAAAAAAAAATATATATATCGTCCCCATATCATTGTGATCTAAACTTTCCAAAAGATTAAGTTTTTACCCTTGTTTTCAATATGTAAAATTTTAAATTTGTTATCAAAATTATGTTGTGCCTGTAAAAGATGATTAGAATAAGTTGAGTCGGTTTTATGACTGAGAAAACTTCTTCTATGTTCCAAAATTCTCGTTTCAAGTGATCGACCTGTTTGGCCTATATAAGTTTTGGGACAAGAGTCACAATTTAATTGGTAAACCCTCGATTTATTATCCTTGTTGCTTTTTGATTTATAGTTTTTAAAAAAAATTTCCAAAGAATTGTTAGTTTTATAAGCGACGCCGACGTTGATATTCCTTTGATTAAGGTGTTTTTTAATTTTGTTCGATGGGTTTCCAAAATAAGTGATAGTTTTAAAGAGGTCTGGGTTTTTCTTTATAAGAGGGTAGGTTTTAGAAATAGCCTTCTTTTTTAGTTTTTTTGATATTATGGTATCAATCATAGATGATGAATAGCCGTTATTAATTGCCGTTTGTTTAATTAAATTTAATTCGTGGTTAAAGTTGTTAGCAGATAAAGAAACACTAGTCAATCTATGAATCATGCTGTAATATGCAGCTAGCTTGTGCTGTATTGGGTGAGAGGAGCTTTTGTGAATTGCTGTATCCGTATGTGATGCTTTGGGGTAAATTGAAAAATTATGTTTATTTGCTACTTTGGTAATTCTTAAATCTAAAAAGTTCAGAGAGCTATTTTCTTCCATTTCCATTGTGAATTTATTATTCCTATAAATAGGGTTTAAATTTTTCAAAAAACTATCAAGCAGTCAACCTGTACCTACAAAACAAGCAAAAATATCATCCACCTAATATACAGGGTGTTAGTAAATAAGTGCGACAAACTTCAGGGGGTGCTTCTTTAAGTGATTTTAAGAAAAATAGTTTATATAAACATGGGTCCGAAATGCATAGTTTTTACGATACAGGGTGTCGAACTTTTAAAAAAAAATCGGATGTCGTAAGTATCTCGATATTCTTTTATTCGATTTTGTTGAAATTTGGTAATTTTATTTATAATAACAAGAGGATAATTTAGCCTCAATTAGATTAAAATTTTTAAGTCCAGTGGCGTCCCGGAAGACAGTCCAACTAATATTTTTGACAACAAAACTGCGCGCCACTGGCTTTTTTAAAAATTATGTATTTTTTTCGAATTAAGCAACTACAAATACAAATATGTTATTTTTTGAGTTTTTTTATATCTTGCTTTGTTTTTGAGAAAAAAAATAGAAACCACTTTATTGCATGTCCCCGGGACAATAAGAGTAAAAAATTTAAACTACTTACTATGCTATTAAGCAATTAATTACACGAAAGTCCTCTTTTCAATTTTAATATTTTAAAATCTATGCGAAAAATTCGAAAGAGAACTTTTGTGTAATTTTAATTGGTTAATAGCATAGTAAGTGGTTTAAATTTTTACTGTTATTGTCCCGGGGACATACAATAAAGTCGTTTTTATTTTTTTTTCTCAAAAACAAAGCAAGATATGAAAAAAACTCAAAAAATAAATAAATATACTTATTTCCTTAAAAGTTCGTATCATTCCTAATATCTGACCTTTTTAATTCAATTGTTCGTTATCCATTCCACCGAAATCGATATTAATTTCATCGGGTTTATTAGATAAACGCCGGGCCTACGCCGTTTAGTGCACCGGCTATCTCGATAAATATAGAACGGGAAAACCAACATGCAGTGTCAATTAAACCAATCATTTGTTATTTTGATTATATATTGAGCATACGACTTAAATACAGAATTACTTATTTTTAAAATAAAATAATTTGATAATTTAATCTAGTTTTTTTTTTAAGTAGGGGAGGTCCGGCAACAGTGGACACCATTTTACACTTTACTATATTTCGACCAAACTTTTAATTTAGGATCAATGAATTTAACGTTATAGGATTTAGTACTATTATGTAGAATATTTTCGATATGTGGAATATCTATTTCAATTATATTATCCCCCAAAAATATAGCTATTTACCCTACAAGTTGACCACTGTACCCGCCTTGTAGGCTACAGTGGCCACTACTTGTTGTCTTTATTTAAGTTTAAAGCATATTGAAAAAATACACGAACAATCGAAAGATACTTTATTTATTGAAAGTAACATTAACTTCTGAGAAAAAAAAATATAAAAAATTAACAAAGGTAGGTATTTAAAAACAAAATAACCAAAGTGTACTAAAAACAAATTAAACAAACCGCATTTCTCATTTCTGCACTGGCTTTACCAATATCGGTTCTTCTTGAGGGTGGCGGCTCTATTTTTTTAATCTGAAATGAAAAAAAATTGAATTTTTCTGCAATACAATGGAAAGGCAACAGTGGCCACCCATTAACATATCATGAAAGCAGTGGCCACTGTTGACTTAAAAAATATGGCCACTGTTCACAAAAACGTGCATTATTGAAATTTAACATAAACAAAAAATCATCAAATTTCTTACCTTTCTGCGGTATTCTGTACCAAAACTAAGATCATGAACTTTCATAAACGAATTAATCCGAACTTAAAAAGCACTGCTAACTGCGAATAAAATTAGTTTAATATAGATGAAAACGTAAGTTTTTGTTACACGCACATGCAGTCGCAACGTCCCAGGAATAAATTGCAAGAAATGTAGCAGATAGTGCTAGAAATACGAAGATCGGTCTGTGAGGACCGCATACGACAGATGGCGCACAGCTCACAGCCTGCCTAGAAAAAGTTTGGTATGGGTGACCACTGTTCTCGCATGGCCACTGTTGCCGGACGTCCGCTACACCAGCATCAACATGTAAATTTTTGCTTGACCAGAAATTTTACAATGGAATAAATATAAAGTGAAAAATATTTTTTAAATTTTGCTAGAAGATTAAAAAAAAAAGAACAAATCCGACAAGCATACGTTTAAACTATCACAATTTTAAAATATGTACGTCAAATACCGTGCGAGCAAAAATTATTTGCATCAAAGAGGGCTTGGATTAAAAACCTTGGGCTAGGTTTAGATCACAATGATATGGGAACGATATATCTAACCAAATCTAGGTTAAAATTTTGTCAAATTCATATTATGACATAATATGCCAAACTAATGAGTAATAAAATAAGTAGACAATCTGACAAATATAAATTTATTTTTGTTGTTTACAAAATTAACAAAGTAAGAATATACAGAGAGAAAAATAAATGAAAATGGGACTGGCGTCGTATACAATTTGTTGGCGTATTTTGCATTATTTCACGAACGTTTGCAACAAGTTCTTCTGTTCTTACAGGTGGTCTTCCTGCTCCTTTTTTTGTGTTCTATAGAACCTGTTTCCCCAAACATAGCCACGGTTTTTTTCAGGCAATGATAAAAATCCCCAGCAATAAAAGCGACGGTAGGAAAATGTTCGTGAAAATCGTCCTTGCACAAACCCGGATTGTATTGCCACTTACCATTTACTCTAACCCCGTTTCGAAAATACGCTTCAACCATGAATGTTTTGTGGTGTTCCCTAAAGCCTATTGTGTGAATTGTTCAAGAAATTGGAAAAATGAGCGATGAATTAATTTACTTGTAACGACTGTCAAAGATGACGGAATAATGATTGATTGTTAATTCAGGTAGTTACTGACACCCAACAGTAGATATTAGTTTTTGAGATGCAAATATTATTTAGGTATGTATATAATAAATAAGTATTATCTCCAATATTTTTCTGTTCTCAATTACTAACACACATATTTTTGTCGGCTGATACAAACTGGATACGATGGAAATACAAACAGTATTCAGTGCTTAAAAACACAAAAACATTGTTGCGTGCAAGATTTAAATAATGATAATGCACAGTACATTTTGTTGAACCTAGGTTGTTAACTCTGATCCTTTGATTATATAAATCTTTTATTTTTTAGTTAAAAACAACCATCAACAAACAGCTATCAGCTGGCAAGAGAGCTAGAAAAATATACTGAATTAACCAACGACGATAAAATTAAGATAGATCACTATACCACGGATGTCATTCAGAAACGTACTTGAGCCGCAGGCGAGTGGTGTAATTCATCAAGTGAGTTATGACCATTACCGCAAGTATACTTTATCTACGACTATAACAATAAATACTAAGATACAAGTAGGTACAGAGAAATAACTTTATTCACAAATATTGAAAGTTACCTACCTATAATAATGCTATAAAAATTTTAGTTGTAATTACACATTTTGTTTATTAATAAAATTAAATGTAAAGTTTGAACAACCAGTAAACTGAATAGGTATGTGGGACTGAAATATGCAAGTGGTTTCTTTTTATGTTTGTTGCATATATTATGTTGTTGATGCACTGGTTGAGGTGTTATAGAACTGTATATTTTATTTGCACTATCTGTATTATTCTTTTCGGAATCATCAAAGTACCCCTCAGCCACAGTAGTTGATCGCCAACCGCCATGGCGTTTCAGTGCAGTAATATCCCCTTCAACATCTACTAATAAAGTTGCCGACGAGCGGCGAAAACAATGCCCTGTTTATAAATTACAGCCTGGTAATTTTAAAAATGTGGCAATGTCTTTCCCCATTGCTCCAAATTTATTAATTCCAATTCTTTGTAAGTGATATTTTCCATTTCGTAATTTGAAGAATAATATCATTTGCGATATATCGGTAGGGCGCAGATTTAAATATTTCTTAACTATGGTATACAAATTTCCCGTAACAGTAAATTTGCTGGCAATTTTTGTTGATTTTGTATTTGGTAAACAAATTTTTGTATACACCTTTATATTTATTTGTTTTTGGATTTTTCGGGCACTAAATTCTGTATGGTTACATTAACTAATTGTCTTATTTCTGGAGGTGTACATACAATAATTCATCTTCACTATCTGAATTAGTCTTTTTCAGCACAAAATTTACAATAACTTGGTAAAGTCGATTCAGCCAGTAAATCTGCAAGATGGCCGACGTGTCATATGACAAAAGTCATAATCCAGCTATTTAATTTTTAGTAAGAATAATATTGGCAGCAATAGGTCAGAAATAAGAATTAATTAGAAATGGATAAAAATACTTACCGGCAACACAATAACACAATGGAATAGCTTTGAAAAGAACTGTTTTTAGAATTAAATAAAGTTTCAAGGCACAAAAATGGATAAAAACGAATTAAAACGACAAATCAAAACACCAAAATTGAACAATGTCAACTAAAACCTTAAACATTAACTCGAATATTACTTTATAATTATATCTCTGTCTGACACGTTATATTCCGTTCAAAACGTATTGCGCGTTGCTACTCCTGGAAACCCCCGAAACGGTCTCTACATTGCGCTTTACAACAGCGATGCCTGGCCTGCCCTGTGATCATATAACGGTTCGTGTTGGTTAGCACCGGCATGTGTCGCTCTCTATCATGCATTTAACTCGATACGAAGAAACAAGAAAGATATATGATTTATGGACTTAATAATAGTTGCTTTAACTTATGTTTGGAATTGAATTTTAATAATTTCTGGTGTGAAATCCCAGTAACTTTTTGCCTTAATTTATTTGTGATTGGAGAGCGCCGACATGGATTATCCACCGCCATCTTGCAGGTTTACTGACTGAATCGACTTTATTAACTTAATAACGTCAAAGTTATTCAAGTGACAGTACTCCCCTCAAAACAATAATGGACTGTTCCCTTCGCCAAATCGGCCAATCGCCAATTATACAGAAGTACATAGCCACCTTGCTATTCGGTTCGTAAAAATAATTCCAAGAATATTTTCCGATTTATTAATATAGTGAGTTATTATAACTAATGTTGTTTGTTTATAGATACTATTAATTGCTAAAAGCAGTTAAATAATATTAAGATATATTTTTTATCATGCCAAAATTCAAAAATTGTCATTTTTCATTTTCTTATTTTCACTTCTTGTCGCTAGGAGGCAAACGTTACCACGTCTTACGGATTCTACACCAATGTGGAATATTCTGAATATACGCGACTGTTCTGACCGTAAACTTAAACTTTTAATCGGCTGCCAGCCAACAGTTTTCCTAGAAACCTGAATTTTACGCCTCCATAGCAGTTTTAATAGCTACAAGTTGAGTCAATTTAAGCTCATATAAAACCAAAATGGAGTCGTTGGAGCCTTCGGCAACAGCGTGTGTGTGTTCTAAAGTATAAGTTGGTGGATATTTTCTCGTGGTTTCGTTGTGGAACTCGCGAGGAACCTGGTGGACCTTTGCATTCGACGTCTCGTCGGCTTGTTATGATAAAGAGAATACGATGTCTATCTTGCTTTGTCATCGTTGGAATTAATTGCTCTGTTTATTTTATATAGGTGCTTTTGTATTTGGATCATAATTGCCTGTTTAGTACTTATACTACAAAAAATATACAATTTCACAATAGTTTGGTGACATTTATTAGTTGATAACTACATAAAAAAAAGTTTAAACAGAATAAATAATTATTAAGATATTTTAGATTATATTTTGCCTTATCTCTGAAGTATGTATCTTGAAAACCTATAATCTTATACTAAACAAAAGAGAGGGTGTCATAATTTTATAGTTTGAAGAAAAACATAAGAACATAATTTTTATAGCTACTTACATTTTGTTTAAGACGAATTAACTTTTAACAATCCATTTATAAGTGTGCCAATATATGTTTCCAGCATTGTTTCATTACTAAAAACTCACAATGAAGTGCATACTTTTGGTTTGTCTGGTAGTAGTTGCGAGTGCATCACTTTTGGAGGAGAAAATACTAAAATTTGAGGAATTTAAAGTAATTTGCTTTGCTGCCGGTTTTAGTATATTGAGTAACAGTTTTTATTTATTCTTTATTCTAACTTTTTCAGGTAAAACATGGCAAAAACTACGAAAACCAAGAGGAGGAAACAAAGCGTTTCAACATTTTCAAAGACAAACTACGAGAGATTGAAGAACACAATACCCTCTATGACCAGGGTATCAAAAAATATAGAAAAGGTAAGCAGTCATAATTTCTTGTTTCTGCACGTAATACAGTGTGACCAGTAAGTCCGCATCATATGGGATTTTTTTTTATTAATAGCCTTATTCGAAATTTGACTTTGGCATTAAGTTCTGCTTCGATCGAAATGAAAGTTAAGCAAAAAAATAGTAGTCACATGATTCGCAATACCTATCTGTCAAATTTTAATTTTTTCCAAAAAATACTTCAACAGTGGGGTTATTTCTAAAAATATTGAAAAAAGTTATTAGACAAAGTTTTTTTAAATGCAGTTTCTAGCCCACATGTAAAATTTCAGCTGCATAAGATAATTTTGTTTTTTTACCCACCACTAAAATTTATTTTCCACTTAATGAACACTTTACTGATGACACTGTGTTCTTTTTTGTCTTAATATTAAGGTGTATTACTTTTAGACAAAAACTACGTTTTCAAAAATTCTTATTTTATGAAGTTTCCTTATACAGGGTCTCTTTGCATCACATGCGACCAAATTTTAATAGCCCAATTTTGATTTTGTAGAAAAACACACATTCAATATGGCGCTACTTTAAAGAAAATTTATCTGAAATAAAGCCTTGTCAAAACTAAGAAGTTTTATGTGGGTTGCGTTGAGTTGCAAAAGTAGTGCAATTTATAAAATATGGGTAAAAAAATCAAAATTATCTTATGCAGCTAAAATTTTGCATGTGGGCTAAAAACTGCGTTTAAGAAAACTTTTCCTTATAACTTTTTTCGATACTTTTAGAAATACCCCCACTTTGGAATTATTTTTTGGAAAAAAATTAAAATTTGACAGGAGATAAGAATCACGTGACTACTATTTTTTTGCTTAATTTTCATCTCGATCGAAGCAGAACTTGATGCCAAAGTCAAATTTCGAATAAAGTTATTAATAAAAAAAATTTCATATGATGCGAACGTTACTGGTCACACTGTATTATATTAAGTAGAGAATACTGGTGTCCTGGAGTAATCAAAACTAGTGCTGGGCGATGTTCATCGATGGTTTTGAAACATCGATGTTCTGTTACCTATGTTCAATGTTTTCGACATCGATGTTAAAGGTCATAAACATCGATGCCGACATCGATGTTTATCTTTCGATGTTTAATGCAATGTTATAATTGGAGTGATAAAAATTCGCGACCTTTTTTTTTGTTTTAGTTATAATTCGAGGAACGAATTCGGTTAACCCCCGCCTTTCGTGGTGTGGTGCGTTGCACTCTTTTTTTTAGAAGTCAAAATTTTTTTATTAGTATTCGAGGAGTGAAAAACCGGTAGTCCGTTATTAAAATAAGTTGGTTATTCCCAACAATATTAAATATCGATGTTTAGAAAACATCGATGTATTATACAACCGATGTTTTTAAGCCATCGATGTTAACATCGATGGTCCGTTTCGATGTCCCAGCACTAATTAAAACAAGCATTGCAAATACGTGAGAGTTTTCCAACAGTCACATCAATAAAAATAATGGTTAATATCTTATTTTGTAGGTGTTAATAAATTTTCCGACTTAACAAGAGAAGAGTTTACAACAATGCTTAGCTTTAATGCATCCAAGAGGCCTTATTTTAATGCTATTAAATACAATAAAACTACACTGGCAATTCCAGAATCCATTGATTGGAGGACCACAGGTCAAGTAACTGGAGTTAAAAACCAAGGAAATTGTGGATCTTGCTGGGCATTCGCTGTCGTAATTGTTTTTTTTTTAATTTTACGCTTACTGATCAGAAATTCCTTACTCTCTGTACAGTTACTGATAACGAATTTTCGAACATAACTGCCATTGCAAAAAAACATCAGTCATCATACTTCAGATAAATTTGACATTTTTTCGCTTAAAAAAAACAATTTGCATTAAGAAGATGATACAGTGTCCGCGAAAATAATTAAAAGAAAATATTGTGGCATATCGGACAAGTGTGTAACTATTTTTTATATTGGAATACACAGGGATCCAAGTTTAATGGATACCCTGAGGCGGGTAGACCACGACGGCCGTTTCGTTCTTGTTAGGACTCTACGGCCAGCCATAACCCAAGCAATTCCAAGAACGACGAAAAATGTACTAAAAGCCTCCTTGCACCATTATGGCGGCTATCAATACACCGTAGCGCCATCCCAGCGGAATTAACTTCAATATAAAAGGCAGTTACACTGTTAAAAATAAATGTAGACAACTGATAACCACGAAGTGCATCACAATCTAGTATAGGGAACGCTATTCGCGTTTTCACAGAAACCATCTACCATTTTGCAGACAAGAAAACAGATCAACACTGGCAACCACCAGAATGCTCGCAATCCGTTTGAGTTTTGAGCCATAAAAATGTTTAGAAGATGATACAGGGTCCGCGAAAATAATTAAAAGAAAATATTGTCGCGGATCGGACAAGTTTGTAACTATTTTTTATATTGAAATACACAGGGATCCAAGTTTAATGGATACCCTAGGGCGGGTAGACCACGACGGCCGTTTCGTTCTTGTTAGGACTCTACGGGCAGCCAATTGCAAGTTGCAAGAACGACGGAAAAATGTACTAAAAGCCTCCTTGCAACATCAAGGCGGCTATCAATACACCGTAGCGCCATCCCAGCGGAATTAACTCCAATATAAAAGGCAGTTACGTTGGTAAAAATAAAGGTAGACAACGCATTCTGGTGGGTGGCAGCGTTGACCTGTTTTCTTGTCTACAAAATGGCATATGTTTTCGGTGAATACCCTAATAGCGTTCCCTATACTAGATTGTGATGCACTTCGTGGTTATTAGTTATCTACATTTATTTTTACCAGGGTAACTGCCTTTTATACTGGAGTTAATTCCGCTGGGATGGCGCTACGGAGTATTGATAGTTGCCTTGATGTTGCAAGGAGACTTTTAGTACATTTTTTCGTCGTTCTTGGAATTACTTGGGTTATGGCTGCCCGTAGAGTCCTAACAAGGATGAAATGGCCATCGTGGTCTACCCGCCCTAGAGAATCCATTAAACTTGGATCCCTGTGTATTCCAATATAAAAAATAGTTACACACTTATCCGATATGCCACAATATTTTCTTTTAATTTGCATAAAGTTTTTACTTCCACTTCTATTTGATCTTAGACTGGTGCTACTGAAGCAGCCTACTACCGCAAATCCGGTAAACTTGTTTCTCTCTCTGAACAACAATTAATTGACTGTACAAGTAACATCAACGATGGATGTGATGGTGGGCAGTTGGACTCGACCTTTCTCTGGATCCAACAATATGGTCTTGAATCTGAAGAAAACTACCCATACAATGGTACGTGATCTATGATTTGATAAATAATTAATTTAATTAGGTCTGGTAATTTTTGAAGGGATTTATAATTTAAATTATTTGGTTACTTACAGGTACTGACAACAAATGCAAGTACCCATTCAACAACATTGTTACCAAAGTCGATGGATACAAATCCATTACATCTGGCGACGAAGATACTCTTCTTGATGCTGTTGCTAATGTAGGACCCATATCTGTTGCTATGGATGCTTATTACTTGGACTCTTATGCTGGAGGTATACATTTTTTAACTAAAATTATGTTTATACCGTGCGAGCAAAAATTATTTGCCTCAAAGAGGGCCTTGCATCTAAGGACGTAATGCTTAGCCGTAAAGCTTAATACCTGTTGAGTGTCAGTAACAACCTGAATTAACAATCAATCAGTTATTCCGTCATCTTTGACAGTCGTTACAAGTAATTTGATTCGTCGCTAATTTTTCCAATTTCTTGAATAATTCACACAATGGACTTTACGGAACAGCACAAAACATTCATGGTAAGTTCAGAGTAAATGGTGAGTGGCAATACAATCCTGGTTTGTGCATGGACGATTTTCATGAACATTTTCCTAACGTTGCTTTTATTGCTGAGGATTTTTATCATTGCCTAAAAAGAACCGTGGCTGTGTTTAGGGAAACAGGTTTTATACAACACAAAAAAGGAGAAGGAAGACCATCTATAAGAACAGAAGAACTTGTTGCAAATGTTCGTGAAATAATGCAAAATACGCCAACAAATTTTATAAGACGCCTGTCCCAAGAAGTGGGAAGATCTTATGGAACATGCAGGACAATTCTTAAGAAGCAGCTAAATTTATTTCTTTATAAAGTGCAAGTATTCCAAGAAATACAAGCCGCAGATTTTGAAAGACGCAGGAATTACTCTCAATGGTTTACCAAAAATTTATTTTGTAAACAACAAAAATAAATTTGTCTACTTATTTTATTACTCATTAGTTTGGCATATCATGTCACAATATGAATTTGACAAAATTTTAATCTAGATTTGGTTAGATATATCGTCCCCATATCATTGTGATCTAAACCAAGCCCCACGTTTTTTAAACCAAGCCCTCTTTGATGCAAATAATTTTTACTCGCACGGTATTAAAAAAAGGGGTTGGTGTGTTAAACTACGATGAACCCCCCCCCCCCCCTTTTACCACTGAATCCGCGTTTGCGTTGCATCAGCGGAATTAAATAACTAACCTTAAAAAGCCCTAGGCTTACTGTGGCCTAGGGATTTTTAAGGTTAGTTATTTAATTCCGCTGATGCAACGCAAACGCGGATTCAGTGGTAAAAGGGGGGGGGGGGGTTCATCGTCCCTCTCCTTCGAGCGTTAATAATGGCATGCGTTTTATATACAACATGCAGTTTCCAGGGAAATACACATAATTCCGCTACTGACTCAACGGCTTTTTAACGAGATTACACAAATTTTGTGCAACTTTTTGTGCCCTAACTGTTTTTTTAATATAACATATATCTACTATAAAAAGCAATTTTTTCCGATCCCGTACGTATTATTATTAGGTGTTTACGATGACATTGATTGCTCTCCTCAAGCACTAAACCATGCTGTCCTAATTGTTGGTTATGGATATGCAGAGCAATATGGTGATGCATACTGGATTGTCAAGAATTCCTGGGGAGAAGACTGGGGTGAATCTGGGTATTTTAAAATTCTTCGTGGAATTAACGAATGCGGGATTGCCCAAGACGCCGTATATCCCACAATTGAATAAAATGTAACCAATGTATACAATAAAATGTTAGTATTAGCAGATATAAGTGTTGGCTTTCATTGTTCATTATTTATATACCACTATAAAAATGGTAAATGGCTCTGGCCTTCTGATCTGTTATATCAAGAGCGTATTTGAAAGGTTACAAACGACAAATCAGCTGGTAATTTTTTTTTATATAATATATTGTCACTGCAAGACTTTAGGGTGTTACCAGGACGAAAAGGTAACTACGGGTCCTTAGCTTAGTGTTCCGGATATTTTTATCTTAAAGGCTTATTTCTCATAGTTCTATTTACGTCGCGTTTTCGTTGAATTTACATTGCTTTTTCTTCAGATTTTCGCCAAAAAATTTATTACACCACACTTCTACTTTCACCTTCTTCCAAAATGTTACAAAAAACAAACATTTAATAAAGAAAAAACATCAGCAATTTTCCATCTAAAAACGTAACACATCGATCCTGAAAAAAATTTTTTTTGGCGTGGTATCGCTGGTAACAGATAATTACCTTAGTTCGCATATATTGAATTATGAAATATTTTGATCTGCTTAAATCTCTTTTGTGAGTCATACCCTGGGGTCTTCTGAGAGTTAGCCCCAAGCGATGATAGAAAGAACGTAGTAGTACCTAGTAGTAGTACATTTTTAAGATCTAAGAATTTTGAAATAATAATTTTAACAGGTTAAGATTAGGGCAACGTAAAAGTACGACAATGGCTTTAACAACATGGACGAACAAAATAGATCAGGTTGTTGCTGATGATACCAGCCTGATTCCCGTTGGAGATGTAACTTCGAGCCATATTAAAAATTCGACAAGTGAAAATATTTTGATCTAATCCACTTTGTGACCATATGACAGATGTTTTGTTACGTATGGTTGTTACAAGGGGTCGCCAATGGAGAATGAAGTAAATACATATATTAATTAAGAACTACCAAAGTATATAATAAAGTAAACTCATCCGCTTCTTAGATTAAAAAAAAAAGAAATTAATCCAAACTCAAATAAAATTGCAATGAATGATTTTCTTTACCGCTTATTCCTAAATGATTCAGACTGGGTATAAATCCCTGGTCATTAAATTCGCTGTTTATTTCGGGCGCTAACTTCCAAATTAAAGTCAAATATCTTTCCTAAGGAAATCCATTATTTAGTACAGATTACAATTTAATGTCACAATTTCGCAAACTTTACGATTATTTAAAAAATCGTTATATTTTAATTGAGCCGAATATATGACCCCAACTGTTGTTTTGTATGGATTAAGCTAGGCATTTGACTATGATCCTTTGCTTTTAATAAATAATCTTGTTCGGCTCCTGTCAACGTAAAGGTGCGTCCTTAATAACTTCAGCTTTGCCATCAGCGTCCATTAAATACGTTGTATATTTAGGACACGAACTTGTAGATTTGGCAATGTGCAAACATGAATTATTTATTTGACAGAATTTATTTCCCTAAAAAAAAGATATGTATTATTTTTCAATGGCTTTAGCCATTTATTTGACTATATTTATCTCCATCTGATGCTAATACATAGATTACTTTGGCATTATCTTGTATTTATATGACCTTAATCAACTTGATGACAATGAATAGGTACTTACACAGCGACCTTTAAGTCCAATCTATTGCTTAATCAATATCCCAACGCCTCCTAAAAATTATTTTTACTTTATCCAGTTGGGGCAGCATTCACTTTTATCATATTGGGTGTGTTGTAGTCCCTCCTCTACATCCATAACTTATCCCCAACAAACGACAATTAAACGGGATAACTCCTGAAGTACTTGGCTTGGTATAATCTTCTAAATATGAAGGCGCGTTTCCATTAGCTTACGCTTTACTATAGAAAAGATCATCTGAGGATATATAGTGATAATGTACCTTTATACTCAAAGGTATACTATAAACGGCACGAATAGTCTTGTTTTAAAACAGATGACAGCGGGTATTTGTCATCGATTAGCTGATATTGGGACATAATAATATCCCTAGACTTGTAGCGGACCGTAATGAGCCCAAACACCGAGTTATGAATTGCGTTTTTGTGCTTTTGTTATATTTAATCACATTTTCAAAATATTTTGTGGTTATGGTGCCGTTTATTTTTACTTTATATATAAGTTAAGAGAAATATTGTTTAGCACCAAGAAGAAAATTCTATTAGAAGAACCTCACCTACAATGTAATCTGCAAAATAAGATAATATAAAATTGAGGCGGTCAGTAGTAAAAGGGTTCAAGTTCACTTTTTATGAAAAAATGGGTTAAGTATAGTTTTGGTAGTAAAGAGATTTAAGTGCATTTGGCCACCTGTGACCAGTAAAGTCCGCATCATATGGGATTTTTTTATTAATAGCTTTATTCGAAATTTGACTTTGGCATCAAGTTCTGCTTCGATCGAGATAAAAATTTAGCAAAAAAATAGTAGTCACGTGATTCGCATTATCTGTCAAATTTTAATTTTTTCCAAGAAAATAATTCAAAAGTAGGGTTCTTTCTGAAAATACCAAAAAAAGTTATTAGAAAAAGTTTTTTTAAATGCAGTTTCTAGCTCACATGCAAAATTTTTTTTGTTTAGTAGTTAGTTAAGATTGTATTTTTATTGTTTATCACAATTAATCATTGCTTTGCTTTTCTTTGCCATTAAATAAACTTGTTAAAAATTCCTTGGTGTTTCAGTGAAGAACTAGAGAGCAACCTTAAATCCGTTAAGACAATTAAATAATTATTTTTATAAATCTCTATTTTAAACTATCTAAGCTACACAACCCAGTCGACTACAAACTATAGCCCGACAATATTTCCTGTTAATACCTAACAATTCAATAAAAGAACAAAACCGTTAGGTGGTAACATCAGAGTCACCGATTGCTGTTTCGCCAAACTAACGACCCTAGAAACTAGTTTGGTGCAATAGAGGGAAGGTTTAATCGCAGGAACCTTCCCCTATTTATTGAAATTTTCAAATAATAAAAAAACGTAATGCTAAATATCTCAAAACAATGAAAATTTCATTTAAACCCTTTTACTTCTTACCCCCTCAATTGTAATAAATGGCTTTGAGCTTCCATTCGTAAATAATAGCAGCTAGGGATAAATCTTTGGTCATTAAGCTTGTTGTTTATTACAAGCACGATCTTGCTAATTTAGCAATAAACGGCAAATCCGTACTGTTAGGGTTTTGTCTAAGAAAATTAAAGTAAATTGCCCATTATTTAGTAAGTATAATTATTACACTGTAAAGCCCTAATGAAACATCCCTAAATTGCGGTGCCTTTCAGACTGAAATTAAGAAAAAGTCATTTTAGGTTCATTATTGTCCCTAATTAGGGATTCTTTTATACAGTTAAGCTATTATTAAAAAAAATCGCATATGATGCGGACTTTACTGGTCACACTGTATATGACGAATAAGGTAACGAATCGTACTGAAAATTTGGTGTATTTTTCTGCCTAGTCAGAAAAAGTGGACTTTTTATGCCTAGGCAGAAAAAATACACATTTTGAGCCTGTCAGGTGTCATTAAAAATTAAAATTTAAAATGACAAGTAAACACAACAATTTAATAAATGTCATAAATAACATACATAAATATAAAAAATACGATTTTGCGTGAAATTGGAACAAATTTGGAGAAAAAATTATATGTTTTACTAGGCAAAAAAGCAGATTTAATCTTGTGCTTTTCTGCCTAGTGAAACAAATAACTATAACCTGCCGCAAATGCGGCAGATAAATACTTTTACCCTCCGCAAATTAGTGACTTTGACATTTATTAATCAAAAATCGTCTGTCACTGTCACGCCTTTCCCTATGACAGCTCGATAATAGTTTTCTCGCGATTTATTGCGATGAGTTATACCTCAATTTTTTATATTATAAATTCTGAACGGTTGGCGATAAAATGTTGTATGCACCACGTCAGTAAAGTGTCTTTATCGTCTCACCTGTTATTCGCCTCGCTCGCTTCGCTCGCTCATCTCATAATTTCAGACTCGTCCGATAAAGATTCACTTTACTGCCTTGGTACATAAATAACTATTTTTCAATACCCGTCATGGCCTACCTACTATCTAAAATTATATATTTTTTAATAAAACGTAAATTTCGTGCTTAATATTAAAAATAGAAATAGGGTATTATATATTTTTGAGAAGCTTGTTATGAACTGAATTATATTATTTAAAAATATATAGGGTGTCCCATTAAAAAAAAAAGTTTGGTATTTTTCTCGGAAACTATTAAACGTAGAAAAAATCTGAGTACGTCACTGGATGCTACGTAAAAACCTACACAAATAACATTTGTTTTCTCTTTGATAAGCTACAGGGTAACCTAAATATGGGGGGTGTCCCAAAATGTAAAATTATCAAAAACATCCCGTATATCAAAAACAAGGAGGACTAGAAAAATTCTGATAAGGACATCTTTTGTTTCATAAAAAAGTAGCACAGTGCCGCGAAAACCGTATCCTTCTATCTTTACTAATAACCGAGATACCCCGTAAAACCATCGAAAACTGGACACCCTGTACGTAATATAGGCAATAAAATCGCAAACTACAATATTATAAAACCGATATTAAACATTATTTATTGCTGTTAAATGAATATTACAACGAGCAATAAAAACTTAAATTTTCACGATTGTTTAGGGAAAAAACACAGTTTATTAATTATCCAGTTAAAACAACATTAAGCTAGAGGAGAGACAATAAAGTTTATTCCAAAGAGCTAACTAGAATACAAAAAAAAAAACACTTTTAAATTGAAACATTAAAATTCTGCCGCCATTATAACACCGGTAAACAAACCGCCCGGCCGGCCAGGCTGTTCGATTTCTCACTTTATTAATGCCATTATAGCAAACTCGCACCAAAAATTTTGGCTAATATTTTGTAGAGGTTCTTAGCAATCATGTCACTAAAATTTTCTATTAGATATCGATCGAAAACCGGATAAAAATACAAATTAATACGAAACACCGCAACCTACTTCGCGCATAAATTACATACTAAAGCATGGCTACATGGCTAACCTCATAAATGTCACGTGACAAATGGATCTTCAAGCAATGTTGTCGATGTTTCTGTTTCACGGCTTCTTTCAAGGTGGTTGTGATCTGGCTATTATTTTAAACTATATGCTTATTGGCATGTTGGCGGCATAATGTCAATGCACTTTTATGTTCGGTGTGGAATATAAATTTTTGTGATGGTCAATCTAACTTAAAATTACCTATTTATTAACGTATTGTATCCAATGAAATCGCGTGTTATCTATCTAATTTGCAATATAAGCAGTTACTCGGAACATCGAAACACACATAAAATTGGAATTAATGACTTTTTGCATTTATTCGTAAATGATTCAAACTGGGTATAAATCCCTGGTCATTAGGTTTGTTGTTTATTCCAGACACGAACTTGTAAATTTAGTAATTAAGGCTAAATTCGCATCGTAAAGATTCTGCCGGGGTAAATCAAAAATATTTATCGGTTATTTAGTATAATTATTACACTTTAATGCAATAAAATATTTCAAGAAATTGGTACTATTACAATTGGACCTGGTGAAGTAGGTACTTTGTGATGCGCGATGCGCATTGTTTTTCAAAGCCGCCTTTATATTTCTTTAGAAAGGACAGGGCGGTAATAATGCATAACGCTTTTAAATTTGCGATTGGGTTTTAAGGCAAATTTTTCAGTGTTAATTTTAAAATAGCATAGGAGTGTATAGTATCAAATTGTTGAAAAAAAATGCTCGTTTTAAATATCTTAGTGAACCACGATCGTTCCATTTGAAAAAATGGAGTAAACGTCAAGAAAACAAAATTTCATTTTTTAAACGCTTCTCTGAAACTTAAAAAGTCAATTATTAAGACATAATTTTAATTTGCATACTATACTACTTGACTATAAATTAAGCACTAGCACTAGATTGAAAATACAAAATAAACATAAAAATGTTATAACACGTCAAAAAATGACAAGTGATAGGTGTCATTTTACTCATAATGTTATGCTGAACCCAAATAAGTAAAAATATACAAGATGTCCCATTTAAAATATTAAAGTCAAGGTCACTTCCGGTCAAACCGGAAGTGCTAACAAATTGAAAATTATGCCAATAAATGCATACTAATCTCTTATGCATATTCTCAAAATTGCATTTTAATATCTATAAATACAGAAAAATTATAGGGGTAAACGTCTTTTGAGAAACATCCGGAATATTATGCTGTAAAGTATGCACCGTATTTTATTTTTGTTTGACTAGAAGGTTCGTTGAGTAAAGTGTAGGAGAATGGAAGAAAGAATAAAACAAAATGATAGAGCATAATTAATTTTAATGTAATAAATACTTAAAATAAACAAATCACAGTTTACAAGTGTTTAAGAATAAGGTTATGCATAAATGGAGTTAAATATAATACTGTATATGTTTATATTTTTGTAAATCGAGTCACAGAAAAAAAATATAATTAAAAAATGAAATAGATTTCTTAAGATATTGTGCCTCTTTATCAATAATTAGTGTAACATAACCAATAAATATTTTGTTTTTAACACATTCGCTGCCATGGCGGACACCGGTGTCTGATCAGCTATGATTTTACCACGCCACGTCAGACACCCGTGTCCGCTACAGTTATTCAACGACACTGCCCAGCGGACACACTTTTCTATAAAAGTTTTCATATGAGGTGTATTGGCGCTGCGGCACAGTCCATTTATCTTGGTTTTTTGATTGGACAATGTAAATAAATTTTGTAACACGTATCTGCTATTGTGTCCGCTATGGCGAGCAGACTTAATTTTTTTAATTAATTTCCATACACGCCAGGGCAGACACCCAATATTTCAATAAAAATTTAAAGCGCGTTTTGTATTTCTTTATTTTCTTTTAAGAAAGTTAATTTATTAAGAAAAAACATTATATCAGGTGTTGTATTATAATAAACAGATATAAAGAAATTACTCCCTGGTTCTTCATTGGTCACAAAATACATAATTCTTCCGGTTCTGTTATTCATTTTTGCACAAAAATAGAATGTAATAAAATAAATCACGTAAATCGGCCTAAATTTGCAACGGAGAACTAACAGTAGACACAACGTTATCTTACTTCCAACTAAAGTCACACTCCTTACAGTAGGGCTATAGCTCTATACGATGGGCGGATTTGATGTGTCCGCTATCTACGTCGTGTCCGCTGTGGCGTAACCATGTAAGAAAAATGTCTTCTCAGAGTGTCTTCTGTGGCGCGTTATGGGAAAATGGTTTCACCACGCCATGTCAGACACCGGTGTCTGTTTAGGTTTTATTTAAAAAAAACAGGCAAACAATACATAAAAAAAAACTGCTATACCCAATAGTCTTAGAATTGCCGTATCTTATAGGATTCAACCTTGGCCTGGCAGACCATTTTTACAAATTTGGCTTGGCAGCGAATGTGTAAAGGAATAAATCAAAGCCAAATAAACAAGCACATTGCATTTCGTCGCTTTGTATAATTTTTATTACGGGAGTTAAACCAAATATAAAAAATATTTTGCAACGTTAAAAAATTTACTCCATTAAGTTCTCACTAATCATTACTGTTTTAAGAGCAAACAATATACACGCATTCGCCATTTGGTTTTTTGATCAATATTTCATTATTTTTTTGTGTTATCCTAAAATCACCACAATACAAATAATAAAAATAAAAGAAATATTGGTCCAAAAACAAAATGGCGAATTTGTCACTAGTATTTGCTCTGACCTAAAAATGGATTAAAATATTTTAATTTGAGATTTGTTCACGCTTAAAATAATTCATACTTTTCTTCAGTACCCTGTTTTTATTCATTAAAATATTTTATATAAGAACCTAAAACTGGCTTATGATTATGAATTATAAAAATATAGGTAGGTAATTATGGTTTTTTCTCGTTTTGGATAAACGAAGCAGCTGGAGTGATCAACCCCACATTGCTTTGTGTAAGTTGTCCAATGGATCTATCACAGATTGATATTTTTCTTTGCTTGATGATCGGGACGATGCCGTTCTTAAGATTCTAAAAATGCATACAAAAATATTAAGGTTTTTACTAAAATATATTTTATTATTATATAGAAATTGGTTGTTATGTTAGTCTCAAGAAAGTTAAATTTAAATATCGAAAATATTAAATGTGTTGAAATAAATGACGTTTTTCTTCAAGCTTCATTAATCCTGACATTTTTCTACTAATTTTCTGATGTTAAAGTTCTGCTTTTTTGTCAGAAGGCAGTTGCTATGGGCAGCGAAAAAAAAAGTACTTTTTACTTTCGTGGCCAATAGCAGCGTATGTGGTACATAATAATATATTATTACTTATTACCCAAGGTTTAGTCAGCTACTACTATTGTCTGTCATATTTACAAGACACTTATTTTTACAGTAGTTAATAAATAATAATTATAAAAAATTGTATACTTATGCAAATATTATTCATAAGGATTTCATAGCTTTCCAAACATAGAAGATAAGGTATACAAAGCGTTGAAACCTTGCATATTATGGTTTTGGTACTACGACCTTTAAAGTCGAGCGACGTCAGGCGCAACTATGATTTGGATGGGTGACCGCTTGAGAATAGATGTGGCGTTCCCAAGAATAATAGAAAGAAAAAGAAATAATCACCTTCTATGTTATTGTGGAAGAATTAAAAAGTTAGGTTACCTTCATTCACATAGATTGTTTTCATTGTTAATCTTGGTTAATAATCAGTGGCGGATTTACAATTTGCTGCTAGTAGGCTATTCAATTTTTGCCGCTCCTACCAGTGACGACTCGTGAGTTGTGAAACCGGTGAAGTGTTTGGGAAAGAAAAAGCCCGCTGCAGGCGAAATGCGCCGCAGGCGAAAGTTTTTTAAGACCACGCCCAAATTTGGTCAATAATTTTTAGTAAATATTTTAAAAATTTATGATTACCTACTTATTTTATTGAAAATGAAATTTCTTTTTGCAAAGCAAGTAAAGTTCCAACTACCTTTTTTATCCCCATTAACAGACACGGCCAACAATATAGTTTATTTAAAAAAATACTACCCGTCAAGCATGAATAAAGATTGTACCATTTATTTCTGTAAGATAAAAAGAAATTTTTGGGCCATATCTGCCGCCCCCTAAAATCTGCCGCCCTAGGCTCCAGCCTACTCAGCCTACTGGTAACTCCAGCACTGTTAATAATAATTATTGGCAAGATAGAGGAAAACTATTTCCAAAGTTAATAATCGGCAATGATAGTTGTCTTATAGGCTAGTAGTCGAAAAAATATCTTTATATTATTATATACAGTGTGTATCAGCCAAATGGAATAAATTCGATAATAAATACATGTAGACGTGTCCGAAAAAACGATTGGACACCTCGATTGGTATTTCTGGTTGCGCATTTTTTTCAATAAAAACTTTTTATACAGATTGTGTCATGTAACAGAGGATACCAACTTTCTTATTTTAAATGCAACACCCTATATATTAATCTATTTTTGGATTCTTCAAAAATTTTTAGACATTTTATGTACAATATCCTATACCTATCTTCAATTGTTTCGGAAATATTAAGTGTTATCAGATTTATTGCATTTCAGCGTTTCTTTTTACTGATATGATATAAAAAAAGGTACTTATAAATAGTTTTGTTTACTTTTGTTTAAAACTACTGACCTTAGCAAATTGTTTTCTGTCTGCATGACAGTAGTTGTCAGTGTTATAGTCGTTTCAATTTTGTTAACTGCATATCAGAAAAATGGTTTATTTAACAGAAATGCACAAAATAACAATTCCATAGATGATTGGTTACGAAGATAAAACACGGACACAAATGGAAGTTGCTCACTTATTTCATGAAAAATTTCCAAATTTGCCGCCTATAACTCAAGGGTAAATTAGGAAAATAGAAAAGCAGTTTCACCAGCTTAATCTTATATCCTGATCCAGCAAACCCACAACTTCCAGCGAATATAATATGGTTTCAGCAAGATGGAACACCGCCCTATTACCAAATCAATGTCCGGCAGTACCTCAACCGAGTATTTCCAAATCGGTGGATAGGGAGGCGTGGATCGATAGAATCGCCAGCACGATACCCTGCTCTGATGCCATTAGACTTCTTCTTATGGGTTATGTCAAAAATATTGTATACAAAACTAAACCCCTCGACATGTAATGTTTTATCGTCAGTCTTGCATGATCATGCCAGATTTGTCAAACAAAACATTACGTATAGACATCAAGTTGGACGTTTTGCATGAATGAACTAAATGAGGTTTGACAAACTCACCAAAGACTGATAGGCTGGAGCTTTGTGTACAAGCAAGACGGCAAACAAGTTGGCGCATGTAGACGTACGTTTGTCTAATCGGTCAAACTTTATTGCTCGCCAGTCTATTATTTTAGCGGCATTGGTGGTTGAGCGGATATTTTAAGTGTGTTTAGGGGCAAAAGAAAATATCATCAGACCTACGACACTGGTCTGACGAGTTTTTTACAGAGTTTATTGAGTTGTACCAAAGTTTTCCTTGCCTTTGGCTCGTGAAGTCAAAGGATAACAGCAACCGAGATAAGAAAAACCAGGCATACGCAGCTTTGCTTAATAAGTATAAAGAAGTACATCGTGAAGCAACTAAAGACTCGGTCACTAAAAAAATCAATTCATTTCGAACTGTTTATCGTAGAGTGTGCAAAAATAAAAGCGTCAAAACGTTCCGGAGCTGGCACAGACGAAATCTACAAACCTTCTCTATGGTACTTTGATTTACTTTCCTTTTTGAACGACGAAGACCAACAACCTAGAATATCACGGAGTTGGAGTTCACGGAGAAGATTTACATGGGAGAATGTCCCTCTCTTCAGTAACCACTTTCTGGCCACCGTGATCGACGTGCACACTTTTTCTTTAATTTTTGGGCATATAATACAATTATCGTCACTAACAGTTCCTCCTCCATACTGCTTCTAATAAGACTGAGCTAAGAAAGTTTGAATAGTGTAGCCGCACGATTTGTGTCAGTTTTGTTTGTCAAACTTTCACGTCATGCAAGTTTGATGACAAAACATTACGTATAAACCAGCCTTAAGCTGACTTAACGCTTGCGATTAGATCACGCCTGAGATGTTCAGTTAAAGATAGGTATAGGATATTTTAAATGAAATATGTCTAAAATTTTCTGAAGAATCCAAAAATTAAATAATATACATTGAAAAAAATGCGCAACTAGATATACCGAATCGACGTGTCCGAGCGTTTTTTCAGACATGCCTTCATGTATTTATTATCGAATTTATTCCATTTGGCGATACACACTATATAGGTATATCACACTATCTAATACGGAAAATTTATGGAAACAGCTAGAAACTGACATTAAATTCACTAAGTAATTCCAATTTCCAGACAAAACTACAAACGTCGACTCTGATCTAATACTGACTACCGACTACTGTCTACTCACCTGTAACATTGAGTTTGGCTGAGTACACATGTAATATAGAGCATACACAGGCACCCACAACATCGAGGAAAAACTAATTCCCAGCCCCAGCATGTCTGCCCAAAGAGGGTATTTGTATTCTCCATAGCGCAGTGTCTCATATTCCATACATTGTCCAATGAATATCACCTGCAATAAAGAAATACTCGGTTATAGGATGGGCTGATAAAATATATATTATTAGGGACATCAAATTGAAGTCGTGCCACTATTGCTAACTTATTTATTGTTAAAGCTATAACGAAAAGAAAAGCAATTTAAATACATTGTTTTCAAAGTTTTCTTTATGAAAATATACACTAATATATAGGGTAAGTAAATAAAGAAATTGGTCAGCCTTTTATATAGAATACCGTCCATTTAATCAAAAATTGCTCGAACACGACAATTTTTTTTTAATTAAACATAATAGTATATTTTTACATTTTCACATTCTACAATTAATTCTGGACAATTTTCATAAATAATGCCCTTACCTATCTTTAACCGTTTACGAAATATTACCTTTTAAAACAAAATACACAAACGACAATGTATGAAAAATAAATTAATCTTAAAAGTGTCCTTCTTCAACTGTTCTGCAGTAGATCAATCGATCTAAAAATTCCTGTTGTACATTTTGTACCACTTGTGGAGAAATCTCTCGTGTTACTTGAGTTTAAATTGAATTTATAAAGGAATGAGAATGCTACGATTTGTCTGGAGAAACTGTTCCCAATTTTCAATTAATGTTATTAAGTTAGATTAAACCTAGAATATGCTACTGTTATTTGTTCTCCATTTTACCAAGTACACAAAGATATGTTAGAAATAGTTCAGTTCAAATTTTTAAGATTTGTCGCCTATAAATTAAATATTGATATGGAGGATTATCATAGGGCAGACATGTTGAATATTTTAAATATGGATTCATTGGACAACAGACGTCTTATGTTTGATGTGTCCTTTGTTTTTAAGTTAATTAACGGTTTATCAAATCGCCCTCGGCTATTGTCTCAGATCCATCTAAATGTACCTAACCGACAGTTACGTCACGCAGATCTGTTCCACATCCCTTTTCACCCAACAAAATATGGAATGAATTCCTGAGTCGATAGAGCTCTTCGACTGGCCAACCAGTTCAGTAGTCAGAGTCAGATCGATATTTTCAACTCTAGTCTTTCCGGTATTAAGAAAAAAATTATTAATGCATCACAAACGTGATATTTTTATGTTCTGTAGTATTTTTTGTTTTTTGTTACTATTTATATTAAGTATTGTGATAAATCGTTGTACTTGATAGATATTTATTTTGTTATCCAGTATCTTATTGTAATAATATTATTTAATAGTAAATTTTTGTAAAATGGGGTTACCCGCCTATTTCGTAAATAAATAAATAAATAAATAAATTGTTGACGTAGCCCCACAAAAAAAGTCCAGTGGGTTAAAATCGGGCGATCTGTATGACTATTCTATTTACCCCCGTCTACCTATCCTCCGCCCCAGAAAAATTGCATTTAAGTACTCCCTTACATGAGTATAGTATTATAATGCGGGGGATCACCATCCTGTTGAAACTATAAGGTTAAACTTGATGAAGCGTGGGCATTATCATTTGAAAATAGAGTGGCAATAGCTGGAACCACATCAGAAAAAAATTAGATAGATTCCAGTGAGGCTCTCACGAAAGAGAAATACCCTATTTTCAACAATGCCCGTCTAGACGTTAACCATTATACTGGGTGTGACCAGCAAAATAAAAAAATTTACGCTGAGATGACAGAATATACATACCCTGCAACTTTGCAGATCTGCAGATTCAGAGCTTCTGTAATCTCACCCTAAAACTTATTGATATTATGGAAAGGAAAAAAAAAACTAAAAGTTTTCCTCAACAAAATTTAACAAAACAATTTTTTTTTGCTCAGAGGTCTCTACATGTTTCTTTGAACGCAGAAGCGTTCATCATCAGGAGACAGAAAAATGTATTGCTAATGGTTTTAGCAGAAGATAAAAAGATAAGTGGTATAAAACCTTAATGGAGCTTTTAAGGAATTAAAAAATTTGTGTGTCGAAATGACATAATGTGAAGAAAAATAGAAATAGAGTAAAACATACAGAGTATGTGGAAAAGTCAATTAAAAGGGTCCAAAACGACCAAATGAACCCGAGGAAGAATAAAAAAATCACTTCTAGAACGAAGTTGTTAAAATGGTATTTTTATGACTATGTCTGTAAGACATTGTTAAAATTTAAAATTTGCCATAATATAAAACAAGTATTAAGAAAGTATCGTGAATTCAAAATAAACGATCCTTGTATGAAGGTTTGGGGCACTGAGTAAAAGTTATTGATATTACCTAATTTGAAAATTTCAACATTTTTTTTTCGTTATAAAATTAACAATAATTAAATTTATAGATACAGTTTTATATTTTAAATTAAAAAATGATAACCACTTGACATGATATGAGGTTTTAAATACTTACCGCTATTACCACAGGCGCACAATATTTCCAACAAATCCTCCAGAACGCGTTCGGTCTAACTCCCATCATCTGTTCTATGCAATCGCACAATTTGTCAACGCCGAAAACCCACGAAATGGCAGCGGTCTGGAAAAAGCAGACCCAGAGCAGGGACATACCGCTGGCTGAATAATAGTCCATTAGTTGGAAGACGTACATCCCGCCCTGTTAAAACACCATCATGTAATAAGTTATAACATTTATATTAGAATTACTATTATTCATTATCCATACATATTACAGTTAGACGCATAATATTTCTAAAAGTAACAGCTTAATGATATGATTGTTATATTATTGTGTATAAAACTAGTACAATTAAATTGCTGAATATTAAGAGGAACTAGCTCCATAAATTTTCTATATTGACTTATACACGTGAAGTGATATTTTTTAGCTTTGCCGATCGATTGGTGAAAAAAGGAACTTACTCCAAAGTTAAGGGCTTGTAAATTCAAAATCGGTAAATACAAATCAGTCGTAAAAGTAACCGTAATAAGCATTATTTTTTTTTAATTTCTTAGGGTCATTCGGAATCTTCACATTTTAGTTGGATCAAAAATAAGGGAAAATATATACGAAGTTTATATTCGAATTTTCAATTTTAAAGATGGTCTGCAATTTTCGGGTTTGTTCGGGTTTGTGTGCCCGTTTTTAAATAGCATCCCTTGACTTGAAATAAACCTTTAGCTAATATTTGAAATATGAATTGTCAAAATAAGGCAACAATAATAGATGATCCTATGATCACGGTCTAAATACAAGGATCCAAAATTTTGAACAGGTGCTTATTTATCATTAGCGGTAGATATTCCTTTTCTCTAACTTAAACTAAACATTTTCTTTAATATTTTTTTAACATACTTTTTAATTTCAATACACTTTATACGGCGACGACTTTATGCCGTTTTAAAATAGTAATTTACGTTACAAAACCGGAAAGTAGTGTTTTCCAGGTCGAGACAAGCAGAAGCAGGAAGCTTGGAGAGACCTGGAAAACACTAATTTTTGGTTGCGTGACGTACAATATTTTTTTTAAGACCGACACTTCGATATATTTTATAATCTACGCGAAACAAGTTTGACATAAAGAACAAAATTAAAAATCAACGAACTGTCACTCGACAATACATCAAAATGTTGTTGTCATAGTAACGAAATCAAGGTAGCTGTAGTATCAAAGAGCGATTGGAAAAACAAAAAACAGGGACCGGAAAAATCTTTTTTTAAAACCGACCAGAGAATTTACACTTTCTGGACAATTTTTCGTCTAGAAAATAACGTTTTTCCGATCGCAAGACCGGAAAAGTGACTAGAGACCGGAAAAATCTTTTCCGTTCTTGTTCGCGTAGATTATAAAATATATCGAAGTGTCGGTCTTAAAAAAAATATTGTACGTCACGCAACCGAAAATTAGTGTTTTCCAGGTCTCTCCAAGCTTCCAGGATTCGCCTATGGCTCGACCTGAAAAACACTACTTTCCGGTCTTGTAACGCAAATTACTATTTCCAGTCTCTAACGTCACTTTTCCGGTCTTGCGATCGGAAAAAGGTTATTTTCTAGACGAAAAATTGTCCAGAAAGCGTATATTTTCTGGTCGGTTTTAAAAAAAGGATATTTCAGCCTACATGAAAATTAAATAAATAACTTATATAAATACTTATTATAATTTATAGATTATTTTCCAGATTTTCCTGAATTCCACTAATATCGATTGATTAAAACAATTTGAAAAATTAATTAGAATATTTTGATGTTATTCAGAAACAGCATTGTTGTAATATATTATAATGAACAGTTTCCTAAAAAGAAAAATTTTCCATTTTTCTTATGTAACATTGTTTCCCTGCTTTGGTTTTTAATCCTGCATATCAAGATTAAACCGTTACTGCTACAGTCTTATACGAAAATCTCTGGCTCGCCCTCCGTGCCGAAGAGTACGTAATCTAACTAATAGGTCATAACTTAAACAGCGGGCGACTTTTAAGTTAAGGAAATGGTAAATACGAATCCTTATGTTAAAGTGGACTCTTATACTTTATACTTTCAGAAATAGTCATAAACTTAAAATATTTTAATTTTTTAAAACCAATTTAGTTATTCGCGGTTTGTTACATGTCGTTTAAATAACTAAAACTTAATAATTGATTGCTTTTATTGTAAAATCCATGGGTTTACTCTGCTGTCCTTCACACGCTTTCTTTTTTGTCGCTGACGCGTAACTTAAGGGGTAATTTCTTATGAATGAAATCTTATGAAGAGAAAATGTGAATATGAACATGTGTCCGGAGTTGCCCCGGTTTTGATTTACAGGGTGTTAAAATTTTATTTACAAATCGATTTTCATTACTTTTTCAAATATCCTTTTTTGAAATTTGTTACTGTTATTAGTGTTATTCATAACGGTAGTTTTTTAATGTCTGTATTAAATATAACTGAAAAATATGAATCGACGTGCAGACAACGTTTTTAAAATTGAAAAAAGCTTCAAATCCCAGCGAAGGTGTAAAACTTGTTTTTAATTTTAAAAACTTTGTCTGTACGCCCATTAACATTTTTGAGTTATTCATAATGAAAAGGGTCTTAATTATCCCTAATTGAAAACCTTAGTGCAAGAACCGGACAAGTCCATTTTTGGTCAAAATAACGATTTCCGTTAAAAGCCGATCGATTGATACAAGAATCAGCCAAGTCCAAAGGAATGCAACGTTAATATATATCTTTAGGACTTGACCGCTGGCATTCTTGGGTGCAAGAAACAGCTAAGTCCAGGACTTGTCCGGTATTTTCACCAACAGCTTCACAAAGCGTAGGGACTTGGCTGGGTGGGGGAATATGCGGAACAGTCAGGGTCTCGCTGGCAATAGGTTGGTTTATTTATTCAGTAACTGCTGTGATTTATTGAGAGTTTTCAGTTTTTGAAATAAAGCTCTTTAAAGTTATCATTTACGTTGTTACTTCTTTTTTATAGTATTTTTGGTGCAAAAATCGGACAAGTCCAAATTTTCAAAAAATTCTAGCCCTTATGTTTTTTTATAATATTGTTTTTTAATGTTCAATTTTGTATCAATTTTATTCTATATATATCTACAAAAAAAAAACATGTATGCTATCTGTTTCTTATAAATATCCAAAAATAGAAAGTTTTTTTCAATTTCCCAAAACTTATAGAATATGCACCGGTTCTTACACCAAGGTCTTCAATTAGTAGTAAGTTAAGTGTCGTCCAGGGGAGTTTTAACGAATATTATTAACAAAAAAATGTACGCGACTAACTTTTTTCATATGAACTTATTATAAGAAATCACCCCGTTAAGTTACGTACCGTACTTTTGTACCGTATTGTCAAGTAAGTTAAAAACTCTAGGTATTTCAATACTTGAAAGAAAATTAAAATATTGGTTATTCTACCTCATACCAGGATACACCAATTTATACAATGGTAATATTAATTGTATTATAATTTATTTGTTTTATATTATCTTAGTTATACTTACTTCTTCGATTTTTTTTTTGAGTTTTTTAAATTATTATTTACATTTTTAAATATATATTTGCTAAAAATCTATGATTTTTTGATGGTGCTTTGTCAGATTTAATTTGTATTAAAAATAAACAATTTCATTATTTTATAGTATTATAATAATTGGTAAATAAATAAAATAAATAAATTTACTCGATAAAAGTTCATTGAAAAAGTTAATTAAAACATGGTCATATTTTTAATGGGCATAGTCATCGTTTATGTTTATTTTTAACGAAGTTCTAACATAAATTTCTAAACAAACTGCTCCCCTGACGATAATATGTTACTATGGAAATAAATAAGCCGAAATGCCTTTCGTCCTCTTTGATAATGTTCTAGTTTTACCACTGTGGGTCATTAGGGCTAGGCCTAACCCTTTATACATTTACATATCGAGGAAATCTAAATAGTTATCTTATCTAAATATTTTTATTACCTAGTAATAATTACTATAACATCCTTTATTAGTTAATATCATGAACAAATATTGTTTTTACCTTTAGTAGGTATGACTTAATTTTGTTAATTTCAATCCAATTTTCATGAAGTTCAATTTAATTTAATTCAAAACGTGTTTTATTAAATCTATGTGGATAATTTACAGGCGAGGTCTAGCTTCACGATACTACTACCTACTGAACCTACAAATTACCTATGCTATAATATTAATAATGCAACCCAATTAACTATTTATTATATATTATTTTTAATATATAATTTAAAGGCCGACATAGCTACACAATTATTATTATTTAAGGTATTAAAGAAGAATGTTACCCCATACTATGTATTATTCCACCCTTATAATATAGGATTGATTCCTAAACTTATCTAACCTAACTTACTCTTTTTTTAAATTTGTAATGCTAAGTATCCTAATCTCATTATCGCAATATCATGGAAACCAGCTCTTCGAATTAGTTTGTTCTTAAGAAGGTTCACTCATCAACACAATATTGTGCGATAATTTGAGCAAGTGAACCTCCCAAATCTTTGACATTGGTAACCACTCTAAGGTTCGTAAGCTTGCCGAGACTCTATAGAATTTTCTTAAATTAAAAATAAATCTTACAAGGGTATTTCGAACTTTTTAAATTCTACACATTGACATAGTTAAATATTAAAAGAACCAGGGATTCACAAAGCTGTTTCCTAAAATTAAAATTCAAAATACGTTTGTTAGCATATAAGGATTTTAAACTACGGCATAATTTTTTAATTAGATTTGAAACGTGTTCCCTAAATCTTACCCTAGACTTATTGTCCATTAACAGGCCGATGTTTTTGATATGGAATTGTATATGGAATTTCAGTATTATCTGTTTAATTTTGGGGTCAGATGTCGCGAAGATCATATAAGTAAACTTAATATTTGTTTTGTCAGTTGTTTGTTGTTCATGCCTGAGTGGCAATTTTTCAATAGAGTTTGCAAATAAACAAAAAGTACTCACATGGGTAACCATCGGTATTCCTAACAGGAACATTACAATGCAAACTAGTGTTGTAAATGTTTGCCGATGCGGTCGTAGGAAGGTTGACCAATTATCGACCAGTCCAGTAATGAATGATTCAACTAAGCAGAATGCACTGTCAACGCCTAGAAGCTAAAAATAAATAATTATAAGAGCTGGATTTGGAAGGTTTACTTATTAAGAATACAATAATTGTTTTCTGAAGGGCATTTTGATGGCATAAAAACCATGCCATACACAACTTGTCAGTGGAATTTATTCAAGAAGTTGTTAAAAATAACATATATTTTATGCCCAGTATTTTCTTTGTGTTTAATGGTCAGACCCGACAAGTGGGGTGGCGAAAACAGGGAAGAGGGACTCCCCGAGGTTTCTCTTTATATACAGGGTGATTTAGGAGGAAATGGCAATATTTTGGGTGCGTATTTGGGGAACCAAAATAAACGTATAAGTTACTTCTAAACAAACTCAGCTGTCTGATGAATAGCTTGGGTCGATCTATGAATAGATGCGGGTATGTTTCTTATAGATGCTGCTGCATTAATTATTTAATCGAGTAAAGCATCTCTAGTGTTTAGTTTACTTGAAAATACCAATGATTTGAACAACCCCGAAAGACAATAATCCAGAGAATTAAGGTCTGCCGATCAAGCTGGCCAATTATGCGGACCACCTCGTTTAATCCACCGGTTTGGAAAGTTATTGTTTAACAAATTTCGTACTTGTAAACTGTAGTGTGCTTCATCATTTTTTTCGGATGCTTGGTTCCACCTCTCCGGTCATGTGAATTCTCAGAATACACGCATGTGGAGTAGTGAAAATCTCCATTTTTTTGTAGAATCCACATTGCACCCTCAAAAAATTGGTGTTACAGCACAGCAGTGACGTAGCAAGGGGGGGGGGGCGAATAGGGCGACCGCCCGGGGCGCCAGAATGGTCATTAGAAATACGGGAATTTAAAAATTTACTTATGCAATTACGGCTGGATTGCTTTTGACATTTGGCAACGCCGATATTAATTTGAAGAACAGGCGCCGCGATTCGATTGCGACACTATGCTACGTGAGTTGTGAGTTGCCACGACATAAGTCACACAAGTCCGAACAAGTAATTTTCCTTTTCACGAATGTTAAGTTCAAGTCTGTTAATCAGTGGCGGTTTCTTCATAGGAGCACAGGGGCACGTGCACCCCCATACTCCATAAAGAATTACCCCATAAAGAAAAAATAATGTTCAAAAAATAATGTTCATTTAAATTTATCTTCTTTATATTCTTACCGTAATATAAGTTAGAACCCTCCTATTTTAACGTACCGTTAAACAATCGAACGAAACGTGGTGTAATAGCTCTCGCCAAGCCGGTTGTCAAGAGCAACGGTATGGCGCGTAGGAATTCATAAGTCGCACACATGCGTTACGTAGGCGGGGTTACGGCTGTTTCTCTATGCATCTTGTACTAGTAGGTGTGGTGGGGGAAAGCGCGATTCTAATGGGAAAGCTCGCACAAATTAAATGTGCGCCGTTGAGTTCATTGCTGTATGAATTTATTATTTGGAGTTTACCTTTATATTTTTGTTATTATTTTGGGGTAGTAAAGACTTATTTTAATAAAAATTAACAGTTTTAATGCCAAAACGACTATGAATGTGGAATATTTGAGAAACAATACATTACAGTTATTCCAAACTTTAATGAAGCTGTTATTGATAAGTTTGCTGCAAATAAAAACAAAGGAAGTGACTTTACTTTTAAACAATGTACCCACTAGTGAAAAATGAATTGTCCTTTTTTTATTTTTTTTTTATCTTATTGAATTTTCAATAAAATAAGTAGGTACTTAATCATAAATTTTTAAAATATTTACTAAAAATTATTGACCAAATTTGGGCGTGGTCTTGAAAAATTTTCGCCTGCGGCGTATTTCGCCTGCAACAGGCTTTTAGTACACCCCCAAGTTTACAAATCACGAGTCGCCACTGCTGTTAATATATTTGTTTTTAAACGAAAATTTATAGATGTATAATGTTAATTTTAAGATTGTCTGGTAGGGCGCAGAACTACTATTCGCCCGGGGCGCCAAAATTCTTAGCTACGTCCCTGCAGCACAGCGGTATAGAGACAATATTTTGAATCAATTTGTGGAGCAATTACTTGACGAAGAACTACGCTTTGGATATTTTCAACAGCAATTTTTTCGACGACAGATTGATCAGTTTTCGATCAGACATTGAATTCCCACCTAGATCACCTGGTTTAACGGTTATGGATTACTTAGATTTTCCTCATTTAAAGAACACTATTTTTAAAACACCAGTTGCAAATTTAGAACGATTACAAGAAAGGATTATCCAAGAATGTGGTAACATTTCTCCAGAGATGTTGGTCAACACTTTCGAAAATATGAAGAGACGTGTGAATTTATGCTTGGAGCATGGCGGTGGCAAATTTAAGCAATTTATGTATTTAATTTTCTTTTTCTTTCTGTATATTCTTACTTTGTTAATTTTGCAAACAACACAAATAAATTTGTATTTGTCTTGGCATATCATGTCATAATATGAATTTGACAAAATTTTAACCTAGATTTGGTTAGATATATCGTCCCCATATCATTGTGATCTAAACTAAGCCCTACGTTTTTTAATCCAAGCCCTCTTTGATGCAAATAATTTTTACTCGCACGGTAGGAAATTTTATGTTTATATTCGGTCTCCGAATACGTACCTAAAATATTGACATTTCATATTAAATCAAAAAAGATAACATGGAAAATTAGCCAGCAAAAACGTTATTCATTCTGGTGTCTTACCCCGATTCCCAGGTCCAGCCGTTATTAGACACTCTGTACTACGTGAAAAAAATGAATAACGCTCGACTTACCAACAACATGATGAAAAACGTAGCGGCCCAAAACGGCGCTCCGGGTAATTTTAAAACAACTTCCGGATACGTGAGGAATACTAATCCGGGACCACTTTTAACCACATCACCCACGCTAGTATTTTGTTCACGTGCGAGATGGCCCAGGATAGAAAAGGTCACGATTCCGGCTAATACTGAGGTTAATGTGTTGACAATGCAGGTTATGATGGCATCTCTGAAAGAAAAAACGTCGGTAAAAAGTATATTCAATCTACAAAAATATCCAGTTAAGGTTAGTTATAAAGACTAAACTCACTGAATGTCATTATTATTTTTTTAAATTTATATGTAGAGGGAAAAACGGGCCACAGTGGCCACATGTTGGAATATTACCTTTTTTCTTGGTAGTGATTGCTTTTACTGATACATATGACACCACAAACATTTTTTTTTTAAATTATCACTTATAATCTCCCTAGCACCAGAAGTATGGGGAATTAATTCTGCTGCGTGGGAGATTCGGTAAGAAAATTTCATAAATTGGAGTTTTTTCTTATTGTAATTTTTTTGCTATAATGCTACAAAAACATATTTCCGGCGGCTTTAGTTAATTGTAACTAATTGGAGTTTTAGAAATGAAGATCATTTTAGCCGTTAGTAACTCATTTTTATTACTAAAATGTGAGAAACATTAGATAACAAAATTTGTTATCTGAAATCCAATGTCTTTATAGTTTTAAATTCAAATAAAACTTTAAAACATATTTCCGATCAGTTTAGTTTAATATGACGCACTGTATTTTTACAATAGAAGTTAATTTTACTTGTTAGTAACTAAGGTTTATTACTAAAATTTCAGGAACATTAAAAACATTAATTTGTTTTTAACCATAACATCCGAACTTACATGTCTACATAGTTTCAAATGCAAATTAAAAAAACATATTTCCGATAAGTTTAGTTAAATTTTGAATAAGCCTCTTTTAGCCCCGTTGTTCGATATGTAAAGCAAATTGGTTAGTATCAATAAAAATTATAAGTTAGCAACAAAATGTATTTTGATTTTATTCTGAGTGACTGTTGCCAATAGCACTTCATTTTTGACAGAGAAATTATCACTTCTTAATTTTATTAAGTTAATAGGAACTAACAAAATTATCGCGATAATCTCCCGTTGCTATAAGCAACGTAAACAAAAAGGAGCCTTCTAACTGGTTGAAAATAAATTTGTGTAATTTTCCAACATTTTATTTGCTCTATTGCAGCCAATCTCCGTTTATTGCTTGTAACTGTTTTCTTTACTATCATTATTTACCAACATTTAATTTAAAGGGATTTTCCATTCTCTAACTCTTAGATATGTTGCCCTGGAGAGAAACAAAGAGAGTAATCAATTATTACCGTAGCACGTACGGGATGCAGCCAGCGCCGTAGCAAGGGAAGGTGAGGGGGGGACGATCCGCCCTGGCAACCATACCAAGGGGAATGCCACCAGCATTAAGGTTCAGGTCTTGCCTATAATAGGACCCCATGCCAATGGTCCCACGGCAATCATCATGAGGATGATTTTTTTAAAATCTTTTATTCTAAACTTTTCCTATATAAAAATGTAATGTCGGGGTACACATAGATTTAAAACTAACCAGTAACTTTGACTGTGACTTAAATGACATTGGTAGAAATAATTTTTTGACAACCAGAGTGGCCCGGATAGCCTAATTCTGGTTTTCCCAATCATGCAGACGACTTTTTTAGCTGTGAGTACCTAAATAATAATGTTTGCCATTGTCATTTATGTCACAGGGTCAAAGTTATTACTGGTCATTTCTAAATCGGGAGGGGCTAATGGGCAGACTCTGTGGACGTAAAAAAAGGTAATATATTACTCAATACACGAAGTACACGAGGTTCGGATTCCACGCTAAACTGTAGGTCCCGTCTGGCTGATTTTACATACCTGGTACACTGAGGAAAGTGATATAATACAATAGACTAATAACTAAGACCTAGTTTTAATTGATAGCTTATTTTTTATTAAACCATATTAAATAAATTGCTATAGTGTATCAAACCCGCTTTAGTGTTATATCAATTTCAGATTAGCTAGAACAGTGATTTTTTGGTAGTACTCAGTTCCATTAGCAGCACAGTCTTGTTAAATAAGGAACTACTTTTTTAAAACAGTAGTTTTGTTAAAAAATAAATTGTATCTTCTAAATGAGACGCATTTTGTTTCCAGTAAAGCGCTTTCTCTACAATTACAAAAACAGAATAGCGTGCCCAAAAACAAATTGTATCCATTAGAACCTATAATTCACAAGATGTTGGTGGGGGTTTGTAGCGATCGGCAATTGCCGCGCACAGTAGTATTTGTTTTAACGTATTTGTTGCACATCGCACCTGTTCCAATTAATTAATTTTTACTCCATATTTAAGTTTTTTACACTTTGCGTATCAGATAAAGCAATAAAAGATTCTTATTTCGTACAACCCATCATTAGTATTGAACTTTATAATCTATGGACGAATTTTACGATCTCAGTAAACCATGTTGCATAATAAATAAAATCATATGCAATGTTTAACGACAAGAAGAATATCACAATGGAAACTATTTAAATTTTTGAGAACTACAGTACTGATTTTTAGTGCTAAGTATATGCTTTATTAACCGTAGCAGGCAAATAGTATTATGATTATTGTGAAGTTTCATTAAAACTGCCAGTCGGAACTAATACAGTATATAAAACCAGATTCACCCCAATAGAACCTGATAATTTCTGTGAGTATTAAGAGCAATAATGGCTATAAACTTTCTATGGTAGCATTAACTCCTATTTTTCCTATTGGCTAAATTATGGCGATATTATCACTACACAACGGCCTAGCAATTTTCGTTCTTTTACAGTAGGAAAGCGCGTTGCTGTCACATATTATAGTATTGAACAGTTGTATAAAGAGTAGGTGAATTCTTATAAGGAATAAAAGGTTTATTTCTCAGTGTACATACAGCTTTAGTAAACACTTTTTTAACACAATATAGTTCCAAAATACGTCAAATAATATCGGAGCATTAGAATAAGCATTAAACAAATCATAACCAACGATACTGATTTGAAAAAATTGTAATTGTAACTTACTTGTACAAACAAAGAAATCTTAAATCAAAAACGCGAAATATAATAAAAGTATGGAACAAAAATGTATAAATTTACATAACCTATACAATGGTTCTAAAATTTTTACTAGACTTTAAAGTATATAGTCACGAAAATAAGGATTAAGTATCGTATAGTAAAATTTTGCAGGAACAGCATTTCCTTTTTATTGAACTCAATATTTTCTATGTGTTTTTAAAAAGCATAGTCACGTAAAAATAAAGCAACGTTATAAAAGTTTTAGTGTGTATCTAAATAAAATTCTGACAAAAAATATTCATCTATAATACTTATGTGGCAGTTATTTAATTTTAGACACAAGACAATGAGATGTATATTTTGCTTTATCGTCGCTGAATTCAACAACCTATAATTTTTTTGATAAAACTTGTTTGGCGATTTCTCGTTGAGCTAGATAACGCAGTTAATGACAGCTATATACAGGTGCCCGAAACTGGCGCTGACAGTATTGCCATCTCTGGAACTATGACAGTTGAAAGACGGTTAAACAGGAAAACTTTTAGGCAATTATATTATACCGTAGGTACAAGCAAAAATTATTTGCGTAAAGAGGGCTTGGATTAAAAAAACGTAGGGCTTGGTTTAGATCACAATGGTATGGAGACGATATATCTAACCAAATCGAACGAACTACGTTTTGGTACAACCACCCATGGAGCCGCCGAAACTATTAACTACTTACGCAATTTTTTCGAAGACAGATTGATCAGTTTTCGATCAGACATTGACTTCCAACCTAGATCACCTTGTTTAACGGTTATGGATTACTTCGTTTTTCCTCATTTAAAGAACACTATTTTTAAAACACCAGTTGCAAATTTAGAACGATTACAAGAAAGGATTATCCAAGAATGTGGTAACATTTCTCCAGAGATGCTGGTCAACACTTTCGAAAATATGAAGAGACGTGTGAATTTATGCTTGGAGCATGGCGGTGGCCAATTTCAACAATTTATGTAATTATTTTTCTTTTTCTTTCTGTATATTCTTACTTTGTTAATTTTGTAATTTGTAAACAACAAAAATAAATTTGTATTTGTCTACTTATTTTATTACTCATTAGTTTGGCATATCATGTCATAATATCAATTTGACAACATTTTAACCTAGATTTGGTTAAATATATCGTCCCCATATCATTGTGATCTAAACCAAGCCCTACGTTTTTTAATCCAAGGCCTCCTTGATGCAAATAATTTTTGCTCGCACGGTATGTAGAAAGACCAATATATCTTTTTCTAAACATATTAAATTTAAATGAAAGTTAGAAAATGTATTTAAAATCAAATTCAACGTTGTATAATATAATTAAATAAATTAAAACGAAATTAATTTTATCTTCATATAATATAATATAATAGCCGTCAAAAACAGAGTCTACCCTATCTCTAATAAAATGATTTTAAGTTAAGGCCAGGGCATTGCAATAAAGGAAATTTGCTGGTCTTTATTTACTCAGCAGGATCAAACGTTAACATAATATTCCAGCCGGGGATTTTAGAACACAATAAAATTTCAGTGGTGCACTCCGGAAAATTACTTTAAACTACCTCATTAGGAAACTTTTATTTACTTTTAAAAAGAGTCAGTTGTTAAGAGTTAACGTGTAATCTATTATTTTACAGGCGTAGCATCTTTCTGAGTAAAACGGGTAAATGACTGCTTTACTGGAAAAGTTTAGTCGGCAACACGCAGTTATAACATAACGAAGTTATACCGTGCGAGCCAAAATTATTTGCATCAAAGAGGGCCTTGCATCTAATTACGTAATGCTTAGCCGTAGAGCTTAATACCTGTTTGATGTCAGTAACTACCTGAATTAACAATCACTCAGTTTTTCCGTTATCTTTGACAGTCGTTACAAGTAATTTGATTCATCGCTATTTTTTCCAATTTCTTGAACAATTCACACAATGGGCTTTACGGAACAGCACAAAACATTCATGGTTGAAGCGTATTTTTTAAACGGGGTTAGAGTAAATGGTGAGTGGCAATACAATCCAGGTTTGTGCATGGACGATTTTCACGAACATTTTCCTAACGTTGCTTTTATTGCTGGGGATTTTTATCATTGCCTGAAAAGAACCGTGGCTGTGTTTAGGGAAACAGGTTCTATACAATACAAAAAAGGAGCATCTGTAAGAACAGACGAACTTAGTGCAAAGGTTCGTGAAATAATGCCAAAAAATTGGATTACTTCGTTTTTCCTCATTTAAAGAACACTATTTTTGATAAAACACCAGTTGCAAATTTAGAACATTTACAAGAAATTATTCTCCAAGAATGTGGTAACATTTCTCCAGAGATGCTGGTCAACACTTTCGAAAATATGAAGTGGCCAATTTCAGCAATTTATGTAATTATTTTTCTTTCTGTATATTCTTACTTTGTTAATTTTGTAAACAACAAAAATAAATTTGTATTTGTCTACTTATTTTATTACGCATTAGTTTGCCATATTATGTCATAATATGAATTTGACAAAATTTTAACATAGATTTGTTTAGATATATCGTCCCCATATCATTGTGATCTAAAACAAGCCCTACGTGTTTTAATCCAAGGCCTCTTTGATGCAAATAATTTTTGGTCGCATGGTATAACTTTTCAAAGTTTTAATCGTTGCGCAGACAAAGTCTTTAAAATTGAAAAGGTGTCATGTCTCCCCTAAGGTTTGAACACAGAACCTCTTAAATACCAGTCATTTTCCACTTAAGAAATATTGTGCTTTCTTTGTGTGTTCCATTTCTTTATGTACGCAAAGTGTTTGAAATGTTTTTATAATAATCCATAATTTTACTATTATGATTGTAATAATATAAACATACAAAATACAATTTTTTGTCTGTACAAAATACCATTTTTTGTCTGTAAAAGTCTACGGTATTTACAAATTCCATAAGAAGAATAAAAATAATTACTATTTTACTGCATGGTGTATGTATGGTTATGGAAGTACACTGGTTTAAGAGCTTTATGTCAATTTGAACCCTATAAGCTTACTCTTTCAAATAGTCAGGACCTTCTGCCTTCGTTTCCCCCGTACCCATCATATTGTTAAATATTGACTAACCAGTGTCATTTTCGCAATAAGGAGCAAAATGTCTCCAGCGTATATTATCCCAGATCAAGTTCTCACACGGTTAGCTTTTAACTTTTAAATTCAGTGCAACAAAGTTTCATTTAAGCTCCGGCACAAACTTACTTATAAGCGTTGTGATGGAACTTGTTGTAGGATCCCAGGGCTGGCAAGGCTCCACATCCGATGCTGTACGCGAAGAAAATTTGCGAAGCCCCATCCATCCAGGGACCGAAAGTTAACAGCACCTCCCAGCGGGGAACAACGTAATAAAGCAGTCCGTCAGTGGCGCCCTCTAAGGTGACTGCTCGAACTAGCATGATGATGAGTATGACGTAGGGGAACATTGCTGAGAACCAAATGACCTAGAATGATGGAAAGAATTATTAGTTTTAAATCTCACTCTTATTTGTATAAAAATTGTATATCTTGTACTAGTGTACATAATGAGCCTAATGAATAAAAATTAAGCAATTACTTGAAGCAATCACTTTTTAGTTAAAGCAATTGCTTGACGAGCAAATGCAATAAGTAAAAGCAATTGCTAGATCTGAATATGAATAAAATTTTGAAGCAATCGCTGTTTTCCCTACAGCTCTGTAGCAAATGCTTATTCAACACAAGTTCAGACGTGGCTTATCCACTTGTTCAGATTATAGATTTTATGTTCAGTTTGGTGCCTAATTGCACACTATTTATTTAGTATATTAGTAATCTGTTACGTTTTTGTAGAAAATAGGAAACTTATATTTGTGATATGGCAGATTTCAGTGAAAATGAGGAAAGTGATAGTAGTGATAAAGAAATTAAAGACAAGCAATTATTGACATTCGTTCACAAACTGAAAGAACATAAATAAGTCTCTCTGACCACAACCGTTTAGCTTTCACAACAGCTTCAGCACTTGTAGGAAATAAAAATAAAAATATTGGGCTTCTCCAAAACTGCATCCATTACAGAAGTGTATGTCTAACAGACAGTAGTTTGGTGAACACCGAATTCTTCACCTACAGAATTTTGAAAGCCCGGATCCGACAATTTCAGCAAAAAGACCTTAATCTTATTTAAAGTGCACCCCCTCGCCTTTTACCAGTATCCGTCAAAAAATAATTTGCCAACCACCCAACATTATCGCAGTCAAATCAATATATCTTTCTGAAATCTTCATATCTGCAATTTTTACGTACACTGTAGATTTGTCTTTTACGGACGTTCATATATTTAGCCGTAATTGAAGACACAAATTAAGAGCAACGCACGTGTATGCCGCGGAGATTTAAAGTTGACCGCTACCAAGCAAATGATGCAGGGGTCGACCTACCTTAATAAGTTGAAAGCGATCGCTACACTAGAAAAAGCAATTCCTTAATTTATTTATCACATTTTAAGCAAACGATAGCTATCGCTTTTATTTTTTAAGAAAAAGCATTGACTAGAAGCAATTCCTGCACTTTTAAGCAATTGCTGGACGCAAAATCAATTACTTTAGTTTTTATTCATTGGCTTTCAAGAAATTACTTCAATTTTATAAGAAAAATCAATCGCTACATTTGTTCACAAGTGTTCACTCCAAAATTCCTGTCTCGCTGAAAGGTACTTTAGGAGTGTGAATGCATATCATGTATATGATTAGGGATATGTACTTGCACTTGTCGAAAAATAAATCCCTTAACACTAAAGTCACATGACGAAAATCTACTCTCACTCCACTCCAAATCTAGTTTCGATCCCAAACGCAGTTATTATTATTAACGTTCGTTCTAGACGCCTCATAACGCCACCTCCACGCATCTCGAAAGAATCTTTACATCACAAACAGCCATAAAACAAAGAAAACAAGATATGATAATGCACATTTGGGGCATATAATTTCCTCCAATAAAATAATAATATACATGAATGATGAAAGAGTTTTGGACTTCCATTGTCTTTATTTGTTTTAAATCACGTTTCAACTGGTAAGTATCTCCAGTCGTCTTCAGGTGAATACTAGTAGTAGTAGTAGTAGTAGTAAGGGGGAGGCTTAGCGCCAAGTAAGTAGGCCAGTGCGACCCTTTTTGCCAACCCCATTTTACGTCTGGGTAATGTCAGCCAGACGGGAGCTACAGTTTTACGTGGGTTCCGAACCACAATTTTACCGACAGATGTTGTTCTCGGCACAGTATTTACGGTCCTGTTGTAACACCTCTTGTCCACCACAGACCTCGACGGAGGAAGCCTATTACGTCTCTGTGGTGCGACTTGAAGGATGTTGCCGCAGAGCCCTCTAATCCATCGGGATCCAGTATCACTCCACGGGACACATCGTCCGTATCACCAAATCCTCTGATTCGGGGCGTCCCCCAATCCGTCTGGATCGGTTACAGACATGTGTTCCTTTTGTGGGTCACTAGATCCATTACTTGGTTCAGGAGTAGCTTACTTCTCGACAACATGCCCAAGGAACACCCGAACGATACCGGAGGTAGCCCGAGAGCTCCACAGCTGTACCGTATCGAGGTCGCCTTTTTACTGCAATGTTTATTTTTGCTATTGAGAATGCCAGTGTGTGTTGTACAAGGCAACACTACGAAGTACGGTGGCCTGGTAAAGCAAACTAAATAAGTCCGCCAAACCTGCCTAGGATCGAACCCAGGTACCTTCGGCATGCGATGCGAGAACGCTATCGCTGGGCTAGGCTGCCATCAGTCAGGTGAATACTAAATAAGTAAAGTAACTTTAGGACTATTTTTACTTGCTAGGTGCACTAAAGCATAACTGAGGAGGGTGCAGTCATGCGTTCAGTTGGCAGGCGATTTTATCCTAAGATTACATCTATCTAACAAAGGTTTCCAGATATTTCTTATGTCCAAAGATGGTTTACTAAAGCAGCCTGGATTCTGGTGAATAGCAGCAGATTCCTTGAACCTTCTTTTCCTCCAGTGTGGTTCCTTATGTATAGGATTTCATCTTCTGACCACATGGTATGGTGACCATGTTTCCAGCACCTGACTTTTCGGTCTCTCCTTTTAACGTATTGTTTTTGTGTTCTTTAATCCTTGTTTCTACTGGTCTTAATGTCTCACCTATATAAGATTGGCCGCATTCGCAGGGGATCTGGTAGACGCAGTTTTTCCTATATTTTTGACTTGTGGGCTTTGTCTTCGTCAGGTGACTTCTTAGGGTGTCCCTCAATTTGAATACGCTGTTGATGTCATATCGTTGTCCTAGTCTTCTTATTTATATATATATATATATATATATAGGCTTAGCGGACTTAAAGAGTGTGTAAAAACCTGTTTTTTGCATTGAAGTACACAGGGTTCCAAAAACAATGGATTCCCTGGGGCCGAGTAGACATTGACAGCTGTTTCGCCCTTGTTAGGAGCTCATCAGAATGCCACAACCCGAAGCAACTCCATGATAACACTGCAGCGCATTTAAAACTTGCTAGAAAAAAGTAGCAAGTAGTAAATAAGCCGCAGCGCCATCACACGGAATCAACAACAATGCAAATCACAGGTCATTGGTTTGAAAGTAAAGAATTAAAACAAAACGGAGCAAACACACTCCAGTACTACACCATGTCTACTCGGCCCCAGGGAATCCATTGTTTTTGGAACCCTGTGTACTTCAATGCAAAAAAACAGGTTTTTACACACTCTTTAAGTCCGCTAAGCCGAGATATTTTTTGTTTTCACTCATGAATGATACGGACGAGATTAACAACCTTTTTTCTTTTTATATATATATATATATATATATATATATATATATATAATATAGATACTTACCATTTGAAACGTTGTGATTTAAAACAAATTAAGACAATGGAAGTCCAAAACTCTTTCATCATTCAAGAAACATCATTGTCTCCAACCTTCAAACAGTCAATAATATACGTGTTGTCATGTCATGTCATTTTCATCTAAGGGTTGAGAAAAGAGGTGTAGTCTATTTTGAGGGGGGGTACATAAAACTTCTATAATTTTAAGCTATATTGCTGAAACTTGGTACTATGCTTACTCTGTTAAAATAAGCAAATACGTGTTCTCATGTTTTTGCAAATTTTGCCCCTAGGGGGGTGGAAAAGGGGTAAAAAGTTTATATTTGAAACTTCACCCCTTCTAGTTAGGGTTAGGGATTTTGACTGAGATCTGAAATATCTTGTTTTCTTTGTAGTAGTAGTAACATGTTTGATTTAGCAAAAAGCTACAATTAAATTTATTTTAATACATTTTTTTAACACATTTTTTTAGATTTATTTTTAAATTTTAAAACGCAACCTTCTGTTAACAAAAACAGATAGAAAAGTTAAACATTTTGTAAATTGTATCAAATATTACGTATCATTTTGTTTTTTAATTAAATGTAATTTTAAAATTTTTTTAAAAAGTTTTAATGATTTTTGAGATTTAATAGTATTTTCCAAATTATTATATTCTATCAAACCTTTATAAAAAATATATTTATAAGCTAACGTTTTAGACACTCTATCTACATAAAAATTTTGATTAGTTCTTGTTTTATAATTATGATTGTCATAATTAAAAGAACAAAAAAAATTTAAACAATCAGGCAATAAATTATTTTTAATTTTATGTTTAAAGATACATACTAAATAAAAAATTAAATTTCTGACATTCAACCAATCTAAATTTTTCAACAGAAAATTATTTTTTGCATATTTGTCACAATTTAAAATAATCCGCATTGCCTCATTTTGTAAAATTTGTAATTTAGCAAATATTTCCTCACTAGCAGAATATAAAATGTAAGAACAATCAAGAAAATGTGGTAATATAATAATATTAAATACAGTTTTTTTTAGAAAACAAACTTAAATTAGAACTGATTCTTTTGAAATAATCTACTTTTTCGGCAATCTTCGATATGATACTTTCAAAATAATTTTAAAATTTTAATTTTGCATCAATGATTATTCCTAAATATTTAAAACTTTTACTAATTCCATTTTTGCACCATCAATTTCAACATTTATATTAGGACAATTTAAATTATTACCCATAACCATACATTTAGTTTTTGAAATATTTAATTTTAATTTATTTACTATTAGCCATTTTAATAATATATTTATCTCAGAATTTAGAGTATTTAGACCATCAAAAATATTTAAACATTAATGTAAATTAAGGTGTCATCAGCAAACATTTGTAACTTACACATTTTTAAAACAAAAGGCATATCGGTAATGTATAAAATAAATAATATTGGACCTAGTATAGTTCCTTGAGAAACTCAATACAATCCCCTTTCAAATATCTAGAAACTATGGAATACAGGCCTATAAAAAGTAGAATAATTATTTCCCATAAGAGTATTTAAAGTAGCATCTCATGGCGAGGCTGTGAGGTCAGGGAATTAATTTTTCCCCTAGAAAATAGTTGACAACCATTTGACATTATATTAACGTCAACCAAAAAACACGAGTCTCGCGCTCGCCGAACCACTTCGAATTTGCGAGCCAATCACAACTATTGTTATTAACTTGCTCGCGTATTTATTGTCGTGTTAATCAATTTTGTACTTATTTTAGATTTTTTTAATTAAAAATCAAACACCCGCTAACATATTTTTCTTATATTATGATAAAATTAAATTCTCAAAGCGACCCTGTTTAATTCCACCGTTTGAACCCATTACTTGCAAGCAACGCGCATCTGTTTATATTTAATCTATCCTGGAAATCAATACATAATAATTGTTAAAAAAAACTTCTGGAATTTTAATTACAAGAAATAAATGAAATTGCGAATATTGGCGAATAAATAATTTTAAATTTAGATTTCTTCGAATGAGTTAACAAATAAATTGAGAGAATCAAATGCTATTTTACACATTCAATTGCATACTGGCAAGTATAAATATACCAAAGCTAACACTAAACAGTGGAAATATTGACCTTACCTTACCGCTTTGGTGTAACCCTTTTCTAATAATAACATAAACTAGCAACCATCCGATTATTAGACACACAAAAATATTCCATTGTAGACCGCCAACTTCTTCTAAGCCACTTGTAATGCCCAAAACTTTTCGTCTAAAAAAATAAAATTAACAACTTTGTATCTGTATAAAACGCCTTCTACTTTTTTTTAGCGTTTGGTGCGAGAAATACTTAAGAGGACTGAGGACTCAATACACCTTTAAAGCGAGGATTCTTTTCACGAGTTTATTAATCGATTAAGAAAAAATGTTGTATATAAAAGTTATTAGGAATTAAACAAAGAATATTGGAAAGTACTTTTTTGCATATACAGGGTTTGGGGTCTTTGGGGAGGAAAGTGCAATATTCTAGGAATGTGTTCAGAGGGTGAAAATAAGAGAAATAAACCCATATTATTATGTTTAAGTTCGATTCTCAACCATTTCTGAAATAATCGGTTCTGAATCTTATTTATAATGAAATAAAGTATATATTATAAAGTATTTGCAAGTGCTCAGGAAACTGGAATGTTTCCAAGACTGCGAATTGTTTCTGAAAGAGTGCAGGGTCTAGATATGGAAAATGAAAAAAAAGTTCTGGATATTGTCGCAGAGAACTCAGGTATAAGTACGAGACGGGTGGCAAATGAATTTCATATACCATCACATCTAGCCGTATGGGAGTCACTTAGAAAAAACGGTTTAAAACCTTTTCACGTTCAACCCGTTTAACATAATGGTGATCCTGCTTCAAGGGTGCAATTTTGTGAATGGATCCATCAAAATCGAAGTCTGCACAAATACATTTTATTTAGCAATGAAGCTCAGTTCACTCGTGATGGAATTAATAATTGCCACAATGAACATCGGTGGTCAGATGAAAACCCGCATGCTACATTTGAACGAAACTTTCAACATCGATTCAGTATTATCTAATATCTGGTGTGGAATGCTCAACAACCAGAAGGTTATTTACGGTTTTTGGAAGACCATTTGATACACATTTTGGATGATGTTCCGGTAAATGTTCGACAACGAATGTACTTCCAACATGACAAAGCCCCTCCTCATTTTAGTCTCCGTGTGCGAAATTTCTTGAATTATCGTTTTCCTAATCGCTGGATTGGCAGAGGTGGTCCGCAAGTTTGGCCACCGAGGTCACCAGACTTAAACCCGCTGGATTATTGCCTTTGGGGATGGATGAAATCGCTAGTATATGAAACACGAGTGGAAACGAGTGAAGCACTCCGCGATCGAATTTTTAATGCTGCAGCTTTTATAAAAAACAATCCCCACTCAATTCAACGTGCTACCCGAGCGATTTAAAAACGTGCCGAAAAATGTATTGAAGTTGGTGGAGGTGTTGTTGAAAATATTCTTTAAGTTAGTTTGTACTGCAGTACCTGCAATTATTCGCTTTTAAAATAAAAATTAACTTACAAATTTTTAGAAACTATTATTTCAAAATTGAACTAAAACATATGGGGAAAAGAAAAGCATAAAGTCTTTCTCCACAATTTTAATTCAGTAGCTAGGCTAGAATCGACATGTTTCGAGTGTAGAAACACTCATTATCAGGAAATTGAAGCAAAAATAATTAACAGCTGATGTTGTTAGCAAAAGAGTGTCAGTTTTGACTCCTGCTGGGGTCACTGGGCCGTAACAAGCTTGGTGCCCCAACAGCATTTTTCTTCAAGCTAAATGGTAAGCTAATCTAACTTATTTTATTACATTTTATTCATTACATCCCTTTTTTCTTTATCTTTTACAGAAAGCATCTACACTACTTTAATATAAAAAACACATTTTTTCTTTCTCTCCACCTCATATCTAACATCTTTCACACCACTTCGACATAGCTGAATCAAACTAAAATGTTTTTATCATACAAACTTGAACTGTTTTCTACAAAGTCCTTCATTTGATATGTCCTGTTTTTCTCTTCTTTTCCCGCCCACAGTGGCTTTTTACTGGTCCCTGACCTTTCAGCGTGCTGATATATTTTCCACCTTTTGACTGCAAAAGTTTTTCACTCCCCATTCGTGCCTTTGAAAGCTCCATTATGGATTAGTTCCACCTTTAATTTTATTATATTTTCTCTTTTGCTAACAACATCAGCTGTTAATTATTTTTGCTTCAATTTCCTGATGATGAGTGTTTCTATACTCGAAACATGTCGATTCTAGCCTAGCTACTGAATTAAAATTGTGGAGAAAGACTTTATGCTTTTCTTTTCCCTATATTATTCATCTCCACTTTGAGTATGGACTACTTCTTCAAAATTAAAACATATGGGTTTCTTTCTCTTATTTTCACCGTCTGAACACATTCCCAAAATATTTCCCTTTCCTCCCCAAACACCCTGTATATAAGTGTATATTAGCATAGACCTAATATAGTGTATATTACCTCTATGATATCATCTATACATTTTTAAATCATTTTATTTAATGTAGCAACAATATATTATTGACTTTCCAATATTCTGTAACTAATTATCAAAAGGATTTTTCAAAAAATATTACAGTTTTATATAAAACGAAATCTTAATTTTTAATCTAATTCTAAGCCAAATTAACAACCATCTATCTCAGTCTCTCACTGATTGTCTTTTTTTTCATCATCAGTAGCGAATGAAACTCTCGGAGACGCGACAACGGCCAGCGGAACAGCTGGAAAATCAAAAGCACTGTAAAAGCACGCAGCAATGGAATCCTCCCCTTCCTCTATTTTTTAACATTAACTTTTGTGATATTAACGAATGCGAAGATGAAAAAAATATCAAAATCGGTAAGTAAATAATAAAAAAAAAACTTACTCAAAAAATTCCTCTACTGGGGAAGTCTTTTTGGTAAGATTAGGTAAAGAAATATTATGTCCATAGGTAAAACAATTTTCGGTGTTCCACCAGTTATCTGTAAAAAGTTTTATAATGAAATAGGTATACTTTTGTAAATAAATAAAAATTGTTTTTGATTTATAACTCAAAAGATATTGCCTTTGAAAAAACGTTTTTTTGAATAAAAACTTCTAATTTTTTTATCTAGAAAATTACCTTATAAGTTTAATTTATTTCATTGAGTATTGGATATAACTGAGTTATAATCCTCAACTTTTTTTAAAGAAATTATTTTTAGAGTTTGAACGTTTACAAGATATGAAAACAATGTTTCAGTAAGTCCAAAGAATACAGACTCTAGTGAAATAAAAATACTTCCAATAAATCTAAAAATATTTACTTACCACAGCCTTTCCAAGGAAGTTCCGGCAATGCCGAAAAAGTACTTATAATATAAAACAACGTCCATGCTATAATAATGCAATAATACACGTCAAGTAGGAATACTATCGTCATTGTGGCAAAACCAACTCCTTTAAGAATTGGGCATAGATTGCCAACAAAGGTCATTCCACCGCAACCCAAATACTGGCCAATGGCTACTTCTTGAAAGAATAGGGGAATACCACAGAAGATCATTGCAACTGAATAGGTTACCAGGAAGGCTCCTAAAAAAAGGTAAAATAAAAAAAAATAAAGGCAAAAAAAGCTTTAGGCATTGTTTTGGAACGTGCCCGTGTTTAATTTAGACTGCATTTCTGAACATATCCCTGTTAAAAGACATAGGAATGACAGACGAGAATAGACAGTGATAGTGGACAACAAGATACCTCCTCACCTTGAGATAATGAGCCTAATGAATAAAAATGTAGCAATGGCTTTTTCTTATAAAATCGAAGTAATTTCTTGAAAGCCAATAAATAAAAACTAAAGTAATTGCTTTTGCGTCCAGCGATTGCTTAAAAGTGCAGAAATTGCTTCTAGTCAATGCTTTTTCTTAAAAAATAGAAGCAATTGCCATCGTTTGTTTAAAATAGGATGAATAAATTAAGGAATTGCTTTTTCTAGTGTAGCGATTGCTTGCAACTTTTTAAGGTAGTTCGACCCCTGCATCATTTACTCGGTAGCAGTCAACTTTAAATCTCCGCGGCATACACGTGCGTTGCTCTTAATTTGTGTCTTCAATTAGTTCAATTATGGCTAAATATATGAACGTCCGTAAAAGACAAATCTACAGTGTACGTAATGGATGCAGTCTTGGATTTTTAGTAAATTTCCTACAAGTGCTGAAGCTGTTGTAGAAGCTAAATGGGTGTGGTCATAGAGATTTATTTATGTTCCTTCAATTTGTGAACGAATATCAATTGCTTGTCTTTAATTTATTCATCACTAATATCACTTTCCTCATTTTCACTGAAATCTGCCATATCACAAATATAAGTTTCCTATTTTCAACAAAAACGTAACAGATTACTATTATTGTACTAAATAAATAGACCAACGTTGTTGTATTTACGTCAACTCTTTTGCAAATTAGGCACCAAACTTTACATGAAATCTATAATCTAAACCAGTGGATAAGCCACGTCTGAACTTGTGTTGAATAAGCGATTGCTACAGAGGTGTAAGAAAAACAGCAATTGCTTCAAAATTTTATTCATATCCAGATTTAGCAATTGCTTTTACTTATAGCATTTGCTAGTCAAGGAATTGCTTTTACTAAAAAGTAATTGCTTCAAGTAATTGCTTAATTTTTATTCATTAGGCTCATTAGAAACTTAATAAAGATACTGTAGAATATTATATAAAAAAATATTTTAAACAATTAAAAAAACAGTAAAAGTGCACAACCGGCATGTCGTCATTGTCATCTCATGTGCTCAACTTGAGGTACTAGAAAGTTCATAAAGTGTTAAATATAAAAAGAATATAAATGTGAAGCTATTTAGTGTCAACATTTTTCATCAATAAGAATTTTTTTTGAATTTTTTTAATTTTTTTTTTAATGAAGGATTTGTTCGGGGGTTGGTTTTTTAATACTCTGGAGTGTTTTTAACTTGAGTGCTAAAAACAATTCTTAAACAATTTTTTTGTCGACAGATAAGAGGTATTTTACTGCCACATTGTTTGACCACTCTGATTAATAATTAAAAATTAAACAATAATTATTTTTACTGAAAACAAATAACGTTAAGGCTACGAACAATAAAATATTTTGATCTAATACATGTCCCAAGTTTTATGTACAAGTAGTTAATTTGCTTCAAACCAGAAAGAACTACTTTGGTAGTTCCTTTTAGTCAACAATAAAAAGGTTTTAAATGCAGTGTTTTGACCCCTGGGATTTAATAACAATTACCTTGCTTATTTTTTTTGTTAATGTATTAATTAATTTATAATTAATTGAAACCAGTGATCATTAGCTTATTAACAAATATATAGGAAAATGTATGTTCTTTTAATATGGGTAGATAATTTTAAGTATACATGATTTTTACACGAAAATACCTGTAACAAAACGTAAAACAATACTTTTCCTAATACTTTTTTTAATCTGTAATTGCAATTTCTCTGCATAATTAACATAATGAGGAGTTCGATTAAAAAATGTATATTTTTTGATAAAATGACTAAATAACAATGAAATTGACTATATGCGTGTTCATAATTATAATTTGGGCATACATGCAGAAATTGTATATCCAACTGCATTATCACTATGTTTCAATCACGCACGCAAATTCATGTAATAGACAGGGTGTCCGGAAAACACGTGTACAACGTTTGACGACAGACTCTTGACGTCAAAATAGGTCGATCTAAGTCGACTTAGTTATATACAAAATTGTCTCGTTTAGCCGGTAGAGGGCGTCAAAAATTTGTAAAAATATTGGTTTTTCCTAAATTACGTGAAAACCTGCTAATCGATTTTAATGATTTTTAGTATGTAGACTAATACTATAAAATGACGTTTTGTAGTAGTATAGTCACCGGCTGTAAATAAGTGAAAGTGTTATAAAAGTGATATAATACGTCAACATTTCTCCTCATTTTTTATATGAACGGCGTTATGACAACCCAGATATTTTTGTAGAGTGACTGGATGAATTTGGAAGCTATTTTACCTCTTTAATATTTTTCGTTGGATGAGCTGTTTTGCCAGAAGAAAATATTTACAATATTTAGTATTATTAGTAATAATATTAAAATCAAATTACCTGTAACAATAATTTTTTAAGTGACCTTGTTGCTATGGCATTTAATAATTTGACAATTATTGACAAATTGTCACCAGTCTATGAAATTTACTCAAGTATACGATCAACATTCTTGAATTACAAGTTCATTTTACCATTAAAAATGGAAAATTATACGAACTCTGAGAAGGCTGACATGCTCCTAGTATACGGGTTTTGTCAAGGAAATGGGCGTCAGAGTGTTAGGGTTTACATGGAGAGGTTTCCTAACCGTCGAATACCAAACCACCAAACATTTGCCAATATCGAGCGTCATCGTCGGGAAACGGGCAGCTTTGAGAAAAACTTTGAAGGCAGGGGTCGTATGCGAACAACTCGAACTGTGGAAACAGAAGAGATGATTCTGGAAAGAGTTGAAAAAGAACCAAGTACCAGTACCCGTCGCTTAGAACGTGAGTTACATGTTCCTAAAACGATTGTCAATGTGGTTTTAAAAGAACAGTTGTTACATCCTTATCACGTGCAAAAAGTCCAGGAACTTTTACCGACTGATCCCCCATGCGGCTTACATTTTGTCAAATTATTAGAAACAAAAGAATCCGTGATCCAAATTTTTGCAGAACAATTATGTTTATTGACGAGGCGTGCTTTACAAGATCTGGAGTAACCAATCTGCACAACGAACATATTTATTTCGATGAAAATCCACATGCCATTAAAGTTGCACATCGTCAGCATCAATTTAAATTAAAGATTTGGGAAGGTATTATTGATCGCTACCTTATTGGTCCCATTGTTATTCCAGACAGGTTAGATGGAAATATTTATTTAAATTTTTTGCAAGACACATTACCAATTCTTCTGGACAATTTGCCCCTTTTACTTCGGAGGGAAATGTGGTATATGCATGATGGTGCCCCGCCCCATTTTTCCGTTGCCGTTCGGCAATATTTACATCATCAAAATCCCACCCGATGGATTGGAAGGGGCAATGATGCACCAGTTTTTGTGGGGCGCTATTAAAACATAAATTTACAAGACTTAAACACACGCGATGATTTATTGCAGTGGATTTTAAATGCAGGCAACCATTTTAATAACCACGAGACATAAGATTGGGTCCAATATAATTTTTTAAGGAGTGTTAATAAGTGTATTCAGCAAGATGGCGGTCATTTTACATATTTGCTTAAGTAATGTTTTTGTTTTACTTAGTTTCTTACAATATATACTTTCAACTCTGTTGTAATTTGTTTTATTTTTATTGTTTATAATTGATGTATGCAGGTAATTGTAAATATTTTCTTCTGGCAAAACAGCTCATTCAACGAAAAATATTAAAGAGGTAAAATAGCTTGCAAATACATCCAGTCACTCTACAAAAATATCTGGGTTGTCATAACGCCGTTCATATAAAAAATGAGGAAAAATGTTGACGTATTATATCACTTTTAACCACTTATTTACAGCCGGTAACTATACTACTAGAAAACGTCATTTTATAGTATTAGTCTACATACTAAAAATCATTAAAATCGATTAGCAGGTTTTCACGTAATTTAGGAAAAAGCAATATTTTTACAAATTTTTGACGCCCTCTACCGGCAAAACCAGACAATTTTGGATATAACTAAGTCGGCTTAGATCGATCTATTTTGACGTCAGGAGTCTGTCGTCAAACGTTGTACACGTATTTTCCGGACAGTGTCCGGGAAAATGTGGGAAATCTCCCGGATATGAAAAAAACACGTGAAAAAAATACCACAAGTTCATATAAACTTCTTTCGTATCGGCCTCCTCTTCGGAGATATGGACTCCCAAAGAGCTCTCATGGAATTAAGTTTTTGACACATAATTATAAAACCAACAGGTATATTTCATTTTTTTTTCATATGATGTATACCAGGTAAGACCCTTCAAATTACCATCCCAGAAAGTGTTGCGAATTATTCACAGCTGCAGGGACGGACTAGCTGTGACACTAATGTGCCCATTTTTTTTACGCCCTGTATGATAAAAACTTTCGACAACGTTTTTTGCATACCTTTAACTATTGACTAAAAATTAAGTACTCTTTATTCATGCCGCTAATCCTAATCGTTTTCGGAAAAACGTCATTTTATTGCCATCATGTATTAATATTAAGCAGTTAAAAGTGATTATTTATAATTTATAGGAACAAAGATGTATCCTTTATTTTATTTTAGAAATAAACGATATTTTTACCACTGCTCATAAAATTTTTTGGGCAATAAAGTCTTTTAACAGGAAAAAAAATAATATTTAAAAAACGACCATACTGCGGTTAAAAAGTAAAAAAAAATTAATCTAGTAGCTACAACAGAGTTGTTTTTCGGTGCCCATTTAATGCAGATTTTTTACTACTACTAATGGATTTCTAGCTAAAATACCGGCATTTCATATTTTCAGTAAGTAGGTATGTAGTAGTGATAGTCCTTCATATGTAATTTTATTTTATTATGCCACACAAAGAAGAGAAAAGATTATTTCGACGTATGTTTTGGTAGATTTTAGTCTTTTTTAACTGCTTACCTCCTCCGTTTTTATAGCACAAGTACGGAAACCTCCAGACATTTCCCAAGCCTACAGACAAACTTATACAGGACATGAGAAAATCCAGTTTGTGGCCCCATCCGCCCCGTTCTTCTGTAGCCTCAACAGGTAGTCGATAAGTAACGGATTTGGTGTCCTCATTTTTGCCTTTAACAAATTCTTTTTCGTGTTCCGAACTGTGTTTTTGTCGGTTTGTTTTGATGTCGTCTTCGTCGACCCAGTAAAACTTGTTGGACATTTTGTCTGCAAAATAAAGAAAATGAAAGATTTTTTATTTAAGTTTAAAAGTCTATTAGATAGATCCGATATTTTATTTTATCGATTGCATTTCCCTGTATTTTTAATTGTTTTAGATTCCCCTAGTTCCCTAACACCCCCGTTATGTACCTAATCGAGTTAATTGATATCCCATAATATCACACGTATAGACGATAATCTTGTAAGTGTTTGTTTTATTTGATTAAGGATTAAGGTATTTATTAAATAAGTCCAAGTTGGTTATAAAAAAGTTAAAACTATTTATTTACTTCCAACTAAAAAACTATTACATTCCAAAAAACTTTTGAATCTTTGGCTATCCAGTGGCACCAAGCTGATATTAAGACTTGTTTAAATACATATTGATGGTGAAATGTTGGGACTGCCTTCAACTATTGTTGAAATGTTTATTTCTTTGATTGTTAATAATATATCACGAAAGTTAAATGTACAAAAAAAAGTTATATTATATACACTGTGTCCACGGATAGAGTTTGGAAGAGGAAAAACTTTTTTATTAGTAGGTATAAAAGAAAAATTCATTCTTTACAAAAACGTCTGCTTGTGCTGATACTATAATTTCGAATATCAGATTTGCGATTACTATATAGGGTTCGTCAGAAACAACATTTTTAGTTTATTAGATTTCGTTTAAAATAAATTTACGTAAAAACAAACAACTATTGCTGCTTTCTGACTTCGAATATGATTCTATATCTGACCGAGTAACGATTTTGTTGTAAAAATACCATTTTTTATTTGCCTACCTTCGAAGTATTTTTATTCTTACATGTCATATTTCTTTAATTCATTCAATCATAAATTATATAACTTTTATTCAAACGTGGTACCACCGAGTTAACGCATAGTTCAACTCGACATCTAAATTTCCGATAACAGTTCCTAACTTGCCATATCGGGATATTTGCAATAACTACTCTTATTTTTCCTTTTAAGAGATCTAATAAGTTATTATTGAAATTGGTTTTATACACGTGTGGCTTCAGATATCCCCATAAATAAAAGTCGATTATTGTGAGATCGGGACTCCTACGTGCCAACTGATTTGGACCATAGGTAGGTACCTTCCAATCCATTTGTTCCCAAAGTGATGATTTAGCCAATCATAAAAATGAATTAAAAATTACAATTGAAAAAAAATCCAAAAAACAAAAGCTGTTGTTTCTGACAAACCCTGTACAGTAATTGCAAATCTAATAGTTGAGATTGTAGTTTCAACACTAGCAAAATTCATTTAATAGATCAAAGAATTGAATAAAAAGATCCAAAAAACTAAAAATGTTGTTTGTGACGAACCCTGTATATGATATTCGAAATTGTAGTTTCAACGCAAGCAGACGTTTTTACAAAGAATGACTTTTTCTTCTATACCTACTAATAATAGTTATTTGTTTTACTAGGCAGCAAAGTAGTAGATTGACTGCCGCGCGGCTGATAGTTCATAGAATTCAGCTAAGGCAGTCAATCTACTTTGCTGCCGAGTTGAACATATAATTTTTTCTCCGATTGTTTATAATGATATATGTATATTGTATTTGCAAATTATTACAATTCCCACAATCTTTTTATTTTTCCTATAGTTATTATAAATTAAAACAAAATTTGATAGAAATTGCAATAATTGTTGGAACGGTTGGTTGCTATGGAAACGTATATGTCCATAATAATTATAGTTTGACAACTTATGAAATTTCTGCCAGTTTCATGGAAAAATATCATTTTGCTGCCTAGGCAGAAAAAGTAATACTGTGCTGATTGACATGTGTCTGCAAAATTAATATTTGGTGTCAATCGGAGAAAAAAAGTTTTTCCTTTTCCAAACTCTACCCGTGGACACACTGGATATCTATAAACAAATATATCATAAAATCAATTCGATTGCTTTAATCGTTGTGTATGAACGCTATAAACTAAAATCAAGAATTTGTTAAAAATAGCTTTTTAAATTGTACTTTTTTAAAGTGTTTATTATAATATTATATTTAAGAGGATGTAACATGAACCCAATTTTTTCCTTTCCGCTGGCACCGAACTTCTCCGAAGTCCGAACCACACATACGATTTACTGCAAGTTAAGAATATTGAAACTATAATTCTCATGTAGCTGATTGTCCGATTACCCTTTCGTTTTCAAAATATTCTATAATTTCGGTTTGTAGAAATTTAAAAATTATTTTCTACTAAAAAAACGAACTATACGTTTGAACTCTTAGCTATCCAGTAATACCAAATGTATAACTGTTTATTTAAATTTTACTGGTGACATTTGGTGACAGCCGAACGCCTGCAACTATTTTTGAAATACCGTGCGAGCAAAAATTATTTGCATCAAAGAGGGCCTTGCATCTAAGGACGCAATGCTTAGCCGTAGAGCTTAATACCTGTTGGGTGTCAGTAACTACCTGAATTAACAATCAATCAGTTATTCCGTCATCTTTGACAGTCGTTACAAGTAATTTGATTCATCGCTAATTTTTCCACATTTTTGAACAATTCACACAATGGGCTTTACGGAAGAGCACAAAAAAAAAGAAGCAGAAAGAACATCTGTAAGAACAGAAAAACTTGTTGCAAACGTTCGTGAAATAATGCAAAATACGCCAACAAATTGTATAAGACGCCTGTCCCAAAAAGTTGGGAGATATTATGGAACATGCAAGACTATTCTTAAGAAGCAGCTAAATTTATTTCCTTATAAAGTGCAAATATTCCAAGAAATACAAGCCGCAGATTTTAAAAGACGCAGGAATTACTCTCAATGGTTTACCCAAAATTTATTGGAAAGGAATGATTTATTAGACCTGACATTTTTTTCGGATGAAGCCTGGTTCCACCTCTCCGGTTATGTGAATTCTCGGAATACACGCATATGGAGTAGTGAAAATCCCCGTTTTTTTGTAGAGTCCACATTAAACCCTCAAAGAATTGGTGTCTGGTTAGCTGTTTCCCGAAGAAGAATTGTTGGTCATATTGTTTTTCCATGACACAGTTACAGCACAGCGGTATAGAGACAATATTTTGAATCCATTTGTGGAGCAATTACTTGACGACGAACTACGTTTTGGATATTTTCAACAGGACGGTGCAACCGCCCATGCAGCCGCCGAAACTATTAATTACTTACGCAATTTTTGATTGATCAGTTTTCGATCAGACATTGAATTCCCACCTAGATCACCTTGTTTAACGGTTATGAATTACTTCGTTTTTCCTCATTTAAAGAACACTATTTTTAAAACACCAGTTGCAAATTTAAAACAATTATTACAAGAAAGGATTATCCAAGAATGTGGTAACATTTCTCCAGAGATGTTGGTCAACACTTTCGAAAATATGAAGAGACGTGTGAATTTATGCTTGGAACATGGCGGTGGCCAATTTCAGCAATTTATGTAATTATTTTTCTTTTTTTTTCTGTATATTCTTACTTTGTTAATTTTGTAAACAACAAAAATAAATTTGTATTTGTCTACTTATTTTATTACTCATTAGCTTGGCATATCATGTCATAATATGAATTTGACAAAATTTTAACCTAGATTTGGTTAGATATATCGTCCCCATATCATTGTGATCTAAACCAAGCCCCACGTTTTTTAATCCAATTCCTCTTTGATGCAAATAATTTTTGCTTGCACGGTATTTATCTTAGCTATCGTTAATATAGAAGTCGAATATACAAAAAGTACTATTATTTCTAAATAAACAAATATATTTTGAAATAAATTCGATAGGTTTTTAGAGGGTTTGGAGTAAAGGTATGTCGCGAGCAAAAGAGACGGTAGAGAATTAACGTTACCACTATAAGAGTTAATAGCCTTGTTTCGTGCCAAAGGTAAATTTCTTTATTTTATAACACGTTATTATCTTTTAACCTTTTTACTTTACTTTTAAGACGTTTTATCAGGATAATCAACAATTTTGATGAAATAACGAAATTAAAAAGGCCAGAGGTGGAGCTGAGCTTTTTATTTATATTAATAGGCGCATAATACTTGTGATAGAGATTGCAGATGCATAATACACTAAGGACAATTATTATAACTTCTCCTAAAACACCCAGGACTATTATGAATTCGTAATAATCCGAGAGCCACAATTATATTTTAAACTAAAAGCACCATAATGGATTCTAATTTATACCGTGCGAGCAAACATTATTTGCATCAAAGAGGGCTTGGATTAAAAAACGTAGGGCTTGGTTTAGATCACAATGATATGGAGACGATATATCTAACCAAATATATGTTAAAATTTTGTCAAATTCGTATTATGGCCTGATATGCCAAACTAATGACTAATAAAATAAGTAGACAAATACAAATTTATTGTTGTTGTTTAAAAAAAAATTAACAAATTAAGAATATACAGAAAGAATACTTGCGTTGCAACCCGCTGGTATAAATACAAACCCGAACAAACCCGTTATATTAGTACCCGGCATGCCACTTTCTGAAATTGCACCCGTGCGAAGCCGGGGCGGATCGCTAGTTATACATAAAAACCTTCCCCTTGAATCACTCTATCTATTAAAAAAACCGCTTCAAAATCCGTTGCGTATAGTTTTAAAGATATAGGTAGGGACGGACAGACAGCGACAGCGACTTTGTTTCATACTATGTTAAGATAAAATTAGCTGCTTCTTAAGAATAGTCCTGCATGTTCCCTAAGATCTTCCCACTTCTTGGGACAGGCGTCTTATACAATTTGTTGGTGTATTTTGCATTATTTCACGAACGTTTGCAACAAGTTCTTCTGTTCTTACAGAAGGTCTTCCTGCTCCTTTTTTGAGTTGTATAGAACCTGTTTATCTAAACAGAGCCACGGTTATTTTCAGGCAATGATAAAAATCCCCAGCAATAAAAGCAACGTTAGGAAAATGTTCGTGAAAATCGTCCATGCACAAACCCGGATTGTATTACCACTCACTATTTACTCTAACCCCGCTTCGAAAATACGCTTCAACCATGAATGTTTTGTGCTGTTCCGTAAAGCCCATTGTGTGAATTGTTCAAAAAATTGGAAAAATTAGCGATGAATCAAATTACTTGTAAAGACTGTCAAAGATGACGGAATAACTGATTGATTGTTAATTCAAGTAGTTACTGACACCCAACAGGTATTACTACGGCTAAGCTTTAGGTACGTCATTAGATGCAAGGCCCTCTTTGATGCAAATAATTTTTGCTCGCATGCTACATACTATATAAATTTTACCGTATTTTGCTATGAACTTATCCATTTTTAACTTTTGTTTCACACATAATTTTTCAATTCTACACTATTACACTACTTTTCAACTGGTATATTCAAATTATCTGCTTTGTTATGAAAGTTATTACTAAAACTAACATGTTATTTTTAATTTTTGGCATAGTACTGGTAGGTCAATTACTGATTATCACCAGTTTATAAATGAAATATCTATTTTCGTTGTCCCTTGTTACTTGCTTGGTGGCGGACTTTAGGGACTATCAAAAATAGAATAAAAGCACGTGCTCGGTGCTTTAATTAAAATGTTACGTCAATACGTGTGGCTCAAAATTTATTTTTAAATAAAAAAAAATAAAAAACAAGCAAGTGATATTTATATATTACAAAAAGAGGTAAGTTAGATGTAGTCATGTTTTAAGAGTTAATCAGAGTATTTTGTTCCCAGTAAAGCGCTTTCTTTACAATTAAGAAAGCAGAACAGCGTCCCCAAAAACGAATTGTATCCGTTTGAACCTATAATCCACAAACCGTTGGTGGGGTTTCGTAGCGATCGGCTATCGCCGCGCGCCCTAGAATGAGTGAAAACGTATTTATCGCGCAGGTCACATCGTTGTTCAGATTCTTCTAGCTGTCCTGTCTGAATTTGAATTGTATTGATCGTACCAATTAATACCTGTTTCAAATAATTTATTTTCACTTTGTATTAAAATTTTTTTAAACTTTGCATGTTAGATAAAGCAATAGAAGATACTTATTTCGCACAATCCATCATTAGTATTGAACTTTATGATCTATGGACGAATTTTACCATTTCAGTGAACTGTGTTGCATAATAGATAATCATATGCAATGTTAAACGACAAGAACAATATCACACTAGAAGCTATTTCAATTTTTTAGAACTACAGTACGGATTTTTAGTGGTAAGTATATGGTTTATTAACCGTAGCAAGCAAATACTATTACGATTAATGTCAAGTTTCATTACAACTGCCAGTCGAAACTAATACAGAATATAAAACCATATTACCCCCCAATAGAACTTGATAATTACTGAGAGTATTTAGAGCAATAATGTTCAGCAGCAGCGTTATTTTGTGCTGTGAATTTTCACCTGGTTTTATTGGCGAACCCGTGAGGAACCTGGTGAACCTTTGCATTTGACGTCGTGTCGGCTTGTTATGATAAAGAAAATGCGATGTCTACTGTATATTACTTTATCGTCGCTGTTATGACTCCCTTAATTTCTATAAAAGCCTTGCAGACCTCTCCAAAAAAAAGCTTCACCGAAGAAAGTATATTAATGTTAGGTCCCACAAAAGTATTTAACGATAATTAATGAACCAGGCAGCTTTGACTGATATAAATAATATTTGCCAAAAAACTATTTGCCAAAAAAATTGTTTTTTCAAAATCAAAGTGGCCTTATTAGTAGATCAAGAATTGAGCTTACCGGGCCCCTCTGATTGTGAGATAATTATTTCGACCAATGTACTTTATGTCACCGTAAAAGTTGATAATTAGAAAATTATTGTTTAAAATTTTTGTGCAACCTGAGAAAGCTATTATATTATAAGTTTTAGTAACATGAGTAAAAACCTGTCTGTTCAGCAGTTAAACCCGTTAAACCAGTTTTACAGGAAGCGTAGAAGCAAACAACCATTTATGTCGTATTACTTCGTCATTTCTACTTTTACGGTTTTGTCTACTTATGCATAGGGCTTTCAACCGTAATTTCAAAATCTTATTTTGAAATAGTGACTTTTAGAAAGTTTAATTCAGAATATCTAAAAATATTTTATGGCATTTTTGTAGAATAAGATAGGTTTTTTGTTTTTTTTTTTTTAAATGCTTGGACACGGGTATTAAATTTTATATTTTTTTATTAAAAAGACCAAAACTTAAAATGTTCATTTTTCCAAAAAAAAATTACCGCTGACCCTTACGTCATATTCTCTATATTTGCGGTACGTCGTAAATTAATTCAGCAAGTTTAACTTACAGCTGGTAAAGGTTATGATTTTTCTTAGGCTTGATCTACATAAAGAAGTCAAATAGAACCGCGTTTTTTCAAATTTTTAATTTTTATTTTTATACTGTTAATAAGGTCAGAAATAAGTAGTGTATTAAGGGTAAAAGGTATCATGGGATGAAACATTTGGATTTTAAAAAGCAGTATGAAATTATTAATTAATTTAAATTTACTGAAAAATAAATAAAACTCATTTATAAAATTTTAAATTTGAATTATATGTTTGAATTGAATTATATATTTTTTTGTATAGTGTATCTCTAGTGCATCAGTTTATAAATTTTGTTTCTAATATTTTCATCCTATTTATAAAATCATAAAGAAAAAAATATAATGAAAAATTACAACACAACAAAATACAGTTTTATAATAATTCAAATAAATCATCTCCGCAAGGAATATCATCACTATCATCAGATTCGTCCAAGTTAATAATAATTGGAAGAGTATATCTGAAGCATCGATAAATCTTTCCTTTCCCACACATCATTTATAATTTTATTAGTGTATGTTACATATTTTTTCCATTTTTCCACTCTTACATTTTCTATGACTTCATTCCACAGACCCAAAACTACGTCATTTATTACAGGATGCATAGAATTTATTTTTGCATCATAATAGCGCTTACATTCCGACCAAACCATTTCAATAGAATTAAAGTGGCAATGATATGGAGTAAGTATTAAAACTCGATGTCCATGTTGCAATGCTAGTTCGTCCGACCTATTAAAATAAAATTAAAATAATTAAAAATAAAATAAATAACGTTTTCCAGATTACTTGTTACGTTTGGGCGAGATATGCTGCTTCAATAATATCAAGACCTGATCCTTTATTGCAAATGGTGAACCGGAATTTGTCTTTGTTCTAGCCATGCAATAGGTAATCTTGTTGATCAACTTGTATTTGGAATTTTTTCAATTAGCCCAGAATGATAGGTGGCGTTATTCATAATAATAAGCGACGGTTCTTCCAAGTTTGGTAACAATTTTTCTTCAAACCATTTCTCAAAGTTTTCACTATTCATCGATTTATGATAATCACCAGATTTCAGGCTAGACTCGAATATCAAACTTGCATTATTAATTTTCTGAACCAGCACGTAGAATAATATACCTCTGACGATTTTTTTAACTTAATGAAGAGTATCATCTGGCCAACTTCACCTAAAAGCCCCTTTACTGTCTATCCAGTTATCATCCAGAAAAATAGGTTTTAGGGAAAATTGAGAGTTGCCGTTATTCCTAAATTATTTTAAAAGTTCTACTGCTTTTGGGCTATATGGGGTTGCTCTATTAAAAGACGCCTGTTTGATACAGTACATTTACGCTATTTTAATTTTAATTTTTTTTAAACAGTCCGCTAATGCTTCAGTGGATATTTCAAGACCAGGTTTAGTTGTGTTGAGCGAATGGTAACGTGTTCACCTGCTCTATACTTCCCATAAATACGCTCTCTTATGGTAGGTTCATGAATTTCGTGAAGTTGTCCACCACGGGATGACAAAATAGCTACATGATTGCGATTTTTAAAATCTACATCCTTCTCTATCCTATTGTCTTAAATCGTTGGATTGCTGGACACGAAAGTCCCAAAGCATCAGAAACTCTGTAAAACAGATAGGTATTTATAAATACATTGCCATATATTTTTCATGTTTATTATTTATGTTTTTACAATTCCTGCTTTATTATATCTACTTACCTCGTTAACTGCGTTAAAGGGTAAACCAGTCTTTTCGGCATCACTTTCTCCTTGAAAATAATCAAATTATTTGAAAATGAATGCTTATTCTTTTTCACAATACCGTGAGATTTTTGAAATAATGTTAAAAATGTTACTGTCAAAAATGAAAATAAACCTTTTTTGTCTGGTAAAATTATACGACAATCATTATTGGCGCAAATTTCCTATCTCCCTAGTTCAAGAATGTTAGAAATATAAGCACTAGTCGTGATGTGGTCAGCGGCCATTGAACAGACTTGACTGGATTAACTGAATTTATTTCAGACTACAAACTCACATTTCATAAGCATAAGGCGATTTTCAAGGAGTAATTTTATACACAAGGGTTAAAAACAATCTCTAATTTAGAACGTTCTGGGTTAAACTAGTTTACACTTTATTAGTCCAAAAGCATGCATTGTTGACAACAATTAATATTTAATGAATGTTTTAGCACATGCAATATTAAGTGCTTAAGCGGAGTTACAATTAAAACAATGAAAACAAATTTGAACTTTGATTTCTTTATTGCTCGGTAATTAATAAATATTAATATTCACTTGAAATCAATTTCACGGTATCCCCTATTAATTTAATCAATAATAATGATTAAAACTTTAATAATAGAAATAATTATAATATGAAGTCTCTAGTGTCACCAGTAAAGTCCGCATCATATGGGATTTTTTTTTATTAATAACTTTATTCGAAATTTGACTTTGGTATCAAGTTCTGCTTCGATCGAGATGAAAATTAAGCTAAAAAATAGTAGTCACGTGATTCGCATTATCTGTCAAATTTGAATTTTTTCCCAAAAATTATTCAAAAGTCGGATTATTTCTGAAAATATCGAAAAAGTTATTGGAAAAAGTTTTTTAAATGCAGTTTCTAGCCCATTTGCAAAATTTCAGCTGCATAAGATAATTTTGATTTTTTACCTATATTTTGTAAATTGCACCACTTTTGCAAAATAAGACTCAACGCAAACTACATAAAACTTCGTAATTTTGACAATGCTTTATTTCAGATACATTTTCTTTAAAGTAGCGCCATATTAAATATGTGTTTTTCTTAAAAATCGAAATTGGGTTATTAAAATTTGGTCGCCTGTGATGCAAAGTTTATTTGTTTTTGATCTTGTATAAGGTAACTTCATAAAATAAGTATTTTTGAAAACGTAGTTTGTGTCTGAAAGTAATACACGTTAACGTTATTATGATATAGCTTAATAATAAATTATAATATAGGGGTTTTAAATTAAATCGTTGAAAATAGATAAACTTTACGTTGTTAAACTAAAATTTATTTTCCACTTAAAAACACTTTACTGAAGACACTGTGTTCTTTTTTGTCTTAATATTAAAGTGTATTACTTTTAGACACAAACTACGTTTTCAAAAATACTTATTTTATGAAGTTACGTTATACAGGGTCAAAAACATATAAACTTTGCATCACATGCGATCAAATTTTAATCGCCCAATTTTGATTTTGTAGAAAAACACACATTTAATATGGCTCTACTTTAAAGAAAATGTATCTGAAATAAAGCATTGTCAAAAGTAAGAAGTTTTATGTAGGTTGCGTTGAGTCTTATTTTGCAAAAGTGGTGCAATTTACAAAATATAGGTAAAATATCAAAATTATCTTATGCAGCTGAAATTTTGTACGCTGCTTTTAAATAAATCTTTTTTTGATATTTTCAGAAATAACCCCACTTTTAAATTATTTTTTGGAAAAAATTCTAATTTGACAGATAATACGAATCACGAGTATTTTTTAGCTTAATTTTCTTCTCGATCGAAGTCAAATTTTGAATAAAGTTATTTATAAAAAAAATCCCATATGATGCGGACTTTACTGGTGACACTGTATATTTTAATTTTTGTACAACTGTAAAAAAAATGATTTTTTTCGTTGCTATGGATGCACAAAACGCATATTTTTTCACCGTGAAAAATGTTATATTTTCACGGCTAAAAAAATGTATTGATGTTTTTATTAGCAATAAAGTCAAATAATTTAGGAACTTAAGAACTCGCCGCATCCCCTGTCATTAATGGCACCCTGTTGAAGTCTGGTATATTTTACGTTAAGCGGTTGGCTACAGAAACAGAACCGGACTAAGTTCTTTTACCTTCGCCTTCGCCATCTATTAAAGTTACTTTTCTGGAAATTTTTTATATAAAATGTACGTATGTATAGGGTATCCCGTAACTAAGGGGCTATAAAGCAACAGAAGTGGACTTCAAAATATGTAATTTAATTTCATTTATTATACGATTAAAGAGATTTAGGGTGATCCAAGTAAATATTGGGGACGATATGATGTTAAGCGGATATGAATGAAATTTCAAATTTGGTGTAGTTATATTTTTGAGGGCAAGAAGGAGGATTTCATAATGAGTTATGAGATACCTCATAAAAACGCTAGCTACACAATACGAGTTTGATAAATTCTCGCATATATTTTTTGTCTCTCACATTTCTGACCGCTTTACCTTAAATTATGAAATTGGAATCTTTTAAACGTAAAAAAGTTGTATTTCATTAATCTCGATATTTCAATTAGTTTTTGAGATAGTTTCGTTTGAAAGCTAGATGGCAAGAAACATTTAATAAGCACCTTTCTTTACGAAACATATTTATTGAAAATTAATCGTGCGTTCTTAAGCACAAATTACATTTTTTCCAATCTACTGTTGCTGTATTTGCCCCTTAGTTATGAGACATTCTGTATATAACGATAAGTAAATGGTTTAACTAGGCACTTTATTAATTTGATAATAGATGAGTTAACCAAAATGGTGTTTGTACTCACTATTGCTGATCTGTTAACTTTAACGATGAAACCAGATTAGCTGTTAATGTCAAATATCGTTGTCTTCTGTCGAAACGCTTTGCTTTAAGAAAAAGTTAACTCTAGCAGAAGTTTTTTTTTTTTTTTTTATGATCGAGCACAAGCCCTATAGGAAAAATCCTTTAAGGCGCTCTGGGAGCGGTGCGTGTGCGAAGAAAGCGATTCACGTTTTTCTTGAATCGTTGGAGGTTATATTCGGTTGGAAACACGGTCTCAGAAAGGCCGTTCCACAAAGATGACGTCCTCCAAATGAAAGAGTTCTGAAACAATGATGTTCGGGGTGTACTAAGCTGAACCACATAGGGATGGGCGGCAGTGGTTCGTCGTGTGTTTCTGCTATGCATTACTCTAGGTGGAATCGAGCGGGCAATATCTGTCGAACACTTGCCATGGAAATATCTGTAGAAGAGAGTCAAATCACCAAACTGTCTTCGATGTTCTAAGCTGTCGAGGTTCTTAGTCAGCTCGTGGTCACCGATGAGACGAACGGCTCTCCTTTGGATGGAATCCAACAACCGAAGGGTATGCTTCGGTGCAGAACTCCAGATATGAGAGCAGTATTCCAGTGATGGTCGAATCTGGGCTTTATAGAGTGTCAAAAAATGTTGAGGTATATACAACTTTTTGGTACGGAAAAGTATACCGAGCTTCTGAGAAGCTGCCGTGGCGATTGCCATAACGTGATTATGCCAAGACATATTTCCTCCCAGGTTGACACCCAGCAAATTAATAGACGAAGTCAGTGGAATGGCGTGTCCTGCCATAACGATATTGGGTTCTGCAATGTTAACCTTCTTAGAGAAAACTGCTGCCTGGGTTTTTTTAGCGTTAAATTCGACTTGGTTACTGTCACCCCAAGACAAAATTTCTTCCAGGTCATTATTGAGGCGTGATACCTCATGTTGTCTGCGAAGATGTGCGTCAGCAGCCGATGAGATAAGTTTGCTGTCGTCAGCAAAGCTATATAGGGTGACTGGTAAGTAGACGTATTCCTTTGGGGAGGTGTTTGTAGAGCCTATTTGCAATTGAATTAACCATAGTACCCTCTATGCAAAACCCACTGGATTTTGAGATATTTTCATGTTTATGTTTTTTCGAAATTCTCTTACTATGACCACTAAGAATTTGAAATTAAAGAAAAAAATTATAATTTTTGTAAATGTTCCAATTTTATGTGTTAGCTGACACACTAGTGCAGGTTATAAGGCAAAAAGTATGGAAAAGAAGTAAAAGAAATAAAAATACAGGGGCAAAAACGAAAACTTACGAGAATTTTGAAAAAACATAAACATGAAAATATCTCAAAATCCAGTGGGTTATGAATAGAGGGTAGTATGGTTAATTCAATTGCAAATAGGATCTATAAACACCTCCCCAAAGGAATACGTCTACTTGCCAGTCACCCTGTATATTGGATTTTCTGTTTTCGCTAGAAAGTCGTTAATGTACAGTAAGAAGAGAGTGGGGGATAATATGGACCCTTGAGGAACACCAGCATTGATGGTGAAGGTGTCTGAGAGAAACCCGTCAATCGCCACTTGCAGAGAACGGTCCTTGAGGAAGCTAGACAGCCATGAACAAAATCGACCCGGCATAATGCGTTCTTATGGTATGCCCGGTCGACAGGTTAAATTATTTCCGGAAATTTATTTGAGCTCATGAATATTTTGAGTCGAGGACGAACCAAATATCCATTTTTTTTTTGGGTAACAAATTACCTACAGTTTTAAGTTAAGAAAAATTAATTGAAAACTTAATAAAGGCAAACAACGAAATTTGATCAAATTTGCTTTTTCTGCTTCTATTAATGTATAAATCCAACCCTTTCTAATCTAAAACTGCTACCCAATGACAGGTATTTGCCTGCACCGAGGTTTGTATACTATTTTATTTACAACCATATCCTACATCAACTTCTTATAATTTTTAACTTTAAAAATATTATTAAAAGAAAAATGTCATTTTGACGTAGTATTATAGAAAATATATATTTAAAAAATCAAATAAATTTACAAGTAGGCATATTTTCAAATTAGGCGACGGTTGTCAAGGAAACGTTTGTTCGAAATTAAAACAATAAACGTCAGTTCAAGTCTAATCTTTTGCGATCAATACAATAAAGTTTAAAAATTAATGGAAGAAGAATCAATGGAGTGTACCCCGCCGGAAATAAGGGAAGCCGCTGAAGTGGCGGCACAGGGCTTGGTGCCTGAAAAAAAATTCTACTTACGTTTAGTAATAGGGATAAAATTTCAGTTAAAATATCACATTTTAGTGGACTGAAATTGAGGGCGGGAAATCAGGGTGGGAAGTCAGGGCGGGAAGTAGAGGTAGGTAATGTGACACTTCCCAACCTTCAATAAAGTCAGTAATGTCAACATTACATGTATGGTTGTAAATAAATAATATTACAACTCGTAAAATATAGACAATAAAAAAAATAATTACTTTTTGCAACGAAACCCGTAATTAGAAAGTCAAGTCACTGTATTGTAACGCAAAAGTTTATAAGTAGGTACTCGTGGTTGCAAAACTGAAATGATTTTGGTCGGATCGGCTGATGCAAGTTTTAAAATATTTAGCCATTTTGTGGGCGTCAGCACGCTTAAAGAAAAAAGTTTACATATAGTTTTTAATGCTCATTATTTAGTTTAGTATACAATACGTCATTTGAATTTCCGCCTTTTTGTGTCATAAATATATTCCAAAAATTATCATATGAAATTATGACGAAATACGCTCAAAAGATATTCGAGTTCAAAAACTTTATATTTTATTTTATGAGATGTTATAAATAAGTTTTAAAATTAGTTTAAGCCATTAAATATTTACGTATGGGGTGAGAGGGTAGAGGCTGCGATAACAGCCCCCAAGAAAGACTATTAAGAAACACCTGCATGTGGCGAATAAAATGGAAAATACTTTATGTTTTGTATAATTACATTGTATACCATTCAAACCAAGTTGCTGCTTCTGCTAAAATATTTGTTTGGAAACCCTAGTCTTCACCCATATGCTACGGTACTAAACAGGCACGCCAATTTATCTTCTCAAAAAATAAATTTTACTAGGAAACCCGAGTTAGCCAAGAAACGTGGAATTACGTTGCCTGATAGCAGCCCTATTGGGAAAGCTGCTAAACTGCAAGCACGTAAGAGAGCTGCAATCTCCAGCAGGGAAGAAAGCCCCAAATACTTCCGCGAAAAAGTAAATAACAAAGTTGCTATGCTGTGATAAGTGCCTAGTACCTATGGTAACCTTAGTTAAAAATAAAATATACTGGGCGGTCGATTAAGTGTGCAACAAATAGGAAACAAAAAATATTTTATTTTAATATAAGGCCATGAATTAAATTTTGGACTTATTTTATAATTCCTAGCAACTTTTTTTAATAACTTTATCTCTATTTTTCGATATAAGGGTGCTGCATCCATTCTAAGTGCACCTGATATGGTTATCGGACATGAACCATCTTTTGGCGGTATTTAAATTTCCTTAACCTAAATTTCAGTTGTACAGCTAATAGAGAAATTTCTCATTTCTTGCACGTTTAAACTATCGCACTGTATGGTAAAAAATAATTATTTCAGGTTCATTGTTCTGATTTTAAACCCGAAAAAAAAAAGATTAGTCCGTAAGATTTGTATTCTTTACTTATAAATGTACCTATAATAATTTTAAAATATATTTTACAATTATTTTACAGATTTTATCAGCCCCCCTCCCCCCCCCCCCCCCCCCCTCACCGATGTTATTAAAGTGTATATTGTAAGTGATTATATTAAAGTAAAATAATTTATTGAATTAATTTATCACAATTTGGGACCAATGCATTATGCGTTTTATATCGTTCAGTTATTTAGATGCGATTGACTTATGACTGCTATTTTTAGCAAATTTTGTAAATCTTAAATTTATATTTAAATTGAGTAAGGTCAGTAAATAGGTTTGTAGCGCAGGAAAAAACTATTACTTAAACGATTATTTTTATAAATGGTTTCTCATGCCGCGGGGTATCCCAGGATAGACTTAACTATAATTTTTTAAACAACTTTCTTATTTCGCACAAAAATGTTTATAAAAATGGAGGACTGTTTGAGCCTCTAATTAACAAACATCAAGTTTCCATTTAAATTAGTGGTTGCCTTTATAGGTATTTTTTTTTAAGTGTTGTTTTTCTACCAATCTGCAAATGTTGAAATAAGTAAGGTGCAATCATTATTTTTATTCAAATACTGTATATCGTATTTAATTTTTAAGAATTTTACGAAGGGGTTTTTCTAAATAACTTTTAATCGGCTTCTTAGAAAGTAATTGAAAATTGATTAATTAAGGGTTTTATTTTTTTAAATTTATTTATTTTTTCTAAAAAAATTTTGAACCAAAAATTAGGTAGAAAACACGCATTTTTATCCCAACCGCAGGTATCTATTTTTGCTTTATATCTTAGTTCGACAGTTTATATATGTGTTTTCAGTATTTCATAGATGACGGGACCAGTATTAATACCACTTAAGGAATATTTTTAGCTTACCCACTTACCCCGCAAATACACTTACCCCACCTTACCCTAATCAAAAATTTAAATAAAAAACGCATGGTATTAAGATATCTTTTGTTGCAGTGTATAATACTAAATTTAATGACAAAATGTACAGTCACAACATTATAATATAAAATGCATAAATGCAAACCTAAATTTATTATTATAGGTTCATTAATAATTTTAATTTCTAGACACATAAACAGAATTTTTATACTCACTACATCGACAGTAGTTTAACAGGCCTGCTTACTGTGAAGTAGCAATTTTTTTTAATGTTGCATCATTTTTAATACAATAGGCTATTCAAAATTAACTGAAATCATTTTAATATCATGGTCAAAATTGGTATAATTTACTTTTACACTAGAATAAAATTATATTAATAATTTAATAAAAATGTCATCAGATTTTATTTTATGAACAATTTAATTATTTTTTATTATTATATAATTATACAGGGTGTTCATTTGAAAACTTCCCACCTCGATTTTCCTGCTTTAAAATGAAAATGTGGAAAATCGCTCGGACCAGTCGATTTTTATTTCGAGGGGGACATCTTTTGCGTATATTGTCAATCTTGTTACTTCAAGCCCCAAGGAGGGAGGGGGGTAAGATATAAATCTTAAATGTATACCCCTATTTTATATAATTTTTTTGGATTCTGCATAAAATTCTGAACATTTTTTAATAAAAGCATTATTAGTCTATACTTAACAGTTTCCGAGATATTGACTCTTGAAAAATTACATTTTTGAACTTTGACAGCGTCTAGCTTTCTAACGGTACGTCTTAGAGCAAAACTGCTTACATGTCCCTATCTTCGATTTTTATTATCGTTCCAATAGTGTGAACTTTCGGTTAAACCGGATGTAAGAAATATAGTACTTCCGGTTTGACCGGAAGTTCACACTATTGGAAAGATAATAAAAATCAAAGATAGGGACATGTAAGCCGTTTTGCTCTAAGACGTACAGTTAGAAAGCTAGACGCTGTCAAAGTTCACAAATGTCATTTTTCAAGAGTAAATATCTCGGAAACTGTTAAGTATAGACTAATAATGCTTTTATTAAAAAATGTTCAGAATTTTATGCAAAATGTTCAGAATTTTATGCAAAATCCAAAAAAATTATATAAAATAGGGGTATCCATTTAAGATTTAGATCTAACCCCCCTCCCTCCTAGGGGCTTGAAGTGACAAGATTGACAATATACGCAAAAGATGTCCCCTCGAAATAAAACTCGACGGGTCCGAGCGATTTTCCACATTTTCATTTTAAAGCAGGAAAATCGAGGTGGGAAGTTTTCAAATGAACACCCTGTATAGTGTAAATAATTACAAAATTTAGAGGTAATAAAGCCTAATGTAATTTTAAAATTAGAAAATATGACAATCCTTATACAAAATTTCGTCATTCCTCGTACAGTAGGTTTTAAGCTTTTGAACCAACAGATACACAGAGAAACAGACAAGAAGGGACACATTATGGTCCTGCAATAGTGCAATAGTGCAATAGGCTTCCATAGCTTCTATACGAATTAAGTTAGGAACTTCATTTATATGCTGACTTGAAACTGTTTTAGAGCGTGTATAGGTATCAGGAAAATATTTTCTCATATACAGGGTGGCCCAAAAATGTGTGCTAATATAAAGTTGTAGTTTTTTAAATGGGACACCCTGTATTTTTTTTATATTTTTAGGCTCGTAAAAAAAAGTTTTGAAGCCCTGGAAAAAATAATTAAATAAATAATCTAAAAACATGTTTTCAATTACGGCATTGTGTGCGATTAATGGCAAGGGGTCAAGAGATTCGTATTGATTTTGATTTTTTATCCATATTTTGTAAATTGCACCACTTTTGCAAAATAAGACTCAACGTAACCTACATAAAACTTCTTAGTTTTGACAATGCTTTATTTCAGATACATTTATTTTAAACTAGCACCATATTAAATGTGTGTTTTTCTACAAAATCAAAATTGGGCAATTAAAATTTGGTCGCATGTAATACAAAGTTTATTTGTTTTTGACCCTCTATAAGGTAACTATATAAAATAAGTATTTTTGAAAACGTTGTTTGTGTCTGAAAGTTACCTTAATATTAATAAAAAAAGAACACAGTGTCATCAGTAAAGTGTTCATTAAGTGGAAAATAAATTTTAGTTATGGGTTAAAAATCAAAATTATCTTATATAGCTGAAATTTTTTATAACTTTTTTCGATATTTTCAGAAATAACCCCACTTTTGAATTATTTTTTGGAAAAAATTAAAATTTGACAGATAATGCGAATCACGTGACTAATATTTTTTGCTTAATTTTCATCTCGATCGAAGCAGAACTTGATGTCAAAGTCAAATTTCGAATAAAGAAAAAAATCCCATATGATGCGGACTTTACTGGTCACACTGTATAATAATATAAATGTACTTTATCTTAACATAGTATAAAACAAAGTCGCTATCGCCCGTCCTGGCCCTATATATGCTTAAATCTTTAAAACTACGCAACGGATTTTGAAGCGGTTTTTTTTAATAGATAGAGTGATTCAAGAGGAAGGTTTTTATGTATAATACATGCATAATATTATAGAGAAACACTGATAAACACTGATAAATTAGAGTAGGGAGAACGAACGACCCAACCCAACCGGTCCCCGGCCCGTTCAACGATCGATCCGAAGCACCGAAGCCGGAATAGACGAAGACAGACTATGTTTTATGCATAGATGTGAATTGTGGACGGGCCGGCAAACGGTTGAGTTTGAGGTTTGTTCGGGTTTGTTCGGGTTTCGTTCGCCTTATTATCTCACGTCGTATAATGCCGGGCTGCAACGCAGGCCGGGTACACGCTAGTATTACATAAAATAACAGTACTTCCAATATTCCTTTGTGCCTTTTTCACTTTTCCATTGTTTTATAGTTATGTCGTTAAGTAAACGTGAAATATGGGTAATAGTAACGACTATAGCACATTTCCAAACCGTTTGCAGAATTCATTAGAATGGACAATTAAATACATTCTGATTTTCTTCATTTAGTGCCGTCTTTGTTTTTTATTCTTTATTAATTTATTAACAAAGCGCTTAAGACATCTAAAAAGCGTCTGGATGTCGCCTTTTAGAAAACCGAGACGCATTAATTCTACTATCGAGAAAACATTGTTTCTCACTCTCGCCCTATACAAAAAACAATATCAATGAGCTTCTTTAAAAAAATCAGATTTTGAACAAAAAATTATCCGTTTAAGTACAAAAAAAGTACTTATTTCTGACAAATAATGCCAAAATGCATTTAATTGTTAAATTGGGTTGTTTTTCCATGGCCGCCAAGCTATTTTGTTTATAAAACTTTATCATGGACAGCGACATTTACATTTTTCTTAAATAATATTATGGAAAGGGTTTGGAATTTTAAATGAATTACAAATACAAAAATAGTTTGTTTTGAAATTCTTCATCAAATAGTACAATAATATTAAGGGTGTCCCATTTGAAAAACTTGAGAAAAATTAGTCCAAAGTGTGTCATTTTTGTAAGACCTTATTTTGAACACCCCGTATAAAACAGATACATTTTGTTTAATTTATAGTTTCTCCTGAACCCTTTTTGTCTCCCCAATATCATCTCATCCCATCTCACACAATGCCGTAAAATAAAAAATGCTTTCAGATTGTTTTTTTGATTTTTTTTTAACGGCTAAAAAACTTTTTTTTTAGTTTTTAATTAAGAACTCATAAACTACTAAAGCAAATTTTATAAAATTATAAACACTTATATATGACACCAATACAAACCTAAAAACATAAAAAATAGAGGATCCTTTTTAAAAAATACAACTTTATATTATCACACTTGTTTGGGCCACCCTCTGTATATGTGAAAATATTTCCTTTAAATACATACCGTGTTACAGTATATATTAGTCAGCATATGAATGAAATTCCTAACTTAATTCGTGCATGTGTAGGAGCTATGAAAACCTGACGCGCTATTGCAGCACCCTGTATACCTCAAAAAAAATCTGCGATTACAATACCTACTAACTATCACTTGCAGGAAAAGTGAAAAATGTATTGTAAACCGAAAATTTAGTTCCGACAACATATTAAATAAATACTTCTAACGTATTTTTAATTCCTTTTGAAACAAACAAAAATGGGTACCCATAACTAACGTAGAAACAATATTTAGCCATAACGTCATTAAGTATAAATCATTTATCTAGAATTTAAGTTTAAACGTTAGTGGGGCTATTATTTTTGGCATCACCCTCGCCGATTGTTTTTTCATTAATACGCCATGACCAATATGGCGATTTAACTCTATGGCAAACTACCCAAGATTTGGCTGGGAGTCTCCAAACGATCCTCAAGTCCTTAATATTAAGTTATAAAAAAATACTATTTCGGCAACCGTCCGGGAAGTACCCACTTCCCGGACGCTTTTCCTTTGAGAAAGTAGCATTTCTCCGGCCTAGTCCGGGAAGTACGTGCCTAGTCCGGGAAGTACGTACTTCCCGGACTAGGCCGGGAAGAATCACATCAATATTAGCAATTGCTCGAATTTTAATATAAATATTAATATAAATAAGAATTATAATGTTTCTGTTAGTACCTATCTTCTGTTCGAATTTCAATATTTAATACAAATAAGAATTAAAATGTACGAAATTTTGTTCTACAAAGAAATATAATAAAGAAATGTGTCTCATTGATTTGTTATTCTACACGGTTGCCGAAAGAATAGTGTACGCAACACGCCCGAAAACAGTTTTTTTGGACTAGCATACTTCCAGGACTCGCCTTAGAATTATGTCGACTCGTCCAAAAAAACAGTATTTTCCGGACTTGTAACGTAAATTACTATTTTGCCAACATTTCAAAATTGATCTGTGATTGTAAAAGAATGGCTGTATAATAAAGACTTTTGAAGCTTTAAGGGTTATTGAGCTCCATCCAATCAGTTGTGCCTGGGGCCCCCGAATACCTTAATCCTGTGCTGGCTCTAACCCCTTAAATGCCCTATAATGTTTACACTGAAATAATACGTATTTTAATACCTCGTGTTTGTAGGGTCGTGCTCTAGCATTAAACTTGGCCATCGGAATTAAAAGATGTACTTTTTTTGTATTATAGTTTCTACATATTTAGTTATTGTACAGTTTAATAACCTTTGTTTCTATTTTTACGTAACTGAGTTTTAAAAAAATTGATGCAAATTGGAACAATTAATTTTATTTGAGCTTATAAAGACAATCAATCAATCATTGACTCACTAGTAAAAAAAGTTTGGTAGAATTATTAATCACAGAGTATCTAATTATATATCTAATATGATGTTATAATTATTCATTCAAGATAGATATAGTTATCAAAGTGTTACTAACCTTTATATTTTTCCAGTGAAAATTTGTATAACCCCCAAAATGCGTAAAGTCCCGGTACTTGAATTGTTTTTAACCGTGAAAACTAAAAGCACGGTTATGTGGTGTTCCCTTATTCAAGCCATGTGGTTTTCGACCTAACACCGACCGATTACTGACTGCCATAGCACAAACCACTTACGAGGTGTATTTGAATACTTGGAAGAGAATTAATTATAGAATTTGCAACGGCTTGGTGGAATTTTTCAGATATTTTTTTAGATGTCTATATTTTTTAGCTGTTTTACGTCAAAAAATTTGAAGCCAGATGTTCACGTTATTATTATGTTTGTTAAATTATGGAGGGTTTGCCAAAAATCAGCCTGATGTATTGAAAGCTCTATTTATACTATAGACTTGATTTTTATTTGTTTGAGGACCCTTTTTCAAAGTAAGCCATGAGTGAAAAATAATTTTTTAAAGTAAAATTTTTATTTTAACTTTTAGGGCATTCGTAAAATACATATTTACATTAATTGGATTTTTGCCGGTTTCGCTGATAAAATATTTTAATCTACAAGTACCTACCATTAAAAGTAGACTTTGTGACATTTTATGACACTAGTGGTAAAAGTTCATCACTTTTATCACTAGTTTTAAACATGAAATGAACCTTTTTCCTGTTTTCACTTAATTAAGAATAATAGTATAACAAGATATTGTTATTCAGTTAACTTTATTCTTAAGTAAAAGGATCATCCGATACGTCGGTGCTGCCAAATATGTTCGAATTTTCCCTAAAAATGTTGAGGTTATAAATTTTTAATTATAACAAAAATTTAGTACTTTTCGATAAATAAAAAATATGGCAATATGGCGGTCATCAGAAAAAAGATTGATAATGGTTCTAGGAAACCCAAACGTTGTAACTAAAATATTACCAAGTAGACATATTTATGTAAAAAGTTGCTATGGAAATATGTTCACTGATTTAAAAAATATTGGGAAATAACATAGTTACAACCGATCTAAGGAAATGCAACATTTTAGTTTATTGAAAATATCTCAAAATTCAGAAGATCGAGAATCGATCCGCAAGCACCAATAAACTGCTAACATAACTACCTATTGCCTAACCGTCTTTCTATCTCTTATACCGTGCGAGCAAAAATTATTTGCATCAATGAGGACCTTGCATCTAAGGACTTAAGGCTTAACCGTAGAGCTTAATACCTGTTGGGTGTGAGTAACTACCTGAATTAACAATCAATCAGTTATTCTCTTTGACAGTCGTTACAAGTAATTTGATTCATCGCTAATTTTTCTAATTTCTTGAACAATTCACACAATGGGCTTTACGGAACAGCACAAAACATTCATGGTTGAAGCGTATTTTCGAAACGGAGTTAGAGTATGAACGATTTTCACGAACATTTTCCTAACGTTGCTTTTATTGCTGGGGATTCTTATCATTGCCTGAAAAGAACCGTGGCTGTGTTTAGGGAAACAGGTTCTATACAACACAAAAAAGGAGCACGAAGACCATCTGTAAGAACAGAATCTTGTTGCAAACGTTCGTGAAATAATGCAAAATACGCCAACAAATTGTATAAGGCACCTGTCCCAAGAAGTGGGAAGGTCTTATGGAACATGCAGGACTATTCTTAAGAAGCAGCTAAGTTTATTTCCTTATAAAGTACAAGTATTCCAAGAAATACAAGCCGCAGATTTTGAAAGAAGCAAGAATTACTCTCAATGGTTTACCCAAAATTTATTGGAAAAAAACGATTTAGATGATTTCAACAATTATTTATGTAATTATTTTTCTTTTTCTTTCTGTATATTCTTACTTTGTTAATTTTGTAAACAACAAAATTAAATTTATTTGTATTTGTCTACTTATTTTATTACTCATTAGTTTGGCATATCATGTCATAATATGAATCTGACAAAATTTTAACCTAGATTTGGTTAGATATATCGTCCCCATATCATTGTGATCTAAACCAAGCCCTACGTTTTTTTAATCCAAGCCCTCTTTGATGCAAATAATTTTTGCTCGCACGGTGTCATATTATAAGAAAAATTAAGTACTTTTCGTTAAATAAAAAATCCAATAATATGGTGGTCATAAGAAAAAGAAAATTGATGGTGGTTTTAGGAAACCAAAACGTTGTAATTAAAATATTACCAAGTAGGCATATTTATGTAAAAATTTGCTATGGAAATCTGTTTACAGATTTTAAAAATATTTGGAAACTACATAGTTACAACCGATCTAAGTAAATGCAACATTTTAGTTTATTCCAAATATCTCAAAGCTTAAAAGATCCAAAATCGATCGGCAAGCACCAATAAATTGCCAACACTTTTTTTATTTAACCGTCCTTCTTTCTATCATTCTATCTCTTATAGTTCACGAGATCGCAATACTGTCAGCACCAACTTCGGGCACCCTGTATATTTCATATCCCACCACAGATGATTTTATAAATTTAATTATAAAACAATTAATTTGTTTCACTTTTCAGAAAGGACTAAAAAATATTCTAGGAAATCTTGCAAGTCAGTAATTTTTATCCCTGTATGTAAGTTAACTTTAAAAGCATAAGCTAATAGATTAAAAAAAAACTTTTATTGTAATTTTTTGATATTGAAATTTTTCAAATTATCTTTACTGTCATATGAAATAGAGATAATATTTGGTGTGCAAATAATTACATTTTTTAATTGGTCAAAATTTTATAAATAAGCCTTGTTATTCCTTTCCCTATTAGTAATAAAACTTATTAAAACTTTACCAATTAGTTATGTTAAAGGGGGTTGCCTTTTTTATTTAAGGGGATTTAATTTCTGAAAATATCTATTAAGTATAGTAAAAATAAATTTGATATAAAAGTATACCGTCAACCGGGGCTACGTTGACACTCCGGGGCTACTTTGACACTTTGGCGCATTTTTTTTTGTTATTATTTTTTTTTCAGCTTAGTTATATTTTTTTAGGTTTTGAGGTAGGTTAAAGGACCTGAGTAATTAAATATGGTGAGGACATATCAGAAAACTCCGGAATTCCGGAACTACAAGAATTATTCCGAAGAAAATTTAAGACAAGCCATTGATGCCATAAAAAATGGCAAAAAAGATATTATTTTATAAAATATGATTTTCTTTCAATTTTTACTTTAAAAAAATTATAAAAATTTATATACTTAACTACTTTTAATTTTTCGTCGAATGCTTTGACACTAGAGTGATTTAAAATGCGGATTTCACGTATTTCTGCTTCTGTGTCAAAGTAGTCCCAAACACGGGGTAACTTTGACACACCGGTTTTTATTTTTTTGCGCTTAAATTGCTATGTTAGCTATTCTTCAAGTACTCATTGTCAATAAATAATGGCGTGAAGTCAAAAAAATGTAAGAAAAGGTGTCAAAGTAGCCCCGGTTGACGGTAGTCGATACCCTTAAAATAAAGATATTTTTGGTCTTATGAACCTTTCAGATTCAGAATGGTATGGTACAGAAAGAGGTTTGCAATAAGTAATTGGGATTTTATAAACTTAAATCTACTTACCTTCGTTTTAAGCCAATTGTAACACGATAGTTAAAAAAAAACACCGATAGACACTATTATCAAATTTCTACTCGTTCATTATTCATGTGGTTTTCACCCAAGTTCCCTACGAAAACTAAATCTGCAACTAACAATTCGCTTAAGTAATATACGCCATCTGGTTGCTAATTAGATTGGAGTGGATTTAAAAGTTTTTGCGTTTATTGGTCATTGAAGAAATTTCGCTTCTATTTATCAATAAAAAGTTTTTACGATATTCAATTATTTCGAACCAATGCAATTTTGGTGTACTAATTTTTTTTCGTCGAAAAACAATTTTAAGTATATCGGACTAGATTGTTTCTTTCGAAACTTGTCCGGTGTCAAAGAATTTCTCCGAAACTGCACATACGATTTACTTCAATTTAAAAACATTATTAAACTTGTGTTTCTCATGTGACAAATTTGCCAATTATCCTTTGGTTTTCAAAAAATACTGTAATTTGTGTTAGTTTAAATAGGCCAACTGAGGAGCGTTCGTTCAAAAGGGGACATGTCCATCTAAGGTCATTTTGAGAAAAAACATTTTATGTTAAGACCGTTGAAGCTACAATTTGAAACGAAATAATACATGATTTGTTTTTTAGTTAAAAATGTATTTCCAAATATTTTTTTTTGATTATTGTTTGTTTTTTAAGAGAAAAGTAAAAAAGAAAATTGGACATATCTACTTTTGCTTGAACTAAATGTTTATGTCCCGTTTTGTTTGGGTTTGTTCTGTGTCTGAACTTTGAATTTATTTTGTTGTTGGTCTTCAGGGAAAAAATAAGTTAGCCAATATTTTTTACGTATTACATGTTTATTAAAGAGAAGTACTTATAGAAAAAGTAAGGTTATCGTAATTTTAAAGATGAATTTCGTGGTCACTCTCTAAGCAATCGCAAGTTTCTTCTTCCTGTGCTGTTTCATCTGTATCTTCTTCTGTTACAGTTTCTTCTAGAATTTTTTGTTTTTTTCGACTGCCAACATTAATAGTTTCCATATAGTGACATCCATTTTAACTATTTAAATGTATATTAAAACAAAAGATGCTAATAGTTTTACAGGAATCAACAAAACTCGTAAACAACACCAAATAAGCAGCCTAACTACCACACAGATCTTTTCATTTCAGACTACTGTTCTGCGGCCCCTGTGTGAAGCTGAACACTAACATTAATGATTTTAGGGAGGTGTTACTGTATCGATACTAATTAGATATCGCCACAGAAGTAAAACATGAAGTTGCACATGAAGTGGACATGTCCCCTATTGAAATGTATTGGTTTATACCCATAAGTAATACTACTGGACTTGTCTCATTTTGATTGAAACAAGCTTGATTTACATGTACCATGGACGTGTCTGTTTTTGGTCGAATATCTGATTTTTATATGGAAATTTTACCGGGTTGTGTACTGTTTTGAAAGGATTTGAAGAGATGGGTCAATAGAAATCATAAAAATTAACAGAAATTTAATATAAAATGAGTTTCGAAAAAATGTGGACATGTCCGCTTTTGAATGAACGCTCCTCAACTGTAAAAATTATTTTCTTCCAAAGAAAGGCCTAATTAAAAAATATGTTATTATAAGGCAAACGACGTTTTACCCTTTAGCTATCCAGTGATACCAAATTTATACCTGTTTAATTAAATTTTATTGGTGACAGCCGAACGCCTTTTTGAAATATTTATCTTGGCGATCGGTAATATAGTCAAGTTATTGTAAGAACTCGCCGCATCACCTGTCATTAATGGCAGTTTTGGCACCCTGTTGAAGCCTGGTATGTTTTACGTTAAGCGGTTGGCTACAGAAACAGAACCGGACTAAGTTCTTTTACCTTCGCCTTCGCCATGTGTTAAATTTGGAAGGAAGTCTTAATATTTTGTAAAGATATAGCGTATATTAACATTTTATTTTATTATTTATAAAATAAAATGTGAGTTTTTAAGGGTAGAAAACGATTTATCTCGATTTCCGGCAAAACTACAAGTCCTATGGAAAACGTTAAATGGCCAAGTTGTAGGTAATAAAAATATCTACAACTTTTGTATTTACACTTTTTTCACATAACCTCAAAATTTATGTGAAAAATTCAAATAAACAAGTTTTTGGTTTTTTATTTTTATCTTTTACAAAAAAAAAATTTTATCCACGAAATTTGGTGAAAACTTACCTTTTTATGTCCCAAACACACTGTAATTTTTTTGATTTAAAATATTTATTTTTTCACCTTATTTTGACTTAATATCGAAAAAGCACTCTAATTTTCAATCGAAAATTCTCACGTCAAAATATCTGCTTTTTTAAAAAAGTCGGCGTGCTTTTTGTTCGTTGAAATCTCTACTTTCTAATGGTGTAAAAAAATATATACATTACTATGGTAAATGTTATTACATTTTAAGAAGAAAAATTTGAAAATTGAAGGTTCCGACTAAAACGGCATTTAGATGGAATGAAACTTATTTCTTACTTACAAATGACTACGTGCTATGCACTAACTTGCGTGCAAGGCAAACAATAATAATTATGATCCATAATGATTTAACGTCTAAAAAAAGAATAATACAATAATTTTAAACTGTACATTTTTCGTCGAATGAATAATAATTGTAGGTACTTACTGGCCACACAAAAGTAATTAAAATTCAATCAAAGTAAAAATAAAAGGCACCAAAACCACTAAACATTTTTAATACGTAATCAAATGTAATCAAAGCACAAAAAACGCAATTCATAACTCGGTGTGTTGGCTCATTACGGTCCACTACTAACCTGGGGATATTATTATGTCCAAATATCAGCTGATCGATGATCAATTTCGTTGTCATCTATCGGCAAACGAAAGAATTCGTAGCGTTTTGTATAGAGTTTTTTTTTCATTTTTGTTGATATTCTTATGTTGGTCTGTACCAAGGTTTTTATCAATAACTAACTATTGGCAACTTTATATTTTTGTGAGTTTGAGTTTGAGTCCTAAAAGGCACTTGATCGTACCAATACCTGTTTTATTTCGTTTTCTTTTACTTTGTATTTAAGTTTTTTTTAAACTTTGCATGTCAAATAAAGCAATAGAAGATTCATATTTCGCACAACCCATCATTAGTATTGGACTTTATAATCCATGGACGAATTTTACCATCTTGGTAAACCATGTTGCATAATAGATAATCATATGCAATCTTTAACGACAAGAACAATATCATACTAGAAGCAATTTAAATTTTTGGCAACCACAGTACTGATTTTTAGTGGTAAGTATATGCTTCATTAACCGTACCAAGCAAATATTATTATGATAAATGTCAAGTTTCGTTACAACTGACAGAGTCGGAACTAATACAGTATGTAAAACCAGATTACACCCCCAATAAAACTTGATTATTACTATGAGTATTCAGAGCAATAATGGCTATAAACCATTCAATGGTAGCATTAACTCCTATTTCCTACTAGCTAAATTACCGTGATATTATCACTACACAGCGGTCTAGCAATTTTCGCTGTCTTATAGTAGAAATGCGCGTTGCTGTCACATATAGTAAAACAGTTGTATAAAAAGTTTATGAATTCTTATAAGGAATAGAAGGTTTTTTCTCAGTGCATGGGGTCCTATAGGCACGGGCTCAAACCTAATGCTGGTCTAGTATGGCACCTGTCACCTCCTTGGTATGGTACCCGGGGCGGATCCCCCCCCTCTCTTGTAATCCCGTTGGGTCTCTATAAACAAAGTTTACAGATTAAAATTCAAAATATCCAGGTATAACGATTCAGGTTAACAATAATTTTTGTCAAAAGCAATGTTTGCAGATTGCCTATTGATGTATCATAAATGCGTAAATGTAAATAGTAATCACGAGCTAGTTATAATTTTAATTGATAAAAAATGACTAACCAAAAACACATTACTTTGGACACAAGCGCTAAATAAATTCAAGCGCTAAATAAATTATTAAAAATATTATTCGAAAATCAAATATAAGCCTGGTTCTTGTAGTTGTTTAAAACAGATTGTTTAAGTTAGCATATTTTAAATAAATTAGCGAAAGCGAATACCAAATTTAAGTTTAGGATTTAATGCTTCAACCGATTTCATTAAAGAGGTGTTGCTTAAATCAAGTAAATATTTAAAAGAAAGACTCGCCTAAGTTATCGAGCAAGTGTGAATCAAGGCATACCAATATATAGGTATTTATTTACAAGAGAATTTATGCTTCAAAATAAAATAAAAAGAAATAGATGATCGATGACGGAGAAGTTCATGCTGTCGTTTCCCGACCTACCCGTTGGATCTATTTAAATAGCTTTATATTACAATTTTATTACACCATGAATATCATTAAGAAAAAATCACAGTTCCTTAGAAAAGAAATTGTTTTTATGTTACCTTCATATTTTTTAAATTGTAAATTAATTAGATAATAAAGTCTTAAGTCACTAAACAATAAATTAATAGGTATAATAAAATTCATTGTCTAAAACAAGCTGAAACTTCACAAAATTTATAATAAGAAAATGATTGTCCCCCTATAATAAAAAAAACATGAGGTTAACAAAACTATTCATAAAAAATATAAAACAATGTACCTATTTATTATAAAAAAATAAATAAATGTTGACTGTGTGTAAAAATGTAACAACATTCCTACCCACATGACATGCATGTGCTGATTTCTTATATACAGGGTGGGTAGGGCTAAAAAATTTTCTTCCATTGGTTGCGTCTATATTTTTTTATATATAAAATTCAATTGAAATTTTTACTTGTTCGAGCACAACTTTTTTTCTTGGTTTAACAGATTTTAATAATTATTTTTAAAGTAGTGGATTAGATAACCATATAACCAAGGTGCCAAACATTTCAAATAAATTATAGGGGATATAAAGGGGTAAAATGCAGCAAAAAAATTAATAGTTAGTCGAAAATGTAGATTTGAATGTCATTTTTGATTTGCTTAAAATTTTAAGCAAACATTTTGGCATATTTTTAGGGTTATTAAGGACGGAGAACCCAATTTTGATTTATTATTTGTCCAAAAACTTAGAAGGTGACGGGTAGGAGATAACAAAATACAGTTTTTTTCGAAAATGTTGAGTGATGCTATTTTCGTGGGATTATTTATGTTCAGAGAAACCCCTTTTAAATAAATGAGTGTAAGAGAGATAAAATAGGCTATAACGTTTAACAAATTTGTTTACAGGTAATCATCAAACAATAAAAATAAATTAATGAAATTATAATATAACTAGCGTGTAACCGGCATGCGTTGCAACCCGCTGGTATAAATAATACAAACCCGAACAAACCCGATATATTAGTACCCGGCATGCCACTTTCTGAAATTGCACCCGTGCGAAGCTGGGGCGGGTCGCTAGTTATACATATAAACCTTCCCCTTGAATCACTCTATCTATTTAAAAAAACCGCTTCAAAATCCGTTGCGTAGTTTTAAAGATTTAAGCAAATATAGGTAGGGACGGACGGACAGACAGAGACAGCGACTTTGTTTTATACTATGTTAAGATTTATCATCATAATATTATAGATAATAAACTTTTGATTCAAATACGATTAGCTTACTAATATTATAATTATTACCTGTAGCTTTTTGATGTTTGTGCAACGCGCCTACCTAATGGTAACTGACAATATTTGTACTACTTAATATTGTTATCTAAATCCGACTTTTAAAACGCTCTAAGGGATTTTACTTTCTTGTAATCGTTGACTCATCATCATATTTCTAATTTTAAAAACTCGGTTAAGAGCAAACACTAGTGACGCAATCGCCATTTTGTTATTTGATCAATATTTCGTTACTTCTTCGTTTTATTCAAAAATTGAAGAACGTTGGATTTTTATAAATTAATAAAGCAGAAGAAGAAATAATATGCGCAAATTTGACAAAATTTTATTTAAGGTTTTTCTTAATTTATCAATGAATGTTTTTTAACTTAAAACTGTAGATAACTGCTACCCAAGCACGGGTATTTGGCGGCTTTTTGTAGAAAATGAAAACTAAACGAAATATTGATAAGACGATGAAATGGCGAATGCATCACTAGAGTTGGCTCTTAAAGAAGTTCTAGTTATAATATAACTTTTGTTATTTTAGACGTAAACGTTTGGATTTTACATTAAAAATACATGGCAACTCTATTTTAACGCATCAAATTATTAAAAGCTTTAACAGCATTGCGAATATGTTAAAAATTTGCTCTTATTATTTACTTAATTTACTTTTACAATACTTTGTGAAAATATATGCGTTCCCAATGGTTTCTTGAAGCTGGGCCACACGACAGCAACAATACATATAGGCCACATGTTGTATGCCACATGTATCTCTTCCTTGTTGTACAGCGCCGTGTGGATGCCTGCATTTAGCAGAAACATGCCGTGTGGCTGTGCTTTAGTAATTTATAGAACATATTTTTTTTAAATAATATTATTTTAAAGATATGATGTTACTCGCTTAACAGATACTCATTATTAATACTTAACTTACGAGATTTTTATGCCAATTTTTTTTATAGCATTACCCCTGCAATAAACTAGAAACATATTTTGCTGTGCCCGCAGGCGCGGATCCAATATTTAATTCAGGGAAGGGACGCAAGAAAAGGCTCAAAATGGGACGCAAAAAAGTTACAGTTGCAAAATACGAAACAAAAACAAACCTGGAAGAAAGAATTTTGCAAGATTTGCTTAATTTTTTTATTGTTTATGGAAAGTTTGGTTTTGTTTTACCAATTTTTTTGTCTCAGGTCTGGATCCGCCACTGGCCCGATTTGAAAAGTTAATCGAATAAACATAATATAATATTTAAGGGTTTTTAGAGCTTTTTTCAAGTTGCTAAAGTATGATTAACATTTCAAATAAAAATGGAAAAATTATTTAGTCAGCTGTTTTGTAATTATATTAGTGCCGACCTAAATCAATCAAGGGAAAGTGTATACCTAAACACAGTACCTACCTACCTATTATATTATAAAATTCGAAAAAAAAATCCATGCTGTATTAAATATCTTTCAAAATATGGTACATACTTTTAATAATAAAAAAAGAGTCACACTGTATATAAGTACTTGGACATTTTGTTAGGTATTTACATATACCAAGTACATATAGACCTATGATTTATACTTATATAAAAGAAATATGTAAGCTTGCTTATCTATCACAACGTACAAGCCTGAGACAGTAGCTAACTTTTATAAACTTGTGTATCTCTAGCACATAGACGTTTATATAAATATAAATATTTTCCCGCTTTTAATTTAAACGTCAGAACTATAGTTTAAAAGTCGCATGTTACTACCGACGTTGCCATAAGTAAATATTTAACAGAATGAAATTGCCTCATTGTTGTACGTTAATGTACGAGGTAGATTGAAAGCTTTTCGCACTTGCACTAACCACAGTCATAATACCTTTAGATCAGCAAACAATAATCACAACTCTGCCAAATTTATGGCCTTGCGCATGTAAATAAAGGCTAACATACATGAGCATGCGCTCTGCAAAATTCTCATTTAACGAATGGAAAGAGACAGGTCCGGGCTTTAAAATTTAACTTGCAATATACTCACAACTCTATAAGGCATTTCTTTTTTACAATATCTTATGTTAAGGGGATTTCTGAAAAGATTAGAAATATAACCAAAAACTATAATATCAAAACAGCATTCAAATCCGGAAATACGTTTAGAAGCTTTCTTACAAAAGTATAACCCCCCCCCCCCCCCCGCCGTAATGAAATTACAAAAAATTGCATCTATCAAATCCCTTTTGAGTGTGGCGAATCGTACATTGGACAAACAAAAAAATCTCTTCCCGTACGAGTTAAATAACATCTGAAATATACTGAAGGAGGTGAAACTTCGAGATCAGGTATAGCGAAACATGTATGGACCAACCAACATAATATACAGAGGTCAGAAGCCAAGGGTTTGGACACGGAACAGCACTGGAGAAAACGAAAATTCAAAGAGGCAGCTTTCATGAATCAAAATAAAGTCGGATCTGGTCTTATCGTGCGGGTCATACGATTCAAGAAAGACATACTCTCAGTTTTTGTTTTCTTTACTTGCGTTTAATTTTACCCTCTAAATAAAATACGTAAGATAAATGAGACAGACTTATTCCATTTTGACATGAAAAAAAAGGATATGTATTTACTTTCCAGCGATTCTAAAAAGCTTATAATAGCACCAGCTACGTTTTATTTTAAATATGCCAGTTTTGTGACTTTGACAGTTTGTGACAAAATGAAACAATTTTCTGGGTTTTTGCATCCCCAATCAAAAAAAATGGTACTCAATCTGATAAACTATTTCGAAAATGAAAGAAAAAGCGGAAATTCGCCAACCAATATTCAGGAAACAGTAGCCAAAGCACTGGGAATTAGTTTAAGGACTGTGCAGAAAATTGTGCATGAAACATCATATAATACCCAAGAATACTAAAAAATGTAAACGAAGAAAGCCAAAGACTGAGGATTTAAGCGAAAATATTAAAATTAGAGTTCGAAATGTGATTTACGATTTATACAAATCAAAAACCAATGTAACTCTTCCAGTTTTACAAAAAACATTAAAAATTCGGGGTGTTTTGGAAATTGGACTTGAAGCGTTATCAAAATAATAAAAAATTTAGGTTTTCGCTATAAAAAAGACTATAACCGAAGATTTTTATGTGAGCAGCCACAGATAGTGAGTCAGCGTGTTCAGTTTTTAAAAAAATATACGGACAATTATTACAAATCGAAATTTAGAAAAATGGTATTTTTAGACGAAACGTGAATATTTTCGAATGGAAGTGGTTCAGAATCTTGGCAAGATGAGTCTGTAAAAAGTGTTAAAAGGAAAAAGGGGTGCGGTACGGGAAAGCGTTTTATTATTTTGCATGCCGGTTCTGCAACAGGATATGTTGCAGGTGCGAGTTTAATTTTTTCTTCAACATCAAAAAGTGCTGACTATAATGATAATATGAATTGCGAAATGTTTGAAAAATGGTTAAAAGTTCAATTGATACCAAATTTGGATGATCCGTCTTTAATTGTATTAGATAATGCACCATATCATTCAAGAATTTTAAAATTTTAAATAAACAGCCTACTTCATCTTGGAGGAAAAGTGATATTTATGAGTGGTTGGAAAAACACAACCAAAATCCTTTACCAAATATGCTTAAATCGGAACTCCTATCAATAGCAAAGTCTCTTAAAAAACCCAAAATATACGCGGTAGATGAAATACTGCGTGAATATGGTCATGAGGTTCTACGACTGCCGCCATATCAATGCCAGTTTAACGCAATAGAATTAATATGGGTTGGTGCAAAGTCTTATTATGAAAAACATGTAGGTGATGGTCTTAAATCCGACCAAGTACAAATAGTTTGGCAAGATTCGTTAGATCATATTACACAAGAGTACTGGAAGAAATCGGTGGAACATACAGAAATATTAATAAGGGATTGGTGGGATCGAGAACAAGTACTAGATGTCGAAGTAGCGCCAATGATAATTGCTCCATTCGAAGACGACTCAGACGACGAGGACTTTCAGATTTTATAATTGACGATGAGAGTTTTTAGGCTATAATTATTATAAACGGAGTTTTTCGTTTACATTTTTTAATATTCTTGGGTATTATATTATGCTTTTTTTTTATGCACATTATTCTGCATAGTCCTTAAACTAATTCCCAGTGTTTTCATTACGGTTTCCTGCATATTGGTTTGCGAATTTCCACATTTCACAACATTTTGATAGCCTCTGTATTGTCTGATTTGACGCATATGATTAGTGCCTTTGGACCCGCGCGTTAAGACCAGGTCTGACATACCCATATATTTAGTAAACTAAGTATAGATATCCCCAATATTTTGAAGCCTCTTCTTGTCCAAAACCAACAGCTCAAACTTCAAACTCCAATAAGCACGTAGACGGAGTCATTAAGCGTCACTGCACATGAAACCGCAACACAAAATTGGCGACGAGCTGGTTCCGGAGTGCACTTGATGATGTCGCTAAAGAAGGACAGGTCGATAACAAGAGCGCATACCCATCGTTAATGGACGTCTAGAGATATGACGGGTGAGCTGCATGAGCGTACAAACGTATTTTTTTCACCCTAAAACTTAACTTTTGTATGCGCACTAGATACGCTGTACGGGTCTACAGACATATTATATTATTTATATTTATGGCACTAACAACGTAGCTTTCTCCAACTGGTCGATCTGTTTACGAAAAAGACTTTCTTTGGCAAGGGCGTAGATATGGGGGAGGGGGGGGGGGTAATTACCCCCCAGGACCATAATAATAAATAAAAAATGTAGTTTATCACACACTGACATGATAACTACTAAAAATAATATATGTAGTAAAATATCTGTCGAAATTCAGTAACGAAAACAATGATTTAATATCAGCTACTCTGGAATCTGAATTAGAACTATGGAAAAATCAGTGGAGTGAATTTAATGGCGACATGCCCGATACTGCAATCGATACTTTACATTTGTGCGAGCCGGACATATATCCTCGAATATATTTGGCTCTTAAGATTTTATGTGTATTGCCAGTGAGTGTAGCAACGGCAGAAAAATATCTCCAATTCGCTAGTCTACGTCAAAGGAATCTAGACGTAATTATTTAGGTATGGCTTCTTAAATGGGTTTAAGAAAAATTATTTTAATTTATTTATATTAAAAATAAGTGATTTTACACAAGTTCCTATATTCTATAATAATAGTTTAGACTATTTTTGTTAAAGACATTGTCTTGTATAAGTACTTATGCATATTACGTTGCCCAGAATAGAATAAGTTAAAGTTTAGATACGTATTCCTTTATTATAATATCTATGTTTTTTTACATTATATTATGTAAGTTATTGTTTTGTCAAATTGCAATAAAAATACTTTTGGAAAAAGAATTTGCAAAATTACTTTGGGAATTAAATTTTGCTTTATACACCTTACTTCGTAAGTAATCTTGAATATTCTTGTGTAATATTATTAAAAAATTTTTTTTAAGATCAAACACTAGCTTTACCCCCCCAGAAAAAAATAATATCTACGCCCTTGTTCTTTGGAACTCGCACTTGTATCATGATTACATTGATTACTGCTTCCTTGGTCCTATAATAATTAATAATTAGCATTAAAAGATGTCAGATAAATAGGTAGAAAGAAATAGGATTTTAAATTTTAATTTTTATATTTTTTGTTGTATGAACTTGGGCGTTGTACCGATGAAACAACACGTTTTTGTATTATTCCTGGGCGCTTTTAATGAATTGCTATTGCAAGTTTTTCTATACGAGTGCCGCATAGTACATTTTAGTTACGGATTGTCCTTTTTGGAACAAACTACAGCTTACTTTATGATCATCCAATATAATATAGCGATATATTGTGTTTCATTCTCACATTTCAAAAACATAACGACATAACTTTTTAATCTAGCCACGTGGAGTTACCTACGTTAGTTTTATTGTTAATCATTCAGGCATACGTTGTAAGTTCTCTACCGATGATTCAAGGTATATATGCACATGCAAACAACTGGTGGTTACGAGTATTATACAATTTTATTGATTTTGCATGGGCGATACTTTAGATAAGAAACCATACTCCAATGCATATCAGATATCAGTACGCGGTATTGAAAGTTAACAAGGTAAAAAAGTTTATAAAAAAGTTTGTACCGTGCGAGCAAAAATTATTTGCATCAAAGAGGGCCTTGCATCTAAGGACGTAATGCTTAGCCGTAGAGCTTAACACCTATTGAGTGTCAGTAACTACCTAAATTAACAACCAATCAGTTATTCCGTCATATTTGACAGTCGTTACAAGTAATTTGATTCATCGCTAATTTTTCCAATTTCTTGAACATTTCACACAATGGGCTTTCCGGAACAGCACAAAACCTTCATGGTTGAAGCATATTTTCGATACGGGGTTAGAGTAAATGGTAAGTGGCAATACACGATTTCACGAACATTTCCCTAACGTTGCTTTTATCGCTGGGGATTTTAATTATTGCCTGAAAAGAACCGTGGCTGTGTTTAAGGAAACAGGTTCTACACAACACAAAAAAGGAGCAGAAAGACCATCTGCAAGAATAGAAGAACTTGTTCCAAACGTTCGCAAAAAATTGGTGTCTGGTTAGCTGTTTCCCGAAGAAGAATTGTGGGTCCTATTTTTTCCATGACACAAGTTACAGCACACAGGTATAGAGACAATATTTTGAATCCATTTGTGGAGCAATTAGGTACTTGACGACGAACTACGTTTTGGATATTATTTTTCAACAGGACGGTGCAACTGCCTATACAGCCGCCGAAACTATTAACTACTTACGCAATTTTTTCGACGACAGATTGGTCAGTTTTCGATCAGACATTGAATTCCCACCTATAGATCACCTTGTTTAACGGTTATGAATTACTTCGTTTTTCTTCATTTAAATAACACTATTTTTAAAACACCAATTGCAAATTTAGAACAATTACAAGAAAGGATTATCCAAGAATGTGGTAACTTCTCCAGAGATGCTAGTCAACACTTTCGAAAATATGAAGAGAAGTGTGAATTTATGCTTGGAGGGAGCATGGCGGTGGCCAATTTCAGCAATTTATGTAATTATTTTTCTTTTTCTTTCTGTATATTCTTACTTTGTTAATTTTGTAAACAACAAAAATAAATTTGTATTTGTCTACTTATTTTATTACTCATTAGTTTGGCATATCATGTCATAATATGAATTTGACAAAATTTTAACCTAGATTTGGTTAGATATATCGTCCCCATATCATTGTGATTTAAACCAAGCCCCACGTTTTTTAATCCAAGTCCTCTTTGATGCAAATAATTTTTGCTCGCACGATCTAAATTAAATTAGAAGTCACCGATTGTTCTTACATAAAATGCAGTCATGCATTTAATATTTTAAATCGACATTTAAGATCGATTATGAATGATGCAGTATGTTTGCAAAACATTTTTAAATTTTACTAAAAAAAACGTACCTTCCCGAGTAGTTATACAACCTGTTTAAGTTTCCAAACACCTCGTTTAAGTCTAAAAAATTGTCGTTTTTTTCTTTTACTGTACTGAAAATTTAACTAGCTGAGATTTATGCACTTTTAAATCGGGTATAATTGAGATGTAAGTATTCCTATATTACCCACCTATTGTGCTGTTGTTATAAACATTTTTAAAAACAAGTTGTACACTAAATATATTTTAAACAGCACTAAAAATAATTTTAAAAATTTAATTAAAAAACAGGAAAATTACATAAAAGTTTAAAAAAATATTCCAATTTTCAGAAAACACGTAGTTAATACTATATTATAATATTAATGAAAATGCTAAGCAGTGACGTATACGCGCTCACGACCCCCTACGTAAGCAAATAAATGGGAAAAAATTTTAATTTTCCTAATTTTATGACAGTTTTTGCAAAAACTTTTGTGGCGGACTTTCATGCTTTTTATTAATGTTATTTCTTGCAATTGTTACCAGATATCCTTGTTGTCAAAACTCTATGATTTTTTTACGAATTTACCAAATTCTTGCCAACAGCGACTTTAATTTTTTGATCAGGCTTAAAATATGCTATAACAAGATGCTCGATGATTTATTAAAAAAATTTCCAAGCAAGTTTTGTTTGTTTTGTTTTTTATTCCAAGCATAAACTTCTAAATTTTGTTTTGTATACCTAATTGTATAAACTAATGGACTTGCATTACCGGTATTTACAAATATAATTTTTATTTACATTTAGTTCAACTAAAGTTTATTCTTAATTTACATCAAATAAAAATCTGGTCCGATATAATTTCCACAAGTGGGAAAATTTGCAGGAATTGGGGCCATTTCGTGCCGTTCTCCAACTTCTATTACCATGTCCAATCCTCTGGTCCATGCATGTGACTTTTCATCTCTTAACATCCAAAGACCTAAAAAATTAAAAGTATTAAATAAATACATTTTTAACTCTAGCTAGGATATTAAAATAATAGTGCAGCTTAAAACGAAATACCTAACTCTGCTTGAAAGTAACTTACAAGTACTTAACTTAATTTTCAACCAAAACTATTTACTTACCAGGATTTTTAGCCAAGAATCTTAATACTATCACACCATATTTAGGAACTCGAATGGTGTCTTTCTGGACAGGGTTTTTTAGATTTCTCTTAATTAAATCATTGTCTTCGTCGAGTGCCATAATTTCTTTTCTTGTCATTGCTCTATCAAATTGACGTGATCCTACGACGTAAAAATGATGTCCATGGAAATGGAGAACGTGTTCAGCCACGTCTCCCCCTGTAACCAAAATTATCTGCATTATATGACGTGTTTGCATTCAAAATGATCATCATTAATGTAATCTTGTTGCAATGTGGCGAACATACGTACTACGTACCGGGTGTCGGCTGTATCGTGGAAACCGTTTTACGAACGGCTTGCGAAAAAAAATTATTATAAAAACGACTAAGAGAAATTGCTGAAAATTATTTTTAGGTTTCTAGGTTAGCCGCTGGGGGTTGTAACTATATACTATATGTACAGTTACCGTCATAACAATCCGGGCAGTAATCTGACAACTAACATTTTTTTCCTGAATTTTGGTAATTCAGGCTTTTACCTTTACGACCATAGATTGGAAGGTAAAACTAGTGGTAAAGAGATATTGGTAAAGTAAACTAGACAATAATAACTTCTTATTCAATACAGAAATAGCTTAAAAGAAAGTAAAGTAACTTTACTACAAAGCTATGGCAATATAAATAAACTGAGGAGGAAAAAAAACCAATAGTATTTAATATTTTATTGCCCTTCCATTACTTTCAATAACTTCTTTATTCTTTTAGGCATTGAAGCCACCAGACCATAACAGTATTCTTGCGTTAGTTGATACCAAGTCTTGCATTTTCAGCCACAATTGTTCTTTATTTTCTGGACGAAAATCATTATATTTGTTAATTCTCTTGAACAAACCCGAACAAACCCTAAACATTTTCGTCGGATTTAAATCTGGACTCCTAGAAGGCCAGGGTAATACTTCAATGTTCCTTTGTTGAATCCAATCAGATACTGCGTGAGCAGTATGAACCGGGCAAATATCATGTTGGTAAATGTAATTAGTATTGGGAAACATATCATTAACTGATGGCAACATCACGTTCTCCAATATTTGTATCTAATTTTGTGCATTAAATCTACCTGCTATGCGCGTACAACTCCTATTATCCCTGTGCACTCATCCACCCCCAAACGTTGACAGAAAAACGGCCGCTTGCACTTGTTGAAATATTCTGAGTGTAGCGTTCATCAAACCGGGTATTTGGTGGTCTATACAGGGTGTTTTTTTAAGGTCGACGAGCGGCCATATCTCGGAAACTACTGGGCATAGAAACTCAGGAAAAGAAAAATGATAATTAAAGTGGCCATGAGAAAATTCTGGAAATAATTTTTAAGTCCCGCATTTTGCCGCAAGAGGGCGTAATTGAAAAGTAAATTTTAAAATTTTACATAACTCCGAAAATTCCACATTAAGGTATATGTTTGATAACACCATTTTAAAGCTTGGACAATTATGCATCATTTTGGTCTTATGCTCATTGGCGTACCGACTTTAATAAGAGTGGGGGAAGCTGTTGAAAGTGTAATCATTTAAATCGCTGTAACTTATAAACGACTTATCCGATTTTAGCAAACTAAAGACTATTTGGAAGAGAAATGTATGCACTTTCATCAATCGTACTTAGTTGTCCATAATAGTCCAAAAAAAAAATGCTAGAGGGCGCAATTTGCAATAACCATACATTTTTTAATTTTACTCCGAAAAAATAAATCATACGGTATAATTATGATACCATAATCGAAAAGAAGATAAAATTTTCTAGAAAAAATATTAAAACCGCAGTTCGATATCTTTGTTCGTTTCAGAGTTATTGCCAAAACAATAATTTTTAATACAAATTGCGCCCTCTAGCAATTTTATTAGAAACTATCGTGTACCATTAGATACGACAATTGAAGGTTCTTCCAAACAAGCTTAAATTTAGTAAAATCGGATAAGTCGTTTAGAAGTTACAGCGATTTTAATGTTTACACTTTCAATAGCTTCTCCCACTCTTATCAAGTGAAAGTGTAAACATTAAAATCACTGTAACTTCTAAAGGACTTAACCGATTTTACTAAATTTAAGCTTGTTTGGAACAGAAAGGTAAGTACCTTCAATTGTTGTATCCAATGGTACAAGATAGTTTCTAATAAAATTGCTAGAGGGCGCAATTTGAATTAAAAATTATTGTTTTGGCAATAACTCTGAAACGAACAAAGATATCGAACTGCGGTTTTAATATTTTTTCTAGCCAATTTCATCTACTTTTCAATTATGGTATTATAATTATACCATATAATTTATTTTTTCGGAGTAAAATCAAAAAATGTATGCAAATTGCGCCCTCTAGCATTTTTTTTGAGAACTATTATGGACAACTAAGTACGATTGGTGAAAGTGCATACATTTCTCTTCCAAACAGTCTTTAGTTTGCTAAAATCGGATAAGTCTTTTATAAGTTACAGCGATTTAAATGATTACACTTTCAACAGCTTCCCCCACTCTTATTAAAGTCGGTACGCCAATAAGCATAAGACCAAAATAATGCATAATTGTCCAATCTTTAAAATGGTGTTATCAAACATTTACCTTAATGTGGAATTTTCGGAGTTATGTAAAATTTCAAAATTTACTTTTCAATTAAGATTTGAACTATCTCTTATTCTTCGTTCGTGCGGTTCTAACGGAACCCGGAAAATCAGTTACATTGTGAGCTTAAACAGCCGTTTTAAAAGGATTTTCCCTTAAGTATTTAATTAGAGTATTGTCATGTTCTTCTGTCGATGCCCTTTTAAGACCTGTTTCTTCTATTCTTTCCAGCGAATGTGTTTCCATCCATTTTATTTTCATATCATGAACTGTACTTTTTGGCGTTTGAAATCTCTGGTCTCTCTGACCATCCTTCTTCTAGCAGTGTCACAATTGGCCTTTTCCGCATCATTTAAATGACGGGGTCTATTTGTAAATTTATTTCACCAGCCGTAAATAAATTTCAGTTGACAATTTTTGTCAATGTCATTAAAACAGGTAATTTGTAGGTATTCGAGATGTATAAAGGTCGGCTTACAATAGAAAAAACTGCTGCCAGGATTTTTGTAACGGACGTAGTGACCAAACAAAAAGCGGGATTTGCTTAAAAATCCTCAAAGTTGCAAAAATATTCACAACTTTGGTTTGGCTTATCGGAATTTGACAAATTTGCACTCGCATAAATAGTTTGTTTTGTTTTATCCATTTAATAAAAAACGAAGTCGTTTTGACTTCCATTGCGACAGCCTAGAGGACGCTATTTAGCAGAATCAACAATTTCTATATTTTTCTCAAAAATTTCAAATGCGATAGGTATATATTTTTTAACTTAAGCAAAAAGAAGAATAAATAAGAAGAAAATCTGTGAAACAGCAAGCACAAACTTTTTTTAAACAAGAGGTATGGAAAATATATTATAAAAATGAGCTTGATAAAAACAAACTGACGTTTTAATACGGTATTTGTAGGTGAAAAGGTACAAATATCGTTGTTGTGTCTTTTACAAAGCTATAATCAACACAACGCTTCTTTAAATTAATGTGCTGTAAATTTAAATTATTTACAACACAAACAATAGAGAATGGTTGCACTAAGGAAACACATTGCAGTAAAATTTTAAGTGGGCTGTAAAAAAATGCAATGAGGCTTTCATTTAAAATATGAAAAAAAATTAAGCACGTCAAACGCCCCTTCGTTTGATGTCGGCATTTTGACGCAGCACACGCAGCAGTGATGGACTGCACAAGAAAATTGTGCTTTATTCTCCTCTTTAATATTAATATTGTTGTTCCATCATAAATAATAAATTTTATTCCATTAATGGAGTATTCTTACAGTCGCAAATGCCATATGGCATTTTAAGCACAAAATAATTTAATATACGAAAATTTATTACCCTCTTTGAAATAATAATGGTCCGCTTCTTCCCATTGTGAAGATAATGTATATTACTATATATATAATAATATATATAATAATAATATTCTACCAATGTAATTACAACATCCATTCATGGTGTTCGAGTTATGGTTTATTATGCGTTTTATTGTTTACTTAATTCTTCTTTTAAAGTGGAATACATTTTTTATTTTTCACGGATTTACTGGTGCTATGCACAGACTATCTGTGGTCATAACAAATAAACTATTGTTTAGAGAAACAAAAAATGCAAATAGAAAGGAAAGCAGTAGGAAACGTAAAATGCGTATTGCCCAAAAAGTGCGATAGAAGCGAGAATAATTGTTATTGCATACCCACGAAGCCCTAACCGTAAGTGGTTTATGCGTAATTTGCATATTAATGAAATAGTTATTATTTATACTACAAGGGATAACGTGTTAGTCGAGAACGATTTTGCGCCCGAGCGATAGAGAGACTAGTAAATATACTTACATCCCGTGAAGTATATAACATTTTTTCTTCTCCCCGCAGAATTTATTCTTGGATTTTTATTAATTTAATTCGATACTTTTCGTATGAAATTATGGACAGCTTTGACCGGTTTCTATAGCATCATAAGCATTGTTATTTTAACAACAACGTCAAGCTGTCAGTTTATTATCAAAAACTGAGTGAAATTAAAGTTATTGATTTCTATATCAGCTAAATGGATATAGAAGAATCAGCAAATATCGCTTGTCTGTCGCTGCTGCCAGAAAAATCGAGGAAGAGGTATGAAGCAACGTATCAATACTTCAAGAAATGGTGCCAAATAAAGACTGCTACTGCAGTTTCAGAAACCGTGCTTTGGGCGTACTTTCACGAAAAATCTTCTGTATTAAAGTCTCCATCAAGCTTATGGTGTGAATATTATTCCATGCTGAAGTCCACCATTTTCATAGAGGAAAACATGGGTAGATATTTCATATTTCCAAGTATCCTAAGCATTTTTAAAAAGAAAAATTGACGGATATAAACCCAAAAAATCTGATGTGTTTGACAGAGAAGATGTAAATGAATTCCTGTTTGAAGCCTCCGATGATATTTATTTAACGATGAAGGTTGTAATGATAATGGAAATTGCTGGAGCGTGCCGTTCTAGTGAACTCTGTGAAATGAAACTGGACAATGTTGAACTAAGGCATGAAGTCATATTTGTTACTATTCCTGATTCCAAAAATGGAATGGCACGTAAATTCATAGTGGCTAAAAGTGACCATGAGAAGGTTTGTTATTTCAAAATAGTTCGAAATTACATTGATATAAGATCCCTCAGGACGAGTTTTAATCCTCGCTTCTTGATGCGATATCAAAATGGAAAGTGCTTAAACCAGCCTGTTGGGAAAAACTTGATTTCTTCAATTCCAAGTAAAATTGCTAAATTTTAGAACTTTCAGAACTTGGAGTATACTAGACACTTCCTCAGAAGAACGTCGGCCACTTTATTAGCGAATACTGGAGTTGATGTATTGTCTTAGCCCTCAAGCGACATGGCGGATGGAAATCTGCAACTATTGTGGAAAGTTATGTAGCGGAGAGCGTCAACAATAAAAAGGGAGTTGCAAATAAAATTTTATACAATATAAGGAAGCCAGAAGTCTTCTGTAGTTGTACTTCAAGAGTAACAGAAAACTTGGTTAGAGATGGGGAAATTATGGAGTCAGAACATTTCCTACAAATTGAGAAAAAACATTTATCCAAATTTTGTAAATAATGTTCATAGTTGTAATAATTGTACTATTAATATTCATATCACTTAATATTACTTAATTTTTATAAATAAATAAGTATTCCACGAAATACAAGCCGCAGATTTTGAAAGACGCAGGAATTACTCTCAATGCTTTCCCCAAAATTTATTGGAAATAAATTTTTATTTAGATTAGATAGATTTATTAGACCTGACATTTTTTTCGGATGAAGCCTGGTTCCACCTCTCCGGTTATGTGAATTCTCAGAATACACGGATCTGGAGTATTGAAAATCCCCATTTTTTTGTAGATTCCACATTGCACCCTCAAAAAATTGGTGTCTGGTTAGCTGTTTCCCGAAGAAGAATTGTTGGTCCTATTTTTTTCCATAACACAGTTACAGCACAGCGGCATAGAGACAATATTTTGAATCCATTTGTAGAGCAATTACTTGACGACGAACTACGTTTTGGATATTTTCAACAGGACGGTGCAACCGCCCATACAGCCGCCGAAACTATTAACTACTTACGCAATTTTTTCGACGACAGATTGATCAGTTTTTGATCAGACATTGAATTCCCACCTAGATCACCTTGATTAACGGTTATGGATTACTTCGTTTTTCCTCATTTAAAGAACGCTATTTTTAAAACACCAACAGCTGAAAATTTAGAACAATTACAAGAAAGGATTATCCAAAAATGTGGTAACATTTCTCCAGAGTTTTAAATAATGGGAAAAAATAATCTGATATTGTTTAACTTCTAAACCTTAAAATAAATTTAATCTTGGAACAATGTATCATACAATGTCAGGCGGCTATATATTTACATGTCAAAACGAAACGTTTGATACCTTTACATACCATTTTATATGTACTATAACGGTGCATTCTACAGCATTTAATAATTTACAAACCTTGTTCTAAAAGAACGATTTCAACTGTCTGCCCCAAGGGAATCGTATCCAGATGTACACATTCGCAAATAGTTCTATTCAGGCATTTAGCAGGCACGGAAATTTCGTTGCAGATTAAATTGGAGGAAACATCCATGGGTTGGGTAAGCAACGGAGATGATGGATAACTAAATGTTAAATTGTTTATTCTGTATAGTTTGGTACGAAGGTCCGTGTATCCCCCTGTAATACAATACATAATCTTATTTGTGTTTGCATTTGTGTATATTTATGTTTGTAGGATAACTAGGATATTGGAAAATAATAATTTTTGAAATACTACTTTTGGAAACAGGTATCAACGTAACAAAACTGTTAAATAGTAAACATCGTATGTTAAAACGCACGTTTGTGTTCACTTTTTTTTTTTAATTGTATACAGGGTGTCCGGGAAAATGTGGAAAATCTCTCGGATATGAAAAAAACACGTGAAAAGAATACTACAAGTTCATATAAACTTCTTTCGTATCGGCCTCCTCTTCGGAGATATGCGGGCTCCCAAAAAGCTCCCATGGAATTAAGTTTTTGACACATAATTATTAAACCAACAGGTATATTTCAATTTTTTTTTCATATGATCTATACCAGGTAAGACCCTTCAAATTACTATCCCAGAAAGTGTTGCGAATTAGGTACTCACAGCTGCAGGGACGGACTAGCTGTGACACTAATGTACCCATTTTTTTTACGCCCTGTATGATAAAAACTTTGGACAACGTTTTTTACATACCTTTAACTATTAACTAAAAATTAAGTACTCTTCATTCATGTCGCTAATCCTAACCGTTTTCGGAAAAACGTCATTATATTGCCACCATATTCAGCAGTTAAAAGTGAACATTTATAATTTATAGGAACAAAGATGTATCTTTTATTGAAATACGCTAAATATACATGATGTAAATATGTTAAAAATTACGTTTTTCCGAAAACGGTTAGGATAAGCGACATGAATGAGTACTTAATTTTTAGTCAATAGTAAAGGTACGTAAAAAACGTTGTCCAAAGTTTTTATCATACAGGGCGTTAAAAAAATGGGCACACAGTGTCACAGCTAGTCCGTCCCTGCAGCTTTGAGTAATTCGCAACACTTTCTGGTATAGTAATTTGAAGGGTCTTACCTCGTATAAATCATATGAAAAAAAATTGAACTATACCTACTTACCTGTTGGTTTAATAATTATGTGTCAAAAACTTAATTCCATGGGAGCTCTTTGGGAGCCCATATCTCCGAAGAGGAGGCCGATACGAAAGAAGTTTATATGAACTTGTAGTATTCTTTTCACGTGTTTTTTTCATATCCGAGAGATTTCCCACATTTTCCCGGACACCCTGTATACAAATTTTAAAAACATATTTATTTATACCCAACTTAGGTACAATGTTAAAAGAGAATTTAAAAAAATCCTCATACCATAATCTGTTTCTGTTTCCCCATACTTATAATCAATCTCCAAAAAGATTTTTCTATCGACATCCTCTTTTCCCAGTTCCTCGGGCATTTTAGTTAAAGATTTAACATCTCCCAGACAAACTTTGCCAATTTCGGGCTGGCAAAGGGACGTATCAAAATGCCTTGACAATTTGTTATCCAGTTTATCTGTATCACCCCCGTTTTTATACTTTTTTGTCCCCTTTCCTTTTGCCGGACCTTCGTAGTTGATCACGGCTAATCCATGTAAATTGTTTCCCTCGCAACTGGACCTGAAACACAAAGGATTTTTTTTAAGTTCAAAGGAGAGATTTGTAAATGTAATAGAGAAAACTATAAAAACGGACTAGGGCTAGTCGAGAATCAGGAGGCGATAAAGGTTGATTAACTAAATGTTGTACTTAAGGGCCTTTTTTTATCAAATACAAATTATCATTGCATGATAATATAGGTCTACCTTTTTTATTTAATTACTACAGCTATTAAAATAAACTAGCATTCTGCTCTAAGGTGTTAAGTATTTAAGTCTTCCCGAGGTTTATATATATACCGTGCGAGCAAAAATTATTTGCATCAAAGAGGGCTTGGATTAAAAAACGTAGGGCTTGGTTTAGATCACAATGATATGAGGACAATATATCTAACCAAATCTAGGTTAAAATTTTGTCAAATTCATATTATGACATGATATGCCAAACTAATGAGTAATAAAATAAGTAGACAAATACAAATTTATTTTTGTTGTTTACAAAATTATAATACTTGCACTTTGTATACCATATAATATATATATAAGAAAATAAATTTAGCTGCTTCTTAAGAATAGTCCTGCATATTCCATAAGATCTTCCCACTTCTTGGGACAGGCGTCTTATACAATTTGTTGGCGTATTTTGCATTATTTCACAAACATTTGCAACAAGTTCTTACAGATGATCTTCCTGCTCCTTTTTTGTGTTGCATAGAACCTGTTTCCCTAAACACAGCCACGGATCTTTTCAGGCAATGATAAAAATCCCCAGCAATAAAAGCAACGTTAGGAAAATGTTCGTGAAAATCGTCCATGCACAAACCCGGATTGTATTGCCACTCACCATTTACTCCAACCACGCTTCGAAAATGCGCTTCAACCATGAATGTTTTGTGCTGTTCCGTAAAACCCATTGTGTGAATTGTTCAAGAAACTGGAAAAATTAGTGATTAATCAAATTACTTGTAACTTGTAACGACTGTCAAAGATGACGGAATAACTGATTAATTGTCAGATCAGGTAGTTACTGACACCCAACAGGTATTAAGCGCTACGGCTAAGCATTACGTCCTTAGATGCAAGGCCCTCTTTGATGCAAATAATTTTTGCTCGCACGGTACATATACGATGAACTAATAATTTTTGATCTTTAAATCTCTCAGAGGTGAAAATTTGAGAAATACAATTGTTTTTTTGGAAACGGTTATAGTAGCATACAAAAACTTTCGATAAAAGCTGTTGAAAATAAAAAAAGAGAACAAAAATCATATTACCTATATAGGATGCACCATTTAAAATTTTCAAATGTAAGTTGCTGTTACTTCACTTAAAGAGAGCGTCTCCATAAACAAACTCCATTAACTAAATTTTCATGATTCAAATCGCATTATTTTTAAAATTGTTCTTCTAATGGTCCAATGGACGATCATCATGAGACATTGTATACAGAACGTTTAGCAAAATAATCAACACTCTTAGATACAACAATTAATCGAATTGACCTCATTAGGGCTAGTGGGATTCCATCTAGTCCTCTAATTTATGGGGTGTCCAAAAGTCTGGAATATGGCAAATATTTCAACAACTACTGAATAATTTTAAGTATATGGATGGGTCAATTACAATTTAAAAATTATATTCAGTAGTTTTTGAATTATTTGCAATATTCCAGACTTTTTGATAACCTGCATTATTAAGTATAATAACATATTAATTATTATCTATGGATAAAATTCCGGGGCAGTCCTGCACCTTGCTCAATGCTCATGTATATGCTTTCCTGAATTGGTTTATTTTCTGTACTTACTACAAAACATCCATGCTTTGTCTAAAGATTTAATTCAAGTTTGATAATTAACGATTTTCTTAGCACAACGAAAAATTGTCACTACTGAAGATGAAGTAGCCAGGCGATCAAATTTTATATATCTATCTTTTATTGAGAAAAGAACATTTCAGTGTTATTCTACTTACTTGACATTTATATAAAACGCTCCAGCCCCTTGTCCGGCCTTCAGGATAAAATCTATCCGCTCGCCCTTAGATAACTGGATCGAACTGACCTCATAAGGGCTAGTGGGATTTCCATCAAGTCCTATTATCTTAAGTAAATGATTATCTATGGATAAGGTTACGGGGCAACCAGATAAACCGCTCGTGTAAGCTGCCCTGAATCGGTGCCGTTTGCCAGGTCGGACACTGAACATTGTTAGGCTTGACCCCTTTTCACTTGGCGCTTTACCATTTATCAAGAGCGCTTTGGTCAAGTCTTTGTCGGTGGGTGTCGGTTGAGCAAAATCGCCTAAAATAAACGTTTTTGTGTTATGAATCCAATTATATTATATAGTATATCCTTATACTTATTTAAATTATGAATTCTATACGTACCAGACCATTCAGAAATTAGAATGACGTGATCTTTCGCGTCAATATCATAAAGTTTCCTATGCGGTTCTATTCGGTCAGCTTTTCTAACGATCAAAGCTCCAAATAGTCCATTGGCCCTGTCTGCATCTGCATATGCATGATAGAAATGCGTTCCTGCGTGGGATGCTCTAAATTTGTATTGAAAAGTGGTGAGACTCGCGATGGGACATTGAGTTACCTGATAAAAAAGTATAAATTCAAATATCAAGAACTCAAAATCAGAACGAGAAGTAAGTGAAATAGAATAGAGGCCTGTTCACTAAAAAAAGCAGGTTCAATTTTGACGCTTAACTCGTAAAGCAAAGATACAAATCAAATTGTATAGTCGAGAAGCAAACCAAAATAACAGTTGCTTTTTTGATAATATTCTAACTATGGAGGACTTGTTCTCCATAATTCTAACTGACCTGAAAATGTACTGACGTCAACGTCCTGTCATGATTTGACAGATGAAACTAACACGAAACTATACTGATGTCAACACACTGTCATAAAACTAACCTCTAAATGTCAACGTCAAAGTCTTGTTATAATTTGACAAACAAAACGAACCCCAAATTATTTAATTGAAATCTGACTTTAACCAGCCGTCTGTGATGGACTCCAAGCATCGAAAGCGCCCCTTCCCCCACCCCCTCACTATTTAATACTATATTCTGTCTCACACACTTCTTTATGGTGGAATTATCAACGTTATTCAATCTATTGCCAACCTACAACCTATTTCGCGTTGATTTTTTGAGTTTATTATTTTAATAACTAACATTTAAAGAAAATCAATATCGTCGGTACATTATTTAGGTAGTATCTGATATATTACAAAAATATCAATTTATTTCAATGGTAATTTTGGGAGAATTGTATATTGAAACAACAATGACATAATAATGTTAAAAAAATCTTACCCGATATTTTTCGCTCTACAATTCTCCTAAAATAATTTATAAAATTCCTTAATATTTATTTAATATGTCAATTATTACCCATAGAATAGGCAGTCGATATTGATTTTATTTAAATTTTGTGTAAAAGCTAGAAAAATAAATAAATCTACGCAAAATAGGTTATAGGTTGGCAAGCATGTTGATACTCCCACCTTAAAATCGAGAAGGCTTATCTAAAGATGTATGTTTATGGTTCTATGGTAACGTATGATGACTAAGTGATAACTGTCCATTCCATATGATGAGATAAGTGATAGTGTGAGTGTAATATTATTGTCATTGGTTGCTTTTGCACATGTGACTACAAATAGACGAAATCAATTGAATTGTTATGTCGACAAAATTTCACAATAATCAAAGTTGGATAACATAATATATACAGTTACCATTGGTACACCATCCATGAAAGGTGCTTCATGATTTGGCTGACCTCTCCAATGCAAAGTCACACTTTTGCCGGGTATTCTATTTATGACATCTACTATCAGTATGTCATTTTCACATACTTGAATGGCCGGTCCAGGTATTTGTCTGTTAGCTGTTACAATGGTTCTTGAATTGCTCGCTTCAGTCATTTGGCAGAAAATATTTTGACAGCGTGTTAAGGGATGAGAAGAGTTATCTCGACAGTCTTGACAAATGCTGAAAAGTGGCAAAAAATGGAAAATTTATTTTAAATTTTAAAGAAAAAAAAATAATTAAATATTACTTAGTTATTGTAATTTAATTATTTTAATTTATAACATTATAAACATTATTAGATTAATTTATTATAAATACCATGAACGAACAAACCTAACATAAAACGTTATCAACCCAAACTAAAATCGTTCAAACTGAACCTAGCAACAAAATAGCACATTCTCGATATATTGCACACATACACTATAGTACCAACAATAAATTATACGTATACAAATCAAATATAGACGGTAGCAGTCTATTAATTAGACATATGATACAGGTTTTTAAGATCAACATATTGGTGTATTTGATATCTAGGCAATAAAAGTATCCATTTTTTTATATTTATTTTAAAAAAGGGAAAATGGGTTACATTTTTAATTTCCGAGGGTATAATATTAAATAACTTGGGACCCAAATAATAAAAGTTCCTCTGCAAGATTGACTTTTCTGTTCGAGGTACAACATTTGAACGGCTGCTATATTATCTTGTGTTATAATCATGATCTATCTGAAGCAACTCATTTTTGACAATAAAGTGCCTGGAAACGCACGCTAAGAAGTAGAGTTGCCTAATGTCAAATATACCACTCTCTGAATAAAGAATATTAGAAGGATAAGTAAAAGGTATTTTGAAAATTACTTTAAGAACCAATTTTTTTTGGACAACTTCTAAATTATGTATAATATGAATCTTGTTTGCCGTTTGCCGCGCCCCAAGCAATAATTCCATAAGTTAAATGGCTTTGTATTAGAAGAATTTTTAGTTGCTTTATATCTAAGATTTTTGAAAGATATCTCATTTTATATAATATGTAGATACAGTGTCACCAGTAAAGTCCGCATCATATGGGATTTTTTTTATTAATAGCTTTAATCAAAATTTGACTTTGGCATCAAGTTCTGCTTCGATCGAGATAAAAATTAGGCAAAAAAATAGTAGTCACGTGATTCGCATTATCTATCAAATTTTAATTTTTTCCAAATAATTATTCAAAAGTGGGGTTATTTCCGAAAATATCGAAAAAAGTTATTAGAAAAAGTTTTTTTTACATGCAGTTTCTAGCCCACATGCAAAATTTTAGCTCCATAAGATAATTTTGATTTTTTACCTATATTTTGTAAATTGCACCACTTTTGCAAAATAAGACTCAACGCAACCTTCATAAAACTTCTTAGTTTTGACAATGCTTTATTTCAGATACATTTTTTTTAAAGTAGCGCCATATTAAATGTGTGTTTTTCTACAAAATCAAAATTGGTCTATTAAAATTTGGTCGCATGTGATGCAAAGTTTATTTGTTTATTGCCCTGCATAAGGTAACTTCATAAAATAAGTATTTTGGAAAACGTAGTTTGTGTCTGAATGTAATACATGTTAACGTTATTATGATATAACTTAATAATAAATTATAATATAGGGGTTTTAAATTAAATCGTTGAAAATAGATAAACTTTACGTTGTTAAACTAAAATTTATTTTCCACTTAAAAAACACTTTACTGAAGACACTGTGTTCTTTTTTGTCTTAATATTAAGGTGTATTACTTTAAGACACAAACTACGTTTACAAAAATACTTATTTTATGAAGTTACCTTTACAGGGTCAAAAACAAATAAACTTTGCATCACATGCGACCAAATTTTAATAGCCCAATTTTGATTTTGTAGAAAAACACACATTTATTATGGCGCTACCTTAAAGAAAATGTATCTGAAATAAAGCCTTGTCAAAACTGAGAAGTTTTATGTAGGTTGCGTTAAGTCTTATTTTGCAAAAGTGGTGCAATTTACAAAATTAGGTAAAAAATCAAAAATCTTATGCAGCTCAAACTTTGCAAGTGGGCTAGAAACTGCATTTAAAAAAACTTTTTCCAATAACTTTTTTCGATATTTTCTGAAATAACAACACTTTTAAATTATTTTTTGGAAAAAATTACGTAACTACTATTTTTTTGCTTAATTTTCATCTCGATCGAAGCAGAACTTGATGCCAAAGTCAAATTTTGAATAAATAAATTAATAAAAAAAAATCCCATATGATGCGGACTTTAATTACTGGTGACAGTGTAGAATGAATCTTATTTTTTTCACCGTACTATTTATTTGGTTTTCCCACTTAAAGCTACTATCAATTATGATGCCGAGATACTTTATTTTATTTACTATTTTGAATTTAATTTGGGAGTTGTTATTACACATAATTTTAATAGTGTCATAAGAAGGAAGATACCAAGAGTAAGATGTAAAGGGAATACAAAACGTTTTATCAAAGTTAACTGTAAGTATGTTTGAAGGTGGTAGACAATGAAGTAATATCAAAAAAATTACGTAGGCGGAGTCATCAAGCTTCATTGCACATGGACAGTATTTAAGACAGTAGCCTTAGAATTATAATTTAGTTTACACTTGAAGACGGTTAGAGATACTAACTAACCGAAACGTTGTGTTAAGTAACAAAGTAAAGACAATGGAATTCCGACAAGTAATTTTTTTAATGTTAACTGTAAGTAGTCGGCCATTGAACTAGTCATATATAATTTTAAAACCTTTTTCGATTTTGTTTCGTAAGAAAGCCCAACTCACGTCATTATAAAGTACGGCAGTATCGTCAGCAAACCTTCTAATATCACCGGAAACCTCCAATGAAAACAGTTCGTTCAAATATATATTAAAAATCATCGGTCCCAATACAGTGCCTTGGGGTACTCCGTATTCTATAGTTTGCATATCACTGACGCAGTTATTAATTTGTACATACGGTTTTCTGCCACTTAAATAACTGACTATTCATAAGGTTAAAAGAAGAACCTCTAAAGCCAATTCCCTCCAATACATGCAGCAATAGTCCGTGGTTAACGGTATCAAAAGCTTTAGCCAGGTCGACAAAGATGCAACATGCCGGTCTTTTTTCATCAATTAATTTAGGTACATACTTTTGTTGTTAGATCGATTATGGCATCCTGTGTCGACCGAATGTATTATAATATATATTAAGTAAAAGACTTACTGGTTATCTGTATGGTACATTTCAATAATTAACTTTACCCTACATATCATGGGCCAATCAAGTTCATGGCATGGTCTATCACAGCTCTTGAAGTTTTGGTCTAAAAATAAAAAATAAAAATAAGATTATTCATGCAGTCAGATAAAATAGTTTTTGGTGATTTATTGTTTTTGGAGGCCCAAGGCCCAGTTGTATATGTGTTGATTAATCATAACATTAAACAAACATTACCATTAAACAAAAGATGAATCACAACTTTAATGTTGGGATAATTTTTAATTCTTAGTTTTATACCTTCCGCATCCATGCTGCCTAAAACCTTAAATTAGCAAGTAACTGATTCATTGAAGTCAAGGCATGATTTCTGAAAGATAGTTTTTATTGTATAGTCTTTCTTCTTCTTTTTCTTCTTCTTTAGCCTGAGTTCATCCACTCCTGAATGTAGGCCTCTTCAAGTAATTTTTATGTTTTTCTGTTTTGAGCTGTTTGAATCCAATTTCTCCCTGCTGTCTTCTGGATGTCATCTCCCCAACGCTTTTGTGGTCTTCCCGCTTATCTTGTTGTGGTTCTGAGTTGCCACTGTATTATTTTATTTGTCCATTTGGATGGGTCCTGCCTGGCAACATGGCCCGCGTGATGGATGATAACGGAGGACATATTTTCTAACATATTAACACAGGACAACTATTTTTTTATTTATTTAGATTTGCAATGGCCAAAAAAAGTCAAAGTGTTCAATAGATGCAGCCGCTGAGAGACGAAGAAAACAAGTTAGGTTGATTATGATGCGAATGATAGAAAGAATAAGAAACGATGCTACGAAACACGAAGAATATAAGGAAAAATAACGACAGCGCTATTTTAAACGGAAGGATAGTGGAAAAATTTAAATGATTTCGGATATGAGTGAGCCGTAAAAAAGGGTTAAACGAAAGGACTGGAAAAAACGTTCTTAAAAATAAAGAATAAATCAAAAGGAAACAGCATGGGTGGAAGAACTGTTAGATGCAAATACCCCACCGCCTAGCCTGTGTTCATTCACTCCTGAATGTAGGCCTCTTCAAGTAATTTTTATGTTTTTCTGTTTTCAGCTGTTTGAATCCAATTTCTCCCTGCTGTCTTCTGGATGTCATCTCCCCAACTCTTTTGTGGTCTTCCCGCTTTTCTTTTTGTGGTTCTGAGTTGCCACTGTATTATTTTATTTGTCCATTTGGATGGGTCCTGCCTGGCAACATGGCCCGCCCATCTTCATTTGAGTTCCGCTACTCTTCTTAGAACGTCCGTAACCCTTGTTCTTCTTCTGATCTCATCATTCCTCAGGTGATCTCTCAGGCTACATCCCAACATGGCGCGCTCCATCGCTCTCTGGGCTATTCTCAGTCTTTGTGTGCTGTTTTTTGTTAAAGAAATAGTCTCTAGTCCATACGCTGCTACCGACAAAATGCAGGAATCATATACTTTTCTTTTAAGGTTAATTGGGATGACTTGAGATTTCAGAACATTTGTATAGTATACAAGTTTATATACAAACAATATTAAATTACTGCTGAGTGGGATATGTTGCAGTCAATTTCGTCACATAACGCTCGCGCGATATTTTTTGAAAGCTTGATCTACAAATTCCTGATGATCGTTCCAGATTTCTACACGAGGCGCCCTAGTATCTTCCACAATATTTATTACGTGTTCATCGTCATCATACAATAATTTTATTAAACATTTTAAAAGGAAAATTATTATAAAGGTTATGTACCTACTTTAATGTTATAAAAAAAACTAGTTTTTAAGAATTTACTTATGACCATGATTATTAACCGCTGCTCTTTGGGCGGTTAAGATAATTCTTGGTTAATGTGTTGATTTGGTCATAATCAAAGCCAATAATTTTGCATTTTATAATTTTTACCGGTTAATCAAAGGATCTACAATCTATAAAAAATAAGTTGATTAACCATAACCTATACAACCGGTCCTAAACTCCTAAGACAATAAGATATCACCTGCTTTGAGAAGGAGAAAAGTCTATGTATCTAGCTAATATAAGACTCGTAGGGCTTCTAATAAGATGTGATGATAAAAACGTCACCGAGACAGTCGCAAAGGTGTAAAAAAATCCTTTTAATAGAAAGTTCTATAGTTCCATACTAGGTGTATTGCCCGGGTGAGTGGCTGTTCTAGGTTTTCTATTCGTACGTCATCTGAATTGGCTATTAAAAGGCGATGTAAGCATTACAAATGATTATTATTATCTTATGTCTGCCTAAATCATACTTTTGATAGCATTTACTAAATTGTCTGCAACTTTCACTATATTTTTAGCACCTGGTATGGGCAGTACGTCTATTTTAAAAAAACATTTAATGTGTATGTTAAACGGTACTTGCTATACCGGATGGTACACCGACAGACTAGCCATGGGAAATCCCATGTAAATTTTATCACCCTCAAATATTGGCTTCCATATTCATTTTACGTCAAAATTTTATTACACTTTTTTGAAGGACCTTGTTAGATGGACTCGCAAACCAAATTTTATTATATTATTAATACCGTGCGAGCCAAAATTATTTGCATCAAAGAGGGCTTGGATTAAAAAGCGTAGGGCCTGGCTTAGATCATAATGATATGGGGTCGATATATCTAACCAAATCTAGGTTAAAATCTTGTCAAATTCGTATTATGACATGATATGCCAAACTAATGAGTAATAAAATAAGTAGACAGATACAAATTTATTTTTGTTGTTTACAAAATTAACAAAGTAAGAATATACAGAAAGAAAAAGAAAAATAATTACATAAATTGCTGAAATTGGCCACCGCCATGCTCCAAGGATAAATTCACATGTATCTTCATATTTTCGAAAGTGTTAACCAGCATCTCTGGAGAAATGTTACCATATTCTTGGATAATCCTTTCTTGGAATTGTTCTAAATTTGCAACTGGTGTTTTAAAAATAGTGTTCTTTAAATGAGGAAAAACAAAGTAATCCATAACCGTTAAACAAGGTGATCTAGGTGGGAATTCAATGCTGATCGAAAACTGATCAATCTGTCGTCGAAAAAATTGCGTAAGTAGTTAATAATTTCGGCGGCTGTAAGCATGGGCGGTTGCACCGTCCTGTTGAAAATATCCAAAACGTAGTTCATCGTCAAGTAATTGCTCCACAAATGGATTCAAAATATTGTCTCTATACCGCTATGCTGTAACTGTGTCATGGAAAAAAATAGGACCAACAATTCTTCTTCGGGAAACAGCTAACCAGACACCAATTTTTTGGGAGTGCAATGTGGCCTCTACAAAAAAATGGGGATTTTCACTACTCCACAGGCGTGTATTCTGAGAATTCACTTAACCGGAGAGGTGGAACCAGGCCTTATCCAAAAAATATGTCAGGTCTAATAAATCATTTCTTTCCAATAAATTTTTGGTAAACCATTAAGAGTAATTCCTGCGTCTTTCAAAATCTGCGGCTTGTATTTCTTGGAATACTTGCACTTTATAAGGAAATAAATTTAGCTGCTTCTTAAGAATAGTCCTGCATGTTCCATAAGATCCTCTCATTTCTTGGGACAGGCGTCTTATACAATTTGTTGGCGTATTTTGCATTATTTCACGAACGTTTGCAACAAGTTTTTCTGTTCTTACAGCTGATGGTCTTCCTGCTACTTTTTGGTGTTGTATTGAACCTGTTTCCGTAAACATAGCCACGGTTCTTTTCAGGCAATGATAAAAATCCCAAGCAATAAAAGCAACGTTAGGAAAATGTTCGTGAAAATCGTCAATGCACAAACCAGGATTGTATATGCACTCTAAGCCCGTTTCGAAAATACGCTTCAACAATGAATGTTTTGTGCTGTTCCAAAAAGCCCATTGTGTAAATTGTTCAAGAAATTGGAAAAATTAGCGATGAATCAAATTACTTGTAACGACTGTCAAAGATGACGGAATAACTGATTGATTGTTAATTCAGGTAGTTACTGACACCCAACAGGTATTAAGCTCTACGGCTAACCATTACGTCCTTAGATGCAAGGCCCTCTTTGATGCAAATAATTTTTGCTCGCACGGTATGTGGTACTACCTTATCATGGATTTTTGATTGAAGACTGTAAAACATGTTGAATCTAATGAAAGGAAAAACAGTAACAGTTCATATTACCATAATAATTATTATTGGTGGTTTTATTGACGTATGTTTCACAGACGTATTCAGTTTTAGGAATTTTAGGAGTTTCTCTAAACAACTTTTAATTGGCTTATTCGAAAACAAGGACGTTCAAAAAAGTCTAATTCAATTTTCATCTAAAATTAGCAGAGTAGCCAATATGTGAGGGCAGCAAAACTTATATGGGATTTCACACTGTAAGTCTGGCGGTGCATCACGCGGTAATGTAAAATATGTTAATTCGCTATCCATAATTATAATAGTCGAATTCAAATAATGTTTATTAAAATTTATTTAGCTTCATTTTTTGGGTTGGTTCGGTACGGCTTGATCTCTGACCCAAGAAATTCTCTATCTATCGGCATTAGGTTTATTGAATCATTGGTGAATAATAAAACTTTCATATTTGATTTAAACAATTTTGACCTATTTATGCGAGGTACAGTACGTCCCAACAATGCACCTATAAACATAATATTTAATTATTCTTTTATTTCGTACTTATCACCAATCACCACTATCAAAATACTGAGCTAATATTGATGTAGTATTTTTTTTCGTAAACACATAACTGAAAGTTAGCAATAAGAATAGCGATTAGTATTTTTCACATGTCATAGATAAAATGGTTAAATTTGACAAATTAAATGAAGTTAGCAAAAATAAAAGCACAAAGTCTTTCTCCACAAGTTTATTAGAATAACTAGGCGAACCTAGAATAATTCTTAATAATTCGACATGGTTCGAGTGTAGAAACACTCATCATCAGGAAAACAAAGTAAATAGTACAATGTTGATGTTATTAGCAATAAAGAAAATAATAAGTGGGATTGAGCCGTACCTAATGGAGCTTTCAATGGTGTACACGAGGTGTAAAATATGAATAGTCAGAAGACCGACAAGAATTTAGCATACAGGGGTAGTGAAAAGGCCCTGTCTTGGACAGAACAATGAAGAAAGCAAAAGAAAATTACAGGGTTTTACCAGACTTTGTCAAAATCATTTAGGTAAAAGTAGTGAATTGAGGGAAAGAAAAATCTTAAGTTTCATTAAACGTTTATTGATTTGACAAAGTCTGTTAAAACTCTCTAATTTTCTTTTGCTCTCTTCATTGTTCTGCCCAAGATAGGGCCTTTTCACTACCCCTTGACTTTCCAGTATGCTGAATTCTTGTCGGTATTCTGACTATTCATATTTTACACCTCGTGTACACCATTGAAAGCTCCATTGCGGCTCAATCCCACTCATTATTTTCTCTAGTGCTAACAACATCAGCATTGTATCATTCACTTTGTTTTCCTGATGATGAGTGTTTCTACACACGAAACATGTCGAATTATTAAAAATGATTCTAGGTTCCCCTAGTTATTTTAATAAACTTGTGGAGAAATACTTTGTGATTTTCTTTTTCTATACATTTAACTCCACTTTGAGCATGGACTACTTCTTCAAAATTAAATGAAGTTATTTTTATATTTGAAAGAGCAGTACTTTTATACAAGAGAGTGGTTTAACGTCATGTTGCGTTTGGACTATTATAGAGATATATGTAATAATATATCTACATACAGTGAGGACCAGAAGTCCTGCATAAATTCGATAAAAAATTAGGGATGCTTGAACACGTGGATTTTTATTTTTATTTACGCATCTTTTGACGTGAAAGTTTAGTATACAGGGTGACACATGTTAAAGATATGACATAATTCGGTATTTTTTCTTATGGAACACCCCGTATATTTTTCGATTTTTTAATTCTAATAAACATTCTAAACATATCTGGTATCCTATGCCTAAAGTAAAAGATTATCGAGAAATTTTCGATTGAAAAAAAAAATACCAAGTTATAAAAATATTTATTATAAAGGGGGTAGTTAAATAGGTCCATGAAATTTGTTGTCATTAATTGTCAGTTTATATAATTATATTAAGTAACATTTAATATTGTCTCATGCAGCATTTCGTACTACTAAACTAAATAAAATTAAAAATTAACACAAGAAAATGGTTAAATTGACTGAAACTCAGAGAATAGATGTCTTAATTATGATAGGATGTGGTGATCGTATTAGGACCCAAAGGGAAGTTTGTGAACTATTTAATATAAAATATCAAGACATTCAGATATCTCAATCCAACTAAGCAGAATCGAGAAGAGATTTAGAGAAACGGGACAGGTACGAGATCATCCTAGGTCCGGTCGACCTTCAATTTCAGAAGATAAAAAATTAAACATCTATATATCCATTGAAGAAAATCCACATAAACCCACTCAAGAGCTAGCATTGGATAACGAAATTGGAAAATCATCTGTAAAAAGAATTTTAAAAATTGAGAAGTACCATCCGTATAAAATTATATATATTATATTATATTTAAATACCTTTATACCTAATAAATATTTTTATAACTTGGTCTTTTTTTTTCAATCGAAAATTTCTCGATAATATTTCACTTTAGGCATAGGATATGCTATATCATATATGTTAAGAATGTTTATTAGAATTAAAAAATCGGAAAATATACGGGGTGTTCCATAAGAAAAAATACCGAATTATGTCATATATTTAACATGTGCCACCCTGTATACTAAACTTTCACGTCAAAAGATGTGTAAATGAAAATAAAAATAAACGTGTTCAAGCATTTTTCCGAGAAATGCATCCATAATTTTTTATTCAATTTATGCAGGACTTCTGGTCCTCACTGTATATAAAAATTGCTCCGATGCCTAGATATTATAAAAAAATATTGAGACACGCAATTTTTCTTTAGTTACAGAACGCAAAACAACTCGTATATTTCAAGTGCATGTCAGTTACGCCTGCAACTGTTTTAGAATTGTTTTAATAATCATTTTAATAGTAAAACTTTTATTTATATAATACCCAATACCTATATTTAATTAATGATTTTATGCAAAAATTGTATGGGTCCACTCAGAAACTAATAAAATTTTATTACGAAAAAATTATGTGGTTTAAACATTAAACATCCTTTGTCGTTTCCGAATAAGAGAAAGTGGAAAGAAGAGAAACGGTACTTGCTACAAACACGTTTATTTATATTCAACAAAACTTATTGCCAATCTTATTTACAAGATACCTAGATAAGTATAATTTATACTTTTACCAGACGGGTGGGAGTAAAAATAGTATATAGAAAATTGAACCTACTTTGGAGATAATAACTTATTACCTGCACTATAAAAATTGATGTTTTCTAAATTTAGAAGAATCAAATCGTTACCTGAACAAAATCAACGTTTACCTCTATTTTAATTTATACACACGTTGTGGCCAATAGCCACGGCTTAAGAGCAAACACTAGTGAAACCTTCGCCATCTCATTTTTTATCAAAACTTCGTTACTTTTTTGTCGAGGGGTAAGCCGGTGAGGATTTCTAGTGTATAGACTCAAGTATGTCGGGATATCTGTGGATGTCCGAGGAATTCTAGGTGTTTTCAGGGATGTCCAGGGATGTCTTGGGGATGACCGAGGATGTCCCAAGGATGTCATAAGAATTTTTCTAGAATCGGCAGTATCACGCATGCGTCAAGTTTATTGATGAGTTTATTATTTGAGGCAGGGTTTCCAACTCTACGGATTTATCCGTAAATCTACAGATTTTTGGGAGCCATTAAAATTTAAACTGCTGTCTCTAAAAGAGCAGAATTTATTAATGCTAGTCGAAAAATTAAAAATAGATATACAAGCCATAAATAACATTGATTTATTTTATATATGATATTAGGGATCATGTCATATTTCCCAGGAAAGTAAAAAAAACTAGCGAAGACCCACTATAAACAAAGTATGATGGTATAAATGAATTTACTGATGAATACATCGAAGCCATAGTAAACCAAGCTTTGGATAAATCACTGGAAGACAAAAAAATTGGGAATAGAAGTTGAACTGAATTTCCGGAACTATTTACCCTACGAAGTCAAGGATAAAAAAGAACTAAATGACGATCGCTAATACACAAGTTGGTGAAAATGAGAATGCAGACGAAATTACAAGTGAAAACACAATGTTAAATGATTTGCCAATACTTACAAAGGACAATAATAGAAAATATTTTAGATACTTAAAATCGGGTCTTCCTTCAGACTTATCCAAATAATTCACTTTTAGGAGTTGGTAACGCGTTGGCCCTTAACGATTTTTCCGAAGATTTCTCCAATGATGGAAATGCCACGATTTCTGAAAACGAACGACTCGTGACAGTAATGTTGTTGTAACTGTTAAATTCACTTTGTCAGCGTTCAATATGATAAATTCCGTTATAGAGAATATTTTTCTCAGAAAAGGCCCATTTGCATTTAAAGAATCGGTAAAAGTATTTTCAAACGATCATAATTGTCTACGTAGCTACAGCCTAACAAATGTGAAATTTCTCAAACGATAATAAATGAAATGAATAGATATAAAGTGGACTCCGTAGCACATTGAAAACGGGATTTATTTTGACAGTTTTAAATACCGGTGAAGAAAAGAATGTTGTATATAAAAGTTTTAGAAAATTAACAAAAAATATTGGAAAGTCCTACGTCTTGTATACGTCTTCGGAAGTTCTTACTAAATGGGAAACTTTTTAATTATTAACTCTGAATACAGTATTCACCTGAAGACGACTGGAGATACTTACCAGTTGAAACGTTGTGATTTAAAACAAATAAAGACAATGGAAGTCCAAAACTCTTTCATCATACTTTTAACATGTTCAATTTATGTATAAAACCAACTCTGTGTTTCCTATACTAGTTGGAAAATTGTCATGGTCGTGCCTCTACCAAAGATAAATAGTCCCACAGATGTGACTATCAAGTACTTTAATGAAAATAGCCTGCTTTCTTCATCTCAGTCCGGTTTTCGTAAAGGTTATAGCACTGCATCGGTCTTATTGAAGGTCCTGGACGATATTATTGGGGCTGCTGATAGGGGTGAAACGTCAGCTCGGGTGTTGCTTGGCTATAGTAAAGGATACACGCTTGATTACCGGCTTTGTTATGTGCTAAGCTTCTCTGAGTCTTCAGTGAATTTATTTTAAGAATATTTAAGAGGGTCATCGTTCTACCTTCTACCTCTAAGGATAAAGAGATAATGTTCGTATACTTTTGGTAATTTATACAATCGCTGTGAACGACTTTGTTAGGGATTGCGATTTGCAGAGGTATGGTGATGATACACAACTGCGCACCAGTTTTAGTAGGACCAGAGTTGTTGAGGAAAAAGATACTCTCACACAGTCCTTAAAATCGATTTATGACTACTCTCAAAACAATGGTTTAAAGTTAAATCCTAAAAAATCCGCAATAATTTATATTGGACCTGATTGTCAATGGGCAGCTGAAAACATGAATGTGGTTATGGCTGATTCGGTACTACCCGGTGTGTAGGAATATAAAAATTTGGGGATTATTTTTGATAGCAAGCTTCGGTTTAGAAGTCAGGTAGATGAAATTATTCAGAAATCGTATTTCTCTCTCAGAAACTTATATAAAAGTTAGACCTCAATTAAAGAACGCACTGTGTGAAACTACTGTTCTCTCTCACTCTAATTATTGTAGTTATGTATACGGGCCTTGTCTGAACTTTTAATGCAAAACAAGATTACAAAGGGTTCAGAACTCTTGTATTTGTTTTATTTATGGACTGCAAACAAGAGATCATGTCAGCTACAAGTTATCTGAGCTGAAATGGCTAAAAATAGTACACCGACAATAACTACATTTTGCATATCTCTTATATCGTTTGCTCTTGGGTGGTATACCCCAATACCTACGTCAAAAGCGTCATCTTCGGCATTCCATACATGATCGTTCAATAACTCCTTACAATAGTTTCTTCGATTTACCAAAACATCGAACCTCCCTTTTTCAACGTAGTTTTTCCTATATAGCTCCTAAAGTTTACAATGTTGATATAGGTAACAAATTCCTTAACCTAAGTTCGAATTCATTTAGGACCAAATATCGTAGATTTTTGCTAGGAAACCCTCTTGTATGTCTGGTATAATAAGCAGTAAGTTTTTAGACACGACAATCGTTTTACAGACGATTAAATATTTATATTCTCATATGAACACATACCTATTGACTAAAATCAGTTGTATTAATTGCAATTTTATCCAATATGCTTAATTCGGTTCTGGTTGCAAACTGTTTAGTTTTTACTTCACCAACCAACAACCTTTTATCATAATAGCCAAAACGAAAATAAACTCTGCATATAACTAGGTCACTAGGTATATTAACCTTAGAAAAAAAGAAATGGCATACAAATTTTAATAGTATTAATATTAATGAGGTTTTGTTATAATATTAACTAAATTGAAAACGTTTCAACAATGAATTGGAAAAAGCAAAAATAAATAAAAAAAATATTCATGTTTATTATACGCGTTGGTTTTTTTCCTAATAATTTTTGGTTTGAAATGTTTATGTATCAATAATTGTTATTATAATGCATTTAACGAAAATACTACGACAATGAGAACAATAAAATTAAAGCAGTTAGTTGGATAACTGTAAAAAAAGTTACATTGCAGCTGCAAAGTGCCAAATAGTTTACTTACTTAAGGTGGAGTAGAAGTTATAGCAGAAATACCTCCTTTTTTTCATGTTGGTCAGCTTTTTTTACCATTTTCCCTACTATACCTTTCTATTTTATAAAACCCGCAACTTTGGTCAAAACTTTAAGCAATAAACATTAATTAATTGTTTGTAAAAAAAAACAATTATTTCGGTCTTCGAAACTAGAAAAACAATGAATAGCTTCGTCTAAGGTCCCGAGTCTACAAGGAATCTACCAATAGACAATCTACAGGGTGTCTCTAAAAGGTGCGAAAAAATACCGTAAAACGGGGCTACTTCGGACAGTGTGGGTAACTTCGGACATCGCGACATCAGGGTTAAAATAATTAAGTGGTGGGGAAACAGAGAATGCAAGCGCGCTGTTTCTCTTCAGAAACGTGTCTTAACAGTTGCCTTTGTACGTTCCGACAGTTAGCAGCGTTTAGAGGTAAGTGTCTCGTCTCCACGTGTTATTTTATTATGAAGCCATTTTTTGAACTTTTTCAAAAGTGGTAAAAGTAACTGGCGCACAGCCGAAACTAGTTATGATAGGGGAAAACTTTATTTTACTTTTTAGTAGCCCTATATGTTGTTAACATTTTGAAAAAAAATTTAAATTTATAGTTGCTATGTTTTTTTTTTAGAGAGGTGTAAGCAAAAGAACCCAAATTTGAGTGGCAACTTCGGACATGGTTTGCATATACAGAAGGTAGTTGGGGAGTCGCCTGTAGGGCGGTTCGGCGAAAAGCAATGTCACTTCGAGGCGCATCGGAATTTTATAGGATTCCCAAATTCCCTATTAGTGATAAGATTGTTTTTATTGTTTACATGTTTGTTATAATTTTTGTAAGAAAATATTTTGTATTTTTATAAAATAAATATCATATTATGTGATATGGTAAATATGAAAGCCTTTTTTTAAATATTTCTAGCTTTTATGCTAACTTTTTTAAGTACCTACCCACCTAATATATTTTTAAAAGTTAAATTAGTGTCCGAAGTAATTATTAAGCCATGTTTACTTCAATATTTTTCGGTTTAAAGAAGGTGTCCGAATTTGACCCACCTTGTAGGGTAAATTCGGACACTTTTCAACCAAAAAAATATATATGTTAGAACAAAAAAAAATAAACTTTTTCTTTTAGGAAGTACTCTAGCAAGGATGTAGTATCCGACATAAAAAACATTAATTGCATCGCGAAAGTTTTTACCCTTAAAAAATGCAAAAAAACTGTAAAATCTGGCCGAAGTAGCCCTGTTTTACGGTACCTACTATCACAAATTCCTGAGGCTTAAATATGACGATCTAACCCAACTTACCTCGGTCCAAAAGTGGATGATTTCGGAGATACAGAGTGTCAAAAGTTCAATTTGGTTTTGGTTTTTCGTAAATAATTGGTGTATTGTAACAATATTTGACAAGGGAGGGTTTTGTGGGGTAAAAAGTTAAAACCTGCTCTCATTTTTATTGTAAAATTTAGAGGGCGCCACCTGCGGTACCTCGCACACATTTAAAACGAAATAACTTTTTGAGGCACAGATTTTAATTCTTCACCCCACAAAACTCCCCCTAGCCGAATATTGTGACAATGCATCAATTATTAAAAAAATTATTTATGAAAAACTAAAACCAAATTGAATATTTGACACTTTGTTTCTTCGAAATCATCCATTTTTGGATGAGTTGGATTAGATCGTCATATTTAAGCGTCAGGAATTTGTGGTAGAATTTTTTCCTGACCTTTCAGAGACCCTGTATAATATAATTAATCATTTGCCGCAGAACATTTTGGTTTTAACGAGCAATCTAAATCATGTAATAACATAACATATAACTTACGAGCTCTATAACATACTAATTGAATATTGTATAACTGTTTGGCAACCAGGAAAAAGACTGCAATATTTACCTAATGATGAAACAGTACCTGATAAAACACCCAGTTGGTTAATTTGCATAATTTATTTTCGGAAGCTCGTTTCTGGTTCATAAATGATAACGGATTATTAAAAAAATACTGCTGGCGACTAAGAGATACATGTGTGCAATCATCAGTGGTGTAACTACAGAGGGGGCAGAGGGGGCCGTAGCCCCCGGGCCCAGAGGCTCTTGGGGCCCATCCAAAAGTAATTTTAAAGTCGAAAAATATATTGGTACGGTTCTTAAAATAATGTCGTACGAAACCTAATTATTGTAATCAAAAAAATACGAAAAACAGGAAAAATTTTGGTTACCTACCTATCTATTTACTACCCACATTTATTTGGAAAATATAGGCCTACTCCGCAAAAATTGAAATCGCGATCTGTTAGCTGTTGAAGAAAGATGGTGGGCGGTTTCCGCAAAATAATTCTTTCCAGGTTGAATGCTTTGGAAATAGTATTAAAAGATGGGCACAATAAAAAGCTGAAGGTACCTCTAAAATTTCGCTAAAGAGACTGTGTACTACTCGATGGTCGTAAAGGAATGATACTCTCTTGGCGCTAAGTTTGCTCTACCCTTTTGCAGTCAATCGATTGCGAGCTTAGCGTTGCTGTAGATTTACTGGAAAAACTTATCTAAGCACGTTGCAATGAATGCGTGCAAATTTTATAGAAATTGTTGAAAGTTCAGCTGCTACGGCATGATCTTGGGGAATTCAACCAGTGTTTAAAAACAAACGCCTGAGAAAAGTTCCCAAATTTGCTGACGAAATAGGTTCTGATGAAAGATTATCAGATGCAAAATCCCATTTCAAAACGGAAATATTTTATGGAACATTGGATATAGTTATCCACCAGTTGGAAGCGCGATTTAGGAGTTTACATGACATTGCAAGACTTTTTACACCGATTTTTCCTCAAAATATTTGAAACCTGTCGGATAGTGAACTTGAACAGTTCGCTTTAAACTTGGTAGAAAAATTTAATGATGATTTGTCAGTTCACAGTTGACCTTGCGAGCCAAATTGTGCAACTGAAGCTATCATTTGGCAATAAGCTAATTGAATTGAAAACTGTTCAGGATTTTGCAAAATTCTTAATAATGAACAATTATCTGCTATCACCAAATTTTTCAAAAGTTTGTACAGCCTGTATGTTGTTTTTTACTCTGCCGGTATCAGTTGCACAAACAGAACGTTCATTTTCTAAGTTGAAGATTATCAAAAACCATTTGCAAAGCTCAATGAGTTAACATCGCTTATCCAGTCTTAGTATAATATCTATTAAAAAACGAAAAGCTAAGGCTTTGAACATCGAGGACATAATTAAATCCTTTGCTAGGGCTAAATGAAGGAGAAAGATGTAAAACATAAACGTCAATTAACTACAGACTATGTACGTTAATTTAAAATATCTTTCAAAAAAATTTTTTTATTTATTTATTTTGTAAGCCATATTATGTAAAACTGAAACTACTGACAACGTAAATTTGTTAATTTGAACTGTATTTGAAAAAATGTGTTGCCTACCTATTTTAGATTTTTTTCCGAATCTACTAAGTTACGTATACTACCTAGCAATGTTAATTTAATGAAGATATTTTAGTTGTTCGTTTTTTAACCAAAATTCAAACTTATAAATTCTTGGCGCCGTGGTATCTTTACCCCTCTACTGCCACAAGTGGCATAAAATATTTGCACCTTAGGTCTAGGCAAAAATGTACGATCGAGTATGGTGTATCGTATTTGGGCCTCGCTAAACCACTTTGCCCCCAGGTCTAAAATCTGAAGTTACGCCACTGGCAATCATAGAGGTAATATAATAAAAAAATACTAGGTCTATATTAGTTCTAGTACAATATGCCTCCAGGCTACTACTTAGAGATACTGGATACTGCAAAAGTTTTATATGTACTGGCTGTCTGTAAATTCCGTAAGTATATTTCAAGGGGATTCTACATATAAAAACATGAAATATGATGGTAGATCTTTAAATATCTTATTGGGGAAAAAGCAAGCCGTATTATTTTTTACAAGATACCTTTATTGTGTAAAGAAGTCATCGGAATCATAATTTTTGGGTAAATTAAAAAATCTGTCATGTAAAAAAAGCTAGCAATAAATTACCAAGAGCCCCCCCTCCCTACGACTAAATTTGACTATCTCAATATTAAAAATAAATATAGTTTAAAAAACTAAAAAACACGCTTTAATAATTAATCAAACTAAAAAGCGGAAAATAAATATAGTTTAAAATAATTCTGGAAATTCTTAATATAGGCAGAAAATAATAATGAACGATAAACATTAGTATTACTGTGAAAAAAGGGTGGGGCGCTTTGGGCTATATTTTTCGTATATCAAGCACCCCACGCTTATTTTACAATAATACTAATGTTTATCGTTCATTATTCTTTTCTGGCTATATTAAGAATTTCAAGAATTATTTTAAACTATATTTATTTTCCGCTTTTTAGTTTGATTAATAATTAATCAAAAAGCGGGTTTTGTAGTTTTTTAAAACTATATTTATTTTTCAGTTTTTGGTTTAAGTTATTGTTAAGAAAAAAAAATTTTTTTGCGTAGATTGAGTATTATATTATATTAGTAGATTATTGTATTGTCAGCGGTTCTTGATAAGTCTACAAAATGTAAATTTAATCTGACCGTTTAAAGTGGGTCAAAATCGGGTTCAAAGAAGTCGGTTACAAACAAACATACATAAAAACCCGAACAAACGACAAAAATTTTCAAAATTTTAAAAAAAAATTTGTTAAAATTTTATTTTGACGGGTAGAATTTTTTTTCTAATTTTTCTCTATTCTTAGCGACAATATCTATATAACCCCACGTTTGTTTCATTACTATCGGTTATTGTAATAATTCTGACATATTGGCAGGTGTCAAATTTTGACAAGAGAATTTTTTGCGTATTTTTTTCAACTTTCCACCGTCAATATAGATACGACCTTATAGTTTTTTCATTAATATAATTTTTTTAAAACGATTTGACATATTGACAGCTGTCAAATTTTGACAGGAGATTTTTTTGCTTATTTTTCCCGAAGTCTGCGCATCGAATACTATACGACCCCATAATTTGTTTCGTCAAAATCGCTTCTTCGTTTTATACCTGACAGCTGTCAAAATTTGACAGGAGAATGTTTCGCGTGTAGACTATTGTATTGTCAGCGGTTCTTGATACCCGATACTCAAGTGGTTGCAAAGAAATAAAATAAAATCTAGTCTTTGCAGGTCCCCTTTCGACGGCCGTAGCTTTCTTATAGGACATTTATTAAGGACTTTTTTCATGTTTTTTTTTTATATGTGAAATATCCCCTTGATATATACGTACGGACTTTCTGGACACCCTGTATATTGCAGAGATTTCATAGTTTAAAATAAGTACCAATGATTTTTTTTGTGATTTTATAAACTAAAAACCCGTAAAGTGTTCAAAAATTGAAACCGACTCCTTCATGCACCAAATGTTAAAACTATGTTTTCGGCATAAACAATAATAAAGTGAAATTTTAGAACACTTTCTTTTAATAAGCAAGTCAAATGTCTGCTTCATTTGCAAGGCTGAATAGTAATTTCAGAAACCACACGCATACAATAATAATAAAAGTACGATTCGCATTTTTTATAGCCTTGTAGTTTTTTTAAAGGATTTATCATCCATTCAGAAAAAATGTCCTTTGTAATTTCCACCCTACGCCGGTCGCCAGCTTTTCTACTGTCCCTATTTTGCAATATATGACTTTTGTTTTGACAATATACTTTACAGACAGATGCGTCTTTAGGGAGTGAAACATAGGGGGGCGCCCCCCTCCCCTCCCCCAACCAGAATAATCAATTGAGTTGGCTATTACACATAACAAGTTATATATTTAAATTTTAAAAAATTGAAATTTCCTCAACTTTATAATATTTTTGTCAAAGTTCCTAAAATTGAATGTTCCTAACAGTGGCGGATCCAGAAATTTACAGAGGGGGGGGGCACATAACATAAATGTTTTTTAAAAGTGAATATAATAATCCAAAAAAAGTGTACTTAACTTCTATATACAGGCTGTCTCACGGTTATCGTCCATTACAATATTTCGGAAAGTAATGTAATTTGAATCCTACAAATTTGAATAGGGACAATTTCTTCGAAAGAAATAACAGCGACCATGTTAAGCTACTTCTGGTTATACCAGAAGTTGTCTCAGACTTGCTTATTTTAAATGGAGCACCCTGTATAATATTTTTGTGTTCCTTTCCTTTATTTTCAATAACTTTTATGAAAAGTGTTTGTATTGTACTCTAACCGTTCAAAAAACTAGCGTTTCTCAAATTTTAATTAATAAATAATAATTATGACACAATACAACAATTTTTTTCTCAGAAACAAATAGAGTAGGATAAAATAACTTTTAATAAAAAATTTTTGAAATAAAAAAAAGAACACAAAAAAATATATTATACAGGGTGCTCCATTTAAAATAAGCAAGTTTGAGACAACTTCCGATATAACCGAAAGTCGCATATGGTCGCTAGCTGTTACTTTATAATTTGAAGATATCAGCGTCTCCGAAAACCCCATTATACAAATTTAAAAGATTAAAAACGCATTACTTTAAAAAATATTTCAATAAATGATCACCGTCAGACCCTGTACATAATATATAATTTTTTGAGACGAATTATTATAATACAAAATCCTAATCTGTTTTGATTTTGAGAAACGATTGATTAAATTTTGTGTCAATATTTTAAAAAATCTAAATGTACAAGGAAGAGGGGCATTGCCCCCATTGCCCCCCCCCCCTAAAAATTTGCTACTGCCTCTTAAAGATAAAATCGCATGCCCTTGAAATAAATGGGATTTTCTACTACCGTGCGTAAAATACTAACTTTACGCACTAGTGCGTAATAAGTAAATAGGATAATCTACGGCATACTATAGAACTAAAATTGGTGGCCACTGTGACCCGTTCTTCCCTACTTTATGATTTCAAGTATTTTTAAATAATACTAAATAAAACAATTAAAAAATAACAATAAAATTTGCCTGTAACAAATTAAAAAAATATTTTTGTTCAATTAAATAGTGCAGCCACCAAGCTCAAGCGTTTACTGTAAATTAAAACATTCCGGTGTGCCCTGAGGCAGTACAAAAAAATTAATGATTTTAGAAAATATTCCAAATTCGGATCGTGTGCAGGTTGTTACATCAACAACTTTCGCTCCTGGTCATCACACAGATTTATAAAATAAAAAATATGGATTCTTATATTGTGCACCCTATTGTATACCCCATCGATCATCCCTCACTTATGGTATACTATAATAATTTACTAACAAATCCACTAAAAGCAAAATAATTGAAAAATAAGACGTGCTGGATCCTCTAAGCTCTTTCGTAATAAGAAAGTATAATCTACCAATATAACAAGTTTGTTATATAATTACCTGGCAATGGTGTGAAATATATAACAGTCCATACTGCCGCAGTCATTCCTAACACTATAGATAGTCTTACTAAGACAATTTGACTAGTTGACATCGCCGGCATTTTCCTCAATTTATTATTATTTTCTTCCCCAGGAACTAACATAACAAAAAGTTTCTTTAATTACTACACCGTATAACACTGCACAAACTATTAAATCAGTTTAACTTAATAAATAATTGTTTCGTCCATAACATCATCCTACACAATATTTTATTGTTGTGTTCAGGTAAACTAATTAAAAAACTACTAGACTACTGATTACCCTTTGAACGTACTTTTTAGGCGATCGATGTAGAAATTTCCGCAGTAACCGCGTAAGTCGGTTGGAAGACTACCATGATATTACCGCTTTATGAAAGAAGAAAGGTGGAAGGAGACCGCTGAAGAAAGAAACATGGTAACCAAATAACTATTTTGAAGAGGTTCTTTATTCAAACTTACGAGGTGACGACAAATTGATAAATTTTAATTGAAGAGTACCAAAGGCGCCTTCGTCGATTCTTTTTGGAGTGTTTTATAAATGACAGTAGTGTTGAAATAGCTATTTACCTAACAAGTGCGAAAAATGATTTTTTCCGCACGAGTCTGCCGTCCACCGAACGATGCGTAGTGGAGTTCGGTTAAGCAGCCGAGTGCCGGGAAAACATTTTCCGCACGTGTCAGGTACAATAGTTTTTCTACAGACTTGCGGAAATGAGTAACACATATTTAAAAGAAATTTAATAATTTTTAATTAACCTTAACAATCACATACATATGTAACAGTAACTAATTCTGAGAAAAAAAAGTAATAACTACAAGTTATAATTGATATATTATTGATTTTGACATAATCGTGCCGAAAAATTTTTCCGCACGGATTTTTGATATAATCGTGCCGAAAAAATTTTCCGTACTAGTGTGGAAATATCAATTTTCCGCACTGATATTAGTGCGGAAAATTGGTTTTTCCACACGTCTGTAGAAAAATGAGTTTACAGTGGAGCGTAGAGAATAAGGTGCGACAGGTTTTGCTCGGTAGGCACTATATACCGTGCGAGCAAAAATTATTTGCATCAAAGAGGGCCTTGCATCTAAGGACGTAATGCTTAGCCGTAGAGCTTAATACCTGTTGGGTGTCAGTAACTACCTGAATTAACAATCAATCAGTTATTCCGTCATCTTTGACAGTCGTTACAAGTAATTTGATTCATCGCTAATTTTTCCAATTTTTTGAACAATTCACACAATGGGCTTTACGGAACAGCACAAAACATTCATGGTTGAAGCGTATTTTCGAAACGGGGTTAGAGTAAATGATGAGTGGCAATACAATCCGGGTTTGTGCATGGACGAATGTAGTAACATTTCTCCAGAGATGCTGGTCAACACTTTCGAAAATATGAAAAGACGTGTGAATTTATGCTTGGAGCATGGCGGTGGCCAATTTCAGCAATTTATGTAATTATTTTTCTTTTTCTTTCTGTATATTCTTACTTGGTTAATTTTGTAAACAACAAAAATAAATTTGTATTTGTCTATTTATTTTATTATTCATTAGTTTGGCATATTATGTCATAATATGAATTTAACAAAATTTTAACCTAGATTTGGATAGATATATCGTCCCCATATCATTGTGATCTAAACCAAGCCCCACGTTTTTTAATCCAAGTTTTCTTTGATGCAAATAATTTTTGCTCGCACGGATGATGAGTTACCTAAGTTAGAGCCAAAGAGGTAATTTCTTGTAAGACATGTTGACAATTGGCGCTTTAGACAAGTACCGATGATCGTGCATGGTTACCTTTTACCCAGGTTACCTTTTAAGAATAATAATATAAAAGATGCGGGATCGATTCCCCTGTATATACTTACTTATAGAGATATATAGGACTTTTTTAATACAATATCATGTAAAAGTAACAAAAATACCAACAAAATAAATCTTTCTCATGTTCCCTTGTATATTTTAAGTCAGGCTTTATTACTGCGAGTTTGCAGGCGGACTGAGCTGGAAGTAAAAGGGAAAGTAGTTTGTCCGAATTGATCTTTTCGTTCTTGCGAAGCAGGAAGCGTAATCATGTGGGCAAATTATTGCTCAAGAAATTACAATAACAAAAAAAAAAGTAAAGGGAAATTAAGATGAAAATAATTATTGGTAGGTTCCTTTCGGGCAGGTAAGTACTCTTAAGAGATATGAAAGTTTTTAATTTTTAATTGCGTATCTAGAGTTTGAAAAGAACAATAAATGATGCATATGAAGAAGGAACAGTATTCTAAATCATGTCCTATGCAGAATCATACCAATTTTATAACAAATTAGGTTAGATAAGCAGGAATACTATAAAGACCAATTTAAAAGTAGTGATGCCAAAAAAATATGGGAACACTTTGTTAATTGTGCCGAAATAAAAAAAACTTAAATTATATCTAAAACACCTTGTGGTCAACAACAAAGAATTCAAAAACCAACAAATGATTTATGAATAAATTAATACACATTTTACAAGTATTGGGTAACAAATTTGCTGATAAGTTTTCCTTAAAAGAATGGAAGAAAAAAGTAAATTCAAAATACATGTTTTTAGATGGAAACGATATTTACGAGGAAGAAATTAAAGATATAATAGAAAATTTAAATATACATACAGCTTCTGGTAATATTTCAGTAAACACAGTTACAGTTAAAGTTAAATTAATTCCCATTTACAAATAGCTGGTAGGGGTAACCGGGGGAATGGTGGCTTCCGGGGTAATAGGAGCCATGCCAAATATCCCGGGATAATTTTTATTTCACAACAGGACCTAGTGGCGCCATCTCTTTATGGATAGCTCAACTAGTTAACCAAAAACAGGCCGGCGATTCCTTAAATTAAAGCGGCCAGCATGACATTTCAGTTTTGGTATCGCAATATGTAAGGATCGTTGGAATTGACAAGTTCACAATTCAGATTATTGTTTTGATTTTTCTGACTTTGGAGAAAACAATCGTAAGTAGCAGTTTGTTTAATTTTAGTATTTTTCATTTATTGTTATTATAACATGTGTTTTTTGGGGTTATCGTGGCCGGCCACTAAGGGGTAATGGGAGCCGGCCACCATTACCCCGTCGGTATTAAAAATACTAATTTTTAATTGGAAAATAAAAGAGTCACTATTTCAAACATGTTTATAACCCAAGTAGCATTTTAACGTTGGGCAAACGTCGGTGCCGTCGACTTAACGTTAACGCACAACGTTAACACGCCGTCCTTGCGACCCGTATTTGTACCAGTTTGGGGAATAAAATTCGGGTTTTTACGACGTTGCCCCACGTCTTAAAGTATATTTAGGGTTATTTTGTAAACCATTTTAAACGTTAATTTAAAACAAGTTTTTCAGTTAAGATTTACCTATCCTAGGTTAAAATTTTCTAACATCAACTGTTTATTAACTTTAGGTTTATTTAATTAAACTATACATCGGAATTAGTATAGCAAATGAGTGTTTGTTCTAAAAAGTATTATTATATATAATTATTTACTGTACATACAGTTTTTGCTTAAATGAAGTAAATTGCTAAAGATATGTATTAAAAATTACATCAAGAGCCACTTTACTGATAAATATTAATACTTCCAAAATTTAGGGATCGCCCTAAAAATAATGATTTTTTAATAAAAATTTTAATAAAAATGGCAAAAATTAAAAAAAAAAACTTAATCGTTTTGGTTTACATTGTGAGTTAAAATAAATATACATTTATTATTGTCGACTTAAATTAAGTTAAAGCGTTAAAAAGAATGTTACAACACTATAATTTGATAAATTTCAAAGTATAGTCAAACATGGCGACATTTTGATCTCGTCCTTTAATAAATTAAAAATGGAGAGGTCCGCAGTTTATTCTAAAATATCACCTAATTTAACAGGAACGCTCGTTAAGTTGAAAAGTCTACACTTTAAGACTCAAAAGTTTGCACCTATTTGATACATTTTTTAACTTGAAGTTTAAATAGGTCAATAGTTCGCGCTAACTAGTGCAAACTTAACCTTAAACTAGCAAAAAAGGTCAAAATTCACAACTGATTAAAACTTTATTTCTGGAAAGAAAACAGCATAACCCTACAAATTCGAAAGTGCGGCAGTTTAACAATTTCCGTTACAATTTAATATGCCAAACTTTAAAGTAGTATATATATGCAGCTAAATGAAATTGAGCCTGTTCCCCATTCTTGGAAACAGGATAGCGTACTATATTGGCCTCCAACGAAAAGTGAGACGAGGACAAAGCAGTATGCTACTTCTGTGCCAGATCCTTTCAAACCTGACTTTTTGTCAGTTGTTGACTTTAATGACAACCAAATCAACCACTGATATATAGACAGAAAAAATAAGAGTCCTTTTAGTTGGCCTGTGGTTGGCATTTATAAGGTTTAACAACGTTGGATATTTCTCCGTGGCAACAGAGGTGACGTTTGATAACGTTGAAGTGTACTACGTTTCCTAATCTAAGGAATTTTAACGTCGAGAATGGTATTTTTTGGGTGACGTTTTAAGCGAGAACCTAAATTGCCGATATTTAACGTTGTTGATGATAAACTAAAACGTATTTACGTAAATACGACGTTGATACAAAGACGGGGAATATACGCCCTTTTGGGCAACTAATTTTGTCGTCAGGACAACGTTAAATTTTGTCAAAAATAAGTCGTAAGTCGAAGAATTACTAAAAAATGTTACTTGGGAAAGATACGTTGAGATTAATATACGAATAGTTAATACGAAACTTACAGGAAAATAAGTTAGGAAGACGAGGACAATGATGACGAATACAAGGACAAGGATGCGAATGGAACTGACATATGTTTAGTGTGCGAGGAATTCGGTAAAAATGGGGAGGTTTGGTTGAGGTGTAATTCGTGTGGTAATTGGGCTCATAGGGCATGTACCGATACCGAGAAAAATACAAACATATGCGATTATTGTGCTTAGAAAACTTTAATCTGTTCATTGGGCCGTGGCCGTATGCCACCATTACCCCAACTAGTTGGGATAACGATAGCCATGTAGGGTTTTCCTTTTTTTCCTGTAAAACAAGTATTATTATTTTTTGTTTAGTTTTGAATAAAGATTTAAGTGAAAGATGACCTATTTCAATGATTTCCTTATTTTTGACGGGATTACGAAAAAATTAACAAAAAAAACTTAAATAAAGCTTAGGGGGCCACCATTCCCCCGGCTTCCCCTACAATTATGTGCTTTGCTCGACGAACGGCTAACAAAGTCACAGCCTGACTACTTTAGCCAATTTGCAATAAATAAAATTAATAAAGATCGTTATCACATCGCGAATAATTAAAAAAAAAACTCAAATCGTACAAATATTTAAAACGCGACGTCGCCTCGAGCTTGTTTTTTTTTAAACTTATGTAGGACTAACTGCATCTTTTACACTACTTTCTGAAGATTTTAACACGTCTAATTCACCAACGACTGGGCACTTTTGTATTGCTGTAAAAACCTTTACCAACATTTAATTTCTTTGGTTTCTCGAAGAAAGGTAACTTGTTATACAGTGCGGCAAATCAAAGATTTCACTGATCTTCTGTGCTACTAACCTCCATTTGGTTTTCACCCGAGATAAAGTTCCATAAAAACAGTATAATTTCATTTAAGAACCGTCGCGCGAATAGACCAAAACAAGCAAGAGTTTGGATAATTATTGGTGATCTAGTTAACGGTATCTCTACAATAGATTGTTGACTGCAACTAATTCTACATTTAAAAAAGAATTATTTTTGCTTTAGTGAACTAAATTTTTGTATAGTAAATCACAGAAAACAAGCGTATAATGAGAATAAACTGAACTAATCCATTCAATATTATCATATACAGCGTGTCCACACTGAAAAAAAAGTCTGTTTCATCCCAAATAAATGATGTATTTGCTTTATTTTTGTTAGCCACAAATAATCTTTATTTGGCTCAAACAAATATTGTTTGCAACAAATTAATTGAATTACTTGACTTTTATTTCATATTTGTTTGGTTTTTGTTTATTTATGTGAAATAAAACTTATTCGCGCCAAACAAAAAAATTGTTTGCTTCACCTCTGCATTTCAAACAAAATATTATTTGCTGCAAATAATTTTTTATTTCGCCACTGCTTTTTAATCGGATTCCGCGAACAAACCCGAACAAGAAAAGGGAAGGGTTGGCGTCGAGATCTAGGCAGGTAGAGACTGGAAAGTTTAGTCGTTTAGTGAGCGTCTTTCGACAAGGTGATATATAATTTTGTGTGGCAATGGATGTTCGCGATTGGCTAGTTGGCCATAACATGGGACATCTGTGGCCCCTCCTCGAAGGTAAGATTTTAATTTTAATGTTTATTACCTACTTAAAAAAGACAGATAAAACATATTATATATAATAATAATTACTAAATCATGCATGCCATGGAGAAATGCCCATTTAAAAACGTTTCAATTATTTTTGTATATAATAGAAAAAGTTAACAAATTTGTCTTTGCCATATTGTTATATTATTTTATATCGTTATTGTTTTAATTTCTGTTTTCAATATAATTATTAATATTCATGTTGTATACTATTAAGATGGCCGCGAAAGCGTCTCTTGTGTAAAATTATTCATTTGCCTTAAATATTTATTTGCGTGAAATACATAAAATTTAAAGCAAATAAATATTTAACACCCAAATCCAAAAATAAATATTTATTTGCTTTAAATAAATAAATATTTCGGGGAAACAATTATTTATTTATAACCATTTTTGATTGTTTGTGATAAATTTAATGTATGTCCCTCAAACAAGATGTTATTTTACAGGAACATTTAGTTATTGCAGTAAATATGGATGTTTAAGGAGAATAAGTCTCTCGTAGGCGCAGACCGAGTTTAATAATTGTCATGTTAATTACAGTTTTGTTTTCTTTTCTTATATAGTTATGTTATTTTTCGTAACAATAAACAGAATATGTATAAAAACTGTGGTATGATTTATTTCTTTTTGCAGCTCCTCTTCTAAATAGTTTGGGAGATTATACCCTTTTTTAATTATTTAATTTAAATACGTTATTGTTTATTACAAATATAGTTTTTACTAAAAAATGTTTAATAATAATTATATTATATATTATGTTCAATAGTAAATAATTATTTATTTATAGGCAATAAGTTATTTAAATTAAATGCCATAAAGCACAAATCCTAATTTCGAAATTATTTGAACAGAATAAATATTTATTTAATAGAAATAAATATAAAGTATAATAAACAATTTGTGATTTGGATTAAATAAATGTGTTGCCAATCAAATAAATTCTTTTTTCAGTGCAGAAACCATCTTAACATATGGGAAATTTTTTTATTTTTGACTTTACGAAAAAAATGTAAGTACTCTACATAAGAAGTTCTGCTTTTGTTGACAAAATAACACCCAAATCCAAAAATTTGAGCCAGCATATACAGTGTGTTAAAGAAAGTAAAAAATATTAATAAGTACGGTGTAGGTGGAAAACTATATTTAATAATTTTAATTACAAAGTACAATAATGTATAATACACTTAATTTCAACATGACCACCATTTTTTTCCATACAAACGGTTGAACGTCGTAAAAATTCCATTACTGCATTTCTAACCATCTGAGGGGAAATTTCTTGGACACATTCTCTGATAACTCTCTCCAAATGGTCTATGGTTTCAAAAGGTCTGTGGGTATAAACTTTTTGTTTTAAGAATCCCCATAAAAAATCCAAAGGTGTTAGATCTGGTGACCTTAGTGGCCGAGCAAATTCTGACCTGCGTCCTAATCCACCTATGTAGAAATGTTCGGTGTAAGAATTCTGTCACTCTTGCAGAGCTGTGATATGGACCACCGTTATGTTGGAACCAAAGTGTGTGTCTTATATTCAGTGGTAGTCCATAAAAAAATTCAAATAATTCAGTATCCAAAAAGTTCAAGTAAATTTAGCCATTAATATTTTCTCGAAAAAAGTACGGCCTTACAATTTGGTTCTTAATAACACCGCACAAAACATTTGTCTTGAAAGAATACTGTTAAGGACACTCAATTACAAAGTGGGGATTCTCATCACTTCATCACTTACAGTTTTGAGAACACACTACTCCATTTGAGGTGAACATCGCCTCATCTGAAAATTATATTTTCCTTGCGATAAATGGGTCATCTTCTACCTCACCTTGAAACTAACAGCAAAACAAAAATCGTGAATCAAAATCTCTAGGATGTAGTTTGTGAAGAAATTTTGGTTTGTATGGGTAAAAATTATTTTTCCTTAAAATAACTTGGGCAGTGGACTTTGTAACAGATCGTGAAACAGTTTGTGAAATATTTCTCAATGAAATTTTGGGATTTTCCACGACATCTTGCAAAACCTCTAATTGGGTATCTTCGTCCGTACGCAAAACCTGGTGCTTGTCTTCCCCCTTTTTGTACTTAGTTACTAACTATTCTTTTCATTTGGTATGTGTAAAATAAATGGTATTTGAAAAAATTGCACACAATCGGTTTCACATTGAAATCAATTGTAATTAATCAAATAATTTTAATTAATTCTGTATCTATAAATATTTCGATTAAATTTTTCTATTTATATAAATAATTAAATAAATGTATTGTACAAATTGGTTCCAGAATTATAACTCTATATATAGAATACATATACGTATAAAAAAATTAATGAAAATATCCCTGCCGAAAATGTCTCCTAAACGCTTATAAAAAAACGCCTAACTTATAAGAACTGAGTTGGTTATTGAAACCGTATCTCCTAATATTTTATGAGTTATAAGAAGTTCTTTCTCTACGAGAACTTCTACGTACTAACCAGGAAAACCTCTTTAAAGCCCATAAAAGATAAAAAAATTCCTATTGTCTTGTCCACATTTTTATGGGCCCATGAGAAATACCATTTATAATATTTAACGTTTTTGAAAATATTTTATGGCCCATTGCGTTTGTGTCATTTCCTATCTTTTTATGAATATATTTTATGTATATTTAATTAATATATGTAACTATTTACTTACGCATCGTTCACGTTTGGCAAATCTATTTGAATTTAAATTGCATCGGGAAACGCCGGTAGAATTGAAAAATGTATGTTTCTATAATATTCTGAGGTTTTATGATCGATATACGTACTATCTATAAAACTTCTACTAGGTTGATGATTTGACAACTGTAAATAAATCATATCATAGAAAATTAATATGAATCGTCAAAAAACCTATATTATTATACAATCTTACTGGTGTTTATGATTCTTTATTCTAATAATTATTTATGGTGTTTTACCTACAATGCCCCACACATCCAGTCACATGGAGTATGCCGACATGATATTCGTGTATGGTTATACTGTAACGGTAGTGGGATGAGTGCAGTTATTGAATATCGACGTCGTTTTCCAAATCGAAGAGTTCCCAATAGAAGAGGTTTTCCAAAAGTATTTGCAAGTGCTCAGGAAACTGGAATGTTTCCAAGCGTGAGAATTATTTCTGAAAGAGTGCAGGGTCTAGATGTGGAAAATGAAGAAAATGTTCTGGATATTGTCGCAGAGAACTCAGGTATCAGTACGAGACGGGTTGCAAATGAACTTCATATCGCTGGGTTAATGCAGAAGTATGCTATGTCACATTTAGTACTTTATACAGGAGAAGTAAAAAACTAAATAACTTGCAAAAAACTTTTTTGTGCAATAGTATCGTATGTCCGAATCAACTGGACATAGGATTGTTCTACATGATATTGTTTTTGGCTTTTTAGATTCGATTCACAACAAATTATAGTATAATAGGTACATAAATACATCTTAGTCATTTTATCAATCATAACCTCACAAAACAGGACGATACGTAAAATATTCGATTCTATCAGAATCTAAAAATATGTTAATTTTACTTACCGGCTACAGTATTAGGAGCACTCGAAGCTTCTTCTTGAGTAACAGCATTATTAAAAATTTTATAGGTTCTGCTCTTATATAATATTTTTTAGCTAAGAAGACAATAAACGGTTTAACGATGATCACTTTAACAGGGCAGTACTAGTCTATGTCCAAAGTTAAAATGATAAAGTATTATATGTCCACATAAAATACTTCTGCATTGAAATATTTCATTTGGTTGGACATAAGCTAGTTTGATTGCAGCTATTTTTAGACTCAAGGTTAAATATAGAGATACGATATTTTTGCAGCAAATTTTATAACACTTGAACTGGACATAGGCGTGAAAACCTCAATTTCGCTAGAAATGGACATAGCATACTTCTGCATTAACCCAGCGATATACAATCACATCTATAGCCGTATGGGCAGAGTACATAGGTATACCGTGGTATGGGAGTCACTTAGAAAAAACGGTTTAAAACCTTTTCACGTTCAACCCGTTTAAGATTCTTCTAGATGGTGATCCTGTTTATGTACTTTTAACTTTAAGCATGGACTATATTTCTTTAAATTTTAATATTGTTGATTTAATAAAAATTTACGAAAGTTTTTTAAACAGTGGTTGGTTTTGCATGAAATAATATCGTTATACAATAAGCGGAAAAGTCAAGTTACTTGTGTACGCATAAACCTAAATAACACGTACAATCTTATAATTTCGGAATAAAATTTCGTCCTTGTATACCCAAATTAAACTTTATAGGAAATCTCATGACCACTACCCATTAATACAGTGTTTCCCAAATGGTGTTCCGCAGCACACTAGTGTACCGCGATGACGTGCTTGGTGTTCCGCACAATATCTTACGTATTAGATCATCAATTCCGATTATCGCATAAATTAAATTCATTTACCTGGTTGTCAAGAGTTGCGTACCTTGATATATTCTCAAAATTAAACGAGACAAATTTATCGCTACAGGAAAGGACGTAAATAAATTTCGCGCCAAAGATAAAGTTATATCTCTGTCACGGAAATTGGAATATTGGCGATCTGCTGCGGAACAAAACGAGTTTGATAGTTTTCCGTTTCTTATGGACTTCCTTCATGAAAATCAGCTCACATTGGAAGAAACTATTTGTCAGGATATTTTGGTGCATCTTCAGGAACTAGCCAAATCACTAAAGGAGTATTTCTCGTTCCTAAAGGCTACTGAAAACCTCAACCATGGGTTCAAAATCCTTTTCAAGTAGAAAAAAAAACCTAATGACTTTTTTGGATTAAATTTTGAGGAACTTATTGAAATAGGTTCAGATAGCCAATTAAAACAAAAGTTTAAAGAAGTTCCTCTTATTCCTTCTGGGGAGATTTAGGAAACGAATATCCAACTTTCAAAACGTGCCATGCTTGTGATGTTGCCTTTTTGTCACCACCTACCTGTGCGAATCGGGATTTTCCCATTATGTTTTTACAAAGACAAAATATAGAAATAGACTGAATGCTGCTCCTGATTTGCGTTTACAGTTGTCAACCATTAAGCCGGATATAAAAAAAATCTGTAAGAATAAAAACAATTCACACTGTTCTCATTAGTTCTTTCTGCATTGATTAGTGATGTTTTCAGTTTTTTTAAAACTTTTTCATTATTTTAAATTTGTAAACAAAATGTATTTTATATGACCTGTTTTTTATTGCTTTTATTATTTTCATTTCATTTTTATATGAATGGAATATCGTAATAAATATTAAATATTTTAAGTAAATAAATCCAGTCATTTTAAGTATAGGTATGTAGAAAAATAATATGTAGTGTTCCGGCATTCTTGTGTCAACTTGTAAGTGTTCCGCCGTCTATTTTAATTGGGAAACACTGCATTAATCCAAATAAACGACATGTTCGGACTGAACCTCAAAAAAAAATACACATAAAATTGATTTTCTTATGAACTCTAATAAATCATAGGAAAACCGTATGCGATCTGAATCAGCAACCTTATTAAATCATAGATCCTTGTAACATTTTTAAGAGGATGTATGAAACTTAACAAGGTTTTTTCTGCAGGGAGAGCCCATTGCATGCATGTACTTCTGTAAATTGAATTATGGGTAACCCAATATAATCAAATATATAGTTTCGGTATTAAAACTTTTATTTAACATGGACGAGGAAACCAAAAACGTATAATAGGAAATACACTAATAATTAAGAAACATTTACTTCCTTCTCTTCATCTTGAGGCTCTTCGGTTTTAAGTCGTTTTCTTAACAAACCATTTCTTGCCGATAGCAATCGTGTACTCAATTCTCCAAACTGACTACCAATAGGTTTTTCAATTTTGTCTTCATCCGGCATTTCCGAGTCTTGATTTTCTGAAATAAATTGACATATCCTCACCTGAGAATAACAGGCTTCTATCTGAAATTTTGTTAAAATTTAGATTTTGGAATAAAATGGTTCTATCTGTTAATTATTACCTAATTACAAACTCCTAGCACCATCTGGCAGTTAGTAGTGAGGATATTTATGCTACAAAGGTGTATCTGCACTTCAAAATCGATTAAAATTAGTAACATAGTTCTAACTACTGCAAATAGAACTAAGGACTTGCAAATAGAACCTTTTAGCAATATAATATTTTTAAACAAGGTTCTATCTTCTGTAGATAGAACCTGGGAACATTAATAATTATAAAACCTAAACAAAATAGGTATAGTATAGTATAGTTAAAAAGGTTGTATCTACCACATAGAACCCTTTTCTCCAAATTTCGAGATATTTTTGAAAAACAAGGTCCTAAGTGAAATCAGACATTGTCTTTACACCACTTATTATCTACAATTACGTTCTATTAAGACATTATTTTAAAACTATAATACACTTCTGAAATACCGAAACTTTGACGCATCTTTACTCGATTTTAGGGTTATGCCAGATAGAACCCTGTTATTCTCAGGTGACGAATTTCCAAAACCGATATCTTTGATCATCAAGCAAGACTATACATATAAATAACTACCTATTCCTATTACCTTCATCAAATAATCCATCAGACTCTTTTAGTTGGTGTTGTTTTGGAAGTCGTTCCAAGACCTGATTCCAATGTTTTTCAAGCTTTGAGAGCTCTTTGACTTCTTCAAGACTGGTATGTGGCGCCCTTAATCTATCCTTGTCTGTCTTCGCTAAAACTGTTCTTAAAAGGTAACATAACGAGGCATCTGTAATATCTTCCCAAGACTAAAAAATGTTAATCGTTGGTAGTTTGGAAACTCTATTCGAATATGATCGTATTTCCAATAAGGTTACACCCTAAACTGCTTGTGCTAACTGTTTTGTCATGAAGGCTAACTTTTAACCAACTCTGTACTATTATTATAATTTTATTCCCAAAAAAGTATTTGATTCAGTCTCACCACAAAAATGAATAAGTATGTACATGTATCTCACAGGAAAATAAATATTTACCGTACTACATTTATGTAAAACCTATTAATCTTTCATTAATTTCTGGTAAATTTTAAAAAATTGAGTTCAAATACATTTTGAATCGATTTGACAACACCGCCCATATTTAACCAAGCATGTCGTGTACTACACCAACATTTTAATTTACATTAATTATTTTTGTGTACCGTAAAACGGGGTGACTATAATCCACTTTTCATTTTCAAGCACTTGTAAAATTTCTATATTATTAGGCAGCCATTCAATATATGACTTTTATATAGGATGGGTAGGTGTTTTTTTGGATTTTTCGCCTCTTGAAGACCCAAAAAAATTTGTTCACCCTTTTTTTTTTTAAAAATAGGGTGGCCACATCCACCCCTTACTTTGAGGTCAGTATGGCCACCTATTTAAATTTGATTACGCTCATTTTGCACTACTTCTAATGGGTGACTATGGCCACTTATAATATAAAAAATATATTTACGATATACTCTATTAAAAATTAAACCAAAAAAACGTGTTTATATTATTAATTTATTTAACAAATACATGTTGGACATTAAAAACTGGTTTTTGTAGGTGATTTTTATGGGTTTAAGGATCTTAGGGAGCAAATGAAACCCAAATTTTTATTTGCCGACGTTTCGGACGTTTTTTTTTTGTTCACCTCCATAATGTCTATTGATTTATACCAAAGAATATCATCCTTCTCTGGCCACTTCCACGAGCGCACACCACAGGGCTCGATCGTTTTGACAAAGGAACTCATTCTATTTTTTTTTTAGAATCTCCAAAAAATTTTTTTTTTTTCATATTTAACATTAACATCGTCAGATTGCTGATCAAGCTCTGGTTCACTGTCTGATGACAGAGGTACCATCCAGTCGTCGCCCTCTGACAAAGATGTATAATCTAGTGATGAGTCATCATCACTTTCGTTATCTGTTAGTGGCTGTGAAGCTTTGCCTAACTTAAAACTGTTCCTATATATTCTCTTATTAGGCAAAATTCTATCTAATTTTTTTTCTGTCGTCTTCCTGCTTCCTTCCCCTGGATCGGTTACATGTCTGTTTTCAATACTTTTGCCAGGAGTGCTCCTACTTTAACATCCGACATGTGGCCAAAGTCACCCCCAAAAACGCAAAAAATGTAAGGGGTTAATATGGCCGCCCATTATCTCGGAAAGCAAAAGGAATTTTAAATAATTGGAAAAACATTAGTTGTAAAACATAATAATGCCCTAAAAAAAAACAATGTAATGATTTATATTAAATAAAATCGCACCGTGACAAACAAAGTTATTAAGATATATTTTTGGGCAATTTTTTGTGATTTTTTTTCAGGTCCGCCAAATACAAAAAAGTTAAACATTTGATGGCTGCATATATTTTTTTTTTATATTTTAGGTGTATATTATCCATTATTTGTTGTTTTGTTCATTCAAATCCTGGTACTTTTAAGATATGAATTGTTAAAGTTTTTTTATATTTTCGGCCATATTCACACCTGGGGGCTACATTCACCCCGTTTTACGGTAATAACTTTACTGGAATATGGGTTAAGGGAAGCATTCTTCTTTTATAAGAATATGCAATCCTCATTTTATCCATTCTCCATAAGGAATTTAACTTTCAAAATGTCTTTATTTAAACTAACTTTAACAGTTCATTACATGGAAAGTGACAACATAATATAGAAAATAATAACCATTAAAAAAAATAACAATAAAAAAAAATGGTATAAATAATTTAATTTAGTAAATATCTCTTTAATTGTTTTTTAAAAATTGCCTATTTTTTAATTTTTCTGATATTTTTTGGAAGATTGTTCTATTTTATTATTCCGTCATATAAAAGCGATTTTTTTCCGAAATTACTTTTTACTGGTATAGTTTGATAATTTATACAATGTCTGGTGTTATGATCATGTAATGAAGTGTTATGTTTGATTTTTTTTTCTTTTAAAATAATAGAGTGAATTAGAATACAAAATTTTAATTTATAAATGTTTTGAACGTGTAAATACCCTTTAGGTCTATATAGATTAACAGTTGGTTCTAAATGTGGTAATTTGTGTATATGTCGTAGGCTGATAGTGAAATCCGTCATTTCATGAAGCGCCGGCAGATTGTGTAATAGGTATATTGGTAACTGGTTTGTTCGGGTTTGTCAGAGCATTTTTTTAAATTTTTATAAAATAATATTAGTTGAAAAAATTTAATTAAAAAAAAAATGCTCTGGGGAACAACGAACAAACCAGTTATCAATATACCTTTTAGACGGAATTACACAATCTGCCGGCGCTTAATGAAATGACGGATTTCACTATCAGCCTACGACATATACATTTAATAACTTTATTTTGCAATTTTTGTAATGGTTTTAAGTTTGATAAACAAGCCGATCCCCATGCAAAAGCTAAGTATTGTAATTTTGAATATATTAATAAAAAATATATATTTTTTAAGTATTTCAAAGGAATAAAATATCTAGCTCTGTACAAAACAGATATCAAAGGAGATATCGAGTTGATAATATACTGGATATGGCATTTCCAATGTAAATTTTCATCTAAAACTAATCCTAAAAATTTTGTCGTTTTTGAATATTGAATATTTTCATTATTAAATGTCAAGGGATTAATGATGGCATTTATTTTATTTTTAGTTATAAGCATAAAAGAAGATTTTTTAAAATTTAACGTAAGTTTATTTGATTGAAGCCAAGAAAGAAGTATTTTTAAATCATTATTAATAGCAAAATACATTTCTGCAAGAGTTTCAGCAAAATAAATAATTGTCGTATCATCTGCAAATAGCTTTATATTGATCTTTAAGTTCAATTTGGAAAAGGAATTAAGTAATGTAAATTAAGAATAATAACGGATCTAATATTGATCCTTGTGGAACTCCACATATTGGGATATTTGCGGGGTCCTTTGACATACTTATGTAACCACTAACTTGTTACATATGAAAAGGATATTTAGGAGCAGCAGCGGTTTCCACAAAGCTTTCCTAATTTGACGATCGTTCTTCCTCTTATAATAACCGTGATCCCATGATTCCAATCGAATCGCATCGAACACTGTGTTTATCTGATACGAATAATCTTATCTCACCTGTGTATCCAACTCGTACACCATCGTACAGAGCGTCGAATTTATCATACTCAATAACTCATTATCAATTCCCAACAAACCAACAAGCTGCTTTACCAAGTGTACGGCACAAGACAAATTCGTTTGAGACGTTGATAAATTTTCCATTTCACTTCCTAATTTTTCAGTCGTTTCCAATATATCGGCATAAGTATCATTTAATAGAAGTTCTAAAGATTTTAGGGACGTCGGGTTTTTCGCTTTGTACTTTGCTATGAGTCGTTTCTGAATTAGTCTGAATTGTCCGCTTAGTTGAGAAAGTTCATTCTAGAAATGTAGAGACAATAAACATGCATAAGTCATACAATGAAACTGTTCTATGTTCTAAGGTTACTGAAATAATGCGGATTTAAAACATACATTGCCCTATTAATACTTTCCTATACAGGGTGTTCATTTGAAAACTTCCCACCTCGATTTTCCTGCTTTAAAATGAAAATGTTGAAAGTCGCTCGGACCCGTCGATTTTTATTACGAGGGGGACATCTTTTGCGTATATTGCCAATCTTGTTACTTCAAGCCCCTAGGAGGGAGGGGGGGTAAGATCTAAATCTTAAATGGATACCCCTATTTTATATAATTTTTTTGGATTCTGCATAAAATTCTGAACATTTTTTTAATAAAAGCATTATTAGTCTATACAGTGTCACCAGTAAAGTCCGCATCATATGGGATTTTTTTTATTAATAGCTTTATTCAAAATTTATCTTTGGCATCAAGCTCTGCTTCGATCGAGATGAAAATTAAGCAAAAAAATAGTAGTCACGTGATTCGCATTATATGTAAAATTTTAATTTTTTCAAAAAAATAATTCAAAATTGGGGTTATTTCTGAAAATATCGAAAAAAGTTATTGGAAAAAGTTTTTCTAAATGCAGTTTCTAGTCCACATGCAAAATTTCAGCCGCATAAGATAATTTTCATTTTTTACCTATATTTTGTAAATTGTACCACTTTTGCAAAATAAGACTCAGCGCAACTTACATAAAACTTCTTAGTTTTGACAATGCTTTATTTCAGATACATTTTCTATAAAGTAGCGCCATATTAAATGTGTGTTTTTCTACAAAATCTAAATTGGGCTATTAAAATTTGGTCGCATGTGATGCAAAGTTCATTTGTTTTTGACCCTGTATAAGGTAACTTCATTAAATAAGTATTTTTGAAAAGGTAGTTTGTGTCTGAAAGTAATACACCTTAATATTAAGACAAAAAAGAACACAGTGTCTTCAGTAACGTGTTTTATAAGTGGAAAATAAATTTTAGTTTAACAATGTAAAATTGATCTATTTTCAACGATTTAATTTTAAACCCCTATATTATAATATATTATTAAGCTATGTCATAATAACGTTAACGTGTATTACTTTCAACCACAAACTACGTTTTCAAAAATACTTATTTTATGAAGTTACCTTATACAGGGTCTAAAACAAATAAACTTTGCATCACATACGACCAAATTTTAATAGCCCAATTTTGATTTTGTAGAAAAACACACATTTAATGTGGCGCTTCTTTAAAGAAAATGTATCTGAAATAAAGCATTGTCAAAACTAAGAAGTTTTATGTAATTTTAAGTGTCGTTGAGTCTTATTTTGCAAAAGTGGTGCAATTTACAAAATATAGATAAAAAATTAGAATTATCTTATGCGGCTGAAATTTTGCATGTGGGCTAGAAACTGTATTTAAAAAAAACTTTTTCTAATAACTTTTTTTGATATTTTCAAAATAACCCCACTTTTAAATTATTTTTTTGAAAAAATTAAAATTTGACAGATAATGCGAATCGCGTGACTACTTTTTTTTTGCTTAATTTTCATCTCGATCGAAGCAGAGCTTGATGCCAAAGTCAAATTTCGAATAAAGCTATTAATAAAAAAAATCCCATATGATGCGGACTTTACTGGTGACACTGTACTTAACAGTTTCCGAGATATTGACTCTTGAAAAATTATATTTTTGAACTTTGACAGCGTCTAGCTTTCTAACTGTACGTCTTAGAGCAAAACGGCTTACATGTCCCTATCTTCGATTTTTATTATCTTTCCAATGGTGTCAACTTCCGGTCAAACCGGAAGTACTATATTTCTTACATCCGGTTTAACCGAAAGTTCACACTATTGGACAGATAATAAAAATCGAAGCAAATATCTCGGAAACTGTTAAGTATAGACTAATAATGCTTTTATTAAAAAATGTTCAGAATTTTATGCAGAATCCAAAAAAATTATATAAAATAGGGGTATCCATTTAAGATTTAGATCTTACCCCCCCCCCCCCCTCCCTCCTAGGGGCTTGAAGTAACAAGATTGATAATATACGCAAAAGATGTCCCCCTCGAAATAAAAATCGACGGGTCCGAGCAATTTTCCACATTTTCATTTTAAAGCAGGAAAATCGAGGTGGGAAGTTTTCAAATGAACACCCGCTGTATAATTGAACACTTATTCTGATAAACATTTATTTATTAGATTAGGTTGAAAATCATTCATCATGTTCAACAGTTCTAAGTAACTAAAACCAAAAGAAATAAATATTTATATTGCTCTTAGACCTGTAAAAACCTCAAAAGCCCAATATAAAACTTCAGATAATTTTCCTTTTTTCTTTCCCTTTATAGCAATATTTTACTGTTTAAATCTAAAGTAGTCGTTAGCATATACAGTAACTTAATTAAGAGGCAGGGGAGCACTTACAGGCAACGGTTGTTATAATGGTAACCTTACTTAAAAGAAGGAGAGAGAAAGGGGGTCGATTTTCCAACACAACTAAAAAAGTTACAATTCAGCAATAGATAAGAGGAGTTTTTAATAATGCTACTTGTTACGGTATTTTATGAATATGGAAATTAGATAATCCCAACCCCGTGATGTCTTTCTGAGATTTTAAAAACTGCTACATTTAGGGCTTGAACCGAGACCAATTACGCAAACAAAAAAATTAAATTATTATTTATTCTTCTCTTGTGGCAACATCATTATTAATCCTGTAAAAACCCAAAGCCCTTTATTATAAAACATTATTTTTATCTTTCTTACCTGTAATTCGTTTACTCTCTGTTTAATTTCAAAGTGATCGTTAGCATATTCAAAAACTTCATTAGAAGGCAGAGGAGCATTAAAGGAAATTCTGTAATCGCTATTATTACTGTAGTATTTCTTGAGACGGCAAACGAGCTGTTCAACTAACAGACTTAACGTTGTAAGCGAGTCAGATTGCAATCGGTATCGTTCGGAGGTTTTTGCCAAAAGAATCGTCGCAATGTTGCCAGAACCACTTTTGAATGCCAGTGAGTTTGCGGTGGAATTATTGCTATCAGAGTATTCTGAAAGAAAATTGAGCCTGAATAATATTTTCGAATTGTTTATTAAAAATATCTATAGTTTTACGCTCCACCGGAAAAATAATGAACCCAACAAGACGATTTTTAACACTAACCTGGAAATAAACTTAATAATCCTACAGGCGACTGATTGGTGCTCAACGTTATTTTATGCCTGCTTTCTTTTTCAACGCTACATCCTTCCAAAATAAGAGTTATGGGTAACATGGCCTTCTTTCTCAGTGTACGTGGTACCCCTAGACTCGATATTACAGACGCTTTAACTTCGATGCTTAGAGTTGGTACATCCAACGCGTCTTCAAGAAATGCGTAACAAATTAGGGACGATTTTTCTTGTAAATTGCTTAAAAATATAATAATTAAAATAAGAAAACTCCAATTCTTTTAGATTCCAATTAGATATTTAACGATGTTAGATGAAAAGCAACCTTATTGTATAAGGATTTTTCAGGTGGTTAGAAAAATATTTTCTCACAAAAATGGTTTCTCAAGAAAAATTATTTAAAAGAAAATATTGGCAATTTATAACTTAAAGTCAGGTACTTGTATATTAGCTTACCAATAAAATTTACTATTAGGTACAACACTTAACGGTCTTTGCAGCAAAACAGAAATTTGCACTTCTTGAAACAAGACTTGGGGAATAATCTCAATTTTAATCGCACACATATAATTATTTCCTGCATTTTTGACATTATGTTCGTAAGTACAATCTTCTAAGTTTGTGTCCAAATTTATGTTTATTTGTAATTCCTTTTCTATATTATTTTGTACAGTAACATCTAAAAAAATAATAACCTTCACACTTCACAGAGATAGAATAAAAGGTTTTTAGTCATTGAAGGGACATAAAGGGGGAAATGACCATGTTACGTTTGTGCTTATTTCAAATTTAACTGATTAATTTTACTCTCAGAATTAACTACAATACATATTTCGGACCCTTGGTAGGATAAACATATTATCTACTAATATGCTTACCACTACTACTGTTTATAACTTTTTCCAGAGCTGATAATTCTTGCTCAGCTTTTTCATAATCTATCTCTTGGACATTTAAAGGAGGTGCCACAAAGAAACTAGGTTCCGTTCCTAAGTAGCAACACTCCAAGCGGCCTTCCTCAGTCAGCAATACAATCACTCCCTTTATAGTTTTTAAAAAAGCCCTGTGAATGGCTGTAGGTAAGTAGTCCAAATGTGCTGACCATTTTAACGTTGTATTTTGGTAGACCAAGAGCATATTGGTTTCTGCGACTATGAGTGAAAACATGTTAGTATCTAAAAAGTAAAAACATATTAATTTAACTTAGGTGTCAAATTTGGGAATTATTAAATTGATACTAATCTACTTGACGACTTCTACGACGACGTGATGCCGGTGACAAGGGGTCATACAAAAGTAAAAAACTGTCCATTTGTGTGACAAGATATTTATACAAAAATGATGACGTTATAGAAGTTCTGTATACACTTTGGGGTATTTTATAGTAGCATGTATAAAATATTACCTAAAACATAAACTTGGAAACAAACCGGACAATAATCCAGCCTCTTCATAAATTTGATTTTCCCATTTTCAGTCAAACAGAATAAATGTCGCTCTCCCAAGATCATAAGCCATGTTTCCTTGTTGATTATGTCATTAATTACTGAAATATCTATCACTGCTTCACCTAAAGTGTATGTCCATTCCGAGGGAACTTTCGGCTTTGAATAAACTGGATCCGTAGATTCATCAGCAGCTTCTGATAAAGTCTTGAACCTAGAAATGAACACTTTTTTAAATAGAAATATATAGAATATGCAACAAGATTGAATTAGATGCTCAAACACTCCTCCGTTAGTACTAGTACTATGACAAAACCGAAACCTAGGTACACCGGAACCTAGGCCTAGGTGAAGTACGAACGCACTAGGCGTGCAGAGCAGAAATACTAAACGAGTGGTCTGAGGGTTTATACGCCTATGGCGCGGAAACCGCAGGAACACGGGGAGTTTAATCGGTAGACAGCCCCATCAGGGTTGAATCTGACACTACTCTTTAGAAGATTCTCCACGAAAAGAAAACTTTATTTACCTATACGCACCTGTAAGCTACGATTCCCCAGTCAGAAGTAGTTGTTATAAAACTATCAGTCTTAACAGCGTAGCTTATCGGTCCAGGCAATAAAAAATCAGGTAAAGCTACATACGACACCTGGCTTTCTTGCTCAAAAAAACTTAGAATTCCATCCAGGGATTGTACGCATACAAAGTCTCTATTTTGGGAGCCTCCAAAAGGACCAATGACAAAATTTGCCGCTGATCTTCGTAATTTATGTTCGTAGAGCAAGTTTAAATAGCTTTGATTACCTAAAAAGGGGTAATGTTTTCATTATAAACAACTTGCGCCAAAATGTAATTTCCCAAAGGGGTTTAAACATTATTAAATAAAAATTAGACGCACTGTATAAGTCATACGTAGCTCTTTTAATTCTATCACTTTATCGGCATAATTCCAAATGCATTTTATATTCACCGACAATAATTTACGTTTATCTACCTCTATAATACCGTATGTTACAAGTGGCATATCATATCATTATACAGTTACTTTTTAAACTTATTTTTAGTTCTTTATTTATGTAACAAATGCTTTTGCTTTAGCAATATGTTAACCTATTAATAAAAATTGGGGGACCCTATAAATTAAAACATCGGTTTTATTAAACAGTGAATTGGTATGTTCCTACGCGAATGGTATGTTTAAAAATAAAATGTATGTATTATAAAATTAAATTAAAGTTAAAAGGTGGTGTATTTATTATCATAAACAATGGTAAGCGATTTTTTTCATATTATTTGGAAGGATTTTATAAAAAAACTGTTCAATACCGTAAAATGGGGTGAATAGGATCAGCGGGGTAAATAGGATTGAAATTTACCTTCAAATTTCAAAAATCTGTAATAATTGTATTTTTAAAGTGTAGGTCATTTCAATTTACAGATTTTAAGTAACGGTTGCTAAAAGTAATTTTTATGACATTAAACTTAAAAAATAAGTTGGCCACATCGCAGGCTGAATACCATAATCTAAAACGTCAAATTTAGCGGTTAAACTGTTGGTCATATTATCTTTGCTTTTGTCTTACAAACTTCATACCTCTACAACTCTGCAGCACTTATAAAATTTAGGTAATATTATTTTTAGTACTCTTTTATATTACTTAAGATAAATTTGTGTGCAAAATTCTATACACCCCGCGGTTGTTTAAATGCCATACAGTCAATAAATCAATCAATGATCCTATTGACACCGCCTGCGGGGTGAATAGGATTTGTGCACAAAAAAAAATATATATACAACAGGGTACACCCGGTATAAAAACTTATACCGCCATTTAAAAGTACCAACCTTAACTCATGTTTTAAGTTATTGAGAAATTTATTCAGGCAGATAGTTTTCAAGTTACAAGCTTTCAAAGTGGAAAATTGATCCTATTCACCCCATTTTACGGTAATCACATATTAGTTATATTTTTGTATATACTTTTCGGATGCTATATGTCCCTAACAAGAGAGGAAAGTAACGCTGTTTCACACGCGACTGCTGTTGGCCAAAAGATTCGAAGCGTAGTTCAATCAAGAAAATGTAGATAATATCCTAACATTTTCTTCCAGGCCTTTATAATAAAAACAAACAATTAATCCTAAATATTTAATGATTTTAGGACCTGTTTAAAATAGTATAGGTTTTTGTCACTAAAATTACTTAACTTTAACAGTAGGTACGTTTACTTAACGGTTCTCTCATGCAACGTGATATTTCGATATTTATATTTTATTTGATGTTAGGAATAAAATGTATCATATTATTTCTTATTTCACCAGAACATAACCCAAAGAAAACTTAAATTAAACTTACCATGCTCCGTTTTGCCAACTTTAATAACTAATGAATAAACCGACAACAATCTGGGATGAAGTACTGCCAACTGCAAATTTTGATTGCCCCTTAAATTGTACATAAAAGTATTTTTAAAATGTAGGTCACTTTACAATCTATATGTATATACAACAAATACTAGAAAAACATTCTTCTTACAATAAAAATACTTATTCATAATTATGTTGGTTTTCTAGAGTAAGTACTGCATATATTTATATATATATATTAGACTACCACTAGTTGTTTTACAATCTTACATGTGTCTAAATATGTAATTTATGTCGTTATTTATTTTAGCCCTTGTTTAAATATTAAACCCAAACGTTGGGAATGCTTAAAAAGTGAAAAGTGTTTTAATTGAAGTCCTCTTCCCCACTAAATATTTTGAAAGACTTATTCATAATTTTAACGGCGTTAGTCCATCAGAAATATGATTCCTATTGATCTTCAAAATATACATTAAATTAAAAAAAACTTTTTCTTCCTGTTACAACCTTCTTAAAAAATAAGATATAAGTATTTAAAGATAGCTTATTAATTTATAATTGCCTGTTTACGTTAGGTGCAATTATTGCAAGTAAAATTGCGTGTAAGCATGCGCTTTGATGACTTTTTAATCAGCTGATGCAATTTTACTCATTTAAAAATGGCCATTTGATTGTTTCGCATGAACTGCTTGCATGCAGTGACTGCGTCTAATGTAAACAGGCTTGTAGAAATGGTTTTAACATACCTAAGTAGAGTACAATGAACAGCGGCGTAGCATGGAGGGTGGGGGGCGGTCCGCCCCGGGTTCTATACCAAGGGGGTGCCACCAACATTAGGTTTGAACTCCGGCGGCCTACATGCTGATAGGACCCCATGCCAATGGTCCGATGGCAATCAAGGCAATATATTTCTTTAAACTTCCTATTCTAATTTTTTTTTACTAAAGTCGAGTTTTGCACATAAATTTAAAAAAATAATTTAACCAACCACTAACTGAAACTGTGACTTAAAAAGCATTGGTAAAAATGCTTTTCTCACAACCAGAGTGGTCTGAATAGCTAAATCTTTATTTTACTAATCAGAGACCACATCGATTGTGAGTAAATAGTGTGTACCAATGTCATTTCGTTAGGAACTGACATTAATAGAGACCGGAAGGGGCTGATGGGCGGACTCGGACGTAAAAAAAGATAAACCTCTGGCATAGGTACATGTGATTCGAATTCCCCGCTAAACTGTAGGTACTTTCTGGCTGATATTACTCAGGCAATAGGTTATAGGTACAATGAGCCTTTCATGCCTCAGTATAGTGGCTTTTCCGCCAACCCCTGCTTAGAAAAAAAAGAATCAACAAAAATAAATCTTTTACTAAAATAAGAGTTTGGGCGCCAAAATCAACTCAAATAAGTTTCGGTGTTGCACACAAAAAATTTTCGCCTGCGGCGCTTTTCCCCCCTTTTTTTGCTGACCATAGCATAGTAAAAATTATACCCGCCCCAGGTGTAATCCACCCTCGCTATGCCGCTGACAATGCAAGAAAGTTTAATGATTTTTCTACTATACAGGACGTCGGGAAAATACGTGTACAACTTTCGATGACTTCTGACGTCAAAACAAGTCGATTTAAGACAACATAGTTGTATTTGATATTCCCTTCTTTATTCGGTTAAAAAAAAATTTTTCTGGTTTTTTCCAAATTTATATAATCCAAGACTATAACATGACGTTTTCTGGTATTTTAGTATAGCTATAAATAAGTGAGTGTCACGTCAAATATTCCTTCTTATTTTTTATGTCATGAAAGTTAAGACAACACAGGCATATTTTTATTAGTAAATGGATTAATCGCAATAATTTTTAAATAGCTTTCCTTCTATGGTCAACTTCTTTGACATCAGAGCAGTAATGGCGATATGTCAATAGTCAAGCTAATAAATAAATATTCTCAGAGCAACAAAGTAATTTCAAAAACAATTATTGTTAGATGTTATCAAACGTTGTAGGCACATGTATTTTTCGAACACTCTGTATAATTAACTTACGAAATTAATCTGCCACTTCCAATATGTAAAATAGGTAAATCAAAAATCTTCTCCACAACCACATCGTTAGGGTGAAAGCCGCCCAGTTCACCTTCTTCCGTAACTTCACAATTGGGACTAAAAATCCTTAAAACTCCGCTTTGACTGGCAGTCACAATATAGTCAAAATCGGAGTTCAATTTTGTCACGATTAAAGAATTTTGGTCAAAATATTCGTCGTCTTCGCTGGTGGTTGACCAAAATTGACGTATTTTAAATAAAGACATATTTGCAATTCGGAAAATTACAATTTCAAATACCTGTTAAACAGACTCATGGCTTGAAGGGAAACATCAGCATTGTGGTTAGGAAAATTATGGATTATTATTCCAGCTTTGTGAATGTAAACAAAAAAGAAATCAATACAGGTGATGGTTTGATGTTATGCGTTCATGAATAATGTGTTATATACTGATACTTAATAATGAGTTTCATTTCTAAATTGATGTTTTTGACGTTAAAATTTTATTGAGCACGGAGACAGAGGGCGGGGTACGGACGTTGGGTAGCGTGTATTATAAGGAACTCAACTATATTTTTTTTAAAACTTGTCAAACACCTTAAAATTATTTTACCAAATACAAATTTTGTATTATGCAAGGGTAAAAACAAATAAATAATATTAACTAAACATAGGTTTTTTATGTCAATATTTTATAACACTAATATACAGTGTCACCAGTAAAGTCCGCATCATTTGGGATTTTTTTATAAGGAATATTTATTATTCGAAATTTGACTTTGGCACCCAATAAGGTAACTTCATGAAATAAGTATTTTTGAAAACGTAATTTGTGTCTATTTAATTAACGGAAAAATTATAGCGATACTATAATGTACGTATATTTATTCTAATTTGCACTTACAATAAGTAACATACAAAATATATATGTTGATTAACGTAAGTTAGACGTATTATCAGTATAATAATTTCGGTAACAAAAACAAGTATAATACAGAAACTAAGATATATTTGGTATAATATATAAAAATGTCTTTTATATTGATTTACTTTTATATTTTAAGGAAATAACAAACAAAACCCCGGAATTACGATGTTAATACCGGAATATACACACAAAAATTACAACGGTCGCACAGTGTAACAAAATATAATTTTTTAAATGTTTAAGCAGCTGATGTTTTTAGTATAAGGTACTTTACTGCATTAGTACCAATATCATTTCACAAGAAGTCATCAAAAAATTTGCTATATTTTGCTACGCTTGCTAAAGCGTGACCAATTTATTTAAAAATATTTTTAGGCTCCCTGATCCTTTTTAGGTACCTTGTATTTTTTAAATTATATTCCACTATAATAAATACATTACGTATACTATTCTACGTGTACGTTAATATAATAATACCTACTGTATGCAATAAAATCGATTATGCACAAGCCTGTAGGAGAGACCCGGGTGACGATGGACACAAGGAGATAATGAAATTGTTCAAATTTCTCACGAACAAACAAGGCAGGTTTAATTCATTGCAGGTTCTTGCTTGCAGAGTAAAAAGTCAATTCGATAGTTATTTTATTGTGTAAGTTGTGCGTAGATAGTTAGTAAAACCGTTTAAAAAAGTTATTAACAATAATAGGTTTTTGATAAGTTTGATGTAATTTAATGCACGAATTTCTTATGGTATATTTACTTACAGCATTAATATTTTGTGTGATTATTTATGGATGTGTACAGGATGAGGTGATGGAAAAAATTGGGGGGTTTGACAACAAAGAGAAAAAAAGAACAATATAGTATTTGTTAAGAGGTAAAAATATAATTTTTGAGCCTCTAGGTGGTAGTTAGGAGGGTTAGTCCTAACCTCTCAACGGGCTCCCCCAGGATAACAGACAGTGGAGAAATCACAGACTCAGATAATTTTATACAGTGACCGGCAAAGAGTTCGCAACATATGGGAAAAATTTTTATTAGAGGAATATTGAAAAATCTTTTTTGGAGGATTGGATGTGCATGTCCCATAACCTTAAAATCGATTTTGACATACGTCACGTGACCAATGGTATGGCGGGAAAGTTGAAAAAACCAATATGAAATCATCATAAATCAGATAAGTTGATGAGATATCGAAAAAATTCCAAGAATAAAAAGTGTTTAGAATTCCATTAGAACCTTGGATACAATGTTTGGGATATATACTTTAAAAAAAATAAAATCGAATATTTTTGTAAATATTTTTTTACCGAATTAAAAATTTCCATATTTTTCCTTTCTTAAAGCTTCATTAAAGTAAAACTGACATCTGGTGACCACAACTAGAAATATTCTTTTGTTTTTCTGACAATTTGGAGCAATAATTCAAAAAATTTGTTTACACTTGGATACCAGCTGTTGCAATAGTCTATTTCTAATAACCTTATCGATATTTTTTATATCGAAATATTCTATTATGTTAAGAAATTCTTAAATTCATTAATCCAAAGCAAATTTTATTTATAACCGTAAAAAATAATTTAAATTTTTATTAATTTTTAGATTTTTTTAAAGATTTCTGCGAAATTCAAAATTATTTTTTACGGTTATAAATAAAATTTTCTTTGGATTAATGAATTTAAGGATTTCTTAACATAATAGAATATTTTGATATAAAAAATATCGATAAGGTTATTAGAAATAGACTATTGCAACAGCTGGTATCCAAGTGTAAACGATTTTTTTGAATTATTGCTCTAAATTGTCAGAAAAACAAAAGAATATTTCTAGTTGTGGTCACCAGATGTCAGTTTTACTTTAATGAAGCTTTAAGAAAGGAAAAATATGAAAATTTTTAATTCGGAAAAAAAATATTTACAAAAATATTCGATTTTATGTTTTTTCAAGTAGATATCCCAAACATTGTATTTAAGGTTCTAATGGAATTCTAAACACTTTTTATTCTTGGAATTTTTTCGATATCTCATCAACTTATCTGATTTATGATGATTTCATATTGGTTTTTTCAACTTTCCCGCCATACCATTGGTCACGTGACGTATGTCAAAATCGATTTTAAGGTTATGGGACATGCACATCCAATCCCCCAAAAAAGATTTTTCAATATTCCGCTAATAAAAATTTTTCCCATATGTTGCGAACTCTTTGCCGGTCACTGTATAAAGACTAAAGGTCAAGGATACAAATTTAGATACTCGATCGGTAAAATTATTTAAACTGTGACAAACATAAAATGATTTTTATGGTAGCAATTTTTAGATGTCGTAGCCTAGGTCTCCCCTACTGATCACACCTATTTTAAAGATAATTATAACTAAATAATCATAAATATCGAAATAAATACCTATATTACAAATACTGTAAATTTTATATTTTTGTAATAAATAACAATATATTTAATAATTTAGTTTTTTTAAAACGCCCAAATATCTATATTCTGCTTTCAATATTCGAATCCCGTGGCCGTCCTACCTACTACTTAAAAAGGTTGCTAATATACTTAAATTAAACATTTCTAAGGACGTAACCCAAGTAGCACAACATATTGGCTGATCATTGGTTCCATATTGGCACAATATCGATTCATTTGTATCGGCAAATCAATATATTACCAATATTAGTCCAATATTGCATTTCGTGAAATATTAGAATACTAGCTGAGAAACAAAATGAGGAGCATGAGTCAGATGCATAGTCATAGTGTTTAATGTTAATATCATTTTTAATTTAAAAATAAATACAGTTAATAATACTAACAATAATTGTTTCCATACTAATTAATTATATAATACCTAATTTAAGTAACAATTTTTCAAACTTTTTAGATCAATCACAATATTTCAAGAATTGCCGATATTTTACTTAATTTTCCATTAACTTTTAGTGTCCACAAAAGAATATACCTTAATAATTTTATGAAAAAAAAAATACAATAATGGGCAAATAATTCAAAAAGTCCACATTTGTTTATTGGGCCAATATATGAACGATATTGGGTCAATATTGGATCAATATTGTTGTGCTACTTGGGAATTAACTGTATTAATACTTGTCGAGTTCGGTTTTTACCTCGCAGATGAGACAAGATAAATGCTATCTCTTCTTATAACATTTTTTCGAAAATTGATTATTATATTGGTGTAAAAGTTAAATTTTATTTGCAGTTTTAAAATACATAAGTTACTAGAAAAATAAATTAAACATTCAAATCAAAGGTTCAAAGTGCCGTCCTTTTCCTCTTCAATGCATAAATTAATTCTTCTTAAAAAATTCCGACAAACTCCACGGAATATTCCTTCCTTTGCTATGCTATGTTGAAGGTTGGAAATAAATTAAAATGATTTCGTATTCATCACATGCAAGCAATGTTGTTTTAGCGTTTTTCTCGAAAACGGTTAGATTTATCGAAACAAAAGTGGTAAGTAAACCTTTTTTATGTGAAAAGGTTAGGCGAATACAAATATACAGTCAAAATGCGCATACAGTGTAGGACAAAAAAGTTGGGACCATTCAAATTAAAGTATAGGCTCCTATGTGGCGCCCTCTACAAAATGCGAAAAAATGGTAGGAAAATTTGTATTCCTCATCCCGAAAAAGCTCCATATACAGGGTGATTCAAAAGTACTTTGACAAACTTCGGGAGGTAATTGCCGGCAATATTTTAGGATGAAAAGTTCTTATAAACAGTGGTCCTTGGCAACTTCGTTACGGAGATACAGGGTGTTGATATGTTAAAAGGAATAGTAATAATTTTTAAATAACTCCTTAACGAGTTATTTTTTTTTTATGAAATTTAGTGAATTAAATAAGCATCTAAAGACACTTATTTTCAAAGTACAACACGTTCGTAAATTTAACCAGTGGCGTCGGTACAAAATGTTACTATCATATTTTTTGTGAAAACTATGCTACACCACTGACTTATTTTATTTTAACTTTTTTCCTATAAATCCCCCCTTTATTTCCAACAAAAAAGATTACGTGTGTTTTTTTGATACGAGGGACGGTTTAAGGGTAAATGATTATTTTATTTGAATATACACAAATATTAAAAAATGTGTTTTAAACTGATCAACCACTCAAACTCAAATATTTATTAAAGTATTTTAACGAATACCTACATAAAAAGTTACTAATAAACAAATATGTGAATGCCTATTTTCTAAGTATAACACATTTTCAGTGGCATACATATTTATTTATTAGTATGTTATTTTTTAATATTTTGTGTTTTGACAAGGCGGCTTTGGAAATGCATTTGTCGATAAGTTAAATCATATTTGACAGTTAGTTACCATTGAAAATAACAAAACTGAAGAAATAAAACTCAATGGTAACTAACTGTCATCATCAGTTTAAAACACATTTTTTAATATTTCTGTATATTCAAATAAAATAATCATTTACCCTTAAACCGTCCCTCGTATCGAAAAAACACACGTAATCTTTTTTGTTGGAAATAAAGGGGGGATTTATAAGAAAAAAGTTAAAATAAAATAAGTCAGTGGTGTAGCATAGTTTTCACAAAAAATATGATAGTAACATTTTGTACCGACGCCACTGGTTAAATTTACGAACGTGTTGTACTTTGAAAATAAGTGTCTTTAGATGCTTATTTAATTAACTAAATTTCATAAAAAAAATTACTCGTTAAGGAGTTATTTAAAAATTATTACTATTCCTTTTAACATTTCAACACCCTGTATCTCCGTAACGAAGCCGCCAAGGACCACTGTTTATAAGAACTTTTCATCTTAAAATATTGCCGGCAATTACCCCCCGAAGTTTGTCAAAGTACTTTTGAATCACTCTGTATACGAGATTTTGTCAAAAAACAAAAAACATGTAAATAAAATTTAACTTTAACACCCTGCAACTCCGTTAATAATAAATTTTTGAAAAACTGTTATAGGAAGAGATAGCATTTATTTTCGGTCTAGAATTATCCCCTAAATCCCTGAACGGGCGCGGAGCAATCCGACAAATCTGATGTTAAAACCGAACTCGCTTGCTATATCATTTAATGAGCATACCTATAATGTAGGCCATAAAACGAGAATGCTGCTAGCGGCTCGTGTTGTAATCATCAGAGTGTTTTATGGTTCATTATACGAGAATGCCTTATATTATAGATAGTACAACCATTCACTTATACAGTGCTACGAGGCACGTCCAGAAAGTAAGTGTACTGGTACTCTCACAGCTGTAGGGAATACTTTTTCGACATGTTGGCAACACTGCCGCGTAGCCTGACCCCTCCCCTTCAAAACGAGACCAATCCGAGGTTAGTGTCACCCCCGTGAAGCTTAAATGGACGATTTCGCAACACAGTAGAAAGAGAAAGAAGAGAGAGAGAGGGGTGTTAGTGTGCCTGCCGGCCATCAGGGCAAATTAGCGCTGTTGTCGCCAGCTGGCCGTGTAACCGGGTTCTGTCGCATATTTTTGACGTATAGAAGAGAAGGACAGTTATATTCTAACCTACTATAACGCTTCCCAAACTGCGCCAGGTGCTAATTGGAACAAACCAGCCAGCCCGCCATCCATCATCCATCCATGTCACAACTGTCAATTTTTCTTGTCCACGTTTTTTTCTGAGGAAATTAATTAATTTTTTATTATCATTTTAATATACAATTCTATTAGTTTCTATTCTAAAAAACTTCGCCGATGTGTGTAATCTTTCAGTTATTATTCCAGCCTACTATGCAGGTAATTATTTTTTATTGTTTATCAAATTGATTTTACACTTCCTTACCTATTTTTTATATAGGAATATAGGAAATGTAAGTTTACAATAAATAAATTAACATGAAATGTTTCACATACATAATAGGTGTTGGTTAACAAGCCAATCTTAACAAAATATCACTGGGCAACCTGCAGATAACTGCAACACATTGTGCCCGAGGTAATACCTAACAATCTATCAGTTACGAACAGATAAGTTTAGTCTCTTGAAATGATAATTTTAACATTTTTGTTTTACTGAGTGGATTAAAAATTATAACATAATGGCACAAAGATAATGGTTTGAGCTAACTCGATAAGTAGATACTTGGCCATCGGCCATATTTTACAGAGAAATTTAATGTCTACCCGATACTGTTTCTTTTGTTTCAGAGAACGCTGTAAGAATCACCTGATAGTTTATGGATCTTTTAGTACGTGTCTCAATGCATCCTAGTGCTTGTGTTTATACAGTATTTGTGATAATATTATATGAATTGAGTCAATTCCAGATGAGCGAGACCTGTGAGACGTAACCTAAGGACATTAGTTTATTCTAAACAGTTATTTTTTGTTATGGTTGTCAATGCAGTTTTTATTTATAAATAAACGTAGAAAACATTATTTACGATAAAGTGCTTCCATCTTTATTTTCTAAATCTTGGTTAATATAAAAATAATGTGCATTATTTATTCCATAAAAAAAAAACTTTTGTGCGTCTTTTTATTGATTTAATTTGTGATTTAATAATATTTATATTGAATCACAAATTAAATCAATAAAAACTCGTTCAAAAGTTAATAATTAAATTGAAAAGTCATAAAACCGCTGTTCAAATTTCCCGCCATTGCGCCTCTGATGGCCGGCGGGCACACTAACACCCCTCTCGCTCTCTTCTTTCTCCCTCTACAGTCTACTGTGTTGCGATTTTTTAACAAGGAGCTAACATTTCTAACCCTATAAATTTTCTTTGGTTAGTGTGTTGAAAACTCTTGACTCAGTAGCATCTCTCGCGAAAAATGTCGATCGTATCTCCCGCCAAGTGCGAAATTCGGCATAATTTTGATTGAATATCTGCCTCAACGCGGCAAGATACTGTGGGACGCTAAAAAAATTGAAAAGGGCGATTCAGAATAAAAGGAGGGGCATGCTGACAAAGAGAGTCTGCCTGCTGCACGACAATGCCAGACCTCACACGGCCAACGCCACGAAGCAACTCCTGGACTCATTTGGATGGGACGTTTTGAACCACCCCCCGTATTCCCCTGACCTGGCCCCTTCAGATTTCCATCTCTTCACTTCCCTTAAGGTGCACATGGGTGGGAACAAGTTTTCAACGGACGAGGTGAAGGGGTAGGTGGAGAAGTGGGCGAAAGAGCTGGCGGGAGACTTCTTCGAGGCAGGCATCAAAAAATTGATCCCGTGGCTCACCACTTGCATCGAGAGGGATGGTGACTATGTCGAAAAATAACTTACATATGTACAAGTGTAACCAAGTATGTTTTTGTTTTAATAATTTTTTTTTAAACCCTACATAAATTGAGTACACTTACTTTCTGGACGTGCCTCGTACGAATTTTAAATTCTGACTAAAAAAGCACCAATTTTTGCCTTATTTTGTTTATATTTTTAATATCAGCTGAAACGTTAATTTTCCCGAAACCCGAAAATTGTAGACTGTCTTTAAAATTGAAAATACGCATAAATCATGCATATTTTAACTTATTTTTGGTCAAACTAAGTTTCCAAATAACCGATTTCGTCCAACGTTAGAAACTGAAGTCGGAATACCCCATTTTGGCGTTTTTTGACAGCGAAAATTTTAATAATTTCAATTGCGATCTCATTGACTTTGACTTCATAATTACACTTGTTGTTTTATGAGTAATTATACTTGCCCTTGTTGTATTATTAATAGCATAATGCTCTTACCATTAAGTATTATGAGCCTATTTTTAAATGGTTGTAGTGTTGTAGATAATATGTATAAATGATAACCACTGCTGTTGATAGTGTATGTAAATAAATAAATAAATAAAGTTTGAATTTTTATGGTCGCTAAATTAACAAAAAATCAGTTTGAATTTTTATTGTTAATAATAAAAAACAAGTTTGCTAGAAATAACGTGTGTGGAAAAGAGTGCAATTATTTAAAAAATAAACTTAATTTAAAACTGCATATTGAATTTTCCGCAAATTTCAATGTCCCGTTTCACATTATGAAGACTTCATTTAAGATAATCTACATGATTTTAGTCAACTCACGTTTTGGTTTGAAATCCTTATCGCCCAATACTATTAATAAAAAATACTTTAGGTAGAGTAAAATATACCTCTATTATTCGCTCACCATCCCAAAATTATAAATAATTTTTCTCAGGAATCACGTATTTTAGGGTTTAAATTACGAATCTGAACGCCATTTTTGTCGGAAAAGCTTGATGGTTCTAGAATATTTCTTTTACAGAACTACTGCTGTTCATAAAGATTCTGATGAATTAAGGGTAGAAAACGATTTATCTCGATTTCCGGTAAAACTACAAGTCCTGTGGAAAAACGTTAAATTGCAAAGTTGTAGGTAATAAAAAGATCTACAACTTTTGTATATACACTTTTTTCACATAACCTCAAAATTTATGTGAAAAATTCAAATAACCAAGTTTTTGGTTTCTTATTTTTATCTTTTACAAAAAAAAAAATTTATCCACGAAATTTGGTGAAAACTTACCTTTTTATGTCCTAAACACACTGTAATTTTTTTGATTTAAAATATTTATTTTTCAACCTTATTTTGACTTAATATCGAGAAAACACCCTAATTTTCAATCGAAAATTCTCACGTTAAAATATCTGCATTTTTAAAAAAGTCGGTGGGCTTTTTGTTCGTTGAAATCTCTACTTTCTGATGGTGTTAAAAAATATATACATTACTATGGTAAATGTTCTCAAAAAAATGCAAAGAAACGAAAAAAACTCGAATCCGAAATTTTTTTTTTAGATCAATATGTACAATTTTGAGCTATTTATTAAAATTTATACTTTTTTTTATCAATGTAACATGGAATCTTACGTTTTTCGAGTAATTAAAGTATAAATTTTAATAAATAGCTCAAAATTGTATAATTGATCTAAAAAAAAATGTCGGATTCGAGTTTTTTTCGTCTCTTTGCATTTTTTTGAGAACATTTACCATAGTAACGTATATTTTTTTTAACACCATCAGAAAGTAGAGATTTCAACGAACAAAAAGCCCACCGACTTTTTTAAAAAAGCAGATATTTTGACGTGAAAATTTTCGATTGAAAATTAGGGTGTTTTTTCGATATTAAGTCAAAATAAGGTTAAAAAATAAATATTTTAAATCAAAAAATTACAGTGTGTTTAGGACATAAAAAGGTAAGTTTTCACCAAATTTCGTGGATAAAAAAATTTTTTTGTAAAAGATAAAAATAAAAAACCAAAAACTTGGTTATTTGAATTTTTCACATACATTTTGAGGATATATGAAAAAGTGTAAATACAAAAGTTGTAGATCTTTTTATTACCTACAACTTTGCCATTTAATGTTTTTCCATAGGACTTGTAGTTTTGCCGAAAAGCGAGATAAATCGTTTTCTAACCTTAAAAACTCACCGCCCCCCACTTCCCGACCTCGGATCGCCCGTAATTTATTTTTCCTTTCATTTTTGTTATATTCTCTTCCTTTTCCAATGGGTTTCATCCTACTATTATATTTTTTGGTTCCAAAAATTATCGACCCTGGTCTATTATTTTGGCCTGATATAAGGATTTTTAAAATTTACTAAAAGGCGTCAATTGAAATCCAGTTTGATCTCCATAAAAAGCAAATAGTCCATAGTAAGACCTGAAAACCTTAAATTAAATTAACAAGCTGCCTTCTTAGTTCTAAATACCTTTTATAAAACTCAATTTTGAAATCACAGAAAATATGCCGTTTCTAAAATTTTCTAAACTGGTTAAGTACATTTTACTGTAAAAAATAGTGATTAATTATTCCAATAACAAAGAAGAAAAGGGAAAAATTGATACGGTGGCCACTATAAGTCCGGTTTCACCGATTCACACACCGATATTATCGGTGTCGTTGTCGGCGTCTGAATGATCTAGAGAATAATCCTTTTAGACGAAGCAACTCACACAGTTTCCGACCCAATAAAAAAAAAGTTAGTGGTGGTGTTGTTGTACTCTTGGGCCGGTATGTGGGAAAAGAATACCCAACACCGGTGTGTGCGTGAGGCCGTGCTAAGAAGACATTATTTTAAAAATTCTTTCCGCTTTTCCGAAAAATTCTTTTCGCTTTTCCGACAAAGTCGTACGGATTCGTACCCCTCAAAATTAATTAAGAAACAAATTAATTTTGGCATGGTAATCGTGTAACAGACATTTACCATTGATAATATCATTTATAAATACTAAAATGTATAGAACAACTTTATAAAATTATAAATCTAGGTGTAATAGGTCATAACAATCGTTTTAAACAATTTTTAATTTAAATTGTTTTTGGTTTATAAAGGCCAGCAGTGGCGGCTCGCCCGATGACGCAGGTGAAGCGCTGCTTCACCTACCTCATATTATTTCCACACTGACTAAATAATTATTTAAAAATTCATTCGCTTCTATAAAACTTTGTTTTCTGATATTACTTACATATATTATGATGCGTTTTATTCAATTAACAGAATGCTACAGATTTGATTTTATAACACACTGGAAAAACCATTCGGCAACCTGTAAAACGCGCTGCTTCGCGCTGTGAAGCAGAGTCTTGATGACGCTTCCGCTGGCTCACGTCAGACACGAGGGATGCGGCGGTTGCTATGACAACACGACGCTCGGTCTCGATTTGGCCGGCGACAAGTGATGCAAATTTTCCACCTGCGTTTATGCACTACCACCGTCACCGATGGTATAACGGTTTATGTCGCGTGCCGGGTATTGTTTCTTTGCGGTATTTAGTTTTATATTTCACAATGTTTGAGGCTGACAAACTTATCAAAAATTTCGATCGAAAAAGAACTATTAAATGAACTTATACTTGCACAGCCATTTTACGAGGACATTATAAATAAGTTTGCAAATTTAAAGGATAGAAGAATTTGCCTCACATTCAAACAGTAAAATATTTCTAAATTAGTCGTGTTACCTTCCTAATTTCCCTGATGTTACCGAATGTAGGTACGTTTTTGGTAGAAAATTCATATTATTAACATATTGCAATATTATTTTACGTATGTATGTATACGATCCAAATTTAAGTATCAGGTAGGGGGCAAGCGCGGATCAAGGGGGGGGGGGGGGCTCATGGGAGGAGTCATGTCCCCCCCCCCCAATTTATTGGTATGTTATGAAATTGAATAATTTATCATACACGTGTTCACTGCAAATATTAGAAAATAGTAGACAAAAACTAAATTTGGGCGTGATCCCCAAAAATTTTCGCCTGCGGCGCATTTATTGCGCCTTCGGTACTTTTCAAGCATTGCTGCATCACCTATTCATAATGTCACGAGCCGCCACTGAAGGCCAGACAAACCAAAAATGTATATCCAAAAATATGCATTAGTTATACGCTACAAGGTGTCGAACCGGGTGTCAAGAAGTTCCTTATCTTTTACCAGAATTTGATCGGTTCAAAACCTAAAAAGAAAACGTTGATTCAGATCAGACGATCGGATGGTAAGCGTCGCGTCGTTTTGACAATAAAGGCCGTTTGCCGTTTCACGATACTTTACTACATCGGAAAAATATTATTAACAGGTACCTTTTTGTTTGCCACAGGAGGAAGAATTACTTCGTTGCTAATGGGCTTTTCATAGGTGGCAGTGGCTGATAATTTCATACATTCGTCCAAAGTTTTAATAAAAGTATCACATGTTGCACCTAAAAGTCTAGTGGCTTCATCCATTTTCTAAAAATAATTATATACCTACATATTAGGTAAATATTTGAAAACTCTCGAGACAAACTGTTGTCTTTAGTAGGTACTTTAAACAGTATGCAATAAATATTTCCCACAATACTTAAAAAAAAACCTATTTATTTGTGATAAACACTTGCATCTAATACCTACTGGAACAATAGATGCAATAGTCTCATCGGTTCTCCCCATAGACAATTAACCTTTAAGATACGTACAGCAGGGCCGGATCTACAGCGGGGCCCCCGACCCAGAAGGGCCCCCCAGCAGGGGTTGGGAAGAGGAAAATATTTAGCTTTATTCGAATACATTGCCTCAATATCTCACAAATTCATCGAAAAGCGAGTTAGAGCAAGAAGCTGATCTGTTTTCCAAAACTTTCTCAGACGATGTATCACCTTCTTTTTCCTCTCAGTTGCTTACTATATGGTCGACATTTTCGGAAGAGATAAGTTCAATGAAAGATGTTAAAGAATTAGCCCGTTTCTTGATCATTCAGAATGCGTCGTTGTCGTCCAGTTATCCAGATGTGTACACAGCACTTCTGATGTTCCTTACTGTCCCTGTCACTACTGCGAAAGCTGAACCGACTTTCTCCAAATTAAAGTTGATAAAAAAACTACTTGCGTACCTCAATGGGACAAAATAGACTCAGTAATTTAGCGCTACTGTCCATTGAAAATCGAAGAACGCACAAAATTGACTTTAATAAAGTGATACACGAATTTGCCACTATAAAATCTAGAAAGAAGTGTTTTTAGTTGTAAGTTCTTGCGTTTGTGACAAAATATCATGAGAGCGCGGTGTTTACGTAGATTATATGTGTAGAAGATTGCCAGATTATAGTAATAGCTGTTCCAACAAGTTGTTTTAAGATACAATAAATATCTACATTAACAAAATACTGGTATTCTTACCCGACTATTCAGCTCTAGCTCCGGCCCTGACGTACAGCTTATCTTCTGCGTAGTTACGTTTTATGGGTGAACAAATACGTCCGACCGCATGAATCGCCGGTCAGCTGCCTTCTCTCTGGGCACCTTCGGGCATGCGCACAAACCTCGTGTTATCGGCCTGTCCTACTTTAACGACATGCTCAAAATACACTCCAGAACCGGCTCGGCCGCCATTTTTGTTGTTGTGTTTTAAGGTTTCTCTGTGGATTCCTTGTAGTTTTCTTAGCTATTGTGGATTGTGGGTGTTTATTATTTACGGATTTCTAGTCTTTGTGTAGTTTAGTGAATTGTGTTTGTGCTTTTAATGATTCGGATTGGAATATAAACAATTACTAGTAGCAGCCGTTGTATAATTTTATTATGCCCAAATAGGGGTAAAATACCTGGTATTTCGTATTTTCGGTAAGTATGGAGTAGTGATGTATCTTGATATATAACTTTATTTTATTATGATCAATTTAAACAGATCAAACTAGGCCTAGACTACACAAACAAGGTATAAAAATAAAGAGAAACCCACACCAAGACAGATTATCCCGATGCATATTTTGGTATAGTTTATTTGCAGCCCTGTAATCTAAGTAGGTACGCAATTTTTCGGACAATATATTGCTTCAAAAAGTTTAAAAGATAGTTTTCTTTATACTTTTTACATAAAAGAAAAAGTAAATACCTAGGAACCTAGGTAGGTTTTTATTAATCCAAGGGTGAAAGTATTCCACGGGTCAAGTTCTCGGGTCAAAACTTTTTCAAATTCTTGAACAAGAAATTGTGCTTGAAAATGTTTAACACGTACCCAAGTTTTTACCAAATTGTAAAAATCAATACAAGTTATATATCAACTAATATTTGACTTGAGGTTAGGTACGCGATAACACCGTAAATTGATTATTTTGCTGGTTTCGTTTGCTGTTATATTCGATTTTATAAGACGTTTAATTCACTTGTTCTTGTTCTCTTTCTTTTCGAACTAAAAACACGACGAAGACTAATTTTTAAACAAATTTTAAAAACAAAACCTTAAAAACAATTTTCTATCCTTAAAATCTGATAGGTTTGCTACTACTAAAAATGCCAGAAATCACTACCTTTTTTCCCAGCTTGATCAAAAATTAAGAAGAAATTCCAATTTTCTGGCAAGAATTTAAATTTTAAAGCCCCGACCTGTCTATTTTCCCATTCGTCAAACGATAATGTTACAGTGCGCATGTCTAATAGTGTATAGCATTGTTTACATGCGCGAGGCCATAAATTTGCCACTTACGTGATTATTGTTTGGTTATCTAAAGATAAATTGTCTATGGTACCTACTAGATTACTAGAACAATAGATGCAATAGTCCTATCGGTTCTACCGCTTACTATTGCCATAGAGGTAATAATAATACCTATACAGTGATTCTTATAGCTATTGCCAAACAATAATACTCCAAAATAAACCCCAATAAATCTGGCTATACCAATGATCCGCTGGCTATACTTTAATAGTAGTAATAAGGCGTTGGGCTGTTACTAAACATCACCAGTAAAATTTAATTAAACACGGATAAATTGGGTATTACTGGATAGCTCAAGGTTTCACCTTTGTTATTATATCAAAAGTAAAGGATTAATATACTTAATCATTAAATTTTATTAAATCATCTTTTATGTTTATAAGTAAATCAAAATTAAAAAATAATAATATTTCTTCACCGTCTTTCAATAATCATTTAATTAAATATCCTACCTACTAATACAATTTTTAGGTTTATATACTGATGAAAATTTAAGTTGAAAAAAACAGAAAAAACATATTGAATAGTTAAGAAGTTACATCTCACCAATAATTGGCATTTTGTTTAAAGCTAAAAATTATATATCGTTAAAATATTTAAAAAATACATATTATTCTTTGGTTTATTCAAAATTACAGTATATGATTTCAATTTGGGGATCAGTGAATTTAACTACAATTCAGCCATTAAAAAAACTACAAAACAAAATAATTAAATGCATACATAAACTTCCTTTTTTAGAACCAACTATAAATTTGTATAAACCAAATGGACATTTAAATTTAGAAAGACTTTATAAATTAAAACTATGCATTCTAATACACTCTATTATTATTAAAGAAAAACAATTGAATATAATATTTCCTTCGACCAACATTATTCACATCACGAGACAAAATCATCATATTCAAACACCAATAATGGTAAAGAGTACTTTTGGCCAAAAATCAATATTATATAAACGAATAACAATTTCTTTTTTTCCGAGTTGACTGCTGGGTGGATAACATCGGAAGCCGTCTGCTAAGGGAAAATCTAAAAGTGTTGGTAAGAAAATCATCAGAAGGGTGGAAACTCATTGGATTTGAGTAAGTTTCTAATTTTTGGTCGTTCTTTGCTTCTTTGCTTTTTGCACTTGCATCCGTTTGGCTAATTTATGCTTTGAGGTTAGGTCGGTCTAACGGCATGGCCGAGACCGAGGACCCTGGAGGAGGGTCCCAGATTAATCAAAATAGACATGAGGATACTTTTCGATCGCTGCTTAGTGTAGACACGCTTCAATCAATAGGCATTTTGCATGCGCTTTCCCCGCTTGACATTAGTAATGTAGATAACGCTATTGTAGAAATTGCAGGTATTCTTGCAAGCGACAGGGCCAAAACTTTGCCACTAGAATGGATTCAGGGATTAAAAGACACGGGTAAAAAGATGGTAGACGCCAAAAAAAGAAAAATAGATTACAGACAGGAAGACGGCAGGCCATTTCTAGTAAATGTAGAATCCACTGCTCGTAATATCGCAGGATTACACTATTCTGATTTAAGTAAAATACTACACAATATTAGGGTTCGGGGAGTAAAGGATATCAAGAAAACAGGTTATAACAAGGTGGGAGTAACCTTTGATTCACATGAAGAAGCGAACAAATTGTTAAACAACCAAGAGCTAAGAACAAAGAACATTAAAGCCTACATACCCCAAAGAATGCTGCTTTGCAAAGGAGTGATAAGAGATGTGGGCTTTACAATTCAAGAAGAGGATATAACGTTGGATAGTGACTCTAAATGTAAAATACTAGAGGCCAAAAGAATGTCAAGAAGAGTAGGTAAAGGTGCAGAGGCACACTTTGTACCAACAAGAACTGTTATCATTACCTTCGAAGGCAAAAAGATACCGGAAGAAATAAGATTGTATAGCGTGAACTATAAGGTCGATATATATGTAAGAAATGTTACACAATGTTTTAAGTGCTTGAGATATGGACATGCCAAAAAATACTGTAGAGGGAAAATAAGATGTAGTAAATGCGGAGAAGAACATACAAGAGACATTTGCAATAAGAATAGAGTCGAAGAATATAAATGTTGCAACTGTTCGGGACAGCACGAAGCTACGAATAGAGAATGTTCGGAATATGCAAGACAGAAAAGAATAAATGAAACAATGGCAATTGAAAGAATAACTTTTTACGAAGCAGCTCAACGTTTCCCTGATCCGAATACAAATAAAAGGACGCAAAACAATTTCGTTAACAGGAACCGCGATTTTCCTTCAATAAATTCAACTTATAGCCAAGGCACAAGGAGTCTCAGCCAACGAAATACAACACAAACAAACATAAAAAGCACAGGAGCCATAAGTCAAGAAAACAGAGAAAGGAACATACAAAGAACACAGTATGTACCAAATAAATTTCTCAGATCCCCCTCCAAAAAGAGAAACTATCCCACCAGCCCTGATAACAAGGGATATGATAAGGATGCCCACAGGGAATGTCTTTTTCCACCATCAGCTAGAGTCAGAGTAGAAGAAATCCCACAGTTCCATACATACACGAGTTCGCAAAGAACACAGCATGAAGAGGAGGAGCTTAGATGGTCAGACGAAAGCATGGAAGTAAATATTAACAACACCCTTAGCGGAACAGATGACTTTCAAATCCCAGAGCACTCAAAACTTTATTCAGGGAAAAATAAAAACAAAAACGTAGCTAGTCAGAAAGTAGAAGAGAAGCGAAACGAAGAGAAAGAAGCTCCATCACAAAAGAATTATTAGATAAAAGCCTTTGTACATACAGTTAGAACTAGTAGTAGTAGTAGAAGTAGAATTAATAGTAGGTTAATTTAGTTATAGTACACAAAGGTGAAAATTAGCAAAAAACAGCATGAAACTAAACTTATTACACTGGAATATTAGAAGCTATAATACCAACAAAGATAATTTGATTTCTCTTATAAGAAAGAATGAGTCGGACATAGTCTGTCTTAATGAAACCTGGTTAAAAACTAACAACACTAGCAATATATCAAGATTCCAAGTCGTCAGAAATGACAGAGATGACGGATACGGGGGTGTGGCCATATTTATTAGGAACCATATCGCTTTTAGAACAATAGACATGCAGACAATCAGAGTGGACGCAAGATGGCAAATAGTAGCAATTGAAACCGAACATATTTGCATAGTAAGCATGTACGTCCCACCAGACATTAGACTAAACCTTCCTGCCCTTCAATCAATCGTGGATAAAGTTCAGCAAGCACAGAAACCAATCGTAATTTTAGGAGATCTAAATAGTCAACATATGGCTTGGGGCTCGGGCTTCAACAACAGAAACGGTGAGACACTTATGGACTTCCTAGACCACAGCGGCATGGTGTTCGTTAACAACGGAGCACCAACCAGACTTACACCCCCAGAAGGCAGGGCAAGTGCCCCTGATATCATACTATGCTCTCCAGAACTGGTCAATCACCTGGAATTTATGATCGATGATGACATAGGGTACAGTGATCACTTCCCAGTTTTAGTTGAATACGACAATCACATCAGGTCTACGGAAACAAAGGTTGACAATAGACTAATCAGGTACAATACTAAAAAAGCAGACTGGACAAGGTACCGACGGCAAATAGAGGAGAAAACACAAAGTATGGAAGGTGACAGCTATGAGGAAATAAAAAAGATAATTATAGCTGCAGCAGACGAAACCATCCCAAAAAAGAAATCCGGTTTCAGGAACTACAAAGCTCAACATCAGTGGTGGAATGAAGGTTGCTCCATGGCAATGAGGGAAAAAAAAGAGTCGCTGCAGACATACATGAGAGCCAAAACCACAGAGAACTTTATAAAATATAGAAGACAAGAAGCCAAAACAAGAAGGATCCTTAGGGAAAGTAGAAGACAGGGATGGCAAGAATACTGCCAAAACATTTCTGTAGATACTCCGATCTCAGAAGTATGGAAAGCTGTTAAAAGGTTTGCTAAATCCAGACAACAGAAAGTGAACAAGAACGTACTTAATGCGAATATTGGCCAACGACTAATTGAGTCTCTAACACCTAACATAAGACCCGAAGAACCACAAAATGTAATTCTTCCAAATATGGTAGAGGAGCCTTTCGCCATGGAGGAACTAGTAACCAGCCTTCAGAATAAACGGAACTCATCACCTGGTCTGGACAAGATATTATACCCCATGCTCCAAAATCTCCCTGAAAACAATAGACAAAAGCTATTAACATGCTTCAATGAGCTACTAAGTAATGTCAACTCGGGCCTACCAGAAGATTGGAAAACACAAGTTGTTCACCCGATACCAAAACCAGGAAAAAATCATGCTGAAGTCTCAGGATGGAGACCCATAAGCCTAGGCTCATGTACAGGCAAGACACTAGAGAATATGATTAAAAACAGACTAGAATGGCAACTGGAAAATAGACAAATTCTCGATCCACTACAAATGGGCTTTAGAAAGGGAAAAGGAGTGATGGAAAACCTAGCCACAATTTATACTCAAATTGAGGGAGGCTTGTCGAGAAAAAGAAAATCAATACTGGTACTCCTCGATGTAACAGCAGCCTACGATAATGTAATAATACACAAGATGTATAACAAACTCCAAGAAATTGGACTATCCACTCAGTTAACCAATTTAATAATGAAATTCCTTAAGAACAGGACAATCTATGTCAAGGACCCAGCGACCGGAACACTGGTTGGACCCCGGGAGACCTTTCGGGGACTCCCACAGGGGTCACCAATGTCGCGGGCACTATTTAATGTTTATACAGATTCATCCAAACGAGTTGTAGTCAGAAATGTCAAACTCATCAAATATGCCGATGACATAGCACTACTAATAACTGGAGAGAACACAGATGTCATGATAGATTCCCTAAATGCAACACTGGAAAACCTAAGAATCTGGATGGAAGAACACGGGCTTTCAGTCTCACCGATCAAGTCAACAGCAATTTTTTTCAATGCCAAAGGGCTAATTTCACAGAATAATTTAATTTTCAACAATCAACAAATCGAATGGAAAATATCAGCTAAATATTTAGGCATCTATCTCGACAATAAATTAAATTGGAGAAACCAGGTAGAACATATGTGTGTGAAAGCCCAAAAAGGAATTAATATAATGAGATGCCTTTGCAGGACCTGGTGGGGAGCGCATCCAAGCTCACTACTGATGATTTACAAGGCTATGGTAAGATCACACTTAGATTATGGAAGCATTTTTCTAGCTAGGTGTTCAAAGCAACTACTAATAAAACTGGATAGAGTCCAATTCCAAGCCATAAGGGTCGCACTAGGTCTCATGAGATCCACTCCTACCAACATTCTACTCAGCGAATCTGCAGAATTACCCCTACAACTTAGAAGACACTGGCTAGCAACCAAGTTTGTCGCAAAAAATATGGCCCACGAAAATCACCTTACAGGACAGATAATAAGATTTTATGCTGACTACAACAACAGGACCACTTTCTGGAGAAATAATCCACCTTTAGTAGAAGCCTTTGATATGGTGGCCACTCACCTACCCCATACAAGAACATTGCCTAACCTTCCGTGTTTCCTATTCCAAAAGAAGGAACAACTGGAACCCCATGAGTTTACAAAATTCGAACTCAACAAAGAAGTAGACAACAACAGGAAATTTCTCACCGAGGCCAGACAAAACTGGCCAGAAAACTATCATTTTGTATATACTGACGGATCCCTAGATCAGGAGGGCAGAGTTGGAATAGGAGTATTCTCTAGTGTCTTAAACATAAACATCGCCAAAAGACTACCAAGACTCCATACAATATGCTCAGCCGAAGTCTATGCAATATACACCGCACTGACAGTTTTAGAGGAGAAAGGAATAAGAAACGCAGTCATCTTCTCGGACTCTTTAAGTGCACTTCAAAAAATAAGTAGACAAGGTATACTAGCAAAAAGCGAAGAAATGGTACTACTAGTGAAGAAAAAACTAACAGAAAACCCACACATTGAGCTTGCATGGATTCCAAGTCACACTGGGATCTTTGGGAACGACAGGGCAGACAACCTAGCAAATGAGGGTAGAATGCATCAGGAACCGGATACCCCAAAACCGGAATTCAAAAATGTTCTTCCAGGAATATACAAGGAAATATGGAATCAATGGACAACTAAGTTTAAGGAAGTAGGTCGGCTTAAAGGGAAAGAATACAGTGCCGCCGTCGAGGAACCCTTAAAAGTACCATGGTTTAAGGGATACAAAAACTTAACCAGAGGGGAAATTACTACAGTAAACCGGTTAAGATCAGGTCACTGCCTCTCTCCAGTTCACCTCAACAAAATCAATATCAGAGAAGACAACTTGTGCTCATGTGGAGAAGTTGGAAATCTACAGCATATCATCTTTGACTGCATGCTGAACGCACCGCATTTCCAAGAATTTTATGCTAAACTTATAATCGACATCAAACATCAACCTATCACCATGCATGATATCATCTTTCATTCCATTAATTTGACTGGGGTTAAATCGCTTTCCAAGTTCTTGCACGCTTGCCAAATTAAAATATAGGTCGTAGTTCTTCTCTAAATTACTCTTACCAACACAGAATTTCGTTTTTCTCATTACAGAAAAGAAAAGTTAACCCTGGGGGGCAGTTCCACGGCTTCCTAAGGGGACAGCAGCTGGCCGTATAGCCCTAGCAGCTCAGGCCACTCAGCACGTCAATCATCGTCATTGACGAGCAACCGAATGAATGAATGAATAACAATTTACAACAGTTTGCCGAAAAAAATTAAAGAAATATCAAAATTATGGACTTTTAAAAAAAAATACAAAAATATTTTTTAAAACTGAACTAACTTAACGTATTATATATTAATAGTATTTTTGACAAATGGTTATTAGACATTTTTTTTTAATAATTTCAATGGGGTTATTAATATAGTTACTAAACATGTTTTTTATTATTTGTGAATTTATATATTTTATATTTGGTGTTATATTCTCTGTAATAAGTTGGTTGAGAATAAAGATATATATTATTAAAAAAAAAAAGTTAAAAATTGGAAATCGAAAAAACTAATGTTGAAATAACCCTACTTACTTCAATCTCGGGGTTTCCAGAACTTTGCGATGAGTTTTTGATTAGGTGAACTTGTTGCATAAGTAGATCACAGTACAGTTTAAGTTCGGACTTTTTGGTTTTTAAAGCATCAGGATTTTTAACTAAAAAAAAGTTACAAAATAAATAGACTTTAAATAAATTAGTGTTACAAAACAAAATCCTAGTTATTAATGGAGCAAAAAATATTATAAACAATAGAAAATTTTTTTTATGATATATGGCGAAAGCGCAAAAATTATGTCGGCACCTCCCGCTTTTTGTTTTCTGAAATCTGGCAACCCTATTTGCAACAAAAAGATTGCAGGAAACTTACTGCAAGGAAAGTTCCTTTTTTACACTTATTATACGTAGGTTTTTGCAAACTTAATAGGTAGGTACAACCTTACACTGCTTAGTGGGACACTGGACACTAGGTACCTACAAGCATTTAAATTTCTTGCTAGATATTAGGTATTTTGACAAAATTTCGTTTTTAGTAATTTATCAATCAAAACGACACAATATGTTGATGAAAAACAAAATGGCAAATGCCTCACAAGTCCTAGTTACTAAAAATTATAATTTGAATTAATTGTGAGCAATTTTAAATCATCACATGTATGGCCTATTAACAGGTTTCTTGTTATACAGAATTAACTGCTATCTATTATAGGTATAAATAAGTAAAAAAATAAATGGTTGCCATATATCAATAATACTCCTATAAACTCTCACTCAAACTAAACTTAAAGCTACAAATAAGGCATAAAAAAAATTACTTGCAAAATAAACATACTTAGTTCAGGTTCTAAAGACTCACTGTTCTCCTTTCCTTCTCTGTTATGAACACATGCTTTGGAAGTTCCCAAAGCAACCAACCACTGTTGCCTTTCTTGAGATGTTGCTGCACGAAGGTACATGTGTTGTTCTCCAGGAATTACCAGGTCCATTCTTGTATGATCGATTGGACTTACTATTTACAGTAAATATTTAATGTAAACAAACATAGGTATAAGCTTCTAAGTAAAAAAGATAAAATAGACATAGTCCCAAAGGGGCCCATGTTAGATTTTACATAGGTTTACATTTTTTTATATCTTTCAACACTATCTAATAAATAGAATTCTTGTTCCAAAGATATTCCTGAAATGGTTCCTTTACAATAACAAGAAATAGCTAACGTTACTCGAATAGTTATTAACAAATAGTGTTTGCAATTTCATAAATGCTCAATGAACAAACCTATGTGAAATAATATAACATAAACCCTTTATCAACAACGGCTTGTGTCTTAACTAAGTATTCGAGTCTTATTTCACAAAAAAAATGCAGTGACAGCTGCAGCTACTTCCTATCTAATTCCACTTACCATTTATTTCACAGGCCTGTACTTTCATGGAGCCTTTGCAACCTTGGTTAACTTCCTCCTGTGATTTGTAATAACTCAACACCCCATTTTCCAAGATAAACCATCTCGTTTGCCAACCTGGCAAAAAAGCGAAACATTAAAATGCTATTAAATATCTTTAAAACAATTAAATAATGTTAAGTAAATTTTGCATACCATTCCAATAATTTGTCCATTTCCAGAGCACTCCTTCCATATTTTTTACTGGATAACTAATCTGCTAGTAGATTTAAACATATGGATAGGAAATACTCGATGCTTTACCTACAGTCTATAATGTGCTTTAAAAAGTGATATTGTCCCCGCTCGATTATATTATGTATATTAACGTTTTAAAATTATTTATTTACCTTTCACACTATTTTTGTTGTTTTCTGCGCCTGTTGGCCTGTTAATCATTCCATTTCTGTCAAACTCAAAATCAGCTGTTGTGTGTTGTCCATTCGTTACGTTAAATAGAGGAGAGCGCTCGGAAGCGCTGGACAGGACGCAAAAGCGGCAAGCAAAATATAATAATAGAAAATTTAAAATTGCAGTCCAACAACGAGCAACGTCTTACTTTTATATGCGAGAACTTTGTTTTTATTACGTGTCATTAATACTAACTTCTTGAGTCTTATTTTTATGATGAAACTATGGGGGACTTGACCAAAGAAAATTTATAGGGTTAGAAATGTTAGCTCCTTGTTAAAAAATCGCAACACAGTAGAGGGAGAAAGAAGAGAGAGAGAGGGGTGTTAGTGTGCCCGCCGGCCATCAGAGGCGCAATGGCGGGAAATTTGAACAGCGGTTTTAGTACTTTTCAATTTAATTATTAACTTTTGAACGAGTTTTTATTGATTTAATTTGTGATTCAATATAAATATTATTAAATCACAAATTAAATCAATAAAAAGACGCACAAAAGTTTTTTTTATGGAATAAATAATGCACATTATTTTTATATTAACCAAGATTTAGAAAATAAAGATGGAATCACTTTATCGTAAATAATGTTTTCTACGTTTATTTATAAATAAAAACTGCATTGACAACCATAACAAAAAATAACTGTTTAGAATAAACTAATGTCCTTAGGTTACGTCTCACAGGTCTCACTCATCTGGAATTGACTCAATTCATATAATATTATCACAAATACTGTATAAATACAAGCACTAGGATGCATTGAGACACGTACTAAAAGATCCATAAACTATCAGGTGATTCTTACAGCGTTCTCTGAAACAAAAGAAACAGTATCGGGTAGACATTAACTTTCTCTGTAAAATATGGCCGATGGCCAAGTATCTACTTATCGAGCTAGCTCAAACCATTATCTTTGTCCCATTATGTTATAATTTTTAATCCACTCAGTAAAACAAAAATGTTAAAATTATCATTTCAAGAGACTAAACTTATCTGTTCGTAACTGATAGATTGTTAGGTATTACCTCGGGCACAATGTGTTGCAGTTATCTGCAGGTTGCCCAGTGATATTTTGTTAAGATTGGCTTGTTAACCAACACCTATTATGTATGTGAAACATTTCATGTTAATTTATTTATTGTAAACTTACATTTCCTATATTCCTATATAAAAAATAGGTAAGGAAGTGTAAAATCAATTTGATAAACAATAAAAAATAATTACCTGCATAGTAGGCTGGAATAATAACTGGAAGATTATACACATCGGCGAAGTTTTCTAGAATAGAAACTAATAGAATTGTATATTAAAATGATAATAAAAAGTTAATTAATTTCCTCAGAAAAAAACGTGAACTAGAAAAATTGACAGTTGTGACATGGATGGATGGCGGGCTGGCTGGTTTGTTCCAATTAGCACCTGGCGCAGTTTGGGAAGCGTTATAGTAGGTTAGAATATAACTGTCCTTCTCTTCTATACGTCAAAAATATGCGACAGAACCCGGTTACACGACCATCTGGCGACAACAGCGCTAATTTGCCCTGATGGCCGGCGGGCACACTAACACCCCTCTCTCTCTCTTCTTTCTCTTTCTACTGTGTTGCGAAATCGTCCATTTAAGCTTCACCGGGGTGGACTTGACCACCATATGAAACGCGATTTATGAATTCCTACAGCGTGTCAGCACACTTACAGCGTTGAGATCCAGTAGGAATTCCATGGCTATTGTTGTCAAAGCACTATTAAAACCCTACCGCGTGTCAGCACACTTACAGCGTTGAGATCCAGTAGGAATTCCATGGCTATTGTTGTCAAAGCACTATTAAAACCCTACCGCGTGTCAGCACACTTACAGCGTTGAGATCCAGTAGGAGTTCCATGGCTATTGTTGTCAAAGCACTATTAAAACCCTACCGCGTGTCAGCACACTTACAGCGTTGAGATCCAGTAGGAATTCCATGACTATTGTTGTCAAAGCACTATTAAAACCCTACCGCGTGCTAACACAGATTTTTTTTTATCGCGTGGTGATTTATAAATGAGCAGACAAAAGTCCGTCTGTCCGTCCCAGAATTATTACTCGTGTTGTGTTGGAAGCAAGTATAATTATAACGGGGTGGCAACAAGTGTTTTATATAGAATTGTTTAATAATATAAGAGGTAAATTACGCCCAACAAATGTAACTTTATTGTTTATATTTCTGTTTAAGTTTTTACATATTTTTAGAGTTTTTATACAGAAGATAAACAATAATGTTATATAGTTTGGTAGAAGTCCATTCCGAAGTGGAGTGTAAATATATATATATATATATTGGATTGAAGGTAAAGAAAGTCTTGGAGAAGACTTTCTTTACCTTCTATCCTTAATAATGTTATATTTGTAAAACACCAAGTATTTGTTATAGTGTTCCGTGTTTCGTTACTTACAAAAAGTTTTAAAAAATTACACTTTCAATGCAAGACTTTAGTGATTCTCTTAATGATATTTGTAACGATCACGTGATTTAAAAAATATTGCTTATTTTAATCATTTTGAGTTACGTTTATATTTTTACATACCAGCAACAATAACATATATTTATCGAGTGCCCATATGTTTTTGTAACATAAAACCGAGCATAACACCTTACCTAATAATAAGATCTGTTTCATAATAACACAAAACCGCCATTTTCTTTAATATTTTAAATATATTTTATTAGATACGTTATTGCCAAGTAGGATTTGAAGCGTTGAATTTGGCGGCACGCGGCACGCAATTCGAATTCCTCCCCGAGCCCAGCACAGAATTCGTGTATGGTTTAAAACTTGCATAACGGCAAATTATGCTTGGATTTCCTACTGGGTCTCAACGCTGTAAGTGTGCTGAGACACTGTAGGAATTCATAATACGCATATGAAACACCTTATTTGACCTTATTTGTGTTTTGTGGAGGAAACAATTTAATTTTTGCAACAACGCTATCTACAACGGAAAAGCTCACAGAATAAAGAACGGAAAAGCTTAACAGAAATGTCACCTGTCAAAACTGTCAAATTCAAATTTAGAATTGTTTGGAAGTAAAGTAACGTTCATTCACTTGTTCTTGATAATTTCCCGTTAATTTATTAATTTAAAGAGAAATCATCCATTATCATTACCATAATATATTTTCATATGCGTATTTTAATTAGTGTTCATTATAATTTTTAGTTTGTGGTGTTTTTTTTTTTAATTTTAAAATGTTTTATATGGATGATAAAGAGGTAAGAAAAGTTTATTTCCAATAAAAATAGGCCGCCAATAACTATAATAAAAATACTAAATAATTGACTAGTCAGATAAATGTAATTTATAGTTTTAAAAACATGCATTGCATTTGATTTGTGTATTCAATTTTTTTCCACATGAAGATTTCTAACGTTTAATTTAATATTAGGAAAATTAATAATTTTCTGTTGAGTACAATATTTCCTTCAGTTGTGACTGCTAAAATTAGCTATCACTAGGTATTCTTATGTTACTTAATTAAGCCATCTCACAATTATTAATTTAAGCCAGAAAACCTTAGATGGAAAATGCAGTTTTCGACATAAAAGTGTTGCTCATTGTCGTATTAATGAAAAAGTCATACAGCAGTAACTAGTAGTAACCGATGTTTATAAAATGAAGAGTGCAATTTTTCACATATTTTATCATGTAGGTATTGTGTCATGTTATCTTTTCTTTATTACAAATACAATCTTATATATAGGTACAGGAGATTATTTATAATATACCTACCTAATTGATAAAATAAACACTCTGAAGAGGATATTTTAATATCATATTATAGTACCATAAGAATAGATAAAAATTACCAAACTACAAGTTTTTTGAATTATTAAAAATTTTATTTTAGCTTTAAGTACATACTTACTTTATAATATTAGGACTAAATTTTGAAAAATGAATTGGAGAATGTGTCACTTTATAACTCTAATGACCCTATGCACCATTACCTACGAATTAATCATGGTTAAACTTTAACCATGATTTATGTCAAAAATTGCTAGGGACCAGCCTTGATCGGACCATTTTGGCTGGTCCATAGCGATTCTTACCATAAATTACAGTTAAAATTTAACCCTGATTAGTCGTAATGGTGCATACAGGCATTACTCTTAATTTTAATTTAATTTTGTGGAGGGAGACTTAGTTTTTTCCGGGGTTTTTTCTTTCCTATTTATACTTTCAACTCCACTTCAAGCATGGACTATTTCTTCAAATTATTATAAATAAAGGTTTTAATCAAAGTTATACCTACCCAAATAACAAATTTCGCTTGCTTTGGACAAAAAATAAGAATTAATCGTTTTTTGTGAATACCCCATTTAAAAAGTAATTACTTAGATCGAAATTATACAGTAAAGTAAGCAAATCCTATTTTCTGTAGACTTTTGAGTTTTTAACTCTTCCTCATATACTCACCATTAGACTTTCAACGGATTTGATGTTATCTTGGTTTAAAGATATAAGTATGCGAACTTTTTCAAAATAACATAAATTTATTAAATTACATAATAACAATATTCCTAGTAGAAATGGATAGTAACAATTCAATTCAATTCAATTCAATTCAATTTATTTCAAAATTACAATAAATACTTAACGAATACGACAAATACATATCAAATTTTAGTCTAAATTATATCATATATACTGCATCTAGATCACAGACAATCTGTACATGCAGAGTAAATCTTAATTAGTAAGTTATAGCCAGAAACATATAAATCAAAATCCAATAAAACAACCTACATGTATTAGGAAATCTATCAAAATTGTAAAGAAAGGGAGAGTGAGAAGGAAAAAAAAAAGAAGAAGAAGAGGAATAGTATTTAAAAGCGTATAATGTAGGCCATAATAAGCAAGGATGATTATAACACGGGTCAAATACTATAAATTAACTAAAAAAAAAAATATGCTTTAGGTATCTAGAATCTAGAACCATCCATCGTATTTTATTTTCACTATTTTTAAAATCCAAACACACAAAACGAAACTAACATTTAAATCAAGATACTTAGGTAATTGATATTTCTCGTTTCCATAGTTACGGCAGTGCGGTACAACGTGAACGACATTAGATAGTCCGGGAGTCAGCTAGTGATTTTGGCCAGCTATTGTGCATTAACTTATTTTTAGTTATAATGTTATTAATTTTATGTTATATTGAAGCTGGAACACCAGCGCGAGCGGTAGGTTGGACTACAGCTGTCTGGTATAGGTGCTATTTCTGTATTAATTATATAAATCCCAATCCGCTATGGCAATTTTGGTTATTAAAATATATAATAATATTGTTGCGGCTCTCGGATTATTACGAATTCATAAAAATAGTCCTACTTATTGAGCCTATATAATAAATAAAAATTAAGCAATTACTTGAAGCAATAACTTTTTAGTAAAAGCAATTGCTTGACTACCAAATGCATGCTATAAGTAAAAGCAATTGCTACATCTGGATATGAATAAAATTTTGAAGCAATTGCTGTTTTTCTTACACCTCTGTAGCAGATGCTTATTCAACACAAGTTCAGACGTGGCTTATCCACTTGTTCAGATTATAGATTTCATGTTCAGTTTGGTGCCTAATTTGCAAAAGAGTTGACATAAATACAAAAACGTTGGTCTATTTATTTAGTACAATAGTAATCTGTTACGATTTTGTAGAAAATAGGAAACTTATATTTATGATATGGCAGATTTCAGTGAAAATAAGGAAAGTGATAGTAGTGATGAAAAAATTAAATACAAGCAATTGATATTCGTTCACAAATTGGAGGAACATCAATAAATCTCTCTGACCACAACCGTTTAGCTTCCACAACAGCTTCAGCACTTGTAGCAAATTTAATAAAAATATTGGCCTTCTCCAAAACTGCATCCATTACAGAAGTGTATGTCTTACAGACAGTAGTTTGGTCGTTCGTCGTAGTTCTTCACCTACAGAATTTTGAAAGCCCGGATACGACAATTTCCGCAGAAAGACTTTATTCTTATTTAAAGGCGACAGTGTACCCCTCGCCTTTTACCAGTATCAGTCAAAAAATAATTTGCCAACCAATCAACATTTTCGCAGTCAAATCGATATTACTTTCCAAAATCATCATAATATCTGCAATTTTTACGTACACTGTAGATTTTTCTTTTACGGACGATCATATATTCAGCCATAAATTAAAAGCAACGCACGTGTATGCCGCGGAGAACTAAATTTGACTGCTACTAGCAAATGATGCATGGGGGCAGGGGTCGACCTACCTTAAAAAGTTGAAAGCAATTACTACACTAGAAAAGGCAATTCCTTAATTTATTCATCACATTTTAAGTAAACGAAAGCAATTGCTTCTATTTTTTAAGAAAAAGCATTGACTAGAAGCAATTCCTGCACTTTTAAGCAATTGCTGGACGCAAAAACAATTACTTTAGTTTTTATTCATTGGCTTTCAAGAAATTACTTCGATTTTATAAGAAAAAGCAATTGCTACATTTTTATTCATTAGGCTCATTAACTGGTTGTAGATAAAATACTATAATAACCCAACGAGTTAACTAACGCCCAATCAAAAATCGTCTTCTTTCGTTAAAAAGAATATGTTAAATCATTACAATAAAATTATTCTTTTATGTACGATTTTTTTGTTTCGCCCTATAAGATAAGTCGCGAACCCGTTCAAAAAGATTTTGGCATGGTATGTGAGCCCGACCGACTCCCTCACTACATTTTATTGCGCCTTTCAGTTTTTACCTATAAATAGACCCGTTCATTCATTTCAAATTTGTATATTTCCTGCGGGCTGTTATTTTTTATTTTTAAACTTTGGATAAACAGAGCCAGGCTGTATCGGCATTGTTTTGAAGTAAATTAAAATTTTGGTGGAAATGTATAAAGATAATTGTGCATGTTAATGTTTGTTCAAAATAGTGAAAATTTTAAAAACTATTGGCACGACAATAATGTTTCCGTGCTAAGGTCTAGAACATATCCTATGGATGTATATTTAGCAGTGTTTTGATATTTTCTGGGCCAAGAGAATATTTTGTGTTGCAATTTTGAGGTCACTTAGTTAACAATGAATTTTGTTACCAGCGTTTTTAAAAAATATATCAAGGTAAATTTATTTTTATTTTTTTAATGCACGTTCTTCTCAAGTACTTACATACTTATGTTTTTTGAAAAGTGCGAAAATTAAAAAAATATAAGTATTGGTTTGGTGGTGATGCTGTTTCATTGGTTTAGTCCAGGAAGTAAATATTTTGGCATTGTTTTGATGTTTTATAGACTAATAAAAAGAAAACTTTTAGTGTTAGGATTATCACTTTATTGATTGTAATTACTGAAAATGTCGAAATATTGTTGACGTGTCACTACTAAAATCTGGATCTGGGGTACAATGTTTTTGTCAGTGTTTTGACATTATTTTGGGTCAAGAGAACAAACATCAAAAATTATTTAGTAATTACCATGCGAAATAATTATTTTCGATGCTTTTCCTATTTTATTTCTTACGAATTTCCAGATTTCAGATTAAGTAGACAGCCATTATTTTTTAACACGTCCAATCTTTGGCGTTAGAAATATTTTTATATCGACGCTTCAAAACGAAAATGAATCCCGGGAAAACGAAAAAAATACTTTAAATAAACTGTTACTTCAGACTTTAATTTAATATTATTATTAAATCAATTTTTCCCAATGATCTGGATGGCACATGTCACTCATAAACGGTATTAAAAGGTGTTAACAACATCGTTTGTAGGAGCGAGGCGGAGAAGACCTGGGTGGGATTACGGTGGATTTACTTTTGAATGTGACCTTGCTACTATAGTTTAAACCTAACCTACAAATAACCCAACTTTCTATTTACTCATCTATGATAAGTATACTCGCATACTTGACACGTGCGACTCATCTTAATTAGCGTTTAGAAAATATCACAAAACACTAAAAACACAAGCAATTCTAACACAAAACCGATAAACTGAAGAAACTTTCAAACCACTGCCAAGGAAACACCAAACGGAAATAGGGATGTTCGATATACAACGAGGCATCGAAAACATCGATATTTTCAATGCGATATATCGTTTTTAAGCGATGCATTGAGGTCATTTGATATTTGTCGATGCATCGATGTATTAGGCCTTAATTTTATTCGTAAAATAATTATTTTGCCGTTGCCTCTCGATCTTGATTATACCTAAGGTGTGAGCTTGGAATAATTATATTTGTGGTTTGTTTTGTAATTCTTACTTAGTCTATTAAAAAAAATTTCGATGCATTACAAACATCGATGATTTTCCGCGATACTTTTCTGTGGGCATCCCTAAACGATGAATGAAACAACGTCATCATGATCTCAGACCAATGTCGTGGCGGTTACCTCTTTGGAGGCGGATCTCGTTTACTGCTGCGTTGCCATACTGCAAACTTTTTATAAGGTTTTAGACAAATTTAAATTTCCCACATGATGTTAATACTTTTAACAGCGTAAGTTTGGCAAACAAAGTGGAGGGGCGGAATTTGTATGTTGATTTACTTCAGAATGGAGTACGATTTTCCCAATAGGTTCATTTGTTATTGTTTCATCAGATCATTGATTTTTCCTATGGCAGCAAAAAAGCATGTTAACATGCTTCAAATTTAATTAAATCCGACAATAATCTAGTTTGAATGATATTGTATAATTTATGATGACATAAGCGATGATATGACTGTCATTAGCGTAGGTAATGTTATTTTCATTGGTTGCATTTGCAATGGTGATTACAAATGAACAAAATCAATTGGATTGTTCCTATGTCAACAATATTTCAATTATATTAAAAAAATGTGGTTGGTATATATTTTTTGTAGTATACAATATAACATAAACATTATGTCACAAGGTAATAAAATATTTGAACTAGCTCCTTGACGGTACTGGCTTACACTTGATGATTTTTAATCATAAGAGATAAGATTAGAATGTTTTTGCTAAAATTAATATCAAGAATTTGTTTCAGAATGAGACTCAACCTGAAAATAAGGCAACTAATAAGTTGGCTGGTAAGTTAGTTTTATATCTCAAAAGTATCTTTAAAAAATTGCAACTTTTTTCTATTTTGGTTTTTAAATATACAGGGGTTAACGTAGGTGCAAGACATATAACATGTCTATGCTTAGGTTTTCGCTCAAAATAAAATATTTTAAGGTCAAGATTTTAGTGTTTGTAGGCAAGTATCTAAATATATAATATATTTCAGTTGGACCGTCAAGTCAGACTCGTAGATCGGTGCTGAAAGAATTCGACCCGTTTGCTCCAGACAGGTAGGAATACCTTTTTTGTTTTGTGGCTTTAGAGGCATTGGCGATTTTAAAGTTGCGTTTATTTTGTTTATTTTCCTGTTAGTAGAGAAGCATTAGGTCAAATTTGGGGATTCTAGGGAAATAAAAGATTAAAGTTAACGACAATTTTTTTTTTAATACAATACATGTTTTTATATGTGAAAACCCATATTGGACCTTTCGGAGGGCGGGGCTAAACCTTCTGCACCTCCTAAAGGTAAAAATAAAATTCTTTAGATATCTCGTTTGAAAAAAAAACTAGTTTTATAAATTTTACTTACAAATTCAAAATTAAGTGGTCAGGTTTAAACACTTTTTATTTTGGCTAAAATATGTTATTGGGATTCACCGAGAGCAAGGACGGGGGGCGGTCGACCGCCCCTCCTTGTCCCCCTATACGCTACGCCACTGGTCAAAGTTAAAACGTGCAATTTTTCGCTAAACTTGGACAGCAGGGTATCAATCAAGATATATTAATGGATGATTTACAACATTTTATACTTTTACTCTTGTATACAACCCCAATAAAAATTTAAAGAAGCTTTCAAAGTTAGGGTGGTGGTGCTTTACTAAATCACATTAAAATGGAGCACAGTTACCGCTTACAAAAAATAGTTTCTACCCTGCAGTTCAACGGGCATGATTGCAATGTAATAATATGGACAACATCACATATTGGCAAAACCCGCAAAATTAGATATAATAAATTTCGGATGGATGGAAGAAAATAATAAATATAAACCTGTGATTGACAATGGCCGAAAATATTGCTTCATTTGGGATCATTAATTTAATCTCATATGTTCTTGTAAAAAAACAATGGATGATTCAAATCGTTGCAAATGTGTTAGGTGTTCTGAGCTGTGTACCTATATGTGAAGGTGATGAAGACACATGTAAAAATAACACTGATAAAGAAGCGGTTGTTACTGACGGTCAGGGCCGTGCCTACCCGGGGGTGCAAGTGGCGCAAGAAACCAGGGCGCCAATGCTCGAGGGGCGCTGATAAAAGGTTAATTTTCTTGGCCGTGGCCAAGTTATGTTATGGATAAATGTTTATTTAATGTTGTTTTCGTTTAAGTATTGATGAAGCCAAAACAAATCATAATATACTATTTTTATTTTTCTGTCGAATACATTTTCTAAGCAGTATCCTTAATTTTCCAAATTTTAATTTAATGCGTTTGACCTTGAAAAATACAATATTTTCATTATTTGGGGCGGCAAATATCAGCTTGCACCAGGGCGCCAACTGCTTCAGGAACGGCCCTGCTGACGGTCGCGATGAAGAGGACGTTTAAAGTTTAAATACTTTTTTCTATTAGGTACAACAGACTATAGGAAAAGTAACTGTATATCTATGTACTTTTATAGATGTACAATACATACATACATAATAAATTCTAATACATACTATGTATGTACATTAGTATGTATTCATATTCATAAATTCAAGAAATAGGTAATTGGTACTTGTTTTAGTTTTAAAGTCTGTCGATTTTTGGCCGCAACAACAAAACCAACAAAACATTTCTAAAAGCTGTAATTACACCTGTGAAGTTCTTCGTGAATTTATTCATGAAGTCACTTCAAGGCTAACTTTGATAATGTAAATGGCCAACTTGGACGTCAAATAAATTCGTGAATTTCTTCGTGAAGTTATCCCACATATTCTTCGCCTTTCATGCTAAGCATTTGATTTTTATTTCTTTTCCATTCGCTTTTATCATCTATATATTTTTTGCCCTTCGGTCATATCACCCCATTCAGCCTCATTGTTGTTCTCTTTGCCATCGGCATTTACAGTTTCTTCACCTTGGACGTCGGCGTCGTCAGAGCTATCCACGTCAGCATTATTAACGGAATTATCGTCGTTGTTGCTGGTCTCATTACCAGAGACATAGTCCAGGTTAATATTGTTTTGTACATGGAAACCATTCATTTCAATAACGTGTGGGATATATGCAAAATAATCAGCTGATGCACAGTGTAAATGCTACCGACTTTACGAAGAAATTCACGAAGAACTTCACAGGTGTAATTACAGCTTTAGAAATTTCGGATAATGCGGAGTTCGCATAATCGGGTTTCGGATAATCGGGAGTCTACTGTACTTATAATTTATTTTTAAAAACCTACTTTCGGCATTAGTATACGGTTGCGAAATTGATTTAATTTTAGTCGGTATACCTATACATACAAAAGTATTTATAGGTTCTCTTTTTAAAGAAATGAAAATTCATTTACATTAAAATTGAGCTTAGTTTTACCCTCGTTAAGTGTTATTTGAAACGTCTAGTAGTTAAATTAATGTTACTGGAACATTATATTTCGTTATTTTATATGAGGGACAATATTTTCATTTTATAATTCGTTCATTTTTTTCCAACCGCCGTCTATTCTGCAAGTATATTTGGTTTATTAACTGGTCGGATGGTATAGTTCTTCTAAATTTAATATAATCACTTTCATAAAAAACACACAATAGTATACAGATACGCGCGTTTACGGGTACAAAACAAAAATGGCGCTAATTTGAACCAGACATATTCGCAGCCATAAGTTAACACTTCGCGGGGGGGGGGGGACTTCTCCCACCGAAAATGAGGTCCAACATGGATTTTTATATAAGAAGACATTAATGCCTATCATAAAAAATTAGTCTCCTACTTTAATTATTTATTTCCTACGAATGAACCTCTACTATGTATAAGCGTTCAAAGTTTGTATACTTTTAACCATGAACCATAAAGCGAACCTAAAGATTTAATTTTTTTAGTCCCTGTCCACCAAACAAACCCAACAAACCCATTGATGAAGAAGAAGTATTTGAAGATGCTGAAACTTCTTTGACAAGTTATGTGTGCCCCAATACAAAAATTAAACCATTATTAGATGAAACATTTGATTTAGATGAAGGAAACCGTCCAAGAGAAGAAAATTCAAGCCCAAAGTTAGGACAAAAAAACGATTGTGAATCTAATGGTACATTTTTAAACAAAACATTGTATACGCTCTCAAATACTATTCATAGTTCCACGCCTGAAAATCAAGAAACTAAAGTAACAACTACTACTGATACAGATAAAGCATCTTCAAAAGTATTAAAAACAGTGATGCAAAGCGTAGAAGAAGAATCAATCGTAAAAAAAATACTAGATACGTCTGCAAATACAATCAATATTTTCACATCGCCTAAAAATCTAGAAAACAAAGTGATAACTAGAGACCATATAGATGAAACTTCTTTAGAGGTAATGAACAAAGTTGTAGAGAATGTCATAGAACAAGAACCATTACACTCGGCTCTTATTAATACCCAGTTTGTCACAAATGATAGCCATATTGTTGAAATACACTCTGTGTCTTTGAAGGAAATTATTGGCATAGATGCAACTGTTCAAGGTTATGCTAACCCTGAAATTATTAATCGAGCTATTTTAGAAGTGCCTTCGTTTCCTGCAAACAGTTCAGAAGCATTAAATTTAGCATTTAATGCGGATGAAGATGCTACCGAATCAGGCAGAGTGATGGAGGCTTTAGCTAAAAGCCTAAATCAGACTATCGATGTTGAAGAATCTGCTATTACAGACGATGTCAATTCTTCTAAGTCACCTGACAATTCTGGAGAATTGAGCAAACAAGGATTAAATGTAACGATTGAAAATATTAACGAAGGTGCATCTACTCCTACAGATATGTCTGAAGTAATTGAAAATATGATTACTGAAGAACACAGAAATAATAAAACTTTGGAGAGAAAAGAAACTGAAGAATTTGAAGATCTTGAGAGGAAGCATGATGAGAAAACACAAATTGCAGATAATTGTGCCAAGGTAGATATTAATAGCTTCGAAGCCGCTATCAACAAATTTGAGGAAGAGAAAGTTGATACAGCTGCAGAAGAGAAATTTAGTAGAGTGTTTCTCAGGCAAGATACTCGCGAATTTGAGGCATTGGAGGGAGAATGTAATAAAGGTGGTCAAAATATAAATTATTGCAACGACAAGAAAGAGGATGTTGAATCTGTACCAATAAATGATGCACACCAGGAAAATCTGAATAAAGAACATATTATAAATCATGAAAACGAAACAGATGCAATAAAGAGGCAAGAAACACAAGAATTTGAAAACCTTGAACGCGAATGCATGGCAAATTTTAATCGAGCTATTTCAGAAGTGACTTCGTTTCCTGCAAACAATTCAGAAGCATTAAATTTAGCATTTAATGCGGATGAAGATGCTACCGAATCAGGCAGAGTGATGGAGGCTTTAGCTAAAAGCCTAAATCAGACTATCGATGTTGAAGAATCTGCTATTGCAGACGATGTCAATTCTTCTAAGTCACCTGACAATTCTGGAGAATTGAGCAAAGAAAGATTAAATGTAACGATTGAAAATATTAACGAAGGTGCATCTACTCCTACAGATATGTCTGAAGTAATTGAAAATATGATGACTGAAGACCACTTAAATAATAAAACTTTGGAGAGAAAAGAAACTGAAGAATTTGAAGATCTTGAGAGAAAGCATGATGAGAAAACACAAATTGCAGATAAATGTGCCAAGGAAGATATTAATAGCTTCGAAGCCGCTATCAACAAATTTGAGGAAAAGAAAGTTGATACATCTGCAGAAGAGAAATTTAGTAGAGTGTTTCTCAGGCAAGATACTCGCGAATTTAAGGCATTGGAGGGAGAATGTAATAAAGGTGGTCAAAATATAAATTATTGCAACGACAAGAAAGAGGATGTTGAATCTGTACCAATTAATGATGCACAGCAGGAAAATCTGAATAAAGAACCTATTATAAATCATGAAAACGAAACAGATGCAATAAAGAAGCAAGAAACACAAGAATTTGAAAACCTTGAACGCGAATGCATGGCAAATTTTAATCGAGCTATTTCAGAAGTGCCTTCGTTTCCTGCAAACAATTCAGAAGCATTAAATTTAGCATTTAATGCGGATGAAGATGCTACCGAATCAGGCAGAGTGATGGAGGCTTTAGCTAAAAGCCTAAATCAGACTATCGATGTTGAAGAATCTGCTATTGCAGACGATGTCAATTCTTCTAAGTCACCTGACAATTCTGGAGAATTGAGCAAAGAAGGATTAAATGTAACGATTGAAAATATTAACGAAGGTGCATCTACTCCTACAGATATGTCTGAAGTAATTGAAAATATGATGACTGAAGAACACAGAAATAATAAAACTTTGGAGAGAAAAGAAACTGAAGAATTTGAAGATCTTGAGAGGAAGCATGATGAGAAAACACAAATTGCAGATAAATGTGCCAAGGAAGATATTAATAGCTTCGAAGCCGCTATCAACAAATTTAAGGAAGAGAAAGTTGATACAGCTGCAGAAGAGAAATTTAGTAGAGTGTTTCTCAGGCAAGATACTCGCGAATTTGAGGCATTGGAGCGAGAATGTAATAAAGGTGGTCAAAAGATAAATTATTGCAACGACAAGAAAGAGGATGTTGAATCTGTACCAAATAATGATGCACAGCAGGAAAATTTGAATAAAGAACATATAAATCATGAAAACGAAACAGATGCAATAAAGAGGCAAGAAACACAAGAATTTGAAAACCTTGAACGCGAATGCATGACAAATTTAGAAACACCAAAAGAATTGTGTGCTGATTTAAAACTAAAAAAAGCAACTACGGCAATATCTGATGTTGTAGAAGCAGTAGGAAGTACAAACAGTCTTGAAAAGGCCGGAAATCAGACAGTCGAGGAGAAAATAGTGAGGGAAGAAACCGATTTACCTATAAAGTCAGCCGAAGTTCCAATAAAAGTTAAAGTATCGGGAAACATATGCAGTGCTTCAAGCAGTGTAGAAATTGATACTGAAACCTCTAGTAATGAACCTTTTACTGGAATAAAATTAAAGCATGAGCTTCATAGTCATAATCTTAAACATGAATCTGTAAATGATATTTCTCCAACTCCTACAGAAATTACCATTAATGGTTTTAATAAACAAACTTTAAAAAAGACTGATGAACTAGTAGAAAGAAGTCCAACTCCAACTAGTGCAGTTGTTAAAAACGATGAGCTACCAAAAAGTAGTGAAAATATTACTAAACCTAGAAATAGACCAGAGTGTCGACCAACTATCCGATCTATACACAACAAGGCACAGGTTATTGATAAACCAGGAATAATAAATAAACCAAATAAAGAAAACAGGGAAAATCCTACCAGCACTATTCCTAATGAACTAGCTGAAAAAGAACGGGATCTAAATGAAGCTAAGAGTAAAGAACTTAAAACTGAAATGAAAAGATTACAAACTGAATTAGACTTAATCAAAACTGAAATTAAGCGAAAGGATAAATATGTTTTGACATGTGCATTGGACATAGAAGTTGAGCGAGATAATGTTATCAAATATAAGTAAGTGAAATATTGAGGTGCTTTTAACTACGAATATGACCTGTGAAATAGAAATAGACGTATTTTTTTGAACTCCGCGAATAGAAAAGATAGCTAAGACCTATCCAAAAACTCTGTTATTAAAAAAATATTCGCGCCATTTAACGTTTTGGTCAATATTTTGTTTGGAGTAGCAATTTCATGAAAAAATTAATAAAAGCAGAAAACGAAATTTTGTCTATTTTGCCCTTATTTCTATTCAGGGTTCGGATGATATATATGAAGCGATATATATCGTGATATATATCATGATATATATCATGATATTTATAGTTTGATATATATTACGATATATTCAATAATTTTTTTTTTAATTTCGATTATTCAGAATATATCAATCGACAAAACAAACAAAAAAATAGTTTTTATGTTTTTAAATAATATTAAGGGTGGGTCCGTTTTGAAAATATGTTCAGCCTTTTTTTTTATTGGATATCTTATAATTATTAACCTTTATGATTTATCTGTTTAGTCATTACTCATTAGTTTAGGTCATGTTCTTTAAAGTCTGCTTATTTTAATAAGAATCCTACAAAAATATTTAGTTTTCAATATAAGTAGTATGTTTTTAATCGAAATAGTTGTCCTTTCATTAAAAAGAAATATCTTAAAATAATTTATATGTCGGATATATATCCGATATATATCCGATATATATCGGATATTATATATCCTTTGATATGATATTTTCGAAAATATCAATATCATGATATTTTCGAACCCTGTTTCTATTTCTGCTTGTATTACTTTATAATAATTTGATTTTTAATACTTAAACTGTATTTAGGAAAGTAGTTGAAGATTATCAACAGACTATAATAAAACAAAATGAAGACCTAAAAAGGCTGAAAGAAGAAGAAGAAAGAAAGGCTAAGAGTTTCACTAGTTTAGAAATGGCATTCGCTGACGTTTTCGCGTAAGTTTTTTCTAAAATAATTGTTTACATCCAAATTGTCAATTAATACAGTCAATCAAATCACATCAGTGGTACCTACTATTTATAGAATATAAAATTATAATGATCCTTTTTTAGAAAATATGAAAAAGCCAAATCTATTATCGGACAATACTCGAAGAATGAAGAAATTTTAAAAAGAAACATTCAATGTGCCGAAGATCAGTTAACCAAACTCGAAGCTAAATGTTCAGTTACTAAAGAACAATATTCTGGCAAGTTTAAACAGTAAGTATATTGATCAAATTTTTATATGTATTTAAGCGATACAAAACATTCTGACAAGGAGGCATTTTACAGGAAAATACAACGGGGTCTAACTTTAAAAAATTTAAGGTTCAGGACAGGTTAAAGCTTGTAAATTGATATACAAGGTGCAGTGGCGCAACCAGAATTTTGTATTTGGGGGGTTTTCAAAAAAAAAAGAACAGGATTTCAAAATTTCAAAAACGTCTTAACGTAATTAAAAAATAAATGCCCCTTCTTGAAAATGGAGGATTAAGAGGTTTATATTTGCAAAACAGTGGCGCAGCGAGGGGGGGGGGGTTTAGGGGTTAAACACCCCCCCCCCCCCCAGACTAAGATGGTTTTTTACGGTTTACACCAGGGCTGAAGCCTTTGAAAATGGTGAAAAGTGAAAAAAAAATAATAGGATAAAACTCATTGGAAAAGGAAGAGAATATAACAAAAATGAAAGGAAAAATAATTTACGGGCGATTCGAGTTCGGGAAGTGGAAAGGCGTCAGTTTTTAGGGGTAAATATCGATTAATCTCGATTTCCGGCAAAATACAAGTCCTATGGAAAAACGTTAAATAGCAAAGTTGTAGGTAATAAAAAGATCTACAACTTTTGTATTTACAGTTTTTTCACATAAACTTGAAATTCATGTGAAAAATTCAAATAACCAAGTTTTTGGTTTTTTATTTTTATCTTTTACAAGAAAAATTTTTTTTTATGAAATTTGGTGAAAACTTACCTTTTTATGTCCCAAACACACTGTACTTTTTTTGATTTAAAATATTTATTTTTTCACCTTATTTTGACTTAATATCGAAAAAACACCATAATTTTCAATCGAAAATTCTCACGTCAAAATATCTGCTTTTTTAAAAAAGTCGGTGGGCTTTTTGTTCGTTGAAATCTCTACTTTCTGATGGTGTAAAAAAATATACACTACCATGGTAACTGTGATGAAATCTCCTTTAAATCCTACCTTTAATTGTATTTAGAACAACTATATTCTTTGCGATTTTTATGTTTTATGGATTTGTAATTTTTTTGTTTATCAATGTAACAGGGAATCTTACGTTTTTCGAGTAATTAAAGTATAAATTTTAATAAATAGCTCAAAATTGTACATAATAATTTTTAAAAAAATCGGATTCGAGTTTTTTGCGTTTCTTTGCATTTTTTGAAAACATTTACCATAGTAATGTATATTTTTTTACACCATCAGAAAGCAGAGATTTCAACGAACAAAAAGCCCACCGACTTTTTTTTAAAAAAGCAGATATTTTGACGTGAGAATTTTCGATTGAAAATCAGGGTGCTTTTTCGATATTAAGTCAAAGTAAGGTGAAAAAAATAAATATTTTAAATAAAAAAAATTACAGTGTATTTGGGACATAAAAAGGTAAGTTTCACCAAATTTCGTAAAAAAAAATTCTTGTAAAAGATAAAAATAAAAAACCAAAAAATTGGTTGTTTGAATTTTTCACATGAATTTTGAGTTTATGTAAAAAAAGTGTAAATACAAAAGTTGTAGATCTTTTTATTACCTACAACTTTGCCATTTAACGTTTTTCCATAGGACTTGTAGTTTTGCCGGAAATCCAGATAAATCGTTTTCTACCCTTAAAAACTCACCCCCTTCCACTTCCCGACCCCGAATCGCCCGTAAATTATTTTTCTTTTCATTTTTGTTATATTCTCTTCCTTTTCCATGGGGTTTCATCCTACTATTATTTTTTTGGGGTTCCAAAATTATCGACCCTGGTCTAGTTTTAGTTTTTAAAATTTTGAAATCCTGTTCTTTTTTTTTGAAAACCCCCCTAATACAAAATTCTGGCTGCGCCACTGTTGCAAAAGTGTTGCGAATATTTACTGACAGTACCACCTACAAGTGTGGAAGCTGAAAGAGCCTTTTCTTCAGCAGTCACATGTGCGACCAAATTTAGATCGCGCTGAGGTTATCAAAGTCGATGTTTTCAGCAATTTCGTTTTCAATTGACAAAGTTGCTAAGTTTGTCAATCTAGATTGAGATATTGTTGATCGAAGATAGGTTTTTATCAGCTTCAGCTTTGAAAAACTCCTCTCCCCACTAGCAACCGTTACAGGTATAGTCAATAATATTCACAATGGCAATGCTATCCATACATTTGGATACAGTTCTCGTAAGTAAGATGAAATTTAAAACAAAAATAGGAGTAACCACATGTGATTCTGTAATATGAATACGTTTATTTAACATTTTATAAGAAAAACCCAGCTCAATAATTATTTAAATTTGAATTTTTTCAAAACATCAAGATACCCGCGTGTATTATTTTCAATAATTATTGTCATAGTTTATATATATATTATTTATATATGACATTTGTAATAAAAACTATGACAATAATTATTGAAAATAATACACGCGGATATCTTGATGTTTTGAAAAAATTCGAATTTTAATCATATTTATATCGATTTAGGCTAAAAAAATAAAAAGAAAGGGCATGTAGTATATTTTCGGAATCAGAAAAAAAATGTTTTTTTTTAAATATGTAATGATATACCGGGCGTTCCATTTAAAAAAAAGGAAGTTAGGTATGTCAATAATTTTGACATTTTACAGTTTAAATTATTTTTGATTCAACCACATAAAACTTTACTCAAATCCCTACAACTCCTTTTTTTATTCAAAGTTCTAGTTCAAAAAATACGTATTTTACAGCCATTTAAAAGTGGGACAAATTAAAATGGAAGCACTGTACATAAAATTAAAAATAATTTATTGCCTGATTGTTTGTTAGTTCAATTATGACCATAATTATAAAACAAGAACTAATCAATATTTTTATGTGGATAGAGTGTCTGAAACATTAACCTATAAGTCTATTTTTCATAAAGGTTTAATAAAATGTAGTAATTTGGAAAATTCTATTAAATCTCAAATATCATTAAAACTTTATAATTACAATTAATTTAAAAAACAAAACGATACGTAATGTTTTATACAATTTGCAAATTGTTTAACTGTTTTTGTTTAAAGAAGACTGCGTTTTAAAAATGGATAAAATTGTATTATACAAATATGTATTTATTTAAGTAACATGTTACTACTTTCTACTACTACTACTTACACTTAGGCCTATATTGACTTTCTTTTTAATTTCTAAATTTTATTTCAGAGTTGAAGAACAAATGATACAAGAAAAGGAGAAATACAGACAAGAGATGGCCAAACTCCACGCCATGGTTAAAAGATTGGAAATAAAAAGTTTCTCACTTGAAACGGCGCTAAAACAAAAAACTGAAGAGTGTCGGAAGCTGGCGGAACTTTGCGATGACATCACCGGAAACCCAATGTGAAATGGTGATGTTTTTATTAGTTTTTTATTTTATTTTTTATGTATTTTTTTTGTAAATATTCTAATGGTGATCCAATAACTATTGTGTCGTGTTTTATCTGTCGCTATAGATTTTTCATAGTATTTCTTGCGTTACTTTTATCTAGGATTAACCTTAATTTTTTTTTAAAGCAGTCCATTTTTCTTAAAGAATCATGAATTATGATTCTCAAAAAAAAGACCAGTTTGCCCTGAAAAAAGTTTTTCGTTTCGTGATATGTTTCGCTCTAAAAGAGCATCTTCGGACCTTACAAAAACAAGTCAAATCAATAACATAATACTTAGACAGAGCTGTTGCAATAACGCTTAAAAAGTAGTTTACTCTCCGAAAAAAAAACATTGATTACAATTATTAATAATAGATTTCTAATAAGGATGCTTTAATTACCAAATATCCACTATAAGTAATTGATTCATTGAGCAATTACCACATTCGAATTGCTAAATTTAATTTAATTACTTTTTAAGTAATTCAATTAGATTTTGGTAATTAAATTAATATGAAAGAAATTGGATTACCTTTTTTTATACAGGGTGTCCCAGATAAGAATGCACTCTACAGGGATCTCGTAAACCATTAGAGATACAGAGATGATTAAATTAGAGAAAAGTTGCGCATAAGTGAATCCCGTAACGTCATGTTTTCAAATTTAAAAAATTCCGAACGCTTCCGAAGATATTTGGATAAAACCGAATATTCGCCATTTCGTTTTAATTAATTTATGATTCTATTTGAAGAGACATGTCAAAATAAATTTAACATTCTCATTGCCACTTTTTCTCCCCTACAAGATGGTTCAATTACATTTTTAATCCGACGTTTCGTTTAGTCACAACAATTGTCAACTTTGGTATTTTAAATAGTCGGAAAATTTTATTTTATGCTTAATAAATTCTACGTTTTATTCTAAATCTAACGGTGTATCACACTTATTATTTATTAGACGTTTCAATATAGAAAAACACATCATCAATGAAAATAGGCACATTATCAAAAATATTTTTGTTTTTATTGTTGTATTTAAACACTAGTTGGATTTTAAAACATTTTTTTTAAATAAACTTATAACAAAACATAATATCTAATAAAACTTATCTGAAAAACAAGTAATAATTAATTTTAATTATTTAATTATTAAATACAATTATTTTTATTTTTAAAAAATGCATGATAATATTCTAACATAACGTACCATTTAAATTCGGCATCATATGGGTGGCTATGAAATTGATTGACGTTATTCGCAATTGTTTAAAAATGTTTAATGTGTCTATTTTCATTGATGATGTGCTTTTCTATATCGAAAGTGTGATACACCGTTATATTTAGAATAAAACGTAGAATTTATTAAGCATACAATTAAATTTTCCGACTATTTAAAATAACAAAGTTGTTGATGGTTGTGACTAAACGAAACGTCGGATCAAAAATGTAATTAAACCATCTTGTAGGGGAGAAAAGAGGCAATGAGAATGTTAAATTTATTTTGAAATGTCTCTTTAAATAGAATCATAAATCAATTAAAACGAAATCGCGAATATTCGGTTTTATCCAAATATCTTCGGAAGCATTCGAAATTTTTTAAATTTGAAAACATGACGTTACAGGATTCAGTTATGCGCAACTTTTCTCTAATTTAACCATCTCTGTATCTCCTATGGTTTACGAGATCCCTGTAGAGTGCATTCTTATCTGGGACACCTATAATAGAAATAAAATTAATAGTTATTATTTTAACATTTATAAAGAGAAGTTCAAAAATTGGAAATTTTTAACTCCTAATTTTAAGATACCTTGTATAATAATTGAATTACTCAAAAAGTAACTCAATTACCCAAAAGTTATTGAAATACTTAAAAAGTACTTCAATTGCTTAAAAGGTAATTAAGTCACCTTAACTTTATTAAACCCAATTAAGATTACTTTGCCCTAGTAATTTAATTACATTAATTCAATTACTCACAGCTCTGTACGTACAGAGTACATTGTATTTAGACTAACCATGCTATTTTAGAGCAAAAAATGTAAAAAAAACTACTTTTTTGAGGCCAATTTTTCAATTGATCAAAAAATGAAATATAGGGAAAAAAACCCACAGTCGTCTCCACTCGACTCTTTTAATATAAGTATTTGTGGAGACGACTGTGGGTTTTTTTCCCTATATCTCTACAGCTCCACTTTGAGATAATGGACTGCTTCCGCAAAATAAAAAAATTAAATGGTAAATAATCTTAACGAAAATGGAAGTATCATTTGTTTTTATGGAAATAGCTGAACACACTAGTGTTGGATCACTGTATATGTTTTTAATTTTTATGTTAGTGTTAAGAAAAAATTATTTTACCAATGGATGGATCTATATTATTTGTAATGTGTTTATTTATTTTTATAGAATATTTTTGACTGGATTAAAAAAAATGCCTTATATTTTTAATAAAAGATTTATTTATAAAAAGTTTGTATATTCGGTCAAAAAAAACAACATGGTACATACACAAATTATGAAATTAAAGTTAAAACAATAATTAAAGAGCCTCTAGTAAATGCCAATGAAACAGCTTAGAAAAGTTAACATACAACAAAAGAATAATAAAAAATGATATATTGTAGGTTGCAAAATAAGTAAATAAAGCTGTAGCAAATATAATAAAACTGTATAAAATTAATGCACCTACTGAAAGTGAGTATTAATTAATACAAATGATTACAATCAAAACCATGATTTTTACAAAGGCACATGCACATAGACTTTTAAATTTTCAGTCTTTAATTATAAACTCATAACATTGATATTTACTTTTTTATGGCTTAAAAGGCACGCAGAATTTAACACTAAGTAGGTATGTAACAAATTGTCTAGTGTCGGGATAACTTGAGTGAAAAATAACATATAATCCGGTTTTTTCAATAACCTGAATACGGTTTTTTTTAGTAACCGGTTATTTATCAATCGGTTTTTCTTACCGCACCTTAACAACGAGCGGTTTTTCATTCGAATACTAAATAGGTCACTCGACTTATAACCGATTATGCATCCGGTATTGAAAGAAAAACAGTTTTTTTAATAATTACGGAACTGGCGACTTTTTTTTTGTAGATGAACCATCTTATTAGAATTCGAGTGAAAAAAACCGGTTATCATCCGGTTTTTAAAATCACTTGTATATAGGTAGTCGGTTATTAAAATAAGTCGGTTATTCCCATCACTAAAATTGTCCACTCAGTTCAATTACAAGTTTTATATATTTCTTTAATCTTACAACTAGATTCTTAATTCGGAAATGTAAAATTTTAATAAAATACCCAAGAACTAATAATACAATGTCCTTAAAAATAAACTGATAAAAAAAACTAAATATTTACAAAAATATGTCACTATTTTTGGGACGGAACGAGATTCTTAAATAGGTATAGTCAAATAATAAGAGATATTTCTTTTAAAACAAGAAGTAACCATAACTTTAATTGTTGTTTTAGTGCAATAAATAACTTTAAAATAATAATCGAGCACTGAGATTCCTAATTTTATCTCCTAAGAAATAATGTTGTACTTAATAGTAGACTCAATGTAAGTAAAAACTTAGACTCCTTAATATTTGTGGCCTTAGACTGAAAAGAAAAAAAAACTGTTTAATACCACCATACTTTATACAGTTTAGTATGTCTCCATAAGAACCATATGGAAAACTTTTTTATTATTAATTTTGCGAAAAAAAGCTATTCTTCATAAAAAGTTCTGCATGGTCTAAAAATAGGAATTTTGCCCATGAGCAAAGTACCTCCTTTATTTTTGACAATATCGAAAATTGTTATTAAAAAAAAGTTGATCAGAACTAAAAACCACGTTTAAATATCTACAGTTAAATCAAAACAATTTCCGTTGCACGTCATCAATCAGCTGATAATTGAAAATCGGTCAGGAAACATAAGAAAATTAAATTTGGGCAAAAAATATATAAATTTCATGCAAAGTTAAATGTAAAAGAAACTTAATGTATTCTTCTTTGATACTAAGCCACTTAAAGGAAATTTTTTTTTAAATTTAACCTATTAAAAATTAATATCATTTGAATTTTTTGGGCTGACAGGTGGCAACAGAAGTGTCAACGCATCGGTGATGCCAGTTTATTTCTTGGCGAATTTTGATTGACGTTTATTGTTTTCATTTCGTGTTTTCGTGAGTTTATTTAAGTCGTTTTTAACTAAAACTGCTAATCCTTTTATAAATAGGAATAAAAACTGTTCTTTTAAGAACAAAGGGATACATACACATTTCTGTTGATTACGTTGTTTACCTTTATTGAAAAATGCCGAAGCATTTCCTTACTGGGGTATTTTGATTACAAACTGGCAACACTGCTGATACTCGAAGGTATGACGTGCAACGGAAATTGTTTTGATTTAACTATAATTTCACCCATTTACGATGAAAAAATTATTTTTTCTTTTTTGAAAATGTGTACAATAACAATGCAAATTTAACTGTACAGTTCTTATTTGCAATATAAATGCATAAGTACGTACTCGCATATGTATTTATTGCGGACATCATGTTTTTAATAATTACAAGAGATAAATGTTCATTCATTATTAAATAATAATGCAGAAAAATTATTAAAAAATAGCAAAACTTATTTTTTCATCGAAAATGGGTGTAATTATATATTTGAACGTCGTTTTAAGTTTTGATCAACTTTTTTTAATAACAATTTTCGATATTGTCAAAAATAAAGGTACTTTGCTCTTGGGCAAAATTCATATTTTTTGACAAACCTCATATACGCTTAAAAGAATTTAATATTTGATAGTTGCATTTTAGGTTTTGGACCATGCAGAACTTTTTATTAAGAATAACTTTTTTTCGTAAAATTAATAATAAAAAAGTTTTCCATACTTATGGTTCCAACTTACAGAGACATACTGTATAATACAAATTATAGAACAATTTGAAACTACTATGCTGGTAGTAGGGATAAGTAGGCAGGTACCTAATAAAAGTTACAAAACTGAAAAAAATGTGGCTACTTAACGGTTAAATATTATCTAAACTGGGTAGAGGAGACGATCTTTCGTGGGTAGTTTAGTTTTTTAATAAATTACATTACTTTCAAATGAAATACCGTTTTGTTATGCAACCATGAAACAAAAAGCTAAGATAATAAACAGCACGCTCAAAAAAATATTGCTTTTAGATACATACTATATTTTTCTCCTTTTTATACAAAATAGTATACGTAAACTCAAAATGAATAAATGTTTGTAATCACTCTGTATATTGTATTCACAGAGGCGCGGCACATTTACTTATATCCACCAGTGGTTTTATACTAGATACTTACTTTATAGTTCATTACCCAAATTAATAATTTTAATGAGTGGTGACTACTAATGACAACATACAATAAAAATATTTGTGAGCTATTAGGTGTACCTAATTTTATTTTCATTGAATGATTATTAATGTGTTTTAATTAGTTTATTATTTGGCAGTCTTTTTTAAGTCAGTAAAAAGCGACGTATTCTACATACATACCTAGCAGTTACTGCTGAAAAGTGAGCATAGATTGTGTAATAATTGTTCAACTATTCTTTCATACTTTAGATAACGATAAATTCAGAATTAAAAAACTTACTATGATGTAATAATTGCACCGATCCCCTTTACAACACTCTGAGCATTTCCAATCTTCGTACCATATATGTGTACAATAGGGCATATTACTGCTTCTGTATTTTGCACATTTATCCTTGGTCGAACATCTTTTTGATATGTAGTACTGCTTAAGAGCACCTACAATAAGCTTGGATTTATATATCGGCAGATTAGTCTCATACCTAGTCACAACTAGGTATTAAAAATTTGGAGTAAGATTTGTACAAAAAATGTTACCTTGTTGCCAATAAGGAGTGGTACCCCAACTAATTTCTGATAAACAAACATCCTCTCCATAATTACAAGTTTGTATGGTTTGTACACATTTACCGTTGTTGTCTTCCTGATTGTGGCACACGTAGCATTCCAGGGCTGCGCCTTTAGGAAAGAAAAAATGGGGTTAATCAAAGAGCTTGTACATTACTTAACATAACTAAAAAAAAGTAAGATACAACCCACCTTTGTGTACTATGGAAATTAAAATGAGAAGAAATAAGGAGTAAATCTGAATCATTATTAAACTTTTAAAACGATATTGGCTTTTACCAATTACCAACGCCCTAACCTAACCCTAACGAATATTTTGTCAACATCAACAAGAAAATCAAAATCAAACCAAAATTTTTTTGTTGTGTATGTATGGTAGTCTGCCTTTCAAATTGAAATGGTGAGACAGAGCCGTATTTACGAAATTTTTAACACGATATTATCTATGTTCAAGACATAACCACGTCTTGCACTTTAATGTTTTGCTATTTTTGTTTGTTTAATTTTAAATTTTACCGATCAGATTGACAAATAGACTACTGCGCAGAAATTATTAATAATAATGATATATAGAGGATTTGTTGAGCAGATGCGAGGGGCAGTTTAACCAAAGAGACTAAGTAGGTGCAAAAATTGTGAATTAGACAGTCCCCATGGGCGTAAATATGGTCGATTCGGCCAACATTTAAAAAAATGGTGGCAAGCGGCAATCAATCAATCGTCTTACAAAATAGGTACGCTCTGTCACGCTCAACCCCACATAGCACAACTTCTTTCAGAAATATCTCTGATATATTTCGAATGTCTCAAACATATAACATTTCATAACAATATTTCGGAAATATTTCACCATATAATTATGAAGTGTTACATGTAATATTTCATGGAAAATATTTATAGAATATTTCAGCTACGTTAATTACACACAAAAAAATTTAAATAATTTTTTTTACAATTCCCCTATACAGTTTGTTCCCCTACATACATAGCTACGTAGAAAAACATGACATTATTTAGGTATAATTTTTATTATAGAGTACCTATACTTATTTAGTAATTCGATATCGTATATAATATCGATATTTTGACATATATCGATAGTTTTTTTTTGTAAGTTGAAGCAAATGCGCGAAACTAAAGTATTCAAACTAAATTAATTAAGATCAAAACGAGTTGTCATGCAAATTAACTAGATTATTTAGCCGTGTTCCCAGTAAGTGGCCCATATATAAATCAATATTTTCCCAAAGGTATCGATACCTTTAAATAATGATTTTTTATACCTGCTTACTAGAGCTCCAGCTTGACATTTGACAGACCAGAAATTTTTCACACGCTAGACCTAACCTAACTTATTATTGGTTTTTAACGTTAGGGAACTGTTTGCTTTCTTTCTTTTTCACGATTTATAGTACCTATTATTTATTTTTATTTTATATTTTCTGTGGGTAACCGTTCCTGTTATTTATGGCTGAAGAAACAGAGGTAAGTCTTTAATAATGAAATTAATCGGTAAAGGTAATATTATTTACTTTTCGCCGGCGTTTACTTTTACCTAAATTATTGTAGGTTAGACTGGTTAGATTCCTTTTCGGCTTTCGCGCTAAATTAAAATTATTGTTTAATATCTTTATTATAGTTTATATTTTTCAATTTTTCAATGGTACATACAAGGAGTGAAAAATTTGAATAGTCAAAAACAGAAAAGATTTCAGCACACTGAAAAGTCAAGGACCATTGCCAAGCCACTGTCTTGGGTGGGAAATGAAGAGAAAATGAAAAAATTGGGGAATTTTAAAAAGACTTTGTAGAAAGCATTTAAGTGTGAGTAATGAAGAATATTTAGTTCAATTCAGCTGTGTCGGAGACATGTGAAAGTGGAAAAATAAGAGGGAAAGAAAAATGAAAAAATTAAAAATTGTTTAATAACTGGGCCGTAACAAGCCTGGCACCCCAACGGTATTTTATTTCAAGCTAAATAAAAGCATCTACTAACATGACTTTTAAGAAAAACAATTTTTAATTTTTTCTTTCCCTCTTATTTTTCCACTTTCACATGTCTCCGGCACAGCTGAATTGAACTAAATATTCTTCATTACTTACACTTAAATGATTTCTACAAAGTCTTTTTAAAATTCCCCAATTTTTTAATTTTCTCTTCATTTCCCACCCAAGACAGTGGCTTGGCAATGGTCCTTGACTTTTCAGTGTGCTGAAATCTTTTCTGTTTTTTGACTATTCAAATTTTTCACTCCTTGTATGTACCATTGAAAGCTCCATTCGGCTTAGTTTCACTTGCTATTTTCTCTACTACTAACAACATCAGCATTGTACCATTTCCTTCGTTTCCTAATGATGAGTGTTTCTACACTCGAAACATGTCGATTAAAATTTGTTATGAATTATTCTAGGTTCGCCTAGTTTTTCAAATAAAAATTGTGGAGAAAGACTTTGTGCTTTTCTTTTTTCTATAATAATTATTACTTCTGGCTTCCTTTTGCAAATATTACTTTGATTAAGTGTGTAAGATATACATTTGATAACAAATTTTCTTTTTTTTTTCAGGGCCGCATAAAGATGAAGAATTTATTAATTTGTATATTTTTATTAAAAGTGTTCTTATGGTAAATGCAATTGTTTTATTCCATTTTAAATTTCAGAAATATTACAAGAATATTTTTTGAAATATTTCTGAAAGGCAACTGTCTTTAATTTGAAATATTTCAAAAATGTAATTATGAAATGTTCCAGAAACATTCAATGAAATATTACTTTTATGGGACATTTTTGGATTTCTGAAACATTTCACCAATATTTCATCAATGTTGTGGAATATTTATGAAACATTTCAAATATTTCAGAGAAACTAATATGAAATATTTCTGAAATACGATTGTGCTATGTGGGACGAATACTTACACCAGGAAGAAGACAAACAGGCATGTTAATAGGAAACTTGACAAAAATTTTAAATGGGGAAAAAAGTCTATAAATCATAAGTATAATATTGTCATAAAACATATGGCAGCAAAAAAAACAACATATTTCGTCCCAAAAGACCGCTAGCAAATTGAACGACGCGAAATTGAGAATTCCACCTTAAAACAACAATACAATAACAAGAACACACACGGCAATCCAAATGCAAACTCGGTCGCTCGGCCACCGGTCAGGATGACGGATGACGGAAAGTCATACTTTCTGACGTCATCGGGCTTGGCGCGCTTAAGAGGTCGTTTCAAATGCTTTCGAACGCGCGAAACTTTAAAGAATTTTTACCAAGTTATTACTGATTTTTGAGGAGTAATAATTGGGGAATATTTTTTTTAGGCCTAACTAAATCATATTATTGAAAAAAAAATTGGAATATTCCCTATTGGTCGAAGCAAAAATTACATTATGAAATGCCAAAACTGTCAAAAACAGCGCCTCCATCGGGTCTGGTTAGAATTTTGAGTCGAGAGGCGGGACGTTTAAACGCCCATAGTTTTGTTATTTTTTCTGGCGAAATATTTTAAAGTAATATTTAAGCCAAAAAAACTATTCAAAATCCCGTTAGTTGATTTTATATGTAGTAAAAATCCAATAGTAGAATTCTGAATAACCTTTTCGACTAAATATCACTTCAAAATAAAATCCTCTATATGATTGTTCATCAGTTTGGTCTAGCCTCGAAGAAAATGAAAAATCAAACTATGCACATGACATAATTTTATTAAAATTTTAAAACGAAATCACAATTTCCATTTGAGTCTGTCTTATTCCTCGTAATCTGCTGATCGAGTGCCTCGTTTACTGGTTTTCATTCATTGAAGCTTTCTCAGCAATGTGTGCATTTTCAATAAAAATACCTATTTCCATTTGTCAGCTTGGAAAAGTGGAAATCTTGGGTAAAATCTTTTTATAGCTAACCTAAAGGTGACGACAAAATCTTGTCTCCAAAATTCATTCTTTCACGGCTGCAAAACTTTTTTTAGCTTTTAATTTATTATTCCTGTAAGCTATACTATAGCAAATTTAATAAAATTATAACTAGTTATAAAGGACACCACTACAAACCTAAAAACACAAAAAAATAAAAACTTTTTGTTATCACACTTTTTTGGCTACCCTGTATATGCGAAAATATTTTTTCGGCAACCGTCCGGGAAGTACCCACTTCCCGCGGACGCTTTTCCTTTGAGAAAGTAGCATTTCTCCGGACTAGGCCGGGAAGAATCACATCAATATTAGCAATTACTCGAATTTTAATATAAATTTACTTAATATAAATAAGAATTAGAATGTTTCTGTTAGTACCAATCTTCTGTTCTAATTTTAATATTTAATACAAATAAGAAGTAAATAAATGTTCGAAATTTTGTTCTACAAAGAAATACAGGGTGATTCATTAAGGGTGGCGACCGGCCATATCTCGGAAACTACTAGGCATAGAAACTTGGAGAAAAAAAAATATGATTAAAGCGGTCATGAGAAAATTCTGGAAATTACTTTTAAGTTCCTCATTTCGCCGCAAGGGGGCACAATTAAATTTTTTTTTTAAATTCTAAATTTCTCCAAAATTTCCCATATTAAGGTATAACTCTCATTACATCATCGAAAAGCTTAGACAATTCTGCATCATTTTGGTTTAAGACTCATTGGCGTACCGACCTTGATAAGAGTGGGGGAAGCTATTGAATGTGTAAACATTAAAATCGCTGTAACTTCTAAACGTCTTATCCGATTTTACTAAATTTGAGCTTGTTTAGAAGGGAAAGGTAAGTATCTTCAATCGCCATGTCCAACAGTACACGATAGTGTTTAATAAAATTGCTAGAGGGCGCAATTTGTAATAATAACGGGTTTTCCGATTTTATCCCGGAAATTCAAATCATACGGTATAACTATGACATTATAATCGAAAAGTAGATGAAATTTGCAAGAAAAGATGTGAAGACCGCAGTTCGATATCTTTGTTCGTTTCAGAGGTATTGCAAAAACAATAATTTTTAATACAAATTGCGCCCTCTAGCAATTTTATTAGAAACTATCTTGTACCATTAGATACGACAATTGAAGGTTCTTCCAAACAAGCTAGAGTTGGGTCCGACCCGCTATTTTTGTTTAGCAGCTGATTCTGCTATTGCTACACACAAATAACAGTTGGAAATAGCTGCTATTTTAATAGCAGTTGCTATTTCAGAATTATTCGTGTCGAAAAAAAGGAAAACGACACGTCCACCAAATAGCAGTTCGAAATTAGCATAGCAGTGTGATAATCGCACCTACAATATCAGATAAAAAATAGCAGTGTTTTTGCCTTAAAAATTTTGATTTCTAAAAAAAAAGGTCGCCACTTCCGTAATACGCCAAAAACCCGATATATATTATAATCACTGCAAATTACACCGTTTCTAACGCAACAACTTAGCAAATAGCAAGCCTGCTTTTTTTGTAACTGCTATTTTTATGACTGCTATTTGAATTGGTTAATACATTTTATTCCCAGCCCGGTATTGACTTCTAAAAAAAAAAAAAAAAAAGGCGCCACTTTCTATTCACGGACGCTGATTTCGCAAAATCGGAAGTCGTTTACAAGTTACAGCGATTTTAATGTTTGCACATTCAATAGCTTCCCCCACTCTTATCAAGGCCGGTACGCCAATGAGCCTTAAGGTAGGAGTATCAACATATGCTTGCCAACGTATAACCTATTTCGCGTAGATTTATTTCTGTTTTCTAGCTTTCATACAAAATTTAAAGAAAATCAGTATCGACTTTATATTCTATACGTAATAATTGACATATTTAATAAATATCAAGGAATTTCATAACTTATTTTAGGAGAATTGTATAGCGAAAAATATCGGGTAAGATTTTTTTAACATTATTATGTCATTGTCACTCATTGTTCTTTCACTATACAAAATTCTCCCAAAATTAGCAATTAAATAAATTGATATTTTTGTAATATATCGGACTACCTAAATAATGTACCGACGATATTGATTTTCTTTAAATGTTAGTTATTAAAATAATAAACTCAAAAAATCAACGCGAAATAGGTTATAGCTAGGTTGGCAATAGATTGAATGACGTTGAGAATTCAACCTTAAACCAAAATGATGCAGAATTGTCTAAGCTTTTCGATGATGTAATCAGAGTTATACCTTAATATGGAAAATTTCGGGAAATTTAGAATAAAAAAAAAAAATTTAATTGTGCCCTCTTGCGGCGAAATGAGGAACTTAAAAGTAATTTCCAGAATTTTCTCATGATCGCTTTAATCATAATTTTTTTTGCTCCAAGTTTCTATGCCTAGTATTTTCCAAGATATGGCCGGTCGCCACCCTTAATGAATCACCCTGTATAATAAATAAATGTGTCTCATTGATTTGTTATTCTACACGGTTGCCGAAAAAATAGTGTACGCAACACGTTCGAAAACAGTTTTTTTGGACTCGCAGACTTTGTCGACTCGTCCAAAAAACAGTATTTTCCGGACTTGTAACGTAAATTACTATTCCTGAAATATATCCCGTAATATATAGTATTAATAGTATAAGTTACTAAGTTAGCATATGAAAGAAACTCAATTCGTATAGGAGCTATGATGGAAGCCTGACGCACTATTGCAGGACCCTGTATATCAACCTCCTATTCGTGTTATTTTATTTCCGTAAAATTTGCCCATTTCTGCGCAAGCCGAGACCATTACGCTTGCCGCCAAATCTCGTGAGGAAGAGTTATCCCACTTCGGATATTATTATTTTTTCTATTTTTCGAATGAAATTTTGGGGAGTATGATATCAGTAATATTAAACAACCTAAATTTAAATAAGAGAAAATTAAAGACTTTAAAAACTTTTAAGAAATTATTTGACAGTAATAAAATATAGACAGATCGCTGTTGTTAAATTATCGTGCAAAAACTCTCCATATTATTTCAAGCGTATGGTCGCATGTATTTTCCTGCTTCCCGATATTCAGCAAAGCTTTCCTGCTGAGGGTCGATCACATCAGCATCAGGCTAGGCAGGAAACTCTATTCGAAAGAGAAAGGTGGATACAACCGGGCTGACAAAATCAATTATTAAAATTTTTTGAGGAGTTGTAAATAACGAGAAATGTCGAAGTGGCTAATATGTGCAATTGTTTTTGCTTCAACTGCTTGCAGTAAGTTTTCTGATATAATTTATTTTTAGAAATATATTACTTGCATGTTATTCATCTTCTTTCAGTTCATCAAATTATATATTTATTAATCGACATTTCGACCACTATTAGATATAATAGGTCATCCTCAGGATTATAAGTCTAGATCCTCGCTGTGTTAAAATAAGTTTTAAAAATAAGCCAAATACGTAGGCCGCCCGGGGCGGTGGTGGATGCCTATCTACCCCAGAAACGTCTATTAAAAAATTATTTCATCTTCAGTTATTATACTGTTGTTTTCTAAATAAAGGTATGGTCAATATAATTTGGATTTGAGTAGATTATTTAAAAATAGCAAGAACTTCATACAAAATTCATGAAATTGTGTCCTATGTCCACTTACTAGGAAGATACAGCCCCCTAAGGGGGGTACCCTGAAGTTGGTTTTTTCTAAATATCTTCGAAACCGTTGATACAAATTTAATGTGGATATTTTGGCAATTTGTACTCTGAATAGGAACTGATGTGGTCTTAAAAAATATTTAAGAAATGTGGCTAGAAACAGGGGGGAAAATACACAAAACTTTTTTTGACTCTATTATTCATACTTTTTATGTCAAATTAGAAAAACCTAGCTGACATATTTTACGACAAATAGGGGATATTGGTAACAGAGTAGGGGGGGGGGGGGGGGTTAAGTTTCTTGGCGATCCATGAAAAGGGAATAAAAAAGACAGGCAGTGTGCATGGGACGCAAAAAAATCTTTCTCATCTTCTGAAGTTCATGTCTTTATTTTAAAATGAAATAACAGAACCTTAGCTTGTAGCTTGAACGCGAGCAAGGCCCCAAAAAAGTCAAAAAATAAAATAAATTTTGTTATAATAACAAAAAGAAGTAATACATAATTGTGTATTTGTTAATTTTCGTCAGGAGTGCTATGTTCTCGCACCGTTCGGGTTTGTTTGGGATAGCAGGGGGCATCATTGTCTGCATGGCTGAATAAGTATATAGGGTAAAGTGGGCAAATTCCGGTCAGGTGGACAATGCCGGTCAGAGCGTCAAAGTATACTTATAGTTTGTTAATTTTGGCAACGATGCAATGTGCGTGCACATGTGCCAGCTGACCTCTGATTCTCGACAAGAGTCTGCAGGGCGAACCAAAATTTCTTATTTTCCTATTTCCATATTTTTTACATTTGGCAACGTTGCTCATATTAACAGGAGGCGATAACTAGAGAAACAAATTCCGTCGAAAAGGTATATTGGCAACCGGTTTGTTCGTTGTTGCCCAGAGTATTTTTTTTTAATTTTATTTTTATAAAATAATATTAGTGGAAAAAATTGAATAAAAAAAAATTATCTGGGTAACAACGAACAAACCGGTTGCCAATATACCTTTTCGACGGAATTAAAAAATATGGAAATATCAAAATAAGAAATTTTGGTTCGCCCTGCAGACTCTTGTTGATTCTCGATAGCCGATTTGTGAGCAGTTTGCATTAATACCTTGTTTAGTACAGCGGACCACGTGTTTTTGTCAATTTCGATGTAATATTTACGGTAAGTGAAATAATACTTGGAGATAAAATCTTTCTATTGTTTTATAAAAGCTCAGTTACTACGTAAAGATTGACTATTTTTCTTTCTTTTCTTGTATAAAAAAGAATAACAAAATATTTTTTTTTCTTGGAAAATGAGGCAAAAGAAAAATTGTCACAGATTAATGAAGGGCTCTGGGGCGCCGCCCTCCCTGCAATTATTTCAAACAGAATCCAAAAATACTTTACTTAAAAAACCAATAACGCAATGTATGTAAGCAATCAATTAAAATAATTCAAACCAAACGTAGCCCTATTCTAACGGGCAGGCTATACTCATAGACAAGCGAATTGCGCGCTCTCAAGGTTGTACTAAGCGCGGGCGGCGGCGGGCGACCGATTATCCGTCCCGATTCAACGCGCCTTCTCGATGGGTTGTCATGACGACGGAGGCCTGACGTCACCTACACATCGCACAACAAGCGGCCACGGAGAGCTCCAATTTTCCGCGCCCACTGTTCGCGAATCGCTATGCGACCTGTCGTCTGTCGATGCCGTTGACTCGCTGACGATTTGTTTATTTGTTTTGAGTTATTTATTAGTTACGTTATAAAAGTGGAAAATGTCGTGTAATATGAAAGTCAGTGATTTACAGAAGCTTGTGTTTAGTTCTCTGAGCTTAAGTGAAAAACTTGAACTTGAAAAATGCTAGAAATTGAACATAGTACAAGTGCAATTAGAATGTAAAAGTAAGGCACAGTTTACGCGTAAGTTTGACACAGAAATATATAATAAAAAATTCTGGATGCGGTTAAGAGGATAACATTTTTTTTTGTTTCGTGTGTCTTCTTTTTGACGGGGATGATAATTGGACTATAAATGGGGTGCAGGACTTAAAACATCTTTCAGAGAAAATAAAAAAACATGAAAATAGTGTAAAACACCGTCAAAATGTGGTAAATTTTGAGATGTTAGGACAAACTAATATTTTAACTTGTTTAAGTAGTGCTTATGCTAATGAAATTAAAATTCACAACGAGAAAGTTAGAAAAAACCTCGGAAAAAAACAGACACGTACTTTCGAAAATAATAGACATTTTAAATTTTTTTATTTAAAGCCAGCGCCCCCCTGACTCGCTAATCACGAGCCGCCACTGCAGGCAGGTGCACCCTATGTGGAAGATGGGCGTATTCTGAATGCAGTGGAGGACACAGCAGAGGGATATACATCTGTGATGAGTGTCAGCCTGTTACCTACTCAAGGAGATTTATTATTACATAGCTATTTAAAATTTTCAGCTATTTTAAATTCAAATTTTGTTTCATTTTTCGTTGTAACAAGTAAATATACCTTTTGTTCTTAAATAGATATGTTTTTTATATCAATAAATTTTTATTTTTTATAAAAAAATACGTATTTCCAGCTTATTTCATTATTCCTAAAATATTTTTCTGCATGACGGGCATTGCCCGGATAGGTGACCGGCATTTCCCCATATGTATGGCAATGCCAGTCAAAAGCACATTTTTGTATATTTTGTTGTCATAAAATTATACAAATAATTTTCAGATTTTTTCGCATCAAAAACGGTAGTGAGTGCACTAGTGACTTGCTATTTTAAAATCATTTACCGTTATGTATAATTTTTGTGCTTCGGATAACACATTTTTCTTAAGTGACCGCCATTTGCCCACTTTAACCTACCTAACATCCCCGAATGCTTATTGCGACGGTCCAGGTCATTTTACGTTTACAGTTGTTTTTACTTTTTAGGTTTTTCAGCAAGCAACCTAACATGTTATCAATGCACAAGAAGGACTGAAGAGGAATGTGGATTAGCGGATTTAAAGCCGTGCCGGTCGATTAATGATAGGTGTGCTATTCACTACACAAAAAACAGTAAGTAAAACCAAAACCTACATTTAATAAAGTTATTAATGATATAAGTGGGAAAAGTGTAATTTTATTTTGTGCGAAGGGCAGTTGGATAAGGAACGTAGCGACTGTATAGCGAAGTAATTAATTATTCAACCCTTCGAACAAAATAAAAAAACATATATAGACACGTGTGCATCGTAGAGGTACAAGATTTTTATCTACAATAACACTATATTAATTGAAACCATGAACAAAACAATAATATGTACCTATATTCTACTAAATTCAAAATTAAAGCCATAAAAATCCAAAATGAAGTGTTAGATAAAAGTTTTTTTTTTGTTAGTTATAGTCTGTTCAATGACCACTGACCGTTACGTCATGTATTCTCCATATTTGCGGTACGTCGTAAATTAATTCAGTCTGTTTGACTTAACGATGGTAAAGGTTATGAATGTTATGGTTTTTCTTAGGCTTGATTAAACCCTTTATTTTTCTGTTGGCTTGATCTCCATGCATGACGGATGAATATTGTGAACAAAAGTAAAATACAAGCTCGTTAACTGTTAATGAAGTCAGAAATAAGTAGTTTATTTAGGATAAAAGAAAAAGATATCATGAGATGAAACACTTTGTTTATGAAAATCAGTATGAAATTTTCAATTAATTTAAATTTACTGAAAAATTAATAAAACTTATTAATAAAATTTAAAATTGAATTAAATATATATTTTTAGTGCATCAGTCTACAAATTTTGTTTCGAATATTTATTAAATCATAAGGAAGAAAATTTAATAAAAAACTACAGCACAACAAAATACGGTTTTTCAATAACTAAAATGAATCATTAAAATATTATAAGCGGATCATTTGGCTAAAACGAACACAAAATGCGATTTCTTCTTTATGGAAGCACTATATATATATACCTCAAATCTCCAATATGCATATTAAGTAAAATATTTATTTCAGGTCGAGACGGATTTTCAGTTAAACGGGAATGTGGCTTGGCTCCTTGCGGATTTGACGATGAAATGGTGGAAAAAGGATTAGGAATGATTTGTGATAGAAGCAAAGATGAATATGCATGCACATTTTGCTGCAGAAAAGACGGTTGCAATCGAAATAAGGGCTCTTCCAAAACCTTATCAAGAATATTGCTCCTTTTAGCGCTTGTTCTCATATGCCTTATAAATGTATCCCGGGATTTTATTCCCCCATATGTTATCGTCGAAAACTCAAATTTCAGAATATAAATAAACGATTCTTATACGTGTCTCTTTTTTGAAACCTACAAATATATCGGTAAATCAAACTTGAATAATAATATAACCCAAAAATTAAGCCGACCCGATCCTGTCCACTAAAGTCTTGATCTAAAAAATAGATGGCGCCAGTATTGTGTGGATCCATAGAGAATTAATTGATTGGTTGGGTTGCTGCAACAAAGGCTAAAAAGATCATTCCTATTTTACTAATCGATTTTAGTATTTGGATATCAAGAACAGCATAAAAAGTTAGTTAATAAGTTTTCCGAGGCAACGCTGATCGTTGTGGTTCCACCCCGCAGCTTGTTGACATCTGTGGTTGACATTTACCTTGAAAATTTTTGACATTTGTTGGTTAACATTTTTTTAGGGAAGTCCGATATCACTTTTATAACCCGCATCCAACAAAAACGCGGGGACACGGGTCCTTTACTAATTGAAAAATATAGTTTATAAGTTAGTCCAATATATTAGAATCACAATGTTTGATATAAGTAGTCCAAAATTACTTTTGCTAATTTTAACGGTAAGTGTATTCCCGGAAGTTTTGCCACGACAGTGATTTTTACTCCAAATTAACAATTTTAACTAGTTATTTTTATCATCACTTGAGTGTGCTACATAATAACATCGTAATTATATAATGTTATACTTCTATGATACTTTGTATTTTACAGATTTTTCTCATAACCTTAAATTTTTTCTAAATACTTATTTTTTTTAGGTAACATGTATATTTTACAATCCAACAGACAGCGAAGCTGTCCAATTAACTCAACAGAATTTCGATAATACCATAGGTAAATATAGCATAGCAGCTTTTTATTAGTACCTACTAGTTCTTGTAGTGGAATAGTGGAAACAATTTGTTGTTAAGTAGTTAGGTCTCTTTTATTACTATATAAGTTGCACTTAAGTGTTTATTTAACAATTATTGAGTAACCAGGCAACTGTAATTCTGGCATAAATGACAATTACCAAGTTTACACCAGAGCTTAATGCGCATTAAGTAATAAAGCGATTTTGCGAAAAAACTGTTTCTATTGCGTTTACACGAGGAGCTCAAAAAGAGGTTTTTACGATGACGTTAAACAGCTGTTTGCTATTGCCAACATAAGAAAATATCAAATTTATCTTTCATAAACCAGCTATTTCTGTTTATTTACATTTTTGGAATGAAATTGAAAACTTAAATAAAATAATATACCTACAGATATCTCCCAATTGCGAAAGTTACAAACAATGAGTGATTTCCATTTTGTTCCAATCTGAAGAGCAGATTTAAAGAAGCTTCTTTTTTTTTTTAAATTCCTCCACTATTTTAAAAATATCTGCATTTCGCAACCGTTTTCCATCCAACATATTTATAATGTTTTTGTCCCGCATGATGGTTAAAAGAAAATGAGTTTCTAACTCAGTCCAATTAATTCTTTTCTTTTCCATTTCTTCAATAGGTAATTTAAATTTTTATTAAGAAAAGTTAGAGTTAACCTCAAACTTTATAACCAAAAAGTCTGCCCAAAACAGCTGATCTTCCTGTTTGGTTGGTAACACTGAGAGATAATACGCATTTGCGTTTACACAAAGGTTAAATTTTAAATCGGATAATCCACATATTTAATGCGTTTTTAAGTAATGCGAATTATGTTTTTCAAACCGATTTAAGGGTGTTTACACAAGCGTTTTAATAAAATTCGCATTCCGTTAATGCGCATTAAGCTCTCGTGTAAACTTGGTAATTGAGAATAATAATTTTCTTCTTGATTAACAAACCAGTCAACTTTACCTATGCGTAAATCATTTCTGCCAATGTCCTTGATCTCATCAAGGAAGATAGACGTCACATTATCTTTATCATAACAAGCTGACAAGACATTAAATGCAAGGGTCCATGTCCACCAGGTTCATCATGAGTTCCACCATGAAACCACCACATGATAAAATATACCAATTTTTACTCTAGAATATTGTTGCCGAAGAACCCAAAGACTCACCCCCTTTTGGGTTCTATTTGAGTTTACATTGACTCAATTTATAACTATTGAGAATTTACCAGTGCTATGGCAGGGCTTAATGCCGCTGTCAAGAAAAGCTGTTGCTCAAGAATTTATTTTTACAATTAAAACAGTAGGAGTCTGCAAGACGTGGCAACGTCTGTCTCCTAGCGAAAGTATGTTTATAAATGAAATTATTTATTTATCTTTGCTTCGATGCTCACCATTGAGATCCCGGAAACAATAAAAGATACAGCAAATGTTAAATTGGGGCATACCTGGATAATTTCGAGGATAATTTGGAGCTTAAGTTAATGCCGGTGAGAAATTAAGAAAATTCCAACAATTTCCGGGGATATCTGGAAAAAACCGAAAACTCCATTTTCCGTTTTCCTTTATTGGATTAGTTCTCAGTGAGTGCAAGGTTTGGTAACCTATTATTAGTGATGTAAAATTCTCGGTAATAATCTTTTGGAGAATATTCTCAAGAAGAAGAAAGTTAGAGAATTTTTTGAGAATGGTAAGAAAACCGCTAAAAATAGCAATAAAAAGAAATTAAAAATTACCTATTCTGCTTATTTTCGGCAAATGTCAAACGGCGTTAATCAAACAAAACGTAAAGAAATAAAATTTTTATTTAAAAAACATAACATACCTACCCAAGAATAACTAAAAACTAAACAAAAAAAAATTGTGTATGCTTAAGACCACACGACAGAAGTGAAAACTTCAACAAGGTTAATTCAGTGCCCACAAAAAAGTGCTAAACGCGCCTAAAGAAGTTTTCACTTCAAAAATAACATAAACTTGGAATACGGGATAATTTTACTGCATACGAAAAAAGATATTTCCTAAAATTGAACAACCCTTGAATTTTTACATCTTCAACAGAAGTCAGAAATCATAATAAATTAGGTCCACGGAATAAGCAATTTTGGTAAACCTTACTTCACCCTACGTAAATATATAATTTAATAATTAAAAAAATGCCAGAATGCCAGACGAGTGTCTAGACAACGCACACTGACTGTTTCCACGTCGATACGTCGATACTGAATGCGACCGATGGCGGCATGCTCTTTCATATAACGTTCATTCTGATCAGGGTCAGTTCGGATTGAATATAGCAGTTGAATTCGAGCGTAGCACACCCGAGTCTGACGCGTGACGGCTCAGTTTAATTCAGTGCCCACAAAAAGTGCTAAACGCGCCTACACTTCAAAAACAGTCAAATAAAGAAAGATCACATTTAACTATTAAAAACATACGAGTATACGTTCGCGCTTCTAGGGGATTTCCCTGAATCACTGTTGCCAGACGTAAAACACTGTTGCCAGAGTTATAGAAAAGGTTAGGGCAACTCAAAATTTTAAAAATCATTGCAAAATTTTTCAGTGTAAATCGAGGCGGTGTAAATTATGTAGAAAAACTTCTCTAGAGAATATTCTCGGGAGAATTTTCTTACAGAGAATATTCTCGAGAATATTTCCGTTCTCGAGAATATTCTCCTCTCACATCACTACCTATTATACAGTAATTAAAATCGATAATCTAATAATACAGTGAAGTCCGCTTATAACGAACCCGTTTATAACGAACTTCCGGTTAATACGAACTATTTTCCCTTATATGAAAAATCATCCATAAACACCCATACAAATTATTCATTACTGGATATAACGAACTTCGGATATAACGAACCATATTCTGTTTATTTTTGAAGTTCGTTATATCCGGACATTACTGTATTTCATTTATAATAGCAAATTATGATAAATGAAATGTGTGTTATTGGAAATAGGAGAGTTAATTAACCTTAACTGGTTTATTCTACTCACTGTTCAACTTAAATAGTCAACTGTCAACACCAAGAAAATTTAGTCTCTGAGACTCTGACACGTGAGCTTGCTAGCGCCCACTACTCCACTACTAAACTGGGAAGTTTTAGGAAGAAACCAGTATCAGATGTCAGTGTCACATGTGGGTGTCAACTGTCGAAAAGCTTTGTTTTTAAAAAAGTTTACTCTATCAAATAGATGCCTACCTATTTATCAAAACTGCGTTTTGTTAAGAATAAGTAATACCAATTATATTGAAATACTTTAATTAGTGTATATTCTTGCCAGATTTTTTTGTAAGATTGAGCTTGTCTTCATCTTAGACTGATTTCTGTGTAAATTTTTGACCATGACTATTTTGTTGTCTCATAAGGTGAGATTATCTACAGGGTGTTTCAGAACATGTGGGCAATCTCTCGGATTCATATAGATCAGGTGAAAATAATATGATAAGTTCATATAATATTTTTTCCTAAGAGCCCCCCTCGAGGAGATCTATGTTTGTTGCCTTCTCATTGTCGCCTCGATCTTTACCACAATTTCAGAGAATAATGTTACACAATACACCATGTAGATTGGATCAAGGTTGTAAATGTGATAATTATATAGAAAGAAAAACATCATTAAAGTACTTGGGAGTCTATATTGATGAAAATTTTACATGGAGAGAACACATAAATTATGTAACAAGTAAAATTAGGAAATTGATTTATAAATTTTATGAATTGAGAAACATTTTAACTTTCAAAACTATAAAAAATGTATATCTAGCACTAATAGAATCAATATTAAACTATGGCCTAGTGATTTGGGGAAATGCAGGATCAACAATTTTAAGAAAATTAGAAATTGCTCAAAAATGGATCATAAAAATTATGTTATTTAAAAATAAAAGGTATGCTACTGAATTGGTATTTAAAGATAGCGGTTTGCTAACACTAAAGCAACTTTACATAAAGGCACTAATTAGGGTTATGTTAAAAACGAATTATTATAAAGTAAATTTAAGCCATGGGCAAAATACAAGAAATGCAGCCCAAAGAAATGTTGCTCTGCAAAACCCCAAATACATGATCTGCCAAAATCACATTTATTATGTAGGACCTAAAGTCTATAACAGTCTGCCACAAAATATTAGATCTAAACCCTATTATAAGTGTAAAAAAGAAATTACCAGTTTGATAAAAAAAGGGCCATTTTAATACTTGTATTGACACTATTGTATAAAAACTAAAAGTAAAATAGATTAACCTCGGCCAGAAAATGAGTAGAAAACTAGAATAGTAGATTTATGTTTTGTTCTTTTTCACATACCTCATAAATTAAAGAGTTATATAGGTAAGGAGTGCACGCACAGCATCTTAGATGCAATTGTGCACTAAAAGCAGTATTAAAGGGTTTGAGTTTGATGATGTATTATTGAGTAGAATATTGGATATTTGTTGATTTATTGTTTGATTTATTGTAATTTATTGTTATTACTGCTGGAATAAATAAATAAATAAATAAAGACCGGCCCTGAAAACTAGTTTTTTATTGATAGCCTTTGAATCGCCCTGTATATTTTGATTAAAATTTAGTATAATCTACACTATAGAAAACTTTAATAAATAGGTTAATAATAAAATGTACAGTTCATTCTGTGGGCCAGGGACGGACTAGCTTGGGCATTAAAAATCTTACATCTTTGACAGGTGTCAAGTTGAACCGTTTTCGAGAAAAAGACAATAACGTTAATAATTATTATAACTATAATAATAGGAAAATGAATCTATTTATTTATTTATTTATTTATTTATTTATTGGATTACTTTTTCGTACTATATATAGTGAACAATGTATACGAAATATTGAATGCGTCACTATAGTGTTTGCTCTTGAAACTAAAGCATTTTTTGTCATTTCTAACAACAAAAAAACTAAACTAATATCCCCATAATGTGTATACCTACTTATATGTACATATTGAGGTAAACTATTTACCTATATCTGTTTTTTTTAGCTACCAATGAATTAGTATTTATAAACTTTTATGCAGACTGGTGTAGGTTTAGTAACATGTTAATGCCCATTTTTGATGAAGCAGCAAAGGAAGTATCTAAGGAATTTCCTGAAGCGGGGAAGGTAGTTATGGGTAAAGTTGATTGTGATAAGGAAAGCTCAATTTCAACTAGGTAATTATTGGTAAAATTAGTAGTGTTTATTTTTAAAGTCTGTAGATAACTGGTAGCTGGGCTGGTAGGTACCAGCAAGTACCAGCGATCACCAAACTAACGGAAACGTCGTAAACTATAAAGAAATAAAGACTTTAGAGTGGGAGTTAGGGTTGGGATTTTGACCGTCAAAATCTTTTGTGGTCAATTGACCAGTTAATTGACCGGTCAATTGACTAAGCCCCGGTCAAATTCTTCAGTTTTGTTAAAATAAATGAAGCCATGAGTAATTACATAGAAACGTGTCTTTATTAAAAAACAGCTAACAAAAAATAAAGAAACCATTCTGAGGTACAAAAAACACAAAAATTACACATAAATATTATGTATAATATTAATCTAACAATACTAAATTACTAATGAAGTAATGAGTGAGTGACTGATTGATGATGAAATGAGAAATTGCTGGCGGTACTGGCCTTGGTTGATAGTTTAGATAAAGGTACATCATCTTCGTCACTGAACTCACCCCGGCATTGCCTTTATGTTCTTCAGAATCTGAATCACTCGTTTCATCCTCACTACTGAAATTTAGCGCTTGTTCCTCCGGATTTCCATTTTTTTAATTTCCACTGCCACTTAACAGCTTTAAGTTGTACTTTATTTAAACAAGCTTTCCTGAGCGAGTGGTTTTCAATCGGTTGCGAAGCTTGCTATGGACAATACTGCCCCATGAGGACCAATTTCTCTCACAAAAGGCTGCAAAAGTTTTTGACCGAATTTGACCCGGTCAAAATCTCGGTCAATTGACCAGGCACAACCCTAGTGGGAGTATCAACATGCTTGCCAACCTATAACCTATTTCGCGTATATTTATTTAATTTTTCTAGCTTGTACACAAAATTTAAATAAAATCATTATCCTCTTCACATTTTATAGGTAATAATTATTGACCTATTAAATAAATATCAAGGAATGTCATTAAATATTTTAGGAGAATTGTATAGCGAAAAATATCTGGTAAGATTTTTTTTAACATTACTTATTATCTCATTGTTCTTTCACTATACAATTATCCCAAAATTAGCAATAAAATGAATAGATATTTTTGTTATATTATGTCAGATATTACCTAAATATTGTACCGACGATATTGATTTTATTTAAATGTTAGTTAATCTAATAATAAACTAAAAAAAGCAACGCGAAATAGGTTATAGGTTGGCAATAGATGGAATGACTTTGAGAATTCCACCTTAATGGTCTAAAATTATTTTGCGGTGTTCATTTTTCAAAAAAATGTTTATTAGGAGGATGTAGGTATTTGGCAATGTGTCTGGCTTAAAACATGATTCTGATATTTTAGGTTTCATATAACAAAATATCCCACCTTAAAAGTGATAAGAAATGGACAGCCAGCTAAAAGGGAATATCGAGGTCAAAGATCTGCAGAGGCCTTTGCAAGTTTTATTAAAAAACAATTGGAAGACCCTGTAAAGGAGTTTAAACAGCTGGCCGATTTAGGCAAATTGGAGTCTGATAAGAGAATTATTATTGGTAAGATCCATTGTTGCTTTATTAAAGGTAATATTATGCTGAAAAAAGTTTTCAGCATAGCAATAGCAATAATAAAAATGATACCATGGCGAGTTACCAGGACAACCGGCATTATTTAATAAATTGTATTAATAATTTTGATCCTATTTTTGCGCACTGAGAAGCAAACATGACACTGAGGAGCTGAGAGAAAACGGGCTTATGATAAAATATATTAGTAAAAAAGTAAAGTAAAGTAATCTTTATTCGTCATTCAAGCTCATTTACAATATACAGACTGTCCACTGATAGGGTTTACAATAGCACAAATAAATGGATGAAAAATTTCATTTTTCGGGAAAAACTCATTCTTGATAAAAAGTTTTGCTTGTAAAAGAAATGCAATTCACGAAGAGAAAATTTTGATTTTTTGTACAGGGTTCGCAAAAACTTGATTTTTCTCCAAGAGTAAACTACCTTTATTTTTTATTTTTGACCAAAATGCCAATTAGAAAACCTATTTAGAATAACGTTTGTAATTTAAATCCGAGATTTAAAATAAATCTTCGATTTTTTTAGCTTTTTTAATTTTAAGAGGTAAATGGAAATTTTGCTGCTCAATAAAAATATTAATATAAAATTTTATTATACTCTATTTTCATAATGGGTGGTGTGTATCTTATTTTAAATGCATTCCTACCATCTTTTGTAAAAACAAGGAATTTTTTTACCTTTTTATTACTTTGGGGCAAATTTGGAGTTGTCAAATAGAATTTGATGTGTTTTAAAAATGTTGACCTTAGAACAAAGGGATTATTTAGTTCAATGTTACGGTGCGGGCGAAAGTTCTTACAGCTTTGTGAATTTAATTAAAAATACCCTAACGTTTACGTCTCATAAATGGGACTTCATAAATTATTAAGAAAATTTCAGCAAACAGTAAAACAGTTTCCAATTAAAAAAAAAAACTATGATCAGAATGACGCAGCGGCCCCAATCGTATTGCAGTCTGTTGCTGACAATCCTACCCTTTCATTGCATGCACATCCTCTTTGTTACCTTATACTCATTGTTATCTTGTTGAACTTCCATTGTCTTTATTTTGTTACCTTTTCGACCGCTAATGCTGCTATCCAAAAAAAAATTCTTTTACCTCTACAAATTAAAAAAACTAAAAAAATTAACAACGATATAACAAACGTTATTCTAAATAAGTTTTCTAATTAGCATTTTGGTCATAAAGAAAAATTAAGGTAGTTTACTATTGGAGAAAAATCATGTTTTTGAAGTTTTTGCGAACCCTGTATAAAAAATCGAAATGTTCTCTTCGTGAATTGCATTTTTTTTACAAGCAAAACTTTTTATTAAGAATGACTTTTTCCCGAAAAATGAAATTTTTCATCCATTTCTGCTATTGTAAACCCTATCCGCGGACAGTCTGTATATAAATTAGCCTTGTCAAATCAGACTTGTCAATATGTATATCAGTATATCTTAAAAATAAAACAATGCACATATTAAATTTGATAAAAGTAAAGACTGTAAAAGTAAAGACAATCACACTTAATTTACAATGCTAAATACTCTTTCACATCATAAAAAGCCTGACCCACCAAGAAATTAAGCAAAGTACTTCGAAAACTGACAGTTTGATCACCAAAAACTTGCAGAAACTCATTATATAAAACAATTCCCTGAAAGGAAGGAGAGTTTTGACTTACACTCAAGCGAGAGTATGAAAAATGTAAATAACTCTGAGTTCTTGTGTTTATGTATATCCGAATTTTTTTGAAATTCACTTTCATTCCTTTTGACATACAGAATCATTAAGTATATGTAAAGTGATGGAAGAGTCGAGAGACCCAGATCAACAAATGCCCTTCGACAATGAGCACCCGATAGGAGGCCTAACATACATCTTATGATTTTCTTTTGCATAACAAATGTTTTACCGAGATAAGCCGAGCCTCCCCAAAATATTATCCCATATGAGAGGTGTGATTGAACAAGTAAGTTAATTTAAGAACATTGAATGAAACCGAAGCTCTTAAGTCCCTACCTAATTAAAAAACAAGATTTACTTAATTTTGAAGTCAAACTGTTAATATGAGATTCCCATGTCATCTTTTGATATATAATATTACCCAAGAACTTCGTGTTCGCAGCTTAACTAATAGACACACTATTCACCCTAATTAGATAACTTTGATCAATTGTGCCGTTCTTTGGAAAAAAAACTCATAAATTGGGTTTTACTAATATATAAGACCAAGCCATTGTTGGTAGTACACCAGTCACTAAATTCAACCACTGATTGATTTGCTCTTTCAATAGCAGTCATGATGTGGCTCTAAGGAATTAAGAAATTTGTGTCATCAGCATAAATAACTTCTTCATATGGAGAGGGACAAGCAGGAGGCATATCACAGAGAAATACAATAAACAGAATCGGCCCAAGGTTGGATCCCTGTGGGACACCAATTGGCACCCAACACATAAAGTTTCCTCAACAAAAAACCACGATCGACAGTGTCAAATGCTCTACTGAGGTCGAAAAATATACCTATTCTTGAGAGGATCATACACAAAACCACAAAACTCATCAATCGCTGTTAGAGTTGACTAATACGCACTGTTAAAATGCTACAGCATATCTAAATAATACATGTAATTTTTGAATTAAGTCGCATCGAAATTTTTCTAATCGATTTTAAATTAGTTATTTAATAGGTACCACTATATAAAATTTAAATTAAATTGGTCCATTGTTAGTAAAGTTAATAGTAGTAGAAATTTTGAACATTAAATATATATTGATAACAAAGTAAAAGGTAGCCAACAAAATCGAAATTATCTTCTTGCTATTAAACCATGGTAACTATTTTGTTTCTATAATTTACAGTTATTTGTAAATATGCTAAAAACGTGGATACCGTATCAGGAGTTTCGCCAATTAGTAACTAGGTATTTATATATTTTATCGTAAATATGGCAATTTAAAAGTAAAATATATTTTTGTATTATTATCGTGATACCTGTACCTAATATAAGTAAGTACCCGCTTTTTAATATGAATTGTTCATAGTGGTAGGTTAAAAATAGTATAATAGGATTTCATAAACATTTTTAAATCCACTAGATGTTTCTACCACAATATTTTTCTCAAAAACCATTTGACCAAAGAACCTGGCGCTGTTATGTTCAGATGATGCCTAGAAAAACTAGGGAGGGTGGGAGGCAAAATAGATGGTTGTTAGGGAGGCGGAGCCCAATAGATATTGGGACTGGTGGTTTTTGATCAAATGAAAAAAAAAACTAATACACTTTAAGGAGAGTCGTATTAATTGTTCACATACGTCAACAAATGAAATGGCGATGGTACCTTATCAAACCTCCTAAAAGGTAGGGCTGTTGGCGCATACGCGATTTAAAAAAATCAATATTTCGTTCTTTTTTCCTTTAATCAAAAAATTTACCAACTAGCCGTTTTCGGAGTACGCTATCAAGTAAAAGGAGTTTGAATTAATAATGTACCTAATAAAAGCAAAAAGGTATGCTGGCATGCACAAATTTGCTCTGTTTAAAATTTTTTAAATTGCAGTTACTACTCAAATATATGTCATTATTTCTACCTCCAATACTTAAATAACTTTATTTATTTATTTATTTTTAAGTATCAACAGCACAAGTGCCAATTACAGATACATCTTACAGCTAGTAAACACAACAAAAAAATAAAAGGAAAGCCTAAAAGGCGAACAAGAATCAAAACCCCACAAAAGTGCTCAACTGAGCATCACAATATTACGTACGTTAATTGGTCCTCAGTTTCCTCTCGACCAAATCCTTGAACTGGCCAAGACTAGTTGTATCTACATCAATATCTGATGCATACAGATTAAAAAGTGGCACATTTTGTAAATTGGAGAATTTTTGTAAAGGTTTGTTCGAGGATAGGTCAGATAAAAGATATTTGAGGCTCGCGAGTTGACTCTATGGACAGCGAATGGTAGTTTACCAAGAATACCGGGGCAGTCAATTTCACCCTTCAAAATTCTAAACAAAGTATTAAATCAGTTAAGTGTTTATCTAAGTGTTAATCTTTAACTGACGACTGTCATGATGGATACGATGACTTACTTGTCAGTAAAAACAGTAAATTATAATATACATTGAAATTAGGCTATGTTTACTGGCAAGTTTCTAAATTTTAGTAATTGAACACCGAGGCCAAAACTTAGGTAAACTATTTTTACAGGTTATTTTGACCGAAGGGACCAACCAGAGTACCATGTATTCAGACGGGTGGCGACAAATCTTAAAGAAGATTGCCAGTTCCATGTCGGTTTCGAGACAGCATCAGCTCAAATGCACCCGCCTGGTGTACCAATCATTGTCTTTCGACCAGACAAGGATAGGTCGACTGATTTGGACGAGACATACCCTGGTAGTTTATCTAACTTTGACGAGTTGCATATTTGGACACAGGTAAGAGGACAAAAAAAGGGCAAATAGGGGGTACAGAAAAATACTTATATTATTTTACAGCCTTCTTGTGATTAAAAATATTTGATTGATTGAGGTTCAGTCATTAGTTAGTACTTTCATAGACATATACCTTTAGACCAGTACATTTTATTTCGTGCGGAAACACAAGCTCTATACACGCTACTCACGGGGAGTTTGTAAATAGTGTTTTTGTTTATTAGTCCATATTTTTTAGGAGAAATGTGTTCCACTGATTAGAGAAATTACCTTTGAAAATGCAGAGGAATTAACAGAAGAGGGACTGCCTTTCTTGATTTTGTTCCATTCTCCAGATGATACGGAGAGCATTAAAAAATTCGATGACGTTGTCAAAAATGAGCTTCTGTCCGAAAAACGTAAGAATGTAATATTTTAAGATATATGATGCGCGATTATGCGATCTATTGTGGCTCACACCCTATTTATATTTCCCCCAATAAATCTAGCTTCTTGATGAAGCTAATTGGGGAAGACATTCTTCATGTCTTCCGGCAGCAGTGCCACTTCGCAGAATAGGGTGATTCGGATTTTTTTGCTGCGGGGCAGGCGTGTTCCGCCGTTCCTGCAGAGCCGGCATTCATCATTTTGTGTAGGGCTGGGCGATATTGAAATTCTAATATCGAATATCGATATTAAAAAAATATCGATATAGTCGATATATCGATAATATCGATAAATATTTAATATAGCGCTGCTTTAAAGAAAATGTATCTGAAATAAAGCGTTGTCAAAACTAAGAAGTTTTATGTAGGTTGCGTTGAGTCCTATTTGCAAAAGTGGTGCAATTTACAAAATATAGGTATAAAATCAAAATTATCTTATGCAGCTGAAATTTGCATGTGGGCTAGAAACTGCATTTAAAAAAACTTTTTCTAATAACTTTTTCGATATTTTCAAAAGTAACCCCAGTTTTGAATTATTTTTTGGAAAAAATTAAAATTTGACAGATAATGCGAATCACGTGACTACTACTTTTTTGCTTAATTTTCATCTTGATCGAAGCAGAACTTGATGCCAAAGTCAAATTTCGAATAAAGCTGTTAATAAAAAAAAATCCCATATGATGCGGACTTTACTGGTGACACTGTATATCAATATTTTCTTATGTGCCCTGTAAAACTCCGTACCTTCATTTCAAGGGGAGACTCTAATTATGAAAACATGAAGAAAAAAGGTTGAAGTAAATATTGGTCCTTAAATGTGTTAGTTGTAAGGACGATATTGAAATTCCAATCGAATATCGATATAGTCGATATATCGATAAATATCCATAATATCGATAATATTATCGATATATCGAATTTTTGCCCAGCCCTAATTTTGAGCTAGTCATTTTATTTAAACTATCAATTCGGAAATTGCTGCTAAACAAGTAAACATCACCTCCATTATCCACACTCAAATCAATGTTGTGATATGTTGGACATGAAATAACGTTTTTATAAATTTTTTAGAATCCATTACATTTTTAACAGCCGACGGGAAAAAATTTGCACATCCATTACATCACTTAGGGAAAAGCGACTCAGACTTGCCATTAATTGCCGTCGATAGTTTTAGACATATGTACCTTTTTCCCAAATTCGAGGATATGGAAATTCCTGGAAAACTGAAACAGTTTCTGCAGGATCTGTATTCAGGTAAGAAATTATATTTTAACTTCTGCGAACGTTACTTCTGGCTAGATAATATTTCTGGAGAAATAATGTCCAGTTATGGACGACCATTATTGGATTTGATTGATGACTGATGACTGTTATTAGTAACAACCATAGCCTTCTTGATTTTAAAGAAGTGAGTGAGACAGCATATACTAACCTGTTCATAAAGGCACTTTGACGTATCCAGGGGGGAGGGGGCGTCTCCGAGAGGTGAGATCCATTTCAGGTGGCGTCTAAAAACTAAATATTTGAGGTTAGGTTAGTTTTGCTTGTCAAATTATGACAACACGTTGACATCGGTTTGTTTTTACTTCAATAAATGGTTTAACGTTTGCTAAACTTATTATTTTGAAATAAAACTGTTTAATTTAAATCTAAAAGTGTCTTATTGCTTTATAAAAGTTATAAAACTAGGGAGTTGTAGTATTTTATGAAATCTTATGAAGGTACGTCGAAAATAATTGCCAAAATCAGGAAAGTCGTCGATAAAATACAAGCAATGCTAATCCCAGTGACTGAAATATTATCATTTTACCATAGCCTTTCGTCCCATTTCGTCTCTATGAATTCTGTGGTGCGTGACCTTACGAAATCAGCTGGATCTATTCGATGTTGGTTTCACATTTGCACGGATTTTCTTATATGCATATTGTAGAATATTGCCAAATTAATATTTTAAACAACCAATCCTCGTCGCCACTGTTGAATACTCGATGTGGAATATTCGTTCCTGTATTCGGGAAATTGGTGATAATGGAAAAACAATGGATTTTACTGAAAATACCATTTATTGCAATACGTTCTAAAATACACTGACTACTGTGTGGCAGGTTTTCGTCGAACACGCGTACTCTATTTTTTATATACATTCCATAGGTATCATTAAACAAGTTTTTCAGCAGACAAAATAAAAATGTGTTTATTTTAATGCACATGCAAATTAATATTTTTAAAAAACAAAAATATAATCTCTTAATATACTACACATACTTAATATTTAATAATAGGTGCATCTCCCTTGTCTATTTTATTGAATAATAAATTCCCGGTTTAGTTTTTCAAGTTTTATAGTGAAAATGCCATATTGTTGTTGCGTTCCTGGGATGCAAGTCCAATTATATAAAGGCCGGTCAAAATATTTCTGTTTTAACTTTTGAAATAACAAGTAAATACATACTTATATAAATTTCAGAAAAGTAGATATAGGTATTCTATGAAATAATTTGGATGTCTGTAAATAAATAGTTTTTATGGGTAAAGTGGCCTTTAAAGAAAAGTTTTTAAACCCTAATTAAAAACCATACAAACGATTCCAAAAAACTCGATATGATAAATCATAAATTTTCATTTATTTTTGAAATGAACAAGCCTGTATTCTGAAAATGGGTAAGAGGGATATGAATCAAATTAGGTATATTTATATATTGTGAAGGCAAGAAAGACAATGTCATAATTACTCTTAAGATACCTCCTAGAGGTCGCTAGTTACACAATATAGGTTTGGGTAAATTCTCGCAAATATTTTTTGTCTCACATTTCTGATCGCTTTACCTCAAATTATGAGAGGGGCATTTTATACGTAAAATAGTTTTACTTCATTACTCTCGATATTTCAATTCGTTGTTGAGATATTTACAATATTGTAACATGGCATTAATTTTTCAAATTTTTGATCAAGAAATTGTGCTTGAAAATGTTGTTTTATACTGGTTATATATACGTGGTCGCTTAAGCGCAAACACTAGTGACGCATTCGCCATTTTATTTAAGAGGAATAAATAGAACTTTAGTTAAAAAATTAGAATTAGTACAAGAAAGGTTTCTAAAAATTATATTCAAAAAGATTATCTTTATCCTTCAAAAGAATTATATTCAGAAACAAAACAGTTGAACATAAGACAACTTTACATTTATAACATTTTAATATATATATTTAAAAATAAAAACCTTATACAATTTAAAAACCATAATCATAATACACGTCATAGAAATGAAATAACCATAAAACCTAAGATAAATAAGTCCATAGGAAAAAAATTTCAAATATGTATGTTTTCATTTAAACGATTATTTACCAACAAAAATTAAAAAATTGATTTCATTAAAAAATTTTAAGTCGAAATAAAAACATGGATATTAAAAACAGACAATTTGAAAATATTTTTAGAAATGCTTTAATTAATTAATATTGTTCTGAATAATTTATATACGTAATATTTTTTATTTAAAAATTATAAACCAATAATTTTATTATAGGTAAGTAATATATTTCTTCAAAAATAAACTGCGTTTATAATATAAATTAACATTTTTACTTTAAAACTTGATTTTTAATGCATATTTATGATTTATGATTTTACTTACCAAAACAAAAAATAAGATTTGCCCATAACAAGCTCAGCTTCAGGGCATTGAAGAATAAGTTTATAGAAGACAACATAAACATATTTTTATTTAGCATCATTAAATTTGTTATCAATATTTAGTTCATATTATGTCTTTTTCTACAAAAGGTGGCCAAATATGGGTAACAAATTACCTACAGTTTTAAGTTTACAAAAAATTAATTGATAATTTAATAAAAACAAAAACGAAATTTGTTCAAATTTACTAATATTTCTTTTTCTGCTTTTATTAATTTATAATTTCAACCTTTTTTAACATAAAACTAGAGGTAATTGTACTCCCAAGGGGTATTTGGCCAATTTTTGGATAAATTAAAGAAGTAACGAAATATTGATCAAAATACCAAATGGCGAATGCGTCTCTAGTGTTTGCTCTTAATAATTTGTCACTTCCATTGATCTCACGCTCCAGTATTTTATACCAACATTCTTAACAAGCTGCTTATATTCAAGTCCCACAGATTCGGTGTTTGGCAATTAAACCAAATGTATTTTTTTAGGTAAATTGCACAGAGAATTCCACTATGGACCCGACAGTGATCCAGAAACGGAACAACCAACCAAGCCTCCAGAGAGTACATTTAAAAAGTTAGCTCCATCAAAGAATAGGTATACTCTACTCAGGGACGAACTTTAAGCACAATTTTCCATTGTTTTTTTTTTGTTAGTGAGAATTATAATTTTTCAATTATTGTGAATATTTTCAAATTGCGACAGTCGTCAAAAAAAAAATGGCGCCTATGTTTGTAGGGACTTTACTTAACACTGGTATTGTCGTACAGTATTGATTTGTTATAATGTTCACATAACACCATTATTTTAACCAAAGCAGCTCAACATTTCTCGAAGCCTAATATCAAAAATGGCATTGTGTATTTTTCGTTGCCAGCGCTAGTAGGCCACCCAATGGAGTTTCGGAGTTTCTTAAAACTTCAAAGTTAGACAATATCGCAAAATAGCCTCAGTTGTAGCACCACCGTTTGTACGCACGACTCCCGATCCGATCTCCTATCGCCCAACAGGGATGGGCAAGCGCGCATCCCTCGTGTTATTAGGTTTTCCTTCTTTATCGACATCAATAAATACACTCCAGAACCGGCTCGGCGCCATTTTTGTTGTTACGTTTTCTCTGTGGATTTCTTGTATTTTTTGCTATTAGGTATTTTACTATTGTTTCTTTTAAACAGCATAGCAAAGTAAGCATCTTTGCTTAGCTAAGTTGTTAAAGGAACTCTTCGCAAACAAATCGTATGAGAAATATAGACGTGGACGAAAATATCTTTGCTGAGCTATATTCTTAAAAGGAACGCTCCACTTAGCCATAGGCTTTGCCATTTAAAGGCAACTAAAAGGAACTCGGTTATTGTTGATTGTGGATGTTTAATATTTCGGATTTTTAGTTTAAGTGTACCTGTGTATTGTGTAGTTTGTGCTATAAACAATGACTGGTACCGAAAACTTTTTCAAATTTTTGATCAAGAAATTTTGTTTGAAAATGTCGTTTTATACGTACCCTAGTTTTTGACAAATTGTTAAATGTTACCGACCAATATTTGGCCTGAAGTTAGGTTCGCGATAGCATCGACGATTGCTGTTTTGTTTGTTTTTTATTTTCGATTTGATAAGGTAAGTTTAATTGACTTGTTCTCATGCTTTTCGAACTAAAAACACGACGGCGAATCATTTTTAAGCAAATTTTAAAAACAAAACATTAAAAATGATTTTCTAACTTCAAAATCTGATTGACAGCCACTAAGAACACCAGAAATCACTACCTTTTCCCCCAACTTGGTCAAAAAATTAGAACAAGTTCAAATTTCTTGTCAATAAATTGTTGCAAGAACTTGGGGCAAATTTTAGCGTTTACACGTGAAAATAAATAATTGAATGTCAACTTTTACAATTTCTTGACCAAGAACTTGGTCCGTGAAATACGAGCTTAAAATCTATGCACCCCAGCATTAAGCGTTTAGTATAGTATATTAAAGTACACGTTTCATAAGAAGCGGTTTTAGCGCAAGCGTCTATTTTAAGAAACGAGTCACAAAGTGGCGAGTTTTTTTATTGACACGTGCGCTAAAACGCCTTATGAAACATGTGCTTTATACATTTTTTTCTATTTTACCTTTTATAATCAAGAAAAATACATTTTAAAAAGAAAATAAATCCTTCAAACTGTGTAAATTTTTATGTCTAAATTTTATGTTGGTAATACTATTTTTTATCATAGTAGCCTCTGGACAACAAAAATTATTTTGCAAACTGTCATTTTTTGATTTATTGACTCATGTTCACCACGAGATTCTAAAGTTATTTTAGCGATATGAGATTTGAAATTGGACGGAATACGTTGTGTGATCCTTGTACATTCGGTACATATACAGAGCGTTCGGAAATTCGGGAGATTTTGCTACTTTTTTTCGAATTTTAAAGGACGTGATTTTACGTCACGGCATTGCAATTTAGTATAGGGAAGATGGAAAATTCAAATAAAGTAGAAGTTAAAATCGACATTGGAAGGTTAGTAGATTGAATTTTGGATAGGATTTGGCAGAAAATGATAGCTTGAAGCATCTATAAAAGATTGATTTATAGATTTATGCAAGCAACATACATGACTGTTATCCACACAGAATAAAAAAGTAAGTTATCCAGCTATTTTTCCTCTGCGAAAAATGGGTTTTCTCGTAAATCACAAAGGCCGCGCAAGTCAATGAAATAAAACATTTAAATGTTACCAATATCAAATAAAGAAAAAACGCGTATCGAAATAGCTTCATTACGATACGCAAATGCGTATCGTACTGAGCTTATTATGAACGTGAAATAGAAAAAAGTGTATACGATCTTAGTTCAGACAGACAAAAAAACTAAAAAAATTTTTATGACAGACTTGTCAAGTCCACGTGGACTATCTTCGAACATCTGTATAGGGAGCGATCAATACAAATTTTGTTATATTTGTATTGTAGTTTCAGTGTGTGATGCTGTAAATTGATCGTACCCCCAATATTTAGGTTGTCTCAACTGACTTCGTATGAAGTATAAGACATTTTAAATTTTAAAGCCCGGACCTGTCTATCTTCCCATTGGTTAAATGAGAATTTTACAGTGCGCATGCCTATTCCTGTATGGCTTTGCTTACATGCGCAAGGCCATAACTTTGCCACTTTCGTGATTAATATTGTTTGCTGATCTAGAGCTAAATGTCCATGGTCGAGGCAGATATGACGTCTGTCGTTTTTTTTGCGTTTCTATTAAAGAGCGAATCTTGTTTAATTATTTTATCAGTAAATAATTCAAAATTTTAATTTTCTTTTATCATCGCATCCCATTCATAACCATAGGCGCCGACTTTTAAAAATGTTAATGGGTGCTGGAGCGTGTCATTTTTATTTTTTTCTCGAAAGAAGCGCCGCAGGCAAATTTTTTCAGATGCCACGCCCTTTTTCGGGCTATTAAAACCTAATTTGATTCTACGTTTCGATCGCCCAACCCGAACAACGCAGAAATAAATAAAATGTTGCACAAATAAAACGAGATTTTAAATAATTGCTCAATAAATTTTATCAAACATTTAAAAATGAAACACATGATTTATTAAAGTATTTATTACCAACACAAAACACAAATATACTGTAAGTAGTACCTATACTAGGTAGGTATTCTTTAATATCAACATTAAACTGTTTTTCAATTTAATGCAAACGTATTTTGGCGAACTATAGCTCGATTTATAAGTAATAATAATAATCGTCTTTTATTTAGGAGATCCAAAAAATTACATTTAAAGTGTTTTTTATAATAACTTCAAACAAAATGAATTTCCTTAAAAGGCAGCCAGATGGAGGCAATATTTAGCCCTGAATGGCTATTCTTACATATAACCTCCAAAGGCACCATAAATATATCAGCGACTTCTTCAAGGTCCAAATCATCTGCTATTTCTCGGTTTACGTGCACTACGATTTAATCCTTCAGTCTTTGCTGGGTCATAGTCATAGTATACTTCTTAAATAGTTTTTATTCTCCGTAATGCTGAAAATGATCTTTCGGCGGTGCATGTAGATACTGGAATAGTTAAAACGATTTTTACCAATTTAATAAAACAGCAATTATTAAATTATTAGATATTATTGTCATTGTGGTGCGGATGAAACAACTAAGTAACGCACGCAATATGTGCTGTTTAAAATAATAGCTTTTGTTGTCATTTTTTTCATCCTAACCTTGACGGAAATTATATTAATTTGTATGGGTGCTGCGCACCCATAATATAATATTCAGTTATGGGTGCTTGCGCACCCATGGAGTCGGCGCCTATGTTCACATAACCCTTTAATGATAATGGAAACAGCTGTTTATCTTACAACCGAAGACAGCAAAAAGTCTTGGGCCTTCAAGTGTATTGTCTTGTCACAAATACACGCGATATTTGATAGGTGCTTCATTAACCATATAAATGGTTACCTCTGTTTGTCATTGTTAGCTTAACATGTACGACTGGCCTGTAAGCCCAATAAACGAAGCGCTTAAACAGGAATTTTAGTTAGAAAGCTCTTGCTTTTTTGAAGAAAAATGGACTTTTTCATGTCACTTCAGTACTATTTTGTGTCCAGCCCTTGACGAGAGTTAAAAAAAACCCTCCAAACAGGGTTAAAAAAAGGTCTTCTTCGAGGTATTTCCTTAATAACGTAACTGGCTTATGAGAAAATAATAAAATGTGGTGTTCATGCCAGTCAAATTTACATAGGTTTTCCCATGGCCAGTCTGGCGAAATACCACCCGGTATATTTTGGTGAAAAAAAGATTAACTTCTTTGCAGCAAAACTAATATAGACCATAGACAATTTACCTTTAGATACGTACAGCTTAACTCCTGCGCAAACAAAAGTTACGTTTTATGGGTGAAAAAATACGTCCGAGCGCATGACTCGCCGGTCAGCTGCGTTCCCTCTGGGCACCTTCGGGCATGCGCACAAACCTCGTGTTATCGGCCTGTCCTACTTTAGCGACATGCTCAAAATACACTCCAGAACCAGCTTGGCCGCCATTTTTGTTGTTAGCTATTGTTGATTGTGGGTGTTTAATATTTACGGATCTCTAGTTTTTGTGTAGTTTAGTGAATTGTGTCTGATTGTGAGAAAATTAATTTTGTCAAAGTTGCTGGTTGGTTAATTTTTTGGTCAAAATCTGTACACCCCGACATTAAGCTTTTAATAAAGCCAGTATTCCACGGGTCGAGTTCTCGGGCAAACACTTTTCAAATTCTTGAACAAGAAATTTTGCTTGAAAATGTTTTACACGTATGTACCTACCCAAGTTTTTGCCAAATTGTAAAAATCAATACAAGTTATATAACAACTAATATTTGACTTGAGGTTAGGCACGCGATAACACCGTAGATTGGTTATTTTGCTGGTTTTGTTTGTTTTTATATTCGATTTTATAAGACTAGTTTAATTCGCTTGTTCTTGTTCTCTTCCTTTTCGAACTAAAAACACGACGAATCATTTTTAAACAAAAAGGTTTGCTACTACTACAAATGCCAGAAATCACTACCTTTTTTCCCTAGCTTTGTTTACATGCGCGAGGTCATAAATCTGCCACTTTCGTGATTATTGTTTGCTTATCTAAAGGTAAATTGTCTATGATATACACATTGAAACGTTTAATTTAATATTTAACACAACAAAGTTATTTTTTTCACCAAAATATGTCCCATAAGTAATTTCGTTTTAATAATAATAATCACAATCCCCGTGTTGAATTGTACAAACATAGTTAATAAATATTTTTATAATTTAAGGTTCTTAGCTACTTAAAATCAATTTTGGATATGGGCAATAATAGACGAAATAGACTTTTTTGGAAAGCTTAAACTTTTCTTGTGTCTAATTCGTTACACAAGTCGTCGACCAGTATTGGTTTGTTGTACCTAATATTTGAATGTTTAGCAATAATAAATTTTTCTTTGAATATGACGGGGACAATATTTTAACTTTAATACACGCGAAGGAGATACACCATTTGTAATTTGATTAACATACATTTTTTTACTTATCTTACCAGAAATAACTTAAAAAATAAAGAATATGTAACAATGGCGGTCGCAGCTTTTCTCAAAGCGGGTCGGTTTGATAGGTGTTGAGTTGGACCAATCGTCAGGTTACCGTGCTACAAAAAAATTAGTAAAATTTATTATAACCCAAATTGATGATTTTTTTTTAGGAATGATAAATTTTGGGGCGTAGATTACGAATCTGAAAATCATTTTCTCCGGAAACACTGGGTTTTTAAGATATTTCTTCTTAAAGTGTTATTTTCAATATGCTATGTTACCACTGTAGAATTTTTCAATAATTATTGTTCTCTTATTTACAAATTAATCCGGGTTTTTTGTTACACAATGTAATTTAAACATTGATGACGAAATTTCAAAGAAAAGGCCACATATTGGTTATTCAGTTAAAATATTTATAATAGTAAAAACCGAGAGGCTAACTGGCATTCAGTAGGCCAGTTATTTATTTGTATTTAGTTCGTCATAATTTACTATTTGCATTTGGAGGAGGAACCAAAGGTTATATTTTGGTTATTTTAACAAAAAAAAAGATACTCAATGAAAACAGCACCAAATTGTCATCATGACGTTTTATTAATTTTTTTATTAAGGTGGGATTAACGATGCCATTTTCTATCGTCAATTCGATCTGTCTAACTATTGACGATTCGTATGCGCACTGCAGTGCTGTGTTGGTCAGAGTAATTATTTTTATGCTTCCCAAGTAGCATTTTTAGACACATTACGGTAAATGTGTCTAAACTATTGTTTCTGTTTCCGACACAAATTGGAAATTGTTGGCAACATGTATGGAAATATTTTCGAAACGTATACATTTTAAATGGCGCATTAGCACGTGTTTCCAAGTGGTTGGTACGGGCTGTGACTTTCGCTGTTTCGATGCAAAATCAAAACTTTTATCGAAAATGTTTCGAAAATTTTTCAGAAATGTTTGGAACATGTTTCCATAAATGTGTCGAGTGAGAGTTCATTTTACAAAGAGGGCGCTGAGTGTTGGAATTGTAAATTGTCAAAATGGAAACATTATTGAAACAAATAATTAGATATATAATATCTATCTCTCTGCAGGTTGTAAAATAAAAGAAAGTAAACAATATGATGACGGCATAATTTCGCCATAATGAATTTGTCACCAGAGTATTTTCTATAAGTGATACATTTTTTTCGTATGGTTTATTGCAGAGGAAATCGTTGACGAAATAAATTTTATCGTGCAATTTAGTAATTTAGCTTTATATTCTTAAGACGCTCCCGGTATATTGACATTTACATACAAAATAAATACTTTGTCAAAAAATAAAATCTTAAATGTTTTTAAAATTTTACTTAATTCTTCTTTCAATTGAATAAGCTAGCAAAATGGAACTAATGTAACCACTTTTTTACATTTCAAATGACGCAGGAAGTTAATTAAAGTCCATTTTAATAATATAAAAATGAATTTGTCAAAAAGGCCGCCAGAAAGCGAGAATTATTCTGGTCTAAAATGGAGTCGACACACAATTTCTAGTATTTGGTTTCTATAATGTTTCGATAATCATGTAGCTATAATTCATAGAAAATGTGTCGAAACATGAAGAATGTTTCGATATTGTACCGAAACCATGCGAAACAAACGTCGCTAAAGTAAAAAATGCACAGTCCCGTCAAGAGGAAGGTTAAGCTTAGAAGCATAAAACTTCTGTATACCGTCACGGTATACACTACCACTTTACACTTTCTGTGACATATAACCTACAAAATTGGTTTGTACTTTGTTGAACGTTTAATAAAACTTACTTATAACTTATTCCTAAGTAATAATTTAAACATGTACTCAATTGTCGAGACAAATGAAAAAAATTGGTTGGTAACAAAACAAAAATGTGCAATTTATAGGTTATAATCGAGGTTATAATAATTGTCCGGGTGTGGTAGTGTAAAGGTTTCTGGCAGTTTCAAAAATTATTTTCTGCGCAAGTTTCGAAATTAAATGGATATCACTGTTTGGTAAATATTTCAAAGCAGAAGAATACCAATTTGTTTTGAATCACTTAATTCGAAAATGTGTCGCTTCAATTTGGGAGCACATGTGTCTAAACACAATTTCATAATATTATATAAAAATGTTTCGATAAATTTTCTTTTGTGCGTTTCCCAAAATGTATCGACACTGTAGTTTGGAAAGTATTTCGAAACTAACAGTTCTTAATCGTTTCTAGTAACTAAATTCGAAAATGTGTCGCAAAAGTTTCGACACACATGTGTCTCCACACAATCTAAATAATTTTAATCGAAAATGTTTCGAAACGTTTCTCAGCAAAGAATTTGTGTCCAATTTGTGTCTATAATTGCTACTTGGGTTTTAGCATATGAAGAAGAACGATAATCTGGAGCTGGCAGAGCAAGGCATATGTTAGTCGGCCGGTCATAGTTTTGTTTACTTTCGTGTTTTGTGCAATTTGTTTACTTTCGTGTTTTGTGCAATTACGGAACCTTTCCTGTTAAAACAAACACATATTCTCTAGAATTCTTAGGAGAGATGACATCTAGATAGACTAGAAAATATCGTGTTACCAGTAAAAATTGTTGTTTTTACTTCAGTTCTGAAAAGGGACGTCTTTACTTTCAAGGATTTTAATGTAAACTGGAAATTTTAGTGGTTTCAAAAAACTGCTTCTTTTAAAGTTTCTGTGCATTTATTTAAAAAAAAAACACCGGCATAGTATTCGTCAATGCCTCCCTGAACAGCCCTTCCATTAGATACTAATTATTATTTTTTAATAATTGCAAGGTTCCGGAAGTTACCCCTGCAGCCATTTATAGGTCTTTTATACATTATTGACCTTGAGAACTCTGGCCTAAATTCTTGTATCAGAAAGAAAATTATGTAAATGCAACTTTTGAATCAGAAACCTTACTTTCAATAAAAGGTAGGTACTTTTAGAAGAAATATCTGAAAAACGAAGTGCTTCCTATGAAATTGGTTTTTTTATTCGTAATATAGGTACGCCTCAAAATTTATCATTTCTAAAAAAATCATAATTTGTTGCATGGTCATCGTATAATCGATAGTTACCAGAAATTTACCTGTATGTATGTATATTTGAAAAAGAACAAACGCAAATATACAAAAACTATTTAAAAAATCTATTCTTTTTAATCCTACAAATATGTTGATAATATTCGATATTAATGTTTATTTCATACCTAAATAGTGGCTTGGCTGTACTAAAAAAGGGGGGGGGGGGGCGATCGCCCTTTTCCCTGAGGCCGCCACTGTATGTAACAACAGTTCTATACACGAAAAAAATAGCTATAGAACTAACCAATACTTGATCGACGAAATGTATTGCCTGTACCCAACACTTTGTTCACACTATGTAAACGTAATGTTGTTTAAATTATATTTAATTCAATCTTAATCTTTTTTAATTCTCAAATTTAATAACTTTTTTGTAAAGCTTGTATATTATTACCTTTTAAATCAAATAAGAGTTAAATGTAAAATCGTGATTCTAGGTTAGTTCAGTTGTAAATATTTATATTTTCATTTTAAAGTAACAAGGAACTGATTCGTATAACGAGTGTTTTATTTCTTCCTTCTCGTTTTATTTTTAATGACGTAATGTAAGGTTAACCGGCCATGTTAGTGTTTTTTATCTGCAATTTTTGCCCTTCGCTGTCACCGAATTTTTTCTGAAACCGCACATACGATTTATTACTTCAATTTTAAAATAATGAAAGACGAATCCTTAAACTCTATTTCTCACGTAGCAGATTTTCCGATTACCCTCTCGTTTTTAAAATATACTATAATTTGTGTTAGTATACAGGGTGTTTCATTAAGGTCGAAGAGCGGCCATATCTCTGAATCTACTGGGCATAGAAACTCGGGAAAAGAAAAATGATAATTAAAGTGGCCATGAGAAAATTCTGGAAATAATTTTCAAGTTCCGCATTTTGCCACAAGAGGGCGTAATTGAAAAGTAAATTTTTAAATTTTACATAACTCCGAAAATTCCACATTAAGGTATATGTTTGATAACACCATTTTAAAGCTTGGACAATTATGCATCATTTTGGTCTTATGCTCATTGGCGTACCGACTTTAATAAGAGTGGGGGAAGCTGTTGAAAGTGTAATCATTTAAATCGCTGTAACTTATAAACGACTTATCCGATTTTAGCAAACTAAAGACTGTTTGGAAGAGAAATGTATGCACTTTGACCAATCGTATTTAGTTGTCCATAATAGTTCTAAAAAAAAATGCTAGAGGGCGCAATTTGCAATAACAATACATTTTTTGATTTTCCTCCGAAAAAATAAATCATACGGTATAATTATCGAAAAGTAGATGAAATTTGCTAGAAAAAATATTAAAACCGCAGCTCGATATCTCCGTTCGTTTCTGAGTTATTGCCAAAACAATAATTTTTAACACAAATTGCGCCATCTAGCAATTTTATTAGAAACTATCTTGTACCATTAGATACGACAATTGAAGGTTCTTCCAAACAAGCTAAAATTTAGTAAAATCGGATAAGTCGTTTAGAAGTTAAAAAAATAGTAGTCACGTGATTCGCATTATCTGTCAAATTTTAATTGTTTTCACAAAATAATTCAACAGTGGGGTTATTTCTGATAATATCGAAAAAAGTTATTGGAAAAACTTTTTCAGACACAAACTATGTTTTTAAAAATACTTATTTTATGAAGTTACCTATACAGGGTCAAAAACAAATAAACTTTGCATCACAAGCGACCAAATTTTAATAGCCCAATTTTGATTTTGTAGAAAAACACACATTTAATATGGCTCTACTTTAAAGAAAATTTATCTGAAATAAAGCATTGTCAAAACTAAGAAGTTTTTTATAGGTTGCGTTGAGTCTTATTTTGCAAAAGTGGTGCAATTTACAAAATATTGGTAAAAAATTAAAGTTATCTTATGCAGCTGAAATTTTGCATGTGGGCTAGAAATTGCATTTAAAAAAACTTTTTCTAATAACTTTTTTCGATACTTTCAAAAATTACCCCACTTTTGAATTATTTTTTGGAAAAAATTAAAATGTAACAGATAATGCGAATCACGTGACTACTATTTTTTTGCTTAATTTTTATCTCAATCGAAGCAGAACTTGATGCCAAAGTCAAATTTCGAATAAAACTATTAATAAAAAAAATCCCATATGATGCGGACTTTATACTGGTCACACTGTATAAAACATTGTAGATTATAGGGCAAGCTAGTCATAAATTGGTTTCTGATTTTTCGTCACAGCAGTTTTCACCTTGTAATGTCAGTGAAATAATACAAAATAAAAATCAAAATTTGTATTTAAGTAGGTTTATTTTAAAAAGGAACATCCATCATGTATTTAACATTAAAATGTTTAACTAGTAATCAATAAATCATTTAAAAGAGTAACTTACACACAGGTTTAGTTGAGTTTTTAGAAGTATTTCCTAAGAACTTAGTTGGAATGTGTTTGTAAAAAACAATGTTGATAATATAGAAAATTGACATTTCTACCAGCAAAAGATTGTGCTTAATATTTAAACCTCTAGTCAAAAATTCGAATTTGCTTAATAAAAGTTATACTCAAATAACAAATTTCAGGTAATTATTTTTTTCCAAAATTGTTTGCAACGCCATGGGCCAACCTTTCGCTATTCTAAAAATGATCATATTCAACTTAAAAAATTGTTAAAATTCACTTAAAAACTATCAATATGTAATAATACATCTTGTACATAAAGAAAAACGTAGCAAATATATAGTATATAATCATTTCAAATGATTACAGATGAACAGACAGATAATCTGATGATCACAATAGAGGCACTACCTTGTAGATCACATGATATGCTTACCTTATTAATACATAATAAATAATAATAGTAATAATTGTACCTATTTACAAAAATATTAAAAACTTTACATAAAAGTTGACCTTTTAAAGATTAATACACGTTTACAGATTTGCTAAACTATTTACAGATTTTACAGTTATTAAAAAATAGATAAAATATTTACCTATTAATAAAATCGAAGTATCCGAGATATGTACAAAAATCACTTAAGTTTAGTAGACTAGAATAAAACCTGATTTAGGTTTTTTTATAAAAATCGTTTTTCCTTATTCGATTCGGCCTGTGCACCACCAGAATGGTCATGGGAATTATTATGTAAATTATGCTACCATCATCAAACCACCAGTAAAAATTAAACATCTACAAAAAAAATTGTCCTGAGGGTCTGACTGTTTTCGGGACCGCTGAATCTGAATCAAATTAACCCCATTACATCAGAGATTCTCCATAACCTGACCATGTGGATTAACTGATTAGTTTTTTTTAGTTTAAAGCTTACAGTGCTTAACAGCAAATTTTGTTTGTGTGGCTGTGTTATAATAATAATAATAATAATATAATATATATTAATATAATATAATGTCGAGTGTTACTAGACGTTTGCTTTTACATTAGTTTCAGTAGATTGACATTATCATAAGAATTATTACTGGTGGTTTCATTTTGGTATGTCTCAAAGACATATTTAATTTAAAAAAAAATCTAGATAACTTATAATTGGCTTATTAGAAAATAATAAATGTTGGCGCGTAAGTCCATCATACAAGGTCGTTCAAAAAAGTCTATTATAATTTTGATCAAGAATTAATATGATAGCAAAATTTATATATTATTTCCCATGGCCAGTCTAGCTGTATACCGGGTGTTTCTCAAAAGACGTTCACCCCCTATAACTTTTCTGTATTTATAGATATTAAAATAAAATTTTGAGATTATGCAGAAGAGATGAGTTTGCATTTATTGGCATAATTTTCAATTTGTTGGCACTTCCGGTTTGACCGGAAGTGACCTTGACTTTGGTATTTTAAATGGGACATCTTGTATATTTTTACTTATTGGGATTCAGCATAACATTCTGAGTAAAATGTCACCCCACTTGTCATTTTTTGACGTGTTATACCATTTGTATGTTTATTTTTATTTTCAATCTAGAGTGCTACAAATTAATTAAATCTGCTTAATTTATAGTCAAGTAGTATATGAAAATTAAAATTATGTCATAATAATTGACTTTCTAAGTTTCACAAGCGTTTAAAAAATGAAATTTTGTTTTCTTGACGTTTACTCCATTTTTCCAAATGGAACGATGGTAGTTCACTAGGATATATTTAAAACGAGCATTTTTTTTTCCACAATTTGATACCATACACTCCTATGCTATTTTAAAATTGACACGAAAAAATTTGCTTTAAGTCCCAATCGCAAATTTAAAAGCGTTATGCATTATTGCCGCCCTGCCCTGCCTTTCCTAAAGAAATATAAAGGCGGCTTTGAAAAACAATGGAATGGTTTTGAAAACCAATATGGTTTGAAATTAAAATTGTTATGCCATTCGTTTTTATTAAACTTACATTGTAAATCAGATAAAATGGTTAGTTTTACTAGAAATGAACAAATTGATATGCTCCTAATTTTTGGAGTGACCAGAAAAATTCTTCTGAAGCCGCAAGATTGTGTGTATTGTATGTTTTATAAACTAATGACATTACAACTTTAAATTAAAGTCATATTGCTTTTCAAAACCATTCCATTGTTTTTCAAAGCCGCCTTTATATTTCTTTAGAAAAGAGAGGGCGGCAATACATAACGCTTTTAAATTTGCGATTGGGATTTAAGGCAAATTTTTTCGTGTCAATTTTAAAATAGCATAGAAATGTATGGTATCAAATTGTTGGGAAAAAAAAGCTCGTTTTAAATATCCTAGTGAACCACCATAGTTCCATTTGGAAAAATGGAGTAAACGTCAAGAACACAAAATTTCATTTTTTAAACGCTTGTGAAAGTTAGTTATTATGACATAATTTTAATTTTCATATACTACTTGACTATAAATTAACAGATTTAATTAATTTGTAGCACTCTAGATTGAAAATAAAAAATAAACATAAAAATGTTATAACACGTCAAAAAATGACAAGTGAGGTGTCATTTTACTCAGAATGTTATGCTGAATCCCAATAAGTAAAAATATACAAGATGTCCCAGTTAAAATATCAAAGTCAAGGTCACTTTCGATCAAACCGGAAGTGCTAACAAGTTGAAAATTATGCCAATAAATGCAGACTCATCTCTTGTGCATAATCTCAAAATTTCATTTTAATATCTATAAATACAGAAAAGTTATAGGGGTGAACGTCTTTTAAGAAACACCCGGTGTAGGTAACGGTAAAATTTTTTAAAGGTTATCGTACAAGTTAATTTTATTATTTTAAGTTAGGTACAGGGAACACGCCTCTAAAAAATGGATGTGATGCAGAGTCTGATAAAAGTAAAAATTACAATATGAGAAGTTTTATACGATACTATAATATAATAAATATAAGTAATTTCCATAACACCCTGTATATTTAGAAGGTATTATCGGCTAGGAAACGAAGTATCGTATTGCACGCTAGCAATGCTAGTGAAAACTTTATTGTACGGAATGTTTTCCGTAAAAAAATGTGCATCAAAAACGTTAATATTGGAACCAAAATTTAAAATAAATTGAAATTTGAATGAATAATAAAAGTTAAAAAAATTTTACGGATGGTGATATTTTAACTTCTTTGACGTGAGTCACATTTAGGGAAAATATTCTGACACTGAGCCATCGAAAATGTAATGAAACAAACGCGCTGTGTTTTCCATCACCAAAATGCGGCTGGTCGAAACTACATTAAAGATTCGCCCAATTAGACCAGGGCTGAAGCCTTTGAAAATGGTAAAAAGTGAAAATAAAATAATAGTAGGATGAAACCCATTGGAAAAGAAAGAGAATATAACAAAAATGAAAGGAAAAATAATTTACGGGCGATCCGAGGTCGGGAAGTGGAAGGGGGTGAGTTTTTAAGGGTAGAAAATATCTCGATTTTCGGCAAAACTACAAGTCCTATGAAAAACGTTAAATGGCTAAGTTGTAGGTAATAAAAAGATCTACAACTTTTGTATTTACACTTTTTTCACATAACCTCAAAATTTATGTGAAAAAGTCAAATAACCAAGTTTTTGGTTTTTTATTTTTATCTTTTACAAAAACTTTTTTTTTTCACGAAATTTGGTGAAAACTTACCTTTTTATGTCCCAAACACACTGTAATTTTTTTGATTTAAAATATTTATTTTGACTTAATATCGAAAAAGCTCCCTAATTTTCAATCGAAAATTCTCACGTCAAAATATCTGCTTTTATAAAAAAGTCGGTGAGCTTTTTGTTCGTTGAAATCTCTACTTTCTGATGGTGTAAAAAAATTATACATTACTATGGTAAATGTGATGAAATCCCCTTTAAATCCTACCTTTAATTATATTTAGAACAACTATTTTCGCATGTTTTTTGCGATCTTTATGTTTTATGGATTTGTAATTTTTTTGTTTATCAATGTAACATGGAATCTTACGTTTTTCGAGTAACTAAAGTATACATTTTAATAAATAGCTCAAAATTGTACATAATTATTTTTAAAAAAATTTCGGATTCGAGTTTTTTCGTTTCTTTGCATTTTTTGAGAACATTTACCATAGTAATGTATATTTTTTTTACACCATCAGAAAGTAGAGATTTCAACGAACAAAAAGCCCACCGACTTTTTTAAAAAAGCAGATACTTTGACGTGAGAATTTTAGATTGAAAATTAGAGTGCTTTTTCGATATTAAGTCAAAATAAGCTGAAAAAATAAATATTTTAAATCAAAAAAATTACAGTGTGTTTGGGACATAAAAAGGTAAGTTTTCACCAAATTTCTTGAAAAAAAATTTTTTTTTGTAAAAGATAAAAATAAAAAACCAAAAACTTGGTTATTTGAATTTTTCACATAAATTTTGAGGTTATGAGAAAAAATTGTAAATACAAAAGTTGTAGATCTTTTTATTATCTACAACTTTCCCACTTAACGTTTTTCCATAGGACTTGTAGTTTTGCCGGAAATCGAGATAAATCGTTTTCTACCCTTAAAAACTCGCCCCCCTTTCACTTCCCGACCTCGGATCGCCTGTAAATTATTTGTCCTTTCATTTTTGTTATATTTTCTTCCTTTTCCAATGGGTTTCATCCTACTATTATTTTTTTTGGTTTCAAAAATTATCGACCCTGGTCTAAATCCCAATCGTATAAATGAGCAACAGCAAGTCGTTTATCATTCTTTACTGATAATATTAATAATTTAAATATGCCCTTAAAACTTGAGATTTTTGGCAGGCTTATTAAAAATATTGTTTAGGAAACCCTACCCTTAATTAAGCTAATATATTATTTAAGGTAGAGACCCATTATATTATATTTATATATGCATATTAACATTCGGCCTCTTTAATTGAACAGCTGAGCTGGGTTATTGTATTTATTTAATCACCGTTGTTTAGAAAATCCTTTCATTAAGGGGAAATTATTCTTTAAATTAATGGCAACACATGGAATGGTTTGCGTGTGGTTAGGGGCGAAAGTGCTGTATTCATTTTAATAATACCTTCTAAAAAGTAGTGGAGGAGATTTAGGGCTCCGAGTAGGTATAGATCAGTTACAACTCCTATTCAAAAATATTCCAAAGAATGCCTTTAAATTAAAAAAAATTGGTATATTATAACTAGTTGTATAAAAAGTGTTCAATTGCCTATTAATGGATCGATAGGTACTTTTTTTTTTTGATATGTCTTCAAGCTTTACTGGACAAATCTAAATATAAAATTTATAAAAATCATGTTTATCTGGTTAGAAATTTGTTTTTCTTTTTTATTTCATTGTTTGTCCGATTATAAACCTAATATTAGAAAAAATTGACATGTTTTAGCTTCTTTTTTAATTTTATTATATATTTGAAGAAATAGTCTCTGCTTAACGTGGATTTGATAGTATAGGAACGAGAAGAAAAGCACAAAGTCTTTCTCCACAAGCTAGTTAGAATAATAGATATTATTCCAGATGATCTCAACGTGTTTCAAGCATAGAAATACTCATCATCAGGAGATGGTAAAAATGAATAAAATATAAATATTGCTGCAAGAGAGAAAACGATTGGTGGTAAGCAACGTTAACGAAGGTTTAGAAAAAGGTGTAATGCGCTTTATAATATATAACCATAATTTTTGCCATTATAAACCTTTACACCTTTTTTAAAAGCACCATTAAAGTTGCTGAGTATATTTAATTCATTTTTACCATGTCCTGATGATGATGCTTGAAACATGTTCAGATAATCTGGAATAATCGCTAAGAAAGACTTTGTGCTTTTGTTTTCGCTTCTTTAATATATGCAGGGTGTCCGGGAAAATGTGGGAAATCTCCCGGATATGATAAAAACACGTGAAAAGAATACTAGAAGTTCATATAAACTTCTTTCGTATCGGCTTCCTCTTCGGAGATATGGACTCCCAAAGAGCTCCCATGGAATTAAGTTTTTGACACATAATTATTAAACCAACAGGCATATTTCAATTTTTTTTTCATATGATGTATACCAGGTAAGACCCTTCAAATTACTATCCCAGAAAATGTTGCGAATTACTCACAGCTGCAGGGACGGACTAGCTGTGACACTAATCACACTAATGTGCCCATTTTTTTACGCCCTGTATGATAAAAACTTTGGTCAACGTTTTTTACATACCTTTAACTATTGACTAAAAATTAAGTAGGTACTCTTCATTCATGTCGCTAATCCTAACCGATTTCATTTTATTGCCATCATGTATTAATATTAAGCAGTTAAAAGTGAACATTTATAATTTATAGGAACAAAGATGTATCCTATCGAAATACGCTAAATACAAATATGATGTAAATAAAATGACGTTTTCCGAAAACGGTTAGGATTAGCGACATGAATGAAGAGTACTTAATTTTTAGTCAATAGTTAAAGGTATGTAAAAAACGTTGTCCAAAGTTTTTATCATAAAATGTGCACATTAGTGTAACAGCTAGTCCGTCCCTGCAGCTGTGAGTAATTCGGAACACTTTCTGGGATAGTAATTTGAAGGGTCTTACCTGGTATAGATCATATAAAAAAAATTAAAATATACCTGTTGGTTTAATTATGTTTAAAAAACTAAATTCCATGGGAGCTCTTGGGGAGCCCATATCTCCGAAGAGGAGGCCGATACAAAAGACGTTTATATGAACTTGTAGTATTATTTTCACGTGTTTTTTTCATATCCGGGAGATTTTCCACATTTTCCCGGACACCCCGTATATTATATTCTGCGTTTTTTATACTTCATTCTGTCTTTATAATGCTTATTATTTCATTTGAATAGTATTAAAATATCCTATTGCCACGAATAATATTTTCAATACTTATCCGTCGATACTTTTTCTATACTTCAGCAGAGCCTGCGACCTCCCCATATTTAAATTTTCAAAAATTTGCACCCTTCGCCCATTATTGCCCTGTTGATTCCACAAAAAGGGAGTATTTTCATGTTCATTATCACTTTCTTCATCCACCACTATATTACATTCGTTCCTATTTACATTTATAATACACTTTTCATTATACCTATCGTTTCGACAAGTATAATCAGGATTACTATGGCTTTTCTTTAAGTTTACTTTATTTAGAATTTTATCTGCATCTAACCCTAGAATCTCCAATATTGTTTTTGGATTGTTTTGAACAAAAGTCTTTAAAATCTCTTCTTCTTCGGTCTGTGTCTCCTTATCTACTAAAGTAATTGAAATAATTGCACCAGGAGAAGCTGGGGGTCCATCCCAACAGAACATTTCCGGAGGGTGAGAGTTACTCCTTGCTAATCCTGAAGAGGAATGGTGTAGGTCTGTTATGTTGGGATTTGAGTGGGCGGAGTAATGAGCTGATCCATGGTTCGAAGCAGGAGTGGCCATTTCTTGGAGAGCTTGGATTGCATTTCGAACCTAAAAAATTTAATAAAAATTTCCTTTGAAACGTTATGAAATTACGAGACATTTGGGGTAAGCAAACAATCACAACAACAAATCAAATTTAATGTCGACGTTGTGGTCTAGTGGTTAGCGCAGCAGCCTCACAGATCGTAGGCCCGGGTTCCATTCCCGGTGCCGACAACGTCGATGTTAAATTTGGAATTTGGTTTAAGAGGTGGCGCCGTCTTTCGGAAGAGACGTTAAACTGTGGGCCCCGTGTCATGGATGTTGGCACGTTAAAGAACCCTACCCTCGACAAAGAGGGATTCGGCAAAATTACCAGATAGTGTGTGACAAATTCCCTGGCGTCGGTGATTGGCCTCGTTGCGGAAAAAGGCCGACGTAAAATAAATAAATAAAAAAAAAAAAAAAAAAAATCAAATTTAATGTACCCAATACCCAAAGTTCCCACTAAAACTATAGTGGATTGGATTTCTGGCTTGAACTAAATCGATACGAAGTTTATAAGATCATTGAGAGGCGTTTCATAAATTGCAAAAAATTACTTGGTCCATCCAATTAAGGGGACAATTATTATTTAGATGTAAAATGTTGTTATAAAGACTGACCACGGAAAGTTCGTTTTTTTATTTATACAGGGTGTTTCATTAAGGTCGAAGAGCGGCCATATCTTGGAAACTATTGGGCATAGAAATTCAGGAAAAAAAAATTTATAACTAAAGTGGCTATGAGAAAATCCTGAAAATAATTTTTAAGTTCCGCATTTTGCCGCAAGGGGGCGCAATTGAAAAGTAAATTTTAACATTTTAGATATCTCCGAAAATTGCACGTTAAGGTATATTTTTAATAACACCATTAAAAAGCTTGGACAATTTTGCATAATTTTGGTCCAGTGCTTGTTGGCGTACCGACTTTAGTAAGAGTGGGGGAAGCTGTTGAAAGTGTAATCATTTAAATCGCTGTAACTTATAAACCACTTATCCGATTTTAGCAAACTAAAACTTGTTTGGAAGAGAAATGTAAGTACTTTTAACTGTCGTCTTGAGTGGTCCATGATGCTTCTCAATAAAAATACTAGAGGGCGCAATTTGCAATAATAACACATTTCTTAACTTTATTCATTTATTTCAAATCATACTATATTATAATTATGATACCATAATCGAAAAGTAGATGAAATTTGCTACAAAAAATGTCAAAACCGCAGTTCGATATCTCCATCCGTTTCAGAGTTATTGCCAATAGAATAATTTTTAAAACTTTAAATGAAGAAGCGGTTGTTTTCATAGTTTTGTGATCAAGCACTCCATGACAAAAAATATTTTTAAACTTTATGGTTAGGTAGGTTTGTTTCTCATTATTCCAATGTCAAACTCCGTGCCTTTCTTCACACTTTATCTAGGCTTAGGACTAGTCCAAATCATGTAAAATACAAAATTTGGAGCGTGTTTCAAGGCCAACGGGCCATAAAACAGTATTGAAATAATTATCGGAAACTATTGAAGGAAACAATATTCATGGAAAGCTTCTTAGGAAAACAATTGAAATACTTTATAAATGTTCAAAACGACCTCCGTTGTGCAAAATACAACGATTAATTCTTTTCCTAGAACTAGAGACAGCTGTTTCAATTTCAGCTTGTGAAATCGAATTTAGTGCATTTACAATTCGCTCAATCATGTTTTCTCGTGTGGTTGGTCGCGTTTTATAAACAATGTCTTTTATTCGCCCCCACAAGTAAAAATCTAACACAGTTAAATCCGAGGATCTAGGTGGCCAAGCAAACAAAGTACCTACCCCTTCCAATCCAGCGATTTGGGTATCCAATATCTAAAAAATCACGGACCATATGCGAAAAGTGTGCCGGGAATCCATCATGTTGATACCACATGGATGTTCTTAGGCCAATAGGAACATCTTCTAAAAGGATAGGCAAGTCATTTTGTAAAAAGTTTAAATAAGATTCACCATTTAGATAATCATTAAAAATAAACGGTCCGATAATTCTGTGTCCTAATACTGCGCACCACACGTTAACACTCTCATCTGTTTTGGTGATCCACTTCGCGCATCCAGTGAGGATTTGTCTGTGACCAATAGTGCATATTGTGTAAATTAACTCTGCCACAGCTACTGAAAGTGGCTTCATCAGTCCATAACACGTGGGAGAGGAATTGAGGATTCTCGTTACACATCTCTCTTAGCCAATAGCAATAGTCGAGCCGTCTGTTATAATCACTTTCTGATAGCGCCTGATGTAAAACTATATGATAGGGATGCAGCTTAAAATCCCTTAGAATTCGGAACACTACAGTACAACTTATACCTAGGTCTAAAGAAATTTCTCTTATGCTTAAATGCGGATCGGCCTCTACGTACGCAAGAACGTTTGTAATGTTGACTTCATTTCTTACTGGACGTCTTCTAAAAGGAACTGAAATGCGTCGTACACTTCCCGTTTACCTTACGCATATTGCCAGTCGCTGAAATACTGCTCTGCCATAGTGCCTTCGTTCAGGATATCTGACAGCATATTCGCGTTCCGCTATAGGCGCATTTTGAAAACATTCAAAATATACGGCCAGCATATCGTAAGCTTCAGCATTGGTATAAGCCATTTTTGAAGGGTAATACGTATCACAATTTTCTATCAAGAAGTTTAAGATGAATTACGGATAAACTTTCATCAACACCTTTCAAAATGAAACTAGTTGACAACTATTTGCATTATTTGTCTTATCTCCATGGAAACTTTCAGATTTTATTTCACAGCTATCTAGATTTATTTTTTAAAACACATTATATTGTTAGAGTTACGCCTAAATGACACGTTTTCCATGATTGCCATTAATTCTAGAGTGGTTTCTGGACCATTGGAATACTGAGAAACAAACCTACCTAACCATAAAGTTTAAAAATATTTTTTGTCATGGAGTGCTTGATCACAAAACTATGAAAACAACCGCTTCTTCATTTAAAGTTTTAAAAATTATTCTATTGGCAATAACTCTGAAACGGATGGAGATATCGAACTGCGGTTTTGACATTTTTTGTAGCAAATTTCATCTACTTTTCGATTATGGTATCATAATTATACCGTATGATTTGAAATAAATGAATAAAGTTAAGAAATGTGTTATTATTGCAAATTGCGCCCTCTAGTATTTTTATTGAGAAGCATCATGGACCACTCAAGACGACAGGTAAAAGTACTTACATTTCTCTTCCAAACAAGTTTTAGTTTGCTAAAATCGGATAAGTGGTTTATAAGTTACAGCGATTTAAATTATTATACTTTCAACAGCTTCCCCCACTCTTACTAAAGTCGGTACGCCAACAAGCATGGGACCAAAATTATGCAAAATTGTCCAAGCTTTTTAATGGTGTTATTAAAAATATACCTTAACGTGCAATTTTCGGAGATATCTAAAATGTTAAAATTTACTTTTTAATTGCGCCCCCTTGCGGCAAAATGCGGAACTTAAAAATTATTTCCAGGATTTTCTCATGGCCACTTTAGTAATTAATTTTTTTTTCCTGAATTTCTATGCCCAATAGTTTCCGAGATATGGCCGCTCTTCGACCTTAATGAAACACCCTGTATACTGGGTGTCCACGGAAGGTGGTTCACCCCTCTAACTTTTTGTTTTTCAAGATAATGGAATAAAATTAGGGGGATTTGTATATGACATAAAACTGCATTTTTTGACAGGTGACTCAACATTCTGGAACTTCCGGTTTAACCGGAAGTGACATAAACTTTCAGTTTTTAAATAGGACACCTGGTATTGGATTGGGTAATGGATTTAAATGCATCAAGTAGGTAACCTGTGACCAGCAAAACTGATAAAACAAAATCATGCCTTGAAGAAAATTATTGACATGCCGACAGCTTCTGCCAAAGTAAATTAGGCTGTTGTTTAAAAAACATGGAAAATAATAGTTTTACAAGGCGTGAAAAAGTTGATATGTTATTAGTGTTTTAAGAATGTAGAAAGAATTCAACCGATGCTGCACGACTTTACGCACAAAGATATCCTAATCGACGTTATCCAACCCGGCACTATTACCCAAAACAGGCTATTTGATGCATTTAAATCTAAATTTATTCTCAAACGATGCTTCATTTTAGGAAAGTTCCAAGTACACTTTTTAAAAATTTTTAATGGCAGCTTTTCTGAAACCTAATAGTGTTTGGTATCAAAATAATTGTAATAAAATCCACTTTTTTTCTTAACCCGATGAGCCACCATATTGCCGTTTAAAAAAAAATTAGTTATACAACTTTAAAGATTAAATTTTACACAGCACATAGCATTGGACCAAAAATAGTAAAATTGTATTTTTCCCAAGATTAAAGAATTGAAATAAGTGATTTACTTTAAAGTATTCATAGCCCTGCCCTCTATATAAAAATATAAATTTGGAAAAAAATATTTTCTTGGTGACAAAAAGTGACAAGTAACACACCGTTATATTTAGAATTTCATATGGAGTCAAAAAAAGGAAAAATATACCAGGTGTCCCATTTAAAAATTGAAAGGTTTAACCGGAAGTTCCATAATGTTGAGTCACCTGCCAAAAAATGCAGTTTTATGTCGTACCTATACAAAACCCCCAAATTTTATTCCATTATCTTGAAAAACAAAAAAGTTAGAGGGGCGAACCACCTTCCGTAGGTCTCGCTTCCATAATGATATAAAAAAAATAAGTTAATTGTTTTTTATGGACACGAGTTTTCAAGTTTAAAGTTTTTTTTATTTCAATAGCCATCAAAATTAAAACCAAAAAATCACTCCAATAGTAAATACCCGTACCTCCACACTTAATGCAGCTACATCTTGGTGTAATGATGATATCTGACTATCCAGTCTTTCTACACTTTCTCTATTATTACTATCACATTCTGATTTAGTTTCTGAGTCTTCAAACGAGTTTTGTTTTGAGTGCGGTGACACCACGCTGCGTTGCCTTTCCACTCTTTCTCTCAGCATTGCTAAATGACTAGTGGCAACACCTCCCATTCGAGGTCTCCGACTCTGACAGCTATCGTGAAACTCCTGCAACCTAAAAATATTGAAATTGAATCGTGTACAACTGTACACAGACGTGCAGCTCAGTGGCGTAGCCAGCCTTGCGGGGCGGGAGGAGCGAACATATATGGGGGCGCTTTATGATTTTTTAGAAACACTATTATTATTATTATTAAAAATATGGTGTTTGTTTTTCAAAATACATATAATAGAATACCAAATTATTTTTAGTTTCAATAAATGTTACAGGGTGTAATTAATAGTATATTAAAGTACACGTTTCATAAGAAGCGGTTTTAGCGCACGCGTCTATTTTAAAAAACGAGCCACAAAGTGGCGAGTTTTTTTATTGACACGTGCGCTAAAACGCCCTATGAAACATGTGCTTTATACATTTTTTTCTATTTCACCTTTTATAATCAAGAAAAATACATTTTAAAAAGAAAATAAATCCTTTAAATTTTGTAAATTTTTATGTCTACATTTTATGTTGGTAATACTATTTTTTATCATAGTAGCCTCTGGACAACAAAAATTATTTTGCAAACTGTCATTTTTTGATTTATTGACCCATTTTCACCACGGGATTCTAAAGTTATTTTAGCGATATGAGATTTGAAATTGGACGGAATACGTTGTGTGATCCTTGTACATTCGGTACATATACAGAGCGTTCGGAAATTCGGGAGATTTTGCTACTTTTTTTCGAACTTCAAAAGACGTAGTTTTACGTCACGGCATTGCAATTTAGTATAGGGAAGATGGAAAATTCAAATAAATTTGAAGTTAAAATCGACATTGGAAGGTTAGTAGATTGAATTTTGGATAGGATTTGGCAGAAAATGATAGCTTGAAGCATCTACAAAAGATTGATTTATAGATTTATGCAACCAACATACATGACTGTTATCCACACAGAATAAAAAAGTAGGTTATCAAGCTATTTTTCCTCTGCGAAAAATGGGGTTTCTCGTAAATCACAAAGGCCGCGCAAGTCCATGAAATAAAACATTTAAATGTTACCAACACCAACATCAAATAAAGAAAAAACGCGTATCGAAATAGCTTCATTACGATACACAAATGCGTATCGTACTGAGCTTATTATGAACGTGAAATAGAAAAAGTATATTTTTGTTTTGCATACGGGCACCAAGCGGCAAGGGGCGCCATGCAAGGGGGCGGGGGGGGGGCAGGCGCCCCCCTGGCCCCCACCTGGCTACGCCACTGGTGCAGCTTACAGCAAACATAAATAAATATTTATGCAGTGTCTGCAAAAAATCGCTATCAAATAGATTTTCTCGGTCGGTTTAAAAATTTGATGTTTTGGGTCAATTTTTGCTTGACGAAAATCGTCTAAGTAACGATACATTTAAACGTAAGAGGGGACTTGCGTTACCTGTCAAATTTTAAATGAAAAATACCTTAAGTTAAATTTGGCATGCCTAGGACTAGTCGTGATCACATGAATTGGTGATCGATTTGGTGTCATTGGTGAATCATCGCCTTCATGTAAATTTTCATCATCTTCACTGATACTTGGAAGTGTTAAAGACGGTACTCCATTACCTTCAGATTCCTGCTACAAAAAAAAAATGCTTCTGTTAATATTTAAAAATAAAAAGCTAGCATAAGCAAATTTATATTTTTGTTAAACGTTTTTGTCAAAAAATATAATTGATTGAAATATATGGTAATCGTGTCTTTTTTCTGGGAACTCGAAATTAAAACTTGTGAAGTCACTCTTCTGTCTTTTTCATGTGTCAGTCATATTTTGTGAATGAAATTGAATTTTCTATATATTGCCCAACAAACATTTAAAGCCTTAGCGACCTCGAATTTGAAGAAAAAAACTATTTAAGTAAAAAATAGTCTATTTTTTACTTCCAAATCGGCTTTTTGGACGAAACGGCCAAAGAGACTAACTGCTTGGTCAATAGACAGCGATTCGAACTTATTATTACTTCAAAGTCGGAAAATATAAGAGATGATCCAAAGACAAGAGATGATCCAAAATAGTAGATATTTACCTTGTAAATATCACTTAATAGTTAGGTCTAAGGAAAGTCGGTAATAAACGCCAAAGCCGATTATTTTTTACCTTAGATCGGGCCTTAAAGCCCAAAAATCTTTTAGACCCATAAATTAATAATAAATTACATCGTTTTGTCTTTAATATATCTTCATGGTAAGGTTACCATGTGAATATTTTCTGAGGTAATGTATTACTCGTACATTTTGTATGCAATATAGCAAGTGAATCACTCTCCGCTACACATGAACGTGAACATAAAAAATTGTCTTTTTAATGTTCTAAAATATGTGATTCTATGCTAATTTCAGCATATTTAAATTAACCTCTCGAGGGGTTACTGGGCTTAACCCCCAGTACCCCAAAAACCATTCTTCAACAATTTTGACATTATGACTTCTTCAAATGACAATTCTTATCTTTATACCTACTGTCTTAAAGACATAAAAAATTTGAAAAATCCTCGACACCTTCTCTTTAGAAGGCCTTTTTCTTCTTCCTCATTTTATTTGGTTGTTTAGACTTCCTTTACTAACTTTCTTCACATGGTCATCATGTTTTAGCCCTCCTCAACCCTTTTTTTATATGTTACTTCTACATTTCAATTTTTTAATGCCATAAAGCTCCATTAAGGTTTTATACCATTTTCTCTTCTGTTAATACCATCAGCACTATATATACTGCAAATAAACTGCGGAGTTCCTCAGGGCTCAGTCCTTGGTCCACTTCTTTTTCTGATTTACATTAACGACCTTGCCTTTATCAATATTACTGGCCAATTTACACTTTTCGCTGATGATATCACTATACTCTGGCGTCATCATAGTGCTATTGCACTCAGGGATAGGGTGTCATCTGATCTTCTTATGATTAAGCAATGGTGCGATTCTAATATGCTGACTCTTAACGTTCATAAAACTAATGTTATGGGATTTCGTTGCAGTATGGATGGGTTGTACCTTGGTGAGAGTCCTCTTACGGCCAAGTCTAACACCAGATTCTTGGGTTTATCCATCGACGATCACTTGAAGTTTGATTCTCATATCTTGGAACTGACTCGGAGGGTAGCTTCTGGTTGCTATGCTGTGCGGCTAGTGTCACGGGAAATTGGTTCAGCTCTTGCTCGAACTGTTTACCATTCGTTAGTGGAATCCCACTTGCGCTATGGAATTGTATTCTGGGGAAATACATGTAATTACCTGTTGAAGTCATTATTTGTTTTACAGAAACGAGCTGTTAGATATATTTGCAATATACCGAGTAGGGAGTCATGCAGACCGTGGTTTAAATCCAAAAAAATTTTAACATTAACATCTCTGTTCATTCTGGAAACGGCATGCATGATTTACAAGCGCAAAGACACTTTACCAGTGCCTGAACATTCTTATGGTACTAGACAGTCGCAGGATCTTCATCTTCCGATACCTTCTTCAGCTTTGGTAAGGAGGTCGATCATTTTTGAAAGTAGAAGGATTTATAACCACCTTCCTATGTTTATCAGGGCTCGTCCTACGCTAGTTTCGTTTAAAAGCTCTCTGAAACAGCTTTTGGTGGAGAGAGCTTACTACGAGTTGGGAGATTTTTATAATGAAGAATTATAGAATTGTATTTTGTCTGTGGTTCTCATTTTTGATTTTTACATTGTTTGTCGTTTTCTTTTTGTATACTTTTATTACCTGCTTTTATTATTTTATTGTATTTAAATATTTTTATTATTATTGGATATTATTTGTTTTTTATTTTTCAGCTTTGTCAATAAGATTCTGTCTTGGACAATAAAGCATATTTGACTTTGACTTTGACTATAAATTTTCTGTCTCCTGATGATGAACGTTTCTACGTTCGAAACATGTAGAGACCCCTAAAGAACTTCTATTTTCTATTAGATTTTGTGAAGGAAGACTTTTAGTTTTTTCTTTCTTTCCTTTATTTTTTTTAATTAAATGTCTTTTTTCGGGGGCGTGTTTAGTTTTTCAAGTTAAAATTGAAATCTATAAGTACGCGCACCTAATTTTTGACCTCACATTGATACAAGTATCTAGGTACTACCACTCTATTTTAAAAATCAATAGCGTATCACGACATGTTCTAATTTAAGAAAACTCCTGCCTCCTGCGCTTTAATAAAAATAAAGACAACATAATATTTTATCTTTTTCTAAAATGTGGTTATGGTTTTCTATAAACTTCATAGTCCATAACAGGCCCAACATAGGCCCACAAAGGTTAAATACCGGTAAAAAACACCTTTACTACCACGAAGAAGACTATTTGGCCTTGTCTATAAAGCCCAATTCTCCTAATGACAAGTGTTTTTTACCAGTTTATTACCTTGCTTTTATTCCCCACTAGGTGATTAAGGGGTTTATATTACTCACTTCTGACTATGTAAAGCGGCCTGTCGGGCTTTATAGTAAAAACCTTGGGTAAAAGTCACCTTTTTTAGACGATAATGGTTTGTTGGGTTTGTTCGGGTAGCCTCCGGCAAATAGCGAAGGCGTCGCCAGTGTTTCCTCTAAATTAAATTTTGTACAATTTTGTTTTCTGCGTCATGATAAATATTTTTTTTTTCAATATCTCTAATGAATAAAAGCAGACGAGTAAACAAACACTAGACGGTAAAAAAGTAATTTTCTTTCTTATAGCTAGTAAATAAAAGTTATTCCAATATCTTTTTTATTTAGTAAACTATCTTATATTAAATTTTTTTTCTTGGATAATGGTATTTTCAACGCAATATCTTTAAATTTATCAATCAGTTTCTTACCTCTACTTCGTAACCCTCCCTTACATTAAAAGTGAGATCGTGTTGTATATCATTTGCAAACTGTTGTTGGTATTCTGGATAGAGTCTGTAAAAAATAAATAAATAAGAACATTATAATTATATATAGTTAATAAAAACAGTCTAATATCCATATAATTAATAAAATAGCTCATAACAAATGGTTGTACAAAAAATATTGTTTGTATATCCTGCGCAAAAGTGTTTTTATGGCACATTTAATTGAATTGGCTATCTTTTCTAAAAAAAATTAGCTTTTGATTTTTTTTTCTTTTATTATCCTTCTTTGTATCACACTCCTGTGGACTGTGATTAGGAAACATATCACGTCAAAATAACAGCTGCCAAAATATAACTGAAAATTTGAAATCTTCGTAATTTCTGGCAAGAAATCTTAAAGTTGCTGCAAGTCACTCATTGCTTGCATTAACTGCATATCTTGCAAGTTTGATAATAAGAGGGGTTACTAATTTGTAAATAAGTTAATTAAGTTACAGCACTTTTAATGGGTTAATACGAGAAAACTGGTTTCTCTTCAAAAGCTATTCCTTCGCCCATTTTGTCATCTTCTTTGTTGTTTTTATAGCTTATACTGCCGCTACAGCACACGAATATATTATCTTCAACATATACAGCTATTATTTTAACAATTTCAGCGATAAATAAAAATCCAGTTAGTTTTTAGGTAGGTAGAACATACCGTGCGAGCAAAAATTATTTGTATCAAAGAGGGCTTGGATTAGAAAACGTAGGGCTTGGTTTAGATCACAATGATATGGGAACGATATATCTAACCATATCTAGGTTAAAATTTTGTCAAATTCATATTATGACATGATACCTATGCCAAACTAATGAGTAATAAAATAAGTAGACAAATACAAATTTATTTTTGTTGTTTACAAAATTAACAAAATAAGAATATACAGAAAGAAAAAGAAAAATAATTACATGTATTCTGAGAATTCACATAACCGGAGAGGTAGAACCAGGCTTCATCCGAAAAAAATGTCAGGTCTAATAAATCCGAGAATAAATCATTTCTTAACAATAAATTTTGGGTAAACCATTGAGAGTAATTCCTGCGTCTTTCAAAATCTGCTGCTTGTATTTCTTGGAATACTTGCACTTTATAAGGAAATAAATTTAGCTGCTTCTTAAGAATAGTCCTGCATGTTCCATAAGATCTTCTCACTTCTTGGGACAGGCGTCTTATACAATTTGTTGGCGTGTTTTACATTATTTCACGAACGTTTGTAACAAGTTCTTCTGTTCTTACAGATGGTCTTCCTGCTCCTTTTTTGTGTTGTACAGAACCTGCTTCCCTAAACACAGCCACGGTTCTTTTCAGGCAATGATAAAAATCCCCAGCAATAAAAGCAACGTTAGGAAAATGTTCGTGAAAATCGTCCATGTACAAACCCGGATTGTATTGCCACTCACCATTTACTCTAACCCCGTTTCGAAAATACGCTTCAACCATGAATGTTTTGTGCTGTTCCGTAAAGCCCATTGTGTGAATTGTTCGAGAAATTGGAAAAATTAGCGATGAATCAAATTACTTGTAACGACTGTCAAAGATGACGGAATAACTGATTGATTGTTAATTCAGGTAGTTACTGACACCCAACAGGTATTAAGCTCTACGGCTAAGCATTACGTCCTTAGATGCAAGGCCCTCTTTAATGCAAATAATTTTTGCTCGCACGGTAGTATTTTAAACCGCAATCTGTAGGCTATTCTGCCACTGATACCTATACTGATAAACACTCTGCGTCTTGTAAAAAGCAGTCAGCAAAGCAGCAGATTGTGAGCTACAGGAGACGTACAGGCTAAACAAAAGTTTAGACTGTAAATTAGGAGGAATTTGATGTACGATATTATACATACCTTAATACGTCTACAAGTCCTTGCATATGTATACATTTCAAATCACAGTAGGTCAATGCACGTACATCACTGCTGGATTTAATCACAATATCAGCGTTTCCACCGCCACGATTGCTAACTTCAGGGTTGCCATTACTATTGTGTTGGAGATGCATATTGATATCAGAGCCTACTAGATCACCTTTACCTGTAAACAAAAAAATTCGGTGATAAGATTGGAGGTGTCAAAATAGCGAACCTGAATTAAACAGAAGGAACCAAACATTAGGTAAATATTTTTTATGTTTTGTCGACTTATTTGTTATTTACTGTTAGGCCAATAGAAAACTGCAAATTAATCTTTAATAGGAAAACTATGTATTTCCAACTGCTTAGTGATAAAAACTGAAAATGAAACTCTCAAACAGTTATTATTGTTGACACTGTTTTTATATAAAAAATAAAACAGCTCTAATTTGTTTTCCTGTAATAAATTGAAAATCTGTTTGGGACCAATTTCCAAAATATCACTTGAGGCAGTTTTCTTAATAAAAACCGGATTGATAAGTCGGCAATGTTGAGGGGAATATCCAATAATACAAAAAACGAAATGTCGTTATAAAAACAGGTTAACCGAAAGAACGATTAATATTTTTGAATTTGTCTATGAAGTCTGTAAACATAAAATATAATTTGTGGTTTTGTGCAAATAGGAAGTTGGTTTTCCCAGCCCCCTGATCTGATGGTCAAGCTAACCTGGAACGATGATTTTTCTTTGTTCTATCCTCTGTGGATCATTTACATAAATCCGAAAGAATTGATTGACAAAAATTAAGGGGAAAGGTAAATATAGGGCCCTTATTAGTAGATTCGAATAAGTACAGCGGGAATGAGAGCAGGCAATGAAATATCTCAACGTTTCGTTTTATATAAAAACTTTATCAAGGGTCAATAAAAAGATCTTTAAGCCTGTATAGTGTATATTCATACTGTGAAATATGACAACACATTTTCTTGAAAACACATTGGATACGTGTACTGCAATACTAATGGTAGGGGAGAGGCGTCAAAGATGGCGCAGAGGGAAAGATGACGCACCCCAATAACTTGTCTGTTTAAAGGTTTAAAAAATTAATTCAAATTTTATTCGAATATTATGTCTTAACATAGATAGCTAGCAACATTGTATGCCGCGAGCGACTTGTTTAGTTCGGCAAAGAACCACAAACGTGTTTATCGTTGTGCCGATCTTATTTTTACTCGTGAAAAATTAAGCGGTAGGTAAATATTTTATTTTTCTTAATAAGAAAAATGTCTCACTGCATGCCTAATTATATATTAGTTACTTATGTTTTCATGTAACGTTTTTATAAGAAAAATAATAATAGGAAAAATAACTGGAGGTTAAAAACTTAAACTCAGATGCGACAAAGGTTGCGCACTGCGCCATCTTAGCCGCTTTAAGAAAATCAGTTATGTTGTAAACGAACATGCTGTAAACGAACGTGACACTACTACAAAAAATTACATTCCTGAACCGCATTCACCTCAACCGTCATGTAGCGGCCTCCAGCAAAAAAAAATCATCTTCAACACAATCATGTTAGCGTTAAAGTGGTTTCACCAGTGCCAGCACCACAGAAGAAAAGAGTTCCGCAAAAGAATAGTCGTGCAAAGCAGCATTCTGAAATATTGACGGCTACTCCTTTGAAAACAATGCTGGAGGAAAAAGAATTTTAAAAATCTAAGAAAATTAAAAAAATTGACCTAAAGGCTAAAAAGAAAGTTAAAAAAAAAGTATTTATAGAAACCGATAGCGAAAGTGAAGAAGAAAGTTTGAGTGAAAAGGACCTGTGCGATGATGATGAATTGGACGATGTTAATGATGGAGAAGCTAAAAACTGTTGCAATATTTGTGGAGAATTTGGGAAATCTGGGGAAATATGATATCGATGTGTGTCATGTGGTGATTGGTCTCATAAAGCCTGCGGTGGTCAGTCCACTCCAAAAAAATATATCTGCTACTTTAGACATTAAACGAATTTATTAATAGTTAGTTTAGTAAGTGACTTACAAAAGATAATACATACCTATTAAAGTTTTGGAACCTTAAACCATAACTTATTTTTTTTAATTTCCCACGCGACATAATTATGCAGGCTTAAAGACCTTTTTATTGGCCCTTGAGAAAGTTTTTATACAAAACGAAACGTTGTTGAGATAAATACAATTGTGTCATTTCATTGCCTGCCCTTATTCCCGCTATTTAAGGAGTAAGTGGTGGGGGATATGCACATTCTTTTTAGTATTAAAGAAACTGTTCTAAAAACGAATATTTTTTACATCAAACCATTGAGGATTGATGTCATTTTATTATAAGACCTAAAGGGAAAAGTTCCGTACGTGACGACAAAAAAGATCGATAAGAAAGGTAAATACAAAGTATGTTTTATTTTTCAAAAAGTTTGTCAATAAAACAGTTAAAGAGCACAACTGACTAGAATATTGATTTAACCTCTTGGCAAAGTTCTGACACCAGAAAACTGTATTTCGAAAAACGTTAAAACTTCTTACATTGTGAACAAAAGTTTTTCACCCAGAAAAAACAGGTAAAAATCTTTTTGATATACCTAATAATAATTGAATTTCTTAGTTCTTTGATTTTGAGGAAATATTTACCTGAATTGCTACAAATCATCAACTATTTCTATAACATGGTAAAATATTTACAGTAATTTAACATTGTCATTTCAAAGCTGCTTTCAAATTTATACTCCAAACAAATCCCTTACCTCTGTGGATATTTAAATTGATACAAGCTCGTTTCTTTCGATATAAAGATTTTACTTTCGGTTAGGATACGTCGAAAGCCAAGAAAGGTATAATTTACCTCGTTGAGAGTCTATAAATTTGCCGACGGGGTTTGTTGTACATAGGCATGGCTCTTAATAAAATGTTTTCTGTACTCAACATTATGTAAATTTCAATTTTATGTTCTTTTAAAAGGTATGTATTTGAGTATAGAAGCGTGGGCTAAATAAAATAAAGCTTGCATAACATTTGTATTAAAAGATTTTTTTGAATATTATATTTAAAATAACATATAACATATAACTAGAGACCGACCGAAGGTTCGGTTTCGGCCAAAAAATCTAGTTTTGGTGACAGTTTCGGTTTCGGCCGAACCGTCGGCCGCGCCGAAACTCAGTGTTCGTAAATTGTCGCGCACCGTTCGGCTAACTTTGGGTGAGTTCATAGGCAGTGTTGTCTATATAAATAAAGTTTTTTTTCTGTCGACTTTTTTTTTAGGTGGGAAGAGTTCAATCCGTTCCCAAGATCGATCTCGTCCTATATAAAATAAATTAGATTTCAGTATACAATCAAATTTTTAAAATGTATAAATAAGTTTCGGTTTCCGCAGAAACTGAGACCAAGGCCGAAGATTCAGTTTTGGCTGAAAATCGTGTTTCGGTCGGACACTACATATAACCATACTATTTTGGCCAAAGTTCTAAAAATTTTCCCTTTCTAAAATGTTATCAATTTATTTTCAGTATCATAATATTGGTAAAATGTTAGAAAGGGGAAATTTTTAGAACTTTGGCCATGGTAACAGCTATTTAACGTATTTTTTTGTTTAGTGTGCAAGTTGACCTGTTGTCATTAGTGGGGGTAGTTAAATCAGAGTTAATAACTGTTACAGCTTGTTCCAGTTTTAAAAAGTACTGGTTTTAAGAAAATTGTTTTAGTTGCAAAATGTTCCAAAACGTTGATAAATAATTTTATTTACAACCATACTTGTAATGTTGACATTACTGACTTTATTGAAGGTTGGGAAGTATCACATTACCTACCTCTACTTCCCGCCCTGACTGACGTTTATTGTTTTAATTTCAAACAAACGTTTCCTTGACAACCGTCGCCTAATTTGATAATATGCCTACTTGTAAATTTATTTGCTTTTTTTAATATATATTTTCTATAATACTACGTCAAAATGACATTTTTCTTTTAATAATATTTTTAGTTAAAAATTATAAGAAGTGGATGTAGGATGTGGTTGTAAATAAAATAGTATACAAACCTCGGTGAATAGTTTCATTACTGTCTCTGAGATATAGTTTACCTCGACGCTTCGCGTCTCGGTAAACTATTTAAGCTATCGGCAGTAATGAAACACTTTCCACCTCGGTACGTAATATACTATTACCTACTTGTTTCGCGCTACTATCCTGTTGCGTTGCATTGCAATCACGCCGTATTGTTCGCTGTCCCGTGCCTGGTTGCCGGTTATTTCACAAGAATATAAAGGATTTACAGTAAAGAGGCTTTTAGGCGAAGTTGGCAAGATGATACTCTTCATACAGTTAAAAAAATCGTCATAGGGTGTACGGTATATTATTCTACATGCTGGTTCAGAAAATGAAGTTGTGAATAATACAAGTTTGATATTAAAGTCTGATTCGATAAATAATGAAAACTTTGACTAATAGTTTAAAGAAAAATTGTTACCAAACTTGGAAGAATCGTCGCTTATTATCATGGATAACGCCAGTTATCATTCTGAGCTATTTGAAAAAATTTTTTGGTCAAAAATATTACTTATTGCATGGTTAGAACAAAGACAAATTCGTTTTCACCATTTGCGATGAAGGATCCGATCTGAATAATAGTGAAGCAGCATATCCCACTCAGACGTTACAAGTAATCGGGAAAGCGCTACGTCGAACTAAGTCAAACTGACTGAATTAATTTATGACGTACCGCAAATGGGGAGAATATGACGTAACGGTCAGCGGTCATTGAACAGACTTTACTTACTGTTGCAGAAATCTAAATAATTATTAATACAATTCGGCTTTCTCATGATGAACGACACCATATTATTATGTGATTAGGTAAAAGTTACCATTACCACAAAAAATTAAAACTACGTCTCTTAAAGTCATTTCAATGTGTTCCAAAGTAATTGTATAAATTACTTTTTTCGCCAAAAAATTAAATTTTGAAGGAAAAAGCTTAATGCTCTCAATCTGTAAACTTAACTATAATCCAGAATTTGCAAGCATGACATGTATGTGAGTAAAAGTACCCGTTTTAATTTACATATTTGATTATTAATAAAAACCCGTACAGCTACAGAGTAATACGGGTAGTGAATTTTTCACTGTCTTTTTCAAAAACTCTTAAAGTTATATTATTATAAACGATTAAAAATACAAGTGAACCAAGGAAAACTTTCAAAGTAGTCAGAGTTTATATATGGTGAATAGCTGCAATAAATTCAGACAAAAAATTCATCCATTCCTTAAAATATGTATGACGGATACAACGTTTGAGTAACAAATTTTTTGCATTTCTACAACTTTTATCCTTTATACAGGCATGAAAACCAACCAAACTTTTTTTCAAATGCAAATGCTTTATATTAAATTGTAATAATTTGAAGACAAAGGTATAAAAAATGGAATATAACTATGTAATTCCAAATTTCTATTACCTGAGAAGCGAGAAAAAATGTAATATATTAAATAATTTTTTTATGGTAAATATTGCTGGAAATGGTCTGCATTTCTGGCAAAACCCTAGTCCACAGTAAAATTCATTTGTAACAGTATGTAGATACCATTTCTGCAGTTATTCACCCCTTCTCCTTATCTACCGTTTAGGAAAACGTCATTCAAATATTGTCGAACATTTGGCGAGTAATGTGGCAGTACACGTTCCTGTTGAAATCATTAATACTGCAGATGCATGATGGGGAAATAAGGCAACCAGAGGTGGATTAATGCCCTCTCGCCAAAAATTGAGATATATATAAGGCCCATTCCATAGACATTTACCTTTAGACAAGCAAATCATTTATATATTATCACGAAAGTTGAAAATTTATGGCCTTGCACATGTAAACAAGACCACACAGAAATAGGGATGCGCACTGCAAAATTCTCGTTAAACTAATGAGAAAATAGGCAGGTCCGGGCTTTAACATCCTGTTTGTGTGGCCTAGGACTAGATAGATATAAATAAAATTACATATCAAGACCTATCACTACTTCATACTCACAGAAAATACGAAATACCCGGTATTTTAGCCCTATTCGGGCATAATCATACAATGGTCTTAGTAGTCATTGTATCCGAGTCACTAAAGGCACAAATACATGTTACTAAACTATACAAAAACTAGAAATTCATAACTATTAAACACCCTCAAGCCACAATAGCAAGGAAAACAACAAGAAATCATATGTGTGAAGTTAGCAACGTTCAGCAGCACCGTTTATGCAACCAAACATTTTTTTGGGGTACGTGTCAATTCCGCCTGAAGCGTTTGTAAACGAATTTTGAATTTTTTAGTAGCGAAGATTGAAGTTTTACAATTTGGATTTATCGTCTTTATTAAACTACCCCGTAGGAGTAGAATTTCAATCTTCGCCACTAAAAAAATTAAATTCGTTTGAAACGCTACTTTTTGAAGTTTTTGTCCTGGTACTTTTTCTTCCGGTGTTTTGGAAATTCGTATATAGCAGGTAATTTACCCCTATGGGATAGTTTACTAATGACGATGAATCCAAATGGTAGAATTTCAATCTTCACCACTAAAATAATTAATATTCGTTTACTTACTGCTACAGGCGGAATTGACACGTACCCCAAAAAAATATTTTCTGCATAAACGTTGCTGATAAACATAGCTAACTTCACACATATCAAGAAAACCACAGAGAATACTTACAACAACAACAAAAATGGCGCCGAGCCGATTCTGGAGTGTATTTTGAGGATGTCACTAAACAAGGAAAACCTAATAAGAAAAGGGTTGTGCGTATGCCCATACTTGTAGGGCGGCAAGGCGTGTGACTGGTGAGCTCTGCGAAGAAACGCATTTTTTCACCCATAAAACTTTTGTTTGCGCACGAGATAAGCTGTACGGATCTAAAGGTAAATGTTTATGGCCCATTCAGATTATATTTTTAAACTAGCGTGTACCCGGCATGCGTTGCAACCCGCTGGTATAAATACAAACCCGATATATTAGTACCCGGCATGCCACTTTCTGAAATTGCACCCGTGCGAAGCCGGGGCGGGTCGCTAGTTATACATAAAAACCTTCCCCTTGAATCACTCTATCTATTTAAAAAAAACCGCTTCAAAATCCGTTGCGTAGTTTTAAAGATTTAAGCACATATACGTAGGGACGGACAGACAGCGACTTTGTTTTATACTATGTTAAGATTAAGATTAAGATTACTGTACAAATAACTCGGTCACTAATATTATTATGCCTGTCCAAAATAATTATATTTCTGTCTTAAGAATAGGTAAGTACTATTAGTATCCATTTTTCAGTTGATTATCGTTCCTAAGGTGCTGCCTTTGTCCTTATAATTTGGAAATTAGAAAAAGCACTGCAAGGTATGTTATTTTATAGATAATAAGTATAAGTAATAGAGTATATTATTGCCTATTTTAAAGAGCAGCAAATGCATTGAAGCTTTATTGTAAAATCAAATCAAAATTAGGGTAAAAATTATTCTACTGACCAATGTATTAAACCTTTCACACTGATATTAATATCTAATATGAACTCTAGCAAAAAGTAAAATCTCTCTGAAACTGCAGAATTTATATTGGACCGAAATATTGGTTTTATTTTTTTGCTGTTCTCTATGGATTTCTTGCTGTCGATTAGTCAAATATTAAACAAGAAAAAATTGAGCTGTGCCATATCAAACGGTATTTGTCAGTTCATTAGTGACAACGGATAATTACGGTGGTGAGATAAAAATTCTGCTCGTTAGTTCAGACAATATTGGATTTAATTTCGGTGTATTCATTTCACAAATCGATACAAAAATTTAATGTTAAATGCTGTAGGCATACCAATTAAGTTTTCATATAATACCAGCTGTAACCGAATCAATGGCGCACTGAGGAAAATGATCTAATACAATAGGTTTGCTAAGACATAGTTTTATCGATGGCTTTATTTGTATTAACCCTGTATTACCCTTTGTATACCTGTATAAACCCTTGTATTAAATAAATTGCTATAGTGTATTAAACCCGCTTTAGTCTTATATCAATTCCAGATTTGCTAAAACCGTGTTTTCATTGGCAGTAATCATTAGCAGCACAGTCTTGTTGAATAATGAACTACTTTTATTTTTTGTTAAGAAATAAATTGCGATGCATTTTGTTCCCAGTAAAGTGCTTTCTCTGCAATTAAGAAAACAGAACGGCGTCCCCAAAAACGAATTGTATCCGTTAAAACCTATGATCCACAAGACGTTATTGGGGGTTTGTAGCGATCGGCAATAGCCGTGCGCCATTTTATTAGTTTTAACGTATTTGTTGCGCAGGTCGTATCGTTGTTCGGAGTTTTCTAGTTGTCCCGTCTGAATTTAAATATTATTGATCGTATCAATACATATTTCAATTATTTTATTTTTACTTTGTACTTAAGTTTTTTTAAACTTTGCATATCAGATAAAACAATAGAAGATTCTTATTAAACATAACCCATCATTAGTGTTGGACTTTATAATCTACGGACGAATTTAACTATCTCAGTAAACCATGTTGCATAATAGAAAATCATATGCAATGTTAAACGACAAGAACAGACTAGAAGCTATTTAAATTTTTGAGAACTACAGTACTGGTTTTTAGTGGTAAGTATTTGGTTTTTTAACCATAGCAAGCAAATATTATTATCATTAATGTCAAGTTTCATTACAACTGCTAGTCGGAACTAATACAGTACTGTGAGTATTCAGAGCAATAATGGCTAGAAACCATTCTATGGTAGCAATAACTCTTATTGACTAAATTACCATGATATTATCACTACACAACTATCTAGTTATATTCGTTGTCTTACAGTAGAAAAGCGCGTTGCTGTCACATATAGTATTAAACCGTTGTATAAAGAGTATGTAAATTCTTATAAGGAATAAAAGGTTTTTTCCCAGTGCGGGCGGGGGCTAAAAGTACTTACTTCGACGGAATTTCATGTTTTATAACCTCTTAAAATAACGGGTATTTACATTTATAAAATTTCGATTTTGTGTAAATCAGTTAAGAAACCCATTTTAGTATAGCAAAAATTTCAATCGACACGTCGGATTATTACCTACGAACTCATAATTATTGCACTTGTTGTTTTCATGATAATGAGTAATCATACTGGCATTTGTTGCATTATGTCTGTTATTAAATGGTTGTAGATAAAAGTTTAAATACCATAAGTTTAAGTTTCTGTATAAGTGCCTATGTAGTTGTAGATACTACGAAACAGTTGTAACTCACCTTTTTTTATAAATATATTCAGTAACAATGTAAAAGCGCTTTTTAATACTTACTTATATAAACTAAGCAATTTAGCTTTTTGTCCTATACCTAATATGTACTTCAATAAACTCTATTTGCATGATTTATTATATTTAGTTGGTGGTTACTGGTATCACGTTCAGACCTTCACAATTCCCAAAGGACCCCTTGTGTTATCTATATTTAGCAATGTTATTTATAGAAGTTAAATATTTGAGACGTTGTGACCTTTTTCACCTAAATTGCTATGCTTTTTACCGTACTGTTATTTGTATCTAACACGAAAAACACAGTGTAGTCTGACATAAATGTTTGCCTGCGGGCACCTACTCTTATAAAATACCTGCATTTTACAGTGATGAAATTTATGTAATTTCAGTGCTTTTCTGACAATCTCGTGTGGGGAATGTGACTATTCGCCGTCGCCATTTCGTCGTCGCTGTTTGGCCGTCGCCGGTTCGCCGTAGGCCATTTCGCCGTCAAATAGAAATTAATAAAATATGTAATAAAGATTGTTTTTATTTATATTAATAATTTTATTATACTAGTGTGTTATAGAATAGTGTGCAGTTAGAAATACTGAATATTGAATTCCAATAAAAATGTTAATATACACACACACACACGATTCTTATACAGTCTCTATATAGAACGTGCACAAGTGGTGACTATAGTCAACTTTTTCTAAAAACAAAGCATTTCGACAGTTGACAGTCACATAAAGCTGATACTGATTTCTGATACTGGGGATTTTTATCATTGACTGAAAAGAACCGTGGCTGTGTGGCGCCGTGGAAACAGGTTCAATACAACACAAAAAAGGAGCAGGAAGACCATCTGTAAGAACAGAAAAACTTGTTGCAAACGTTCGTGAAATAATGCAAAAACGCCAACAAATTGTATAAGACGCCTGTGGGAAGATCTTAAGAAGCAGCTAAATTTATTTCCTTATAAAGTGCAAGTATTTTACTTTGTTAATTTTGTAAACAACAAAAATAAATGTGTATTTGTCTACTTATTTTATTACTCATTAGTTTGGCATACCATGTCATAGGTAATATGAATTTAATAAAATTTTAACCTAGATTTGGTTAGATATATCGTCCCCATATCATTGTGATCTAAACCAAGCCACACGTTTCTTAATCCAAGCCCTCTTTGATGCAAATAATTTTTGCTCGCACGGTATTTTCACAGTTTATTCACTTTATTACAATTATCACTAAATAGCTCAACGCACGTTCAAACTGAATTAACAACAACTGTTTTTGAGTAAACGGGTATAACCCTAAGGCCTGAGTTTAAAATACCAAAGATGGTATAGAATTTCAAATTTTCTCTTATCCATGTAATGGATTCCCTTCAATAAAAAAAAATCCGTTAAATCAACAGAACTGAATAAATTTCATTCTCGAAGCGCCCGTCATTTTACGTAAACAGTGTTAAAACGCAATTAATTAAGTTGAACGCAACTGGAAGTAATTTGAAAACTGATATAACTCCTTTATTAATTGCATTTTGCGAACAACAATATAAAGTTTGGCGTTCGGGTGTTCCAGTTTAGCACGATGAAAATCGTGGGAAAAAAGACATTTTTTAAATTTTAATTAGGTAAGTTTAGAGGCACACCAGAAAAGTGGTTTTCTGTTTGTGATGTTTCGAAATCACAAATTTAAGCAATGAAACCACTCGTATTATCCAATGCACATTTATTAGATAATCTTACAATGGTGTGCAACAACATAGATAACATACGGGATCTACATCGAATGCTTGCCCCGTGATAGTCGCGTAGCATCGAGCACGTACCGGGTATCGATAATGTACTGGGAGGCATCCAGGTACTTCGTACCGAGACCTCCATACCTGATCATGTGCTCGCGCATGCAGCCATATCAACAAAGGCATTATTATAAATACGCCAATACATTACAACAATAAAATAAAAGATTTAATTTGTCAACACAATAGCAGATAAAACCAGAGCAAGGACATTTTTAGATCATGTGACCACATATGGTTCATATAGACAATTTACCTTTAGATACGTACAGCTTATCTCCTGCGCAAACAAAAGTTAAAGTCAGCTGCCTTCCCTCTGGGCACCTTCGGGCATGCGCACAAACCTCGTGTTATCGGCCTGTCCTACTTTATCGACATGCTCAAAATACACTCCAGAGCCGGTTCGGCAGTCATTTTTGTTATTGTGTCTTTTAAGGTTTCTCTGTGGATTCCTTGTAGTTTTCTTAGCCTATTGTGGATTGTGGGTGTTTAATATTTACAGATTTCTAGTTTTTGTGTAGTTTAGTGAATTGTGTCTGATTGTGAGAAAGTTAATTCTGTCAAAGTTGCTGGTTGGTAAATTTTTTAGTTAAAATCTGTACACCCCGACATTAGGCTTTTAATAAAGCCAGGATTACACAGGTCAAGTTCTCGGGCAAACACTTTTCAAATTCTTGAACAAGAAATTTTGCTTGAAAATGTTTTACACTTACCCAAGTTTTTGCCAAATTGTAAAAATCAATACAAGTTATATACCAACTAATATTTGACTTGAGGTTAGGCACGCGATAACACCGTAGATTGGTTATTTTGCTGGTTATGTTTGTTTTTATATTTGATTTTATAAGACTAGTTTAATTCACATTGTTCTTGTTCTCTTCCTTTTCGAACTAAAAACACGACGACAAATCATTTTTAAACAAATTTTAAAAACAAAACCTTAACTCCTATAGGTTTTTAAATTTTCCGTTTTTAAAATTTTCATTTTAAAAATCGGTCGAAATTCTCCGACAAAAAATATGTAGGTACCTCCTCCAGTTGCTCGCCGATAGGAAAAACGAACGGCTTTCAGTTTTCTCTTTGTCACAAATCTGATGTTAAAACCTAACTAGTTTATTATCTGTTAACTTAATCGTACTGGCATTACCAGTTCTGTTGAAATACGGATAATAGGAACTATTCACAACTCGTTCAACTCCAAGACTGACATGACTTCAATAGGCGTTTTCAGGCACTGTTGGACCACGATAACAACTCACTGTTTATGGAGGATATTGTATCAGATGATGACGTGTCTATGAAGAACACTTAAGTACGTGAACAAGGAAAATCCTGACATTAAATCAATTACTATACAGAACTGGTACCTACTATCCTATATGTTGAGATTATACGTGAAAACGTTTAAATTTTATAGTTGTTTTAACCATAACCTCGAAAACATAACCTTAACCATGCAGATAATACGCATAGCCACTTCTAAAGCACCTCTCAGCGAGACAGGACTTTTAGAAACACTTTTTACTTTTTGAAAGTTAAAGCTGTTCTTTTCATACGCGTATATTTATCATAAAACCTGCAAAAACACTGATAAAACTTTTTAATATTTACGTGAAAATGTAAAAGATTGGAAATATTTAAACTTTTATTTCCAATATTTGCCTATCTTGATAGGAAGCACTCGAGCTTGCTTCAAACACGCAGCTAAATCAAATTATTTACGGTCTACTGGTTTTTTTCGTATGATCTAAATATCAGTCAACATGCCGAGATACTCTGAAAGGTAAATTCTAATAGAAAAAAAATTGGGTTAAAATTCGAGTTATTTTACGTTTTACTTCTGTTACTAATACTAAATGATAAGGCTGAAAACTATATTATATACGTGACATAGGTATACAAGGTCTTTATTTAAATTGCAACCTGCAAAAATCGTTTAAGTACTATTTAAGTTAAGGTTTGATAAGTTTAAATACGTTTTATTTATTATATAATTAAAAAAAGAAATTGTATCAATCCCCTTTAAAAAACAAGGCTTAGAAGTTCATGAACATCAATAAAATTTAGTTGAACAAGTATGAATTTGGTATCATTGGATACCATGTTGTCTTGTCATAGATGTTTAACTTAGAACTTTAATTGGGAGAAAATAACTTTCTAAAATGCTTCTTTTATACTTTGTACTGTCTCACGGTGACCGTCCCTTAGAACATTTCGAAAAGTAATGCGATGTGAACACAGGATATCTGGAGAATGGGGATTTCAGAGACGCTCTCTTCAATTAAAATTACAGCAGCCATATGCAACTTCCGATTAAACTTGCCTATTTTAAATGAAACATCCTGTATAATACATTTTATTAAGTTAAATAACTTCTATTAAAAGTTTTTGTGTCCTACTCTATCCGTTTCTGAGAAAAAATTTTTAAAACTTCAATTTTTTTTTAATAGCTATGTTGCTGCATTGCTGGTTCATTCAATGGATATGCGAGAATATTTCCTATCAGTGTCCCCACAACCAGAATAGTTTAAAATTTATTTATGGTTTTTCACAAAATCCTCCAAATATCAATCTTATTAATTTTTGGCAAGAAGGTCATGATGCTCATGATCCGAATTTGCCACCAATGAACAAAACAAAATTGTTGCAATGGTGTCCTTCCTATGGATGGGATGTCACCATCTGCAGACCCCAGTCTGTTATTGAACTCTTTTGTTCTCGTCAGTACAAGGTAGGTGTTCATAGCCTTGAGTGCCATCTCTTTTGTTTTATACAATCAGAGCAGACACCCGTTTGGGCCTTGTATCATATATATATATATATATATTTTTTTTTCAGCAGGAAAAATTATTTCGCATAATATTTATGTTACCACTACCTGACAAAAATACTGTCTATATATATTATAGGAGAAAAGTAGAGTTCAATTTGAACACGAAAAAATCAGTTAGAAGGATGTAGCCAGTGGCGGCTCGTGACTAGCGAGTCAGGGCTGGCTTTAAATAAAAATAATTTAAAATGTCTATTATTTTCAAAAGTACGTGTCTGTTTTTTCTAACTTTCTCGTTGTGACTTTTAATTTCATCAGCATAAGCACTACTTAAACAAGTTAAAATATTAGTTTGTCCTAACATCTCAAAACTTACCACATTATGACGATGTTTTGCAATATTTTCATGTTTTTTTATTTTCTCTGAAATATGTTTTAAGTCCTGCACCCCATTTATAGTCCAATTATCATCCCCGTCAAAAAGAAGACACACAAAACAAAAAAAAAGAATTTTTGTCCTCACAACCGCATATCCAGGATTTTTTATTATATATTTCTTTGTCAAACTTACGCGTAAACTGTGCCTTACTTTTACATTTTGATTACACTTGTACTATGTTCAATTTCTAGTGGCCGCCCTGCATTTTTTAAATCAATTTTTTCACTTAAGCTCAGAGAACTAAACACAAGCTTCTGTGAATCACTGACCTTCATATTACACGACATTTTCCAACAACAACAACGTAACTAATAAATCAAATCAAAACAAATAAACAAAACGTTAGCGCCTAGTTGATTATTCTACCGTGGCATCGCGAACAGCTGTTGTTGGGCGCGGAAAATTGGAGCTCATCGTGGCCGCTCGTTGTGCGATGTGTAGGTGACGTCACGCCTCTGTCGTCATGACAACTCATCGAGAAGCCGCGTTGAATCAGGACGGATGATCGGTCGCCCGCCCGCGCTTAGTATAAAAAACATTGAGAGCGCGCAACTCGGGGCTATGTTTGGTTTGAATTTATGCCCGCGCTTAGTATAACCTACCCGCTGGAATAGGGCTATGTTTGGTTTGAATTATTTTAATGGATTGCTTACATAAATTGCTTTATTGGTTTTTTAAGTAAAGTATTTTTGGATTCTGTTTGAAATAATTGCAGGGAGGGCGGCGCACCAGAGCCCTTCATTAACGAGCCGCCACTGGATGTAGCATGAAACGACATCTATCTTCGATATTAGATACTATAAGGCGTTTTAGGATATATGAGCAGTTTTTTGACGAAACGCGTCTGAGGATGGATCTGACGAAATAAAAGAAAACTCTTCTTCGAACTGAAATGGTTTTCGCTCCGTTAAACAGACAGCCTATAGGTTTTTACCGTAGTTATCTTTTCAGATGATTTCCTCTAAACAATTTACTTATTTATAAGTTTGTTAGACGTCTCTGGTATAAATTAGAAGTATCCAACATCGAAACTAGGTGTCGCTGTAACTGCCTCAGAATTTAACATCATACATAACAACATTTCTCCGTTTAGATAAGATTTATCATTAAGAGAAACACGAGGGAAGTAGCGATGTTGTATAAAGCATTATTAACTCACCTAAAATGGCCACCACCATGTTATTCTGAACTACTTCCATTGATCCATTGCATATGTAGTAGATATAACTGAGGGCGTCCCCTTTGTGAATTAAGTACTCCCCTGGTGCGCAAAAATTCGTCCTAATATGTAATGATAACAGTTTCAGACAACCTTGGGAAGCTGCCTCAAAAATAGGTAGTTGTAGAATTTCACGATGTAGATGCATTGATACGTCACCTCGAAGCTCTTCGGGAAATTCTTTTAAAGTCTGAAACAAGAAAAATATGGAAGATTTAAATACACTTTGTAAACATGGGTTTTGACATGTGGTGTTCTATAGGTTTGTTCAATATACTCATTATGATTGTGTATGTAAGAAGAGCAGAAGTAATTTTCTCTAGTACAAGCATAGTATCTAATGGTGACCAATCCTAAGTCCTACTAATAAAATACCCAATTTTTTACATTATCTACATAACATTTAAAATCCATTGCCCGCATATTTTTACAACAAAAATATCGGCTTCCAAACGGCGGCCACTATGAGACAAAGAAAATTTAGTTGTAACACAATATACTATGAAAATTTGGTACTTACTAATCAGGCAACGTTGATTGGGGATAAATAGTGTTTGCCAATGTCATGTATGTTACAGTCAAAGTTGATTGGTTAGTTAATTATTGTTAAAAACCTGTAACCCAACATTAGACTACTTAGCAGCCATGGTTCTCACCTACTAAGGGTGTAGTTTGTAGTTTGGCTTATTCAGGCATTGGAGCTTGAATGGAACATATTATCAAAATATAGTTCTTGGGTACTATTGCAACCGTTACAGGCCATAGAGATGTGTGCATGTGCATTTCTGGAAAACGACTTGACAAATATATATTCCTATACACACTTAAAATTTTAAAAAATTATTGTCGGTGAAGCGGCTTTAAAACAGATTATGATAAAATTGCGATGTTCCAATTCCCCAAAGCACCAAACACTTCATATTATTATTGAAATAAAATAAAGTTTAGTTAGAAAAGCATAAGGTATGCTTAATAAAGTAATAGAATTATTTAAGATTATAACAATAAGGTCACAGACGCCATCAACCATAATAAATCATACACATAATTATCAAGACCGGAGGGTAAGTTAAGTTGTATTAGGGGTAAGTCATGAGAGCAATAAAATGATTTTAATAGAGATAAATGATAACAAGGGTGATGTCAGCAAATGCGCCCCTACTGAAAAATACTAATATAATAATAATAGAAGAAGATGAAGAAGAAGTTTATTAATATTAAGGATAAATAAATATACAAGATTATAGTTATGATAAAGAAACGGATCCCCCTTTTATACAGGGTGAAATTATTAACTACAACCCTTCTTTTGGGGGTAGAAACCGCCCATAACTTCTTTTTTTCATATGTGATGGTATGTATTGTAAAGGGAATAAAATCGGGAATACGACCCACTATTTACTTTTGCATTTCGGTAATGTAGACGCAATTTGTTTTATTTTAAAAAAATGTAGCCCATTTCTTTCTTGACAAAAATCCCTAATTAAAATTAATTCTTGACCTTATGCACCATATCCGGAGTTATTAATTTGCCGAATTCTTGACTTTATGCACCATATCCGGAGTTATTAATTTGCCGAATTTCGTGTATAAGTCAAGTCAAGTTTGAGAAATTTCTCCACATATTAATTATACAGGGTGTTCTCAAAGTTGAGTCATTTATTTTACCAGTTTGTAGAACTCGTAAAAATAAGTAACTGTACCAAAAATCATTTATATAAAAGTTGCAGAATAAAGAAGTCATTAACAATTGAAAAAATGTAAAATTTAAAAACTTAAGACCTGCACTTTGGTATTCTCGACCACTAAAACCCGTAAAATGAATGAATGATAAGTAATTTGTTCCTACAAAAAAAATAAGCCATACCCAATAGGTTTGTTCCTACAGCGATCAGAAACAGTCCTTGACAGTCAGGATTCTGCGCAGTAATATAAATGTGTTCCCACAAAGATTTTGGAGAGTTTGAAAACCCAAAGTCGCTGTTCCTACACGTTTCTCTGATAGTTTGCCAACTATCAGAGCAGTTTGCAAATCTTTTGCCAGTAAAATGTCCGGAGCATGCGCGGTTAAACGCTAGCATAACATATGACATAACCTATTTTTGTTAGACGTGTTTTTGCGGTTTTTGCTTTTGTATAAGACTTTTTCTATTATTAAATTGAGAAATGAGCGACATTGCGTCATCTGATGAAGATTCAGAAATGTCTGCTGTTAGGTTGGTGTTTAATATTTTATTTACTTCTTGAGCTAAAACTTCCCATAGTCTCTTAATACTTTTGATTTGAAAAGTGCCAATCTTTGGAGAAGATATTAACATTTTTACAACATATTATTTAATTTAAGTTACTTATTTTGTTTAAGTTTATTTATTGGGCCGAGCCACACGAGTTTAATTAACGAAATAATAATAAACAATTTTGAGAACCGAAGTTAGTTGATTTCAAACGTCTGTTCCTACAAGAGTTTGAAACCGGTCAGAAATCAGACTTGCGCCGTAAAGTTGGTTTGAAAATTGTCATGAAGTTGTCGGGGATTCGCTGTAGGAACAAACCTAATATCGCCAGTAAACAAAACATTGATAACGCAGTGGTCGAGAATATCAAAAAATCAGGTCTTACAGTTTTTAAATTTTACATTTTTTCAATTGTTAATAACTTCTTTATTCTGCAACTTTTATATAAATGATTTTTGGTACAATTACTTATTTTTACGAGTTCTACAACCTGGTAAAATAAATGACTCAACTTTGAGAACACCCTGTATAAATCATATTCCCCTATGGCGCTTTTGATTATTAAAATATGGTGTAGGTGTTTTATGAGATGTTATAATTGTCCAACTATCACAAGTATCATTCGCCTTTTATTCCCTGTATATAAGCATCTTAGCCTAAAGTTAGTCATTTTAGGGAATTTACAGCACAGTCGATATTAAACAATTTTGCAATACACAATGACAAGTTTGCACAGTTTCCGGAAATTATGTACATATTAAAAAGAAATTCCTAAGGACCCAACACAATAAAAAGTTATGTTCGTAACTTCAAATACAAATAAATGCTTCAACCGCAGAGTTGGGATCGAATTTTCCATTTTTCCCAATATTCCAATTCTAAATAGTATTTTATACAAACTTTAATTACAAACAACACTGAACTCTAACGGGAACTAATGGGCTGTTAACTTTTAATGGTAACTGGTAACTCGGTGTTTTCAACCTTAAAGCTGGAGGATAATAGAAATTATCGATAATTAAAAAGTATTTTTGCAATCGGTTTAATTAATGAACGAAAGAAGGGGTTTTAAAAAGACCGAGTAAAGCTGAAAATAATTAAAATTTTTTAACACTTCATTCTTTAAGTATATTTTCTTGTGATTGTGGTGGAATGGCATAAAAATGTAGCAATAACATACGAGGGCAAGGGCGTCCATAGAGCGTTTTTCAGGGGGGGCAACAACTTAAACAATACTTTTTATATACAGTGTCACCAGTAAAGTCCGCATCATATGGAATTTTTTTTTATTAATAGCTTTATTCGAAATTTGACTTTGGCATCAAGTTCTGCTTCGATCGAGATGAAAATTAAGCAAAAAATAGTAGTAACGTGATTCGCATTATCTGTCAAATTTTAATTTTTTTCAAAAAATAATTCAAAAGTGGGGTTATTTCTTAAAATATCAAAAAAAAGGTATAGGGAAAAGTTTTTTTAAATGCAGTTTCTAGCTCACATGCAAAATTTCAGCTGGATAAGATAATTTTTATTTTTTACCCATATTTTGTAAATTGCACCACTTTTCCAAAATAACACTCAACGTAACCTACATAAAACTTCTTAGTTTTGACAATGCTTTATTTCAGATACATTTTTTTTTAAGTAGAGTTATATTAAATGTGTGTTTTTCTACGAAATCAAAATTGGGCTATTAAAATTTGGTCGCATGTGATGCAAAGTTCATTTGTTATTGACCCTGTATAAGGTAACTTCATAAAATAAGTATTTTTGAAAACATAGTTTGTGTCTGAAAGTAATACACCTTAATATTAAGACAAAAAGAACACAGTGTCATCAGTAAAGTGTTCATTAAGTGGAAAATAAATTTTTGCTTAACCCAACGGAAAGTTTATCTATTTTCAACGATTTAATTTAAAATCTCTTTATTTTATTTTTTATTTTTTTACTTTCAGTCACAAACTACGTTTTCAAAAATACGTATTTTATGAAGTTACCTTATACAGGGTCAAAAACAAATGAACTTTGCATCACATGCGACCAAATTTTAATAGCCCAATTTTGATTTTGTAGAAAAACACACATTAAATATAACGCTAGTTTAAAGAAAATGTATCTGAAAAAAAGCATTGTCAAAACTAAGAAATTTTATGTATAGGTTGCGTTGAGTCTTATTTTGCAAAAGTGGTGCAATTTACAAAATATAGGTAAAAAATCAAAATTATCTTATCCAGCTAAAATTTTGCATGTAGGCTAGAAACTGCATTTAAAAAAAATTATAACTTTTTTCGATATTTTCAGAAATAACCCCACGTTTGAAAAAATAAAATAAAATTTGACAGATAATGCGAATCACGTGACTACTATTTATTTGCCTAATTTTCATCTCGATCGATGCAGAACTTGATGCCAAAGTCAAATTTTGAATAAAGATATTAATAAAAAAAAATCCCATATGATGCGGACTTTACTGGTGACACTGTATTTAAGACTATTTATTTAACTTATTCCTAATGTATTAATTTATTGATATGTTGGTCTACTAACTAACCACTGTACTATTCAATATTTATACTGAATTATGAAATAAAATAGTAATGTGGGCGCCTAGGGGGGGGGGGGGGGGGGCAAGTGCCCGTTTTGCCCCCCCCCTATGGACGCCCTTGTACGAGGGGAGTAGCGTAAGCCTTAGTATAGCGTAAAATAGTTTGCCTTACTGCTTAAAGTTCTTCGGCTAACCCCTAACCCGGCTTGTTATAGCGTTTCTTCGAGTTTATTCAACGACCAGCAAGCAAAGATAGACCACGTATCTTATTCATAAACGTACTTTTGTAAACTCTACTAGTGTGGAATTCGAATACTATACCTAACTACTGTTCTGCTTGTAAAGTTAAATTTTTGGTTGGCTGCCAGCTAACAGATTTTCTTGAAACCGGCTTTAAACGACGCCATAGCAATGGTAAATTCACAATAGTTACAAATTAAGTTAATTTAAGTTCCAGGGTAAAAATTGGTGTAGATTTCACATGGTTTCATTGTAGAAATTGTAAAAAACCTGGGGAACCTTTGCATTTGCGTTTTGTGGTAATAAAGAGATTGAGATGTCTATCTTGCTCTTTCGTCGTTGGGTTTACTAAAGTTTACTTGGTTTTGATCTGGGTTTGGGTAAATATGATCTCCGATACTCTTTTATATTTATTTCTCTGTCCATCACACGTTATTTTTGTTGCCTAAAGGACGTCTAAAATTTTATAAAACTGCCAACAAATATTTACTATTTATGCTTAAATTTATTTAAAAAAATTATTTTAAATAAAAAGCTCTACAAATAAAAGTTCAAAGAAACTATAAAAATAGAAAAATTATTTTTCCGCTAATACATTTTAGTCCGTTATCGAATGGATATTTTTCTAAACTGTATTTTTCCAACTTCCACTTTATAACAGAGTTGGAGAAATGGAAAATTACATTTTGAGATTGCTAAGTTTCACATAGTGGTAAAATAACTGGGGTATTGCCATTTGTGCACGAAACATAAATAGTTATTAACTTCAAATTAAAATATTATATTATTATAAATTATAACTATAATCATCTAAATAACTATTTTTCTTTAAATTGTGCGTGTTAAATATGCAAGTAATTAATAGTGTTATTAACTTCTTACTTTCCTAAGGCCGAGTTCTATAGTTATGGAATGGATAATTTCCGGGTGAGCGAAAAGTATGTATAATAGACATATAATATGCAGATTGGACCAATTATACAATGGTTTTCAGTTTTAAAATGCGTAATTTCCACATTATCTACTGTTGCAAGTATTATTTTACAAAACAAGTACCCAGTTTAAAAGCTAATTTTTCAGCCCAAAAATCAGCTAAGTGCTGGCCTTCGGGTCTCTTTAAGAAAAATACTACTATTTAGTATGTACATTATTTCGTACAGACTCTCTGTACTTTCAAAATTTGTCTTTGTTTAACGAATGTAGTAGAGAGAGATGCACCATAGGGCTATACTAGAAGTGAGGTCAAATCAATATCCTATATAACTCATATTAAATATTCTTATTTATTTTAGCCAAATTATATTTAAAATAGCATGTCAAATTAATTTTTTATAATATATTCATTATGTCAAGTCTAAAATATTAATTTAGACTATATAGGTACCTGTATACAGTATTAATAAAATAATTAATATTAAAGGAAATTTGCTTAAATTGTGATCCAATGCATTGTTTGGATTTTGTAAAGTACTTTTATTAGACTAAATATGATTATTTAAAGATTAAATCGCGGCATATAATTTCATTATTATGATGAAGTTGATGTCGAAAAATAGTAGGACAGGAAGTACCTACTCATATTATGATATTGTTTTTCAGTGTAATTGGTGTACATAACAGTTTTGAACAACACATATTTGTAAAAAATTGAAAAAGAAAGGCGACAGGAGATACAAAGCGATATATGTATTTAAACATGCTGTAAAACATACAGGGTGTCTTATAGTTATGCGGTACAGTAAAATAACTCCATTGTGATTAAAGATGGATAAAAATTTGTTATTCTATAGGTACTTATATAATTTTTATAAAGTGTTGAGTGTTGAAAAGCAAGATCCATCATGGAGTTATACTTGTTAATTTGTATAGGTAATAAATAATATTTTGAGACTAAACTAAGGTAAATTTTAGTAGCGTCTCTTACACCGAAATTATCCTGTTTTCGAGATTCTGCCATTTGAAATTTGTGATTCTTTGAAATGCGAATCTTGATGGAATTGCCAAGAGAAAAATGTCAAAAAGTCAATGCGTTAACTATACATTCCTTAAACAAAATGACTTTTATAATGTCATTTTTTAAACAAATAAGAACCAAAACAACACAAGTGCGTATTATCAGCCGCATTGGCATCAGGTAAGGACCCATACTTTTCAAATTATCTCCAAAAAGCATCATTATATCGAAATTTTATAAGACAAAAAAGAATCAAAAACAAATGATTACCTTAAAAAATATAGTCCGGGTTTGTTCGTCACGCGTAAGTACTAAAATATAAGGGTGGTCAGCGGGTACCCCCTTCCATCCTTCCCGCCCACCTATTTTGAATATTGTTTTTGTTTTGTTTTTCTCAAAGATGTAACGCATTATATTGAAGCAATGTACCAAATTTGAAATTTATATCTTATTAAATACCCCAATTATTCAAAAAAAATCAGTTTTTAATTTCAAACTTTGACACCCTGTATATCGAACATGAGGGTCAAAAATCAAAAATGACATTATAAACGAAGTCATATTATTTTTGCTCAAGGAATATATGGTTAATTGATTGACCTTCTATGTATGGGAGTTGACATAAAAAAAAGAAAACTAGAAACAATAATTTTACTTTTTTAATATGATGAATATTTTGCATCAGTTATTTTTTAGCACTATATCTCTGGACACCCGGTACATTTTATTTTTTCAAATTTAAAACGTTTAAATATGCTCTAAAAAGTATGATATTTATTTTATACTGTCCACCATATCCTATAATACATCATTAATTTGACTCTAGAAATGGTTCATTACTTTATTAGGTTGAAAAATGTTACTTGGCCACCTATTGCCAGATGGTTTACGATCTTTGAAATAAACGTTAACGCAATAATTATTAAAATGCCAAAAGTTAAAATTAAAAAAACAATAACTCTTCCAGACAGTATGAAACAAAACGTTGTACGATACAAGTCCGTAAAGCAATGGTTAAGGAACGTCCATATAGAAACATTTAAAGTCGCTCTTTACCAATGAATGAGGATCAAGCATAAGATATATCATTTCCTTTATAAATGTAAAAAGAGTTCCAGGTAGTCCTGTAATAAAACAATTATTTGCCTTTCTTGCTTAATCCTCATTGCTCTTTAACCCCTTCCCGGACTAATAACGTAAGTGATTCTATTTCGAAATGAAAATAAAAACAATGCACTGAGCCAAAAATTTTAACAATCCTTACCGCCTTTACCTCGTGAATGTCGATGCCGTGATTCAGCGACCACATCGTTTGAAAATAGTCCTGCATTCTGTTCTTCATGTCCTTAGGGATCTGATGAAGGGTAAAAAAGTCTTTAAGATCTCTCCATTTCGTGTGGTAAAGAGATCGCCTCGAATACATCCTTTGAATAATTGCTGTCACATTACCGAATACGACGGCATGCATTAGGGCTGAAAATTAACGGGGATTTTTAAGATCTAGAAAGGGATATTTTTAGAATGGCGCATTTATGACAATATAAGAACACAAAAGTATGCATAAAAAAGGTCAAGTGAAAGTCAAATTTGTATTTCGTACATTGGCTCGCCCCTAGACAATGTAAATGCATTTACAGGTATTTTACGAATGTAAAAGAGGTCTTTATGTTAATCCTGTGACCTTCAAGTTCCCGCAACCTCTTAATGGTTTCGTATAAAATGTGGCTAATATTTTTACAGGATATACAGGGTAATTCACGTTGGATGGTACGTTATATGTACAAACCCGAACCATCCAACTAATCGGTCTGGAAATTTGGTCATTTACATAAACCGACATGCACACAAGACAAGACCCTGCATTTTATTTTATTTTCGAACCCCCAATTAATTTCCTAACAACTTTCTTTAACATTTTCCTATACCTATCTCTCACCGTTTCTAAAATAATATTTTATTTTATTATTTATCTGTTCACCAAAATCGGTGTCTCAACATTTAAGAGTTAAAAAATATCAACATTTTTTTAAGTTGACGTGTTCTGTCAAAAAAATGGACTTTAATTAATATTTTCGAAACGGTAAGAGATAGTTATAATATTAAAGAAAGTTGTTAAGAAATTAATAGGGGTTTCGAAAATATAATAAAATACAGGGTTGAAAATATTAAAGTTGCTACTATTTTTGATAGAAGAAGCAACACTGTAAAAATAAATTAGATAAATAGAGCATATACCTTTATATAAATAACCAATTTACTAGAACTACTACTTAATGCCTGCATTATGGCATAAAGTCCAGCTGTAAACGTACTCGTACGTACTCAGACAGCTTAAATTTTAGAGTTGTACGAAGAGTTACTACAGCCACTGCTGTTCCAGCTGCAGTTTCAGATGCATCAGTGTTCATTTTTTCATAGTTCGGTATACTGTTTAAGATGGCTTAAAAATATGTGTCGATCTAACGGAAGAAATGTATATAAAACTTATCTGGTGCCCCATATTATATTAAATTATTAATTTAGGATCGGCCTACCCTGTAAAACTGATTAAGATGAAAGTGAAAGATTAAGCGCTTGGATGTCGACAAATGGCCATCCTTAATAAAGCTGACGAAGAAATAATTATACCAACAAATTTGTTTAAGTTTGTTACACGTCACAACGTAGAATTAGCCTTTATGCCTTCCTTGTACACACTTCTCCACTTTAAGATAAACAAATAGACAGCCCTGGGACCTTTCTCACCTTCATAAAGAGTATCTAAATTGAAGTAGCAGATTGGGCCGAAGTTGTAAATTACTTTACCAGATTCGAATTACGCTTAGTAAATTTAAGGAATTTTCTCGAAAATAATTAATTTTTTACTTATATTTTTTAAAAATCTTTTTATCTTTTAGACTGCCATATCAAGAAATTCATTTTGTTGTTCTCAATTATTAATTTCCTGCTTAGTAGACTCCTTACACAAGTTATATTATATTTTTAAATCGAAAGGATGATCGAAAAATCTGCTACAAGAGAAATGGAGTTTAAGGATATTTAGTATAAAAAGGTTATTTATTAATTAATTTTTTTATTAACTTTAAGACCAAAGCACAATAACCGGTGGTATTTTTCAATTTAAAAAAACGTTGTTTGAACTGTTTCTAATAAACTTTTGTTATATACCCAAAGTTTGTTTTTATGTGTTTTCTATTGAGGCATGAAGTTTCATTTTCCACAATTCATTCGTCAGCTAAATGCCGTTTTTGTCATTGATCGACGTTACTGTTTTAGTTAATTTATTTGCTATACGTTTAAGTTTAAAAATTAAGTTCTATCTTCGACAAAAACTTGTCCCTATATGGGGCAAATATAACACATTATTACAATTTAATTACATTAAATGAGTTTTTCGGTTAGTTTTAAACAAACTTTTACATTTTTTGCTTATAATGTTTATTAATGCAGTTGATTGTATTGGATTAATTTGTTAAATCAGAACAATATGTATTGTTCTAAGATGAGTTAAAATAATTTTATTAAAAACAACGTCATATTACCTTAACCCTGCTGTCCATGCTTTTTTCCACCTAATAAAGAGCTTACACCCCTTTTCATATTTAAGAAAGTAAAGAATACCTGCTTCCGACCAAAGCAAGATCATAAATAAACATCTGCCTACATATGTGGTTAAACACAAAAGACACCTGCACCCCTTCAAGACCAAATAAATACCGGCTCACGTATGTGGTTAAGGTCATATGACGTCACATAAAAGACAACTGCACCCCCTCCCCCCTCAAGGTCAGATGAACACCTGCCCACTGTGTGGTCACACAACGTGAAAAGAAAGCACTATATCCGATAAGGACCAAGGTATACATATACATTTGTCCAAGAGTTTGGTCAAGGTCACGTGTGGAGTCATAGGAGTGGGGAAAGAGAGATTATCCGGACTTGCACTCTACTTATATGTGTTCAAATTCCGAACTAAGAAAATGAAAGACGACTTTTAAGTAAACCTACTTACATCATGGTTCTATTTATATATTTATTTAAAGATAGTTCTTTTTAATTATAAACAAATTTGTTTATATTTTCTTCTATTTTTTAATGAGAATATTCGAGTATAAATGCCTTTCCTCTTGTTCTTATTGCTCGGTGTGCCAGGAACACAACAACATCATTCAAAATATCTAATTTTGCTCGGCTGACAAGCACAGAAAAACCATTGTACACTTTTTATAAAATTCTCTATAAAACTTTTCACTTAATTAATAATTGTGGCTTTATCTTGTCCTTATTTACTAGCCAATTATTTGTGTTTAAACCAATTATTTATCTACAAGAAACCGCAACTTTGGGCATTTTCACGTCAAACTGACGAGATTTATCTGCCCAATCCCATTTATCACAAACTTCCAAAAACTTTTTAGAAGCGGGAAGCAAAAAGCATCAAACACATCTACCGTAGTTAATTTTTTTGTGCTTTTTCCTATGGATATTTATTTTGTAAATTATAATAATTTAGGTATACTCTGGAGTAAGTTCTTGCGAAAACTATAATCAAATATTTATAGTAAATATACTGTTACCCCAAATGCAATTACTTATTCCATTTTATGGGTTACTTATGGTATTTTTTTTGTTTTCGGCTTTATCAAAAAATTTAAAACGTTAAAGGTTTAATGTTCAGTTCGGTACTTATTTCAGGGATTTTCCAATCTGAAGATTATAATATTTATATTTACATTTTGGTTATACACAAGGTATTTATTGGGGATTTTCGGGGTTTGCAGATATATTGTTTGGGTTTGTTTATTGTCACTTTCCTAACAAACAAACTGTATTTATATCGATTTGTAATACAAACTTCTGTTGAAATTTAAGGTTAAGAGACTCAATTAGTTTTGTTGAAACATTTCCCGCTAAATGTAAACATGCCCGGTAAAGTAGGACGTCAAGTAAGGAACAAATTGGATGTAACTATAAAAAAGAATGAAGGATTTAAATACTTAACTGCTGTAAAAAGCATTTATGAGGATAAACCATCCAACGAAGTTGTATCTTGGCCTTATATTTTGCTACCTAAGTTGCAGTATTGTCCGATTATATCAGTAGATGTTGACAGGAGCTTCTCTTTGTATAAACATATTTTTACTAATAGAAATCCTTTTTAGTTGAAAATTTCGAAAAATATTTAGTAATAAAGGCCTTTTATACAGTTTTAGGTTAAAATATTGTTTACTTTTATTTTTCTTTGTTTTTTTTTTGATTTTTTAAAAAATAGACATATTTTTTTGAACCCAATGTGTTTCTTTACCTCATTTTACTATAATAAATTAGAAAATATTGCATACCACTATGCTGCCCTCCTAGTGAAAAGCGCAGCAACTTCCTGAACGTTAGTTTTGAAAAAAACGCAAAAAACGTTTTTTCGCTAGTACTTTTTTATAAATGAATATTTTTAATTTTTTCTTTTACCAGATTGATAAAAAAAAATAAAACAAATTTTTTGATATAGGTTTCAATGAATTTGGACCGTAAATAATTTTTATTGAGCATACTGCGTTTTTGTTTAGTATTTCTTAGAGCTTTGCATTAGCATTGCTTAACAAAAACGAAGTATGCCATATTTACTAGTGTAAAATATACTGCGCTTTCCACTAGAAAACCATGAGCCTCAATGTGCTTTGCTTATAAGAAAAAACGCAGCATTTAATGGGCATCAGTAAAATGCTGCATTCTTGACTAGAAAAATCAGATGCTGCGTTTTCCTTTAAAAAAGCATTACGTTTTGCAGAAACTGCATATTTATTAGGCGTTTTTTTGTCTTATTTTTTTTTTTTCAACAATAATTTTTTTAAAGATAGAGGTATTCTACACAATAATATGTAATAATCTCAAAATCGAAAATTTTGAAAGTTACTACGTTCTCCACTAGGAGGGCAGTATGCATATTTTCCAAAAAATGCAAATAACTGTATACTTTAAGGCGAACAAGGCATATATATGCGCATATTTTGGCTAAATTTAAGTGCTTATAGTCCGCCCTTTATTAGACATTTAAAGAGAAACGTTCAAGGGGACCTTTGTATTTTCTTTCTTTTGTGGGCTCCTAGTCTTGCCATGATATGGCGAAAAGCCCCTAAGGATGGATCTGACAAAATAAGAGGAAATAACTCTTGTTCTAAATGTTATAGTTGAATTAATTACTTTATTATTAAAAAATATATATATTTCAAAAAGATAAGTTTAATCGTAAGGAAGTACTGTTGACAGAGAACACTTGACTTGGTTTAATTTAATATTGATTTAGGCTAACATCAAGCATTGAGGCAAATACGTTAGTTCTGTTCCTGTAGGTAAATTAAGGCTCGTTAGAGCAAACTGAATTTAAGATATTATCTAATCTTGTTTCCAGTTAGATATTACCTATTACAGTGTGTCCTATAATAAATGATAAGAGGAATTTGTTTAGTCCTTTAGTTGTTTGAAAAAAAAATATAGTTAATATGTGAAAAATAAACAAATTTGTACAAAATAAGTTTTTATAAGAAGCGCTTAAAATACTTAAAACTAGGTATAGTATGCCCTTTTTACGTCGCAGGGCTCAAAAAATATTCAGATCAATCAATAACCGGAACGATATTTTATTGGACGACCCTTGTCAATGTCATTTATGTATGTTTACTTTTCTAATTCTTTACTAATTCACAAAAACGTAAAGACGTAAAAAGAATCGCAAAAAATAAAAAGCAAATAATTTCTTTTCTCTGGGATATTTTTGTTAATAAGTCGTAATTTTATTACTAACTATTTATCAAGCATTCATTATTATTTAATAACGACTTGCATTAATTGATTTTATTCACAATCCCTCTTACAAAAGATTTGATAAGTCTCGTTAGGCATTTCGCATTTTTCTATTATTAGGCACAAGTATTGTGCTACAATTCCAATTACAAAACTTTTTTTGTGGAAAGAACTATCCGTTAAGTTATTACTCTGCCGAATCCCAATTAACGGAAACTAATTTCAAACTAAAACTGAAGTTGTAATCTCAAAGTCGTAAAATTCTGAGAAAATTCGAGAACTTTATATAAAACTTTGTGTAAAGAAAAATCCCCCACAACTAGATTTTTCATAAACTGAAATCTCCTTAAAAGTGACGAATTATTTATGGGCATTGAACAGCCAAGCTAGTGTTAAAAGTAAAGTTGGGTGATAAACATAAAACAGCTTTGAATTTTAATGTTTGTTTACTGCAGCTGTTGCATTCACTGTAAAAATATAATCAAAATTTAGATCAATATAAATATTATAGCCATCTCGATTTTAAAGAATGAGTGAGACAGCATAAATACTAGCCTGTTCATAAAGGCACTTTGACGGATTGAGGTGGGGGAGCGTCTCCGGGGGTTGAGATTTACCTCAGATGGCGTCTTAAAGTCAGCGGCACGGAGTTGAACTAAATAATTTGAGGTTAGGTTAGTTTTGCGTTGACATCGGTTTGTTTTTACTTCAATATACACACACCGCCATAATTAGAGGAACGGTCCAAATTTATCTTAAGTTGAAAATCAATTTTCTCTTTCGATTTCCACTCGATTTCGATTGTTTTTTTTTTATTATTTCAGTTTGATTTTTCAGGAATGCTGTTGGACTATTAACATTTTTTAACGATTTGTCTTTATATATGATACAGGGGCGGAAAGAAAGTAATGCTTTTTCAGTAATTTTTGAGACACCCTGTGGAGTGACCAAGTGACAATTGGAAACATTTTATGATAATTAATTGTGACCTGATCTTTTCTGAACATTTTCTGTATTTATTCACTCTGATACCTTAATTATAACGGAAAATACAGGGTTTGAAAAAAGTAGAATCGGATTAACAACTGTAACGGGTCTAGACAGCAAAAAGTTATTGATGGCGGTGCTTTAACTGCAGATAGGTACATAAGAAATGTTCTTCAATACCATGTGATACCTTTCGCCCCACATATCGGAGCCAAATTCCTCTTAATGCAGGACAATGCTCGCCCGCACGTAGCTCATTGTGTAACTCACTTTCTGAATCAAGTGGAGATACCAAAAATGAATTGGCCTGTATGTTCACCGGACTTGAATCCGATTGAACATATCTGGGATATGCTAGGCAGACGATTTAGGTCAAGAATTCCTGCTGTCCAAAACACAGACAAGGTAAGAACTGCAGTAATTGAAATATGGAAGAATTTGCCTCAGGAAATGATCGACAACGTCGTCAAAAGTATGGGACGTCGGATGACTGCAGTCATAAGGGCTCGTGGAGGAAATACACGATATTGAAAAAAATAATTCTTCTAAATATTTTTTATCATTAAATGTTTAAAACAAATCAAAACGTACAATTATTTTTTTCAAACCCTGTATTTTCCGTAATAATTAAGGTATCAGAGTGAATAAATACAGAAAATGTTCAGAAAATATCAGGTCACAATTAATTATCATAAAATGTTTCCAATTATCACTTGGTCACTCCACAGGGTGTCTAAAAAATTACTGAAAAATCATTACTTTGTTTCCGGCCCTGTATCATATATAAAGACAAATCGTTAAAAAATGTTAATAGGCCAACAGCATTCCTGAAGATTCAAGCTAAAATTAAAAAAAAAACTATCGAAATCGAGTGAAAATCGAAAGAAAATTGATTTTCAACTTAAGGTAAATTTGGACCGTTCCTCTAATTATGGCGGTGTGTGTATAATATATTATATAATAGTTATTTTGCGCCGGCAAAGGGGGTAACAGCACTTTTTAGAAAAATATTACAACTGAAAGCATTTTTTGATATTATACTATACATATTAACGAAGGAAAACCAGTGAAAATTACTGGTGTACAATCCCCTAAATAGAATAAATAGTACAAGAAATTTCTTACCTCCGATGAGCATAACACAAATACTGAAGATCTTCTCGTTGGTGGTGTTGGCGCTAACATTTCCAAATCCTACACTGGTTAAACTTGAGCAAGTGAAATAAAGGGCAGTTACATAAGCGTCCGTGTTTGAAACGTTACCCACATCGTTTATCTTAAGTCTATCTGCTAGAGCTCTTATCCAACCTGAAACAAATATAAATTTGATTTTCGTTTAATATACCTGACCTTAACCAAGTTATAAGTTGAAAAAGTTAAAAAATATAGATAACTAGTCTCCATCATCTTTCTTTCATTTACGATAACCCTTCTTTACATTAGTACATTCATACGATCTCCACTTATCAATTTCGGCATGGTCAGTTAGAGATTTTCTATAGCTGCATTACAGGGTGTATGGCAATGACCTTTTATATTTAAAAGGGTGACTCCTGAAATATACTAGCCTTAGATAAATACTACATACTTTTTTGGTTTAGAAGCGTCCGCCCATATAGTTTGGATTCGTAAAACCAGTCTACATGCGCCGCCAGGGACCTGATTTATTATTTCAACAATAGGATAATAATAATCGATAAGACTAAAGAAATTAATGTGACAGTTGGTGTGCCACAGTGTTCGGTGCAGGGCCCGTTACCGTAAAATTCCCTGTACGGTGGAGTGCAAAAACTAGGACTTACAAAAGGGGCAAACCTATTTGTTTTGCTGATGACTAACTAATAGTAATGGCAGAAGGCTTAATCTTTAGAACAAATGAGTCATTACGACGCATTGGCTTGTATGAGAAACAATAATCTGAAACTGGCGCCTTAAAAACTAGAAGCCGTTATCACGAATAGAATAAGGGAACGACATCGACAGCATGTCCGATTTATATCGGAATGGGACAAGTGAGCGCAGCCAAGTGGGCGCCGCCAACTGGACGCGGACAAGTCGCCGCGGTCAACTGACCGCAAGAACAACCGGGCGCGGGGCAGGTGGGCGCAAGATAAGTGGGCGCGAGACAAGTGGCCGCAAGATAAGTAGACTCCATACTTGGTACATTGGTAGAATGAATAGAAGGGGTAATGGACGAAGACAGCCTCTGTTTCCGCATACAATGTGGAATGTTTATAATAGGGTATTAAGTCAACAAGATAGAACAAATAATCACGCGGAGGCCGCACATCGTCGTTTACAGACGGAACTCAGTATGGACCATCCTACAATATGAAAACTTATTGATGGCTTGCGAAAAGTACAAAAGAATCGCGATATATTCTATGAACAACTTGTTGCCGGTCAAAACCCACCAGCCAAATTTAAAAAATATAGAGACGCAGACCGGCGCATCTTGACAATTGGTCTGGACTACAATACTAGAAATATTGTTGAATATTTACGAGGTATTGCTCATAATTATCAAATGGACCATTAAACAGATCTAGATATTGTAAAAAACAGCAAAATTAATTTAAAATTCATGTTTGTTTTAGACATAAAATATTATTGTAATCAAATACTAGGTACTTTGTTTGTTCTAAATAGAATAATTAACGTCTGTAAATATAACATATATCAATAAAGTTAGTTTTGTTGCTTCATATATATGTTTATATACCACAAATATATAATTCTATAAATGTATTGATATAAAGTTTTCATGTCATGTTTGTTGAAAATAAAGAAATAAATATTTATAACAAATAAACTACTTGTTTCACTATGTATAAACATATAAACTTTCCCATTTACAGCAAAAAATTAAAAAGACGCAAAGTCGCAATTCAGGAAATATTATATAAATATTTGATTTCAATAAAACACCTAAATTAAAAAAAAAACATTGTTTGAAATTAATAAAAATACATCAAACAAATCGTTTGTTTGCATGCTGCAAAATTTTTTTACTGCAGTAATGTATTTTCTTAGCGAAATATTTGTTTCGCGCCCAGATGTCTCGCGTCCAGATGTCTCGCGCCAAAACTGCTTCGCGGCCAGTTGTCTCGCGCCCACATGTACCGCGTCCAATTGGCCGCGCCCGTTCAGCAGCGCCCAGTCGTCCGCGCCCAGTTGTCCTAGACCGGATTTATATTGCCCCAGGAATGTGATGAGTTATGATCGATGAAAATTGTACAGGGTGGCCCATTAATAAGGGCTATATCTCGGAAACCATTCATCGTACAGCTTTCGGAAAAAAATATATATGAGTAAAGCAAGGAGCTTGGACGCAGGGAATGTAGTGAAAGATCTAGGAAGGGAAGGGATGTAATGTAAGCAGTACCGGAATGGCGAGCGAAACAATAAGGAGTCTAAAGCTATCTCAGGAGAAAGTTTTTAGTCTGTAGGTGCATTCCTATAAGAACCATCGGCCGGTAGTATTTCAAAGATTATTTTACCTCCTCACATAAAAAAACTACTACTGCTACTACTCATAAAATATGGACTATCAAGAAAAATATTAAAATTAATAAAGTGTGGGCGAAAAACAACAGCTTAAATCCGATCTCGCCAACTGCTTGTCAAATTATGGATATATGCAATAGCGAACGACAGGTGAATTAAATACAGAATATTTATAAGTTTTCCCATCGCCATTCTTTTCTTTGGGAAAGATGTATGAAAGTAAATTTTCACCTTTAAAAAAAATATATTCGTACATTTACGAAAAACCCAAAATGCTGAGCCTCGTTTGTTGAAAGCCTTCTTGTCAATATTTTTTAGCACGAATATTTTTGTAACAAAAAAGTCTTTTGAGCCTACAAAAAATATTAAACTAGGGATAAGGAAGAAGAATTTTATCACAATTACGTTATCTCCAAGACCCTTTTTATAGAAACCCAAAGTTTTGGGCATCTTTTTTGTTGCTTTTTTAAAGTTACAACATGAAACATTAATCCACTAATTTACTCTAAATATTAGAACTAAAGTAGGTACATGAACATATTATAACTGCTATATTAATCACTTGTGATATATATAGTTTTATTGTTTTCTAATATTTAACGGGATTAAATTTTTTATTGATAAAAACAGTTATTATTGATAACTTTTTTTATGTAGGAAGATACACAGATGACCATTCTGCTTAAAACGTAATATGTTCTTTATTTTCTACTAGAACAAGTTTCTTAGTAATTTTCCTTGTAAATAAATAAATTAGTAGTCAAATATGCATGACAAAACTACCAAAATGCCTTAGAACAGATTTTACGTATACAAAAGAGAGCATTTAGCTGTAAATGCTCCAACTCAACAGGAATGCCTTTTAGGGAAATAGAACCGTAACTCGTAGGTTGGATAATTTAATTAAAAGTTTACCGAAGAATTTTGCGTGTCGAGTTTGGGCTTGAATAATAATGGTTAATAGTTTGTCTGGAGGTTTCAGAGCTTATCCTGTACATGCTATAAATAATGCATTTTTTAAAATTCATCGGTTTATTAACAATGCATAGGTCGGTTAAGTGCCGTCGGCGTGTAAACAAAAGTTTACCCGAATGATTTGCGATAGTATATTATTCTACATAGAGAGAGATGTTTCTACAGTGTGTCCAAAAAAGTATGCAACATATGGGAAAGCTTTTTTATCATAGGTGTGTCAATTTTTAATTTTTTTATATGTATTTCTTTAAAGTAAGTTTTTGGACTTCAGCGTACTGGGTGAAAATGACAAATAAATTATTAATTATTTCCAGTAATATGAATAGAGCTGGATTCTATCATAATTTTGTTTAGAACATAAGTTGGCTAAAATGTGTTTAAGTAGGCGTGCAACACGCTAATATCTGAACCAACTCGTGACATTGAAAGGTTTTAAAAAGTTTGCAAATACTTAATCCATTTTTATTATAAACCCACGTTTAAGTTATTTAATAAATATATTAAAATTGTATAAACAAAAACTCGACCAGATTTGTACCGTTTAGGGGAAAAAAGAGATTAACTAAAAAAAAATTGTGACACCTAACTCAAATTTCGTATTTGGACTAACTTACTAATCTGCAAGAACATTCCCATATAAAATTTTGATGTATTTCTAATAATTAAGGCAATTTCGAAAAAATGGCATTTACTTCCCTACTATTAGCCGCAGGTGAAATATGAAATATGCATTTATAGTTTTAAGGCATGCACCAACTTTTATAAAGAATAAAATTTTCTGAGAAATCGGTGATATGGTGATCCCATATGTTGCATACTTTCTTGGACACACTGTATAGTGGCTCGACATAAACCATATTATTGGTGGGTAATCTACAAGCTTCTCATATATTTGTCTCTTTTAACTTCTTAAAGCAATTTATACATGTTTCCCACTTAGTTTCATTACATTTATGTAATTTTCTATTTTCATATGAAAGTGTGTAAGAGTTTTTTATATTGGAATACACAGGGATCCAAGCACAATGGATACCCTGGGGCGGGTAGACCATAACGGCCGTTTCGTCCTTGTTGGGACTTTACGGGCAGCCGTAACCCAAGCAATCCCGACACAGCGGTATATTAAAAGCCTTTTTACAAAAGCAAAGCAGCCATCAATGCACCGTAGCCAATATAAAAGGCAGTCACACTGGTAATATCGAAAGGTAAACAACTAACTAACTAGGTGTATTGATGGCCGCTTTGCTTTCGTAAAAAGGCTTTTAATACATCTTACCGCTGTATCGGGATTGTGGTTGTGGCTGCCCGTAAAGTCCTAACAAGGACGAGACGGCCGTCTTGGTCTACCCGCCCCAGGGTGTCTATTGTGCTTGGATCACTGTATATTCCAATATAAAAAACGGTTACACACTTGTCCGATATGCCACAATATTCGCTTTTAATTAAAAATAATAATTTCTGTACATTTGACTTCTATACTATTAACGATGGCCAACGTAAATATTTCAAAAAAAGTTGCAGGCGTTCGGCTTTGATTAAATATTACCAGTTAAATTTAACTAAACGGGTATAAATTTGGTATCACTGCATAGCTAAGGGTTTAAACGTTGTTTGTCTTTTAACAGATTTTTAATAAATCACATGTGCGATTTCGGAGAAATAGGGTGACAGCTAAGGGCAAAATTGAATTTACGTTGCATGCGGTTGTGCACCTTTTAGTGTAAATTATAAGGTGAGATCAGAACTTACTACATCCTCTGCACTCTTAGCATTCGCATGTCATAAAATCAATTACATTTTTGTTCTTGCGAATAAATCATTTCAGAACGCCAGTAATTATTATTTCACCGTACGTTTACCTGAAAAATTCAGTCAAGATAAAAAACAATAAACATCGCGGTGGGTGCTTCGCTATCGGAACGTATTTGCTGCAATGGAGGGGGGATGCAGCCAGAGCGAAATGTGAAACGCGCTTGAACAGTAACTGGCAACGTTGAACCGTGATCGATTTTCTTTTACCTCGCGCCGCGCCATTTTGTATTAATTTCTTTACAAAAAAAGCCGTATTGGAAGTTTAAGTTTGCCAATACTGTTTAGCCGATACACTTAATACTAATTCCTTAATTATTATTGTGCAAGGTATAATTCTAAATAATATTAACTTTAACTTTTGCTCTCAAAGTTTTGATAACTAAAGAAAGTTCTAAATTAACAAAAAAAAAACTAAACGAAAAATTACGTGGGCTGGGACAAATTAATTATTTCCTTAATCCTACACATTTTTAAAGTGTCAAGTTAAGTAGATTAAATTTTTTGTTGCCCTTTTTCTGTTAAATTTTATGACTATTAAATTACAGGAAAATAGAACAAGGTTAAAAAGAGCTTTGTGTAAATTATTACTTATATTTTTTTTATCAAAACACTAATTTTATTCTAAACTTAAACACTTCTACGAAGATAAACGAAGTGGTGACCAAAGAAAAAGCGTCTTCGAAAAGAGATTCAACCCGAGAACCAGTGTTGCTGCAACCAGATTTTAAAATGTACTGACAAGCAGCTGGAAAATGTACTAGAATGTACTAAAATTTCAGGTAAAATGCACCGTTGGGGTTGGCGCAGAAAATACCTTTTTTTGTAAATTTAAACTTTAAGAAATTTAAACAAATACGGTATTTCACACTATATTTATATTATTTTAACGTTTTAAATACACAAAACCTAGTACATATTAAACATATACCTAACAGATCTATATGTTAATGATAATCTTAATCCTAAAAATAAAAAAATTATAAAAATAAAATGAACAGTTGAATAAATAGTTATATTTAGCTAAATTTGGTCCCGTAAGACAGTTGATAATTATAAGGTTTATTCCGCCAAAGTTTAAAAACGATGTAAAAACAATCAATTTGTGTGTTATTCAGGAAAAAATCAATAAATTGGCCTGTCACGTAAAAAATTACCAATATATACATAATATATTCATATCCAAATAACTAAATAATCTACAAAAAAAGCTTACTTGTCCATGTCAGCCAAATTACTGGCTAAATTATAAGTCTATCCCGTGATTCACAAGACGCCAACGAGACTAAACTTGACTGAGACATTGAATTCCCACCTAGATAGATAACGGTTAGGGATTACTTCGCGTAGCTATATATTCTGTGATCTTACTTATTAAAATGTTTTACCTAGAGTCGAACGCTCCAGAAACTATATTGAAGGTATAAATTATATTTTACTGCTAGGCTTAGTTTACCAAAGCTTTATCCAATATCTTGGCCTCAGGAAGTTGCTGCAACTTTGTAGTTTGATGCATTAACGACATGATTTGCAATAAAACTTAAAAATATTTTGATGCCCTTTAAATTATACAATATTTATTTGGATCCAAGTAAGTTTTACAAAGCAAATAAATAAAAGTTGTCAAAAATTTCACCTTTAATAATTAATTCTCGAAATACCGTGCGAGCAAAAATTATTTGCCTCAAAGAGAGCTTGGATTAAAAAACGTAGGGCTTGGTTTCGATCACAATGATATGGGGACGATATGTCTAACCAAATCTAGGTTAAAATTTTGTCAAATTTATATTATGACATGATATGCCAAACTAATGAGTAATAAAATAAGTAGACAAATAAAAATTTATTTTTGTTGTTTACAAAATTAACAAAGTAAGAATATACAGAAAGAAAACGAAAAATAATTACACGTCTTATACAATTTGTTGGTGTATTTTGCATTATTTCACGAACGTTTGCAACAAGTTCTTCTGTTCTTACAGATGTTCTTCCTGCTCCTTTTTTGTGTTATATAGAACCTGTTTCCCTAAACACAGCCACGGTTCTGTTCAGGCAATGATAAAAATCCTCAGCAATAAAAGCAACGTTAGGAAAATGTTCGTGAAAATCATCCATGCACAAACCCGCATTTACTCTAACCCCGTTTCGAAAATATGCTTCAACTATGAATGTTTTGTGCTGTTCCGTACAGCCCATTGTGTGAATTGTTCAAGAAATTGGAAAAATTAGCGATGAATCAAATTACTTGTAACGACTGTCAAAGATGACGGAATAACTGATTGATTGTGAATTCAGGTAGTTACTGACACCCAACAGGTATTAAGCTCTACGGCTAAGCATTACGTCCTTAGATGCAAGGTCCTCTTTGATGCAAATAATTTTTGCTCGCACGGTACATTTTGACAATAAATATAGGGGTAAGTAACTGAAATATATTCGCTGAAAAAAAAAACATTTGCAAAGCTCTGAAACATAACTAAAATTAAATTATAGAAGAATTTAGCTTACATTTACATAGGTATATGGGTAACAGTAAATATAATTCTATAAAACTTTACACAAAAATATTTCTAGCGAACTTCAACAAAAATTATTATACATGCAGTTTGCATGCTTCTTCCCACATTTGCTTCCATTCTAGCGAGGTCTAATGCATTTCATGCTAAATGTGCTTTAGCCGAGTCTGCATTTAAATAATCTCGTTATTTTAACGTTAGTTGAGTTTGTTTTATACTAATTTTAAACTGTCTATTTAATTTAAGTCTTTTAAGTGAACAAGTTATTTTGGTTCGATAAGTTTTATTCGAAAAAAGAAGAACAAATCTTTAATAATCTCTAAGTATCTAAGATAATCCCTTCTTGTTAATATAGTCATATTTACAAGTAGCTTGCTTCTGCTAATAGAAAAAAATTTACAGTCGAACATTGAAAAAAAAATTTTTAATAAGCAATGTAGAACTGACAGTACAAATTATGACAATACTGATCCCTTCAGAGAGTGTTACTTATCGTTAATCGAATCTCTTGATACGGAACGATACGGGCTAGACATACAAAAAAACGTCGTCTTATAATTTATTTTAAATCCACCATCTTTTATAAGGGCTGATTTATGGACCCTAATTTACATAAAAAGCGGTCCACTTTACTAAACTAAAGCTCTTTAGGAAGCGGATCCAAAAAATGTTGGAAAAAATAAATTATTATTATTATTATTTTCTTTTAAATATACATGACAACATATCGCCCAATAATACAGATTCGTCGTATTATTCGACGAGACGATACGTAAAAAATATATTATCTTGATTTTTAATGAACAATAGTATAGAAACTTTTTACTCCCCAACATAAATCTTATTCGTCTACGATAAGCACACAGTTTATAACAATAATATTTTATATTTAATAATTTATTTTTAATTTATTTATTTTACGTCGGCCTTTTTCCGCAACGAGGCCAATCACCGATACCAGGGAATTTGTCACACACTATCTGGTAATTTTGCCGAATCCCTCTTTGTCGAGGGTAGGGTTCTTTAACGTGCCAACCAGTGGCGCACCCAGGGGGGGGGGGCCAAGGGGGCCTTGGCCCCCCCCCAAAACCCCCAATGAAATGAAAAATTATGAAAGTGGATAAGTATTTTAAAAAGTCAATTTTCTTAGATTTACCTCACAGGCCTCGTTTGAGGGGGGCCAGGTGGGGTATTTGCCCCCCCCCTCCCCCTGGAAGTTGACTTATTGACAAAAGTTGACTTATTGAGGTTTAATATGGTTTGATTGAATGTATGAATTTATTATTTCGAGTTTTCCTTTATATTTTTGTTATTATTTTGGGGTAGTAAAGAATTATTTTAATAAAAATAAACAGTTTTAATGCCAAAACGACTATGAATGTTTGAGATTGAAATTAAAATAAGGGAAGACCTAAACTCTCGAAATTAACTTGATACATACCACAAAGTGTAAATATAGGGACTTTATTGTTATTGATAAGTTTGCTGCAAATAAAAACAGATGAATGAACTTAACTTTTAAACAATGTACCCACTAATGAAAAATAAATTAGCCTTTTTATTTTTTATCTTATTTCATTTTCAATAGAATAAAAAGGTGATCATAAATTTTTAAAATATTTACTATAATAATTATTGACCAAATTTGGGCGTGGTCTTAAAAAAATTTCGCCTGCGGCGCATTTCGCCTACAGCGGGCTTTTAGTACACCCCCAAGTTAACAAGTCACAAGCCGCCAATGCCCCCCCCCCCTAAGAAACCGTTTAACGACTCCCATGACTAGGCTATTGCGATCTTCCCTGCAAGAGTACCTGTTAAAAAAGCTCCAAAGTTCTAGAAAAATGCGTAACTTAAAAGTTTATTAAAAAATTTGCTTCCAGCACTGGTTGGCGGGCCCCCCCTAACATAAAATCCTGGGTGCGCCGCTGGTGCCAACATCCATGACACGGGGCCCACAGTTTAACGTCTTTTCCGAAAGACGGCGCCACCTCTTAAACCAAATTCCAAATTTAACATCGACGTTGCTGGCACCGGGAATGGAACCCGGGCCTACGATCTGTGAGGCCGCTGCACTGACCACAATACCACAACGCCGATATTTTATATTTAAACATTATAAATTTAAAACTATTTTAATAAACATATACTCGCATACAGTGTGACCAGTAGGTAAAGTCCGCATCATATGGAATTTTTTGTATTAATTGACCTTGGCATCAAGTTCTACTTCGATGGAGATAAAAATAAAGCAAAAAAATAGTAGTCACGTGATTCGCATTATCTGTCAAATTTTAATTTTTTTCAAAAAATAATTCAAAAGTGAGGTTATTTCTGAAAATATCGAAAAAAAGTTATTAGAATTTTTTTTTAATGCATCTTCTAGCCCACATGCAAAATTTCACCTGCATAAGATAATTTTGACTTTTTACCCACCACTAAAATTTATTTTCCACTTAATGAACACTTTACTGATGACAATGTGTTTTTTTTTGTCGTAATATTAAAGTGTATTACTTTCAGATACAAACTACGAATTCAAAAATACTTATTTTATGAAGTTACCTTATATATTATATATTGTCAAAAACAAATAAACTTTGCATCACACGCGACCAAATTTTAATAGCCCAATTTTGATTTTGTAAAAAAACACACATTTAATATGGCGCTACTTTAAAGAAAATGTAGCTGAATTTATTTTGCAAAAGTGGTGCAATTTATAAAACATGGGTAAAAAATCAAAATTATCTTATGCAGCTAAAGTTTTGCACGTGGGCTAGAAACTGCATTTAAAAAACTTTTTCCAATAACTTTTTTCAATACTTTCAGAAATACCCCAACTTTTGAATTATTTTTTGAAAAAAATTAAAATTTGACAGATAATGCGAATCACGTGACTACTACTTTTTTGCTTAATTTTCATCTCGATCGAAACAGAACTTGATGCCAAAGTCAAATTTCGAATGAAGTTATTAATAAAAAAAAATCCCATATGATGCGGAATTTAATGGTCACACTGTATATACTAGAGTGACTAACTAGCGAGTCTACTTTCAGGTAGTGGTACGTAAATATTATGCGAGAAAATATTTTGCTTATCACCTGAATAATTTAGGTTAGGTTAGGTTAGAGTGGCAGACCTCTGGCATTGACCAAACAGTCACACGTAGTCCTGTAGGACCGTTGTGGTACCACACGTGTTCCGCGGAACCTATCCGCCTAACCTGAAAAATCTAACGCAGTTAGATATTAAAATGCAGATTCAGATTGCAAAGTACTACTAAAAAATTGAAAGTCAATCATCTCAATAGGATGTCACCACCTGCAGACCGGTTTCGAACCAGTGGCGTAGCGCTACTACCGCGAACCCCCGCAGTTGCGGGGGGGGCCCGAAAGAGCCTATTGTTATGGCCCCGAAGGGGCCGAAGTCCTGGGCGAGGGGCCCTAACACAATTTTCGCGGGAGGGCCCATAATTTGTCGCTACGCCACTGTTTCGAACGCTTTTGTTCTCATCAGTACAGGTGTGTACTCTTTTGTTCTCCTCAGTACAGGTTTATTACCGTGCGAGCAAAAATTATTTGCATCAAAGAGGACTTGGATTAAAAAACGTAGGGCTTGGTTTAGATTACAATGATATGGGGACGATATATCTAACCAAATGTAGGTTAAAATTTTGTCAAATTTATATTATGACATGATATGCCAAACTAATGAGTAATAAAATAAGTAGACAAATACAAATTTATTTTTGTTGTTTACAAAATTAACAAAGTAAGAATATATAGAAAGAAAAAGAAAAATAATTACATGTATTCTGAGAATTCACATAACCGGAGAGGTAGAACCAGGTTTCATCCGAAAAAAATGTCATGTCTAATAAATCATTTATTGCCAATAAATTTTGGGTAAACCATTGAGAGTAATTTCTGCGTCTTTCAAAATCTGCGGCTTGTATTTCTTGGAATACTTGCACTTTATAAGGAAATAAATTTAGCTGCTTCTTAAGAATAGTCCTGCATGTTCCATAAGATATTCCCACTTCTTGGGACAGGCGTCTTATACATTTGTTTTTTTTTGCATTATTTCACGAACGTTTGCAACAAGTTCTTCTGTTCTTACAGATGGTCTTCCTGCTCCTTTTTTGTGTTGTATAGAACCTGTTTCCCTAAACACAGCCACGGTTCTTTTCAGGCAATGATAAATATCCCCAGCAATAAAAGCAACGTTAGGAAAACTCGGATTGTATTGCCACTCACCATTTACTCTAACTCCGTTTCGAAAATACGCTGCAATCATTAATGGTTTGTGCTGTTCCGTAAAGCCCATTGTGTGAATTGTTGAAGAAATTGGAAAAATTAGCGATGAATCAAATTACTTGTAACGACTGTCAAAGATGACGGAATACCTAACTGATTGATTGTTAATTCAGGTAGTTACTGACACCCAACCGGTATTAAGCTTTACGGCTACGCATTACGTCCTTAGATGCAAGGCCCTCTTTGATGCAAATAATTTTTGCTCGCACGGTATAATAGTTACAAAGTTTACATAGACAATAAAATTTTAGTATTATAAACTATTAATAACAGAGAAGGTGATGCTGATGACATACAAAGAGCCAACTTTTGTTTTGAAGTTATGACAAGGGTAAATAGCGATAGGGAATTCTCACGCAATGTTTGTTTTACCGACGAATGCACCTTCAAATGTCAAACAAAATGTTAAATTGTAGATATTGGAGTACAAAATATAAACACAGATTTCTACAAAAAATACTAAAACATGTAGTGGTAGTAGTAGTAACAAGATTTATTTAGCAATGTGCTACAATTTAACAAGTTTTATAAAATATTTAAACTAATTTAAAATATCATCTTTAAAGTATTAAAAAGAAAATTTAAAAATTTTTATCAGTCACTATTTTATTTGTAATTAATGAAAAAATAAAACGCCTAGTTACATTTGACATTATTCTAATTATTATTACAGGTGGTTCCACTGAGCTATACAGGGTGTCCGGAAATGACGATGAAAAATTTTTAGGTATGATTCTACATAAAAATATATAAAAAAAAGTTCATATTAACATAGGTCCGGAAATGCTTCCAGAGGGAGCTACAGGCCCTTGAAGATGGTGTCATAAAAGTGGTTTTTATTTAATTTATTAGGATCTACTTACAATACAGGAATTAACTTTTACGTATAAGTTAGAGTGATTGGAGGTCACTCTTTGAAAATATCAGGTGACCCATAATTGCAACCAGTGACGTGGGAACAATGGGGTGGTTAGTTATTTAGGGTTATTTTTATTCGCCGAGTGTATTTTCGCTATCTTTTAAATAAATTATGATTCTTTGAACATTTTTACGTAAAAAAGGTTCCCTTGGTATAAAGTCGTATAGTCGACCGTTTTCGAGATAAACGAACTTTAATGCTCAGCTATTTTTTTTAAATAATAATTTTATTAATAACAATACCAACAAATCAATAACAAAATAATAAACAACGCTGTCCCTAAATTTGTAAATCCTTTTCAATGTTATTATAAATTTTATAATACTACCTAAGTGTTGAAAATGATTTCCGTTCATTTCAATACATCCTCGAACTCGTTTTCTCATAGATCTTATAAATAAATAGTATTCAAGCATCTTCTTATTTTTATTACATAGCCTGTTTACTGAATTTACGCACTGCAGTCGTCCTTTTAAGTCCATTTATCTCGAAAACGGTCGACTATACGACTTTATACCAAGGGAACCTTTTTTACGTGAAAATGTTCCAAGAATCATAATTTATTTAAAAGATAGCGAACATACACTCGGCAAAAAAATATAACCCTAAATAACTAACCACCCCTTTGTTTCCACGCCACTGGTTGCAATTATGGGTCACCTGATCTTTTCAAAGAGTGACCTCCAATCACTAATCTATATGTAGAAGTTAATTCCTGTATTGTAAGTAGATCCTAATAAATAAAATAAAAACCACTTTTATGACACCATCTTCAAGGGTCTGTAGCTCCCTCTGGAAGCATTTCCGGACCTATGTTAGTATGAACTTTTTTTCATATCTTTTTATGTAGAGTCACACCTTAAAATTTTTCATCGTCATTTTCGGACACCCTGTATGTATCAGAGTAGTATATTTAATTTATAAGAATTTTACCATAGCCTTTTCTAAACAACTTTTATTTGGCATATTAGAAAATATCAAATTTGATGTCCATCAAACAAGGACCTTTAAAAAAGTTTAATAGAATTTTGTTGTAATAATAATAGGTGAACCAATATTATTTGGGATTTCTCATGCTGGTGGACCATACGGTATAAGACGATATCTACTTTACTTATTTTTTTTTATATTCCAAATGCCTTTATTTTAACTTTTGAAATCGTATAAAATGAGGATTCTCTTTCATTTAGTTAGTAACGTCATTCATTCCGTGTAAATATAAAAGGAATAGGAAACAACCCCCCATCAAACAACCCTTCAAAATATTTTACAGGAAATAATGTACCTACTGAAGCGTTTTGATTTTACCCGTCAGATTGGAATTAAGAGGCCTGAAGGGCTTTTTAGTTCGTTTTATTGAAGAAAGTTATCAGGTTTTAATCGACTTTATAATAAATAAATTTTAGTTTCAACTAACTTTCTTATAAAATAGATGATTTTATAGTCTTTGTTAAACTCATTAAGGGCAATTAAAAAAAAACTATTTATTTCCCTTATTTATTACAGAATATATTAAAATCTGATCCGATTTTTATTAAATAGTTTATTCAGGGTGGAATTTTTAACTGGAATAAATTCAGTATTAGGAAGTATTTTAATTTGCTGCAAAAATACAGAACTGCAGATGCGTACTCAAGCAGAAGTAGCAGCTTTATTTTACAAAAGACACCTCGATCTACCATTAATTTACCAAGGCACCATCAGCAAAATTGAAAGACGTTTTACTTTCTCTTCAAGAAAATCCTATTACTCAAGTTCGGCAACTACCAAGAGAACATAGTATAAGCCATAAGTCTACGTTAGAGTTAGTATAATCATGTGAAATGCATCCTGATAAAATGTTAATGGTACAAGAGTTACTGGAAGATGATCCGGACCGCCTTCTTCAGTTTTGTGAAGTGATGATGAGTGGACTTTTGTACTAAATGGTGAAGTCATTAACCACCGCAGAAAATCCTCACTGGATGCAAGAAACACAAACCCAGCTTCGGCAGAAACTTGTGTTTGGGCAGGCATAATAATTGGCGACCGCGTCATTTGGGCAAATATTCCTTGAAGGTAACTTAAATAACATAACTGGATTTTTTGGCAAGGAGAACTTATTCCAGCTTTGATAATGAATAAGGTTACAGCAGGATGGTGCTCCCATGACGCCATAAATGCTCGATAATTTTTAAGTGAAGTTGAAGGAGAAGCGGTACTATTGAATGGCCACCATGATCGCCGGAGCTTAATCCTCTGGATTATTTTCTTTGGTGTCGCCTAAAAACCAAAGTTTACTTAACAAAATAAGAAAATTTAGAGAAATTGCGGCAACGACTTATACATGAAATTCGCCAAATAACCCCGGATATGGTACATAATGTCATAAATGAATTTTACTTTGGATTAGGGGTTTGTCAAGAAAAAAATGGGCAGTTACAGTAAAACAAATTGCGTCTACAAAATGCAAAAGTAAATAGTGGGTTGTATTCTCTTTTTTATGCCCTTTCCAACGCACATATTATACCTTTTGATTTGAAAAAAAAGTTGAAGGCGGTCTCTACCCCCAAAAGAGGAGTAAATTTCATGAAGACATGAAGAAAGTATGCCAAACTAAAAATAAACGCAGCCGTAATTCTGTATTTTTTCAGCAAATAAAGATGCTTCCTAATAATGAATTTATTCCAGTTAAAAATTCAACCCTCTATAAACACATCGTTAACTTACAAAACCAGTTCTCTAAAGTCGTACTTGTAAAAACAAGACAGCTCGTGAGAATTAATCATGCAGCTTAACTTCAAACAGAAACAGGAAACAAACGATTGTATTTTTAGCTTAAATCCAAAGTGTGTGTACTGAAGGCATTTGCAATATCGTTAATTTTCACTTCATCTACAAAGGCGGGAGAAAACTACTCTCGTATACGGATTAAGCCTTGGCAGTTACAAATTCTACTTCGAGTCACACAACGTTGCCGGCTCCTCTTGATTCAGGAGCGAAATTATGAATTTGTTGATGATAAATTGAAAGTGGGTATTTTAACTTCCACCCCCTCTAACCACCCCTTCCTCGGTTTTTGCGTACGGACACGCGACGACAGTATAATAAAAATTTTGAACTCTCGCAAGATGGAGACAAAGTCATGTGACACTCTGTCAATTTTGGTATATTTAATTTTGATAGGTTGGTATGAATTCCAAGACCGGACTTGAAAATTATGCCATCTAAAACAATTAATGCAATAGTCTCATCGGTTCTACCGCTGTGTCAAATATATTTAAAAACTAGGTATATAATATTATAATTATCCAAACCTTGAAAATACTAATAAATTAACTGAAACGCAACTTTAAATAGGACTCATATTTACAAAAGAATTTTTTTTGTTTTATTTGTTCAGATTATAGCTATAGGTAATAGCTATTTACCTAACAAGTGCGGAAAATGAATTTTTCCGCACGAGTCTGCCGTTCACTGAACGACGCGTTGCGGAGTTCGGTTAAGCAGCCGAGTGCAGGGACAACATTTTCCGCACGTGTCAGGTACAATAGTCTTTCTACAGACGTGTGGAAATAAGTAACACATATTTCAAAGAAATTTAATAATTTTTAATTAACTATAACAATCACATACATATTATGTAACAGTAACTAATTCTGAGAAAAAAGTAATAACTACAAGTTATAATAATTGATATATTATTGATTTTGACATAATCGTGCCGAAAAATTTTTCCGCACCAGTGTGGAAAAACCAATTTTCCGCACGGATTTTTGACATAATCGTGCCGAAAAATGTTTCCGCACTAGTGTGGAAAACCCAATTTTCCGCACGGATATCAGGGCGGAAAATTGATTTTTTCACACATCTGTAGGAAAAATACTATACCTACAGTTCAACATAAACTAATTGAATTCTGTCAGATATTACATTTATTTTACTGTCAAGGAAATCCCCATATATAACTTACGTAAGGTACTTAGACCCAAATATGGTTTTTATAGAATTTGTTGGCTATGATACGGTTACATTTCTAGACTTATATGTGGGCTAACATAAGGTTAAAAGCCTCAACTTAGCCAGGGATTTAATTTTTCTGTCAATGGAAACCCTACTTTAACAGTTTTTGACTTACGTAAGGTACGTAGACCCAAAAATGGTGTTTATAGAATTTGTTCGTTAAAATGCAATTTATTGATACAGTTACATTTCTAAACTTGTATGTAGGTTAGGTTAGGTTAGGTTAAAAGTGAGTGGGTTACAGCTAACCCTCCACTGCAACCATGTGATCTATTGTGGCTCACACCTTGTTTATATTTCCCCCAATAGGTCTAACTTTTTAATGAAGTTAATGATGGTATTGGGAGAGACATTTTTCATGTCATCCGACAGCAGAGTCATCTCGCCAAATAGGGCGAATCTGATTCTTCCTGCTGCGGGGCAGGCGCACATTATTGTCGTCCACACGGTAACTTAACCGAGACGAAAGGGTGAGGAAATACAAAAAAATTATTTTAAAATAAGAAGTCATATGCGTGCCTACTTTATTTTTGCTGTGCAGTTTATTATTTTTAATTGTTGATGTTTTTATCTAAAATATTATAAATAAACAATACATAACATAAATATTAATTCTCAACCAAGATAACAACTAAACAAATAAAATATAAATTAAATAACGTCTTGTTTTTTTTTAATTTAATTTTCAAATCATGGCCCCACTTCATCACATACTCTATATACGTTTGCCACTATCTCCCTTGTTTGGCTATGAAGAGTTTTTCCTTGAAGATTAATTTTAACAAAAAACGCAGACAATAAGAAAATGTATAAAAATAATCTTTAAATAGTTAAATAATCCCATATATCCACCACTGGCATGCATGCATGCATCGCAATTAGTTGATCACATTAAATGACCTGGAAGCGTGTCGACTGTATTGCGATGCAAATTTGTCCGGTCGACTATTATTTTTTTCAATCGCGCGAGATTTTGTACCTGTTGCCAGATATGACATTAAGAATTTTATTCATTTCGCCCAGATTAAAAGTGTTAAAATTTGCTTGCATTCCGGACAGTATATAATAATATTTTCTTATATCTAATATAGATAAATACATATTGTTTAGTCTTACGAGTTAGTTGGTAGATATTTTACCATAAATATGATTTTCTTTATAAGTGTGCGAGTTAAAATGTTTATTTGGATTTATTGGTAATTAAGCCGACAACACCGTAAACTTTCTTCTGCATTCCTTAGGTGGTTGCAGAACCGTGTGTCAGACAATACGTGTTCTGTTGTTTCTGCATCTTCCATGCAGAGCTATGCATTCATCAGTTGGGGCTATTCCAATTTTATACATATGGTGTCGCAATCAGCAGTGGCCGGTGTACAATCCCACTAGTGCTTTAAGGCATGATCTGTTGAGCACTAGTAGTGTGTCAGTTAGTTGTTGGTTTACATGGCTGTATATAAATGCTTTTGAGTGTGTTAGACCTGGTAAATTTAACCAGTGATTTTACCATTTGCTTTTTGCTTCGGCTAGTATTGTTTTCCTAGCCGTAGCATGAGATATAGGTACCTATTACCGGCTCGGGTCCTGTGCATTTTTGTGCTTCACCTCTCTTGGCGAGCTTGTCGGCAGCCTCATTACCCTCCAGACCCATGGGTCGTTTTTGAGGTACACCATCTCAATTCAAGAGCTTTTAATGCAGCTTGACTGTCGGAGAATATCTTGATTGACCTCTGTGCATACCGTTGATCTATCAGCAGTCTTGTACACAGTGGCGGATTCAGAAAAAATTTACACTTACTTGTTATCTTGGGGTGCACGAAAAGCCCGCTGCGGACAAAACGCGCCGCAGGCGAAAATTTTTTAAGACCACGCCCAAATTTGGTCAATAATTTTTAGTAAATATTTTAAAAATGTATGATTACCTACTTATTTTATTGAAAATGAAATAAGATTAGAAAAATAAAAAAAGGCCAATTTATTTTTCATTAGCGGGTACATTGTTTAAAAGTAAAGTTCAATCTTCTGGTTTTATTTCCAGCAAACTTATCAATAATAATAAAGTCCCTAGATCTACACTTTGTGATCTGTGTAATTTCGGGTTTAGGTCTTCCCTCAATTTTAATTTAAATTTTTTGCTCAATACTTAATGAGCTAAAATTGTTTCTCAAATATTCCACATTCATAGCCGTTTTGGCATGTTTATTTTTATTAAAATAAGTCCTTACTACCCCAAAATAATACACTTTCTTTGTAAACAAAACCACAGATTACAGTTTTCTGTAACAAAACACAAATTCTAAAATCCTAAAATGTATGCTTTTTATCTAACGTGCTTTTACGCCATCTTTTCGCTAATTATCAAACCACGTTGAAAACCTGATTTTTAATGTCCATTTCTAAATGCTGTAAAGTTTTGGCATTAAAAAAATATTTGGTTGTTACAGTACAATGCTTTGTCACTGTGTTTGAAATTTTGGGTGTTGCGCTTAGGTTGGTTCGTGCGAAATTATTATGACAGGGGGGGCACGTGCCCCTGTGCCCCCCCTCTAAATCCGCCACTGCTTGTACACATTTCAATTGCATAAACCTCTGCTTGAAATATGGTTGCCATAGTTCCCAGGCTGATAGTTAGTTATATTTTTGGGTTCTTGCCACTGTACTTGTATCTAAACTAACTTAATGTTAAAAACTTATGTTAAAAACTTTATTTTATTGCCATACAAAAATAGTAAATATCTAATAATAATTTCACTTATGTAAGGTACGTAGAAACTAGAATTATATATTTGTTGGCTATCCTATTACAGATTAATATCGTTACTTTTTTAAACTACTATTTAGGATGCTTTAACATAATGTGGTTTATTTCAACCTTACTATTGCCAAACAATAATAAAAATAATTTCTTCGAAATCAAATTTTGGTTTTGTCCAACCTACCTACCTAAGTCAGAGAAATAATTTCCACTTATTTTTCTTGATACAGAAAAGGATACCTGGATAATGCAAAACGCAAAAATTATACCTTAGAAACCCAACCTTTACGAACAAACATTTTAAGAACAAAAATTTCACAAACTAACATCTCGACAAGAACGGCGTTCAGATGAAATGAAACTTTTTACATATCGATAAAATCAACTAACGAGCAAGGCACACATTAATAATTATGATTCCTAAAAAGTTTTAACCTGTAAATTTTTGGTCAAATGAATAATAATTGTAGGTACTTACCGGCCACACAAAAGTGATTAAAATTCAATGAAAGTAAAAATAAAAGGCATCATAACCATTCAATATTTTGAAAACTTAATTAAATGTAACAAAAAGCACAAAAACGCAATTCATAACTCGGTGTTTGGGCTCATTACGGTCCACTACTAATATGGGGATATTATTATGTCCCAATATCAGCTGATCGATGACAAATTTCTGCTGTCATCTGTTTTAAAACGAGAGAATTCGTGCCGTTTTTTTCATGCGAGGAAAGAAAGCACATACAAATTATGTAACTGACTGCAATTACGATATTTCTCACACATCTTGGCAACTCGCACAATTGTGACTGTTAAAACGTAGACGCTAGTGGGAAAATTGCCTTATTTAAAGATACAGAAGAAATTTACTTGCCTAACAGGGACGGAATTCGGTCTTGAATAAATTTTGCGGTTCGGTAATAGAAGAAATTGCCTAATGGAATATGTAGAAAGCTTTTCAGTGACTTCGTTTTGCCGATGCGTTAACGGAATAACAATTAGTGCGGAGTTGTTTCTCGCAGGTAGTTTTAATTAAATAAAGTGATTTCAGCAGGAATATCTAAACTGGTTAACCCTATTTTTTCTTATAACTGTAAATAATACCTTCGAACTGGGCATATTGTGAGTCTTTCACCCACAGGATTTAGCAGAATTCCTTCTTGCTGAATATATACAGGGTGTGATGAAACTGACTTAAGTGACTATTGACCTTTTTGAATAAAATAATTTTTCTACGTCAAATAACACCTCACTTGTCATTTTTTGACGTGTTATGTTATAACATTTTTATGTTTATTTTTTATTTTCAATCTAGAGAGCTACAAATTAATTAAATCTGTTAATTTATAGTCAAGTAGTATATGAAAAATAAAATTATGTCATAATAATTGACTTTCTAAGTTTCACAAGCGTTTAAAAAATGAAATTTTGTTTTTTTGACGTTTACTTCATTTTTCCAAATGGAACGATGACGACTAGGATATATTTAAAACGAGCATTTTTTTTCCCACAATTTGATACCATACACTTCTATGCTATTTTTTAAAATTGACACGAAAAAATTTGCCTTAAGTCCCAATCGCAAATTTAAAAGCGTTATGCATTATTACCTCCCTGTCTATTCTAAAGAAATATAAAGGCTGCTTTGAAAAACAATGGAATGGTTTTGAAAACCAAGATGGTTTTAAATTAAAATTGTTATGTCATTCGTTTTTATTAAACTTACATTGTAAATCAGATAAAATGGTTAGCTTTACTAGAAATGAACAAATTCATATGCTCCTAATTTTTGGAGTGATCAGAAAAATATTCTGAAGCCGCAGGATTGTATGTATAGTAGATATAAAACAAGAACATCTCCTAAATCTTCAATATATTTTTAGTTTATAAATTTCGCTTTCTCTTAGAGCACCAACAATTCGAAATAGTAACATTACTTTAGTTAATAAATAATTTTCGTCATGCGCCCCATTTATAAACTTGAAAAGTTGTTCTTTCTCCAATACGCGAGATTTTTTTGGGATGCATCTTTCATTCTTGCGTTTTAAAAAATATGCACGAACTTTTGGATATTTATCGACGTCAATATTATTTTTAATGTTAATAGAATTTTGTAGCATTAAGTAATGGCTTGATAGTATTGATGATTTAATATTTTTCGCTAATTCTAATAAATATGCGAGTACATTTTCAGAAAAGGATTGAAAATTTAATGCGAAAATTCATAAATTTATTGTACCTACGTACATTCATAAATTTTATTATTTGACTTTTGAGGTAATAAAGGAACACTTGTTATTTTCGCTGCATCTATAATATCCGGTGGAGTACATATTTCTATATCCATATGTCCATAATTATTACCTAAACAAATAGTAAACTGATAAACTGTACCGGGTGGTCAGATAAGCAAGGACGTCGGCTTTATCTCGGAAACCATTAATCGTACAACTTTCGGACAGAATTTTTAATGAGTAAAGTGGTTAAGAGAAATTGCTGGAAATTACTTTTAAGTTCCTCATTTCGCCGCAAGGGGGCACAATTAAAAATTGTTTTTTTTAATTCTTAATATCTCCGAAAATTTCCATATTAAGGTATAGCTCTGATTACATCATTGGAAAGCTTAGACAATTCTGCATAATTTTGGTTTGAGGCTTATTGGCGTACCGACCTTGATAAGAGTGGGAAAAGCTATTGAAAGTGTAAACATTAAAATCGCTATAACTTCTAAACGACTTATCCCATTTTACTAAATTTAAGCTTGTTTGGAAGGAGAAAATAAGTGTCTTCAATTGCCGTATCAAACAGTACACGATAGTATTTAATAAAATTGCTAGAGGGCGCAATTGATAATAATAACAGTTTTTTCGATTTTATCCCGAAAATTCAAACCATACGGTATAACTATGACATCATAATCGAAAAGTAGATGAAATTTGCAAGAAAAGATGTAAAGACCGCAGTTCGATATCTTTGTTCGTTTCAGAGTTATTGCCAAAACAATAATTTTTAATACAAATTGCGCCCTCTAGCAATTTTATTAGAAACTATCGTGTACCATTAGATACGACAATTGAAGGTACTTCCAAGCAAGCTTAAATTTAGTAAAATCGGATAAGTCGTTTAGAAGTTACAGCGATTTTAATGTTTACACTTTCAATAGCTTCTCCCACTCTTATCAAGTGAAAGCGTAAACATTAAAATCGCTGTAACTTCTAAACGACTTAACCGATTTTACTAAATTTAAGCTTGTTTGGAAGAAAAAGGTAAGTACCTTCAATTGTCGCATCCAATGGTACAAGTTTCTAAATAAAATTGCTCGAGGGCGCAATTTGTATTAAAGATTATTGTTTTGGCAATAACTCTGAAACGAACAAAGATATCGAACTGCGGTTTTCACATCTTTTCTTGCAAATTTCACCTACTTTTCGATTATGATGTCATAGTTATACCGTATGGTTTGAATTTTCGGGATAAAATCGAAAAAAACTATTATTATTACAAATTGCGCCCTCTAGCAATTTTATTAAACACTATCGTGTACTGTTGGATACGGCAATTGAAGATACCCACCTTTCCCTTCCAAACAATAAAATCGGATACGTCGTTTAGAAGTTACAGCTATTTTAATGTTGACACTTTCAATAGCTTCTCCCACTCTTATCAAGGTCGGTACGCCAATGAGCCTAGAACCAAAATGATGCAGAATTGTCTAAGCTTTTCGATGATGTAATCAGAATTATACCTTAATATGGGAATTTTCGGAGAAATTTAGAATTAAAAAAAACAATTTTTAATTGTGCCCCCTTGCGGCGAAATGAGGAACTTAAAAGTATTTTCAGCAATTTCTCTTGACCACTTTACTCATAAAAAAATCTTTCAGAAAGTTATACGATTAATAGTTTCCGAGATAAAACCGACGTCCTCGCTTATTTGACCACCCGGTACAAAACTAATAGTATTTTCGATTCGGTCGTAATTTGGCACATTCCAACTTTCAAACAGATTGATGCTTAATTTTTTCTATTATTAAGACTCTACAAAGAAAATAAATGGAAAATAAATCCACGTATTAGACACTGTAATCACACATTTTGTATCTTCGTGACTTTAAAACTTTGCATTTTATTTTTATCTTATTATTTCGTCTCCCACTTTGTAAGGTTGCCCTAGCATTTCTACAATAATATTTTTATGTGGTGAAATTTCCGTTAGTCCCTCTCTTAGTGTAACCAATCGCTTTATAAAAATTGATATAATAAAGCTTTTTATTTTAATAATGCAATGGAGTATACTTAGAACGTACCGCCATAATAAAGTGTAAACAAAAAGTAGGGCGTAAAAAGTAACAATCAATCACGAATGCCTGACATTTTTGAAAAATACTCTATCTTTGTTAAATCAGGGACACTGAACTTAAATTGCTTAGCTGATATGGTTTATTAAATTATTTTTTAAAATAATTTGTAATAAATTTCAACCCCCGCTCTTACCTCCTTAGGGATCGATTTTCGAATTCCTTCTTAGTGAATGCGTACGTTATACGGAGAAGACATTGTCGAAATTTCATGATTCTAGGATAAGGGGTTAAGGATGATGAATGACTAATTCCAATTGCAATATTGCAATGCATGTTATTTTTATTATTATTGCTTTTATTGTAACTGTTTGTTTTAACATTTGCAATAAAAATAACTCTCCAATGAAAATGCAATCAAAATTATCGCGGCTAAAACAAAACAACCGGCATTTTTATTAGTAGTAGTAGTAAAGGGAAGGCTTAGCGCCAAGCAAGTAGGCCAGTGCGACCCTACAGCTTTACGTGGGTTTCGAACCACAATGTACCGGCAGATGTTATTATCGGCACAGTTTTACGGTCTTGTTGTAACACCTTTTGCCCACCACAGACCTCGACGGGCCTATTACCCTATAACCTCAACCTTATATGGTAACCGACATTGTCTCTCCCAGGAAACCCGGAAACTCTTATGTGATTCTTTAGTATTGTCACAGTTTGACTACTCTAGTGCAATTTGTATGCCTTTCTTGGATGCTGCGGACCGTTCTCGGATTCAAAAAGTTCAGAATTCGTGTTTGAGACTGATTTATGGTGTTAAACGAAGAAATCATATTACCCCTTATCTGGCTATGTCAGTATGGCTTAGTATGTATAACAGATTTAAATTACACATTACTACATTTTATTTTAAATTACTTAAATTTAAACTACATTTACGTATATAATAAAATTATGCTTCGAACAGATATGTCCATAACTTGACTCTGCGCAGAAACCATCGTCTTACAATTGCCCGCCATCGCAAAGAAAGTTTTAAAAAGTCCTTCACGTATAACATCGCCTTTACCGTTAACGCCATTGATTGTTTTAGTACAGATAAGTCTAAATTATCATTTAAAAACTAAGTAAAAAAACGCCTACTACGATCTCAGTAGTGAGTGGCTTTATTTTCTGCATTGATATCATATTATCAGTTTCTCTCTTCTCTTCCCCTTCCCATGCCTTTTCCCTTTAAACAAGCAATATTTTACTTATATAATATTAATTAAACTATTAGCGCTTCTAGAATTTAAATTATTTTACTAGTTTTAGTGTGTTTTATTATTATTATTATTATTATTATTATTATTATTATTATTATTATTATTATTATTATTATTATTATTATTATTATTATTATTATTATTATTATTATTATTATTATTATTATTATTATTATTATTATTATTATTATTATTATTATTATTATTATTATTATTATTATTATTATTATTATTGCATGTCCGTGGTGCGACTTGCAGGATGTTGCTGCAGAGTCCCCTAATCCGTCGGGATCCAGTATCAGAAGTGTCACTCCACGGTAAACCTTCCATATTACCCAATTCAGGGCGTCCCCAATCCGTCCGGATCGGTACAAGACATGCGTGGGTCACTATCCACACTGAATCCGTCACTTGGTTCTCTTCTCGACAACATGACGAATGATACCGGAGGAGCCCGAGAACTCCAGAGTTGCTGCATTTTTATTAAGGCTTTTTCCTTATAATTATATAAACGTTTAAAAGCAATTAAAATCAGGTGTTGTTTTACTTGAATCAAAAACACTTAAGTTTAAATAACTGCACTGCAACGATTATATAGACGTAGGCTAGATAATAGACCTAAATGGCCCATTTGCTATTTGAACGTTTGATTAGCCTCACGTTGTCCTTCAGTTGCAATGTTTCGCCTTCATACAATATTAGACGACCTAGAAATAAATGCATGCTTTGTCCTACAATAATTGCTTTAATTCGTTATATGGTTAATTTTAATACCAATAATTGCCAGGCTGTTAATAATTACTATTTTACAGAGTAGTTCAGTGAATAATCAATTTAAATTACACAATTAGGTTAAATAAAAAATTAAAATTTATTTTTATTATTTACGTTAATACATTACACATTTTTCTCCTGTCACTTAGAAATCATGATTATGGATAATATATTATACTATTTAGTTTAATAGATACACACATTACTAACATACCTGGAGGTATTTATTATATTTTATAAATAATAAAATTATTAGATATATGAAAACCATGTCATGAGTTAATAAATTGTGTCACATTTCTAAAAAAACGTCATAAAATGGTAAATTGTGGCGGGGAAATTTAGAAAAGGATATTGAGACAACTGATAAACTATTAAACAAAGCCAATAGATGTTGCCGCGGCACCTAGCTGGTTACTTATACTTTTACTGCATTTAGTAATTCGCTACTTCCTTTTTTTCGTCATATCCTAAACCTGTTAATGCGCCCTAGCCTTTTTATTGATAATATATTAATATACAGTGAGGACGTAAGGGTTGAAACAAATTGATTTAAACTTCAGGTGTTCTTTCAAAAAAACGCTGGGATGAGTAATTTTTTTTATTTTTATTGCATCTTTTGTGAAGGTAATTTCATGTAATATGATTGATCCAAAAACAAGTTATGATAACTCAGTTTGTTTTTTAAATTAGATATTTTTTTTGTTTACCCTAAAATTCTGAAAAAACATATTTCATGTATCACGTCCTATACCTACATTGAACTGTTTGCGAGAAAATCGATATTTGTATTGTAAACAGTAAAGTTTTGCGAGCCACTTTGACTTAAGAGAGAATGACTCATAGCAGGACCACAGAATAAATAGCTACGCTTAGCTATAGCCTGGACAGCTAAGCGTAGCTATATAATATATGGCAAAAAGGACAGGACTCAACCATCACAGTCAGTATGACTTGACCAAGGTTTTGTTTACAGTTATGTTCATTATTAAAGTATGCAATAATGAAAAACTTAGGTATCTGTTCATGAAATCATGAAATATGTTTAGAATTTTAAGCAAAATATTCGTTTTCATCACCATATCCAGCACTGACATTCTGAATCTATTAAAATTATATCCCAATAATAAAAAAAACTTCCTTAAGTGCCGCAACCCTTTTCTAAAGAAAGCAGAAAAATTGAAAATAAGAGACAAGATATTTAGTACATACGTCATCTCATTAACGCGCAATTCTTGAATAGTAATGTAGTGTGACCGAGAGTATTGTTACCTTTGTTTCGATAAATTAAATAGAAAGGAACAGGACACCAGACTCGAGATATCATTCGGGTAGATGCCAGCTGGGCGACCTTCAGCCTGAATCCCGACTGGTCGGTTTGTTGTGACGTACATAGCTGTCTTCGCGAGTTTCTATTGAAGAGCGTATTTTGTTTAAAATTATTTTTTCATTTGTTTTTGGGTCACCCTAGTATACATGAAATTAACTTCAAAAAATAAAAATTTGACGGGTCCGATTTTTTAGAGAAAAAAAAATCTACATTTTGAATAAATTTGTTTCATCCTGTATGCAACACAATATTTTTTTTTTTTAATTAGTAAACATAGTAGTGGGGAAGTTAAACACCAATGCTTTGTAAACTAGTGAGTATCGTGTAGTTTTATTCTAGATAATGCTCTGCCGGATTGCACAGAAATATGGCGTTTACGATAGTTCGTGGCTCCCAAACCATGCACTTAACGAAAACGCCGATTTGTACTATTAATCTTACAAAAAAATTGCCTCATTTAAGTTCCGGCCAATTTATCTTCCTTTTTAAAACATTAAATTCAAAATTTTTTGATAATAATTCGTGAATCCGCCTTTAAATTACAAATTCACTGACCAGAACAATTTTTTAACGAATCATTTAGGGAATTATTTTTTTTGATGTTCTACTTTTTGGTAATATAACATCTTATTTGGAACAAAAAAAATCAATTTCAAACGGTTAGGAATCGCTCTTAGAGATCTTTCTTTACGAGATCAAAGAAGCTTTTTCGCGATTAATGTTTTTATGAAAAAAATCCGGGTTCCTACTTTTCAATTTTTCTTTAAAAGCATTTCCGGGTAGATGAAATACGTAAAGTTTACCGAAGCACTGAAACAAAACGATTTTTTCTTGTTATATGATTTTTCATATTTTTAAAAGCATATACCTTTATATCAAATAAATTCAGGGTACTTACAGCCAGTGTGTGGTTAAATTGGATAATACAAGTGGTAAAAAAAATTGGTAAACTTACACCTGTACCATTTTTAAAATTATATTAACAAAACTTTACCCTAGACTTAAGGTGGGAGTATCAACATGCTTGCCAACCTATAACCTATTTCGCGTAGATTTCTAGCATGTATATAAAATTTAAAGAAAATCATTATCGACTTGATATTCTCTAGGTAGTAATTGACATATTTAATAAATATCAAGGAATTTCATAACTTATTTTAGGAGAATTGTATAGCGAAAAATATCGGGTAAGATTTTTTTTAACATTATTATATCATTGTCACTCATTGTTCTTTCACTATACAATTCTCCCAAAATTGGCAAAGAAATAAATTGATATTTTTGTAATATATCAGATACTACCTAAATAATGTACCGACGATATTGATTTTCTTTAAATAATAGTTATTAAAATAATAAACTCAATAAATCAACGCGAAAGAGGTTATAGGTTGGCAATAGATTGAATGACGTTGAGAATTCTACCTTAAGTACTTTTCAGAAATCAAGTGATACTAACAACCTGTTAACGATTGTCTTCTTGAGATAGAATCTGTCATGAACAGGTCAGACAACTGCAGTAGTTTAAGTTTTAGGCTTGTTAACTTTTGAAAAAACTCCGCTAAAGAATATTAATGAGTAGTAAAAGTCACTGTCTGGTTTCATAGTTCAATAAACCTACTTTGTAGATTAACATTAACAGCTTTAAAAAATGGCGAAACATGTTACCTTTGACTTTCTAATATAAAGAATTTGACGAGAAGCCGAAGTAGTTATAGATAGGAAGTTCAACGACAGATTGCGCAGGCTCCTTCCACGCATGCGCCATCAATGCGCAGGTTTAAAGTTGTTCATTAGTCGTTCTAAGCTGTTTATTAGCTGTTCAAAGCTGTTTATTAGTCGTTTAAAGCTGTTCATTAGTCGTTCAAAGCTGTTCATTAGCTGTTCAATAGTAGTTTAAAACTGTTCATTAGCTGTTTAAAGCTGTTCAATAGCTGTTCAAAGCTGTTTAAAGCTGTTAACGACTAATGAAGAGCATTAAACAGCTTATGAACAGCTTTGAACAGCTAATGAATAGCTGATAAACAGCTTTGAATAGCTAATAAATAGCTTTGAACCTGCGCACTGCTGGCGCATGCGTAGAAGGGATCTGCAGAATCTGGCGTTGAACTCCCTATCTGTAACTACTCGCCGATTTTGTGTTTTTCAATTTGGTTATAAATTATTACCGGCTAAGTTAATTCCCTAAACGAACTGTTACAACTAATCCCAAAGTCCTTACCAGACCAGCAAAGTTGTAATGGCATACATAGGAGCCGGCTGGAATGAGTGGAGGGAAGTGGACCTACTCCCTGCCCTTAGGTTATTAAATAGTTGTGGATAAAAATTATATTTAGCAGAATATTTTTTATGAAGGACATTGGTATTTTTTATCCAATATTTAATCAGTTTTAAGTAAAAAATTATTATATGCAAATTGTTTTTTTTTTTATTTTTCGCTTTTGTGAAACCCCAATCCATGTTCCTTAAATAAATCAAATCTTTTAAAGATCAAGCGTTTCCATTTTCTGGGGCATGAGTTGAAAACTAACGAGAGTACGAAAAGGTTTGTTCGACGAGTTTGTACTTGGTTCCACAGAAAAGTGTTTATTAATGTATTTTCCGAACTTTCTGTGAAAAGCACAAAATATAAATTATGTAGGTATGTAATAAAAAATAAATTGAAACATAAATTGAATGATGTAAGCGACAATAAAACTTTTTTAAAACTCGTTCAGTTTCATACAAGACATAAAATTAAGCCAGTTTTATTATCTTTTAATCCCTAAAACCAGGAAACTGCGCACAGTTTTTATTAAATTCTGCAGTCCTGCAGCGGTAAACTCGTTTGATATCTTGTGTAGATGGTATTAAAATACTCAGCATGATGCATACCTAATTTTTAATTTTAAAATCACTTTCCATCTTAATTAAAATTAATTGAATTTTAAAATAAGAGGTGTTTGTTTTGTCTACACTGTTTGAGTTTAAAATGTTCTATCTTGTTGACAGTGAAAGGGTTGACCTTAAAGCCAATTTTAGTTATTTTAGAAATTAAAATTAAAATTATTAAAATTAGTCTTTTGTTTTTTTTTTTAAACTAAACGGTAAATCGTGATATCTTTCTCTGACTAACTTTATTTTGTGTTCTTGTCAATCATTATTAAAATTTCAATCTTGTGTTTTTCAATTAAGGAAGGCAAATTAGGTTAGGAATTTTATTCATATACTGACTTATACTGGTAAGATGGGATAAATTTAGGGAAAATATTTTTGTATGTACCAGGTGGTTCAAAAAAGTGTTATAACATAAAGTTGTTTTTTTATTTTTGGGTTTGTATTAGTGTCATTTATAACTGTTTATAATTTTATTGAATTTGCTTTAGTAGTTTAGGAGTAATAAATTAAAAACTTAAAAAAGAAGATTTGCAGCTTTGAAAAAAAAATTCAAAGAAACAATCTAGAGGATATTTTTCCAATCACGGCATTGTGAGAGATGTGGCAAAAGATCAAGAGATACTATAAATAACATAGATTTTATTTATTTTATACAGGGTGTTTCAAATAAGGTTTCCTCAAGTTTTTCAATGGAACATACTGTATAATATTTTACAATTTGATGAAGAATTTCAAAACAATTGTAATTTCTTTAAAACTCCAAACCGTTTTCAAAGTATTTATCAAAAAACATAAATGTCGCTATCCTTAGTAAAGTTTTATAAACAAAATAGCCAGGCGGCCATGGAAAAAACAATTAAATTTAACAATTAAATACATTTTCGAGACGTTAATTGTCAGAAAAAGTACAAAAAGTGTCAAAATAGTAAAATAATATACAGGATGTTCCATTTGAAAAACTTGAGAAAAATTAGTTTAAAATGTGTCATTGTTAAAATCATATTTTGAAAACCTTGTATAATTCTTATAGGAGCTATGGAAGCCTGACGCACTATTGCAGGACCCTGTACCTATATATTGTATATTATACAGTGTGTGTATAAAGTCTGGAAACGGCTTAATAACATCACAATTTACTGGCCGATTTAAACCAAATTTGGTACAGTTGTGTAAGAGGATCTAACGCACGGAATGACGATATTGGCGTTGTTGCCAGCTTTTTAGTTTGTCTGGAATTCGAACGAATTTTATATTTTTAAATATAACACCAAGTATATTTTTACATTTTTAAATTCCACATAAAATTATAATTATTTTTTATTAAATGCATTATTTGTTTATACTTCATAGTTTCCGAGATATTGACTCTCGAAAAGTAACATTTTTGAACTTTGACAGCTTATAACTTTCTAACAGTACGTCTTAAAGCAAAACGACTTACATGTCCCTATCTTCAATTTTTATTATCTTCCAAAAAAATCAACTTCCGGTTAAACCGGATGTAACTCGAAAGCAGGAAATATAGTTGTTCCGGTTTAACTGGAAGTTGATTTTTTTGGGAAGATAATAAAAATTGAAGATAGGGACATGTAAGCCGTTTTGTTCTAAGACGTACTGTTAGAAAGTTATAAGCTGTTAAAGTTCAAAAATGTCACTTTTCGAGAGTCAATATCTCGGAAACTATGAAGTATAGACTAATAATGCATTTAATAAAAAATAATTATAATTTTATGTGGAATTTAAAAATGTAAAAATATACTGGGTGTTATATTTAAAAATATAAAATTCGTTCGAATTCCAGACAAACTAAAAAGCTGGCAACAACGCCAATATCGTCATTCGGTGCGTTAAATCCTCTTACACAACTGTACCAAATTGGTTTAAATCGGCCAGTAAATTGTGATGTTATTAAGCCGTTTCCAGACTTTATACACACGCTGTATATACCAATTTTTATTTAGTCCTGTCAATGTATTTAGGCGTGACGTAGTAACAACCAAACAGGTTCTCCAATTAGCGTTAGCGTAATCTATAATAAATGTAATTTAATTTGAACTTACCTAAATCAGTCTCCACCTCTTCGTGGGCAATCACATACCATATACAGGCCAGCCAATGAGCGACCAGAGTAAAAGACAGCATTAGTAATGTCAAAATCATTGCACTGTACTGAGAGTATCGATCAATCTTCTGAAGTAGTCTTAGTAGTCTGAGAAGCCTCGTCAACTTGATGAGATGTGTGTGGGACGGACCAGACTGCTAACAAAAAATGGTCTTAGTAAAATCTGGTACATACATATAATTAGTGTTAATCTTTGTATTAAATAATAATAACATTCTGCAAAATTTTAAAAATGCAAAATTCGGATCAGTTGTTAAATTTATATAATACGTAAAATCGCTCCTTTCAAAATAACCTATCATTACTAATGTCAAAACTCGAAAATTGTCAAATTTTATCTTGCTACCGGTAGGAGGTAGACGCGTTTTGTAAATTTTACACTACACTGAGAAAATCATTTAATACAAGTTTTTTTTAATATATACGGGTTACCACAAAAAGAAATCCGTTAATCCCTAAAATATTTCGTTTAGACACACACGAGGTCGTTTTTTTGACGAGATATTTTTGCGCCTATTCGATATTTTTTCGGGTAAGAAAATATCTTTTAACCATTTAAATATTGGATGATTTTTTTAATTCCTACAAGGTTATCCAATTTTCACAAAATATAATATATTTTTTATATCTAAAATATACTTTTTAGGAACTAAAAAGTTTCTTAAAATATGGAGAAATCGTTTAGGTAACTTTCAATGAGCACTATATGTCTATCCCTTACTACAACCATTGAATATCAAACTATAAGAGGGCCATATGAGCCGATTTCCTAAATCTGCTACGTCAAATTCATAGATGGCACAATGAGTTCACCAACAAGAAAGCGACTAACCTTTTCACTGCTAAATTAAAACATTGTTGCCGCCTGTCTGTTTGACTTGCTGCATGAGTTTTTTAAATTTATTTTTATAGCTTATCCTAAAACTTGATTTCACATAATTACCTACACCTATTCACGTCTAGACCTAAAAATGTACCTAGCTTTGTAGCATATAATATTTTCAACCTTTTGACGTCCCAACGTTAATTACATCAAAACGTATTGACCGCCATGTATTCTATTTCTAACAGAACTAAATGACGACTCTCACTATTCAATACCTACCTAGGCTACAGCGTATATGTTGGGTAAAATATGAATAATGTGCGGTTTGTATAACTTGGTTTTTATTTGCAATTATAACTACTTTTCAAAATGGTTAAAATAAGTAGGTTTTACTTTCTTACTTAAGAAACATTCAGTTTGTTTGTATTAGTGTATTACGTATTTTGCTATTTTTCGACGAAATAAAACCTATTTTAGTTATACTTGCTGTCGCTTTTTATCTACTTTTATTTGTTTAACATTTAACACCTAATGCAACGGTAAAATCATTAAGAAATTCGGTCCAATTACCCCGGACTAATCAGCGTACATATTATTATCAAAAACATACATTCGGCTGGAATTGAGAACCTCCTATTTCATTGTCTGTTAAAAATGCTTGAATTCTTAAAAATTCCAATAAAATACGATATGCGGCAACACCACGACATCACATCAGTGAATTTGAGACATCTGTTGCCGAGGCGCTGCATTATAACGACAGACAGGCGACAGATTTAAGGTTAGAGTTACGATCTGCTCCACAATGGCGGCCAAACCAGCTCCAATACGTCAAAAAATGGGTTGTTAACTTTTCTCGGACATTCGTCATTCTTATATAGTTTGATATTCAATGCTACAACCAAACAAAGGGGACGAACTAACTTAAAACAATGATCTGTCGTTCCTCCGCGTGGCTTAAGTTAAATGGAGTGCAGAAACAATTTAAGCAAACCAACTTCATATTTAAACATTTTATGAAATATAGAATATCTTTGAAATTAATATCTGGTGGGGTTACTGAACTTTAAAATTCAGTGCCCCAAACCAGTTTTTCGAAAAAAATATTCTATTTTAATACATGAGGCCTACAATACCAAATTTCTATACATGAAATCATTTTTCCATATTTTACAATGTCAAGACATGTTTTTATTAAGAAACCCTTTTTGACATCTTCTTTTTCGAAGTGTTTTTCTACCTCCACGTTCCTTTCTTGGTTGTTCTAGACGCTTTCAACTGACTTTTCCACATACTCCGTATGTTTTATCTTATCTTCATTTCTAATATCTTCATATAATGTAATTTCAACAATCCAATTTTTGATGCCATAAAAGCTCCATTAAGGTCTTATGCCTATGACTTATCATTTTCTCTTTTGCTAAAACCATCAGCGATACATTTTTCTGTCTACTGATGGTGAACGTTTCTGCGTTTGAAACATGTAGAGACCTTTAAAGAAAGCTAATATATTCTATTCTATTAAGTTTTGTGGAGAAAGCCATTGTGATTTTCTTTCCTAATCATTACTACAATTGACTAACAATTAATTTAAAGTTCTATTTCAATAAAAAAAAAACGTTATCCAAAAATTTTTCAATTGAAAATTCGGCCTTGATAAAATATTTACTTAACTCTTTACTCCCCTTTCTTTTCGGTTATCTTTTATTTAGTTGGATCTTTCTTAGGATCCATTAGCTTAACTATTCAGTAGGGTAAGGAATGTTTAATTTTGCATCCCTTGCGTGTGGCAAACCTTTAAAATACTTGTTCGGGATTAAAATGAAAATAAATTTAAACTTTCCTCTTATGAGATGTTTATTTTATGGCTTAAAGACAACAACTAAATGAGAAGGGAAGGTTATGTATAACCACAATTTGAGTCAAACTAAAGGGTTGGCAGTGATATCCTTTTTAATCGGGAACCTTTTTTAAACTTAAATGTTTGTACCGTGCGAGCAAAAATGATTTTCATCAAAGAAGAAAGAGGGCCTTGCATCTAAGGACGTAATGCTTAGCCGTAGAGCTTAATACCTGTTGGGTGTCAGTAACTACCTGAATTAACAATCAATCAGTTATTCCGTCATCTTTGTCAGTGGTTACAAGTAATTTAATTCATCGCTAATTTTTCCAATTTCTTGAACAATAATAATTCACACAATGGGCTTTACGGAACAGCACAAAACATTCATAGTTAAAGCGTATTTTCGAAACGGGGTTAGAGTAAATGGTGAGTGGCAATACAATCGGGTTTTAGCATGGACGATTTTCACGAACATTTTCCTAACGTTGCTTTTATTGCTGGGGATTTTTATCATTGCCTGAAACGAACCGTGGCTGTGTTTAGGGAAACAGGTTCTATACAACACAAAAAAGAAGCAGGAAGACCATCTGTAAGAATAGAAGAACTTGTTGCAAACGTTCGTGAAATAATGCAAAATACGCCAAAAAATTGTATAAGACGCCTGTCCCAAGAAGTGGGAAGATCTTATGGAATATCAGGACTATTGTTAAGAAGCAGCTAAATTTATTTCCTTATAAAGTGCAAGTATGAATTTTGTAAATACAAATTTAGAACGGTTACAAGAAAGGTTTATCCAAGAATGTGGTAACATTTCTCCAGAGATGCTGGTCAACAGTTTCGAAAATATAAAGAGAAGTGTCAATTTATGCTGGGTGCATGGCGGTGGCCAATTTCAGCAATTTATGTAATTCTTTTTCTTTTTCTTTCTGTATATTCTTACTTTGTTAATTTTGTAAACAACAAAAATAAATTTGTATTTGTCTACTTATTTTATCTACAAGCATTTAATAATAGGTGCATAATACTTCTGATAATAAGAGCATTATGCTATTCATAATACAACAAGTGTAATTATTATATTTCCCATATGAACTCAACTTTTTTTCTGATAATAAGAGCATTATGCTATCCATAATACAAGTGTAATTATCATAAAACAACAAGTGTAATTATTATATTTCCCATATGAACTCAACTTTTTTTCAGGCACTGTATAAATGGATGGTTTTAGATAAAGTATAGTATTTGACTCGCGTCTAATGAACCATAATACACTCGGATGATTTACAACACTCGCCTTTGGCTCGTGCCGTAAACTTCATCCTCGTTTTATTATGACCTACATTATACGCTCGTTAAATAATATACTATTATTACTCATTACTTTGGCATATCATGTCATAATATGAATTTGAAAAATGTTAACCTAGATTTGGTTAGATATGTCGTCCCCATATCATTGTGATCTAAACCAAGCACTACGTTATCTAATCCAAGCATTGGATTTCAACAATTATTGATTGATGCAAATAATTTTTGCTCGCACGGTAGTATCCAAATATGATATGCAAAAACCTTGCAAAAATGTTGATTAGTGTGTATTGGGACGGGTCCGTTTCTGGCTTTCCTGGGACACATTGCTACTGAGTAGCACCATGCAAGATACCAAAATTTTATGATTTTAACGTTCCCCATGCGCTATCAAGTTCTCTATACTTACCGGACACAACCAACCACATAAAATAAAATAACCTTGCAGTTTCAAAGTGAACGCGCAGTTAGTCAATTGCAATGAACAAATGAACAAACGGACAAAACACCAAGCAACTCCAAGCGAACAAACCCGAAAATTGACATCAGGAAGGCGAGAAAGTAGGTGTATGGAATATAGTAATCCCCTCCCCACTGCCTTCGTTGGTACACACTGCATGTCATGGTTTGTAAATAATGTATTTTCACCCACTCTAAAATAACCTAATCATTATAAAACTATTCGGTTAGTGCAAGAAATAACAAATATCGAATACATTGCTTGACTCCCTCTGTAAACCTCGACTATTTGAAAATGCAATAAAGGTCCTTAAACTCTTCTATTGTTTGGCATATTCGGGTAAAATTGGACTTACGGCTCGAAAAGCCAATTTTAGGAAGTGAAAATGATTCGCTAAAATTAGATTTCGAATTTATTTTTATTGTTATGTAGATATCCGACTAATTTTACGTTTCATATGCTGCAGACAGGACGTTGTATTAGCAGAAGAGACGTGATTTCTTTGGGACACTTGTGAGACGCATGTTAATATTTTCGGTCTCTTGTAGAAGAGCACGTTTATTTAAAAGTGTTTTTTTCTAAGCTTTAAAAATAAAAAAGGAACAATAACAAAATGCGACTTGCTAATAAAAATGTTTCAAAATTTGATTCTAAATCTCTTTAATTTTAAAATGTAGTAACGATAGTGTGACGTCGTTAAACCCAACGACGATAAAGCAAAGGTAGACTATGCATCTCATTTATAAACGAACTTTTGGGCCGAGCCGATATCTCACTGTTTATAGAGGACATTCTATCGCCGTGTAACATGTCTATGAATACTTACTTTTAAACGAAAATCCCGGTACTATCAGTTATTTTACAGACCTGGTACTGTCTTATAATGTTGTTTTGTTATATTCTTTTAACAACACGTAAAAACGTTTAAGTTCCGTTACAATCACAATAACCCAACTTTTTGTTTTATCATTCTAACTAGCGTGTACCCGGCATGCGTTGCAACCCGCTGGTATAAATACAAACCCGAACAAACCCGATATATTAGTACCCGGCATGCCACTTTCTGAAATTGCACCCGTGCGAAGCCGGGGCGGGTCGCTAGTTATACATAAAAACCTTCCCCTTGAATCACTCTATCTATTAAAAAAAACCGCTTCAAAATCCGTTGCGTAGTTTTAAAGATTTACGCACATAAAGGGACAGACGGGCGACGGCGACTTTGTTTTATACTATGTTAAGATGTCAAAAATTGTCATATTTCATTTTCCTATTTTCACTTGCTTCCACTAGGAGGCAGACGTTGCCACATCTTGCGGACTCTGTATCAGTGTGGAATATCCTACTACTTACTGTTTTGACGGTAAAGTTACATTTTTGATGGGATGTCAGCCAACACCTTTACTTGATACCTTTCTTTAAAAAATTTTAAATCCTTACACTGTTATCATAGTACGTTTATTTTACCAATCTTTTAATTTACATATACCAGAACCTGGGTTAGTATCAGATGATTGAGCGCATTAGCACAATACAAGATCCCGTAGGGATGTCAGGATCGACTTTCTGAGGCTTGGGAGGTCTTGGAATACGACATTGCACTATAAATACACCGGCGTTCTACAATAAATTGCCTGTCAGAGTTAGGGAGCTGCCAGTAAAATAGTTTACAACGTTGATAAGGGTGTATTTATTGAGGAAATGTTTTTTTTAAGACTGACCAGAAAATATACACTTTCTAGACAATTTTTCGTCCAGAAATAACGTTTTGTCGATCAAGACCGGAAAATGGACGTGAGGAACCGGCAAAAGGTTTTTCCGGTCCCTGTTTTTCCATTTTTCTAATTGCTCTTTGATAATACATTCTACATTGATTTCGTTACTATGATAACAACATTTCGATGTATTGTCAAGTGACAGTTCGTTGATTTTTAATTTGTTGTTTATGTCAAACTTGTTTTGCGAGTACGCAAATTTACAAATATGAATTCAGATTTTGATTTATCCGATAGGGAAAATGAGATTCCAGAAGAAATTTTGGAAGCAGCAAGAAAAGTGACTTACGATATATTGCCAGTAAAATCAAAAGCCCGTTACGAGAAGTCATACGACGCATTTAAATATTGGTGTCGAGAAAAAAAGTGAAAAATGTAAAGAAGAAGTCCTTTTGGCATATTTTGCTGAAAAGTCCCAAAAACTGGCTTCTTCAACATTATGGAGCTTTATTCTTTTATCTGGCTTTAGTATTGTTAATCACTTTGTTATGTAAAATAAAATAATATAAAGAATTAAATGTATATCGAAGTGTCGGTCTTAAAAAAAATATTGTACGTCACGCAAACGAAAATTAGTGTTTTGCAGGTCTCTTCGAGCTTTCAGGGCTTGCCTACGGCTCGCCCTGGAAATGCTTGTCTCGACCTGAAAAACACTACTTTCCGGTCTTGTAACGTAAATTACAATATAACGTAAGTAATTTTCTGGGCTCTTTTGTGGCTGAGCAGGAGTTCTCTCTCTGATCTGTTCTAGTTTCATATGTCTTATAATAATGAATTTTGTATTATTGTGTTTTATCCTAAATAGTGTTTTATATTAATTGTGATTTTAAATGATAAACTTCTTGTTGGGGAGGATCTGCTTAAATGATGTTTCAATTTTATTTATTGAGACAATATTGTTACTACCACGGATTTTCTTATTTTTAGTCTCTCTTTATTGTGCCACTAACTAAAATACCACTATTTATGACGATTGTAAGACTTTGTTTGTTTATACATGAATAAATTCTTTTAACATGTTTTGTTGTGAAGTTGTGATTTAAAAAAAACTAATTTCACAATAAAAGCGCCGTTGCACAAATTGTTAAAAATAAAAATTGTTTGATGCGGGTGTCACACCTTAACGGATTTTTAAAACTTTATTTTATTAAACGTAAAGGTATACCTCTTCTCCGTACAGTGCATAGAGCAGATCGAACGGCAGGGCAGCCAACAAGTCAACCACAAACCATGTTCTTAAGTAGTTCACCGAAATGGATTTCCAGTCGGATACAACTTCTCCCTTTTTGTTGACGAATGTCGTTCTGAAGTTTAATAATATATCTGAAAGAAAAAGGACAATTTAAAGTTTTGTATTGCTTTACATTTAAGTATAGTATAGTGATGTAATGGAACATTGCAATAAAGTTATTGGGTGACTAAATACACTAAGAAAACTGATATAATACAACAGGGTTGCTAAGATATAGTTTGTATTGATAGCTTATTTTTTATTGACCCAAATTGTTCTTGTATTAAACCCGCTTTAGTGTTATATCAATTCCAGATTTGCTAGAACAGTGTTTTTATTGGTAGTAATCAGTTCCATTGGCAGCACAGTCTTGTTCACGTTATAGGAAATACTGTGATTTGGACAGCCGCATCAGCGAATATTTACTTAAAAAAATGAAAATTTATTATTATGTAAGACATTAAATCAATTAATATATTTTATATTGTAAAACTTTTTTAGGTAGCTTATATTAATGTCTATACTGTGTGACCAGTAAAGTCCGCATCATATGGGATTTTTTTAAATAGCTTTATTCGAAATTTGACTTTGGCATCAAGTTTTGGTTCGATGGAGATAAAAATTAAGCAAAAAAATAGTAGTCACGTGATTCGCATTATCTTAACTTTTTGTAAAAAATAATTCAAAAGTGGGGTTATTTCTGAAAGTATCGAAAAAAGTTATAAGAAAAAGTTTTTTTAAATGCAGTTTCTAGCCCACATGCAAAATTTGAGGCATACAAAAATGTAATTTAAGTTTTTGAATTTAATATCAAATACCAAGAATAGTCTGTTATTAATTAAAAAGATGGATATTTAAATGCGTTTAATTTTTATATGATTTTTTATAAGAACAATTATTGACTCTTTTCAATTAAACTATATTTTCTTAACGTTAACGTGTATTACTGTCAGACACAAACTACGTTTTCAAAAATACTTATTTTATGAAGTTACCTTGTACAGGGTCAAAAACAAATAAACTTTGCATCACATGCGACCAAATTTTAATAGCCCAATTGGGCTTGTTTTGATTTTGTAGAAAAACACACATTTAATATGGCTCGACTTTAAAGAAAATGTATCTGTAATAAAGCATTGTCAAAACTAAGAAGTTTTATGTAGGTTGGGTTGAGTCTTATTTTGCAAAAGTGGTGCAATTTATAAAATATGGGTAAAAAATCAAAATTATTTTATGCATCTGAAATTTTGCATGTCGGCTAGAAACTGCATTCAAAAAAACTTTTTCTAATAACTTTTTCGATATTTTCAGAAATAACCCCACTTTTGAATTATTTTTTTGAAAGAAATTAAAATTTGACAGATAATGCGAATCACGTGACTACTATTTTTTTGCTTAATTTTTATCTCGATCGAAGCAGAACTTGCTGTTAAAGTCAAATTTCGAATAAAGCTATTAATAAAAAAAATCCCATATGATGCGGACTTTACTGGTCACACTGTATGTATAATAAAACATAAAAAATACAAATATACCTAACCCTGTTCATAGAGATAATAAAGTGATGGAAAACAAAGTAACAAAGTGTTTTAAATTCATAAATATTTTCATATTACCTATGTTACTAGGTAACCAGATCATCACAATTGTTTGTTTACGAAATGAGAAGACGAAAATGTATTATTTCCGTCCGCACCGAAAATAAATATCATTTTACAGGATATTAGTTAACTCAATATTTTTCGGGAAAGTGACATTTTGTTCTAACAAAGTTAAAGACATTTTTAATAACTTAAAAGTTTCTTTCTGTATGGCGATGACATCTTTCTAACGAGTTTACGTTACTATAAAGTGTGCTATTGTAAAACCTTTTAATCTTTGTCAAATTAAAGGCTGCAGAAAAACTTTCATTAGAGAAATGCATCTTTCTCATTACTCGTCTAACTGTCCTTAAGTCGACGTTGTGGTCTAGTGGTTAGCGCAGCAGCCTCACAGATCGTAGGCCCGGGTTCCATTCCCAGTGCCGACAACGTCGATGTTAAATTTGGAATTTGGTTTAAGAGGTGGCGCCGTCTTTCGGAAGAGACGTTAAACTGTGGGCCCCGTGTCATGGATGTTGGCACGTTAAAGAACCCTACCCTCGACAAAGAGGGATTCGGCAAAATTATCAGATAGTGTGTGACAAATTCCCTGGCGTCGGTGATTGGCCTCGTTGCGGAAAAAGGCCGACGTAAAATAAATAAATAAAAAAAAAAAAAACTGTCCTTAAACTGCCTGCATCGCTATAACATCTCTATTGTATTTAACGCTGGAAAAATAAAAGAAACGTTGAAACTGTTGCAAACGACTAAAAAGTTACGAGGGTAGAAACGACGGGATGCACACATAGACAATTTACCTTTAGATACGTACAGCTTATCTCCTGTGCAAACAAAAGTTACGTTTTATGGGTGAAAAAATACGTCCGAGCGCATGACTCGCCGGTCAGGTGCCTTCCTTCTGGACACCTTCGTGCATGCGCACAAACCTCGTGTTATCGGCCTGCCTACTTTATCGACAATAATCGACATACTCAAGGTTGCCAGATATTTACTCTCCAGAACCGGCTCGGCCGCCATTTTTGTTGTTGTGTTTTAAGGTTTCTCTCAGCCCGGTGAGACAAAGATTGGCGAAATGGAAACATGTGACGTCCGAGTGTGACGTCACATGCCAGACAATTGTCAATAGAACCGCCCTACGTTTACCGTCCCCATCCTTGTCGTCTATCCTTGTCTAAGGTCCTCATCATTTATGAGTTAATATAACTCCTACGTCGTTATTTGTTTAAACTGAATGTGTTTACTAAGAAACGCGACCTTTCTTCGTTCGAGCTATACTTGTCTTTCTTTATATATAGCGAAGGTAAATTGATGCAGACAGAGACAGATCTATGCTACAAATTACCCGAGCCATTAAATTAAAATGATAATGGCCGACAAAGTTTATGAAAGAGTTTGTTTAACTTATTAACTTGATCTTTTCTATTAATATTGTTCATGAACACGAGCCTGTTTACATTTCATTCTGCTAAAGGTAAGTTTGCTAACTTTGATTAATTATTTCTATGATTATACAAATCAAAACCATAACATAAACTGAATACCTATTAACCAAAATGTGCCAACACTTGTTTGATTATTTTCTCCTAAATTTTGGTAAATCTATAAATACGCATATTTTAATTACTAAACCCTACGATACTAATTTAAATCTTGCTGATTCTTGCTTACTATTTATGTATATTATACGATCTATTTTTTTGATATTTTTTAAACCTTTTGTAGATTCTCTGCCTACTAAACTCAAGTGGAAATAATTTTATTTTAACCCACTCGGAAGTGTTTTTTCCATGATCTGATCATTGGTTTTTTTACATTGTGGTATTTTTGTTTTAGATCAGCTGTTCGTTATGTGAAAGAATGAATTTTGGAGACAAGATTTTGTCTTCACCTTAAGGTTAGCTATAAAAAGTTTTTACCCAGGCCTTTCCGCTTTTCCAGGCTGACAATGGAAATATGTATTCTTATTCAAAATACCTACACATTGCTTAGAAAGCTTTAAGTAGAGAATGAATGAAAAACCAGTTAACGAGGAACTCGATCAGCAGATTACGAGAAATTATAAGACATACTCAAATGGTAATTATTGTGATTTTCATTTAATATTTTAATAAAATTATGTCATGTGCATTTTTGAGTTTTATTTTTTATTTTCTTCGAGGCTAGACCAACAACAATATACAGTATTTTATTTTAAAGTGATATTTAGTCGAAAAGATTATTCAGAATGCTGCTATTTGATTTTTACTACATATAAAATCAACTAACGGGATTTTGAATAGTTTTTTTGGCTTAAATATTACTTTAAAATATTTCGCCACAAAAAAATAATAAAACTATGGGCGTTTAAACGTCACGCCTCGAGGTTCCAGCCAGACCCAATGGTGGCGCTCTTTTTGACAGTTTTGACATTTCCTTAATGACATTTTTGCTTCGACCAATAAACATGCTTGTTTGTCTTCTTCCTGGTGTAAGTATTCGTTGGTTTCTCTGTAGATTCCTTGTAGTTTTCTTAGCTATCGTGGATTGTGGGTGTTTAATATTTACGGATTTCTAGTTTTTTTGTAGTTTAGTGAATTGTGTCTGTGCTTTTAGTGACTCCAATTGAAATATAAACAATGACGTTGTATTATTTTGTTATGCCGAAATAGGGGTAAAATATCGGGTATTTCATATTTTTAGTAAGTATGGAGTAGTGATGTATCTTGATATATAACCTTATTTTATTATGAGCAATTTAAACACATCTAGCTAGGCCTAGACTACACAAACAAGGTATGAAAATAATGAGAAACACACACCAAGAAAGATTATCCCGATGCATGCAAAGAAAAAGTAAATACCTAGGTATGTTTATATTAATCCAAGGGTGAAAGTATTCCATGAGTCAAGTTCTCGAGCAAACACTTTTTCAAATTCTTGAACAAAACAAGTTTTTACCAAATTGTAAAAATCAATACATTATATACCAACTATTTGACTTGAGGTTAGGTAGGTACGCGATAACACCGTAGATTGGCTATTTTGCTGGTTTTGTTTGTTTTTATATTCGATTTTATAAGACTAGTTTAATTTACCTGTTCTTGTTCTCTTCCTTTTCGAACTAAAAAAACGACGACGAATCAATTTTAAACAAATTGTAAAAACAAAACCCTAAAAACAATTTTCTATACTTAAAATCTAATATGTTTGCTACTACTTACTAAAAATGCCAGAAATCACTACCTTTTTTCTCCAACTTGATCAAAAATTGGGAAGAAATTCCAATTTTTTGGCAATAATTTAAATTTTAAAGCCCGGACCTGTCTATTTTCCCATTCGTCAAACGATAATGTTGCAGTGCGCATGGCTAATAGTGTCCAGCTTTGTTTACATGCGCGAGGCCATAAAACTGCCACTTTCGTGATTATTGTTTGCTTATCTAAAGGTAAGTAAATATCTATGGATGCACATAGGCGAAAAATGATTAAAATGTGGTCATAATCCAAAATAATAAAAATGTCTGAATTATGTAAATTTTAACTGGATTGCGAAAAGAACATATCACTGAACACGAAATGGAAGAAACATGTTTTATTAGTCGCCAAGCGCATCCTGAAATCAGTTCTGTACTTTACACGTTGAGGAAGGGTTGTACTTATTCTTTGGCTAGCAGAAAATAAAAACAGTTATGACAATAGAAGGATTTTAATAACTTCTAGTATAGGAACAAAACATTTATAGTATTATGGGATACAGTAAAACAAAGTTGAACTAGTAAATTTCCACTAAATTTACTAGAAAAATGACATGTTTCCCTAACACTGTAGCTTCGTCAGATGACAATGATTTAATAAAGGTGAAAAATAAAAATTGGAGTGCAATAAAATTTTAATTATTAAAGATGTAAATAAAACAGTGGAAGGGTTACAATAGCAAGAAAATCCAACAGAGGGTTTAAAAATTAAATTAAATTAGGTACAATATGGGTAATTTATAAAATCTTAAGTAGGTATATGGTCAACAGAAGAAATTTAACAAAGGTGAATTATTTAAATCTAATTGATCATTAAGTAACAGGTCCGTATTTTTATGTTTATTTATTTCCATAGATTCTAAAGAATTTAGTTTTAAGCCTTTGTTTTCTGTATGTAAGATTTTAAAGGAAGCAGGAAGACCATCTGTAAGAGCAGAAGAACTTGTTGCAAACGTTCGTGAAATAATGCAAAATACTCCAACAAATTGTAATTTGTGCCTGCCCAAAGAAGTGGGAAGATCTTATGGAACATGCAGGACTATTTTTAAGAAGCAGCTAAATTTATTTCCTTATAAAGTGCAAGTATTCCAAGAAATACAAGCCGCAGATTTTCAAAGACGCAGGAATTACTCTCAATGGTTCACCCAAAATTTATTAGAAAGAAATTATTTATTAGACTTGACATTTTTTGCGGATGAAGCCTGGTTCCACCTCTCCGGTTATGTGAATTCTCAGAACACACGCACGTGGAGTAGTGAAAATCCCCATTTTTTTGTAGTCCACATTGCACCCTCAAAAAATTGGTGTCTGGTTAGCTGTTTCCCGAAGAAGAATTGTTGGTCCTATTTTTTCCATGACACAGTTACAGCACAGCTGTATAGAGACAATATTTTGAATCCATTTGTGGAGCAATTACTTGACGACGAACTACGTTTTGGATATTTTCAACAGGAGAGTGCCACCGCCCACACAGCCCCATATCATTGTGATTTAAACCAAGCCCCACGTTTTTTAATTCAAGCCCTCTTTGATGCAAATAATTTTTGCTCGCACGGTATTTTTAGTTAATGACACATGACCAATGCATAATGCATCTAATATAATTAATATAACCTTCGTTTTCCAACACAAGCGGTAGACTTAAGGCAATCAGCCGTAATTTGTTATCATTGATTTCTAATAAAACGATTTCTGATAAGGACCAAATGTAAACAATGTATGTATGTATCCTTATATATTATAGGTATGTGGTTTTAACCATATTTTTTAAATTTTGTCAATTTTAAATTCACATTTTTCCAAATACTAATAATTCACGTTAGTTTGTCAAACTATTTCCTTTCTTAACTGAAAATGAATTATTAGTATAAATTTAACAAGGGAGCCACCTCAAATTTTGCATGCGATTTCCTATGTTGAGCCAGTCAATGCGCCACCCGGTATCAGTAAAATAATATATAAAATATGCAGATGGCAATTTGACTTTTCTTATTACAAATTTTAAAAGAAGCATGCCGAATATTTTTCCTGACATTATAACTTTATCAAAAGGCTCCCCGACAAGGAGAATCTTTCAAATATAATGTTAAAGCTCCGCAAAAAGAGCTTTTATTCCAAAAAGGTATAAAAATAAATTGAATAACAAAATAAATCTTGCCAGCACAAGTTTGTTTTCAAACGCTGACAACTCTCGTTTTGATTATTATTTTTCTCTACTTTTTATGTTTTATTACAAATCAAATTAAATTAATAAACCCTGATTTTGTTTTTTATTCTTAAAACATTCGTATTTGGGTATTTACCACTCGCGTATTGGTTTTACGACTTTATGATATCCCAATGTGAGCACAGTAATTTGTAGCCACCTGTATAGAAGATATTTTTATTAGGTATTCAATTTTTTTTTTTACTTTACTCCCAACCAACTTTACAAGTTTTTATTACAGGGATAAGTATATAAAAATAACTAACAATAATTATTATTCTTAATTAAAGGTATATAATAAGGTATATACAATGTGACCAGTAAAGTCCGCATCATATGGGATTTTTTTAAATAGGTTTATTCGAAATTTGTCTTTGGCATCAAGTTCTGCTTCGATCGAGATGAAAATTAAGCAAAAAAATAGTCATGTGATTCGCATTATCTGGCAAATTTTAATTTTTTCAAAAAATAATTTAAAAGTGGGGTTATTTCTGAAAATATCGAAAAAAGCTATTAAAAAAAGTTTTTTTAAATGCAGTTCTTAGCCAACATGCAAAATTTCAGTTGCATAAGACAACTTTGATTTTTTAACCACCACTAAAATTTATTTTCCATAATGAACACTTTACTGATGACACCGTGTTCTTTTTTGTCCTAATATTAAGGTGTATTATTTTCAGACACAAACTACGTTTTCAAAAATACTTATTTTATGAAGTTACCTTATACAGGGTAAAAAAGAAGTAAACTTTGCATCACATGCGACCAAATTTTAATAGCCCAATTTTGATTTTGTAGAAAAACACACATTTAATATACAGTATGTCTCTGTAAGTTTGCATCATATGGAAAACTGTTTTATTATTCATTTTACGAAAAAAAGTTATTCCTCATAAAAAGCTATGCATGGCCTAAAACCTAAAATGCAACCATCAAATATCGAAATTTTTCAGTCATATACGAGGTTTGTCAAAAAATGTGAATTTTTCCCAAGAATGTAAATTTCTCCCAAGAGTAAAGTACCTTTATTTTTGACATTATCAAAAATTGTTATTAAAAAAAGTTCATCAGAACTAAAAACCACATCTAAATATGCAATAACACGCATTAAATTAATTAAAAAATTAAAAAATTAAATGATTAATAATAAATTAATAAAATAATTTTTCAACATAAATGCGTAAAATTGCATATTTAGACGTGGTATTTAGTTCTGATCAACTTTTTTTAATAACAATTTTTGATTATGTCAAAAATAAAGGTACTTTACTCTTAGGAAAAATTTACATTCTTGGGAAAAATTCACATTTTTTGACAAACCTCGTATATGACTGGAAAATTTCGATATTTGATGGTTGCATTTTAGGTTTTAGACCATGCAGAGCTTTTTATGAGGAATAACTTTTTTTCGTAAAATGAATAATAAAAAAGTTTTCCATATGATGCACACTTACGGAGACATACTGTATAACTTTAAAATAAATGTATCTGAAATAATGTATTGTCAAAACTAAGAAGTTTTATGTAGGTTGCGTTGAGTCTTATTTTGCAAAAGTGAAGCAATTTACAATATATAATATATATAAAAATAATTTCATGCATTTTGAAAAAAATTTATTTAAAAGATTTTGCCAAAAAAAAAAAGACAGCCTATTTCAGGAAAATAATTGTCAGCAAGTTATAATTTTTCATATTTTTATCTTACCGTTCGAATAGAAGTGGAATTGTAATCAATTTTGCTTCATAGATGTAATATATAATTTTTTACATTACCACAAACACATTATTATTTTTTTTAAATGTTTTCAAAATCGGTTATTTTTTCCTAATAAGCCAATTAAAAGTTATTTAGAAAAAAGTAGATTAGCAAAAAAAAACTACTGTTTTAAAATTGTTTGAATAAAGAAAAATTTTAAAGCACCCTTTTTTTATAAAAACGGTTTAATTCAAATAACAGAACGTTATGAATACATGGCACTTTATCAAGCAATTATTACTACGAAAAATAACAGCTCTAATTTCTCCACAGAGTGTTTAATAGCCAAATTAATAATTGGGGTATAATTACCACTTTTCAATTAACTTGTAAAGACTCTTCGATATTAACTGCAAACTTTTAATTACCATAAATCTCTTTGAATATAATTTTTTATTAATTTGTTTAATTTATTAATAATATCAGAGGGAGCCGATAAATATATTTCTATAAAATTAAATGAATAAAATATTAATTTGAACGAACGTCAACTAATATTTAGATAATAAATTATTTCAAAACACGAATAAACACTTTAAGCGTTTTTCAATGATTCTTCCTTTGGAATAAAATGCCGAAGGTTATAGCTTCAAATTTGTATTTAATTTGGTAAATTTATCAAATTTTATTAAAGTTAAAAACTTTATCAACGAAAAATATTCTCAGCTAGCGGACTTTAAAATGTGAAAAGACTTGCAATTTGCATTGAAGTACACAGGGGATGCAAAAAACAATGGACTATGGACTCCCTGGGGCCGAGTAGACATTGACAGCTGTTTCGTCCTTGTTAAGAACTCATCAGAATGCCCAGGGCCGTTTCTGAGTGGTGTGCTGGGAGTGCCCCCGCACAAGGGCGGCGAAAATTATAGGGCGGCGAAAGCCGCCTCCAGTTTCACAGGAAAAAAATTTAGACGTAAAAAAAATTCTAGGAGTTTTCAAAAATATGTCAAATAAGAATGGTAAATTTAGTTCTCAAAAAAAAAAATTTTGCAGTAGCCGTCAATAATGAGGTAGCTGTTCTTTGTGTTAATTAGAGATTTCTTTTTAGGTAGGTGAGTATAGGTTTACTCGAGACCAAACAGAGTTTCAATGTGGATTTTTATTTTTCGATATTGGATATTGCGATAGAATCAATTAAGGAGAGATTCGTTTCACGTAATAAGTGTAATGAAACGTTTGGGTTTTTGTCGAACTTCTATGAAGCTAATGCCATAAATGACGAGAGATTGTTAAAATCCGGTAAAGATCTCGATATAGCGCTTCAAGATCAAGGAAGTCCCACAAACAAAGATATTGATGGCTCAGAGCTCTACCAGGAAATTTTGTCGGTCCGAAAATTTTTTCCAATAAAACATTCAAAGATACGCTAAAATTCATAGCTGAAAAAGACTTAATCTCATCATTTCCAAATATTTGTGTTGCGCTGAGAATGTTTATTACTCTATACCGGTTACATATACTGTCGCATCAAAGTTAAAATTAAAAATTACTTGCGGCCAACTATGTCCCAAGAAAGGATTAGTGGCTTGGCCCTTATCGCCATTGAAAGTCAAATTTGTAAAGAGTTAAAGGTAGACCAGGTGATCGATTGATGAGTTTGCGTCAAAAAGGGCTAGAAGAGTAATTCTTTGATTTTTTTTTACTGTTTTATTTACTATATAGGTTTATTTTTTATTACCAAAAATTAGTTTTCAGTTTCTTGTTTCTGTTTTCCTTCCAGATTTTAGCACGTGTTTGCAGAATGTTAGGTTTTAAAGTTTTGTGATAGCATATACCTACCTTTAATTAAATAAGTAATAATAATGCAACTTTTTTAAAATTGACTTGACTACAATTATTAGGTAGGTAATGTAATGAGGGGCTCATCACTATTTGCAATATCTGTACAAAATCTCTGCAATACTTCTACAATACTTCCGCAATACACTGCATTAGGTAGGTACTCTGTCTGCAATACACTACAATATTCTGCAACACTCTGCAATACAGTCTGCGATTCTCTGCAATACCTAGAATATTGCTGCAACACTTGTAGAAATATTTAGGAGTGCTGAGCCCCTATGTAGGTATGTATGAATAAAAGAAATATATTAAAAATAGACACCTATTAAAGGTCATTTTTGTGACAATTGCTTTGTGCCACAATTTCAGGTAAGTAATTGTAAAATAGTTACTGATTTGATTTAAGGTGGGAGTATCAACATGCTTGCCAACCTATAACCTATTTCGCGTAGATTTATTTATTTTTTCTAGCTTTTATACAAAATTTAAAGAAAATCAGTATCGACTTGATATTCTATAGGTAATAATTGACATATTTAATAAATATCAAGGAATTTCATAACTTATTCTAGGAGAATTGTATAGCGAAAAATATCGGGTAAGATTTTTTTTAACATTATTATGTCATTGTCACTCATTGTTCTTTCACTATACAATTCTCCCAAAATTAGCAATGAAATAATTTGATATTTTTGTAATATATCAGATGCTACCTAAATAATGTGCCTACGATATTGATTTTCTTTAAATGTTAGGTATTAAAATAATAAACTCAAAAAATCAACGCGAAATAGGTTATAGGTTGGCAATAGATTGAATGACGTTGAGAATTCAACCTTAAAGGGCAGCCAGTTTATATGTCGCACAAGGGCGGCCAATAGACCAGAAACGGCCCTGAAGAATGCCACAATCCGAAGCAACTCCACCGATAACACTGCAGCGCATTTCCCTGCTTAATAAAATAGCAAGTAGTAAATAAGCCGCAACGCCATCATGTTGGAATCAATAACAATGCAAAATACAGGTACAATGAAGTGTGGATGTGAAAAGACTAAAAAAAAACGGCGCAAACACACTCCAGTATAGGGTACGACATTTCGTACTTCTCTAGATCAGTCTGCTTGATTGGCAAATAAAGAAATAGATTGCACTAGAAGTACCCACCAGGATGCGTGCTATCCGTAAAGTAGAGTAATCGCGTCCGTATAATTTATATCAACGGAAATATTCTCAGCTTGCGGACTTTAAAGTGTGAAAAGACCTGTACACAGGGATGCTAAAAACAATGGACTCCCTAGGGAAGTGTAGACATTGACAGCTGTTTCGTCCTTGTTAAGAACATCATTTTTTTTAGTCCTTTCACATCCACACTTCATTGTTCCTGTATTTTGCATTGTTGTTGATTCCAACGTGATGGCGTTGTGGCTTATTTACTACTTGCTATTTTATTAAGCAGGGTTTAAATGCGCTGCAGTGTTATCGGTGGAGTTGCTTCGGGTTGTGGCATTTTGATGAGTTCCTAACAAGGACGAAACAGCTGTCAATGTCTACTCGGCCCCAGGAAGTCCATTGTTGGCATCCGTGTGTACAGGTCTTTTTACACTTTAAAGTCCGCTAGCTGAGAATAGTTTTCGTTAATTTAAGTTTATACGGGCGCGATTACTCGACTTTTTAAACAACTTTATTTAATTCATATTTACAGTATTAGCTTTGCTACTACGGCTGGTGCAACATGGAAAATCCCATGCAACATTTAAGAGCAAACACTAGTGACGCCTCGCCATTTCATTTGTTGACCAAATACCTGTCTTTGGGTAGCAATTACCTACAGTTTTAAGTTAAACAAATTTAACCGATAAAAAAATAAAAGAAATAAACAAAATTTTGTTAAATTTGCGCATACTTCTTCAATAATTGTTGCGACTTCGCATCTTTATTTTCTCTTATTGATATATTTAAAACATCTGATTCCTTTGAGTGATTTAATTTTCTATCATACAATTTACTCAATATTTTACAATAATTCTTCCTTCAAAAAACCGACATTTCTTCTTATTTCTTTTTCTGGCAACCGTCCACCCTGTCGACCATACTTCACCTTCCAAAGGTAACAGAAAAGTAACAGATTCACTACAAGGACTGAAGATACGGCCGGCCTTGAAAATTTTTTATTCAACCAACTCGATAACCAACCAAAAAAGAATACAGTGTCTACACATTATGCTTCAATCGGGAGAACACACGCTCGTTGAACAGCCCTCTTGATAATACCACTGCTAGTAGGAATACTTATAACATGTATCAATTCGTCCTTGCCTGGATGAAGTGCTTCAATTCTTCCCAACCTCCAGTTTAATAGCGTGAAATTTTCATCTTTAAGTAAAACTCCAGATTTTTGCATTCATCATGCCATTTATTACTCTGCTGTAAACTATTAAGATATTCCAGTGACCACCTTTTCCAAAATTGTTGAACCATTTGTTGCAGCAGATGGTAACGGGATAGTCGATTGAAAGGAATTTCGGTAACGTCCCCTTGAGGTAGTGCATTTGAAGAATCTCCAATCAAAAAATGGCCAGGAGTCAAAACTGAGACATCGCGAGGAGCGCTTGATAATGGGGTTAAGGGACGTGAATTTAACACTGCTTCTACTTGTGTAAATACTGTGGACAAATCTTTAAATGTAAGATTTACCTAGGCCACAATTCGCGTAACATGATATTTTGCTAATTTCATACGAGATTCCCAAAAAACCCCTTGATAAGGAGATCTTGCAGGGATGTATTGCCACTCGATTGAATTTTTTAAACAGTAAGTAACCATATCATTATCCTTACCTAGTTAAGCCAACAGTTTGCCCATTTTTTTTTGACCTACACTTACAGGTTTAGCTCTAAAACACGAGATACATTTTAATAATACACCACTTTTATTAATTTATAAATCCAAACTTTTTTTTAACGCAAAACAGGACTCCAGAGAGACGAACTACCATTTGTAATATTTATAATTACTCATTTTTTTTAGTTTAGGGCCTGTTATCATCATGTTACACCTTAGTTTTTGTCTATAAAGCATAGAAGCATATCAATTATTGGCTTCATAAGTTAAATTTACCTCTAAAAATAATTAAAAGCCTTAACAGTTTTCCATTTGTTTGTCTTGGCAAACTAATTTGTGTAATTTTAGGGTTAGCCTCCTCAAACTTCAAGTTTAATGCCGACCCAAGTTTGTGGGTTTCCTGAAACTCCGTTGATTTGAATGGGCAGACTGATGTTTAATAAAGGGGAAAAAACTTGAACTAAATGTCATTGATTTGATGATTTCTCTTTTACTTCGTCCTTTGTGGATTGAACAATAATTATTCTGTCATATAAATGTTCTTAGAAAACAATATTTCCATTTCGTGGAACGATGGTACGGTAGAACAATGTTTTGTTAATTTACATAGGAAACTGTGCAATAAGCTTTTTTTTTAAATTGGGTTTTGTACTTCTCTTCATATTGATGAAATACATAATATGACAATACAAAAGATACTAAATTTTACCGTGTTGATTCACCATCGCTTGACTGGTTTTATGGTATCTTTCATCAGTTAAAATATAAATACAAAGCCCGGTTTTAATGACATAGCTTATCGTATAAATAATACCCAAAACACCAAATTTTCTAATAAAATGATAACGAAAATTAAATGTATGTTTGGGAAATCTTAATAAAGTCATAGAATCATACGAGCTTTAAGTATTTTAGGTATTTTTTTTCTTTTAATCCGACAGTATTTACAAAATATTAGTATTTCATAGGTATTACTTATATACCGTGCGAGTAAAAATTATTTGCATGAAAGAGGGCCTTGCATCTAAGGACGTAATGCTTAGCCGTAGAGCTTAATACCTGTTGGGTGTCAGTAACTACCTGAATTAACAATCAATCAGTTATTCCGTCATCTTTGACAGTCGTTAGAAGTAATTTGATTAATCGTTAATCTTTCCAATTTCTTGAACAATTCACACAATGGGCTTTAAGGAACAGCACAAAACATTCATGGTTGAAGCGTATTTTCGAAACGGGGTTAGAGTAAATGGTGACTGGCAATACAATCCGGGTTTGTGCATGGACGATTTTCACGAATATTTTCCTAACGTTGCTTTTATTGCTGAGGATTTTTATCATTGCCTGAAAAGAACCGTGGCTGTATTTAGGGAAACAGGTTCTATACAACACAAAAAAGGAGCAGGAAGACCATCTGTAAGAATAGAAGAACTTGTTGCAAACGTTTGTGAAATAATGCAAAATACGCCAACAAATTGTATAAGACGCCTGTCCCAAGAAGTGGAAAGGTCTTATGGAACATACAGGACTATTCTTAAGAAGCAGCTAAATTTATTTCCTTATAAAGTTCAAGTATTATAATTTTGTAAACAACAAAAATTAATTTGTATTTGTCTACTTCTTTTATAACTCATTAGTTTGACATATCATGTCATAATATGAATTTGACAAAATTTTAACCTAGATTCGGTTAGAGATATCGTCCCCCTATCATTGTGATCTAAACCAAGCCCTACGTTTTTTAATCCAAGCCCTCTTTGATGCAAATCATTTTTGCTCGTACGGTAGATAAAATGAAAATTTGCTTGCTTACTCTTACTAGAAAAATATGATATAAGGATTAGGGACGCTTGAATTATTAAATTAATAATAACACTATTATTTATTAGAAAATGAAATAGACTAATGTATACAAAGATGACTCTAGAATGGCCCAAGGAGAAATGAATATATTAAGTATATTCTATTCGTTTAATATATCAATTTTCAGAAGTATAATAAATTCCAAATTATAACCTTTTGGTTAACAATACATGTAAAGGTAAAGTATTCTCTAAACAATATTATCCCAGACCTCGGCATCTTTTAATTATAACAAAGTTAACCTTAAACTAAAAATATACGAAGAAAACACTATATTGTGTTAAAATTCCACTATATTATTATTCAAAAAAACACAAACAAACAAAAACATTTGTCGACTCAACATGTTTCGCTACACTGTAGCTTTATCAAGAGTGAATAATCAAACTTAGGTGTAAGTATATATACCTAAGATTGGGTTTTCCAACAATTCAAAACAAATTTAATAGGGGTGAGTTATTAAGATCTAATTGACAATTTAGGAGGTTATTTGTATTTTTAAGTTTATTTATTTCTAGGGATTCCAGCAAATTAATTTTATTACCCTTATTTTCTGTATGAAGAATTTGGAAATTGTAATTAAAATTATGAGAATATTCTAGTAAATGATTTGCATAAAGGGAGTCTGTTTTTTCCGACGTAAAGCTAGAACTGTGTTCTCGAATTCTTTTTGAAAAGCTTCTACCAGATTGACCTATGTATGTTTTGAGGCAATCTTGACAAGTTAGTTTATAAACACCGCATTTATTGTCATTTTTTGTTTTAGTTTTATTGTTTTTAATAAATTTCCCTGTTGAGTTATTGGTTTTGAATGAGACTGTAATATTATATTTTTTTTTAAAATTAGATATATTTTGGCTTGCTGTACCAATATACGTAATTGACTTATAAATTCTTTGATCTTTGGTGAGCGGATAGACACTATTTAACGCTTTTTTGTATAATTTTTTATTTAAAATCTTATCTATTATTTGGCTTGTATAACCGTTATTAAGTGCAATTTGTTTAATTATGTTTAATTCTTTTTGAAAATTGACTTTACTAAGTGGTACTGTAATGAGTCTGTGAATCATACTGTGAAAAGCTGCTAATTTATGTTGTATAGGATGATTAGACGACAAACCCAATCTTAGGTATATATACTTACACCTAAGTTTGATTATTCACTCTTGATAAAGCTACAGTGTAGCGAAACATGTTAAGTCGACAAATGTTTTTGTTTGTTTGTGTTTTTTTGAATAATAATATAGTGGAATTTTAACACAATATAGTGTTTTCTTCGTATATTAAAATGGAGTTTCACCAAGTAAAGGCAGAATCAATTCAATTAAACTAAAAACAAAACCCAATGGTCAAGTCGAACCCACATACTCATTTTCAAACATACATTTATTTAAATAAATATTCTTGTAAAATCCGTTTCAAAAAAGATAGTACGAAATATTAAATTCCTTATGACCATGCAATACTGAGAGTTTTAAGCATCCTATTTTTATAATGGTTATTATGTATGTTTAAATACTAATGAAGCCTATTTAATCGAGACCAAAACTTTAGACAAAGTATGCATACAACCTCTACGATAACAACCTCTACGATAAAGACCTCCGCAGGCAACTTTGTTATACCTACCCGCAAATTTGAATTATTATGATTATTATTATTATTATTATTATCAGTTCCTGTAGGGGATGTGATGCAAATATTTTACATGTAACAGATTAATGTCTGTTAAGTAGTTATGACAAATATTTTCGAAAACTGGCTATGTTGTTCATATATTTTCTGGAAACTTTTGAAATTTGGTAACTAGGTATAAAGTTAGGTCACAAACATTTCGAAGGGTTTGACCTCTGACATTAGGCAAACCCAGAATACTAGAATTTATCAGATTTTCAGATTATCAGGTCCTTTTAAATTTTTAAATCGAATTAAATCAGTACTGATGAGCCCCTTATATACACTATTTCCATGTTTAAAAAAGACAACCCCAAACGTATTTTAATGTATTAAAAATAAATACCAGTGTTTTTAAATTGTCTTGTTAAAAAATTACCATTACCGATTTTCCACAAAAGATTTGAATTTATTTTTATTTCAATTTTGCTGAACTTTTTTCCCTTAATAAAAGCACGTCTTTGCTAAGCCCATCATATATCTTCAAATGTAAGTTGGCATTATTTGGCTAAATAAGTAAAACTGCGTAGTAATAAAAATATGGCTCATCAATTTCCTTTAGAGGCTTTTTGAGATGCTGGTTATGTTTGTTACATTTTGCAAATGCAAATATATTAAGTGTTTAGTGCTTTTTTGTGTTTTTATAAATAACATTTCGCAAAAATACATCGAAATAAAAAAAACTAAAAGCTCTACAAAAATTCATGTCATGTAATAGTGATAATGTCTCCAAATATCCAGAAAATAAGTTAATATACAAAACGCCACGAATTCTCTCATTTTCCGACAGATGACAGACGACACCGGGAATTTATTATTGATCAGCTGATATAATAATATCCCCAGATTGGCCAAGATTAGTAGTGGACCGTAATGAGCCCACACAACAAGTTATGAATTTCGTTTTTGTGATTTTTTGTTATTACATTTGAAAAATGTTTAGTGGTTTTAGTGCCTTTTATTTTTACATTGATTGAATTTTAATTAGTTTGGTGCGGCCAGAAAATACTTACAATTATTATTCATTTAACCAAAAATTTACAGGTGAAACTTTGATTATCGTTTTTGTAGAGGTTAAATCATTATGATATCATATCATAATTATTGTTGTGTGCCTTGCACGTTTGTTGTCATCGATAAGACTTATTGATTACTTAGTAATAAGTTTCATTTCATCTGATAAGGGCCGTTTTTGTTGGAAACTTAGTTTCTAAAATTTTTCTTCTTAAAATGCCTGTTCGCAAAGATACGTACCTTACATAAGTCAAAAACTATTAAAGTAGGGGTTCCAGTGACAGAATAATAAAATACCTGGCTTAATTGAAGTTTTAACAATATGTTAGCCTATAATAAATTTGGGTTAGAAAGGTAACCGTATCAAAGTAAGACCAAATCCAATAGCCGATAATTATTGATATATTGTCTGCTTTTAGGGTCTATGTAGGATTAAGCCAAAAACTCATTATATGGGGCCTTTCCTTAACAGTAAATTTAATGTAGGAAAGAAAGAAAAAACTAAAAGTCATCCTCCACAAAATGTAATAGAAATACATTTTTTAGGGGTCGCTACATGTTTCGAACGTAGAAACGTTCATCTTCAGGAGACAGAATTTTTTTTTATTGTGCTGATGGTATTAGCAGAAGAGAAAATGTTTTAAAACCTTAAGGGAGCTTTTATGGCACTGAAAAATTAAAATTTAGAAGTGACGTATATAAAAAATTGAGGAGAGATAAAACATGCTGAGCATGTGAAGAAAGTTGGTAAATGAAGTATAAACAACCAAACTAAAAGAGGAAGAAAAAAGGCCTTCTAAAGAGAAGGTGTAAAAGATTTTAAAATTATTTATATAAATTTTTTTTTTGTAAAATCATTGATAATATGTTTGTAGGACAGTATAAAGTTAAGAATCTTAGGTAGAATTCATGATAGGTATCAGAATTTTAAAAATAGTTTTTGGGGTATTGGGGCCTTTTTCTTCCTCTTTTAGTTTGGTTGTTTATACTTCATTTACCAACTTTCTTCACATGCTCAGCATGTTTTATCTCTCCTCAGTTTTTTTATATACGTCACTTCTAAATTTCAATTTTTCAATGCCATAAAAGCTCCATTATGTTTTTATACCATTTTCTCTTCTGCTAATACCATCAGCACAATATAAATTTTTTTTGTCTCCTGAAGATGAACATTTCTACGTTCGAAACATGTAGAGACCCTAAAGAATTTATTTCTATTAACTTTTGTGGAGGAAGACTTTTAGTTTTTTCTTTCTTTCCTACATTTTTAACTCCACTTTAAGTATGGACTACTTCTTCAAAGTAAATTTAATATCTGACTGCATTCAATTAGTTTATATTGAACTATAGGTATAGTGTTTTACCTATACCTAGGTATAATCCTCAGTAGTGCTTGGTCTGAGTTATAATCTGAACAAATAAAATCAAAAAAATGCTGCTGTAATTATGAGTTGGAGAGTCCTATTTAAAATTGCGTTTCAGTTAATGAGTATTTTTGAGGTTTGGATAATTATAATAGTTTTAACTCTATTTTGACACATCTTTAAATCATATAAAAACTCATGTTTATTATCACCCTAAGAATACATAGAGTATTTATAAAACAAAATTTTCAAAATAAATTGATGTTATCCTTAATTGCTATTTTTATTATTATTATTATTATCTTTATTTTTATTATTATTATTATTATTATTATTATTATTATTATTATTATTATTATTATTATTATTATTATTATTATTATTATTATTATTATCGTTGTTGTCATTGTTTGGCAATAGGTAAGCGATAGAACCGATGAGACTATTTCATCAATAGTTTTAAAAGTTATCACATGTATAACTTAATAATATAAATAAAATGCAATAGACCAGAATTATGTCTTTTGCACACCTTCTTGTCAGAGAGTGTATTTGTCTATATGATTATATTAATATAATGTATAGGACTATTTAATTAAAACAACTGGCGCCATATTTAATTCCAGTTGGTCATCGTTCGCCGCACAGTTGGTGGTTAACTCAAATAAATGAGTATCTAGTGTAAAGGAGACTTGTCGAGTGGTTCGATAAGTCTGTGGGCTACTTTAGAGAAAGTTTTTGAAAAGTGTGTAGTTTTTTAATAGAATTGTCCAATAAAGAAGATATCTTTATTAATTTTGTCAAAAGTTATAAATGGTAGTTCGTCATAACACTTAAGGATATTTTTTTTTGAAATCTGCATTGGAGTTAAGCATTTTTATTTTCTAGTTTCTGGCATTTACTCTTATTTACTGTTCGAGTTTGTTCGGTAAGTAACATAAAATATTTTATTACCAAGTACATAATAGGTCCATAAATAGTTAATATACATATATAATTTAAGGCGTATATTACAAACTTGAATGTGCTGAATACAGTCAAAATTAGTAGAACATAAAAAGAAGCATTACTTTTAACGAGCCGGAGGTGCTTACGACTGCATTATCTTCGTGTTCATACGGATACATACCGGGTGTTTCTCAAAAGACGTTCACCCCTATAACTTTTTTATATTTATAGATATTAAAATAAAATCTTGAGATTTGCATAAGAGATGAGTCTGCATTTATTGGCATAATTTTCAATTACTTAGCACTTCCGATTTGACTGGAAGTGACCTTGGATTTGGTATTTTAAATGGGACATCTTAATATTTTCACTTATTTGGGTTCAGCATAACAGTATGAGGGAGTTGACACCTCACTTGACATTTTTTGACATGTTATAACATTTTTATGTTTATTTTTTGTTTTCAATCAAGAGTGCTACAAATTAATTAAATCTGTTAATTTATAGTCAAGTAGTATATGAAAATTAAAATTATGTCATAATAATTGACTTTCTAGGTTGGTTGGTTGGTTGGTTGGTTAAAGGCGGGGGTCGGGTTCGACGTATGGCCCAAGCTTCTTACACTGCAGCCTTCTGGCTTATTGTGCGCCCCAGTCTTGTTAGAAAAGATTTGTTCCTTCTATGAGGTCCAGTAGTTTTCTTCCAAGTTTGTCGTGCGGGAGGTTATCGCCACGTCGAATGTTTCCGAAGATTTTAAATCTTTTTCGGTTTAGCGCTTCGCAGCTGTATATGATATGGGAGGCGGTTTCATCCTCTTCGCCGCAAAGTCTACATTCAATGGGTCCATTATAGACTCCCATTCGTTGAAGGTGCTTTCTTAAGTGACAATGGCCTGTTAGTAGGCCTGTCACTTGCTTTAGCTGGGTACGCGTCAAGAGCAGCATTCCAGCTGATAGCTTCTTCGAGGGCCTATCGATGACGGCCCGTGCGTGTGCCTGGCCAGGTGTACCATTCCATCGAGATAGATGTTGTTTTTGTGCCCATCTGTCTAATGTTGTTTTGGTTGCCTTTTTTGATATTCCAAGGGCGGGTTCTGGGCCCCTGAAATTTTGAGCAGATCCGGTTCTTGCCAGTTCATCTGCTTTTTCGTTGCCTTTTATCCCTGAATGGCCAGGAACCCATAGGAGTTCAACCCTGTTGTTTCTGGCTGCCAGGTCTTTTAGGTCGTTAAGGCACTCCATTGTGATTTTTGATGTAAATCGGAAGGAGTTCAGAGCCTTTAGGGCAGCTTGGCTGTCCGACAGGATATGTATCTTTTGGTCGTGGTAGCCCTTTTCGATATTCTTTTGTACGCATGCTTGTATCGCATGAACTTCAGCTTGGTATACTGTGGCGTAGTTTCCCAGAGGGATGCTGATTTCCATTCTGGGTCTTTCCCCAAATACACCTGCGCCTACTCCGTTGGCCGTTTTCGATCCATCAGTGTACCAAACTAGGCCATTGTCTAGTGACGGAGATCTTCCTTTGGACCACATATCAGGGTCGCACCTGACATTAAATGGTTTTGTAAAGTTATATCTCGCTTTCATGCGATCGGTTTGCATCTCCAAGAGCTCGTCGTTGATAAGGTCCGTGGCTCTTGTGTGCCCTATTTTCTCGGGGCGTTGTTTCCATTCCCCATTTGCTTTCATCCTAGAAGCGCTGCAGTTGGCCTCCATTTTGATGTGTATATCTAGTGGTGTTAGTCCTAGTATAACTTCCATTGCTGCGGTGGGGGTGCTTCTCATTGCACCGGTGATACACAAGCAGGCCAGCCTCTGTACACTGTTAAGTTTTGTGGCTGTCGTGATTTGCTGTGTTTTTGTCCACCAAACTACAGACCCATATGTCATCAGGGGTCTGATGACTGTGACGTATAACCACAGCACCATCTGCGGTTTGAGTCCCCAGGTTTTCCCAAACAGTCTTCTGCATCTCATTAGACACATTTTTGCCTTGTTTAGGTTATTGTTGATATGTCGGTTCCATGTCAGTTTCGCATCCAGGGTTAGTCCTAGATATTTGACTTCGCTGACTGTTTTTATCTGTTCACCAAAGATTTTTAGGTTGTTATAGTTCCCTGCCTGTCTTCGTTTGGTGAATGGCAATGTTGCAGTCTTAGCAGCGTTGACTTTGAGGTTTACCTTCTCACACCAGCGTTGCACGATGTTTAGTGCTCTTTGCATAAGCTCTGCTAATATAGTGGCATGTGTACCGATGATGAGTATTACCACATCGTCTGCATAGCCTTGGGCGTAGAAGCCCTCTGCGTTAAGACATGCTAGTAACTCATCTACCACCAAGTTCCATAGAAGAGGTGACAATACCCCTCCCTGCGGACAACCTTGCGTTACATCGGCCTTTAGAGTATCCCCATGTAGGCTAGTTTTGATTTGCCGGTATTGAAGCATGTTGTGGATCCATCTTCGTGTGGTATCGTCGACTCCATGTCTTTTTGCGGCAGACATCATTGCGAAACAGGAGGCGTTGTCGAAAGCCCCCTGTATGTCAATGAAAACGCCTAGGGCAATTTCTTTGTGATATAGCGCTGTTTCGACCCTTGTTATTAGGTTGTGTAAGGCAGTTTCACAAGATTTGCCTGGTTGATAAGCATGTTGATGTTCGTGAAGGGGTTCCTTCATGAGCGCCCCGTCTCTAATATGCCTGTCTATAAGTTTCTCCAGCGCTTTTAGTAAAAATGAGGAGAGACTTATGGGTCGATATGCCTTGGCTTCGGTGTATGTTGCACGTCCGGGCTTAGGGATGAAGGTGACATTTGCTGTTCTCCATGCCTCTGGAACATAGCCCATGGCTATGCAAGCTCGGTAGATTCTGCTTAGGTGTGGTAGTAAGTATTCGAGTCCTTCTTGCAGAAGAATGGGATAGATTCCATCCGGCCCTGGAGACTTATAGGGTTCGAATGTCTCTATGGCCCATTTGATTCTTTCATAGCTGACTGTTGTAACTGCAGTTTTCCAGTCTGCTTTCTTGGCTCTGTGCACAAGGTTCGTTTCATGATGTTGAGTTTCCGGTTGTATAACTTCCGACCCCGGAAAGTGCACTTGGAGAAGAGTTTCAAGGGTGTCTTTACCGCTTGTAGTATATTCGCCTGTTGGTTTCATTATTGTGCCAACTGAGTTTGACGTGTCTTTAGCGAGAATTCGATGGATGCGGGCCGTTTGGGAGGTTGTTTCCACCTCCCCGCAGAATTTCCTCCATGAATCTCGCTTGGCTTTTCTTAGGGCTTTGTTGTACTCAGTGAGAGACCGGGCGTATTTGTCCCAGTCGCCTGTGATTTTAGCTTTGTTGAAAAGTTTCCTGGTTTCTTTTCTCAGGTCTTGCAGGTGTTGATTCCACCATGGTACTTCCCTTTTTCTCCCCCGTACTTTTAGAGGGCAGTTTTCTTCATACGCTGTTGTAATGGCGTCCTGAAGTTGATCCACAGATAAGTCTATATCTACGGTACTTTGCAGATTGGTTTTAACAGAAGTCAGACCCTGTTTCAGTTGACCCCTGTATGATTCCCATTCGGTATTACGCGGATTGCGGTAGGGCGTTATTTCCCCGCTGCAATTCTGAAGTACAAACTCAATGTGTCTGTGATCGGACGCAGACGGTTCGTTCGATACTCGCCAGCCTTTAACCGCGTCTAATAAACGCGTTGTGACCAAGGTTATGTCGATTACTTCTCTCCGCCTCGCGGTTACGAAAGTCTAGGTTGCACAAGCGTTAAAAAAAATGAAATTTTGTTTTCTTGACGTTTACTCCTTTTTTCCAAATAGAATAATGGTGGTTTACTAGGATATTTAAAACGAACATTTTTTTCCAACAATTTGATACCATACACTATTATGCTATTTTAAAATTGACACTGAAAAATTAGCCTTAAATCCCAATCGCAAATTTAAAAGCGTAATGCATTATTGCCGCCCTGTCTTTTCTGAAGAAATATAAAGGCGGCTTTGAAAAACAATGGAATGGTTTTGAAAAGCAATATGGCTTTAATTTAAAGTTGTAATGTCATTAGTTTATAAAACATGCAATACATACAATCTTGCGGCATCAGAAGAATTTTTCTGGTCACTCCAAAAATTAGGACCATATCAATTTGTTCATTTCTAGTAAAACTAACCATTTCATCTGATTTACAATGTACGTTTAATAAACAAATGACATTACAATTTTAATTACAGCACAAAACCATTTCATTAATTTTTATAGCCGCCTTTATATTTCTTTAGAACAAACCGGGCGGCAATAATACAATAATGCAACGCTTTTAAATTTGCGATTGGGACTCTTAAACGTCATAAAAATAAAATTTCATTTTTTAAACACTTATGAAACTTAGAAAGTCAATTAATATGACATAATTTTAATTTTCCTATACTACTTGACTATAAATTAACAGATTTAATTAATTTGTAGCACTCTATAGATTGAAAATAAAAAATAAACGTAAAAATGTTATAACACGTCAAAAAATTAAGGTAATTATTTTTCTTTTCTTTATTATTATTCTTACTTTGGTAATTTTGTAACCAACAAAAATAAATTTGTATTAGTCTACTTATTTTATTACTCATTAGTTTGGCATAGGTATCATGTCATAATATGAATTTGACCAAATTTTAACCTGGATTTGATTAGATATATCTTCCCCATATCATTGTGATCTAAACCAAGCTCTACGTTTTTTAATCCAAGCCCTCTTTGATGCAAATAATTATTGCTCTTATGGTACTTTTGTAATAAATGCTATACCAAGCTATACTTTATAGTGAATTATTAAATCACTTTAACGCACGCAACTTTATGCAAAAAAATATACACCGTATAAGTGCGGAATTAATTTCGCGTTAGTGTAAAAAGCAAATATTCCAAAGGAACTTATCATTCTCGAAAGCTTGTTCTTTTAATACGAAATGGATTTTTTTTTGTTAAGAATTCAACACGACCTGTCCTATTTTTTTTTCGTTAAATTTTTCACGCATTACTGAATCTGGTTTACCTAACCAACCAAAAACATCACATTAAGCGTTCAGATTTCCATAAAATTATTATAACTAACCCTAGTGCTTTAATAGTCACTTAAGCCGAGGCTTAAGTCTATTAGATCTCATTTTACATAATCCGCCATCCATTAAGGTTCACCTTAATCTAAGCTGGGAAGTGGCGTCTTAGCTTAGCTAACGCAAAAATAATTATTAAACGACAATTTTAAATGTTACATTTTGAAAAAATTGTGGTTAAATTGGAGAGCATAAAATGTATGCATAAAATTTATATTTTTAAGGTGTTTTCGTAAATAGTATTTTAAACGCGGAAACTTATTTACCCAAATGTAAGATTGTTAGTAGGAATAAGCTTATTTGAGGAAAAATTGATGAGAAACTGACGAACCTCTGATATAATCAAAGAATGGTTGGCTAGTTATCTATACAACATCGCCTACATAATGTAAACACAGGGCCGGTAAACCCGGGTGCAGCGGGTTCAAAACACCCGGGCGGCAACACAAGAGGGGCGGAAAAACGAAGCTAAACTCGAAAATGGGCATCAATCAATAAAGCAAAAAATCAGCGGCAGCGGCACATACGAAAATTTGATGACTTTTTCATAGGTCGGAAACACCATGCCTTCAACCTCCACTTTTCTATTTGTTGATTGCAATTTCTTATTTCAATATAATATCTGCCGGGCGCTTGGCGCGGTTTATAAAGAAATAAAAAAAAAAAAAGATTTAAACACTTTTTAGGGCGAGCCGCTCCCCGCTTTTATCTATGCGGGGTGGTGTGAAGCCAAGTTGGTAAAGATTAATAAAGCACTTTTAGCAACCATTTGTTTTTTTTTCTTTGAAATATTGGACGTAAATATATGGAATTGAAATCATTGTTGGCTTAACATTCTACTAGTCAAGATGATAAGTAAGATAGAATAAGATAGTGTTTAATATAAATTAGATTTTATTAACGCACAATTAGAAAAAAATTAATTTTGTTTTCCAAGGTAAGAAATTTTAGTTTTGATTTTAAACTTGCTTTCAATGCTTTTAACGTAGGTATAGAATTTTCTTAGTAAAGAAATTAATACTTAGTTCAAAAAAGTCATCGTTTTAAATTAAAATTGCATTTTTAATTGTGAAAATACCTGGGAAGGTCATGAAAACATAAAAGTGTTGTTACTATAATAATAAAACGTCAATACTAAATTTCTATGTACAGGGTCTTCCAACGAGGACTGAACGGGGGCTCATTTTTAAGCTTCCTTGTATTTAAAGCAAAATCCAAAATAGCCAATCGATGTACTTTTTCCTGCAGAATTCAAAAATGAAACCAAAAATTTATTTGAACTAGAAACAAAAGAGTTACGCTATGGATAAGGTGTTTTTTAAATGGAACATAGCTTTTTTTTATACGATTTTTGGAACGAGTGATTTTTTTTTTGTCCGTTCTGATTAAAATATTTAATATTGTGACAGCTATTTTTATTAAATTTTAATGTTTTATCCAGTATAATTTAACTTTAACCTGTTTGAAACATACACTAGGTAATAAAGGTATAATCACCTTTGAATCCTTCAAAGTCATTTCGGCAATATTATAGTAAATTTGTCAAATTTTTTGACTTTGAAGGATTCAAAGGTGATTATACCTTTATTACCTAGTGTATGTTTCAAACAGGTTAAAGTTAAATTATACTGGATAAAACATTAAAATTTAATAAAAATAGCTGTCACAATATTAAATATTTTAATCAGAACGGACAAAAAAATTCACTCGTTCCAAAAATCGTATAAAAAAAGCTATGTTCCATTTAAAAAACACTTTATCCATAGCGTAACTTTTTTGTTTCTGGTTCAAATAAATTTTTGATTTCATTTTTGAATTCTGCATGAAAAAGTACATCGATTGGCTATTTTGGATTTTTCTTTAAATACAAGGAAGCTCAAAAATGAGAACCTGTTCAGTCCTCGTTGGAAGACCCTGTACATAAGCATCACATTATAATACTTTGCTTTTATTAGCTGTGTCCTATGCTGCATAGGAATGCTAATACCTAAAAAAGCGTGTAGTAAAAACTGAAAAACTGTCACACCCGGGCGGCAAATATGTCCGAGCCGGCCCTGTGTAAACATACCTAGGGTGATTTAACCTGTTACTGTTTTAAATTTTGTATAAACAAATATCTTCCGTAGATTTCTGATCCTTTATCGCTGGATGAATCAAACACATTTCTTATTGTCGCTTTCTTTCTTAATATCTAACACCTGTTCAGCATTCCCCAAAACGTACACGGTGATCATTTTTAATGTCCCCCCCCCCCCCCTCTTAACTTTTTTGTTTTTTGCATTAGATAAAAATGTTAAATATAAAAGTTGTACAGAATCATGTAAGCTATTTGCAGAATAATATAAATATATACAGGGTATTGCAGAAATGAGTCACAGGTTAAATTTTTTTTTTTAAATGGTACACCCTATATATTTTTAGCTTTTTAGAATCTCCTAAAATTTCTGAATATTTTTCTTATAACATGCCCTATACCTAAATATAATAGTTTTCGAAATAGTCGCGTTTTACCTAAGCGGCTACATTCAAATATAAATATTCTAGATTTCAGTAAAGTTCTTAGGTGGCCGTGAATTAGGCGGTCGCGGAGAAACAAAAACTATGTTTATTAGTGACAGTTACTGACATATTAAGTAAATATAACATTTTTTTTTTGATAAAGATGCCTTATTCAGAAAGGAAAAAACAAGTAATTTTGCAAACATTTATTAAAGCAAACAATAGCGTTAAATTGGCTCAACAGAAACTGCGTAAAATTAATCCCCGGATGCACGTTCCAGACAAAAAAACATTCCATCGAATCTATGAAAAGTTTTACCAAACATCGAGCCTAGCGAGAAAAAAGAGAACAATGAAAATAGACGAAAATAGTGATTTAAATATACTACTAAAAGTTGAAGAAACTAAAAACATTTCTTTAAGAACAGCATCGAAATGTTTAGAGGAAGAGCTTGATGATTTAAAAAATACCTCTTATGGAAGGATTCAAAACACTCTTAAAAAATATGGATATAAAGCTTTCAAAATTAGACCTGTAACAAAATTAATGCAGAGACAGCGAGAAAAAAGGGTTGAATTTTGCCAAACTATGATGGAAAAAATTAATGTAAATCCCAGTTATTTCGAAAATGTATTTTGGACCGACGAGTCATTATTTTCAACTAGTGACATGATAAACAGAAAAAATAGCAGACAATGGACCACAGTAAATCCCCACTGCTACAGGGAATTTAAATTTCAAGGACGTCAAACTATTAATGTGTGGTGTGCTATTTTAAACAACAAAATAATAGGTCTCCATTTTTTTAACGGTACTTTAAATGAAGAAGGTTTTTCGAATTTTCTCCAACACGAGCTAAAGGACTATTTTGATGCTTCCGTTGGAACAAGAGCGAAACATCGTCTTCCAACAAGATGGCGCTCCACCTCACAGTGTAGTAGCTGTTACAAATTACCTTAATCAAAGGTTCAATGAATGTATTGGACGGAATGCACCAATACAATGGCCACCTAACAACCCTGACTTGACGCCGATGGATGCATTTTTATGGGGAACACTAAAGAATCGAGTGAATGCAAATAACATTGAAAGCACTGAACATTTAAAGAACTTATTAGAGCAGAAATTCGAATTCTGAATGAAGATTATTCTCAATCTATCACCGCCGCATTACGAAGGTTACGAAAAACGTATATCAAATGTATTCAAGAAAACGGTGGCCCAGTTGAGCAATTTGATTTGTAATCAGCAAAAGTTCTTCTTTATTGTTAAGACATTAAATTTAAAAATTATTTTTAAGTTTGTATTTCATATTTCATATACTTTTAGTAGTATATTTAAATCACTATTTTCGTCTCTTTTCATTGTTCTCTTTTTTGTCGCTAGGCTAGATGTTTGTTGAAACTTTTCATAGATTCGATGGAATGTTTTTTTGTCTAAAACGTGGAGCCGGCGAATAATTATATGCAGTTCCCGTTGAGCCAATTTAACGCTATTGTTTGCTTTAATAAATGTTTGCAAAATTACTTGTTTTTCCCTTTCTGAATGAGGCATCTTTATCAAAAAAAAAAATGTTATATTTACTTAATATGTCAGTAACTGTCACTAATAAACATAGTTTTGGTTTCTCCGCGACCGCCTAATTCACGGCCACCTAAGAACTTTAATGAAATCTAGAATTTATATTTGAATGTAGCCGCTTAGGTAAAATGCGATTATTTCGAAAACTATTATATTTAGGTATAGGACATATTATAAGAAAAATATTAAGAAGTTTTAGGAGATTCTAAAAAGCTAAAAATATATAGGGTGTACCATTTAAAAAAAAAATGTTTTAACCTGTGACTCATTTCTGCAATACCCTGTATATATTTATAATATTCTGCAAATAGCTTACATGATTCTGTACAACTTTTATATTTAACATTTTTATCTAATGCAAAAAACTAAAAAGTTAAGAGGGGGGGGACATTATAAATGATCACCGTGTACAATACAATATTTTTAGGTTAGACATATCAAAAACACGTACGTATACACAAAAAATAAACCATCTTTTTATAACTAAAATATACTTTTTATGAACTATATAAAAAAAAGTTCATATGAAGAATTCCTTTAGGTAACTTTCAGCGAGCGCTATCTAATCTATCCCTTTTCAATTTTTAGATTTAAAAAGCAATTACTTTTTTAACTACATGACCTCATTAATTCACAAAATCATATTATTATTTTTTTTATAAATAAAAGATATTTTTTACCACTGCATAATATATATTTTTTGGAGCAATAGAGTTGTCTTTTAGCAGCAAAAAGTAATATTTAAAAAACGATCATATTCAGGTTAAATAAGTCATTTCAAAAAAATTAACCTAGTAGCTACAAAAGAGTTGTTTTTTCGGCGCCTATTTAATGCAGATTTTTTCCTACTACTAACGAATTTCTAGATACGTCTAATAGAATTTTCTCTCAGTGTATCATTTCATATTCCAGCTCCCGAGGACTATAATATTCTAGTCATGATTGCGTGATTCACCAGGAACGCGACAAAACACAACATTTAACAAAAACTGAAGTTTGTTTCTAAGTATGGGCCTGTCTGCTCCCAAAGCGCTTGCGTCATAACTTTAATAAAAATATGACTTGGCATAAGAAATTCTGAATCACATTCTGAAACGTTTATTAACAATAACTACCATCTATACTTCTCAATATAAGTAATACCGTGCGAGCAAAAATTATCTGCATCAAAGAGGGCTTGGATTAAAAAACGTAGGGCTTGGTTTAGATCACAATGATATGGGGACGATATATCTAACCAAATCTAGGTTAAAATTTTGTCAAATTCATATTATGACATGATATGCCAAACTAATGAGTAATAAAATTAGTAGACAAATACAAATTTATTTTTGTTGTTTACAAAATTAACAAAGTAAGAATATACAGAAAGAAAAATAATTACATAAATTGCTGAAATTGGCCACCGCCATGCTCCAAGCATAAATTCACACGTCTCTTCATATTTTCGAAAGTGTTGACCAGCATCTCTGGAGAAATGTTACCACATTCTTGGATAATCCTTTCTTGTAATTGTTTTAAATTTGCAACTGGTGTTTTAAAAACAATGTTCTTTAAATGGGGAAAAACGAAGTAATCCATAACCGTTAAACAAGGTGATCTAGGTGGGAATTCAATGTCTGATCGAAAACTGATCAATCTGTCGTCGAAAAAATTGCGTAAGTAGTTAATAGTTTCGGCGGCTGTATGGGCGGTTGCACCGTCCTGTTGAAAATATCCAAAACGTAGTTCGTCGTCAAGTAATTGCTCCACAAATGGATTCAAAAAATTGTCTCTATACCGCTGTGCTGTAACTGTGTCATGAAAAAAAATAGGACCAACAATTCTTCTTCGGAAAACAGCTAACCAGACACCAATTTTTTGAGGGTGCAATGTGGACGCTACAAAAAAACGGGGATTTTCACTACTTCACATGCGTGTATTCTGAGAATTCACATAACCGGAGAGGTGGAACTAGGCTTCATCCGAAAAAAGTGTCAGGTCTAATAAATCATTTCTTTCCAATAAATTTAGGGTAAACCATTGAGAGTAATTCCTGCGTCTTTCAAAATCTGCGGCTTGTATTTCTTGGAATACTTGCACTTTATAAGGAAATACATTTAGCTGCTTCTTAAGAATAGTCCTAAGATCTTCCCACTTCTTGGGACAGGCCTCTTATACAATTTGTTGGCGAATTTTGCATTATTTCACGAACGTTTGCAACAAGTTCTTCTGTTCTTACAGATGGTCTTCCTGCTCCTTTTTTGTGTTGTATAGAACCTGTTTCCCTAAACACAGCCACGGTTCTTTTCAGGCAATGATAAATATCCCCAGCAATGAAAGCAACGTTAGGAAAATAATCGTGAAAATCGTCCATGCACAAACTCGGATTGCATTGCCACTCACCATTTACTCGAACAAACCCGAACAAACCCCGTTTCGAAAATACGCTTCAACCATGAATGTTTTGTGCTGTTCCGTAAAGCCCATTGTGTGAATTGTTCAAGAAATTGGAAAAATTGGCGATGAATCATATTACTTGTAACGACTGTCAAAGATGACGGAATAACTGATTGATTGTTAATTCAGGTAGTTACTGACACCCAACAGGTATTAAGCTCTACGGCTAAGCATTACGTCATTGGATGCAAGGCCCTCTTTGATGCAAATAATTTTTGCTCGCACGGTACATAAAATTAGTGTTATTTTCAGGAAAATTTTAAGCAAGGTACAGTCCGTCCTACGAGTCTGTCGCTATGAGCGACGCCGACGCCTGAGGAAACGTGGCGATAAAAGGCATAAAAAAATCAATTTAAACTGTGGCGGCATTGGTGTATATTTTATGTTCACATTCTTTTGACAGTGCCAGACCCGTAAGCCGTAAGACAAGATAAAATATAATAAAATGGTGAATATACACATTGAATACCATGTATCTAACCACAACCACCTTGAAAGGTGGTTGTGAATTTGTGATCTAACCATACTAGTGCGGAAAAATTCGATTTTCTACAACTATTATAATCATCAAAAAAAACTTAATTTAAGTTTCACAATTCCATTTGATAAATTTTACGCTATAATAACAAAATCACTCGAGTAAGCCTAAAGCTAAATGGACCCTTTCTAAAAGCGTCATTTGTATGTATGGCCAATATAATAAAACCTTTTTTATCAGGTCGAACGACCAACAAGTGTTTTATAGCCTATTGTTTTTTTCTGTTTAGCGTTTTTATTGACTTTTGTAACGCTTTTTTTTTATTTCCCAGCGAGTAAAAAGCATTGAAAAAATAAAAAGTTCAAATATGACATCACAGTTTAACATTTAAAACGCTCGCTGTATAGAATTGTAGCTTTTCGGTTTTACCACTACGAGAGTACTTCGACAGCGCAATGTGACGTCATTGATCTGCCTTAAATCTGTCGTAGTCCCAAAAGCAGTTGCCCTCGCACAGATTGTCAATAAATCGTACTATTTTTGGTATTTGTTATGCGCAAGCGCTGCTCCTTCCTCATTATACATTTTCGGATCTATGTAGAACACTCGCCAACGGATTTAGAGTAACCAAATGTCTAAATCGAACATGTTCAATGAACAAACAAATCGCGGGGAGAGCACTCTATTAGTTTGACAAACGTAATGACTATTAAAAAAAAAATTTTAACAGCTCTTAAACAGTATCGTATACAGTTTCAAGATATGAGGGGTGGGGTAAAGTTTTTACTAGATTTCCTGTTTTTTTTTCGAACATTTATTACTTGTTTTTGAGTTAGAGGAGTGGGGGTGACTTTCCTTCCTCCCCCCCCCCCCCCCCCCCACACTTGTTATACGCACCTAGCAGTGCCGGATCTAAGGCGGGGCAAGCGGGGCGGAGCCCCGGGGCCCCCGACAGGGGTTGGGAAGAGGAAAATATTTAGCTTTATTCGAATACATTAATACATTGCAAACAATTTTTTGTCAATACTCCAACAAACTTTAAAAAAAAGTTAAAAAACATGCTCAGGTAATAGAAAAAAGCAAAATAGATGAATTGTCCCAAGATAAAAGCTTAAATGATCCTCAACAATGCCTCAGAGTGAACATTTTCTACCCGATGATAGATTACAATATCATCGCAACTCGAATCTAGGTTTGTTGGTATGAAAAATGTTCTGAATACCTACTTATAAAATCCTGCAACCTCAATATCTCACAAATTCATCGAAAAGCGAGTTGGAGCAATGAAGCTGATCTGTTTTCCAAAACTTTCTCAGACGATGTGTCACCTTCTTTTTCCTCTCAGTTGCTTACTGTATGGTCGACATTTTCGAAAGAGATAAGTTCAATGAAAGATGTTAAAGAGTTAGCCCGTTTCTTGATCATTCAGAATGCGTCGTTGTCGTCCAGTTATCCAGATGTGTGCACAGCACTTCTGATGTTCCTTACTGTCCCTGTCACTACTGCGAAAGCTGAACGGACTTTCTTCAAATTAAAGTTGATAAAAAACTACTTGCGTACCTCAATGGGACAAAATAGACTCAGTAATTTAGCGCTACTAACTGTCCATTGAAAATCGAAGAGCGCGCAAAATTTACTTTAATAAAGTGATAAACGAATTTGCCACGATAAAATCTAGAAAGAAGTGTTTTTAGTTGTAAGTTCTTGCGTTTGTGACAAAATATCATGAGAGCGCGGTGTTTACTTAGATTCTATGTGTAGAAGAGATTATATATACTAAGCTTTTCCAACAAGTTGGTATACGATACAATAAATATCTACATTAACAAAATACTGTTATTCTTACCCGACATTAATACTGTGGTATTATCAAAACTAATTTCAATAAGGGGCCCCAAAATTTGTTTTGCCCCGGGGCCTATTCAGCTCTAGCTCCGGCCCTGGCACCTAGTCTTAACAAGTTTTGACTATGGACAAGTTTTTAAGCGGAAAAAATGCAAAAATGTATAAAAAAAGTATCTACAGAAATGACTTGTTTACAATTAATTTTAAACGTTGTATAGTAGGTACCTTGTCTCTTACAGTTTCCGGCGGTAAATAATTTTATATTCCTAAATTATGTTATTTTACTTGCATTTAATAAGAAGAAAATGTTTAACTCAGCTTCAAATTTATATCAATTATCTATTCCATATTTGAATATTTTGGTCCGTGAATTTTCAACCCATCCACAAGTGAATATGTTCCAACCTCCAAGGGCCTAGATACGCCACTGGCTTTAATATATCCTATTTCAATTGGTTATCGCCTGTAAAATACCATTTTCTAAGGAGCCAAATATAATTTATTATAATTTACTTCTTTTGGCCTTAAAAAATTCTTACTAAACCACTGCAAAAGCTACGAAAATTATAAAAGGTCAAAATCGACCACTTGTAGCGATATGGAAATATTTCTCTCAAAAGAGTGGAAAATGTATAACGGAGGGTTCAATATGGACCATGCGTCATATTAATAAAAGTACGGACAAAGAGGCCTATGATTTTGCTTTAAAGGGGTTTGATAGAAAAATTATTTGACTTAGCAATCAGGGACAAAATATTTTACGTTTTTTCTATAATAAAAAAGGTATTAAATAAGAAAAACTCTCAGTCTAAAGAATATTGCAAGTAATAAAGTAAACTAACCCGCAATTTATGGATTACTTAAGAGTACGATATACATCATAGGTCTATACATATCTACAGTGTCACCAGTAAAGTCCGCATCATATGGGATTTTTTTTTATTAATAGCTTTATTCAAAATTTGACTTTGGCATCAAGTTTTGCTTCAATCCAGATGAAAATTAAGCAAAAAAAAATAGTAGTCACGTGATTCGCATTATCTGTCAAATTTTAATTTTTTCCAAAAAATAATTCAAAAGTGGGGTTATTTCTGAAAATATCGAAAAAAGTTATTAGAAAAAGTTTTTTTAAATGCAGTTTCTAGCCCACATGCAAAATTTCAGCTGCATAAAATAATTTTGATTTTTTACCTATATTTTGTAAATTGCACCACTTTTGCAAAATAAGACTCAACGCAACCTACATAAAACTTCTTAGTTGTGACAAGGCTTTATTTCAGATACATTTTCTTTAAAGTAGCGCCATATTAAATGTGTGTTTTTCTACAAAATCAAAATTGGGCTATTAAAATTTGGTCGCATGTGATGCAAAGTTTATTTGTTTTGGACCGTGTATAATGTAACTTCATAAAATAAGTATTTTTGAAAACGTAGTTTGTATGTGAAAGTAATACATCTTAATATTAAGACAAAAAAGAACACAGTGTCAACAGCAAAGTGTTCATTAAGTGGAAAATAAATTTTAGTTTAACTTAACGTAAAGGTTATCTATTTTCAACGATTTAATTAAAAACCCCTTTACTTTTTTTATTTTTTTACTTTCAGGCACAAACTACGTTTTCAAAAATACTTAACAGTACAAACTGTTAGTAAGGATTCGTGTTTTGTAGTAAACAGAATATTTTGCAGTCAAAAACAAACGATACTTTTTTATTTTTAAAATGAATCGTTTTGAAAATCATGCTGTATGCAATTTATTTAAAAAATTGTTCGACGTTACAATCAAACATCGTACTATGTCATATTTGGCCAAACAAATTGAATATCGCGGTTACCATTTGAAGAAAGAACATTTGTTTCGAAATGTTCAGGAATATTTGCTTTTAAATCATTTAAAATTGCAACAATTAAATGGAAAAGGGCAAATAAAACGGTGTCTAAATATTATAATATATATATTTTATCAGACATACATATTTAATTAATAAAGCGATCTGTTCGATTCCAGCTTTTTCGCGTTTAAAAAGTAAGGAGGTGGCAGAAGAATACCAAACACATCTTAATTATGTAAGGGAAATGTATGTTAATGTAAGACCTAATTTTATTCACACGTTTAAATAAAAAAATTACAACAACAAACTTTAAGTCAAACAAAATTATTCCGTGATTAAGTCAAAACATTTTCACTTATAATCTCCCTAGCAGCAGAATTATCGGGAATTAATTCTGCTGCGTGGGAGATTCGGTAAGAAAATTTCATAAATTGGAGTTTTTTCTTATTGTAATTTTCTTGCTAAAATGCTACAAAAACATATTTCCGGCGGCTCTAGATTAGACTTTCCAATATCTTTATAGTTTTAAATTCAAATAAAACGTTAAAAAATATATTTCTGATGAGTTTAGTTTAATATGACGCACTGTATTTTTACAATAGAAGTTGTTTTATTACTAAAATTTCAGGAACATTAAAAACATTAATTCGTTTTCAACCATAACATCTAATATTACATGTCTACATAGTTTTAAATGAAACTTAAAAAAAACATATTTCCGATGAGTTTAGTTAAATTTTTGATGTGTCTCTTTTAGCCCCGGTGTTCGTTATGTAAAGCAAATTGGTTAGTATCAAAACAATTATAAGTTAGCAACAAATTTGATTTTATTCTGAGTGACTTTTGCCAATAGATATAAAGCACTTCATTTTTGACAAAAAAATTATCACTTATTAATTCCATTAAGTTAATAGGAACTAACAAAATTATCGCGATAATATCCCGTTGCTATAAGCAACGTAAACAAAAAGGAGCCTTCTAATTGGTTGAAAATAAATTTAAGTAATTTTCACTAAAATTGCAAAAAAAAAATTATTTTAATTTTCAAGATTTATAAAGAAATGAAAGCTGCTGTACATACGATTGATGAAAGTCGAGCTTGATATTTTGGATAATAAAAATGTTCTAAAAAAAAAACAATTTTTTATTCCCCAAGCCTGTAGGCGATAAGAATACTTTTACGTATTCTTTGTCCTTGCCGGTTATTGAACACACAACATTTCAATTTAAAAGCAATCTACTACTCAGCCGAATCCATAATTGAAATTGCCAATATTCATGGTACACTATGCAAAAGCTCCATTGGTTGGTGCTCATTAAGTTCCCTCCTGGAGAGCGTACAAGGATGCCATTATCTGGAATATAGTAGGTCCAGTGGCTTAGATAGTGGCTGTTAATTGTCCATGTTTCGGATTTATTTGTGTTTTCGGATCAAATTTTGGTAGGATATTTATAACATGAAGGTTATGGTAATTTTGCCTTAAAATGTATTTTAATGCTCAGACGACGTATTTTCTAAGCCAACAAAAGTTAATTATATAAGCGACGTTTTCCTTCAAATTCCTTAGAGTCTTTACGGTAGAGTAAGCACAAGTTTTAACTTTATTATTCAACAAAAATAATAAAATTTGCTTCATTTTTCGCAACATTTTTGCCTTAATTGTGTCTTACTTGGCCTTTTAGATAAAACTGAAATGCCAATAGGCTGGAACTCGAAATCAAATGAGATTTGGCCGTTTTGAATGCAATATATAAAATTAACTTCATATTTTTCATAATCAATTATTTATGTAAATTACTTTTATGCAGTGTAACCAGTAAAGTCCGCATCATATGGGATTTTTTTTTATTAATAGCTTTATTTAAAAGTTGACTTTGGCATCAAGTTCTGCTTTGATCGAGATGAAAATTAAGCAAAAAAATAGTAGGCACGTGATTCGCATTATCTGTCATATTTTAATTTTTTCCAAAAAAGAATTCAAAAGTGGGGTTATTTCTAAAAATATCGAAAAAAATTATTAGAAAAACTTTTTTTAAATGCAGTTTCTAGCCCACATGCAAAATTTTAGCAGCATAAGATAATTTAGATTTTTTACCGATATTTTGTAAATTTTTCACTTTTGCAAAATAAGACTCAACGCAACCTACATAAAACTTCTCAGTTTTGACAAGGCTTTATTTCAGATACATTTTCTTTAAAGTAGCGCCATATTAAATGTGTGTTTTTCTACAAAATCAAAATTGGGCTATTAAAATTTGGTCGCATGTGATGCAAAGTTTATTTGTTTTTGACCCTGTATAAGGTAACTTCATAAAATAAGTATTTTTGAAAACGTAGTTTGTGTCTGAAAGTAATACACCTTAATATTAAGACAAAAAAGAATACAGTGTCATCAGTACAGTGTTCATTAAGTGGAAAATAAATTTTAGTTTAACTTAACGTAAAGTTTATCTATTTTCAACGATTTAATTTAAAACCCCTCTACTTTAGTTTGTATTTTCTTACTTTCAGACACAAACTACGTTTTCAAAAATACTTATTTTATGAAGTTACCTTATACAGGGTCCAAAACATATAAACTTTGCATCACATGCGACCAAATTTTAATAGCCCAATTTTGATTTTGTAGAAAAACACACATTTAATATGGCGCTACTTTAAAGAAAATATATCTGAAATAAAGCCTTGTCAAAACTGAGAAGTTTTATGTAGGTTGCGTTGAGTCTTATTTTGCAAAAATGAAAAATTTACAAAATATAGGTAAAAATCAAAATTATCTTATGCTGCTAAAATTTTGCATGTGGGCTAGAAACTGCATTTAAAAAAAGTTTTTCTAATAACTTTTTTCGATATTTTCAGAAATAACCCCACTTTTGAATTATTTTTTGGAAAAAATTAAAATTTGACAGATAATGCGAATCACGTGCCTACTATTTTTTTGCTTAATTTTCATCTCGATCAAAGCAGAACTTGATGCCAAAGTCAAATTTTAAATAAAGCTATTAATAAAAAAAATCCCATATGATGAGCACTTTACTGGTGACACTGTATATTTTTAAAAACAGATATGTCCATGAAAACAGTAAAGTTTTTCGAAAAAGTTGCAGTATGTATATTGCCTACATTTTTCTTAATTTAGTCAAAAATAAGATCGTTCGTTCAACAGAAGGTTCTCACTCCGGTAAATGTTAAATGTGCAACCCTTCATGAAAATATAAACAGTAAAAAGAATTGGCTTTAGTTTCCATCTGCACATTTCCCGCCATTTATGTGAAAAATTATTAAGAAATCTATAACCACACTTTTCTACTAAAAATTGTAACAAACTCGCTTTCATAAGCAGAAAATACACACTATCCAACATAATTAAGTAGCACTTTAATACAATAATTTTTGCAAAATAGCCCATTAATATCTTCCCAACATCGCCTGATTAAATTGGTTTTCGTTGTAATCGTTATACCGGGTTAAGTCGAGAATATATCGCAAGTTGGTCCTAAGATAACACCCATGGTTAACCCGACTTTATAAAAGTGAACCTTAGATAACTAAAGTATATTTTAATGAAAAAAATTAAACACGGTGGCATCACTTAAAAAAAACCTAAAAAAACAATATTTTCAATAATTGTAGAAATTTGTTCCTTAGTTCAATATTCCTTTGTTTTGACTTTATCGCAGTTATCTCTCGTTTAATAAACTCTACCATAGGACAAGAACAATAAGGCATTGTCATGTCTTCTCTGAAATTAACTAGAACAAACCCTTGAAGGCTACAAAGTGGAGTAGATAAATGTTACTTGTAACTCACTGCTTGTAATGGTGGCAACTAGTGTATATTTTAGTAGCAATATTGTGGAGTGTATGAGCATGGATTTACCCCAATATAACAACTTTTAAGTGATAATTTTGCAAAATCCCTACAAATAATTACGGTATATTACGGTAAATTGTAAAATATTTATTAATAACTGGCAAATCATACAAGTTAATGGAATAAGCAAACGCGGAAATTTAATAACAAGGACGTTTCCAGGACCGGAGTAAGCATCTAGTTTATTTATAGCAGGGTGCCCGGAAATGACGATGACAAATTTTATGGGACGATTGTTCCGGGTGAATCAACGATTGCGCGGAGTAATTTTATGCCTTGAAGATGAGATTTCTCGATAATGAGCTTTTGTAATAAGTTATGGTTGGATATCTGGCACATTTTAAAAATATTTTGAATTATACAGGGTGCGCCCAAAAAGTAGGGTCTCATAAAGTTATTTTTTTTTAAATGGGACACCCTATATTTGAATACGTTTATTAATTCTACGTGTTATTTCATACATACTAAATAAAGTCAAAAATACATATTTACTATGAAATATTTGACGTCTCATTTACAGTGTGTTTACTTTCTAGGACCAAAGTCAGAAAACTTCTAATTGAAAAATATCACTTTTATTAAATGGAACACCCTATATATTTTTCTGTCATCTTACAGCTCATCATAAACTATTTAACTTTCGTGAAGAACGTCCTATCCCTATCGCTAATAGTTTTTGAAGTATTTTGATGTTTCGAGATTTAATGTCCTCGTTATAGCATTTTTTGTCAATGGATCACAATAGCCATGGAAAATAAATGAAAATAATGGCAGTGGATGACACATTAAGAATCAGATCAATGTAAAAATTAAGCCTTTTTACTGCAACGTTTATTGTCCAGTCATTTTATAAGTTGGTACTCAAAATGAATTTTTTATAAAATGAATTAATCGATATGATTTATGTTTTGGGCGAGGCGGGTAAAAAGTGTCTTTTTGCTGAACAAGTATCCAGGATAAAATATCCCGGCGGCGAACATCCAGTCCTCAAAGTTTTCAAAATTTAATGAAAATGTTTGATTCAACAGGCGTGATCCATTGACAAATGCTATAACGAGGACATTAAATCTCGAAATATCAAATTATTTCAAAAACTATTAGAGATAGGGATAGGACGTTTTTCACGAAAGTTAAAGAGTTTATGACAAGCTATACGATGACAAAAAATTATATAGAGTGTTCCATTCAATAAAAGTGATATTTTCTAATTAGAAGTTTTCTGACTTTCCTAGATAGTAAATAGCCTGTAAATAAGACGTTTAATATTTCATAGTAAATATATATTTCTGACTTTATTTGATAAGTATAAAAATTATGAATCGCTTAGTGTCAAAATTTAAGTAGCACAACAACGAGATGCTTGCAAATGCAAAAGTTTCATTATAAGTCGTTAGTTAGTAAAAAGTTAAAAAAATTTAACTTTATGACACCCTACTTTTTGGGCGCACCCTGTATATTTCAAAATATTTCTTAAATGTGCCAGATATTCAACCATACCTTCATACAAAAGCTCATTATCGACAAATCTTATCTTCAAGGCCTAAAATTACTCCGCGCAATCGTTGACTCACCCGGTACATATTATTATATAAAAAAGTGCATATTTCCATAGGCCAGCCAATATTACCGTACAGAGCGACATATACCTTTAAATATGGTATTATCGCAGTGGTTTGATTCTATTTTAAATGAAATTAAATCATTGTCATCTGACGAAGCTACAGTGTTGGCGAAACATGTCATTTTTCTAGTTAATATAGTGGAAATTTACAAGTTTAACTTTGTTTTGCTGTATCCCATAATACTATAATTATGGATTTCCACCTAGTATCGGCTAAATCAATTAATTTATTTTTATTATTATTAAAAATTAATAAGATTTTAATGCATTTGATTTAAGATTATTATCTGTTGAAAAACGTTGGATGCTCGCTAAGTCCGAGTTGTTAAACCAAACTACAAAAAATTGTCATTTATAAAAGAATTATAAATTTGACAATCATAAGCATACTGTTCAGCTTTTGAAAAACGATCACACTCATGTTGTTAATAATTTATAATTATATTCTTCATAGAGGAGTAAATTTGTTTAATAAAATACTGCACATTACAAAGTTAACAAATGTTCAAGAGAGATTTAAAAATGTTAATTCAATCAAACAGTATTTGATGTATAATCATACTAATACTGCTACTTTTCTACCTTTCACTCCATTTTCACTCCTGTAAATTTTTTTTTATGAATTGTTTTTTTTTCTTTTCTTTGATTGTGGTTGTTTCCTGTTTATACTAAGCACCTACTGTAAACATAGTTTTAGTGGATGAACCTATATAGTTTTTATTGTAAAAAAATCTTTTGGTTCAATAAAGGATATATATCGGGTGTCCACGGAAGGTAGCTCGCCCCTCTAACTTTTTTGTTTTTCAAGATAATGAAATAAAATTCGGGAGATTTGTATACGACATAAAACTGCATTTTTTGACAGGTGACTCAACATTATGGAACTTCCGGTTTAACCGGAAGTGATATAAACTTTCGATTTTTAAATGGGACACCTGGTATATTTTTACTTTTTTGACTCCATATGACATTTTAAATACATACATACAATTTTTTTTTCATATTTATTGTTTTATCTAGAGGGCTATAAATACCTTAAAATCACTTATTGCAGTTCTTTAATCTTAGGAAAAATACAATTTTACTATTTTCGGTCCAATACCATGTGCTGTGTAAAATTTAATCTTAAAAGTTGTATTACTCATTTTTTTTAAATGGCAACATGGTGGCTCGTCGGGTTAAGAAAAAAGAGGATTTTATTACGATTATTTTGATACCATATACTATTAGGTTTTAAAAAAGCTGCCATTAAAAAACTTTAAAAAGTTAACTTTGAATTTTCCTAAAATGAAGCATCTTTTGAGAATAAATTTAGATTTAAATGCATCAAGTAGCCTGTGACCAGCAAAACTGATAAAACAAAATCACGCCTTGAAGAAAATTGACATGCCGACAGCTTCTGCCAAAGTAAATTAGGTTGTTGTTTAAAAAGCATGGAAAATAATAGTTTTACAAGGAGTGAAAAAGTTGATATGTTATTAGTGTTTGGGTAATGCAGAAATAATTCAACCGATGTTGCACGACTTTACGCACAAAGATATTTTAATCGGCGTCATCCAACCCGGCACTATTAGGTACCCGAAACTGGTTCCGAAAATGCGAAATGAGCCTGGCAATAATAACATATCAGCTTTTTCACTCCTTGTAAAACTATTAGTTTCCATATTTTTTAAACAACAAACTAATTTACTTTGGCAGAAGCTGTTGGCATTTCAATTTTCTTCAAGGCATGATTTTGTTTTATCAGTTTTGCTGGACACAGGCTACTTGATGCATTTAAATCTAAATTTATTCTCAAAAGATGCTTCATTTTAGGAAAGTTCTAAGTTAACTTTTTAAAGTTTTTTATTGGCAGCTTTTCTAAAACCTAATAGTGTATGGTATCAAAATAATCGTAATAAAATCCTCTTTTTTCTTAACCCGACGAGCCACCATGTTGCCATTTAAAAAAAATGAGTTATACTACTTTAAAGATTAAAATTTACATAGCACATAGCATTGGACCGAAAATAGTAAAATTGTATTTTTCCCAATATTAAAGAACTGAAATCAGTGTTTTTAAGGTATTCATAGCCCTCTAGATAACACAATAAATTTGGAAAAAAAAATATTTTCTTGGTGACAAAAAGTGACAAGTGACACATCGTTGTATTTAAAATGTGATATGGAGTCAAAAAAAAGGAAAAATATACCAGGTGTCCCATTTAAAAATCGAAAGTTTATGTCACTTCCGGTTAAACCGGAAGTTCCATAATGTTGAGTCACCTGTCAAAAAATGCAGTTTCATGTCGTATACAAATCCCCCGAATTTTATTTCATTATCTTGAAAAACAAAAAAGTTAGAGGGGCGAGCCACCTTCCGTGGACACCCGGTATGTATGTATGTATTGTATGTATATCGGCTATATCAACGTAGAGAGAAAAGAAGCAGCGGTGATAATATTGGTTCTTATGGTACGCCATTGGTAATAGGGTCAAATTCTGATTTTAGAAGCGGTTTTGTTTTCTAGTACTTGGAGGACACTTACATTAAAATGAAAAATCTTGTGCAGCAAAAAATGTTTTATAATCGATATTATCATTTTAATGTCACTACAAAACGATCACAAACAAACATCGTTTTTCCGATTAAACTATAAAAACTAACTAAGAAATAAAGGGGTATTAAATTTGTAATAAACAAAAAATATAGAGAGTTTACCTTAGGTTGTGACGCCGATTTTTAACATCGAAATTTGACGACACGAAAAAAAATAATTACCATGATTTTTCATATTGTACAATATACAAATATTTTATTTAAATTTATTTTGATATTTCACCAAATAAAGGACAATAAATTTCAACCCTACATTATTAAGGCCTCGATTAAGGCATAGTAGGTACGCATGCTAAAAATAAACTTTTAATTAAAAAGTTTCATTGACACAGGGTGCTCTCGCCCCAAGCACAATCTAAGAAAGGAATTTCGTTAAACAATATTTTTAATTAACAATTTTGGAATAATAAGCCAACCGGAAGTTATAATTTATTTAGCACCAAAAGACAGAAAATGGTGTCAAGTAATCAAATTGGGTTATCAGGGTTATACATGCAAATTAAAATATTTTAAAAGCTAATTGGGTCATCTTATAAAGTTTGTGGGGGGTGAAAAGGAACCAGGTCGGTGTAAGCTCTTAAACTGTTAGCCACGGCTGGCGCGAATATTTATACAGTGACCTGCATAAAGTTGACCATATATAGGAAACATTTTTATTGATGAAATAATTTTTAAAAAAATTTGTATCGATTACCTCTGAACAATCGATAACCTAGAAGAAGTTATTTAAAAAAGATGTTTAGATTTTAATTCTATGTTCATTTACAAAGGTTTGTTCCCACAGCGAATCCCCGACAACTTCATGATAATTTTCAAACCAACTTTACGGCGCAAGTCTGATTTCTGACCGGTTTCAAACTCTTGTAGGAACAGGCGTTCGAAATCAACTAACTTCGGTTCGGTGTTTAAAACTGAAGAAATTTTAAACGATGGACATAACCTCAAATCTCAAAATTGTTTATTATTATTTCGTTAATTAAACTCGTGTGGCTCGGCCCAATAAATAAACCTAAACAAAATAAGTAACTTATATTAAATAATATGTTGTAAAAATGTTAATATCTTCTCCGAAGATTGGCACTTTTCAAATCAAAAGTATTAAGAGACTATGGGAAGTTTTAGCTCAAGAAGTAAATAAAATATTAAACACCAACCTAACAGCAGACATTTCTGAATCTTCATCAGATGACGCAATGTCGCTCATTTCTCAATTTAATAATAGAAAAAGTCTTATACAAAAGCAAAAACCGCAAAAACACGTCTAACAAAAATAGGTTGTCATATGCTAGCGTTTAACCGCGCATGCTCCGGACATTCTACTGGTAAACGATTCGCAAACTGCTCTGACAGTTGGCAAACTATCAGAGAAACGTGTAGGAACAGCGACTTTGGGTTTTCAAACTGTCCAAAATCTTTGTGGGAACACTTTTATATTACTGCGCAGAATCCTGACTGTCAAGGACTGTTTCTGATCGCTGTAGGAACAAACCTAAAGTTGGATGCAAAAATTTAAAACACTTTTAAAAAAAAAATCACTTTATTACTTTTATTTTTCCATTAGTTGAATCAAAATGTGTTAAATGATAGAAAACTAATTTATTAATTTATTAATTAAAAGTTTTTGTTGTTTCTTAAAGTTTCTATTTGTTAAAATTTAGCTTTTTAGAGTTAACTTTTTCCTAAAACAAAGCGTTTCTACAGAAGACAACGACATTTGACATTAACAGCTGAACTGGTTTTGTCGTTTAAGTTCCCAGATCAGCAGTGGGCCGCCGCCGATTTTCGTGTTTTTTTTGTATAGCGTGTGTTTTAAACATTTTAGTTTTGGATTTTTCTTTATTTCAGAGACAGATTTTCTTGGTGTTTATTATTTATTTTATTAGTAAATACAAACACAATTTTGGTTAACTCATCTATTATTAAATTAATAAAGTACCTAGTTAAACCATTTACTTATCGTTATATACAGGATGTCTCATAACTAATGGGCAAATACAGCAACAGGAGATAGTAGACTTGAAAATATGCCATTTATAAGAAAACTAAGAAACGTTGGATAACCAAGGGGATTAAAATATCAGCAAGAAACCTTAGGTCCCTACATTACTTAAGAAAGTACTTTCTACATAATACATTTTTTGTTTCCTACTTTAATAAGTATAGAAGTATGTTCAGAAGGGTAATAAGGTTGGCAAAGTCTGCGCACTTCTCAGCCAGGCTGTCAAATTCAGGTAATATTCAAAAAGAAAGTTGGTCCATCATAAATGAATTGAGGGGGAAAAATAAAAATAAGGACAGCCCATTTACGCCTACGCTGTCAGCAAATGAACTTAACGCGTTTTATTGTTTGGTTGCCGGTAGTAGGTCTGAGAGGATTAAGACTTCGGATGATCCATTAATTAACCTTGGAAATGTCAATGTTCCGGAAAGCTTTTTCTTCATGCCTACTGATGTCCTCGAGTTGAAACAAATTTTAACTGAAATAAAAAATAAAAAATCAGCAGGCTGGGATGACATATCTGTAAGGGTTTTATCACATTTGCCTGATCAAGCTCTTCAGACACTTGCGGATTCCATTAATTACTCGTTTACGGTTGGTCAGTTTCCTGCATCTCTAAAAAGGGCAGTTGTCACTCCTTTGCACAAGGGAGGTGAGTTAAGTTCACCTTCCAACTTTCGACCTATCTCTTTGCTGCCCTCCCTCTCAAAGATCGCTGAGAGACTTGTTAAATCGCGAATGATGTATTTTTTAATAAAACATAACATATTGTCAGTCAACCAGTTTGGATTTCAAAATAAAAAAAATACGAACGACGCAATATTTGCTTTCCTTGAAAATCTTTATTTAAATCTGAATGAGGGACGAGCGTCCGCGGCAGTCTTCTGTGACTTGTCTAAGGCATTTGATTGTGTCAACCATAGTGTACTGCTGCGGAAGCTTGAAGTTTACGGCTTCAGGGATGTCTCACTGGCATGGTTTCGCTCATACTTGTCTGATCGCTCTCAGACAGTATCCCTTCCTGGGGAAACTTCTCAGTCATCTAAGGTCGACAGTGGTGTGCCTCAGGGTTCAGTACTGGGGCCAATATTGTTTCTACTCTATATTAACGATCTTCCACTAATTAATATTGGAGGTCTGTTGACCATCTTTGCTGATGATACGACCATCTTATGGCATAGTTATAATGCTGACAATCTGGCTGAGCTGGTGAGCGAAGATATTGCTAAGATTAGGAAATGGTGTGACAATAACTTTTTAACTTTCAATGTCTCCAAGATGAATATACTGTGTTTTAAATGTGATATTAGTGACATTGTTATGGATAGCGAAATTATTAGAAATCAGGCATGTACTAAGTTTCTGGGGCTTCACATAGATGATAGGTTGACTTTTAAAAATCATATGTACAGCTTATCCAGCAGGCTTGCGTCAGGTTGTTTTGCACTTAGAGTGTTGGCACGTGAGCTTGATGTTTTGTCTTTAAGAAGTGTATACTTTGCTTTAATTGAATCTCATCTACGATACGGTATCTGTTTTTGGGGGGGTAGTTATCAATATTTGTTGAATCCCATTTTTGTACTGCAAAAGAGGGCAGTTCGTTTTGTATATAAGATCGGTAAGAGAGATTCCTGTAAACCCTATTTTTTAAGACATGGAATTTTGACACTGACATGTATTTTTATTTTGGAATGTGTTTGCTTAATGTATAAGAAGTTTAGGTCCGTAATGAATGATGGATCTGCCTTTAATACCAGACAGGTTATGAATATTCCTCTACCCATACCAGCCTCTTCACAAGTTCAACGCTCTTTATATTATAATGCGAAAAAAATATTTAACCACCTACCCAATAACATAAAATCTTTAACTTGTTCTAATAAATTTCGATCTGAGGTAAAAAAGAAATTATTATCCAAGGCATACTATGGGATTGAGGAGTATTTCCATGATAGATGGTGATCCGTTTTAGCTGTTCTGTTACATTTGTTAGTATTGTATATATTGTTGATTTTATAATAGCACTGATTAGGTTTTTATTATTGATCTTTCTACGTTCTCATTGTGGTTTTTATTTTATTTTTTTATATGTATAAAGTTGTTAGAGTGTAGAAATGGACTTTACTGAGCATTTCTTGACTTTCTTGCTTAAACAATTTTAAAATTTAGGGCTCGCTTTGTCAACAAGATTATATCTTTCGACAATAAAGCATTTTTTGACTTTGACTTTGACTATGCTTAATAACGCACGGTTAATTTTCAATGCATAATATGTAATACCTATATTTCGTTAAGAAAGTTGTTTATTTAAATGTTTCTTACCATCTAGCATTTAAACGCAATTATCTCAAAAACTAATTGAAATATTGAGATAAATGAAGTACAACTTTTTTACGTATAAAAGATCCCTCTTTCATAATTTGAGGTAAAGCGGTCAGAATTTTGTGCGAGAATTTTTCAAATTCATTCTGTGTAGCTAGCGTCCTCTAGAAGGTATATTTAACTCATTATGGAACCCTCCTTCTTGCCCTCAAAAACATAACTACACCAAACTTTATTCATATCCGCCTAACATCAAATCATCGCCAATTTTAGAAAGCAAATATTTACTTGGATCACACTGTATCTCTTTAACCGTATAAGAAATGAAATTAAACGACATATTTTCAAGTCCACTATCTCCTGTTGCTGCATAGCCCAGTAGTTACGGGACACCGTATATAAAATACATATTTTGGTAGGTACGGGTATGCATGTCAATATTTTATAAATAATAAAATTAGTACCTTATATCTTTACAAAATATTAAGACACCCTTACAAAATTTAATAGATGGCAAAGACGAAGATAAAACAACTTATTCCGGTTCTGTGTCTGTAGCCAACCGCTTAAAGTAAAATATACCAGATTTCAATAGTGTTCCATTAATGCGGCGAGTTCTTAGATTAATTTAACTTTACCATGTATGTAGATACTTGAGTGTGGTCGGGCCCTGTATCTGATATCTGACAACCATAGTTTCCGGAGGTACGATGAAGGACGTAAATCGTAGACGTACTACGGTACTACGTATGTTAAGGTATTGAAGAAAAGGTGGACACACATAAAACTTTTTATAACAAAGAAACCGTTTTCATAATTAGATGGTCAAGGAAGTTAGGCCGTGCTAGGTTTTACTTCCGAAATAGGTTTCTTTTAATACGTACAAGAACATCTGATATAGGCAGTGGCGGCTCGTGACTATAGTGAGTCAGGGGGGCGCTGGCTTTAAATAAAAAAATTAAAATGTCTATTATTTTCGAAAGTACGTGTCTGTTTTTTCTAACTTTCTCGTTGTGAATTTTAATTTCATCAGCATAAGCACTACTTAAACAAGTTAAAATATTAGTTTGTCCTAACATCTCAAAACTTACCACATTATAACGAAGTTTTGCACTATTTTCATGTTTTTATTTTCTCTGCATGTTTTAAGTCCTGCACCCCATTTTTAGTTCAATTATCATCCCCGCCAAAAAGAAGACACACGAAACAAAAAAAAAATTTTGTCCTCACAACCGCATATCCAGAATATTTTATTATATATTTCTTTGTCAAACTTACGCGTAAACTGTGCCTTACTTTTACATTTTGATTGCACTTGTATGTACAATGTTCAATATTGGTAGTGGCCGCCCTGCATTTTTTAAATCAAGTTTTTCACTTAAGCTCAGAGAAATAATCACTGACCTTCATATTAGACGAAATTTTTCAATTTTATAACAACTAATAAATAACTCAAAACAAATAAACAAAACGTCAGCGAGTCAGCGGCATCGACAGACGACAGGTCGCATCGCGATTCGCGAACAGTGGGCGCGGAAAATTGGAGCTCTCCGTGGCCGCTCGTTGTGCGATGTGTAAGTGACGTCAGGCCTCCGTCGTCATGACAATTCATCGAGAAGGCGCGTTAAATCGGGACGGATAATCGGTCGCCCGCCGCCGCCGCCCGCGCTTAGTAGGACAACATTGAGAGCGCGCAACTCGCTTGTCTATGAGTATAGCCTGCCCGTTAGAATAGAGCTACGTTTGGTTTGAATTATTTGAATTGATTGCTTACATACATTGCGTTATTGGTTTTTTAAGTAAAGTATTTTTGGATTCTGTTTGAAATAATTGCAGGGAGGGCGGCGCCCCAAAGCCCTTCATTAACCAGCCGCCACTGGATATAGGTCGCATAAGAAAAGAACTTAAAAATGACGTAAAATGTACGTTCCAAGTTTCAAGAACGTACAAGTTGATGTTCAACATACGTCCCTGGAAAAAAGAAGGGAAAATGGACACAAAATGTACGTACTTTGAACGAGGTATACTATTTGGGAAGGCGGTATGCTTCCCTTTTCTTTTGTAAAGTATTAAAAAATTAATATACGTACCTAGAAAAAACAAGGCCTCCACAAACACATCCATGATCACCGAAGGCCTTTCAGTCTCCGGCCTGAGAAAACTGGCATTGTAAGGCACAACCACAGCCACGTAAAAAGTGGCTATTAATATTAGCCAGTCCCAGCCATTTTTGAAAATGCCATAATGAGATATTATGAACCTGCTTTTTTTCACTGCGGCCGTTTTGTATTCGGGTAAGGGCTGAGGGGTTGAGCTCAGCAAATTCTGCAACAAATTAATTTTTGTATTTATATTTATTACAAAAAAAAGTCGAATATGTGAAAATGTAGACTTTTTATCTCATTATTATTATTTTTTCCTTGTTCACTTTTCAATTACATTATTTAGACTACAAAGAAGCATTTCTGATTCAGAAGATGACGACATCCGATTAAAATTAGCTACACTGTGAGAAAACTCTATTAGCCTTAGCTAGAAATCCATTAGAAATAGCAAAAATTTGCATTAAATAGGCGCTGGAAGACAACTCTGTTGTAGCTACTAAGTTCATTTTTTTTAAATGACTTTGTAACCTCAATATGGTCGTTTTTTAAATAATATTTTTTGTAGCTAAAAGACATGTCAATTACCCTAAAAAATATCTCTTATTTATAAAAAAATATGACTTTCTCATTAATTGAGGTAATGTAGTTAAAAAATATTGCATTGTAAAAATTGTATGCCAGCTATATAAAAAATATTTTTTCTTTGGTAGTCTACCTAGCTACTATTAAATTATCTTTTTCTAAGCTTCTTTTTTTTTAGGATGGGATAGGATTCGTCATCTTGTTTCATTTTTTATTAGATTTATTTAATTTTCTTTAGCCAAATTAAATCTCTGTAGTGACAGTGACGTTTTGAGCCAGTTACCTAGCTATAGGTATCTAATTTTAAAGAATAAAAGGAACAATTAATATGGTCAGTTATTATTTTATATACAGTGTGTCCAAAAAAGTAGGTATGCAACATATGGGAAACTTCTTTATTACCGATTTCTCAGAAAATTTTATTCTTGATAAAAGTTGGTGCATACCTTAAAACTATAAATACATATTTCATATTTCACATGCGGCTAATAGTAAGGGAGAAAATGCCATTTTTTTGAAATTGCCTTAAGAGTAAAGTACCTTAATTATTAAAAATACAGCAAAATTTTATATGGAAATGGTTTTGCAAATTAAAAACATAGTCCAAATATGAAATTTGAGTTAGGTGTCTCAATTTTTAATTTTTTTTCCTTAATCTCTAACTTTTCCTAAACGGTACGCCTCTGGTCGACTTTTTGTTTACGCAATTTTAATATATTTATCAAATAACTTAAACGTGGGTTTATAATAAAAATGCATTAAGTAGTTGCAAACTTTTAAAAACTTTTCAATGAACCGGGTCGGTTTAGATATAAGCGTGTTGCACGCCTACTTAAACACATTTTAGCCAACTTCTGTTTGAAACTAAATTATAATAGAATTCAACCCTATTCATAATACTGGAAATAACTAATAATTTATTTGTCATTTTCACCCAGTACGCTGAACTCCAAAAACCTATACTTTAAAAAAATGCATAATAAAATAGGTATTTGGCCCTCTCGTAATTATTTATTTATTTATTTATTATGACAAATAAATGATTAGTTATTTCCAGTATTATGAATAGGGTTAAACTCTATTATAATTTAGTTTCGAACAGAAGTTGGCTAAAATGTGTTTATGTAGGCGTGCAACACGCTTATTTCTAAACCGACCCGGTTTATTGAAAAGTTTTTAAAAGTTTGCAACGACTTAATGCATTTTTATTATAAACCCACGTTTAAGTTATTTGATAAATATATTAAAATTGCGTAAACAAAAAATTGACCAGAGGCGTACCGTTTAGTAGAAGTTAGAGATTAGGAAAAAAAATTAAAAATTGAGACATCTAACTCAAATTTCATATTTGGACTATGTTTTTAATTTGCAAAACCATTTCCATATAAAATTTTGCTGTATTTTTAATAATTAAGGTACTTTACTCTTAAGGCAATTTCAAAAAAATGGCATTTGCTTCCTTACTATTAGCCGCAGGTGAAATATGAAATATGCATTTATAGTTTTAAGGCATGCACCAACTTTTATCAAGAATAAAATTTTCTGAGAAATCGGTAATAAATAACTTTCCCATGTGTTGCATACTTTTTTGGACACAGTGTATAATACTTTTTAATCTATAGGTATTTTGCCCCAGACTATCATCAGTGATGAGAAAATAAAGTAAGGAAATCATAATAAAAAATAAAATGGCGTAAAACTTCTTACCTAAAGAAACATATTAGTAGGGATACGGCTTAATAAAACTGGAAGAAATGGTATTTTTTTCTTTGCCTCTAGTGGCATGGCGAAACTTTTTGGCCAGTTTCTAGCGCAGATATAATATGTCTAATTGCTTTCGTTCAAAAATAAATTAAATTCAATTTTCATGTAAGATATGTCAGTTTTAAATTTAAGGAAATTTACATGCATCTAGAGTTTATGCGCTAACCCGTACAATTTAAACAAACTACTCTGCCCTAAACCCTAGAATCTTAGATCTATCATTTAAAAAAAAAATTATTCAAAATTGGTACAATATTAACAAAAATACAACTTATTAATTTGGGCGTGCATTTTTGCATTAAAAACATTTAATTTATATATATATTTCGATGGTTAAACGGTATTTTGTTACCGGAAAAAATACCGAGTAGGCGCAAAAATATGTGGTTAAAAAATGACCTCGTGTGTGTCTAAAGAAAATATTTTAGGGACTAAAGGATCGACTAAAATCACTTGCAGACTTCCGGACTACCTAATGTCATTCACGTCGTGCCGCATTGCCGGTACTATGGAAACGAGAAATCTCAATATTCCTAGGTATCTTGATTTAAATGTTTAAGTTTCGCTTTGAATTTAATAAGAAATAATGGATTTTTAAAATATATTGTAATAATTTAACTCCCGTATAATGAACCGTAATACACTCGAATGATTATATTTAACACTCGCAGCACTTATCCTCGCTTATTATAGCCTACATTATACGATCGTTAAATAATATACTGTTATTCTATTATTCGTCTACTACTTTACTTTACGGTCGTGTTGGAATGACAAAATTTGGTTTGTGGATAAGGCATTAACCGAAAAACCGAGAGTATAGTTTAGGTTTGTTATACAGGGTGATTCTCATAAAATAATCACAATTCCTGCTCAAAATATTAATTTTACCTTTAAGAACTTAAAAGTATCAGTTTACGAGCACAGTAGGGTATGAAAGGTAAATTTAAACCCCGCGTATATAATAAATCTCTTATTATACGTTTATTGCATCATCCAAAAACAAATTAATACCATAAATTAAAATTCTAATTAAGCTCACCTTTCCAGGCCGATAAACAACACATTTATAACACTAAAAAGCAAATTATTAAAAACGAAAACGGCAATGCATAAATAATTTATCGTCCAAACGTCCTCCGACCTTTTAAATTAAAAAGTTTTCTGTTTTCTTTTCAAATTGAAAATTCCAAATTTGAAAACTCCAAACAATCTGAAGAATATTTAGTGGGAAATTTTATTCCAGAAAGTTTTAACCAGGCAAATAATGTCGTGCGAAATAAAAGAATAAACGAAATTTGAAAATTCGTAAATTAATAGAGACTTGAACACTTAATAATTATATGTACTGTGCGAGCAAAAATTATTTGCATCAAAGAGGGCCTTGCATCTAAGGATGTAATGCTTAGCCGTAGAGCTTAATACGTGTTGGGTGTCAGTAACTACCTGAATTTACAATCAATCAGTTATTCCGTCATCTTTGACAGTCGTTATAAGTAATTTGATTCATCCCTAATTTTTCCAATTTCTTGAACAATTCACACAATGAGCTTTACGGAACAGCACAAAACATTCATGGTTGAAGCGTACTTTCGAAACGGGGTTAGAGTTAATTGTGAGTGGCAAATGGTCGTTTTTTTCTTTAAATATATGTTTATTGACAAATGTAAAAATATTTTCGTTTTATTTTAAAAAACTCAACAAGATAATACAGATTTTTAATTATTGTGAAAAAAAACGCAATTTAGAAAAAAACATACCCTATGTGTTTTTTCAAAAAAAAACGTCGAGTTTTGAAAAAAAACGTCAACGTCACTAAAACTGACAGATACGACAAAATTCATCACATCTGTTCTTCCTAAGCAGATTTTTAATATAACGCGAACCGCGATTATATTACTAGAACTTGTAGAAAATTATGAAATTTTGGAAATTACACTGTGAAAAATGATCTAATACAACAGGTTTGCTAAGACATAGTTTGTATTGATGGCTTATTTTTTATTAACTCAAAATAAAATAAATTGATAGTGTATCAAACCCGATTTAGTGTTATATCAATTCCAGATTAGCTAGAACAGTGTTTTTATTGGTAGTAATCAGTTTCATTTGTTAAATAATGAACTACTTTTAATACAGTAATTTTGTTAAGAAATAAATTGTTTCTTCTTAATGCGACGCCTTTTGTTCCCAGTAAAGCACCTTCTCTATAATTAAAAAAGCAGAACAGCGTCCCCAAAAACGAATTGTATTCGTTAGAACCTATAATCCACAAGACGTAGGTGGGGGTTCGTAGCGATCGGCAATCACCCCGCGCCATAGTGTTAGTTTTAACGTATTTGTTGCACAGGTAACATCGTTGTTCAGAGTCTTCTACCGTGCGAGCAACAATTATTTGCATTAAAGAGGGCCTTGCATCTAAGGACATAATGCTTAGCCGTAGAGCTTAATACCTGTTGGGTGTCAGTAACTACCTGAATTAACAATTAATCAGTTATTCCGTCATCTTTGACAGTCGTTACAAGTAATTTGATTCATCGCTAATTTTTCCAATTTCTTGAACAATTTAAACAATGGGCTTTACGGAACATCACAAAACATTCATGGTTGAAGCGTATTTTTGAATCGGGGTTAGAGTAAATGAGTGGCAATACAATCCTGGTTTGAGCATGGACGATTTCACGAACATTTTCCTAACGTTGCTTTTATTGCTGGGGATTTTTATCATTGCCTGAAAAGAACCGTGGCTGTATTTAGGGAAACAGGTTCTTTACAACACAAAAAAGGAGCAGGAAGACCATCTGTAAGAACAGAAGAACTTGTTGCAAACGTTCGTGAAATAATGCAAAATACGCCAACAAATTGTATAGGACGCCTGTCCCAAGAAGTGGGAAGATCTTATGGAACATGCAGGACTATTCTTAAGAAGCAGCTAAATTTATTTCCTTATGAAGTGCAAGTATTCCAAGAAATACAAGCCGCAGATTTTGATAGACGGAGGAAGTCAATTATTTAAAAGAGATGCTCTCAATGGTTTACCCAAAATTTATTGATTTATAAATTGCAGCGATTTATGTAATTATGTTTATTTTTCTTTCTGTATACTTTGTTAATTTTGTAAACAAAAAAAACTTAATTTGTATTAATTGTCTACTTATTTTATTACTCATTAGTTTGGCATATCATGTCATAATATGAATTTGACAAAATTTTAACCTAGATTTGGTTAGATATATCGTCCATATCATTGTGATCTAAACCAAGCCCTACGTTTTTTAATCCAAGCCCTCTTTGATGCAAATAAGTTTTGCTTGCACGGTATATGTGCTATCTGAATTTGAATTCTATTGATCGTACCAATACCTGTTTCAATTAATTTATTTTTATTTTGTATTTAAGTTTTCTTAAACTTTGCCTGTCCGATAAAGCAATAGAAGATTCTTATTTCGCACAACCCATCAATTAATAGTATTGGACTTTATAATCTATGGACGAATTTTACCATCTCAGTAAACCATGTTGCATAATAAATAATCATATGCAATGTTAAACGACAAAAACAATATCACACTAGAAGCTATTTAAAATTTTGAGAACTGCAGTAGTGATTTTTAGTGATAAGTATATGCGTTATTAACCGTTGCAAGCAAAAATTATTACGATTAATGTTAAGTTTCATTACAACTGCCAGTCGGAACTAATACAGTATATAAAACCAGATTCCAACCCCAATAGAACTTAATAATTACTGTGAGTATTCAGAGTAATAATGGCTATAAACCATTCTATGGTAGCATTAACTTCTATTTACTATTGGCTAAATTACCGTGATATTATCATTACACAACGGTCTAGCAATTTTCGTTGTTCTGCAGTAGAAAATCGCGTCGGTGTCACATATAGTATTAAACAATTGTATAAAGGGTATTTGAATTCTTATGAGGAATAGAAGACTTTTTCTCCGTGTACGATTTAAATCAGAAAATCATATTGTTTTTTTATAAATATCGATTTTTTCGTTTTTTTTAAGTAAGTACCAATACTTAAATCCGTATCCAAGCTCTCATATATAACTTTTTGAATTTTTTTTTCGATCTTTTATATGGATCCCGGGACTAAACCTTCTTAGTATCTTTTAATCTGCTACTGTTTATAGGTATCATAGATTTTAGGATTTTTGGATAAATGCAATATTATCAATTAGTTTCATGGCTTCGTGAATTGAATACCATGCTTTGCTGAAAAGATCTAATGGCGCCGCACCAGCAGAAACTTGGCCAAAAGGGAGCAAACAAAAATTACTCGGCAGACTACCTGTTCATTATTCAGAACAAAGAGTGGATTGTATGTGTTTAGCTGAACAACCATTTATTGATGGGGAGCGAAAAATGAATAAAAAAGCTATTTCATGCAATATAAATGAAACTAGAATTATTTCAGAAATGTTTTCAACTGTTGCTGTAAAAATATGTCAGTCCCTTAAAAACATGATTTCACATTTGTATTTTATTTTATGAAAACGCATATTATATGGACTAACCCTTTGGCTGCGGGCTGAAAAAGCAAGCAATACGTCTGGACGGAGACTTTAAAAAAGAAAAAACAAAAATTTCTCCTCATTTTTTTTGAAGACGCGTATGAGCGCTTTCCGCCTATTCTTATGGAATTCCATTATTATTATAATTTTTTATGACAAAAAAACTACATAATTTGAAATAAAATCTTTATAATACGTATCATAACATAGTATAAAACAAAGTCGCTGTCGCCCGTCTGTCCCCTTCCATATGTGCTTAAATCTTTAAAACTACGCAACGAATTTTGAAGCGTTTTTTTTAATAGATAGAGTGATTCAAGAGGAAGGTTTTTATGTATAATACATGCATAATATTGTAGAGAAACACTGATAAATTTAGAGGTTTGTTCGGGTTTGTATTTATAAATCTTGACGTGATGGTGAACTCGCCTTATTATCTCAGAGAAAGCGCTGCAACGCAGGCCGGGTACACGCTAGTATAATATATACAGGAAAGCGCACATGTGCGTCCGCCGCCGCCAGAGAAGAGGGGCTTGGACGCACAAGTGCGCTTTCCGCACTTAAAGTGTTAAGCAAATTAATTGGAAATACAACCGTTGTGTTACCACAGAAAAAAAATCCTTTCAAAATATTTCGCTTAGATACAAACGAGATCGTTTTTTTGACAACATATATTTGCGTCTATTCGATACTTTTTTCCGGTAATCATTTAACCATAAAAATGTGTATCGAATAAAATATTCTTAAAAAATTAGTTTTTAATTCCTACATTTATCTAATAACCACGAAGAATAAAATAAAAATAAACCAAATATTTATACCTTTGACCAAGACTGGTCTGGGAATGCCAAAAAGAACTTGTGGCCCTGGCGAAGACTAACAAAGTAGTACTACAGTACAGTGGGTACCAGGACATGGCGGTATTGTAGGAAATGAAAAGAAAAGGCTGACGAACATGCAAAAAAGTGTTTGGAAATCGACAGTAGATGGTCCTGTCGACGGTCATCGCCGTAAATCATTCCTGTTTAAACTTTATGTTTCCTTCCTTTCGTCAGCTGATGAGCCCTTATATTGCGAAACGCGTCTGGTGATTATTCTGACGATATGAACGGAAAACCCCATTCTGCTTCTGATTTTCAAAATAAAAAACTTTATTAATTAATAAGAATACATTTCAAATCATATAACCATGGAGATTTATTTAAAGCAAAGTGTTAATTAAAAAAGATTTGCTGAATACCTTTTTTAACTTTCCATTGTGATCAAATTCTATGCTAGAGTTCGGAGGAAGATACTGAAAGAATGATGGGAAAGGAACAAACAAAAATTTCCCGACAATCCACGTGTTTATTATTCAAAAGAAAGACTGTGAACAGTGGCGTAGCGTGCAGGGGGCCAGGGGGGGCGACCGCCCCCCCGCCCTTTGAGCTCTTTCCCAAACGGCGCCCCCTTCCCACTCTCCCAGTTTAATTTCACTTCACATGATAATAATTGATAATATTGTTTACCTATCGCAGCAACAAAGAATTTACTATGTTTATGAATATAAATAATATTTATATAACAAAACCCTCATCTTATTATTATTTTATTTTCACTACTTGATTTAATTAATAATAAAAATGTTTTGCCACGATCAATAATTTGTATTTTTTCAGTTATTTTGCTTTAACAATTAAAAATTGCTTGAAATCTTTAATTTACTAGAGACTAAATTTTATCTTTTTAAAAGTGTGGTATTGTCGCCAATGAAAATATATGCTCATATTATTATGTAATATGCATAAAATATTTTATAGAGTTTTAACAAAATTCCCCTTGTCGTAAACATATTCTGTTTTCATGTGACCATTTTAGACATGACGAACCAAAAACTTTATTTCTCAGGCCAAAATTTACTAATAAACGAAATTATACATTATACATACAAGGGCGTAGATAAGGGGGTAATTACTCCCCCCCCCTCCCCCCCCAAGACCCATAATGAGCTATGAAAACGAAGCACTTTTTTTTAATTGATCAATTTTTTTGTGATTTTTTTAAGGATCCTGTGTATTTTATATTTTTCCTACTTGAAAATCAGGCTACATCATTGAAAAAAGGGCGTGGCACCCAAAAATTTTCGCCTGCGGCGCTATTTACGCCCCCCCTCCCCTATAAAAGAATCTACACACTTACCTTTGAAGCTTCCGCCCCCTCCGCCCCTTCAACCACGCTACGCCACTGACTGTGAATTAAGCGTGTTGAGCGAAATCATCACTTTTTTTTTAAATTAAAGGAAAAAAATAAATATATATTCAGGTCTAAGGCCTAATTGAATCTTCCATTTAAGGACATCGCTACGCTCGAAATATTAAAAGGTTTGGTTTGTTACAAAAATGTTTACAGGTACGTCTCCAGTGAGTTTATACATGGTTCCCCATTTAAAACGAAACAGGCTAAATATCTGGTTCCACGTTCATTTAAAAAAAAAACGCTCGGACCCGTCGATTTTTATTTCAAGGGGGACATCTTTTGCGTATATTGTCAATCTTGTTACCTCAAGCCCCTAGGAGGGAGGGGGGGGGGGTAAGATCTAAATCTTAAATGGATACTCCGATTTTATATAATTTTTTTGGATTTTGCATAAAATTCTGAACATTTTTTAATTAAAGCATTATTAGTCTATACTAAACAGTTTCCGAGATATTGACTCTTGAAAAATAAGATTTTTGAACTTTGACGGCGTCTAGCTTTCTAACAATACGTCTTAGAGCCAAACGGCTTACATGTCCCCATCTTCGATTTTTATTATCTTTCCAATAGTGTCAACTTCCGGTTAAACCGGTTGTAAGAAATATAGTACTTCCGGTTTACCCGGCAATTAATTATCATTAAATTTTTATTTTTTTACATTTTTTTCTTGTCCGAGATGGTAGCTGCAATATTGCCAAATGAAAAATTTTAATTAAATGAAATTTTTATCAGTCCTGTCAAATTTTGACAGCTGTCAAATTTTTATCGGCTATTTTTTCACCGAGGATAGTAACTGTCAGAATCTGAAATCAAAAATTTTTTATCTCTTTAAATAAGAAAGTTGATGTGACACCTGTCAAATTTTGACAGATTGACATATAATTTTTTTCTTATCAAAAAATAAAAAAAAATTGACGTGTTTTTTTTGTTTTTTTCTTAAATTAATTCTAATAATTTCAGATTCTGACAGTTACTATCCTCGGTGAAAAAATAGCCGATAAAAATTTGATATTGACAGCTGTCAAAATTTGACAGGAGTGATAAAAATTTCATTTAATTAAAATTTTTCATTTGGTAATATTGCAGCTACCATCTCGGACAAGAAAAAAATGTAAAAAAATAAAAATTTTATGATAATTAATTGATAAATTTTTAAAGCAAGCTCAAACGTCAGGTTGTGCCATATTATTTTCTTCCGATTTTGGTGTTTTTGTTCCTGTTTTTTATATTGTGTGCGTTTTAAACATTTTACTTTTGTAGTTTATTTATTTCAGAGACAGATTTTCTTGGTAATGTTACTAATGATCAGTAAGTAAATAACCATCTACTGAATGCTAGTTGTGTTTAATCCTTTGATTTGTTTTCGTTAAATGTTTATATCCTGTATGGATATAAATTTAAAAAATATAAATCGAGCCCTGATGATGGTGCGGACTGCACCGAAACGTTGGCAGTGATTTAAATATTAAAAAATTGTCCAAAAGCTGAAATTTGACATTTCATTTATATTTTGACAATTTAAATTATTACCCATAACCATACATTTAGTTTTTGAAATATTTAATTTTAATTTATTTACTTTTAGCCAATTTAATAGTATATTTATCTCAGAATTTAGAGTAAATGATGGTAAAAAAGGTATTAATTAAAAGAGCAAGTTTAGCATGGGATTTAAAAAAAGTAATTTTTAATTTTAGATATAGCTAAACCTTTAGAAAAAGGCAATAACAGTAACCGCATTTTAATCCCTTCGTAAGTATTTAATATTAAACTGTGGATTATTACTGGTGTTATATTTATTTGGGTACCTATTTATACGTTGATCCCGCGGGCTTGGAAATGGTTAATGTTTTCGTAATATGGGAGCTTTTAACAAAAGAAAATAAACAATTGATGGCAAAAGGTTCATAAAAATTATATGTATAGTCTTTAGAATTTATGAAAATGTTTTTGATGAAACCTCTACCCTAAAATGTTAAAAATACTTTTGTTCCCAATAAAAACATTTTAACTTTTCTATTGTTCCGTACCTAACAGGACAAATGGTATTAATTTAAAAATTTCGCGCCATCAATATTCATCCAATGAAATACAATCATTTCTTGTATTTTTTTTCGCAAATTTTCTCTTCCTGGGGTACTCTGATGGAGGGTATTACAGTGGAAATTTTTTGACATAATATAAAGTGACAACACGGAACTTTATAAAATATCAACTGGAACTGTCAACGATCAACCAGTACGTTTTGTCAAACTTTCTATAATTTTAAATTTCTTTAATTAATGTTAGTTAATATTAAAGGAATAAAAACGCCTAAACAATACAAAATAATTTATTTTTTAGATACATAATTTTTAGTTACAAACTGTAAATGTACCTTAAATTCTCTTTCTACCTCTTCCCTTTTCAATGGCGAATAATCCGATGGACAAATTCTATTGAATAAATGTCTGTGTTTTAAATAATATAGGTAATATTTGGACACAATTTTGTTAACTTCTTGTCCACGTAATAATCTGTATTTTGTTGATTTTTCTAAAAGATATTGCTGGATGATCGAGAACAAATTATCTTTCTATAATTCACTATCGCATTCGGCAATGAGATCTTCCAAAAAACAACATAGGGTGATGGGTTTTAACGTCGGATATTTTTTTGCACAAAATGCAAATTTTGTATTTTTTAAAACGATTCATTCTAGAATATTAAATTAAATACTTCGACGAACAACTATCAGCAAGATGCGGATCTTACGAACGACTTTTAATTGTTGACATTTTATACACAATTTTATATCCTCAAAATTAGCATAGCCTTCTAGATAAAACAATAATAAGTAGGCGATGTTTTGTCATGCTTCAAAATAGCTCGGGTTGTTTTGGCAAATATAGCAAGGAAAGATTTATTTCTAATATATAATTTTCTACCAACTTTAGTGAACTAAACTAAATATTAGATAAGAATATAAGATATATTAGAGAGGTTTTGGAACTATTATTTTAGGCTGTCGTTATCGTTATCCTTATTCTGAGCATGCGCAGTACTAAAGCGAGGCAGCAATTCCTTTATTAACGATAACGAGCTTCGTTAATTACGGAGATATAAGGAAGGCTATCGTTATGGTTATTCTTATTTATTTTTGTACCTTTTCGTCCTTTTCCATTGTTGATTGACTCGTGTCATGACTTTGATTGTTTAAAAATGAATTGTTTAGAAATAAAAAAAAGGTTATGTTTGCATCTGTCAAATTATTTATTTTTAAGACGTTCAAAATCTATTCTTGTAATTGTCACCGTAATCGTTATCGTTAATAAAATTAACCATAACACTGTGTTTTACTGTTGTTATTTTAAGCGTTCCAAAATATCTCTATTAAATCTGAAGGTGTTGTTTTTATGTTACTAAAATTGGTAGAAAAAAGTTTAACCAGGAGTATTTTATTATTACGTAACGTAATGCATAAATTTATGATAGATTTATTTTTAAAAAATTATTTTCAACCATTTTTAGTAAACTAAACCCAATATTACGAAACAATATGAGTTATATAAAACCTAGAATTGGTGTTTTCATGTTACTTAAATTGGTAATTTCAAAGCATTCTATATTTATTGACGTATAACTAATTAATAACAAATATCTGTTATAAACTCATTTTGTTGTGAAATTTTCTTACCAAATACCATTTGAAATCAAATTATACCTTAAAATTTTTTCTCGCACACGAATATTTTAAGAAAATTCTCAAGATATTCGTTTGCTTAAAAATATTTCTGGATATAATTTGACTTCTAGTAGTATTACAAGTGAAGATTCCTTGTCACAATTTTGCTTAAACGTAAATGTGCAATGCACCGTTTATACCTATATTAGGTATATATATATATAATTTTATGTATGTGTATTTCTATTTATGAACTTTTTAAACCTGGCTAAAAAATCGAAAATAATTTAAAATAGACATTAAAACAAAATCTGAAAGCTTTTAACATTTACAGTTATTTTCCATTTATTTTGGCCTTTATATTATGCCTATGCCATTAAAATCGGCTTAAAAAAAATTCAACTTATTTAGTATTAACAGTATTATATTAACAGCCCGATATGTTTTTGCACTTTGTTTGTAAAAAGGTTTTAGATTTAAAAAATCGAAAATAACATTATGATTTTATCCCTCGTAATATGAACAGTACCTATTTAATCCGTTTATTTCGCGTTTGCAAACAGTCTGAAATAAATTGTATGTCATATTACGACATATTATGAAATAAAAATAACTCTTATTTTTGAACCATAAAGAAATAACAGCGCGGTTTTAGTTTTCTATTGTAAACAAGATTTCAAGATGTGTTTGAAATATTGTATTTATCAATAAAACAATGAGGATTTACATTGTAAACCTTAGCACTTGCTTTGAATATGTTAATAATCTTTAATATATTTTTGGTTCAGTCTTTACAAGACTAATAGTGAAAAAAAAGTATTTAAAAGAAAATATTTTTTTTTAGTTTTAACCTATTTGTTTATGTCGGATTGCATAATAATATATTAACTAACTGTGCAACTTTGACTGTGACATAAATGACACTGACACAAATAAATTTCGTACATAATTGTTTCTAGGAAAGGTTTGCGATAGTTTAGGAAGATTTTTTTTATTGGAATATATTTTCAACAGGTTCCAATTTAGAATGTCAATGATAAATATGTTAAATTCGATTGTAGTGAAGAAGCCTATTGATAGTAGTTGAATTCAAACGTTTAAAATAAAAATCCCTATAAATTGATAACTTTGACCTATTTTTTAAGCTCGACATACCTTTTTAAGTAACAAATAGGTATAGGCTAGAAGTAATTTTAAAATTATTAGAACTATTAAAAGATCGGGTACCTACATTAAAACTATACCAGAAATAATAATAAAATCTTAACCATGCAAATTTCTATGGTACGATAAAAAAATAAACTGCATGGGCTCTTAAACTGGAAAAAATAACTTTTTTGGTTAAATTTAAAATGACCTCGGCTAAAAATCTGATATTTTTCATTATTTTTTGCTTCCATTTTAGTTAATTAAATGCCAAAAACGCCCTGTCATAAGCCATCAGGGATAAAAAGTTCCGAAAAAAAACAAACAAAAATCATCCCCGGCGTGTTTGCTTTTCTTACTTAAGACAAAAACTTGAGGTTTTATGTGTTTAGCCAAATAACTTTAAGCTAATATTTTTACCCTGAAAAGTTAGAAAATGAGGAAATTTACAGGAAACAAAATTCTGACGGGTCTTTTAATTAGGAATGGCAAATATGTATCTGCAATTAAAAAAAATGCTTATGCACAGGTATTAACATTTCACGGAGTTGTCATTTTTATAAAAAGAAAATATTGATACAGTCTCTCCCAAATTAGAGTTATGACGATATCGATAATTTTTTTAAATGGTATGGTAATGGTAATTAATTTTTACTAGCTATGTTATTGTTAGTAGTTGTTTGTTGTTATTATGGTTATCGATACTATTAGGTACATTATGTCTACCAACCTTCCTTTTCACATTATTTGAAACGTTTTTAAATGGAAATAGATTGGATTTTTTTAGAGTTAGAGTTGTAACTAATTAACTTTTTTTCCATAGAACTATTGGAGATAAAAATTTAATACTATCAGGAAATGGTAATGTTAATGGGAGGAATCAAATTCAATAAAAAAAAGAGTAGTGTTACATTTGAAAAAAAAACATGAGTTACAGAAAAAACTAAAAATCTGGCAACGCCTCAATTGTCAATTTTCAATTCAATTTTTTGAGTAATCCACCTGTACCAAAATTCATTGATTAAGCCTTGGTAGTTTTGAAGAAAATTAGTCATTCCAATTATTTTAACTAACACTGTAAAACACTCGTTTTCAAGCATTTTTCAAAAACAGACTGTACCTACTGGATTTACTATAAATTTATTACAAGTTACAAACTCACAGTGTATAATAAAACCATTATTTATACATTTACATTACGATAATATAATGATATTACCCACTAAAACATTTTATTACAATTACATACATTGATTTTCAGGAAGAATGGTATTTATTTACATTAATAACTCACTCTGCCCATAAAATGATTTACCCCGTCATTAAAAGTATGTTTCTAGAGAAATAATGTTCCTTATTATTTTCTAAAACAATGCATTTATTTTACGCTATTTATGGGTTTTAAACTGACCTAATATTGATATAATAAAATTTTATTGCGATATGATTCCCCGTAAATATGTAGGCTCGTCGGATGCTCATATGTGACGTTACAATGTGAGAGAGGTGTTAGCGTGTCGTGATCCTACCTATATTTGAAAGGTTCAGTAGATAAGCGGTAGGATTTAAAAAAATAATTTAGATAAACGGCAGATCATTGACCATAAAATATTATCCAACTGAATCACAGTCTAAAAATCTATTCAGTTTATCTCGTGAGCAAACAAAAGTTAAGTTTTGTGAGTGAAAAAATACATCCGAGCGCATGACTCGCCGTTCAGCTGCCTTCCCTCTGGGCACCTTCGAGCATGCGCACAAACCTCGTGTTATCGGCCTGTCCTACTTTAGCGACATGCTCAAAATTCACTCCAGAACCGGCTCGGCCGCCATTTTTGTTGTTGTGTTTTAAGGTTTCCCCGTGGATTCCTTGTAGTTTTCTTAGCTATTGTGGATTGTGGATGTTTAATATTTACGGATTTCTAGGTTTTGTGTAGTTTAGTGAATTGTGTCTGATTGTAAGAAAATTAATTCTGTCAAAGTTGCTGGTGGGTTAATTTTTTGGTTAAAATCTGTACGCACCCCGACATTAAGCTTTTAATAAAGCAAGTATTCCACGGGTCAAGTTCTCGGGCAAACACTTTTCAAATTCTTGAACAAGAAATTTTTCTTGAAAATGTTTTACACATAACCAAGTTTTTGCCAAATTGTAAAAATCAATACAGGTTATATACCAACTAATATTTGACTTGAGGTTGGGCACGCGATAACACCGTAGATTAGTTATTTTGCTGGTTTTGTTTGTTTTTATATTAGATTTTATTAGACTAGTTTTTGACTTGTTCTCTTCCTTTTCGACCTAAAAACACGACGACGAATCATTTTTGAACAAATTTTAGAAACAAAACCTTAAAAAAAAATTTTATTCTTAAAAAAACATTTGCAACTACTAAAAATGCCAAAAATCACTACCTTTATTTCCAACTTTATCAAAAAAAAAATCCAATATTTTGGCAAGAATTTGATGCAAATATAAGCTGTTTACATGTAAAAATAAATTAAAGGTAAACTTTTACAATTTCTTTAGCAAGAACTTGAATTTTAAAGCCCAGACCTATCTATTTTCCCATTTGTCAAATCATAATGTTGCAGTGCGCATGCCCAATCCGGTGTAGCTTTGTTTACATGCGCCAAGCCATAAATTTGCTACTTTCGTGTTTATTGTTTGCTTATCTAAAGGTAAATGTCTATGGTCTACCATCGCTTTTACTTGCAACATGCATTTATACCATTTATTCGAAACCCTCTGAACCTATCGAATTTATTTTAAGATATATTTTTTAATTTAATAATAAAGTAATATTTGTACATTTTGCTTCTATGCTATTAACTATAGTCAAGGTTCAAAAATGGTTGCAGATGTTCGTGTTCTACCAAATATTTCCACTTGTAATACCACTAGAAGTCAAATTATATCCAGAAATATTCTTGAGTACACGAATATATTGAAAATTTTTCCGAGCCGAAGGCGAGGGAAAATTTTCTTAAAATATTCATGTGCGAGAAAAAATTTTAAGATATAATTTGATTTCGAATGGTATTTGGTAAGAAAATTTCACAACAAAATGAGCTTATAATAGATATTTGTTATTAATTAGTTATACGTCAATAAATATAGAATGCTTTGAAATTACTATAAATATCAAATTTTGAAAAAAATATGTAAACTATCATTAATTTATACCTTACAGTGGGTAATTATTATGAATGGATTACATTTTTATTTACCAATTTTAGTAACATGAAAACACCAATTCTAGGTTTCATATAGCTCATATTGTTTCGTAATATTGGGTTTAGTTTACTAAAGTTGGTAGAAAATTATTTTTTAGAAATAAATGTATACCATAAATTTATGATCATTGCGTTACGTAATAATAAAAGAATAATGGTTAAACTTTTTTCTACCAATTTTAGTAACACAAGAACAACACCTTCAGATTTAATATATCTTATATTCTTATGAAATATTTAGTTTAGTTCACTAAAAGTGGTAGACAATTATATATTAGAAATAAATCTTTCCTTGTTATATTTGCCAAAACAAACCGAGCGATTCTGAAGCATTTAATTGGAATTGATGATCCTTAACACTTTCGCCATCGCCATTTTCCAACCACAGCTATCATCATCAAAAAAATTGGTTGGAAATGGCATAATATTCTGGCAGTTGCAGCAAAATTAATTTTTGTGAAAGCGTTTCGAAATAGACATATTTCGATATTGATTAGAATTTCGAAATGACACTCTTTTAGCCACTAGTGCTAAATATGACTGCCTAAAAGTAAAAATGAAACATTAAAATCAATGAAAATATCTATTTATTATATAAATATATGTTAAATGTACAATTATGTAAACTATTGAACTGAATTCTAGAGGCATCTAGCTTCTCTTCTTTAAGAGCAATGTAATTATTAGTAGTCGGAATGGATAAACTGCTTGTGGCAGCTTGGCAGAAACCTATATATTTTCTTCCCTCGTTCCTGCTTCAAACAGCCATTGGCCCCTTCAGTGGACTGTATCTTCTTGTTTTCTTTCTACTACTTCAATTTAAACGCCAGTGTATCAATTTTTGTAGTTTTATTGAGAAAAAGCTTCCTTTAGAAAAATTACAATTCTTTTCTCTCTGACTTTTGTTGACTTCACAGACAAACCATTTCTGTTACTGTGGTAACCATAATGATCATTGCGTTACGTAATAATAAAAGAATAATGGTTTAACTTTTTTCTACCAATTTTAGTAACACAAAAACAACACCTTCAGATTTAATATATCTTATATTCTTATGAAATATTTAGTTTAGTTCACTAAAAGTGGTAGAAAATTATATATTAGAAATAAATCTTTCCTTGTTATATTTGCCAAAACAAACCGAGCGATTTTGAAGCATTACAAAACATCGTCTACTTATTATTGTTTTATCTAGAAGGCTATGCTAATTTTGAGGATATAAAATATCAACAATTAAAAGTCGTTCGTAAGATCTGCATCTTGCTGATAGTTGTTCGTCGAAGTATTTAATTTAATATTCTAAAATGAATCGTTTTGAAAAATACAAAATTTGCATTTTGTGCAAAAAATATCCGAAGTTAAAACTCATCACCATTTTTTTGAAGATCTCATTGTCGAATGCGCTAGTGAATTAGAGGAAGATAATTTGTTCCCGATCATCCAGCAATATATTTTAGAAAAATCAACAAAAAACACATTATTACGTGGACAAGAAGTTAAGAAAATTGTGTCTAAATATTACCTAGGTATATTATTTAAAACACAGACGTTTATTTAATAGAATTTGTCCATCGGATTATTCGCCATTGAAAAGGGAAGAGGTAGAAGGAGAATTTAAAGTACATTTACAGTTTGTAACTAAAAATTATGTATCTAAAAAATAAATTATTTTGTATTGTTTGGGCGTTTTTATTCCTTTAATATTAACCAACGTTAATTAAAGAAATTCAAAATTATACCAAGTTTGACAAAACGTACTGGTTGATTGTTGACCGTTGACATTTTATAAAGTTCCGTGTTGTCACTTTATATTATGTCAAAAAATTTCCACTGTAGTACCCTCCAGAGTACCCCAGGAAGAAAAAATTTGAATTTTTAGTTGGCCTATTTATAGTAAAACACATTATAGTGTATTTTGAAAACGCAAGGTTAATCGGAAAATCTTTTCATGAAAAACAGAGTGTGAGGATAGAGGATAATATGTCTTTTTATATTTTCAAATTCATATCAATCGTTTGTGGGCTTTCGGAGAAATTTGGTGACAGCGAAGGGCAAATATTGGGTTTACTGTACACGCGATGATGCAGCCTTAATTACCTTTCCTATAGTAATATCGTTTAAACTTAGAGTGAGATGGGAAGACTTTTGACTTTGACCAATTCTTACCGACTGTTTCGTTGTCTTCCGATATGGCTTGCCATCCCAAATTTTAGTCTCCATTTTCCATCTTCGTATAATAAATCACGTATCACATAGAACGAAAATTTGCTCAACGACCGAAAACACCTGTTGACTGGCTCCTAAATTGTGATTTATAAGTTTTTATTTTCATATTTTCCTTGAAAGCGTTCGATTTTCCGACGACAATTTTTCGCATTTATCAGGCAATATGTCAAGTGCCCTATTGCATATTTACTTAAGGTTACTGTTTTGTTGTGTACGGTTTTTTGTGCTTTTTGTGCCATAGTCATCATATATTAAACGCATCAAAGATTTTTGAATATGTTTTAGAAAATTTTCACCATAGAGCATGAATTATTTCCGAGATAAAATTTCCGGAATTTTAATTCAAGCTCGCGGGAGATTGGGCAAGAAAATTTTATGCGAAAGCTATTTAAAAATAGAATTAAATTGGTGAAACACCGATGTAAGGGATATAATACCGTGCAATCAAAAATTATTTGCATCAAAGAGGGCTTGGATTAAAAAACGTAGGGCTTGGTTTAGATCACAATGATATGGGGATAAACCCGAACAAACCCGGATTGTATTGCCACTCACTATTTACTCTAACCCCGTTTCGAAAATACGCTTCAACCATGAATGTTTTGTGCTGTTCCGTAAAGCCCATTGTGTGAATTGTTCAAGAAATTGGAAAAATTAGCGATGAATCCAATTAGTTGTAACGACTGTCAAAGATGACGGAATAACTGATTGATTGTTAATTCAGGTAGTTACTGACACCCAACAGATATTAAGCTCTACTATGGCTAATCATTACGTCCTTAGATGCAAGGCCCTCTTTGATGCAAATAATTTTTGCTCGCACGGTACAACCCTGTGTTATAAAAAACAATAGTGGACACTACATTTTGGTAATTCATAAGCAGTTTAAATTGCATTATTTTTACTTTCCCCGTACTTTAGTAAAACAAGGTTTAAATTAGTGATGGGATCACTCGAGTGAAAAATAACCTATCATTCGGGTTTTTCAATCACTTGTATAATTCGATTATCTTCGGAAATAATTCGAGTGACGAAATGAGTGACGAACATATGGTTTTTATTTTCCAACGCGTCTCCAAAGTTGCTGCCCGCCTGTCAATCACTCACTGCGGCCAAGAGCCATCTCCTAGCGAGTGGCTACACCGAGTGGTTTCGGTTATTATTGGCGATATAATTCAAATTAAATATTGCATTACGGGTTACCTTTCTGTGTAAGATAATATGATTTACTATTTAGATTTAAATACTGCATTACGGGTTGCCTGCGTAGCATAATAGGATTTTTTTTATCTAGATTTAAATCGTCGGCGTCTACTGAAAACTTAATGTTTAGTGGTGAGTATTCAGTATTCATAAATATCATGCATGAGTTATGCAATATCGGAATATCGTGACATCTCAAGGTCAAGTAGTTAAATTGTAAGATCTGGGAACTGGGAACCATGCCAAAAAGTCCACAAATATCTCCGCCACATTTAATAATCCGCAAAAAATCAATCGATTAACAACACCGAGTCAGTTATTCCCAATACAAATGCTGTATATCAACATGAACGATGAAACGCCAATATTAATAATTAATATTAGCATTTGAGTGAAAAAAAAATCGATTATCATTCGGTTTTTTAAATCACTTGAATTCTCGGTAGTCGATTATTAAAATAAGTCGATTTTTCCCAACACTAGTTTAAATAATAAACCTAAAAATAAATATTATTCTTTATACGTTCCATAATTTTATACGACTAAAAACAAGGGAAAAAAGTATTCAAAAAGTTAAAACGAGCACAAAATGAATGATAAATTTCTGCCGCTCTCTAATAACAGAAACGTTACTGTTTCTATTACAGCTGTCAAGCCAGGGAGATTTATGCTTATTAATCTAACAGGTAGGGACATTTTCGAAAAAAAATTGTTGTTGTCATAGCAACATGTCAAAACGCAAGTGTCTGATTGCCTAAAAACGACAGGTATAAATCACTAGTATTACCACAAGAGGTTAAATTATTACTTATCTAATTTATTTCAAGATATATTTGTTTATTTTGAAATAATAAAGTAATTTTTGTACATTTAACTAGCGATAGCTAGGATAAATATTTCAAAAATAGTTGCAGGTATTCGGCTGTCACCAAATATCACCAGTTAAATTTAATTAAAAAAGAATAAATTTGGTATCACAGGACAGCTAAAGGTTCAATCGTTGTCTTGTAATAGATTTTTAATTTAGGTCTTTTTTTCGGAGAAAATAATTTTTATAGTTAGCCTATTTATGCTAACACAAACTACAGTATACAGTGTGGTTGTTTAAGTGTGCAACATATGGGCATTTTTTTTATTACCGATTTCTCAGAAAATGTTATTCTTGATAAAAGTTGGTGCATGTTCGATAATCATATCAGGTGCACTTGGAATGGTTGCAAGTCAAACGGCGTACAGGGTTGGCCAAAAAATATAAATCTTGTACAAGAATAAAGTACCCCTATTTCAGAAAATTCAGCAAAATGTTATTAAGAAAAGTTGTGATAAATTAAAAGTTATGCATAGATTCGAAAATGTGACCTCCTAAAATAAAAAAATATATTTTTTTAAAAAACATTAATAATTTCCCAAAAATTTTTTTTATATATTCACCATAAAGAGCTTCATAAATTAATCAAAATCAAATTAATTTCACATATCTTTGGTCAAATTCAAGCATATTTGTAAAATTTACTTGAATTTTTAATTTATTAAGGAATCACAAACTTCATGTTTGTTGCAACGATATTAAACACAACTTTAAAATACCCTAAAAATTTTTTTTAACAAGATAAAACATTAGTAATGCTTATTAAAAAACTATCATTTAAAGTGCAAAATTTTTATTTTAAATGTTTATTAAAAAACTTTATTCTTGTAGAAGTTTTATATTTTTTGGCCTACCCTGTACGCCGTTTGACTTGCAACCATTTCAAGTGCACCAAATATGATTTTTGAACATGCACCAACGTTTATCAAGAATAAAATTTTCTGAGAAATCGGTAAAAAAAATGCCCATATGTTGCACACCTAAAAAACCACACTGTATATTAAAAACAAAAGGAAAATCAGAAAAACTGCTACATTAAAGATATAGTTTAAGGATAGGTCCTTCAATATTTTTAATTTGAAGTAAGGTGGTAAGTGCAGTTTCGGAGAAATTCGGTGACAGCGGAGGGTAAGAGTTGGGTTTGTTAATTTACCTTGCACGGCGTTTGGTAAGAAAATTCTACACCGAATTGTGTTTAAAATAAAATAATTTTAAAATTAAAACACAATTTGGTATGGAATTTTAAATTATAGTACCTATACGATTTATACTAATTTTTTTATAGATACACGTAAATACAATGTTAGATCTTAGCATAGTATATTGTTTTTTCATTTTACGTAATTTTGGTTTGCAACATATAGTAGAAGGTTTGTTTCTTTTCAATTTTTTTTAAGTGCCACTAATGTGCCAGTAATGCTATAATAAGTAAAATAAAGTTCAATATTTAACATTGCTCATTATTTCATATTACATAAGCTTTGTTTTACTACAATTGGTAGAAAATTAAAATTTTATTGGTTTTTCATATCGGTACGTATGTACAAACATAAAGTGATTTCTTCCTTTCGGCAGCAATAACGTTATATTGATTTTTACTTATTGTAGTTACACTGAAATACAATTTTAAGACTTAACATCATATATTCTTTAATTTTACATAAATTCTACATGTGGTCGAAAATTGATTTTTTTATACGTACATTTTATGGGTTAGGGGAGAGGGGTCGAATATTGATCAGCGGCAAATATCGATCACCTTAATTTTACACATCCCTACAGTCCTATAAAAATATAAAATATGTGGTTCCATCTCTTAAGGCAGATGCAAATTACCAACAGCAACAACGGGCATTTTTATTTGTAACGCCGAGTGTGGACGGTCACAGACAGTTTTTGTGCTATTTCTTGTTATTTTCTCGGCTCATTGGATAAGGTATGTACTTGTCAAGGTTAGAAAATCCTAAGCTATTTAAGTACTAATAGTTGCATGGTACCCCAACGTATTCTATACAGTGTTTACGAAAATTTTAATTGTTTAAGTTTAGGTGTTCTTTATGTAAAAACAATGGCGTCCTCGCGGCGGGTAATATCGGCTGAACTTTGGAGGAGAAGGAAGAAAAGAGGGAGAAAAAAAAAGTTGACGAAGCTAAAAAGAATGTATTTCAAGAAGGAAAATCGGCAGGATTTAAAACAACAGCAGCTAAAAAACAAATAAAGAATCAGTTGAAACCGAAACATGCACATAATGGGAAGAAAGAGAACGACTTATGTTCAATATGCGTGGAAACTGGGACAGCAGATGAACTGTGGTGGAGGTGTAGATCATAGGGCACTTGGCTATATGCTGCTTGTTCTACGGCATCTCGGCCAGAAGACCTGGATTCGTGTGAAGCGTGTGGTGGACATTGATCGATATTACCCTCCAATATGATCGATATTTGCCAACCATAGGTGGGTAATATCGATCATGTTAAAGTTTCGTTTTTATATTTTTAAAATTATTTCGGATTAAGATACAGAGGATCTGTTTGTGTTATTTTGTTCTTAAGATAATAAAGTTTACTTTCAATACAAAAAATAACATAATTTTTGTAAAAGTATTGCTTTTGTCTTACATTATCTGTTAAGTGATCGATATTCGACCTCCTTCCCCTACATAATAAGCGGCAGCGAACCGGTCATAGAGGGCTATGTTCATCATATTTTGACAGTACAGACTGTCAGTAAAAAAATCGTGTTTTATAGTCAACAGAATATTTTGCAGTCAAAAACAAACATTAATTTTTATTTTTAAATTAAATCGTTTTGAAAATCATGCTGTACATATGCAATTTATGCAAAAAAAAAACGACATTACGATCAAGCATTGTATACGATTTCATATTTGACCAAACTAATAGAATATTGCGGTTGCCATATAAAAAAAGACAATTTCTTTTGAATTGTTCAAGAATATGTATTTGGTTCTAAATAATTCAAAATTAAAACTAGCTATTAAATGGAAAAATGGTAAATAAAATGGTGTGTAAACGTTATATTATATTTCATAAGAGATGGATATTTAAATAATAAAACGATATGTTCGCTTTTAAGTCCAGCTTTTTCACCGTTAAGAGGAAGTGGCAAACAAATACCAAAAACATCTTAATTATGTAAGGAAAATGTATAAAAATTTTAGTTTATAAAAAATTAAGACCTTATTTTGTTCAACTGCGTTTTTGCGAAGTGTAAGCACGTTTAAATTAAAAAAATTGAAACTAACTTTAAGTCAAACAAAATTATTCTGTAATTATGCTAAATAATTTCCAATAAAATACATGTGTCGGTGACTTGTCAAAAATATCCATCTTGATTGGTTATAAAGTAGGTACTGGTGTGGAAAAATTACGACAAAGGTAAATTTTTCTTTAATATTATTTGTTCTTCCCACCTTACAAGGCAAGCAGAAATTTTCTTAATATTAAAATTTTTGCATCACTGCTTGCCAGAGCCAGCGGCTTATATTTTACCCAAACTTGTATCAGTCTTTTACGAATTTAAAAGCTTAACGCTCGCCATTTTTTACTTTTTATATCAATAAACTAACCCAAAATACAAGGCTGCCTACAGATCCCTTTTCAAGTATGTACTTGAAAAGGTATCACTACCGAGTTAATATCCATTATTTATTCAAAGCATCTTAAGCCCGCTATCATTAAAACAGCCCAAACCAGTTCTAGTTCAACTTTTGCTCTTTGCTTGTAAAGACATTTAATAAAACAGAAAGCTTTTCGGTCAATATAATATCAATTTGACCAGTTGACGTTGATGCTCTCGGTCAATTGAGCTAATCCCTATTACTGTATATAAAAAATGTATTGAACCAAGAACAGAAAATTGAATTATTACTCCTTTACTAAATACTGTTTTTGAATTATTAAATTTACACTTTTTATAATGCATGAATACTCGAAGAATTATTTATATCATTATTAAGCAGATGATAAGAAGACGTAATTCGTTTGTGTTTTGTGTAAAATATAGTGGAATGGCGAATTTGACCTTTGACAAAGATATTTTTTTAATCGCTAACAAAGAACAATTGCAATTAACAGTAGTCCCCAGTCTTTATGTGTCTCTGGAGATATCGCTCAGCCAGTTTATTGGGTCTATTAGTCTTATGAATTTATATAGCTGCGGATAGGTTTCCAAATTAGTGCCCTTTCTATCGATAAACCCTTATTTCTCCGAAGTGTTAAAGTGTCGATGTTGTTTTAGATTTGAACCATATATTAGATTTTTAACGACTCGTTTATTTGCTTATTTTAGATTTTATGCCAATCTTGAATTTTTAAGGTTGGTTTAAATTTTATATACCTGTATCCTCTACACCTACAGTGTCACCAGTAAAGTCCGTAAGTCCGTCATATGGGATTTTTTTTTATTAACAGCTTTATTCAAAATTGGACTTTGGCATCAAGTTCTGCTTCGATCGAGATGAAGATTAAGCAAAAAAATAGTAGTCAGGTGATTCGCATTATCTGTCAATTTTTAATTTTTTCCAAAAAATAATTCAAAAGTTGGGTAATTCTGAAAAAATCGAAAAAAGTTATAAGAAAAAGTTTTTTTAAATGCAGTTCCTAGCCCACATGCAAAATTTCAGCCGCATAAGATAATTTTGATTTTTTACCTATATTTTGTAAATTGCACCACTTTTGCAAAATAAGACTCAACGCAACCTACATAAAACTTCTTAGTTTTGACAATGCTTCATTTCAGATACATTTTCGTAGCGCCATATTAAATGTGTGTTTTTCTACAAAATTAAAATTGGGCTATTAAAATTTGGTCCCATGCGATGCAAAGTTCATTTGTTTTTGACCCTGTATAAGGTAACTTCATAAAATAAGTATTTTTGAAAAAGGAGGTTGTGTCTGAGAGTAATACACCTTAATATTAAAACAAAAAAGAACACAGTGTCATCAGTAAAGTGTTCATTAAATGGAAAATAAATTTTAGTTTAACTTAACGTAAAGTTTATCTATTTTCAACGATTTAATTTAAAACCCCTTTATTTTATTTTTTTATTTTTTTACTTTCAGACACAAACTAAGTAGGTTTTCAAAAATACTTATTTTATGAAGTTAGCGTAAAGAGTAATACAGATATTGAAAAAAATTAACAATATCGTCTTTAAAACCTAGTAAGTTGCTAATACAAGTGTATTGTTTGTTGTCTGCCTTTAAAGAACAGACGCTAAAAATACCTATATGTTATTACAATAAAAAAACCTAGTCCAGTGGGCTAACATCGGGCCATCTGGGTGGCCACTCTATTGTCCCCCGACTATCTATCCATCGCCCCGGAAAAAAATATATTTAATTACTCCCTTACATGATGAACAGCATAATGCGGGGAGCACCATCCTGTTGAAATCATAAGGGTAAACTTGGTAATCCAGGATTATTATCTGAAAATAAGCGAGTGGCAAGCGCTGGAACCATCATTTCGAAGGAACGTTTGTGCCAAATAAATTAAACATAATTTAACACACATATTTTACCTATTTTTCCTCTGTACAATAGCGGATAAACCATTTTCTTTTCTGTGGTGACATAACCATATTATCAACGGGATTTATAAAACCCAGTGCGACATCTTGCGTCCCAGTACGGTACCTTAGAAAAGGTCAGTCGTAAAGGGTTATTCTGTAAAAACAGAAAATTATGCAAGATGCCCTCAAAACCGGTATAAGTGCCGGACCACAGATATTAATTCGAAAAAGGTTTTTCTGTTTCCTTCCGCCAAACCCATCCCCAGACGCGTTTCGCCGTTATTACGGCTCATCAGTGAGGCTCGGTTTGGCAGAAGGAAACAGGACTCAAAGACAAATCACTTGTCAGGATCGATCATCAACGGGATTTATAAAACCCAGTGCGACATCTTGCGTCCCAGTACGGTACCTTAGAAAAGGTCAGTCGTAAAGGGTTATTCTGTAAAAACAGAAAATTATGCAAGATGCCCTCAAAACCGGTATAAGTGCCGGACCACAGATATTAATTCGAAAAAGGTTTTTCTGTTTCCTTCCGCCAAACCCATCCCCAGACGCGTTTCGCCGTTATTACGGCTCATCAGTGAGGCTCGGTTTGGCAGAAGGAAACAGGACTCAAAGACAAATCACTTGTCAGGATCGATCATCCTTATCGGTTTGGCGGAAGGAAACAGAAAAACCTTTTTCGAATTAATATCTGTGGTCCGGCACTTATACCGGTTTTGAGGGCATCTTGCATAATTTTCTGTTTTTACAGAATAACCCTTTACGACTGACCTTTTCTAAGGTACCGTACTGGGACGCAAGATGTCGCACTGGGTTTTATAAATCCCGTTGATGATCGATCCTGACAAGTGATTTGTCTTTGAGTCCTGTTTCCTTCTGCCAAACCGAGCCTCACTGATGAGCCGTAATAACGGCGAAACGCGTCTGGGGATGGGTTTGGCGGAAGGAAACAGAAAAACCTTTTTCGAATTAATATCTGTGGTCCGGCACTTATACCGGTTTTGAGGGCATCTTGCATAATTTTCTGTTTTTACAGAATAACCCTTTACGACTGACCTTTTCTAAGGTACCGTACTGGGACGCAAGATGTCGCACTGGGTTTTATAAATCCCGTTGATGATCGATCCTGACAAGTGATTTGTCTTTGAGTCCTGTTTCCTTCTGCCAAACCGAGCCTCACTGATGAGCCGTAATAACGGCGAAACGCGTCTGGGGATGGGTTTGGCGGAAGGAAACAGAAAAACCTTTTTCGAATTAATAACCATATTACTTTCAATTCCAACCACAATTTTTCTAATATCATAAAACCACAAGTAAAAAGTGCCCGGTGTAAAATGGGTTTTTATCATCTTTCTAAAGTAAAGTTTTGCTTGACTTGACTACTATTTGACAGCGTTTTTTACTACTTTTGTAAATCAAAAAAAAATTTAATTAGGTAAGAATTTTGATTATTTTTAACATTAGGCACAAAATAAAGAGCAGATTTATCCTATGCTTAAGGCATTTCTGGATTTCATGTCTGACATTGTTTTATTTAGTATCGTTGCCTTTATCTTATTTTCGTGCCTCTTCTGTGGAATGTGAGTTTAACTTAAACAGACACTTGTTGATATTGAGCTTCATTGTACATTTTATTTTTCCTGTTGACGTTATCTTTTCGTATACTAAGCAACACGTTGTACGTAAAATATGTTGCTTTGTTTACATTATTTTATATTTTTTTCCTTTTAAATTTTTCTCCTTCGATATGCCTATGTAAATTGTAATATCAAAAGTTCTTTAGTAGAGGGAGAAGGAACATTCAACGCCAGATTCCTCCACGCCTACTGCGCATGCGCCAGCAGTTTACAGGATCAAAGCTGTTTAATAGTTATTCAAAGCTGTTCATCAACTATTCAAAGTCTTTCTAGAACGGCTATATTGAACGACTTATGAACAGCTGTAACAGCTAGCGCATACGCAGTAGGCGTGGAGAAATCTGAGGTTGAATGCCCCTTCTCCCTCTACTTTCTTTAAATTTGGCTTTACCTAGAAAATATAGATTTTAGGGTTTATAATGACCCTTTGATTTTGTTAACAGGATTTTAAAAAATATTCTTCCAAAACTCTGGAATTTGTTTTAATTCTATATAAAAATTACTTTTTTTGGTATTGTTGGGATCTTAGCTCGCGATTTGCTAACTCTTTAAATTATATGCAAAATGCCTTTAAAGAAAAAACAGCAAATTATAAGCACGCAATCCTTTACAAAACTTTTTAATTTTAATTTAGATTCGTCTTTGCAACTTTTTAATCAGCATTGGAAAAACTTTTCGTCACTGGCATTCACCGCTTATATTGAAGGAAACATTTAAAGACTCAACATTTTTGTACGTACTTAATATATATTTTAATTAAAAATGTATTTTTACTGTGTACCACAAGTTGGCAAGTATTGAAAATATTCTTAAAATATTTATCTTTGAAATAGAATATAGTTTTATCTGGGTGGTCAAGTCTGGTCACCATGACGGCCTCAGCAAATAATCTTAAATTAGATATTAGGGGAAGGGGGTGTAGCGCACCAAAAAAAGTAAGTTAGGAGGAGAGTAAAGGTGTCCAGATTGTGGTCATGGTTTTTGATTGATTAAATGGTAAAATAAAAAATAGCGACAAAACGTAGTTTTCAACAAAATTGAATGATAAACTAAAGCATTTTTTATATCTGATTTAAAACACTGTAGCTTCGTCAGATGATGTCATCGAAGCGAAGTGTTAGCAAAACATGTCATTTTCTTTTTAATGTAGTGGAAATTTACAAGTTTAACTTTGTTTTACTATATCCCATAATATTATCCTTCGTATCCTTCGAATTTAAGTAATATAGAAAGTTAAGAATTTCTTTTTAAATTTATAAATGACGTGCTGGACCTTTTAAGTTACTCTTTAAAGTCAGAAGTCGACAAATAATCTTATTAACTTTAATTTATTTTGCCGGTACAGAAAGAATCTGCCGATTTATAATAACTGAGTCTCAAAATATCTGGTCATTTATAAGAATTTACTTCAGCGCCAGACGACTGGTAATGAAGCTGCTATAAATTTACCAGGAAATAGATTTATTTGAACATTTTTATGGTTTTCAACATCAAAGTGAACGTACTCGTATTCCAATTTATCAAATAACTAAAATGAAATTATTTTTGTCTTTGATTTTCTTTTAGTTTCTTTGTATACCTAGCGATAAATGTAATTTGCCAAACTCCTACAAAGAAAAAAGGTCTTACATATATATGTGAAATACAGAATAAACAAAATTTAGTCAAAAACAACCAAAATTATATTGGTTTTATCTTATTCGTTCTTAAACTACAATAACAAAGATTGTTTTAAAAGGTAAAAAGAAGGGAGTTTAAATGTGAAAAATAGGGTTCATGGAGCCGTTCTATTTCTTTTAAAGATACGATTGTGGGACTTGAGTATATTTAAGACGGTAAAAAAGAATTAATGTAAGTTGGTGTCGCTTTTTGTCGCAGTAACTAAAAACCTTAACCATAAAAGCAACTGCATTTTTTTTTTATATAATAATTTATCATAATCTCTCTTACTTCCACACGCGCCACTTGTGATGTAATTACTATAGTCTGGATATTAGATAGTGAAAGGACCTTTAAACCAGAATAATTTCGACTCATAGGAAAATATTATTTATTGTTAAAAATACTAAAATTTTACAGGCAATTGTACCACAAAGTGCATTTATAGATTGATGGCCGCCCCTTCCTCAGGGGGAAGCTGCCCCTAACTTAATATCAATATAAAGAAGCAATATCTTAAAAACGGTAAAGCCCAGGAAGCTGAAACTACCGGGTGTACAACTAAAAAGGGACGCCGGCTGTATCTTGGAAATGGTTTATCGTACAGCTTGCAAAAAAAATATTTATTACAAAAGTGACTAAGAGAAATTGCTAAAAAATATTTTTTCTCCAAATGTCATTAAAAGCGGTCTTTTAATGACACCTGACAGGCTCAAAAGGTGTATTTTTTCTGCCTAGGCATAAAAAGTCCACTTTTCTTTAAAATTAAAAATTAAAATTTAAAATGACAAGTAAACACAACAATTCAATAAATGTCATAAATAACATACATAAATATAAAAAATACGATTTTGCGTGAAATTGGAACAAATTTGGAGAAAAAATTATAGGTATGTTTTACCAGGCAGAAAAGCAGATTTAATGCCTTGGCTGGTTTCCTAGCCTCGGCTGCGCCTCGTCTATGAAACACCAGCCGCGGCATTAAATCTTGTGCTTTTCTGCCTAGTGAAACAAATAACTATTTAAGTCAGTAGTTAGTAGTTAAGTAGGAGGGAACAAATATTGCAATGCAAAAATATTCACAACTTTGCTTTAATTTATCTGAGTTTGACAAATTTTAATTTGAACCCGCTAAATAGGAATTCTTTTGTTTAATCAATTTAATAAAGAACGAAGTCATTTTGAATTGCGACATTTAAAGAGCGCAATTTCGTATAATCAACAATTTCTTCATTTTTCTCAAAAATTTTAAATGCAGCGACATGTATTTTTTAACTAAAACAAAAAGACGAATAAATAAGAAGAATATCTGGAAAAATCCTACTTAATATCTTGTTTTAAACTGAAGATATGGAATAGTAGATTCTGTAACGAGGTTGGAATGAAAATTCGATCCAAATGGAAGCGAGCGTGAGGAACCACGAGTATCGAATTTTTATTCTAACCGAGTAGCAGACTATATTTTCTCCACGACCATCCCAGTTCCATATCTGATTCATCCGATTTTTCACTCATTTTTTGACTTGCACTAAAATGTGTCTGAAAATAATTATTACAACGCGGCCATTTTTATCTGACACTGACAGTTTCGAAATTCATGGCAACCTATGTCGTTTATATCAATTACAGAATATTCATTCCGTATCTTGTTATGGAATGAAAATACACGCAAAACGCATAAGAAGCAAGTGTTTCAGAATAAATATTCCAACTCAAGAGCGAGAATTTTTACATTCTATTATCAAAAATGATTTTGGAATTATTGCATTCAGTAATGCTCGTGGAGAAAATATAATTAAATGAGCTTCATAAAACGAAACCGACGTTTTAATACGTTATTTATAGACAAGAATGTACACCAACTTTCATTAATTCTTTTTTACCGTCTTAAATATACCCAAGTCCCACAACACTTCTTTAAATTAATATTCTGTAAATTTAAAATATTTACAACACATATAATAGAAGAATGGCTGCATTAATGAAACAACTTGCAGTAAAATTTTAAGTGTCTGTTTATATGGAATAAATTTTGATTTTTTTCCTTAAAATATGTGCTGCGTCAAAAAGGTTGGCATACTTTATACATTTGTTCAGTATCGATTTAAACTAATCCAATATGAGAGTAATATCATACAATTGATTCAAACTTAAATCAAGAAATGCAATCAAATGAATTAAATCAGACATCCCTTCCTTTCAATCCATTTCTGAGATATCGCTTTTCAACAATGACATTACAGTAGGGGCAGTACCGTCTCTCCCCGAGAGAAAAGGGGCGGCCGTTCATGTATACCCTTTGTGGTCAGTACTAATTGCCTGTAAAATTTTTGTCTAATAATAAATAATATTTTCCAATGAATCCTCATTGACTTCAGTTTACAGTTTACTACCTGATATCCGGAATCTAATAGACCAGGACTTACTTTTTCCATTTATGTATTTTCTCAGTTAACCAAATCTTTGATGGACTAATTGATGCACAATTTTACCAATAATACTTCTCCTATAAAGCCCAAAGATTAGATAAATAGTACCTAAGTACATCAAAGTAATCAGCTAAATATAAGAACGCATTTTATTAATATTAAATAGTCTAATCACACGACTGATTTTATAGTCTCTTCAAAAACCATCAATGAACAGGCTTTACAGTAAAATTTTATGAGCAATAAATACGTGAAAGCTTTAATGGCTATTTATAATTTATTAGGGAATGCATTTTATTAACTTATTCCTGATGGTGATGGATTCTGACCCTGAAATTAACAGTAATTAATTTTGTGTAAAAATAATAATTTTTCCTGTTTGTCCTCAGTACTATAGAAAACGGCACGATTTCTTCCGTTTTAAAACAGAGGACATCAGAAATTTGCATCGATCAGCTGATATTGAGACATAATAATATCCCCAGAGTGGACCGTAATGAGCCCAGACACCGAGTTATAAATTGCGGGGTTACATAATTTGAATGACAACATACTATTAGAACATTTAGCCTTGTATAACTTTGATCTTGGTCTGTTTCACTGCAGGCTGACCTATGCACTGTTGGTATGGGGACAGCCACATTACTGTGTCCTCAAGAGGACGCAGGACGGACCTAGTTTCTATGGGCCGAAGTTCTTTAATATGCTTCCTATTGCTGTGAGAGACTTGCCAATAAAACAGTTTAGGGCCTGTGTGATAAAGGTTCTGTTAGGTAAGGCTCTTTACAATATTAATGATTTCCTAACAGTGAACTGGTGATACATTTTAATCTGTTTTGTATTTTACGTCCAAGTAAAGGTTTTTAATTGTTAATAAGTTTTAAATATTTTTAATGTGTAATACCTATATTATACTTCTGTTTCTTTTTTTTTGACTTGTGTAAGCGCTCATTCTGTGTATTAAGCACCAAATAAATTATTATTATTATTATTATTATTATTATTATCAATAATTATCGAAACCCTGCTGTTCCCGACATCATTAAAGTCCGGCTCCCGGTTTTACAGCTACCGAAAGAATGTGGAGTTCAAACATACACTGTTGTATGCATTCCCTTATAATTAAACACTACTAATGAATCCCTAAATCAATATTAGGCATGCCTATACCTACTATACCACTAACGTCATAACATTTTAATTAAAACGTTGTTAAAACCACAGACATGTAATATATAAGGAGACCAAACAATATATTCATAAAAAACTATTTGTTTACAATAATAAAACATACCTTATTCCAAAGTTTCTTATAAATTAGAAGGAAATGGCTTGAAAAAATGGCAACACAGCTGTAAAAACTCGCTGTTATCCTTACAGTACATTGTTATGTGGTTTTTATAGGATCAAAAACAATCCATATATTTTGTAACATTTATTAAAATATGAAACCATCTACACCAATGCTTTTAAGCTAAAAAAACATAACCTGAATAACCTCACTTCTTGTTAAAATATTAATCCGGGGTTGAAATAGTCGGGTCTCTGGTAGGGTAAAAATGACGGTTTCACCCTATTTTACCTAAATCTTATAAATTGCTATGTTTAATGTTTAATATTATTATTGTTATAGATAATATACCAATTAGCTCTTGGAATAACTTTTAGCCATAGAATTTTCAGACTTTCATCTTTTGGGAAGTGAAAAACTGATACACTCTCTTCGCCTGCTTTTAAAACACTTTTATAGTTAGAGTTACACCCAGGAATACAGTAAGTACCTAGGTATCTAGAGGTATTCTACCTACTTACGAACTATCTCTACTAGTGATATTTTTAAACTAATTCACATATACTACAAGCTAAATAAACCCTACAAAAAACACAACTTTTAAATTAAAACAAATTAAATTCTGCCGCCATTAAGACCCGTAAACAAACCGCCGGCCGGCCAGGCTGTTCGATTTCTCGCTTTATTAATGCTATTAGAGCAAACCCTCACCAAAAATTTTCGCTCGCATTTTGTAGAGGTTCTTAGCAATCATGTCGCTTAAATTTTCTATTAGATATCAATCGAAAACCGGATAAAAATACAAATTAATACGAAAAACCGCAAAGATAACACCTACTTCGTGCGTAAATTACATACTAAACCCTGGATAACCTCGAAAAAGTCACGTGACACATGGATCTTCAAGCAGTGTTGTCGATGTTTCTGTTTCACGGCTTCTTTCAAGGTGGTTGTGCTGTAACGTTAGATAATGAATGAATATTAAAAATTTAGGGTCAGGCGTAGTAAAAACCTCGGTACCGCGTTGTCATAGTGATTTCCCAAATACATTATAATTTGATATCATTAGGAAACTATAAATAATTTGGCTAGTAAAATTTTTTAAACACACTTAGGTACACATGGCTAAGATATCTGATATAATTAATTTCGTTTGCAAATACAGGCGGTAGATTTAAGGCGATCAGCAGAAATTTGTCATCATTGATTTCTGTTAAAACGATTTATGATCTGGACAAAATGTAAACAATGTGGTCTTATATATTACATGTATGTGGGTAAAACTACGTTTTCAGTTATATTATCCCGTTCCTAAACAACTGTTGTAATTATTGTCGAACCATGCAGCGAACTGTAATACTCACATAACACCAATTAACAAGTACATAAATATCTATTGAGTTAATCAAGTACTTACATTATTCAGCTTTAACTTGGTTTTTCTGCTATCCGGCTTATAGTGTCCGCTGAGCTGATACAACACAGCTCTGGATCTCCTTCTTCCGTAGTTGGCCGGTGGAGCTTCCGGGTCATCCAGATCCCCATTGACCTTGTCTGCAAGCAGGTAAGAGTCAGCGGAGCCCCGAAAGCGGGCGCCCAAAACGGCCGCTGCGGATACCAAAGAGTAACGGAAAACTATAAGGCAGTGTGGTAATGTTCTTAGACTAAGTTTGATGTATAAAAATGAGGACTTTTATAGTTATTAATGATACTACTTCGATATGAACACTATAACGAAACGTGTGTAACGTTAAACCACGAGGCGTTAGCCGAGTGGTTTAATTGCACAAGTTTCATTAACAAAGTTCATATATCGAACGTGTATCATAAAAAATTTAATCTACAATAGTGCAAATAGATTTTATTGGTCTAAATTTCATTGATATCAGATAACGTTTTCGTTTTTTTAAAATTTTCAGGTGTCCATATTAGTCGATATCATGGTAACCGCATTTTTGATTGTTTCAATTTCGATTTTGACAACGTCATTATTGCCGTCTAATTTTCTATTGTATGCAAAGTGTTGGCCAAAAATAATTTAAATATGTGAGATTCTGAATCCGAAAGTGTCCCTTCGGATGTTTACAATAAATAAATGCAATCCGTTTTTCTAAGTAATAATAACAAATAAATAGTTTGCACCGACTTTCTTTTTGTTTTTGTATCTTAACATTTTTGGATGTTATTATGAATTTATAATGGCACTGAGTGCTATTATGCAGGTCATAATGACATCTAAATGATAATGCTAAATACGCCATAATGGCACTGTCGTACATTAACAATTTTACGGTATCTACATTTCGTTGGACACATTTATCTAATACGTAGGTTGAAACGAATTGTAATGTAAAATCAATAAGTAAATAAAGTATGTGTAAAATGACCCCGCATAATAATAATTGTAAAATAACCACAGACATTTAACTTTAGATCCGTACAGCTTATCGGATGCACAAACAAAAGTTAAGTTTTATGGGTGAAAAAAGGCGATTATACGCACAGCTGGTTAGTCACATCCCTTGCCACCCTACAGGCATATGGGCATGCGCACAAACCTCTTATTAATAGGTTTTCCTTGTTTAGCGATATTCTCAAAATACACTCCGGAACCGGAGAACCGGCTCGCCGCCATTTTTGTTGTTGTGTTTTACATTTTCTTTGTGGATTTCTTGATATGTGTGAAGTTAACAATGTTTATGCAGCAAAGACATTTTTTTGGGGTACGTGTCAATTGCGCCTATAGCGTTTGTAAACGAATTTGAATTTTTTTATTGGCGAAGGTTGAAATTCTATCATTTGCTATATTCGAATTTTCCAAAACCTGAAGGAAAAAGTTACAGGATAATAACTATGAAAAGTAGCTTTTGCTTAATGAATTAAAAATTTTTTAGTGGCGAAGACCAAAGGCGATAAATCCAAATGGTAGAATTTCAATTTTCGCCACTAAAAAAATAAGATTCGTTAACAAACGCTACTTTTCGAAGTTTTCGTCCTGTTATTTTTTCCTCCGGGTTTTTTGAAATTCGTATATAGCAGGGCATTTACCCCTATGGAGTAGTTTACTAATGACGATTATTCCAAATGGTAGAATTTCAATCTCCGCCACTAAAAAAAATTAAATTTGTTTACAAACGCTACAGGCGGAATTGACACGTACCTAAAAAAAGTTGTTGCTGCATAAACGTTGCTGATAAACGTCGCTAACTTCACACATATGATTTCTTGTTTTTTTTTGCTATTGTGGATATTTATTATTTATGGATTTCTAGTTTTTGTGTAGTTGTGTGTGCGTTTAGTGACTCGGATACACTAGCTGGGTTCGGGATTGTTTACGGAGCTGCAGTAGAGTTAGAGTGGCGTTTTAATCATGTGACCTTAGAGTTTTAGGTGTATGAATGGTCTGTCCCGAACGTTCGAGAGTTTTTAGAGTTAATCACCATAACCTCAATGGCTTGTTTCGTCTTAGTGCTTCATCACTTGTGGTTTATTATTATATTATGTAAATATTTTGTGTTTTTTGTACCTTTATTATTTAATTTACAATATGGATTTCTTTCGTCATCTGGTGCCAATACTTAATTTTGTCAGAGAAATATTTTTTGAAGATTTTTCTGATGAAGAGAATGTTGAAGTAGTTGAAAAAGTTGAGAGTTTTGCAGATATTACAGTACCTCTCATGTCCAATAAACAATTTAAACTTCATTTTATGTTTAAAGACAAATAAGCTAAACTCATAACCTATGAATATGTAAAATACTAAAAACACGATCACTGCGCATGCCCGCTCCGGAGTTCTTCGCTCGCGAGGTGGAACTCTTGGAGTGAGCTCCTTTAACTCCGTGTCGCAATACCCGACCGCACTTCGAGTCACACCTTTTACTCGAAAGCACAATACCCGAACGGATCGGGAGCGTTTTGTGCACATAGAGCTAAAAGAGTGAGCATCCCGAACCCACCTATTGACTAGTGTGATGATTCGAAATCACAAATTTAAGCAATGAAACCACTCGTATTATCCAATGCACATTTATTAGGTAATCTTACAGTGGTGTGTAACAACATAGATAACATACGGGACCTACATCGAGTGCTTGCCCCGTGATAGCCGCGTAGCATCGAGCACGTACCGGGTATCGATTATGTACTGAGAGGCATCCAGGTACTTGGTACCGAGACCCTCATACCTGATCATGTGCTCGCGCATGCTGCCATAGCAACCACGGCTTTATTATAAATGCGCTAATACATTACAACTAGTAAAAACCATTGTACGATTTTCTCATGCCCAAATGGGAGTAAAATACCGGGTATTTCTTATTTTCAGCAAGTATGAACTAGTGATAGTTCTTGATACGAAATTTTATTTTATTACGATCAATTTAAACACATCTAACTAGGACACACAAACAAGAAGCTTAAGCCCGGACCTGTCTATTTTCCCCATTTGTTAAATGTGAATATTGCAGTGCGCATGCCTATTCCTCTGTGGTTTTGTTTATATGCGCAGAGCCATAAATTTGCCACTTTCGTGATTATTGTTTGTTTATCTAAAGGTAAATGTCTATGAAAATAACACAAAAAAAGTGTTCTATTTAGTTAAGATAGGCATAAGTCAATTGGCTGAAAGTAAAATCGCCTATTGCACGCATAAAACAGTATTTTCCAATAATTATAATAATATCAACATAGATTTGATTTAAGTTTGGTGTGATATTTTATTGTTTCATCTGAAATAAATTTTCAAAAATATATACAGTGTGACCAGTAAAGTCCGCATCATATGGGATTTTTTTATTAATAGCTTTATTCGAAATTTGACTTTCGCATCAAGTTCTGCTTCGATCAAGACGAAAATTAAGCAAAAAAATAGTTGTCATGTGATTCGCATTATCTGTCAAATTTGAATTTTTCCAAAAAAGAACTCAACAGTGGGATTAATTCTGAAAATATCGAAAAAAGTTATTAGAAAAAGTTTTTTTAAATGTAGTTTCTAGCCAACACACAGCTGCATAGGATAATTTTGATTTTTTACCCACCACTAAAACTTATTTTCCACACAATGGACACTTTTTTGTCTTAATATTAAGATGTATTACTTTCAGACACAAACTACGTTTTCAAAAATACTTATTTTGTGAAGTTACGTTAGACAGGGTTAAAAAAAATAAACTTTGCATCACATGCGACCAAATTTTAATAGCCCAATTTTGATTTTGTAGAAAAACACACATTTAATATGGCGCTACTTTAAAGAAAATGTATCTGAATTAAAGCCATGTCAAAACTAAGAAGTTTTATGTAGGTTGCGTTGAGTCTTCTTTTGCGTGGTACAAAATATGGGTAAAAAATCAAAATTATCTTATGCAGCTAAAATTTGGCATGTGGGCTAGAAACTGCATTTAAAAAAACTTTTTCTAATAACTTTTTGCGATACTTTCAGAAATAGCCCTACTTTTGAAATATTTTTTGTAAAAAATTTAAATTTGACAGATAATGCGAATCACGTGACTAGTTTTTTGCTTAATTTTCATCTCGATCGAAGCAGAACTTGATGCCAAAGTCAAATTTCGAATAAAGCTATTAATTAAAAAATCCCCTATAATGCGGACTTTACTGGTCACACTGGTATATCTATATTAAATATTTTTTATGTTTATTTCTTGACCTTTAAAACAGTATGCATTTCTATATATCCGTAAGTATCTTGTGCTAATGTAAATTACTTGGCCATGAGTAAACGTAAAACCTTCTATAGCATAATATATTTCATTCAGAAATAAAAAATATATAATGTTTTCAAGGAAAATAAATATGTAAACATAAGAAAAATATTCAAAATAAATTATATAATATTTTTGTATGCGAGTTTTTAAAGCAAACCAGCACTTCTAATTCTAAACATGAACTAATTATTTATTAATAAAATAGGTAAGTGTCAGATGCAAGAGAAAAAATCACTTTTCATTAAGTATAAAAAATTGTGTGTCAACTATTTTTGTAAAAAGTCCTTATTTAAAAATAAATGATACAATTTTTATAAAAGATATCCAATTATTATAAAATTTGTGACTAGACAGAATTATTAAATGGGTGGTCGAGAAAAATGTTGTCCAAAAATAAAAATACTTACCTATGTAGATATCTATTACAAGCATAAAAATTATTAAAACTATTTTATAATATTGATAATCGAAATATGCTTTAATGTCTGAAATATACCGTGCGAGCAAAAATTATTTGCATCAAAGAGGGCTTGGATTAAAAAGCGTAGGGCTTGGTTTAGATCACAATGATATGGGGACGATATATCTAACCAAATCTATAGGTTAAAATTTTGTCAAATTCATATTATAACATGATATGCCAAACTAATGGGTAATAAAATAAGTAAACAAATGCAAATTTCTTTTTGTTGTTTACAAAATTAACAAAGTAAGAATACACAGAAAGAAAAAGAATAATTAGATACTTGCACTTTATAAGGAAAAAAATTTAGCTGCTTCTTAAGAATAGTCCTGCATGTTCCATAAGATCGTCCCACTTCTTAGGACAGGCGTCTTATACAATTTGTTGGCGTATTTTGCATTATTTCACGAACGTTTGCAACAAGTTCTTCTGTTCTTACAGATGGTCTTCCTGTTCCTTTTTTGTGTTGTATAGAACCTGTTTCCCTAAACACAGCCACGGTTCTTTTCAGGCAATAATAAGAATCTCCAGCAATAAAAGCAACGTTAGGAAAACGTTCGTGAAAATCGTCCATGCACAAACCCGGATTGTATTGCCACTCACCATTTACTCTAACCCCGTTCGAAAATACGCTGCAATCATTAATGGTTTGTGCTGTTCCGTAAAGCCAATTGTGTGAATTGTTCAAGAAATTGGAGAAATGAGCGATGAATCAAATTACTTGTAACGACTGTCAAAGATGACGGAATAACTGATCGATTTGTTAATTCAGGTAATTACTGACACCCAACAGGTATTAAGCTCTACGGCCAAGCACTACGTCCTTAGATGCAAGGCCCTCTTTGATGCAAATAGTTTTTGCTCGCACGGTAGTTACATTCTGATCGACAAAATACCATCACATAATGGCATAATTTGTTTTAGGAATTTTTTTATATTCTCTCTTTTCCCATAAAACGTCGTGTATTTATTGCTAAATGTTTTACACTGGAGTGTCGGTTTTGTATTTGACCATTAGCGTAGGTAAGACACCCTAGCATAGGACATTTAGCAATAAAAGATACCTAGATGGGTAATGTTTTAAAGAAAAATATAGAAACATAAAGAAACGGAAATTGAATTATGTAATATGTTTATCTGAGAGCGTAGATATTAATATAAGTGAAAAATGTTAGCCGGCGTGTGGACAAAATTAAAACAGTTTCAAAATAAGCAAATTATAAAAAGAAACTGATTTATAAGATGTTGAAAATGCCCTCCACCAACTGTTCTGCAGTAGATCAATCGAATTAAAAATTTTGTTGTATATTATGTACTACTTGTAGAGAAATTTCTCTTATACTCGTCAAATCGACTACCTAAGCGTATCTATCGAGTTGGTTTTAGGTTTATAAACTACATTTTTGATGTAGCCCTATACAAAAAAAGTCCAGTGGGTTAAGTTCGGGCGATCTTGGGGGCCACTCATTGACTCCCGTCTAGCACCATCCTGTTGAAACCATAGGGTTAAACTTGAAATGTATTGGAAATAAAGAAAGGAATACAAATGTATATATAATGCAGGAAAAAATACGTCCGAGCGCATGACTCGCCGGTCAGCTGCCTTTCTTCTGGACATCTTCGTCCATGCGCACAAACCTCGTGTTATCGGCCTGTCCTACTTTATCGACATGCTCACGATACTTTATTTCTCTGTGAAGATACTGTCCAGATCCGGCTCAGCCGCCATTTTTGTTGTTGTGTTTTAAGATTTCTCTGTGGATTCCTTGTAGTTTTCTTAGTTATCGTGGATTGTGGGTGTTTAATATTTACGGATTTCTAGTTTTTGTGTAGTTAGGTGAATTGTGTTTGTGCTTTTAAGTGACTCGGATAGGAATATAAACAATGACTAGTATACTAGTAGCAGCCGTTGTATAGTTTTATTATGCCCAAATAGGGGTATTTCGTATTTTCGGTAAGTTTGAGAAGAGTAAAATCGAGAAGAAATTCCAATTTTTTGGCAAGAATTTAAATTTTAAAGCCCGGACCAGTCTATTTTCCCATTCGTCAAACGATAATGTTGCAGTGCGCATGACTAATAGTGTCTAGCTTTGTTTACATGCGCGAGGCCATAAAACTGCCACTTTCGTGATTATTGTTTGCTTATCTAAAGGTAAATTGTCTATGGAGCGTCTTCGAAAATCTCATTATATACATTTGCAGGTTTTAAATCGCATTACTTTCCGAAATATTCGAATGGACCGTCACAGTGACACCCTGTTTAACCAATAACAACGGCGGACTTTGAATTTTATGCTTTTAACCCTTTTTCTTTGTTTCTACTTTTTCATAGTTACTGTGTTCTTACGTAGGATGACAGTATATAGGCGTAGGTATGTCGTTTTGCTTTAAGCAAATCTAATAAAGCGATGTTGAGCAAATACGTACTTAAACCTACTAAGGTAAATAAATTATTCGGATAAATTTTAAAGCAACAATAATTATAATTACTCAGGAGTTAGTAGCTAATGCAAATTTTATGGCTTTCACTTTCACCCTCTAAATTATTACCGACTCTGCTTTGGGGAAGATTTCCGCGAACTTTTACGAGTAAATAAAAGCTTATTGTAAAACATTGTGTGTCTGAGCAGTATTATTTATAGTGGCTTCCTGCTACATTTTAACTTTTATTTGAATTCTGAGCTGTATCTACCTACATAGGAAATTTAATTAATTTTGCAGTTACAGGGTAAACCTACATAATATGCCCAACTTTATTTCACTTTGTGTAAAAGAGACAAGAGATAACATTTTTCCAGAAGATGATTTTTAGTTTTAATTATTCAATTTCTATACTTATTTATTTTTAAACATGTAGAACATTGGGTTACACTGGTTAGCTAAACAGGTAACATTGATCGTGAGTAAATCATTTCTACCTATGTGATTATTGTAACAAGCGAAGTATCTGATGGTAAGTTAGTTATTGTTTAAAATCTTTATGCGACTTGACTTTGTCGGTTTGTCAGGATTCCATTTAGGTACCTAATACATACATACCGTGCGAGCAAAAATTATTTGTATCAAAGAGGGCCTTGCATCTAAAGACGTAATGCTTAGCTGTAGAGATTAATACCTGTTGGGTGTCAGTGACTACTTGAATTAACAATCAATCAGTTATTCCATCATCTTTGACAGTCGTTACAAGTAATTGGATTAATCGCTAATTTTTCCAATTTCTTGAACAATTCACACAATGGGCTTTACGAAACAGCACAAAACATTTATGGTTGAAAGAAAAAATGTACTTATGAGTATTTATTACATTATACCAAGATATTTTATGATAATTGAGAGGCCCTTAGTTATGGGACATCCTGTATTAATAAAATACTATAAATAATCATCAAATAAGCTTGGTTTAAATTATAAATGTACTAAACCACAAAAATCATTAACCCAATGTGGGATCATTTACGCAAACGACAAAAGAAGAACTTGCATGCCATATAAAGGTTCCATGTACCCAATCCAGTAATTTAATTCATCATTTGCAAAAAGGCTTAACAAGTTTCCTTTGTTTTATTGCCTTAATATTACTTATGGCAATTTCATTAAATCCGGAAGTTCATTGTTTTGTTATTAATTATTCAACTATGTAGGTATAACAGCTTTTATAATGGAAACTGTCGCTGAAATAGGAAATTGGTAAAGGATCACAGGAATAATTATCTTAATTATAACGAATAGCTTCTAATTAAATTTAATTTATTGGAATATTAAGCTGAAACGACAAATGTATCTTAAGGGCTTACTTGTATTAATATGAGTTTAAGCTGACTTAAAAGGATATAACGAAAGGTCAAAAGGCAAGGTCCTAGTATAGTATTATTTACAAACAGTAAGTAGACATTTAAAAAAAAATCTTTGTATGGTTTTTAATCAGGGTTTAAAAACATTTCTTTAAAGGGCTTCACCCATATAAACTATGTATTTACGGACATCCAAATTATTTTATTGAATACCTACCTACTACAGGAACGCAACAACAATATGGCATTTTTACTATAAAAGTTGAAAAGCTAAGCCAGGAGTTTAGAATTCAATAAAATAGATAATGGAGATGCACTTATTACTCATGGTATAAAAGAAAATCCGTGCAAATGTAAAACCAACATCGAATAAATCCAGTTGATTGCGTAAGGTCACGCGTCACACAATTTATGGAGACGAGATGAGACGGACGGCGGTGCTATGATAAAATGATGATTATATTTCAGTCACTTAAAAATATACTGGAATTGGAGTTGATTGTATCTTCTTGATAACTTTTCTGATTTTGGCAATTATTTTCCACGTTTCATAGGATTTCATAAAAGGCTACAACTTCCTAGTTTTATAACGTTTATAAAGCAATAAGACACTGTTAATTTTGAATTAAATAGTTTTATTTTAAAATAATAAGCTCAGCAAACGTTTAAATATTTTGAATGAAAGAAAAACACAAAGTCTTCCTCCACAAAATTTAATAGAATAAAATTCTTATTTCAAGGGTCTCTACATGTTTCGAACGTAGAAACGTTCATCCTCAGGAGACAGAAAATTTTTTATTTTATGTTGATGTTGTTAGCAAAAGAGAAAATTGAAAATTAGAACCTTAATGGAGCTTTTATGGATTTAAAACTTAAAGTGTAGAAGAAACATGATATGAAGAAAATTGATAATGGTTAAACCATACTGACTATTGAAAAAGTTATTAAAGGGGTGCAAACTAGCCAAGTAAAATGGGGAAGAAGAAAACCTTTCTAAAAAGGAGTCGAAGGTTATTTAAAAACTCCTTAAAAAATTATCGAACATATGTCTTTAAGACATTATGAGGGTAATTGTAGTACGAAAAAGGCATTTTTGGGGTTCGTAATAATATTATTATAACTACAATTACCCTCATGATGTCTTAAAGACATATGTTCGATAATTTCTTAAGAAGTTTTTAAATAACCTTCGACTCCTTTTTAGAAGGGTTTTCTTCTTCCCCATTTTACTTGGCTGGTTTGCACCCCTTTAATAACTTTTTCAATACTCAGTATGGTTTAACCATTATCAATTTTCTTCATAGTATCATGTTTTCTTCTACACTTCAAGTTTTAAATCCATAAAAGCTCCATTAAGGTTCTAATTTTCAATTTTCTCTTTTGCTAACAACATTAGCATAAAATAAAAATTTTTCTGTCTCCTGAGGATGAACGTTTCTACGTTCGAAACATGTAGATACCCTTGAAATAAGAATTTTATTCTATTAAATTTTGTGGAGGAAGACTTTGTGTTTTTCTTTCCTTTTAATACTTTCAACTCCACTTTAAGTATGGACTATTTCTTCAAAGTTTAAATATTTATTGAAGTAAAAACAAACCGATGTCAACGTATTGTTATGATTTGACAAGCAAAACTAACCTAACGTCAAGTTATTTAGTTGAATTCCGTGCCGCTGACTTTAAGACGCCAACTGAGGTGAATCTCACCCCTCGAAGACCCCCACCACTAGGATCCGTTAAAGTGCTTTTATGAACAGGTTTGTATATGCTGTCTCACTCACTTGTTTAAAATTGATAAGGATATGGAGCGTTCTATCGTATGATAACTTACGTGTAAAATGAAAATGATGGTACTAAATTACTAAATTATTTACTTTACAGACTTGGTACTGTTTTGTTATATAACACGTAAAAACTTCGTCAACACGTAAAAACTTCGTCACAATTTTCACAATACCCAAATATTTCTTATGTCAAAATTCCAAAATTGTCATATTTGATTTTCTTATTTTTAGTTGCGACCGCTACTGTTCTAAATATTAAGTTAAATTTTTGATTGCAACAGCTTTTCTTAAACCGGCATAATGCGCCGCCATAGAACTGATAAATTCTCAATAGTTACAAATTGAGTCAATGTAAGCTCATATAAAACTCGAAAGAGGTGATTTTTTGGAGTCTTTGGCAACAGCGTATTATTGTAGAGTAAAAATTGGTGTATTTTCACGTGGCTTCATTGTGAAACTAACGAGTAATCTGGTGGACTATTACATTTTAAGTCTTGTCGGCTTGTTATGCATAATATAGAGCAGTGTTTTTCAACCTTTTTCAGGACACGACCCCCCCAGTATCAAAAAATATTTCGCGACCCCCCGACCATTTTTTTTTCATGTATGCGTTATTAGAATTCGGATATAACTATATAATTAAGTACGTAAAACATATAATTTTAAATCGAATACGTGGCCAATTGATAACTAACAAACAAATACAAACATATTGTTAGGGCCGAGTGTTAACAACAGATAGTGCTGGTAGCCTCCCGCGCGCTCCACGACCCGCGCGAAAGGTCCACAAGTTTCGAGATGATTCTCGCTAGAATGAGCTGGCTTATAAATAGGGTGGTCGACCGTGGCCACCCCACTCACCCCAGTTGAGTGTAAGACCGCGAAGGAAATGCTCGTTTCGTCTGCTGGTCGTTGAAGAGCGTGAATAACTTGTTTTACGTATTTATTTGATTTGCTTGTTATATTATCCACGATGGGAGAAACTGATTGAACAAACTCAGGCACAACCTTCACATTAAAATGAGCGAGTGTGTTTGTAAAAATAAAATAACGAGTATCATTCTGTTCACTTTTTCTTAATATAATTACTTTTTTAACATGTATTGATTTTTTTACTGAGTTCTCTCGACCTCTCGCGACCCCCTTACAGAGGCTTCGCGACCCCCCAGGGGGTTGCGACCCACAGGTTGAAAAACACTGATATAGAGAATGATATGTCTATCTTATTCTATAACCGTTGGAAGAAATAATTTAAAAACACTCACTATTAGGTTAAAAAAATCAATAAATTGTTACTTGGTATTAGGCTCGTTCTTAAGATTAATAGGGGAAGGAGAACAGGGGGAATAATCTTAGGGAATCAATCAATACCATCTGATTCGGTGCAAATAAATAAATCTCTATCACGCACGAGGAAATTATGGCAGCTGGTGTAAAGATTAATTAAAGTAAAAAACAAACAACGCCGTTTATAAAATTGTTTAAAACAATTTGATCAAAACAATGTTTGTTGGCAAACGTGACAAAGTTTCAGGTTCCTGGTATTAAAATGAATATAAATTCGACACTATGTAAATAGATATTGAAAGAGGCCCTGACACAATTAACTAATTATTACTTTTAAACATAATATAGTTGGAAACTCGGTTGGAAATATAAATTTTTGTCATTTTTAATAAATTTAATGTTTTTGTGTTTTAATATGAGAACATTTACTTTTTTTAAAATTATACTGGTACATTTTTCTACAAGAAAATTTTGATGACTTACAGGACTGGCATAAATAAAAAATAACCAGTACCAAAATTTGTTAATGGGAAACTAGCTGGAGCTGCTGCTTATATTAGGTATATTTTTTGTTTTTGTAGTCCGAAAACAGAAATATTAAAGCGGGCTGCTACCCTAAATGATAATATACAATCCAAATGAAATGTTTAATCCACAACATGGCATAAGGTTAAAATAGGATTATTCTCGACACTTCAGCTAATTATTTTTCCCTTTAATCATGGATGTGTTTATACATACTTATTGTATGAATACTGTTATGTAAGCACCTTGTAATGTAACAATATATAGAAAACAGGAGTAGTTACAGGCAGATATTATTTCAAATCCATGTTAATATAAAACATAAAGAAAATATTTTACATGAAGAAATAGATTATTTTATATTGGTGAAAAATAAAGCGTATTGGGATCATGTTTCTTGGAATAAAAAAAATATTGTCATCTAATCTAACTGAATTGAGGAAAATAAATAAAACTGAAATTTATTTTTCGTTATTCTTCGAAAAGAAGTCAGCAAGAGTATCAAAATATTTTTATTACTCATCTACACAAGCCAGTTCCATGGGATATGTTCAGGTAATATTAGTGTATCATATATAACAAGTGTTGAATGTGGCACCAATTAAACGAGGAGATGTTTAGCACGAGGCGTCAGCAGAGAGCAAATATCATCTCAGTTTAAAAATATCACATTCCCACGAGTAATGGATACTATTGATTGGTATTTAATATTTTCTAGGTATATCATAATTATGTTAAACAAATTATTTGGTCCCATACAGTTTAACTTACCCAGGTTTAAATAAAATGAATAACTTTTTCTCCTATTTGCTTAAATATGTTAAAAAGTTTAGTATGCTTAAAGTATAATTTCTCGGACAAACATTGTTCAAAGTGCTTTTGAATAATCTGTTAAAATACCTATATGGATAAAAACATCGGTTTTGTACTAGACTCAAATGTTTGATTTAGAATTTTAAACAACTTTTAGGAATCCGTATTTGGCAAGTTGGTCTATTGGGATAGTGATTTTACGCCAAGAAGCCGCTGGTTGCATTGACCTAACTACATTGATCTTACGTTGATTCTTGTGTTGATTCTTGCATTGATTCTTGCGGTAATTCTTGCGTTAATCATGCGTTAATTCTTGCGTCGATTCTTGCGTTGATTCTTACATTGATTGTTGCGTTGATTCCTGCATTGGTCTGACTAAAGTTCTTCCCCGTTACGTTGATTTTTGCATTAATTCTTGCATTGATTTTTGCATTGATTTTTACATTAATTCTTGCATTGAACCTGGCATTGATTCTTGCGTTAATTATTGCTTTGGCATAACTAAAGTTCATCTCCGTTGAGCTGATTCTTGCATTGATTTTTACATTGATTCTTGCGTTGATTCTTGCATTGCTTCTTGTGTTGATTCTTGAATTGGTCTAACTAAAGTTTGTCCCTGTTGCGTTGATTCTTGTATTGGTCTAACTAAAGTTTATCCCCGTTTCGTTGATTCTGGCAATGATTCTTGCATTGGTCTAACTAAAGTTAATTTCCATTTGGTTGATTCTGGCATTGATTCTTGCATTAATTCCTTGATTGAATTAATCTATTGGGATAGCGATTTTACTGGAAGAACCCACACATTTTGGCTAGTCCATTGGAATTGAGATATTTCTTCTTAAATTGTCTGTTCTTAAAGGTAAGTTCTCTTATATAAAACTCGCACTTACATTGCTGACACAAAAATTAAGAAAAATGATTATTTTTTCAAAACCGAAACGCATCACTTTGTAAAATATTATGAATTTTAACGGTCGTAAAAAGATAAGCGTATAATAGATATTTAACAAAAAAATTAGGACTCTATTCTTCTTTTTAATCCTACAAATCGGTAAATAATATTCATGTTCATATCCAAATAGTGTCTTCACGGATGTTAAACTTATTTAATGATGCTTTTTAAGTAAACTTTCTTAAGTATAAAAGGGTTAATAAATATACAGCCAATTAGCAATTAAATTGTATATTTTGGAATTTACATTAATACCAATGGATATAGATACCGCTCAATAGAGCGGCTGTAAGGCCTTCGGGCAAAATCGGCATTAATCAGGTTTTGGGCCCTATTAGCAGCAATGTCACCCAGGGGCAATTGTATAAATACATGTATTATGGAAAATTGGAAAATGAAAACCATGTAGGAAATTCATATTTTCCTTATTTCCAATACAAGGAAATAATGTTAATGCTCCCTATTTATTTTGGATACAGAAGGGGTCCATTCAGTGGCGGTCCCAGGGGAGGGGTGGTGGGGACGACCGCCCTTTCCTCTTTTCGTTGACCCAAGATACTATTTAGGTATGAAATTAACATTAATATCGAATATTATTAAACGATTTCCAGTATCAAAAAGAATGATAGATTTTATAAGTATTTTTCTGCATTTTTGCGTTTGTTGTTTTTTTAAATAAAAGGTTTGAATATACATACACATACAGGTAATTGTCTGGTAAATCTCTATTGTATATGCTCACCACGCCAAAACTTATGATTTTTTTAGAAATGATGAATTTTGGGGCGTAGATGGAGATAGAGAATCTAAAAACGATTTTTAACGGAAATGCTTCGTTTTTGAGATATTTATTCTTAAAGTATCTACTTGTTATTTAAAGTTAGATTTCTGATGCCCCAGTTAAATTTATATCCTTTTCTTTTTCATAAAAGAATTAAGAAAAATGAATAAAACGGGCCTGTTCTATGTAAGTTCTATACTTTTTTCCTGATTTTCCTTTTTGTTGGCTAAAAATAACCAAAATAGAATCCAACAAAAATAATTTTGCACAGTAAGCTATGATGAAAAGGAATTAATTAACTGCGGTGGGGCCATAGCCCATTGAAATATAGCATTTTAAGTAGAGATATCTTAAAAACAGAGTGTTCCTGGCAAAAATTATTTTCAGATTCGTAATCCAAGCAAAAATTGTCAATTTTGGCGTGATGACCTTATAATAAATTTGACCAATTTTTTTGTAACACGTTAATCCAACGATTAGGTCAACTTCACAGACTCAATACCAACCAAACCGCCCTCCCCCCTTGAAAAAAACTGCGACTGCCACTGCGTCCATCGAAACCTGGCAACGTAGACTTTAATGGATAAGGAAAGCAACCTGGTGGGGCATTGTTTCGCCAAGTGTTATAAATGATGTATCAAAAAGCAAAATTACAGATGAAGTATGGAATAAAAAGTGTGTTTTTATAGTGGTTTTATTAGTTTAAAATTAAATCAATTGTTATACTTTTTAATTTAAGCAACAATTTTGGAACACACTATTTAAAGAACAAATAATTCGCTTTATTACCTCAGTTAAAAACAACTTTTCAAAAAAACGATCGGGAAATTCTGAAAATTAGTACAATTTATCTTTGTCATTTTGTGTTAGTTAGACAAAGACAAGTTGCGTTCGAGTATTCAGAGCATACGTTTTATAAAGCCTTTTATGGGACGCCTGACCTGCTTAGACGCTTGACAATACCGGATTAACTGCTGTCATTTATCGTTGGTGCTGTACAAACATTTTCGTTGTTTTTCTGTGTTAAATTTAAGCGTGGTTTAGTGGAAAAAGCTTAGTTTGTAACTTAACGTGGTGTGACTATGAAAAGTATTCAAGTGTTCCGTAAATTAAATAATTTATATTCAAATTTACGTAGTCGGTTGTATAAACGAACCATCAAACTGATCAGCTGATATGATGGAAGCAGAAACAATCTGAAGATAAGGAGAAATAGAGATTCTTGCCGTATTGTGTTTATGTTCGTAAATAAGATTCATCACGCTGACGTGCACACATTTTATCTTATAACTATCTCTAATTTATGTCTACTTCAATTTTAAATTCTTTAAAATCGGTAGGTACAGCATCAAAATAATATTACTAAATTTGACTATTTCGACAAATACAAGAGAGATTTATAAAAAGTTTTAAAACCTAACGTAAATTTAGTTCACGTAAAGGTTTTTGATTTATTTCCAGTCAAATGCTCCATCTTTTTAGCGCTTAGCGGATTTACGATGAAAGTTCTAAATGTTTTTTCTTTTTATGTCTTTTCGTTTTGTAAACGTAAACGAGATTTTATTTCTTTTGTTTTCTTCTCCAACATCACCGTCTGGTAAACTATGAATCACGCTAGGATCAATATATTTAATCTCACAAATTGGAAATTTTTGACGGACGCGCTTTAATTTATAACATTATTTACTAAAATATAATTTATATAAGTCCTTTTCAATAAATACAATAACCAATTAAAATTAATTATGTAACAGTTCATAATGGACTCAGCGTTTTGCTGCTAGTTTATCCTATTTGATGATAATATTGTAAAACTGATGTGTATTATAAATTTTCGTATTAAATGTACTGTTAAAATTGAATTGAAAAAACGACGCACAGTCACGGTCTCGGTGCGTCGTTTTTACAATTCAATTCTAAAATCAGGTCTCTTTGAGAAAAATGGACGATTTCTTCAAATTGTAATGTTAAAAGTTTGTTTTTTTGCTACACTAACTGGCTGCTCTATACATATTTAAATTTGGAGTACCTACCTAGATCCCTCAAATTTTATTTTTAATTCGGAGTTATCGGCGAAAGATCGACTGCAGAATTAAAAACCGCCGAAACGTTACAAATACAAACAGGCGACCCGACCCCACTTAACAAATTTAGCTCAATGTGAGCGAAACACCTGATTTTTGTTCAAAAAAAAAAACAAAGTATGACCTGCAACCTAACTATGCTTTAAATTTAAATAAAGAGGGACAAAGACAAAAATACAACAAAATTTACAAATAAACTCTAAGAAAAAGTTAATTCAGAAATATTTTACAAACTATAAGCTTTTCTAAACACTTTATAGGCACCCAAAGTTCAACAGTGTACTACCAAAATATCTCATAGACACAAACTAATAAAAATAATTTCAAACAACTGAAAATGCACAAAAATATTCCTGAAAAACAAACTTTCAATTAAACTTCATAAATAAAAATCGGAATGTAACGGCTCTGCGAGTTTCCAAATGAAAGAATAATAGACAGACGGGACAGACAGAGGCAAAAGAATATTATGCCTATCTATACATCATTCTATCTAAGACGCAGCACATTTCTGCATCATCGAAAATCCCAAAAACCATTAAACAGTGGCGTACACGAATTTTAAAAACAATTTAATAAAAAATAATGAAAACTTGTTCGTCATGTTTAAATTTTGAAAAATACTCGTAAGACCATTTTTAGTATCAAAAAAATTACCTTGTCGGACTTCCATTGTCTTTATTTTGTTACTTAACACAACGTTTCGGTTAGTTAGTATCTCTAACCGTTTTCAAGAGTAAACTAAATTATAATTCTAAGGCTACCGTTTTAAATACTATCCATGTGCAATGAAGCTTGATGACTCCGCCAACGTGCTTATCAAAGTGTGAAGTTTGAGCTGTTGGTTTTGGACAAGAAGAGGTTTCCAGATATTGGGGATATATTAACTTGATTTACTAAATATATGGGTATTTTGATTCATGAAAGCTGCTTCTTTGAATTTTCGTTTTCTCCAGCGCTGTTCGACCTTGGCTTCTGGCCACTGTATATTATGTTGGTTGGACCATACCTAATCTCGAAGCTTTACCTCTTTGAGTATGTTCTTTAGCTCGTACGGGAAGAGGTTTTTTTTTGTTTCTCCAATACGATCGCCACACTCGCAAGGGATTTGATATTTTTTTGTTTTCATTACGGAGGAGTTTTACTTTTGTTAAAAAGCTTCTAAGCGTACTTCCGGATTTGAAGGCTGTTTTTGTATAGTTTTTGGTTATCCTTCTAATCTTTTCAGAAATCCCCTTAACATAAGGTACTGTAAGAAAGGCTTGCTCCTCTTTCGTTTATGTATTAGTTTTTACTTCGCGATTCTTAAGTTTTGAGATGGTATTAGTTACAAAGGTTTCAGGGTAACCATTCTAATAATAAGCACGTAGGCGGAGTCATCAAGCTTCATTGCGCAGGGATAGTATTTAAGACAGTAGCCTTAGAATTGTAATTTAGTTTACACTTAAAAACGGTTAGAGATACTAACTAACCGAAACGTTGTGTTAAGTAACAAAATAAAGACAATGAAAGTCCGACAAGATAATTTTTTTGATACTACTTCATTGTCTACCACCTTCCAACAAACCATTTTTAGTGTAAAATATTATTTGCTGCACTAAAACAATTATATCAAATCACGTTTCCTAACATCTAAGTTGTTTAATTTTATCTTATGAAATACAAAACTTTTTGAATATTATTAAAAAAAAATTAAAAGAGTTAAAATATATTTTTTAAATTTAACGTCAAACCCTTAACGACAAACGCCAATGTTTAATGGTCTTCAGGATTTTCGATGATGCAGAAACGATTACCAATATTGGTACTTGTTGTAATCTAACAATAAAATTTGTTTCCATATGCTGCGTAAATTCTGTTCGTCACTGTATATCTGTCGTAGTCTTATAGGCAAATCCGTATTTTCATGAAGAATCTAGTCATATCATGAAGCGTCGGCATATTGTGTAAAAACATGAAGCTACACAATATGCCTAGGCTTTTCAAGAAGAGCCCATCACATTTCGGCGAATTGTGTATACTACAACCTGCCTAACTTTAAATATTGCGGTTTCGTGAAATTTCCACAAAGGCAAGGCATATTGTGTGTAAGTGAACTTTGCGAGCTTGTAATTGAGACATTGCTTTATATAGAGTGTACCAGTTTCAATATAGGGATACTCGGGTAGATATGAGTATCTAGATATTCTAACAAAAAAAATGATTTTAATAAGAAGAATAACATCAAACATTTGTTTCTATTTATTAACACAGAGGGACCACTTTTGTGACATCGATAATTATACTACAATTTTGCTTTAAAGCATTGACATAGGAGGCGATAACTAGAGGAACAAATTCCGTCTAAAAGGTATATTGGCAACTGGTTTGTTCGTTGTTACCCAGAGCATTTTTTTTAATTCAATTTTTTCAACTAAGTACTTAATATTATTTTATAAAAATAAAATTTAAATTAAATTTAAAAAAATGCTCTGGGTAACAACGAACAAACCAGTTGCCAATATACCTTTTAGACGGAATTTGTTCCTCTAGTTATCGCCTTCTATTGACATCTCGTACTTCACAAAGTGCCGCTCTTTAAATTTAGCCAGGTTATGTTACGATGTTATATGCCGAAGTGCTACGGGCTCTTCATGAAAAGCGTAGACAGATTGTGTAGCTTCATGTTTTTACATAATATGCCGACGCTTCATGATATGACTAGATTCTTCATGAAAAGACGGATTTCACTATAAGACTACGACATATCTATCTACAAGGGTTCAATGATCCAACCTTTAGGCATACGTTCCACCCCATTAAAATCTAAATGACCGATAAATTTTAATTCTAATACTTAATTAAACTAATGTGTTAATAAACTCGTAATTAAGTGTCACTAATTATAAAACAAAAATATTTGATATACGTCTACCCGGGAATATACTCGCGTAATGGGTGATTGACAACTTCGGGGGAGAGAAACTTAGGGATAATTAAGTGAACGAAGGGTCTTCGGGATTTAGGGGTTTCAAGCTTCACCTGTGTAAAGCTTGATAGCTTTGCTAATTAACCAATTAGTTATTTTTAATAAATTGGGAAGATTCCTGAAGTTTCAGGGAACGCACGGTAATCTTAGTGACCTTTTAAGTCTTTAATTGGGGGCCGTAAAAAGGTTGTTTTAGGTCTTGGGGCGTAAAGTGATAATTTTACGACTAAGGGCGCCAATACTTGAAAGTATTTTATAAATATAATAGTATATTAAAGTACACGTTTCATAAGAAGCAGTTTTAGCGCAAGCGTCTATTTTAAAAAACGAGCCACAAAGTGGCGAGTTTTTTTATTGACACGTGCGCTAAAACGCCTTATGAAACAGGTGCTTTATACATTTTTTTCTATTTCACCTTTTATAATCAAGAAAAATACATTTTAAAAAGAAAATAAATCCTTCAAATTTTGTAAATTTTTATGTCTAAATTTTTTGTTGGTAATACTATTTTTTATCATAGTAGCCTCTGGACAACAAAAATTAATTTGCAAACTGTCATTTTTTGATTTATTGACCCATTTTCACCACGAGATTCTAAAGTTATTTTAGCGATATGAGATTTGAAATTGGACGGAATACATTGTGTGATCCTTGTGCATTCGGTACATATACAGAGCGTTCGGAAATTCGGGAGATTTTGCTACTTTTTTTCGAATTTCAAAAGACGTGATTTTACGTCACGGCATTGTAATTTAGTATAGGGAAGATGGAAAATTCAAATAAAGTTGAAGTTAATATCGACATTGGAAGGTTAGTAGATTGAATTTTGGATAGGTTTTGGCAGAAAATGATAGCTTGAAGCATCTACAAAAGATTGATTTATAGATTTATGCAACCAACATACATGACTGTTATCCACACAGAATAAAAAAGTAAGTAATTAAGCTATTTTTCCTCTGCGAAAAATGGGTTTTCTCGTAAATCACAAAGGCCGCGCAAGTCAATGAAATAACACATTTAAATGTTACCAACATCAAATAAAGAAAAAACGCGTATCGAAATAGCTTCATTACAATACGCAAATGCGTATCGTACTGAGCTTATTATGAACGTGAAATAGAAAAACCTTATTTTAGTCCCATCATTGTCATTGTTCTCGTTAATACCGTGTGAGCAAAAATTATTTGCATCAAAGATGGCTTGGATTAAAAAACGTAGGGCTTGGTTTAGAACACAATGATATGGGGACGATATATCTATCCAAATATAGGTTAAAATTTTGTCAAATTCATATTAGGTATGACATGATATACCAAACCAATGAGTAATAAAATAAGTAACTAGACAAATACAAATTTATGTTTTTTTGTTTACAAAATCAACAAAGTAGGAATATAATGAAAGGAAAAGAAAAATAATTACATAAATTGCTGAAATTGGCCAATAATAGAACCAACGGGAAACAGCTAACGAGATACCAATTTTTTGAGGGTGCATTGTGGACTCAACAAAAAAATTGGGATTGTCACTATTTCACATGCGTGTATTCTGAGAATTCACATAACCAAAGAGGTGGAACCAGGCTTCGTCCGAAAAAAATGTCAGGTCTAATAAATCATTTCTTTCCAATAAATTTTAGGTAAACCATTAAGACTATGTTATTAAATTTCTTTGTTGAAAAAAAATTACCAAATTTAGTTTTCTGTGATCTATTATTTAAATAATTTTGAAACCATTGATAAACTTTACCCCTTATACCATATTCAAATAATTTTTCTAATAATATATCTCTATTAATCGTTTCAAAAGCTCGCTTAAAATCAAGAAATACTACTATTACATATTCTTCTCTTTCCAAGGCTCTTTTCCAATTTTCTACTACATATTGTATGGCTGTTTCACTAGAATATCCTTTTCGAAACCCAGCTTGAGAATAAATAAAAATTTTGTTTTTATTCAAAAAATCCATAACTTGTTTATAAACTACTTCTTCTATTAATTTTTCTATATCCCATATTACATTTATTGGTCTCATTTCATTCCATTGTTTTGAATTTTTAATCTTTGGAGCCGGAGTAATATATGAACATTTAAGTTCTAATGGAATTTCTCCTTTGTTTAAACAAACTTCAATAAAGTAAAGAAGATAATATCCAATAACTGTAAATGTTTCTTTCATCAATTTCTTAGTTAAAACCTCGTTGTAATTTTCATTTGAATTTAAATCATTTATAATTTTTCTTAAATAATTAAGAGATACTTTGGAAAAATTTTCCATAATGTTTTTATTTCTAGAAATTTTAGGACATATAGAATGGTTTCCAACATTTATTGAGGCAATTATATCTTCAACGCTCTGAACATAATATGAGTTTAATTTTTCAGCAATGATATTCTTGTTTGATATTTTACCTTCTTTAAATATTATTTCTTTAATATCTATTTTTGTAGTTGGTTTAACTAAATTCCTTAAGGTTTTCCACATTTTCTTACTGTTTTTTTATTATTATCTATTTGTTTTTCATAATAATTTGTTTTTTCTTCTCTTAATACTGAAACACAAATGTTGCGATTTTTCTTATAAACATTCCAATCCTCTTCACTTTTTGAAATTGAAAATTTCTTGTACGCATTATCTCTTTTTTTTCTAATGTCCATAATTTTTTTATTAAACCAAGGTGTTGGAAGTCTTCTTAGAAATATAGTTTTTTCTTCTTTTACTTTATTAATTGCAATCTGTACATTGGTTATCAGGTTTTCAAATATAATATTGACATCTGTAATAGTATAGTTCCAATTGTACAAAATAAGTTCCTTTGATAATTTTTCATAGTCAATAATTGTCATTTTTGTTATTTGTTTTTCATTTCCAGTAATATTTTCAATTTGAACAAATGTCTAGTCATGATCGCTTAGTTTCGGAACATTCATTATCCCAGAATTTAGAGAATGTTCATTGGTGATAATAAGGTCTATAATTGATAGTAATACAATAAATAAAATGTAGCTACCTAGTAATTTTGTAATGATGATGTAAACGGTATTTAAACGCCCTACAGAGAAAAGGTTAATTTTATAAACTTAATTAAGGTAAGGTTTAAAATCTAGAAAAGGGTTAGATTGTAAGGGTCCTTGGCTATATTTTGACCGCCCCTTCAACTTTTTTAATATTAAAGATATAAAATTTAATTTTGTTACGTAGGTATTAAAGTATATTTTATTTTCTTTATTCAGAAATATTATACAGGGTGTCTCAGAAAGTGGCTATAAACAAAAATTGTATTTTTTGACCTTTCTATTTTTACGTCATTTAAAAGGGGATAAAATGTAATAGTTATCTTTCAGAGTTTTCTAATTATTTGCGAAAACATTATCATTAGGGTGGAGCGAAAAATTGATTTTTTTTTTTCAAAATTTTTATGTTCTATCGATAAACACTAATTCCTGCGCAAAATTTTAACTTCCTACTCATTTGTTTTGAGGGGTCACACAATCCTCAAAGTTATAGCAATTTAGGTATATTATTTTCTTTTTGATATCGGTTAAATTATGTCGGACTTTCGCTAGTTCATGGTATATTTTAAAAGAAATATGCAATGAACTACCCAGAACTCACCACGTGGAGGTATCCGACCTAGAGTCCCTTTCCCCTCCCACCCTTATATTCGCAAATCAGTTAAATTCTCTCGGAGGTCGGATACCTCCACGTGGTGAGTTCTGGGTAGTTCATTGCATTTTTTCTTTTAAAATATACCATGAACTAGCGAAAGTCCGAAATAATTTAACCGATATCAAAAAAAAATAATATACCTAAATTGCTATAACTTTGAGGATTATGTGACCCCGCAAAACAAATGAGTAGGAAGTTAAAATTTTGCGCAGGAAATAGTGTTTATAGATAAAACATTTTGGCTCCTAGCCAATATCAAAATTTTGAAAATCAATTTTTCGCTCCACTATCATTCTTTGTTAGCATCTGTATGGTTTTTGACATGGACACCAGCAATTAGAAAGTTGTGTTTTGTTTTAAAGTAAAAAAAATATATTTTGACGTCATTTACAAAAGAGGTTTTAATTTAATAAATTTTATAAGGACGTGACAAGCTTGTAGTAATTTTGTTGCCACCCGGTATATTGCTATATATCGCTACTAGGGGCAACTATGGCCATTGAGGGCTAACTTTTGCCATTAATGCATTAATCCCCTCTCAATAAAAAAAAAACTGGATATCTTTTACATTTCCTGTACAAATGATAATAACATTGTTGCTACTTATATAGAATAATGAAACTGATATTTTATTTATAAATACGTCTACTTACCACTGTCATATAGTTCACATTCCGACATTTCCGCCATTTTCGTATTCGTAATGTCTTTATGAGAGGCCAAAAATAACACAACTTCTCGTTTTTCATTTTTAATTGGGACTATGTCTAGCAAACACCAAAACGGTGTTCCTGTAACAAAAAATACTTAATGATGAAACAAATAAGAGGATTTTTGTTTTTAAAAATAAGTATAAATTTGGACAATTTTAAAAATTAAATTTAAAAATAAAAATTGTGACTAGTGATCCCATGTTATTGAAAAATATAGCCTAAACTTAGAGCGCTTTTCATGCAGAATTTTTTTTAACAAATCAATAGGAGGCCTTAAATTAATTAAAAGTCATAACACACCTTACTTCAAAAAATAATTACTCGTATCTAGATTTTTATAAATTTTCAAAAAATTAAGGAGGGCTTAAAAGCTTTTTTTAATAGGTAATTAATGGTTTTTTTATGTAAAATCCAATCCTTTATAGTTTGCAGTTTCCTTAATTAGAATGTATGGTTTTCTAAAATTATTTATTGTTTTATGTGTTTTTGTCTAAAATTGTATTTAGCATCCATCAAATTTCGACTTATTAATTGAAATTGACGAGTATAAATCGTTTGTATACTGTTTTGACTAATTAATTGGGTGGTTGAATGGTAGTCCTCCCCGTAAGTAACAACCCCGAACAAACCCAAACTATATTCATATACTATTAACATAAACATTAAATCTTGAATAAGTGATATGGACGAAGTTAGTGAGAGGAGTTCAGTGTCTTGGTAGCGCAAATGGCAGAGCGCTCGACTGGTATTCGAGAGGTTCCAGGTTCGATTCTCGGCGGAGGCTTAAAACTTTCTTCAATTTTAAAACTTTATCTGTACGCCGATTAACATTTATCAGTTATAATAAGTTTGGTGTTCAAAGCTACATATGAATACAGTTAAACAGTATCAGAAAAAAATTAATTGGAACTAATAATAAAAATCTATAAACTTTTAATATTATTTGAAGAAATAGCCCATGCTTAAAGTGAAGTTAAAAGTATGGGAAAGAAAGAAAAAACTAAAAGTGTTCCTGCACAAAGTTTAATAGATAAAAAATCTCTAGGAGTCTCTACATGTTTCGAACATAGAAACGTTCATCATCAGGAGACAGAAAAATGTATTTAATGCTGATGGTGTTAGCAAAAAAGAAAATTATGTAGAACCTAAATGGAGCTCTTATGGACTTAAAAAATTAAAGTGTTGAAGAGACATGCCATTATGAAGAAAATTGATAAAGGTTAAACCATACTGAGTATGTGAAAAAGTTATTAATGGGGTCTAAACTAACCAAATAAACGGAGGAAGAAGAAAAACCTTTCTAAGAAGGTGTGGAAGATTTTTTAAATTTTTTTATGAAAACTTTTCAAACATATGTCGGTAAGACATTCTGAGATAAAATTGAAAATATCACATTACATTTTAATATTATTACAAAAATGAAAATAAAATTGTATAGCAGATATGCACAAAATCTGCAAGTGCGGTCTTCTTAAACTTTTTATGAAGTATGTAAAGTCTTGCAAGATTTAACTTAATATCTATTCATAGTCCAGAATAGGAATTTCCCGTCTTTATGTTGGAATCAACCGTCAGAGGACTATAAAAATTTTTCCATTTCTTATCGTAAAATGTTTAGGAAAATCTTAGCTGTAAAACGGCTAAATGTGGCTTTTAGGTATTTTTATTAAATGTTTTATTATTTAATAAAAAGCTTGACACAATGAACAGTTAGAGCATCTAAAAATCGGGCAGCGGCATTTTGAAAATGGCTTTCGGCTAATTTTTCTGAATCTTTAGTATTTTGTAGATTTTGAAGTCTTGAGTAAAAGTATCCATGCCCGTAATCCAATCCTACCATTAGTTTTTAATTTATGGCCTTTTAAAGTTGATAATTTCTTATACAGGGTGATTTAAGTTAAGTGTTCTATTAGAAGATGTTGGAAACGAGTTAACATTTTTAATATTTGACAGCAGGCATATTTGACTTTGAACTTTTAAAATCTTACATTTTTACGTTTAAATCACTGCCAATTATACCGGAAGTTATGGCCAACTTTGGTATTTCAAAAAAATTACCCTGTATATTTTCGGTTTCTTGGATACCTTATTAAAACCTAAGTAACTTGCTAATAACAATATAATAATATAGGTACCCATCTGTAACAGGTTTTGAGATATGAATTATATAATTAATTTTTTATATAAAAACATACCGAGAAGAAATTTCAGTAACTTTGAAACTAATAACGCTTAACGTTTAAAATGTTGACAGCTTTTAAATGAAACATAGATCTTTACATTTCATATCTTAGGTTTTACGTTTTTTATACAGAGTATTTTTTTTTATTGTGCCAATCCAGCCATTTAGATAAATGTGAATACATCAATTTTCGTAATGGAACACACTGTGTTTAATCTTACTAATGCGTTGAGAATTAAATTTCCTCTAAATATCACCGAAAAATGAAATTAAAAAATTCCTAATATGTCACTATTTTTAGTCGTTTTGGAATTACGAGTAATTTAAAAAACCTTAAAATCTCTTTTTGTTCATTCTTTTTGTTCAAGACATTACTTATTTTTGTAAAGTATGCTTTGACTTTTGATTTTTACAAATAATGAAAGTAATTTTAAATAAGAGTAAACTAGAATATGACAACAGGACTAAGGTAAGTGTCAACTTAATAATTTCAGTCAAAGCCTATTTTACAAAAAAAAACCAAAAGAGATTTTAAGATTTTTTTAAAGGCTTAAATTTCCTAAACTACTAAAAATATCGATAATGACATATTAAGCATTTAAATAGGAAAATTGATTCTCTACACGCTAGTCAGATAAAACACAGAGTGTTTCATTAGGAAAATTGACTTATGCACGTTTATCTGATTAGATTGGCACAATTTTTAAAACCACCTAAAACGTAAAACCTAAGTCGTGGAATGTAAAGTTCTAGGTTTTACTTAACAGCTGTCAAAATTTTAAATGTTTATCTTCATTATTTTTAAAGTTACTCAATTTTCTTTTCAGTAGGTTTTTATATAAGAAATTAATTTTATGTTTCATATCTTAAAACGGTTAGAGGTAAAGGTATAGATTATTATTAACAAAAGTTACGTAGATTTTGATAAAGTATCCAAAAAAACTAAAATATACAGTGTATTCTATTTGAAATACTTAAGTTGGCCAGAACTTCCGGTTAAACCAGGGTCAACATGAAAATATATATCTATTTTATTTTCAATTATGCCTCAACGTAAATTACACTTCTTACTTTGAGATTTTCTGCATTGCCTCAAGTTTTCACTTGTTTTTTAAAACTATTAACTTTTTTCTTCTTTATTGGCGGACAATAAGACCATAAGTTATATTCCTTTCTCTAAAGAAATAAAATATGGACCGGATTTTCAATACTTTATAGGCGGATCATAAATAATAATATTTAAAAATTATGAAAATCAAAAAAAAATTACCAGTTTTCTGTATTTTGAAAACAACCGACTAGATTTTGTTCATATTTTAATATCTTGTGGTACCAATGTATGGAGGGAAAATAGTGGGTATAGGTTGGTGTAAAGTATATTACCTGGTATTTTATTTATGTATGAATTTATGGATCACCCTGTATATCTTAAATTAGAATGCGATAAAAATAAAATATTGTAAAAAAAAATGTTACAGATTGGATAATATATAATTCAATTTATCAATCATAATATAGAAATTAAAGTTGTCATTGCGGTTTCAAGAGTATTTTAATTATTTTTAATAATAAAATACCAGGCAATATACTGTACATCAACCCATACCAATTTTTTCCCTCTATACCTTGATACTACAAGATATTAAAATATGAACAAAACCTAGCAGTTTGTTTTCAAAATACAAAAAATTGGTATTTTTTTTATTTTCATATTTTTTAAGTATTATTAATTTAATTACTTGATCCGCCTACAAATTATTTAATATCCTGTTATTTTATTTCTTGATAAGTGACAGAAAACTTAAGGCCTAATTTTTCACCAATAAAGAAGAAGTAAAAGTTAATAGTTTTTAAGAAGCAAGTGAAAACTCTAGGCAATGCAGAAAATCTCGAAGTTCCCAACTTTAAGAGACCATAACTCAAAAACTAGTCATAGAATTGGATTACCACCATGGACCTTTTTACTGAAAACGTCAGAATGTACAAAATACGAAAAATTCAGAAAAATTATTGAGAAACATCTTCTCATAAGCGGTGCGAATTTATTAATAAATATTCCTCCATCCTTGTCAATATTTAACAGGCATCAAAGATTATGGGATACATAATTAAAATAATGTCTTGTGAATGTTTTATTAATTTCCCGAAATTAAAAAAATTATTTCATTTTCAAAATGGCGGCCATTTAAATTTATTAAAAAAATTAGACTGCAGGTAAACGAAAAATAGTTTTCATATTTTTTTTATAATAGAAGAATAGTTGAAGTTAACTTTTGAGTCGCCTTGCTTATTGTGTACAATTAAAACGGCGAAAAGGTCGATATTTTTTGCATAATATACACTTTACGGCTCTTTTTAAGACATTTTATTTTCTGTTTATTTTAGAATATTCAATAATCCTATAATTACTAAACAATAAATTATCTTTCAATGAAAACGTTTATTAATTTATTTGCCAAAATTGTAATCAAATATTTAATTAGCAAAATAATTATATTCAAATTTGTTATTAGAAACTAAACTATGTGGCTTGGTAACCTACACAAATATATAATTTTGTTAAAATAAATTTACAATATTATGTTGAATGTTTCTACAACCTACCACAGTATAATAAACATTGGAGATTAATATAAATAAAATAATAGTATGAACAGCACGCAGGTAGTTTTTATTGGGAATTTTTCTAATAAATAGTTTTGAGATATAAAGAGAAAGAAATCAATTTTTAAAAGTTTTTATCACTCTATTTGGTTCTAAACAACGATCAATGTAAATTTGCAAAACTATAAACTACTTTATAGATTATATAAATTATCGATATTTGGTGTATATTGCTAATAATCTAATAAATCAATAAACGGTATTAATATTATCATCAACGAAGTGGAGATGGCAAAAATTAAATTAATTAAATTTAAATTAAATTACGAAAAGTTAACTAATTATTGTTGTCATTTTGCTAGACAAAAATTTTGCATTTACTTCAAATAAAATTTTAGTATAATAATCATTTTTAAAAAGTACAAATTTTTATTTAATATGTATAAAAGTTTTGATGAAAATTTCTGCTAGTTTAATGTCGAGGCGATTATTTTAGTTAATATGCATTTTTAAGAAAAATTGCATTTGTTCTCTTTTCGTAATAATAAAAGACACTATGTGACCAAGCAAGAGGTAGTAAATTTTATGCCATTACCGCGGAAAATGGAAAATACTGTTTTAAAGTTAATGCAATTTTTTAAAGCACTCAATGGTATAAAATCTACAGATCATGTATTTTATCGCGATAAAGAAAAGAGTAAGTCCGATTTTCAAGAAGTACTAAAATAATTGCAAAAACTAAATGTTTAAGAAATTTGCTCCGAACACAATTCTATACAAATACTGTTTGATGTAGGTTTTTAGTTAAACCAATTAATTTTAAAAGTTGTCTATCGGCTATTATGTAGTAGTTAGATTTTGGATACCATTCGCAGGAAGGTAAAAAGACAGGAAAAAAGGAAAGTGTGAAAGGGAGGGAGAGAGAATGGATATTTTACTATGTAGAGTAAGGGTAACCAAAGATACGAAGAGCATTAGAGTGATTTTTATCACTGGGAATGATCAAAATGTGTCATCAATATTTTTAAACGTATTAAGTAAAATGTGTATGTATGTATGTATGTATTGCGTATATTATGCTGGTAGAACCCAAATGGCCAGCTTCAATTTCTTTTATTTTTGATTAAAAGGGTAAAATGGAAAATAGAAAAGTATGTCAAAAATAAATGAGAATAAAAAAATATAATAAAGCATTTATAATTTTTTTTAATAGTTTGTTTTATAAATACATAATTTAATGAAAATTAAAATTTGCATGTACAGAAACAAATTATCAGAAATTATCTTTATGGGTAGTTAATAAATTAACGAACAGTGTTTTTCAATTAGATAATAGCATTAATTAAACTAATTAAAGTTAAATTTACTTACGAAAAATAACTAAAATGTTTTCATTTCATCAACTTACAAAGAACCTAACATTTATCATTTGGATTTATTGATTCAAAAAATTATATTCTTTGTAGTAGATAAAGAAGATCCCTGTATTAAGTTTTTCTATTCTTAAATCTTGTATAAAATTAAATAAGTGGCTAATATAAATACCAAACCAGCGTTCAAAAATTGCGTTCCTGCTCACGAAAAAAGGCATATTTCTCTTTTTATTAATACTATAACAAAATTTATTAAAAATATAGATATTTAATGACATGTTGTAAACAGAAAGGTAACCCTTAACTAAGTATAGTATAGGTACTATTTAACAAGCGTTTAATGTAAGCTATAATAAAATAAGCGAGGATGATTATAATGTGAGCGGCGAGTATTACATTTAATCATCCGAGTGTGTTATACGGTTCATTATACGCGAGTCAAATAGTTTGCTTTATCTTCAACCATCCATCATATATTTCATTTTCACTACTTGCAATATCCATTATTACTTATTAAACATTAACATTTAAATCAAGTATATCGACATTTCTCGTTTAAATAGTAACGGTAATGCGGAGCTACGTGAATAACATTAGATAGTCCGGATGTATGCGAATAATTTTGGTCAGATAATTCGACGTAACTTATTTTTTAGTTATAATGAGATTAATTTTATGTTATAATGAAAATGGAACACCGCAGTAGGTTTGACTACGGCTGTCCGATATATCTTCATATTAAATATACAAATAACAATAAGGTATGACGATTTTAATATTTAAAATATAATTGTGGCTCTCGAACTATTATGAATTTATTATAGTCCGAGGTGTTTTAGGAGAATTTATAATAATTGTCCTAGGTGTATTTTGCATAGCATAATGCTTTTCCTATCACAACAATTATGCGCCTATTATGGACTGGTTGTAGATCAAAGCGTTAAATTATAAATCGCTATGAAAGTAATTCAACCTGAAGCCTGCCCTGTTAATAAGGCTATTTTGCACGATAAAACAGAATATTCACCACTTTAAGGGTTGATTTTACCGTCTCTACAAAGTAATTTTTGGCATTTCTGGTAAATTATGAAGCATATTTTCAGAGAAAATTATTTTTTTTTCTACAAGAAATTGCTAATAAACTTAAATGGGCACTTTTTAGTTAATAATTTGGTGCATATAAAACAAGTTATTTTCATATAGGATATTTTATTAATAATAACTCTGCTGCTTACGATAGCCCATAAAAAAAAGATTATCCACGTTATATTCTCTTTTATATTATCCGCTTATAAAAAAATTCCTATGCCATCATTATCTACCTGGGCTCAGGTTATCGATTATATTTGGATCACTGTGTACTCTAATAAATACGAAATGACCCTAGCCGCGCAATTCTCTTATTTGTCAGCCTCCGCATATTATCTAGCTATCTTTGTTTTAGTAAATTAAATAGACAAGAACACCCATAAATAGAAAACAACCCGCCAGTTATTCAGGTAGATACGGCGTTCGACCTTTAGCGTGAATCTCGGTGATCCATAGGTCGAGGCAGTCAGTTTTTTCCAGTATTTTTTATTCAAGTGACAGTCTTGTTTATTTATTTTCCAGGTATAATTTATCCAAACTCAGTTTGAGGACATTCCAATCATTCCATACGGCGGTAAACGGTCTCAAAGAGACCGACCTCACAACCAGGGTTGTCAGATATTTCTTCTTCAATTCTTTAAGTTTTTTTATTAAAGATGTTTCATTTATATCAGTATTCAATTGTTAGTCAGTAACTTTCTTTGAAAGCTAGTTTGCAAATATACTTTAAACCGAGGAGTTTTGAGTGTCACAGAAGAAAATAACAAGTCATTTATTGTTATAATAATACATCCTTTAGTCCTTAAGAAACAATATAACTGAAATCAAGACAAAAAGTGTTTTCAGTGTTTAAAAACAACTAATTAACAAACCCTTGTTTCTCGTATACTTATACATAATATATAAATAAACCAGAAAAATTTGGTAGAACTGGCAACCGTTCACAATTTATGCACGTTGTCAGGGGTGATAAGCGCCAGTTAAAGCGGCTGGTATAAGCTGAAGCGGTCTGCTGCCCGTTCAACGATCGATTCTGTCAGACAGAGATAGGCCAGTGACCGCCAATGGCGTGGAAGAGACGAAAATAAAATATACGTGATTTGGAACTTATGGACGGGCCGGGGAATGGTCCCAGAATGGAGTTCTGGTAAAAAATTTAAACATTTTCTGAGCAGTGTCGTGTCAGATTTATTTTTCTGGTTTTAGTTTTGTGTATAGAATCTTTGAGTTACCTTATATTTATTATTTTAATATAATATTATTATATATACAGCGGGTTTATTAAGTGTAGTATGTACAAACACCTAATGTTAAACAAACTTATAAGTGTGTATACGCATTTTAATTATTTGTTTGGGACGCCTAATGGTTAGGAGTTTCATACTGTTTTATGTCATTAAATTGACCTAAGAAACACTATAAATAATTCAATATTTTAAAAACTGAAACCGTAGAAAATTTTATTTTTTCTTTCTCTAGGCGATAGGATAAAAGTCAAAATTTAGTGAAAAAGCCCATTGAGAGTTCACCAAGATTAATGATAAAAGTAAACGCGGTTGTAAATAAACAACCTTTTTTTTACCTCAATGTGTAAATAATATACAATTTATTTCCGTCTTTCATTTTTAAGGCTTAATAAAATTATGCAAGGATATATTGTTTAGAATGTAATAAAAAATTTACTATATTGAAGTCATTAAATTTTAATGATCATATTAACAGTCATAAAGTCAAACGACAAGATAAAAATATGCAAAATATCGCAGGTGAACAAGGGAAACTTAGCCAAAACGATAAGCTACAAACAATCTGTAAAGTGTGTGGAAAAACATTTCAATCTTGGTCGGCTTTAAATGATCACATTAAAAATCATGATTTGAGGCGTAGGTTCCAAAATAGAAAAGAACATGAACATGAAGAAGTAAATAAAAACTATTTTAAATGTTGTACCTACAAGAGTATATTTTATAATAAGTCGAAAATTTATATGTATTATTATATATTTTTTTAATTGTAGACTTCCAGTAACATAGGAACCAACAGAACATTCCTGTCCTCCTTAAATTCAAATGCAGCTTCTAATTTGTAACTTCGTCTTGACATGGACGCTTTAAACTCCATTAGCTTGCTAACCTATACTCCATACTAATGCCAGTCATGTCATTTAGTAATTAAACTTTACTAATTATCTTGATATGTCTATAAAACATCCTTAACTCGTTTAAATTAAACTGTTCTTGTATATCATATTATTTACTTTTGTATATCCGCCCCCCCCCCCTTTTTTAGGGGATTGCTGCAACTTTTCTGTATGTATCACATTTATGCCAGTTATTATAAACGCTTAAAAATTGCTCTAGGTATTTATTATTTGCAGACAAAATATATTATATTAGCTAAATTTGATACGATCTTAGTTAAGACAGTATACAGAATATGACGATCTTAAAGGTCACCATTAATTCAAATAAATAACAGAAATAATAAAATACAGTTTTATTAACCGTCCTCATCGACCCTCAAGGTTGGGGAGTGTCTAGTTAAGGCAATTCAGAAGGTATACTATGTCAAACTAGATAGTTTTGGAAAGAGCAGGATAATTACAATACAATTTAAAATGTTATTCCAATTTTCAGAAAAAGATAAAATTTAAAAAATTACAGAGCACATTCTATAGGGAGGATGAGTTATTTTTAAAACGGCCTAAAAAGTAGTTTTTCTAGCCGGTTAAAAAAGCTAATTATTAAAAAAAATATTTAATATTTGAGCGTCATATGATAGCCAATTGTGGAAAAACTAGAAGCATTTATATCATATAGTACGAAATTGTTTCTTGTCATAAGAAGTGCGAATCATAATTTGTTAAGTAAAGTTCAATGCTCAGATATTCTAAGTAGCTAAAACAAATTTAGCTCAACTTAATAAAGTTTTCCTTCTATGTTTCAATATTTCATGTTTCTGTACAACTGGTGTATAACCATCTTGCTCAAAGGTATACATATTTGTTTTATAGATTTATACTGCATTACATAGATGCATAACTTGCTATCATAAACCATACTTATATTTTATTTATATTGTATAAAGCTAGAGCGCAACCAAATTTAAAATAATCTTGACGGCAAAACTTTCAAAACAGAATGTCTGTAAAAACTTTTTATTTTACATATAAAAATAAAGGTTACTATTGGAGAGCGTTTAAAAGAGTCGAGCATGTTTATTTTCATAGGCTAAACCCGTTAAAACCCTTTTTTAAACTTTATGTCCGGGAAAAAAATTTATAGACGAACTCCAGCTTTTGACCTTTTTACCAGTAGAAAAGTTACGACACTCCTTTAAAGTTTCACAACAGAGACACTAAAATGATTTTTAATTAATGCAAAATCATTTTGCTGAAAGAAAGTTAATTTAAATATCATTTTTGTTTTCCTTATAAAACTCAACAGGTGTACTCACAATAACTGGCTTGTTAGAAGTTCTCAAAAAGTGAAAAACTTGTATTAAATTCGAAACTTTTTTTTAAATATTTCTTAATATGGTTGTTTAAACATACCGGCGTCATCCTTTTTTAATATGTTCATTACATTGAGGTTTTTACTCATAAAACATATTTTATACGACATAGTTATTTACGATAAAAGTGTTGTAAAGTTTGTTTGTAAAAGATGTTAAAGTCATCATACGAGTCGTCGGACTAGTTTGATAAAACATCGAGTGCAGTAATATACATTTACAACCAGAATATTGAACAAAATTTTATTTACTTTCATTTATCTGATTCTATTTACTAATATATAATACAAAAGAAGTGTTTCAAAAAAACTACTTTGGACATATTCCATTACAGCACTAGTGCTGTTATAGACTCCTTTATATATGAACTATATTTAGTACTGTAAAATTCATATTTCTAAAAGAAAGTGGATAAAAATAAAAATTACATTGATGTCAACTTAATAGACTGTAACTTTTAACGTCTTGAACATCATTATCTCACTTTTTGATTTTTTACGAAAAAAAATTATAACTCTCCGATAAAACGGATACCTAAAAAGTATAACCCGTATATTTTCTTTTGTCCCCGTTGTGCCCAATGCCAGAATTTCGAAAAAAGTCTACTGGTTTTCGAGACCTTCTAATAATATGCCATTCGCCATGAAACACATTATCAAAGCAATTAAAAAAGTGTTCTTTATGGTTTTTTTATTTCAACATTTTTTGGATCAATTATATGAATAACGTTATTCGCAAAGAACGATTATTTGAATTGTCAGTCCCCAAAAAGGAAAATAAATCGAGATCAATATCAAATGGGGTTCTGACAAAGAGACGTGCCCGTCTATGTCCGATAGAAATAAAAATATAACAACGTCATAAATAACGTATGTTATATACCTTGAAATATATAAAAAATGCATTGTTCAAAAATGGAAGGTATTTTGATTGATGTATAGGACGTTTAATATAAAAGGGTAAAAGCTGGAAATCTCAAAAAGAGTAAACAAAAAGGATTGCTTAAAGTATGCTATAAATGTTTTTGCTTTTTTTTTAAACTTTACAATAAGACTGGCGTTCTCGTGACTTTTGATATTCGGTGTTTAGTATTTTATTATTATTAAAGAGACTAAAATTTTACATGCAATCATAGTACCTACCACAAATTGCATAAATCTAATTTAAAAAATCATTAAATAGGCAGTCCGGAAAATGTCTCACTTTCACTTTCTCTATTATAATCACGACACAAATGAATGACGTAAAGTTGAGTACAAAATAAATATTTAAACAGACTCAGACTTACCGTTCTTTTTATAAAAAATAACTTCTAACTTTAATTCGTTCTTGGACTCCAATGCCTTGTCTATCTGTGATTTATGTTCGTCTTTAGTCTCTGGTCCATATAGGAATTTGCAGGCACATCCTTTTTGCATGATTTGTGCCCTTGCAAACCCTGTCAGCTCACAAAACCCGTCCGAACAATATACAATAGGGTATAGGGTTGGAACTTGGGCATTTCCCAATACGAAATTGCTATCTGAAAAATAAAATAAAAATATGAAAAACGTCGAGTCGTATGTCATTTGCTTTTCATAGATTTAAAAAAATTGCAGATGATTTAACGGACTATCAATATACAGGGTATCCTGAAATTACGTACGTATATTTGGTGGCGTGGAGATTCTACCGTGCGAGCAAAAATTATTTGCATCAAAGAGGGCTTGGATTAAAAAACGAAGGGCTTGGTTTAGATCACAATAATATCGGGACGATATATCTAACCAAATCTAGGTTAAAATATTGTCAAATTCATATTATGACATGATATGCCAAACTAATGAGTAATAAAATAAGTAGACAAATACAAATTTATTTTTGTTGTTTACAAAATTAACAAAGTAAGAATATACAAAAAGAAAAAGAAAAATAATTACATAAATTGCTGACATTGGCCACAGCCATGCTCCAAGCATAAATTCACACGTTTCTTCATATTTTCGAAAGTGTTAACCAGCATCTCTGGAGAAATGTTAGCACATTCTTGGATAATCCTTTCTTGTAATTGTTCTAAAATTGCAACGTGTTTTCAAAATAAAGTTCTTTAAATGAGGAAAAACGAAGTAATCCATAACCATTAAACAAGGTGATCTAGGTGGGAATTCAATGTCTAATGGAAAACTGATCAATCTGTCGTCGAAAAATAACATAACGGGAAAGGTGGAACCAGGCTTCATCCGAAAAAAATGTCAGGTCTAATAAATCATTTCTTTCCAATAAATTTTAGGTAAATCATTGAGAGTAATTCCTGCCTCTTTTAAAATCTACAGCTTGTATTTCTTGGAATACTTGCACTTTATAAGGAAATAAATTAAGCGGCTTCTTAAGAATAGTCCTGCATGTTCCATAAGATCTTCCCACTTTTTGGGACAGGAGTCTTATACAATTTGTTGGCGTATTTTGCATTATTTCACGAACGTTTGCAACAAGTTCTTCTGTTCTTACAGATGGTCTTCCTACTCCTTTTTTGTGTTGTATAGAACCTGTTTCCCTAAACACAGCCACGGTTCTTTTCAGGCAATCATAAAAATCCCCAGCAATAAAAGCAACGTTAGGAAAATGTTCGTGAAAATCGTCCATGCACAAACCCGGATTGTATTGCCACTCACCATTTACTCTAACCCTGTTTCGAAATACGCTTCAACCATGAATGTTTTGTACTGTTCCGTAAAGCCCATTGTGTGAATTGTTCAAGAAATTGGAAAAATTTAGCGATGAATTAAATTACTTGTAACGACTGTCAAAGATGACGGAATAATTCAGGTAATTACTGACACCCAACAGGTATTAAGCTCTACGGCTAAGCATTACATCCTTAGATGCAAGGCCCTCTTTGATGCAAATAGTTTTTGCTCGCACGGTAGTTAGATTCTGATCGACAAAATACCATCACATAATTGCATAATTTGTTTTAGGAATTTTTTTATATTCTCTCTTTTCCCATAAAACGTTGATGCAAATAATTTTTGCCCGCACGGTACAATAATACGATGGCTCTGAAGGACCATAGGCGTGTTAAAAAGTATTTAAAATGTCCACCTAATAAGTGGAAATTTCCACCTTCTAGCTGGAAATTTCCACTTATTAAGTGGAAATTTCCACTTACTATCTGGAAATTTCCACTTATTATCTGGAAATTTCCACCCATTATCTGGAAATTTCCACTTATTGTCTGGAAATTTCCACTTATTAAGTGGAAATTTCCACTTATTATCTGGAAATTTCCACTTAGTAGAGTCCATTTATTATCTGAAAAGTTATAAAAATAGATATAGACATTCTTCTACTACGAAATTAGCAACTTTGAAGAAACTTGTGATTCTGTTATTTATAATGGAGTATTGGATGGGGTCAATTAATTGTAACGCTGATCGCACTGTTTCACGTTTCATAATATATCCTTTATTTTTTAAATGCATCCATCGATATCCATGAAGTTGCCCAGATTTCTTTGTTTCCTCTTCAATAAATGTTACTTTACTTTCTTTAAACTGCGCTTTAAGGTTCCGTGACTAATATAATATTGTTCTTTATATTGAAGAAAATGTAGAATTTCTAAGTGAGTTAATCCCATATCATAATAAAATTTAATACATTGCTTAAGACCCATGTCGCCAAATATCGCTTTCACTTTTTTAAAAAACTAATAAATAAATCTAGTTTTTTCTCAACCTTTCAATAGGTTAAAAGTTGCTTTACAACTAATTTTGTCATAGAAAACAAAAACGGTCGTTTCTATTTCTATACCTTACTGCCATTTATTAAGTGGAAATTTCCAGATAGTAAATGGAAATTTCCAGATAGTAAGTGGAAATTTCCAGAAGGTAAGTGGAAATTTCCAGATAATAAGTGGAAATTCCCAGATAGTAAGTGGAAATTTCCAGATAGTAAGTGGAAATTTCCAGATAATAAGTGGAAATTTCCAGATAATAAGTGGAAATTTCCAGATAGTAAGTGGAAATTTCCACTTAATAAGTAGAAATTTCCAGATAGTAAGTGGAAATTTCCACTTATTAAGTGGACATTTTAAATACTTTTTAACACGCCTATGGTCCTTCAGAGCCATCGTACAATAATGATATTGTTGTGAAACATGTTAGGATTATTAATTTAGGAGAATAAAAACGATTTATTTCAATCATTACATAAAGTTTTCTCTACCTTTTTTATGCTCTTATAAAATGTAGAATCTCCATATACAGTGTAAGTTTGTAACATAGAATATATTTAGTAAATTTCTTTAAAAAAAAAAACATTGATACAGTGTATTCCCAATTAGAAATAAAACAATATCGATAATTTTTTTAAATGGCAATCCCAGTTATTTATTAACTATTTTTGAAGTGCATATTAAGTTATGTTATAAGTAAGAACCAAATATGTCAAATTTTTATTCCTTGTCAAATGTTTAGAGTGTGGGTTAATTTGTTCCGAAGTAATTAGAAATGTTCAAAACGAGTTTTACTTGCATTTAGGATATTGAAAAATAGTAAATGGACAACATTTTGAGCATTTGTTGACGAAAAAGTATTAAAGATGGATAGAAGTTTTTTAAATTTTTTTATTAAATTAATTTCTGTTTGTTTAATAGACAAGGAATACAAATTTGAAAATTGTTACTTATGTTTAATTATGCACTTTGAAAATGGCCAATAAAAAAATAAAAAACTTTTAAACAATTGTCGATTTTGCCAATTTATGACTCACTGTATTATTTTTTTTATTTCTTATAAAAAAACAACAACTTAAAATCTTAATAGCCTAGCCCAAGCATTTTTTCAAAAAAAAATTGTACCAGAATTACTGAATTTATTCCAGTTATAAAAGCACACGGTATACGTAAATAATATCTGGATATCTAGTATGGATCTGACAATATTAAATAGTAGGATTTGTTTGAAATAAATCATAGCTGACCAACAATACTTTTGAATTTAGGACAGCAATTTATCAAAGCCATTTAGCTTTTTTTCATTGGATCAGATTATATAGTAACTTTTTTTTGTTATAAAGGGAAACAAATTATTGTTTTTCTCATCCTTTTAGAATTATTATTAATCCTCGGATCCTATTATAACAAGCTTTTGTGTTTGTATAACGTATATCATAAATCAAAACCACCCTATCACGAAGTTAAATCAAAATACACAAAGTTATCTCAACCCTATGGTCTTTGTTCATAGGATTCCAATATAAACCATCTAGAGCAATCTATTCTTGCCGTTCCTAATAGAACTTACTTTGATTGGAAAGCATAGATATCAATATTTTTAATAAAACTAATATTACTTCTACAAATCGTAAGCTAAGGACAATGCAATCATTGACCTTAGAAGTTATTTTATCTGCATTTACCTGAACTGATATTAAATAAAGTATACAGGGTTCCCCATTTAAAACGAAACAGGCTAAATATCTGGTTCCACGTTAATAAAAAAAAAACGCTCGGACCCGTCGATTTTTATTTCGAGGGGGACATCTTTTGCGTATATTGACAATCTTGTTACTTCAAGCCCCCAGAAGGGGGGGGGGGGGGGGGGGTTAAGATCTAAATCTTAAATGGATACCCCTATTTTATATAATTTTTTTGGATTCTGCATAAAATTCTAAACTTTTTTTAATAAAAGCATTATTAGTCTATAGGTACTAAACAGTTTCCGAGATATTGACTCTTGAAAAATGAGATTTTTGAACTTTGACAGCGTCTAGCTTTCTAACTGTACGTCTTAGAGTAAAACGGCTTACATGTCCCTATCTTCGATTTTTATTATCTTTCCAATAGTGTCAACTTCCGGTTAAACCGGAAGTACTATATTTCTTACAACTGGTTTAACCGGAAGTTGACAGTATTGGAAAGATAATAAAAATCGAAGATAGGGACATGTAAGCCGTTTTACTCTAAAGACGTACAGTTAGAAAGCTAGACGCTGTCACTGTCAAAGTTCAAAAATCTCATTTTTCAAGAGTCAATATCTCAGAAACCGTTTAGTATAGACTAATAATGCTTTTATTAAAAAATGTTCAGAATTTTATGCAGAATCCAAAAAAATTATATAAAATAGGGTTATCCATTTAGATTTAGATCTTACCCCCCCTCCCTCCTAGGGGCTTGAAGTAACAAGATTGGCAATATACGCAAAAGATGTCCCCCTCGAAATAAAAATCGACTGGTCCAAGCGTTTTTTTTTTAAATTAACGTGGAACCAGATATTTAGCCTGTTTCGTTTTAAATGGGGAACCCTGTATACATCTAACCCCCCATTTTTTGTAAAAATAAAACGCGATTAAACATTATTGTTACACAACAGGTAAAGACAAACGGAATTTAACATGATTTAAGAGTCCCTCTTTAATATTGGCGCACCTCCACACTGTGGCCAAATAATAATTTCTGCTCGAGGAGTTATTTCATTAATAGCTAAAGGCCAAATTAAAAAACAACAATTAAAAGAAATCTATAACACCCAAGCCTCCTACTTTCGCATCAATGTTCACGAGATATTATTATATGTTTTTGTCATCAGATTAATTAAGTCTCTTGGGCTTCCAATCTTCTTAGACTTAATTGCAAAACTTATAAAGCTAAATTAACTGTATAAAAAGATGCTTAGTTATATCCATGTTATTAGTGACAAAGTTGCTGCGTGGTTGTGTCTTACGGTTTAACTTTTTTTATTTGCTTTGACTAAGAAACATCTTTGGGGTTGTCCCTATATCCTATCAATTTTTCATTTAAATTTAAAAGCGGTTGGTCTACAGTCTAGACCGATATTTTATATTCGTCCTCGGTGTAATGTTCTGTTTACGATATATAAAACGGCAAATTGCCATCAAAAACCTTTATAAATTTTAACTTTAATTAATGGACGATAAATAACTGCAAATAAATGAAACCCTTACGTTTCAATTTTAAGAATAATGTATTAGTCAACAATTAATTGGGCTTCAATTTTAGATTCTGTCAGCATGTAGGTATTATCTTATATTGGAATATGTATTAGCACTTGCTGACTTAATTGAAAGTAAACTGCGTTCTGACGTAGTGAGACACAAGGGTCAAGGCATTATTAGCAACCTTAGGTCCTCATTTTCTTATTATTATATTTTTATTCTCGTTAAACTTCTAAATATGAATTTTAAGACTGCATAATTGAGAGCTAGAAGCTCTTTTCAAGTATCTACGGCAAAGTTTTGTAATGCTTCTTTTTAAATTCTGGTCAAATTTCAGGCTTTTGAAAGTAGGGGAAATTGGTATAATACGGCATACTAGGATAAAATGGCACACTACCTGTATAATATATTACGCGCATTTCTTAAATCCCGCCATGTGATTTTCGACACTGGTGGGGTGCATAGGACAACTGGAGATTAAAACGAAGAAGCACTGTTGCCATTGCTGGGGAAATTTCCCTAAATCTGGGGAAAATCTACAATCAGTAGGGAAAAAGGGAAATTTTCTATAATTTAGGGAATTTTTATTCTTTTTTGATTTTGTGATATTTGTAAAAAATATATTAAGTAATCACTTAAAATCGATTGACCCATGGCAAAAACGCTATCTATATATATATATACACGATTTTTAACTAGAAACCTTACTCTGAAGATATAAACAATTTTTTATCACACTTCAATAATCAAGCACATAAAAAGAACAGGCTGTTGTTTCTTTGGAGCAGGCAGGAGGGAACAGAGAGCAGTGAGAGAGTGTAATCGAACCTGCGCAATCATTTGTTGTCTACCTAAAGATGCTTCTTCTCTTAACAACTCTAATTCATAAATGACCAATCACTCATCACTCATCACTCATTGCAGCTCTACAGAAAGTAGTTGCTTTACGGAACTGGCGACTTTTTTTTTTTTTTTTTAGAAACGTAAAATATATTGAAGTGAATTTAAAAAAAAAAACCTTTTTTGTACTACTTTGTCGAACTTTTTAACTGGAATACTCGTTAGTCGATTATTAAAATAACCCGATTTTTCCCATCACTACTTTTTTCTTCAAATTAAAAGATCTGGGGAAAATCTGGGGAATTTTTAAGAAATTATCTAGGGAAAAAAAAATTTTGGACCTGGCAACACTGCGAAGAAGATGTCAGTGGCTGTTTAGCGGTGGTAGGTGTTAGTTTGTTTTCGTGTATGTTTGAAATTGTTTGGAGATTAAGAGAACGTGCCTGAAACTCATAACCTACAATTTATTGAACAATTATTTATAACTTGACAGGTAAGTAGGATACTGAAGCATGTTTTTGTATTATTTGTATATTTTAAAAGTTATTTTATAAATATTTAATAACAAACAAAATTGACTTAGCCGTTTTGGATAAAATGGCACAGGGGTGATATGTTTAAAATGGTACTGTGCCGTTTTATCCAAGATTATAAAATAATATTATTTTGTGTTTTAGATAATGCGCGTTATTGCCTAAACTGCAACAATTACAGAATAAAATAAAACGAAAAAGCCAGGGACCAAATGTTTTAAACTCAACTTCAAATTTAATAGAGATGAAACAGAAAGCAGAAGAAATAAAATTGAAAAGAAAAAGATCTCAAAGAAAACGAACAGCAAAATTAGACCTTACCGATCAGTTTCCCAAATTTGATTCCAAAAACGAAGTTATTTCATTAGGATGATGATAAAGCATCTTATATGTATTGTAATGAACTTTTTGCAATGTCTAAGACTAAGGAGATTTGGATTTGCTGTCAAAGTTGTAGAAAATGGAGCCACTGTGATGAGTGTGCAGGACTTTCTCCAAAAACAAAAAGGTTTATTTGTGAACTTTGCCAACCATAAGTAATTAACCCTATTTTACCTTAAAAATATTTTTATTTTAAGATATATTATACGAGCAGATATGTATGCCATTTTACCCAACTGGTTGGATAAAACGGCACACCTAACACCTGTGCATGAAGAACGTATATTCAAGGTTTTTGTTCCTGATGTACGCAGTATTTATATTTATTTACCCAAAGATAAAGCCAAAACAAATGTTATGTTTTCTTTGCAGTATTGTACCTTTATATTTAAAATATATATTTTCAGTTTTGTAAAAAGTATGCCGTATTATACCAATTTCCCCTAAGTGTTTTACCACATACAGAGGTTGTTAAGAAAAAATATCAAAATATACTAGAATTTGTGTAAGTATAAATATGCCAACTTTACAAATTATTTTCTCCCAAAAGAAAGGACTAAATTACAAATAAATTACAAGACAAACAATTTTTGAGCCTTTAGCTATCCAATGATACCAAATTTATATCTGTTTAAATTTCACTGGTTATATTTAGTAACAGCCGAACGCCTTCAACTATTTTTTAAATACAGAAAAAGAAAAGCACGAAGTCTTTCTCCACAATCTTTATTAATCGAAACTAGGCGAACCTAGTGTCACATCGACATGTTTCGAGTGTAGAAACACTCATCATCAGGAAACAAAGTGAAAAATTAAAATGCTGATGTTTTTAGCAAGAGAAAATAATGGTGGGATTGAGCCGTAATGGAGCTTTTAATGGTGTACAAGAGATGTAAAATTGAAAAATCAGAAGGTCAAAAATCAAGACTCCAGCATACTGAAGAGTCGAGGGTTAAGTGTAGAAGCACACTGTCGTGCAGAAAAAGATAGGGTAGTAAAAGTTAGGGAGTTTTGAAAAACATATCTGTTAAAAGTATTAATAAATTACTGAAACATCCTGAGTTTTATTGAGCCCAGTCAGAAACATTTGAAAATGTTGGGGTGAGATGTAAAGAAAAGAAGAGAAAAAGAAAAAATTGTTTTTTGGTCAAAGCATCTTTTATTATAAAAGTAAAAACAGTTGGGGTACCAGGCTTTTTACGGCCCAGTTACCCCGCCAGAGTCAAAGCAGACATATGGAAAAAGTTTTTGAGAAATTTTTTAGAAAAAAAAAATTATTGTGTTCCCGTTATAGAGGTGCTACTGTAGCCAACACGTGTAGGATGGGAAATGAATAAAGATTGTGGAGAAAGACTTCGTGCTTTTCTTTTTCTGTATCATTTAACTCCACTTTGAGTATGGACTACTTCTTCAAAATATTTTTTTAATATTTATCCTAGCTATCGCTAGTTAAATGTACAAAAATTAGTTATTTCTAAAGAAACAAATATATTAAATAAAGTCGATATATTTAAAGGGTTTCGAGTAAAAGGTATTAAACATTTATTAATCGATTACTTTTTGAACAAAATTATCCGTAAGCACTTATTCCTGACAAATAATATCAAACTGTATTTAATGGTTAAATTTGATTGTTTTTCCATGCCTAGTTATTTCGTTCATAAAACTTTATTGTGGATAGCGACATTTAGGTTTTTTGATAAATATTATGAAAACGGTCTGAAATTTTATATAAATTGCAAATACAAAAATTGGTTGTTTTGAAAGTCTTCATCAAAAGGCATAGCCACATATACAGAGCGTTCGGAAATTCGGGCGATTTTGCTACTTTTTTTCGAATTTTAAAAGACGTGATTTTACGTCACGGCATTGCATTTTAGTATAGGGAAGATGCGAAAATTCAAATAAAGTTGAAGTTAAAATCGACATTGGAAGGTTAGTAGATTGAATTTTGGATAGCATCTACAAAAGATTGATTTATAGATTTATGCAACCAACATACATGACTGTTATCCACACAGAATAAAAAAGTAAGTTATCAAGCTATTTTTTCTCTGCGAAAAATGGGTTTTCTCGTAAATCACAAAGGCCGCGCAAGTCAATGAAATAAAACATTTAAATGTTACCAACATCAAATAAAGAAAAAACGCGTATCGAAATAGCTTCATTACGATACGCAAATGCGTATCGTACTGAGCTTATTATGAACGTGAAATAGAAAAAATTATTTACGATCGACTATGTTGGCGGAACGATTAAATGGTTTAGCGTTATTAAATATACATAAAACAACAAATTTATGTAAAGGGCAGTCTCGACCGACTAGGAATCAGTGGCGGTTTCTCCACAGGAGCACAGGAGCACGTGCACTCCCATACTCCATAAAGAATTACCTCATAAAGAAAAAATAATGTTCTTTTAAATTTATCTTCTTATATAGGATAGCGTAATATAAGTTAGAACCCTCCTATTTTAACGTACCGCTAAACAATCGAACGAAATGTGGTGTAATAGCTCTCGCCAAGCCGGTTGTCAAGAGCGACGATGTGGCGCGTAGGAATTCTAAAGTCGCACGTGCGTTAAAGTAGGCGGGGTTTTTGCTGTCTCTCTATGCATCTTGTAAAGTGTATACGATCTTAATTGAGACAGACAAAAAAACTAAAAAAAAAAATTGATGACAGACTTGTCAAGTCCACGTGGACTATCTTCGAACATCTGTATAGGGAGCGATCAATACAAGAGTGTGTTTAGCAGTCGTAGCGTAAACACGTCGCTTGAGCACCCGCGAACGACGAAAACCGAAACCTGAAACGTGAAAACGAGTGCAAAAACATTCATAGTGCTACTTACCACAAGACAAGTGGCGTGCAGTGACTATAAAAACTGTACCGAAAAGCCACGCGCCTCTACAAAAAAGGAAAAATTCCAAACATTCCAATCGTTCCTGAAGTGAAGAATGGACAATCAAGGGGGTGCCCCCGGCACCCAAAACCAACTAAACACAGAGGGAAATGAAAACAGTGACCATGAAATCGATAATATAAGCATTGCAAGCAGCGCACCGAGCAACGCTAGCACAAGTCTAGTACCAAAAAGATCGGGAAAAACCGTCTTAAAATATCTTCAAACTCATAAAGGATACTGCGGTACCTGTTCCGACTTTTACAAGAAATGCAAAGATAAGATAGAACGAGACAGAAACAGGATGGAGATCATCGCACATCTGAGACGGAAGCATGCGGTAAAGAACAATATTCCACTAACACCACCACCACAAACAAAAACCAAGAAAACGGAAACCGAAACAATTTTGCGAACCCGGCAGCAGCAACAAATACTTCAACAGCAGATAGACAAACAAAACATTCAACAAAAACAACAAATACAAAATCAACCATTAGAAGATAGAATTAGAATGGAAAGAGAAGCCATCCAGAAAGGAGAAGAAATTTTTATCAAACCAAAAACTTCAGCAAAAAATAAATACAGCACTATTCTACGGGATAGACCAATCAAACTTACAAACAAATATGCACCATTAACGGACGAATCGGAAGAAGAAATGGAAATTGAAGAAGACAACAAATCAACAGCCGAATCAGAAATATCCAACAAAACAAAACAAACATTCAAACCAAAAAACAACAAACCGACAAATACTACTTCAACACAAAAAAATACAAATCCGGCTAAAAAACAAACAAAACCGCCACCAATCATTTTGAAAGGAATAATAAATAACAAGGCAGCCTACGATGAACTGACAGCGGACCTAAATAAATACATAAAAAAGGGATATACACTGAAATTCACAAAAAATAACACAATAATATACATAGAAGACAAAGACGAATTCACCAGTTACAAACAACAACTACAAACAGAAGAGGACTTACAATGGCATACTTACTCGCTACAGGACGAAAGAACGCATGCATTCATTATAAAAGGGTTAGACCACGTACCAGAAACCGAAGAAATAAAAAATGAACTCACACAGCAACATAACATCAAAGTCAAACAAGTGTATATTATGAAGACACAATATAGAACTCTATATATGGTAACCACCGACACAAATACTAAAATTCAGCACTTGGAGAAAATCAAATATTTAAGTTATGTCCGTATAACATGGGAAAGAAGAAAACAAACCACTCTTTTAATACAATGCAAAAAATGCGGGCAGTGGGGACATGCCACTACCAACTGCCACAGACACCAAAGATGCCTTCGTTGTGCAGGGCAGCACCCTACGTCGCAGTGTCACGCGGATAACTCAATAAAATGTGTTAACTGCAATAAGGATCATAAAGCTACATCCCCGACGTGTGATGTCTATATTTACAAAGCACAGCAAATAGCAAATAACAAACCTAAACAGATCAAACAATACAAGCCTGCACCTCCACCAAAGAACAACCCATGGACGCAAACGGCCAGGGCAAGTGGCCCAACGAACGCTAGGGCAAGTAGCGTAGTAGACTACCCCCAACAGGATGAAAGAAACCCCCAAGAAACGGACTACGAACAGACATACCCAAATCTACCACGGACCAACACCAGACAACAGACTGCAACTCTACCCAGGACCAGCCCACAAAGCGACACCCACTTGACAAATCAGAATGAGCACGGAATGGCACAGGCAAGTGACTTATTTACCGCTATGAGGGAATTTAATAGTCTGATCAACATAAATGAATTCATACGTTTTCTAAATGACTGCTCCAGAGAGCTAAGAAAGACTAGAAATCAAGAAGAGCGAGTATCGTTGATGATGACCCTTATGGGAAACTTAAATAACTACCAAATATAGTCTTTCTTAGCTCTCTGAGAATAGCAACTTGGAACTCTAACGGACTAAGAAACAAACAAGACGAATTAAAATTCTTTCTTACTAAAAATAAAATAGGAATAATGTCTGTAACTGAGACTAAACTAACCCCCTTGATCAAAACCAAATTTAGAAACTACCAAATATACAGGACTGACAGAAACGCTAGAGGGGGGGGTGTAGCACTACTAATTAAAAACTCCATACCACATAAAAAAGTAAACAACACAAACTCACGTATTGAACACGTCTCAATAAAATTAAAAAATGGAACAGTGATTAGTAGTTGCTATGCACCCCCTAACCTACACTATACTGACAATGACCTTAACCTAATTATGAATCAAGCGAACAAAACACTAATATTTGGAGACTTAAATGCAACACACACTACAATGAAAGCACACATAACAAACAGACAAGGACGAACGATAATGAACTATTTAAATAACTACGACGTACAAATTATTTTACCACCCAAACCAACTTATTATAACCCAAACTACCAACCATCATACCTTGACATTTTTCTGTATAAAAATATACCAGACCTACCAGAAGCAATAGTACTAAATGAACTTTCATCTGACCATCTACCTGTACTACTAAACTGGGAAACAAACATACAAAGTGACACCAAACAAACAACATGGACATATAGCAATGTAAATTGGAACTACTACAGACAACTATTAAACCAAAATACAAAGATAAATAATGACATAACAACGACACAACAATTAGAAAACGAAGTAGACATACTGACAAACAACATTAAAAACGCCAGAAACAAAGTAGCAAAAAAGGTACAAATCCATAAAAACGAAACTAAACTACCACAAGACATTATTAACCTAATAAAATTTAAAAATGCTATTAGGAAAAGATGGCAAAGACAAAGGACAATACAAGACTACATAGACATGAGACAATTAATAAATGAAATAAAAATAAAAATCAAACAACATAAAAATAAAACATGGACGAATATTATAACAAACCTATCAACAACTGACAACTCTCTTTGGAAATTAATAGCACAAACAAAAAAGACAGAGACAAAAATACCAAACTTTACACAATACCCACAAACAAACAAAGAAAAAGCTCAGACATTAGCGGACCACTATGGACAAATATGTGCGGGGAAACCAAACACTACTAACGAACAAAATGAAATAACTGACTTAGCAAATAAATTCACAAAAAACAAATACCCAATTCCACCAACTATAAGACAAAAACTTTTTACAAACCCGACTGAGATCAAGAGGGTAATAGAGGAGCTGATAAATAAAAAAGCACCAGGGGAAGACGAGATCACCAACATTCTAATTAAAAATTTACCACGAAAAACAATAGTTCAATTAACTTATATTATTAACGCAATGTTTTTATTGCAACACTTTCCGAGTGGATGGAAGAGAGCTATCATAATACCGATTTTAAAACCCGGGAAACCGAAAAATCAACCAGAATCATACAGGCCAATAGCTCTCCTAAGTTCACTCGGAAAAATAGCTGAGAAAATCATTTTTAAAAGAATGAAGATCGGCCGATTAGACCAGAACATTCCAGAACAGCAATTCGGTTTTAGAACTGGCAGGGGTTCCGTGCTGTTGGTTGCGCATGTTGCGCAACACGCCATTCAAAAATTTAACCAACAACAATCAACGGTACTCCTGTCTTTAGACATAAGGCAGGCGTTCGACAATGTTTGGTATAATGGGCTAATCTTCAAATTAATAAAATTTCACAACTTTCCACTTCATATAATTTCTCTAATTTATTCTTACATAACAAATCGAACTTTAAAGGTAAGAATAGAAGGTGATTTCTCTGAACCGGTGACTTTGCATGCCGGCCTTCAGCAGGGTACAAATTTAGCAGCTCCCCTATTTAATTTATATACTGCCGACATTCCATTTTTTCCCAACACAAACTTAGCTATTTTTGTGGACGACGTGTTACTATATGCCAGTTCTTATTATGCAAACGCTGCAAGACAGTTAATTTCAAACCACTTACATTTACTACTACCCTGGTACAAGAAGTGGAAACTCGAAATAAATGAAAATAAATGTGAATGCTTAATTTTAACCAGAAAAATGACAAACAATAAAATAAATGAAAACATTATAATCAACGGGAAAGAAATAATACCAACACAGACATTAAAATATTTAGGGGTAGTTCTTGACAATACATTACGATTTAAACATAATACGAACAAAATTACATCAAAATTTATTGCAACGACGCACATACTAAATAGACTATTAAACAGAAATTCACCATTAGCACCGTACAATAAACTGACAATATACAACCAAATAATTAAACCGACATTGACCTACGCAGCACCAGTCTGGTGTAGTATGGCGGATTGGCACTTCAAGAAAATTCAACGACTTCAAAATAAAGTGTTAAGACAAGTTCTAAGGGAAACAAACTATGCACCAATCCGTCACCTGCACCAGGCTACACAAACACCCTACATTTTTGACTATGTACAGGACATATCCACTAAATTCTTTATGACGCAACCCCAACAGACAAACATAACGCAAAATCTATTACAAATAAGACATAATGTCAACGTACCCCACAAACCAATATACTCAAGACTACCCCTTTATTTCCAATAAAATAAAGCATAATTCAACAAAAGTAACGCGGCGTCCACGAAATTGGCACGGAGTTTAAGCTCCGCCCAATCAGTTACAGATACACCTCCTATTTCAAGCCAATTGGCAAAACGTTTGCGCTACTGTACCTGACGAAAATCAAGCTGGTTTTTTCAATAATGTCTTTCCAGTAAATAGTTACTTATAAAAATTTCACACAAAAACAGCGCTACATACCCCTTAAATTCAGTGATGAATAAAATAAATTCCCTTATGGCGGTAGAGAAGTCACGGAACCGGCCAAACCGAGAACATAATGATAAGTCAAGAAATTTAACCTAGGGCTAACACCAACCCCGCTAGCGTCCGCCAGTGCCGTGTCCTGGGTAGAGACAGTTTACACAACTGACCTGACCTACGGACAACCACACACATAAATATTATATCTATACCTTACATATTTATAATATATTATGCAAGTTAAAATTCTTGATGTATACAAAATATGATGCATTAATAAAGATTTTGTTGATTGATTGATTGATTGATCAATACAAATTTTGTTATATTTGTATTGTAGTTTTAGTGTGTGACGCAGTAAATTGATCGTACCCCCAATATTTACGTTATCTCAACTGACTTCGTATGAAGTATACTAGCAGGTGTGGTGGGGAAAAGCGCGATTCCAATAGGAAAACTCCCACAATTTAAATGTGCGCCGTTGAGTTCATTGCGTGTTAAGTGCTGTATGAATTTTTTATTTGGTTTTCCTTTATATTTTTGTTATTATTTTAGGGTAGTAAAGACTTATTTTAATAAAAATGAACAGTTTTAATGCCAAAACGACTATAAATGTGGAATATTTGAGAAGCAATTTTAGTTCATTAAGTATTGAGCAAAAAATTAAAATTGAGGAAAGACCTAAATTCTAAATTAACTTGACAGACCACAAAGTGTAGATTTAGGGACTTTATTATTATTGATAAGTTTGCTGCAAATAAAAATAGAAGATTAGACTTTACTTTTAAACAATGAACCACTAATGAAAAATAAATTGACGTTTTTTATATCTTATTTCATTTTCAATAAAATAAGTAGGTAATCATAAATTTTTAAAATATTTACTAAAAATTATTGACTAAATTTGGGCGTAGTCTTAAAAAATGTTCACCTGCGGCACATTTCGCCTGCGGCGGGCTTTTAATGCACCCCCAAATTAAAAAATCACGAACCGCCACTGCTAGGAATTAGGAATCGTTTATAAAACAACAAATGTAGTTAACGATAAAGTTGTTGATCAGTTTGCATCTACGAAGGCACGAAGAATGCAACTTAAAGACGGGAACAACATAGATAATTAATTAGTTTCTACTTTTTTTTTTTTACCTTTTTTGATTTATGTTGTTTTAAGCACCTGCTACTATTCTATTCCTTTTCCTGTATTTGTTTCTTTTTTCTCTACTTAATATATTTATTTATTAGAGTTGTTTGTATTTCTGTTTTTAATGTACTTTTTTTGTTGCTCTAAATGAACTTGAGTGTCGAGTTTCAAGTTGTAATTTTTTTGCAAATAAAATATTTAAGAAATAATAGGTTTGCTTTTGTTCTAATATACATGTTACTAGTTTCTACCACCATAAAGAACAAACCTATACTTGTGAAAAACTGGCGAATGCACCTTGAAAAAAATTCGTCTACGGCGTTATGTTAGTTCCCCCCCCCTCATATTAAAATCCTGGGACCGCTACTGCGTATAGGAGCTATGGAAGCCTGACGCACTATTACGAGACACTGTATATGTTTCTGCAAAAAATCTGTCAATAAACAAACAATTTTGCGACTTGATTCTATACTAATTACTTATTATTACTATAAGTTTACGTTGTACTTTGAAATTCTTAACGTTTTAAAGTAAAGTTAATGAAATTTTAAATGGAGAACGAAGTAAGCCATTTTCTGGTTAATATTGACTTTGAAGGGCTCATTGTATATTTAACAAACTGTCACAGGATTTAAGTGGATCATGTACACTTGAGTTCTGGCCTTTTGTGTGTTTTATAAAAGAGGTGGGTAAATTATGCAAATTTTTTTTCTTCTGTTGAAAATAAAGGTATTAAAAATAGAGACCGTTAGGTCGAGGTTTAAAATTCGATCAAATGTGCCATAAAAACACTTTTGCGCGCAAAATACAAATAATATTTTTTTATAACTGTTTGTTGTTAATAACTATTTTATTAATTATGGATATAAGACATTTATCGTGTTTAGAAAAAAAAATTTAAAATTAAAATTCATAGCTTTTAAGGTATTTTTTCAAACATCTGCAATTGTTTAAAATTTATTGATTGTTAAATCTATCGTTTTACGTATTTCGTATCAAGAAATTTACAATATTTTGCTGAGATTTGTCTAGTACCATAATGTCTGATTAGAGCAGTCAAGAAATACCGATTGGGGCGAAGATCGTTATGTCAAATCTTTTGCCCGCTAAATGAAAAATACAATGAAACCAGTTTCGTGACTGGTGTAACATAAAGAAGGAAAAAACCGTATTAGAAAATATTTTGCTGTGTTATTTGACGGAAAATCGAAAATATTAATTTGAGTTACTTTTATTATAAAAAATGTTAATAAAAAATGGGTTTGGCAAATAATTTTTGAAATTATACGAAAACATCAATGCATTTTTATAGTCATGAAAAAAAGTGGAGTTTTCTACATCCATGGCAACAAAAAAAGTCAGTTTTTTTTACAATTGTACAAAGAAAATATTAGATTGATTTTATTATAAATTATTATACAGTGGTGGTAATGAAATTTCGTACGTATATTTCAAAGAGAAATTGTACATATAAAAACATAAAATAAGTTGAATGATGAAAGAGTTTTGGACTTCCATTGTCTTTATTTGTCTTAACTCACAACGTTTCACCTGGTAAGTATCTCCAGTCGTCTTCAGGTGAATACTAAATAAGTAAAGTAACTAAAAAACTATTTATACTAGCTAGGTGCACTGAAGCATAACTGAGGTGGAACATGGAAACATGGTCACCATATCATGTGTCAGAAGCTGAAATCCTACATAAGGAACCACACTGGAGGAAGAGAAAGTTTAAGGAAGCTGCTGCTATTCACCAGAACCCACGCTGCTTTAGTAAACCATCATTAGACATAAGAAATATCTGAAAACCTTTGTTAGATAGATGTAATCTTAGGATAAGATCGCGTGCCAACTAAATGCATGACTGCACCCACCTCAGATATGCTTCAGTGCACCTAGCTAGTATAAATAGCCTTGTAGTTACTTTACTTATTTAGTATTCACCTGAAGACGACTGGACATACTTACCAGTTAAAACGTTGTGATTTAAGATAAATAAAGACAATAGAAGTCCAAACTCTTTCATCATTCAAGAAACATCATTGTCTCCAACCTTCAAACAGTCAATAAAAGAAGTTGTTGACATTAAATGGTTATATATCGAAAATCATAATGAGTTTTTTTTACCTATAACCAAATGTATCATATTATTTAACATCCTGAATTAGAATTTATTGAAAATTCATCCTACTAAAAAAAATTCACAGATCTTGCATCTTACGCAAGTATCATAGGCGTATTGAAAATACCTAGCACATACAGTGGCGAGAAGGAAACCATTATGTCACAGCACAGATTACTCCTATCTGTGAATATGTAACGTGCCGCTATCACGCGTTATTATGACGGCATGGATATATATATAAATTATACTTAGAAATGTGTAAATTTGACTGTTTTGTTAAAATAAAAAATATAGGATAATCTGTATATTAGTACATATTGAAGAGAGCTCAAAACCACCTTTTCAAAAATAGCGACAAAATTATTTATTTAGCTATAACACACAGCCATTTACCTGCTTGTCCTTGTACTCTTTGTTCATGAAATGTATAAATCTTAAGTCGGCTATGAAATGTTTTGGATTGGTATATCCATTCTCCCTCGACTTTCTGTGTAATACGTCAAGACCGCTGCGCTATTTCGCTTTGTTTCAGCGACATTCACTGTTTATTTTTTTCCAATTTTATCGAAATTGAAACAATCAAAAATGCGGTTACCATGATATCGACTAATATGGACACCTGAAAATTTTAAAAATTACGAAAACGTTATCTGATATCAATGAAATTTAGACAAATAAAATCTATTTGCACTGTCGTAGATTAAATTTTGAATGATACACGTTCGATATGAACTTTGTTAATGAAACTTGTGCAATTAAACGTTTAACGTTGCACACGTTTCATTATAGTGTTTATCGAACTAGTATCATTAATAACTATCTACTAACTGTTCTCTCTCTCGGTTATATTATCTTAATATCAACAAATATAATAATAAATGCCGAAACCCAAAACAAAACAATATTAATACTCAGCAGATGATGTCATAGATCCTGTGCTGCTCGGATTTTTGTTTAGACTTCACCGCCGTGTTATTTATGTACATGTCGCATGTCGGGTCATTTTTCATGAAATAGACCCGTATATACGCACCCAGTAGTATTTTTCAATACTAAAATATTCCTAGAGTGTTTCCCCTAAACAATTGAAAACACGCCGCGAAAGCATAGTTTAAAAACATGAGATCAGATACTTCATCATTCATACATCATCCCATTATCCGACTAATTATTTTATTTGTCAGTAGTGTGACCTAATTATGGAGAACTAGAGGGTAGGAGGCCGATCGCAATGCATTGGATTCGGTCCCAAATTCGCATCGGTAATTCAGCTTTACGAGTCGCCGTAAGATGGCGCTCGTGTTCGAAGTGGGCTATCAAATAAATGGTTTCTTATGGACGCAATAACTATTTTTATTTAAATTAGTTCTTTAAGGAACAAATAAGGACTTTTATATGAATTTACACTTACTTTGTTATACTTATTAGTAAACTCGGCCTGTATAAAGTTCCAACGATGCTTGGTTTTTAAAATACAGGGTATTAAACATTCTAGCTATACCTTTGGAGATAGAAAGATACTTATTAGGCTGTGTTTCCTCTCTGAAGAAGATACTGTCTTACACCCCGACACAAAGCAAACTCTCCTTTTATAAATTGTACCATTATTCATTATAAATATGGAAATCAATTACAATACAACGTTATTTGTCTCGTCTTGTCTTCAAACGTTATTTGTTATTTCGAAAATAAAATGTCAATTTATCAAAAGTAAAAGTAAAAAACGAAGAAGAAGAAGACAACACCAGCCCACTTGCGACGCGAGAGCATCTATCGGCCAATAGCGAACTAACCAAAAAACCGGGACAGAATTTGAAAATGCTGCCATTGTCGATCGGCCTTCTACCCTCTTGTTCTCCATTGACCTGATATAATGGTATCTTTATTTTAATAAGTTATATACAAAAGAACAGGAGGAAAAAATAGGATAATTCTTGCTGTAAGTGTAAAAGTCATAGGTATATTAAAAAAAAACTGAAATAATAACATTAAAAAAAAAATTTCACTAAAAAATGTAAAATTTTAAATTTTTTTGCATGATAATAAAGTACATTGGTTACGTCATAGGCGTACTAATCTGCAAGAAACGATCTGTGATATAGTTTCCGAACTACAGACCTGTAATAAAGGTGTTAGGACAACATTTGTCTTACTGAGCAAGCCAGAATTCTAAAGAACAAATAATGTTCTAAATGAAATAATCGCCGAAATAAGGATATTTAGCAGGAATCAGCAGAACAATCAGAACAGAATATATCAGGGTTCGGCATTTGTGGTACCTATAAATACCTATCCATTAATTATTGTTAAAATAGATTATTAATACAAATTACAAAAACGATCATTTCTATGCCATTATGGCCATTAAGCCCTATTAAACAATAATGCTGTAAATCTACGGTTACTCGGAAATTCACACGTGAAAGCGATTTTACATTTTGAGTCAAATGGAACTAGTTAATTGGTAATGGATAAAGCCTGTCGATATGTATGAGTTTACATGTAGATTTGATTCAGTATAAACTATGTAAAGCTCGGGAATGAGGAAAATTCCATTTGCTAATGATAATGTTATTGATATATATATGTTATGTATAAGTCGGTATGTATAGATAATGGGAAACTAAAATGTACACTGAAAAAAAAGTCTTCTATTCCTTATATAAGAATTCACATACCCTTAATACAACTATTTAATACCATATGTGACAGCAACGCGCTTTTCTACAACGAAAATTGCAAGACCGTTGTGTAGTGATAATATCACGGTAATTTAGCCAACAGAAAATAGGAGTAATTGTTACCACAGAATGGTTTATAGCCATTATTGCTCTGAATACTCACAGTAATTATCAAATTCTATTGGGGGTGTAATCTGGTTTTATATACTGTATTAATTCCGACTGGTAGTTGTAATTAAACTTGACATTAATCATAATAATATTTACTTGCTATGGTTAATAAAGCATATAATTACCACTAAAAATCAGTAATGTAGTTCTCAAACATTTAAATAGTTTCTAGTGTGATGTTGTTCTTGCCGTTTAACATTGCGTCTGATTATCTATTATGCATCATGGTTTACTGATATGGTAAAATTCGTTATAAAGTCCAATACTAATATTGGGTTGTGCGAAATAATTTGCTTTATCTGACATGCAAAGTTTAAAAAAACCTAAATTCAAAGTAAAAATAAATTAATTGGCACGATCACTAAAATTTAAATTCAGACAGGACAGCTAGAAGATTCCGAAAAACAATCTGACCTGCGCAACAAATACGTTTAAACTAATAATACGGAGCGCGGCGATTGCCGATCGCTACGAACCCCCACCAACGTCTTGTGGATTATAGATTCTAACAGATACAATTGGTTTTTGGGGACGGTTATCTGTTTTCTCGATTTGACCATCGTACTGTGTTCTTCTCTTTTCTAATGGGTACAAATTGTAATAAATAGATTACAAATTTTACAAAATAAAGCAATGCGAATTTTACCTAATATGGATAGATATATAAAAATTAATGTGATGTTAAAAAAATTAGAATGGTTAAATGTAAAAAATTTAGTATAATTTTTGGTTCTAATATTTATTTTTAAAATTCAAAATGATTTGTTACCGCCACATTTAAAGCAATTGACTGTTCTAAATAGTGATCAACATAATTATTTAACACGAAATACCAATAATTTTTTTCTTAATAATTTTTCAAAAAATATTGCATATAAATCAGTTTTTCATAAGGGTCTTATTGAATTTAATAAATTAAACAAGTCAATTAAAAATCAAAAAAGTTTAAAATCTTTTAAAAAAAGTTTAAAATCTTTCTTATTAACTCAACAGGACAAATAAAGTTTCAAAAGGTCATTTAATTCAAAAAATAAATAAAAAAAGGGTATAAGCTTGTTAAAATGTATCATGTAGCCACGTGCTAAATAAATCTTTTTACTACTACTACTACTACATAACAATTATTATAAAATCATTAGGACATATTTCAGAAATCTCGTCTTTTTCAAATTCATCGAAATAATCATTAAATAATTCTCTTACATACAGGGTGTTTCATTAAGGTCGAAGAGCGGCCATATCTCGGAAACTACTGGGCATAGAAACTCAGGAAAAGAAAAATGATAATAAAAGTGGCTATGAGAAAATTCTGGAAATAATTTTCAAGTTCCGCATTTTGCCGCAAGAGGGCGTAATTGAAAAGTAAATTTTTAAATTTTACATAACTCCGAAAATTCCACATTAAAGTATATGTTTGATAACACCATTTTAAAGCTTGGACAATTATGCATCATTTTGGTCTTATGCTCATTGGTGTACCGACTTTAATAAGAGTGGGGGAAGCTGTTAAAAGTGTAATCATTTAAATCGCTGTAACTTATAAACGACTTATCCGATTTTAGCAAACTAAAGACTGTTTGGAAGAGAAATGTATGCACTTTGACCAATCGTATTTAGTTGCCCATAACAGTTCTCAAAAAAAAATGCTAGAGGGCGCAATTTGCAATAACAATACATTTTTTTATTTTCCTCCGAAAAAATAAATCATACGGTATAATTATGATACATATAAATTCTTCGTAACGTTCTTAATTTTTTTCTTCTTTTCGTTTTTTCTCTTCAGTTACGGAAATGTCAATTAAAATCGTAGATGCATAATGACCTTCTTCCTCTTGTAAGCCATATTTCTAGATGATATGGACCAGCGGCTTCTCTTATTTTCATATTATTATTTATAAAATTAATCCATGTCCATGATTTTATCCCATGGGGCTGTGTTTATAATCCACCAGTAGCGGCCGTAAATTTCAAAAGACAAATCTTAATTTTCTCGCTTATTATAACAAAGCAATGTTTAAAAATACTTTTTCGCAATTTATTTTCATAAAGGATTTCCGGGTTTAAATATAGGAAACAAGTTCTTTCCATTATACCCTGTATAGTAAGTTTAAAAATTGAATTACTTCCATGTAGTTCCTTTTCCACACCGAAATTTACTTTTATTTTTAACAAATCGCCCTTTTGTGTTCTTATAATGAAAATTTAAATTGGCCACAACTATTGAACTTCTGGTAATAATTCTCATCAATTATTCTTTAATTCTAAATATAACTACTATTTTATAAGTTAAAAATACATTTAATCTTAGTAAATTGACCAATAAAAAGTATTAATATACGATTTTATTACATACTTTCTTTCTAATGTAAATGTTTTTGTTAATAAATGCACTTAGTTTAGCCATAATTTGTATGAAACGACTTTAAATGTTTCAACATTAAATAAATTAACTAAAAACAATTTATAATTTTTGTTTTGTGCGTCTATTTTATTACTCTTTTTATTACAACAAAGCGTATAAAAATTGATTAAGTTTGGGTCTGTTAGTTTTAAAATAATAAGTTGAGCTTGGTTCTGGGTTTATTGTTGAGCAAATAAATGTATTTTAATATATTAATTTTAAAATTAACGAGCGGAAAAACGGTTCGTAAACATTTTTTTACTACGGCGTGGGTAATAACAAAATTTATCCATGTTTATAATATGACTAGTAATTTATAAGTAATAAGATTAACTATTGTCTAATTGGCGTTTATGAGGGAATTTTTAAGTACACTAAAAACATGAAACAAGACTTCGAAAATTCTGCGGCGTTGCCAAATTTTGGCTTGCACTTTTCAAAGATATTCTTCTCATTTATTCTTCTTCTTGCTTAAGTTAAAAAATATCACACACAGCCCCCTTTAGCTTCCCTAACGAAATTCAGAATGACTTTGTTTTCTATTATGTTCATAAAACAATATATTATACAGGGTGTTTTTTAAGGTCGACGAGCGGCCACATCTCGGAAACTACTGGACATAAAAACTCAAGAAAAGAAAAATGATAATTAAAGTGGCCATGAGAAAATTCTGGAAATAATTTTTTTTAAGTTCCTCATTTTGCCGCAAGAGGGCGTAATTGAAAAGTAAATTTTAAAATTTTACATAACTCCGAAAATTCCACATTAAGGTATATGTTTGATAACACCATTTTAAAGCTTGGGCAATTATGCATCATTTTGGTCTTATGCTCATTGGCGTACCGACTTTAATAAGAGTGGGGAAAGCTGTTGAAAGTTTAATCATTTAAATCGCTGTAACTTATACTGCCGTCCTAAGGAAGACCACCGCATTTGCAGATTTATCTAAACTGATTAAATCAAGGGCAAACTTTTGGCAACTTTTAAAATGGTCATAAATTCTTATAACTCGGCAAATGAAAATTGTTTTACTTTATACATATGGATGTTTCAAAAACCTTCACTTTTCATTTAAAAAACAGCAGTTTTAATGTAATTTTGACTTAATAAAATTAGATGCTGGGAATCATCTTTAATTTATATAAGAAAAAACTAAGGAAAACCACCGTATCTACTAAAATTAGGTACATGTGATGTTTTTCCTTAGCATACCCACATACAATATCATTGAGTATTTTTTGAAAGAAAAACAACAACATAATAAGATTTAAAAAGTTTATTAAAAACTACTAAACACTAAAAACAGGGAAAATGCGACCTATGAAAATTAACAAAATACTTGTATTATTCTATGAAAAACGGTTTCTTAACCTTATCTAATCATAAAAACAACCCAATTGCCTTTACTGTTTTTCAACTTGTACGTCAAGTTCTTTCCAAAATTGAGACCTATTTAAAGGGATTATCGATTGAAGATTTTTTTAAATGTTGGTCTTTTTAATTTCAGGCACCCCACATGGTGATGTAAATACCTTCGGCTTTGGTGTTCCTTTCTTTAATATTTTGTTTTGGAGAAAATTCATTTTATAATATTTAAAACAATTCCTATGAGCAACGCAAACACTTGTTTTCATACTAAAATTTACAAGGAAACTGATTAGGTCTGATAATTACGCGCGAATTACTTAGCGACAACACCGCGTTTGCATTTTACTTAGAATAAACACAGCATCTGCAGGCTAAGACATGTATACGCGGGGTTTCTCCTTAGTATCGTTGTAGATGCGGGGTTTTTATTTAGTTTGGGACATCATTTTGTAGATGCTGGGTATAGATTTATTTAAAAAATACATAAATGAGATTTTAAATACGGGTTTTTTCCTACGTAAATATGTAATATAAGCCCCCTGGAACCAATTTTCGCGCTTAGCCCAATTTTTAAAATGTTTGTAGATGCGATGGTCTTCCTTAGGACGGCAGTATAAACGACTTATCCGATTTTACTAAATTTAAGCTTGTTTGGAAGTACCTTCAATTGTCGTATCCAATGATACTAGATAGTTTCTAATAAAATTGCTAGAGGGCGCTATTTGTATTAATATTAATTATTTTGGCGATAACTCTGAAACGAACAAGGACTTCGGACTGCGGTCTTCACATCTTTTCTTGCAAATTTCATCTTCTTTCCGATTATGATGCCATAGGTATACCGTATGATTTATTTTTTTCGGAGTAAAATCAAAAAATGTATTGTTATTGCAAATTGCGCCCTCTAGCATTTTTTTTGAGAACTATTATGGACAACTAAATACGATTGGTGAAAGTGCATACATTTCTCTTCCAAACAGTCTTTAGTTTGCTAAAATCGGATAAGTCGTTTATAAGTTACAGCGATTTAAATGATTACACTTTCAACAGCTTCCCCCACTCTTATTAAAGTCGGTACGTCAATGAGCATAAGACCAAAATGATGCATAATTGTCCAAGCTTTAAAATGGTGTTATCAAACATATACCTTAACGTGGATTTTTCGGAGTTATGTAAAATTTAAAATTTACTTTTCAATTACGCCCTCTTGCGGCAAAATGCGGAACTTGAAAATTATTTCCAGAATTTTCTCATGGCCACTTTTATTATCATTTTTCTTTTCCTGAGTTTCTATGCCCAGTAGTTTCCGAGATATGGGGGCTCGTCGACCTTAAAAAACACCCTGTACAATATATATTGGAAGTTCAAATTTGTCAAATTCCGATAAGCAAAACCAAAGTGGTGAATATTTTTGCAGTCATATTTTTAGAAAAGAGGAAAGCAAAAAGTCTTTCTCCACAAGTTTATTAGAATAACTAGGCGAACCTAGAATAATTCTTAATAATTCGACATGTTTCGAGTGTAGAAACATTCATCATCAGGAAAACAAAGTAAATAGTACAATGCTGATGTTGTTAGCATTAGAGAAAATAATGAGTGGGATTGAGCCGCAATGGAGCTTTTAATGGTGTACACGAGGTGTAAAATATGAATAGTCAGAAGACCGACAAGAATTCAGCATATACTAGAAAGTCAACGGGTAGTGAAAAGGCCTTGTCTTGGGTAGAACAATGAAGAGAGCAAAAGAAAATTAGAGAGTTTTAACGGACTTTGTCAAAATCATTTATGTGTAAATAGTGAATTGAGGGGAAAGAAAAATCTTAAGTTTCAATAAACTTTGTCAGACATGTAAACGTAGTGAAATGAGAGGGAAAGAAAAAAAATTGTCGACAAAGTTTGTTGAAACTTTTCTTTCTTCTCAATTCAATATTTATACATAAATGATTTTGACAAAGTCCGTCAAAATTCTCTAATTTTCTTTTGCTCTCTTCATTGTTCTGCCCAAGACAGGGCCTTTTCTTTCATTACCCCTTGACTTTCTAGTATGCTGAATTCTTGTCGGTCTTCTGACTATTCATATTTATACCTCGTGTACACCATTAAAAGCTCCATTACGGCTCAATCCCACTTATTATTTTTTCTATTGCTAACAACATCAGCATTGTATTATTTACTTTGTTTTCCTGATGATGAGTGTTTCTACACTTGAAACATGTCGAATTATTAAGAATTATTCTAGGTTCGCCTAGTTATTCTAATAAACTTGTGGAGAAAGACGTTGTGCTTTTATTTTTTTTATACATTTAACTCCGCTTTGAGCATGGACTACTTCTTCAATAGTAATATTTGCCCCCTCCTACTTACTACTAATAATTAATTACATAACTAATTAACTTCTTTATGCTTATAACATGTCTTTAAAAAAATACGGTATACTTTTACATGTAATTGTTCTAGATAACCGTAATTAGTTTTTCCTTTGTACTTATTTTATTTTGTAAATAACTTGAAACACAAGTCTAGATGAACTTGTTAATCGTACACATATTTTGTAAACATATGTTATTTATTATTAAATTCCAACTTTTGCCAAATTTTAAAATGTAAAAACAAACATAATAACTACTTAATAAAGAAAATTTAAACAATGTCATATAACGTATTGCAATCGTAATCTCAACTTACCTATAAAGATAACTTATTTCTAAAATAAAACGGCCTTGTTCGTTTCTCTGGAACATTGCCCCTCTCATGTTTAATATTAGATTTTAATGGGCGATCTTGCAATCGCAACTTAGAAATTTAAATGGGCGAAAATTTTATTTGTTCTCGTTTCTTTTTATTTCCGTTCTTGACGTTTATTCATAAATGCCTGTATTGATTTAATCACTTCGTTATTCAATTTTTTTGTATATTAAGATTTTAATTGATCGTTTTTAGAATTCGGTTTGCGTATTATACACTGAGAAAACAGGTTCGAGTAAACTGTGGTAGGTAGCTGGAAAAGGTAAAATATATATTTATTAAATTATTGAATAAAGTTTATCTACAGTGTGACCAGTAAAGTCCGCATCATATGGGATTTTTTTTTATTAATAACTTTAATCGAAATTTGACTTTGGCATCAAGTTCTGCTTCGATCGAGATAAAAGTTTAGCAAAAAAGGAGTTTGAAAAGAAAATACTGTTCTTTTAACTGGACAAGAAGCATGATACTGAAATTAATTGAAGTATATGAATCAAATCCTAATTTGTGGGACTGCTCTTCCGAAAACCATAAAAACCGAAATCTTCGGAAATCAGCTATGCATGGACGAAATTTCCAACAAGTTTGGAATACAGCTCAAGAAGTAAAGGATAAAATACATAACCTTCGTTGCCAGTTCCAGAGCATTAACATCAAATGAAAATCAGCAGCGGACATTCGAAGAAAGTTCTTGTAACATTCCTGATCTTCCCGTTCTAGTTCTTTTAATAATAGTTCCATTACATTCTTGTTTTCTCTCCTTTTAATCCAATTTCTTACCCAAAATCTGAGAGACCTTTCGTTTGTGTACTAAGGGACTTAACGGCAAGGTAATAATAACAAGCTACAGACCTTCGTCTAGCCCTTTTTGTTGACATCTTTTTATAAAATCACTTCACAACACAAAGTTTTGTTTCTTTCTGCTTGAAATGTAAGTTGATTGGGGAAACAGCGCATTTAGAGACACCTTGTCTCATGAGAAAAAAATTCATCAAATCGAGTGTTTCATAGAAATCTCTCATATTCTGTGGAAACACATCTGAGATAAATTTCTCGTGAAACAAAAATCTCAAGAGATTTTAGTCTCCTTGTGGACATCTTTCTTTAGTGTTAATATTTCGTAAACGGTTGGAGACATGATTTATGAAAAAGTTTGGAATGTAAAAATGTAAAAATATACCATCTGTTTCTGTTTGATACAGGTAGTATTTTCATGATCCATCTATTCAATATTTTTTTTCCAAAAAACAAGCATATTATTATAAAAAAATTAATTTGATTGGCCCGAGCAATTCTTGATTAAGTGGGCGGTATTCTACATGAGAGGCTAATTTGTTTCTTTATTATGACGCTGTAATTATATAGAACGATTATTTTCAAAATTTGTTTTGGTCAAATATTAAGCTAATTAAAATAAATTATAAAGCTTATTTATTTAAAAACATTGCTTTTTTTAGTTTAAACATTTTTTCTAAAAATTGGAATTGATTTTGAAACTTTTTCTAGCATCTGGGTCTGGCAGGAACTTTCGCGAGGGCAGTGGCGGATTATTCAATAGGCGCATGAGGCGCGCGCCTCGGGCCTCCGGCGTATGGGGGCCTCAAACTTGGAAGCCAGAACAATTAATTATAGGTATAGGTATATTCGAAAATTAATTTTCGTACCTTATTCTTATGTGTTCAGTATTTATTTTGTTTCATGTTCATGTTGTTTCGAAAAATAAAAAATTATATGATTTTCTGCATTGTTCCTTTTTTTACTACTTGGTAATGTTAATGGGGGCCCCAGATCAGTTTGCGCCTGGGGCCTCACATAGTCATAATCCGCCACTGCGCGAGGGTCAAACAAAATAGACCAAAATGTTATGTTCCAAGACAATGATGAATTTAAAATAAGATGAAAATAACAGACTGACGTTCTACATTGAACTAATTTGAATTAGACAACTTTTAAAAATGGGATGGTACCGTGCGAGCAAAAATTATTTGCATCAAAGAGAGCCTTGTATCTAAGGACGTAATGCTTAGCCGTAGAGCTTAATACCTGTTGGGTGTCAACTACCTGAATTAACAATCAATCAGTTATTCCGTCATCTTTGACAGTCGTTACAAGTAATTTGATTCATCGCTAATTTTTCCAATTTCTTGAACAATTCACACAGTGGGCTTTACGGAACAGCACAAAACATTCATGGTTGAAGCGTATTTTCGAAACGGGGTTAGAGTAAATGGTAAGTGGCAATACAATCCCGGTTTGTGCGTGGACGAGTTTCACGAACATTTTCCTAACGTTGCTTTTATTGCTGGGGATTTTTATCATTGTCTGAAAAGAACCGTGGCTGTGTTTAGGGAAACAGGTTCTACAGTGACCGGCAGAAAGTACGCACCAAAGAGGATTTTTTTTTTATTTCAAAACTTACCAAATTTTTTTAGCGGTGGAAAAGTTCTGCATGTCCCTAAACAAATAAGAGCATAGACAGAACTAGTAAATATTTCGCCGTATACGAGGGAGAGGTGAAAACGTTAAATTCACTCCCTTATTTTTCACTGTGGAATTTTTTTTATTAGAAAATGTTGTTTACACTTAAAAGTTATCCATAAATACCAAATTTCAGCTCGATAGCACAAATATAAATATTTTTCATGGCAACTAGATGTAAATGAAAACGAATTTTATTGTAAGGGTTTAAACTTTAATTCATGAACCAATGGGTTTAAGCGTTTTTTAAAAATTGGGAACGGCAAAATATTGTTAAATGTATGAAGTAAACCCTCATTTGTTTTGCATAAAGCATAAAGTTATTCCGCTTATCCATAGAATAATGTACGGTGTGCACCAGAAAAGTTAGATTATTTTTGAGGCTATTTTATTAAACGTCCAGTTCTCGCGTATTTAAACAAATTTAAGTAAGTTATTTGTCTAATTGCCCAAGAGCTGTTAAAAAATGTAATTTATAGGTGGCATTGCTTCTATCGATTCGTTATACGAGGGAGCGTAAAAAAAAAAGTTAAAACACTTTTTTTGTGCTACGGAGCTGAAATTTGGTATTTATGGACCACTTTTAAGTGCAAACAACATTTCCTAATAAACAAATTTTCTACAGTGGAAAATAAGGGCACTTTATTCTTGAGTGATTTTAACGTTTTCATCTCTCCCTCGTATACGGCGCAATATTTACTAGTTTTGTCTATGCTCTTTTTTGTTTAGGGACATGCAGAACTTTTCCACCGCCAAAAAAAATTGGTTTTGAAATTAAAATAAATCCCCTTTGGTGCGTACTTTCTGCCGGTCACTGTATACAACACAAAAAAGGAGCAGGAAAACCATCTGTAAGAACAGAAGAACTTGTGAACGTTCGTGAAATAATGCAAAATACGCCATCAAATTGTATAAGACGCCTGTCCCAAGAAGTGAAAAGATCTTATGGAACATGCAGGACTATTTTTTTCTTTTTCTTTCTGTATATTCTTATTTTGTAAATTTTGTAAACAACAAAAATAAATTTGTATTTGTCTACTTATTTTATTACTCATTAGTTTGGCATATCATGTCATAATATGAATTTGACAAAATTTTAACCTAGATTTGGTTAGGTATATCGTCCCCTTATCATTGTGATCTAAACCAAGCCCTACGTTTTTTAATCCAAGCCCTCTTTGATGCAAATAATTTTTGCTCGCACGGTACAAAGCACTTATCGCACACATTTCACTCTTACTTGACAATTTATAATTTATTTTTATTGTTATTTACCCAGTCTACCCGTTTATTTTACCAATTAAGTAAAGTTTAGTGAAGTTTAAAGCTTCTCATTTATTAATCCTACGTTTCTGAACTTCTTTCGAAAAGTTTTTTCTCGATTTAATGCTGACGCGTCATATTTCGTGTCCGTATTTCACTTGGTTTAAACTTATTTCAACTTTTAACTTTTTGCCTAACTTAAGTCCCACTGGGAAAACTGAAACTTATTTTTGTTTTGCTCGTTTAATCCCGAGGGAAACAGTAATTTACAAGATGTTGGGTTATACCTACGCTTATTATACTTATCCTAAATAAACAGGTAAAAATAAAAGTAAGTATCTCTTTAAAAAGAAAATCGAGATGCTAGCGTAAGTTTTCAAACGTCATTAATTAGTCAACTTAAAAACCGCGACGTTCCGATGTTCGTTATAAGTTTAAGAAAAGGAAAACTATGAAACGTGTTTATTAAACTTTACCTTGCTTCTTGCAATAATTTTTAAAATAATTTATTAACAGGATAATAATAGTATATAGGATGTTACAAATTCGACATTATTTTTTTTTTTTATGATCGTGCACAAGCACTATAGGAAAAATCCTTTAAGGCGCTCTGGGAGCGTTGCGTGTGCGAAGAAAGCGATTCACGTTTTTCTTGAATCGTTGGAGGTTATATTCGGTTGAAAACACGGTCTCAGAAAGGCCGTTCCACAAAGATGATGTCCTCCAAATGAAAGAGTTCTGAAACAATTATGTTCGGGGTGTACTAAGTTGAACCACATAGGGATGGGCGGCAGTGGTTTGTCGTGTGCTTCTGCTATGCATTACTCTAGGTGGAATCAAGCGGGCAATATCTGTCGAACACTTGCCATGGAAATATCTGTAGAAGAGAGTCAAATCACCAACCTGTCTTCGATGTTCTAAGCTGTCGAGGTTCTTAGTCAGCTCGTGGTCGCCGATTAGACGAACGGCTCTACTTTAGATAGAATCCAACAACCAAAGGGTATGCTTCGGTGCAGAACTCCAGATATGAGAGCAGTATTCCAGTGATGGTTGAATCTGGGCTTTATAGAGTGTCAAAAGTTGTTGAGGTGTATACAACTTTTTGGTACGGAAAAGTATACCGAGCTTCTGAGAAGCTGCCCTGGCGATTGCCACAACGTGATTGTGCCAAGACATATTTCCTCCCAGGTTGACACCCAGCAAATTAATAGACGAAGTCAGTGGAATTGCGTGTCCTGCCATAACGATATCGGGTTCTGCAATGTTAACCTTCTTAGAGAAAACTGCTGCCTTGGTTTTTGAGCGTTAAATTCGATTTGGTTACTGTCACCCCAAGATAAAATTTCTTCCAGGTCTTTATTGAGGCGTGATACCTCATGTTGTCTGCGAAGATGTGCGTCAACAGCCGATGTTTGAGATTTCAAAGTAAAAGATGAGATAAGTGTGCTGTCGTCAGCAAAGCTATATATTGGATTTTCTGTTTTCGCTAGAAGGTCGTTAATGTACAGTAAGAAGAGAGTGGGGGATAATATGGACCCTTGAGGAACACCAGCATTGATAGTGAAGGTGTCTGACAGAAACCCGTCAATCGCCACTTGCAGAGAACGGTCCTTGAGGAAGCTAGACAGCCATGAACAAAATCGACCGGGCATACCATAAGAACGCAGTTTACTTAGGAGCCCCTCGTGCCAGACACGGTCAAAGGTTTTAGAGATGTCCAGTGCAATAGCCCGGGACTCCCCATGATGTTCGATTGCGTTGCTCCAAAGATGAGTGACATAGGCTAGAAGGTCTCCTGTTGATCTGGACTGGAAAACCATACTGATGGTCGCTGATAATTTTAAGGCCTTCTAGGTATTTTAGAAGTTGTTGGTTAATAGCTTTCTCCATCACCTTTGATATAACTGAAAGCAATGCGACTGGTCGATAGTTGTCAGCCATACATACCAGCATTGGAATCTCGGAAACCATAGGAGTTAGAGAAATGGTTAAATGGGGGCAAAGTTGTGCAATTCGGTGCTGATTATAAGGCCCCTTTAAAAGATTTTAAATCCCGAATACTTCCGATTTTATTCGAAGAAAACCGAAATTTTGCAAAATCTTTTTTATTTTTTCCTGAGTTTGACTAGCTATTTAAAAATAAATGACACTTTGTCATTGCCACTTTTTCTCCTCTACAAAATGACGTTACTAAAGATCCGCCGTTTCGTCTCCGAGCGGCCATCACCAACTTTACTTTTTTATATACGGACCTGGATTTTTTTCAACCGATTTTTAAACCCTTCTACCCTCAAAATGTAATGGCGATATTACTTTTTTATAATAATGAATTGTCCTTGCTTATTTTTTAAATTCATATTTTTTACACTTCTTGTCAGTCCGGTCCTGGCAACGAATCACAATATTAATTAAAAACTTTATTTTATTTAAAACCTTTACAAATAAGTTTCATGAAAAAGTTTGTCTAAAGTTCATGTTAGTTAAGTAATAACACGTGTAATAACCAAAAGGAATTTTGACTATTTGAACATTTAGAAAATTAGGATTTATAATTATTATTAAATTTAGAATTATTAGAAAATTCTTATAAAATAAATTATATTACTTATGTATGAATGTTTTAAATAAAATAAAGTTTTTAATTAATAATGTGATTCGTTGCCAGGACCGGACTGACAAGAAATGTAAAAAATATTAATTTCAAAAATAAGCAAGGACAATTCATCATTATGAGAAAATATTATCGCCATTACATTTTGAGGGTAGAAGGGTTTAAAAATCGGTTGAAAAAAATCCAGGTCCGTACATAAAAAAGTAAAGTTGGTGATGGCCGCTCGGAGACGAAACGGCGGATCTTTAGTTTAGTAACGTCATTTTATAGAGGAGAAAAAGTGTCAATAACAAAGTGTCATTCATTTTTAAATAGCTAGTCAAATGAGCTGTGGAAAAAACAAAAACGATTTTGCAAAATTTCTGTTTTTTTTCGAATAAAATCGGAAGTATTGGGAATTTGAAACCTTTTAAAGCGGCATTATAATCAGGACCGAATTGCACAACTTTGCCCCATTTAACCGTTTCTCTAACTCCTATGGTTTCCGAGATTCCAATGCTGGTATGTCGAATTTGTAACACCCTGTATTATGAACCAAGGTTTATACAGCTACTATTATTGCCCTAGGGTCGAGTTTAAATCACAAGGAGTGTAGCGACGAGGGAATTAAGACGCGAGGACTAATAGCAGCCAGTGGCGTAGCCATAGGGGGGTCAGGGGGGCGATTGACCCCCCCGCCCCCTGGCTTGGCGCCCCTTTGCTACTTAAATAAAATTTAAAAATCGGTCTTATTTGAATTTTAATAAACTTAACACAGAACAAAATACCAAAAAATCACAAAGCCTGTAAATGTCCGTTTTAAAATAAAATAAATGTTATTCTGTGGTCTCTCATTTGTCGGCATTTATCAAATGTAGCTGTCGTCGCTCGTTTCTCGGTAATCATCAAATGTAGGCCTACATTTGATGAATACCAAGAAACATAGAAAGTGATTATGTCAAAAAAAAAGCCTTAAGACTCGTCGAATAGCTTTATAGTTATATAAAAACATTTTTTGAATTATTGATTGAAGTTGTGTAAGGTCAGAATATTAAAATATTTTTAGTTTTGTGTTTATTTTTGATTGTTAAGTACTTGTTTTTATTATAAAAGGATTTATTTTTTGTTTTATTAAAATTAAAATAGTTTAACTGTGTTAAATGAAAAAAAAAGTAATATAATCTTAACATAGTATAAAACAAAGTCGATGTCGCCCGTCTGTCCCTATATGTGCTTAAACCTTTAAAACTATGCAACGGATTTTGAAGCGTTTTTTTTTAAAGGATAGAGTGATTCAAGAGAAAGGTTTTTATGTATAATACATGCATAATATTGTAGAGAAACACTGATAAATTTAGAGGTTTGTTCGGGTTTGTATTTATAAATCTTGACGTGATGGTGAACTCGCCTTATTATCTCAGAGAAAGCGACGTCGTATAATACCGGGCTGCAACGCAGGCCGGGTACACGCTAGTATAATAATATATCACAAAAAGCATACAATAGCATTTTTTTACCCGATGTTGAAATCTTATGTTTTTTTAGCTGAAATTTAAAGCACGTCTTAGTTTGGAAAAATATACTTCTATTGTCACTCACCAATAATTTAATAAAAGGCTTTAATGGTGCTTAATACCATGCCTTATTTTTTTGTCAATGTTTAACTGAATCTGGATTTAAAAAAAACAATATGACAAAATGTGTATTTAAAAATATAGGCGCCCCAAAAGGACTTCGCCCCCGCCCCAAAATCCTGGCTACGCCACTGTTATAAGCTGCCTAAACCGTGGTTAATATAATTTTTTTCCACTACTAACACATTTACAAGACACTTTTTCTACAGTATTAACAATTATAAAAAATGTTAGGTACATATTTAAAAGATTGCTTCTGTAACTTTTTCAATCAAGTTACCTGTATAATAATTGGCCGGTTGCCTAACTATCAGAAATCATCGTCCATCTTCCATGTTATTGATGCAGAATCAAAAAATAAGTTTCAAACCGTTTGCTTATGTTATTAACCATGTTCAGTAATAATTGGCGAGGTAGAGAAAAACAATTTCTAAGGTTAATAATCGGTTAATAATGGCTGTTTTATGGGCTAGTACACTGAGGTAAATACTATAATATAACAGGCTTGCCAAGACAAGTTTGTATGGATATAGCTTATTTTTATTTTTATTTTTTTGCTTTGAGCATAGCTCATTTAGCCACCGCAGAGTATATTAATTAAATAAATTATAGATTAAATGGTTTTTTACAATTTAATGATAGGGATATAGGTATGTAACATAGGGATCTGCACAGGGACACTCGTTTCACGCCACTGGGGCCTATAGCTTATTTTTTATTAACCCATATTTAATAAATCGCTAGTGTATCAAACCCTCTTTAGTGTTATATCAATTCCAGATTTGCTAGAACAGTGTTTTTATTGATAGTAATCAGTTCCATTAGCAGCACAGTCTTGTAGACTATGAACTACTTTTAATACAGCAATTTTGTTAAGAAATAAATTGTGTCCGAATAGCGTCCCCAAAAACGAATTGTATCCCTTAGAACCTATAATCCACAAGACGTGGGTAGCGATCCGCAATCGCCGTGCGCATTCTATTAGTTTTTACGTATTTGTTGATTGTTGCGCAGGTCACATTGTTGTTCGGAGTCTTCTAGCTGTCCTGTATATTTGAACTCTATTGATCGTACCAATATCTGTTTCAATTAATTTATTATTACTTTGGATTAAAGTTTTTTTAAACTTTGCATGTCAGATAAAGCAATAGAAGGTTATTATTTCGCACAACCCATCATTATAGTATTGGACTTTATAATCTATGGACGGATTTTACCATCTTAGTAAACCATGTTGCATAATAGATAATCATAATATGCAATAATGTTAAGCGACAGGAACAATATCACACCAGAAGCTATTTAAAGTTTTGAGAACTACATTACTGATTTTTAGTTGTTAACCTTAGCAAGCCAATATTATTATACGACGAATTTTACCATCTCAGAAACCCATGATGCATATGCAATGTTAAACGACAAGAACAATATCACACTAGAACAGTGGTTCCCAAACTTATTTAGTCTACTGCCCACTTTGAGAATAAATTATTTTTTAGCGCCCCCACTTTTTCACCTACTTAAAAACCACTATAACTTCAAATTAAATTAATTAATTATTGTGAGCTATATTAGCAGAGATTAAACATTCATTCTAAACGAGACTTTTACTATAACCCGCAAGAGTTACGCGCGAAACTGTAAATGAAAATAAAATAAATATTACGTTGTTTATATAGGATTGCATAAGCAGCACGCACCGACAGGAATAAGCCAAACATGCATAAACTCGTTTATCTCATTCGACGCTCAATCGTACTCAACAAGTAAGAACAAGTATTCTATGAACCAGCCGATTGATACGGGAATGTACAAATCGGGTTATTCAACAAAAACTTGTTAAAACATGATTGCCCGCGGTCTATTATCTACGAATACTAATAACTAGTAAAATGCGAAAGTGTGTCTGTTGCCTTTTTATTTGTTTGTTTGTGTTATGGAGGACTTGAGGTAGGAGGCCGATCGCAATGCATTGGATTTGGTCCCAAATTAGCATCGGTAATTCAGCTTTATGAGTCGCCGTAAGATGGCGCTCGTGTTCGAAGTGGGCTATCAAATAAATGGTTTCTTATGGACGCAACAACTATTTTTATTTAAATTAGTTCTTTAAGGAACAAATAAGGATTTTTATATGAATTTACACTTACTTTGATATACTTATTAGTAAACTCGGCCTGTATAAAGTTCCAACGATGCTTGGTTTTTAAAATACAGGGTATTGAACATTCTAGCTATCTTCGGAGCTAGAAAGAGACTTATTTGGCTGCGTTTCCTCTCTGAAAAAGATCCTGTCTTACACCCCGACAAAAAGCAAACTCTACTTTTATAAATTGTACCATTATTCATTATAAATATCGAAATCAATTACAATACAACGTTATTTGTCTAGTCTTGTCTTCAAACGTCATTTGTTCTTTCGAAAATAAAATGTCAATTTGTCAAAAGTAAAAGTAAAAAACGAAGAAGAAGAAGACGACACCAGCCCACTTGCGACGCGAGAGCATCTATCGGCCAATAGCGAACTAACCAAAACACCGGGACAGAATTTGAAAATGCTGCCATTGTCGATCGTCCTCCTACCCTCTAGTTCTCCATAGTTTGTGTATACTTTCATTTCGAAACGCAGCGACCGATTGACATGATTTTTATTTTATTTATTCAATAAAACAGGACAGATATATGAACTACGCGGAGAGAAAAATCGAACCGAGTTTGAGCAATCTCTTAATTAATATTAGTTGATGTTCACAAGTTGTAGTCGAGTGTCGAGAGCTCAGTCGGTGTCTAAGAGTCTTCCTAGATAGATGAAATTACAAATCGCCCCCCAAGCCTCTACACAACGCCCCCATTTTTTTTCTGGGTCTCTTACCGCACCCCTTTAGGCCTGCAGCGCCCACAAGGGGGCGTTATCGCCCACTTTGGGAACCACTGCACTAGAAGCTATTTAAATTTTTTAGAACTATAACATTACACACTACACTTACGTATTTGCTTTATTAAGTAAGCAAATATTATTATGATTAATGTCAAGTTACATTACAACTGCTAGTCGGCACTAATACAGTATATAAAACCAGATTACAGCCCCAATAGAACTTGATAATTACTGTGAGTATTCAGAGCAATAATGGCTATATTTTACCTAAAAAAATCAAGGAGTTTTGTAGTATTTTACAATTTTTGACAATCAGTTGATTTTATTGCCTAAATTTCTGCTAAATTTCCTGGAGTTTTGATAGGAGCCTATATTTAACAAGTTTTTTTTTTTTTTTTTTTAAAGTTATTTATTTTACGTCGGCCTTTTTCCGCAACGAGGCCAATCACCGACGCCAGGGAATTTGTCACACACTATCTGATAATTTTGCCTTAACAAGTTATTAACACTGAACAATTCAAAAATCGTTTAAATTAATTGAGAGCAATAATTAAAGTCGTTCAATTTTACCAACAAAAATAAAATTTAAAAAGTAATGCTGCAAACAATACCTAAGTTGTTCATTTTTTTTTATCAAAAAATTACCGTATCCTAAACCATTTTATTATAAAATAAATAAGTAAGTATACTGTATAAATTGTTTCATTGTTGTAAATCCATCTAATATTTTGTAATAGTTGGATCAATATTTTAATGGGCTCACATTGTGAACCTAAACGCGTTGAAGACTAAAAGTGTTTCATCGGTTCACTGAACACTGACAATTCGAAAGCTTTGAATGTAATCAAGTCAAAGTAGGCGCTTGTTCTTTTTTTATACAGATCGATCCGCATCATTGGTGGAATATTTTATACAAAATTTTACAGAAAACGAAGTCAATAAATTGTTAATTTATTAAATAAGGCAATTTAACCAAAAAATAGCTAATTAGTAAATTTGTAATGTAAAAAACTAATACCTATCAAAAAAAATTACCTTGTCGGACTTCCATTGTCTTTATTTTGTTACCAAACACAACGTTTCGGTTAGTTAGTATCTCTAACCGTTTTCAAGGATGTCCCAAATTCGACGCTCATCATTGCGATCTCGGAAACTATACAAGCGACAGCAAAAGAAAATGTTGAAAATGGCACTAGAAGGTTTGTTCCGTTTAAATTTTTATTATTATTTTTCAATAGTTGTGGCACTCCTATTGCAAATTAATGTTCGATCGGTCAATTAGAATATGGGCAACACCATAAACAAACAAATTACAACAATCCAATTGCATGACTGAGAGCCAAACCATCATAACACAGTTCTATTGTCATCTACCGTGCGAGCAAAAATTATTTGCATCAAAGAGGGCTTGGTTTAACAAACGTAGGGCTTGGTTTAGATCACAATGATATGGAGACGATATATCTAACCAAATCTAGGTTAAAATTTGGTCAAATTCATATTATGACATGATATGCCAAACTAATGAGTAATAAAATAAGTAAACAATATTTCTGTTGTTTCCAAAATTAACAAAGTAAGAATATAAAGAAAGAAAAATAATTACATAAATTGCTGAAATTGGCCACCGCCATGCTCCAAGCATAATTTCACACGTCTTTCAAAATCTGCGGCTTGTATTTCTTGGAATACTTGCACTTTAGAAGGTAATAAATTTAGCTGCTTCTTAAGAATAGTCCTGCATGTTCCATAAGATCTTTCCACTTCTTGGGACAGGCGTCTTATACAATTTGTTGGCGTATTTTGCATTATTTCACGAACGTTTGCAACAAGTTCTTCTTTTCTTACAGATGGTTTTCCTGCTCTTTTTTTGTGTTGTGTAGAACCTGTTTCCCTAAACACAGCCGCGGTTCTTTTCAGGCAATGATAAAAATCCCCAGCAATAAAAGCAACGTTAGGAAAATGTTTGTGAAAATCGTCAATGCACAAACCCGGATTGTATTGCCACTCACCATTTACTCTAACCCTGTTTCGAAAATACGCTTTAACCATGAATGTTTTGTGCTGTTCCGTAAAGCCCATTGTGTGAATTGTTCAAGAAATTGGAAAAATTAGCGATTAATCAAATTACTTGTAACGACTGTCAAAGATGACGGAATAACTGATTGATTGTTAATTCAGGTAGTTATGGACACCCAACAGGTATTAAGCTCTAAGGCTAAGCATTACGTCCTTAGATACAAGGCCCTCTTTCATGCAAATAATTTTTGCTCGCACGGTACATGTCCACAAAACCGATAGAAACAAAAACGGCTAGAAACGACAAGTGGAGGAACGTCAATTCAAATCAAACAAACTAGGCGTGCGCGAATCACATCAATTGATATCATCGCGGTGTACCTAGACGCTTGTCTGTAAATTGGAGCTTGGCAATATAATTAATAAACTGATTTTCCCTTGTTTACAAAATTAATAACGATAAAATGCAGATAATGGACAGAGGTTTCTACTTTACTAGCGTATACCTGGCATGCGTTGCATCCCGCTGGTATAAATACAAACCCGAACAAACCCGATATATTAGTACCCGGCATGCCACTTTCTGAAATTGCACCCGTGCGAAGCCGGGGAGGGTCGCTAATTATACATAAAAACCTTCCTCTTGAATCACTCTATCTATTTAAAAAAACCGCTTCAAAATCCGTTGCGTAGTTTTAAAGATTTAAGCGGATATAGGGACAGACGGGCGATAGCGACTTTGTCCTTAACAATGACATAGTATAAAACAAAGTCGCTGTCGCCCGTCTGTCCCCTTATGTGTGTAAATCTTTAAAACTACGCAACGGATTTTGAAACGGTTTTTTTTAATAGATAGAGTGATTTAAGGGGAAGGTTTTTATGTATAACTAGCGACCCGCCCCGGCTTCGCACGGGTACAATTTCAGAAAGTGGCATGCCGGGTACTAATATATCGGGTTTGTTCGGGTTTGTATTTATACCAGCGGGTTGCAACGCATGCCGGGTACACGCTAGTTTAACATAAATGAATTGACTGAATATCGCTGTAATTTAAAATGTAATAAATAAATACATACGAAAAAGTAAAGATCGATTTCCAGCATATAACTGAATATTAAATGAAAGTGTTTCTTTCCCAAACCCCTTAAATCTGACAAATTATTCTGAAATGAATTCCGGTGTACAGGCTTATCATACAAATTGAATTTAAAAAGCTTAACTCAATTGAAAAAAGCTTTTCCCGTTTCGTTTATTAATTTGACGAAATAGATCCTAAACGACTGCAAACATTTGAAAAAAAATTTTTAGCGGTACGCGTACAGTAAAAATTTTCATGTTATGCAAATTTATCTATACGGTTAAATAAAGCTGTAAAGTGACTATCTGACTAACAGCCTAAACCACTAATCCTAGAATCATGAAATTTTAAGGATCTTTATAACGTAGGCATCCACTAAAAAGGATTTTTTTGAAAATTAACCCCTAAGGGGGGTAAAAGTCGGGGATGAATAAATGTTTATAGGGATTTCTATATTTCAGAAACTAAAACTGGCGAAGGTATAAAAACTGGTATTTATTAGCCATTTTTTAAAAATTCACTTAGGGGTTGCATGGTCGCAGTGGAGGGTTAGCTGTAACCCACTCACTTTTAACCTAACCTAACCTAACCTAGGGGTTGAAAAAAGGGGCGTGACCTATTTTGAAGGGTATGTAACTGTCTTTAATTTCCAACGCAACTGCTAGAGATAAAGATATAAGTAAAAAGTTTTAGACACATTCTTCCTTTGGAACAACTAAACATGTCTCTGGGCAATTACGAAAATTTTGCCCCTAGGGGGTGGAAAAAGAGGTATAAAAGTTTATATTGGAACAAATATTTTTGTTCCAATTTCATGAAACTCAGCAACTGTAGTATCCAATTAACAAACTATACATTTACACTGAGAAAAAACCTTCTATTCCTTATAAGAATTCACATACTCTTTATACAACTGTTTAATACTATATGTGACAGCAACGCTCTTTCCTACTGTAAGACAACGAAAATTGCTAGACCGTTGTTTAGTGATAATATCACGGTAATTTAGCCCATAGGAAATAGGAGTTAATGCTACCATAGAATGGTTTATTGCCATTATTGCTCTGAATACTCAAAGTAATTATTAAGTTCCATGGGGGGTGTAATCTGGTTTTATATACTGTATTAGTTAATTTTAGTATATTTTTCTACGACCACCTATGAAAATGAGAAATAAAAGCACGCCTAACTTGGTTAGAATGTCGTTTATATCACACGCGTGTTGAAATATTTTCTATCAATACCTACGCGTGTTGAAATATAAAACAGCTGATGGCCGATGTACACTAGGGCATTACTGCAAATCAAAAAACTCCTTTTTTTCGTTATTTTTGGGAACCTAAGAGTATTTATGACAAAAATAATAATACGTCAAAAAGAGAAAATATGTCAGGCAACACACCAAACATGTCAACTGAGTTGAACCACAGAAAAAAAGGGGCAATTATAAAGCAGAAATAGAATACCCTAGGACCCTAGGAAATACAGATTTACAATTTTACAATTATCTCGGATAAAAATATCCACACAATGTTTAAGGATATGGGACAAGTGAATGTGCTTTATGTAAGTAAATTTATTTTAGCAATATTCAAAACACATCGAATATACTTAGATAGAACTTTTATAATTATTAACAAGCTATCGATATTTAACTCCATCTCTATCTTTCTATAATGTTGAGGTTGAAGTTATGTTTTAGTTTATTGTTTTGTTGTTTTTGTATGTATATTTAGGTATATTATTGTTTTATTGAAAGAATGCAAGCAGCTAAAAAATCAGAAACAAAATTTATTCACTGTACATAGATAGTAGGTATGATGTGCGTAAGCAAATAGGAGAAAAAGTTATTATTTTTATTTAAATATAGGTAAGTTAAAATGTGTAAGTGGGCATTGTTTCTATTTTTTTCAACTCTAGACTCTAGAGTTGAAATAAATTTTTCAACTCTAGTGTTGAAAAAATTTGATTAACACAATGGTGATACCTATAAAGTACCTATTAAAAACAAATCAAACTCTTTTTGATTATTTTGTATGGTCGTAGGAAAAATTGTGTACATTAGGTACTCGTGTGAAACTGATTTTCTCACACTCGGAGAATTTCCACACTCGGCTATCGCCTCGTGCAGAATACCTTCTCGTTTGGGATGTACCACTTTCAACACTGGTTATGTAATATACTATTTCTGCACGCCGCTAGACATTTTTCAGTTGGTAATATTATTAAGTATCATTAATGTCAAAAGCCATCCTTGTCGGCACAGGCCGGCATACATTATCATCGTCATATACCTTCGGAACACTTCGTATCGCCTATAAACCACTGCCGCTACCGCTACCGCTTTATCGCGTCGGTATAGAGAATCCTGTTAACCAGTACAATATCTCGCAATCGCCAACCGCGGCAATGGATTGCGTCAGTGAAAGGGCATCTTAAGGAGTTATTTTAAATTAAATTGAATAATAAATTACAAATGAACCACGAAATCCAAACAAAAGGGTTTAACTTTCGTGGCTATTCAGTTTAAGTCAATATTTCTCGAATCCCGCAATTTCTATATTTAGTAACAGCGAAGCTTTCTGCAGAACAATACAAAAAGGTTTTTGAAATACAATTCTTTTTATTGCTTTTTCGTCAAATCCAGTGGATAAAAGGAAGGGAGACCATTGTGTTCAGCCCGAAGAGTTATCCTGTCCCTTTTAATAATTCCTGCTGACTTTTTTTTTTTAATTTTAGGTTAAAACATATATGCAGCATTAGAAATACCAAACATACTTTTATTTGAATTTGGTTAAAATCAAACTTGAAAGCCTTAAATTTTCGACATAAACAATAATGGTTTATTTTATTTTTTTACCTTTTAATTGATATCACTGGCACTGGCGAAATTAAAAAAATTCCCGAACAAGTTTTCTCTTTGTATAATATTTTGGTATCCCGGTCCTAAATACTAGCTGGAAATTACGGAAATGATGAAAATAAAATTGAAAAGGTTTGGATTTACTCATTTTCTTTAGTTCAGGCTTGAAAGTTTAAGCATTAATTAATTACACAAACTGGAAGTGGGGGGGGGGGGGGAGGGATGTAATGTCCCCCAGTACCCTATTAACGTGCCTGGAACCTGTTGGCTTTCAATGGCGTATTGTAAGTACGATTTCCGATATATTTTAAACCATTCTGGGTGATGCACCGCCAGACTGGCCACGGGAAACTCCCATGTAAATTTTGATACCCTGAAATATTCGCACCCCTATTAATTTTACATGAAATATGTATAAGACTTTTTTGAAGGTCCTTATATGGTGGACTCGCACACAAAATGTTGTTATTTTCTAATGTGCCAATTAAAAGTTATTTGGACAAAACTTTTCGTAGAATTCTAAAACAATAAATACGGCTCTGATACATGCCTCAACGAAACCACCAGTAATAATTATTATGATAATGTCGATGTTGCTATATAGACGTTTTATTTTTATTAGTTTCAACATGTTTTACAGTATTCAAGAAAAAATAATGATTGTGACAATTTAATAAACGAAAAAACGAAATAACGTGGTTGATCGTGAAATACCTACTATGTGTAAAATTCTAAATTTTACAGGAGGAAGAAAAAACATCCAATTTCTATAATTTTGGATTAAATTTTTGCATACCGTAGGAAAACTGGGAACAACAGTATGGAAAATCTTTTGAAACAAAAATTAACATAATAGAACGCCGCGTTAAACTGTAATTATTGATAAACGTGATATTTTACTACATAGGATGTTTCAACCATCTCGAGTTGACACATAAGATAATTTTCAAAGAAAAAACAGGCACAAAGAGGACGATGTAACGGAAAATGAAAAATTGTAAACTTTACTTAACTAATAAAAAAAAAACATTATGGATAAATTCTGAATTTTTTTTTAGATTTAAATTTTAGGATTAAATCATAAATTATCGATTCTATACTTAAAAAAAAACATTAACTTTTGTTCTTATTTCCTATGTGCAATGTAATCACATTGGAGATATTTGAGAATGAATTTTTTGTATATGCACATGGAAGGTTTTATAAATTCGTTTTTTTCTGTATACATATAATATTAACCACATAGAAGGCTTTACAAGTCGATAAAACATTCAAAAACCAACCAAATGCGCGTATAACCTGAAAATCGGTTTAAATGCCACATAGGAGGTATTTCACGATCAACGACGATAATGAGAAATTTATTAATATTTCAACTTTAAAATTATATTATTAAGACTAACTAATTTATATGGAAACTTACCAGTTAACACTAGTAACGCTTTCGTTTTTTCCAAAAAGCGCCCAAATACACGTTTTTCGGTAAAAATTACTTACAGATTAATTTAGTTAGATAATTTCATTCATTAATAAAAGCAAAAAACTAAATTTTGTCAAATTTGCCAATAATATTTTTTTTCTGCTTTATTAATTTATAGCTCTATAACATTTTTAAACGTAAAACTGTAGTTAATACGTATATGTAGCATATTATTATGTACAAAAGATGGGTATTTGGCCGGTTTTTGAATAAAGCGTTAAAGTTGTTTTTAAATGAGATGCTCAAATAGGCCTTCATTTATAATATATAACAATATTGAATCTGATATAAAAAGTAAACTATTCGGTTTTAGAAGTAATTTTAAAAAACACTATCTTAGGATCGGATTGGAAGATTGATTAATTGTTAATTAAAATCCTACCTTTTTGTACCGACTACTATGTTATTGCCACCGATAGTTATTTTTAGTTGTTATATTTTATAGTTTTCATATTTTGGCAGAAATAAATATGTTTATTATCTATCTATCTATATACAGGGTGTCCGGAAACTTCGTTCGTATACTTTAAGGGGATACTCTACATATGAAAATATGAAAAAAAGTTCATATGAATGTAGGTCCTTATAAGGAAGCTACGGCCGTCCAAAGGTGACATCTAAAGATTAGGTTCTATTTTATATCTATGCAACCGCTTAAGGCACCAGTGTGCTTTTTGGCACACAATAGTAATTTAACAAACTAGTGTATTAATAAGGGCGATTAATATACGCGTTGGTTACAATATTTTTCCGTCGATTGTCTTGTTAATAGATTATATTTTTTTTTTATTTAGAACCAAACTACATATTATAACAAATTTTTGAATTTCAAACTTATTGACATCGACAGAAACTATGGCAACGCCATTATGTACGCGGCAGTGCGTGCTTTGTAGTATGTTTGATTGCCTAAAATCGTTTATTAATAAAAAAAGATCATGCATTAATAGGGGCCATTAATGTATGATTTTTTATACAATAATTAAGGTTGTAAATACACGGTCGACGGAAAACTAATATTAACAATTGCTAATTTATGATATTTAGAGTTATTATGGGGGGCGGGGGGGGTGGCTTAGTTTATTTATTCCTATTTTTTTTTACACGACACATTTAAAAAATTTTACCCGAAAATTATAATTCCAGTGATTTTTCTACACAAAGAAGGTATTCTTAAAATAAATTATTGAACCAATGATTTAGGAGAAAAATCGATTTATTTAAATCATTGCATAAACTATTATCGAATTGTGTTTAAACTAAAACATCAAAGTAGTCTTATGACAAATACAAATTTGAAGTAAAAAAACATCAAGAAGCCCATGGTTAGCGTTAAATAAATTGACAATGACGTTTTTGTGATTTATTGTAGTGATCATTGATCAAGTGTAAGTTGTAAGTGTTTTTGATTAATTAAGGTGCAAATTTTAAAAAATGGCAGGTTATTCATTTGCTGAGTTAGCTGATATGCATTTTATGTATGGCAAAGCTAATGGTTGTGCTCGAGAAGCTAGCAGGTTGTATCAAGAATATTTTCCAAACCATCCAAAAATAAAGTCTTGTTTACTGACGAAGCAGGGTTTACCCGTGAAGACATCGTAAATTTTCATAATAACCATGTATGGGCAGAAGAAAATCCCATGCAATTTTCGAAAGTCGATTTCAAAATAAATTTTCAATTAATGTTTGGGCAGGTATATTGGACGATCGATTAATAGGACCATACATTATGCCTCAACGTTTAGATGGGCCCGCATATTTAGATTTTTTACAAGACTCTTTGCCTCTTCTACTTGAAGATGTGCCGTACCAGCAAAGACTAACAAACTATTTTATGCACGATGAGGCTCCACCTCATTTTAGTAGATTGGTTCGAGATCATTTAAATCAAACATATCCAGACCGATAGATAGGCCGAGGTGGGCCCATTGCCTGGCCTCCCCGTTCACCTGATCTCAATCCATTGGATTACTTTCTTTAGGGATATCTGAAGTCTCTGGTATATTCAGTACCTGTTGAAAATGTACAACAATTGGAACAACGTGTTATTTATTGTTGCGAGGAAATTCGTAATAAGGAAGGAGTTTTCGCAAGAGTACGAACATCGATAAATCGTTTAGTTGGTTGTATTGATATGATATATATAATAAAACAACGTTTTGACTTAATTATTGTCATTGTCAATTTATTTTAACGCTAACCATGGGTTTCTTGATGTTTTTTTACTTCAAATTTGTATTTGTCATAAGACTACTTTGATGTTTTAGTTTAAACATAATTCGATAATAGTTTATGCAATGATTTAAATAAATCGATTTTTCTCCTGAATCATTGGTCCAATAATTTTTTTTAAGAATATCTTTTTTGTGTAGAAAAATCACTGGAATTATAATTTTTGGGTAAAATTTTTTAAATGTGTCGTGTAAAAAAATTAGGAATAAATAAACTAAGCCACCGAAGAACGTCCCTGACTAAATTTCATAATAACTCTCAATATCATAAATTAGCAATTTGTAATATTAGTTTGTGTACCAAATAGCACACCGGTAGCCTCTAGATTGAAAATAAAAAATAAACATAAAAATGTTATAACACGTAAAAAAATGACACGTGAGGTGTAATTTTACTCAGAATGTTATGCTGAATCCCAATAAGTAAAAATATACAAGATGTCCCATTTAAAATACCAAAATCAAGGTCGCTTCCGGTCAAACCGGAAGTGCTAACAAATTAAAAATTATGCCAATAAATGCAGATTCATCTCTTATGCATAATCTCAAAATTTCATTATAATATCTATAAATACAGAAAAGTTATAGGGGTGAAAGTCTTTTGAGAAACACCCGGTATGTGTCACATAACGTTTACTTATTTAGAATACCAGCTTTGGTACATAGTATTGAACCAACAATTATTGCTTTATTAATTTTTCTTTATACCCACATCGACTTGTCTGTTTAATAATAAAAGTATTCTACGTAATTCGTATTTTTCAAAGGTCTCTCTAACACAAATAATTCTCATTTTGTGGGGACAGTTGGAATTAAATGGGGTAAAAAGGGCGAACAAAACAAATTTTAAATATTTGCAAGCATCTGCTAATTTAATTACATGAAACGACAAAAACCTTTTTAACTTAAAAAAAAGCCTTAAATTAATTATATTACATTTGGGCCTAAAGCTTAGAAAGAGATTTTATACTTTTGTATTTTCATTTTTGAAATGAAATATAACATACATTCCAATTTTAGAACACAAGGACATAAAGTCAAGCTTTTTTTAGGTTATAAGGGGCCCTAGGCCTGTTACGCAATTCGAGGCCCCTAATTATGGGCGCCCATAGAGCCAATATTTAATTCGGAGAGGGAGAGGGTATAATAACCAGCCAAAGAAAAACGTGGCCGCGGTATGCAGTATCCAACAACTTTTCTCTTCTTCTATCACAATTAAATTCTAAAAAAACCCTGGAATGAAAGAGGGGACACCCCCCCCCCCCGTCTATGGGCGCTTATGTCCCTCACAACTTCATAGCGTTTTCCTTAATTATAATGCTCCAAGGGCCCTAGGCATTAAAGTTTATAATTTACTTTTCAAGTACCTACATACCTTTCCTAGGAGCATTGGCACCATTTTAATAGGTACCAGATTTATGCCTAATGTGCTCTTCTTACAAATATGTTTAAAAATCAAACATAGTGTCTAGTGTCTCATCACGGAGACTCTGAAATTCTCTCACTAACTTCAGCCATATAATTTATTCAATTTTATGTTAGTATAGAGTTCGGAATCTTCTACGATTTCAAACTGGGAGAGGGTATTATTAAGCAAAAGGAACTCACTCATGATCATTGATCAATAAGTTACAATTATTTATCGTTTATCCAATGCATCGTCGACGATTAGCTGCGGAAATCCGATATGAGATATTTGAACAATGGCGTAGTAGCCATAGACTTGTAAGGCAGACTATAATTATGAAGATAATATAATTTGTATGCAGTGGTGGCAGCATAAGCCATAAAAAGAACAAGGAAAAGGACAAGGTTGGCGAAGGAATAGCTTTGGAACAGCTACCAGTTTTCTCATATTAACCATGAACTGAACTGAAACCTGGAGATTGGTTTATTTATTTATGAATGGATTTAGAAATCTATTGTATTCTTTCAAAATTAGTAATTTTTAGATAGCTGTTATTTTGACAATTTAAGGGATATTTTTATACAAAGAAAGACAATACTACGCTACTGCTACCTACAGTGTGACCAGTAAAGTCCGCATCTTATGGGATTTATATACAGGGTCCTGCAATAGTGCGTCAGGCTTCCATAGCTCCTATACGAATTGAGTTAGGACTTTCATTCAAACGCTAACTTATACTGTATCATACGGGGTACTTCAGGAAAATATTTTTTCATATACAGGGTGACCCAAAAAAGTGTGGTCATAAAAAGTTGTGATTTTTTAAATGGCAGACCCCATATTTTTTTGCATATTTAGATGTATGCTATCGTCCTTTATAAATGCCTAAAATTTAGTTTGATTTGCTTTGGTAGTTTAAGAGCAATCAATTAAAAACTGAAAAAGAATTATTTTGAAGTCGTGGAAAAAATATCAAAAAAAAACATTCTAAAATTAGTTTTTTAACAACGGTATTAAGTGAGTTTAATGACAAGATGTTTAAAAATACTATGAATGGAATAGTATTTATTTATTTTATACAGGGTTTTCATAATAAGGTTTCAAAAATGACACACGTCAAACCTATTTTTCTCAACTTTTTCAAATGGAGCACCCTGTATATTATTTCGGTATTTGATATAAAATACACAAGCAATTTTTTTTGTAGTTGAAGCATATAAGTTATTTCCTGTCGTTTTCGAAATAAATGCAAATTTCATAAATTATGCCGATTAAACAGAGTTTATTTTTAAAATTAAACGTAGGCTAGTCGCCTACGACTAATAATTAAAAACTACAGTAATTGTTCAAAATGTCTTCCTTTTTGTCTGTGCACAAGCCAACATGTTTTTGAAAAGGTCTGTTTATTTTCCTTAATATTCCAGGGGAAATGCTAGCAAACACGTCTCTTATCCTTTCCTGCATTTTATTAGCAGTTGTAGGTGGATCATTGTAAACAATTTGTTTTACGTGTCCCCATAAAAAAGGTCTAGTTTTGTAAGATTCGGCGATCTAGCTGGCTGGGGGGTCCGTTTCTACCGATCCATTGGTTCGGAGAGGTATTATCAAGATAATTTCTTATAATTTATTCACCCGATATTACACTTTTTTAAAATGAATTAAAGAACTTGTCAAACTAAGTATCTTAAGAATCCATGTTTTATTTCAAAGCCTACTATGGGTTTTAGAGATAAACCTTACTAATGAACCTCTTTGCTGGTATTGCAATTGAAATGTTAAAAGGAAAATAAACAGACCTTTTCAAAAACATGTTGGCTTGTGCACAGAACAAAATGGAAGACATTTTGAACAATTACTGTAGTTTTTAATTATTAGTCTAGTCGCCTACGCTTAATTTTAAAAATAAACTCTGTTTAATCGACATAATTTATGAAATTAACATTTATTTCGAAAACGGCTGGAAATAACATATATGCTTCAACTACAAAAAAAAATTGCCTGTGTATTTTATATAAAATGCCGAGATAATATACAGGGTGTTCCATTTGAAAAAGTTGAGAAATATAGGTTTGAAATGTGTCATATTTGAAACCTTATTATGAACACCCTGTATTAAATAAATAAATACTATTCGATTCATAGTATCTTTAAACCTCTTGTCATTAAATTTACTTAATACCGTGGTTAAAAAACTAATTTTAGATTGTTTTTTTTGATATTTTATCCACGACTTCAAAATAATTTTTTTTCAGTTTTTAATTGATTGCTCTTAAACTACCAAAGCAAATCAAACAAAATTTTAGGCATTTATAAAGGACGATAGCATACATCTAAATATGCAAAAAAATATGGGGTATGCCATTTAAAAAATCATATCAATCAACTTTTTATGACTACACTTTTTTGGGTCACCCTGTATATAAAAAAATATTTTCGTGAAGTACCCCGTATGACACAGTATAAGTTAGCGTTTGAATAAAATTCCTAACTAAATTCGTATAGGAGCTATGGAACCCTGACGCACTATTGCAGGACCCTGTATAATAGCTTTATTCGAAATTTGACTTTGGCATCAAGCTCTGCTTCGATTGAGATAAAATTAAGCAAAAAAATAGTAGTCACCTGATGAGCATTATCTATAAAATTTTAATTTTTTTCAAAAAATAATTCAAAAGTAGGGTTATTTCTGAGAATATCGAATAAAGTTATTGGAAAAAGTTTTTTTAAATGCAGTTTCTAGCACACATGAAAAATTTTAGCTGCATAAGATAATTTTGATGTTTTACCCATATTTTGTAAATTGCACCACTTTTGCAAAATAAGACTTAACGCAACCTACATAAAACTAGCGCCATATTAAACGTGTGTTATTCTACAAAATCAAAATTGGGCTATTAAACTTTGGTCGCATGTAATGCAAAGTTTTTTTGTTTTTGACCCTGTATAAGGTAACTTCATAAAATAAGTATTTTTGAAAACGTAATTTGCGTCTGAAAGTAATACACCGGAATATTAAGACAAAAAAGTCACAATGTCATCAGTTAAGTGTTCATTAAGTGGAAAATAAATTTTAGTGGTGGGTAAAAAATCAAAATTATCTTATGCAGCTAAAATTTTGCATGTTGGCTAGAAACTGCATTTACAAAAAGTTTTTTTAATAACTTTTTTCGATATTTTCAGAAATAACCCCACTTTTAAATTATTTTTTTTTAAAAAGTTAAAATTTGACAGATAATGCGAATCACGTGACTACTATTTTTTTGCTTAATTTTCATCTCGATCAAAGCAGAACTTGATGCCAAAGTCAAATTTCGAATAAAGATATTAATAAAAAAAATCCAATAAATGCGGACTTTACTGGTCACACTGTATATTGTAAAACATGCACCGCACGTTCTTTATGATCGAATAAAATATTCTACGAACAGCTCGTCGAGCAAAGCAGCTAGCAAAGCCGCAGTCTGTAGGATCCTTTAAGAAAATTTGACAGTCGATAATGGAAAACAACTTGGTCTGTATTTAGAAAAATGATTTTTTGTTTTATGACTTGTTGGCACCTGTTTGTACCAATGTTTATAATTTTAAGTTAAATAAATATTGACAGAAATACTAAAAAAGTTGGCAAATAAAATCTGAGGGATCAATAATATTAATTCCGATTTTCAAGCAGGTTATAAGTAAGATTAGCCTCGTTTAAGAATTTACACACTTAATTTTAAAAATACTGAAAGTTTTATCGATACCTACGTAACAAATAATGATAAATGGATTTATTTATAACCTTTTTATAACCCGAATTATTTTTGGTGATGATTGTTACTTTCAGTAAGTCAATTATTCTTTTGGCAACTGTTTTACTAATACACATTAATACACAATAATTAAGATTTAGGTGCAAAGATAAAAGCAGTTTTTAGGTTAATACGTAAAACCTATTTGATGTTAAACTATTAACGTTGATCTAAGTTAAAATGATTTAAAAAGATAATTGGATTAACAGTATTTATACAAAATGTCCCAAATTTGTTGCACACTATTGGGTGCGTACTACACGAAGAAAGCGGAAACACAGTCTATCACGTCACGTGAGTTCACGTCCTATCACGCTCGAGATAAAATGCATGAGTTTCAAGCAGCACGTGAAGTCACGTCATTCATTTTATAAAAACAAGCTGTGGGGTGCTTAGCTAATCGTAACCAGAAAATGTGGAAACTAAATAATAGTTCATCTTCAGTGTTTGAGTGTCAGAGTAATTTTCACTGATGAAAAGACGTTCCAGTCGACTTATAACGGACAATTTTGTGTGTATAGTATTTGCAGAATTATACCGTTGACTCTTACTGCCAAAAATAAACTACCTGATTAAACCCTATTGTATACGCCTCAACCTCTTCAAAGGGGATTAAATGGGATTAGGGTCGGCTTGAAAATGTACCTACACCACATGATTTATTTTTATAATTTAAAATAAATAGATGTGATTTTTATTATGAATCAGGCATAGGTATAAATTGAATTTGTACCTGGTCCGGCTCTGCTCGAAAAGGTTTTAAAATTAGGGATTTCATTATTTATTTTATGGTCAAAGGGATAATGAGGGTTTATTGCAGTGAAAAGATCAACGGTATAATTCTACAAATACTATACCGTCCAAACAATACCAGGTTTAAAGAGCGATATACTAACCCCCTCACTTCTAGACATGGGCGTTTCTCTGTTAATATATGGGGCTGGATAAGTAGTGTTCATGGACCTTGTGTTTGCTGGCGAATAGAGGAAAGATTTACTGCCGGAAATTACATTAACATTTTAGAAAACACATTGTTACCATCTGCTGAGCAAATATATCCCAGTAATACTTTCATATGTTAACAAGATAATTGTCCAGTCCACACTGCCAATGCTGTAACCCACTGGTTTTAAACCCATAATGTGAAAATGCTGCCTTGGGCCGCTTATAGTCCCGATATCAATCCAATTGAAAATATTTGCGGTTTAATCGTAAAAAAATATATAATTGAAATTTTAGGCCACAAAATTCAGAAGATTTATGTGAAATAATACATGCGTGCTGGGAAGAGCTTGATCCAAATATTGTATCAACTATAATTCAGTCAATTCCGAATAGACTGGCTCAAGTAATAGAAAAACAGGGATATATGACCAAATGGTAGATTTTATTTTTTCTTAGAAAACGTTTTTTGTTTCTATTGTAATTTTTATAAAACTGTGAAGATATAATATAAAATTAAAAAAATTATTTTTGTTAATCTATTGAACTAACGCCAAACGCTAATGCCTTGCATTTTTAATAACCTTTAATTTGCGATAAGCCGGTTTAACGCAAATAAGTTTCCTCTCATTCTAATTCGTGTACGCCTTTTTTATGAATACAACTGTAAGTCTTTAAGACTACTGACTGTAAAGTTACATTTTCGATTGGTTGCCAGCCAATAGCTTACCCTGAAACCCAATTATAAACCGCCATAGCACTGGTAAATTTTCAATAGTTACATTTGAACTTCAGACTGTATTCTTCGCAGTTGCGGATTTAGAGGGGGGCACAGGGGCACGTGCCCCCCCTGTCATAATAATTTCGCACGAACCAACCTAAGCGCAACACCCAAAATTTCAAACACAGTGACAAAGCATTGTACTGTAACAACCAAATATTTTTTTGATGCCAAAACTTTACAGCATTTAGAAATGGATATTAAAAATCAGGTTTTCAACGTGGTTTGATAAAATTAGCGAAAAGATGGCGTAAAAGCACGTTAGATAAAAAGCATACATTTTAGGATTTTAGAATTTGTGTTTTGTTACAGAAAACTGTAATCTGTGGTTTTGTTTACAAAGAAAGTGTATTATTTTGGGGTAGTAAGGACTTATTTTAATAAAAATAAACATGCCGAAACGGCTATGAATGTGGAATATTTGAGAAACAATTTTAGCTCATTAAGTATTGAGCAAAAAATTGAAATTAAAATTGAGGGAAGACCTAAACCCGAAATTAACTTGACACAGATCACAAAGTGTAGATCTAGGGACTTTATTGTTATTGATAAGTTTGCTGGAAATAAAACCGGAACATTGAACTTTACTTTTAAACAATGTACCCGCTAATGAAAAATAAATTGACCTTTTTTTATTTTTTTTATCTTATTTTATTTTCAATAAAATAAGTAGGTAATCATACATTTTTAAAATATTTACTAAAAATTATTGACCAAATTTGGGCGTGGTCTTAAAACATTTTCGCCTGCGGCGCGTTTTGTCCGCAGCAGGCTTTTCGTGCACCCCAAGATAACAAGTAAGTGCCCCCCCTGTCAATTTTTTCTGAATCCGCCACTGATTCTTCGGCTACTATACACTGAGAAAATCTCTTTTCATTCCTAGCGAAAATTTTAGCAACCATAGCTAAAATATTTTGCTAAATGGGGGACAGCCAAGCACATTACTGTACCAGGAGAATGCACTCTGCTGGACATACTTTGCTGTGGTAATAAAGCTACTTTGCAAGAAAAATTCTGTTATAGCTATAAAGTAATTCTGCTATATCTAAAAAGTAACGTTGCTGTCCTTATAAAACTATATAATGTAACTATAAAATTGTTTGCTACTGAAACAACAAATTTCTGCTACAGTGGTGACATTTTTTTATATAGTAAAAAACGTCTCTCTTGCAGTAGAAAAGATCTTTCTTGTACCTTAAAAATCTTTTGCTGTTGGTAAAAATACTTTTTCTAAAAACAAAAAATGTCTCTCCTTCTACAATAAAATTATATAGCTAGCACAAGAGGGTGCTTTCTTACCCTTAAAAAGTTTTTTTTTATTGCAGCAATTTTTTTTTGTTTTTACCATGGGTTAAAGTGCGCCTGTGTCACAAATTCGAGTGCTAGTATGGGAATCTTAAAAATTGTAAGAAATACATAACGTAAAATTTAAAGCAGTTGCACTTTTTGATTTTGACTTTGATGTATTTCTTACAATGTTCAAGGTTCCCGTAAATGTACTCGAATTTGTGACACAGGCGCACTTTCATCCAGGGTAAAAACAAAATAAAATTTGCTGCAATAAAAAAGACAATTTAGGGGCTAATAAAATAGAGTACATTAAGCATGTAGTTGCTGTGAGGATAAGGTTTAAATATAGGGTATAGGAATAAAAGGAAAAAGCTAAATGAAATAAACGTTTTTATATATAAAAAAAAATACGACAAGAACCAAATATTAATACAGGTTATGCAAAAAACGAATATATGAACGTTATAAGTTTTAACATTAAACAACAGGAACATAAAGCATCTAATAATTAACAATAATAAAAGTTTCATTTTACAAACCTTTTTTTATAAAAAGTGAGGAAAAAATAATTATACTCTACCAGGCTATAAAAGAAAAAGAATTTATAGAAACTTATTTATAACATAAAATAACAAAAACAGGACTATATGCACCTAATAATAATAATAATAATGATACAGCACTGATACAACTATAATATATCTTGGAGAGGCAAGGTTTTCCACTATGACTCCGAACGGCTGAACAGTTAGGTTAAACAGTTGTAGCTTCTCACATTTTGCGTTTATTTTTTCTGTGAGATGATCATTCTGGAACGGAGAATGTTGATTAAATATTTATAGTAGGGGTAATCAAAAATTCTGGAAATGAAGGACCAGGGAGAAACCAAGCGAAGTCAAGAATAAGACAACTTATCGGTGTTTGTCATTGTAACACGAATGTATGCACGACTGCAATTATTAAATTTTACTAAAAAGTTCCGACTTCAAAATGTCAAAAAAAGTTGACACTACTACCAGCTAAGCCTCCCATTAAGCATTCAGGTCAATGATCTGCTACCTAGATCATTGATTCAGGTTACTACCGTGCGAGCAAAAATTATTTGCATCAAATAGGGCTTGGATTAAAAAACGTAGGGCTTGGTTTAGATAAAATTACGCGTAACGGCTGTCAAAGATGATGGAATAACTGATTAATTGATACCGCTAAGCATTACGTCCTTAGATGCAAGGCCCTCTTTGATGCTAATAATTTTTGCTCGCACGGTATAAGGTTAGGTATGTATGTATGATTCTTAGTTCAAGCATAGCGAATATAGTAGTTAATATTTACCTCTGCGTTAAAGAACAAGCTTTCTTGCACCTCACTCCTGCTTGGTCTCCATAGAACTTTTTCTGGCACTTTTAATGGTTATGGGGCTCAATAATTATAGTAACATCAGTAGTCCCTTAGCAGTAATGTCTAAAAATAATTATTTCATTAGTTTTCAATTACAATTATTATTATAAGACCTATTTAACAGGGAAACATTTTATATACAAAATGAAACGTTTTAACTTACCAATATTTTCTTCAAGGCCGTATCCGCTGATTTTTCGTTCTTTCAACTTTGCTATTATTCCTGCACAAACTTTCTACTAGGATATTATATGACGTCAATACAATCAGGAAACCTTTTGTTAAAAACTGCCTCTCTCTAAAAATACACAAATAAATGATTTACCGAAATATGCATAAAAATAAACAAAAACAAGTATATTATGTGTAAGATTATACAAACAAAACTTACCAATTCAATGCCTGTGTTTAACTACAATAAGGACATGGAAATGGAAATTCATCAAAAAATGTTCCCAAATTTGCATTAACGTATAGTCTTCTTCTTAATTTAAAGGTGGCCTTTAAACTTTCAACTTTTCTTGTACTCCATCAAAATAATACAGCTAGCCGCAGGTCACAAACAAAAAAAACAAAATAATTTTGAAATTTTGTAAGGCTATGAGCCGCACCCTCTCCCTCAACTCTAAACTTAGCAAAATGATGCGCGAACGGCGCGACAACAGGCTCGGACGGGCTGAAATACTCGAAACTGGCTCTTAACGACACCGAATGGCGACACGGAAACACCCGAATACCGGATCTAATAAATTTTCTTTGCTGGGGCAGCAACATTTTTTCTCAGGATAAATAAAAATTCTTTTGAAAAAGTTTTTTGCTCTTACAATTACGTATTTTGCTATTGCGAAATATTTAAGAAAATATTTATTACCAACAGCAAAGTACTTATTAAAATCAATAGAAAGACATCAGTAAACCTTATTTTACTGCTACAAGAAAGTCAATTTGCAACTTTGGCAAATATTTTAGCTGGGATAGCCAAAAATACATCAGTAAAGTAGTTTTTGCTGGAGATTTTCTCAGTGTACTTACGGCTAAAAGTTGGTGTATATTTTCAAGTCGTTTGTTGGCGTAACGGAAATTTTTGATTGTCTTTTGTTCTTCACGTATACAAAAACTTTGCGTACTATTTCTCATGGCGGAAATCATATTTTTGTATGCAACATTAATTATCTATTTTGTAAAATTTAAGTCAAATATAACTTTAATAAACACTGTAGCAAGTGGTTTTTCTTCTAAAGCACTTAATGTGTCTTGAAGTATTAAAAGTGAAGTTTGTTTACTGCGTCAAACTCTATATCGAGACCTCCGATCGATATGACGAATAGCACATCACATCACATCAAATAGCTTTCTTTGGTTATGGATAAATAATACAAATTATTCCTTAGAGACATATTTGACACCAGTAATAATTTATTTCACGAAAAAGGTCTCTATTTTTAAAACCGTCATCCCTTATCCGGGCAAAATGGGAAACGGATTCGCAACCTTTTTGAACTGAATAGAGCTTCTTTAAAAACTTTTCAGTCGGAAAATATTTCATAGCTTTTTGATAAAAGAATCTTGAACTTTTGACAACTTAAATCATTGTTAACATGTTAACATGAAAATGAGGAAGTTGTTCTTTGTGAAATAGAAGAATTAAATTAATTGTGGCTGTACGCCAACAACATTCTGGACATACCTAGGTAGGTACTCTGTAAACTTTTACACTTTAATACATTGACTAGGTGACTAGGACTGCAGGCCTGAAAAAAAGTAGAACTCCCCATAACACATGTGTTATTAAAATAGTGCCTCTGCTGTCTAGTCGAGAAATTTATTTTTTCCCAAGAAGAACGTTGGCAACCATTTAAAATGATATTAACGCCAACCAAAAAAACAAGGAATAAAAATAATAGGTATTAACAACAACAACAACATGTGTTTAGTGCAAAATTATAATAGTGAGAAAAGTGCGGCAGAGAATATCTCTTTCAACAGGTAATAAATCTCAATAGGTGCATTGTTAAAGTGCCCCACACACTATGAGACCTGACTCGAGGCACGTTGCGAGGCGATGACTCGCATGAAACTGTATCACGCCTCAAGAGACCCTACACCTTGAAACAGTATGCAATATCAGGCATACGCGAGTTTGTGGAGGTTGTATAATAAAATGTCATTCCACAATCTTTCGAAAGGAAAAAAATTGCAGTTGGTGTCACCGTAGGTTTAGTAGTTTTTGAAGATAAACAGAAAAAAAAAAGAAAATAGTCAAAGAATTGGTTTCTTGAAAGAAAAAAGTTCTCTCACATACCACTTTCAAAAGAACTGCAGCAAAATGAACTCAAAAAATACCAAAGGTTATAGGTACATCAACATCATCAGCTTATGAACCTGTAGAATTAGAATTCTTAACTTTTTTCAGCTCCCTTCTAAAAGCGCAGAGCACATTGTGTATTTTTTTAGAGACAAAATCCCTATTGGCCACAGGATTTATTTCTTTACATTTTTTAACAAGTCTGTCCATCGCGACATTTTCATGGTTTCTCTTCATGTATGTTTTTGCTCTAATATTCCACAACTTACAGGCAGGCCTGTGACTAGGAAACATTTGTTTTCGTAATTCGTTAGTAGGTAATAGTAGAGAAGGTAATAATTGATTCCATTCAATCTGGCCAGTTATAATCCTTGTTGCAAACTCCAGTAAACATTAGGATAACGTCAGAGTTAGCCAGACGGCACCCACAGATTTACGTTGGTTCCAAATTAGAACTGTATCGGCAGACGTTATTCTCAGCATGCTGTTACGGTCTTGTAATGGGTTTCATCTATCACAAACCGTGACTAACTGGATACAAGCGTCTCCCTGGTACGACTTGCAAGATGTTGCCGCAGAGCCCCTAATACATCTGGATCAGTGTTAAAGATGTCACTCCATAAGGCACTGACAAAGTCGACTCTTTTACACGATTCGGGAAGCTCACTCCACAACGTACCGAAGCAAGGTACGCTCGAACGGCAAGCGTAGGGCCATGCTTTGTGAATTAAACAAATGCCAAAATCGCAAAAAGACGTAATTATTAATAAAATTATAATTTTACTCATACAGCATAGAAATTTAAATTTAGATTTGCTGGATTCGATAAATAAAGTTTGCAAAATCCACATTCAATGGTTTCAGATATAAAATTTACATTTAAATTATTTTTTTTTTGAATCGGAGTTTTCCAGTTGTAACTCATGTATTGAAAAAGCAATAACATTTATATTAACAAAAGATAAAATGTATCAAAGGAACAAGAGGTACAAACCGCACAAATAATTTCATGTTAGAACAATTTCTGTGGTTTAGGATACCACGATGAAAATAAAAAGGTACCAATTATTATACTTCTATAGAAATTCACTGGGTACTTTATTTTAGGTAGAATTATATTTATAAATAAGGTAAGTGCGGGTAATAAGGCCCAGCAGAAAATAAAGTCAATGTACTCCACTACAAAAATATTTCTTACTTGTATATTACGCACTTGAAATTAAGGACACGCATCGTAAAAAAACATCGATGGCGACATACAATAAAAAACTAGGGTTGCCATTTAAAATTGCAAAATGCTTGCTTAAAATTTTGTTACAACTTTCGAAAGTTTGATAACGTCATACCATTGTTTGTTGCTTCAGAATGGCTAAATATAGAAAGCCGATTTTCTTTACATTTAGCCTCATTGGTACACAAAATTGTTTTATCGAATAACCCAGAATATCTATTTAAAAAACTTATTCGTGGAAGTGCCATTCATGATAGACCCACACGTCACTGTCAAAGGTTTAATGTTCCAAAGCACAGGACCGCACTATTCCAGCGTTCTTTCACATATAATGCTGTTAATAGTCATTTAACAAACTAGTGTATTAATCGCTATTTAATATACGCGTTAGTTACAATATTTTTCCGTCGATTGTCTTGTTAATAGATTATATTTTTTTTAAATTTAGAACCAAACTACATATTATAACAAATTTTTGAATTTCAAACTTATTGACATCGACAGAAACTATGGCAACGCCATTATGTACGCGGCAGTGCGTGCTTTGTAGTATATTTGGTTGCCTAAAATCGTTTATTAATAAAAAAAAAATCATGCATTAATAGGGGCCATTAATGTATGATTTTTTAAACATTAATTAAGGTTGTAAATACACGGTCGACGGAAATTTTTTTAATTCACTACAACCAGAAGTTAGGTCGCTTACTTCAGTTGTGAGCTTTAGGAAAGCCGTCAAAAGATTTTTATAATATTTAAAAGGTATTTTTGCTCCCATCGCTATATATACTAAGTGACATAGAAACCCGAACATCCAGTAAAAATGATTTAACTTCAATAATATTTTACATAAACATCCGGAGGGTTATAGTAAGGAAATGATTAAAATTTTAATCCAATCTTTAAAGACAGACTAAGTTTATTCGGTTTTACCTTCAATAATGTGTTGATGCACCATGGTGCCTGAAACATTCTTTAATGCGTCTAGGCATACTTCTAATTAGGTGATTAATATCCTCCCGGGGTATCTCATTCCAGGCCACCTCAACCTGGTGTGCAGCCACAGTTTGAGGAGGCTGTTGTAAATTGTTAAATCTCCTACCCATCATGTCCGGGTGTCCCACACGTGTTCAATGGAAGACAAATCAGGAGATTGTGGAGGCCAACGCAGCAAATTAATTTGAGCACATTCAAAGTAATCCAACGTTACTCTTGCTACATGTGGTCGGGCATTATCTTGCTGAAAAGTTGGGTTTTGGAAAGTCTTAAGGTATGGGATTAAATGTGGTTCCACTATTTCTTGAATGTAACGCTGCGCATTCATGTTGCCTCTAATGAACACTAAAGGTGACCTAGAGCCGTAAGCAATGGAACCCCACACCATAATCCCAACAGTGCGATGAACATGCCTCTCAACAAAAAATTGTGGATCACGCCGTTCACCCATTGCCTTCTTACCCGTTGCCGACCATCATCCATGGCTAAACAAAATCGGGATTCGTCGCTTAAGACCACTGTGTTCCATTGCTGGTCCCACGCTAGTCGTTCTCTACACCACTCAAGTCGATTGTTTCGATGCTCTCGAGTTAAGGGTAGGACCCGCGATTTATGAATTCCTACAGCGTGTCAGCACACTTACAGCGTTGAGATCCAGTAGGAATTCCATGGCTATTGTTGTCAAAGCACTATTAAAACCCTACCGCGTGCTAACACAGATTTTTTTTTATCGCGTGGTGATTTATAAATGAGCAGACAAAAGTCCGTCTGTCCATCCCAGAATTATTACTCGTGTTGTGTTGGAAGCAAGTATAATTATAACGGGGTGGCAACAAGTGTTTTATATACAATTGTTTAATAATATAAGAGGTAAATTACGCCCAACAAATGTAACTTTATTGTTTATATTTCTGTTTAAGTTTTTACATATTTTTAGAGTTTTTATACAGAAGACAGAAAACTAAACAATAATGTTATATAGTTTGGTAGAAGTCCATTCCGAAGTGGAGTGTAAATATATATATATATATAGGATTGAAGGTAAAGAAAGTCTTGGAGAAGACTTTCTTTACCTTCTATCCTTAATAATGTTATATTTGTAAAACACCAAGTATTTGTTATAGTGTTCCGTGTTCCGTTACTTACAAAAAGTTTTAAAAAATGACACTTTCAATGCAAGACTTTAGTGATTCTCTTAATGATATTTGTGACGATCACGTGATTTCAAAGTTTGATTATAAATCACAGGAAATTTTTTATTTGGAGATTATTTGTAAGATAAAAGACAGTTATGAAGAAGATTATAATAAGTTCGCTTCCGAATGGCTGGCCAAATTTTCGCTGTTAACTCGAACAAATTGGATAGTAAGGTGTACTTATCCTAATATTAAGAGATTAGCTTTTCGAAAAACATTTGTATGTCAACATTCCTCTCATAACAAAACTGCAAAAGGAACTAAATATAGGAATCGCAATAAGCTATGTACTGCTAAGATAGAATTTCGTGCAAAGAAAATAAATAGGTTTACACAGAGAAATGATGAATATTTGAAAAAAGGACTCAATTTTATTATAAGTGTATGTTTTCAACATTCTCATCTTATTGAGGTAGCTGATGCATTTAGTTATCTACGTTGTAAGCCAAATATTAAACGAGATTTTGAGGCCTATTTTGAATCAGGTATGACACCAAGCGCCGCAAAAACATATCATGAGATGAAACTTATTGAAAAATACGAAGCAGATAGTTTTACATACTTGGCTAATGGTCACTTAAATCCTATTGATAATCATGTTTACTATTTATATCAAAAATGGAGGACTTCAAAATATGGCGACAGAGCAGAACAAAATATAAAGGAAGTCATTATGCAAAGAAAAATTAAATTAGAAGAGGACGGTTTTAATGTTATATTTAAGGAAAATCCTAGAATTATAGTTATTATAACACCAATTATGAAACGTGCTTTCCTGGAGGGACTTTCGGATGAAATTGTCTTTATAGACACAACTAGTTCGTGTGACCAGACTAATACAAATGTAACATTTTGTTTCACGGCTCATAAAGTGGGTGCAATTCCTATTGCTTGTGTACTACACACTGAACAATCGGAAGCTAACTACACTTTAGCATTCTCGGCTGTCAAAGAAGCTGTAGAAACAGACTGCCCTGGAAAAAAAATGCAACCAAAAGTTATTATGACGGATGACAGCCAAGCCGAACGGAATTCTCTTCAAGCTGTTTTTCCAGAATCTCAATTACTGCTTTGTGCCTTCCATGTTTCACAAGCTTTTTGGCGTTGGCTCTGCGACGGACGGCACTGTGTTCATAAAACTAAAAGACAACAAATTATGATAAGTTTTCATAACTTGCTGTATGCAAATACTTGTGATGAAGCCGAAACTCGATTTAATGATTTCATTGAAGATCGCTTTGTAAAAGATAATGAAAAACTTTGTTTCCATTTAAATGAAATATGGAAAAGAATAAAAGAATGGTGTATAGCATATAGATGTGACGTTATTACACGTGGCCACAATACTAATAATTACACCGAAGCCTCAATTAGAATACTGAAAGATGTCATATTGCAAAGATGCAGGGTGTTCAATGTGTGTGCACTTATCGACTTTATAACAATAATTTTTGAAAAATACCATCATCGCCGACTATTGGATTTTGCTAATATGAGGCGAAACAAACTTAGCCTTTATTCTGATTTTGTCAAAAAAAAGACACTTTAATCGTGATTCCAGTAAATTCGCATGAATTCAATGTTTCCTCAAGTAAAGATGACAAAGTATTTTATACAATTAACATTGATGCAGCGTTTTGTGATTGTCCAGCTGGAAAGAGTGGATCATTCTGCAAACATATTTACGCTGTTGAGAGGCAGCATAATTTTATATTTCAAAACTCACCAAAGATAGACACAAAAGATCGAATTATGTTTGCCAAACTAGCTTTGGGAGTAGTGGATGAAAGATTCTATGAAAGTATGATAAATTGTAGCTCAAGCGAACATGATAGTTTAGCCAGTTTTAATTTGCAGAACACATATTCTTCTATTTTCAATAACGATAATATTCCATCGGAAAACTTATCAAATGAAATAAATACACAAGAGTTTCAAATTCAGTACCAAACCTCGCTTTCAAATTTAGAAAAAGAAGCTAATAGATTAGTGGAAACGTTTAAGCAAAATCCAAGTTCTGGTGGTTTAAAAGCCATAAATTCACTGACTAATCAAGTAAAACAAATCACAACATCAAATCAAACTGCCGATTTAATACTTAATACGATGGTTTTTAGAAGAAGTAGAAAAATAAAAGTACAGCCCACAGCAATCGGTCGCAGAAAAAATTCATTGAAAGGAGCAAAAACAAAAAATAGAGTTCAGTCAGGAAGGGTCCTAAAAAAAAGAAGCCACTCCTTACAGAAGAATATTCAAAATAATGTGCCAAATGCTAAAAAATAATTAATTTGGTTTATAAAGCCACGTAGGTCGTTTATTTTACAGTAAATATAGTATTATAACAAAAATATTTTATTCCGTTGTGTTTTTTATTCCTGGCTTAAAAGCAGCAAAATTAAAAAAAAATATATTTTTTTTTAAACAATGGCTTTGCACTAAAAAATATTGCTTATTTTAATCATTTTGAGTTACGTTTATATTTTTACATACCAGCAACAATAACATATATTTATCGAGTGCCCATATGTTTTTGTAACATAAAACCGAACATAACACCTTACCTAATAAGTGAAGTTTTTCCAATAAATTAATTTGTGAAAAGATGTCCGAGGGGCTTTAGTCATCCGGATGTTTTGGTACAAATGAAGGCGGAAAAGAATTGTGAAGAAAACAGCATATATTCGAATAAAAACGTGCGAAATTCCAAACAGCTGACGAGCGCTGATGCCAGCTTGTCTGCATTGGTTTTCCTGTGCTTTCAACATTGGTAAATACGGCTTAAGATCACGAAGACATGGAGGAAACTGAAGAGAAGTGTTCAAAATGTGGGAAGGAAATAGATGACGACTATTGTTTGTGTGACATTTGTAATAATAAGATCCATCCAATCTGTACACAACTAAGTAGTTCCGAAATAAGATGTATGCCGCTACAAAAAAGAACTCTAATATATGCTTGTAATAGCTGCAGAGATGTTTTGAAGAAAATTCCATCATTAATCAATCTTATGGAAAAAATGGAGAATCAATTATCCACTGTTACTAAAATGAACAAAACGCAGTTAACTTTACCACCAGTGAAATATGCTGAAGTTGCAAAAAGGAAGGTTGAAGAAGTAATCATAATCAAACCAAAGGACAAAACACAGGATAGTTCAAAAACAAAAAAAATGATAGAAGAAAAAGTAAACCCAATAGCTCTCGGGGCAGAAGTTTCTAGATTTAAATATGTACGTGAAGGAGGTGTCGCAATAAGTTGTACAAATAAAGAAGGCATACAAAACATATCAGAAAACTTAAAAAAAAAACTGAATAAAGATTACGAAATAAATGTCCCAGACAAAAAGAACCCTAGACTAAAAATAACAAATATAGAGAAAAAACTACTTGAAGACTTAGAAACACTGATAGACAGCATTGTAATCCAGAACAATCTTAATACCGACGAAAAAACCAAAGTCATTAAGATCTTAAGCGCTTATGAAGACAAAAAAAGAAAAACTGGAACAATTATATTGGAGGTTGATCACAGTACCTTTACACTTATTAATGAAAAAGAAGTACTGTATATTGGGTGGAGAAAATGTAGATATTTTGAACATGTTAATGTTGTTCAATGCTATAAATGCTGGAAGTTCGGTCACATGGCGCAACAGTGTACAAATACTAATATAATATGTCCCAAATGCAGCGAAAATCATAAACAAGATGAATGTAAAAGTGAAACAAATACATGTGTAAACTGTAGACATGCGGCAGAAGTGCTAAAAATCCCAAATATAAACTACCAACATACAGCTTACAACAGAAACTGTGAGGCCTATAAAAAGATAGTAGAACAATTACAAAGAAGAGTAAGCTACCCGGATACATATAGCAATATTAACAAACCAAACAAATAGCAGTTAAAAAAGAATATAATGTATCTAAACATAGAAAGTTTCACAGCACATAAAACCGAACTAATATGGGTAATAAATAAATGGAGACCTATAGTTATCTGCCTCGTAGAGACACACATAACAGCAGAACTACAGGAAAATGAACTAGAGATAGAAGGATATAAAAGTTTACATGCATATTCTACAAGCCGACACACAGGAGGATCATCAATATATGTTAAAGAAGAATTTAAATATAAACAAGCAATCAATATAGTCATAGACAAAAATATGTGGATTAGTGGAACTCGTATAAAACTGAACAACGATTATTACAATGTACTTAGTCTCTACCATTCTCCAAGTGCAAGTGATAGTGAATTTCTTCAGAAATTAGAAGAGATATTGTATGAATATGCAATAAAACCAGAAACCTTAATATTACTGGGTGATTTTAATATAGACCTTAACAAAAACACGTTTTATGCGAGAAAATTGAAAACCATAATTGAAGAAAGTGGACTTTATCAGTTAATACAACAGTCTACAAGAATTACGCAACAAAGTGCTACAAAAATTGACCTTTTAATTACTAATGACAAACAGACTGACCATAAAGTACATTATACCCCAAAAATAGCAGATCACTCCATCATAACAATTGATATTCCAGAAATTTCAATGTATTCAAAAAAAATTACATATCAAGATATGCACAATTTTAATGAACTGCAGTTTCAGTTAGACCTAATTGACTATAGATGGCCGGAAAACGTACATAATCTTGATGACATGGCAAACTCTCTAGTAAAAATAATAAAAGAAAAAGTTGATCAGCATGCTCCTACAGTAGTAAAAGAAATTGAATGTAAATGGGGTAACAAACAATGGTGGACACAAGAAATAGAACAAAGTATAATGGACAGGGACAGTATGTACAAAAGAGCAATATTTACAAACTCTGAAAATGACTGGAAAGAATACCGTAAACAAAGGAACTTAGTAGTGCAAAAAATAAGAGAACAAAAGAAAAATTACTATCATGAGAAAGTTGATGAAAATAGAGGGAACTCAAGAGAAATGTGGAAGAACCTAAAAAGTATACTTAATAACAATAAGAAGTGCAAAAATACTAATGGAGTTGTGTTTAATGGCCAACTTAAGACAGAGACAATAGAAATTGCTAACTGTTTTAATGATTTTTTTATAGACAGTATAGACGCTTTGGCCAACGAACCAGATCAAGCAGAAAGTCAAGAAATACTTAATAGGATTGTGACACCAACAGATAAGCTCGATAAATTCCAGCATTTACAGCTGACAGAACTAAGAAAGATAGTAAACAACTTAAATAACAAAAAAAGTAGCATTGATGGTATAAACACAGGAATTTTAAAGCTAGCATTTGAAGCCATAGGTAATAGATTCCTACAAGTGATAAACAAAAGTCTGGAAACTGGGTGTTTTCCTAAAGATTGGAAGTTGTCAGTGGTTGTCCCTATAGAAAAAGTTAATGGTACTATAAAGTGTGAGGAATATCGACCAATCAACATGGTGGCAGCATATGAAAAACTCCTAGAGACAGTGGTAAACAATCAAGTTCGTGGGTATGTGCAGGAGAATAGGCTTCTTACTGATGCTCAGGCGGGCTTTAGAGCCGGGCATTCTTGTGAGAGTGCCTTACAGACAGTAATTTCAAAATGGAAAATTGCATTAGACAATAAAAAATTAGTAGGGGTAGTTTTTTTGGACTTTCGTAGGGCTTTTGAGACAATAAATAGAAAATTATTAATTAAAAAATTACATAAATATGGTTTTGAAGGGAGTGTATTAAAATGGTTTTCACAATACTTGGAAACAAGGACACAAAAGACAAAATACAATGAGGAACTTTCTTCAGGTAAATTAAATGACCACGGTGTTCCCCAGGGTACAGTATTGGGCCCAGAACTATTTGTGCTTTATATTAATGACATTGTCAAGGTTATTAAGAAATGCAAAATACAGTTGTTTGCAGATGACACTATACTTTTTGTAGAAGGTGATACGGTGCAGGACATTATAAACTTATTAAATGAAGACTTGGAAAATATATATAGATGGTTGTGCAATAACAGTTTAAGTGTCAATATAAACAAAACAAAATGTATGGTATTAAAATTAAAATATAGTGTAATTAACACCTACAATCATAACGGCATAATAATTAATGGTAGCAAAATTGAACAGGTTAACGAATGTAAATACTTAGGAATTATTATAGACGAAAGACTTACATTTTCTAGTCATGCAAACTACATAACAAAAAAAATATCTAAGAAAATTAATTTACTGTGTAGAATAGGGAGAGATCTAAGTTCTTGGACGAAATTACTTATTTACAAAACAATAGTACTTCCTCATTTCAATTATTGTTCCACCATAATGTACATGTTTACTAAGGAAAATATCAGTAACATTCAAAAAAAACAAAATCAGGCATTGAGAAGTATTTTGGGATGTAATAAATATAGTAGAATAAAAGACATGTTGGAAACAACAGGTTTATTAAGCGTAAAACAAAATATACTTTTTAATACTATGATAGTGATTTATAAAATAAAGAATAACTTGTACCCAGAACATATATCGGATAATTTGAGAACAGTAGGTGATGTACATAACTACAATACTAGATCAACCTCAAATTTTTATGTATCTAGGGTAAATTCATGTTTTGCACAAAATAGCTTATTTTACAAAGGGTTAATTGATTTCAATGTTATTCCAATAGAAATAAAAAATTTAAATTTTAATAACTTTAAAAGAATGCTAAGAAGGTATATAATTGATAACTATAGCATATAAGAATTAAATTGTACCTAAAATGTTATAATGTATTTTGTTAGCTAGTGCTATTAATAAAGACTATTATTATTATAATAAGATCGGTTTCATAATAACACAAAACCGCCATTTTCTTTAATATTTTAAATATATTTTATTAGACACGTTATTGCCAAGTAGGATTTCAAGCGTTGAATTTGGCGGCACGCGGCACGCCATTCGAATTCCTCCCCGAGCCCAGCACAGAATTCGTGTATGGTTTAAAACTTGCATAACGGCAAATTATGCTTGGATTTCCTACTGGGTCTCAACGCTGTAAGTGTGCTGAGACACTGTAGGAATTCATAATACGCGTAGGACCCACTGAGGACGGAATGAAAAAAGACCGAAGGACCTTATTTGACGATAAACGGTTCGCATTCCAATACGCCTTCCATGTTCTGCAAACCACTGGTTTGCAATTGCCCTGGTGGTAGAGAAACGATCTCGCAAAACTAGCAATCTTAGGCGACGTTCTTGAAGCTCTGTTGTTCTGCGAACTCGTCCGGTGCCCCTGGTTCTTTGTGTTCGGCCTTCTTGAAGCCATGCCTGACAGCATCTCACCACAGTATTTAAACTTCTTTGCACTCTAGCAGCAATATCCCGGTAAGACAGTCCAGCCTCCCTTAATCCAACTATTCGTCCCCTATCAAACTCGCCTAATTGGCGATGATTTGCATTTCTTCGCACTTTGGATATTAGAACACTTGCAAACAACGTTTACTAGCACGATCACCGGCAATTCCGATCACACTGCTCCTTCAAAACCCATGTACTAGCAACCACATATAGGAAAAAATTCGGAATAAAAAAAAAGGAATGTGAAACTGATAAGGCTAAAAATTTAATCATACCTTCCGTTTATGATGATAAACTTGTATACAAAATATTATTAAAATTAAATTATTTTTACTGGGTGTTCGGGTTTCTACAGTGTCACCAGTAAAGTCCGCATCATATGGGATTTTTTTTTATTAATAGCTTTGTTCAAAATTTGACTTTGGCGTCAAGTTCTGCTGTAATCGAGATGAAAATTAAGCAAAAACATAGTAGTCACGTGACTCGCATTATCTGTCAAATTTTAATTTTTTCCAAAAAATAAAAAAAATTTTAATTTTTTCCAAAAAATAATTCAAAAGTGGGGTTATTTCTGAAAATATCGAAAAAAGTTATATAAAAAAGTTTTTTTAAATGCAGTTTCTAGCCCACATGCAAAATTTCAGCCGCATAAAATAATTTTGATTTTTTATCCATATTTTGTAAATTGCACCACTTTTGCAAAATGAGACTCAACGCAGCCTACATAAAACTTCTTAGTTTTGACAATGCTTTATTTCAAATACATTTTCTTTGAAGTAGCGCCTTATTATATGTGTGTTTTTCTACAAAATCAAAATTGGGCTATTAAAATTTGGTCGCATGTGATGCAAAGTTTATTTGTTTTTGACCCTGTATAAGGTAACTTCATAAAATAAATATTTTTGAAAACGTATTTTGTGTCTGAAAGTAAAAAAATAAAAAATAAAATAAAGGGGTTTTAAATTAAATCGTTGAAAATAGATAAACTTTACGTTAAGTTAAACTAAAATTTGTTTTCCACTTAATGAACACTTTACTGATGACACTGTGTTCTTTTTTGTCTTAATATTAGGGTGTATTACTTTCAGACACAAACAACGTTTTCAAAAACTTATTTTATGAAGTTACCTTATACAGGGTCAAAAACAAATAAACTTTGCATCACATGCGACCAAATTTTAATAGCCTAATTTGATTTTGTAGAAAAACAGACATTTACTATGGCGCTACTTTAAAGAAAACGTATCTGAAATAAAGCATTGTCGAAACTAAGAAGTTTTATGTAGGTTCCGTTGAGTCTTATTTTGCAAAAGTGGTGCAATTTACAAAATATAGGTAAAAAATCAAAATTTTCTTATGCAGCTGAAATTTTGCATGTGGGCTAGAAACTGCATTTAAAAAATTTTTTTCTAATAACTTTTTTCGATATTTTCAGAAATAACCCCACTGTTGAATTATTTTTTGAAAAAAATTACAATTTGACAGATAACGCGAGTCACGTGAGTACTATTTTTTTGCTTAATTTTCATCTCGATTGAAGCAGAACTTGATGCCAAAGTCAAATTTCGAATAAAGCTATTAATAAAAAAAAATCCCATATGATGCGGACTTTACTGGTGACACTGTATGTCACTTAGTATATTTTATAGGTATATCTTTATTTTAACAACTTTCTCTGTGTTAATTCACTTAATTATTTATTCCTACCACAACGGTTAGATGAATAGCATTGCTAGATCTCGCCTTAATTTGAATATAATTATTTTATAAATTGGTTTATATATTTAATAAAGGCTTTATTTATTTATTTATTAAAAAAGTTATCGATATCGTTATATCTCTAATTGAAAACAAATTGTATCAATATTTTTTTTATAAAAAAGAAACCCAACTTAAAATGTTATTTACCCGTGTCCAAGATTTTTTCCAAAAAAATGTACTGGATTTAATGAATTTATTCCAAACAAACCACACTGTATCGATTACGTCATAGAGCATCCGCGAAAACAAGATGATCTAAGGAGTTTTTGAAATAGTTCTTCACGTATAGTCTCTCCCTCCCCCCGGCCGTCTGTCTATTAACTTTTTATTGTCGTTATCGTAACGTTGTTGTTAACACTTAATAAAAATTATTTCAATAAAACTCGTAAATAACCTTGCCACTGTATAGCCATAAAAATATACTACCGACATTTTTCCAATAAGGTTGTATTCCGCTAAACAATAAAATGCCATGAGCCCATTATGATTTTACTGTTGAAATTCCGTTTTATGAAGGAGGTAAGTTATAGCTCGCTTTTCCAGTGACATTTTGCGTTAGCAAAAATAATTTTTTATTTCAATGACTTTATTAAACAATTGAAAGGTCACTTGTTATGAAAACAACGAAATTATTTCGGGAAAGCCACATTACCCAATGAGAGTCAGTTTGTTGGTAGCACTTACCAAAAATACCAAAATGTGGACTCGCAATAGAAGTAATTATAAAATAAATTGGCCAGCTAGGTCTCCTAATCTTTCACCAAATTACTTTTTCCTGTAAGGTCACATGAAAAGAGTTATTTAATTTTAAAGATTAAAGATCCTGGATCCGTACCTGGGTACCTTATATAATATATACTTACTTAAACCAATGTAGGCACTATTGCCGATATTATTATTACTTAAAAGAAAGGTAACAAAGAACCTATTTTTTCCTTTGTAACATAAATACATATCAGGACTGATATGTTAATATGACATAAGTAACACATTAGCTTTGATGTCAAAGTTATAGTGCCTTTGCTCCTTCTGTTAAAACCTGTGTTTAACCCTAAAGAATATATAACTTTTAACCAGTATCAAATTTTTATCTCTTTACCGGAAATATGCCAAGGGAAAGGTTTTTGTCAATTTCTTTTTAAAATCTCGTATATTTTCCGGAGAAATTTTCTGAATGATCCGAATGCTTTTTACTTTTTACCTTTTAAACAGCCACAATATATTGTAGTCGATGGAAGCATTTTAGGATTTTATTTTATTGACGACTTATTCAATATATAAATCGGAAGATGAGTTGTAGCTTTTTAAGGCGATCGGTACAATTTTATAAAAAATATGATCAGATGCATGTTAGTGTTATTATGTACTAGCTACCGTGCGAGCAAAAATTATTTGCATCAAAGAGGTCCTTGCATCTAAGGACGTTATGCTTAGCCGTAGAGCTTAATACCTGTTGGGTGTCAGTAACTACCTGAACAAACAATCCGGGTTTGTGCATGGACAATTTTCACGAACATTTTCCTAACGTTGCTTTTATTGCTGGGGATTTTTATCATTTCCTGAAAAGAACCGTGGCTGTGTTTAGGGAAACAGGTTCTATAGAACACAAAAAAGGAGCAGGAAGACCATCTGTAAGCCAAACTTGTCACAAATGGTTCCACACTGTGAATGTGCTGGTTTGCCTAGTCGAGCCAAGACTTTTATTTGTGATATATGCTGCTAAATCTCACCCGTACGTATAAGGGTGAGATGGCACATGTAATGGTTTCAAGAATTCTTATTAAAAAACAAACCATACGTTATAAGGTTCTAACAAATACTGTAGTTCAATTATAAGAAGTATTGTTATTAATATTAAGTTTTATTATATTGGTAACCCTATACTAATAATCTATTAAGAGCTTTCTAAAAAAAAGTATGCCATCTCAGACACATCTCCCCTACTAGCGAAATTAGTCATATGGGAAACCTTAAACGTGCTGAAACTTAGTGACGACGAAACGCATTATTCACGACAATGCCTCTCATTTACAGTATAATTTTCTATGCAAAAGAAACTTATTTTTTTCAACCTTAAACCGGAACACCACTTAGCAAGTCATTATTAAGTTTTTTCATGCTTAAGGGCCTCACTCAGGCTGTAAAATAGCTTTAATAAATTATAAAAACGAAGCTTTATTTCGTCGTCTAAATCGCAAACTTTCACTTGTACCTTTTTTTAAAGCAATAACAATGTTTTTTAATTTAAAATTAATATTTAGATTAAAAATAACTTTGTTAAATATTAAGTTAGATGCTCAAAAATAAAAATGTTTAAAGGATTTTTATTACGCTGGGGCATCACGCGACGTCAAGTCCATTTCACATTTTTGGAACTAGTTTTGGGTAGGTACCTAATATTGCCAGGTTGGATGACGCCGATTAAAATATCTTTGTGCGTAAAGTCGTGCAGCATCGGTTGAATTCTTTCTACATTCTCCAAACACTAATAACATATCAACTTTTTCACTCGTTGTAAAACTATTATTTTCCATGCTTTTTAAACAACAACCTAATTTACTTTGGCAGAAGCTATTGGCATTTAAATTTTCTTCAAGGCATGATTTTGTTTTATCAGTTTTGCTGGTCACAGGCTACTTGATGCATTTATATCTAAATTTATTCTCAAAAGATGTTTCATATAAGGAAAGTTCTAAATTAACTTTTTAAAGTTTTTTAATGGCAGCTTTTCTCAAACCTAATAGTGTATAGTATCAAAATAATCGTAATAAAATCCTCTTTTTTCTTAACCCGACAAGCCACCATGTTGCTATTTAAAAAAATGAGTTATACAACTTTAAAGATTAAATTTTACATAGCACATAGCATTGGACCAAAAATAGTAAAATTGAATTTTTCCCAAGATTAAAGAACCGAAATAAGTGATTTTAAGGTATTCATAGCCCTCTAGATAAAACAATAAATTTGAAAAAAAAATATTTTCTTGGTGACAAAAAGTGACACATCTTTGTATTTAGAATGTCATATGGAGTCAAAAAAAGTAAAAATATACCAGGTGTCCCATTTAAAAATCGAAAGTTTATGTCACTTCCGGTTAAACCGGAAATTCCATAATGTTAAGTCACCTGTCAAAAAATGCAGTTTTATGTCGTATTCAAATCTCCCGAATTTTATTTCATTATCTTGAAAAACAAAAAAGTTAGAGGGGCGAGCCACCTTCCATGGACACCCGGTAGATGGGTGTCCATTTAGTGTGCCGGTGGACGATATATCGTAAACGGTCGACTTAAGGAATAAAACTTTTATACAAAAGTTGTACATGTTAATGTCGCGCACCTTTTAAAAATAATTTTAAATATACAGGTTGGACCAAAAATCCAGGGTGGGCCAGACATATCTTTTCACCTTGGATGTTTTTACATTTTTCAATTCCATATAAGATTATAATTATTTTTTATTAAATGCAATATTAGTATATACTTCATAGTTTCTGAGATATTGACTCTCGAAAAGTGACATTTTTGAACTTTGACAGCTTATAACTTTCTAACAGTACGTCTTGGAGCAAAACGGCTTACATGTCCCTATCTTCAATTTTTATTATATTCCCAAAAAATCAACTTCCAGTTAAACCGGAACAACTATATTTCCTGCTTTTGAGATACATCCGGTTTAACCGGAAGTTGATTTTTTTGGGAAGATAATAAAAATTGAAGATAGTTTCGATGGCTTAAAATTGATACGCTTGTAAAAAGTTGGCAAAATAGGCTATTAAAAACCAAGCGTTATTTAATAAATAACCTAAAGGGCTTTAAAGCACGTTTAAAGATATAATTAGTCGAATACTATGGATAGAATTAGTTAAAATAAGTATACTTAAATCATGCATAGGTAAAGAAAAGTGAAAAGCATCGCTTATTTTTTACTCTAAGTCAAAAAATTTACTTTCCGTATGCTCTTAGAAATATTTTCACCTCCGGTCGATCATTTCTCATGATTTGTTTGGCAATTGCATGACAAGTGACAGTTGGTAACTGTCAAGTGTCCATCGGCCATCGATTAACCACGGTAGACAGAGTTCCCCGTTTTTCAACGCTTTTTAAATTAATCATTACTTTACTACCTTTTATGTTCATTGCGTTAAGCGAAATTAATTCTATGCAAAAAATACTTTAATTTCTAAGGTACGGTATTTTCAAGCTCTGGTAAATCAAGAAATATGTAACAGTCGATTATTATTTAACAACGCGATAACAGCAGAATAAGGACAATGGGTTTTTGACTGCTTTTTAACAGGCTGTTAGGTGACATTAGATTTAATCGGAAGTACATAATATGACAACGTTGCACAACACGACCTACGCCTACTCCGTGTCGAAGAGTAGTCACAGGAACGGACCAGTATTTCCTCTGTGTAGGTGTCCGCTAACCAACCTAACCTCAAATTTTTATTTGTTTTTAAATTTGTTGGTTCTTGTTATGGAGAACTATAGGGTAGGAGACCGATCGACAATGGCAGCATTTTCAAATTCTGTCCCGGTTTTTTGGTTAGTTCGCTATTGGCCGATAGATGGCTCTCGCGTCCGAAGTGGGCTGATGTTGTCTTCTTCTTCTTCGTTTTTAATATGGAAAACTAGATTCTCCATAGTTTTTAACTTTTACTTAAACCCTTTATTTTTCTGTGCTTTTACTTTTGACAATTGGCATTTTATTTTTCGAAATAACAAATAATGTTTGAAGGCAAGACAAGACAAATAACGTTGTATTGTAATTAATTTCCATATTTATAATAAATAATGGTACAATTTATAAAAGTAGAGTTTGCTTTGTGTCGGGGTGTAAGACAGGATCTTTTTCAGAGAGAAAACGCAGCCAAAAAAGTCTCTTTCTAGCTCCAAAGGTATAGCTAGAATGTTTAATACCCTGTATTTTAAAAACCAAGCATCGTTGGAACTTTATACAGGCCGAGTTTACTAATAAGTATAACAAAGTAAGTGTAAATTCATATAAAAGTCCTTATTTGTTCCTTAAAGAACTAATTTAAATAAAAATAGTTATTGCGTCCATAAGAAACCATTATTTGATAGCCCACTTCGAACACGCGCGCCATCTTACAGCGACTCGTAAAGCTGAATTACCGATGCTAATTTGGGACCGAATCCAATGCATTGCGATCGGCCTCCTACCTCAAGTCCTCCATAGTTCTTGTTTTTGTAAAAGTAGATAAAAACAACTGTGGGTCGTGTTTTTTTGACTGATGTAAGTACAGAAAAATCAATTTGTTATATCCATAACAAATATTTATACTCAATTTAATATGACTGCTGTTTTAATATTGTTGTACCTAGTTTTATTTTTCAGAAACATGAGTATAGTCAAAATCAAGTAAAGTTTTAACGCGTTTAGGTTAGGTTCTGTCATATTTGACATATTGCACACAATTTATGTCAAATATGACAGAACCAAACCTAAACGCGTTAAAACTTTACTTGATTTTGACTATAGCCAGTGAAAAAAACGCCGTAATTTTATGTTTATTGCCTTAAAATTCACATGATGTACTACCTACCAAAACACAAGAACTTTAAACTTTGGGTGTCTAGAAAATTTTTCAAAGCATCACATTCAACAATTTTAATAATAAATAAATATTTTTACTTTTTTTAGGGTTAGAAAACATACTTATATCTCATGTTAACTCTATATCCGCCCGATTTATTACCAGTTAGTTAACAAAGAATTAACAAACATTTACCCGACGGTTAAATTGAATCAGGAGTGAAAATACCATAAATTTCGTTTAACAAAGGAATAAAGTTTAACCGCCTTTTAACCAATGATGAAGATACCGGGCCTAAGTAATCTTGTGTTACTGCAACTGCTACTGGGTTTCATGTATTATTGTGGTTTTAAGTGTTCGATGGTATGTACTATTTATAATAATATACAGGGTGTCCGGAAATGATGAGCAAAAAATGTGCAGGATAATTTTAGACCGAAAATAAATGCTATCTCTTATAACATTTTTTCGAAAATTGATTAGTAACGGTTTTACAGGGTGTTAAACTTAAATTTTATTTGCAGTTTTAAAATACATAAGTTACTAGAACAATAAATTAAACATTCAAATCAAATGTTCACAGTGACGTCCTTTCTCTTCAATGCATAAATTAATTCTTCTTAAAAAATTCCGACGAACTCCATGGAATATTCCTTCCTTTGCCATGCTATGTTTAAGGTGGGATTATCACTTATAATCTCCCTAGCAGCAGAATTATTACTGATAATTTTTTTCAAGGTCACGAATGGTTTTGTTGATAGAAAATTTTCTATCAACAAAAACATTAGTGAAACCGAGAAAAAAATTATCAGGAATTAATTCTGCTGCGTGGGAGATTCGGTAAAAAAATTTCATAAATTGGAGTTTTTTTTAATAGATGAGAAGATGAGACCTACGACCTATTCTCAATAAAAATTATAAGTTAGCAACAAAATGTATTTTGATTTTATTCTGAGTGACGTTTGCCATAAAAAATAATGCACTTCATTTTTGACAGAAAAATTATCACTTATTAATTTTATTAGGTTAATAGGCTATACACTATCGCGATAGTATCCCGTCGCTATAAGCAACGCAAACAAAAAGGAGTCTTCTAATTGGTTAAAAATAAATTTATGAAATTTTCAACGTCATTCAATCTATTGCCAACCTATAACCTATTTCGCGTTGATTTTTTGAGTTTATTATTTTAATAACTAACATTTAAAGAAAATCAATATCGTCGGTACATTATGTAGGTAGTATCTGATATATTACAAAAATATCAATTTATTTCATTGCTAATTTTGGGAGAATTGTATATTGAAATTGAAACAACAATGACCTAATAATGTTTAAAAAAATCTTACCCGATATTTTTCGCTCTGCAATTCTCCTAATATAATTTATAAAATTCCTTAATATTTATTTAATATGTCAATTATTACCCATAGAATATGCAGTCGACATTGATTTTATTTAAATTTTGTGTAAAAGCTAGAAAATTAAATAAGTTTACGTAAAATAGGTTATAGGCTGGCAAGCATGTTGATACTCCCACCTTAAGGTCGAAAATAAATTAAAATGATTTCGTATTCATCACATGCAAGCAATGTTATTTTAGCGTTTTTCTCGAAAACGGTTAGATTTATCGAAACAAAAGTATTATCCTTTTTTATGTCAAAAGGTTAGGATAATAAAAAAATTCAGTCAAAATGCGCATACAGAGTGTAGGACAAAAAAAGTTGGGAGCATTCAAATTAAAGTATAGGCTCCTATGTGGCGCCCTCTACAAAATGCGACAAAACAGTGGGCAAATTTGTATTCCTCATCTTGAAAAAGCCCTATATACGAGATTTCGTCAAAATATTATGAACGTGGCAAAGGGTATTGCAAAAAAACTGCAAATAAAATTTAACTTTAACACCCTGTAACTCCGTAAATAATCAATTTTCGAAAAAATGTTGTATAAAGAGATAGTATTTATTTTCGATCTAGAATTATCACCTAAATTTGTTGCTCATCATTTCCGGACACCCTGTATATAGTCACGTTTTCTAAAGATTTTATAACGCAACAATTATTTGCTCAAAAACAAATTTAAAACTAAAAACGCCAAAGCACAAAGCCTTTGTATTAACTACCCTAAAAATTTTTCAAAAGTAAAAAGTAATTCTTAGGAAAAAGACGTTAGACGTTAAAATGATGTCTGACAGGTACCGATTGCTCGCCACCTTCTGGCCATATTTTATATAATTGCTGACAATGCCGACTGTAATTATCTATGTATTATGTGTCTTATGTTTACGTTATTAGAAAAGCTGCAGTAATTTAGTTTTAAAGAGAGAAAATACTTAAGAGTACATCTATTCTAAAGATCATTCTCTTCTGTACGAATAAATTCAACAAAATAGGCAATTTCAAGGTTTATGAAAGAAATAAGCTTGTAACTTAAACATAATAAAACTCCTGAAAATAACTTCTGTACTCATCATAAAAATAATCTCAAAGTTTTACTATGTACTTATGTTCAATGCTTTGACTATCAATTCTACATATATAAGAAAAAGTTTAAATTTTCTCAAATAGTTAATTCTAGTCAAACGTATTTATTATCGTACTTACGTGTGCCATCAAATCTTGTAGCTATGGTATCCAGAAAAGTATTTTGGGGCGCTAAGAGCCCCCTTCGAGCAGGCATCGGGCCTGGAAATTTTTGAAGTACTGTCCTGCAACAAATAAATACTTAATTAGTGATATATATCTTGCTGTTACTTAATAGATTCGTTTGTTTAAAAGTATGGTTTAAACTGTCGCTGTCGCTATACTAGAGATGAAGATTATTATTAGTTATACAGGGTTAGGAAAAATTACCAGAACGGTCGATTATTTCAAAATATACACGGGCTATCAAAAAACGTCTTATATAAAAAATGTAGGGTTGTTAAAAATCTACATATCGGTGATAAACTGAAATATACAGGGTCGTCCACAAAGTTGTGGAGAATGATAGTTATATTTTTTTTAATGGAACACCCTGTATATTTTTACATTTTTCAATTCCACATAAAATTATAATTATTTTTTATTAAATGCATTATTAGTCTATACTTCATAGTTTCCGAGATTCTTTCTAACAGTACGTCTTAGAGCAAAAAGGCTTACATGTCCCTATCTTCAATTTTTAATATCTTCCCAAAAGAATCAACTTCCGGTTAAACCGGATGTAACACGAAAGCAGGAAATATAGTTTTTCCGGTTTAACTTGAAGTTGATTTTTTTAGGAAGATAATAAAAATTGAAGATAGGGACATGTAAGCCGTTTTGCTCTAAGACGTACTGTTAGAAAGTTAGAAGCTGTCAAAGTTCAAAAATGTCACTTTTCGAGAGTCAATATCACCCACTTTATACGTAAATAAAGAGGAAATAAGAGAAGTATTATTTAAGTGCCTGAAGTTACGTTCTTGTTCGGATTATTAAAAACCCAGCTAGAATTTTTACGTATCTTCCAAAATAAAACTGTATCGTAAACAGTGTCATTTACACGTGTATTTTAATTTTGTCGCCGTACTGTTCAATTCATGTAAGTATTATTTTTTTGTCACAATCTATTCCAAAAACTTTTTTTAAGACCGACCAGAAAATATATACTTTCTGGACAATTTTTCGTCCAGAAAATAACGTTTTGTCGATCAAGACCGGAAAAAGGTTTTTCCGGTCTCTGTTTTTTCATTTTTCCAATCGCTCTTTGATAATACAATCTACCTTGATTTCGTTACTATGACAACAACATTTCGATGTATTGTCGAGTGACAGTTCGTAGATTTTTAGTTTGTTTTTTATGTCAAACTTGTTTTGCGAGTGCGCAAATTTAAAAATTTGAATTCAGATTTTGAATTATCCGACACGGGAAATGAGATTCCAGAAGAAATTTTAGAAGCAGCAAGGAAAGCGACTTACGATATATTGCAAGTAAAATCAAAAGCCCGTTACGAGAAGTCATACGACGCATTTAAAAATAATATAAAATAAAATAAAGAATTAAATGTATATCGAAGTGTCGGTCTTAAAAAAAATATTGTACGTCACGCAACCGAAAATTAGTGTTTTGCAGGTCTCTCCAAGCTTCCAGCTTGTTTGTCTCGACCTGGATAACACTACTTTCCGGTCTTGGAACTTAAATTACTATTCCTTCATGTCTGCAATTTTCTTAAAAGGATTATAGGTAAAAAAGGAACTGGATCCCTGATAATTGTCAAACAAATTAAATAATTTATAAAATCAACCGTAAAAGTATGGTATATATCCTCTTTCAATTAGTTATTGTGGGCCACATGACGTCCATTCAACAAAAACATGTTAGACGAAGTCAATTTTCCACGGGTTTTTAGTTACATATAACACGAATATCACAATATCTATTTTCCAGATTGCCAAATAAGGACTGCTAAGGTGAAAAAACTGTTCCTAGCTTACGCAGTATAATTTAAAAATGTAAATTTCCTTTGAAACACCTCTCAAAGTTGTCGTGAATTTATGGAACAGTATAAAAAGGGCGTTAGGGAAAATGGGTATTTGGCACTTCATCAGATAACTTTATAAACTCAAATTTCGCCACCTTTCAAACATATATGCAGCTTGGTAGCTATATATTCTGTGATATAGGTAAAAAAGGTAATTGAATTTTAAATACGTTTATTAAATCACCGTATCTTTTCGGAGTTATTTATTTAAATGAAAATTGTAAATTTTTTACTTACATAAAGTCCAAGAATCAAAAATATCACATTAAATTATTATTGACTTTTTACGATTGACAGTAAAAGGTGTTTATTTCAATTACGCCTAATCAAATAAATATTTTAACGAGAAAGTGGCGAATAACAGCTAATTGAATAAAAGCTAAATAAACACTTTTTCTATCTTTCCTCACATGTATAATTATTATTATATAAAAATAACTTTTAATAGAGAATTCTGCCGTAAATCTGATTTATTTTTAAAATATTTTAGTAATTTTTTTTTTCGAAACACTGAGCAATAAAAGCTACTAGAGACTTACTGCATGCATATTGTTACCTAGTTTTAGAAAAACACAAGAAGTGGCAGCACTAATATGGTCGCCTGATTACATTTAATATAGATCTCTAAAATATACATGGTGTTCCAATAACAGTAGATGATAGACCTAAAACAATTTTTACAATAAACCTAATTGCGTCTACATTATCGAAATGCCATGGGTCGTATTTCCTTTTTATGCCTTTTTCAACGAACTATTGAAAAAAGTTGGGGGCGGTTTCTACCCCCAAAAAGAAGGAAAAATTTCATAAAAGCACGATAAAGTATGCCAATCTATTAATAGTATTTTTTCAGTAAATAACGAAGCTGCTTAATACTGATTTTATTCCAGTTAAAAATGCCACCCTGTATAATAGTATATTGTATGTATAATATATACCGGGTGTCCACGAAGGTGGCTCGCCCCTCTAACTTTTTTCTTTTTCAAGATAATGAAATAAAATTCGGGGGATTTGTATACGACATAAAACTGAATTTTGTGACAGGTGACTCAACATTATAGAACTTCCGGTTTAACCGGAAGTGACATAAACTTTCGATTTTTAAATGGGACACCTGGTATATTTTTACTTTTTTTGACTCCTTATGACATTCTAAATACAACGATGTGTCACTTCTCACTTTTTGTCACCAAGAAAATATTTTTTTTCCATATTTATTGTTTTATCTAGAGGGCTATGAATATCTTAAAATCACTTATTTCAGTTCTTTAATCTTGGGAAAAATACAATTTTACTATTTCTGGTCCAATGCTATGTGCTATGTAAATTTAATCTATAAAGTTGTATAACTCATTTTTTTTAAATGGCAACATGGTGGCTCGTCGGGTTAAGAAAAAAGAGGATTTTATTACGATTATTTTGATATCATATACTATTAGGTTTTAGAAAAGCTGCCATTTAAAAACTTTAAAAAGTTAACTTAGAACTTTCCTAAAATGAAAAATCTTTTGAGAATAAATTTAGATTTAAATGCATCAAGTAGCCTGTGACCAGCAAAACTGATAAAACAAAATCATGCCTTGAAGAAAATTGAAATGCCAACAGCTTCTGCCAGAGTAAATTAGTTTGTTGTTTAAAAAGCACGAAAAATAATAGTTTTACAAGGAGTGAAAAAGTTAATATGTTATTAGTGTTTGGAGAATGTAGAAATAATTCAACCAATGCTGTACGACTTTACGCACAAAGATATTTTAATCGTCGTCATCCAACCCGGCACTATTAGGTACCCAAAACTGGCTCCAAAAATGCGAAATAAGCCTGACACTAATATCCAACATATCAACGTTTTCACTCCTTGTGAAACGATTATTTTCCATGTTTTTTAAACAACAAACTAATTTACTTTGGCAGAAGCTGTTGGCATGTCAATTTTCTTCAAGGCATGATTTTGTTTTATCAGTTTTGATAGTCACAGGCTACTTGATGCATTTAAATCTAAATTTATTCACAAAAGATGCTTCATTTTAGGAAAGTTCTAAGTTAACTTTTTAAAGTTTTTTAATGGCAGGTTTTCTAAAACCTGTGTATGTTATCAAAATAATCGTAATAAAATCCTCTTTTTTCTTAACCCGACGAGCCACCATGTTGCCATTTAAAAAAAATGAGTTATACAACTTTAACGATTAAATTTTACATACCACATAGCAATGGATCCAAAATAGTAAAAAATATTTTTCCCAAGATTAAAGAACTGAAATAAGTGATTTTAAGGTATTCATAGCCCACTAGATAAAACAATAAATTTGGAAAAAAAATATTTTCTTGGTGACAAAAAGTGACAAGTGACACATCGTTGTATTTAGAAAGTCATATGGAGTCAAAAAAAGTAAAAATATACCAGGTGTCCCATTTAAAAATCGAACGTTTGTCACTTCCGGTTAAACCGAAAGATCCATAATGTTGAGTCACCTGTCAAAAAATGCAGTTTTATGTCGTATACAAATCCCCCAAATTTTATTCCATTATCTTGAAAAATAAGAAAGTTAGAGGGGCGAACCACCTTCCGTGGACACCCGGTATATAGACAGTCTACTTGTCAGGTAGTGGTGCCATCCTACTGATACTTTTAATTTCGTGGTGATACTGTAGAATCTGATTCTGTATCTTAATAGCTAACTGTGTTAGATAAAATACAACCTTATTGTACAAGGATTTTTCAGGTGGTTAGAAAAATATTTTTTTGCATAATAAATATTTGTTCTTTCACTTTTAGACGTTGCCACTCCGCGCCTGACCCTACACCCTATCACCCCACTCTTATTATCCATGCATCCTTAGCTTTAGATTAATTCATTAATTTAATGGATTTTAATTTGAAATTGAAAGGAACGTTATCTCGAAGTTAATATGATTACAGAATCGATATTAAAAGTTTAAAGAGGCCTGTGCTTCCGGGAATAAAATAAAGATAATAGTTGAACAGGAAAATTAGCTAAAAATATACAGAAATATATAATAATGTCATTTAATATTGCTCAGTAAATATGTAATGCTATATCTGCTGCGTATAAAGCAAACAAAATAAACATATTTGCATGGCGCCTTAATATCTACACAGCTCAAAGTTTATACACTAAAATGCAAGCTGGAAAATGTTAGCTGCATGTGCATTTTGTATATTTAAATGAATTTAGCATAATAATAAACAATGCATACTTTTATTACTGTGTAATCTGCCTTGATGGCATAGACGTGGTTAAAAAAATAGACTTTGGCAACACTGATATCGTTCTTCGTTGTCAAAATTAGTACGTCGTTAATTGGTTGCTATGTATAATTATTTTATGAAAAGAAAAAGATAGCGATCTACTTACAGCGCACGAGCTTTCTCAAGAGTAGACATCATGAATTTCATTGTCACCAATAAATATAAATAATAAAATGTCGCGAAACCGCGAAACATTTGAATGATCGAATTCAGTTAAGTAGTAAACAAAGCAATCGTAAACGATTTTGAATACACTACAAGCTTTTTATTTATGGGAAAAATCGTTGTAAAAATAAAAGTTGCATTGGCCGCTCACCCACTTGCTTTTTCTATTAGTAGGATGTCAACACCCGTCTTCCATATATTTAAAGGTAATAAAGTCACAACCACCACTAAAAACTTTAAACAATAATACTTGTTTTTCGAAAATACACGAAACCATGGCTAGTTAATAAAGATCTAAACTTGCACCATCCAAGGGAGTTTTTAAATTGTGGGGACACTAAACTTATAGTTTAGAAGTTTTATGAGAATTAATGAAGAAACATTTCATACATTACTCAGGAAAATGGAACTAAAATTTTAAAAAATAAAATTTTATTCAAGTTTATATATTTTTACTTATTTATTTACATTTAGGTACCTATATATTTTATTCTTAAGTACTATACCGTGCGAGCAAAAATTATTTGCATCAAAGAGGGCCTTGCATCTAAGGACGTAATGCTTAGCCGTAGAGCTTAATACCTGTTGGGTGTCAGAAACTACCTGAATTAACAATCAATCAGTTATTTCGTCATCTTTGACAGGTGTTACAAGTTACAAGTAATTTGATTCATCGCTAATTTTTCCAATTTCTTGAACAATTCACACAATGGGCTTTACGGAACAGCACAAAACATTCATGGTTGAAGCGTATTTTCGAAACGTGGTTAGAGTAAATGGTAAGTGGCAATACCATCCGGGTTTGTGCATGGACTATTTTCACGAACATTTTCCTAACGTTGCTTTTATTTCTGGGGATTTTGATCATTGCCTGAAAAGAACCGTGGTTGTGTTTAGGGAAACAGGTTCTATACAACACAAAAAAGGAGCAGGAAGACCATCTGTAAGAACAGAAGAAGTTGTTGCAAACGTTCGTGAAATAATGCAAAATACGCCAACAAATTGTATAAGAGGCTAAGCAGCTAAATTTATTTCCTTATAAAGTGCAAGTATTCCAAGAAATACCAGCCGCAGATTTTGAAAGACGCAGGAATGGTTTACCCAAAATTTATTGGAAATAAATGATTTATTAGACCTGAAATTTTTTTCGGATGAAGCCTGGTTCCAATCTTTTATTTTTTTTTAAATATAATTTTAAGAATATATTTTTGTGTTATATTTAACTTGTTAAGTACTGTGCCATAAACACCACGCCTTCCCAATATACCATATCGTATCAGCGACTCCACAAAGGCTTTATAAACCATAACCAATAACCAATATTTTTTAGAATTGGTTTATGAGCCTAAGTATTTTTTTCTAAACATAGTCAATATGTGAGCCCCGCCTTAGAAACTGGTCAATCAGCACATCAAGATTTTGTGTGTGTTACCCCAGCAATTCTATCAGCATCAACAGTAATGTCTGTAAAGTTTGACTTGCCAGCCCTTGTTAATAAAGTCGAAATGTAATTTATTTTACTTAAATTTATTGATAGTTTCCAATCAATCCTTAACCAATTTGAAACCCCCTATTGCCTTATTTTTAACTTCTTTCCAATCGTTACCAGTAAAAGCCGTGTCGTTAACATAAGATATAACTGTTCCTCCTATATTTTCTGTTAAAAGAGCATTATGATATGTAATAAAGAGAATCGGGCCCAAAACGGTTCCCTGAGGAACAAAAGTCTTGATCACCTGCCTTTCACTTAATGTATTATTATTGATTTTAACCATTTGTGATATTTCTTGTAGATAATTTCCTCTCACTCCGTAATGTGACAACACAGTTAAAATGTTGGTTGTATGGCATGGTATCGAAAACCTTAGAAAGATCAATGAATATCCCTTGGCCCTTGGCATTTTGTACCTAGGTTGAAACTTTTTGTTACCTCCGATGTAAATGCATACAAAGCATCTCCAGTACTAGATCCCTCCAAAAAGCCGAATTGATTTTCTGATAAGATTTTGGTTACTTTTAAAAAAATAAGAAATACGTGTTTTGTTAATTGTATATTAGTGTTTACGCTAAGTTTTAAGATATTCGAAACAAAAATATTTTTCCAATATAAACTTTTATAGGTACCCCTTTTCCGTGGGAAAATTTTCGTAAATGCCCAATCATAATATTATGTTTATTTGTTCCAAGCCAAGAATTTGTACAAATTTTTTTACTTAGGTATATCTTTATCTTTATCGGTTGCGTTGCCAAATTTCCCAAAACATCAAAACATGTACTTGTTTATTTTAACAGATTAAGCATAGTATCAATAATTTTCAGCAATAAAACTAAAAATATAGACAGTTTTAGCTACTCCCTCAAAATGGGCTACATCCCTTTTTTCAACTCCTAAGTGAATTTCTTGTAATGGCCGATCCGTAGGTACCTATGCATTTTCACCCTACATTTTTAACCCTGCATTAAAATTGCATGAATTTGGGATATACATTTATGCATTTCAGCGTGAGCGAAGTTGCAGCGTTTTTCACCCCTGAAATAAAACTAGTTCTATTTTTTTACACACCCCCATGCGATTTTGTCAAAATTCCCTAGGAATTTCTGTTGGTGGAATTGAATTGACTTATAAATATAACTTCGGTCATTTGATAAAACAAAAATTAACAAAACATCTGTTTTCAGTTGTAACCGCGTTTTTCTGCTGCTTTTTGAGTTTGTGGACGACCATAGGCGTAGTTAGACTATCAACACTGGGGGTGCTGAAGTCCAGGGCCGGCTCGTGATATGTTAACGTGGGCGCGTACAAAAAGCCCGCCGCGTTCAAGACCACGCCCAAAGTTGGTCAATAATTTATAGTAAATATTTTAATGTGATGTTAATAACAGGTTTAGGTATTTCAATGTTCTTGACAATCACTTTCTCCTCCAACCGTAACTTGCTAAAAGATTTTTTCAAAAATTCCACTGTGTATTTTATATCCGACGACGCACTCATTGTTTTTTCGTGTTTATTTAACTGTAAACTTTAACTGAATTCATTAAAACCATATTAAACCTTAATAAACAAAAAAAATAGTCAAAATACCGGCTAAAAATTTGCGCGAATTTGAACGACTACGACTGGTTAAATTTAAATTATCAAATTAATGCAGAATTGCAAAACATGACATACACAAGCTATTATGCCGCTTTCGTATTTTACGAGATTTTTATGATCATAGACCCGCTCTGACAAGTAAACTGGGCGTGAACTACATGGTACACGGAGAGAAATTTTCAACAGAATCCGCAACTATCAAAATATACTTGAATTTGTACCAGAATTCGAATGCTTGAAATATTAATATGAAAAATTCATTACATATAATGTATATTATAAAAATAGGTTAGTTCTAAAATTAGCCTATACTTATATTGTAAATTTTTTTTTGGGGGTGCTAATTTAGATTTAGGGGGTGCTTAGTACCCCAAGTACATCCCTAACTACGCCTATGTGGACGACTTACCTGGAGCAAAGACTTCGCCACTGCACTGTTTCAAAATCAGCCGATTTTGTATTCTGTCAAATTGCACCAATATTAAAACAAAAAAATAACAACAACTATCACAATCATTAATGTGGACATATCAGGACTTTGGCGTTAAAAAATCATAAAATCGACTGTTGCAACCGTGATTCAAAAATGCAGGGTGAAAATATATAGGAGCGGATCGGCATTATTAGTATAGATTACAGCGAGAAATTATTTTACCGAGCTCCGTGCTTTGTATAATTTAATAATAAATAATTTAAAATTAGAAAAGCGGCGACTAAAAAAAAAGTAAGAATCCCATTAACGGTTCTGATAGGGTAATCGACCATTATATCTAGGACCGGACCTGCTGAGAGTATTATAAATAGAGTGGTGGATCATACCCCCATTTCCTCCTCCAATCTTTTTTACGCAGTTCTGTGTAATCGGATAAAATTGGAAAAACACTGATAACAGCTTGCAATTGCTGCTGCTGACTGGTAAACATTTGATATATGAGCGCTAAATTAATTTCTCTGTGCCAGCAAGTCGTAATTACGAGATAAATTAGATTAAATGAAAGCATATTAAACGATTAACTGGATCATTTGGTTCGATTACTTTGACCGACATTTCCCTACTCTAGTATCATTTCCTAATATATCCAAATTTATGATTTTAATTCTAATTGGTGTGCAACATGTTTTATCATGTCTCACTTGAATATATGTATGTATATTGTATAGTAATCTTAATGTTATTAAATAAGTAAAAGAAAGGTTTAACTTAAAACTACTATATACTATTCTATCTTAAATATAAGTGTTTTATAGAGTACATATAATAATATAAGAGTAATGTAAAGTAGTATATCAAAATGCGTAAGAAGGATTGTATTTTAAAATAAATAAATTTATTTAAGTTGCTACTTATAAAAGTCCTACATTTTTTTCTAAACTTTTTGCTATTTGGAAAATTTCTTATTTCTAGAGGTAGAGCATTATATACATTTTTGGAGCTAAGTAATGAATAAAATTTAAGTTAACATTTTTACTACTGTTAGGAATTATCAACTATCCGTTTATTTATATGATTGCGGGTCTGATATGGGTGATTAATGTGATTTCTTCATTTGAAGGTTTTAATATAGCAGTTGATAATACAGTGTCATCAGTAAAGTCCGCATCATATGGGATTTTTTTTATTAATAGATTTATTCAAAATTTGACTTTGGCATCAAGGTCTGCTTCGATCGAGATGGAAATTAAGCAAAAAAATAGTAGTCACGTGATTCGCATTATCTGTCAAATTTTTTCCAAAAAATAATTCAAAAGTGGGGTTATTTCTAAAAAGAAAAAAAAAGTTATTAGAAACATTTTTTTTTAAAGTTGTTTCTGGCCAACTTGCAAAATTTCAGCTGCATAAGATAATTTTGATTTTTTACCTATATTATGCAAATTGCAACACTTTTGCAAAATAGGACTCAACGCAACCTACATAAAACTTCTTAGTTTTGACAAGGCTTTATTTGAGATACATTTTCTTTAAAGTAGGCCATATTAAATGTGTATTTGTACAAAATCAAAATTGGGCTATTAAAATTTGGTCGCATGTGATGCAAAGTTTATTTGTTTTGGACCCTGTATAAGGTAACTTCATAAAATAAGTATTTTTAAAAACGTAGTTTGTGTCTGAAAGTAATACACCTTAATATTAAGACAAGAAAGAACAGAGTGTCAGTGTCAGTGTTCATTAAGTGGAAAATAAATTTTAGGTTAACTTACCGTAAAGTTTATCTATTTTCAACGATTTAATTTAAAACCCCTTTACTTTATTTTTATTTTTTTACTTTCAGGCACAAACTACGTTTTCAAAAATACTGATTTTATGAAGTTACCTTATACAGGGTCCAAAACAAATAAACTTTGCATCACATGCGACCAAATTTTAATAGCTCAATTTTTATTTTGTAGAAAAACACACATTTAATATGGCGCAACTTTAAAGAAAATGTATCTGAAATAAAGCATTGTCAAAAGTAAGAAGTTTTATGTAGGCTGCGTTGAGTCTTATTTTGCAAAAGTGGTGCAATTTACAAAATATTGGTAAAAAATTAAATTTATCTTATGCAGCTGAAATTTTGCATGTGGGCTAGAAACTATATTTAAAAAAACTTTTTCTAATAACTTTTTCGATATTTTCAGAAATAACTACACGTTCAAATTATTTTTTGGAAAAAATTAAAGTTTTACAGATAATGCGAATCACGTGACTACTATTTTCTTGCTTAATTTTCATCTCGATCGAAGCAGAACTTGATGCCAAAGTCAAATTTTAAATAAAGCTATTAATAAAAAAAAAATCCTATATGATGCGGACTTTACTGGTGACACTGTATATACTTGCAGTGATCGCTCGAGTGATCGAACATTTAGGATTTCTGAATTATATATATACCCATTAAAAACAATTTTCTTGTATCATTTGCTGAAACTAAACTTTGTCTTTGTCTTAGCTCGAGACATTTTAACTGGATTTTCATTAAAGCGAAATATATTGGAATAGGGTTTTGAAAAAGTAGCCTAATTAGTGTACTATATTCTGCAAAGTTTCTTTGGAACCAGATCCAGACATACGGCCCGTTTCCCAGGAACAAAATCACGCAATATTTTAACACCAAATAATAGGGCCTCGCTTAATAAGGGTAATGTGGTCTAATCTAATTTAATTAGTAGCCACAAACCGATGCTGAAAGGTTCTGGATAGGCGGGTATGTTCGAAGAGCATATTTTTTTAAATAGGAGCGTTGCTTTATTTATCTTTGTTGCATTTAAATTTTAGTGTGGTTATGTTATTAGTTAAAGGATTTGGGTACCAATTTTAAATAAATAGAATAAACATTGGATATACAGGGTGATTTTTTGTAAATTTTCAATCTATCTGTCTTTTCTACACTAAAGAACAACAAAAAACCAAAAATACCGTTTCTACAAAAACCTGCATTTTGCAACAACTTGGCAAGGCGACTATGATCCGGACGCGATTTTACAAAATATAAACTATTACAGCACAAGACACGCCCCTAATTACGAAATTACAAAATATAATCGGCCTTAGCGCGATTTTACTAAATATAAACTATTAGAGCACCAGACACGTTCGCCCCGTGAATCATTGCAAAATATAATCCCGCTCAGCACATTTCTGTAAAATCTAATCGTTTGTAGCTCAGAGTGTTTGTTCGTTGTTACCCAGAGCATTTTTTTTTAAATTTTATTTTTATAAAATAATATTTGTGGAAAAAAAATGCTCTGGGTAACAACGAACAAACCGGTTGCCAATATACCTTCTCGACGGAATTTGTAGAAAAGGACTCGTCAGGCGGTGGGACTCGTGCGGATGGTTAAGAAAAATATTTCTGCTGACCGACGTGACGGATCTAACCTCAATTTCATCAAGATTTATTTATATGGATCAGCCACGTTGTGCTGCAAACGATTAGATTTTGCAGGATTGTGCTGAGGTCGATTATATTTTGTAATTTCGTAATTGGGGGTGTGTCTTGTGCTGTAATAGTTTATATTTTGTAAAATCGCGATCCGGACAGAAGAATTCAGTTTTATGAAACCATAGCAGGAGTGTATAAAAAAAAACATTCGCTTCATTTCCTAAATGATCATGTTAATAAACAGAACTCTAGCTATCAGAGTGACGTTAATCCGCATCTTTTTAGAGGGGCACACTCAGTATCCCCAAATCAATGTTTGGGCAGGAATACCTACTTGGAGACAATATCATAGGTCCTTTTTTATTGAAGGAAATTTAACCGGCCAACTTTATGCTGAAATGCTCAACCAAACTATAATAGACCCCTTGACTGCTCAAAAACTTAAAAACCAAAGACTACAAGGCAATCTCATAATCTCAATTTGATCAAAGAACTTTTTTACTTCCATCAAGATAATGCACCCCACACTATGCTGCTGTGGCGTGGGAATGGTGGTATCAAAATTATCTATTTCAGTGGATTGGCAGAAGGGGTAGGTACGATGGAGTGACCGCCAAGATCACCTGATCTTACTCATAATATGGACTTCTTTTTATAAAATGGAAATCATTTTGAACAATTTTTGAAATAGTTAAAACAAAGCAAAAAAAGTATTAGCGCTATTGTTAAAAAAAGGAGAGTCTTCGCACTACTAAATTAAGCCATTTTCATTATTTACGGTTATTTTCTAGTTTTTCCTGTCAAATTTTGCTTTAAAACGGTAGTTTTGCTGATATTTTGTACTTAGATCTCATTAATTTTATTATCGCTGAAAAGCATTTTTGATAATCTTTCCAGGAAATGTCACAATTGGGGTAGTATCATTTAAGATTTTAAAGCGGATGAGATACTGGAGAGTATATTCTTGTACTCCTTTGACAATGGCCCGCAAGGGCCGAAACACGTGTCAGGAAACTGATTAAATTTGTGAAACATAACAAGTAGTTATAATTTTTTCTTCCTATGCAATTATACAGATTATCAACATTACAATTAAAAAAGAAGTAACAATAACCAAAGAGTTTACGGTAGGGCCAGGGACTTGGTGGTGACTCGGTATGTATTGTATGTATTATAAATTGTGGGCCCCACATTCGATCATTGCGGGGCAGGCTATCCTCTTCTATTTTCGTAATAAGAAAGCTTAAACCATTAATTGGACTGGATTCTGTTATGACTGTTTATTACTCACTTTTTCATGCCCACGTTACATATGGAATACAACTGTGGGGTAACTCTGCGGATTTGCATATTGTGTTTAAATTGCAAAAGAGGGCTGTTCGAGCAATTGTGGGTGCAGGGCATCGAGACCACTGCAAACCTCATTTTATACGTCTGGGAATATTGACATTACCGTCTCTATTTATCTTGCATCAGCTGATTGAAATACATAGTAACATAGATTACTTCAAGCTAAATTATAACTTTCATAACTACAGCACTAGATCGGCAGTTCTGATTAGAAAACCCAAATATAGACTAATAAAATCAATAAACTCACCAAAAATTGATCTCTTTAATGCTCTGCCAGATTCAATCAAAGGCCTTTAGCCAAAAAAAATTAAATATACCATGAAAAACATTCGTAGCAAATCTGCTTTTTATTCTATCAAGGAATATTTGGAAAATATAAATTCATCATGCGAAAATATTGACATAGTACGTTGAAACATTGCTGTTTTATTTTTTAAATTAATTGTTTTTTAAAATTGTTTGTTCATGAGAAGTATTGTTGCTATAACCTTATTGTATTGTGATATTTATAATCTAGTAGCATATAGACGTTGATTATTGATACACTGACCTGCAACAATTGTATTTTTAACATGTACAAAACGTAGTCAAATAAAATTTATGATTATGATTGTGATTGTGATTGTGATTGTGATTGTGATTGTGATTGTGATTGTGATTGTGATTGTGATTGTGATTGTGATTGTGATTGTGATTGTGATTGTGATTGTGATTGTGATTGTGATTGTGATTGTGATTGTGATTGTGATTGTGATTGTGATTGTGATTGTGATTGTGATTGTGATTGTGATTGTGATTGTGATTGTGATTGTGATTGTGATTGTGATTGTGATTGTGATTGTGATTGTGATTGTGATTGTGATTGTGATTGTGATTGTGATTGTGATTGTGATTGTGATTGTGATTGTGATTGTGATTGTGATTGTGATTGTGATTGTGATTGTGATTGTGATTGTGATTGTGATTGTGATTGTGATTGTGATTGTGATTGTGATTGTGATTGTGATTGTGATTGTGATTGTGATTGTGATTGTGATTGTGATTGTGATTGTGATTGTGATTGTGATTGTGATTGTGATTGTGATTGTGATTGTGATTGTGATTGTGATTGTGATTGTGATTGTGATTGTGATTGTGATTGTGATTGTGATTGTGATTGTGATTGTGATTGTGATTGTGATTGTGATTGTGATTGTGATTGTGATTGTGATTGTGATTGTGATTGTGATTGTGATTGTGATTGTGATTGTGATTGTGATTGTGATTGTGATTGTGATTGTGATTGTGATTGTGATTGTGATTGTGATTGTGATTGTGATTGTGATTGTGATTGTGATTGTGATTGTGATTGTGATTGTGATTGTGATTGTGATTGTGATTGTGATTGTGATTGTGATTGTGATTGTGATTGTGATTGTGATTGTGATTGTGATTGTGATTGTGATTGTGATTGTGATTGTGATTGTGATTGTGATTGTGATTGTGATTGTGATTGTGATTGTGATTGTGATTGTGATTGTGATTGTGATTGTGATTGTGATTGTGATTGTGATTGTGATTGTGATTGTGATTGTGATTATGATTATGATTATGAACAGCCCACGCTCCAATGTCCTGCTTAAAAATTAAAAAGAAGAAGACACGGCAGTCAAAGTAGTTGTACTATAGTTACATGAAAAAATATGTGGTTATGAGTATATTTACGTATTAATCGTTCATATTATTAAAAATTAAATAGGGTTCAAAATTGAAAGCGTCGTTTACACAGGTAACGACAGGACTCTTTTTTTCTTTATTAATCTCAAGTTTTTCTAATAAATCTAACTTTTTGCTTTTATGGCATTCGTGAATGATGTTTATATTTTCAGGTGTTGATGAGAATTGATGTCCTGATTCCAATAAATGTGTTTGTTATATCGGTGTTTTGATATTTATCTACAAAACTAAGATGTTCCCGGACTCTGGTTGATATTTTTCATCCTGATTGGCCCACATAAACAGCCGATTGAGATTATTAAAGCAAAGGAGTCCTGTCCTTACCTGTGTTAACGACGTTTTTAATTTCGGACCCTATGTCATTTTTAATAATATAAACGATTAATACATAAATATACTCATAACCACATATTTTTCCCGCCTTTTTTCATGTAAATATAGTATAACGAATTTGTCGTTGTACTTTTTACAGTATTTAGTCCCTGGCCCTACCGTAAACTCTTTGGTTATTGTTACTTGTTTTTTCATTGTAATGTTGATAATGTGTGTAATTATTTATTAACTTTTAATTTTGTGTTTAAATGTTAGGTAAGAAATTTTTTTTTTTTAATGTTTTATGTTAAACCCTTTTTAAGGCGAAACATATGTCACCTTTTAATTAAATAGCGATTTGACAAGACGCCTTTGTGTTGTTTTGGTTTTTATTTGTTTAATAGAAACGGATCTCTTGGAGAATGGACTACTTCTTTGAATTATTTTTATTCGCCCGCGTTTTTTAAGAAATTGTATTTTTGGGTTTTGATGTCTTTGTTGGTATAGAAAATATAGCCATGACTGTATATTAATAAACCTACTGGTTCTCTTCAATAACAAACGGGAAAACGTCCCGGAAGGCAGCTGACAGCCCTACTTAAAATATTTTAAAAAACCCTACATCAAAAACTTGGAAGGGAACTGGATATGAGCAAAACCACAGGGTCCTAATTCTCGAGCGTAAGAGAACGTGAACGATCACATCACGCAAAGGATCATTCCCTTCCGCGGCAGTTCTCCTATGAACATAAGTTAGTAAAATTTGGTATTCTCGAACGCAGACGATATGTTCCGTGCGGGGAGGTGATAAGACAGTGTTGCCAACCATTTTCAAGGCAAGGGCCGCCACTTTTTACGAAAATATTAAAGAAATCTGAAGGTAAATTGAGGTGGAGATTGTTAGTGCGGGTTTTTCTTTATTGTGAAAGGTAAGATTATGAAACTTGTCAATGTCAAATATTATTACGATGTAAATATAATACTGGGGTTAGAATTGCATGGGATCGGTCGTTCCCACCAAAAATAGTAAATCGGTGATGTGAATGGTCCCATGTGATCAAGAGTACCGTTTCATGCGTTGCGTGAGAACTCCGCCCTCATTTCTCCTGAGAACAGTGTTCCCCAGTTTCAAGAATTAGGACCCTGGTATTTTCTAATAATACAGATGCATAAAATACAAACACCATGAGGTAGCAGTCAAATAAGGCTTAGTTACATATTTTTTACCTGACCCTGCCTTAAAACAACCAAACACGTTGCATAGGTAAGGAAATTATCCAGAAAAAATTATAAAAGCATAAATTCGGTCATCGTACTTCGCTGATTTTCGCCACTGGTAACAAACATATGGCATTTTCTCATGAAGAGAATAACGCAATATTTTAGTCCTAAACAATATACCTACCTCAATATAAGGGTAATATGGTCCAATATAATTTAATTACTACGGATCCACAAACCGATGCTAAAAGCTTCTAGGCAGGGTTTAGTCGTCATGACGCTTGTTTATGTGTTTTATCCCTTTTTGGGATCCATCTAGTTGGATTAACTAGTTCCAGTTTGTAGGCAATTTTCTAGAGCGTTTTTTTTAAACCTGAATTGATATACCTAGATAATGGAATAGGGGATAGATATAGTAAATATAACGGCCAGAAAAGTTTCTTTAATTTTGAACTTTTGGTATAAAACATTTAAATTGTTCTTAAAAGGAAAAATACTTATACCGGGTGTTTCGCAAACGACGTTCACCCCTATAACTTTTCTGTATTTATAGATATTAAAATTAAATTTTGAGATTATACATAAGAGATTAGTCTGCATTTATTGGTATAATTTCTAATTTGTTAGCACTTCCGGTTTGACCGGAAGTGACCTTGACTTTGGTATTTTAAATGGGACATCTTGTATATTTTTACTTATTGGGATTTAGCATAACATTATAAGTAAAATGACACCTCACTTGTCATTTTTTGACGTGTTATAACATTTTTATGTTTATTTTTTATTTTCAATCTGGAGTGCTACAAATTAATTAAATCTGTTAATTTATAGTCAAGTAGTATATGAAAATTAAAATTATGTCATAATAATTGAATTTCTAAGTTTCACAAGCGTTTAAAAAATGAAATTTTGTTTTCTTGATGTTTACTCCATTTTTCAAAATGGAACGATGGTGGTTCACTAGGATATTTAAAACAAGCATTTTTTTCCAACAATTTGATACCATTTACTCCTATGCTATTTTAAAATTGACACTGAAAAATTTGCCTTAAGGTTGAATTCTCAACGTCATTCAATCTATTGCCAACCTATAACCTATTTCGCGTTGATTTTTTGAGTTTATTATTTTAATAACTAACATTTAAAAAAAATCAATATCGTCGGTACATTATTTAGGTAGTATCTGATATATTACAAAAATATCAATTTATTTCATTGCTAATTTTGGGAGAATTGTATAGTGAAAGAACAATGAGTGACAATGACTTAATAATGTTAAAAAAAATCTTACCCGATATTTTTTGCTATACAATTCTCCTAAAATAAGTTATGAAATTCCTTGATATTTATTAAATATGTCAATTATTACCTATAGAATATCAAGTCGATACTGATTTTCTTTAAATTTTGTATAAAAGCTAGAAAACATAAATAAATCTACGCGAAATAGGTTATAGGTTGGCAAGCATGTTGATACTCCCACCTTAAATTGCCTATTGCAAATTTAAAAGATGCATTATTAATTGTTTTTTCTAAAGAAATATAAAGGCGGCAATGGAATGGTTTTGAAAACCAATATGTGGTTTTAAATTAAAATTGTAATGTCACACGTTTATTAAACTTACATTGTAAATCAGATAAAATGGTTAGTTTTACTAGAAATGAACAAATTGATATGCTCCTAATTTTTGGAGTGACCAGAAAAATTCATCTGAAGCCGCAAGGTTGTATGTATTGTATGTTTTATACAGGGTGTCCGGAAAATACGTGTACAACGTTTGACGACAGGCTCTTGACGTCAAAATAGGTCGATCTAGGCCGACTTAGTTATATCCAAAATTGTCTCGTTTAGCCGGTAGAGGGCGTCAAAAATTTGTAAAAATATTGGTTTTTCCTAAATTACGTGAAAACCTGCTAATCGATTTTAATGATTTTTAGTATGTAGACTAATACTATAAAATGACGTTTTCTAGTAGTGTAGTCACCGTCTGTAAATAAGTGGAAGTGTTTAAAAGTGATATAATACGTCGACATTTCTCCTCATTTTTTATATGAACGGCGTTATGACAAGCCAGATATTTTTGTAGAGTGACTGGATGTATTTGGAAGCTATTTTACCTCTTTAATATTTTTCGTTGAATGAGCTGTTTTGCCAGAAGAAAATATTTACAATATTTAGTATTATTAGTAATAATATTAAAATCAAATTACCTGTAACAATAATTTTTTAAGTGACCTTGTTGCTATAGCATTTAATAATTTGACAATTATTGACAAATTGTCACCAGTCTATGAAATTTACTCAAGTATACGATCAAAATTTTTGAATTACAAGTTCATTTTACCATTAAAAATGGAAAATATACGAACTCTGAGAAGGTTGACATGCTCCTGGTATACGGGTTTTGTCAAGGAAATGGGCGTCAAAGTGTTAGGGTTTACATGGAGAGGTTTCCTAACCGTCGAATACCAAACCACCAAACATTTGCCAATATCGAGCGTCATCTTCGGGAAACGGGCAGCTTTGAGAAAAACTTTGAAGGCAGGGGTCGTATGCGAACAACTCGAACTGTGAAAACAGAAGAGATGATTCTGGAAAGAGTTGAAGAAGAACCAAGTACCCGTCACTTAGAACGTGAGTTACATGTTCCTAAAACGATTGTCAATGAGGTTTTAAAAGAACAGTTCTTACATCCTTATCACGTGCAAAAAGTCCAGGAACTTTTACCGACTGATCCCCCCATGCGGCTTACATTTTGTCAAATTATTAGAAACAAAAGAATCCGTGATCCAAATTTTTGTAGAAAAATTATGTTTACTGACGAGGCGTGCTTTACAAGATCTGGAGCAACCAATCTGCACAACGAACATATTTATTCCGATGAAAATCCACATGCCATTAAAGTTGCACATGATCAGCATCAAGTTAAATTAAATATTTGGGCAGATATTACTGATCGCTACCTTATTGGTCCCATTGTTATTCCAGACAGGTTAAATGTAAATATTTATTTAAATTTTTTGCAAGACACATTACCAATTCTTCTGGACAATTTGCCCCTTTTACTTCGGAGGGAAATGTGGTATATACATGATGGTGCCCCGCCCCATTTTTCCGTTGCCGTTCGGCAATACGTACATCATCAATATCCCAACCGATGGATTGGAAGGGGCAATGATGCACCAGTAAAATGGCCACCACATTCTCCTGAGTTAAATATGTGTGACTTCTTTTTGTGGGGCGCTATTAACAGAAGTTTACAAGACTCCGGTAAACACACGCGATGATTTATTGCAGCGGATTTTAAATGCAGGCAACCATTTTAATAACCCCAAGACATTAGATAGGGTGCAATATCATTTTTTAAGGAGTGTTAATAAGTGTATTCAGCAAGATGGCGGTCATTTTACACATTTGCTTAAGTAATGTTTTTGTTTTACTTAGTTCTTACAATACATACTTTCAACTTTGTTTTATTTTTATTGTTAATATCTGGGTTGTCATAACGCCGTTCATATAAAAACTGAGGAGAAATGTTGACGTATTATATCACTTTTATAACACTTTCACTTATTTACAGCCGGTAACTATACTACTAGAAAACGTCATTTTATAGTATTAGTCTACATACTAAAAATCATTAAAATCGATTAGCAGGTTCTCACGTAATTTAGGAAAAACCAATATTTTTACAAATTTTTGACGCCCTCTACTAGCTAAACGAGACAATTTTGGATATAACTAAGTCGGCTTAGATCGACCTATTTTGAGGAGTCTGTCGTCAAACGTTGTACACGTATTTTCCGGACACCGTGTATATGCATATAGGCAATAATGCATAACGCTTTTAAATTTGCGATTGGGATTTAAGGCAAATTTTTCAGTGTCAATTTTAAAATGACTATTGTGCTGTACATACATCTTTTATTTGTACAAAAAAATTTGTTTCATGGTAGATAATTAAGAGAATTCAATAAAAAAGCTCGAAAATTAGAACACATTTCAAAAAAAACTTTTTTCTACATCTTTAGAGACTGACTAAGAATTTTAAACAGATTGTGGGTTTTTAGAACATTTTAGAACAAAACAGCTTATTTAATTATATGGCCCATTTGTTTCACTTGATTGCAAATAAATATACTCGGCAAAAAAAAGGAAAATACTCATTAGTAACAAAAGTACCATTATCCCTAAAAAAGAGTAAAATGTGTCCCTTGAAAACAACATATAAAAGACTCGATGCCAACACTGACCCCAGCATTGGTCTCGAGTTTTCAACATCGGAAGTGCTTTTAATGAAATTACGGTCGACCACATTAGCGCTATTGAGGCGCGTGTTATTTGTACTAAAATATTGTATGAAGTATATATCCCATTTCACATGGTTTTATTTCCATACTACACAAAAAAAAACAAGGCAGTATATTTAATTAATTGTTGTTTTCAGTAGTGAGTGTTTTACGAGACGAGAAATCATCCCGCAAGATGTTTTCTCGTCTCGTTTCGCGACAATCGCGCAATTTCTCGTTCTCGCAATATGACGTCATAAAAAATATTCTGCAAAATTTTGGTATAGACGCGTTTAGGAATCGGACATCGCACGTGTCATATTGCCAAGTCAAGCCACAAATGAGTCTATAGCTAGGTAGGAACGTCTGGACGGGGAAACGACTAAGCAGGAACGACCTCACGTTTCATTCTAAGTGAGGCGAGGAATGTCTAATAGCAACGGAGATGGCAAGATTACTCTGTGGCTTGGCTTGGCAATATGACACGTGAGATGTCCGACTCCTTAGCCCTTTACAGTCGGTGATGCATCCAACAAACGGGAGGGTGTCAGTTAATACTGAACCATGAGTTCTGGTTAGGCGTTTAGGTTATATTGGTTACAGGCTTGCCAGATTTAACAATTTTTTGTTATTTTGATGATTTTACTCAATGAACGCCAACTATTGCCAATACTGATTGTGGATCCTCCTTACATAATTATCATTATTATTATTAAAGCTAGGTACGGGTTTTAGTTTAGTGGCGGCTCGTAAAAATATGGGAGTGTTTTCAAAGGATAATATAAAAAATCGATAGAATAATATATTTTTAGATAACCGATACCTGTTATTACAATATTCATGCGGGTACAAGCATGGAAAACAACCCAAACCGCAAAGTGAATAGTACTTTTTATAGAGTTCCACTTTAACCTTAAACAGTATTTTAAAGTAAGTGTAATCGTCCGTCAAATCCCCAAAATAGTTTTTAACAAATTTTATACATTCTGCATGTTAGCAGGACTTTCCAACCTTCTGCAAATTTTGCAGACGCAAAGTATGATAAACGTTTTCTGGAATTACAATTTTGTTATTTGCAACTGCAAACTGCTACTTGCAGCTGCAGACGTCAGATTCAGAGCTTCTGCAATCTCACCCTACATCTAGAAACTAACTTTATCGCCACTTTATTTTTTGTATTGGTTTTAAATTGTTAATCATATTATATTAAGAATAAATAATTTTTTGAATCTTAAATTTATTAGTTTCTAACATACGTGGCTTTAGAAATTTAAATGTACGTGTATCATTTTCACAGTAAAACTTATAGAGATATAGAGAAGTGTTCCTCTAATTTTTTTTAGCAGTATATAAATAGGTATAATAGGCTGAAGTCATGCGGAATGATGTTATTGAAATGCCACATAACAGGGCTTAATTTGTCAAATTATAATCGGCATGTTTTTATTACATTGTTACATTATTATATTTGTGGTATTTTCCCATTTCACTGCTTTTAGCAGTAATGTATGTACTGTTTCATATTACGAATGCCACAGTTAGAGATAAATTATGAAATGGTTGTGCCGTTAGAATTGGAATGATATTTTCGTCAATGATTTTCACAATTAACATTAAGATATTTAAATTACTGACGCCGTTGGTAATTACTTTAAAGGGCATACTTCAATAACCAATTTTCTTATTAAAACATACGTTTTAAAACAAAATGAAATTATTAAAATGGCGGTCATTCGTCAAAATATTGTGCAGTCTAAATTTCAAATGCGTATCATAACTTGAAAGGTTGTGAATCGCAATTTAGTATTTTGTAGCAGGAAAAAGACAACAAAACAAGTTAAAAAATTTGGAAAGTTAATAATATAGAAAAACACATCTATAAAGGCCGAGACACCGTTTTAAAATAAGCATTAGGCGGTAAGCAACAAGCAACAAAAATAAAATTTGATATGTACAAACAAATCAATCGTGACACAATTAAGTTTTAAGTAACAAGCAATATACAGGGTGACGCGGATCTAAATGAACATACTTCAACACAAGACAAAGAATACCTTGGGGGTTCTTAATCACCCATCTTTGATAGTTCAATTGTCGATAGTTAATAAGATACAGGGTCTTTTATGAACTTCAGCAATTTTTTGTTCTTGTCATATTTTTTAATGCACTCCGTATAACATTTTCATATTGGGTCAACATCTGTAACCTATCTGTCGCTTAAAATTGCAGTATCAGAAAATTTTAAATTCCAGGCCCGTATTAAAAAAAGTTGACATTTTCAATTTTTACATTTTTAACACTCTGTAGATCAATTTTTTCAAAATATTATTTTTTTATTGGAAAGAGCATAAAGAATTGACCCTAACGGCATAATTTTCAAAGTTCCCGCACCCATCACTTGATTAGAATAAATGGTTGTTTTGTAAAAAATTTCAAAATGGTGCATATTTGGAAATTAGAAATTAAGAAAATAACAATAAAAAAGCAAAAACTGCTTCCGAAGTAAAAAAATAAATGTACTAAACGTTTAATAGTTTTAACGAGACTAAATTTTTGGGAACAACACAACAACAAATAACAAAGTAATAAAAAACTGCAAGATAATGATTGCTTTTTAGACATCGACAAAAAATCGTAAATTACAGTCAGAAATTTCAAACTTTGTAAAGTAGGCTTTGCCTCATTTAAAAACAAACCAAAGACTATCGAGTTACTGTTCCATAGCAACAATTCAAGTCACTATCAGATATGTGACAGTTGTCTGACCTTTGTTAGTATTCGGTTAACAATTATTGCAATTTTCTGTTGAAGATGCCTTACCAATTTTCAAATGCCGAATATGCCGACATTATTTTTGTATACGGTTTTTGTAACGGTAATGGAAGAGCTGCTGTTCGGGAATATCGTAGGCGATTTCCGGGTAGAAGATGTCCATATCACAAAACATTTGCAAATGTATTTTTATTTACTGGAGAACATGGACATTTTCCCACTGACAATAATATTGATCAACCAATACGACATCCAGTTCAGGAGGAAGAAGATAACTTAAATCTTGTTGAAGATAATCCCAAAACATCTACTCGAAAAATTGCGACACGTCTAGGAATCCCGCAAAAAAGAGTTAATGTAACACTGCAAAAGGAAGGCTTGCATCCGTTTCATGTTCAAGAAGTTCAAAGATTGGAACCTGGCGATTATGCAAACCGGTTACTCTTTTGCCAGTGGCTCAGTAGACACCAAAGGAGTCTTTATCGAATCCTCTGGACCGATGAAGCACAATTTACCAGAGATGGTGTAAATAATTCAAGGAAGTCCCATGTATGGTCGTTAGAAAATCCACATGCCATCAGACAATCGCATTCGCAGCACAAATTTTCCATAAACGTTTGGGCGGGTATAATAAATAATAAATTAATTGGGCCGCACTTTTTTGCTGAAAGATTAGATGGAAATCAATATTTAAATTTTTTACAAAACATTTTGCCAGGACTTATGCAGAATGAAAATGCTAACGTGAGAGGGCTCTTTTTTCAACATGATGGGGCCCCACCACATTTTGCAAGGGTTGTATCTGAATTTTTAAATATTACGTTTCCTAACAGATGGATAGGCCGTGGAGGGCCCCATTTATGGCCAGCCAGGTCGCCGGACTTTAATCCTTTGGATTTTTTTTTCTGGGGGAATATGAAAAATTTGGTTTATTTAGAAGAAATCAACACGCGGGAGCAGCTTTTGCAACGAATTATTAATGCTTTTCAGGAAATAAAAAATATCCCAGACGCAATTAGAAAAGCAGTGTCAAATTTAAACATCAGAAGACGAAGATGTGAACAAGCCAATGGAGGGCATTTTGAACAGCTTCTTAAATAACAGTGTTCTGCTAAAGTGCTCTTAAAATTAATTCTTGCTAAAACTTTTTCTATGTATTAGATTTTAAGCAGTCGATTTTAACTTGCAGTTTTGTTACTATTATTATTACTTTGTTATTTGTTGTTGTGTTTTTCCCTAAAATTTAGTCTCGTTAAAACTGTTAAACGTTTAGTACATTTATTTTTTTACTTCGGAAGCAGTTTTTGCTTTTTTATTGTTATTTTCTTAATTTCTAATTTCCAAATATGCACCATTTTGAAATTTTTTACAAAACAACCATTTATTCTAATCAAGTTATGGGTGCGGGAACTTTGAAAATTATGCCGTTAGGGTCAATTCTTTATGCTCTTTCCAATAAAAAAATAATATTTTGAAAAAATTGATCTACAGGGTGTTAAAAATGTAAAAATTGTATATGTCAACTTTTTTTAATACGGGCCTGGAATTTAAAATTTTCTGATACTGCAATTTTAAGCGACAGATAGGTTACAGATGTTGACCCAATATGAAAATTTTATACGGAGTGCATTAAAAAATATGACAAGAACAAAAAATTGCTGAAGTTCATAAAAGACCCTGTATCTTATTAACTATCGACAATTGAACTATCAAAGATGGGTGATTAAGAACCCCCAAGGTATTCTTTGTCTTGTGTTGAAGTATGTTCATTTAGATCCGCGTCACCCTGTATATGTATTTTTTATTTCTTATTACCTATATCTTTTTGCATGTTGCTTATTTTTTAATTGCGTCTCAGCCTTAAGGGGAACATAGAGTTAAAAGTAATTCTATGAAAACAAATATCTGTACCCCAAAGATAAAAGCCAGATAGTAAGAAATGAGCTATTCCGAAAACATTGTACGTGATCATATTACCGGAAAATATAATTCTTTGTTTAAAACAGGCCAAGGAGAGTAGTTTTGCTATTATGCTCAGCTGCACAACAGGGCTACTGGGTTTTTACGTGTTTATTGGGGAGATAAAAGTAACATCCATTACAGCTGTCGTCCGTAAATTACATAGTCGCTGTTTCAATAGTGTAGATATTGTATTATGTTTAACGTGGGTGCAATTAAATTATGTAAACAGTATTGCAACAAATGAAACAAAAAGTTGTGTTACACATTCATTGAAAACGAAAAAAATTACAATATTAAGTTACAATGTAACCAAAGGTAAAGAAACGTTAAAAGTCAAAAAAGTCAAATTTCCACCTTTCAAAGACAAAGAAAATGTCACATCTTTTCCACTAACACCATAAAGAAAATGCAAATATGTTTTGCAATCAACCAAACCGGTACGATCTCATTTTTGCTCCCTTCATTATCCTTCGTTCAAAAGGCAAATGAAACCCTATATTTGCCCTTTAGGCTGCAGAATTTGACCACGGACAGGTTTAATCCTTTAAGGGAAAGACAATTTCTTCTTTGAAGTTTTTAATACAAGATGACGTTATTTAGGGCTTATTTAAATGGGCCTATAAAGAAAGAAGACCGCAGTAAAAGGATAAAAAGAAAATTAGAAAATGTCTTTTATTTTAAATTGGGGTGAATATTCACAAAGTGCCTATTAATAACAAGAAATAAATTTGCTGCCTGTAAGGAATTTATGCCTAACAAACAAGTACCTATAGAATTTGTATTTACCGAGCTAACATAGTAACCTTACTTTTGCATAAAAGTGAAATTTATACTCAGAGCTTTGACGTGTGCCATTGGGCGGAGAAGAAGATGGGGTTGTTTTACATATGATTACTATTAACGATTGAAAAGATAAATATATACCGGGTGATAACGTAACTACTACCAGGCCTGTCACGTCATTGTTAGGTTCTATGATTGCACTGTGTGCACATTTTCAGTATTCCAACGTCTGGCTGTCACTTCCGGTTGAACTGGAAGTGCACATGACTTTGTTATTTTAAATATAACTATTTCACATCCGGTTTAACCGGGAGTTCTGCAAATTTTGACATTCAAACACAAATTTCTCCAATAATTTGAAAGGCATTCCCTTTAAAAATTTTAAAAACTATATTACCATCTTAAATATATTTTATTTATGCTTTCCTATGTATGTTATTACTTATTAATTAATTAATTACAATTAAAAATTTAATTAAATTATCCAACAACTGTTTTACGACGTTATCGCCATATTATTCTTTAATTAGTCCCTTCTCATTATAAGTGACCTATTTCTGAGAAAAATTAAAAATATGCCTTTTTTCTTACGCGTGAGCATCAAATTTACGAGTTGCTAATAATCTGCGGAGAGGCTAGAAAAAAGCTTAAAACAGTTGAAATTACTGAACAGGTCTGCGGGGATCCAAAGCTACCTGAGATGAAACGATGAATAAATTAACTTCAATGGTAGCCTGTTGGATAATGTAATGACATTTTTAATTGCTTATATCTTAAAAACTAACAAGTTTAGACATAGAAAGCATAATATAAAATATATTTAGAAAAGTAAGATAATTTTGGAAATTGGATTTAAATTTTGGTTAAATTTTGCAGCACTTTTGTGTATTAAGAGCGCAAAGTGATATAGGTATTGTTGCTTTGAGCGAGAAGTTTGACGCGTGACGCTTAACGGAGCGCGGCCATCTCTCGAATTACACATAGGATTTTTTCTACAACCGGTGTTTTTATAGAAATGTTTGGTAAAAATTAATTATTATAAATATTCTTAAATTTAACAGTTCAGATCTCAAAACGTGAGCATCACCTTGCGCTCCACCACGCTCCGTTTGTTAAAATGGTATTTCTGATATCTTCTTGGTTCCTTTTGATTCGCACAACATTTACGAAAAAACCTCATACTGCTTTTCATACTTGCTTCTCAACTTTTTTGGCAGTAAATTAAGAGCAACTGATTTTGCAGCTTTCGCAATTTCCTGTGGAGTGGCATGGTGGCATTTTGAAAAAGTGAAAAAATGCTCGCTCCTTGAAAAAGTGCAAGTTTGCGCTTTCTTTTAAAAGTCGTACTCTGCGCTGGTTGTAAAAAAATGTAACTTACGAGTGCACAAAAAATAAAATACATACATTGCTTTGCTACAAATTGCCGTAGAAAATTAACATTAAATTTTCTAGGTATTGAATTCAGACTGCATTAAAATCAATCAATCTGAGCATTGCACTAAAATATTGCCAAGAAATTCGTTAAAGCATAAAGTAATCGTTAAAATGAACCATAGTGTTTATTTTTGATCCAAGAGGGCGTATTTTTAAATAGTAGAAATACTGCAAATACTAAAATTATCCAAAGAGTTATTTCACAAGCGTGAGCGTTTTGCAGTTTTCATAATAATATTGTTACTGGGACATGTGGACCTTTTTATTTATTTATTACTTTTTGAGTGAACAGAATATATCACGGAATCGAACTCAAAACTTCTCGCTTTTGGCAGACGAAGACGTTAACCATTTGCAGAACAGAAATTCTGAAATTTTTAGTTATTTCTATACAGTTTGGAATATTTTGAGGCATTAAATCTTGGAAAAAGGAACTTCCTCGTGATCATTAAGATCTATTTTATCTTTCATTATGATGCCCAGTCCACACAAACAAATAGGAAAAAAATAATGACAGGGTTAAGTATTTTCAATTATTGGGATCAAGGACATAATATACCCAGAATTTACGTAAGTAGTGATAAAAATTTATGACCGCATCACTGCGCCTATACAGCATAGATGTTTACTATTATTTACCTTTAAAGCAAACAATAATCACAAGTTTATAGCCTCGCGCATGTAAAAAAGGTTACACACGATTAGACATGCGCACTGCAACATTATCATTTGACGAATGGGAAAATAGACAGGTCCGGGCATTAAAATTTAAGTTCTTGGTCAAGAAATTGTAAAAGTTGACCTTCAATTTATTTTTACATCTAAACAGCTAAAATTTGCCCCAAGCTTTTTCCAAAAAATTGGAATTTCTTATCATTTTTGATCAAGTTGGGAAATAAATTAGTGATTTCTGGCATTTTTTGTAGTTGCAAATCTATCAGAGTTTGAGGATAGAAAATTATTTTTAAGGGTTTGTTTATAAATTTTGTCGTTGTGTTCTTAGTTCAAAAAGGAAGAGAACAAGTCAATTAAACTATAGAACTAATATAAAAAAACAAGCAAAGCTAGCAAAATAACCAATTTTCGATCTTATCGCATACCTAACCTCAAGTCAAATATTAGATAGGTAGGTTCACCACAACTGTATACTTACTGAAAATACGAAATACCTTGTATTTTACCCCTATTTGGGCATAATAAAATCCATACAACGGCTGTTGCTAGTCATTGTTTATATTCCAATCCGAGTATCCGAATCACTAAAAGCACAAACACAATTCACTAAACTACACAAAAACTAGAAATCCGTACACGTAACACCCACAATAAACCAAGGAATCCACAGAGAAAAAAAAGAGTCGGTTCTGGAGTGTATTTTGAGCATGTCGATAAAGAAGAACATACTAATAACAAGAAGTTTTTGCGCATGTCCAATTCTGCTGGGAGGGAAGGCATCCATCGGACCGGTAAGCCGTGCCATTGAATATCAAACTGTAAGAAGGCCAGATAAGCAGATTTCCAAAATCTGCTAGGATAAATTCATAGATGGCACAATGAGTTCACCAACAATAAAGCGTGTTGATGCATCCACTAACGATAAGCCTTTTCACTGCTAAATTAAAACATTGTTGCCGCCTGTCTGTTTGACTTGCTGCATGATCCTCTCCCCACTAGCATACCGTCACGCGCATCAGTGCGGTGCCTGAATTGCCTTGCACTGGCATAATATATTATACCTATTTATTTTTAATTGAAAAAGGATCAGACTGAGTGACGCGATATGACTGGCAACAAGTGTGCTTATTTTCAATGTGGTTAGTCACCTCGCGCCTTCCCAGGATTAAGTTTATTTCGTTTTCCGGAAGAAGAAGAGAGGCAGATGCAATGGATCGTAAATAGTGGTATGCAATTAGGTATGTGGTCGATTAGCAGGTCAAAAATAAATAAATATGGAATTTTCAGTTAAATACCTTTTTCTGTGTCCTATTGTATTTCTTTCTGTATTTACCTACAGGGTAGGAAATATTTAAAATTAAAGTTTGTTATATAAAAAAATTAGATCAAATACGACGTGACCTGTTTAATAAACTAATGCAAAGGTAAAATGATTATGAAAATCGGTCTAATTACCCCGGAGTAATCAGCGTACATATTATTATCAAAAACATACATTCGGCTGAAATTGAGAACCTCCTATTTTATTGTCTGTTAAAAATGCTTAAATACTCAAAAATTCCAATAAAATACGATATGCGGCAACACCGCGACATCACATCAGTGAATTTGAGACATCTGTTGCCGAGGCGCTGCATTTATAACTATAAATTTAATATCAACTCCACAATGGCGGCCAAACCATCTTCAATACAGTCTAAAACAGGGTTGTCAAGTTTTCTCGAAGATCCGCTATTCTTATAGTTTTTGATATTCAATGGCCGTACGCTCGGACGTTTTTTTTCACCCATAAAACGTAACTTTTGTTTGCACAGGAGAAAAGCTCTACGTATCTAAAGGTAAATGTCTATGGGTGAACGCTACTCTCGGAGAAGCGATTCCGGTCAATGGAACAATTAGAAAATGAAAAAAACCCTGAAAATGCGAGTAGCTACGAAATCCTCTTAATATTATATGATTATTTTAACACTTTCAAATCACTTTGAACCTTTTTGTTATCGTCAGGGATGCTTTAACACGTCTAAAACAAGAAACTGCTATAATTTATTATGGTTTTCCTGATTAAATCAATTAAAATAGTACGTAAATAAATGTAATAAATATAGTTTAAAAAAACTAAAAAAACACTCTTTAATAAGTAATCAGACTAAAAAGCGGAAAATAATTCTTAAAATTCTTAATATAGGCAGAAAATAATAATGAACGATAAACATTAGTATTATTGTGAAAAAAGCGTGGGGCGCTTTGTGCTATATTTTTCGCATATCGAGCACCCCTCGCTTTTTTCACAATAATACTAATGTTTATCGTTCATTATTATTTTCTGCCTATATTAAGAATTTCAAGAATTATTAAACTATACCTATTTATTTTCCGCTTTTTAGTCTGATTAATTATTAAAGCGTGTTTTTTAGTTTTTTTAAACTATATTTATTTTTCACTTTTTAGTTTGAGTTATTGTTAAGAAAAAAATTTTTTTGTGTAGATTGAGCTAGATTAGTAGATTATTGTACTGTCAGCGGTACTTGATAAGTCTACAAAATTTAAATTAAATCTGACCGTTTAAAGTGGGTCAAAATCGGGTTCAGAGAAGTCGGTTACAAACAAACATACATACAAACCCGAACAAACCCGATGGTTTATGCCGAATTATAAGAAAAGAACGATATTTGCAAATTTTTGAAAATTCTGACATATTGACAAGATAATTTTTTGCGTATTTTTTTCAACTTTCCACCGTCAGTATACATACGACCTTATATAGTTTTTTTATTATTATAATTTTTTTAAACGATTTGACATTTTGACAGAAGAATTTTTTGCTTATTTTTCCCGAAGTCTCCGCATCGAATACTAAACGACCCCATAATTTGTTTCGTCAAAATCGCATCTTCGTTTTATACCTGACTGCTGTCAAAATTTGACAGGAGAATTTTTTGCGTATTAGATTATTGTATTGTCAGCGGTTCTTAATAAGTCTACAAAATGAAAGTTAAATCTGACCGTTTAAAGTGGGTCAAAATCGGGATCAAAGAAGTCGGTTACAAACAAACAAACAAACAAACAAACAAACAAACAAACAAACAAACAAACAAACAAACAAACAAACAAACAAACAAACAAACAAACAAACAAACAAACAAACAAACAAACAAACAAACAAACAAACAAACAAACAAACAAACAAACAAACAAACAAACAAACAAAAAAACAAACAAACAAGCAAACAAACAAACAAACAAACAAACAAACAAACAAACATACATACAGGTGAAGCTAATAAAAGCGTGTTAAAAATTGTTTGTTTGTTCGAAAGTAAGGTTATATGACGTAGTAGCTAGTGCCTAAATAACGTGATTCCCAGACGCGCAAACACCCTATATTTTATATGAATGCATTTATTGGGGGGGAAACGTGGAACGCAAGTTGAGGAATTTTTTTGCCACATTTGTCAGTATAATTTGGGAGTGTTAAAATAGTATATTAACGTACACGTTTTATAAAGCATTATTTTATAGCACGCGTCCATGTTAAAAGACGAGCCGCTTGCGGCGAGTTTTATAACGGGACAAGTGCTTAAAACTGCTTTATATAACACGTACGTTATAATATTTTTTCTAATTTGTAGTTTTTTCAATAAAAAACACATATTTATATTTAAAAAGAAAATAAATTCCTTTGTAAATTTTTATGTCTAAATTTTATGTTGGTAATACTATTTTTTATCATAGTTGCCTCTGGACAACAAAAATTATTTTGCGACCTGTCATTTTTTGATTTATTGACCCATTTTCACATTTTCTAAAGTTATTTTAGCGATATGAGATTTGAAATTGGATGGAATACGTTGTGTGATCCTTGTACATTCGGTACATATACATAGCGTTCGGAAATTCGGGCGATTTTGCTACTTTTTTTCGAATTTCAAAAGACGTGATTTTACGTCACGGCATTGCAATTTAGTTTAGGGAAGATGGAAAATTCAAATAAAGCTGAAGTTAAAATCGACATTGGAAGGTTAGTAGATTGAATTTTGGATAGGATTTGGCAGAAAATGATAGCTTGAAGCATCTACAAAAGATTGATTTATAGATCTATGCAACCAACATACATAACTGTTATCCACACAGAATAAAAAAGTAGGTTATCAAGCTATTTTTCCTTTGCGAAAAATGGGTTTTGTCGTAAATCACAAAGGCCGCGCAAGTCAATGAAATAAAACATGTCATGTAGGGCCAACCTTTAAATAATAAAATTCGGAGTTCGAAATAGATATTTTTCGAACTCGCTAGCGCGTTCGAAATAGATCTGTTTCGAGACAAAATTAGAAAAATACATTTTACTTTGATAAGAAATATACCTTAAGTGGCGATTTCAATTTGAATTATTGTTGTAAACGTGTTTTAAATTCGATTGAACGAGGTTGCATCCACGAGTATCCAAACTTTTTAAACCCACAATAAATACACATTCTGGCGCTAAAAATAAGAATATCCTGAAACGTTAAAATCATTGATAACAGACATGTTAAATTGCACCAAACATTACCACATAATTTTAATCTGTTTAACCTATAAATACTTTGTTAATGAACTGCAGTGGTTATTTTTTTACTTGAGTGTATTTTTATATTAAGACAAATTTAGAAATAGAATTGAGACAGAATAACAGACTGTTGTTTAGTATTTCAAAAATTATATAACTTAACCTTGACCGTCAACTAGGTATATGTCTTTCATGTAAATTAAAAGGGGTGAAGGTTTATTAATAAATTCCTGCTCATGGTAGAGGTCCCTTATAAATAGATTACCTATACTATTCTATAAATGGAAAATAGAATAAAATGTTTGGAAACATTTTGTTTTCTACGGTAATAGAAGAAAACTTTACGTTAAAAGACCAGGAACTATTTGACAGGATGATGGAGGCGATTTCCAGGGCGAGCAGCCAGGCAACTTCTGAAAGCCTGCGAGTCCTGTTTTTTTGACGCGTAGATTAAAATATGAAAACTAAGTTTGGTGGAAAAGCTTTTTCTTACACCCTTGCATCAGCATATTATCACTTTTTTTCGATCCGTCTCGTCTATCTATTATTTCTTCATTCGATAAACTCGAAAACTCGCAAAGCCACCGATTTTGATTTGTGAAGTTTAAATTAAAGTTGGTTTTTTAGGAATATTTTTGTGCATTTTCAGTGTTTCCAGAAAGTGTTTCGCCATTGTTTTGGGTTTATGAGATATTTTGGTAGTATATTGGCACGGGCAGCTTGTTTAGGAGTGACCGGTGCCCTGCACTCAGCATCGACGGCGGCACTGGAAGTGATGATGCATCTGATACCCATGGATATTTACAGAAAAAGTGTGGCTGCAAAAAGTGCTCTGCGACTGAAAGAGTCGAAATGCTGGACCAGCACCAACTACGGACACAGCAGCATACTAAGGATATATCCAAGCAAAGATTTGCGAGAGCCGACCGATTACACTGTTTCGCTGCCAGACTTTGGAATGGGCTTTTCTATGCTCATTCCGGGTAGGGAAGAGTGGGAAGACAATCAAGTAATAATGGAGGCGGATCACTCGATCTTTACAGACGGTTCAAAAATGGACGTCGGGGTTGGAGCTGGTATCTTCTCCGAGAACATGCTAATACAGAGGTCGTACAGACTCCCTGACTACTGCAGGATTTTCCAGGCAGAAATTTTTGCAGTGGATAAAGCAGTCAACAGTGTTTCCAGAAAGTGTTTTGCCATTGTTTTGGGTTTATGAGATATTTTGGTAGTATATTGGCACGGGCAGCTTGTTTAGGAGTGACCGGTGCCCTGCACTCAGCATCGACGGCGGCACTGGAAGTGATGATGCATCTGATACCCATGGATATTTACAGAAAAAGTGTGGCTGCAAAAAGTGCTCTGCGACTGAAAGAGTCGAAATGCTGGACCAGCACCAACTACGGACACAGCAGCATACTAAGGATATATCCAAGCAAAGATTTGCGAGAGCCGACCGATTACACTGTTTCGCTGCCAGACTTTGGAATGGGCTTTTCTATGCTCATTCCGGGTAGGGAAGAGTGGGAAGACAATCAAGTAATAATGGAGGCGGATCACTCGATCTTTACAGACGGTTCAAAAATGGACGTCGGGGTTGGAGCTGGTATCTTCTCCGAGAACATGCTAATACAGAGGTCGTACAGACTCCCTGACTACTGCAGGATTTTCCAGGCAGAAATTTTTGCAGTGGATAAAGCAGTCAACAGTGTTTCCAGAAAGTGTTTTGCCATTGTTTTGGGTTTATGAGATATTTTGGTAGTATATTGGCACGGGCAGCTTGTTTAGGAGTGACCGGTGCCCTGCACTCAGCATCGACGGCGGCACTGGAAGTGATGATGCATCTGATACCCATGGATATTTACAGAAAAAGTGTGGCTGCAAAAAGTGCTCTGCGACTGAAAGAGTCGAAATGCTGGACCAGCACCAACTACGGACACAGCAGCATACTAAGGATATATCCAAGCAAAGATTTGCGAGAGCCGACCGATTACACTGTTTCGCTGCCAGACTTTGGAATGGGCTTTTCTATGCTCATTCCGGGTAGGGAAGAGTGGGAAGACAATCAAGTAATAATGGAGGCGGATCACTCGATCTTTACAGACGGTTCAAAAATGGACGTCGGGGTTGGAGCTGGTATCTTCTCCGAGAACATGCTAATACAGAGGTCGTACAGACTCCCTGACTACTGCAGGATTTTCCAGGCAGAAATGTTTGCAGTGGATAAAGCAGTCAACACCCTGCGGGATCACCCTGGCTTGAAAGCAGCTGCGTCTATAGCAATCTATATAGACAGTCAAGCAGCCATAAAGGCAATTTTCTCCAGCAGCACTAAGTCAAAATTAGTAAGGCGCTGTCGCAACAATTTCTGCACACTTGGTGCTCAACATCGAATCACCCTGTGTTGGATTCCTGGACATAGCAAAATACATGGCAACGAGACTGCTGATGTGCTCGCCAGGGAGGGCGCAAGCAGGTCTGCCGAACTAGCAGAGAATACTGTGGAGAACACTGGGATCAGTCAAAGAGGATATAGATCAAATAGCTAAACAACTTGCACAAAGCAGATGGACAGGGCTGGCAACTTGTAGCATCTCCAGGCAATTGTGGCCCCTACTTGACGACAGGAAAACCGCAGTGCTATTACAACACAGTCGGAAGGACCTAAGAAACATCACTGCCATAGTCACCGGACATTGCCTGTTCGGTAGACACGCTGAACGTATGCAAATACGAACTAACGACTTCTGTAGAAGTTGCAGAGATGAAGAAGAGGAGGAAAGTATTCAGCAATTCTTGTGTGAATGCCCCGGCCTCGCTAGAAGAAGGTTCAATGCCCTGGGCGAACCATTCTTTAATGATCTGGAGGAAGTGAGCAGCCTGCAACTGGGTCAACTCACGAAGTTTATTAACAGCAAATGCTGGTTTGAATGAGCTGTGAAGATTCTTCTACGATCTACGTCACGTCGCGTTAACCATCAGGAGGCTGATGCGGATAGGTTCCGCGGAACACGTGTGGTACCACAACGGTCCTACAGGACTACGTGTGACTGTTTGGTCACAGGTCTGGCACTCTAATCTAACCTAACCTAGTATATTGTTGGAGTTTGCATGTCTGTAAAATGTTTATTTTTCATGAAGGTAACTAAACATATTTTTTTAATTATCAATTACACAAATAGTAGCACAAAATGAATGAAAATTTTAGGAATTAAGTATAACAGTTTTATAGAATATTTTTATATTTATAAACCACAAAATAATGCGGATAACTATAATAAAATCGTTTATTTTTGTTAAACATACCAAATGATAACACTAACAAATATTATTTTTTGATGTGAAAGTCAAATCTTCGTTTTTTTTTTAGGAAATAAACCTCTTGGTGACTTTGTTATTAAAATTATCTATGTCCCCGAACTTGTGCCTTACTTTTACATTTTGATTGCACTTGTACTATGTTCAATTTTGGTAGTGGCCGCCCTGTATTTTTTAAATCAAGTTTTTCACTTAAGCTCAGAGAACTATACACAAGCTTCTGTAAATCAGTGACCTTGATATTAGACGAAATTTTATAACATAACTAATAAATTAGTCAAAACAAAACATCAGCCGCATCGACAGATCATGTGGCGTCGAAACACGAACAAGTATTGTTGGGCGGAAAATTTGGAGCCTATCCGCGCAGCTCGTTGTGCGATGTGTAGGTGACGTCACGCCTCCGTAGTCATGGCAATCGACCGAGTAGTTACGTTGAATCGGGACGGATAATCGGCCGCCCGCGCTTTATAGATCTGTTGGTTTAAATTATTTTAATTGATTGCTTACATACATTGCGTTATTAGTTTTATAAGTACCTAAAGTATTTTTGGATTCTGTTTGAAATTATTGCAGGAGGGCCCCAGAGCCCTGCATTACGAGCCGCCACTGTATGGAAGCAAAAAACAAGAGCACGGCAAAGATTACTCATTATTATTACTTATATACTAGTTTAGCGTACTTTTCTCAAATGGAAACGGAAAGCGAAAAAGAGGGAACAGTAAAGTACCTACCCCTTTTTTCATTACTTTACGGTATAAATCGACAGCATCTCCCCTTGAAATATGGGTACCTACGTACGAATTTCCGAATACCTTGTATAAGGATGATCCGTTTCTTTAGCACAACCATGATCACCTATACAGTATCACCAGTAAGTCCGCATCATATGGGATTATTTTTTTATTAACAGCTTGATTCAAAATTTGACTTTGGCATCAAGTTTTGCTTCAATCGAGATGAAAATTAAGCAAAAAAATAGTAGTCACGTGATTCGCAATATCTGTCAAATTTTAATTTTTTTCAAAAAATTATTCAAAAGTGGGGTTATTTCTGAAAATAATCAAGAAAGTTATTAAAAAAAGTTGTTATAAATGCAGTTGCTAGCCCACATGCAAAATTTCAGCTGCATAAGATAATTTTGATTTTTTACCCATATTTTGTAAATTGCACCACTTTTGCAAAAAATGACTCAACGCAACCCACATAAACCTTCTCAGTTTTGACAAGGCTTTATTTCAGATAGATTTTCTTTAAAGTTGCGCCACACTAAATGTGTGTTTTTCTACAAACTCAAAATTGGGCTATCAAAATTTGGTCGCATTTGATGCAAAGTTTATTTGTTTTTGACCCTGTATAAGGTAACTTCATAAAATAAATATTTATGAAAACGTAGTTTGTGTCTGAAAGTAATACACCTTAATATTAAGACAAAAAAAGAACACAGTGTCTTCAGTAAAGTGTTTTTTAAGTGGAAAATAAATTTCATTTTAACAACGTAAAGTTTATCTATTTTCAACGATTTAATTTAAAACCCCTATATTATAATTTATTATTAAGCTATGTCATAATAACGTTAACGTGTATTACTTTCAGACACAAACTACGTTTTCAAAAATACTTATTTTATGAAGTTAGCTTATACAGGGTCAAAAACAAATAAACTTTGCATCACATGCGACCAAATTTTAATAGCCCAATTTTGATTTTGTAGAAAAACACACATTTAATATGGCGCTACTTTAAAGAAAATGTATCTGAAATAAAGCCTTGTCAAAACTGAGAAGTTTTATGTAGGTTGCGTTGAGTCTTATTTTGCAAAAGTGGTGCAATTTACAAAATATAGGAAAAAAAATCAAAATTATCTTATACAGCTAAAATTTTGCATGTGGGCTAGAAACTGTATTTAAAAAAACTTTTTCTAATAACTTTTTCGATATTTTCAGAAATAACCCCACTTTTGAATTATTTTTTGGAAAAAATTAAAATTTGACAGATAATGCGAATCACGTGACTACTATTTTTTTGCTTAATCTCGATCGAAGCAGAACTTGATGCCAAAGTAAAATTTTGAATAAAGTTATTAATAAAAAAAATCCCATATGATGCGGACTTTACTGGTGACACTGTAGATGGCGCATGTCAATCTTAAACGCTTTTAAAATGTGTTGACAATATCGATTGTAGGAGAAAGGCGGTGAAGAACTGGGTGGGGCAGGAAGTAGGGATTATGGTGAATTTATCTTCGAATATGACCTTGCTCCTATAGTTTAAACCTAACCTACAAATAACCCAACTTTCTATTTACTTACTTACTTAAAGTAACTGCAGAATTATTATTTTCCCGATTCCTGCATACTTGACACTTGCGACTAATCTTAGTCAGTCTCCAAAAAATATCACAATACACTAAAAACGCAGCAATTATTACACAAAACCGATAAACTAAAAAAAATCTCAAACCGCTGTCAAAGAAACACCAAACGGAAATAGGAATGTTCAATATAAATCGACGCAATGAAAACATCGATATTTTCAATGCGATAGATCGAAGCCATTTGATATTTGTCAATGCATCGATGTATTAGGTCTTGATTTTATTCCTAAAATAATTATTTTGCCGTTGTCTCTTGATCTTGATTATACTTTTCACCTTTGGTATTAGTTAAAGTGTGAGCTGAGAATAATTACATTTGTGATTTGTTTTGTAATTCTAATTCAAATTTTTTTTTCAGCGATACATTTTCTTCTGTGGACATCCCTAAACGGAAATGAATAAAATAACGTCATAATATGGCCTCAGACCAATGTCGTGGCAGTCACATCTTTGGGGGCGGATCTCTTACTGCTGCGTTGCCATACTGCAGACTTTTTATAAGGTTTAGACAAAGCTTTAAATTTCCCACATCATGTTAATAATTTTAACAGTATAAGTTGGGTAAACAAAGTGGAGGGGCAAAAATTGTATGTTGATTTACTTTAGAATGGAGTACGATTTTGTCAATAGGTTAATTTGCTATTGTTTCATCTATAGGTACCAGATCATTGATTATAACTGCCAATTTAAAAGTCGTTGAACAAATACCAAAAATAAAAATTGCGAAAAAAACATTAGAGTTAATGAACTGTATGACGATGCTTGATGTATGTAAGCACGCTCTATATATTTTAATAATAAAAACAAATAAAATTATAAAATAACTTCCAGTCATTAACCGATTTTTCAAAACATTGTCACAATGCCAGATGGCTAAATGACAAAACTGTAGCTATAACGTAAAAATATACAAACATTTTATTGAGATCTTTTAACCAGACATAAAAAAAATCTTTTCAATTTCAAATGTGTTCAACAGGCTAAAGTCTCCGGGTTGGAATTTCGCCAACTATAGATTATTATTTTATGGCAACAGGTATTTCCGTGACTTGGTGTTTTGGCAAAAAATGCTTTTACTCAAAGTAGTACTAATGAAATATTAAATAGTATATTTGAGTATAAGTGGATATTAAAGTCTTTAAAATTCAAACAAGACAGAGCAGTGCTAGAAACAGAGCAAGTGTTTTAAAGACCAGTTATTTCACAAATACTCTGTATTATTTTTTTACTGGTACACTTTAGAATTATAAATACTGGTATTAATAAATACCGTTCGAGCAAAAATTATTTGCATCAAAGAGGGCTTGGATTAAAAAACGTAGGGCTTGGTTTAGATCACAATGATATGGGGACGATATATCTAACCAAATCTAGGTTAAAATTTTGTCAAATTCATATTATGACATGATAATATGCCAAACTAATGAGTAATAAAATAAGTAGGACAAATACAAATTTATTTTTGTTGTTTACAAAATTAACAAAGTAAGTATATACAGAAAGCAAAAGAAAAATAATTACATAAATTGTTGAAATTGGCCACCGCCATGCTCCAAGTATAAATTCACACGTGTCTTCAGAATTATTTTCGAAAGTGTTGCCCAGCATCTCTGGAGAAATGTTACCACATTTTTGGATAATCCTTTCTTGTAATTGTTCTAAATTTGCAACTGATGTTTTAAAAATAGTGTTCTTTAAATGAGGAAAAACGAAGTAATCCATAACCGTTAAACAAGGTGATCTAGGTGGAAATTCAATATCTAATCGAAAACTGATCAATCTGTCGTCGAAAAAATTGCGTAAGTAGTTAATAATTTCGGCGGCTGTATGGATGGTTGCACCGTCCTGTTGAAAATATCCAAAACGTAGTTCGTCGTCAAGTAATTGCTCCACACACCACGGTTCTTTTCAGGTAATGATAAAAATCCCTATAGCAATAAAAGCAACGTTAGGAAAATGTTCGTGAAAATCGTCCATGTACAAACCCGGATTGTATGCCCACTCACCATTTACTTTAACCCCGTTTCGAAAATACGCTCAACCATGAATGTTTTGTGCTGTTCCGTAAAGCCCATTGTGTGAATTGTTCAAGAAATTGGAAAAATTAGCGATTAATAAAATTACTTGGAACGACTGTCAAAGATGACGGAATAATTGATTGATTGTTACTTCAGGTAGTTACTGACACCCAACAGGTATTAAGCTCTACGGCTAAGCATTACGCCCTTAGCTGCGGTATAGCCCTTGTGGTTTTTATAATAATTGTTAGGTTTATACCCCCAGGGGGAGGGAGACGGGGAGGGTATAAATTATTGCCGCTGTTTGTTGTTAGGTTTCTAATCTTTATAATCTCAGGAGGGCACTCCTCCCTGGATCCGCCACTGGTTTATAAACTAGTTTGCATTTCGTAAAATATAGAATGAATTCATTTTATAAAATAAATTAAAGGCCTTCATCATTCCAACTTTAAATGAATTCTTATAAAGTTGGAATTAATAAAGATCCCATTTCGAATACAATAAAATTTCATTTAAGAAAATGTGTTTTAAGGCATCACAAATGAATTAAGGTAAAAATAATGATGCCGTTCTCTTATATTATGAACTTTTTATTAGCAGAAACCGACTGTACAGGACTGGCCGATAACATGCGTTAAATATAATAGTTCAATGTTCAATAATATATAACAATATAGAATCTGATATAAAAAAAAACTTAGCTATTCTGCTTGTAAAAGTAATTTTAAAAAACATTTTCTTACCTTATTGTTGTGACTGGTAGATATGGTAGATACTGACACCAATAGTTCTTTTTAGTTGTTTAATTATAATATACTTAATTTTTTTAATAGTACCTATAATTTATATTTTGGCACAAATCAATATCTTTATTATTAGTAAGTATTTTATGAAAAGGGTTAAATGGTGGATCCCAATGGAATTACTAGAAATTGAGAACTCCCACGCTCGTTGCATAATTATATTATTGTTTATTAATGAAAAGCATGTATATTGTATATATCTATCAGATGACAGATAATATTAAACAAACCATTTGAATGAAGTAATTTAGGTAATGCGTAGGCAATATGTAAATTATGTCTGTTAGAAATAATTTAATTTATATATTATCAATCCATCTTTCATTGGGGCTGATATCAGGTATTTACCCACATTTATTTAACAGGCTTGCATAAAGGCATGTGAAAAGAACACTATTTGGAGCCTCAACTGTCACTGATGTTGAGATTGGTACCTAAATTGATCGCAAAATTCTACGTCTGCCTCAAAAGAACTGGGTCGCACAAACCAATATGCGTTGCTGTAATTGGAGATAAAATGCTGTCGTTTTCAAAAAATTTCAGTATTTTGTAAACATTTTGGTCGAAATACTTTCCTTAAAATGTCCAACGCGTTAAAAATTCCAGTGCGGAGAAAACGTGGCAATGGCAGAAGTTGCTAGTAACCATTTGAATGTATGTACATACCTTTGCGATGCAAAATAATTTTAAAATAGGGTCATCTATAGGCAGGCACGTAGCTAGGGAATGGGCCCAGGGGTCCCGCCCCCCCCCCCCCCGAAACTCGAGACCATAGTAAAACTTACAAAAACAAAATGAATTTTATGCGAAATATCCATATATTATTAGAGCTCTGATTTCGACAATATAGGACACATTAAACATTTCCTACACTATTAAATTTTCTTCGTGACAGTTTGTCATGTATACCTAGTAGATATAGTAGGTACCTATATAATAATAAAATACATATTTGTTTAAAATTATAATACAATATAAACTCAATACGAAATAAATCAGATTTTTTTTTAATGCCGGCGCGGGTATAGGGGGGAGGGGGCAATTGCCCTCTCCCCCCTGTGGCACGAGACCCAAGCACCTCAATTATTACCGGGTTTGTTTTTGTGCTTTTCTTGAGGATTTTGTGTTGTGTTTTTTATTTTTCCCACTTGAAAACCAAGCACCATGATTCAAAAAAGGGCGTGGCACCCAAAAAAATTTCGCTTGCGGCGCTTTCTCCTCCCCGAGAAGAAATCCTGGCTACGTGCCTGTCTACAGGGAAGATCAATCCCATATACCTCTGACTTTTTCTACTTGAACCCCTTGGCATTTGACCCCTTAATTAACTTTTTTAATTATTTAGAGTACAGGGTGTTCTATAACTAAGGCTCCATACCTCAACAGGATGTACCGTGCGAGCCAAAATTATTTGCAACAAAGAGTGCCTTTGCATCTAAGAACGTAATGCTTAGCCGTAGAGCTTAATACCTGTTGGGTTGTCAGTAACTACCTGAATTAACAATCAATCAGTTATCCCGTCATCTTTGACAGTCGTTACAAGTAGTTTGATTCATCGCTAATTTTTCCAATTTCTTGAACAATTCACACAATGGGCTTTACGGAACAGCACAAAACATTCATGGTTAAAGCGTATTTTCGAAACAGGGTTAGAGTAAATGGTGAGTGGCAATACAATCCGGGTTTGTGCATGGACGATTTTCACGAACATTTTCCTAACGTTGCTTTTATTGCTGGGAATTTTTATCATTGCCTGAAAAGAACCGTGGCTGTGTTTAGGGAAACAGATTCTATACAACACAAAAAAGGAGCAGGAAGACCATCCGTAAGAACTTGTTGCAAACGTTCGTGAAATAATGCAAAATAGGCCAGCAAATTGTATAAGACGCCTGTCTAAACAAGTGGGAAGATCTTATGGAACGTGCAGGACTATTCTTAAGAAGCAGCTAAATTTATTTCCTTATAAAGTGCAAGTATTCCAAGAAATACAAGCCGCAGATTTTGAAAGACGTAGGAATTACCCTCAATGGTTTACCCAAAATTTATTGGAAAGAAATGATTTATTAGAAAATATGAAGAGACGTGTGAATGGAGCATGGCGGTGGCCAATTTCAGCAACTTATGTAATTATTTTTCTTCTTCTCTCTGTATATTCTTACTTTGTTAATTTTCTAAACAACAAAAATAAATTTGTATTTGTCTACTTATTTTATAACTCATTAGTTTGGCATATCATGTCATAATTGAATTTTAACCTAGATTTGGTTAGATATATATCGTCCCATATCATTGTGATCTAAACCAAGCCCTACGTTTTTTAATCCAAGCCCTCTTTGATGCAAATAATTTTTGCTCGCACGGTAGTAGACTTCAAAATTGGTAATTTTTTTTTCAAATTTCTTATGACAAAATATCCATGGTTAATTTTCAACAAATTGTTTAAATAAGAAAGGTGTTAATTTAAATGTTAATTGCCATCTAGCATTTAAACGCAAATATCTCAAAAACTGATTAAAATATCGAGATTAATTATTACCACCTTTTATAGGTTTAAAAGAACCCTCCTTCTTAATTTAAGGTAAAGCGGTCAGAAACGTGGGAGACAAAAAATATATTCGAGAATAATTTACCAAATTCATATTGTGTAACTAACGTCAACAAAAATCTTTTTGTTTTTAAAAATATAACTACAACAAATTTGTTTGAAGGTTGTAGACAATGATGTATCTTGAGTAATAGATGTGTTTTGGACTTTCATTGCCTTTAGTTTTTCATATCACAACGTTTCAACTGGTAAGTATCTCCAGTCGTCTTCAGGTGAATACTGTATTCACCTGAAGACGACTGGAGATACTTACCAGTTGAAACGTTGTGATATGAAAAACTAAAGGCAATGGAAGTCCAAAACACATCTATTACTCAACACTACAACAAATTTGATTCATATCCGTTTTACAATTTTCACATCATCGCCAATTTTCTAAAATAAATTTTTACTTGAACCACCTTGTATCTCTTTAACTGTAGATATTTTATCATAAGGAATTAAGCATCAATGACCTATTTTCAACGCTACAATCTCCTGTTGCTGTATGGCCCCTAAGTTATGGGACACCCTGTATAAGATGACTGTTGATTTTCTTATCACAAAGAAGGTGCCTCTGGTATAAAAATTACTAGTTCGTGAACATTATTATAACAATTCCTTAAAATGCTCCGCTATACTAAAACATGCATATAAAATCAATTTAACTGAAACTTTATCAAACATGCAACAGGTATTTCTTTTCCTAAAAACTTAGTTTCTTTAAAGCTACACTTACCAGAAAAATAATTTTATCCAATAAGTTTAAACATCTTACACATTAACTTTTACGTCCGATTTATCAAAAAAAACACGAAAAATGCAAGATGCACTTAAGCATAATTGTTTTTTCCATAACTTGTACCACACAATATTAACAAAAATTATATATACACATATTATATTAAAGGACAACACGAAATTTTTCTAATATTATTATTTATCGGTTCTTAGAAATTAATTTTTATCGGCCGCAAAATATTTTCCGAAATTGCGAAAATTTCGCGGATATTCGCGACGCGCTATATTTCTGGTTGTTCGAAGTCTCTCGCAAAGGAAAATTCGAACTGTGAGCCTATTTTCCCGGGAACGTAACAGTTATCCCGTAGGATAGTTTGAAACGCTTGCGCGAGCTTTACTACAAGATACAGAGGGAGGCTGATGGGTTTTAGCGATCCTATATATTAAAGGTATTTAAAAATCTGCCAATAGATAAAAACAGGCTTTTCCGGCGGAGGCATAAAAAACTTTTAGCAATTTTAAAAACTACGACTACAGGCCGGATACCATTTTTCAGTTATACAGGGTGTCCTAAAATATATGGCCAATAATTGGTAATTGAGTAGATTGGTTAAAAATAAAGTAAGAACTTTAAATAAAATTGTGTCCTATGTCTACTTACTACGAAGCTACCCACTGAAGGAGGTACTCTGAAAATTGTTTTTTTCTAAATCCACTCCTCAACATTTGACAAGGAATAAAAATTTGAAATTTGGTACCTCTGTAAGTACCGTGCGAGCAAAAATTGCATTTAAGGACGTAATGCTTAGCCGTAGAGCTTAATAATTGTTGGGTGTCAGTAACTACCTGAACTAACAATCAATCAGGTATTCCGTCATCTTTGACAGTCGTTACAAGTAATTTGATTCATCGCTAATTTTTCCAATTTCTTAAACAATTCACACAATGGGCTTTACTAAACAGCACAAAACATTCATGGTTGAAGCTTATTTTCGAAACGGGGTTAGAGTAAATGTTGAGTGGCAATACAATCCGGATTTGTGCATGGACGATTTTCACGAACATTTTCCTAACGTTGCTTTTATTACTGGGAATTTTTACCATTGCCTGAAAAGAACCGTGGCTGTGTTTGGGGAAATAGGTTCTATACAACACAAAAAAGGAGCAGGAAGACCATCTGTAAGAACAGAAGAACTTGATGCAAACGTTCGTGAAATGAGGATGTCATAATAAGACAAAAAAGAACACAGTGTCTTCAGTAAAGGATTTTATAAGTGGAAAATAAATTTTAGTTTAAAAACGTATAGTTTATCTATTTTCAACGATGTAATTTAAAACCCCTATATTATAATTTCTTATTGAGCTATGTCATAATAACGTTGACGTGTATTACTTTCAGACACAAACTACGTTTTCAAAAATACTTATTTTAAGAAGTTACCTTATACAGGGTCAAAAACAAATGAGCTTTGCATCACATGCGACCAAATTTTAATAGCCCAATTTTGATTTTGTAGAAAAACACACATTTAATATGACGCTACTTTAAAAAAAATTTATCTGAAATAAAGCATTGTCAAAACTAAGAAGTTTTATGTAGGTTGCGTTGAGTATTATTTTGCAAAAGTGGTGCAATTTACAAAATATAGGTAAAAAATCAAAATTATCTTATGCAGCTGAAATGTTGCATGTGGACTAGAAACTGCATTTAAAAAAACTTTTTCTTATAACTTTTTCGATATTTTTAGAAATAACCCCACTTTTGAATTATTTTTTTGGAAAAAATTAAAATTTGACAGATAATGAGAATCACGTGACTACTATTTTTTTGCTTAATTTTCATCTGGATCGAAGCAGAACTTGATACCAAAGTCAAATTTTGAATAAAGCTATTAATAAAAAAAAATCCTATATGATGCGGACTTTACTGGAGACACTGTATAAAAATGTTTGTATGAAATGAAAATAACTAATATAATTTATCACCCAAAATGTATACGTGGTGAAAAATTTTGATTGTTGAATGCTCAATCAGGATGTTTTAAACTCCCCCTACAGTCATTATAACATCAGTCGCAATTTTTTTTTTAATTTCTTACTAATGGTATTAGTATTTTTAAACTGCATCAGATTTTAAATAATTTTGTTTAACAAAGTTTTCAGAAAAAGAAAAACTTTTAAACTTAAGTATTTCTTTACATTTCATTAGAAAACCCACGCATAAAGAGGTCACGAATTTTTAATCTAGTTTTGCAGAAAACGCGTAATTCTCAATTTAGTTCTTCTTTCTACATGAGGATATGATTAAAAACATAAATCAATTAAAAACATGTTATTAGAAAAAACGTTATCATTAGGTAGATAATAATAAAGCCATACATTATCATTTCATTAAAATATTAAGGGTAATCCACAAAGGGCATCAGACATTAGACATGTTGACAAGAAGATATAACTAATAAAAAAAAATAAAGGGCTATAAAGTATATTATACAGGGTGAGTTTTTTAAAGTCTTACAAGGCGATATCTCGAAAACGGTTCAAAATTATTTCTTAAAATTTTAGTGAGGGAATGGGAAGATGGGGGGACATATTTAACCATATTTTTGACATCTACCCCCCTTCCCTATTTTGAGGGGTGGGGGGTTACTTTGGATTTTAAATGAGACAATGTACTTTTTTTTAGTAAATACGAACCTACGTAAAAAACTACGTACGTGTACAAAAAATGTTTTGATTTGCTCCCCTGGTTACGAAATTCTTTTAAAAACCAATTACCACAATTATTAAACCAAAGCATAAGTTCTGACATGTGGTTTCAATTGGACGAAGCTCCACCGCATTATGTGATACAGGACGTCCGTAATAAGTTGAACGATTTGTTTGAAAGCAGGTGGATAAATCGAGCTGGTTCGGTAAACGGCCTGCTAGGTCCCCGGATTTGACCCCCCTTCACTTTTTCCTTTATTTATTTTTTATTTTATAAAAGATAAAGTGATGGCGGCTACACCTATAACTTTAGATGATATAATATACCAAATCCGCGTTGCATGCTTATTAGTGAGACTTAAAATGTTACAACGGGTACGATATTTATTCTGAAAAAAAGTGACAAAGTGTTTGGAAGTTGAAGGGAGACATTTTGAACATCTTCTGAAGCGTGACAGACGATAAATAAGTTGAAATTAAATAGTAAAGTATTTTTTGTGTTTTATAACCTAATAAATTATAATTTCGTAACCAGGAGAGCAAATCAAAAACATTTTTTGTATACGTACGTAGTTTTTTACGTAGGTTCGTATTTACCAAAAAAAAGTACATTGTCTCATTTAAAATTCCAAAGTTATCCCCCACCCCTCAAAATGGAAAAGGGTGTAGATGTTAAAAATATGTTTAAATATGTCCCCCCATCTCCCCTTTCCCTCACTAAAATTTCAAGAAAATATTTGGAACCGTTTTCGAGATATCGCCTTGTAACACTTTAAAAAACTCACCCTGTATAAAATAGAATAAGCTTCACAGTAAAAATGGTATATTGGAAGACCTTGGAAACTATAGTTAGGATGGGACACTGAGCATTATTTTCTGAAATTTTTTAAAAGACTTTAAAAAGATCGGAGATTATGAATTCAAACATCAAACATTTTAAAAATACTGATAATTATTATATTATGGGATATTGCAAAATTATTATAGACAGTTTATAATAATAATAATAATAATAATCTTTAATGTCTAACAAACAGATTCCAATTAGATGACAATGTGACATAGTAAAAATAGGTTAAAATGTAACAGCTATTTACCTAACAAGTGCGGAAAATGAATTTTTCCGCACGAGTCTGCCGTTCACCGAACGACGCGTAGCGGAGTTCGGTGAAGCAGCCGAGTGCAGGGAAAACATTTTCCGCACGTGTCAGGTACAATAGTTTTTCTACAGACGTGTGGAAATAAGTAACACATATTTCAAAGAAATTAAATAATTTTTAATTAACTATAACAATCACATACATATGTAACAGTAACTAATTCTGAGAAAAAAAGTAATAACTACAAGTTATAATTGATTTTGACATAATCGTGCCGAAACATTTTTCCGCACTAGTGTGGAAAAACCAATTTTCCGCACGGATTTTTGACATAATCGTGCCGAAAATTTTTTCCGCACCAGTGTGGAAAAACCAATTTTCTGCACGGATATCAGTGCGGAAAATTAATTTTTCCACACGTCTGTAGGAAATAGCTATTTACCTAACAAGTGCGGAAAATTAATTTTTCCGCACGAGTCTGCCATTCACCGAACGACGCGTAGCGGAGTTCGGTGAAGCAGCCGAGTGCAGGGAAAACATTTTTCGCACGTGTCAGGTAGAATAGTTTTTCTACAGACGTGTGGAAATAAGTAACACAGATTTCAAAGGAATTTAATAACTTTTAATTAACTATAACAATCACATACATAATGTAACAGTAGCTAATTCTGAGAAAAAAGTAATAACTACAAGTTATAATTGATATATTATTGATTTTGACATAATCGTGCCAAAAAAAATTTCCGCACTAGTGTGGAAAAACCAATTTTCCGCACGGATTTTTGACATAATCGTGCCGAAAAATTTTTCCTCACTAGTGTGGAAAAACTAGTTTTCCGCACGGATATCAGTGCGGAAAATTGATTTTTCCACACGTCTGTAGGAAAAAATTATTACTAGGATGGTACTAAGGACCTGTGTTATCGAGCTTTACCTTAAATTTAAATGTTAAGTAGGTTTATCAGGTAAAGTTTTTTCAGGAACAAAAACTTAATAAAAAATATCCCTTTTAAACATTACAACCTCAAAGCCCTTTTTTCTCAGAAATTTCGTTTTTGTCCTTTACGTATTAGGGATAGGTCCCAGGAACTTACTAAAAAAGTTTTAAGTTTCTGAAAAGTAAACAGATTGGTAAAAAAAATAAAACATTATTTTCCTGAAAATCGTTGCGTTTGGTACAGCAGTTGCGATTCACCCCATTCTACGGTAGCAAAAAAAACTGATAATATTTTTCCTAAAAAGGAACTTAATAATATTGAGGTACCACAAGGTAGCACTTTAGGTCCAAGATTATTAATTCTTTATATAAATGATATGCTGAATGTTTTAAAACAAAATTTGATTTAAATGTTTGCTGACAATACTTTACTATACCTACCTATACAGGGTGACTCGGATCTAAATGTTCTTAATAATCTACCTTTAGTAGATATATCATCAATCGTTAGTTAGATACAGAGTATTTTATAAGATGTGGCCTCCTTTTTGTTTTTGTCATATGTTTTTTAGCACCTGGTATAAAATATTCATACTCTGTGAAAATATTTTGTATATTGATCGCATTAAAATGCCATATTATGAAAAGTTCTAAAATTCATTTCCGGACTTGAAACAGTTAACGATTTCTAGTTTTTAAAGTATATCATATTTTTGGTAATTTTATTTTTTACTTAAAAAGAACAGAACAACTGATACTAATGACATACTTACCCAAGGGTTGAATGGCAATACCGCATGATTTTTGAATATTAGGTTTTTACTTGTTTTGACTTCATCGTTACTCAGAATACCAAAAGATTGAGGGCAATAAATGATTAATAAATAGGTCAATTACAACCTGTCAAATTTATTGGTATTATCAAGATATTTTTGACAAACATTTACTTCTCGTTTAATATGCCCCATCAATTTTTAAATCAAGAATACGCTGATATAATATTTGTATATGGTTTTTGCGACGGTAATGGACAAGCCGCTGCTCGAAATTATAGAATGAGGTTTCCTAGTAAAAAATGTCCAAATCCTCTCTGAAAATTTTTAAAAAATCATAATTTATAAAAACTGAATTTTTGAATTTCTTTTATAACATTTGTGAAATTGTAGCATTGTTAAATAAATCTAGCTGTTATGTTAATGGACAAGCCGCTGCTCGAGATTATGGAACGAAGTTTCCTAGTAAAAAATGTCCAAATCCTCTCTTTGAAAAATTTTAAAAATCATAATTTATAAAAACTGAAATTTTAAATTTGTTTTAATATTTATAAAATTTGTGAAATTGTAGCATTGCTAAATAAATCTAGCTGTTATCTTACCTAGAAATTTATAGAATTTATAGTTTTTTGCATGAAGGTATGTGGGAGATTACCGATTTTGATATCAATCATAGTTTATTTATTTCCTTGTAATGTTTGTTGATCATTGATTTAATTAGTGAAGCGCATAGTATCCAATATTAAAAAAGAAATAAAATAAACATAAATTCGTTCGTAAAATATCTTAAAAACAAATAAGTTTGGTTATGTTGATTTTATATTTGCAACAACATTCCATTGGCGAAGCAAAGGAAAATAATGGGCCGTAAAATCTGTGATTAAAATCCTACAAAACGGTGGTAAAAACGGTATTTTTTTCTTTTAAAAACACAGATACGTAGAACTTTGAAATATTATGTTAATAACTAAAAAAATACTGTTTTTATTACCTAATACAAATCGGCTAAATACCCATCTTTGGAGTTAGAGGACCTACAGTTTTACATTAAAAGAGGTTAGATTTATTAATTACTAACAACGAAAAAAAAAGATTTGGGGAACATTGAGCAAATTTCGTTTTTTGCTTTTGTTAATTTTTAAATTAATTTTTTTAACTTAAAACTGTAGGTAATTGTCACACAATGATGGGTGTTTGGCCTTTGGAAAAAAGGAAATATGAAATGGCGAATGAGTTAGTTGTATTAACAAAAAAAGCGTACACGAATCAGAATGAGAGGAAACTTTAACCACATTTACGTAAAACCGGCTTATGGCATGTTAAAGGTTACTAAAAAATATTAACAGTTTTGTAAAAATTACAATAGAAACAAAATACGTGTAATAAGAATAAATAAAATCTATAATATTTGGTCATATATCCCTGTTTTTCTATTACTTGAGCCAGTCTATTCGGAATTGACTGAATTATATTTGATACCATATTTGGATCAAGCTCTTCCCACCATGCATGTATTATTTCCCATAAATCTTCTGAGTTTTGTGGCCTAAAATTTCGGTTATATATATTTTTTACGATTATACCCCAAATATTTTCAATTGGATTGATATCGGGACTATAAGCGACCCAGGGCAGCACTTCCACATTATGGGATTGAAACCAGTGGGTTACAGCATTGGCAGTGTGGACTGGACAATTATCTTGTTGAAATATGACGGTATTATTGGGAAATATTTGCTCAGCAGATGGTAACAACATGTTTTTTAAAAAGTTAATGTAATTTCCGGCATTAAATCTTCCCTCTATTCGACAGCAAACACCAGGTCCATGAACACTTATCCAGCCCCATACATTTACAGATAAACACCCATGTCTAGAAGTGAGGGGGGGGGGGATTTGTATACCGCTTTTCAAACCTGGTATTGTCTGGACGGTACACACGAATTTGTCCGTTATAAGTCGACTGGAACGACTTTCCATCAGTAAAAATGACCCTGTTCCAAAATTGAGGATTGCGGTAAATCTAATTTAAATCAAAAATAATCCTTGATTATTGCTGTTCTTCGGTAAGAAACCTTTTTTTGCAGCTGGGCGACATTTTAGTTCAGATTCCTTGACTCTCCTGCTGGCGGTAGGTTGGGAGGCAGGAAATGCTGTATCAATAACAGCATCCCTTTCAGTTGCAAATGGATTATTTCTTAAATATTCCAAAAAAGCAGCATTATGTTTAGGGTTGGAACGTTTGGGACGACCTGAACCAATTTTCCCCTTTAGGGATTCTTCCTGGTTCCATCAGCGTTGCTTAATTTTCAATATAGTTTTTTTATTTCTATTATACAACTGCGCTACAGCACGGATTGACCATCCTTCTTCGATTCTTGATATAATTTGAGCCTTTTCAACTTCAGACAACTGACGAAGCATTTTTATGTTCTGCTGTCAAAGTGTATCAAACGTTACCACCATGCATTTTCAAAATTAATTACACCGACGCCAATACTTTGCATTTTTGATAATCTATGTCGTGTGATAACCTCCAATAAACAATCATTTAGACAAGCCGGTTTTACGCAAATATGACAAAACTTACCTCCGATTCTAATTCTTGTACGATTTTTTTATAAATACAACTGTACTTGTAGTACTTAGGCCTTACCTTATCTTTTGAAACATTTTAAGTACAAAAAGGTTGCATCTCAACCTACCTAAACGCTTCAGTTTCGGAACATTTAAATCACTTTTTAATCGCACTTTTGTATTTTCCAGGTAAATCTTAATCAGCCATACTTTCATAATTGGCTTCTTGTACTGCATAAGTATAAATAAAATCGTAAAAAATGAGTAAATTGTTTACCCTTTTATTAATTTTATGGGTTTGTATTAAACACTTTTATTAGGTAAAGAATACAAAAATGTTTATTGAAGGTAACTGGGTATGTAATAAATTGTTATTTGTTTACTTTAATGAACAAATAAAAAGACCTAATAGGTAGATAAAAACCTGATATTCCCCTAAGATAGTTTTTACTATAGTATTTGGCCTAATGGGAGAGAGTAATAAAATGTAAATTTGCAATAACAGGAACTATTAAGCAGAGTGCAAAGGGTGCATTGTAAATTTCAGGTATAAAAGAGACCTATAAATGACTTGAATGCAGGGGTAACTTTCGAAACCTTGCAATTAGTAAAATAAATTAGCATCTAATTGGCATTTTCGAATAGTATTCCGGTGTTTTTTCTATAAATAAATACACAGAAACTTAAAAAAAATAACAGTTTTTTGAAACCACTAAAATTGCCACAATTTACCTTAAAATCCTTGAAAGTAAACACATCGATTTTCAGAACTGAAGTAAAAACAACAATTTTTACTGGTAACACGATGTTTTCTAGTCTATCTAGATATCATCTCTCCGAAGAATTCTAGAGAATATGTGTTTGTTTTAACAGGAAAGGCTCCGTAATTGCACAAAACACGAAAGTAAACAAAACTATGACCGGCTGACTAGCATCTGCCTTGCTCTACCAGCTCCAGAATATGTCTGTCTTTCTTCTTCATATGCCAAAAGCATAAAAATAACTACTCTAATCAACACAGCTCTGCATGCGAATGGTCAATAGTTAGGCAAATCGAATTAGCTAATTATTATTATTATTATAAATGCTTTATTTCAGATACATTTTCTTTAAAGTAGCGCCATATTAAATGTGTGTTTTTCTACAAAATCAAAATTGGGCTATTAAAATTTGGTCGCATGTGATGGAAAGTTTATTTGTTTTTGACCCTGTATAAGGTAACTTCATAAAATAAGTATTTTTGAAAACGTAGTTTGTGCCTAAAAGTAATACACCTTAATATTAAGACAAAAAGAACACAGTGTCATCAGTAAAGTGTTCATTAAGTGGAAAATAAATTTTTGTTTAACTTAACGTAAAGGTTATCTATTTTCAACCATTTAATTAAAAACCCCTTTACTTTATTTTTTTACTTTCAGGTACAAACTAGGTTTTCAAAAATACTTATTTTATGAAGAAACCTTATACAGGGTCAAAAATAAATAAACTTTGCATCACATGTGACCAAATTTTAATTGCCCAATTTTGATTTTGTAGAAAAATATACATTTAATATGGCGCTACTTTAAAGAAAATGTATCCGAAATAAAGCATTGTCAAAACTAAGAAGTTTTATGTAGGTTGCGTTGAGTCTTATTTTGCAAAAGTGAAGCAATTTACAAAATATGGGTAAAAAATTAAAATTATCTTATGCAGCTGAAATTTTGCATGTAGGCTGGAAACTGCATTTAAAAAAACTTTTTCTTATAACTTTCTTCGATATTTTCAAAAATAACACCACTTTTGAATTATTTTTTGAAAAAAATTAAAATTTGACAGATAACGCGAATCACGTGACTACTATTTTTTTGCTTAATTTTCATCTCGATCAAAGCAGAACTTGATGTAAAAGTAAAATTTCAAATAAAGCTATTAATAAATTTTAAAAAATAATAATAAATTATTAAAAAAAATCCCATATGATGCGGACTTTACTGGTAATACTGTAGAGATAGGCAGATAATTGATATATTAATAAGTAGATAAAAACTTATATAAAAGTAAGAATAATATAAAAATAGATAAATTGGAATAAATATTATTAATTATAAAAAAATCTATTAAAGTCTGTTCAATAACCGCTGACCGTTTTACGTCACGACTAGTGCTTATATTTCCAAAATTCGAGAACTAGGTAAGATAGTAAATTTGGGTCAATAATGAATGTCGCATAATTTTAACAGTCAGCTCTTGTCATTTTTGACAGCGACGGTAATGGCATTATGAAAAAGAACAAGCATTAGGTAATTTTAAAATTATTTAATTATTTTCAAAGAGAAAGTGATGTCGAAAAGACTCTTTCACTCTTTAAAGCAGTTTACGAGGTAAGTAGATATAATAAAGCAGGAATTGTGAAAACATAAATAATAAACATAAAAAATATAGGGCAATGTTTTTATAAATACCTAGGTATCTGTTTTAGAGAGTTTCTGAAGCTTTGGGAGTTTTGTGTTCAACAATCCAACGAATTAAGGCAAAAGGAGATGGAGAAGGATTTAGATTTGCAGATTAGAATCGCAATAATGTAGGTATTTTGTCATCCCGTGGTCCACAACTTCACGAAATTCATGAATATACCATAAGAGAGCGATTTATGGGATGTAAAGAGCAGGTGAACACGTTACCATTCGCTCAATAAAATGAAACCTTAAAATCATTGTTGGTGTTGAAATATCCACTGATTCATTAGCGGACTGTTTAAAAAAATTTTAATTTAAATGGCGTAAATGTACCTACTGTATCAAACAGGCGTTTTTTAATAGAGCAACCCCATAGGGGAGACTGCCCCACCGCCGGACAGTTCCCAGTACCGGACAGTTCCGGTTTGGCGGTTCCTGTGCTATAAGGCAGCATCTCTCTATTATATTCTGTTGTGACCACACATGCGGATTGTGTTTCGCGCCATTTGCTTGTCTGTCGCCGTTGTGTAAACATATGAGTGATTTTGTGAATTTTATGTATTTTATCCTGACATACCTAAACTGCACTGTACCTTTTGTGTATCTAAAGGTACGTTTAATAATTTTTTTATTGATCAGTTTAAATTTTACTTTAATAGAGGCAGCAAAAATGCCAGCAAACCTACGAAAATATTTGTGTACTTTTAGAAGTAACGTTTTTTTCTAGCATGGCGCGGTGCCTCAGTATCGGACACTGCCACTGTTCCAGCGGCGCACCCAGGATTTTATGTTAGGGGGGGCCCGCCAACCAGTGCTGGAAGCAAATTTTTTAATAAACTTTTAAGTTACGCATTTTTCTAGAACTTTGGAGCTTTTTTAACAGGTACTCTTGCAGGGAAGATCGCAATAGCCTAGTCATGGGAGTCGTTAAACGGTTTCTTAGGGGGGGGGGGGCATTGGCGGCTTGTGACTTGTTAACTTGGGGGTGTACTAAAAGCCCGCTGTAGGCGAAATGCGCCGCAGGCGAAATTTTTTTAAGACCACGCCCAAATTTGGTCAATAATTATTATAGTAAATATTTTAAAAATTTATGATCACCTTTTTATTCTATTGAAAATGAAATAAGATAAAAAATAAAAAGGCTAATTTATTTTTCATTAGTGGGTACATTGTTTAAAAGTTAAGTTCATTCATCTGTTTTTATTTGCAGCAAACTTATCAATAACAATAAAGTCCCTATATTTACACTTTGTGGTATGTATCAAGTTAATTTCGAGAGTTTAGGTCTTCCCTTATTTTAATTTCAATCTCAAACATTCATAGTCGTTTTGGCATTAAAACTGTTTATTTTTATTAAAATAATTCTTTACTACCCCAAAATAATAACAAAAATATAAAGGAAAACTCGAAATAATAAATTCATACATTCAATCAAACCATATAAGTCAACTTTTGTCAATAAGTCAACTTCCAGGGGGAGGGGGGGGGCACCCCACCTGGCCCCCCTCAAACGAGGCCCGTGAGGTAAATCTAAGAAAATTGACTTTTTAAAATACTTATCCACTTTCATAATTTTTCATTTCATTGGGGGTTTTGGGGGGGGCCAAGGCCCCCTTGGCCCCCCCCCCCCCTGGGTGCGCCACTGCACTGTTCCCAGTACCGGACAGAATATAAATAGCTTTTACAATGCATAATACGGCTTATATTTTGAAAAAACTAGGTAGGTACTTATCTTTTCCAGATTTATCAAAAATGCCAAACAATACAAAAGGGAAATGGGATGAGGCTAGCATGAAAAAAGCTGTTGATGATGTGATGCCTGGAAAGTTTAGTACAGGAACAGCCGCCTCCTACTTTTCTGTACCCAAAAGTTCCTTGGGGGACCGCGTTAAAGCTCTTCGACAAGGAAAGGCTGTTAAAATGGTAGGTACCTTTATTATTGAAATAAAGGATTTTTGTAAAATAATCTAGTTTTATTATGAAATATATACCGGTACTGGGGACAGTTTTTTGAGGGGTGTCAATTGCATAACTTTTGTAAATTCAAAAGTATGTCACTATGTTAAAAGTAGATCGTTTAACATGTTTACCACCTTGTTACATATATGGCCCCCTATTAAAAACAACTTTTACTTTTCTAAAATGTATTAAGGCTATTGAAAAAAGTAGATAAGGGCTTAGGTGTCCGCCACTGGGGCAATCTCCCCTACATAGCCCAAAAACGAGTAGAATTTTTAAGAGAATTTAAGAATAACTGCAACTCTCAAATTCCCTTAAAGCCAAAAACATGTTTTTCTGGATGAAACCTGAATATACAGTAAAGGGGGTTTTAAGCGAAGTATACACAGTAGGTACTTATATACTTACATACAGTTAAAGAGTATTATTCTACATGCTGGTTCAGAACATGGCTTTGTAAATAATGCAAGTTTGTTATTCAAGTCTGGCATAAAATCTGATGATTATCATGATTCGATGAATAGTGAAAACTTTGAGAAATGGTTTGAACAAAAATTGTTATCAAACTTAAAAGAACCGTCACTTATTATCATGGATAACGTCAGCTATCATTCTGGACTAATTGAAAAAAATTCCAAATACAAGTTGATCCCCCCTATTTTGAATATTTGACAGTTGTTTTTAATTTTGTTTTTCTTAAAAGATGGTGAAGCAATTGAAATTTATATATTATTAAATACTCGAATTATTTGAGATTGATTGACCTCCTTTTTCCGGACACCCTGTATAACGTACATTATAATTTAATAAATTTTATTTTATTTAAAATGTAATTTAATTTGTATTTATATTATAAAAGTTTCTTGGCCTCAACAGCACCCATGCTTGCGAGGAAGGCTGCAAATACGGCATTTTATTTCCCATATTATTTTACATACTTACCATATTTTGTAACCTGCTTGCATTAGAAACAATAAATGAATTATTATTATACATTTTGAGATTTCATTCTCTAATCCTTTAAAAAGGTTTTTTTGTAATATACTAGTGGAGAAAAACTTAAAATTGTCTAATTTTTCCCATAACTTACCATTTCACCCAAAGCAGGGTTGGACGAACTTTTGGAAGTGGATCGGGAAATCAACGGCGGTCTTGGAACGTCTTTCTGGGGGGGGGGGGGGGGGTACTTCTAAGGATTTGCGCCAGGCGAAAAATTTTTGGGTGCCACGCCCTTTTTTGGGTAAAATAACCGTAAAGCTTAATCTGCGGCGATATGCCAGACTTTAAAACACTCTTTTAATTTAAAAGAAATTTGAAAGGGCGACAAAATAAACAAGGTTTAAAAGCTTCGAGGGCATTATCCGTGACAGATGAACTTTGTTTATACAATTGTACTATACATATCTGGAGGGGGGTGGCCCGGGCCCCCTCGTAAATACGCCACTGATGTAGTATGTTTTATTATTGTAACATAAGTCAAAACACTAAAATAAAACAAAACTTAAATGTATATGTATCATAAAGAAATCAGAACATGAAAATAAAGCTAAAAAAAAATACAATTGTTTTTTAATATATTTTGCATTGGATGCCGCTGCTTTTAACATTTTTATTAAGTCATTAGAAAACCGGACATTTTTTGGTCCGGGCGGCATATACAGTAACAGCACGCGGGCTAGAAACTTCGTTTCAGCTCGGATCGCCGAAATCATAATCAGTAATGGCACGTGTGCTAGACAGCAGAATGCGGAACAGCACGCGGGCTAGAAAATCTGACTTCCTCAAGTGGTGGCTAGTAACGACACTCGCGCTAGCAGCAGTTACAGTAATAGCACGCGAGGTATAAGGTATATCGGCAATCGGTTTGTTCGTTGTAGCAGAGCATTTTTTTAAAATTTAATTAATATTTTATGAAATATTATGAAATTAATTGGATTTTTAAAAAAATGCTCTGCTAACAACGAACAAACCGATTGCCGATATACCTTTTTATACCTCGCGTGCTATTACTGTAACTGCTGCTAGCGCGAGTGTCGTTACTAGCCAGGACTTCGGAAAGTCGGATTTTCTAGCCCGCGTGCTGTTACTGTATATGCGTCCGGACGGCATCTAGACATTCCGCTATAGGATTCGGCACCCGTCTCTATTCTGATTGGATGATTTCAAATTCCGTCTACAAGGTATATTGGCAACCGGTTTGTTCGTTGTTACCCAGAGCGTTTTTTTAAATTTTATTTTTATAAAATAATATTAGTTAAAAAAATTGAATTAAAAAAAATGCTCTGGGTAACAACGAACAAACCGGTTGCCAATATACCTTTTAGACGGAATTTGAAATCATCCAATCAGAATAAAGGGGTGCCGAATCCTATAGCGGAATGTCTAGATGCGTCCGGGCGTCATAGGTTCCTTTTTGCCGAAGAGGGCATAGCACAATGCAGGCGACCTTGTGTAGGCCTACTATAGTGTTGTTCGGCCGTATTAGTTTTAAAATATTAAATGAAAATATTAAACTTAACAGTTTTATTCTCTAGACAACTATTTTCAGTATTAAATAAGCAGGAATAATTTAGAATTTTTCGTAGTATGGTACAGACGCAAAAAAAAATCGTATCGAAATCGGTAGGTCGGAATCGGCCTACCAACCAACCGGCCCACCGGGAATTTCCCGGTGTCCCGGTGGGTTCATCCAACCCTGACCCAAAGTATGAACTTTTCTTTAAATTATTTTTATTTTTAGAAAGGCCACAATGTTGCCCTTAGGTAAGTACTTTGCTAGATAACGAGTAACCAGCAGACTTAAATAGCTACAACAACTTTTATAAAATAACAAAGCTGCACTTGTGGAAACAGTTAAAGCTCCAAATGAAACTTATAATGCGACTTACGTGATTTTATTTGAAAACTTTCTGTAGTTGTGATATCGAGACGTGACCAGAAACCTAAGAGTTTTTGCTTTTTCGTTTTCATGGAAGTTTAAGGATGTAGTTAATAAAGGTTTGATTTCGAGTGGTTTCGATGGAGAAGTATAAAATAACGTTTCTAAATGATTTATGAGTAAAAGCCACATATAAGTACCTACATGTGACTAAACTTTCAAAATTAAAAACCCACAGATCTTGCATCTTACGCAAGTATCATAGGCGTATTCAAGGGCGTAGCCAGAAATTTTTGCAGGGGGGCGCCACCAGAAAATAACTGGAGAAGAAAAAAAAATAGCGCCGCAGGCGAAACTTTTTTGGGTGCCACGCCCTTTTTTCAATGATGGTGCGTGGTTTTTAAGTAGGAAAAATTAAAAACAAAATTTATTAAAAAAAAACTTAATTTTTAATAGTTCTACTATTGTTCCTAGCTTAAGTAACTTAAACATGCTCACATAAATAGTACATGCATATATCTGCCTGTAAATTATAATAATAACTCTACTCTGAATGAAAAATAGAAGTAAAATCAAAACTCTTATTCTTTTAAAGTCATGAAAGAAGACGTACTAAATGCTACTATGGCTATAAATAATAACAGACAAAAAAAAGAGAAGAATTTCCGGGGGGGGCTATGGTCCCCTCTGCCCCCCTCGCTACGCCCTTGCGCGTATTGAAAATACCTACCACATACAGTGGCGAGAAGTAAACCATTATGTCACAGATTACTCTTATCTGTGAGTATGTAACGTGTTAAATTTGTCTCGTCTACAATAACGTCTCTAACGAGAACACATTTTTCAGTTTGTACGTCCCACACTTTACATATAAAACTAAAATCGCTTTCCAGGATTTTTCATCAAATTTTGTTTTCCTGGTTTTATTATGCACATATACAGTAGAACCAAAAACCTTTAAATATCTTAGTTGTGGCTTTTTACTATGCCACAATTCATATTATGTTGTTTTAAATTAAGGCCTTAGTGGGTGTCAAATTAATTAAAAACGTGGCAGTACGAATTGCCTTACCCCATAAAACTTTTTCTAACTTATCGCCAGAGAGATTCAAAATTTCCTGCCATAAAAGCAAAACCAGACGGATTATCATTTGATGTAGAAGGCTGATGTAATACTTCTATATTTTGAACAGTTCGGTTTCTGCTCGGGTTTCTGTGAATATTTTGATGTTTTATTGTTTTCTTGTAAAATAAACAATTTGTATTTGATAATTTATTATTTGGTTTAAATTGTCGTGCCTTATATTTTGCTTGATAATGATTTTTAGTACATTCAAAGTTTTGCTTCTTTGGTGCGTCTCCAAACTCTGCATGAAGAACTTTTGCGCCTGTGTCTCTATTGGCATGTGTTAACTTGACTTCGTAGTCCAAAAGTCTTGTTTTGACAAAAGGCAAAGTTAAATTATCCTCAGATAACATTTCTATAGCTGTTATAACGCCATCATAGGATTTTGGGAGGGTCACCAATAAATGAGATACGTCATCGGTTTCCTCCAATATTGCACCGGCTGCCATTAATTCAGTAATAAGGTCATCGAAAACTGTGAAATGTTTTATTAACGATGCGTGAATGTCTAACTTCAATCCCAGTAATTTATTTCGTAAAGCTAATTGCGTGGCAAGGCTTTTATTTTGATACTTAAATAATATTTTTGTATATATTTGGTTACACTGTGCCTCGAATAGGATACACATTTGAGACAACAAAGACTCATTGATTAGGTTTTTGCCTTTAGACAATATATTGGTGACACTATATTCTAACATGACCCTCATGTCTAACTGACCTGTCAGTGTGACCTTTCATTACCGCTAATCACAATAAATTATTTATTTCAGGATTTACATGTGATACGATCTTGACTAGTTATTCTTAATGGATTTATTGGTTTATTTTTTTTTTATTCCTACAATTTATCAGAGCTCCCGATCAATAAGAATTACTCTAGCCGGTTCAACGTTTGGCTTATTACAGATCCGCCTTGTTATTTATGTCCTTAATTTTGGCCTATGCAACACCGCCAAGCCGACGCGGTCGACTAATCTCTAGCGTGACGCTTGCTAATGTCGTTAATTTTTCATGAAATGGACCCGTACATACGCGACCAGTAGTATTTTCAATACTAAAAACCAGTATAAACGAAAAAAAGTACCACGACCCAATATTTCATAAAATGGAAAATTCAAGACTTTTTTTTCATTATTTTTATTAATGATAAGCGTTATTAATTACAATAAAAGTGCTTATTCAAAACACACGAAAATCGTGGTCCCAGTTCTATATCAGCAATCTCTAAAAAATTAAAAAGCTCCAGGACATGGAATATGACGTTTACATTATTAGCAGCCTACAGTACAGAACACATAACGTTAAATCGACTAGCACTTAATAGAATTTTTCAGTTTACCATGAATCAACAGCTCAAAGCAAAAAACTACAAAAGAACCAAATAATCCAATGGAAAAAATCATAAACACCGGATGGAAATTCGTCATACCGATCTTCTGAGCATCAAATACCAAAGGGCTAGTGGTTCTTTTAATCTTTAGTCTCATTTCGTTGTACACATGCTTAAACCATCCACTCGCTAACATTCTAAGAAGAATGTTATTTATTTGTTTAAACAAAGGATGTCCTTTGGTAAAAAATAGATGTATGAAAAAAGGTTTTATATTTTCGACGCTGGGTTTGACGAGAATTTCACCGTGGTCAGTTATATAATATTTTGGTATCCAGTTGTAGCGCACTATACCCTTTGGAGCTGTTGTAATGACAGCTCTGGTAAATGCAGTGCGATTGACACACCCAAGAATTGATTCGCAATATTCGATTTTGTTGAAATCAATTGGGTAGTCTTTGTGACCATGAAGGTCGATGTAAACAGTTGATAGATCTAGACGGGAAGTAATTTTTAGTAAATCAGAATGACTTGCTGCTAAAACCTGTTTGGTCGTCAATAACTGCGGTTCCCTACTTTGAGTGCTTAGAATAATTAAAAGACAATTTTTAAACAGAGTGGTAAGTACCAAAGAGTTACTAAACCATATTGCAAGCATTATTTTAAAGTAAAATCTGTTCTTGATATAGAACTGAGACACTGTATTTTCCAGAGCTATTTGATATAATATAACTACCAGATTAAAAATACTTATTTTATCGGTTAAACGGACTATAACGATCCATGTTAAGATCGATAATAATAAATAGGACCAAAAAGATTTAGGAAATATTCTTGTAATTCTTTTCCAGTGGCTTTTCAGAGGAGCGAAAGGTGACACCCAAGCTATAGCATCTGTATAGAGAGAAGCACTTAAGTCAAAACTCCTAGGAGTGTCTTCTTGTGGACTGTTGAAACCTGCTAGAACATCGGCTTTTCTAGTTTTAAGTAACTTGATGCCTTCATCACTATAAGCATCCTAAAAATGAACACAAATTAATCAATAAATTGGGAACTTTTATGTGGTGCCGTAGATATTGAACCCCTTTCCTTCTAACCTACATAACTACTTACAGCTACTCAGCTTCCTGACACCCAGGACAAATTGCTAATGCAAATCCGCGTCAAATGTTTTTTATTTTTTATTACGAGTCTTTCTGAGATTTAAGTAGGAGTAAGTAGAACAAAATACAGGCCTGTTCATTAAAAAAGAAAAATGAAATTTTGACGTTAAACTCGTGGAGCAAAAATATAAACTGTGTAGTCGAGAAGCAAAACAAACGGACAGTTACATTTTGATATTTTTGTCACAGAAAAAAAATGGGTTTATTTTGCCGTCACGAATTTTAAAAATAATTACTACGTTCTATTTATTCCAAAGTAACGAATCTTCATGGGCATTTTTTTTATCGATGTCGGTACTTTTTTGGCTTTGAAGAAATATCCGAATTATTCAGTTGATGTTTTTTGTTGAGCGGTCCAGGAATAAGCTAATGTGGATATTATGCTGGTTACCACAATAGTAAAATTTACGTTACAAGACCGGAAAGTAGTGTTTTTCAGGTCGAGACAAGCATGGAAGCTTGGAGAGACCTGGAAAACATTTATTTTCGGTTGCGTGACGTACAATATTTTTTTTAAGACAGACACTTCGATATATTTTATAATCTACGCGAAACAAGTTTGACATAAAGAACAAAATTAAAAATCAACGAACTGTCACTCGACAATACATCGAAATGTTGTTGTCATAATAACGAAATCAATCAAGGTATCTTGTATTATCAAAGAGCGATTGGAAAAACAAAAAACATGGTGACAGTGACATTAAAGACCGGAAAAGCGATATTAGAGTCCGGAAAAGATTTTTCCGGTCTCTAATGTTACTTTTCCGGTCTTGCGATCGGAAAAACGTTATTTTCTAGACGAAAAATTGTCCAGAAAGTGTAAATTTTCTGGTCGGTTTTAAAAAGAAGCCTTTTCTTTTGAATGGTCCAATAATATAGGTAGGTAATATAATGTGTGTTAATATTTCATAGAAATTTCACCCCAAAACAGAAAATGTATAATGAATAATATCGAGTATTTTTAAAATCTTGTGTAGGGTTTAAAAACATTTATTTAAATGCCTCTTAATCCATATAAACATGTATTTACGGACATACAAATTATTTCATAGAATACCTGCCTACTTTTCTGTAATTTATATAATTTGTTTGTTTTTTCGAAAGTTACAACAAAAATATTTTGACTGGCATTTATAGTTGGATTTGCATCCAGGAACGCACCAACAATTTGGCAGTTTCACAAGAAAGGTTGAAAAACTAAACCAGGAATTAAAATAGACAAGCACTTTTATTTTTTTTTAATATGCATAAAAGAAAATCCGTGCAAATGCAAAACCAACATCGAATAAATTCAGCTTATTTCGTAAGGTCACGGGCCGCAGAACGGCCGTGCTATGATAAAATGATAATAATATTTCAGTCACTTGAAAATATAAAATATAAGATTTTAAATAGTAAATATCACTGTGTCCTTCTTAAAATATGTTATGCTCTGTTAATAAAAAATATTGCTAGAAAACACTGTTTTAATTTTGGCAGATTTCCATAACTTTTCTGATTTTGGCAATTATTTTCAACGAACCTTCCTAATAGTTAATAAAAGACTACAACCCCCTAGTTTTATAACTTTTATAAAGCAATAAGACACTTTTAGAATTGAGATAAACAGTTTCATTTCAAAAAATAAGTTCAGCAGACGTTTAAACATTTAATGAAGTAAAAAAACCGAAGTCAACGCCTGGTCATGACTTGACAAACCAAACTAACCTAACCTCAAATTATTAAGTTGAACTCTGTGCCGCTGACTTTAAGACGCCACCTGAGGTGAATCTCACCCTTTGAAGACGCCCCCACCCCCCTGGATTCGACAAGGTGCCTTTATGAACAGGCTAGTATATATGCTATCTCACTCACTTCTTTAAAATCGGAAGGGCTATGGTTTATTATAACAATACTAGGGGTAACCGGGGGAATGGTGGCCTCCGGGGTAACAGGAGCAATGCCAAATATCCCGGGATAATTTTTATTCCACAACAGGACATAGTGGCGCCATCTCTTTATGGATAGCTCAACTAGTTAACCAGGAACAGGCCGGCGATTCCTTAAATTAAAGCGGCCAGCATGACATGTCAGTTTTGGTATCGCAGTATGTAATGAACATTGGAATTGACAAGTTCGAAATTTAGATTATTGTTTTGATTTTTCTGAAACTGTTTGTTGTATATTCTTTTGTTGTTAATAGACTTTGGAGAAAACAATCGTAAGTAGCAATTTGTTTAATTTTAGTATTTTTTTTATTATTGTTATTATAACATGTGTTTTTTGGGGTTATCGTGGCCACCATTACCCCATCGGTATTAAAAACACCAATTTTTAAGTGGAAAATAAATGAGTCACTATTTCAAACATGTTTAAGGATACGTTGAGATAGTTAATACGTTTTTCAGACCAAGGACCTATCGCAGACAAACTGCGAATGGAACTGGCATATGTTTAGTGTGCGCCGTGTGCGGGGAATTCGGTAAAAATGGGGAGGTTTGGTAATATACCTCGTGTGGTAATTGGGCTAATGCATGTACCGATATAACGAGAAAAATACATACCTCCATATGCGATTATTGTGCTTAGAAAACTTTAATCTGTTTATTGGGGTAAACTGGCCGTATGCCACCATTACCCCAACTGGTTGGGGTAACGATAGTCATGTATGGTTTTACTTTTTTTCCTGTATTATTGTATTATTATTTTTTGTTTACTTTTGAATAAATATTTAAGTGAAAGATGACCTATTTCAATGATTTCCTTATTTTTGACGGGATTTAAAAAAATTAACAAAAAAAACTTAAATAAAGCTTAGGGGGCCACCAGGTTTCCCCTAAATGATTAGAAAACATGTTAGTATGCAATAACTTAGATATATAGATTAAATAATAATGATGTTGCGGAAAATAAAAAGTATCAAGGAAAATAGGTCATTAGTATTAAATACGTTACAGGTAGGTACCGTAGCAGACATAACTTCCCTGAATACTAAAAATTACTTTTCATTTGAATGTAAATTTTACTCACATGTTCAGAATGATTTGACAAAACGATACTTTTTCTGTTAAATCCCAGTTTCTTTTGAACCAGTTCGATAAATTTGTTTTCCAAACCGTCATTATCTGCGGTAGTGTATGGATCCAGAATTCTAAAGCAATCTGTAAAAGTTGTATTCCTCCACAATATAGGGATTTTGGGTTTAAATAATTTACCATATTTCGAAATCTTACTACAAGGTCCTATGTTTACTGGAGTAATATCTGGATTATTAACGCATTCATATCGATATGGATCGCACGTATATACAGTGAAGTTTTTTGTAACAATAACAACGTTTTTAATGTAATATTTAGTAAACATTCCAAATAACGTTGAGGAAACGTCGCTGGTGAACAGCAAGTAGAAAGCCTCTGGGTTAAACATGTTTCTATTAGAATCCCACGACAAAAAACGTGTAAAATTAAAAAATTGGCATCGGATAATAAATATATCAAATCTTGTATTATTGAATATTTCCTGATCGATTTCTTGATCAATTTCTTGATTGACTTTAAATGTTGGATACTTCAGAGGCAACTCATAGTTAATCAATATTTTTTTCTTATCAATTCGATGGTGTCTATCTATTATATTGTAAACACAGTTAAGCATTTCACCTGTGAAAGCTATCTCTGTTTTTATCAGTAATACTAAGCATAACGTGAAATACAAAAAGACATTCATTGCTATGGTTTTGTTTCTACGCAATGCTGTTTGGTAAACTAACAACGTACTATTACGACTATTAAAATTCTAAAATAAAAAATATGTTATACACACAGTTTCAATTAAAATGTAACACGCAACACATTAATTATAATCAAACAATTTTTAACATAATATAAAGACAATAATAATTATTGTTTGTGTGCTCGTTATGTATATTTTCGGCCAAGCAGTTAATATTTGTGGAAAAGCTTGTAAGCAGTTATAAATAAATATTTCTTGTATAGTATTATGGAATACAGTAAAACAAAGTTGAACTTGTAAATTTCCACTATATTAACTAGAAAAATGACATCTTTCGCTAAACTGTAGCTTCGTCAGATGACAATGATTTAATAAAGGTGAAAATTAAAAATTGGGTTGCAATAAAATTAAATTATTGAAGATGTAAATAAAACAGTGGAAGGATTACAATACCGGGAAAATCCAACAGAGGGTTTAAAAATTAAATGAAATTAGGTAGGTACAATATGGGTAATTTATAAAACCTTAAGTAGGCATATGGTCAACAGAATAAATTTAACAAAGGTGAATTATTTAAATCAAGTTGATCATTAAGCAACAGATCCGTATTTTTAAGTTTATTTATTTCCATAGATTCTAACAAATTTAGTTTTAAGCCTTTGTTTTCTGTATGTAAGATTTTAAAGGAAGGATCGAAATTATGTTGATAATCAAGTAAATGGTTAGCATAGTTCGAGTCTATTTTTTTTTATAGAAAACTATTATAATGTTCCTGTATTCTTTTGTCAAAATGTCTACCCGTTTGGCCAATGTATGTTTTAGGACAATCTTTGCATTTTAATTTATAGAAGCCTGATTTTTTGTTTTTATCGCTTTTAGTTTTATTGTTTTTGATAAATTTACTTAAAGAGTTATTAATTTTGTAACACACATTTATATCAAGTTTGTTAAGAAAATTGCCAATTACTTTGCTAGGTTGTCCAAAGAAAGTGACAAGTTTAAATTGGTCAGAGTTTTTGCTTCTAGGAAAGTCAATAGCTCTTTTGTAAGTTTTCTTTTTTGGGATTTGGTCAACTAGATTTGAGTTATATCCGTTATTAACTGCAATTTGTTTAATAATGTTTAGTTCTTTTTGAAAATTGATTTTATTTAGAGGGAGAGTTACTGTGAAAAGAAGCTAATTTGTGTGGCAAGAAGAGTTGTGTATGACAGACGGAGAAAACCTGTCTATCATTTTCTCTCTTTAATATTTAAATCAAGAAAATTGATAGAATTGTCACTTTCGTGTTCTATTGTAAACTTGATATTTTTGTGTAGGCTGTTAATATATTCTAAAAAGACTTTTAACTGACCATCAGTACCAAGAAAACATGTTAAGACGTCATCGACATACCTATGCCAATAAAGAAACTGTTTGAAACGAGGATGATTGCTTATTTTATCTTCTAAAAAATCCATAAATATTTCAGCCAATAAAGGACTAAGAGGGTTACCCATAATAAGACCATTTTTGCTAGTGTATATTTTGTCGTTGAACTCAAAATAATTTTGTTCAAGGCATGTCATTTTTCTAGTTAATATAGTGGAAATTTACAAGTTCAACTTTGTTTTACTGTATCCCATAATACTATAATTATGGATTATTTCCACCTAGTATCGGCTGAATCAAATAAATATTTGATTGTACTTTACATATTGTGTAAGGTCTAAGGGCAATGACATACAAGGCGTTTTTATAGCGGTTTCTGCCGAAGCAGCGACCGTCGCTGCTACAACAGTGGCCCAGGACCACAGTTAAAAGAATATACATATTCACGATTCACTTTTCTCCAGCACGTGGAGGTGAATAACCTTGTGACTTTTTAATTTTTTTAAAAATGTTTAACTTTTTAACTACCTCTTTTGGTTTCAAATTAACCGTTCGCAGGGTTACTGATGAGGTTTAATCCTCAGTACCCCAAAAAACTCTGTTTACCTAACAACATTATTGTGCTACTGCACTTCTATCCTCATAATGTCTTACTTATGCTGGATATGTTTTTCAAAAATTAAAAACTAAATAATTTTCGACCCCTTCTTAGAAAGTATTTTTTCTCTTCTTCCCCATTTAGTTTGGTCGGTTTAGGCCTACTTTAATAACGTTTTTGAATGCTCAGTATGATTCAACCATTGTCAATTTTCTTCATGCCATGTTTCTTCTACATTTAAAATGTTTTTCTAAATTTTTACGTACATCCATTAAGGTTCTAATTTTCTCTTTTGCTAACACCATCAGCATAAAATAGATTTCTGTCTCCTGATGATGAACGTTTCTACGTTCGAAACATGTAGAAACCTTTTGAACTAGAGTTTTTATTCTATTAAATTTTGTGGAGGAAGACTCTTTGTGTTTTTCTTTCCTTTTCATATTTTCGTCTCCACTTTAAGTATGGACTATTTCTTCAAATTAAAGGTAAATTGTCTATGGTTTAGTCAAAATTCTCTAAGACCAGGCCGGATCGTGGCTAAGACACCTGTAATTCAACAAGCGTCTATAGAGTCTCTAGAGTCTAGAGTATGGCTGTGGACTTTTCAACCGCCCAATCAACGTTAGCATTATAGGTAAAGCACGGGAAACTTAAAAATAAATGTGTTAGAATGCGCATATAAATCACTGTATTATTTCCTATTAAATTGAGGCGAAAAAATTGATAAAATAAATTAATAAACTAAACGAATTACCTTGATTTTCGCAGACGGTGACAGAAGATAAAAAAATTGTCTTATTTTACATGCGTTGATGAACTTTTAAAGGTCATTGATCTGGTACAGTTTCTAAACTATTTCTATGAATTCCAGGTTGCTTTTCCACTAATACAAGTCTGCGTGCACGCACGCTTAGTGCATTTTTAAATTTACACACGATTCCACAAAAAACGTAACAGATGCTAAAATTATTCCACATGCCCATATGTAAAAAATAAAGTCCATAGATTCAAAGGATATTCTCTTTTGCTTATTAATTTTAACAATTTTCATATTAGAAGCCGTTTTTAAGCCGTCGAACTGCCTCTGAAACCACCCATTAGCACTTGACATTAGGATAAGTTTAGAACAACTTGTAAATAACGGATAACCCTTTGAAAAAACCATGTGAATGGGTTTAGAATACAAGGTTTCTGAACTAAGGTGCACCATACTATCTCCATTGTGGTCGCGATACCATAGAGGAATGTAAAAATACAGTGCCATTATATTTTCAACTACTGTCGCACTGTCCTTTTGGAATGCAGTTCTGTTTAAACATTCTTCATAGTCGCATTGTTCTATCTTATCAAAATTTATTTTTACATTGTCGTTATTATTGTACGCTTGTCTATACAAATTAGGCCAAGAAGCTGTCAATATTAAGTTTGTACCAAGAATTTCTTTCAAAGTATTTAATTTCTGTAGTCTAATTGTTGTTGAGGAAATGAACATAAAAGAGTTTTTGAAAATTGCTGTAACTATCAGCATCGCCAGAATATATGCTCCAGCAGAAAACTTCGAAGGCAATGATTTGAAAAGTATTTTTTTATTTATTGGATATTCTATCGAAATTTTAAACGCCACAGTTGCCATCAGTGTAAAGGGTGTTCCAAAAAACTTCTTCATAATTAAAGCTAGGAGGAATAAAATAAAAATCCAAATTAAATAAAACTCGTACGGCCAAATAAGCATAATTCTCCGCCATATAGGAAGTATCGGGCCAATTGGAGTCATCCACACAATTTTTATATTAATGTAAGATGGGGTGATTTCATAAGCGATCGGACTGTCATGTGATCTAAGGAAGTAAAGACCACCAAAAATATCCGATTTTCTTTTTCGAAGTCTCTTTTTAAAAACCTCTTCATATTTCATCATTACAGAAGAATTAGTCTAAAAATAAAATAAAAGGAGTGATGGTTAGTTAAGTAATAAAAAAACTAACAAGTTTTTCTTTGTTTCAATAATGCGTCGTTGATGAGCATAACAATCGGGCAAATATCCATCATTGGAGTACAATTTCCTACAGTTTTGCGTTAAGAAAGATCAGTTTTTTAAATTAATAACAACAGAAAATTTCACCAAATTTCGTTTTTTGCTTTTATTAATTTATCAATTAAATCGGGTGACTGCTATCCAAAGACGGGTATTTGGCCGCTTTTTAAAGAAAACGAAATATTTAATTAATTTGTGTTGGGCTACATGGGTATGTCTCATTTAACTTGAAATTCCTGGTGTACCTTTTTGAGTATTTTTGTTTGTTTAATAAATTTATATTTTTGCGATTGCTTAAACTAGTAAACGTTTGTAAGTTGATACCTACCGAAAGCAGTGCAGTTTTTTATCATTTACCCACTTTTTTTTAGGTTTTTAAAGTAAAACACCGAGTCATCTACGTCACCAACAAGTAATACCCCGATTAACAAAAAGTATTATAAATAGCATTATTTTACATTATAAAGTACACCCAACAGAAGTACTTTGTTTTTAATTTGCTCGCCTACAATTCAAAAAAATGATATTTTTAGAAATGGTGGCGTAATTGACAATTTGGCGACGAACACTTTTTTTGAATACTATATATTACGAAAACTTTACATGGCACTATATACTTAAGTAATAGGTATGCGAAAATATTTTAACTAAAAATGTAACTAAAATAGCTTTTAGTCTTAATAAGCACATGTAGGTATACACGCAAAATAAAAAATAATTCTTCAAGAAAAAAACACAATAATGAACAAATACTACAAATAGAAGGGGATAAGATCAGATAATTGTACTCGTCAGTACTCCACTCTTCCTTTAGACTTCAAGGTTGTGGTTAATCCATGGAGCACTGGCAAAGGTTAATACTTATTCATTTAGTCAAATTTTTGGGAGGCTCAATATTATAAAATATGTCTTCTAATGAATACCATATTTTGTCCTCTTTGGTTGGCCAAACGTACTTGTTATGTCCCTTCTAAAAGCTGAAGTTCTTGCAATCTCTCTGATTTTTGGCGCCGTGAGCGTTGCTGATTTTCACGCCATCTTTTGCGTTTGTATTTTTTTTCTCGATCAGATAGGTCGTGAATCTTTTTTTGCTTCGCAGCTTTTTCTCTACATTTTCTCAAATATTCTGGTATTTTTTCGGGATCCGCGTTAATCTTTTATCTGTATCTTCGTGCCTTTTCAGCCGCAGTCAAAGGCATATTTCTAAAAAAAATCCTGGTATTTAAAAAGCCGTATAAAAGTCATTTCTTTCATGTACAAGTCATCTACGTCTCCCTGTGTCACCTACGTCACTTTGGGCTTGGTAGCGTAGTGGACAGAACGTAGGTGACATTTTTAAACATATTTATAATTATCGAGGCTAAGAACTTTTCGGTTCCACCTCTGTACTTTACCTGACATTTAAATAAGTATAGCGCATGTTTTGATATAAAAAAAATAATAACAAAAACCGCCCTTGTCTAATAAAATGGGACACGTAGATGACGGGTAATAAAGGTACGTACCTGCTATGATGCAATCACTTCGAATTTTCTCGAACAAACACAGCAAATAAACCAACTGCACACCTCCACTAGCAAGACAAGACTGATCCCCTCCTCTTATGAAGGCCGTTAACCTAAAAACTATTCCCACCAACGTTCCGTGTAGTAAATAACAGTCAGTGGCGTAGATGATACAAATCTTGGGTGACAGACTTCAAAACCTTATAGAAATGAGTTAAATGAAAAATTAAAGAAAATGTTGATAAATAATATGTACGTCATGTTTACCCTATGCAGTTATAAGGTTAAACTTCAAAAAGAGTGAAAATTGTATTAAGAAACTTTGTTTGTATGTTCAGTTTCATTCGGGTGACAGGTATGGTAGGTGACATTTCGGTCGGAAATTAAGGTTGAATTCTCAACGTCGTTCAATTTATTGCCAACCTATAACCTATTTCGCTTTGTTTTTTCAAGTTTATTATTTTTTAAACTAACATTTAAATAAAATCAGTATCGTCGGCACATTACTTAGGTAATATCTGATATATTACAAAAATATCAATTTATTTCATTGCTAATTTTGGGAGAATTGTATAGTGAAAGAACAATGAGTGACAATGACATAATAATGTTAAAAAAAATCTTACCCGATATTTTTCGCTATACAATTCTCCTAAAATAAGTTATGAAATTCCTTGATATTTATTAAATTTGTCAATTATTACCTATAGAATATCAAGCCGATACTGAATTTCTTTAAATTTTTTATAAAAGCTAGAAAACATAAATAAATCTACGCGAAATAGGGTATTGGTTTGGCAAGCATGTTGATACTCCCACCTTAATTTAAAAATCGTTTTGTATTTTTATTAGAATTCAGGAAAGACACAAACATAGTAAAGAACTTGATAGCTTTTTAATTGATTGATATTTTCAAATATTGGAAATATATTTTATTTTTTTTATTATATGGCCGGGACAGGTAATTTACAAGTTAAATGAGATGAACCCACATGCTTGGTGAAACTGTTGTTCCATTGCACAGGAAGAAAAAATAATAAACTTGTTATGTTTCACAAATTTAATCAGTTTCCTGTCACGTGTTTCGGCCCTTTCGGGTAATTTTCAAAGGAGTATAAGAAGGTACTGGGAGAGTAGGAGAGAGACAAGAGTATCTTCTTGTTCTCCTTTGAAAATGACCCGAAAGGGCCGAAACACGTGTCAGGAAACTGATTACATTTGTGAAACATAACAAGTAGTTATTATTTTTTCTTCCTGTGCAGTGAAACGAAATATTGATAAGAAAATGAAATGGCAAACGCATAGTTATCATTCCAGCCTATTGGTGCCGCTTGATTTTGCGAAAATACTTGTTTTCTCTCTATAGATAAAATTGGTTGCAGTAATTACGCACTTTAATATAGGCACATAATTATATAGGCGATCGTTATAGAACTAGGAAAAAAGTTACAGCACATATTTTTTCAGCGGTGAAATAAAAGCTTTGCCTCCTAAAGGGTTCCCCCTTGCAAGAAATAATTTATGGTGGGGCATATTACCTCCCTAAATGAATGACCCAAACTTTCCTATAGACAAGCCCATAACCTTGGTGCTCGTGCCTTGTCACTAATACTATCAGTGTTGTACTTACCAGTCTAGGCACATTTCTTCTACGATTTTTGAATTCCAATCTTTCCTTTAAAAAATCAAATAAGTTGTCTTCCAGCCCATCATGAGCAGTCGTTGTAAAAGGCTCCAAAACCCTTAAATATTCGTAAACAGTAGTATTTCTCCATTTTTTTGGATATTTACTTCCATACTTTTTAAATTTAATTTTATCGATTTCCTTGCAAGAACCTATTGGAAAAGGTCAATCCTCTGGCCGATTTACATTTTCATACTTATAAAGGTCAATAGTGAAAATTTCTAAATTTGAATTGATTGCAAAAACATTGGCAACATAGTATTTTGAGAAAAATGAAAAATTTGACAATTCAGAAAAGTTGGAAGAATATATAAACCAAGATCTAGGTGTCAAAAGCCTTTTTTGGGATAATTTTTCAAGTAGAAGTTCAGTTTTAGCAACTTTTTCACTGATTAGATAAGCTTGAAATAAGAATTGCGATGGGTAATTCTTAATTTTGGATGGGTTGTTAATCTTAAGGGTGGGCAATTTTAAGAGAAAATTCTCTATTTTGTATTCAAAAATCGAAGCGCCATGTAAATCGCGTCCAATAATACTTTTTAAAATTCTTTCTTCACATTTTGCCACCTGATGGTAAAAACTTTGATTTTTGGATAGCGCAATTAATTTTGCATTAACGTCGACTGTAAATAGGGCAATAAGTATTATTAAAAACATGTTAAATGGGTTATGTGGTTATGACGACCGACCATATAAAATAAACTAGAATTTGTGTAATATATATAAATAGTTTAGTGAATTAAGGTAAATGCGATGCTATAAGAAATATGATTTATGTGCATCGATATTACTTTAGCAGTTATAAATAATCGACTTTTTTTCCAGATTATTTAGACACAGTGGGAAGTTTTTAGATATAGAGTTAAACGGAGAATCTTCAAAAAAACAGCCGATTTCCTAAAGCGGCGAGCCTGATTCAACACAGCATAAACACAAGGATTGACCGGTCTAAACCTGCACCTAATATAGCTCCTTGAAAGGTTCATTACCTTGTCTCAATAATTAGTTATCTTACTAAAAAAATAACATGGTGGACCGTTTTTTTTAATATCAAATCAAATCGTATAACTCGTTTCAGGGTTAATTATTTTAGAATTAAATATATATTCCTACCTATTGGTAGCTTTATCTAATAAAACTTGAAATGTATTCTAATATATCCCAAGAATATATTATTAGGACTTACGGTATTACTTAGTGTAATAAACTAAACCTTTGCGAATGTAGGCTTTATTTTGCAGAACTTGGCATTAAAAGTTAAAACATGACATTGACTGAATTGTCACCAGTAACACACATAGAACAGGTAAAGTTTATACAAGAATAATCATAAGTATTTATACTACATTCACCCCCAGTTTACTTTTCTTTTATCATGAGAAATATTTAGGTTTATTTCGGATTCTTGAGGATCTACGCAGTTGTGGTGTCTCTGTAGTGTTTTCCTCGGTATGTTGAGTTGCTATATTTTCTTCGTTATTTTCAGCTAAGCTATCTGGTGGTTTATTCTGATTATTAAAATCTCTGTTGCCGTTCTCTGCAACATGAGATTGTTTATCAAGTTCAGTTTCTGCATTTAATAACTCAATATCTCCTCTAGGGGCCAAATGTTTAATGGAAACTGTACTTTCTCTGCCATTATTATGACGAACGAGTGCGTAATTTGGATTGGCCTCCAGTAATTCAACTTCCTCCACCAAAGGATCAAATTTACTATGGCGTACAAACTTTTTTAATAAAACAGTGTCCGATTCTTTTAACCACGAGGGGATAGAGGTTCCACTAGTTGATCGTCGTTGATAATTAAATAATCGCTCATGAGGAGTGCAGTTAATTGCTGTACAGAGTAGACTTCTAATAGAATGTAATGCATCTGGTAACACAATTTCCCATTGTATGGATTTTAGGTTTCGTGATTTCAGTGCAAGAGTAACATTTTTCCAAATTATACCATTATATCGTTCTACTTGACCATTTCCTTCTGGATTATAAGGTGTAGTTCGACTAGAAGCTATTCCTCGAGATTGTAAATAGTTTTTAAATTCATTGGAAGTAAAGGATGTTCCACGGTCTGAATGAATGTAAGCTGGCATTCCAAATAAACAAAATAAACCATCTAAACATTCTATAACAGTTGCCGATGAAGTGTCTTTACATGGAAATGCAAATGGAAATCTGGAGTATTCATCGACTATAGTCAGCATGTATGCATTTTTACTGGAAGTAGGTAATGGTCCTTTAAAATCGATGTTGAGTCTTTCGAATGGCGATGTAGCTTTAATTAAATGAATGCTTGAATTTCTTTGGAATTTAGGTTTTATTTCAGCGCAGATAGGACAAGCGGATGTCATTCGTTTTATTTCTTCAGTGGAATATGGCAAGTTTCTAATTTTTACAAAATGATGCATTCTTGTAACACCAGGATGGCACAAGGATGTGTGTAATTCAAATAGTTTGTTGCTTAAAGTTGAACTACAAATTCTTGAAAACGCATCTGCTACTGCATTTAATGTTCCAGGTCGGTAAACAATATCATAACTGTAGCATGAAAGTTCTAAACGCCAACGCATTATCTTCTCATTTTTTATTTTATTGTGGTTTGCATGAAACATAAATGAAACTGATTTTTGATCCGTGATTATTTTGAAATGTCGCCCAATTAAAAAATGTCTCCACTTACGAATTGCTTCAACGCAGGCATATGCTTCTTTTTCTACAGATGAATGTCTTTTCTCAGAGTCCGATAATGTTCTAGAGAAAAATGCAATAGGTCTTCCTGATTGGCTTAAAGTTGCAGCAATTGCCACATCTGAGGCATCCGTTTCAACAGTTAGAATTTCATTTTTATCTACTGTCCATAAAAGTGAATTTGCTATGTCACTTTTTAGCTTTTCAAAATCTGAAATTACATTTGGCGGTAAAGGAAACGTTTTACAGTCGATTAAACTTCTTATTTTATCTGAAAAGTTTTTAATCCATCTTGAATAATGCGAAAACATTCCTATAACTCTTCGTAGACTAGGTGTATTTTGAGGATGAGGCAAATTTAAGAGAGGTTTTAATCTGTCTGAATCTGGTTTTAATGATTTGTTTTCAATTGTATATCCTAACATATTTATTGATCCCTTACTATAATAACATTTGTTCTCATTTAGTGTAAGCCCATATTTTTGTGTAGCAGCCAAGAACATTTTAAGATTTAAGTCATGGCTCATTTGATCCTTGCCGCATACAGTAACATCGTCAAGATAAGCAAAAACACCTTGCAGACTTTCTTTAAGTATAATAGAATCTATAACTCTTTGAAAACAAGATACTCCGTTTGTAACTCCGAATGGGATTCTTCGAAATTGATAAAGTCGACCTCCTGCTTCAAAAGCTGTAAAAGGCTTGTCATTCTCGTTTATAGGAATTTGATGATATGCTGATTTTAAGTCGATAGTGCTAAATATTTCATACTCTGCTACTTTTGAAACAAGGGCTTCTATATTAGGTAGAGGGTAAGCATCAAGTAAGGTAAATTTATTTATAGTTTGAGAATAGTCTATAACCATTCGACGTTTGTGATTTTCAGTTTTAGTAATAAGTACCTGAGCTCTCCATGGCGATATACTTTCTTCTATTATTTCTTCCTCTAATAACTTTTTCACTTTATCCTTTATAAACAGCATGTCATCTTCTGAATAGCTATGGGTCTGCAATTGTCAGTAATATTGGCAAATAATGATGGTGGATCTACTTGAGCTTCAGCTAAGCAACAAATAGATAAGGGCGGCTTGGGTCCTCCAAATTTAATATCGACTCGATCATGATGCTGCATAATATCATGGCCAACTATTAAATCTGTACATAGATTTGAAAGAACCAAAATTTTAATTTTTTTGTAAATTTCGTTAAGCATTTTTAGATCTATAAAGCAATATCCTTGAAGTTGAGTCGAATATGAAGTAGACGCCATGGATACTTGACCATGACATGGAAAAATTGGTAATTTTTCTTTAATTGCAAAATTTATGTCTAAAAAGCTGTCTGAACTTCCAGTGTCAATTAAAGCATTTGCAGATGTATCATTTATCATAACTTTAATTAAAGCTTTTGAAAGGCAATATGGAAATCTTGGAGATGCAGTGGCGATTAGATGAACAGATGCTGAAGTTGATTTGCTTTCTGTTGTTTTAGATTTTAAGCATACCTTTGAGAAGTGTCCAACCTTTTGGCAATAAGTACAGATTTTATCCTTTGCTGGGCATATAGAACGTGGGTGTCTTGGATTACCACAAAAGTAACATATTTGAACATGCCTAATACTTGCGGATGTTGAATGCTGAGAAGTCAAAGTAGTGTCGTTGGAATAGGTAGCATTGATTACGTTTTGAGGTAACATGTATGTTTCAGATTGTTTTTGAGAATCTTCCAAAGCTCTTGATTTTGATACAGCGTCATCTAAAGTTAAATTGTTGGATTCTAGTAATCGTTGACGAAAAATTGGTTGAAGAAGTCCGTTGATAAAAGCGTCTCGTATGAAATCGTTCTTGTTTTGTTCAGCAGAAACAGATTTAAAATTACAATTTTTACTCAAAAGTCTTAATTCCTGTACATATTGATCAATTGATTCATTTAATTGCTGTTTTCTTGTGGCCAATAAATGTCTAGCAAACACTTCATTGGTTGGTTTTATATATACATTTTCTAAAACTTTAATTGCGTCTTTGAATGATTTAGTTTCACTAATATGTTCGTATACAGAAGGGGAAATAAAATTGATTAAAAGTTTCAGTTTGTCTGCGTCTTCGATTGACTTTTCTTTTGAATTATTATCCAAAAAATTTTTGAATGTTTCATACCAATGTTTGTATTCCTTAGAGGCTGTTGCGGAATTTGGATCTGTTTCGAATCTGTCAGGTCTTAGATACTTCTCCATGTGTTTTATAAAATAAGTATACTGCAAAATAAATTGTAATAAACTAAACCTTTGCGAATGTAGGCTTTATTTTGCAGAACTTGGCATTAAAAGTTAAAACATGACATTGACTGAATTGTCACCAGTAACACACATAGAACAGGTAAAGTTTATACAAGAATAATCATAAGTATTTATACTACACTTAGCAATACATAATGCTGCAACACAAATGAATTTATGGTAAATTTCACCTTTCTCGGTGCAATTCTTTGGCCATTTTTAAATTCCAATCTATCTTTAAACAATGCAAATCAAATAACATCAATATACAAAATGCGAGCCATTCACGGGCGAACCGCAGTTCGGTTTCCGTAAGGGGTTTGGCACGAGGGAAGCCCTGTTTAGTATCCAGGTTCTGGTTCAGAGATGCAGGGATGTTTCGGCCCCTGTGTATGCCTGCTTCATAGATTACGAGAAGGCTTTTGACAGGGTGCACGATGAAAAGCTTATGGAAATCCTTAAAGATATAGGCTTGGAAGATAGAGACCTTCAGATAATCACAAATCTATACTGGAGCCAAACCGCACACATCGAGGTAGACAAACAAATATCGGATGAAGTACGAATCAAGAGGGGTGTCCGGCAGGGCTGCATTCTTTCACCGCTTCTTTTTAACATATACCTACTCAAATAAAATATTTGAAGGAGCGTTAGAGAATTGCACTGAGGGAATGTCCATTAATGGCGTAAACATTAACAATCTTCGCTACGCCGACGATACTGTTATAATCGCGGATTCTCTGGAAGGCCTACAGATTTTACTTAATAGAGTGGCAACTGGGAGTGCAGAATTTGGATTAAACTTAAACATTAAAAAAACTAAATGGATGGCGATTAGTAAGAACCAAGTTGATGGAGGTATACTTCAGGTACAGAACCAACAAATCGAACGCGTCGAATCCTACAAATATCTAGGATGTCAGGTCAACGAAAGCTGGGATAATATGAGGAGATTCGTGCCCGAATTAAACAGGCCAGAGCATCGTTTATGAAAATGAGGTCAGTGTTATGTTGCCGAAGTCTATCGCTCTCCTTTTGCACTCGAGTGCTACGTTGCTATGTATTCAGCATTCTCTACTATGGAATTGAGGCGTGGACACTGACAGACGCCATGCGCAAAAAGCTGGAGGCTTTCGAAGTGTGGTCGTATCGACGGATGTTGAGAATTTCCTGCACAGACAGAGTGCGAAATGAAGACGTGCTTGGGAGAATGGCAAAAGAGCTTGAGGTCATATTTACACTTAAAAAACGAAAGTTAGAATACTTCGGACACATACTTAGAAATGACAAGTACGGACTTCTCAAACTGATCATAGAAGGTAAAATCGAGGGAAGAAGAGGACCTGGACGCCGAAGAATATCGTGGCTAAAGAATTTGAGGCAATGGTATAGTGAGACCACGGCGAGTCTCTTTAGAAAGGCAGTGGATAAAGTGCAGATAGTGTTGATGATTTCCAACGTTCGAAGAGGACAAGGCACTTGAAGAAGAAATAACTTACCCTTCAGATCATCATAAGCAACTGTCGTAAATAATTTAGAAATTTTGAAATCTATAGTATTTCTCCATTTCCTCGGATATTTCTCAGTATATTTTTTTGAATCTCTTGACAATATCCTATTTTAAAAGGTCGATTTTCAGGCCAATTCACATTTTCATATTTGTATGGATTAATTGCAAAAACATTTGCTACGTAGAAATTGGTAAAAAATGCAAAACTTAAGGTGTCAGTAAAGTAAGAAACATAAATGTACAATGATCTTGGTGATAAATATCCACCCAATCATCAAAATTGTCTTATTTTACATGCGTTGATGAACTTTTAAAGGTCATTGATCTAGTACAGTTTCTAAACTATTTCTATGAATTTCAGGTTGCTTTTCCACTAATACAAGTGTGCGTGCACGCTTAGTGCATTTTTAAATTTACAAACGTTTCCACAAAAAACGTAACAGATGCTAAAATTATTCGACATGCCCATATGTAAAAAATAAAGTCCATACATTCTAAGGATATTCTCTTTTGCTTATTAATGTTAACAATTTTCATATTAGAAGCCGTTTTTAAGCCGTAAAACTGCCTCTGAAACCACCCATTAGCACTTAACATTAGGATAAGTTTAGAACAGCTTGTAAATAACGGATAACCCTTTGAAAAAACCATGTGGATCGGTTTAGAATACAAGGTTTCTGAACTAAGGTGCACCATACTATCTCCATTGTGGTCCCGATACCATAGAGCAGCTATACTCTAAGTGTGTTCCGCGGAACCCCAGGGTTCCGAGATACCTCTGTAGGGGTTCCTCAAGAATTTAGAAAAAAAATCAAAACACCTCTCTCTGGTCAAACGTTTTGACTCCGCGGCCGCGCGTAGGTATATTTATTTATTTATTTATATTTGTATAAACATGTGTTACAATAGCTGGTACAATATCTCATAAGTTTGGTATCAACATGTATACTTGTATACTTGTGAGCGCGCAGTCCCTTTGATAAAAGCCGCCTCTGAATTGTTTACAACGCAATTTTTATATTTCTCTTTTTATTTTTGCTTTTTGTTTATCAAAGGCGCCGACTCGAGTATTTTCGAGAATATTCGAGATCGAGTCTAGGACTAAGTATAAAAGCGGCGATCGCGCGTCGCGCCTCGTCAGTCAGTTGACGATTAGCGTTCGGAGCGATCAGTTCCTACCTACCTACTTACAAGCTCGCTAGCGAGAAACTAGTGTTCATTGTTCTACTGCCTGCTGTATTCTGTTGTCTCAGTTTTATACATTTCTTCATTGTACTAAACTTAGTCTCTTATACGCAGTAACGATTGTGCATTATTTAGACCCCACCATTCTGACGTGTAACATTATAAATAAAGAAGAATGGAACGTTGGCTTAAAGGTGTTAAACGTGTTGCAACAACATCTTCTAATGACGCTGAATGTTCAAAAGCAGTACGCGCGGAGAATATAGCAATCACCGATCCAGACGATGATGCCACGACGTCAAGCTCGACGGTTTCAAAGACGAAAAAAAGGAAGTATGATGAATCATATAGCAGTTTCGGATTTGTTGATTCCAACGGCTCACCTCTCTGCATGCTATGTAGTAAACTGCTTCCTAATAGTTCCATGGCACCTGCCAAATTGCGCCGACATTTACAAACTGTACACCCCGAGTCTAAAAACAAGAATAAAGAATTTTTTGTTCGTAAAAAAGATCAGTTATTGGAAAGTCAAAAAAATATGATGCATGTAACAAAAACTATCAACGAAAAGGCCACGGAAGCATCATATTTAGTTAGCTATCGCATTGCACAAGCAGGTGAAGCGCACACTATCGCTGAGAATTTAATAAAGCCATGTGTATTAGACATAACAAAATGTATGCTCGATGAAAAATCTGCAAAGCATCTTTCTACTGTGCCGCTATCAAACGATACTGTTTCACGGCGAATCCATGATCTGGCAAGCTACGTCAAACAAGAACTAGTTACACGTCTACAAAAAACACGATTCGCCTTGCAAATGGACGAGTCAACTGATGTCGCTGGTTTGGCTATCTTGCTGGTTATCGTGAGATATCCATATGAAAGTTCTTTTGAAGAAGACATGCTTATGTGTTCACCGCTGCTCACAAACACTACCGGGGAAGAATTTTTTAATAAAATAAATATATTTTTTGAAGAAAATAATCTCAGTTGGAACAATTGCATTGACATTTGTACAGATGGGGCCAAGGCGATGACAGGTAAAACAGCAGGAGCAGTGTCACGAATAAAAAATTAAGCGCCTAATTGTAGTTCCAGCCATTGTATTCTGCATAGACAAGCACTTGCGATGAAGCAAATGCCGTCAAATCTAAAATTAGTTATGGATGAAGCGGTAAAAATAATTAATTTTATCAAATCACGACCACTACAATCCCGATTGTTCTCATTATTGTGTGAAGATTATGGCAGCAAACATAAAACACTGCTGCTCCATACAGAAGTGCGATGGCTGTCTCGGGGTAAAACTTTAACAAGGCTATTTGAACTTAGAGCCGAGTTACAAATGTTTCTTTCAGCAGATACTTCTTTTAATTTGAAGGACCGTTTGTATGATAAAACTTGGTTGTTCCGATTGTCTTTTATGGCGGATATCTTTCAAAAACTGAACGAATTGAATTTATCATTGCAAGGTAAACAGACAACAGTGTTTCAGGCCTATAACATAATAACTGCCTTCAAAAGAAAATTAGATTTTTGGATTATTTGCGTTGGTAAGAAAGAAATAGAAAGCTTTACGTCACTCAGTGAGTTTGTTAGCGATAACGACTCAGAAATGTTTCAAGATGATGTGTTTGAAGAATTGGTCCAATATCTCAGTTCGATGCGCGCATCTTTTGAAAAGTATTTTCCCGAAGAACAGAATACAAAAATGAAACTGAATTCATGGATTCATAATCCTTTTTTACCCAACTTGGAAAAGCCCGAAAGTATGTCAAACGAGATACCATATGAATCTCTTTTAGAAATGTCATCAGAAACAAGTATGGAGTCACTGTTCAAAACGACGCCTCTCAACGATTTTTGGTGCAGAATCCGTGATGAATATCCAAAGCTTGGCAAAATGGCTCTGAATATTCTTCTCCCGTTCCTAACAACATATTTGTGCGAAACAGGATTCTCAACCTATGCAGCCACGAAAACAAAATATCGCAATAGACTGGACGCCGAACCTGATATGAGACATTCAACTGTCTTCTATCAAACCTGATATCAACCAATTGATGAAAAATAAAAAACAGTTTCATACCTCCCATTAGTTAGATTTTTTCTTTTTTAATATCTTCTATTATTGTACTTGCCATGTGGTAAAGTAAGTAATAATTAGTAACTGTTACATTGTACTTTTATTATGCTTATTAATAAATAATACACTTTTAAAAACTATTGTTTTATTGTAGGGTTCCATCAAGTATTTTGCTTCCCAAAAGGGTTCCGTCACCAAAAAAGTTTGAGAACCGCTGCCATACAGGAATGTAAAAATACAGTGCCATTATATTTTCAACTACTGTCGCACTGTCTTTTTGGAATGCAGTTCTGTTTAAACATTCTTCATAGTCGCATTGTTCTATCTTATCAAAATTTATTTTTACATTGTCGTTATTATTGTACGCTTGAGTATACAAGTTAGGCCATGAAACTGTCAATATTAAGTTTGTACCAAGAATTTCTTTCAAAGTATTTAATTTCCGTAGTCTAATTGTTGTTGAGGAAATGAACATAAAAGAGGTTTTGAAAATTGCCGTAACTATCAGCATCGCCAGAATATATGCTTCAGCAGAAAACTTCGAAGGCAATGATTTGAAAAGTATTTTTTTATTTATTGAATATTCTATCGAAATTTTAAAGGCCACAGTTTCCATCAGTGTAAAGGGTGTTCCAAACAACTTCTTCATAATTAAAGCTAGGAAGAATAAAATAAAAATCCAAATTAAATAAAACTCGTACGGCCAAATAAGCATAATTCTCCGCCATATAGGAAGTATCGGACCAATTGGAGTCATCTAGATAATTATTATATTAATGTAAGATGGTGTAATTTCATAATCGATCGGACTGTCATATGCTCTAAGGAAGTAAAGACCACCAAAAATATCCGATTTTGTTTTTCGAAGTCTCTTTTTAATAACCTCTTCATATCTCATCATTACAGAAGAATTAGTCTTAAAAAAATAAAAGGACTGATGGTTAGTTAAGTAATAAAAAAACTAACAAGTTTTTCTTTGTTTCAATAATGCGGTGTTAATGAGCATAAAGTATATACGATAGAGCTCATATTAGTGTCAAGATCCTTTTTATTTTTTTACATGTTTCCTTATTTTTAAAGAAATAAAACCAAATAGGTGGTCAGAAGAATATAAAAAATAAAATGAGGAACATGATACTGAAATTATGAGCAAACAAGCGCAAATATACACCTTTGGAGTACAATTACCTACAGTTTTACGTTAAGAAAGATAAGATTTATAAATTAATAACAACAGAAAATTCCACCAAATTTCGTTTTTTACTTTTATTAATTTGTAGGTAAATAAAGACGGGTATTTGGCCGCTTTTTGAAGAAAACGAAATATTGATAAGAAAATGAAATGGCGAATGCGTGTTTGCTCGTAACTATATTTGAAAGTAGTTTAAACGACTCGCCTCCATAAATAGTTATTATTTCAGCGCATTGGTGGCGCTTGATTTTGCGAAAATACTTGTTTTCTCTCTATAGGTAAAATTGGTTGCAGTAATTACGCACTTTACCACTGTATAGGCACATAGGCGATCGTTATAGAACCAGGATTACAGCACACATTCTTTCAGCGATGAAATAAAAGCCTTTGAATTTTGTCTCCTAAAGGGTTCCCCATGCAAGAAATAATTTACGGTGGGGGAATGAATGACCAAGAATGTCCAAAACTTTCCTATAGACAAGCCCATAACCTTGGTGCTCGTGCCTCGTCACTAATACTATCAGTGTTGTATAAGTTTTGTCCTTTCAAAAATTTTGTTTTTTTTGACAATCGTCGCCGCGCCGTTTGGCTTATTCTGTGTAAAAAATACTTACCAGTCTAGGCACATTTCTTCTACGATTTTTGAATTCCAATTTTTCCTTTAAAAAATCAAATAAGTTGTCTTCCAGCCCATCATGAGCAGTCGTTGTCAACGACTGCTCATGATGGGCTGGAAGACAACTCGTTGTAAAAGGCCCCAAAACCCTTAAATATTCATAAACAGTAGTATTTCTCCATTTTTTTGGATATTTACTTCCTACGTTTTAAATAAAATTTTATCGATTTCCTTGCAAGAACCTATCGGAAAAGGTCAATCCTCTGGCCGATTTACATTTTCATACTTATAAAGGTCAATATAGTAAAAATATTTAAATTTAAATTGATTGCAAAAACATTGGCAACATAGTATTTTGAGAAAAATGAAAAATTGGACAATTCAGAAAAGTCGGAAGAATATATAAACCAAGATCTAGGTGTCAAAAGCCTTTCTTGGGATAATTTTTTAAGTAGAAGTTCAGTTTTAGCAACTTTTTCACTGATTAGATAAGCTTGAAATAAGAAGTGCGATTGGTTATTCTTAATTTTGGATGGATTGTCAATCTTTAGAGTGGGCACTTTTAAGAAAAAATTGTCTGTTCTGTATTCAATATTCAAAAATCGGAGCGCTATGTAAATCTCGTCCAATAATACTTTTTAAAATTCTTTCTTCACATTTTGCCACCTGATGGTAAAAACTTTGGTTTTTGGATAACGCAATTAATTTTGCATTAACGTCGACTATAAATAGGGCAATAAGTATTATTAAAAACATGTCAAATGGGTTGTGGTTAGGACGACGGACTACGTAAAATAAAATTTGTGTAATAGTTAGATAAATAGTTTAGTGCATTAAGGTAAATGCAATGCTATAAGAAATATGATTTATGTGCATCGATATTACTTCGGCGGTTATAAATAATCGCCTTTTTTTCGACGAGATTATTTAGACACAGTGGGAAGTTTTTAGATTTAGAGTTAGACAGAAACAGAGCTGATTGATTCCCTAAAGCGGTGAGCCTGATGATACAACACAGCACAAACACCACGATTGACTATTGTAATGTAATTAAAAAAAATCACAGGAAAAATGCAATTTTAATATTTTATATTTTTGCAGTGTTTATAGTGGGTAAATAATTAGGTATTCCTTGGCTAAACTATGCACTAAACTGCATTTTGTTTACTGCCATCAAAATTTGCCCGGCCTGTAAAAAAACTCACGGGTCGCGTCTTGTGGAAATGGTAAAATGATTTGAGGCTTCAAAATTTTGAGGCAAGCAAATATAATTTATTTATGCAAACTACATATTTTACAAAAAGATAAGGGTTAACTAAGATAATCTTCTTCTGGACCACACCAAGTATATAAATTTCCGTATGTTTGGATAATTTATTTTTACCTTCTGCACTTTTACAAATGTAATTTCCAAACAGAATACGATTATTGCTAAATTAATTCCACTTGCCCAGACATAAAAAATAAAGGCCATATGCCGTAGAGTTATACTTGTCAATTCAGAATCTAATTTAACAGTTTTAATTTCGGTAGCTGTTTTAATGCTATCTAGTTGATGTTTGAACCAGCCATTTGCATTAGATCTTGAAATAATATTGGAACAGCTCCTAAATAATGGATATCCTTTCGAAAAAACCAAGTAAATTGTTTCAGATAATACAATTTCTGAACTAAGATGTACCATACTATTTCCATTTTCGTCGGTGTACCAGGAAGGAATATAATAATACATGGTCATCGATTTCTCTGCCATGGTAGCGCAATCTTTTTGAAAAGCTGTTCTATTTAAACACTGCTCATAATGACACTTTTCTAATTTACCAAATTGTATTTTAATATTTCCTCGTTTGTCGTCAATTAAATCATACATATATTTAGATAGAGTACCTACAACTTGTAAATCAGAATGAAGAATATCCTCCAGTGTATCCAAATTTTGGTTTCTAACAGTCGTTGCGGTAATAAAAAGAAGCGAGTTCTTAAAGACAGCCGAAATGGTAAGCATTGCTAAAATCCATGCACCTACAGACAATCTTACAGGTAAGGAGTTAAAATACAGCTTGTCTATTACCGGATACTCTGCCAAAATTTTTAAAGCTAAAATTACAACAAGCTTAATGCTTACTCCAAAAAAATACTTGGCGAAGCACGACGAACTAAATAAAATTAAAATCCAAGTTATATAAACCTCATATGATAAAATATTCGCAATTCTAAACCATGTTGGAGTTGCAGGACGCGTTGGCGTCATCCAAACTAATATTTTGGCTGCGTAAGAGGGTGTAATATCATAATTCGCAGGATTATCATGTGCCTTTAAGACAAAAGCACCTCCGACAATATCCAGCTTTATTTCTCGAAGTTTCTTTTTGTTCATTTCTTCATTTCCTAATACTGCTGTTGTGTTCGACTAAAAATATAGGTAAATAACCATTGTAGGTTAGGAAATATTTCCATCCGATACAGACGGAATCCAAAACTTATGAAATACAGTGTGACCATCAGTAAAGTCCGCATCATATGGGATTTTTTTTATTAGTTTTTTTCGAAATTCGACTTTGGCATCAAGTTCTGCTTCGATCGAGACAAAAATTAAGCAAAAAAATAGTAGTCACGTAATTCGCATCATCTGTCAAATTTTAATTTTTTCCAAAAAATAATTCAAAAGTGGGGTTATTTCTGAAAATAAGGAAAAAAGTTACTAGAAAAAGTTTTTTTAATTGCAGTTTCTAGCGCACATGCAAAATTTCAGCTACATAAGATAATTTTGACTTGTTTAATTTTCATCTCGATCGAAGCAGAACTTGATGCCAAAGTCAAATTTCGAATAATGATACTTATTAATAAAAAAAAATCCCATATGATGCGGACTTTAGGTACTGGTCACACTGTATAAAGAATCGATGGCGATAGACTTGCCATTAATTTTTGGACAATCTGTGGAATATAAATGGAAGAAATGGTAACACTAATGTCGATTTGCACGAGGATGTTAATCAAACACTAACTAACCACCAATTTACTTAATTGTGACATTAATGACATTGTCATAGTTAATTAATGTTTAAAAGCTTATTGCAACCCAACACTATAGTTTATTTAATTATTTTCTCATCCAAATAGAGGCTGTGATCAGGTATATTTTTTTGGTGGTATTTGGAAAAAGGCTAATTAAAATCTCTAATTACACTATTTAAGTTATTAAAAGAAATATTGATAATCCTGAGTTGTTGTCAGCTCCCTTTTTCAATAAATCGAGTGATCTAATAGTGTTCTATTTGGATTTTCCCACGATAGATCTCGTCAATATATCAAATGTGTAACTTAAGTATATGCGTCTGGCATTAATAGATAAATTTAAGAAATTATTGGATAGCAGGTTAACTGTAAACTAGTATATTATCTTAATTAGTAACATAATATGGTAATAGTAAAACTGTAGAGACATGGCTATTGCTGTTGATATTTCAATGAATAAATAATTGACTGCAGAATACTAATTCATGACAGTAACATGGGCTAGATATTTTAAAATACAGGGTCATTATTTCTTTAAACATTTTTTAAATATTTCTCCTAATAATAGCATAAATAGCACGAAATTTGGTACTTAGGGGTTTTTTAGCATTAAAAATCGAGATCGCATCACAGTTTTGATGAACATTACAGATGGCGCTACCAACAGCACTTTGCCTACATCCAAAGCGTCATAACTTTTTGTGCGTCGGTATATTAAATTTCTAGTTGAAAATTCTTATTAATCGGCATCTTTTGGCGTCGCTTCGAGTAGTCGTTTCTAAGATAATCGAATTCAAATGTTTTATTGCGCACTAACACTCATTGTATCCCTCCCAAACATTAGCGATAGTGAAGCTTTTTAGAATTAAATAAGATAACTAAAATTAAACGATAAAGGGTTGTCGTTAATTGTCCGTAAACGTCATTTAATACATACTTTTCGCTGTGGTAGTATGAATCGAAGGGGGGACCTGGGGGGGACTACGATGAGTTACAGTAAATGTATTAAAACTAAAGTATGGTTATTGGTAATAATTTAAATTGTCAAAATATAAATATTGTAATTGATGGTGAAAAATTCGAATTAGTAAACAGTTTTAAATATTTAGGGATAATTACTGACTTAAAATTAAAACTTTTTAATTATTTTAAAGTATCATAATATCGAAGATTGCCGGAACAGTAGGTTATTTTAAAATAATCAGTTCTAATTTACGTGTTTTCTAAAAAAACTGTATTTAATACTATTATATTACCACATTTTCTTTATTGTTCTTTCATTTTATATTGTGCTAGTGAGGAAATATTTGATGAACAACAAATTTTACAAAATAAGGCAATGCGGATTATTTTAAATTGTGACAAATATACAAAAATAAATTTTATGTTAAAAAATTTGGATTGGTTGAATGTCAGAAGTTTAATTTTTTATTTAGTATGTATCTTTATACTTACAATTAAAAATAATTTATTGCCTGATTGTTTAAAAAAAAATTGTTCTTTTTAATATGACCATGACACAATTATAAAACAAGAACTAATCAACATTTTTCTGTGAATAGAGTGTCTAAAACATTAGCTTATAAGTCTATTTTTCATAACGGTTTGATAGAATATAATAATTTGGAAAATTCTATTAAATCTCAAATATCATTAAAACTATTTAAAAAAACTCTAAAATTACATTTAATTAAAAAACAAAATGATACGTAATATTTAATACAATTTGCAAAATGTTTAACTTATCTGTCTGTTTTTGTTAAAAGAAGCTTGCGTTTTAAAATTTAATAATAAATCTATAAAAATGTGTTAAAAAAATGTATTAAAAAATATTTAATTGTAGCTTTTTGCTAAATAAAACATGTTACTAGGTACTACTACTACAACTAGTACGCAATAAAACATTTTAGTTCGATTATCTCAGAAACGGCTACTCGAAGCGATCACTTAGTATACCTTTTTTGGACGAAAGATGCCATGGAATAAAAATTTTCAACTAAAAATTCAATATACCGACGCACAAAAAGTTATGAAGCTTTAGATGTAGGCCAGTGATTCCCAAAGTGGTCCAGGTGGACCCCCAGGGGTCCACGGGAGACTCGACGGGGGTCTACGTTGGCGTGACAAAAAAATGGGGGTTCACAATTTGTAAGCGGGGGTCCACGAAAATTTGTCTCGTTCAACATTTAATTGCCCTGCATGATGACTTCAAAATCGGATTTGAAGATATATTCTGACGATGGAAATACCACCATGGATCATAAATCCATTTGATGAAACGGAAGTGGAGGGTGTGATATTAAAAGAGGAGCTACTTGAGCTTAGCACGAATGAGGAGCTGAAGGAGAAATTTAAAAGGGGGTATCAAACATTTTGACTGCAGGCAGAAATACCCGAAAAATATCCTGGACTGTTGGGAATTGCGAGGAAACTTTTGATAGCGTCTCCCTCGTCATATCTTGTCGAAAAAAGTTTTAGTGTCGTTACAAACGTTTAAAAAAAGGAGCAGATTGAATATCGCAGAACGGGAAGTATGCGGTTATTTCTAACAAAACTGAGGCCAAATATTGATAATTTGCTGTCAATCCATCAAGTACATCCCTCCCATTAAAATTATGACTATTTGGTGATTGTCATTATAGAAGTTACGTTATTAATGTTTAATTTTAATTATACTATGACTGTTATCATATTACAATGTAATGTAAACCTTACAATGTAATATGATAACAATAATAATTAATAGTGTACTACCTAATTACTTATTTGAGTAAATACAAGAAAATATACTATTTTTCATTTAATTTTTACCACGCCGGGAGTTTCCTAAATAAAATAAGTGAGAATTGATTGGTTTCTTGTGCTGTGAGTAGATGCCAAAAAAGTAATGTTGGATGTAATCACTTTTTTGATTGGCCAACATTTTTTTTTGACATCCACTCACAGCACAATCAATCAATTAATTGACCAATCAATAAATTGACCAATCAATTCTCACTTTTTTTCCGAAAACTGTTAATTCATGGTTGGAACTCAGCCGCAAAGCAAATTTCCATATTTAGATCTAATTTTCACATTTTTTGTCGAGTTTAGGGAATATGGTACAACTGTAGCTTCAGGGGGTCCACCGGAATCAGGAATGTTTTTTAAGTGGTCTATGAGAAATAAAAGTTTGGGAACCTCTGATGTAGGCGAAGGGCTGTTGGTGACGCCCTCTGCAATGTACGTCGAATTTACGATCAGACCTCGATTTCTCGTTCTAAAAAAGTATAAAATGTTGTGCAATTTATGCTATTATTAAGATAAATATTTAAAGTTTAAAAAAACAATAACTTTGGCACCCTGTATTTTGAAAACTATCAACTTTTGGACTAAGGTAAAATGGGAAACTTTATATTTTCCTACATATTGGTAGCTTTATCTAGATATCAAGAAAATTTGATCTCGAAGTCGGTTTTCTATTCCGGACCATCATTTAGCTTTATGTATAGATTTACAGATATAAACTAATTTATAAAATCTAAAATGTGTCCTCCAATGTCCCAAGACTCTGGTATTTCCCAACAACAAGAGTTGTTGTATTAACCTGGTATATGACTTAGCAATATGATGCTGAAAGATAAATTTAATGAATTTTACCTCTCTCCGTACAATTTTTCGGTCATTTTTAAATTCCAATCTATCTTTAAACAATGCAAATAACTTATCCTCAAGACCATCATAAGCAACTGTTGTCAATGGTTCAGAAATTCGAAATTCTTCGCGTACAGTAGTATTTCTCCATTTTCTGGGATATTTCTCAAAGTATTTTTTACGAGCTATGTTATTAATCTCTTGGCAAGATCCTATTTTAAAAGGCCGGTTTTCTGGCCAATTCACATTTTCATATTTGTATGGATTAATTGTAAAAATTTCCAATTTTGTATTAATCGCAAAAACATTAGCTATGTAGAAATTGGTGAAAAATGCAAAACTTGAGGTGTCACTAAAGTTAGAAACATATATGTACAATGATCTTGGTGATAAAAAACCAGCTTCTGATAATTTTTTAATTAACATTTCTGTTTTAATAAGCTCTTCATGGATAAGATAAGCGTGAAATAAACAATTTGGTTTGTTTTTGATACCATCAAGGTTAGTAATTTTCACAGTAGGTAATGTTGTAAAAGAACTTTGACTAGCATATTCTAAAATTGCTGCTCTGTTTAAATTATGTAAAAGAAAATTATTTAAAATAATGTCGACACACTTTACCATAGAATAGTTAAAATTTTGGTTTTCAGATGTGGGTTGTAGTTTTGCGCCAACGTCCATTATAAATAAAGTTGTAATAATTACGCTAAAAAACATAGTTTATTGCTTCGTGCAAGAGTGTAATGACAGAGTGTAAAGACACTAATGAATTATTTATATGTTATTTTATTTGTTTTACTTTTGTCTTTTTCTTAATGGTTATGGAAACAAAACAGATTTATGTAAACGACAAAGAAAATTGTACTTCTAAGTTCTTCCATTATTTCTCTTAAACAATTCCTAAAACACTAAGAACTTTTAAACACATTAGTAAAATAATATAATATAATATTAGTATACTTATTTATTTTCAGTCCTGTTAATGATATATAAATAGGAGAACTTACTCGTAAGGTTGATTATGATGATAATTATTAATTAACGTGCAGCAATTACTAATTCTAGGCCTAAACATGTTTCTTCATAGCCGGTGGTACACAGCTACCAGCCATAAATTTTGCTACCCTCAAATCTTGGCTCCCCTATAAATTTTACATCAAAACTGTATTAGACTTTTTAAAGCTATGCAAATTTTATTAATACATAAGCCAATACGACGTTATTTAGAAAAAAGTCTACTTAAAATTCATAAAAGTTGAATACGGCTCTGATACATACCTCAATGAAACTACAGTAATAATTATGATAATGTCAAACGTTACCAGAAGTTTTGTTTTTTATTAGTTTGCACATATTTTACAGTATTCGAGAAAAAATAATTGTATATACTAATTTAATAAACGTAAGTAGGGGAGCAAGGGACAAGACAGGGTCATGGGGTAAGACCGGGTACCCCAGTTACGATAAAAACTAACGTATTGCTTTATTACATAACCTTGGACCCGCTAAAAGACATCGCTCAGTCTTTGCAGAACATCCACTTAAATCATATCATTCCGAAGCAGAAGTTATGCTCGATTTTTCAGTTTGATCTTATTTGGTGGCCTAAAACATCGTATGTGAAAAAGTATACATCAAGTTAAAGCAAAATACATTATTTTTTGCCTGTCACATAATATGGTCTCACAATTCTCATGCCGACGTTATAAATCAGGCACACATGTGATTTTTGTAAATAAAACCCCATCTTAACCCGGCGGCCATCCCATTTGCACGGGGTATAGGGCAAGATGGGATATTTTTTGTTTTTAATTAAATTTATTTATGTTTTGGTGTGTGTAAAGCGTAATATTTTTATGTAAAAAAAGGATTATACATGTTATCCAAATTTCGAGAATAAACTGTATTTTTTGATTATTTTTTTAAAATTAATATAAATGCTTAGCGTCCCCGTCTTGCTCCTGCTTCCCCTACTTATACAATAGAAAGTTTATTTAATTCAACAATTGGAGACAAACTTATTCCAAAAAAAAGATCCAATAATCCGTGTCGAAATATGCCCGCACAGACATTTTCCTTGTGATGGTATTAAGTCATGGTTTGTACAAATTTGTGATTTAATATTTATACAGATGGAAGTAAAAATTCTAAATCTGCATTATTTTCTTGTGCTCTACCACCGAGTACATCAATATTTTGCTCTCAGTAGTTGCATTTAATTACTACAGTACCTTTAATTACTCTAAAAATTATAAACAATTAACAAGCGAATATTGTGGCATATCGGACAAGTGTGTAACTGTCTTTTTATACTGGAATACACAGGGATCCAACCACGGTGGATACCCTGGGGCGGGTAGACAACGAAGGCCATTTCGTCATTGTTATTACTCCACGGGCAGCCATAACCCAAGCAATCCCGACAACGGCGGTAAGATGTATTAAAAGCTTTTTGCAAAATCAGAGCGGCCATCAATACACCGTAGCGCCATCCCAGCGAATTTAACTCCAATATAAAAGGCAGTCACACTGATAATAATGTCTGGATTGCTTGGGTTATGGCTGCCCGTAGAGCCCTAACAAGGACGAAATGGCCGTCGTGGTCTACCCGCCCCAGGTTATCCATTGTGCTTGGATCCCTGTGTATTCCAATAAAAATAAAAACGGTTAAACACTTGTCCCATATGACACAATATTCGCTTTTTAATTATTTTCGCGGACGCTATGATATCTTCTAATTATAAGCAATATTCAATACTGCTGTTTGGCTAGGAATGGGTCTGTCATGAAACATCGCAGGGAACAATAATTCGAATATTCTCTCAGAAACATTTTTCATGTAGTACCTACTACTTAATTATTGTTATTTTTTTTTCTTGAATACTGTTAAACCTGTTGAAACTAATAAAAAACTAATACGTTTTATTGCGGTATGTAATCTTTAAGAATTTTACGAAGATTTTTTTCCAAATCAATTTTAATTGGCTTATTAGAAAATAATAAAAAATGTTGTGCGTGTCCATCAAAAAGTCTAATATAATTTTTTTATGTAAAGTTAATAGGGGGGCAAATATTTGGGTTTAGCAATATTTACATGGGATTCCCCATGGCCAGTTTGGCGGTGCACTGGTATATATTTTAATTGTTTAAGAGTTTGCGTGAATCTTAAGCTAAAAGGATACATTTATTTTGTTAAAACATTAAGAAAGGTTCATGTTCTGACCAAAATACTTTCGAAATGGGTAACTCCTTGGTTGACCTATTATAGCAACTAAAATAAGCAACATTTAAAAATAATTTTGTGCTCCTAAACTTGAAAATGATCACTAAAAAATGTACAAAATGGTTTGCAAGTAACAATCCTATTAAATAAAGGCAAGATTAATAAGTCAAAAAGCTTAAGGCAAAAAGTCAGATTACTTTATGTAAGGTCCGACATTTCCCTTTTTTACCTTTACAATTATCACCTCCATACAAAACACCAGTAATGCTAAAGCTATCCCGCCTGCCCATATATAAAAAATGAAACACATAGACGTCATCGATATGCTCGTCAATTCGGTGTCAATTTTAATGGTTTTTATTTCTTTAGCTGTCGTTATGCTGTCTAGTTGTTTCTTAAACCACCCGTTGGCGTTGGAGAGAGAAATAATTTCGGCGCACCTTGTAAATAAAGGATAGCCCTTCGTGAATATCATGTAGATTGGCTCAGTCAATGCACTTTCCGACCCAAGATGTACTATACTGTTACCATTTTCATCGGTATACCATAATGGAATGTAATAATACACGGCCATAGCTCTTTCACTCATTGTAGCACTGTCTTGCTTAAATGCAGTTCTATTTAAACAATTCTCGTAACTGCATTTTTCTACTCTATCGAGATGATTTTTAATATATCCTTGTTTGTCATTCATTAAATCGTAAAAATATTTTGATAGTGTACCTAGAATTTTTAGATCTGACTCAAGAATATCATCCAACGTTTCCAATTGATGTTTTCTAACAGTCGTCGTGGTAATAAAAACAAAGGAATTTTTAAAGACCGCTGAAACAGTGAGCATCGCTAAAATCCATGCACCCGCCGATAATCTTACGGGAAGTGAGTTGAAGTGCACCTTATCGATTACTGGGTATTCCATTAAAATTTTAAAAGCCAACACTACAGCAAACTGCATGTCTACTCCAAAAATGCATTTGGCCAACAATGACAAGATTAATACAATTAAAATACCACTCAAATACACATCGTATGAGAAAATATGGGATATTCTCCACCATACCGAGTACGTGGGTCGATTTGGCGTAATCCAAACTAATACTTTAACGCCATAAGAAGGTGTAATATCGTAATCCGCACAATTGTCGGTTCCTTTTAGGGTAAACCCGCCTGCAACAAAGTCTATTTTCACCTCTCGAAGTTTTTGTTTAGTGCTGCCTTCAATCATAATTAATTCTGTTACATTGGGCTAAAAAAAACGACAGTTAGATAGTTAAGTCAAAACTGTCCACAAAGTTCAAAATTTAAAACAAATCCCATAATAGCGGACTTTTGTTGGTGGGTGTTACAAAAACTTGTGGCAATGTTGGGCATGACAAGTAGTAGAAAAATTCGGAAAATTCCCAGTACTTCAGGGGATATTCAGGAAAAAACGAAAATTCTCGTTAAGTTTTTTATTCTTCCCAGTTTTATTTAGAGATGGCGAAAAACATGTTATTAAATATTTGTTTGTTTTTCGAGTACCATCATCAGGTATGTATGTTCAAATAGGGACTTGTATTTTTTATTGCAGTGTTGTTACCTTTAGATAATCAATCAATAATCACAAAAAAGGCAAATTTATAACCTTGCGCATGTAAACAAAGGCATACAGAAATAGGCATGAGCACTGCAAAATCCTCATTTAACGAATGGGGAAATAGACAGGTCCGGGCTGTAAGAAAATTCTCAAGAAATTGTAAAAGTTGACTTATTTTTCACATACTGTGAGAGCAAAAATTATTTGCATCAAAGAGGGCTTTGCATCTAAGGACGTAATGCTTAGCCGTAGAGCTTAATACCGGTTGGGTGTCTGTAACTACCTAAATTAACAATCAATCAGTTATTCCGTCATCTTTGACAGTCGTTACAACACAATGGGCTTTATGGAACACAGCACAAAACATTCAGGGTAGAAGCGTATTTTCGAAACGAGGTTAGAGTAAATGGTGAGTGTCAATACAATCCGGGTTTGTGCATGGACGATTTTCACGAACATTTTCCTAACGTTGCTTTTATTGTTGGGGATTTTATCATTGCCTGAAAAGAACCGGGGCTGTGTTTAGGGAAACAGGTTCTATACAACACAAAAAAAGTGGAGGAAGACCATATCTGTAAGAACAGAACAACTTTTTGCAGGCGTTCGTGAAATAATGCAAAATACGCCAACAAATTGTATAAGACGCCTGTCCCAAGAAGTGGGAAGATCTTATGGAACATGCAGGCCTATTCTTAAGAAGCAGCTAAATTTATTTGCATATAAAGTGCAAGTATTCCAAGAAATACAAGCCGCAGATTTTGAAATACGCAGGAATTACTCTCAATGGTTTACCCAAAATTTATTGGAAAGAAATGATTTATTAGTCCTGACATTTTTTTCGAATGAAGCCTGGTTGCACCTCTCCGGTTGTGTGAATTCTCAGAATACACGCATGTGGAGTAGTGAAAATTTCCATTTTTTTGTAGTGTCCACATTGCACCCTTAAAAAATTGGTGCCTGGTTAGCTGTTTCCCGAAGAAGAATTGTTGGTACTATTTTTTCCATGACACAGTTACAGCACAGCGGTATAGACAATATTTTGAATCCATTTGTGAAGCAATTTCTTGACGACGATCAGACATTGAATTCCCACCTAGATAACCTTGTTTATGGTTATGGACTACTTCGTTTTTCCTCATTTAAAGAACACTATTTTTAAAACACCATTTGCAAATTTAGAACAATTACAAGAAAGGATTAACCAAAAATGTGGTAACATTTCTCCAGAGATGCTGGTCAACAGCGAAAATATGAAGAGACGTGTGAATTTATGCTTGGAGCATGGCGGTGGCCAATTTTAGCAATTTATGTAATTATTTTTCTTTTTCTTTTTGTATATTTTTACTTTGTTAATTTTGTAAACAACAAAAAAAAAATTTATTTGTCTACTTAATTTATTACTTATTAGTTTGGCATATCATGTCATAATATGAATTTGATAAAATTTTAACCTAGATTTGGTTAGATATTATATCGTCCCCATATTATTGTGATCTAAACCAAGCCCCGCGTTTTTTAATCCAAGCCCTCTTTGATGCAAATAATTTTTGCTCGCACGGTATATTTTGGTTTGAAAGCTCCCTGGTATTATTTAACAGTCCACCAAATTTCAGGGTCAGATGTTGGGTTGCAGTTTTTTAATAATAATTATTAACTAACTAACAACTTTGACGGTGACATAACCGGGGAGCTTTGATTGTGAGAAAATTATTTCTGCCAATGTCACTTTGTCACCGTCAAAGTTACTGGTTAGTTAATTATTATTAAAAATCGTTATGCAACCCAACATTAATATATCAGAGTAAAAAAAAATCAACATTTTTAAGTTAACGTTTCCTGTCAAAAAAATGGAATTGAACTATTAATTTAGAAACGGTAAGAGATAGGTTTAGAATAATGTTAAAGAAAGTTGTGGTTCTGGTGTCATATAAGGTCGGTCGAATTTCTTCCTGTTTTTGGGTTTATTAGAAAGATAACATGAAATGAAACAATTTAGTGCAAAAAAAATTGCGGATAAAGCCATTTTTTTCAAATGAAAGCAATTTTTAATATTTAAACCTAAGGTATCGTATTACTTACTTATCTAATAAATACAATATCCACAATTATTTTATCAACTTATGGCCATAAAAGATCAATATATAATATAGTAGAATCTATATTACCAAAAAAAAATTAAAATTAAACTATTTTTTACTTCAGAATAATGATTACATGTTATAATATTCCAATTCCAGAGCAAACGTCAGCATAAAACATAAACATAACCCTATGTCTGGTTTTCGGTGTATTTTTAGTGGATTCATGAAGACACGAAGCTGTGTTGCCAAATGTAATTTTAAATTTAATTAGGTTTAAGACTTTTTGAAATACCTAACCAGCGTTAATAACTTCAAATCATGAAAATTGGTCCGACGTGGCAACACAGTAAGTATTGCGTCAAATAATGGAGACTTCTCGCATCGACATTTTCGGCACAGAAAAATAAAGGGTCTATATTTTCGATAAAAATGTCAATTAATTAAAAGTTTATTATTAATTTTTCGCGTCAAAAGTGTATAATCCGCAATTTTTTTGCTTTTAACCTGTTCTATACAGCTTAGGCTATATGTTAAAATTTTAAAACTACCAAAATTCGACCGACCTTATATGACACCAGACCCAAAGTTGTTAACAGAGTTTCGAAAACAAAATAAAATACAGGGTGTTCTGAAACTATTGAAGTTGTTACTAATTTTAGGTAGAAGTAGCAACATGTCGTCAACCGTGCATCACCATGTATAGATGTCAAAGAAGAACAGAACACAATTCTTACCGTCCTTCGTGGAATTTTTCTGACATTTTTAAATTCCATTTGTTCCTTAAATAACTCAAATAACTTATCCTCCAGCCCATCGTAAGATAGTGTCGTGAACGGTTCAGAAATTTTAAAATATTCATCCACAGTAGTATTTCTCCATTTTTTTGGATACTTAATAAAATATTTTCCTAAATCAATATCATTAATTCTATGGCACGAACCAATTTTATAAGGCTGATTTTCAGGACGGTTTACGTTTTCATATTGGTATGGATCGATAGTAAAAATGTCCAAATCTGTATTAATGGCAAAAACGGTAGCTATGTAGTACCTTGTAAAAAATGCAAAACTTGAGGTGTTAGTGAAGTCGGAAATGAATATGTACAACGATCTTGGCAATAAAAATCCATGTCGCGACAACTTCGTAATTAAAAGATCAGTTTCAGATAAGTGTTCATTAATAAGGTAAGCATGAAATGAACAATTTGGCCTCTCTTTGATAATATCAACATTATTAATTCTTATAGAAGGTTGTGTTGTTAGGGAACGCTGTGTTCCATATTCCAAAATAGCTGTTGTGTTTATATCTCGACAAATTATAGTATATAGGATAGTATCTACACATTTTACAATACTGGAATAGTTCAAAAGCGGATTTTCAGATAAGGCGTCTATTTTCGCATCAACGGATATTAAAATCAAAGACGTCATCAACAACTTTAAAATGTTCATTGTATTGTATTCTATTCATTGAATGAGCTAAAACGATTTGATTAATTTTTGTGGCATAAAAGTTTCAAAACTGTCATATAAGGAGGTAATGCTCCTATTTATTTATAAGTGCGTAAATATATTAAATTCCTTTTATTTTCGGTTAGATTACCGTTTATTCTAATAGGATATATTTATGAAAACGAGGTCTCATTAATCAAAAAAAAAAGGTAATTTCGACCAATCAAATTTTTGTTGTATTTTCCTTGAACTTCACCACCGCTGCCGCTGTAGGGTATTATTCACTTGTATGTTACGGCTATTCAAGAACCATTAAAGCTATGAAACTTAATTCCAGATATATTTATTGAAATAATTACTGAAGTAATGGAGTACCTTGGTGCAAGAAAAGGATACGTCATCATTTTGTCAAAACTAAGATGCGTTTCACAAGCTTCGTAATTTATAAGCTTTGGTTTTGTGCAACGGGATAAGTCATGATGACTTATCCAGCTGTTGCATGAAAACAATGCGAGCGACCCTTACTTATCTCTCGATCGCATAGTTTTTGTGTGACTCACTCCCTGCTTACACAAAAAATTTTTTTTTGAATATTATTGTTTCGTTTTTAATATACGTGCTATTTTCAAAAAACAAGTTCTAGGTACTCTATCAATTAAACCCCAAAAACAAAACTTTTTTGCTTCTGAAAAGTTTGTAAAAATTGAATAAGGTCTGCAATTTTGTACATTCGACTTTGCCCATTAAGAGCGTAAATTATTTTTAAAATAGTGGAAGTAATGAAGGTTTGAAATTGCGGCTATTCGGATTTCTTACATAGTTTTTGTATAACTTTAATTAGACGACTGCTATTATTCTTTTATTTTAATTTATATCACCTAATAGAGTTATACATAACAAAATACCACAACAATAACGAAAGTGACATAATTTCTATGTTAAATAAGAGGTTGTCATGGGATTATTAAAAATGATAGCTTATAAGTCAAAAACTTGACTAGCTAGGTATAGATATGATTAATATACAAAAATAAAGGGTCTTTTTATGTAGCTTTTCAAATCACTGATAATATACAGGGTATTACATATAAAAATTACATATTTATGGTCACCTTTTCAAGTAGCCAAATTAACTATTTTTAAACCTCCCTGTATATCGCAACTAAGATTTGGACATTTGGCCTCCTGGTATTATTTAACTGTCCACCAAATTTCATGGTCTTAATATTTCAGCGTTGAAAAGTATAAATATTTTTTAGTTTTCCGTCAAAAAAATTAGAATTTAATTATTATTTTAGAAACGGTAAGAGATTAGGGGTTTCGAAAATAAAATAAATTACAGGGTGTTCCATTTAAAATACCTAAGTTGCTACTAATTTTTGGTAGAAGTGGAAACACTGTATTGTTTGTCAAAAATATTTTAAATAAATAAAACACATCTGTTTATGTAAATGACCAAATTTTCAGATCGATCACTGGTTTGTCATATACATCTAACGTATCAGGCACCGTGAATCACCATGTATATATGTCGTAGGCTGATAGTGAAATCCGTCATTTCATGAAAAGCCTAGTCATATCATGGAGCGTGGCTAAAAGGTATATTGCAACTGATTTGTTCGTTGTTCCCCAGAGCATTTTTTTCAACTAATATTATTTTATAAAAATAAAATTTAAATTAAATTTTAAAAAAATGCTCTGGGGAACAACGAACAAACCAGTTGCCAATATACCTTTTAGCGTGCAGCATGATATGACTAGGCTTTTCATGAAATGACGGATTTCACTATCAGCCTACGACATATACATACAGGGGTGCATGGGTTGGGGTGGTCAAATATTAGCTCATTTACTTATTTTAGACAGACAATTTATTTTCGTTTATTAACGGGAATAATTTGACGCACAAACTCGTGAAAATTTGACGTTATTTGGAAAGAAAAAATGTATATCTAAAATTTGCGAATCTAAAAAACACGCGGTTCTAAAACTTTGTTTCCAATATTGACAATAACTGGTACGGAGATTTGCATGAACCAAAAGAAGCACTGACTACTTATTGTGTCCTATTTCTATGCCCTCAAATAAGAGAGTTGGAGGAAAACGTATTTTTGTATAAAGCAAAGAGGTTTTTAGTTTTAAAGTCATTTTATTTCCTATACCTTATCAATTTTAATGAACTGTCGAACTAAATAAATATCAGTCTTGTATTTTTAATGAATAACTGTTCTATAGCTGTTATTTTAGTACCTATACATAAGGTATCTACACCTATATGCCTGTATACATCCCTTAGGAACAGTTACCTATTTACTTCTTTGAGTTGTAAAAGCACTTTGTGTAATTATTATAAAACAAATAAAAATACATACTATAGTTATGAAGCAGCGGAGGATGAACTTTGACCATTTTGTTAACTTATCAAAAACCCATTGGTTTTATTGGTAAGAGCTAAACCCCCTCGCAGTTTTAACGATCTCTTACCTACAAGTAATTTCCACGTTTATTTTCACAAATTCATGCCGCTGTAGTACATTTTAACACAGTGAAACCAAAAATTCTCGTCGACATGCTGATACATAATTAATTGCTGACATAGCTTTATGGAATATTCTAAGCACCATTAAGGCCACATCAACAACTAACAAGATATCATCTTTCCTCTGGCATAGGTGAGAGTAGTAAGCTCTCCAACGTGAAGTCAGAAGACGTGGTTTCGCTGATTTGACTAAATTACAGGACAGAGATCGCAAACGTTTGTTGACAGCTGAATGTGCGTTTCTGATTGATGGACAGGAATAAAAAAAAACTGTTTATACCGTGTTGAAAATGTTATCTCCTATCATTGGTATTCAGAAGGAAAAACGATGAATATATCATATTCCTTCCGAATGTTCGATCTAGTCACATATTGAATGTCACTGTGACTATAACCGAACACTCGTAGAAAATATGAAAATCTCCAATATCAGCAACGAAATGGTTTACTAAAATAAAAAATATATTTTGCTGCAAACTAACAAATTTGGCAGTACATCGACATCTTCACAAGTTCATTGGTTGGCGATTATTGAACTTCCGACAGTAATTTTAAAAACAGGTAAAGTTTTTCTTTATGTAGGAGACTGCAAATCTGTCAAGCTTTCTATTAACAGATTTCAAAAATAACTAGTTAGCATCTAATACACAAATAATGTTATTGTAGAAATTTACTCATTGCTTCTAATAGTTCACAATGTGTTATTAAAGTTGCAGCTTCCTGTAGCTGGAAGATTATCCCAAACCCGGCGCAGCTTCGAATCCTCGTGTCCTGCCATTGGCGATCACGATGTCCCAGTTGACTTTGCCTGCCATGAGGAAGTAACTAATGGCTGTGATATGTATATCAAAAAAACAAATCACACCAGTAGTTCCTTCACCATAACAGCCCACTCAAAAGGAAAACTCCTAGGGCTCCGGTGGTGTGTCCCGAACAGGCAACCTTGGTGACCTAACCAAGTGAGATTTCAAAACGATCACAGGGCTAGATCACCAAAGATTGACGGTTGGGCGATGGATGGTAAGATGATAATCTTTGATTGGAAAAAATTAAGATACTATACAACTGACTTATTTATCTACCTAATTATAAAATCAATTTAGCTAACGAGAATAATTTAATTTACAAGATGTAAAAATATATTAGTTATCATTCTCCCAAGTAGCATTTTAAGACATTTTGGTAAATGCATCGAAACATATGCTTCTGTTTCAAACACAAAAAGAAAACTGTTGGCTACAAATTTGGAAAAACTTTCGAAACGTGTCGAAAATATTGTATCAAATATGTTTCATTCTCAATCTTAGAGGGCGCTGATGTCAAAATGGACACAATAAGGAAACAAATAGTTCGAATTACCTGCAGGTTGTTAAATAGAAGAGAAAAACAATATGAAGACGAAATGCACTTGTCACAAGTGTATTTTCAGTCATGATTTATTTCACTTAGTTATTGCAAAAGAGAAACAAAAAGCATTGACGAAATAAACTTTATCATGTAATTTAGCTTTATAGTTTTAACGCACTCCCAATTTATTTGCATTTACAGAAAAATATTTGGCGAAAAAATAAAATTGAAAATATTTACATAACCTACAACAAGAACCCACAAAAATATTTATTATAAGTTATATTAAATAATGTAAAATGGTTGAAAAGGTGATTTAAAACAAATAAAATGAAACACATTCAAAAACCAAACTGAAAACAATTTAAAAATTATAGGTTATTGTTATTAGTCTCGTAAATGATTAGACACCATACTTTACACACAAACAAATAGTTCAAAAATGTTTCGAAACGTTTCTCAGCCTAAGAATTTGTGTCTAAATATGCTACTTGGGATAGAAATCCTGGGATAAATACTACTTCCATTGTTCCTCCCCATTTGCAGACACTCTCTAATGACATCAAAAAATCAAAATAATTTTTTTAAATTTAAATAAACTAGGTTCGTCGCTAAAATTTTCTTTATGTAACTTGATTTCAGCATTTTCATTTAAAAAAATTGTGTTTCAGACAGTAGACAGATTTGTCACGTGAGGGAAAACTGTAAAAAATATCCTTTGGCATGAAAATTGGTAATAGATGACAATATAAAAATCATTTAAAAGGACGGTGTTTATAAAGAAAAAATCGAAAAATATTTTTTTTTTATTTTTGAAAAAATATCCAATATTACTTTCCTATTCACATGAATTTAACGAAAATACGTTAAATGATCGAAAACCATTTTGACCCCAAGATTTACCGTATCTTCTAAAATCATTCTTAAAAATTATGTTAAAAACCCTATCTAAAATTCCTTAAAAAAATATTTTTTGAAACTTTGTATCAATTTATCTTTGTTAATGAGCATAAAATTCGAATCTAAACACCTTTTTCAAATAACTTTTTGCGATATCTCGTCATCTAATTAATAGCAGACATTTTTTAAAAAATTTTCCGCCAAACAGATATTTACGTTGACAAAATGTTAAAATGAACCTTTAGGACCAAGTTTAACCAAAAGTAAATACTATACTCAAAGGAAACTTGTCTCCGTCAAGAAACAAAACATTAAATTTGAAATCAATAGTTTACTTAGGTCCAAAAATATACAACTTTTTGCCTGTGCAAATTCGTTAAATAAAAACACAAAAAAAATATGAAGCATGTTTTTTTATAATTACGTAAAGTAAACATATTTTATTACACGGGGTTTAAAAGTTCTTCAGTCTTAAAAAAATTATGAACTATGAAATATTAAGAGCCCGAATTTAATGAGGAGATAAATAATAACAAATATTAGTTCCAAAGTACAGGGTGTCCCAAAATTAAGGGGCCATACAACCGGACAATATAATAAAAATATTCATCATAAAACAGTTTCATGAAAACTATAGTAACATTTGGGTTTAGAACACTATAAAAACCCAAAACCAACAATAAGGAAAAGCGCTTCAATGAATAAATTAAACTACCTGTGACAATATGGTGAAGTGACATAATACATAAATCCATTAAAAATATTATTAAGCGTGCAAAGGACAGTCAAAGCCTTGGGCGTGAGATAATTCCGTACTACTGACTATAAATTCACAGCGGAAACGAAAATATCCCCCGCCAAAAACTTTGAATAAAAAAAAGTTACGTCAAAAGTCCATGAGATCCAAAGCAACATAAGATAAAAGACCAACACCAATCACTGTATCTTAAATTTTACCACAAAATATGCGACTATCCATAGCACTAACAAAAACACCATACACCATATAACTGCATTCACCAAAGTTCACGCTAAAAATGGTCTAAACTAAACAATTTGTTGCTACAAAACTGTTATAGAAAGGCAGTAAGTACCCTAAAACCTTTTGTAAAATGTAAACTAAGGGTTCGCAGGTACCCGAAAAAGGCACAGGCGGGTTTGCCTGTGCAATTACATTTGACCTGTGGTTATTTTTGGTTATAATGAACTTCTCAGAAAGGTATAGGGGACAGGTATCTTAAATGGGGTGCCAAGAACAAATTTGAAGGAATTAAGGGTAATTTGAAATAGGAAATTTTGTTTAGAAGTGATAAATAATTATTTTAATTAACAAAAATGTATAACCCTTGGTATATGGCCCTACTAGTAGTAAAAAAAGCAGCAATTAACATTCTTATATTTACTTATTCTTAAGAAATAGGTATAATCTAATTTAGAATGCTTATAATTTTTAGAGATATAGGTACATACTTTATGTTATAATAGTTTATTTTGGCATCATAATGGCTCTTTTTTCCTTGAAAAGTTTACATGCAATACGAGTTATATTTGCTTTTTAGTGGAAAAAGCAGAAATAATTAAAATATTTTGAAAATACCATACCATTTTCTCAGTTTTATCTTAAGTTTAACAAATAGCGAATCCAAAATATAAAACACTAGTCGACAAAAAGATACTACCATTTGGAATAAGAATGTTTTGATATCCTATGAGTAGCCGTAAATCTTCTCTGAGAACGGGAAAATTCCCGGGAATATCCCCCAAACCAATTCCCGGTAGAAAATAGAAATTTCGCTAAATATAGCAAAATTAACATACCTAATAACTAGGGCTGCACCGAGTAGTTCGGTGCTCGGCCAGAATTTTCACCGAGTAATGAGTACTCGGTCTTATATTCATTACTCGGCCGAGTATAGTAGAATATTAGAAGCAATCCTTTTCGGCATGTCAAAAACAGCAAAAAATCCTTCTGTACCATTAAGGATAGCGGAAAACTTTTAACAAAGCTTATTAAGGGTTAAACGATGCTTCTTTTAAAATTAATTCCGTCTATACTATACAGGGTGCTCCAAAAAACCGGAACGGTAAAAATTTTCCATTTTTTAAATAGAACACCCTGTGTTTTTTTAAATTTTCAGATTCTACATAAAATTATAATTATTTTTTATTAAATGCGTTTTTAGTCCATACTTAATAGTTTCCGAGATGTTGACCTTTTGAAAAATATCATTACTCGGCAGCCGAGTACTAGGTACTCGGTCAATACCATCAGCCGAGTACTCGGTACTAGGTCAAGTTAAAAAACAGGGCTCGGTGCAGCCCTACTAATAACGATGTTACTTTTTTTTACACTTTTAAGAGATTTAGAAATATCAGGACAAGACTGCTTGGTAGCACAATTGTAAGATTGGATGCTTTATCCCAATTTGGGCAGTTCTTTTTAAAAAAACTGCAGATGAGTTGGGGAGAATTATTTTCTTTTTTTAAATAATATATTGTTCTTGGGAAAATTCCCGGGAATTTACCCATCAGTGGCTCGACCCCTAAAAAATTATTTTAAGATTTGACAAAAGTTAGAGTGGTTGGTTGCTTTAACGAATAAATGCATGAATACTCTTTCTAAATATCTCTAATACTACATAATTTAGTAATAAAATGTATAAGCAAGAAAATCAGTGCTCATTACAAACAACCCAAAGTACTCGGGGGACATAGAAAAGTTTAACCACCTTTGATAACCAGTAACCACCTAACGCTTTCATAATATAATTTATATGTCCCATAGGCATATAAAAAAAGTAGAATGCTTAATATGCTGAATAAATGGAATACTATACTATCGCTGTACAAATAGTTTTAGTTTTATAGGTTGCCATCTACTATTTTGATTTGGCAGCATTATTCCAACTGACTTCGTAGCAATTGTCGCGCGCCAATTTTGAAAATACTGGGTTATGTTATTTGGGTTTGTTAAAAGGTAAAAAAAAATAGCTAATATTATCTGGACAGCAGCACAACAGTTTATCAAAAACAATTTTAAACGTTTCTATATAATATTTATAAAATATTACTAAAGCACCTGTTGAGATTAATTACCTGTTGAAAGATATATCCTTTGCAACACTTTTCACCATTAAAACAATTATGCACTAAACACAGGGGCATTGTTTATACCTATATTGCTTTGAAAGTTGATATAATATCACAAAACTAACAGCAAATTGTTCTACAAAATTAATAGGCACGCTAACAAGTTAATAACAATAGGGTTGATTGGCCCGCCGGCTAGCTGTGGTTTGATTGGCGTTAATATAATTACAACTTTTTTTAGGAACAAAAATATTTTTCTATCCAGACAGCTTATGGGGAATAAGCATTATACTTTTTTTATAGGCCTGTGATATATCCATATTAACTTCGCACCTGCATCCCAGCGACTTTATTCCATCAGAAAAGTAGGCTTTCTGTTTGCCTCTAAAATATGTATTAATATACTCTTTAGGTAAATTAGCGCCAAATTACGTTCTCAGAGAAACATTTAAAGCTTTAATAGAATAAAAAACACGACATTTTTAATCAACCTAAATAATTTCAACCGTTCTTTTCCAATGACCCCGGTATTTTTTCTATGATAATTCTTACATCTAAATACCTACTCACTATAAACAAATATAAAATACACTAAAAAAATAAGCCCTACATTTCGCAAATAAAACAATTCATTCGCAAAATAGGATTTATTAAAATATTGAATTAGGTACTCCGTTGCAAGACATATAAACTAAAAATTACAAATACAAACTCGACGAAAACACAATGTCCCTCTTAATAATTCTAATTGCGTGATTGAACTTATCTTCCAACTCAATATTCCCAATAGTTTTAGAGGCCTGAACCATTTGCCTCAATAACTCCTCTAAGCGTCTCATACACCGTACAATAGAGCCCTCAAAAATCTCTGTCATTGTACAGAGCTCTCTAAATGACGCACCGTTACACCATGAGAAGACGATGTCCATAAGAAACGGTTTAAATTGTTCCACATATTGGTCTTCGTCTAATGGTAAGCGCGCTTCGTTGCTTACCTTTGCTATTCTTCGTGCCAAGTCCTAATGGGAGAGAGAGGCGTGTAAATAATTTTGATCTTTACAAAATCCATCAATTTGTTTTTGATAAGAGTTGGCATGAAGAATGCTGATATAATTTAGTGATGCTTGTTTTTTAGTTTTCTGTATATACAACCTGTCATGAGGCAGGAGACAATGTACCCCTTAATATCATTTACGAGGTATCCGCGTTAGTTAAAAAGTAGTTTTGAACTTCACAAAATTCATTGGTTTTTCTTAAGATTTGGCATGACGTTCTTATTACCGGGTGATGCAGGCTGGCCATAGGAAATCCCATATAAAATTTGCTACCCTCAAATATTGGCTCCACTATTAATTTTACATAAAAACTGTACTCGACTTTTTTGAAGGTATGATGGACGCGCACACCAAATTTTATTATTCGGTAATAAGACAATTAAAAGTTATCTAGAAAAACTCTTCGTAAAATTCTTAAAAATTAAATTCGGCTCTAATGCATACCTCGATGAAAAATAATGTCCAATGTTACTAGACGTTTCATTTTTTTACTAGTTTCAGCATGTTTTACAGTTCAAGAAAAAATAACAACGATTGAAGTGGTATTTACATGAAAAATAGTTCTCGCCAGAGTATCCGAAATGTTCTCTGCGATGTTTTCTGACAGACTCATTAGAACCAAAATAACAATCCTGAATATTGTTCGTAATGTTGAGAGTAAAGGTACTGTAATTAATGAAAGCGCTTAGAGCAAAATAATGATGTACACCCACCAGAACTGTAGGAAAGTATCACTCCACAGTACTGCGCAAATTACGAAAGTATAAATATCACACATATAAATATCAAAAACTTCAGGAATTGAGGGAAGGTGAGAAAACATACGAAGAGCGAGCAACCTTTGGTTTGAAGTTATGGAAAGAGTAAATGACGATTCTCACACAATGTTTGTTTTACCGATGAATGCACCTTTACATTAAACAATGAACCAAATGTTCAAAACGGTAGATATTGGAGTACAAAAAATGAACAGATTTGTACAAACAACGATTCAATACCCCCAAAACGCAAATGTTGGGGCGGTCATATTTATACATCGAACTATTGGGCGGCCCAATTTGAGACTTTCTTTGAAACTTTTACAACACTAAATTGTACCTACAGTGTGACCAGTAAAGTCCGCATCATATGGGATTTATTTTTATTAACAGCTTTATTCGAAATTTGACTTTGGCATCAAGTTCTGCTTCGATCAAGATGAAAATTAAGCAGAAAAATAGTAGTCACGTGATTCGCATTATCTGCCAAATTTTAATTTTTTCCAAAAATTAATTGAAAAGTGGGGTTATTTTTGAAAGTATCGAAAAAAGTTATTAGAAAAAGTTTTTTTATATGCAGTTTCTAGCCCACATGCAAAATTTCAGCTGCATAAGATAATTTGGCTTTTCCCTGTGGGAACTTAATGTAAGACCTAAATTTTATGACTGGGATATTGCTATTAAGCATCTGATGAAAAAACATTACGTCAATCATATTAGATGCATAATTTTTTCTATTTTGTCATCAATCAATATTTTTTAGTAAGCCTTTATTTAAATTAGTTCTAAAAAAAGTGTTTTTTTACTTGTCTTGTCTCTAAATGTTGTATGTATCACAACCGTATTTAATTTTACGGAGAGTTTTTCTAAATAACGTTTAATGGACTTATTAGAAAATAATAAAATTTAGTGTGGGAGTCCATCATCAAGGACCTTCAAATAATAATACAATTTTGACGTAAAATTAATAGTGTTGAAATTACGACACTAAGTAATTTCGCCAAAGTATTCTTCAAATTAAAAACATTTCGGTAAAAGTAGAAAAATTGACGAAAGTTGCTTCCAGATAATGGAATAATCTTTCAAGAAAAATGCTTTTGCCTATGCAAAGATATAAAAGAGGTCATTATTTTATTTTCACACTTAACGTTGTATCTAATCCCTGGATCACAATCGTTATAATGGCTGTAACATCAATAATGCAGGTAGGTATCACAAATAAGATTTCATCTAATTCAGGTACAAAATACCTTGTCTAGACTAATTTACATTTCATCTTGATACTTAATACAGGTAATGTCCCTGATTTTACTGGATCAGATTTTAAAATCAGTTTAAAAATGACAAAATACCTTATTAAAATTATGATGGCATTCTACACTACATACAGTGACCTGCAGAATTCTCGCTCCATATAGAAAACTTTTTATTATTGATTTCTTAGAAAACATCATTATTGATAAAAGTTTCCGTGTCAACTGAAACTAAAAAAAGCGCTAATTAAAATAGCAAAAAACTGAAGAGGATACGTGGGAGATTAAATTTTTTAAAGTTGCCCAGGAGTATAGTATACTCTCATTTTTTGTTTCAGAAAAAAATTCCATTGGTAAAAGTTGTTCAGAATTAAAAGGTATGTACGAATACAAAGTCATTCAAAAAACGAAATTTGATCAAACTTTAAATTGGTCGTTATTTCTAAATTTTCCTAAACCATTCAAAAAAATTATACCAAAATTCGTTTATTTTTGGAGCAATTAGGTTAAAACCAAAGTTAATGGGTCCGGGTTTGTGCATGGACGATTTTCACGAACATTTTCCTAACGTTGCTTTTATTGCTTGGGACTTTTATCATTGCCTGAAAAGAACCGTGGCTGTGTTTACGGAAACAGGTTCTATACAATACAAAAAAACACCAGTTGCAAATTGAGAACAATTACAAGAAAGGATTATCCAAGAATGAGGTAACATTTCTCCAGAGATGCTGGTCAACACTTTCGAAAATAGGAAGAGACGTGTAAATTTATGCTTGGAGCATGGCGGTGGCCAATTTCAGCAATTTATGTAATTATTTTTCTTTTTATTCCTGTATATTCTTACTTTGTTAATTTTGTAAACAACAAAAATAAATTTGTATTTGTCTACTTATTTTATTACTCATTCGTTTGGCATATCATGTCATATTATGAATTTGATAAAATTTTAACTTAGATTTGGTTAGATATATCGTCCCCATATCATTGTGATCTAAACAAACCAAGCTCTACGTTTTTTAATCCAAGCCCTCTTTGATGCAAATAATTTTTGCTCGCACGGTATTATCTAACATTAACTTTGGTTTAAACCTAATTGCTCTAAAAATAAACGAATTTTGGCATAATTCTTTTGAATGGTTTAAGAAAAATTAGAAATAACGAGAAATTTAAAGTTTGACCGATATCCTTAAAGTAAACATTAAAAATAATTTCATGGTCTCTACAGGGTAAGACGAAAAAATATATATTTTTGTCGTTTTTTGAATAGAAGGCCGTGACATGTCTTGAGACATATCTTTTAATTCTAAAAAAACTTTTACAAATGAAAATTTTATCTGAAACAAAAAATGGGTATTTTACTCTTGAGCAACTTTTAGCAAATTGAATCTCCCTCGTATGCTCTACAGTTTTTTTCTATTTTAATGAGCGCTTTTTTAGTTTAAGACGTAGAAACTTTTATCAAGAATAAAAAAGTTTTCTATATGGAGTGAGAATTCTGCTAGTCGCCGTATAGTTTTACTACAAAAATATAATAGTTTCATTCATGCAGTTGGGAAAGAAATATCGTTGTGTAAAAAACAAAAGATTTTTGTTACTTTAAATGATGATAAATAAGAAAAAATACTATATTTGAAACTGACCTGCATTTGTCTTAACGGCCCAGACAATTCTTCCGATAATTTAGGCGCTTCGTTGCTTCTCTCGTCGCAAACAAAACAGCTGAGCAATGCGCAAGCTTGCTGAGGTGATAAGCTGCCAAAAAGCCCATTAAATATCATTTCGGTGATAAGGAGTTCATCAGCACTGAAAAACAAAAACGACTTTCGATTAGGCATAACAAATACTAGGATTTGTATGTAAAATAACATTCTTTTAGGACTTTTTAAAATGTTTACAAACTACATTTTAAAAAGCTCCGGAAAATATTTTTATTTTTTAAAATGTCTTAGTTGCTACTTAACAATTATCTTTCATACCCCATTCAATTTAATGCACTTCTGTCGCTCTGTTCTACCGACACATGTTTTTTTAATTGTTGCAAACACCAAATTTTTGAAAAATCGTTAATAACTTGAAAACTATTAAATTTAAGCATAGGATATGTCTTACAAAATTTTCTTAACATTGCAATTGCAATTCAAAAATATCATAATATACAGGATGTTTGATATGCCCTGTCTTTTTGGGACACCCTGAATTATTACAAAACAATTTTAAATTGTAAACCTAATGCCTCCCTATAACTCTTGCTTTTGAGAAATATTGAGAAGTTTAGTAGTTTAGATGCGATTGAATCCTACACTGAGAGTAGGCCATCCGATATATCGACTTAGTATGAAGTTGGTCCTATTGTATCCTGAAAATTGTACACAATATTGAAAAACAATAATTATTAAAAATATTAATAATAATAAGTTTATTTAAAATTTAATAACATAATAAATATGTTTATGTTGTCTTCTATAAACTTATTCTTCAATCCCCCGAAGCTGAGGTTGTTAGGGGCAAATCTTATTTTTTGTTTTAGTATGTAAAATCATAAATATGCATTAAAAATCAAGTTTTAAAGTAAAAATTTTAATTTATAATATAAACGCATTTTTTTTAAGTAAAAATATTACTAATGTAAATTATTCAGAACAATATTAATTAATTAAAGCATTTCTAAAAATATTTTCAAATTGTCTGTTTTTAATATCCATGTTTTTATTTCGACTTAAATTTTTTTTAATGAAATCAATTTTTTAATTTTTGTTGGTAAATAATCGTTTAAATAAAGACATAAATATTTGACATTTTCTTGTCCTATGGACTTATTTATTTTAGGTTTTATCGTTTAATTTTTATAACGTGTATTATGATTATGGTTTTTAAATTGTTTAAGGTGGAATTTTCAATGTCATTCAATCTATTGCCAACCTATAAACTATTTCGCGTTGTTTTTTTTAGTTTATTATTTTATTTGCTAACTTTTAAATAAAATCAATATCGTCGGCCTAAGATTAAGGTAATGTGATATATTACAAAAGTATCAATTTATTTCATTGCTAATTTTGGGAGAATTGTATAGTGAAAGAATATGACATGACAATGACATAATATTTAAAAAAATGTTACTCAATATTTTTCGTTACACAATTCTTCTAAAATAATTTATGAAATTCATTGATATTTATTTAATATGTCAATTATTACCTATAAAATATGCAGTCGATATTGATTTTATCTACATTTTGTGTAAAAGCTAGAAAAATAAATAAAATCGGCGTAAAATAGGTTATAGGTTGGCAAGCATGTTGATACTCCCACCTTAAGTTTTTTTAAATATATATTATACTATTAAGATGTTATAAATGTAAACTTGTCTTATGTTTTAACTTTTTTGCTTTTGAGTATAATTCTTTTGAAGGATAAAGATAATCTTTATTGAAAATAATTTTTAGAAACCTTTTTTGTAATATTTCTAATTTTTTAACTAAAGTTCTATTTAGTCCTCCCCAACCTAAAATTCAGTAATTTAAATGAGTTTTAAAGTTTTAACTAACGCGTAATATAATATTTCCATGTCTTACATTTAAAACTTTTTTAATGTTTTTAAAAATCGGTAGTAAACTTCTTAATTTTTGAATTAAGTATTCTAAGTGAAAATTCCAATTTAATTTACTGTCAAAAATAATTCCTAAATATTTTATTAACTTTAAAAATTTGAATGTCTTCAATTATTTAAATTTAAATACTATTCATATTTCGTGGTAGGTTATTTAGGTTTAAAGCAAAAGGAATATAATTTGTTTTATTAAAATTAACCGTTAACAAATTGTTATCAAACCAATTTTTAATGATTTTAAAGTATTTTTTAATTTTATTATTTAAGTTGTAATATTTATATATATTTTTTTTATTATTATATTGTTACATAATAGGCACACAATTAAAAAATAAGCATTAGGCGATAAGCAATAAGCAATAGAAGTAAGATTTGATATGTAGAAACAAACCAATCACGACACAATTAAATTTTATGTAACAAGCAACATAAATGTATTTTTTACTTCTTATTACCTACTTCTCATTGCATGTTGCTTATTTTTTTAATTGTGTCTCAGGCTTATAATACCTGCTTAATTCACAAGCAACTCGTCCCTTCAATTGTATTACGTCCGCATCCGTACAATATTCCAATCTCCGTAAAACTCGTTTCCTGCATTTTAGCTCGTCAAGCTGCAGCACGGACTTTGCGTCTAATAATTTTTGCCTGGCTGCGTTGAGAGCTGCTTCACATATCACTTTCTTCTCATATTTTTCATATTCCGTGTCCAAGAACTCGTATTTGTGCATTGGGTGATTATAGAGTCTAAATAAATAAATATTTTTGGTTAACAAATATAAAAACACCAATCTCCTTATTTATACACTGTAAAAAGATTTAAATTTAGTCCATCAAAATATTAAGATTTTATAGTTTTCCAGTTGTGTTTTCATGTTATTGTTTTTATTTGAAATCAATTTGAGGATATCTTTTAATTTAATTTTTTGCAATTAAATGGTTTTACCGATAAATAATCTTGCAAGAAATTTGTTGCCAAAATTACAGTATAACCTCCTAAAATACTTTTTTTAGATCGCTTACCTTTTTTCCAAAATTTCAATCTTCTTAACAATATCCAAAAAATCAGGTTCTGATATTTTCATATCTTTCACTGGATTCAGTAATGGGGGTCCCTCGGGGAATCTCTTGTTGACCTCCTTTATTGCCTTGTACATGCCTTTTCTAGCATCCTTTAACCTCAGATCAGGAGGACAAAATATTCTCACCGAGGACACGTGAGTTACGAATTTTGAATCCACCGACACTATATCAACTTCACCTTTCTAAAAAAAACGTATTTTACTTTTTTTACTCTTTTGTAAAGTTCCTTGCTAATATTATCTACCCCAAAAGTTGCATGACCACTTTTTTTCTACACAAATTAAAAAAAAAAATTATACTATATTGTGTAAACAAAAATAAAATGAGTTCGTATTTAAAAGATTGGTCAAAATTAACAATTCATCAATATTTAAAATGTCACTCACATGAGAACAAGTAGCACAATTTTTTTTAAATTTTGAAAACAGCATTCAACAAGCACAGGTACCCAACATCTGTTTACAATCATCATCATTAAAAAAAAACTGTTTGTTCCTTCCAATGTAATAGTCGCTTGGCATTTTTGGTAAGTGGAAATAAAAGAAAAACTCCAGACAAAACAAATAACCATTTGCACTGGTCAAATGACCATTTTAAATATTGTTTTGTCTAGGTGGCAGGAGAATATCAAACTTTACAAATTAAACAATTGCTAAACCCAGATTAAATATGCAATAATTCGCGTGTCGCCCAACGAAAACAGTGTGAATAAGTAATTTTTTTAAGCCGATAAAACTGCGATTAAATATTATGATTATTATTTTTCCGGCAACGTATGTTATGCAAAAAACTATTTTCATCATTCTCTGAAAAATGATTTAAATGTTTTGAAACAAAAGTTAAATTGTAGTTTTAACCTAACCATAGATACGGTAAGGTCGTAAAAATGTATGTATTTATCCAAGTTTTGCGAGTTTAACGGAATAGGGGCATAAAAAATGACGTCTAAATATGACACTGATTTTAATTAAATTTTTTTAACTTAGTATTACCATAAACGAAGTAACCTACTTCCTACCTAAATGGCAGACAGCGAGGCGCAAGCTGGCGATGTAAATACAGAGAAGCGAAGTTACTTTATAGACGGTTATTCACGTTCGCTTAATGTCTATAACAGGTAACGTTTGGCGTAACTCAATTTCATATTTTTACATTTGATGGTTTCGTCAACTATATCATTATGCTTTTACCATTATGTTTACATTTTAATTTCTATAGATAGAGATATATTTATAGATAGAGTCGTAGAGCTTATATAATACCGGTCGAGTGTCAGTAACTACTTGAATTAACAATCAATCAGTTATTCCGTCATCTTTGACATTCGTTAAAAGTAATTTGATTCATCGCTAATTTTTCCAATTTCTTGAACAATTCACACAATGGGCTTTACGGAACAGCACAAAACATTCATGGTTGAAGCGTATTTTTGAAACGGGGTTAGAGTAAATGGTGAGTGGCAATACAATCCGGGTTTGTGCATGGACGATTTTCACGAACATTTTCCTAACGTTGCTTTTATTGCTGGGGATTTTTAGGAAAACAGGTTCTATACAACACAAAAAAGGAGCAGGAAGACCATCTGTAAGAACAGAAAAACTTGTTGCAAACGTTCGTGAAATAATGCAAAATACGCCAACAAATTGTATAAGACGCCTGTCCCAAGAAGTGGGAAGATCTTATGGAACATGCAGGACTATTCTTGAGAAGCAGCTAAATTTATTTCCTTACTAGCGTGTACCCGGCATTATACGACGTCGCTTTCTCTGAGATTATAAGGCGAGTTCACCATCACGTCAAGATTTATAAATACAAACCCCGAACAAACATCTAAATTTATCAGTGTTTCTCCACAATATTATGCATGTATTATACATAAAAACCTTTCTCTTGAATCACTCTATCTATTAAAAAAAAACGCTTCAAAATCCGTTGCGTAGTTTTAAAGATTTAAGCACATATAGGGACAGACGGGCGACAGCAACTTTGTTTTATACTATGTTAAGATAAAGTGCAAGTATTCCAAGAAATACAAGCCGCAGATTTTGAAAGACGCAGGAATTACTCTCAATGGTTTACCATATATACATATAATATACTGACGCTTCATTTGTTATCAACGCATGCTATTTAAAAACAGGTAATTTTCCCGAAACCTGAAAATTGCAGACCATCTTTAACCCTTAACCACCGTAGTGCGGTCACCATGACCGCAGCGGATTTTCATTCCTTTATATCTTATCCCAACTTTAATAGAACGGATTCATATTTTCAGTACCTTCAAGTGGCTGCATCGCCAGTTTGTCTCAGAGTTTTGGTGGTGACAGTTGCGTTGGCATTCAATAAAAATAAGGATAAAATTAGGAACTACGGTGTCTGTGTTAGTAATAATTGGGTTGTGCTCCTTACATGACCATTTATTTTTTTGCGATTTTCTGACTTATTTGTGTTTTTATTGACGTTTAACTATGAGTCAGAATCCTAGCACCTCCAAAAGAGTTCGGTTTGGTGATCCAGACTTTAAAAGTACTTTGCTACAGTGGGAAGAATAAGAGGCGGGAGATCCCCCTCCAACTAAGCGGAAATTTTAGAGGGAAAGCTGAAAAAACGAAAAACTTGTAAGACTTGCCCATCAAGACTTAAAAGAAAGACATTTTATTTGTTTAAAATGTGCCGCAAGCCTACTTGCTTGGAATGCGCATCTAAAATTTGCAAAAATTGTAGTCACAATATTTATATTATTTTGTCACTTGTAGTTTTTTACTTTTTGAGGGTATAACTCAAATTATTTTGTTTTTTTTTGAAGATTAGTTTGTTTACTTTAAGAATTTAAGGGTATGGTCCGAATATCACCACCAGTAACCACTGTTAACCGCGACAAATAACAGATCAACCATAAAAATCCGGTTATATTCGGGACGAAAAATCACCATGTTCGTTAAAAGCATAACCTTTTATTTTGAAAAGTCCATGACAGAGTGATAATTTACAGAAATGCTAAATACACTTACTTCTTATAATTTGATTGAGATTGATTCTCTGAAAAACTTAATAAATTACCAACTAACGGCTAAACATTTTTAAATTAAATTCATAACAAAACAAAATATTTCATAATAATGACAAGTGACAGGAGGAACCGCTTGTAACCGGGCGTTTAAGCCGGTGAGCATTTTGACATTTGGGTGACGTGATATCCGAAAACCGTGTTCCAAAATAAACCTATTTTTTGGTTAACGCTATCATTTGGTTAATTACGGAACGCTAAACCACGACACTAGTTACTTTCGGACCATACCCTAACAATACTTTTCCATAAAATATTGTGTTCTGAAAAAAAAATATTTTTTTTGCGTTGATGTAAAAAGTTGAATAAAATATCCTATTTACTGTATTTTTGTCAGTTTATATTTTTTAAAACTAAATTATAATAAAATTTATAATAAGAGCTTTAGTTTAGGGTACACTTTATTCTATAAAAGTGGTTACAGCGAAAAAATTAATTTATTTTAAAAAATAAGGGTTCTTCAAGATTTGCGGTCACTCAGACCGCACTACGGTATTGACGTTACACTTTCAGCACTACGGCGGTTAAGGGTTAAAATTGAAAAACCAATATAAATTACAATATATTTTTTCCCCCTATTTTGATAAAACTAAAATGTAGAGTAGAGGTTTATGTTACTTTATATAATGAAGTCAAAATACTGCATTTTGGCATTTTTTTTTTTGACAACGCAAATTTTAACAATTCCAATCGAGATTACTGCTCAAGGCCTTCTGGGATTTAAGTAGGAGTGAGTGAATTATGAACTCTTAATTACACTTGTTTTATCAAAATTTCTAATGACACTTGTATTATGTATAGCATAAGTATTAAATAGTTGTAGATTGTAAATAAAAATAATATCGAATATACCTATTATACGAAAAAACTTACTTGACCGTCAGCACAAGGCCTTGGAATAACGTCGTTTTCAGTCTCCTCTGGCATCACATGTAACAAAATATCTAGTTGGACTTTTGTTATAGCTTTAGTTTTAATTTTCCCCCCTTTCCTTGTGGTTTCGACTTCCTGGACTTTTTTAAAGTTCACCACCGCACCCCACTCATATTCGGCCTCTTGCGTTTTGATCTAGAACATAGAATCCATTTTTTAGATCCGTGAAAACGATTTTTTTACAAATTACAGTCTCCACAAACTAAACCGTCAATTGAAGCAGCGCCGCAAATTAAAATTTTCAAATAATATGTAAAACAACGAAACTTAAAAAAAAAACAGAGTTGTAAGCAAAATTATTTATAGAATATAAAATTTATAAGATTCAACAATAAAAAAGCTAATAAAAACTAACTTGGTTCAAAAACTATATGACACGTGAGAAATTTTAACGGAATAAGTAAAAATAACAGGTAGGTGATCATCTAATCAATGTTATAATTATTGTATTAGTACCATTATAACTGATCTATATTTTAATAAATTCATGTGGAAAGTCTTATTGTACCTTGATAAGCCTTCCAGGTTGCATAAACGGTATCAGATATTGTGATTTGGTGATGTAAGTTCTAAATTGTGTTCCCAAGAAGTCCAGTTCTTGGCGTATTGCGTAGTAAGTAGCAATCTGATCTTCGTTTTTGACTTCTATAGCATTATACTCGTCCAACTTGTCAGTATAAGCTAAATTGTGCATTTAAAAGTACATAAGTCAAAATAAAAAATAGCCTTATTATTGAAATTTGAGCTGTCAAAAAAGGCCAAAATGGGGTATTTTCACTTCGAAGTTATATAAAAGTTTCGAATGAATATGTTGGATGAAATGGGTTATTCGGGATCTGTAGGTACATTTAGGGCTGGTACTTTCAGTCCTGATTAACTCAATTGATACGTGGTTACTTTAATATGACGTTTGGAATAGGTCAGGGAGACAGGGAAATAAATAAGTGTTGACGTATTCCAAACGTCATATTAAAGTAACCACGTTTCAATTGAGTTAATCAGGACTGAAAGTACCAGCCCTTAGTGTAACCATAAACTAAGTAAACCTAGACATCCTACGTAAATCGTCGAAAGCGAAGCTCAAGGCCGCGGTGTAAATTCCAAGACGCGAGGTAGTTTCAGACGGATATTTGCGTTTGCTAAATGTTTATCACAGGCAAAGTTCGGCGTAACAAAATTATAAGCGTATATTTTCATTGCATGGTTTCTCTTGGTTTTGTTTCTCTATGGTTTACCCAAAAAAAGGAACATAATATATCTCATTTATATTCGTATTTTCAATTTTAAAGATGGTCTACAAATTTCGGGAAAATCACGCTTTTTTAAATAACATGCCTTAAATCAAATAGAGCGTCAGCTGATACTAAAAATAAAAAATGTCAAAATAAGGCAGTCAGTCAGAATTTAAAAATATTGTGGGGTTTAGTGCTTTCTAAATGGATGATTGTAGATAAAGCACATCGGACTCGCGTATTATGAACAGTAATACACTCCCATGATTATAACACCCATCGCTCGTACCGTGCCAGCAAAAATTATTTGCATCAAAGAGGGCCTTGCATCTAAGGACGTAATGCTTAGCCGTAGAGCTTAATACCTGTTGAGTGTCAGTAACTACCTGAATTAACAATCAATCAGTTATTCAGTTATCTTTGACAGTCGTTACAAGTAATTTAATTCATCGCTAATTTTTCCAATTCCTTGAACAATTCATACAATGGGCTTTACGGAACAGCACAAAACATTCATGGTTGAAGCGTATTTTCGAAACGGGGTTAGAGTAAATGGTGAGTGGCAATACAATCCGGGTTTGTGCCTGGATGATTTTCACGAACATTTTCCTAACGTTGCTTTTATTGCTGGAGATTTTTATCATTGCCTAAAAAGAACAGTGGCTCTGTTTAGGAAAACAGGTTCTATACAACACAAAAAAGGAGCAGGAAGACCATCTGTAAGAACAGAAGAACTTGTTGCAAACTTTTGTGAAATAATGCAAAATACACAACAAATTGTATACTAAGACGCCTGTCCCAAAAAGTGGGAAGATCTTATGGAACATGAAGGACTATTCTCAAGAAGGGCTAAATTTATTTCCTTCTAAAGTGCAAGTATTCCAAGAAATATACAAGCCGCAGATTTTGAAAGAAGCAGGAATTACTCTCAATAGTTTAACCAAATTTTATTGGAAAGAAATGATTTATTAGACCTGAGGTGAAGAAAAGTGTGAATTTATGGTTGGAGCATGGCGGGTAGCCAATTTCAACAATTTATGTAATTATTTTTCTTTTTCTTTCTGTATATTCTTACTTTGTTAATTTTGTAAACAACACAAATAAATAATAAATTTGTATTTGTCTACTTATTTTATTACTCATTAGTTTGGCATAAGTATCATGTCATAATATGAATTTGACAAAATTTTAACCTAGATTTGGTTAGATATATCGTCCCCATATCATTGTGATCTAAACCAAGCCCAACGTTTTTTAATCCAAGCCCTCTTTGATGCAAATAGTTTTTGCTAGCACAGTATTTAATTATACTCCTTTATTATGGCCTACATTATACAATTGTTAAATAATATACTATTATTAATATTTAAAGGATGAACGCAGTCAATACAAGAATAAACAGTATATCGGAAACTTACTCTTATGAAGTATAGGAATGTTAGTTTGATTTTGAAATTGGAAAAACGATCTTTCCAACATATATTCCGGATTAATTTCCTCCACTCTCAACAGATTTAGTACCATGTTATAAGTAAGATGGAACGCAGAGTTAATAGGATCTGGCAAACCTTTCACCATGTCTCTACCGGCAGTTGGTGGTACCTTTTCATCAACCATTAAAATTACAATACCCTTGTCATCCAGACCTCTTCTGCCAGCCCTCCCAGACATTTGAATGTATTCGCCAGAGGTTATCTACAAGTTAAAATTGAAAATTGTGTCTCCAGAGAACGATTTGAAATTAAACCTAATGAAAATGTTTCTCGTCTGTTATTAAAAAGGTATTTTCAATCGATATCTAAACAGGGTGGACTTTTTTAACTGAAATTAATTCAGTATTAGAACATTTAGAACGCCTCTCTATTTGCTGAAAAAATACAGAACTACGGCTGCGTCTATTTTTCAGTTCGGCATACTTTCTTTGCGTCTTCATGTAATTTACCCCTATTTTGGGGGTAGAAACCGCCAGGAGCTTCCTTTTTTCAAATGTAATGGTACGTATTGTGATAGCTCATTGGAAAGGGAATACGATGACTATTCTATTAATAAATATCCAAATATCCAATATATATCCAGATTTGGTTATTTATTTATAATTTTCATTATTTTTAAATTATTTCATCTGTTTTCTGTAGATATATTTTAAAAATTCAAAATAACTTAATTTAATATAAGTAAACATGTTAGGTATAAACCTGTAAATTTGTATTTCAATTCTATTCAATGATAGTTGCTATCACAATAACAAGTTTTTTTAGTACTCCTATGTTAGGAATGTAAAATGTAGGTAAAAAATACAAGTTTATGAATATGAACACATCATATATTTTTGTTTTTAACTATGATTCAACATAAAACCCAGAATTACTGGGCTTGTTAATTAAATCAAAATGAACGATTTTTTATTTTTGGCATCGTAAAATTTTTATTTCATAAAACAAACAGCAAAATATTGCTCTGTTCAAAAAAGGTGGTCACCGTCTCGGAAAGATTGGGAATCACCGCATCGTAAGCAGCATAATACGCCATTGCCGGCTCAGCGGCAGCGGGGCCATATTTTTATACCAATGAATAGAATTTTAGAAAAAAAAATATATATCAGGATAAATATCGTCGCATAAATATCATAATATTTATCAAGATATATATCAGGATATTTATCACGGATATATATCCTGCCAACCTTGATTTAATTATGCATTTCGGTAATATCAACGCAATTTGTTTTATTGTAAAAATTGTTGGAATGTTACTATAAATTTTTTGGTTTTGTTACATAAACTTTGGTATTTAGGTGACCACAAAGGAAATAACCTGAAGGATTTAAGGTACTATAACAGATAAATATTTACTTCAAAACCGAAAATAAAGTGACCATTGGAATAAGGCAGCAAGTAAACAAACAACCTTATCAATAACATGTTTCCTTTTTTTTAAACAGTCTGAGCTGGCAAAACACAAATTGTAGTATCAATTTTATTGTTGCTAAAATGGTCATTTTTTTTCTGGCTTTCTAGATTACTGAAATGCAAAAGTAAATATTAGGTCGTATTCCCTTTCCAATAAGCTAACACAATACATACTTCTACATTTGAAAAAACAAAGTTGGGGGGGCGGGGCGGTTTTTACCCTAAAAAGAAGGGTAAATTTCATGAAGACATGAAAAAGTATGTTAAACTAAAAATAAACGCAGCCGTAGTTCTGCATTTTTTCAGCAAATAATTTATTCCAGTTAAAAATTCAGTATTATCCAGAAAGGTAATTCCTAATTAAAAACATAACAAATGAAATTAATACTTTGCAGTAGGTATACAGCGAGCTACTATTATTCAGCACTTTCTAGGGACCAAAAAATGGGTACTCTAAAACCAGAGGTATACTATAAAAAAACACAGTAATGAATCATGATTTAAAAAAATCTGATTTTTTGATTTAAATCAGATCTTTTTTATTGAAATCCGAATTTTTTGATTTGTATTATTTTATAACCCATGTACTTTATAGACGGAGTAGTATCAGTTTAAAAATCTTAGTATTCTCTTTAAAGTAAATATATTATACCCATCTATATTCGCGCCCATCAAACTTTCTCATCCCAGTGAACAGCACAGTCCTGGCTGGCATGTTAAGACCCATAGCAAAAGTTTCAGTGGCAAACAACACTTTAATAAGGCCTTCGCCAAACATAATTTCTATGGTCTCTTTTAAAATGGGCAATAGACCGCCATGGTGAATACCAATACCTCTACGTAAGAGGGGTAGTATGTTTTCAACTTGGGGTAGACTTCTGTCATCTTCTGATAGAACCTCCATGGCATTGTTAAATACTTCGTCGACCAATTGTTTTTCAGCAGCTTAAGAAAAAAAAACGGCTAAGTATGTGTTCTATATCAATGGCTGAATTAAAGTTTGTAGAATATTTAGGTTTTAAATTATTTTGTTAAAGAAGTTGACTAGCCATTATGTCATGCAAATTTTTTGATGATGTTACTCATTTTAAAATAAGTCTGTGCATTTTTTCTTTAAAATTAAACTTACTTGTATTAAAATCCAACTTTGTCATCTGCATTGCATACAGTTCACAATCTTTTTTACTGAAACTAAATACTATCACTGGTGCAAAATTTCTTTCCATGATCATCTTTACCACTTTAAATATATCAGTTTGGGTGGGGTCCTTTCCCGCGAATCCTCCGTTCCGCCCTTTTTGGTCTCCCTTTGCTGCGTCACCCGCATTTTGCAAAACCGCCATTGCAGCGTTAAAACTGTCATCTTTAAACGTACCCTAAAACGGTTTGATAACACAAATTTTCTTATCTTTCTATCTTAACCAAATTTCTAAACTTTCATTTAAAAAAAGGCTGAAATTTCGCAATGGAGCCAAATATTTTAACTTACAGAAAATGTATTATTTGTTTGGACATCAAAATCAAACTTTTAAACTTCCATATCAAAAACTAGGTCTTACCGATTCATCAACAACCATATGGATACCAGAACCACCAGCTGGATATATAAAATGTTGCAATGGTGTTGGTCTATAATCAGTGTAAACCACATGGCAAGGCTGCTGGTGCAAATGGCTTACCCATTCCACGAACTGTCTTGCATTTGGTATTGTTGCCGATAAGAATACAAAGTGGACGTTATGCGGGAGTAAAATGAGAGTTTCCTCCCAAACTACCCCTCTTTCTTTGTCACGCATGTAATGGATCTCATCGAATACTACCCAGCCTACTTCTCGCATTATTTCTGAACCTCTGTACAGCATGTTTCTTAAAATCTAAAATGATTGTATGATAAATCACTATTTAAAATGTGGACAATTATAGATTTGATTTATTGTTAGGAAAGAATGCTAGTGCTGCTGGTATTATTTTTATTTAAATTATCCTGGCTCATTATATTATAAACTTTAATTTTAATTTAATTTAATTTAATTTCATACTTAAATACAGTAGTTATAGTACAAAGTATAATATAAGGAACACAAGTATAAATGTGATATAAAAAAAAAACACCTAGGTATTAAAATACCCGTATGTGTTTACTTAAGTACATAACAATATATAAACTTAACTACACAACAATCTATAAAAAGAAAAGAAGAAAAAAAAAAATATATGAGGCAAGTTGTAGCCTACTAAAAATAAAATCACAATTAAATCACCAAAGGGCGGAAATGTTACGGCTAAACTGACATGTTGAAAGCTAAAATAATTCTGCAAACACATTTTCGAAATTAGCAAAGATGTACCGAGAAGATACTTTATTAAATTTCTTACCTACTTTTATTTGGCGTATGTTTACGGGCAAAGAGTTGTATACCTTTGGGCCTAAATAGGTAATTGATCTCAAATTTAGGGTCGTTTTGTTTCGTGGCAGGGATAAGTTTCCTCTCAATCTATTCCTAGTATTGAGTTTGTGAGCAATGTTTAAATTATTGACCCTTAACATAAATTTACCAACAGTCAAAATATAGAGGCATCTAACATTTAGTATATCTTCAGAATACAGTAAAGTGGTGTGGTAGAGTTTGGGTTTTTTGAATATTATTTTAAGGATATAGTTTTGAAGAATTTGTAGGGGTTGTAACGTGGTCTTGTACAAACCACCCCAAACAAGTATGCCGTATCTAAGTAAAGACTCGATAAGGGACTTATAAATGCAAACTAATAGTTTCTCATTCAAAAACTCTCGAAGCAAGTAGAATTTATGCAATAGTCTCTTCAAACTCGTTATGATTTTATCAATATGATTGTTCCACTTTAGATGGCAGTCAATAAAGATTCCGAGATATTTTGTATGTGTGGTGTTCTGTATCGAGCTCTCATTAACATGTAATTCGTTAAAATTTGGTCTATTTTTTTCTGTTGGTGAGAAGGCAATAAAATTAGTTTTTTTTAGATTAAGTGAGAGCTGGAAAGAGTCCAACCAATCTTTCACACGACTCAGACCCCTCTCAGCATTATTTTTAACCCCATCCCAGGAATCCCCACTGAATATCAAAACCGTGTCATCCGCGTAAGACAACATTGTACCACCCATATCTACCTCAGTAAGCAACGGGTTTATATAAGTAATGAACAGTATAGGTCCTAGGACCGTCCCTTGCGGTATTCCCATAGTAACAGTTTGGGCATCACTTATGACGTTATTTACTCTAACGACTTGTCGTCTATCGTTCAGATAAGACTCAAAAACATCATACACAGGACCACGGACACCATAATTGGCAAGGACTCTTAATAAGTCATCATGTGGGACCGTGTCAAATGCCTTTGCAAGGTCAAGGAAAATGGCCAAAGCTTTTTTACCATCATTCATATTGCAGGTAATTTCAGATATAACCTGGTACATTGCATCACTGGTGCTCATGTTTTTTATAAATCCAAACTGTTTACTAGACAAAATATTACTAGTTTCAAAAAAATTTATTAGTCTTTCTTTTAGAGCTTTTTCCAGAATTTTACCAAAATTATTTATAACACTTATCGGTCGATAGTTTGTGATGTGTTTTCTATCACCTGACTTAAAGATGGGGGTAACAATCGAGGTCTTAAAGTACTTGGGAATTATGCCAGTCTTAAAGATTAAATTGATTATATGTACTAAGGGTTTTAATAAATGTAGATGCGAGTTTTTAATTAACTGCGCTGAAATACCATCATCACCTGGTGCGCTACCATTCTTCAAAGAGTGAATGTGTTTAATAATTTCGTTTTCGTTAACAGGCTTAAGATACATTGACTTTAGGTGATTGAATTTCATTGTATTTGGTTGTCTTGGTTTTTTTATTTTTTCTGACATTTTTAAACCTATTGTAGCAAAAAAACCATTGCAGAAGTCCGCCATAACCTTGTTATCCGCAAATGGTACGCCATTGTCATTTAGTACTTCAATATTTTTACTGTCCTTACCTGTATTTTCATTTGTAGCATTTTTTATTATTTGGTATATTTTTTTAGTGTTGTTTTGGCATTTACTAATTTGTGCCCTATAATACTCACTTTTTGTGTTATTTATCAATTTTTTTAAAATATTCCTGTAGTCTTTAAACCTTTGTTCTTGATCTAAGCTAAAATTTTTCATTAGGTTCTTTTTTAATTTGTCCCTATGCTTAATTGAGTTAATGATACCCAGGGTGATCCAGGGCTTTAATTTTCTATAACTAACATTAATGGTTCTTTTACTTGTTGACAATGTGATGTAATTCTGAAAAATGCTAATGAAATTTTGGGTAGCGGAGTCCGAACTGTCACTCGCTATCACCCCCTCCCAGTTTTCAGATTCCAGGTAAGACTCAAGTTTTCTATGGTCAACAGTTGACAGGGTTTTTTTGTCAGATTCACCATCTGTTCTTGTATGGCTCGCATTATCACTGTTTATATTTAGCATAATAGGAAAGTGATCAGTGAGTGATGACTGTATTATGTACGATCGATAGTCCAAAGAATGTGTCTTTAATTTTCTTCTTAAAAATATGTGATCAATACAGCTCCGTGTGTTGTTACTTATCCTAGTTGCTTGATTGATGTATGAGCAAAAACCATATTGGTTTAAAAGGGCAATGTATTCAGTAGCAACATTAGAGTTTTCATCTATGTTTATGTTTATATCTCCAATATAAATTTCTGTTTGAGCATGTAGGTTGTTAGAAAAATAGCCAGTTAAATCGTGCAAGAAAAGATTTGCGTCAGTTGACGGTGGTCTATATAAGGCATTGACCGAATAAGATTCATTGTTGATTACAAAAGAGATTCTCGTCATTGTTATTCCTGAATATTCAAATTTAAAGTCATCAAAAATTGTACCTATCCCAGCCCTAACATACACAAATATACCGTCACATTTATTGAAATTAGCACCGTTATAGTAACTGATATAGCCAGGTATGTCAAAGTTTGCGGTACTTTCAACATGCCAACATTCTATTTAAAATGATTCTTAACTTAAAAAATATTTTACCTCTGTTGTCATAATAAGACATGATGCGCTAGGATTAATTGTGACATCACCAGTTATCAAACCGACATCCTTAAATTCCTCGAGAAACTCTCGATATTTTTGATTTGACAATGCCTTAATCGGAGTAGTATAAATTACTCTTTGCTGATTTTTTAATGATTTAGCCACTGCATATCTAAAATTTTGAAAATTCATTAGGAAGAACCATGCAAACAGTTGATAAATACAAAGAGACGCATGGTCCATGGGATAGATTTAGTTGCTATTTTAACAGAACTTATATTGTTTCAATGTTGTTTTTTCTTTATTTCCCAAAAACCCCTTTTCACCTACATGCTTTCATGTAAGGGCATTTTTTATTAAGACAGGAGTTAAAACCTTTGTGGGACCTGATATGACATTATTCTTATCACAAATTTGTTATAACTATTGCTGTAGAGTTTAAATTAAACTTGTAAAACAATCCATATGATATGAAAAATTGTGGAGACAATCTAAATCATTCATTGTTAAGTAAGGATCTTGAATATAAGAATATAACTGTGATCTGCTATAAGTTATGATAGGCAATGTATGGATTTATGTATAATAATGAATTATTGTATTTGAGGTTTCCAATTAATAAAGTCTGGAAACAGTTCTACAGGGTAAGGTTCGTGGTAATATTTATATAAAAATAGAGGTACACTTACTGCTTAAAATAAAGTATTAAAAACTGAAATAAACTGCATTACGATTGACCGGTACTGGAGTATTCATAAAATCATAATGTTATTATAGAAAAAAAGGTTAAAACAAGGTAAAAACTACTAATCTCAATTTAATTTAATTTTTAATAAACCCAATTTTGATACCTATTTATTTTATACCTAGTTTCAGTTAGGTATATTCTTGGAGTAACTGATCAATATGTTGATTCAGCTTAAATGAAAATTCATTTTTCAATTGGCAAGTATAGTCCCCTTGTTTTGTACCAATGGTTTAATACCCTGTTAATTTTCAGAACCTTATGAAATTAGCAAAATATTGTCAAATATGGAAAAAGATAGCCATGTTGCATCAAGTCCTTCGAATTAGAAAATATAATAGACAACTTTCTTTTTAACTTTCCAGTAATTTTTACATAATCTAACTTCTCTTTACTCTAACATTGGTATGTTCCATCCCTCCTTAATCCAGATTATCTTTTAATCTCGCTTTAAATACATTTTTGGTATGTTGTACTGTAAAAATAAATTTAAACCAGATTAAAGTTAATCCTACAAGCTTGCATACCGCTGTAAATAACATAGACTTTTATTGGCCAACTATTTATCGAAAAATGTGTCAAAAAGTGTCCTATCTTAGAGCAGAAATTTACAGTTTTTAGTGTTAAGTATAGGTAAGTAGGTATATAAAAATGAAGATTAGAATCAAAGTGACAATACACCTCGGAATACACATATCCAAAAACCTAATAATTAAGTTAAAAACCACAGAAAAGTCCACCAACCTAATAAAAAAAATATAATAGGTAATTAAGATATAAATCGATATAAATCTTAGTAAAGGCTAAGCCCATAATAGTACGATTGTCAATAAATAAATAAAATGATAATGTACCATTGACTTTTATAAGTTGTTTAAATAGCACAAAATCTATACCTAACCACAAATCTTATAACAACTTACTCTGCAATAACTGTTTTGCCCGCTGATGTATGAGCCGATACCAACACTGACTGGTTATTATCAACACACAAAATAGACTCTTTTTGAAATGGATCCAGAGGGAAAGAGTAAACTTTAGCTGGTTCTCCATCTCTAGGTTGCAGTGGAGTATATTTTTGTCCCGGAGGACAAGCAACTTCATGTGTACAAGAGTCAAGCGTGTCGATACTGTGTACTACAATTCTGTGGTCGAGTTCCTCAAAACTAGTCAATTAGAGATGTAGAAAAACTATCAATGAAATTTAAATGTATGCTACTTATCTGTATCTATGTAGCAAACCTCTATCTACCGATGTTAGGAGCCTCAGGGGCCAGACAGGTTTTAGGAGAAACGCAAGGAGGTTTTTAAGGCTGCCAAATAAGGCTATAGGAATTTAAAACGTTTTTTCCCAGGCAATATAGGTAGTACATAATGATACAAAAAATTGTTCATAAAAGTATTTGTCAAATTACCTGGTTGTTTGGAGACCGCACAAGCGTTACTGAATTTTTGGCGCAATATTCGGTAAAATACGTTATTACAAAAATACAGTATTTCAAGGAATAACCACTTCATGAATATACTTTAAAATCGCGTGTTAAGCAAAGATGTGGCAAATTCAACCTTGTTGAAAGAGCGTGACAAAAGCAAAAAAAAAGGTCAAAAAATGGACGCCTTGAAGGAAGTAAAAAAAAGTAGAAGGTATAATGAATTTTTTGTAAAGTACTTACTTGATATCGTCCAAATTCACGTCGTCTGGTTTAATCTTCTTGGAAACCACCTCGCCGTCCTCTTCTATATCCCTTTTTACACCTTTAATGCTGACTCCCGAGATTCTATGCAACGAAAAACCACCATATTAACGTGTTTTTGAGGTTAAGGCAACTCTTACAAACCTTTTGTCGATTTCGTCGTTTTCGGAACCCTTATCCTCCTCCTGTTTAGTTTCCTCTTCGCCAGCTTGGTCAAAGCAATTGAAAAGGTCGTGGATTGACTCCGCCATCAATTAAAATAATTAAAATTGTTGCTTTTTCCCAGATAATTTTCACGCGGCAACAACAGCTTGCTTGCGCAAAACAAAAAAGAACGTCCGTTAAAAAATCGGGCATTGCCGCCGATTCTTTCGGGTCAAGTCGTGGAGCTTCGGAGGTGAAAGGAGTTTTTGAAGGCGGCCAATTTGAAATAAATGATACTGCATGATCCATGGACCCATCCGACCGTTTACAAAACTGCACGTTATAGAGAGTTCTCTCCTACTCTCCTACTTCCTACAGGACTATATAATTTTTATTTATTCTTGTATTGATTTTCTAGGATTATAATAATTCCCTAGGATTATTATTTGTTATAAAATGTGCTATAGAAATAGGAGTAAACCTATTAGTTATTCTGCAGGACAAAGTATTTGCAGCTCTGCTCACAGAATACGGAAGCGTATTCTGTGGCTCTGCTTCTCAGTGTTCTATATTTTGTATTTTATTTTCACTAATTTTCAGATAAGGCTCATGATGCGGGGGGGAGGTACAATAAAGGTACTGTACTGTAGGTCCCCAGAAGCGAATCCAGGGGGGGGGGGGCAATGGGGCTCGGGTCCCCCCTAAATCCCGTTGAAACGAACAAACCGAAAATGAATGATTATTTTAAGTTCCTTTTAAAACAAGTATTTTTAGTTGAATAGAATACCTGTTACAAAAATTTGTGATACGTTTTTCACAATATAAAAATACTGATTTATTTTGATTTTTTGCATACCCCCTTAGGAGTATTTCTGGATCCGCCAGTGTAGGTCCCCATAATATCAGGTTAAAAATTAAATCAAACAACACAACTTTTTCGTTTCTGTATAATTATTCTTTTGAAGGATAAAGATAATCTTTATTGAATATAATTTTTAGAAACCTTTTTTGTATTATTTCTAATTTTTTTAACTAAAGTTCTATTTATTCCTCCCCATTCCGTAATTTAAATGAGTTTTAACTAACGCGTACCTAATATATCTACGTTTTATTTAAAAAATTTTTAATGTTTTTAAAAATCGGTAGTAAACTTCTTAATTTTTTAATTAAGTATTCTAAGTGAAAATTCCAATTTAATTTACTGTCAAAAATAATGCTTAAATATTTTATTAACTTTAAAAATTTGAATGTCTTCATTTATTTGAATACTATTCATATTTCGTGGTAGGTTATTAAAGTAAAAGGAATATAATTTGTTTTATTAAAATTAATTGTTAATAAATTGTTATCAAACCAATTTTTTATAATTTTAAAATCTTTTTTAATTTCATTATTTAAGTTGTCCCAATTTGTATCGGTATAAAAAATTATAGTATCATCTGCAAAACTGTGAATTTGTCCATCGCAATTTATACTAAAAATGTCGTTAATATAAAAAATAATGGTCCTAAAATTGTTCCTCGAGGAACACCATACTTAAATACGTTTGGATAGCTTTTTTCTTTATCTATTTGAACATATAAGTTGGTCTATTTTTCAGATAATTTTTAATTAATTCTAATTGCTTTCCTCTGAATCCAATATTTTCAAACTTTTTTAACAGTAAATTATGGCTAACTGTATCAAAGGCTTTTGCTAAATCTAGATAAATACTAATACAAGGTTTTTTATAATCTAGTCCATAATATATTTGGTTTAGAGTGTTAGATGGCAAATAGCGTTTTGTGTTGATTTATTTGTTTGAAACCCAAACTGTTTATTAGAAATAAAATGTATTTTTGTAATGTAAAATTAATAGCGGAGCCAATATTTAAAGGTTTCAAAATTTACATGGGAATTCCCATGACCAATTTGACGGTGCACCACCCATGGACTAAACTGACCATTCCATGGAACAAACCGTTACCTTAGGGCTTAGATGAACAAAACATTTTCCTACGATCGTGAGGAAGTTACTTTTCGGCACGATTTATCGTGCGGAAAGTACCACTTTTCCGCACGATTTTACTTTCCCGCACAATTTTTACTTTTAACACACTATTTTTGAAATTGTGACAGAATTTATATAAAATGTTCTAATTTGACATCCCTGGTATATATTACAATAATGAGGTGCAGGTTGTGATTAAAATGTCAAATACACATCACCTCGTTCTGGAGCAGGTGGAAATATTGTTTTTTGTTATCCTATAAAGTATAATAATACAGTGTGTGTATAAAGTCTGGAAACGGCTTAATAACATCACAATTTACTGGCCGATTTAAACCAAATTTGGTACAGTTGTGTAAGAGGATCTAACGCACCGAATGACGATATTGGCGTTCTTGCCAGCTTTTTAGTTTGTCTGGAATTCGAACGAATTTTATATTTTTAAATATAACACCCAGTATATTTTTACATTTTTAAATTCCACATAAAATTATAATTCTTTTTTATTCATTATTAGTCTATACTTCATAGTTTCCGAGATATTGACTCTCGAAAAGTGACATTTTTGAACTTTGACAGCTTATAACTTTCTAACAGTACTCTCTATTCTCCTAGTCTAAAATAAAGATTTTTGTAATATTTATATGTAAATATGTGTTTATATGTAAATCGTGCGGAAAAGTAACTTTTCAGGACTACTAGCACTAGTAACTTTTCCGCACGATTTGTTATATTAATGAATACCTTATCTAAAACACTCAATAAAGTGAAATACTTGCAAAATAAATATTTTTTTTTTCAGCTCAATAATTTTTGTAATTACAGTATATTATCTGAAAACTATATCGATCGTAGGAAAACTTTTGTACCTAACACATGCGGCTTGCCCGAACTCCGCTTCGCGTCGTTCGTGCAACTGCCGTCGCGTGCGGAAATGTACCACTTTCCGCACTTGTTAGGTAAATAACTATTGCAGTTAAAACGAGATATGTGGAACCTTTAACTCACATATAAAGTTGGTATACTATAGCGATGACAGGATCAAGCCCTCACATGGGTAGGATTGAAAATAAATAAACAGATATTAAACATTTGAAACGACTATATTTTTTAATCGAATCGACAAAATGTTTTCAGTAAGAAACATGAAAAATCTAATAGATACTTCTGCATGACTAACTTAACATTACATCATGTTATTACATCATTAACATCACAATACAGTTTTATATAAGGCAAGAGTTGACATAATCGTTAAGTAGAAGTATATTTAAGTATGCTTGGTTAATAAGTAACATTTTACTTAAGTACTACGAATAAAAATAATTGTAAAAGAATAAAAAAATACAGTTTCAAAGTATACATTTGTAAAAATCTATTTAAATATATCGAAATATAACTTATACTATATAACCTAAACAGATTTTACTAGATAAGTATTAAAAAGACACTTCTAATAATATAATAATAACATATGATTAACTATATGTTATTATACTACATATTAGTAATGTTCGTCTTACTTATCATGTAAAGTCGACTTAAAAGAGGTTTTGTTCGTAAAAGTAATTTCTTATAAATAAACAGCTGTTCTGCGGGCTTGTAAAAACTAAAAAAACTTATCTTAATTTTATTACTTTCACATTAATATGTATGAATATACAGGGTTGCCATAAAGAAAAAGATCAGCATTTTATAAAGAGTACCGATTACTTGATTTAAGAATCGCTTGGACACTTCAATTTTACTTTTTTTATATACTTAGGGCCAGACAGAAAAGTGCTATGCACGTCAACCCATTTTTTTTATTGAAACACATTGTATATTTTTAAATTTTCAGATTCTGCGATCAATTTTGGACATTTTCTATAAAATATATCTCTTCGAAATATCAACATTTCAAATTTTAAAATAAATAACTTATCTAACCGCATTTATCGTTATCTAAAATGTTTCTAATTTTGAAAGTATTAATCAACCAGTAAACGTCAAATAAAAGTCGTTAAATACTACTTTCCCAGGTCGGTGGGTAGGTAGACGAGGGCTATAGAGTGGCCACCTAGATCGCCAGATCTCAACCCGCTGAACTTTTTTTTATGGGGCACGTTAAAAATTTAGTTTACAAATCAAGTCCCTCTCAGTAAGTTTCGCTTCCGGAGTCTATTTGACGAGTAATACGAGAAATCTGTCTACAAGTTATACGACAGGCACTATTTTGTGGCATTACAAAAAATAAAATTAACGTGTCTAAGCGGTTCTTGATCAAGTATGCGGTATTATGTATAAAAGGCTGATCAGTTTCTTTAGCTCAACCCTGTATATGAATGAATACTGATGCAACATAAAGAAAACTCTATATAAACAGGAATACATAAATAAAAAGAAATAACAAATTCGATCGATTATAAACGAGACAGGATTAACAGGAATAACAATAATAAACAAAAATATGTTTTGTTAATGTCTGTATAATGAATGAAAATGCCCAAAAATTTATTAGGTTTTTGGTTCCAGAAAAAAGGGATGATCTAACAAAAATAGGTATCTCTGAATTTTTTTTGTGAATAACTATGACAAAAAGAGAGGTAATAAATAGTCTTAAAACATAGCGAAGACATGTAATTAAAAAAATTTACCAAGAATTTTACTAATTCTGTAACGAAGTTTAAACTTTTTGGTTTTTCTACTTACAGGGAAAATGGGGAATTCAATTATGATGTGTTGCTACTAACAGAACTAAGACTATTTTTGCAACATTATAATAAAAATACAAGATAACAAAGTAAAACCGATCATGTAGAATTTATAAAAATAATGAGTCGGTAAAGATGCAAGGGACTAGATTGTTCCTGATTTAGTCCTAAAAATCAAGTGCGTTTTGGTCTATATTTGTGCAACGACACCCGTGAAATTTGTTTTGGGATCGTGCAAACTAGTGTTTTTTTTTACTGTACAAACCTAAGACTATAAGGGTGTTTTATCACCAAGAAACTCTCAGGGCATAAAAATGTAATTTTTTTACAATACAAATTTAAAATTCAGTCACCATTTCTGTGACTATTAGTTATCTATCTCTGAAGAAGGATTTTTTAGATCCTTAAAAAAATAAACCCCCGGAAAAAATACCAGCACCCTAGATATTACCAGATTTTTACGGTTTTTACCATTTTATAGATAATTTTATGAAGAACGTACGGTATGTTTTAAATGATGTCGCATGTTCGGTAGGGCGATATTATACCAGACTGAATCATTGTGTGTTTTTGTCCTAAGTTTTAAAAATCTTGTGAGAACCAACTGAGGCTTTCTCATACTAATAATTTCTCGATAAAGTTCCATATATTCCTAACATTTTCCATTACCGGAAACGGTATTGATTAGACCGCACAATGTTTTGGCACCCTACATCAATCATAGTTAATACACTTCGCCGTTCTACTTGATAATGGGCCGATTGGAAGCGCGGCGTTGTCATACAATCAACTGATTATATTTAAAGTAGCTAGGTAGCTATGATGAACCTGTACTACAATTCTTATTGGGGATAAGTCGTCCCACAACCCGCTGCAGTATATATGAAAGCGATGAGTTAGTGATAGAAATATTGTACTTCTTAGTTTATGCTATTTACCAGTGATGACTGTAATGTCCGTCATTGTAATATGTCAAACATATTAGCCAATCTTTATTTTAAAATTCGCTAATTCAGAAAACACCTCGTTAATACAGAGATAAGTTTATTGCTAAAAAAACTGCAATAACGTTAAAAAAATATTATCATTTTTTGGGCACATCATCCATAATGAACACCATTATTTGATTATTTGAATGATAAACTTAGGCTCTTACTATTATAATCTCAATCTGACTAATCAACATTATAACTTGCTAAGATTAAAGCACCATTTGTGCTGCCGCGTACCTCAGTTGCTCGCACATAGATTAACACTTGTGCTAGAAATATTTCTATATAGAAAAAATACTTAGGTTGGCAAAAAAACCGCGCAATATTAACGAAATATAAGAAAATATTAGTGCCTAACTTTACTGGGTGAAGTCACGCTTCATAAAAAAACAACTATTTGAAGCTTCCCAAGTAGCATATTTAGACCCAAATTGGACACAAATTCTTTACTGAGAAAGGTCTCGAAACAGTTTCAATTCAAATATCAAAATTGTGTCGCGATACATGTGTCCCAAAAGTTTTCGATAGATTTTCACATTCTGTTACTGGAACATTTTTGAACTGTTTGAAAAGTTTTGACTATGCGCCGAAACAGAAAGTCACACCTAGTCCGTTTCGAAAATGTTTCCAAATTTGTAGCAAACAGTTTCCTTTTTGTGTCGGAAACAGAAACATAGGTTTCGATACATATACCAAAATGTGTCTAAAAAATGCTACTTGGGTTTAGTAGACGAGAGAAATTTTTTGAAAAATTTTAAAATAATTTGTCTCTTAGCAAAAATGTTAAGCACCAAAAGTTCGATAAATTTCATTAAAATAAAATAAACATTTTTTTTTTGTATTTAGGGTAATTTTTTATTAGTATTGCACAAATTGCTGTTTGATTCTTTATTAAAATTAGAACCCAGTTCTTGAGAAAATTTGTTTAGATATTTTCAATTATATTTATTTATTTAGGCAATAGTAATAAAAAATTACGCTAAATACAAAAAAAATAATTTGTTAAAAGACTGCGTACAACCGACTCTCCCTTTCATAAATTCATTAAAATTAACATACAAATTAATATAAATGAAGTAATGATACCCTTCAAGTCTTCCGCCATTAATATATATTATATTTAAGGCTGTCTATCGTATCATTCCTTTCCGTTTAACTCCACTCCAAGTACGAAATATTTCTTGAAATTGAAAATAAACAATTGCTGCAACTATGGTTTCTACCAAAATTATCTCGCTGTCAGTGTTAACACATTGATCCGACTCTGATGTTGTTTCAATGTGCCACAATTGACCTATGTATCAAGGCAGTAAAATTCCTAGATACGCTGCATTTACACCATAAACAATCTACGCTAGACCGGCATCCTTGCACATACCATAAAATATACTTTCAGGTCTCTTAAGAAGATTCGATGGAGTATCAAACTCCACTACTCTACCCTTGTCTAAAACTATGACCCTATCGGAGTCCATAATAGTGTTTAATCTATGTGCAATAGTTAAGACTGTGCAATCTTTAAACTCAGTCCTAATGGTTTTTTGAATTAGGTCATCAGTTTCTAGATCTACCGCTGCGGTAGCTTCATCTAGAATAAGTACTTTCGTTTTTCTTAAGAGGGCTCTGGCGAGGCAGATGAGTTGACGTTGGCCCACTGAAAGATTCTCGCCACCTTCGGTTACTTCGTGATTAAGGCCAGATGCTAAACCTAAAAAGAGTAATAAAATAATATACAGTAATGGCAAAGGCCACGCTACAGTGGCATTTTATGGGCGCTTGCTAATATGATACTGCTGCATACAAATGTATTTGCTGCTATGGAGGGGGGGTTGTTCGTTGTAGGAAAGTTTTTCGCCGAAGCGAAAATATTGGATGTCGTTTTCATCTGCATTAACATGCAAAAAACATTAAAACTAAATTTTTCTTGAAATCCATGCACTGCAGTCAACACCCGCATATTAAAGTGTTTGGATGTAAACGGCCAGCGTTGTGAACATTTGTTAAAATAGCATTTTATTAGTTATAATTTTAGTAGTTTTTTATTATTTGACTAGTTAACATTTAATAAAATTGTTCTGGATCCTTATGAATTTTCTAAGATTCATTAGCGGTAAATTAGAGTACATTTCGTTAAACTTTATACATGTCCTGGCATTAATTTTATCACATTGTCCAAATAAAATAAATAAATTCATGAAAACTGCATATAGTTTTCTTCCATGACTTTAAACTGTATTTCTATCTTGTATCTAAACTTAATGAAATGTCAAAACGATAACCATAGTAACATACGTAAACATTAGTTTTTGTCATGGCTAACTTACTAACAACCGAATAAAAAATTAATTGTATAGAAAATTTTACAAATCATGCTTAATACGTCAAAGAAATGTCTAAACTAGTTAGTTAGGTACAGGTATGATATACAAGAGTTATTTTAGCAGCTTTTCAAATCCGTAATGTAATAACATACAGGGTGTTACATTTGAAAAAAAGGACTTATGGTCACTTTTTCAAGTTACCAGAATAAGTGAAGAGTGGTCAAGCTAAGTGATCTATGTGCCAAAATTCAAAAAAACATTTTTTTTTCTATTTATATGATCTATGTACTTATGCCAATGTCCTACTAGAAGATCTAAGTGCCAATTTCATCCTATTCGATATAAAAAGCATTCATAGATGGCGAGAATCTGAATCCCAGATACTGTATCTCGCATACAGAATCCCAGTATAAAAGGAGCCTTAGACCTTTTCTATATTTTTTTGTTCAATTTATGTACAAACGTTTTTTCAATTAACTGATATTAAAATTTTCTCCTACGAATGTTTTTGTGTATATTTATTAACACAATATCAATAAAAAAATATACTATTGTATTATTCTTAGCTTTAAAACAGTTTTTTACATTTTCTGGTAGTTTTCGATTATGGCACTTAGATCCCTTCGCTTGACCACTCTTAAAGTGTATTTTTTAACCACCCTGTATATTGCAACTAAGATTTGGGACTAGGGAAAGGAGCCCTATGGTATTAGTTAACTATTTACCAAATTTTAGGCTTTCAGTGTTTTAGAGTTCAAAATTATCAGCATTTTTAAAAGTGACGTTTTCGGACAAAAAAAAGGGAAATTAATTTATATCTTAGAAACGGTAAGAGATAAGTATAGAGCTAATAAAAATTGTAAGGAAAGTAATGGGGGTTTCGAAAATAAAATATATGGTGTTGCATTTAAAAAATCGAAGTTACAATTATTTTTGTGTGAAAGCGGCAACACTGTATTGTTAAAAATATTTTAGGTTGGGAGCATGTCCGTTTATGTACGCCACCAAATTTTCAGAACGATTCCTCTACTGGTTCGTCAGAAACGTCTAACTTTCCATCCACCGTGAATCACCCTGTATACATTACAATATTTCTTGCAGTTTTATTTAAAATTAATAAGATAACATAAACAAAATTTAAAATATTTTCGAAGGAGTTCGTGATTTAAAAAGGTTCGGCGGGGGAATATTATTAAACAAAGTCTATTTATATAACCAACAATTACTAGAGAATGACCTTACCTTTGACAAATGATTTCAGATGTGCGTGTTCCAATGATCTCCAGACTTCTTCGTCGTTGTGCTTATCGAACGGGTCCAGGTTCATCCTGAGCGATCCAGAGAACAGAACGGCATCTTGCGGAATAATTGTTAACCTAGCTCTGAGCGTATGCAGCCCCAAACCGGATATATTGACCCCGTCTATGACGATTTGACCTTCAGAGGCTTCAATAATCCTAGGTTAAAAAAATAGTTAGTAAAAAGTGTTTTAAGCGATCAATTTAAACTTGCATTTCAACAATAATAATCTTTAAATCACGTGAAACAAGCAATATTACTCTAATTTAATTAAAAGCAACTCTGTTACTCCTACTACCACTGAATTGTTTACCTAAATAATGATAATGTCAAACTAGATTTGCCAGCACCAGTCCTTCCGACAATGCCGACTTTCTCACTACCCTTAACGGTAAAATTAACGTGTTTTAAAACCAAGTCCAGTCCTGGCCTGTATCTTACTGAATAATCCTTAAATGTAACAGCACCTGAAAAAAGTTTTATTACAAGATAGATCAAGTTTATAAGAGTATAGAATCACATTTGGCCGTATTCTGGTCAAGAAAATAACCAATTTCGTTGTGTCACAACGATAAGGATCGCAAAAGTCTAGTACGAAAACTTTATTTCTTCTCGTCTCCTCGTTAATAGCAGAAAAATTACACTTATTTACCAGCCAATTTGCGATTGTAACGTAAAAGGCAGTTTTTTGTTAATTTTTGATCTATAAATTCGAAAATTATCGTAAAAACTTGACGTAAGATTTTTGAGCAGGATAAAAAAATAAAATGTGTTTGTGTTAAACCAAATAGTGTTATGAAAAAATTAGAATTTGCACATAACCCGGACGAATGGCGCTTATTTATAGATTCGTCTAAAATAAGTTTAAAAGCAGTTCTGCTTCATAATGGCAACAAAAGACTCTTGCACATGTAGTTGACCTCAGACCGGCGCGGGATGTCAATTGAAACGGCGCCGCGTCGCCGTCGTGTCGATCCAATAAAAAAATTAAAAGACATAAATATGTATTTTTTCATCCACTTACGACATATTTTTTATAATAACTTATAAATAAAAAAAACAACCTTCATTTTTTACATTTAAAACACATTTAGGTGAAAAAAATATTTATTATACAGTGTCCGCAAGAAAGTTCACATCAAATGGGATTTTTTTATTATTATTAGGTATAGGTAAAAATTGAAAAAGCAGTTAGTTTTTGCTTACCTAAAAACCAAAAATGACGTATACTGAAGCAGGTGCACGACTTGCGTTACCTGTCAAATTTGACATTTTTAATAAAATAGGTTCAAAAATGCCAATATTTATCAAAATATCGAAAAACTTTATTCGAGAAAGTTGTTTATTTAGGCATTTTTAGCCTCTGTACGAAATTTTGACAGTCTAATACAGTTTTTATTTTTTGCCAGATTTTTGAAAATTTTGATCAACCCTCGTGGACTAACTTTTATACATCAATGTAAAACCATTTGCCTTTATTTCATTTGTAATCTTAATACAATTTTGTGTAAAATTTTTGTTTCCAATTATTTATTTTGCTTCAAAAACTGAAATTGTTATTGATCAGCATGTAATGTTTGATGCAAAGTTTATCTAATTACATCAGTTTTGCCAAAACCGACGTTTCTCATTTTTCTTAAGTTAGTAAATAGATGTACAAAAAGAAAATATTAGGAAGCTTTTTTTACTTACTTATATTAACTTAAATTAATTATATTAAACTATATTTTTGCTGAATAAAGTGTTTCGAGCGATTAATATTTATTCTTTTTGATCCAATATTAATTAAGTAAAATTTCAACGAAAGCTTCCTAATATTTTCTTTATGTACATCTATTTACTAACTTAAGAAAAATGAGAAACGTCGGTTTTGGCAAAACTGATGGAATTAGATAAACTTTGCATCAAACATTACTACTGATCAATAACAATTTCAGTTTTTGAAGCAAAATAAATAATTGGAAACAAAAATTTTACATAAAATTGCATTAAGATTACAAATGAAGTAAAGGCAAATGGTTTTACATCGATGTATAAAAGTTAATCTACGAGGGTTGATCAAAATTTTCAAGAATCTGGCAAAAAATAAAAATTGTATTAGACTATCAAAATTTCGAACAGAGGCTAAAATTGCCTAAATAAACAACTTTCTTGAATAAAGTTTTTCGATATATTGATAAATAAGGGCATTTTTGAACCTATTTTATTAAAAATGTCAAATTTGACAGGTAACGCAAGTCGTGCAGCTGCTTCAGTATACGTCATTTTTGGTTTTTAGGTAAGCAAAAACTAACTGCTTTTTCAATTTTTACCTATACCTAATAATAAAAAAAAATCCCATTTAATGCGGACTTTCTTGCGGACACTGTATATATTATACAACAAAAAATTTAAGTCTCGGTAAGTATCGGTACTGATGAGGGCTTGTTAAATGAAAATGCTTTTTTAAGCTACGCCAAGCTTTCGATAATGTTTATTATCTTCTTCAGGGCTACAATATGAACAAAAAATCAATTAGTCATAAAAAAACTCTAAGGTTTAGAAAACTGATTGGGAGAAATATTTTTTTGATTTTTATAACAGCCAAAAAAGATCACAATTTTCGAAAAAAAAGTTTGAAAATCAATCATGTACTTACTGCTAATTAGCATTATGTAGGGCAACCAATATGAGCATTGAAAAGTATGCGTGGAAAATGGAAATTGTTTTGCTACATTTTCACCAGGTTATGACGATGGCTTGTGCGTCTGGTTTCTTACTGTACAAACGAGATAGATTTTAAAAATTGTTTCGAGTTTTTTATGTCGATACAAATTGCTATTGCTAAGAGTATGGTCTTTATAGGTTCATGTTAACCTATAGATAGGTAACTAACAGAAAGCGGCCATTTTGTCGATCGCTTGGTACCATGTAATAGTTAAATAATTAACCATAAAGTTACATAACATGTGAAAATACAAAGGAAATATATGTACAATACTGAACTGTAAAAATAGATTTGTATTATATAAAATGGAATAACAATTATTAAAAAAGGAAACCTTTTATCTTATCAAAAACTACGGTACAAAGTTGACTGAAACGGGGGACATATATTTCCTTTGTATTTTTACATGTTATGTAACTTTATGGCTAATTATTTGATTATTACATGGTACCAAGCGATCGACAAAATGGCCGCTTTCTGTTAGTTACCTATCTAGAGGTTAACAAATATAATTGATTTTCAAACTTTTTTTCGAAAATTGTGATCTTTTTTGGCTGTTATAAAAATCAAAAAAATATTTGTCCCAATCAGTTTTCTAAACCTTTTTTTTTAGGACTAATTGATTTTTTGTTCATATTGTAGCCCTGAAGAAGATAATAAACATTATCGAGAGCTTGGCGTGCTTAAAAAAGCATTTTCATTTAACAAGCCCTCATCAGGACCGATACCCCAAGACTTACATTTTGTATTGTTTAACTAGTCGGTCAAGACTACCCTTCTCGCTTAATAATATATTATATATATACAGGGTTGGGCAAATGTTCGGGAACGGCTTAATTACAGGCCAACGAAAAGTGATATCGGATCCGGGTTTTGGGCAATCTATAGGACTAAAATTTTACTATTTGACTATTATACCATATGTCAGTAATGTCACCAACTGTCAAGTGTTGACGTTATTTTTTTTTAAATGGAACACCCTATATATTTTTACATTTTTAAATTCGACCTAAAATTATAATTATTTTTTATTAAATACACTATTAGTCTATACTTCATAGTTTCTGAGATATTGACACTCGAAAAGTGACATTTTTGAACTTTGACAGCTTATAATTTTCTAACAGTACGTCTTAGAGCAAAACGGCTTACATATCCCTATCTTCAATTTTTATTAACTTCCCAAAAAAATCAACTTCCAGTTAAGGAACAACTATATTTCCTGCTTTCGAGTTACATCCGGTTTAACCGGAAGTTGATTTTTTTGGGAAGATAATAAAAATTGAAGATAGGGACATGTAAGCCGTTTTGCTATAAGACGTACTGTTAGAAAGTTATAAGCTGTCAAAGTTCAAAAATGTCACTTTTCGAGAGTCAATATATCGGAAACTATGAAGTATAGACTAATAATGCATTTAATAAAAAATAATTATAATTTTATGTGGAATTTAAAAATGTAAAAAATAGACAGGGTGTTCCATTTAAAAAAAAAAGGCAACACTTGACAGTTGGTGACATTACTGACATATGGTATAATAGTCAAATAGTAAAATCTTAGTCCTATAGATTGCCCAAAACCCGGATCCGATATCACTTTTCGTTCGCCTGTAATTAAGCCGTTCCCGAACATTTGCCCAACCCTGTATATTATTATATAAAAACTCTTGATTAATAATTTCTGGTTTTCTGCTTTTTCGAATATTTTCAAAATTAATTCAAATTGTTAAAAAAGAAAAGAAAAAAGTTCGCAAACAGCGGCGCCGATGAGGGACCGACGCACCGGGAAATCTCCCGGTGTCCCGGTGGGCCCATCCGCCCCTGAAGAGAGCCAGTTCCAAGTAAAAGAATTACTTCCGAGATCAATCCAGGTCAAGCAAACATAAGAAATATACCTCTTGTTTTATTAACAAAACGAATAGTCTCGCCCAGGACGGAATAAATAACAGTACCCAACCTTACCTGTTTCTGGCCAAGAACTGGGCATAATCTTATTGGGAATTTCCCATAAAGCTTCTTGTTCAACCTCGGCATACTCCTTAATACGTTCCACCGCTACGATATTTGTTTCCACGTCAGATGTCATTCTGACCAGCCAGTTTAGAGTTTGTGTAATCTACAACAGTTAATGCATAAGTTATCTAATTTACAGCAGCATTCCTAATAAACTGAAGTACAGTTTTGTATTCCAAATAGGTTGTAAACAGGGTTTATATACAAGTGGTACTACAAGGAAAATAGTTCTCGGAGAGTAGCCGAATGTTGTCCACGATGTTTCCCGACAGACCTATTCCAAGCACTACAACAGTCCTGAATATTGTTCATAATTAAAAGCGAATAATTGTATTGGAGTTAATTCCGCTGGGACGGCGCTACGGTGCATTGATGGCCGCTTGAGTTTTGTAAAAGGCTTTTTATACATCTTACCGCTGTTGTTGGGATTGCTTGGGTTATGGCTGCCCGTAGAGTCCTAACAAGGACGAAATGGCCGTCGTGGTCCAGCCGCCTCAGGGTATCCATTGTGCTTGGATCCCTGTGTATTCCAATATAAAAAAGTTATACACTTGCCCGTTATGCAACAATTATTCGCTTTTAATTATTTTCGCGGACACTATAATATTATCTTCTAAACATTGTTCGTAATGTTGAGAGTAAAGGTACGTTATTAATAAATGCAACTGCTTAGGGCAAAGTAAAGTAATGACGTACTCGATGGTAGAACACAAAAAAATAATGCAGATTTAGAACTCTTACTCCATGTAAAAGAAAATAATGCAGGCTTAATGGCAAAACTGTAGGAGATATCATTCCACAGTACCGAACAAATTACATAAGTATAAATATCTGTATAAATACTAAAAACATTAAGGATTAAGGGAAGGTGATGAAATACGAAGTGCAAAATTTTGATTTGAAGTTATGAAAAGGGTAAATAATGATAGGGAATTCTCACGCAATGTTTGTTTTACCGACGAATGCACCTTTACATTTAACTAAGAACCAAATGTTCGAACTTGTAGATATTGGCGTATAGAAAAGGCACACAGATTTGTACAAATAAGGACTAAATATCCTCGAAAGGTAAATGTTTGGACTTCGCATTATTGGCCTTTTTTTAAAACAAAATTTGGAAAAAAATGTTGAAACATTCACAAAATCAAATTGGACCTGCATTAGAATTTTATCCCGAGAACGAACGGTTGCCCTGCGCACAAAGCAGGAGAAGTAAGGGAATATGTCCAAAACGTTTTCGTGGACGCACAATAGGCATAAATTACACCATAAATTGACCAGCTAGGTTTTACAAAGAGTTTTTTCTAGATAACTTGTAATTGGTTTATTAGAAAATAATAAAATTTGGTACGCGAGTCCATCAAGGATCTTCAAGAAGGTCTAATAACATGTTGATATAAAATTAGTAGGGAGGGTACCCGGTATAAACTGTTATAAAAAAATGTATTGCTCAAATTGCACATTTTGAAATGATGGGCAAATGTATACATTGTATACACGAGTGATGTTTGTGGACACAAATTTATAAAGGATATAAACCCTATTTTCACCATACATAACAATGACATCAACTTCAAATAGAATTCGAATCAAACTTTACCTGTAAACAGTAGGTAATCGACAGTCCTACAAGCGCCGGCAACTGGTCTTTCCCCAAAACAGCAAACAGCGCTGCGAACAATATAATCAAGTTCCCGATCATTTCTAACCTTACAGCCAACCATCTATTCGATATGATACTAGGGTAATAGCACACTTGATTTAAATCCACCTTATGTTCGGATTCGCGGATGAACCTATCTTGCTGGCCGTAAGCTCTGATGGCTTGCACGCCGCTGACAGTCTCGCCGAAATGAGAATAAATTGGCGACCTCGAAACCGATTCCAGACGCTTCAGTTGTCTAGAGGTCGCCACGTAAAACCTCTGGATAAAATAGTATAACAGTGCAATGGGTACTATGACTATTAAGAATGGTGGAGTGGTGTAACTGGTGACCACAAGGGTACCGAGTACCTAAAAAAGAAATTCGTTAAAAAAATTCAGATATAAACGATATTGGAAATAATGAAACGGTGCCTCGTGGGTTATCCAGTATAAAGCAGTTATATTTTTCCTGTTTAAATTATAAGAAATGCAGGACAAACCAACACTACGTAACTATAATTTACAACTATTCATTCCACATACTTTAACAAATAGGTTTGAACAAAGTATAATGAATAAAATTACGAGATGTATATGTATGTACTCGTGTATGTATTATTTCATAAACATATAACATGATACTTCTAGAATAATAGTAGTAATATGTTAGTTTAAGGCAGAGGAACTAATAACAATAATGGATAAGGATGAGTATAATGAAACTATTTTTTAAAGATAACGAGCACACACTTTACATACATAGTAAGAATAAAATAAAACTATACATACTATACCATATTAGCTTGCATAGATTAGTCACCTTAGGTAGTTATTGACGATGACGTATGTTTCCTTAACTTAAGTGGGTAAGTAGCTAGTGGCGCACACTCAGGATTATGGTTCGGGGAAAAGGGAAGAGCTAAGCTATAAAATATTTTGAAGATTTGGCGAAAACTTAAGATCTTGCGCCGTCTTACGGTTTTTGATTATTGTATTGTTAATTATTATAAAAAATTAGGATGTGTGGCAATAAAAACACAACAAACCAAAATATTAAAACACAATCAAGAACTGTTGAACCAAGGACTGGAAGAACTTGAGACTACATTAAATGTGTCAAAAGTCCGAGTGGATATACAGTGACCTAATATGGGGAAAAAAATTTGTTAGCAACGTACTGAAAAAACTTTTTTGGGGGATCGGTTCTGCCTGTCCGCCAACCTAAAAATCGATTTCGAACTAAGTCACGTACTGCTATAGCGGCAAATTAAAAAAAAATATTGTGAATTTACAAAAAGTGAGGTTAGGTGAAGGGAAAACCACAAAATGTATTTGAAAACGTTGTTTACAATTAAATTCTAGGCCAATATGGAAAATTTCAATATTTTATTTTGAAAAATAGGAAAACGCAATATTTTTTGTTCAATTTACAAATTTCCAGTTTTTTCCTTTTAGGAAGCAAGACTAAAATGTAAAGCATATGTATTCGGATAAAAATAAAAGAAAGTTGTAGTATTTTCTACAATTGCCAGGACAGAATGGAAATACTAGGTTTTCGCCGGAAGCCCGCTGTTGCAACGGTTTGTATCTGACAAATGTATTAACTTTTTTTTTAATAAATAACTGGTTTGAGATTTATGTTCGAGTAAAATACTTATTTGCTTGAATCGATGAATATTGATTCTAAAAATGAAAAATCGTCCTTTCTTATACACTTTAACACAAAAATATTTCAAAAAATTTGATTGTCATTCGATACAAACCATTGCAACAGCGAATGTCCGGCGAAAACTTATTTTTTTCGATCTTGGCCTGTCAATTGTAGAAAAACTACCACATTCGCTTATTTTCATCCGCATATATGGGCTTTACATTATTCAAGCCACCTAAAAGGAAAAAATTGGAAACTTGTAAATGGATAAAAAAATATTATATACGCAGTCAATAGCAACTGCCTACTGACAAAAACCCAGAACTGTAACGTGAGTAGAAAATGTTAGGTTAATTGACGTTTCAAGAAAAGAACTGTTCCAATTCTAAACAACTACCTTTTAAAATAATTTTTTGGACATCTCGTCACATAACCTCACTTTTTATAAATAAACAACACGTGACGTATGTCAAATCAATTTTTAGGTTATCAAACATGCAGACTCGATCCTCCAGAAGTGTTTTCGGTACGTTGTTAAGAAATTTCCTGGTGTTAGCTTATAGATTTTGCCCATCATATTCTCCCAGTCTTTAGTTTCACCCAAATGAACACCCACGGAAACACGTTGCTCATATGCCAAGCGTCCTATTCACTAATTTAAAAAAAGTAATAAAATAAAAAGTCAAGATACCTCAAATATACAGTACATGCCATCATTAATATACCAAGGTAGAGTATCATCTACTACTTCTACATCTTTAGCAAACCGGGATAGTACTCTTCCCAAAGGGGTGGTATCGAAAAATCTTAGCGGCAAGCGAACAATATTATGTAGAAGCTGTTTATGCAGTAAGGCGGCTGCATTAACGCATCCCAACTCAGGGAGTAACTGTTGAAAAACTGACAAGACAGCTGAAATGGAGAAAACAAGGCGGTTAGGTGATGCTGAAAGGGTTAATGGGTGTTTGCCAAAGGAGGGGTGGTGAAACCAGGACGATCAACCTATAATATGGAAAATATAACTCGCCTATAACCTCGAATTATACAGGGTGATTCACCGTGGATGATACGTTAGAGTATACGACTAACCAGCCAACGAACCGTTATGAAAATTTGGTCATTTACATTAACGGACATGTTCTATTTATACATAATTTTTTGACCATACAGTGTTTCCACTTCCACCAAAAATCAGCAATAACGTCGATATTTTAGATGCAATTATTTGATTTTCCTATTTTAATTTCTAAAGAACTTTCTTTAACATTATACCTATCTCTTACCGTTTATAATTAAATTATAATATTTTTTGACGGAAAAAGTTAACTTAAAAAATATTGATATTTTTCAACTCCGAAATTTGAGACCCTGAAATTTGGTGAACAGTTAAATAATACCAGGAGGTTTCTAACTCTACGCCCAAATTTTAGTTGCGATATACACAGAGTGGGTTAACAGTACATAAACGATTATTTGTAAAATGTTCTTGACAATTTAATTTCCATTTGGTTCTTAGTATATAAACCAAACCTTGTTTGGTATAAAAAATTATTTCACTTTCGTTATTGTTATGGTATTTTGTTGATTATTACCCATACAACTGCTGAATAACCTAAGTTTCTTGGCGCTTTTAAAGTTGAACCAAACTAAACTTTTTTTGACATTTGTTCGCCATATACGCATAACGTACTATCACCGTGAATCACCCTGATATGTTTGTAAAATGTATAACTATTACTATTTAGTATGTAAGGTTGAGGAAGCTCGAGGGAGATGCACTGTAGTTTCTGACGTGCCGGGGCTCCAACGTCACCATGGTATTATTGTAGGAATAACCTTTGGACCGTTTCTATGGCATGCTGCATGTTTATTAAATACGCCGGTAGTCAAGGAAAACTGTCTAAAGTCAAATACAGGACAAATTGGAAGAAAACAACCCCTCTATCCATAATTTGTTCTATGTAGATGAAATTATACGTAATAATTATTGTAGGGTTGCACAAACATTTTAACGTTGGCTGGATTATTGTTTAAAATCCAACATATTATGTCATCTAAACAGGGGTTTAAGACATTTGCGTACATAAGAGATACGCACGCCGCCAAATCAAAACATAATAAAATAAAAAGCTAAGATACCTCAAATATACAAAATGTGCCATTGATAACAAGCCAGGGTAGGTCATCATCCACCACTTCCACATCGCTAGAAAACCGGGATAGTAATCGTCCCAAAGGGGTGGTATCGAAAAATCTTAGCGGCAAGCGAACAATATTATGTAGAAGCTGTTTATGCAACATTATGGCAGCTTCAAGGCAAGCTATTTCAGGAATTAACTCTATGAAAATTGACAAAAAAGCTGAAATGTAGAAAACAAAGTGTTTAAATGATGTTGAAATGATTATCGTTACCAATGGAATGGTGGTCAAGTCGATCAACATACAACATGGAAAATAAAACGTGAGGGTTTTTTAAGTAGAGTATATAAATTCTTCACTTTAACGATCTCTAGTCAACATAACTATTATTGAGGAACTCATAGAGACTAAGCAATTAACATTTACAGTGAGAAGATATAGCGGTCACAGTATATTGTATGTATGGTACGTTGTAGTAAACAGGTTCGCAAGTCTCAATCTTCCAGTACCATCCACATGATAGGGTTCGTCTCTCCTCTATGAAGAGGGGTTCTTGTTTCGGCAATGCGCTTGGAGCGTCATTCGCATCAACTACGATCAAACAAAGATAGACAAAACATTTCATTCATAAACGTATTTTTGTATGTTTGTAGTGTGAAGATACACCCGTCCAACGCGAAAAATGACTTTTCGGATAGGATAGATAGCTATCCTTTTTGGACATATTTTGGGGTTCAGATAGGTTTGGATATAGACCACGGATCGTAAAAACCAACAATTTTCCATATTATAGGATGACCGAACAGTTACTGTAATAATAAGTTGAAAATAAAATACATTAACTTTAAAAGTTCAAAGAAAAACAAAAGAGTGAAGAGACGACCCTCTTACCTTTAATTTATAGGTGTATTCGTAATTTTGTAACAATGAAACAAATTATGCAAACGTTCTAAGTTGTACAAGAAGCTACTGCAGATATGCCAGAAAGCACAAACAATATTAACAGCATTAAGTAGAGAGAGAGTTTCAAAGTTCAAGTTTTAGAGTGTTATTAATTTTTTCAATTATTTCTTATTCGGCATTTACTCGTAAATGAAATTTGAATCTCTCCCTCAATTTGTTAGGACCAGCATTAACTAGATAACTTTGATTGTGACAGTGACATCAATGGCAACCTTGTGTCTTTTACCTGCTAGAAATTTTAAGAAAAAACGGACGATTTCTTTCAATGACAATGCAGGAAATATTTTTTTCACAATCAAAGTGATTGGGTTAGGTTAATTTTTGATTTACTAACCAGACAACTGTGTGATTAAATCATTTCTGTCAATCTCATTAATATTACAAAGCTGTCTGGTTAGTTAACTCTTGCAAAACATCTCTGGCCACCCGACATTAACCACATACATTAAATGGAAAGCTGAAACATAAATGCGTTAGGATGATTTGATAAAAAAGCATGCAAATTCTACTTGTTAGTAAAAATGCTGTAATGACGTATGGATGAGTGTTTTAAACCTGCTATAATTTGTATATACATGAGATGCGTGATCAATAAAAACAAATCAATCTTCATCAAATATTTTATACTTTTTCCGTATCGGTTGTAATAACTATTACCTTTACTTGATTAGGAATGTCTACTTACCAGTTTATAAAAAAAACTAAAGCAAAATACGTGTTAAATTTAGGTTATTATGCTAAAAAGTCTCGTGTTGGATTGTCCAAAGGTTTTTAATAATAATTAACTAACCAGCAACTATGTTAACAGTCATTATTTACTCACAATCTAAGCGCCTGATTATTATTGCTACTCATTACGCTAACCAAGGCGCTTTGATTGTCAGTAAAAATCCCTGCCAATGTCACTTATGTCACCGTCAAAGTTGTTGGTTAGTTAATTATTATTAAAAACCTTTTGAGCAACCCACCATATGTCTACAAAGGTTTGTTATTTGATAGCCAACTTTTAGAATTTCGTAATCAGACTTTGTAAATCTTTGGTTTGTTCGAAATGAAATATGATTACAAAACCGGTTATATCTGTAATACGCGTTACAATAATATAAGTACATCGTGGCCTATTAGGGATTTTCGTCGAAACACAAATTACGATGACTGACCTGAAGCAATAATGATAATAATTAAAATGCGACTACATGCATTTTAATAAAGAACAATATAAGGACAAAGCACAAACTGAAAACGTTACAATCAACCCATTTTATAAAAAAAATTAAAATTAGATGCACAATATTCATGAATAATTGGTTTACAATATTAAGAACACAGCCATTTTCAAAAAAATGTATTGCCTGACGTAAGTGTAGTAATTTTATTATAATTCGTTAGGTGGATGGGGATATGCCGCATTTAATTCCAATTTTTAACTTCAAAAAACTAAGTTATCAATTCAACCTGTGTTAATGGGCTATTTCACTATAATCGCATTTAACATAATCATGTTATTTTCTGCGATTTTCGAACCGGTATTGATTTGAGAAAAATATTTTTTTTTTAAGAGTCAGCTGATATTAAAAATATGTCTAATGAAGCAAAATTGGTCTTTTCTTAGTCAGAATTTAGAGAGATTTTGGGGTTGTGTTTTTAAGTGTTGTAGATAAAGCATAGTATTTGAGTCGGGTATAATGAACCATAATACACTTATATGATTAGACTTGCCGCAAGCATCCTCGTTTATTATGACCTACATTACATTATACGCTGGTTAAATGATATAATCTTAGAGTTTTTATTGAGCACGTTTTTGAAGTTTCAATTTTTTTCTTTTAAATACTCAGGGAAACAAAATTTCACGGATAACTAATAACAGTTCTTTAGCATAGACCTTTAGATCCGTACAGCGTATCTCGTGCGCAAACAAAAATTAAGTTTTATGAATGAAAAATGCGTTTATACGCACGGCTCGCCGGTCAGATCCATTGGGGCCCAACAGGGATGGGCATGCGCGCAACCCTCTTGTTATTAGATTTTCCTTCTTTATCGACAGCATATAAATACACTCCAGAACCGACTCGCAATTTTTGTTTCGTTTTATCTGTGGATTTCTTGTATTTTTTGCTAATAGGTACTTTCCTTTTGTTTCTTTTAAACACCATAGCAAAGTAAAAATATTTGCTTAACTAGGTTGTATCGTATCAGAAATATAGACGAGCATATTTAACCGCGGCAAAGGAGGTGAAAAAAATGCTGAGCTGAGTTAAATTTTTAAAAGAAACGCGCAACTTAGCCGTGGGCTTTGCTATTAAAAAGCAACTACACGAAACTCGGTTATTGTTGATTGTGGGTGTTTAATATAAAGGATTTCGAGGTTTTATGTAGTATAAACAATGAGTAGTACCGATAACTCTTCAAATTCTTGATCCAAGAAATTGTACTTGTAATTGTTGTTTTATACGTACCCAAGGTTTTGGCAAATTGTTAAATGTTACCAACTAATATTTGGGTTGCGGGTTGCGGTTAGGTTCGCGATAACATCGAAGAATGCCGTTTCGTTTGTTTTTATTTTCGATTTGATAAAGTAAGTTTAATTTATTTGTTCTCTTGCTTTTCGAACTAAAAACACGACGGAAAATCATTTTTAAACAAATTTTCGAAACAAAACATTGAAAATTATTATCTAACCTCGAAATCTGATGGCAGCCACTAAAAACGCCAGAAATAACTATCTTTTTCCCTAACTTGGTCCAAAAATAAGAACAAGTTTCAATTTCTTGTCAATTAATTGTGGCAATAACTTGAGGCAAATTTTAGAAAATAAATTGAAGGTCAACTATTACAATTTTTTGACCAAGAACTTGGAGCGTGCAATACGGGCTTACAATCTGGGCACCCCAGCATTAAGCTTTTAGTACATTTTAAATTTTAAAGCCCGGACCTGTCTAGTGTCTATCTTTCCATTCGTAAAATGAGAATTTTGCAGTCCGCATGACTATTCCTGTATGACTTTGTTTACATGCGCAAGGCCAAAAATTTGCCACTTTCGTGATTATTGTTTGCTGTTCTGCATGTAAATGTCTATGTTCTTTAGTAAGTAGAGCACTACAATATCACTCTGGATATAAAGTAAACCATGCTTTACAATAACGAATCCAAATGCTTCTAAAGCATGCCTATAATAACGACCAATCTCTAACAGAAATAGGGACAAGGCGGGTCACAAAGGAAAAAAGCTTGAGAAGTCGAATATCTACCAAAAACTTACGATCAACCCACTTTCGATAACTTCATAACAATTAAATGGCAATTCGACGTCAAGGTCAGCTATATCCTTGGAAAATCGACTTATGATTCTACCAAGCGGACGAATTTCGAAAAAATACATCGGCTGACGTAGTACGCTGTAGAGAAGACCTCTGTGAAGTGCAATGGCAGCGTTTAGACATGCTATTGTTAAAATCACCTCCGAAGAACACACCGATATGGCTATAAATATTAGTAACTGTAACTGTTTAAGTTCTAACGTACACTGGCTGAGACTAGAAGGTAGTAAAGCTAAAATACTGACAGAAAATTTTAACGTTGAAATACAATTGCTCTTTTATTGAAATGAGTGAACAGAATTTTCGGCCTTATATTGAACATTGACATTATAAATTGGTCGGGTGTGAGTAAACCACCAACGCCAGCAATCAACTAATCATATAGACCCACAGACCTATAAAAAAATGATAGAATACTTATTTCCCATAAAACATGTGTTATTAAAATAGCAACTTTAGGAAATGTTGTCCGAACGGGAAATTAATTATTTTCCCTAGAAAAAGTGGGGAATCATTTGAAATTATATTACAGCCAACCAAAAACACGACTCAAGTTTATTGAGTTATTAACTTGATCGCGTGTTTGTTGTGGTGTTTATCAATTTTGCTGAACAATTTGTTGTTATTTTTGTGTAGTACCGTCTTACACAGTAGCAAATTTGACGATAAATTTAAACAGAAATTTGTTTACAACTAAATTTTAACTTGTAATACACGCTTTACAAATTTTATTAGAAAAATATAATATTTTACGAAAATATAGAAACATTTCTATATTTTATAAAAAAAATTAAAAAAAGTGCGCAAAAATATGCGCAGTAATTTAAAATAACACTTGTCAAAATCTTTTAAGAAACGCCGAAAAAGAAAGGTTACGTTTGACTGAAATTGGCAATCGGAGGTTACATTTGCTATTTCCATTTTCTTGTCAAAAGTTTGAAAGAACATAAAAGATGTCTTGGTCCAGAGAACAAGTTATTGTTTTAATAGAGGAATATCAAAAACTCCCCTGTTTATACGCAGTAAAAAACAAAACAATACATGTCAAAGTCAAAGTAAAATACAGCTTTATTATCACAAGAATATACTCTCATCGACAAAGCATTGTATAAATTACTACACTTAAAATTCCTCAATATAGCAGCTGGAAGCTGGCTATTTAGTTTAACCCTTTCGAGCAGGATTTTTTTTTCGGGTGTCATTTCGTTATTTTTTTTTATTTCTCCACAGAAAATTGATAAAAAATAAGATTTGCACCAAAATTTTTCTGATAGTGCAACATTTTGTCTGGGACATATAAGTCCCATCCGACATTTTAAATGGGATTAAACAGATTCGCTATCAATTGTATGGGTATTTTTTGCATCGGGTCGATTCTTCAAACTGCTATCAGATCCGCTTTCAGATGTTACATAATCTTCGTCAGAGAATTCGCTATCGTGGTATGGATCCTCAGGTTTACTACCGGATTCGTTAAATATTGCATTAGCCTCTTCTTCTAACTCTTTTTCGGAGAGATAACGACGACTCATTTGTAAAAAGAAATGGTCTATTGGGACAAATATCACCCGATAAAAAATACTATTTGGACATATATGACCCGAAGGGAAATATGTGATATATTTATCGAATTTTCTCAGTATTACCTAATTAAATATTACTTATAAACATATTCTTACCTTTTGATAAGTTTTACACCCAAAATGAGCTTTAAATAATCCGTAAATACGACAAAATAGGAGCACACGTGTATATACGACTATTTACACATGTAAACAATACTAAAATGGCAATTTCCGGGGTTGTCACGTGTAGTTTTTGAACTGACCGACCTGGTAAGACTGAAATCCAATATTTACACATAAATTGGGACGAATTTAAACCGGTTGAAGGTACTTAACATTTAATGGGATATAAATGTCCCGATAGGTTCGAAAGGGTTAAACCAGCGTCACAGAACACACACAAGAGTCGACGTAATCCAAATAATAACACCATGAATAAACATTTACGGCAAAAAGCATTAGAAGAAGTGCTATTTGTTCTAAAAACAATTAAACCAATAATTACAATAAATGAAATTAAATCCAAATTTGCTGGTATGCATTCGCGCATCGAGGTGTCTTTTTTTGAAATAAGAGGAGATATTTACCCAAGTAAATAATTAAACTGATCTTCCCCTAAACGTAGAAAGTTTCTGTAGGCGCTCATGTCTTCAAATTTAAGTTCCAAATTTAACATATTTATCCAACACTCCTTTATTTTTGGCTCTTCTTAATAGCCACGGTTTTACCCAGATATTTCTCTTAAAACGCGTTTTTCGCTTTTTTAACGATCTTGCAATTAATAGTATTGTATAAGTTACTGTATAATAGTGAAAAAGTTCATTAAAATCCATATTTTTTAGTTATAAAAATATAAAACACATATTCAAGTTTTTACAATATATAAATTTACAAATTACTTTATTTTTATTTACCGAAAAACTGGGTTAGATATAATTTGACATTGACATTTATTAATGCGTCACTGGTCTTTAGTGCCCATGATTTCTTGCAAAAGTTGCATCCAAATTTGTTACTGTGTCATAATCAAAATTCCATGTAATTTTGTAGGTACATATTTTTGTTATCAATTTTTACTAATAAAATTTATCATAAATTTTTACTAATAAAATTTATCATAAATTTGTGTTAAAATTACGTCTGTGTAAAACGGCACTTATATAAGCTTTCAAAACAATACAACTGTGTTTCGCGCATAATTGTTTTAATAGTGGCAAAAGTGCGGCAGAGGATATCTCTTTTAACAAGTAATTATTTTTTAATTTGTAATAAATATAGTATTTTTAAGATATATTATAAATAAATTTTTAAAACTGTTTATGAGAACCTTTTTGCCCACATATTATAAGCTATTTTGTTTTCTTGGCCTTTCAGTAAACCCCGTATTTTCAAAGTTGGCACGTGTCGATGGTTATGAAGTTAAAGTCAATTGGAATGATGCTGCCAACTCAAATTAGTGGATGGCAACCTATAGCGTGTATTTTTTATTATTAATTTTACGAAAAAAAATTATTCTTTATAAAAAGCTCTGCATGGTCTAAAACCTAAAATGCAACCATCAAATATCGAAATTTTCCAGTCATATACGAGGTTTGTCAAAAAATGTGAATTTTTCCCAAGACATCAAAAATTGTTAAAAAAAAAGTTGATCAGAACTAAAAACCACGTCTAAAAATGCAAGAACACGCATTAAATTAATTAAATAATTAAAAAATTAAATACTTAATAATAAATCAATAAAATAATTTTACAACGTAAATGCGTATAATTGCACATTTAGCCGTAGTTTTTAGTTCTGATCAACTTTTTTAATAACAATTTTTGATAATGTCAAAAATAAAGGTACTTTACTCTTGAGAAAAATTCACATTTGTTGACAAACCTCGTATATGACTGGAAAATTTCAATATTTGATGGTTTCATTTTAGGTTTTAGACCATGCAGAGCTTTTTATAAAGAATATTTTTTTTTCGTAAAATTAATAATAAAAAAGTTTCCCATTTCGTAAGAACTTCCGAAGACACGCTGTATATAAACCAAAACCCCCCATTCGTACAGAGATATTATAGTGTGCCATTTATACAGCATATTAAGCATTCTACCTTTTTTATAGTTCTATGTATAGACCACTGCCGCATGAAAAAATAAAAAGATATAGGTAAAACTTGTAATTTTACTTTTCTAGTAATTACAAACTAATACAAGTTGACAACAATGCATCTCTAATATTACTAGTCAGTATTGTAGTTTTTCTATGCTATTCAATATACATTCTCTAAGGTATGCTTGATGCAAAATAAATGTATGTAATCGGCAACCAAGGAAAAAACTATATAAAACCATGCTGTCCTTATTTCGTTACTTTAAACAATTTCCAAATAATTGATCCAAAAGGCTGTCGAATAAAAGTTCCTAAATATACCTGTACCCACATAGAACAAGCAACACTTTTCAACAAGATGAAGTCTCAAGACACTAAACATCTTTTTACGGATGTAAAAATTCTTCAAAACGTGACCCAGCTTAGCTGCAGATATCTTCATAATTGCATTGTTTTGACGATGAAGAGGCGTTCAAATCCCTGATTTAAAGACATCGTAGTAAAAAAATTATCTTCAAAACAATAAAATATTGAAGGAATCAGCATCAGTACTTATGTTTGTTGTAATGCTTATCTGGTAGGAGAAAAATTAATTGAAAAACCAGTAACCTCACGCTGATCATGCGTACAAACAAGAAGGATGAATAAACGTTGGAGACTATGATAATTCTTGATTGATAGAAGAGTTTTGGACTTGTCTTGCCTTTATTTGTTTGGAATCACAACGTTGTTTGTGGTTTTCACCAGTATCACCAGAAGACGATTGGAGATACGTACCGGTTGAAACGTTATGTTTTAAAACAAATAAAGACAATGCCAGTCGAAAACTCTTCTATCAAGAAAGATGAAGTTGTGTTTAATTGCCCAATATTTTAAAATAAATTTATCATAAATTAAATACATACCCCACATTTACTTTTAAAAATCAACGCTACTAGTGGAGTCAATCTACGGAAAAATGAGGTGAGGTCCGTAAAAATTTGATAGAGGTTGGGGACGTGGAAAAAGTTGTTTCTTGTGATGAGAGTAAAGATATTCCAAAATTTCGACAAAAAATATTGATCGGAACCATCCCAAAAATCCAAAAAACAGGTTTTTTGGTTTTTTTTAGGTAATTTTTGAAGTTTAATTTTTTTTTGGACCCCTTAGACTTCTAACTAAGATTTGAGAGTTGAACCCTTTTATTGTCAATGTTCAAGGAAGCTTTAGTTCAAATTTGGAATCTTTGCGATCATTACTTCCCCTAAAAGATATATATATATATACGTTTTTCGGACTAAAACTTGAAATTAGGCTATATTGGTTAAATCTTCACCAAATTGGATGAAATTTGGTGTAAAGGTGGGTCATGGTGACCACAATAAGTGATCCAAAGATGAAGTCAAAAAAAGAAATATTTTCGATAAAAATCCAAAATTTTGAGTTTTTTCCCAAATTTTGAAACCGACCCCCATCCTGTCAAATAAATCGCATAGTACTCTACTTAGGCTCAAATTAAAGGCTATTTTATATAGTTTAACGTGGTATAACTTGTTTTCCAAGATTCGCTCATTTGTTGGCCATTTACGCCATATATACATATATGCGCGCGCTGATTTCCCACTTTTATTGTATTATAACATATATAGATCATTGATCAATATGAAAGTAAAATAATTTCATTTTAATGCTATAAAATATACATGTCTGATAACAGCATTGCTGTAGCAGTTAAAAAATTCGAAGGAAAAAAGAAACATAAGATACACAATTTTTTTACCTGTCATTGATTTAATAGTATATTAAAGTACACAGTTCATAAGAAGCGGTTTTAGCGCACGCGTATTTTAAATGACACGTGCGCTAAAACGCCTTATGAACCACGTGCTTTATACTATTTTTTCTATTTGTAGTTTTTTCAATAAAAAATACATATTTAAAAAGAAAATAAATCCTTTAAATTTTTATGTCTTAATTTTATGTTGGTAATACTATTTTTTTATCATAGTAACCTCTGGACAACAAAAATTATTTTGCGAACTGTCATTTTTTGATTTATTGACCCATTTTCACCACGAGATTCTAAAGTTATTTTAGCGAAAGGAGATTTGAAATTGGACGGAATACGTTGTGTGATCCTTGTACATTCGGTACATATACAGAGCGTTCGGAAATTCGGGCGATTTTGCTAATTTTTTTTGAATTTCAAAAGACGTGATTTTACGTCAATTTTTCAATTTTTCAATTTCAATGTTACCAACATCAAATAAAGAAAAAACGCGTATCGAAATATCATTATGAACTTCATTTCAAGTTCATAATGAACTTATTATGAACGTCAAATAGAAAAAAATAATTTTTATCTCATAATATTAGTAGGCATCATGAGAAGAAAATTTTTGTCGCGTCTTGAATTAGAAAACCCGCAAATGATTTTTTTTTTAAATTAAAAAAAAAGTTGTATATAGTATACCTAGTATATAATATACCATAATAACGGAGGTGTAGTAAAAAAAAATAATATTTTGTCACGAACGAGCCCCAAATAAATAATGTATATGTTTTCTTACATATATAATAATGTAAGAAAAAGCATATACGCTAAATACAATATTAGAGTAAAAAAATACCATTATAATACAATAAAAGTGGGAAATCAGCGCGCGCATATATGTATATATGGCGTAAATGGCCAACAAATGAGCGAATTTTGGAAAACAAGTTATACCACGTTAAACTATATAAAATAGCCTTTAATTTGAGCCTAAGTAGAGTACTCTGCGATTTATTTGACAGGATGGGGGTCAGTTTCAAAATTTGGGAAAAAACTCAAAATTTTGGATTTTTATCGAAAATATTTCTTATTTTGACTTCATCTTTGGATTACTTATTGTGGTCACCATGACCCACCTTTACACCAAATTTCATCCAATTTGGTGAAGATTTAACCAATATAGCCTAATTTCAAGTTTTAGTCCGAAAAACGTATATATATATATATATCTTTTAGGGGAAGTAATGATCGCAAAGATTCCAAATTTGAACTAAAGCTTCCTTGAACATTGACATTAAAAGGGTTCAACTCCCAAATCTTAGTTAGAAGTCTAAGGGGTCCAAAAAAAAATTAAACTTCAAAAATGACCTAAAAAAAACCCAAAAAACCTGTTTTTTGGATTTTTGGGATGGTTCCGATCAATATTTTTTGTCGAAATTTTGGAATATTTTTACTCTTATCACAAGAAACAACTTTTTCCGCGTCCCCAACCTCTATCAAATTTTTACGGACCTCACCTCATTTTTCCGTAGATTGACTTCACTATACTGCCAATTAGTGAACATTAAAATAAACAAATTATACAACAAACATATCTTCCTAACTACCACAGTAAAAATATAACTGCTTTAATAGCTGGAGTGGAGATTGCCTATTACAAGTGCAAAAAAAATCACTCTGAAGCAGATGTACCAATAATACATAATTAAAGATTTGGAATGTAATAAACCCATTTCACAATATCCTGTTTAGGTTGATTAGCAATTAAATTAGGATGTAAGCTAAGCCACCAATATCAAATCATGTCTAATATAGTTCATATGATTGCAGATACCAATCATGTATATGTCGTAGGCTGATAGTGAAATCCGTCATTTCATGAAAAGCCTAGTCACTTCAGGAAGCGTCGGCAGATTGTGTAAAAACATGAAATTACACGATCTGCCGCGTCACTTCATGAAGAGACCTCGACGTTTCGGCGTATTATGTATAACACAATCTGTCTAATTTTAAATATCGTCACTTCATGAAATGCCACAAAAACAAGGCATATTGTGTAATTCCGTCTAAAAGGTATATTGGCAACTGGTTTGTTCGGGTTTGTCAAAGCATTTTTTTTATTTTTATAAAATAATATTAGTTGAAAAAATTTAATTAAAAAAAAATGCTCTGGGGAACAACGAACAAACCAGTTGCCAATATACCTTTTAGACGGAATTACACAATCTGCCGACTGACATGACATCGTTAGGTACTACATGAAGTGACGATATTTAAAATTAGGCAGATTGTGTTATACATAATACGCCGAAACGTCAAGGTCTCTTCATGAAGTGACGCGGCAGATCGTGTAATTTCATGTTTTTACACAATCTGCCGACGCTTCATGAAGTGACTAGGCTTTTCATGAAATGACGGATTTCACTATCAGCCTACGACATATATACAATATAATATTATTTTTGACAGCGTGATTGAAGCACACAGCTGACACATAGAGAATGTTGTGGGTCGTAGCAAGGACTTTGCTAGCAATAACTGTCAGAAAACTGTCAATACCTGACCCATTAAATGCATTTTAACAAATCAGGTTGAAATGTCACGCAGGATGCATTACTGGTACATTTTCCTTCATACGTGATTATTTTGTACTCATGACGTAAGTACGCCTGCAATCACCGGTTGGAGTAAATTCACTTAAGTCAAAATAACGCACTAACCGAGAAAAAGCAAGTTATCCATCCTCTTAACGTCATAGGTAGAACGGTGTCCAATGTATCAATGTCCTTGGAAAATCTGTTAAGTATTCGTCCAACCGGTGTTACGTCAAAAAATTGCGTACACGGAGCCCGTATTATATTCGATAGTAATACTATGTGTAACTTCTTTGCTGCGTTCAACGTTCCTATGTATAAGGCGAGTGATGCAAAGAATACCACGATAACTGAAATGTTTGAGACATTTAAAAATTAATCATAAGACATTCGAAAATGTATATTGTCGATGTGACTAAAAATAACTTGGAGACAAATAAAGCAGAATTATATTTTTAAATAAATAAATGCGCCTGATTTGTCTCTGAATAAGTTAAAATTATCCACTTAACTCACAGTAGAAACGTTTTATAATAAATATGTAATATACAGTGACCGTCAGTAAGTGTGCGGCATATGGAAAAAATACAAGTGTGTAACTGTTTTTTTATATTGGAATACAGAGGGATCCAAGTACAATGGATACCCTGGGGCGGGTAGACCACGACGGCCGTTTCGTCCTCGTTAAGACTCTACGGGCAGCCATAACCCAAGCAATCCCATCAGTAGCTGTAAGATGTGTTAAGCCTTTTACAAAAGCAAAGCGGCCATCAATGCACCGTAGCGCCATCCCAGCGGAATTAACTCCAATACAAAAGGCAGTCACACTGGTAATAATCGAAGGTAGACAAGTAAATAAATCACGAAGCGCATCACAATCCAGTATAGGGACCGCTATTTGGCGTTTTTACCGAAACAGTCTGCAGTCTAGCAGATTAGAAACAGATCAACACAGCGGCACCCACTAGAATACGCGCAATCCGTTAAGAAAATAATATGTATTGATGACCGATTTACTTTTGTAAAAGGCTGTTAATACATCTTACCGCTGTTGATGGGATTGCTTGGGGTATGGCTGCCCGTAGAGTCCTAACAAGGACGAAACGGCCGTCTTGGTCTACCCGCCCCAGGAAATCCATTGTGCTTGGATCCGTGTATTCCAATATAAAAAACAGTTACACACTTGTCCGATATGCCACAATTATTCGCTTTTAATTGTTTTCGCGGACATTACCTATGTATTATCTTCTAATTATTAGGAATATTCCACACTGCTGTAGAGGAGTCCGTAAGACGTGGCAAAGTCTGCTTCCTAGCGGTAGCAAGTGAAAATAAGAAATTTAAATATGACAATTTTTAAATTTTGACATTTGAATGTTAAAAAAAGTTAGGTTATTGTGAAAATAGTAATGCAATTTAAACGTTTTAACGTGTGTTAACATTAAGAATGCAGTACCAGGTCCCTAAAGCAACTGATTTCGCGCCAGGAGTTTCATTTTACAAGTTTCATAGACATGTCGTATGACAGAATATCCTCTATAAACAGTGACATGTCGGCTCGGCGCAAAAGTACGTTTCTGAATTAAATGATTTGTCTATCTTTGCTGGTTCGTCGGTATTTGACTCACACATAATACACTCGAATGATTTATGCCACGCTTTCTGACGGATACTGTATATTAAGTACAATTATATTTACTACTTCTTGATATTTCGTCTGTTACAAAGCTTCAATTACTAAGCAATTTAGTTCGAATATTTGCTAAAATTATTCAGTAAAAATTGAGGCCGGTTATTGGCCGCCTATAATTTATACTCACCCTTAAGGTTTTGACAAGCGTAGAAAACAAACTAATCTAGTGTAAAAAATGTACGTCTATAACTATAATTGTTAAAAGATCGAATATCAATTTAATTTCGACGTATTAAATCAAAAGCAAAAAAGCAAAACTGTCAAGCAAACTAATAGAAGCACAAGGGCGAGGATGAAAAATGATATTGTTAATATACTAACTACCATCCTAAAAAAAGGCGTGTTGCGTTGTTATGTGTTTCGTAATGTATTAAAAAACCGGCTTTTTCAGTCTTGGAAACAAAAAATAAATACAAACAATTTTTTTCCGAGAAAAGCGTCGAAATGTCTTTTTTTCCTGATTCCAAAACAATAATATAGTTTGTCTATATTAGCTCAAACCATTTTTTAAGATAGGAGCGATCACATTTTTAAAAAAACTATATTCATTTGAGTTTAATACGTCTAGAATGCCTTGAAAAACAAAATAAAAAGTATTAATAATGTGTCAAAGTATACAGTTTTTATAAACTGCAGTTAAATTATTGTAGTATCACTATTTATACACATATCGCACAGCCGCTGAAAAAATATAGTTTTGAGAAAAAGTCAATTAAAGAAAAGTTTTTTTACTGGATTATTTCTTTTACAATGAATGCAAAATTTTACCTGTTAAGCTTTTTGGTTTGGATCTGACACTGCATGTTTTGGATATAACGATATTTTTTAATCCATCCCTCATTATTTACTATTTTCATTTCTGAAATAGCACTTTTAAAATAATTAATTCTAAAAAACAGTCACAATCCAAAATGCAACGGTGTTTTACTTGCAGCGACCGAACTTTTAAGCAAAAACGTACTGAAAAACCGACACAACACGAAATATGTCACTGTTAGTGATCGGAGTATTGACATATTGCATAACCGCTAAAGAGTCGTCGTGTAGGTAAGATAAAGATAAAGAAATTACTTTTTTAGAAGAAATTAATATTATGTCAAAAATTCAATTTTTTGAGTTATGACTCTTTTTTAGCGGGTGTGCGATATTATAAAAACTCTAGACTTTGAATATTATTATTATTTATTATTTATATGGTTTTGTTTTTCAAGGCATTCTAGACATATCAATACTTTACCTCGGTGAAGTTATTTTAATGCATCGCCATTATATGGCTTATCTTTTCCAAGGCTTTCTAGACGTACTAAACTCAAATGAATACAGCTTTTTAAAAATTTGATCGCACATACCCTAAAAATGGTTTGAGCTAATGTAGACAACTATATGTTTGGCATCAGGAAAAAAATACATTTTATAAAAATAAAAAATATACAAGGTATTACATTGAAAAAACAACTTTAAGCCACAGTTAATTTGTTTCAAGCCCAGTTGCTTTTTAAATGGCATTTTTAGATTCTACGGTAAAACAAAAACAAAATGGCCATATTGGTTTTAATGAAAATACCAAGAAACTCAAAAATAGGCCGTTATTCAGTTCTGGTTGGATGACCCTGTATATAATTTCCTTTTTAGAAAGGGAAAATAATGATTAAATTAGAGAGATTAATAATCGGGAAATAAAATATTTTTGTGTACTTTTTTTTAGTTTGCGAGCGTAAAAACTTGTTCTAGAGTACCTACTAGTTTTATTTTTTTTTAATGAATTTGTACACATTTTTTTATATTTAAAATATTTTTTATAAAGACATTTATTTTTTTGATTTTTTTTTTAATTTTTTCAATTTTTTGATTCTTTTGAAAATCTCCTATTATTTGAAAAATATCGGTTTTCTTTCAAGCTGTTAATACACTAGTGTTTCGCAATATTATGAAAAAAAGATATATTAATATTAGGTTTGACAATAACAAACCACCACATTGTTTAATTTTTCAGGTAATCAGAGTTACTTCCCAGAAATGTTAAGAAGAAACGTAATTTTAAAAAGACATATAAAAATTAGTTATTAGAGCATCGTGATAGAAGCAGCCGATTTTGGAGGAGGGGGGCATAATTCTATAAATAAACTAATTGGACCAATCTCAAACAATTGTCATCGGCATCTTCTAAACACGACATTTTAAATCTACAGGAACTTAGATAAAAATTTAAAAAAATGTAACCATTACAGAAAAAGATTTGTATTCCAATCGCTATCGTAAAAATGAAAATAATATAGGTAATAAAAGTAGTACGTGAGTTTTATGTTCTGCCAAAGCGTTAACATGCATAAAAAAGAAAATCGGCAAACCCAAATTTAACAACCAACTGTAATATTCTATTTTTTGTAAACAATGTTATTTACAGTTATTTCTTCTAATGGATGGACATTAAATTTCGGTACAGTGAAAAAATTCAACAAAATATTTAAAAAATGACAAAAAAAATCAAATCCACTCAAGAACATCATGTATTGAAGCAATTCCACAATTGGATCACTATGAAATCTAAATACTTTAATGGACTAAATTTAAAACTCTTTAGTAAATACAGATGTTGATGTTCTAATATCTCTTGTTTGGCAAGGCATTTAAACAAGGCCGTTAATAGTAAAGCCATTTTCCAAAATATATAAGTAGCAGATAAGAGATGCTATTTAAATAATATATAAAATGTCCATCCACGCATAAAGTGCCTAACATTTAGTAGACTATACAGCTGTTCAATATAAACAAGTTATTTTATGTGCTACGAAGTATCTATTAAAGCCTAATCAAGTCCCATTAAATTTATATTCATATAAAAAGGTCAACATTTTAATTGAAAAATAAATTATTGTCACCATTATCAATGGTAAATCTAATTGGTTCCAACATAACACATTATCAACAACTAAATTTAAGCTAAACTAAACATAGATACCACATACGTAAATAAAATGGGTAAACTTACCTTGCCCGATACCCAGGGCGCCGTATACACCCAAATACAAATCTCTCCTTCCTGTATTGACTTTTCCTTGTTCGTCTACCATATCCTTATCGTCAGCCCAGAGACCTGAAGAAATAAATGGACCAAATATAAAAAGGTAGGGCGTTGTCAAATGTGTGAGGAAAGAAAATACGTCTACAACGTTTGAACGTTGGATTTTCCCAAATTTATTGAAACGTACCAATTGATTTAAATTGTGTTTGGTGTATAGTCTAACAAATTCGAATAGTAGGACCATATTTTTTTTTGAAGAGAACCTCTTTTTTCTAACCAGATAGATATCAGCCTAGCGCAGCGGTTCGATCCCAGGTAGTGCCCCTCCACATCTTGGCATGCATGTCCGCTAGGTACTTAGATGAAACGTTTACAAACTGTTGGATTGGTCCTACGGGACTTATTAAGTGGCCTCGTAAGTCGCCGGATTTAACGCCGCTGGATTATTAAAAAGAAAGAGTGCACCGAAACAAGCCTAACAAGAACTGAAATAAAAAGAATACCTCCTAATATGATACAGGCGCGCCATGAGTTTCTTTTACAGGTGGGGCAAATTTTGACGGCAGTAACGTAAGAAGCAAAACGCAGTTTAGTGCATAGTTTAGCCAAGGAATAATTGTTTACCTAATAATAAACACGGTAAAAACATAAAACATCTTTACTTTATTATCTTTTTATATAATTATCTATACCTTTATTGCTTAAAATACCTGTTTATGTCTTTCCCTCTGTCTTTCGTGATCTGTTTCAGATCCAAAAAAGGTTTGGGGCGTCAATTTTCTTTAATTTTTAAAGGGTTTTCAAATGTTAATGCATCGCATGTTTTAAACTGTAATATTTTTTGGACTATTTAAGTTATTGTTCGTTAATACAAGTTACAAGTACAAGTCAAAAACACAAACATAAACTATATAAAGGGTTAAAGGCATACGGTCGATTCGGCATACTTAATAACCCAATGAAACAACACTGTTTATGTTAATATAATCCGCATATTTGGTACCTAATTAGTTTTTCTTTGTCTAACGAAAATATTTGCTTGCAATAATAATAATTCAGGGAGCGGTTCGACTGTGTTTTCATAAATGCCTAATGAACCGCCTTGGACCGAGCACGAAACAACACGAGATCAGGCGAAGTCGACGGCCGGCGAGCGCGTATGTTTGTTTCGCTCTTAGTTTCCTATTCATTTATGTAATCTTCTAGTTGATATAAACCCACCCGGTCAACCTAAAATACGGTCAAAAGCTTCGATCTATTTAGAGGGTTCTCGCATGACACTTACACTTTAGAACTTTTACATAGTTTGAAGGATAATCTTTTCTATTTGTTTTGAAAAATAAATTAATTAGGTGGGTCATTGACCAAATGACCTTATGGACAAGCCGCGCCTGATATGATACGTTGATGAACAATAATAAAAATAATAAAATTATTTCTTACCTAACCAAACATTTGAGCCTATACTGAATCCTTGGAACATCATGTTGAGTATAATCGTCACGATGACTATGGCAATACCGATAGAGCGAAGGTAATGTTTATATACTCGCCAGCTCACACTGCCAGTTTCAGATTTTTCAACTTCGATGAGTTTCTCACCACGCGCCGGTGCATTCTTGTCAATCGATTCTAAAATACAAATTTATTTGACAATTACTTTTAATAAAACAAATTATATTCCTTTTACTTTAAACCTAAATAAACTACCACGAAATATGAATAGTATTCAAATAAATGAAGACATTCACATTTTTAAAGTTCATAAAATAAAATATTAATAATTATTTTTGACAGTAAATTAAATTGGAATTTTTCACTTAGAATACTTAATTAAAAAATTAAGAAGTTTACTAACGATTTTTAAAAACATTAAAAAATGTTTAAATGAAGACATAGAAATATTATATTACGCGTTAGTTAAAACTCATTTAAATTACGGAATTTTAGGTTGGGGAGGAATAAATAGAACTTTAGTTAAAAAAATTAGAAATATTACAAAAAAGGTTTCTAAAAATTATATTTAATAAAGATTACCTTTATCCTTCAAAATAATTATATTCAGAAACAAAAACATTGAACATAAGACAACTTTTCATTTATAACATCTTAATATATATATTTAAAAATAAAAACCTTATACAATTTAAAAACCATAATCATAATACACGTTATAAAAATGAAATAACCATAAAACGTAAAATAAATAGTCCATAGGACAAAAAAATTTCAAATATTTATGTTTTTACACTGCGCGACATATTTAACGCATAACGAAAAAATTGCTTCAATTTTGATGTTATATATTTTCCAAATTTGTGGTTCGTTTTTAATGATTTTTTTTTCAGATTGTAGGTTTTTTCCTTAAGCATATCACTGCCTTTGTTGTTTTACTTGAAAAAGTAACTTTGGTATTATACCGGGTGTTATAAAACTGTGTTATGTTTTTTTTACGGAAATTCAAAACGCCCTGTGGGATTTATTAGCCATTGCAAGTTATCGCAATTCCAGCAAAATTAAAGTCCCATGTTTCCTTTACATTTTCTTTTTTGATTCATTGGTTTATCTCTGTTTTTTTATGAAATATTCAGTTTTTTAGTTCAACGTGATTTTCATCAAAAAATGTTTAGTTAAAAAATACAAAATAAACGAAATGCTTTGATTAATGCAACAGCAAGAAAAAACAAATTATAAAGTAAATAAAGAATCAATATCTGGTATTAATTTACTGAATCCACAAAACAGGGCAAAAAAAATACAGGGAAAAAAATTGTAATTTCTAAATGTATTAAAAAAAAATTAAATATGAATAATTAGTAGCGAGTATTGCCTCTCCTTGCTCTAATGAAGGCTTCGAATCTTCTTGACATACTTAAAATCAGATTTCTGATTTCATTTTGATTAATCTGATTCCATATTTCCATAAGCCTCAATGACAGATCATTTAAGTTTCTAGGAGGAGGAAGCAAGGCTCTAAGATTCGTCGGCAATACTCGCTACTAATGATTCATATTTAATTTTTTTGAATACCTTTAGAAATTGCAATTTTCTTTCCTGTATTTTTTTTGCAATGTTTTGTGGATTCAGTAAATTAATACCAGATATTGATTCTTTAGTTACTTTATAATTTGTTTTTTCTTGCTGTTGCATTAATCAAAGCATTTCGTTTATTTTGTATTTTTTAACTAAACATTTTTTTATGAAAATCACGTTGAACTAAAAATTGAATATTTCATGAAAAAACAGATATAAACCAATGAATCAAAAAAGAAAATGTAAAGGAAACATGTGACTTCAATTTGGCTGGAATTGCGATAACTTGCAATGGCTAGTAAATTCCACGGGGTGTTTTGAATTTCCGTAAAAAAAAACATAACAGTCTTATAACACCCGGTATAATACCAAAGTTACTTTTTCAAGCAAAACAACAAAGGCAATGATATGCTTAAGGAATAAACCTACAATTAGAAAAAAAAATCATTAAAAACGAACCACAAATTTGGAAAATATATAACATCAAAATTGAGGCAATTTTTTCGTTATGCGTTAAATATGTCGCGCAGTGTATTTAAACGATTATTTACCAACAAAAATTAAAAAGTTGATATCATTACAAAAATTTTAAGTCGAAATAAAAACACGGATATTAAAAACAGACAATTTGAAAATATTTTTAGAAATGCTTTAATTAATTAATATTGTTCTGAATAATTTATATAGGTAAGTAATATTTTTTACTTAAAAATTATAAACTAATAATTTTATTATAAGTAATATATTTCTTCAAAAAAAAACTGCGTTTATACTATAAATTATTATTTTATATATATTATATTATTGCTTAATTTTATCACTTAGAATCTATAAGAATTATTTGAAACGCGACAGGAAAAATTTCAAGCTCGGTAAGAAAGTTTCGCGCATAGTAAAATATTACTCCAAAATTTAACATTTTTATTATGAATGCAAAACATTTGAAATAACATAGTGATCCTTGAATTAAAAAAAAAAATGACGTTAGTTGTTTCCTTAGCATCGCGTCTGTGTAATAATTATTCTGATTCAGCACTTTTTCTAAAAAATGTGCTTTTTTTGCCTTAACAAATAATAATTATTTGTAGTAAATTATTCAATTCTGTCACTCCGTGTTATCTACAACCATTTAATAATAGGTGCATAATACTTGTAATTATTACTCATAAAACAACAAGTAGTGTAGTATGCAATTTATAATCGTATTTTTAATTTTAAAAAAGGTCTGCAATTTTCCGGTATCGTGAAAATTACGTTTTTAAACAGCACGCCTTGACATCAAATAAAGCATCGGCTGATATTGAAAATATAAAATGTCAAAATAAGGCCAAAATCGGTATTCTCTTAGTCAGAATTTAAATTCGTGATATTTTCCTAATTCTTGCACACCCTGAAAATAAAGCACTTGTACCTACCTTTTCTGGGACTTTTGGAGCTATCTTCGGATTTCTGTCGTTGGAGGGACCCGTTTATGGCGGGATTTGAACCAGTTTCCGATTTCGATTCGGACACTCTTGATCGCTTCCGTACCAACTGTCTGGATAGATCTTCTGATATTTGAGGGGTTAGTATACTCTTGATTTCATCCAATTCTACAAAACAACCTCGTCAATAAAACAATAAAAGTATTTTAAAAAACTAAAGCATATTATACAAACTACAGAATTTCAGATAAACTAAAAAACCATTATTATTCTAGCACTGAAAAAAAGTAAGCATTTACAAAATGTATAAAAATAACAATATAGTATGTCAGGGGGTTAGTATCATAGACAATTTACCTTTAGATAAGCAAACAATAATCACGAAAGTGGCAGATTTATGGCCTATCGGATGTAAACAAAGCTAGACCACTATTAGACATGCGCACTGCAACATTATCGTTTGACGAATGGGAAAATAGACAGGTGCGGGCTTTAAAAGTTAAGTTCTTGCCAAAAAATTGTACCTTTTCTCAATTTTTGATCAAGTTCAAGGAAAAAAGGTAGTGATTTCTGGCATTTTTAGTAGTAGGAAACCTATCAGATTTTAACGATAGAAAATAGTTTTTTTTTTAAATTTGTTTAAAAATGATTCGTCGTCGTGTTTTTAGTTCGAAAAGGAAGAGAACAAGAACAAGTGAATTAAACTAGTCTTATAAAATCGAATATAAAAACAAACAAAACCAGCAAAATAACCAATCTACGGTGTTGTCGCGTGCCTCACCTCAAGTCAAATATTAGTTGGTATATAACTTGTATTGATTTTTACAATTTGGCAAAAACTTGGGTACGTGTAAACATTTTCAAGCAAAATTTCTTGTTCAAGAATTTGAAAAGTGTTTGCCCGAGAACTTGACCCGTGGAATACTGGCTTTATTAAAAGCTTAATGTCGGGGTGTACAGATTTTAACAAAAAAATTAACCAACCAGCAACTTTGACAGAATTAATTTTCTCACAATCAGACACAATTCATTAAACTACACAAAAACTAGATATCCGTAAATATCACACACTTACACTAAATAACAAGAAATCCACAGAGAAACCTTAAAACACAAGAACAAAAATGGTGGCCGAGCCGGTTCTGGAGTGTATTTTGAGCATGTCGCTAAAGTAGGACAGGCCGATAACACGAGGTTTGTGCGCATGCCTGAAGGTGCCCAGAGGGAAGGCAGCTGACCGGCGAGTCATGCGCTCGGACGTATTTTTTCACCCACAAAACGTAACTTTTGTTTGCGCAGGAGATAAGTTGTAACTATCGAAAGGTACATTGTCTATTATGTCTATGGTTAGTATTCAACATGAAACAACAGTCTTATACAGGGAGTCCCATAACTAATGGTCCATACAGCAACAGGAGATAGTAGACTTGAAAATAGGTCATTTATACTTAATTATAAAATATCAGTCACAGTTAAAGAGATACATGGTGATCCAAGTAACAATTTATTTTAGAACATTGGCGATGATTGATATGAATCAAATTTGGTGTAGGCATGTTTTTGAGGACAAGTAAGACGATTTCATAATTATATGATATATTATATATAGAGTAAACAATCTCGACGCAATTGTCATTTTGTTTATCAATATTTTGTTTTCTCCAAAAAGCGGATAATAATTACCTACTTTTAAGTTAAAAAAAAAATATAATTTAATAAAAGCCAAAAACGGAACTTCGCCAACTTTGCCTCTATTTTCTTTTTCTGCTTTTATTAATGTATAAAGTAAAACTATAGGTAATTGTACTACACACACGGATATTTGCCCGATTTTCGGATAAAACGAAGAAGTAACGAAATACTGATCAAAAAACAAAATGGCAAAGACATCACTAGTGTTTGCTCTTAATTTAAACTATTAAATATTTGGTTAATTCAGACCATGCAGATCAAAGCAAAGGATTTACTTCAATTTCTTTGGCAATACTCCAGTAAAAATTTCAGCAAAACAATTTTTTCTCAATACAAAAAAAAACAGGCGGTTATTCTATTCTAAAATAAAAAGCACCCCAACCCAGCTGGGTTATTTTAATCGTGTGTAGCAAATCCCGGTGTAAAATAATAACTATGTTAAAACACGACGTCGTTAACTAAAATTATTTACTACAGTACAGATTAATAAAACGTGGAGATGTCAGACATCATAACATAGTTTTCGGCACTAATCTGTAGTACTTAATATTAGTAGTGTAAATCGACATCTACAACATGGAATGACATGAGCTTTTCGCTCTAAAGCAAGATAAAAATGATATCAATATTGACCTAAAAGAAGGTTTATTAATATTTGAGAAAAATGTTTAAATACTTTTTTGAACCGGTGCGACCATAATTATTGTACCGATAAACCGCACGGATTGAGTCAAAATTATTTGCATCAAAGAGGGGTTGGATTGAAAAACGTAGATCACAATGATATGGGGACGATATATCTAACCAATGTTAAATTCATATTATGACATGGTATGCCAAACTAATGAGTAATAAAATAAGTAGACAAATACAAATGTATTTTTGTTGTTTACAAAATTATAATACTTGCACTTTATAAGGAAATAAATTTAGCTGCTTCTTAAGAATAGTACTGCATGTTCCATAAGATCTTCCCAGTTCTTGGGACAGGCGTCTTATACAATGTGTTGGCTTATGTTGCATTATTTCACGAACGTTTGCAACAAGTTCTTCTGTTCTTACAGATAGTCTTCCTGCTCCCTTTTTGTGTTGTATAGAACCTGTTTCCCTAAACACAGCCGCGGTTCTTTTCAGGCAATGTTAAAAATCCCCAGCAATAAAAGCAACGTTAGGAAAATGTTCGTGAAAATCGTCCATGCACAAACCCGGATTGTATTGCCACTCACCATTTACGCTAACCCCGTTTCGAAAATACGCTCCAACCATAAATGTTTTGTGCTGTTCCGTAAAGCCCATTGTGTGAATTGTTCAAGAAATTGGAAAAATTAGGGATGAATCAAATTATTTGTAATGACTGTCAAAGATGACGGAATAACTGATTGATTGTTAATTCAGGTAGTTCTTCACACACCCAACAGGTATTAAGCTATACGGCTAAGCATTACGTCCTTAGATGCCATGCCCTCTTTGATGCAAATAATTTTTGCTCGCACGGTATTAGTAGGACATTTCTTACAATGTTGATTTGCAGGTATTTGTATACAGGGTGTCCGAAAAATATGTGTACCAACCAAGGTCTAATGACAGGCTTGTGATATCAAAATAGGCCGGTTCAAGTTAGTTACATTTATTAGAAAGTGCTTCGTTTAGTGGGCCAATTTTTTTTTCTGTTTTTTCGCAAATTTATTAACAACGTACTTTCCGGACACTCTGTACAACTATTTTATTCTCAAATTTTAATGTTTGCATCCAAAATATACTTTAATTTGGCGATGAAATATACTTATATAAACATGTAAAACTGATAAAAAAAATGTTTTAATGATGAACGATATTCTGCAACTTTACATACCAGGGGTACTATTATTTCTATTTAAACGACGATCTAGAAAACAAGAAAAAAATCCTTTAATTTTCCCACTTCCGTTCAAAGCAAAAAATATAGAGATAGAATATCTTATATCAATGTTTTTTACATTAGTAGGATACAGAGACAAGTCAGACAAATAAAAACCAGCGTGTCGAGTCGGTAAAAGATCTGTCAAAAAAATAAAAGTACATACTGTCAAAGTTACAAATGTAATTATCTCTTTGACAAGAATATGATTTTTGTATACCGGGTGGTGCACCGCCTGACTGACCATTTCATGTAAATTTGGCTACCCTCAAATATTGGCCATCAAATAATTCCACATCAAAATTGTATTAGACTTTTTTGAACGTCATTGTTTGATGGACTTGCACACCAAATTTTATTATTTTCTAATTAGCAGGCGTGCCAATGGCTAATGAATAAAAATGTAGCAATTGCTTTTAACTTTTTAAGGCATCATTTGCTTGGTAGCAGTCAACTTTAGTTCTCCGCGGCATACACGTGCGTTGCTCTTAATTTGTGTCTTCAATTATGGCTGAATATATGAACGTCCGTAAAAGAACAAACCCGAACAAACCTACAGTGTACGTAAAAATTGCAGATATGATGATTTCAGAAAGTTATATCGATTTGACTGCGAAAATGACGTTGAGTGGTTGGCAAATAATTTTTTGACTGATACTGATAAAAGGCGAGGGGGTGCACTGTCGCCTTTAAATAAGGAAAAGTATTTCTGCGGAAATTGTCGGATCCGGGCTTTTAAAATTCTGTAGGTGAAGAATTCGGTGTTCACCAAACTACTGTCTGTAAGACATAAACTTCTGTAATGGATGCAGTTTTGAAAAAGGCCAAGATTTTTATTAACTTTCCTACAAGTGCTGAAGCTGTTGTGGAAGCTAAACGGTTGTGGTCAGAGAGATTTCTTTATGTTCCTTCAATTTGTGAACGAATATCATTTGATTGTCTTTAATTTCTTCATCACTACTATCACTTTCCTCATTTTCACTGAAATCTGCCATATCACAAATATAAGTTTCCTATTTTCCACATAAACGTATCAGATTACTATTGTATAAATAAATAGACCAACGTTGTCGTATTTACGTTAACTCTTTTGCAAATTAGGCACCAAACTGAACATGAAAATGAAATCTATAATCTGAACAAGTGGGTAAGCCACGTCTGAACTTGTGGAATAAGCATTTGCTACAGAGGTGTAAGGAAAACGGCAATTGCTTCAAAATTTTATTCATATTCAGATCTAGCAATTGCTTTTACTAAAAAGTAATTGCTTAATTTTTATTCATTAGGCTCAATATTTGAGGGTAGCAAAATATCCATGGGATTTCCCAATGATTTGGTACCTAAAGATAAAACAATAACAAATGAACCTATTGACAAAATCGTATTTTATTCTCGAGTAAATCAACATACAAATTTCGCCCCTCCACTTTGTTTGCCAAACTTACGCGCTGTTAAAAATATTAGTCTGATGTGGGAAATTTAAATTGTTGTCCAAAACCTTGTAGCATTATCTGCAGTATAGCAACGCAGCAGTAAGAGATCGCCCCCCATTCATTACTGTTTAGAGATACACAAAGTGTAGAGATACACAAAGTGTATCGCGGAAAAACAACGTTTGCAATGCATTGAAAATCTAATTATTCTAAGATCATACCTTAACAGAAACAAAAGATAAAAGGTATAACCAAGATCTAGAGGCAACTGGAAAATAATTATTTTACGAATAAAATTAAGGCTGATATTTTTTGGAGACGAGCAAGATGTCAAGTATGCGAAAATTCGAAAAATAATTCTGCAGTTACTTTTCATAGGTGAGTAAATAGAAAATTGGGTTATTTATAGGTTATGTTTCTATACTAGCAAGGTCACAAGATAAATGCACCGTAATCCCAACTCCCGGCCCCACCCAGCTCTTCACCGCCTTTCTCCTACAAACGATGATGTCAGCAGATTTTAATAGCTTTTATGAATAACATGTGCCATCTATAGGTATCATTGGGATTTCCCATGGCTAGTCTGGTGGTGCAAAATGGTACATAAGTTTATCAAACTGTTAAATATTGTAAATAAAATGTAATGCAAGTAAAAACCCGTCTGTAATAGTCAAATTTCATTATAAATGTTGTAACGGTCTTGGTAGTAAATGTAATGTGTTAAATGTTTTATGAATAATATAGAATTATTTTTGCCGATGACCAAAAATAAAAGTAACTCACCTTCTGGATCCTCAACCTGATCCTGAATATGCTGGATCAAAAATTCAGCAAAAGCGCCCTTTTTGTTCAGCAATTCCTGGTAAGTACCGCTTTCCGATACCTCTCCGTAAGTTAGTACTAGAATCTGGTCTGTTTGGGGCAAATACGTGATACCGTGCGTTACCAACACTCTTGTTTTGTTCCTTAGAAGCCCTAAAATACAAAAGAAGAAAATAAAACACTGTTTAAAATGAAATATAAGATACCAAAATACACATTATGTATAAAATAAACATTATGTATAATCCAAAAGCCACGGATCTATCTGAGAATAGATAGAAGGATAAATGGAAGTGGTAGAATTATACTTTGTTAAATAGAATAAAATATAAAGCTTGGAAAACAATTAAAGTATTTGTCAATATGTCAATTATTTACCTTTGGGTCCTAATACTTCTTCGAAAATATGCTTTCCTACGTGTGAATCTACGGCACTAAGTGGGTCATCCAGAAAGTATATTTCAGCATCAGCATACACGGCTCTAGCTAAACTAACTCTTTGTTTTTGACCTCCAGATAAATTTATACCTAGAACACACAGCTGTATATACTAAAATTCAAAGCACGATACACGAACAGCGGTATGTTAACGAGCATACATTCTCTAACTCTCTCTCCCATATAGTGAAGTTTGGACGTCCAGCACGCTTTAATTACACTGGACAACAAATTTTAGGTTATTGGTTGTATCGTGTATCAAAATGCATTTTTTTTGTTAACTTTGGGATGCTGAATACAAAAATGATAATGAAATTAAAAACTTAGTTGCCGTTTAAAAAAAAAGTGGTTATATTTTATTTTTGATAAAATAATAAAAACTACATAATTTTACACTTTAGAGTCACTAAATGCGCTGTCGCTTTGCTACTCTTTTGTGAACTGTTTCTGGAGCATCTCTAACAAGAGTCCAACAGTATTCGGCAAGCATGGAAGCATTCCAGTGTCCCTGGTATCTGTTTTCCATGGTTGATATGTCCTGATGGAAGCGTTCGCCGTGCTCATCACTTACAGCTCCGCAGTTGTCAGGAAAAAAGTCCAGGTGAGAGTGTAGGAAATGGATCTTTAGAGACATATTACAGCCCATTTTTTGATACGACGACAGCATATTTTCAACCAGAGTAACGTAATTGTCAGCTTTTTTATTTCCCAAGAAATTAGTTACCACGAGGCGAAAGTCTTTCCAGGCGTTTTTTTCAATATCTGTTAGAGTGCTGTCAAAGTGTTCGTCTTTCAGAATATTTCGAATTTGTGGCCCAATAAAAATACCTTCTTTAATTTTTGCCTCACTTAGCCTCGGGAATTTCTGACGTAGGTACTGAAATGCTGGCCCATCTCGATTCAGTGCCTTAACAAAGTTTTTCATTAGGCCCAATTTGATATGCAGTGGTGGTAACAAAACCTTTTTGGAGTCTACCAATGGCATGTGTTGTACGTTTTTTTGCCCTGGCTCTAATGATTGTCGAACGGGCCAGTGTCGTCTATTGTAATGAAGTGACCTTGCCCGACTGTCCCATTCACACAAAAAACAGCAAAACTTGGTGTAGCCTAGCTGCAACCCAAGTTAAAGTGCAATAACCTTTAAGTCACCACAGATCTGCCATTGGTGCTCATCATATTTTATGGTTGTCAATAGGAAATTCATATTGTCGTATGATTCTTTCATGTGAACTGCATATCCGACAGGAATGGACGGAAGAATATTGCCAATATGTAATAGTACTGCCTTTAAACTTAATTTTGAACTGTCTATAAACAATCTCCATTCCACTGGTTTGTAGTTTATATTTAAAGCCTCCAATAAACCGCCAATATTATTGCAGAAAACTAAGTTATTTTCCATGTCAAAAAATGGCGCTAGACCTTTATGGCGTTTACGAAAAACATTTACAGAGACATCTTCTTCTAACAGGTTCCACTGCTGCAATCTTGATCCTAGTAACTCAGCCTTACTTTTTGGAAGTTCTAGATCTCTCACAAGATCGTTTAATTCTGACTGGGTTATTTTGTGCGGTTGGCGGTATGATGTGCTGGGTGGGCCAAAATCGGGATCTCTTGAAGTTGATGGCATATCTTCTTCTTGGCACAACGCTGTATCGCTGTCTGATTCGTAAGTGACTGTTTCTGGGGGTTTTGGAATAGGAAGGTCGTCACTATGTGGTACAGGTCTGATGGCAGATGGTATATTTGGATAGTTAATAACAGACTTTTTCTTCTTGGATATACCGGTGCCTTGCCCAACAGGAGGTATCATGCAGAAATAGCAATCATTAACATGATTTGTAGGCTCTCTCCAGACCATTGGAACAGCAAACCGCATAGATCGGTTTTTACGATTTAACCAGCTTGTCAAACTTGAAGCGCATGCATTACAGCATATATGTGGCGCCCACTGTTTGTCTTGATCTCCTATTCTGCAACCGAAATAAAGATGATATGCTTTTTTCATCAATGGAGTCATAGATCGCTTCTGAGACGCAAAAGTCACTTCACCACAAACATAACAGAAGTGATCTGGATTGTTTACACACTTTCGAGGCATTTTACAATCTTAACTATTCGACTTGAATTACTAACTTCGACTGACTAACCTCTCCGCTTACCTACCTGTTTATATCCCCAAATATGGATTATAGATTTTTAAATACATTTCATTATAATTATACTTATAAGTAGTCTATATACAATTTTAAGAAACCAACATAATGAGTTTTTTATTTGTTATTACCTAAATAGGGATAAAGGACACAATGCGACTGAGCAGGTACTAATGGATTTATTGGCCTACATTATAGTACCGTGCTCAGGTAAACCATAGAAATGAGGATAAACAAGGGTCCTTTTATCCGTTTAGTCGTTTATTTATTTAAAATCGGGTAGTAAAGCATTATTTATTTGCCGCTTAATTAAATATTTCAATATTATCCCTGTTTTAGGGTGGTCCCGGCTAAGTCGCCATTGTGTCAATATCCCTATTTAGGTAAATTTATGTAAAACTCATTTCGTTCGCTCTCTTATTTTTGTAAACAGATTTTTATTATATTAATAGGGACTGTTCAGTTCAAGGCAGACATGAAAGTGGATTTACATGGGTTTCAATGGCTATCGCTCTTATTTTAAGCAATAGGGGGTTAGGATTTCGAATATAGGGGATCGTCCCTAAGAATCCACCATTCCTTAACTTGGTGAAAATGTAGATTTGGCAATATAAAATCCATATATTGTTATTACAATACAAATATACTAGGTGCGTTCTCGCGGTTACAGTGTTAATATATTAGGGGAACATGACGTCACGTATCTCTTAAACGTGAACTAATATTTAAAAAAAAAGTTTATTTTCAATTTAAGCACACCTAAAGTAGTAAGATTTAGTTGATTTTATTTCTGCAACATTTTAGCTGTTGTCCAGTGTTATATGGGGGATTCAAGCAATAAGATTATGTTTGAATATTGGAGGCGCTTAAAACCCATAAATGAATTGTTTTAAAATACAAACAGGAAAATAGTATTCTCCTTTTGAAAAATCAATATTTATTATTAATATACAGTGTGACCAGTAAAGTCCATATCATATGGTATTTTTCGAAATTTGACTTTAGCATCAAGTTCTGCTTCAATCGAGATGAAAATTAAGCAAAAAATAGTAGTCACGTAATTCGCATTAAAAAGTAATTCAGAAGTGGGGTTATTTCTGAAAATATCGATAAAAGTTAAGTTAGTGCATAAGATAATTTTGATTTTTTACCCATATTTTGTAAATTGCACCACTTTTGCAAAATAAGACCCAACGCAACCTACATAAAACTTCTTACTTTTGACAATGCTTTATTTCAGATACATTTTCTTTAAAGTAGCGTCATATTAAATGTGTGTTTTTCTACAAAATCAAAATTGGACTATTAAAATTTTGTCACATGTGATGCAAAGTTTATTTGTTTTTGACCCTGTATAAGGTAACAAAAACAACAACAAAAAGAACACAGTGTCATCAGTAAAGTGTTCATTAAGTGGAAAATAAATTTTAGGTTAACTTAACGTAAAGTTTACCTATTTCAACGATTTAATTTAAAATACTTTTATTTTATTTTTTATTTTTTTACATTCAGACACAAACTACGTTTTCAAAAATACTTTTTTATGAAGTTACCTTATACAGGGTCAAAAACAAATAAACTTTGTATCACATGCGACCAAATTTTAATAGCCCGATTTTGTAGAAAAACATACATTTAATATTATGGCGCTACTTTAAAGAAAATGTATCTGAAATAAAGCATTGTTCAAACTAAGAAGTTTTATGTAGGTTGCGTTGAGTCTTATTTTGCAAAAGTGGTGCAATTTATAAAAAATGGGTAAAAAATCAAAATTATCTTATGCAAAATTTTGCATGTGTACTAAAAACTGCATTTAAAAAACTTTTTCTAATAACTTTTTTCGATATTTTTAGAAATAACCCCACTTTTGAATTATTTTTTGGCAAGAATTAAAATTTGACAGATAATGCGAATTACGTGACTACTATTTTTTTGCTTAATTTTCATCTTGATTGAAGCAGAACTTGATGCCAAAGTCAAATTTTGAATGAAGCTATTAATAAAAAAATCCCATATGATGCGGACTTTCCTGGTCACACTGTATATTAATTCTCAACCAACTTAAAAAGTTCATTATAGATATAACATTAAATATACAATATATAAAATAACAAATAATAAAAGTTGTGTTCAAATTTCGATTTGCTAATCGGCAGACCGTTCTAGGTGTATCAAAGTTCAGGGCCATCTAAATTAATATTTTTGTAAATTTGAAAGATCACAATCTTCTTAAATACCTTTTTCTCCAATTTCAGTGTGATCTCCTCCAGGCAACATATCAAAATCGGGTTTTAATGCGCATGCTTCGATAACCCGGTCGTACAATGCTTTGTCATAGTCCTTTCCAAAAAGAATATTGTCTTTTAGCGTGGCGTTTTGGATCCATGCTTGTTGGGACACATATGCTACAGACCCATACGTGTTCACCTACAAAAATTATAAATTTTTCTAAACTGTAATTTTCTTTTAATAATATCATAATAATAAGTTTATTTAAAATTTAATAATATAATAATAGTATATTAAAGTACGAGTTTCATAAGAAGCGGTTTTAGCGCCCGCGTCTATTTTAAAAAGTGGCGAGTTTTTTTATTGACACGGGCGCTAAAACGCCTTATGAAACATGTGCTTTATACATTTTTTTCTATTTCACCTTTTAATCAAGAAAAATACATTTTAAAAAGAAAATAAATCCTTCAAATTTTGTAAATTTTTATGTCTAAATTTTATGTTGGTAATACTATTTTTTATCATAGTAGCCTCTGGACAACAAAAATTATTTTGCAAACTGTCATTTTTTGATTTATTGACCCATTTTCACCACGTGATTCTAAAGTTATTTTAGCGATATGAGATTTGAAATTGGACGGAATACGTTGTGTGATCCTTGTACATTCGGTACATACACAGAGCGTTCGGAAATTCGGGAGATTTTGCTACTTTTTTTCGAATTTCAAAAGACGTGATTTTACGTCACGGCATTGCAATTTAGTATAGGGAAGATGGAAAATTCAAATAAAGTTGAAGTTAAAATTGACATTAGGTTAGTAGATTGAATTTTGGATAGGATTTGGCAGAAAATGATAGCTTGAAGCATCTACAAAAGATTGATTTATAGATTTGAGCAACCAACATACATGACTGTTATCCACACAGAATAAAAAAGTAAGTTATCAAGCTAGTTTTCCTCTGCGAAAAATGGGTTTTCTCGTAAATCACAAAGGCCGCGCAAGTCAATGAAATAAAACATTTAAATGTTACCAACATCAAATAAAGAAAAAACGCGTATCGAAATAGCTTCATTACGATCCGCAAATGAGGGTCGTACTGAACTCATTATGAACGTGAAATAGAAAAATATGTTTATGTTGTCTTCTATAAAATCCCCTGAAGCTGAGCTTGTTAGGGGCAAATCTTATTTTTTGTTTTAGTTTGTAAAATCATAAATCATAAATATGCATTAAAAATTTTAATATATAGTATAAACGCAGTTTTTTTTTTTTGATGAAATATTATATTACCTATAATAAAATTATTAGTTTACACTTTTTAAGTAAAAAAAATATAACTTATCTAAATTATTCAGAACAATATTAATTAATTAAAGTATTTCTAAAAATATTTTCAAATTGTCTGTTTTTAATATCCATGTTTTTATTTCGACTTAGAATTTTTTTAATGAAATAAATTTTTTATTCCATTACAATTACTTATTAAACAAAAAGTGTAATTATGATTTCGTAATAATTATTAACATTTGCGCCGTCAAAAAATGTCAAAATGGGGTATTTTGACATCAGTTTCTAGAGTAATATAAAAAGACGAATCTATAAATTTTAGTTTGACCAAAAATAAAGGAAAATATACGTAATTTATATTCGTATTTTGAATTGGAAAGAATGTCTGCGATTTTCGGGTTTTGGGAAGCGTCAGCGTTTATTATAGCCTACATTATACGCTCGTTAAATAATATACTACAAGCTGATCACTCGAACCATAATTAAACACTTACCCTTCCAGATATTTTATCCATTTCTCCAAGAAACGCTGAAACGAGACTACTCTTTCCGGATCCAACAGAACCAACAACAGCAGTTAATGTCCTTTTAGGTATCCTTATGTTAATGTGCTTTAAGACCGGATTTTCCTCGCCCCAAGTAAACGTACCATTTTCAATAACAAGAGGGTCGACTAAAAAAAACATTCTATATGTGAGTCTTTAGAAAAAATCATTATACAGGGTGTTCATTTGAAAACTTCCCACATCGATTTTCCTGCTTTAAAATGAAAATGTGGAAAATCGCTCGGACCCGTCGATTTTTATTTCGAGGGGGACATATTTTGCGTATATTGTCAATCTTGTTACTTCAAGCCCCTAGGAGGGAGGGGTAAGATCTAAATCTTAAATGTATACCCCTATTTAATATAATTTTTTTGGATTCTGCATAAAATTCTGAACATTTTTTAATAAAAGCATTATTAGTCTATACTTAACAGTTTCCGAGATATTTACTCTTGAAAAATGACATTTTTGAACTTTGACAGCGTCTAGCTTTCTAACTGTACGTCTTAGAGCAAAACGGCTTACATGTCCCTATCTTCGATTTTTATTATCTTTCCAATAGTGTGAACTTTCGGTTAAACCGGATGTAAGAAATATAGTACTTCCGGTTTGACCGGAAGTTGACACTATTGGAAAGATAATAAAAATCGAAGATAGGAACATGTAAGCCGTTTTGCTCTAAGACGTACAGTTAGAAAGCTAGACGCTGTCAAAGTTCAAAAATGTCATTTTTCAAGAGTCAATATCTCGGAAACTGTTAAGTATAGACTAATAATGCTTTTATTAAAAAATGTTCAGAATTTTATGCAGAATCCAAAAAAATTATATAAAATAGGGGTATCCATTTAAGATTTAGATCTTACCCCCCCTCCCTCCTAGGGGCTTGAAGTAACAAGATCGACAATATACGCAAAAGATGTCCCCCTCGAAATAAAAATCGACGGGTCCGAGCGATTTTCCACATTTTTATTTTAAAGCAGGAAAATCGAGGTGGGGAGTTTCTAAATGTATATTGATTTAAACTAACGAAACAATAAAGTGGTACTAGTGTAAAACACGATTCGCAGTGAAACTCCCAATTATTTCTAAAACTATAACTGGTAACTAGGTAGCTAGGATTTTGTTTCGGGGGGTGGTAGACAACTACCACAGAGGCGTAATGCCCGCCGTAGACAAAAATTTTTTTGGACCATGCCAATATTTAGCTAATTTGATCAATAATTTAATTTTAATGAATAATTATTATTTTATCACTTATAAACAAAAAAAAAGTGCCCACAATAGTTGATACAATATTTTTTGAACCGTTTATTTAAGTGCAAACACTAGTAACGCATTCGCCATTTCATTTTCTTATCAATATTTCGTTTATTTTTTGTTTTCTTGAAAAAGCGGCCCAATATTATTTGAGTAGCAATTACCTACGTAACAGTTTAAAATTAAAAAAAAATTATTTGATAAAATTAATAAAAGCAAAAACGAAATTTGGTCAAGTTCCCATATTTCTTTTTTTGTTTTTATTAATTAACACGCTTTTATTAGCTTCACCTGTATGTTTGTAACCGACTTCTTTGAACCCGATTTTGACCCACTTTAAACGGTCAGATTTAATTTAAATTTTGTAGACTTATCAAGAACCGCCGACAATACAATAATCTACACGCAAAAATTCTCCTGTCAAATTTTGACAGCTGTCAGGTATAAAACGAAGAAGCGATTTTGACGAAATAAATTAGATGGTCGTATAGTATTCGATGCGGAGACTTCGGGAAAAATAAGCAAAAAATTCTCCTGTCAAAATTTGACAGCTGTCAATATGTCAGAATTATTACAATAAGCGATAGTAATGAAAAAAACCTGGGGTCGTATAGATATTGTCGCTAAGAATAGAGAAAATTTTTTAAAAAAATTCTACCCGTCAAAATAATATTTTGACAATTTTTTTTAATAAAATTTTGACAAATTTTTTTTATAAATTGTGAAAATTTTTGTCGTTTGTTCGGGTTGGTTCGGGTTTGTTCGGATTTGTTTGTATGTATGTTTGTTTGTAACCGACTTCTTTGAACTCGATTTTGACCCACTTTAAACGGTCAGATTTAATTTAAATTTTGTAGACTTACCAAGAACCGCTGACAATACAATAATCTACACGCAAAAATTCTCCTGTCAAATTTTGACAGCTGTCAGGTATAAAACGAAGAAGCGATTTTGACAAAATAAATTAGGGGGTCGTATAGTATTCGATGCGGAGACTTCGGGAAAAATAAGCAAAAAATTCTCCTGTCAAAATTTGACAGCTATCAATATGTCAGAATTATTACAATAAGCGATAGTAATGAAAAAAACCTGGGGTCGTATAGATATTGTCGCTAAGAATAAAGAAAAATTTAAAAAAAAATTCTACCCGTCAAAATAATATTTTGACAATTTTTTTTTAAAAATTTTGAAAATTTTTGTCGTTTGTTCGGGTTTGTATGTATGTTTGTTTGTTACCGACTTCTTTGAACCCGATTTTGACCCACTTTAAACGGTCAGATTTAATTTAAATTTTGTAGACTTACCAGGAACCGCTGACAATACAATAATCTACACGCAAAAATTCTCCTGTCAAATTTTGACAGCTGTCAGGTATAAAACGAAAAAGCGATTTTGACGAAATAAGTTAGGGGGTCGTATAGTATTCGATGCGGAGACTTCGGGAAAAATAAGCAAAAAATTCTCCTGTCAAAATTTGACAGCTGTCAATATGTCAGAATTATTACAATAAGCGATAGTAATGAAAAAAACCTGGGGTCGTATAGATATTGTCGCTAAGAATAGAGAAAATTTTTTAAAAAAATTCTACCCGTCAAAATAATATTTTGACAATTTTTTTTAATAAAATTTTGACAAATTTTTTTTATAAATTGTGAAAATTTTTGTCGTTTGTTCGGGTTGGTTCGGGTTTGTTCGGATTTGTTTGTATGTATGTTTGTTTGTAACCGACTTCTTTGAACTCGATTTTGACCCACTTTAAACGGTCAGATTTAATTTAAATTTTGTAGACTTACCAAGAACCGCTGACAATACAATAATCTACACGCAAAAATTCTCCTGTCAAATTTTGACAGCTGTCAGGTATAAAACGAAGAAGCGATTTTGACGAAATAAATTAGGGGGTCGTATAGTATTCGATGCGGAGACTTCGGGAAAAATAAGCAAAAAATTCTCCTGTCAAAATTTGACAGCTATCAATATGTCAGAATTATTACAATAAGCGATAGTAATGAAAAAAACCTGGGGTCGTATAGATATTGTCGCTAAGAATAAAGAAAAATTTAAAAAAAAATTCTACCCGTCAAAATAATATTTTGACAATTTTTTTTTAAAAATTTTGAAAATTTTTGTCGTTTGTTCGGGTTTGTATGTATGTTTGTTTGTTACCGACTTCTTTGAACCCGATTTTGACCCACTTTAAACGGTCAGATTTAATTTAAATTTTGTAGACTTACCAGGAACCGCTGACAATACAATAATCTACACGCAAAAATTCTCCTGTCAAATTTTGACAGCTGTCAGGTATAAAACGAAAAAGCGATTTTGACGAAATAAGTTAGGGGGTCGTATAGTATTCGATGCGGAGACTTCGGGAAAAATAAGCAAAAAATTCTCCTGTCAAAATTTGACAGCTATCAATATGTCAGAATTATTACAATAAGCGATAGTAATGAAAAAAACCTGGGGTCGTATAGATATTGTCGCTAAGAATAGAGAAAATTTTAAAAAAAAATTCTACCCGTCAAAATAGTATTTTGACAATTGTTTTTTTAAATTTTGAAAATTTTTGTCGTTTGTTCGGGTTTGTATGTATGTTTGTTTGTAAAGGACTTCTTTGAACCCGATTTTGCCCACATTAAACGGTCAAATTTAATTTTTGTAGACTTATCAATAACCGCTGACAATACAATAATCTACTAATCTAACTCAATCTACTTAAAATTTTTTTTTCTTAACAATAACTCAAACTAAAAAATGAAAAATAAATAGTTTAAAATAATTCTTGAAATTCTTAATATAGGCAGCAAATAATAATGTACGATAAACATATTAGTATTATAGTGAAAAAAAAAAGCGTGGAGCGCTTTGTGCTATATTTTTCGTATACCGAGCACCCCACGCTTTTTTCACAATAATACTAACGTTTATCGTTCATTATTTTCTGCCTGTATTAAGAATTTCAAGAATTATTTTAAACTATATTTATTTTCCGCTTTTTAGTTTGATTAATTAATAAAGCGTGTTTTTTAGTTTTTTTAAACCATATTTATTTTTAAATCCAAGAAGACGCATTCTTTCTCAAAGTAACCAAACGGCCAAAAAACTTAAATTTAAATATTAAAAGGTTTTGAAATATTTTTGATAATAACTTTTTTTCGAGGGCTGCTAACTTCGTTAAATCTGCGTACATTATGTTGTTAAATTAAATTAGGTCATTTTAAATCTTTCCCAAGTAAAATTGCTTTAAATTTGTTAAATCGGTTCAAGTCAACAAAAAATCACCTACATTTGGTAAATCATCGGCGTATTACCCCCCTAGCTACTGACTGATAACCATTAGAGCGTTACAACTTACTTTCTGAAGAATCGTGAGAAACATTATTAGGATCCAATTCCTCTGCGTTCATAAATGTGTTTATCCTTTTTACTGACACATAAGTCTAAAAAAATATATTACTATGTTATTTATAGGTATTTAATTCGCTATTTTACCCAAGCCAAAGCGTAGGTAAAATACCCAAATTTAGTAAGTAAATATTGTCGATCAAGAGGAAGCAGAGTAGCAAGAACATTTATGTATGATAGTAAAGCACAACGTAAATCCAAGTTCCCATCTAGAAGAAATTGAAAATACACCGAATGTAGGTGGATTACAAGCGACTAAATAGACGCGAGACATTATTGTTCCACAGCCTACTAAAAGTTATAAGAGCGCTAAAGCACATCTCCAAGTATATCATCTTGACTTTTGCTACCTGTCATTTATTTTAATAAATATTGTTGTATAAATTACCGATAGTTGTACAGGGTGACACATTTACAATTTTAATGTCAATAATTGTTTACCATTAGTTTGCATAGAAATATTGTCCTTATTATCAAGAGCAGGTAGGTCCACTCCGTATTTGATAAGTTTATGGCGTTTGCAATTGTTATTTCAGTTAGGCACCCTTGTTAATTATCCCCAGGACCTGGCCTGGTGTAATTAGGATATATAATTAGTCTTGAGAAAGGCTGTGTATTGTGCGATTGAGGAATTTGTTGAAATGTTGATTCTGTGGTGCATAGAAATATTAGTGTTCAACTAGTTTTTTATGATGTGACGCCCGCGCGAATATTATCGCTCTACATCTAGCAGAAGAAAACGAAATCACTTATAATTGGAGGCAAAACAGTTCGTTAAGAATGTATATAAATTATTATTAAATAGAGGATTCATCAAGCAAGATGCTTTGAAGGAAACCTGTTAATAGTACAAAAACGCCAATGTCGTCTATAAAAGATATCGTAAGCCGTACATAAACGACAAATACGAAAAAACGCAATGATTTTCAACATCATCGTTCATCAAAAGGTTGTCCCCACTTTAGATAAACTTAAAATAAAGCTAGGTAGAACAAACAAAATTTAGCCGTGCCACCCTTCACAGAGTCGTTTCCACAATAAGCCTTAAATACCACAAAATAGACAAAAAAAACAATTGGCAATCTTTCCCCTACTCCAAGTGTAAGTCATAAAGTTAAACATATAAACACTATACCGGCCGAAAGCTGGAAAAATTCAGTAAAGCATATTTTAATAGTCGAAGATTCATGTATTTATATGTAAACTAATATACAACCCATTGTTAGAGTCGATTCACTCAGTAAACCTACAAGATGGCCGACATGTCATATGACCAAAGTCACATTCCAGCTAAATAAAATAAATTTTTGCATTTTCAATGACTTTTGTCATATGACATGTCGGCCATCTTGCAGGTTTACTGAGTGAATCGACTTTATTAATCTAAATGACGACTCTGTCAGTGAAACAGAATTAGGTTTAGATTAAACAGATTTATTAATTATGTATTATTTGATTTGTTACTGTTAAAAAATTAGTTAGGACACATGTTATGTTATTAGTACATTTTTAAGGCTGTTTGAAATTGAAAATTGAGTTAAAAAAATTTTGAATCTGTCACTGATTTCTTCTCCTAAAATACCTGTTAAATAATAAATTATGGCTAGAAATAGGCAATGTGTTGATTGATGTCAAAAAGGTACGATGATATACTTTGAGATATTTTAACTAATTTTAGTTTTTGACCGGCTGCTCAATAATTACCTAATACACGTGTGAGTTGGGCCATCCGCATACGGATCGACTGGTTTGCAACCCGAGCTTCAAACTGGTTCCACACTAGTCATACCCACAACCAGTGCGCAATCAGAATGAAATATCTATTTGCACACGAGCGCAACTAATTTTGGATCAGTTCTTGGCGTTCTCGCTCCATAGTTTGTAGTCGCAGATAGTTTTGCCAATTAGTGACTATGGAACTGAATCGTTTCGCGATCAACAATTGGGAACTTACTTACCTAAAATCGTTCTCGTTTCGATCGACCCATGTGCGGATCTCAACTACCGTACACGGGTAACGTCACCAAACAGTTGCATGTTGAACCAGTTTGAACTTGGGTTGTAAACCAGCCCAGTTAAAAGGACTGCTTTTTGAAAATTCTGGATGAAGAGCAATCAAAGTTTCGGTTACTGGCCATGGAAAATTTTGCAACCCCTAAATATTGGCTCCTCTATTAATTTTATGTCAAAATTCCTAGACTTTTTTGAGCCAATTAAAAGTAATTTTAGTTAGAAAGTAATATTATTTATATAATTCGTAAAATTCTTAAAAATTAAATATGGCTGTAATACCTCAATGAAACCACCAGTAAAAATTATGATAATGTCAATTGTTACTAAACATTTTTTTTTATAAGTGCCAAGATGTTTTATACAGTGTGACCAGTAAAGTGCGCATCATATGGGATTTTTTATAAATAGCTTTATTCGAAATTTGACTTTACAATCAAGTTCTGCTTCGATCGAGATAAAAATTGAGCAAAAAAATAGTAGTCACGTGATTCGCATGATCTGTCAAATTTTAATTTTTTCCAAAAAATAATTCAAAAGTGGGATATTTCTGAAAATATCGAAAAAAGTTATTAGAAAAAGTTTTTTTAAATGCAGCTTCTAGCCCACATGCAAAATTTCAGCTGCACAAAATAATTTTGATTTTTACCCACCACTAAAATTTATTTTCCACTTAATGAACACTTTAATGATGACACTGTGTTCTTTTTTCTATATTAAGGTGTATTACTTTCAGACACAAACGACGTTTTCAAAAATAATTATTTTATGAAGTTACCTTATACAGGGTCAACAACAAATAAACTTTGCATCACATATGTGACCAAATTTTAATAGCCCAATTTTGATTTTGTAAAAAACACATATTTATATGGTGCTACTTTAAAGAAAATGTATCTGAAATAAAGCATTGTCAAAACTAAGAAGTTTTATGTAGGTTGCGTTGAGTCTTTATTTTGCAAATGTGGTGCAATTTACAAAATATGGGTAAAAACTCAAAATTATCTTATGCCGCTAAAATTTTGCATGTGGGCTAGAAACTGCATTTAAAAATTTTTTTTTATAACTTTTTTCGGTACTTTCAGAAATAACCCCACTTTTGAATTATTTTTTGGAAATAATTAAAATTTGACAGATAATGCGAATCACGTGACTACTATTTTTTTGCTCAATTTTCATCTCGATCGAAGCAGAACTTGATGCCAAAGTCAAATTTCGAATAAAGTTAAAAAAAAATCCCATATGATGCGGACTTTACTGGTCACACTGTAGTATGGGTATGTATCAGAGCCGTATTTACCATTTTTAAGGATTTTACGAACATTTTTTTCTAAATAACTTTTGGAAAATAATAAAATTTGGTGTGCGATTCTATCATACGAGGACCTTCAAAAAAGTCTAATATAATTTTGATGTAAAATTATTAGAAGAGCCAAGATTTGGGTGTAGCAAAAGTTACATGGGATTTCCCATTGCCAGTGAAACACCCGGTATTTTTTTTTAATAACGTCGAATAACTACATCAGTAACAATTTCTTTTTGAAAAGCCTCCAAATTTAAACTTGTTTTTAAAGGTAAAGTCCCATAAGCTGTTAAATATTTAAAATTACTATAAATATTAGGTAAAAAATTATTGGTTTGCTAATATAAGATATTATAGTATAATAAGCATAAAAGCATAATTATACACACTAAATAATATACATGTGCGAGTTGGTATCCCATATAAAGATTATACAGTGTCCGCAAGAAAGTCCGCATCAAATGGGATTTTTTTTTATTATTAGGTATAGGTAAAAATTGAAAAAGCAGTTAGTTTTTGCTTACCTAAAAACCAAAAATGACGTATACTGAAGCAGCTGCACGACTTGCGTTACCTGTCAAATTTGACATTTTTAATAAAATAGGTTCAAAAATGCCATTATTTATCCAAATATCGAAAAACTTTATTTGAGAAAGTTGTTTATTTAGGCATTTTTAGTCACTATACGAAATTTTGACAGTCTAATACAATTTTTATTTTTTGCCAGGTTCTTGAAAATTTTGATCAACCCTCGTAGATTCACTTTTATACATCGATGTAAAACCATTTGGCTTTACTTCATTTGTAATCCTAATACAATTTTGTGTAAAATTTTTGTTTCCTATTACTTATTTTGCTTCAAAAACTGAAATTGTTATTGATCTAATGTTTGATGCAAAGTTTATCTAATTACATCAGTTTTGCCAAAACCGACGTTTCTCATTTCTCTTAATTTAGTAAACAGATGTACAAAAAACAAATATTGGAAGCTTTCGTTGAAATTTTACTTAATTTATATTAAATTAAATTAAACTATATTTTTGTTGAATAAAATGTTTCGAGCGATTAATATATATTCTTTTTAATCCAATATTAATTAGGTAAAATTTCAACGAAAGCTTCCTAATATTTTCTTTTTGTACATCTGTTTACTAACTTAAGAAAAATAGAAAACGTCGGTTTTGGCAAAACTGATGTAATTAGATAAACTTTGCATCAAACATTACATACTAATCAATAATTTCAGTTTTTGAAGCAAAACAAATAATAGGAAACAAAAATTTTACACAAAATTGCATTAAGATTACAAATGAAGTAAAGGCAAATGGTTTTACATCGATGTATAAAAGTTAATCTACGAGGGTTGATCAAAATTTTCAAGAACCTGGCAAAAAATAAAAATGGTATTAGACAGTCAAAATTTTGGACAAAGACTAAAAATGCCTAAATAAACAACTTTTTCGAATAAAGTTTTTCGATATTTTGTTAAATAAGGGCATTTTTGAACCTATTTTATTAAAAATGTCAAATTTGACAGGTAACGCAAGTCGTGCAGCTGCTTCAGTATACGTCATTTTTGGTTTTTAGGTAAGCAAAAACTAACTGCCCTTTCAATTTTTACCTATACCCGAGCCTATACCTAATAATAAAAAAAAATCCCATTTGATGCGGACTTTCTTGCGGACACTGTATATTAAAATTATTCTTCAATAAATTTAATGTTCGTTAGTATTGTATAAAAATTAAATTTTAAAACAAGAAAGTGCAATCATACAATAAACAGTTTTTTCAAGTAAGATTTATAGGTAATAAAAAAAATATGTAATTATACAAAATATTCACAATATTCTTAATTAACATTAATATGTATACTTTAAAGGGTAAACAGTAGCAGTGATGGTAATCTTTTATTAAGTCTTGTAAAATTATTTAATTGAAACAATGATTGCTATAGAGTCGGGCTGCAGACAGATTTTAAAATAAAATTAGTTAAGTAGGTATAAGTTACCACTATTTTCCAGTCAAACTACGTCAAGACTTGTACACCAAATCACACATAATATAAATGTAGAACAGGAAAAAAAAAGGTAATGATGTAATAAAATGCTTACTTGGACCATATTGGAAATCATCATTGGCAACATACTGAGGGGGAACCTTAAAATATTGAAAAGCGAGATAGAAACGTATGCTTTGCTCGCATCAAGAACATTCTTTTCATCCACCAAGACGTAAGTAGCGAAACTGACCAGTGACACCTAGGGCATGCAATAGAAAAAGATACTAATCTAGGGTTTATTTAAGCCACGTTTATGGTATGGTTTAAACTTGGTTTAGTCGTATTCGTTTCACTCAATACGATTAGGCAAAATGGAACAAATTATTAAGTTTAGTTATTTATTATTTTAATGTGTGATTAACCAGTAGTTGTCTATTATTCTTTCATTGGGTAACCTTGGAACCTCGCAGAGACGTAACAATTCTATTTTGATTTATAAAGTTTAAATCAAAGTTGGTTTTTTAGGAATATTTTTGTGCATTTTCAGTAAAAAATGTAATTTACCATTGTTTTGTGTTTATGAGATATTTTTGGAGTTTGTGTATTTATTTTTCTTGAAAAGTCAGTAAACATTTTTTTTACAATTAGCGACAAGATACCCAAGAAATGAAAAAAATACGAACATAATTTTGAATATTTTTACCCGTACCATATTAAGTGAAACGACTAGTATCTTAATAATGCACATTCTTTACCAGTCAGTAAATAATAGGTAAATGTACAACCACCTGGAGCTGAAAATAAGTAAGAAACATGATTGGTTAAAAAGAAAAATGTATGAAAATCAGCATAGTTTCCTAAGATCTCTTCCGAGGTTTCTCAGGTTTACCTCCACGACGTAAACCAGCAAGATCGGCAGCAGTCCCATGGGCATGCTCATAATGCTGAAAAGGCTTAATGCTTTGAAGGTTATCTCTGGTGTCAAAATGTTCGCCTCGTCGCTATACACAAACGATACAAAGGTGGACAAAACAACCTAATTAAAAATATAAAATTATTAAATATTATTGGAAATAAGTTAAATGGAGTTCCTTCAAGCCGGCATCTAAATTTTTTTAGTTATACCTAAAAAAGAAATATTAAAGAAATGCTAAAAATATGCCACCAAGCCACCAGCAAATAATATACATCTTTAGGCTCCTTTTATATTGGGATTCTGAATCTCGGATTCCGGAATCTCGGCTTCACATTTAACGTAGCGCTTAAGCAAAGCGTTTAGATGGGCGTCTTTTCGGAAACAGAATAGCGATTCTAAATTTCGGAATCGCACTAATTTCAGCCGCCCGGCTACGGGATTTGAATCGGCGACAGGTTTAGCATTAGTTTATATGTAAGCATTTTCACTGCGATTCTTGTTCAGTAGCCTCTTACCAGCTTCGTATTATGGGTCGTTTCTGTTAGGTTTACGAATAAAGAATTCAATATGGATGTTTTAAAAACTCTTTTCGACACTGACAAGTTCATATCGTCAATACAGGCACGTCCAAGCTTATGGGATACTTCGGCAGAAGAGTATTCGAATAAAACAATAAAATAGGCACACTGGGTGGAAGTGGCTAAATAAATTTTGTCTTTTAAGACATTGTGTAGCTCGTCAATAGACTGAATTGTGTTCTCTTAAATTTTTATACAGTAAAACGAATCCTCTTGTTGTATTACGTTCGCTGATTATTGGATGAACCCACATTCTACGTTACCTAAGTTTTTTTCTTTTTTTTACACACGATCTGATAATAACATAGCAACAGCGCGCTTCTTCTACTGCATTCATTTTAACATTGAACAGAAGCGTGCGGCCCTGGAATTGATAGTCTCTTCAGAAAATTGCCGAAACCACGCAAGATTAGAAAAGTATGCATTCCGAATCTCGTTAGAATTCACGTGAGATTCTGAATCCCAGATACTGAATCTCGCCTTTAGAATCCCAGTATAAAAGGAGCCTTAGCATGTAAACTTAGGCTGGGCGTACACAGCCGGAATGTTTATCTGAATTCAGAAACGGAATCCAGAATCTGAATTCCGGCCCATTGAAAATTTGAAAACTATATAATCTGAAAAAATCAGAATGTGTGCTTGTATAATAAAAATATACACAATTCCGTACGTTCTGAATTCAGATTCTTAATTCCGTTTTTGAATTCAGATAGACATTCCGGCTGTGTATGGCCGGCCTAAATGTCTCTTTCTTATCTATATTAAAGTGACCTTAAAATGTCAAACAATAAAAATTATAATAATTATAAAATAAAGAGCAATGCTAATTTGGCATCACGTAACGACGTCAGCGACCATGCTATTCTTTTTAGTATTGAAAATACCACTCGGTTCCTATATACGGGTCTATTTCATGAAAAATAAACGACATGCAAGAGCGTCACGCTAGACTCGACCTCGCAAGGTTGCATAGCCCAAAATTAAGAACATAAATAAACACAAGCGGCGTCGGCTTTAACAGGATGTTTATTTAGACCAAATATTATTACTATTTTACTATATAGATTAGTATATAATATACCAGCGCATATGGATTGATTGATTCTCTTGTAGTTTTGATAGTTTAGTTAAGTTTAGTTTCTGTTACTCGTAACTAGAGTCTGTTTTCTTGTTCGCGGCTTTATTGGATTAGTTATATAGTAGTTAGTATTGAATCGGCCAGTACCTACTTTCATGTTACGGGATCTCCCGTCGGCTTTATGTTATGTTATGTTTATTTAGACCAAATATTAATACTATTTAAATATTATACTGTGTGTTTGAATTTTGACTAAGTATATTAACTTTATTTGGATATAATAAAAAGTAGATTATCTTTATTATTGTTCTATATTCTTACATTATAGTTATTAATGATACTAGTTCGATATGAACACTACAATGAAATGTGTGCAACGTTAATTGCACAAGTTTCATTAACAAAGTTCATATCGAACGTATATCATTCAAAATTTAATCTACGACAGTGCAAATAGATTTTACTCGTCTAAATTTCATTGATATCAGACGTTTTCGTAATGTTTAAAATTTTCAGGTGTCCATGTTAGTCGAGATCATGATAACCGCATTTTTGATTGTTTCAATTTCGATTTTGACAACGTCATTATTGCCGTCTAATTTTCTATTGTATGCAAAGCGTTGGCCAAAAATAATTTAAATATGGGAGATTCTAAATCCGAAAGTGTCCCTTCGGATGTTTACAATAAATAAATGCAATCCGTTTTTCTAAGTAATATTATGTGATAGGTATTTTCAATACGCCTATGATACTTGCGTAAGATGCAAGATCTGTGAATTTTTCGTGGATGGAGACGTTATAGCTAATCGTAAATTTAAATAAAATAAAAAAATATTTGTAATTCAGGCACAATTCCTTAATTTAAAAAAATCTTACCAAAAAAGGCGCGCAGGACCATATAAACGACGTCCCAGCATTTAAATATGCAGCTTCCTTTAACACCTTAACTTCCTTGTCCCTTATTTTCAGCACGTGCGCTTCGAAACTGGGTTCCCACGCGTACAGCTTCAACACCTTAATACCACTCAACAATTCGTTCATCAATTTCACCCTCTCGTCCTTATTCTTCATCTGTTTTATTTGCAACGTTTTCGATTTGTTAGCTATGAATCCGTTGACGGGAATCAAAATGATCATCACCGCCAGGCCGGCCAATACGGAAGGGCCGAGCTCCTGCCAAAGAAAATACATGGAAAGACATATCTGAAGTGGAGCTGACCAGATCATGTTAAGGTAAGCGGTGAGATCCATGAATTTTTGTGCATCTACTGACATGAGATTTACTATTTCTCCTAGTTAAAAAGAATAAGAAAAAAACGAAGTTTAGCAATAAGGTGAATATTACTTACAATATTTTTTCAGAATTTAATAATTTTATACTTTTTTGTCAACCATTTTGATATCATCAGTTAATATAAATTTGGAAGATATTGAAAGACAGGTCCTATCCAAAATACAGGAATTACTGATAGGTAGAGTCTATTCAGCCAGTAAACCTGCAAGATGGCCGACATGTCATATGACAATTGAAAATGCAAAAATTAATTTTATTTAGCTGGAATATGACTATTGTCATATGACATGTCGGCCATCTTGCAGGTTTACTGAGTGAATCGACTTTACTAGCTGGGTGGTGCACCTCTAGACGGACCGTGGGAAATCCCTTGTAAATTTTGCTACCCTCAAATATGGACTAATGTCACTATTAGTTTCAACAATAAGTAGTACTAAATGGAATAGTAATTTACGTTACAAGACCGGCAAGTAGTGTTTTTCAGGTCGAGACAAGCATTTCCAGAGCGAGCCGTAGGCAAGTCCTGGAAGCTTGGAGAGACCTGGAAAACACTAATTTTCGGTTGCGTGACGTACAATATTTTTTTTAAGACCGACACTTTGATATACTTACATTAAATTATTTTATATTATTTTTAAATGCGTCGTATGACTTCTTGTAACGGGCTTTTGATTTTACTGGCAATATATCGTAAGTCGCTTTCCTTGCTGCTTCCAAAATTTCTTCTGAAATCTCATTTTCCGTGTCGGATAATTCAAAATCTAAATTCATATTGTTAAATTTGCGAACTCGCGAAACAAGTTTGACATAAACAACAAATTAAAAATCAACGAACTGTCACTCGACAATACATCGAAATGTTGTTGTCATAGTAACGAAATCAAGGTAGCTTGTATTATCAAAGAGCGATTGGAAAAACAAAAAACGGACCGGAAAAATCTTTTCCGGTCTCTAACGTCACTTTTCCGGTCTTGCGATCGGAAAAAGGTTATTTTCTAGACGAAAATTTGTCCAGAAAGTGTATATTTTCTGGTCGGTTTAAAAAAAAATAGTTTTCGGAGAGGATCCGAAATGTTCTGCTGTTTCATGACAGACCCATTCCAAGCAAAACAACAGTTCTGAATATTATTGGTAATTTTGAGAGGAAAGGTACTGTAATTTATAAAGAAAACTACTGAGAGCAAAACAATGAAGTACTTGATGGTAGAGCACAAGAAAATAATGCAAATTTAGAACCATTACTCCATAATTATAAAAACTTAATGTTGTTCATGGGATGGTAGCTATTAATTATTAAAAATTTGGAATTCGTTATCGGCAGATAATTTTAATAACAACATTCCTAATATAGGCACCTTTAAGAAAAACATTGCTTCTTTATCTGAAGGAACCTTACTCCATTTGACAACTTCAGGTTAATGCGTGTTGGGTACTAGGTATTCTATTTTATTTTGTTGATTCTATTTGTTATGTTTTATTGTGATATTTGCAATTGTGATAAGAGAAAGTGTAGGTATAAGAATTTTTATAGCATATTAAAAAAATTTTAAATTTCGTTTATCATCTGTTTTTATATAATATTGCTGTATTTTTTAAAAAAATTTGTTAAGGTAACTACGGTAATAGACTAATTAATTTGTAATTATAATACTACCACCCAGTAGCCCATTTGTAGCTAAATAAATAAATAAAATAAATAAAAATAATTTTTAACTATTTTCCATGTAGTACTACTTGTTATTTTTTCTTGAATACTGAAACTAACAAAACAATAAAAAATCTAGTAACATTAGACATAATCCTATTTATTTCTAAATAACTTTTGGTTTATTTATTAAGGTGTACCTTTTGTGACAGTCTTGTATTTTTGAGGTAGGTTTAATTTTTATTTACCTCACAAGATTTTACTTGTCTTTTTATGACACACGGCTATGTTTATTAATCCACTAGTAGCGACGGGCCATACAATATAAAAGATAAATGGTGTGTAAGTAATTTCCGTAACACCTTGTATAAGGGTGTATAATATAAAATAAGGAGCATTTATCAGTGACCTACATATAGGTAAAAAGGTGTAACAAACTTTTTTAAATTGACTATTTAACTAGAGTGTTTTACACTCTCAAAATGTCATAGCAACGGCCGGTCTTCTACTGGCAAAATTACTACCTGCACCTACCTGGACAAAATTCACATGTGATTTTTGCCGCGGCAAAATTTTGTCTTTTTTCTAGTTAAATAGTCATGTCGAATACCACTCGAGAAAAAATTGTGTAAGCAAAATTGTTCTCAAGGATTTATTTAAGTTTGTTGCTTTTAAGCAATTTCGCTCATGACATTTTCGACAAAATCACTCGCCTGACGGCTCGTGATTTTGTCAAAAATGTCATTCGCGAAATTGCCAAGCAACAAACTTTCATACCTTTCGAAAATTTTGCCGACAAAATTTTATCTCTTGTGATATTATATATGAAAAAAAAAATACAAAATTGGAAAAAAAATAAAGGTGAGTTATAGTACCGTGCCAGCAAAAATTATTTGCATCAAAGAGGGCCTTGCGTCTAAGGACGTAATGCTTAGCCGTAGAGCTTAATACCTGTTGGGTGTAAGTAACTACCTGAATTAACAATCAATTAGTTAAAAGTAATTTGATTCATCGCTAATTTTTCCAATTTCTTCAACAATTCACACAATGGGCTTTACGGAACGGCACAAAACATTCATGGTTGAAGCGTATTTTCGAAACGGGGTTAGAGTAGATAAATTGTGAGTGGCAATACAATCCGGGTTTGTGCATGGACGATTTTCACGAATACTTTCCTAACGTTGTTTTTATTGCTGGGGATTTTTATCATTGCCTAAAAAGAACCGTGGCTGTGTTTAGGGAAACAGGTCCTATACAACACAAAAAAGGAGCAGGAAGACCATCTGTAAGAACAGAAGAACTTGTTGCAAACGTTCGTAAAATAATGCAAAATACGTCAACAAATTGTATAAGACGCCTGTCCCAAGAAGTGGGAAGATCTTATGGAACATGCAGGACTATTCTTAATCCTCATTTAAAGAACACTATTTTTAAAACACCAGTTGCAAATTTAGAACAATTACAAGAAAGGATTATCCAAGAGATGCTGGTCAACAGTTTCGAAAATATGAAGACGTGTGAATTTATGCTTGGAGCATGGCAGTGGCCATTTTTAGCAATTTATGTAATTATTTTTCTTTCTGTATATTCTTACTTTGTTAATTTGGTAAACAACAAAAATAAATTTGTATTTGTCTACTTATTTTATTACCTACTCATTAGTTTGGCATATCATGTCATAATATGAATTTGACAAAATTTTAACCTAGATTTGGTTTGATATATCGTCCCCATATCATTATGATCTAAACCAAGCCCTACGTTTTTTAATCCAAGCCCTTTTTGATGCAAATAATTTTTGCTCGCACGGTAATAGGTTTCTTGTAGTTTCTCACACCTTTTCACCTATATGGAGGTCACTGATAAGTGCTCTTAATGAACAATTAATATTCATGAAAGAGTACCTACCGGCAGTTCTGTCTTTTCGCGCTGCATTTGAGATTTTCAGAGATTTTCTGTAGATTGTCGAAACTAGGGCTGTCCTAATTCGCATGCCGACTATAAACATCCGGTTGAAATACTGCCCTAAAAACAGGGTCTGTATGGTTGCCGTCAAGAATAGAAGTACTGCATAAAACGGCCCTTGCCAAGAATAACCGCCCACCTTGACAAACGTTATTATTAACCTGTAACAAAAAAGTATGTTGAAATTACAACCCTTAATCACCCAGGTGATTCCAGACTTACCCTAAAATTTGAGGGCTTACAAAGGTAAGTACATCTTGAATAAACTTAAGACTGGCTCCAAAAAGAAACATTGGCCCAAATGACTTGCAAAGAGCTGGTAATATCGATGCTTCTACCTTTTTATCGGGAATAAAATCAATTTGACCAGTGTCGCCCTTGTATTGTGCTCTGGCATGTGCAGGTGTCCTAAAATAGAAATAAATAACTTACATTTTATAATGCTTAAGTTTCTAATTATAAGTTTGGAACGGGATGTTTTTTAAGATATGGGTTGAACGCAGATAATTAAAGATATGTTATTGGCACCATCTTGTTTATCAAACTCGAACGCAGGGGGAAAATAGGTTTCGGCCTGTTCCCCGCACTTTTATTAAATTTCATCACTATTTTCTTGTGCTTGGAATGCAACTTAGCATGTACAATATAAATAGCAACTTACCCTTCACACTTCCGCAAAGTATTTTTCCAATGTTTTTCAAAAACCGGCACTATTTCTGCCGCCGAATCTTCTGGATTCATATCCCACAGGTCATTGGTTTCGAGAGGTTTTCGAAAACCCTTCCATGTCATTCGGTCAAACCAAGCAAACAATAATCGAGATAGAAAACTGGCGCCCTCTTCTGGACATGGATTCTGGAAAATAAAAAAGAAAATTGACCTTATTTAACTTGGAAATCACTAAGTAACATTCAAGGAGACGACATTTACAATAGGGAAACAACAGGTTTAGATTGCAAGTTAGGTGGATAATATAGAAAGACTAAGGACCATCCACTTAATACGACATAAAACAGAAATTTGCACCTGATTCTTGCAATCGAAAAACATATAAAAATCGCCAACGAAAGCTTACTTTTTAGTCGCAGCTGTAATCAAATGTCAAAAGTGCGAATACAAATTTTTATTGTAGGTAGGGTTGTGGAATTGACCGGTCAAATTATTTTTGATCAATTAACTGGTCATTTGACCGGTCAATTCACCAAAATAAATTTCAAAATAAAACAAAAAATTAATTATAAATTATTTCTGTCATAATTTGTAAAAACGCCAACAAATAATCACAATAATATAATATGAACAGAACCGTTAGGGGAATTGTAAACCAGTAATTTTTTACTCCCAATTTTCCTTTGTTATTATGCAAAATATCAAAAAATGCTTAAAGATAAAAGCTACGGAGAATTTATATATCTAGGGCAGTACGTACAAAGCTTAAAATGGTATAATTAGCAATTGACTTATTGATAAGGTAATTATATCTTGAACATATTCAGCCTGAGATTGAAACGAGATCGTTAAATTATCCTTTGATATGTCATAGGCTTTATCTGGCAATAAGGCCCAGATACACACAGCAACAACTGTATCTTTATTAACATTTTTTCGGGTTACCTACGTGCATGGCATACGCTTTTGCTTGTACAGTTGTTTCGATAACTTGTATCGATCTTTTAATTTGTGATCGGCCCCGTTATTATATTTTAAATTAGCTAATAGGGAATTTAAAGAAGCTTCATGAAGTATTTTCCAAGCACCCAGCGTATTTTCATCCGCCCCGTCCATAGGACAAGGTCGGTTACTAATTTCTTTTATACTTTAATAATTGTAATAAATAAATAACAAACTTTCGGGACCCGTGAAGCGAGCTGGGGTGCTGGGTGGGGCAATTTGCATTACTGCAAATAAAAAAAAAACTTTACATACAGTAATACAGCTTTCAATAATTCTGGGAACCATTAGGGTTTTTTTATGACATACATAAAAAAATAAGGAAATATAGGTCACGCAATCCACTAAACATGTCAACTGGGCAGAGCGGGAATGAAATACCGAGTTCTTGGGAATTGTTTAAAGCAAAGCAAATGTACGCCGATTGGCATTTTTCAATTTTTTTGGTGAACAGTATTATTTTCTTGAAAGGTTGTAAGGAGCTAAAAAATCAGAAATGTATACATCCACTGTAAATAGATAGTAAATGAGCTTAAGCAAATAGGAGAAAAAGTTATTTTCTTTATGTAAACCTGATGGGTAAGTGAAACTGTTGAAATAATTTGTTCAACACAATGGCGATATATCTACAAAATATTAAATACAAATCAAACGATTTTTGATCATTTTTTCTGGTCGTAGGAAAAATGTTGTCTAATACTCGTACTCAAACTGGAGATTTTTCGGACTCGGCTAACGTCTCGTGCTAAATACCTTCTCGTTTGAGAAGCGCCACTTTCAACCCATACTAAGTATGTATAATGTACAAATCGATATTAATGTTAAAAAAAAAACAAGGAAAGGTTCCACAAAATTATAAAACCTCTATAAACCTAGCAGAACAAGGTGCTCAAAATTGAAAAATTTTGTATGGAAAATAGGGTGCTAGTTAGGTGTTACCCAGAGCATTTTTTTTGTATTTAAATTTTCTAAAATAATTTAGTTGAAAAAATTTAATTAAAAAAAAAATGCTCTGGTAACAACGAACAAACCGGTTGCGGATATACCTTCTAGACGGAATTTGTTCCTCTTAAAATTAACAGAACATGGCGGTATTTTTTAAAAACCTTAACAAATTAAATTTTTTTTTAGATATTCAATAAGCATCTAAAAAGCACCTAATTTTGGTACTACATTTTGTTCTTGATTAGCTTAGTTGCCAGTAACGTTCTGCTAGCTTAACGTTAATCTAGCAGAACAACATAAAAATATAATTTTCTCAAAAACCATAGGAGCACCTAAATTTTAAAGTTGGCACCTAAGTAGCATCTAATTTTCCATAAAAAAATTTTCAAAACGAAAATGTTTAATATTTGCTCTATATATTTGATTTTTCTGGCTTTGGGAATGTTTTTTTGATAAAGAATTATAATAATTTTAAAGCACCTAAATAGCACATAATTTTGGATAAATAAGTTATTATTTGTTAATCCTTATAATAAAACTGTTCTGGTAGCTCAGCGTCAACCTAGCAGAACATGGCGGTATTTTTTAAAAACCTTAACTAATTACATTTTTTTTTAGATATTCAATACTTAAGCACCTAATTTTGGTACTACATTTTGTTCTTGATTAGCTTATTTGACAGTAATGTTCTGCTAGCTTAACGTTAATCTAGCAGAACAAAACAAAAATATAATTTTCTCAAAAACCATAGGAGCACCTAAATTTTAAAGTTGGCATCTAATTAACACCTAACTAGCGCCTAATTTTCAATCTTGAGCACTTTGTTCTGCTAGGTTTATAGAGGCAATTATAAATACTAATCGATTCGAAAAGTAGAATTTCAACATCCGCATCGGATAACATCCGTTGAAAAGTAGTTAAAAGATGGTTTTGATGTGATCGGATAATTTTACTTTTAGTGAAAAGTGTAACAACCACAATCGTTTCGGGATGGGAACAGCAAATATTCCTACAGAAAATATGTATAGCGAATAAAGGATCGTAAGAAGAGGAAAATAGTTTGTCTGTGCGTTAAAGAAATTGTTTTGCCTGCGTGTGACACAAATAATGATAAAACTGTTCAAATGAGTTTAAAAACCTGATATGGTTAAAACAGGACTCTTAAATTTAAATATCGTTAAATCATCCTTGACTTTTCAAAGAACAACACTTAAAATTCAGGTATAATCGTACTTATATAATATAATCTCCATCGGATGACGTCATAATTTAAAAACATCTTGAAATTCTCGACTCCGAAAGTAGGTACTAGGTACTACAAAACGAATGAATAATTACTGGTTCTGTTTATAACATGCAACACAGAATGAGAAAGAAGTACCTACTGTAATAATAGTACACAATAGTGATTGCAGTAATCATTAACGATTAAGGCACAAAAAAAACATGATTAACAATTATTTTTATTTTTAGAAGTAACAAAGAAGCGATTATATTTGGTATTTAAATATGTCTTCATTGGCCTTGACAGTATACCAACAGAATTTTTAGTACCACTTTCTTAACTTCAGGCTCGAAATTTAGGGTGGTGGTGGTTGGTTGGTGAAAAGAAAATTGCACTTCATTTAACTCATCAAATGAATTTCATATACTTAAGTAGATTAATTAGCATATATCAATTCTGATGTAGATTTGACCAGCAATAATAGAGCACGATAGACCCCAACAAACAATGATAGTCTAAAAAAGGTTACTTTTACCTAAAGGTTGTACTATAAAGCCCGACAGGTCGCTTTACATAGTCAGAAGTGAGTAATATAAACCAATTAATCACCTAGTGGGGAATAAAACCACGGTAATGAACTGGTAAAAAACACTTGTCATTGGGAGAATTGAGCTTCATAGACATGGCCAAGGACTGTTTGGCTATAAAGAAATTATTTCAGTCATAAATATTACCTATTTTATACTTTAAAACCTTCTGGGCTTTAAGTACAAAATGTAAGAGTAATATAGTATATAAAACACCTCAGAAAATGTTCGCTTGTAACTTGACCATGAAGATATATTATATTAAAGACAAAACGAAATAACGTATTCTCCATTTATGGCCTCTGAGGAAGTGCTGGTAACGTCAGGTGTTCCGCAAGGTTCGCACATAGGTCCCATTCTCTTTATCCTTTTCATAAATGATGTTTTGCAATGTTTCCAAAGATCTTACTGCCTCATATATGCGGATGATCTTAAGTTTTTTTCCATTGTTTCACCAGGAGACAACCATATGCAGAGTGACCTTGACAGTTTTGTTGACTGGTGCATTAAAAACTATTTAAAACTAAACGTAAAGAAGTGCAAAGTTTTAAGATTTTTCAAATGTGTTTACCCACAGAGTGTCACCTATACTATTAACAACATTAATTTGGAAGCTGTGTCGCATTTTAATGATCTTGGCGTAATTTTGGATAGCGATTTATCATTTAATATGCATATAGACAACATCATTTCCAAGAGCTTTAGGCTGCTGGGTTTCATAAAGCGACACACAAAACATATTTCGGACATCAAGGCTTTGACAGCCCTCTACAACTGTTTGGTGCGCAGTATTATGGAATATTGCTCTGTAATTTGGAGTCCACATTATCAATGTCATGTTAACAGACTGGAAAGGGTGCAGAATAAATTTGCGAAATATCTGCTTTTTAAATTACATTTTCCATATCAAGGCGTTCCTTATTCCTTATGAAACTAGGCTCCTTCTATGTGGTCTACAAACGCTTGAATATGGCAGAAGGAAGGCTCTGTTAATTTTTTTATACAAGGTGATCAATGGTCATGTGAACTGCGAGTGGTTACTGCATATGGTCTCATTGCGCGTCCCAGTAAGGAGAACCAGACAACTCCATTGTTCCTGGAACGGACACATCGGACAAATTACGGTAGAAGTGATTTTGTTGAAAGGATGTTAAGTAATTACAACAGACATTTTGCAGATTGTGATATTTTTGGGATGGAGGGGCGCTAAAGAGACATTGAATTTATACAATGTAACTATGTGTCTTAATATATGTACCATTTAGAACTTAGGATTCTGTAGAGTACATTGTAAATAAATAAATAAAATAAATAAATAAATAAAAGGTTTTTGAGCTGTAAGGCCCAATCTAAGGTAAAAAATAACCTGCTTTGGCGTTCATTACTGACCTTCCTTAGACCCAACTATCAAGTCGATTTACAAGGTAAATATCTACTATTTTGGACCATCTCTTAGGCCTCTTATATTTTCCGACTTTGAAGAAGTAATAATAGGTTCGAATCCCTTTCTTTTGACCAAAGAGTTAGTCACTCTGGCTTGATCGTCGTTGTTTCGAGTCACGCTTCAAGCACATTGCGAAAACAAGAAACTCTTCTAGATTATGCGGAGGGTACAGGAGTACAGGATGAAGCAGGTGGTTTTGTTTACGCTTGATGCCGATATGGCTTATTTGAGCTTAGAATAGGAAAACATATAGGTATTTGAACATAGATTATGAGATGACTAGACAGTGATAATGCAAAACAACTTTTCATAGAAAACGATAATTACTCCTGGCACTTCTACTCAACTAAAATTATTTAAAGTCACCTAGCCTTGTTCGTCAGTTAAAAACCAAGAAAAATTACAATGAGATCAACAAACTACTAGAGGATGTTCATGTAGGTATTTCCCCATGACACCAAATTGAAAACAATTTATATACCTATATTCGATATGCAATGTAAAGCTCGTTTTTCAAATACAGTTATTTGCTTGTTTAACACAATCATCAATCATATAACCACAACCTTGCCTTGATTACATAATTACCGCCATGAAATCGGGTCCTTTAACAAATATTAAATGATGTCTGGTATTTTTACATTCAACAGCTTTATATCGTCATCCTAGTCTATCTCACGTTATTAAATGAAGATAGGACCCATATTGGATTCAGAAATGTATGGAACAACGCTAAAAAGTGATGAGTCATTATCATATGGTAACAAATAAAATGATTAAAATGTGTTATTATCTTAAATAAACGTTTGGCAATATCAAATTAAAGAATGCACACGAGTCGTAACATTAAATTTTATGTAAGGGTTTGATATCTAAATGGATAAACAAATATGCCAGCAAGCACATGTTGTGTTATCTTAATCATATTAAATCAACATTTACTTAATCGAATTTCGATTCATAGTGACCTATTCACAAAATTAATTCTCAAAGGAAAGTCATAAAAATTTGCAATTCCTATTTATTTTCTTATCAATATTTCCTTTACTATTCGTTTTCTCCCCTGTTTGGTAGCAGCAGATATCTACAGTTTTAAGTTAAAGAAATTAATAGGGTCCGACCAAAACAAGATTTTCAGCCGAACCCGAAACTTAAAAATTTTATAACTCTTTCCACTAAAAAAAAAAAGGTCGACAGAGGAAAAATCTATTATTTATATAGACAACACTGCCGGGATCTCACACTGCCTACGAACCCACCCAAAGTTAGCCGAACGGTGCGCGACATTTCACGAACACTGAGTTTCGGCATGGCCGAAACCGAAACTGTCACCGAAACTATATTTTTTGGCCGATCTCTAGAAATTAATAAAAGCATAAAACGAAATTTTGTCAAATTTGCACGTGCATTGCAGTGTTTCTCAAAAGACGTTCACCCCTATAACTTTTCTGTGTTTATAGATATTAAAATAAAATTTTGAGATTATGTATAAGAGATAAGCCTGCATTTATTGGCATAATTTCCAATTTGTTAGCACCTCCGGGTTGACCGGAAGTAACCTTGACTTTGGTATTTTAAATGGGACATCTTGTATATTTTTTGACGTGTTATAACATTTTTATGTTTATTTTTTATTTTCAATCTAGAGTAGTACAAATTAATTAAATCTGTTTTTATTTATATAAAATATAATTTATAGTGAAGTAGTACCTATATGAAAATTAAAATTATCTCATAATAATTGACTTTTTAAGTTTCACAGGCGTTAAAAAAATTAAATTTTGTTTTCTTGACGTTAACTCCATTTTTCTAAATGGAACGATGGTAGTTCACTAGGATATTTGATACGAGCATTTTTTTCCAACAATTTGATACCATACAATAATGCATAACGCATTTAAATTTGCGATTGGGATTTGCAATTTTAAAATAGCATAGGAGTGTATGGTATCAAATTGTTGGAAAAAAATGCTCGTTTTAAATATTCTAGTGAACTACCATCGTTCCATTTAGAAAAATGCAGTAAATGTCAAGAAAACAAAATTTCATTTTTTAAACGCATGTGTAACTTAAAAAGTCAATTATTATGACATAATTTTAATTTTCATAATATACTACTTGACTATAAATTAACAGATTTAATTAATTTGTAGCACTCTAGATTGAAAATAAAAAATAAACATAAAAATTATATATGTGTATGTATTAACACGTCAAGAAAAGACAAGTGATATGTCATTTTACTCAGAATGTTATGCTGAATCCCAATAAGTAAAAATATACAAGATGTCCCATTTAAATAACGAAAGTCAAGGTCACTTTCGGTCAAACCGGAGGTGCTAACAAATTGGAACGTATGCCAATAAATGCAGACTCATCTCTTAAGCATAATCTGAAAATTTTATTTTAATATCTATAAATATACAGAAAAGTTATAGCGGTGAACGTCTTTTGAGAAACACCCGGTATTTCTTTTTCTGCTTTTATTAATTTATAAGTAAGTTTTTAATGTAAAACTTAAGTAATTGTACTCAAAAGATGGGTTTTTGGCCGATTTTTGGATAAGACAAAGAAGTAACGAAATATTGATCAAAAAACTAAATAGCGAATACGCCACTAGTGTTTGTACAATATAGGGTCGTTTGGGGTAAATGTAAACAGGGGCAATTGTAAACGCACTTAAAATAGAAGACATAAAAGCGTTTTGATTTAAATAACGGCTCGAAACCTTTCGTCCGAGTAATGACGACGTTGGGTATTCTCGGCTCCTTATCGGCGCATATGCAAATTGGCTTCATTATTGGTTTTGCACTGATTCCGGGCATCGAATTTTTGAGTGCTGAATTTTAAAGATAAATCTGATATTTATTTAGTGACTAGTTTTTTATACTATTGTGTTTATTTTAAGACCTAAATAATGATGAACAAATAAGATGCTGACGAAACTATTCGGTGTTTACATTTCCCCCAGTATAATTTGTGACAGGGGGAAATGTAGTCACACTTTTGGGGCAATTGTAAACGTTATAAAATGTATGATTTATCAACAACTTTTGTAAATTGACTATTTTTTGTGTTTTGTTTCAGTATACAATATGCCTCGAAACCATTTAAAAAAAAAGGAGCACCTGCTTATACTCTTGAAGATGTCGCAAACGCAGTTGCAGATGTGGAAAACAAAAATATAGACAAATCGGTCAAATGAAATTGAAAATATTTTTATTCCACAATTTAACATGGGGCAAAACATCATAAAATCAAAAAGACTAGTTATACCTAGATTAAGGCAACATCAATATGGGGAGGTGTTAACGACAAATCAAGTTTTAGATGGACTGAGAGAAGCGGAGAAGAAGAAAAAAAGTAAAGGAAAGAAAAAAGCAATGATTTTTAAAATTGACGACATTAAGTCCAAACCACAAGAACCAAAATAAAAAATTAAGAATTGTGGAATCTGAAAGTTCCGATGGAGAAATCAGTCTAGGTGACACTGATGAGGAAATAGAGTGGGCAGACCAGGAAACCCCAGAAATAGAGCTGAAAAAAACTATAAAAATATTTTCAAATATGTGCATTGAAGCTGTTGATGAAATATTGAAGGAAATTAAAGTTAGGTACTGGCTTAAAATCCTGGGATTCATCAAAAATGATTTTTAATATTGTCGACACTGATGTGAGTTCTATAAACATGAAGCAAGTCGTTGGTATGCTTCCGAATCCTGGTATCCAGATGAAGGGAGAATGAATATTTTACAGGTTTTCTGCAACAGTTCCTGTTTATGAACAAATATAGTTTGTTCAAATTTGTTAACGTAGTTAGTATAAAATAATTTTAATTTTAAACTTTTTTTCTATACTATTTCTAGTTTGAATTTAACTTATTATCAATTTTTTGAATGCCAAAACGATGCTATATTTGTGTGTGTAGATTTTTCTCGTACATTTAATGTTTTAAACTGCCTCCTATGTTAGTTAATTAGTAGAATAAATTTAATTTGAATTTGAATTAATTTAGTGTTAAAGATTTTGTTGTTATAACCCAAGTAACCAAACTAAATAAACAGTCATACAAAATAGCTCATCTAAAAATATTTAAAACTTTATTCTGGGGTAAATGTAAACACACCATATAATCCATCCAATTTCTGCAGAACAGTCAGTTTATTCTTAGTTTACATTTCCCTCGTCATTTTGACTAATACTATTAAATGGAACAGCATAGCGCCTTTACAATTACCCCGACCGAATAGGGGTAATTGTAAACAGGGAAACATGGTGTCTTTATTTTTTTTTAGTAAAATTGTACTTTGGCAATGATAAAACAATTACGAATTATTGAAGTAGACACTATAAGCTACGCATATCCAAATTTTTATGTTTCCAACATCAAAATGAGTTAACAAAATACCATAATTAATTTAAACATTAAAATATCGTCCACAATTACCCCAAACGACCCTAGTTAACACAAGCACCATTTAACATTTTTGTGTAATTGAAAACGGACACACTGAAAAAGGAGTAAAATTCCGAGTAGGTACTTCGGAAAAAACCGAAAATTAAAATTTTCGTTTTTATAGTTTTGTTTACTCAACATTTCCATCGCTACTTTTTATTTTCTATAATATGACGTTATAAGATTTTCAAGCCGACATTTTGGCCGTCTAAAGCCGTCACTAAAAATATATTTTTAATACGACCTGTATTTTTAATGCAGTTCCGTAAATCTCGTGCCTAGTAAGATATAAAGCGTTTAGGGTTGTGCCTGGTCAATTGACCGATTTTGACCGGGTCAAATTCGGTCAAAAACTTCTGCAGCCTCTTGTGAGAGAAATTGGTCCTCATGGGTCCATAGCAAGCTTCGCAACCGATTGAAAACCACTCCCTCGGGAAAGCTTGTTTATATAAAGTACAACTTAAAGCTGTTAAGTGGCAGTGGAAATAAAAAATATGGAAATTCGGAGGAACCAGCGCTAAATTTCAATAGTGAGGATAAAACGAGTGAATCAGATTCTGAAGAACATAAAGGCAATGCCGGGGCTGAGGTCAGTGACGAAGACGATATACCTTTATCTAAGCTATCTACCAAGGCCAGTACTGCCAACAGTCTCTCATTTCATCATCAATCAGTCACTCACTCATTACTTCATTAGTAATTTAGTATTGTTATAAGATTAATATAATGCATAATATTTATGTGTTTTTTGTACCTCAGAATGGTTTCTTTATTTTTTGTTAGCTGTTTTTTAACGTTTCTATGTAATTACTTATGGCTTCATTTCTTTTGACAAAACTGGGGAATTTGACCGGGGCTTAGTCAATTGACCGGCCAATTGACCACAAAAGATTTTGACGGTCAAAATCCCAACCCTAAAAACGTTTAATTAAAATGTCCTTAGATGCGGTTTTGCTGTTCTTTTATGTATAGGTACTACATTTTTGCTACGTTCACATATTCGGTAATTTTACTACCTCATTTTCTAAATAATGATTCTGAAAAAAAAACATATTTCGCATTGCAGGCGTTGACAGCAGCGCGCCCATTGCTGTATCAGTGAACATAGTGTGAAAGTCTCTGACTTCAGAAAACAATACTAGTAATTCTCACCTGAGTTTTGGGATATTTCGTAACTTTGGCCGGCTGATCGGCAAAGCAATTCAGCAAAAACATCAACAGCACTAATGGATAGTAAATCAGGTAACTGATGTACCGGTAGTAGGATTCCGGAACATCTTCCATTTGTGCCGATCGGATTTCTGTTCGGAATTGTGCCGCTCCAAAAATGGAAAGGAGAAACCAGAAGAGAAACAGTAGACCCGACGTACGGAGGCCATATTTCTTATTGTAGTAGAGAAGCGTTGCAGTAAGAACCTGAAATAATAAACAAAAAATAAGTAAGAGGGAGTAACCAGACAAGGAGATCACATTGTTTACATTTTGTCCCATTCAGACAAAAATCAATGACAAATTTCTGCTGATTACCCTAGATCTACCGCGTGTTTAAAAACGTTATATTAACCCTTAACCGGAGACATGTCAGTTTTGTTACGTAAACAGAGATGCGTCGTCTACGAGGCGACTTTTTTTAGTTGGCGAAAATAAATAAAATACTTTAAAATAATTTAATGTTTTATTGAAAATGAATAAACTTAACCCTTTTGGATTAAATGGAATGAAAAAAATTAAATTAATTCGAATTATAGACAAAAAAAAAATGATAATATCCCTAAAGAAGTGAAAAATAAAGAATATTTGAACAAAAATTAAAAATAATTTGATAAATATTTTTTATAAACCTATAATATTCAAAACACAAAAAAATGGTTAACACAAAAGTACCTAAAACTAAAAATATAAAAAAACACCGAACATAATGTCTTGGGGCTCCTCTAGCAATCCTCAAAATTTACTGTTTTTCTTCAATGCACTTGTCACAAATTGGCTTTGTACACTGTAGGCATATTGGTTTCCGACACTCAATGCATAAATATTTGGTCATTCTATGTTCGGCTGACGGACATAGATGACATATCTTTCTCTTTTCTAGAATATGGATATTTGGGTGTGCCGGTGCTTCTACTGCAGAGCCAAGTAGCCAACTATTTTCACAAACACAAACGGAGACGCGTTGTCTGTCGGACTACGCTGCATATATTAACTACTATAACTTCTCAATACACACTGATCTACTTTTGCAAATTGGGCTACCTGCTAAGCTCGACCAAATGAAGGAATAGATAAAGTAACACGCCAGTGGGCGGTTTTATCAGTTAATACCACTCCATTATTTTTTTGGCGTCGACTGACCGGTTAAGGGTTAATTATATTAGCTGCGTTGGTGATATGTACCGTGAAAGCAAAAATTATTTGCATCAAAGAGGGCCTTGCATCTAAAGACGTAATGCTTAGCCGTAGAGCTTAATACCTGTTGGGTGTCAGTAACTACCTGAATTAACAATCAATCAGTTATTCCGTCATCTTTGACAGTCGTTACAAGTAAGTTGATTCATCGCTAATTTTTCCAATTTATGGAACAAATATGGAACAGCACAAAACATTCATGGTTGAAGCGTATTTTCGAAACGGGGTTAGAGTAAATGGTGAGTGGCAATACAATCCGCGGGTTTGTGCATGGACGATTTTCATGAACATTTTCCTAACGTTGCTTTTATTGCTGGGGATTTTTATTATTGCCTGAAAAGAACCGTGGCTGTGTTTAGGGAAACAGGTTCTATACATCTATACAACACAAAAAAGGAGCAGGAAGACCATCTGTAAGAACAGAAGAACTTGTTGCAAACGTTCGTGAAATAATGCAAAATACGCCAACAAATTGTATAAGACGCCTGTCCCAAGAAGTGGGAAGATCTTATGGAACATGCAGGACTATTCTTAAGAAGCAGCTAAATTTATTTCCTTATAAAGTGCAAGTATTCCAAGAAATACAAGCCGCACATTTTGAAAGACGCAGGAATTACTGCAGGAATTTATGCTTGGAGCATGGTGGTGGCCAATTTCAGCAATTTATGTAATTATTTTTCTTTTTCTTTCTGTATATTCTTACTTTGTTAATTTTGTAAACAACAAAAATAAATTTGTATTTGTCTACTTATTTTATTACTCATTAGTTTGGCATATCATGAATTTGACAAAATTTTAACCTAGATTTGGTTAGCTATATCGTCCCCATATCATTGTGATCTAAACCAAGCCCTATACGTTTTTTAATTCAAGCCCTCTTTGATGCAAATAATTTTTGCTCGCACGTAAGTACCTATTAAGTAAAAATAATATACTAAATGTGTTTTTTAAATTTTCTACTAGTCAAATTATTAATCGTTTCTAATTGATTCAAATGATGATATTTTAGGGAAATCACTTGGGCACGCTATACGGACGTTTTTACTACGCGTGACGTCGAATTTTTAATATTCATTCAAATTGTATAGAAGTAGCCGTTACTTGATGAAGATCCATTATAACAACTATAAAAAATACTTCGTGTAGGTATAAATCTTCACTAAATTTTTAAAGATTTAGTGAAGATTTATACACGAAGTATTTTTTACAATATTCATTCATTATTTAACGCTACAGTGTTGGTGACCTGTGATTGTGATCAATTGTGTTTATTCAATAATTGTTAGTATTTTTCGAAATATAACTATTCATTCTTATTTATAATGGTTATTTCCTTTACTATTCGTTTTCTCCCCTGTTTGATAGCAGCAGATATCTACAGTTTTAAGTTAAAGAAATTAATAGTGTCCGACCGAAACAAGATTTTTCAGCCGAAACCGAAACTTTAAAATTTTATAACTCTTGCCACTAAAAAAAAAGGTCGACAGAGAAAAAATCTTTTATTTATATAGACAAGACTGGAACACTGCCTACGAACCCACCCAAAGTTAGCCGAACGGTGCGCGACATTTCACGAACACTGAGTTTCGGCATGGCCGAAACCGAAACTGTCAATGAAACTATATTTTTTGGCCGATCTCTAGAAATTAATAAAAGCATAAAACGAAATTTTGTCAAATTTGCACGTGCATTGCAGTGTTTCTCAAAAGACGTTCACCCCTATAACTTTTCTGTGTTGTGCGTTGGGTGTAAGAGGCACGACTATTCTAACACTGAATTAATATTTTGGCGGTAAGTGAGGTTATTCAGGTTAAGTACTTTTATTTTAATTTTTTAACTTAAAAGCAATGGTGTAGATATAGTTCTCTATTTTAAGTAAATGTTGCAAAATATATAGATTGTTTTCGATTCTAAAAAAAAACATCCCAATGCACTGCAAGGATAACAGCGAGCTTACAGTGTTACATTTTTTAAAGCATCAACATCTCCTTCTAACTTATCTGATAAATATATTGATAATAATTATCGTTGCCATCCTTATCCATGAGTAAGCAATATTCTTATTTATTTTATACCTAAGTAAGTAGGTACCATATAAATAATCGAAATATCAGTTTTTTATAAAGTAGGTATTCTCAGTACTTCTCTATATGAAAAAGATATTAAGTATTGCAGATTATTGTAATCACATTACTGAGCAGTTTTGTTATCGTATCGTTAATGGTCATTATTACAATAAAATGTAATAAAAATCAAATCTTTGATTGGCGATTAAAATAATTTATTCAATTTGTATAAAAATGCCGGTGCTGGTAAATTCGGGATTTAATCTTTTTGGGGTAGGTAAATTGGGGCCAAGCGAATCTAAGGATTGAAACTGTCGCAGGTAAACTGGGGATAGTGTATAAAGATAGGTAGGTAGAATTCAAAAGGGCTGTATTACAAGTAATTTTATTAACATTTACCTTCCACCTCTCCAATCGGTTCTAAAAGGTGTATTGGCAACCGGTTTGTTCGTTGTTATCAGAGCATTTTTTTAAATTTTAAATATTTGTTTTTAATAAGTAGAACAATATATTTTTTTACTATAAAATCGACTTTTATTTAAATATCTAAGTTCTGAATAGTAAATAGAATATTGCCTAAGTACCTATTTGTTCTCCCCAATTTACCTGCTACATGATGAGATGTTTCTCCCCAATTTACCTGTACCTATTTTGACCGTCAATTATTTTATTGCTCTTTCTCCCCAATTTACCTTCCACCAAAAATGCCTTTAGTAGGTATATATTTTCGATTAAATTTTTAGCATTTTTATTTTTACAGTATAATTGAATGAACAGAACTTAACAATAATCTTTGGTAGCAGATCATTGGAAACTACTTACATTGAAGTTTAAAAAGTTAATCTAATTTTCAGAAAAAAAATTTGAAATTTAGAAAAATCTTTTAAATTCAACTTTTCATTAGTAGGTTTACAATTGTTGCTGTACAGATATTAGTTTTTTTTTACATTTCAACAAACCCAAATATGATAATCCTGTAGCGCCCCAAAGTTGGAATGATGCTGCCAACTCAAATTAGTGGATGGCAACCTATAAAAACCAAATCCACTTTCTTACAGATATATTGGCTCTAAGTTTTAAAAGTAATAATAACAGCACCCTACATACGTCATATTTTAATGATGTAGCATTGCTACTTAAAATAAATACGTATCATGATGACTTTTTAAAGTTATACCTACATATCATAATGCTTAAAAAATATAATCAGTCATTCTTCATGCGAAACTATATTAAATGTTTTGAAATTATAAAGTATAATTTTTTTATTAGGCATATTATAAATTGTGACCATATGTTATAATATGATGGCATAATATGCATATTATCGTAAAAATTGTATTTTTAATATCTAATTATTCGGGGTATCTCGGTACACCGAAATAAGCTATGCAACTGTTTTGTAACAAGTATGTAGGTACCTATGTATATTTTGTAAAGAATATTTTTGTTATTGTGCAATTGTGTACTTAATTAAATATATTGCCATCCAATAATTATTGTCATTATCTTAGCATACTTTTATATTCTGACGCAACTAAAGATATCAAACCTGGAGAAACATAAGATACTAAAAGCCCCGCTAAAAGCATACCTAAATATAAAAAAGTTATTAAAAAATATTTTCATTTGTTTAGTTAAAATATTGTTACTTATTTATCTTATCACATTCTGGAGATTCGAGATTAATTTAACTTAACATATATAAAAACGTTCCTTCCCTAACCAATTTTAACAAATACCATTTTGACCTAACCAAATCCTGCTATATCTATAATAATTATATATGAATAAACCTGTATTGCAAAAAATACCATAAAAATGCCACATTTCAATTTTATTGGTGCTAATCGAGGTGCTAATAGGTAGGCTTCTTTTGCTTCTTTTAAACAGCATCGCTTAGCCAAGTTGTTAAAGGGACAACTTCGTATAGCCGTATGAGAAATATAGAGCGGCTACTTAACCGCGGCAAGGGGGGAGGAAACAATATTAAACCAATTTTTTTTAGGACCGCTTAACTTAGTCGTTGGCTTTGCTAAACTTTTTAAAAGTAGCTAAAAGGAACTCGGCTACTAGCTAATTCATGTTGTAAAATGTATAGGGTTAATGTGCAGACGTCTTTAATGTGCCTATTTACCGACTTTCACTAGATCTCGACCATTTTGCTATTTAAACCTTGTTAAAAAATGTTTAGGTAGGTTTCAACCACTTTGACCTAAATAATACTGGTAATGCTAACCATAAAAAGGTATAGGTAAGTATACTACACTGAACTTTTGTCATTTTACTAATGATAACCCACGTTTGTCTGGAGTCTAAGAAGGTGCTAAGTGGCAGTGTTTCCAAAATTAGTACTTAAATAACTATTGTTTTATTTTAAATTATTGAATGCCGTATGTTTTATAGGGTGAAGGAAGCATTAACTTTTATATATATTTTTTAAAGCGTTCAATTTTTTTCACCTCGCGCCGCCTTGCCTAGGTCAAGAACCAGAATGGAAAGAGTATTCTTTTAATTTAGAAAAAATATATTATAGAGCTATTAATATTTTTTGCTTTTAATAGGCGTTACAAAGAATACAATTTTTGGTTTGCAGCCACCATTTTAAACTTAAAATTCAGTAAAAATAAATTATTAAAATTGGTGGTCGAAAACCAAATTACATTTTTCTGTTTTCGACGACAAACGAAAATTAAATTCTATCTTCAGTTATCTAATAATGCATTAGAAACAATCTTAAATATTCTGATCTATCAAAAGAGAAAAATAAAGAAAATGAAGCTTTGCAAGTGCCATTTAGAATGGCGAGAAAATAGATACTAAAAATCTCGAAAACAAATAGATATTAAGAAAAGAAAGGAAGAGAAAAATAAATTGGAAGGAAAATTGAAAACAAAAAAAAATCGAAAAGATATAGGATACCATATACCTACCTACTGTGCTACCTTGCATCTAAGGACGTAATGCTTAGCCGTAGAGCTTAATACCTGTTGGGTGTCAGTAACTACCTGAATTAACAATCAATCAGTTATTCCGTCATCTTTGACAGTCGTTACAAGTAATTTGATTCATCGCTAATTTTTCCAATTTCTTGATCAATTCACACAATGGGCTTAACGGAACAGCACAAAACATTCATGGTTGAAGCGTATTTTCGAAACGGGGTTAGAGTAATTTGTGAGTGGCAATACAATCCGGGTTTGTGCATGGACGATTTTTACGGACATTTTCCTAATGTTGCTTTTATTGCTGAGGATTTTTATCATTGCCTAAAAAGAACCGTGGCTGTGTTTAGGGAAACAGGTTCTATACAACACAAAAAAGGAGCAGGAAGACCATCTGTAAGAACAGAACAACTTGTTGCAAGCGTTCGTGAAATAATGCAAAATACGCCAACAAATTGTATAAGACGCCTGTCCCAAGAAGTGGGAAGATCTTATGGAACATGCCGGATTATTCTTAAGAAGCAGCTAAATTTATTTCCTTATAAAGTGCAAGTATTCCAAAAAATACAAGCCGCAGATTTTGAAAGACGCAGGAATTACTCTCAATGGTTTACCCAAAATTTATTGAAAATAAATGATTTATTAGACATGAAATTTTTTTCGGATGAAGCCTGGTTCCACCTCTTCGGTTATGTGAATTCTCAGAATACACGCATGTGGAGTACCTACCTAGTGAAAATCCCCATTTTTTTGTAGAGTCCACATTGCACCCTCAAAAAATTGGTGTCTGGTTAGCTGTTTCCCGAAGAAGAATTATTGTTGGTCCTATTTGTTTTCATGACACAAATACAGCACAGCGGTATAGAGACAATAGTTTGAATCCATTTGTGGAGCAATTACTTGACGACGAACTACGTTTTGGATATTTTCAACAGGACGGTGCAACCGCCCATACAGCCGCCGAAACTATTAACTACTTACGCAATTTTTTCGACGACAGATTGATCATTTTTCGATCAGACATTGAATTCCCACCTAGATCACCTTGTTTAACGGTTATGGATTACTTCGTTTTTCCTCATTTAAAGAACACTATTTTTAAAACACCAGTTGCAAATTTAGAACAATCACAAGAAAGGATTATCCAAGAATGTGGTAACATTTCTCCAGAGACGCTGGTCAACACTTTCGAAAATATGAAGAGACGTGTGAATTTATGCTTGGAGCATGGCGGTGGCCAATTTCAGCAACTTATGTAATTATTTTTCTTTTTCTTTCTGTATATTCTTACTTTGTTAATTTTGTAAACACCAAAAATAAATTTGTATTTGTCTACTTATTTTATTACTCATTAGTTTGGCATGTCATGTCATAATATGAATTTGACAAAGTTTTAACCTAGATTTGGTTAGATATATCGTCCCCATATCATTGTGATCTAAACCAAGCCCTCTTTGATGCCAATAATTAATCCTCGCACGGTATGTGCAATGAAAATTTGAATAATGACACGGATGATAATGATAAAATTAAATATCGGCTGTGATTATTGGTATCACAAAATATTCACCGAATTTTATAACATTACTGTACTGCAGCTCTAAACGAGTACATTAAGTGTATTGATAGCATTTTTTGTGATCAAAATGATCTCTTATTATCTGGAATTTGTATCGTTTTATAATAAACATTTTTAATTTTTGTTTCAATTGATTGAACTATCTGTAAATACCCTATTCTTTATAAACGGTTGAAAACTGATTTTAAAGTGGTCGAGAATTGCGACCGGTGGTCGTAAATAGGCGAAAATGCATATTTTTAACATTTATTGAATTTATTCAACAATTATAAATAAAAATCTAGTAGTTGAAAACTTGTAGTTGTGAACTTATCTTAAGACTTCAAAAAAATAAAAAAATACCATGATGGTTGGAATTTCTGTTAATTTTCTAATACTTATTACATCTTACAGGTGAAATTTCTGTTAACTGGTCGCAAACAGGCACATTAACCCTAGTTCCTTTAAAAGCGGTAGGATAATTTCAAACATATTTGCATACAGTCTATAATGTGTACCCTATAATTAATTAAAAATCACAAGTCAACAATGTAAAGAAAAAATCAATATTTTTGAGCAATGGCCTACTTCTTACTTCTTGGGAACGTGTACAGGCAACAAATCTATCGATCTTACATAATCAGATGGGTATTTATAAAATGTTATAAACTTGTTTAACAACTTTGTTTGAACAAACAATTTATTTATTTTCAGTTTTATGATTATGAAGATTTTTTATGGTACCTACTAGGTGATTAAGTAGGTACCTACTTAAAAATATAAATACATATTTTTAACATAATATTAAGTTTACCTTTAAAATAATAAATAAAATGTGTGGGTATTAAAAAGATTCTAAAATAAAACTCAGACCTCTGATCAATACCCAGTTAATTTCTATTCGTGCAACTTAAAGCGTCATTGACAATCAAGGACGGGTGTAATTTTTAGTCACGAGGGATAGGAGGGGGGGGGGGGAGGTTACACTAGCAAGTAAAATTAATGTAATAGAGATGGTTCTAAAGATGAAGTTTTAAAAGTTATTCCAACTATGAGAAAATCAAGGCCTTTTGAGATTTAACGAGGAATAAGTGAAACAGAATACAAGCCAAGCCTGTTCATTAAAAAAAAAATATTGAAATTTTGACGCGAGACGCCTCTTTACCCATATACTTATTAGGTATAAGCTATGTATTTATGGACATCCAAATTATTTCATAAAATACCCCTACTTTTTTGTAATTTAAAGTACATATTTACTTATTCGAAAGTTAAAACAGTAATATTTTGACCGGCATTTATAGTTGGAGTTGTATCCCAGGAAAGCAAAAATATGGCATTTTCACTATAAAACTTGAAAAACTAGATAAGGAAGATGTATTTATTATTTAATATACATAAAAAAAATCGTGCAAATGGAAAATCAACATCGAATAAATCCAGCTGATTTCGTAAGGTCACGCGCCACAGAATTCATGGAGACGAGACAGGACGGACGGAAGTGGTATGATAAAATGATAATAATTATTTCAGTCCCTTGAAAATATATATTTTATATTTGTAAATATCACTGAGTTATGCCGGGTGTTATGCATTCAATAGAAATATTGCTAGAAAACACTGTTTTTAATTTTGGCAATGTGGGTTAAATATTTCCTGCTTTTGGCAATTATGATCAACTACCTATGCACCTAAATGAGATTCCATAAAATACTACGACTCTCTAGTTTTTTAACTTTTATAAAGCAATAAGACACTTTTAGATTGGAGTTAAACAGTTTTATTTTAAAATAAATATTATTGACCTTGTCCCAGGGTCATTCATAGTTTCAACGTACCCAACGCGCGGCAAGCTAACCCAACTTTTTGGAGGAAAGTTATTGCACTTAAAATTATAATGTTTTCTCCTTACTTTCAAAGCTCTTTTGTTTTTTACCAGATGGGTGAAGATTTACAATGGATTGTGTTAGTAATTTTAAAAAATCTGCTGAACCCAATTTTATCAACCACACACTTGCTGAAGCTAGTCAAAAATGTCCTTGAAACTCCATGTATTAGACTGTGAAACGGAGATACTTGATACTGCCCTGATGGTGGTTGGTTTTCTATAGAAGTCAAAACCCAACCTACTCTGGATTTTTGAAATTTTAATGTCTAGGAAGTTAGTCCGATTGTTCATAACTTTTTCCAGGGTAAATTGAATATTGGCGTTTACATAATTTAAGAATTGAAAAATTCCTCTAGATTCTATCATTACCATTCCAAATAGGGATGCGCCGAATAGTAGTTTTGGCCATTGGTCGAATAACGAATATTCGGCCTATTTTCACGGCCGAATAACGAATATTCGGTCAAGATGTTGACCGAATCTGGGCCGAATATTCGGCTATTATTCGGCCAATGTGTATTGTTGGTTGTATATATTTTTAGGGTTTTACGCTATTAAAAGTTGGTACGACGGATTTTATTTGACAGTGCTGTTTAAACTTAAAAAGTTGTTGGGAATTATCTATTGTGAGGACTTGTTTATTTTTAAAGGTGCGAGTTGAATTATAGTTTTCTTTTAGTTCCTAAAATAAAATAAGGTAAACATGGAAGACTTTGGGGAAACAAAGGGTAAAAAGAAAAGCTGGATCTGGGAACATTTTAGTTTGGAGAATCAAAATGAAACAAAAGCGGTGAGCGCTATTTGATCGGTAAAAATCCGCGTGGTGGTGTGGAAAAACCGGCGACTAATAGTTCTATGGTTAACCATGTAAAACACAAACATCCCCGTGTATATAAAATTTATATCAATTCAGTATCAGTTGCAGGCAGTTCACAGGAGACACATGTTAGGGAAACTAACGTAGCTAAACAAAAAAACCTTGAAGATAGTTTTGCTGTACCTATATACATCAGTTCTACTTGCCGAATAACGAATATTCGTCCTTTGGTTAAAAGTGGCCGAATATTCGGTCATTATTCGGCAAAACGAATATTCGGCGCATCTCTAATTCCAAATGCAAAAACATTATCTATGTATCTCTTCCAGTAAAATATTTTGCTGACAAATGACAATGTGGTTATTACAGTTAAATATTATTTTTTCAAAATTAGCCATAAATATTTTTGACAATAAAGGAGAAATCGGGGAACCCATGGGAAGTCCTTCTTTTTGTGAATATACTAAATTGTTAAATTGAAAATAATTTTTAATTATTATTAATGCCTATTTTGAAAGTGAACAAGACATATTTCTAATGGAACTGCAATGCAGGTGGCGCAAATGCGGAGATCCAAATAATTATAAATTATATAAAGTATTCCAATTATTAAAATATTGAGAGTCTTACAAAAATGTATATTTTTTTTCATTCAATACTTACTTAAATGCATTTTAAGTAAAAATAAATATGAAAAAAAACTGGCGCCCACATCGTTATAGCTTTTCCTCAATAAACAGGGATATCTACCACTGGCGCAGCGAGGGGGGGGGGGGGGGTTAGGGGTTAACCCCCCCCCCCCCAGACGCCCAGAGTAAGATGATTTTTTACGGTTTTAGTTTTTAAAATTTTGAAATCCTGTTTTTTTTTTTTGAAAACCCCCCCTAATTTGATTTTGATAAAATGATTTCTTGTACTTAAGAGGAGATACAAAGATTGCAAGTACAACAAAATAAAGTTATGCGCATCGTGTTAAACTGCGATCGCTATACACCAATTGTCAGTATGTTGAGATCTTTAAGATGGTTAAATATAAGGCAGTTCATTGAAAGGGCGAATCTGGTGTTAATCTATAAAATTGAGCATAATCTGCAACCCGACTATTTAAAGTCCTATTTAGTAAAAAGATCAAATTTTCATAATTACAATGTTAGGTCAAATCAACATTATAATGTATCTAGGGTAAAAACAACTTTTTTACAAAAAACTTTGCTTTATGAGGGCATTCGCTATTTTAATGATCTGCCCGATCATCTTAAAAATGCGCCGGATTTGAGTACTTTTAATAAAAGACTTTCTGTGCATTTGATGAGTTGACTATGGGGTTATTTGTAAAATTTTAACAATTATTGTTTATTTTGTTACATTGTTAAGTATCACTAGCCAAGTGCCAGGGTTGGCAGGATATATATCCGTGATAAATATCCTGATATATATCTTGATAAATATCATGATATTTATGCGACGATATTTATCCTGATATATATCAATATTTTTTTTTTCTAAAATTCTATTCATCAGTATAAAAATATGGCCCGCTGCTGCTGAGCAGGCAACAGTGTATTATGCTGCTTACGATGCGGTGATTCCCCGTCTTTCCTAGACGTTGACCACCTGTTGTTCTTTGCCGCGTGGCATTTTTATTCCGATTTCTGATTGAACGGAACAATATTTTGCTGATTGTTTTAGGAAATAGAAATTTTACAATGTCAAAAATAAAAAATCCAGTTTGGGTTCTTTTTATTTAATTAACAAGCCCAGTTATTCTGGGTTCAGGCTCGTATTTGAGGGGGGTAATGGGGGTACCCCCCCTCATGAGCCATTTTTTTTTGCTTACCTTTTTTTTTAATTGGACAGGTGAAAATCGAGAGCAGTAAATTTTGATTGATTTTCTTTAAAAAAAACTATCATTAAAAAAAAATTTCATAACTCCCCACCAGAATCATTACCCCCCACAAAGATCAACTCCAGATACGCGCCTGTCTGGGTTTTAAGTTGAACCATAGTTAAAAGCAAAATTATATGATGTGTTCATATTCATAAACTTGTATTTTTTACCTACATTTTACATTCCTAACATAGGAGTACTAAAAAAAACTTATTATTGTGATAGCAACAACTATCATTGAATAGAATTGGAATACAAATTACAGGTTTATAACATGTTTATATTAAATTAAGTGATTTTGAATTTTTAAAATATATCTTTACAGAAAACAGATGAAATAATTTAAAAATAATTAAAAATATAAATAAATATCCAAATTTGGATATATATCGGATAAATATCGATATATATCGGATATTTGGATATTTATATAAATATCATGATATTTGCCAACCCTGCCAAGTGCTAAATAAAAACTTATTATTATAATACAAAATTCTGGCTGCGCCACTGATATCTACCTACCTATCATTCAATTAGAAAATGTAATTTCTATCCTAGCTAAATAGAAAAAAACATGTTTTATCTCGTGTTTTATCAACCATACTAAGTTATTTAATTGATCATCCCTATATTCAATATCAATTTCCTAAATGTGTTTGTCCACTTATTTATAAATACTTTTTCCTTCAACTCGTCCTTGATGATTGTAGGCTTACTTAAATTAATAAATAATTTAGTTGTATAGATCAATAATCATTCATAATTTCTTGGTTCTGATAAAATATATAATACTTATATAAAAACAGTTTAGATATTAAATTGAAAAAATAAATTATGAGGAGACTTGTATTTTAGAAAATTAAAAAATTTAAATAGGTAGGTAGGAGGGTAATCTATCAGCGCTATAGGCGTCCAAATTTGATGTGACTAGTGGGTCTGAAGTACAATTATCTTGAGGTGCCTTTGCTTCTTTTAAACAGCATATCACAGTAAAAATCTTTGGTTAGCTAAGTTGTTGAAAGAACACTTTGCAAATAACTCGGTTAGTCCTATGAGAAATATAGGGGAATATACTAACCGCGGCAAGGGGGAGGAAAAAATGTTTACTGAGCTGAAATACATTTTTAAAAGGAACGCTCAACTTAGCCTTTGCTATGCTATTTAAAAGTAACTAAAAGGAATTCATCGACTCAACAATGTAAAAAAAAATTATTATTAAGAAATAGCCTGCTTCTTGGGTACCTACAATGAAAGGTTATATTTAAAAGGAGACTTATGTCCAGTTGATACTTCTTAACAATTTTTAATTTTTACTTCACAAATATTATTACTAAGTAAATTAATTATTACTTAGTCTTATTTCTTATTACACATGATAATAAATGTAGTAGGTATGTATTTAAGTAACAATGTTCCTAATAAAATTGAAGTAAGTAGGTACCTATATGAACTTTAAAATAAGCAACAAAAAAAAAAAAATTACTTAAATCAGCAAAGCAAAGCAAAGTTCAATACTACATCGAGACCTACATATTGTCTATAGAATAAAGCATGTACTTAGTACCACAAAAAAGTAAAGATGTACTTACTTAAAAGAAAATAGTACCTGATTAATTAAGGAACACCTATCAAGAAGTTCATTCTCAGGGAAATATAATATATAAGTACCTATGGTTTTTCAGAAAATAGAACCTAAATAACCAATTTTTTCCCAATTTATTTGCAATTGATTACTTACTTACATACTTAATTATAGGTCTTTTAATCAATATCAGATATTTCACCCTAATATTGCACAATATTATACAAGGTACCTATTATAAAATTTAAAAAATATACAGTGCAATGTCAGGTGTTTATTTTTACTTTATAATACCCTCGATAATACCTCAACAAAAAGTTAAGAAACTTATAGATAGAAGACAGTTTAAGAAATACACAAGTACCTATAGTAAAAACTAAAAATCAATGAAAAATGGTCAAAACCTTGTTAGAAAATATTTCTTTGAAAAATATAACGCATACCCACTCCCGAGCCCACTCCCATTGCTGCTTTTTAACAGAAAAAAGCAAGGACAATCTATGCATAACACTAAAACTAGTCAATAAGAATATTATACCTAGAGCATAGAATAGAGTCATAGACCATAGACAATAAAATATGCTGCAATAAAGCAATTTTTCATTTTTCCACAATTCCATAATATTATTGTTAAAGCGCTCTTGAAAATACAGAAATAGATAATGTAAACACACCTTCAAAAAAGTGTAAGTAAGTACAGACTTAGGTAAAACATTAATTATTCTAATCCTAATTTTTCATTCTAATTTCGATTTTTAAATATTACCTAAGTACTTATTTGTTTAGATTATAGGAAACTTACTTACTTACCTACAATTAAATAAAATTTACAAGAAAATAATAGGTACTAAAGAATACTTACAAAAGTCACCAACTTAATCAGAGGAGTATAAATGTCAACACCAGCTACTGCAACTGTACTAGACTTCCGTAAATGTGTAACAAAATCACTGAGCATTAATATGCATAAAACACCTGTTATGGCAAGTTTGGATATATTAAGCCAGTTCCAAGGAATGTCTTTCTTTTTGCTATTTAATATGTAGTACACTTCGAGTCCAGTAAATAATAGTAAAAATAAACTTGGAACCCATACGAGAACTGTTTTTTCAAAACATGGTGTAAAATCTGGATCATCTGTATTCCACGTTAGGGATGTATTCTGAAATATGGAAAAAAAATATTTTTAATTTACTCATATTTAGGTATATTAAGTAGCCACAAAATTTCAAACAAAAGTTTCTGTCCTGGAGCCTGCCCCAATATTTGCTAAAATTAGCACATTGAATTTGCATTCTAACCATTCCATGTTCAAAGCAGGCATTATGCAAATTTTGTATCGCTAGCTAAACGAGTAATACATTTTAGTAATTCCTTACCCAAAATTCTGAGCCGCAAAAATCGTCCAGCACGGAATTCGCCATTTTCCGCTCACACGATAAACGCGAACTCGCGCTCGACTCGATTAGAATAAAATGAAACCACAGAATATAACACGAAACACGATCTTATAGTTTATAGTATTTTATACGTCAAAACGGTCAAGTCAAAAAGTCAAGTCAAAACTAAAACCTGCAAATTTTCGACCTTGACTTTTTCCGAACATGACCGAATGAGTAGTTCTTTTTAAGGTGGTTGTGGTAGTTCATTCTTACAAGGTGTATTTCTTTTGTACACATGCAAATTTTCACTTTTTTTTTTTGAAAAAGTAATATATATTACATCAAAGTAAAGATTTACAATAATTATACATCATTACTCTAATCAGTGCATCGAGCACTGGCCTCGAGTCCTTAATTAATTAGGTAACAGTGTAGACAAATTTTATGCTACAATCAGTGTAATCTAAAATGAAAAAAAACTTAAAAGAAAGAAAATTTATATCCACTTGCGCAGCGCACTCGCGCACTGTATTAAATTAACTAGATGCGTTTGTAGAAATTATAGAACAGATAGAGGTGAGAAGGCTGAAGATGTTTCTTAGGATCAAATAGTTAACTTCTCGTTCAAAATTGGTGAAATATTTTGGTTTCATAATCGATTATGAAGCACAGAGTAAAAATCTGTTGGTGAAATCTCTTGACGTATAATAACGACCTACTGTCACAATGTCACCTACTTTTTTGAACCTCACTTTTTTATACGATTCTAAAATCTAAACAAATTTGGAAATAAAAGTTTTTTATAGAAGACAAATTATTTTAAATATTATACTTGTGTTTTAAATTTTAATTATTAAAAAGGTCTTGACAATAAAAACAAGTAGTGAATATATTTTAAAAGGAAAATTCTAATCTAATGGTAAGAAATTGGTCGCACACCCAAGCAAGTGAACTTTCATTCATTGTTTGCATTCCTATTTACAAATATTGCCGAAATTAGTTTAATGATTTTTGGTGGAATATACACCAATAATACCTAACATAAAAAATTTTATCTTTAAGGTGCTAAATGTGATTTAGCCTGTATTGGCTCTAATTAGGACCTAGGAATACACCCCGGAATACACTAAAATGCCTTCAGTAACAGATTTACACATTGCCAATAACATTGAAGATCTTGAACGAGTTGCGTGGCCTGAAAAACTGTTAAAAGGTAGAAATCCTCAAATATTAGAAAAAGCTATAAAAAACGTCTACCAAGAAATCTTTCGGGAAATATTTAATCAGGAAAAATGCTTTATTCACTGTCGTCGATATTTGCTTGCTGTTGATAGACTTTGTAAAATTGGGGATGCCAAATTTTATAAAATAAAGTATGCACATGAAATTTCAAGGGTAAATAATAAAATTGATGAGTTACTACCTATATTAGAACGAAGGTATGAAGAACAGTCCCTTCTAGAAAAACTGAAGCAAAAAACATTACCCAAGAAAACTTTAATAGAGAAACCTTCAGAGAAACCTAAAGCACCTTTTAGTAAAGAAGTGCCATTATTTTCTGGTGAATTTATTTCAGTAAAAGAACTATATGAAGCAATCCAAAATAAAAGTAACATATTAATTGCAGACATTCGACCAACAAATGAATATATAGAGTCTAAAATACAGTTTGATAAGATTGTTAACATTCCTGAAGACATAATTGTTGCTGGCCTATCTGCTAATGTTGTAGGCACAAAATTAGATGATATCATAAGGCCTTTATGGGATAAAAGAGACAGTTATGCAGCTTTAGTTTTTCTTGATTGGAACTCTGGATCTGGCAATGTTATTTCCAATAAACTAAACCATTTAAGAGCATCAGTTGTTGAGTGGGATTGTCGACGTGACTATAAACAACATCCGGTAGTTCTAAATGGTGGTTTTAAGGAATTTCTGGATACCTACCCAGGATTTGTGACCAACGTTCATGTAAACTTTATAAGAAATAATGAAGATATAGATGAATTGCTTGAGCTAGATGGTATATCCTACCCAGAACCAGACCAAAATGTTTCTATAATGCCATTGAAACAGTTTACAATTGAGGAGCTTGAAGAGTCTGTTAAGGTAGAAGAAGAGTCAGATGAGGAGGTTGAAGATACTAAAGATCTAATTTCTGATGACAGTATTTCCCTTGAAAATACTCAGGAGGACAATGAACCAATTCTTCCAAAAGGTGGAGGTGCAGCTCTTGACAAAACTCCATTTAACTCTTTCAAGGATGAATCAGTAGAGGAAATAAAGAATAAAATTGAAGAACAACGTCTTAGATTGTTAATGGAAGCCAGAAATAAGAAAAATAAACCAGTTGTAAATACTGACAACAATAATGTCTTTATTGATGGATCTGTGGGAGATAGGCCAGAGAACCAGTTGAGAAAGATCCCCCCTGTGATTAGAAGAGATACAAAACCAAAAAAGGTAGGTGATAACATTTTTATATTAGTGGAAGTGGAAAACATTCTTTTGCAAATATACTTAGGTATTTCAATGTCAATTTATTTGATCAAAATTGTGCAGGTATCGAGGCAGGTATTGAATGTAAGAAATGGATGAAGAAAAAAGATGCATTTGTAAAATAAACTTATAATATAGTAGGATGGCAAACGCTATTTAAACTCTCAGATTCCATGTTACTGGTAGCTTTAATCTTATCAATTCCCTGGTATTTTCCTACTGGAAATAATTGGATTAATTGGTCAAGATCTGATTTTATGGAATTAACTGAAAAACTAGCTTGCATTTTTTTTACATGAGACTAGGTCTCGGACTAGGTTATCTGCGTGGTCATCTGTGATACCTACAACCTACAACACATAACTTAATTATTAATTTAATATTTTTTTAAATTGCATTTAGATACTTACCTGTCTACGTACTTATACTTACTTACCTAACAATGAAAATGTTTTTTTTTTATTTTAGCAAGAATTTTTATTTGGAGGTTGGTGTGGTCTAGTGAACATCAAAAACACATGTTACATGAATACAGTCCTGCAGTGCCTGAAATGTATTCCTGTCATTTCAGGTCTGCTACATTCCCATATTGAAAAATTTATTATGAGAAGACCTCCACAGATAATTTACGAATTTGCAACCGGTATCAAAACACTCTGTGAAGGAATTGAATCTGACAAAAAAATTTATAGACCAACCGATTTCTATGAGGCAGTATGTAGATTGGATCCCATTTACAAAAAAGGTAGACATGAGGATTGTATGGAATTTTTTCTCTTTTTGTTTAATCATTTGAGCGATGACTGTTCTCACGATATTAAAAAAAGTAATGTTATGATTGAGAAAGAAAAGGCTTGGTATGGTCACCTACAAGGCCGTACCTCTGTATGGGTCGATTTGTTTTATTACCAACTAAAGTGCACCAAAATATGTCAGGTATGTCATTCGAAATCTGACTCTTATGAAACAGATAACACTCTTATGCTGCCTGTTCCTTATAGACCCAGTTTAAGGACAGTCCATTTAAATGAATTAATTGATGAATATTTAGAGGATAATCAAATCTTAGATTACAAATGTTCCAAGTGCCAACAGATGAGAGTAATTAATAAAAAGAGTGTAGCGATAGAGTCTGAAATTCTTGTTATAGTTTTAAAAAGGTATTACCAGGATGAGTATCAAGAGACCAGGAAAAATAATGTGTTTGTTGATTTTGACATTAAGTTTAAATTTGGAAATTGTGACTATAGATTATACTCTGTTGCCCAGCATAAGGGAACCATGGATTATGGGCACTATTATGCACATGGGGCTCTTAATGAAAATGTATGGGTTGAATTTAATGATGAAAGGACTACTAGATTTGCTGGTGATTGGGATAGTATAAAAGGATCTGTTTGTGCCTTTTTCTATTGTAAAGTAACAAAAGGTGGAAAGTTATAAAGATTTAGGAAAGTGGGGTGTGTAAATATTTAAGTCTTAAATTTGATTTTACTTGCTGCTATACAGGTCTCGTATATAGTCCTTTGAGTAGGCATTTGGTGTAGATGTGTGGGAATAAAAAATAACGCCTACAAATAATGGCAAGGCATATGGAAAACTTTTTTATAAAATTTTATTCTTGATAATAGGTTCTGCATCTGCTGAAACTAAAGAAACGCTCTTTAAAATAGAAAGAACCCGGAGAGCATACGAGGGAGAATAAATTTTTTAAAAATTGCTCAACAGTAAAGTAATATTATTTTTCGTTTCAGATAAAATTTTCATTTGTGAAAGTTGTTTAGAATTAAAAGTTATGTCCGAATACGAAGTCACGGCCTTTTATTCAAAAAACGAAAAAATGCTCATTTTTTGTCTTACCCTGTATAGAGACCAGATTGAAGAAATTAAATTATTTTTAAAAGATCTTTTTAATTTTTTTTAAGGATATTGGCCAAACTTTAAATTTCTCGTTATTTCTCTTAAACCATTCAATAAAAGTATGAAAAAATTTGTTTATTTCTGGAGCAATTGGGCTTAAACCAAAGTTAATGTCTGCGACATCCAAAAAAAACTGACTTAAGTACTTAAATAAATTAATTTTTCTAATTAGGAGAACCAGATATTTATAAAGTAATTGAAGAAGATCCTGAATATATTGTCAAACATTAACTTTGGTTTAAACCTAATCACTCCAAAAATAAACGAATTTTTTCATAATTTTTTTGAATGGTTTAAGAAAAATTAGAAATACTTAGCGAGAAATTGAAAGTTTCACCAATATTCTTAAAGAAAACATTAAAAGGAACTTTTAAAAATAATTTTTGACGTCTTCAATTTCGTCTCTATACAGGGTAAGACAAAAAAATAAGAATTTTTTTCGTTTTTTGAATAGAAGGCCGCCACTTCGTATTGGACATAACTTTTAATTCTAAACAACTTTTACAAGGAAAAATTTTATCTGAAACAAAAAATGAGATACTTTACTCTTGAGCAAATAAAAAAAAATTGAACCTCCCTCGTATGCTCTACGTTTTTTTTCTATTTTAATGAGCCCTTTTTAGTTTAGGCGCATACACAAACTTTTATTAAGAATAACATGTTCTGAGAGTTCAATAATAAAAAAGTTTTCCATATGGAACCAGAATTCTGTCGGTCACTGTGTATACAGGGTGTCCCAGAACAGGAGATATACATAAAAATAAGTCTAATGCTTAATTTCTTATGATAAAATATCCTCTGTTAATATTCAATAAATTACGTTCCGTTAAGAAAGATGTTCATTTAAATGTTTCTTGTCATCTAGCATTTAAATTTAAACGCAAATACAATGAAATATCGATATTAATGAAGTATAACTTTTTTACTTATAAAATACACCTCTTTCATAAGCGAGCCGAGAGGGTGAGAGACAAACGCAAATATCTCAAAAACTAATTGAATAATCGAGATTAACAAAGTACCTCTATAATAACTCGAGGTAAAACGGTAAAAATGTGAAGACAAAAAATATATGCGAGAATTTACCAAAACTCATAGATAGATAGATATATATAGATAGATATAATTTATTGGTGTTAATATTCACAAAGAATGTACACAAGTCAATAAGTATGTATAAAGAATAAAATTTACCTAAAGTATTAATAAAAATGACATAATTTTACAAGATAAAATAATTATTATTAAAGAACAATAGTTAAAAAAACAAAGTACTATCACATAGTTTAGACATAACATGTAAAAAATTCAGCTAATATCATCAAACTTATTGTTGAGGTACTCCTTAAAAGAATAAAATGACTTCAAGACCAAAAACCTCCTTACTTTACTCAAAAATATTCTTTCTTCCAACCCCCTTATTTGAGATGGCAGAACATTGAAAAACAGGACGCAGTAGTAGTCAGTGCCCCTTCTGGTTCTTGCAATTCTGTGAAAGTCAGGTATGATATTATCGCTGTTACGTGTATCATAATTATGCATCTCACGGTGTGATGTAAACCGGTGCATATTCTGTTTAATGTAGGTTAGGCACTGAAAAATATAGGCAGAAGGGAAAGTCAGCAGAACAAGCTCTCACATATTGTGTAACTAGCGCCCTCTAGGATAAAACTAATTATGAAATAGTCTTTCTTACCCTCAAAATACAATAAATTTTTACTTGGATCATCCTGTATGACTTTAACCGTGGATATTTTATCATAACATATTACTATTATAAATGACTTATGTTGCTATATTGCCCCTTGTTTATGGGACACCCTGTAAAGACCTATATTATTTATCGCAAGACCGACCATGAGAGATCCCATGTAAATTAAGCATTGTTATGTTTTTGTGAATAATGTAAAACACGTTGAACCTAACGAAAAATAAAACTTCTAGTAACATTTAATATTATTATAATTCCGTGGTCCCGGAGGCACATACAGTAACAGCACGCGGGCTAGAAAATCCGACTTTCCGAAGTCCTGGCCAGTAACGACACTCGCGCTAGCAGCAGTTACAGTAATAGCACGCGAGGTATAAAAAGGTATATCGGCAATCGGTTTGTTCGTTGTTAGCAGAGCATTTTTTTAAAATCCAATTCATTTCATAATATTTCATAAAATATTAATTAAATTTTTAAAAAATGCTCTGCTAACAACGAACAAACCGATTGCCGATATACCTTTTTATACCTCGCGTGCTATTACTGTAACTGCTGCTAGCGCGAGTGTCGTTACTAGCCACCACTTGAGGAAGTCAGATTTTCTAGCCCGCGTGCTGTTACGCATTCTGCTGTCTAGCACACGTGCCATTACTGATTATGATTTCGGCGATCCGAGCTGAAACGAAGTTTCTAGCCCGCGTGCTGTTACTGTATATGCGTCCCGGGGAAGAAGGAGATAAGTTCATTTTTATAGTTTTTCAGTAGATTGAGTTAAAGTTCAGCTTAGTAGTGCCAATCAGGGGAAGGGTTTAGAAAATTGAAATTTTTGTACTAGAATTATTGCTACCTTGTATTTAATAATATATAGAACAAAATTATGGTTTTGTGTTATTTGAGAAGTTAGATGCACTTATCCCTTTATGAACTAAGAAAAAATATACTTATCTCATTTGTCACATTTTATTTACTATTGCAAAAATAAAAATAGCCAGTCAAAACTAAAACTTTAATATTCTAATAAGAAATATAAATAATTAGGTGTAATAAATGAAGTTGAAAACTAATATTCTTTATCTGACGAAACCAAGTCAGGATGTGTCTCCTTAGCATCCTCTAGAGTCGGAAGGTTTTGGTAAAAATCTAAAAATATATTCCAAATATAAGGAAGAAATTGCATTAGGTTATCCTTTTTCTTCTTAGAAATTGGTATTTATTAATTTAAATTTACTAAGGAGTAAAAAGTACAACCTAGTTGGTACAATTAGGGATATGTATAAGTAAATAAAAATAAAGTTAGGGATTTAAGGGGGTAAGTATGTAAACTTATTTCTTGATGAACAATTTTTAATTACGGGTTTATATTTGTGCGAAAGGGAATAAGTTTACTTATTCCTTTAAGTACTTTGCGGGGCCAACTTACAACATACCTCCAAAAGAACATAGCTTTATTACTCTTATTGACATGAATTAACTTATCTCATTTGGTACGAAGGTAGATGTAACTATTTATAACGCATACCCCATGATATCCCATTATGGCTAAATTTGGACTTATCTCCTTCTTCCCCGGGACCACGGAATTATTACTAGTGATTTCATTGATGTATGTAGGTATCTACAGTGTCACCAGTAAAGTCCGCATCATATGGGATTTTTTTTTTATTAATAGCTTTATTCGAAATTTGACATCAAGTTCTGCTTTGATTGAGATGAAAATTAAGCAAAAATATAGTAGTCACGTGCAGTGGCGTATTTAGAATATTGCCACGGGGGGGTCTATACCTTTCGTTTTATCTTTCTTTCTTCTTTTCTTTCTTTAAAAAAGCGCCGCAGGCGAAAATTTTTTCGGTGCCACGCCCTATTTTGAACTATCAAAATTTATAATTTCTATGTTTTGATAGCTGAACCCAAAAAAGGAAGAAATTAAGAAATTTTCAAATATAAACGCAATAATGGGAATATATATTTTTTTAAATATTTATGTTTAAAAATATATATTTCTACATAATATGACCGATTCCGAAAATGATTGGTTTTCAAGTTATTTTTGCCATTTTTTTTTTGCCAAGTTTGGCCATGTTGTTTTGTTATCTGTGACACAGTTACTTAATTATTTGTAAAAACAAAGTATTGCTAATAGTTCTAGTTTGCAAAAAAATTACAAAACTAAGTGAACATCATTTCAATTTTTTTAAATTAAATAAATTAGACACGCAGGTAAAAAACAAGAAAAAAATTGAAATAACTCGAAAACCAAGCATTTTCGGAATAGGTCATATTTAAGAAAAAATCACAAATTACCTCCTGCGAGGAATTAATCGAACTATCAATCACCGTGTATATATTATTTTACTCACTTAAATTAGAAATTAAATGCAACAAGGCATCTGATCTGTTCTGAGTTTTTTTTAATGTTGAGCCCACGGGGGGGGGGGTCCAGACCCCTCGGACCCCCCCCCCTGCCCTAAATACGCCACTGGTCACGTGATTCGCGTTATCTGTCAAATTTTTTCCAAAAAATAATTCAAATGTGGTTTTATTTCTAAAAATATCGAAAATGGTTATTAGAAAAAGTTTTTTTAATGCAGTTTCTAGCCCACATGCAAAATTTCAGCTGCATAAGATAATTTTGATTTTTTACCTATATTTTGTAAATTGCACCACTTTTGCAAAATAAGACACAACGCAACCTACATAAAACTTGTCAGTTTTGACAAGGCTTTATTTCAGATACATTCTCTTTAAAGTAGCGCCATATTAAATGTGTGTTTTTCTACAAAATAAAAATTTGGCTATTAAAATTTGGTCGCATGTGATGCAAAGTTTATTTGTTTTTGACCCTGTATAAGGTAACTTCATAAAATAAGTATTTTTGAAAACGTAGTTTGTGTCTGAAAGCAATAAACGTTAACGTTATTATGACATAGCGTAATAATAAATTATAATATAGGGGTTTTAAATTAAATCGTTGAAAATAGATAAACTTTACGTTGTTAAACTAAAATTTATTTTCCACTTGAAAAACACTTTACTGAAGACACTGTGTTCTTTTTTTGTCTTAATATTAGGGTGTATTACTTTTAGACACAAACTACGTTTTGAAATATACTTATTTTATGAAGTTACCTTATACAGTGTCAAAAACAAATAAACTTTGCATCACATCATGCGACCAAATTTTAATAGCCCAATTTTGATTTTTTAAAAAACACACATTTAATATGGCGCTACTTTAAAGAAAATGTATCTGAAATAAATCATTGTCAAAACTAAGAAGTTTTATGTAGGTTGCGTTGAGTCTTATTTTGCAAAAGTGGTGCAATTTACAAAATGTAGGTAAAAAATCAAAATTATCTTATGCAGCTGAAATTTTTGCATGTGGGCTAGAAACTGCATTAAAAAAAATTTTTTTCTAATAACTTTTTTTGATATTTTCAGAAATAACCCCACTTTTAAATTATTTTTTGGAAAACATTAAAATTTGACAGATAATGCGAATCACGTGACTACTACTTTTTTGCTTAATTTTCATCTCGATCGAAGCAGAACTTGATGCCAAAGTCAAATTTTGAAGTAATTAATAAAAAAAATCCCATATGATGCGGACTTTACTGGTGACACTGTATGTATTTATGTATAACTCATTTAATTTTCAAGATTCTTGCGAAGGGTTTTTGCTAAATAGCTTTTATTTGGTTTATTAGAAAATAATAAAATTTGGTTTGCGTAGTTTGCGAGTCTATCATACAAGGACCTTTAAAAAAGTTTTATACAGTTTTGATGTAAAACTAATAGGGGAGCCAATATTTTGGGGAAGCAAAATTTACATGGGATTTCCCAAGCAGCTAAGTCTTAATTATTTTAACAATTAAGTAGGTATACCCCTTGGTATACCCTATTATAAACAGGGACGTAGCAAGTTACAACCGTGCCCTGGTGCAAGCACAGCGGGCCCCCTTCATCATTAAAAAAAATAGTCCGATATGAACAAATTGTATTGCACAAAAAATGCATGGTGGGTAACATAACGTGACCAATAAACACACCTAATTCTAAATAACCTTACTTATTTATGCTGAAAAATCGACTTTTATTGCCTTTTGATTTGCAAACAATAAAATAATTTTACTTATATCCAACGTTCTGGCTGTCTGATTTTCAATGGATAAAATTGCCAAACTAGAAAGTCTGCTTTGCGACATTTTATTTCTTAATTAATTCTTAATTAATTCTTAATCAACTTTAAGATTGAAAATTATCTCTCCGAAGTTTCTACCGATACGGGAATCGTTAGAAAAAGTATATAAGCACAGCAGATTTCTTTAAATGAACTTGAAAATTATTTCATCGCAAATAACTAATTTCGCCAAGTCATTAATTGAAATGTCTGCATGGATTTGATCCTTATAAACGCATCTGAATGACAAAATTTCCTGAGCAAGCGAATGTAATAAATCGTTGGAATAAAACTTGATCAGATTCTCAGATAGAAGTACTAGATCAGCATCAGAAAACTCTCTTATTAAGATAGAAGGGAAAAGTGCTTTAAACCTATGAACTACGTTGTTTAAACCTTTAAATCGATTTTCCAGTTGTGATATAATAACGTCCAACGTTAAATTAAACACCGACACATGGAAGTTTTTTTTGGCATTGGATAGTCGCTCGCCACATGACAACTCATCGAATTGTTTTTTTACTTTGCGAATTCTGTTATTTTTGAAACTTCGATCAATTCCCCAACTACGAGCTAAATCAGATGCTTCATTCACAATTTCTTCAAAACTCTCCCTAATCTCTGCGTTTAGCACTTTCCAAATGCTTTGAAGCCCGTTGAATATCCTGGTTTTTACTTTGCAATACATTGGATACCACTTTTGTAATGCTTAATGTATTATATTCCATCACTATCATAACAACCGTTTCAAAATTTTCGAGTTTTTTCTTCAAACCAAGTGCCTCATTTTGTTCGGTAACTTTCAAGTTTGTCAAGGTAAGTTTTGTCAAAACTTGTAAAATGTCATGATAGTGAAACCTTAAGCTATAAATAGAATCATTCCGAGACGACCATCGCGTCGGACACAATCGTTTTAACGTATATTTCTTGGATTCAAACATTTTTGTCAGTATTGCCCAACGCTTTATGCTATATGCAAAATATACATACACACTTTCCACAGTATCGTAACAATTTTGTAGTTCCCTCGAAATTTTTACAGAATCATTGATAACTAAATTCAAATTATGTGCAGTGCAATGTACATATAAAGCATTGGGCTGTTTCTCCAAAATCTTTGCCTGCAGAGCATTATAAACGCTGCTCATTTTTGTTTAATAAATACCATGCTTCCGATAGCCGCGCGGGCACCACTTGCACCCCGGTTGCTACGTCCCTGATTATAAATTACACTTAATTACAGAAATATTTAAACCTGGCTTTTTGCTTTTTCTGCATTTCCTACTTGTCCACATTTTTTTTGTTATTCCTAGGTAAGCAATGATTAGGTATATTAATTATCTTTTGTTATACTAATTGAATCATTCTATGAGGGGGAAATACATGCAGATTCAAAATATCTGATATTGATAAAAATCGCTAAAGATATTTATTTTCAATCGGCTTAAAACAACGCTACCATAGCTTATGCCCTAGAATGGCTTCAAAATGTAACTTACTTTTTATGTTAGGTGTTTATAGTAAAGTCCTGTTAGATAAGTTAGGTTATTATTCCAATAATAATATAAAGCCTCTGTTTTTAATTGCATTTAAATTTATTTTCTTCCTTCATCAAAATATATAGTGCGATCTGGAACAAATGATAGTTTGACTTAAAAATTTCAGATGTAATATTACTATAACCAATAGATACGAATTAACTTTTTAGCCCCAAATTATTAATATTCTGTTAGTTATTACTATAACCACGAACTTCGTCTAAAGAAATGTCAAGGTTGGCAGGATATATTATATTCGTGATAAGTATCCTGATATATTATGATATTTATGCGACGATATTTATCCTGATATACTATTATATCAATATTTTTTTTTTCTAAAATTCTATTCATCAGTGTAAAAATATTGCCCCGCTGCCGCTGAGCCGGCAACAGCGTATTATGCTGCTTACGATGCGGTGATTCCCCATCTTTCCGAGACGTTGACCACCTGTTATTCTTTGCCGCGTGGCATTTTTATTTAGTTCCGATTTCTGATTGAACGGAGCAATGTTTTGCTGTTTGTTTTATAAAATAAAAATTTTACAATGCCCAAAATTAAAAATCCAGTTTGGGTTCATTTAGATTTAATTAACAAGCCCAGTAATTCTGCGTTTTAAGTTGAACCTTAGTTAAAAGCAAAAATATATGATGTGTTCATATTCATAAGCTTGTTATTTTTTTATCTACATTTTCATTCCTAACATAAAGAAGACGATCAACTCGTCGTTAGTACTTACATGACAACATCTGTTGCAATAATAGTATCCTTAGAAGTTATCTTACAGTTAGTGTTGACAGGATCATAATAATTTGGGCCTTAGTAAAGTAACTTCTTAATTTTTTTAACTTTTCTGCTTGTCCACAGATTTACCAGGTATTAACCGAGATAACCCTCCGATTTATGATGTGGGTTTATTGCACTCTAGGCTACAAAATTATATTTACTTCTAAAAGTTAAAATAATACAAAAGTAACAAAAATAATACAGTTGTACTTAAGGTGGGAGTATCAACATGCTTGCCAACCTATAACCTATTTCGCGTAGATTTATTTATGTTTTCTAGCTTTTATACAAAATTTAAAGAAAATCAGTATCGACTTGATATTCTATTTATGTATAATAATTGACATAATAATATATAATAAATGTCAAGGAATTTCATAACTTATTTTAGGAAAATTGTATAGCGAAAAATATCGGGTAAGATTTTTTTAAACATTATTATGTCATTGTCACTCATTGTTCTTTCACTATACAATTCTCCCAAAATTAGCAACGAAATAAATTGATATTTTTGTAATATATCAAATATTACCTAAGTAGGTAATGTGCCGACGATACTGATTTTATTTAAATGTTAGTTTAAAAAATAATAAACTTGAAAAAACAAAGCGAAATAGGTTATAGGTTGGCAATAAATTGAACGACGTTGAGAATTCAACCTTAAAACAACCTAGAGATCCAAACAATCAATAAATATACTGACTCATTGAAACATCCTAAATTTTCCTGCTAAATCGAGAATCCTCAAAATTTGACAAGTACCTCAAACAGTAACAGTTACTATCTATGCCTTATCCTATCAAGTTTAATTAATCTTATTATATTAAAAAATAAATAAATTACAGTCTGGTATAGTGATCTCGATGACACCTGGTATATAAATATACATACAAGGTGTCCGGAAAAAGAAGGTCAATCCGTTAACTATACAGGGTGTTCTCAAAGTTGAGTCATTTATTTTACCAGGTTGTAGAACTCGTAAAAATAAGTAATTGTACCAAAAATCATGTTTATAAAAGTTGCAGAATAAAGAAGTTATTAACAATTGAAAAAATGTAAAATTTAAGAACTGTAAGACCTGCTTTTTGGATATTCTCGACCACTGCGTTATGAATGTTTTGTTTACTGGCGATAAGGTATGCCCTTTTTTTTGTACGATACAAATTACTTATCATTCATTCATTTTACGGGCTTTAGTGCGAATTTCGATTTGACCAGTGCTAAATAATTCGCTAAAGTGCGTGATATTTTTGATTTTTGGGCATTTTGTGCGATAAAAATGGCGCAAGTTTATGAAAACAATGAACTAGTGGACATAATATTAACTTACGGGGAGTGCCAACAAAATGCAGCCGCCGCATGTCGTTTGTACGCGGAAAGGTTTCCTTTAAGAAATCGTCCGGCTCCGCGGATGTTTGTAAATTTAGTTACAAGACTTCGCGACACAGGCTACTTAAAGGAACAACGAGGTGGTCACGCTGGAAGACCTCCTCCACGCGAAATGGTACAGATTGAGGAGGACATTTTAGGAATTGTCGAAAACGACCCAACAACGTCCACTAGGTCAGTAGCAGCTCAAGTTGGAACTGCTCATAGCAAAGTGTGGAAGACTATACGACAAGAACAACTTTATCCCTACCATTATCAATGGGTACAAGCGTTACAACCCGAAGATGGTCCTAGAAGAGTTGAATTTTGTCAGTGGCTATTAAATCAATACAACAGAAATGAAAATTTTACCAAATTTATTTTGGCTACTGACGAGGCCACATTTACAAGAAATGGAGTTACAAATTTTCACAACAACCATATTTGGGCAGTGGAAAATCCGCATGCTGTGAAAAGAACCCATTTTCAGGACAGATTTTCAGTAAATGTTTGGGCTGGCGTAGTAAATTGCATGCTTATTGGGCCTTACTTTTTTCCAGCTCGACTGACAGGTGACATTTATTTAGACTTTCTTCAAAACACTCTGCCACAATTATTAGAAGATGTTCCTTTAAATGTGAGACAGAATATGTGGCTTTTACATGATGGAGCACCGCCACATTTTAGACGAGAAGTTAGGGAACATTTAAATAATGAGTTTCCTAATAGATGGATAGGGCACAATGGCTACATTTCTTGGCCTGCACGCTCTCCGGATCTAACGCCCTGCGATTTTTTTCTGTGGGGCTATTTAAAACAGTTGGTTTATCACGATGCAGAGGTAAATACTGTGCAAGAACTACAACAGCGCATCAGAAACGCTTGTGATGTTGTTCGTGGACACCCGGATTTTATTTTTGAAGCGTGTAGTCACTCATGGATACGCCGAGCAAGACTTTGCGCAAACCGAACAAATGGTGATAATTTTGAACAATGTTTGTAACATCGGGATGCATTTTGCCGGTGAGTAATGAATTATTATTGTGAGTTGCAATAAAAATAAATCGCAGTGGTCGAGAATACCAAAGAGCAGGTCTTAAGTTTTTAAATTTAAAATTTTTCCAATTGTTAATGACTTCTTTATTCTGCAACTTTTATATAAATGATTTTTGGTACAATTACTTATTTTTACGAGTTCTACAACCTGGTAAAATAAATGACTCAACTTTGAGAACACCCTGTATATTCCTTGAGCAAAAATAATATGACTTTTATAATGTCATTTTTCATTTTTGACCCTCATGTTCGATATTATATGTCAAAGTTTAAAATTAAAAATTGTTTTTTTTAATTCTAGTGTTAAATAATATATATATATATATATATACAGTGACCGGCAGAAAGTACGCACCAAAGGGTAGTTTTTTTATTTCAAAACTTACCAAATTTTTTTGGCGGTGGAAAAGTTCTGCGTGTTCTTAAACAAAAAAGAGCTTAGACAAAAAAGAGGTAAACACGTTAAATTCACTCAAGAATAAAGTGCCCTTATTTTTCACCGTAGAATTTTTTTTAATTAGCAAATGTTGTTTGCACTTAAAAGTTGTCCATAAATATTGAATATCAGGTCGGTAGCACAAAAAAAGTGTTTTTACTTTTTTTTTGAATCAATAGAAGCTATGCGACCTATATAATCAATATTTTAACAGCTCTTGGGCAATTAGACACATCACTTACTTAAATTTGTTTAAATACGCGAGAACTGGACGTTTAATAAAATAACGTCAAAAATAATCTAACTTTTCTGGTGCACACCGTACATTATTCTATGGATAAGTGGAATAACTTTATGCAAAACAAATGAGGGTTTCTTCCTACATTTAACAATATTTTGCCATTCTCCATTTTTCAAAAACTCTTAAACCCATTGATTCCTGAATTAAAGTTTAAACTCTTACAATAAAATTCGTTTTCATTTAAATCTAGTTGCCATGAAAAATATTTATATTTGTGCTACCGAGCTGAAATTTGGTATTTATGGATAAGTTTTAAGAGCAAACAACATTTCCTAATAAAAAAAATTTCCACAGTGAAAAATAAAAGCAATTTATTCTTGAGTGAATTAAACGTTTTCACCTCTCCCTCGTATACGGCGCAATATTTACTAGTTTTGTCTATGCTCTTTTTTGTTTAGGGACATGCAGAACTTTTCCACCGCCAAAAAAAATTGGTAAGTTTTGAAATAAAAAAAATTCCCCTTTGGTGCGTACTTTCTGCCGGTCACTGTCACATATGTATATTAAATTTGGGACATTGCTTCACTATAAAGAGTTACATCTTTTGAGAGAAACAAAACAATTGTCAAATATTCAAAATAGGGGGCCTCCATCAGTACCCGCTACTTTTTAGTACGCCCAGTAACTTCCAAACTATATTTTTTCAGGTAATCATTTATTTTTGATTATTTTTTGACTCATAGAATTTCGATAAAATGCGTTTTGGAAAAAAATTTAAAAGTATGGGCCCTGCTCAACGCGGCTTACGGTAATCTCATAATTTTCAAATGATAAATCAATTCAGCCGTTGTGGCATTACCATGGATAAAAGATATAATTAAGTAAAAACTTTGCAATAAGTGACAATACCGAAAACAAAATACTAGCCAAAAATAATGTAAAAACAGTGGCGTACAGATAAAAACTTGTTTTACTAAATCAGTTGAATGAAATTATTTTATTTCCCTATACCAAGAACTTACTATTACTTAGTAAATAAATTTGATACATCATACAAGATAATAAGTAAATATCAACAAATTATTTTACAACCATATAGGTAGGGGTGTGCAACAAAATCAATTAATCAATTAATTAGGTATTCGAAAAAAAAATAATTACGATGTTTTGATTAATCGATTATTAATCGAAAAAAAACGATGTTTCAATTAATCATTTGACCAAAAAACTATTTTTCGATTATTCGAAAATATAGTATGTTTTTGGATGATTGAAGTTGCTATACTTACTTATTATTGCTGTAAGTCTCTATATATTTATTAGCAACCCTATTACCCTGAAAATCGGTTTAAAAAATATTATAGCAATAGAAAAAAATAGAAATAATTTGAACAAAGTTTCAATCTGTGCGCCTTTCATAAAATTAATATTCTTAACGATCGAATAGTTGAATGGACTTTTTGATTTATTTTTATTAAATCGAGCGATGATTAATCGATTATTTTTGATTAATCGATTATCTTCGATTAATCGATTATTATTTTCAATTAATCGATTATTCTCGATTAATCGATTATTAGTTTCGATTAATCAGAAATAATATATTATTATCGATTAATCGGTTATTTTCGATTCATCGGAAATAATCGATTAATCGATTAATAGGATATAATCGATTACTTATTTCAAATAATCGAAAATCGATTATCTTTTTCGGTAATCGCACAACCCTACATATAGGTACACAAAATCTTTGATACACCCCTAGACTGAATATTCCAAGGCGGAACAGGGTGGCCATTTAACAGGAGTATCTTGGCTCCGACCAATCCAGCTATTAGGAAACATTTAGTGTCATAGTATTTTTGCTTAAGGAATATAGGTACCTATAATATATGGTTAACGGATTGACCTCCTTTTTCCAGACACCCTGTATATGTGGCAAAAAGGGTATGCACGTTCTGTTGCCGTACAGTTTGTTTTAATGAACCTCTATTATTTTGTGCCTGTCAACTTTTGTCATGGGTCTACACACGTAACTAATCGATACTTATGGAAAAGAAATTATTTAAAAAATATATTGTTATATAGAGGTGTATATCTTATAGTGTAACAATTGGCTGCCAATGGAGGACTAGAAGTATTTTATTTTACTATCATATTTGTATATTATCGGCTATAATATATTAGTTAAATTAATGTTGAAAGAATATATATATTTGTTTAACTATAGGTTATAGGGTTTTATATAATATCACTATATTTTATTACAAATAATTCTTAAAAGCTATAGAGATAGAAAATTTAATAATATTTGTTTTGAAAAATAAAAGTTTAATTTGTATTAATATTTTTTATCTACAAAATATCTATATTATACAACATATTTTTTTATGGTTTTAATATATCTGTAGTTTTAGGTGTAGGTAGAGTATAAAGGTTATTAGAGAACAGATAACCTCTCTAAGAACCTTTGGTAGAGTATAGTGAAGACGTATATTCAAGTTTATTTAAAATAATATTAAATAAAAGCTGCATGAGTATAAGTACCTCTATACTTGATGAAAATAAAAAAGATAGTAAAATAAATCAATTATTTGAGAAGATATTCTCTATATCTAGGAAAATGTTGAGCAAATTTAGCAATCGGAAAACAAAATAAAATTTGTATACCTATACTTAATCTGCAATATTAACCTCATATAAGTACCTAAATATATGTGTCTTTTTAAAAATAAAGGCAGTAATACTGTATAATTTTCTTGCTAATATAGGAACTGAGCTGTGATTTAATGAATTGATTGTTTTTTTTTTTCTAGAGAGAGAGAGTATTCAAATATCTCGGATTAATCCGATTATTCCAACTCGATTCGGAATCGGATTAATTTGTACATACCTACAGTGATCATGATACAAAGACTTCTTTCTTTGTATCATGTACAGTGATGAAGGGTAATCCTCCTTTGATTACACACGCAGACAGATACAATCACATGCGTGGTTCAATAGGTACTCTGATGCATGAATCCTGCGGTAGTTTCTTTAAGTTACTTTTAAATAGCAAAGCCAAAGGCTAAGTTGAGCGTTCCTTTTAAAAATTCAACTTAGAACAGCAAAAGATTTTTTCCTCCTCTCTTGTCGCGGTTAAGTATGCCCCATCTATATTTCCCATACGATTCGTTCGCTAAGCGTTCCTTTAACAACCTATATAACTAAGCAAATATTTTTACTTTCCTTTGCTGTTTAAAAGAAGCCTTCGATTGTACATTCAAAAACTTCACGTGCTATACATACAATAGCCATGATGGGTGATCAGCCACTTCATTTTACTTTATTTGAAATTTTAAACCTCGCCGCGCGTCGTTGCTATCGGCACGGGTTCACCTGTTGTAAGTATCATAGACAATAAAATTGTCTATGGTAAGTATTCGTTGGGTCCACCTGTGATTACTCTAGGTACTTTCAATTTGTTTCTTTTAAACAGCAAAGCAAAGTAAAAATCTTTGCTTAGCTTATTAAAGGAACGCTTCGCGAACAACTTCGTATAGTCCGTATGGGAAATATATTATAGAGGGGCATATTTAACCGAGACAAGGGCGATGAAGAAAATATTTGCTGCGCTAAGTTCAATTTGTAAAAGAAACGCCCAACTTAGCCATTGACTTTGCTCTGCTATTTAGAAGACACTGCTATACTTCTCCGCTTCATGGTCTTCTTTGAGAGGGTAGTGGTAGTGCGCGTGTACAAAAGGAATATGCCTAGATTTCAAGTCAAGTGAATCCCTGTTTTTGCTCTGTGCATTCCCTGCTTAACCCAACTTTTAAACTGACGAATTTTCAATTTAATGATTTTAATTTAAACAAACAAGTGAAACTGTGATACAAGTCAGGACTCTGGAAAGTTGTTCTGGGGAGGAATTCAACCAGAGTAACTGTTTTTTGAGGAATTCAACGAAAAAAGCTTGCCCTGCCGGGAATTTACATCTATAAAAATATATACCTAGTAAAATTGGAGATCCCAAGTCATGTCCAGTTCTAAGTCAATATTTCTTGATGTAGACTCTAGTATTGTAGAAAACAATCTCCGAATTCAAGTAAGTTCATTTTTTTTTACATAAAATGTACTATAATTTTATCAAGTAGGACCTAGGTACCTACCTATCTAATAAACGTTTTCTAATATATTATCCTAATACCTCAATAATATTCAAATTTGCAGAATAACGACCCAGAGGATGAGTTTAGCAAGTTATTTGGGAGCCAGGCTAAAGAATACCCTTCTAAATTGGTAAAACCGCATCCGGGTAAGTAGTTCCTATTTTTATAAGATTAAATAGTTACAATCTCAATAGGTTTTCTTGGAAAAGTGCCTCAAGCCTGACGGATACACAGTTTCTCATAATAATTATTATTAAACCTAAATAGGAAAAGGTCACAAATGTCAAAATGTTTGTATCAGGTAACCAATTTGACATGAAATAATAGAGTGATAATCAAAGAAATAACCTCAAGTGGTTAATTACTAAAGTCAGAGGTTCTTACTGCACGAGGGCCATGCCTTTATTTTATTTTCATGTACCTACCTACTTATGAGTTTTATTTTTACATAAATACCTACACTAATTTACAGTAGGTACTGAGTTTTACAAATAAAAGCATTTTTTTAAATATCTTACTTACATTTAGTTTTAAAATATGTGGTATAACAAAACTAAGTACATACCTAAGTAATTCATATACTTTTAAAACTTATTTAACACAGAGTAAACTTAAAAGTAACAATCAGTCTTCATTACCATTAAATTTTAAAATGCTAAAAGAAGCCGGTATAAACAATTAGGTAAAGTTTAAGAATTCTAGCCAGTACCTACTTGTGAACTTATGCATCAAGGGTTTAACCATCAGGCTTATTTTGTACATTGATTATTTTATTTTCTGGTAAGTATTTCTTATATTATCTAAGAAAATACTTAAGCTAATCTAAGTAGACAGGTAGGTATTTCATATACTTCAAGGGAATATAATAAAATATTTTTAATTATTAGTAGGTACCTATATTGGTACCTACTATTCTGTATAAATTTGCACTATCCTGGTAAGTATTCATTCATATGAGTTTATATTTATTTATAAAATTCTGGCAGTGTCTAATGATGGTTATTTACGTACAATTTCTGTGTAATTTAAGGTTTTTTTTTATATTAATGAGTATTTCTATATATTATCAGATATTTTTGGTTATTGTTAGTTACTTATTAACTGGAAACTGAATATTACCAAATATTACTAGGTAGGTAAATATTACTGAGTTATAATACGTATTACTACAGATTTCGAGGTAAACCCTCAATCTTGCTGCAGCTTGTACATTTCCTAGTAAAGATGTAGTCATATCTTTTTCTGTTCATTGCTTTTCATTCCTTCCTATATTTCGGGATCAGCTACTGGGCATATTAAATATTTCTAAGACTTTCCATGTACTTTGTATTTAGTGTATGGTGGATACAATGATGTTTCTTGAATGATTTTGTTGCATTGTTGCATTATTTGAATAAAGACAATGCAATTCCAAAACTTCTTCTATCATTCTACTATTAAGCACTGTGTATGTTCTAGACAAGTTAACAGTGATCACCCAGGTGGTTCAGTCCTTAATATATCTTTTACTATATAGGTAAAAACTATTAAGTAGGCTACTTATATGAATTTTAGATCATGGAAAAGTATTCATATACTAACTAAAATTAAGTAAATTTGTGGCTTCAATGTAGTTTTAAATCCCTTATTTTATAAATACATTTCAATGGCTACATAATATAATTTCTTTATAAATGTGTGAATGGTTGGTCATTTACGCCAAGATGCAAATTGAGGTGCAAATAAATATAATAAGGTAGAAGCTGATATGATAAATATACCAATACCTAGCAACATATTATTATTCAGCTGCAGTAACTTGAACAAAATTTTAAAAGATTTAAATGTTCCAAAATTTTTTTTCTAAGATGCCAGGCCAGCATCTTTGCACATTCCAAGGAATATTGAATCTTTATTTTCTAACAAATTGGCGGGCGTATCAAATTCTGCTATTTGTCCCTTATCTAATACTAATACTCTATCAGAATCGATAATAGTGTTCAGTCTATGCGCTATAGTAAGCACTGTACAGTCCGCGAATGCGGTACGAATGGTCTTTTGGATGAGAACGTCAGTCTCTAAATCCACAGCGGCCGTGGCTTCATCTAAAAAGAGTATTCTAGTTTTTCTGAGTAACGCTCTGGCTAGGCAGACTAGTTGTTTTTGGCCAACTGAAAGGTTTTCACCACCCTCGGATATTTTGTGGTTGAGACCTGCTGGCAATGCTAAAAAGAGAAAGGTGATAAAATGCGTGATAAATACTACGTAGGTACAATGTATTTCCATTCTACACAATTAAATTTTTAACAAATTGTTTTAACTATCACTACCCTGATTATTACTCTGCAAATTGTGGCAGTTGACAGATTAGTCAGAATATTATTGAACTTCGGAGCTATCGAAATTTCTAGTTGGTGGGACCTAAATGTTACAGTTAGGAAATATCTAAAATGCACTGTCAAAGTTTAGTAAGCTAATGTCAAAAACAATAGCTTTCTTAGTACAATAAAGTAGCCCAAACAGACTGACTGACTCCAATAAGGTGATTGTTGGAGTTTGTTAACAAAATCAATACAATGCAATCTCAAGAAGATCAGTCATTTATTAATAACCCTACATCGATGTTTACAGACACATAGAATTAACTGCTCTTAATTTACCTTTGACATATTCCTTCAAATGAGCTAATTCCAAAACTTTCCATACTTCTTCATCGGTGCGTTTGTCAAATGGATCCAAGTTCATTCTCAAGGTTCCCGAAAACAAAATAGCGTCTTGTGGTATAATGGTTAGACGCGAGCGTAGGTCGTGAAGTCCCAACTTTGCAATATCTTTACCGTCGATCTGAATTTGACCTTGTGCACTTTCAATTATCCTAAAACAAATAGTTAACCATTTGATAGATCCTAGGTACCAGTGGACAAATGCTTTTTAAAGCACCCAGTGCATTACTGCATTGCAATGTGTCACAAGCATTGAAGTTATAGACAACTCAGAATGCAGATAGTTCTTAGAAAATGAAAACTACAATCAAAAGGGCAAGGGCGACACACGTGGGATTTTTTGCGATTACAGAACCTGGTCTCGTCAACTAATTAGGTGGTCTCTGACCTACCCCAACACGGCGGCCGGCCGGTTTCGTCGTCCACTATTCTACGCGTGATAACGCCGGTAACCGGCCGCCAGGCGATATCTCGTTTTCCGCCCTACTTGCCTGTATACTGCTCTATGAGTCAACCTCGTTAGTTTGTAGATCTCGGGCTGTACTTACCTAAACAATGATAACGTCAAACTTGATTTTCCTGCTCCTGTTCTACCTACTATACCAACTTTTTCTCCTCCATTAACATGAAAGCTGATGCCTTTCAGGACCAAATCCAAACCATCTCTGGAAAAGACAAATAAAATTATAATCCAAGTAATTTAAACTAATTTACTAATATTATTTTATTTATAAAGTCCGTTGCATTAAATACGTTTTACGTTTACTATAAGGAAAATGTTACATAATATACATATTAATATAAAGTGCAATTTACCTGTATCTTACACCATAGTTTATAAATTCTACTATTCCTTTCTCGGGCCAAGTGATGGCAGGCTTCTTATTGGGAATATCCCATGCTGGTTCTTGTTTTACTTCACTATATTCCTTAATCCGTTCAACGGCAACAATTGTAGTTTCTACCGATGAGATCATACGCACAAGATAGTTAAGGTTGGCTGTTATCTAAAAAATAATAGAAATTCTCAGTATTGTAGTGATTTTTTGTCATGTTTGCCTACTTATAAATAAATATATATACTGTTATCTTGTTGTATCGTGGCTGGGAGTTTAAAAAGGATTCATTCAGCCAGTCTAATCTGATCATAAAGGGATTTTGCTCTTTTGTGATTATAGTATCTTGCAAGTGCACATTACCTATATGTGTAAAAGATGATTTAGTTGTGTCAAAAAACATTATAAATAAATTTCGCATGACAAAACTTATTCGACTATAGTCGATAGCCGGATCCAGTCCAGCCTCACAAAGCAGCCTTGCGTGGCGTTTCTTCGCATCCATCAGAGGCAAACTCACCATGGTCCAGTGTTATAAAAATCGTTATGCAACCCGACATTGTTTTAACAGTAACTAACACAAATTTAAATCTTTAGTGAATCTAGAAAGAGATTTATGTACGTTTATAAAAGTAATAATTTTTCTTACACTTAGTGAATAACTGACAGACAGTCCAACAAGAGCTGGGTCTAAATCAGTTCCCAATACAGCAAGTAATGCTGCAAATAGAATCAGCAGGTTACCCATCATTTCCAGTCGGATGCTGAGCCATCTAACTGAACCGTTATTTGCATAAAGAGTTTGCTGGTTAGCGTCTATCTTTTCTTCGGATTCGGTTGTAAATCTATAAATCATTTAAAAATAAAATTCAACTCTTTTTTTTAAACTCGCCTACATTGTTACCCGCGCCAAATATGGACCTTTAAAATTATGTTTAAAACAAATATATTTAAATCCAGATAGTATACATACCTATCTCCTTGTCTGTAAGCTCTAATCACAGCAGTACCAGTAACTGTTTCTCCAAAATGTGAGTAAATTGGTGATAATGATACAGACTCAATACGTTTGAGTTGTCTTGATGTGGCTACATAGAACCTTTGCATAAATAGGTATAATGCCAAGATAGGAATTAATATCCCTACGAATATTGGGGTCGTATAGCATATCACTCCTATCGTACCAAGCACCTAAAATATAAGTTATCTGAATTAAATATATAACTCTTGTAAAAACATAGAAAGTCTACTTGCTTCTCAGTCATAAATTCGGTTGTAGTAAAAAGGCCTTTACGACCTCACATATAAACTTACAACCTCTCACTGTATACAAAAATAAATATTTTTACCTAAGTCGCCTTTAAGTCTCTGTGGAACAAGAGCGAAATTAGTTGTTTTGCTTATCTACATACCTATTATCTACATAAATATATACTCACTGATATTCCAGTTGTAAAGAATATTTTGATAACCATGGGTAATCGAAAATCTACTCCGACAATATCACTAGAAAATCTGCTAAGAATTCTTCCAACTGGAGTCGTATCAAAGAATGACATAGGTAACCGCATAATATTTTTTAGAAGGAAGTTGTGAAGTTTTTCAGCAGCTTGCATGGTACCTGTTTTTAAGATAAAACATTTTAACGTGGCTTTCAGGTTTTAAAAACAAAAAATCAATTAGTTACCTTCTTAAAAACAAAATTTACAATAATGAACTGCAATAACTAATTCTTCCCTGTTTGAAACATATTATACTTATACATAAAATCTTTCATAGCAATGGTCTTACTCGGGCTGAAGATAACCTTAACTGAGGCCAAAACATGATCCTCATGATAACATAAATTAAATAAAATTGGTGATGCACGACCGAATTTGATTTCATCCAATATTGCTACCGTGAAAATGGGCGTACTTCCAAAATTTATATTATACCTCATTAAGTTTTTGTTGAAAATTACCTAATAAATATCATCCTAATCACAGTTTGAATAATCAGAATCTCCACTAAAATTGTAACCTATTAAAAGAAATAGATGTTTTTTCTACATTTAGGTAATCCTTTAGTCCAATAAACATGTACATACCTTTTGCAAATAGGAAATTTACTATAAGACCTGCTAGGCACTGGAGTAACCCTAAAGCGCCATATACACCTAGATACATATCTCTAAGTCTAGTGTTCACTATACCATCAATGGCAATGTTGGGATCTTCAGACCACCTACCCAACCAAATGTTCGTTGCAATACCAAAACCTAAAATCGCTTTTAGTTTATAACAGTTAACAATAAAAAATAAGTTAACTACTTACCCTGGGAAGCAAGATTAGAAACAGTTGTGAGGACGATGTAAGTTACACCAAGAGCTGCCAGATAATACAAATAAACATCAGCCTTAACATTTCCTTTTTCAGTTTTTTCTGTCCCAATTAGTTTTCCTTTATCTTCTTGCTGTTCATTTGTTTTCCCATTTTTATCTACTAAATTACGACAGTATTATTAATAACCTTATAATATCAAAGGCTAATCACGAAATATGACACTAAGATTTGATGATGGCATTTGAAACCAAAGTTTTCAGTTTTCACCCTAATTCAGTTGGATGTACACATTTTGATGTTTTTCACTTACCCTTTTGACTCTCCTTAACAAGACTTATTTTTCCTGATGAAACACTGGTTTTTCTTTTGCTGAGGTTTCCGCTGCTTCTCAAACTTTCTCTCGATATGGTTCGACCTAAACTATCGAGGGGATTCGACGATTCGAACGGATCAGTATCGGAGATGCGGGAGCGTTGCCGAGATATGCTTCGTTGAAACTCGGCGGACATAGGGGTTTCTTTAAGTTGATTTTCAAGTTCTTTCAGTTCTACAAAAATTAGGGAAAATAAATATTTAATGGAAATTGAAAACAACTTTTTGAAAACACATTAAGCTTTTCTTTAATTGCGACCATTAAATTTCTAAACATACCTTCTTCATGTTCTATATCTTCATTTATATATTGAATGAGAAAATCAGCGAATGCACCCTTTCTTTCTAAAAGTTCTTGATAACTGCCAGTTTCTGTTACATTTCCCTCCTTAAGAACTATTATATTGTCAGTTTGTGGCAAATATGTTGCTGCGTGAGTTACCAGAACTCTGGTCTTGTGTTTCAGTAATCCCAAGGGACCTATAAACCAAATAAAAAAAGAGCTTTATTAAGTATGTTCAAATAGGTTATACTAAACTTGTGGCACATATTTTTCTTAAACTTTGTTTAAAGAGACCTATTGGTTTGTCGTTGAAAAATCTACTTAATAATATGGTGTCCGGAAAAAGGAGGTCAATCCGTTAACCAGATTTTTATCTGTACGCCACTGCCCTTACAATATTTTTGACCAGTCCTTTGATTTTGGTATTATCACCTATCGCAAAGTTTCACTTAATTATATCTTGTATCCATGGTAATGCCACAGCGGCTGACTTGATTTAGCAATTGAAAATTATGATATTACCGTAAGTCACATTGGCATCCGTTAAGGACCCATACTTTTTAAATTATCTGCAAAACGCATCATTTTATTGAAATTTTATAAGAGACAAAAACTAATCAAAAACGGAAGTCACTGGTACATGTACTAAAAAATGAGGGGGGGGGGGTCAGCGGGTACTGGACCCCCTCTATTTTGATTATTTGACAATTGTTTTTGTTTTTTTTTTCAAAAGATGTAACTGTTTATGTTGAGGCAAGGTACCAAATTCAAAATTTATATCTTATTAAATACTCGAATTATTCAAGAAAATCAGTTTTTAATTTCAAACTTTGTACGCCCTGTATATTAAACATGAGGGTCAAGAATAAAAAATTGCATTATAAAAGTCATATTATTTTTACTCAAGGAATGACCTAATTTTTTTGAACACCCTTGTATATTGAAAGTAGGTAGTTTATACTATCACATAACACTTTAATTAATTAATTAATAATAATTAGATTTAAATATCAAATACTTAATGAAATATGTGTCTTAGTTGAATCACAGGATCATCCACATGTTAATCTTACCCAGTAACTTATCAAAAATGTGTTTTCCAACGTGAGAGTCCACTGCACTCAAAGGATCGTCTAAAAGATAAACGTCAGCATCGGCATAAACAGCTCTGGCTAAACTAATTCTTTGTTTCTGTCCACCTGATAAGTTGATACCTTTTTCTCCAATTTCAGTTTGGTCACCATCGGCTAACATCTCCAAATCTGGTTTTAGAGCACATGCCTCAATTACTTTATTATATCTACGAAACAGATTATACGTGAGTTTAAAAATATTTAGATTAACGATCAGCGCCATTTAACACTGGTAAATATCATATTTACCTAGGTTTGTTAAATTCCTTTCCAAAAGTAATATTATCTTGTACGATAGCATTTTGGATCCAAGCCTGTTGGGGAACATAAGCAATGGATCCCTTAGTATTGACCATTCCCTTAAGTTTATTCATCTCTCCCAGGGTGGCACTGATGAGACTGCTCTTTCCCGCTCCTACTACTCCTACCACTGCAGTGAGCTTGTTTTGTAATATTCGTATGTTTATATTTTTTAGTATTGGTTCTTCTTCCCATGAAAAAGCACCATTTTCAATAACTATTGGCGGTTCTGTTCAAAAAATAATAAAAGTATAAGACAACAATCTAACAAATAATATAAATATCTTCGCTGCCCTCAAAATAAATATTAACATTGATTAGTTTTCTATGTAATAACTGCTGTTACTTTAGCAATAAAAAATAGCATGGATAGTTGAATAACCATGGACATTAAAGCGTTTCAAAGAAGATATTAACATATACAACAAACACGGAGGGATCTTATATATTATCAGATGTTATTAGCTGTTAGCGATACCTGTGGAACCATCATCATGCGTTACATAGGGCACCAAGTCTTCGGCATTTAAAAAGCTGTTAACTCTTTTGATAGACACCATTATTTCGGCAATTTCAGTTATCACCATTGGTAACAAAACCATTGGCATTCTCAGAATGTTCATTAGGGATAATGACACGAATGCTTTCGCAGGAGTCAGAACGTTATTTTCGTCAATAAGTACGTACACTGCAAACGTGCAGCATGAAACCTGAAAAGTATTAGTTTTTAACATTGTTCACATTATGCGTATTTCGTAAACTTGAACTTACCAAAAATGGCGCAGCATTCCAAATAAAGTGAGTTACGGCATTTAAATAAGCAGATTTTTTCAAAATAACTATCTCCCTGTTTCTAATTTTCATTATCAGCTGTTCGAAACTTTTCTCCCAGGCGTAAAGCTTGAGCACTTTCATCCCAGAAAGAACTTCGTTCATCATTTTGACCCGTTCATCTTTGTTTTTCATTTGTTTTTCCTGAAGTGCTTTTAATTTATTCACGACGATAGAATTGACAGGAATTAAAAAAATCATTACAACAACACCTAAAAGATAAATATAAGAAAGTTATTAAATTTCATGTAGTTCAATCACGCAGATCAGTATCATTAAATTCTAGGTGTTCTTATGTCGATCACTGGTGGCTTCACTAGTCAATTCTCGAGGGACTTACTTAACATGTTGTGTCGTTCGTTTAATTGCGGCTATAGAGAGTGCCAATTCAAGGTGATTCAAATGGGAAACTTTTGCATGCTATGCAAGGAAACTAGTGTTCAATATAGCCAAGTTTGAATTTGGAAAGAATCATTCCTTAAGGAAGGAGTAGGCAGAACGACATGTTCTTATTCTTTGGACAATTATTATTGTTCCTTGTTGTTAAGCCGTTTGCCTCATAATAAATTTCCATTTCTTAACTAACTTACTTAAATTTACCTGTTAAAGCAGCTGGTCCAAGTTCCTGCCACAAGAAGTAAACTGAAAGTAGGATGGTAAATGGGGCAGACCAAAGCGCATCGACACAATAAATCAAATCCTGAAATTTGTGTACATCCACTGCCATCAAGTTTACGATCTCACCAACCGTTTTATCTTTGCGAGCAGCATTCGATATTGTTAGAGCTTTTCTATAAATAGCTGAGGTCAGTATTGTTTTCATGCGTAGACCTACTATGAAAAATCTGTTCATTTTTTCACTGTCGAGGATGGTCTTTAATGCGGTGACCAGAAACATCATACTTGCGTATATTAAGCCTTTCCAAACTGGATCATCAGAGCCGGCATAATTGATAATCAGTCTAAAATAATAAAAATATTGGGTGAGATTACAGAAGCCCTGGCCTTGCATCTGACGTCTGCAGCTGCAAGTAGCAGTTTGCAGATTCGAATGACAAAATTGGAATTCCAGAAAACGTTTATCACACTTTGCGTCTGCAAATTTGCCGAAGGTTGGAAGGTCCTGCAGACTTACAGAATGTATAAAATTTGTTAAAAAATAAACCTATCTTTTGTGGATTTGACGGACGATGGTATTAATGGTTATTTTTATTAACCGCTAATCATCACACAAAAACGAGCACAAAAACATATAATCAAAATTATGTTAAATACTTCAATCTTAACCCCTTTAGAGATCATCTTCAGTACCAGTAAAATTTTTAAAATAAGACAATTGCTTATAATATCAACCTTGAAATACGCAAAGAAAAGAGGACTTACTAGAGATTTTGTTGCTCATCCATATAGTACTAGATTTGCAACGACATGTAATTTAAATGATCCCAATGTTATGTACCGGGTAAACAACTAAGAATGGTTGTCGGCTATATCTCAGAAACTGGAAGTCATAGAGCTTTTAAGTAAAATATGTTTTAGTAAAAGTGCCCAAAAGAAAATGTTGGAAATTATTTTCGAGTTTCTAAACTCACCGCTAGAGGGCGTAAATCCAAAATTTTCCATTTTTTGAAGGGTACACCCTGTATGTTTTTAAATTTTCAAATTCCACATAAAATTATAATTATTTTTTATTAAATGCATTATTAGTCTATACTTCATAGTTTCCGAGATATTGACTCTCGAAAAGTGATATTTTTGAACTTTGACAGCTTCTAACTTTTTAACAGTATGTCTTAGAGCAAAACGGCTTACATGACCCTATCTTCAATTTTTATTATCTTCCCAAAAAATCAACTTCCAGTTAAACCGGAACAACTATATTTCCTGCTTTCGAGTTACATCCGGTTTAACCGGAAGTTGATTTTTTTTGGGAAGATAATAAAAATTGAAGATAGGGACATGTAAGCCGTTTTGCTCTAAGACGTACTGTCAGAAAGTTAGAAGCTGTCAAAGTTTAAAAATGTCACTTTTCGAGAGTCAATATCTCGGAAACTATGAAGTATAGACTAATGATGCATTTAATAAAAAATAATTATAATTTTATGTGGAATTTGAAAATTTAAAAACATACAGGGTGTACCCTTCAAAAAATGGAAAATTTTGGATTTACGCCCTCTAGCGGTGAGTTTAGAAACTCGAAAATAATTTCCAACATTTTCTTTTGGGCACTTTTACTAAAAAATATTTTACTTAAAAGCTCTATGACTTCCAGTTTCTGAGATATAGCCGACGACCATTCTTAGTGGTTCACCCGGTACACATCAACTCGGAGACATTTCAGATATCTAGTGCCAAAATTGTTTAACCTATTACCATCCAGATGTATAATTTTAGCAAGGGACTTCAATAATCAGGTAATAGGGTAGGTCAGGGAAAAGTATAATATTATAGTGGAAAGTATTCAAATCCTTGCTGACTAAGCGTACAGCGTTGCAATAGTAAAAATATTAAAACATTTATTAACTTTAACAATGCGTATCCTTTGTTCGTTTTTTTCTGTCTTCTATATCCTTGCAGACTAAAAGCATGTTTTTAAATTGTTCAATCTCTGTTCGTGGTTTTCGGTTTTTCATTTTTTTTTGTTTTATATATTATTTTTATAAATTTAACCTATAAAAAAGGGTGAATACCTATTAATTTGTATAAAATGTAAAAGCAAGCTTTTTAAAAGCTTAGGTACAATTAAGATAAATTAAACCTAAAGTTAAATTAAAAGAATTTCCGTTGCACGTCATACCTTCGAGTATCAGCAGTGTTGCCAGTTTGTAATTAAAATACCCCAGTAAGGAAATGCTTCGGCATTTTTCAATAAAGGTAAACAACGTAATCAACAGAAATGTGTATAAATCCCTTTGTTGTTCTTAAAAGATCAGTTTTTAATCCTATTTAGAAAAGGATTTGCAGTTTTAGTTAAAAACGACTTAAATAAACTCACGAAAACACGAAATGAAAACAATAAACGTCAATCAAAATTCGCCAAGAAATAAACTGACATCACCGATGCGTTGACACTTCTGTTGCCAACTGTCAGCCCAAAAAATTCAAATGATATTAATTTTTAAAAGGTTAAATTTAAAAAACCTCCCCTTTAAGCGGCTTAGTATCAAAGAAGAATACATTAAGTTTCTTTTACATTCAATATCGCATGAAATTTATACATTTTTTGCCCAAATTTAATGTTCTTATGTTTCCTTACCGATTTTTAACTATCAGCTGATTGATGACGTGCAACGGAAATTCTTTTAATTTAAGTATAGTACACAAATAGGTATCACAGCAATGTAACTATTAGATATTAAGTAAAAGTAATATGGCAACATGCCAGATTTGCAGATCTGCAAAGTTGCAGGTATGCATTTTTTGTAATGTCACCCGTTATTTTATTGGGTAGGTACCATATGTTTTCATCAGATGGATCTCCTGTTTGATATATAAATAGAAATCAAAGTTTATTACTAGTTGTAGAAAAAAGGATGATTAGTCAAAACATAAGCATACTTTAAAAACTGAATAATTCTACTTGTAATTATGATTTTGGAGAAACTTACCCCAAAATCTTCGGGTTAATGAACTGAGATATGTCAGTTGTAAAGCTTAAAGCAATACCCATTACAAGTTGTGGCCACACGCAGCTCCATAGTACTGGAACTATTGACGTATCTTTGCGATTTTTGGCTGTAGATTTACTGGAATCTTTTTCTTTAACCTTTTGTTCCTCGTATTTCCTTAAACAAATAAATAAGTTTTATTATAGATTTTTTTTTCTTAATAAAGCTCCTGCTGTCTGTTAACACCACTCAGTAATGAATCACAATTTGAATAAAGTTAAACATTGTTCGACTTACATGAACTTATTAAAAGTTATACAAGAATTAACTTACTTTATACTTTTTTGTAACTTTTTAGACATTTTCTTTTGAAATTCAGGTGTCATTGCACCAGCTTTATCCTCGGGTTTTAGGTCCCACATGTCTTTCATTTCCAATGGATTCCTCCATCCCTTCAACATCATTCCATTGAAGTAGTTAAACGTTACACGGTTTGGGAAACTAGAATCTGGTTCTGGGCTTGGTTTCTAGAAATTATATATATAATAATAACAATTAAAAAACAATTTATTTTATCGAATAATAATCAAAGTGTATGGTCGATTTACTGCAAGGAATGCGGCCTCTTATGGCAATCTTAAAAACTCTCTTGGCTGCCAGCCAATTAATCATTCGGCCGTGTTTGCTGGAGGGCAGACAGTCATCACTTGATTACATGCTTTTAAATGCAAACGAGCAGATTATTTTAAAAACTTTTAGTTTAATCCGCCAAATTTCATTTAAAAATTATTGAAAACTAGCGTGTACCCGGCCTGCGTTGCAGCCCGGCATTATACGACGTCGCTTTCTCTGAGATAATAAGGCGAGTTCACCATCACGTCAAGATTTATAAATACAAACCCCGAACAAACCTCTAAATTTATCAGTGTTTCTCTACAATATTATGCATGTATTATACATAAAAACCTTCCTCTTAAATCACTCTATCTATTAAAAAAAAACCGCTTCAAAATCCGTTGCGTAGTTTTAAAGATTTAAGCATACAGAGGGACGGACAGACGGGCGACAGCGACTTTGTTTTATACTATGTTATTTTCATTTAAAAATTATTGAAAATGCCATATTGCTCTGTAGTGTAATTAAGGGTGGAATGCGAGCCAAAAGCGATAAGGTAGGTGTCTTTTTTCCGATTTCCTGACATTTGGAAATATAAATAACATCCAAAAGAACTGTCTGTAGAACATCGAAATGATTAAGGCATTAAGACGGGGCCCCTTAACTGAAAGTCAACTTAGAAAAGGACGTGTTTATTACCGTCAATAGATAAACGGTTAGTACCAACCTCTCAATGGCTCGAAACATGCTATTTCGTTGGTTTTCGGAAGAGCTCCCCTCCTTTTTCCTATACCTTACTATACCCCTCGCGTTCACCACTTCGGGGTTGCTGTATAAATGACTAGCTTTGCGTTTTTGATTTTTTTTTGCTGAGGCCAGAACAAAAGGGGCTTGATTCGGTTTTCTAGCTTTCTCCGCGTTGACCACGCTTCCATCGAAACCAAATCATATGAACTTACCGCTGTTTTTCCATATGGATAAATTCTAGGTCTGCCTTCTGCAAGACAATTTAAAAGTAACATAGCTATTGCAGCAGGATAGTAGATTAGATAACTGATGTACTCATAATGTTCTGTTGGAATTTCGGTCCGTGCGCTTCTGATTTCAGTTCTAAATTGGGGAACACCACATAGCGCACAAAGCAACCAAAATAGAAAGAGAATACCCGATGACTGAATTCCATAGATTTTGTTTCTGTAAGCAATAACAAATGCCAATCCCTGTAAAAGATAATTATAATTTAATTTGTGGTAACTAAATTATTTTTATAATTAAGCAACCAAAATAGAAAGAGAATACCCGATGACTGAATTCCATAGATTTTGTTTCTGTAAGCAATAACAAATGCCAATCCCTGTAAAAGATAATTATAATTTAATTTGTGGTAACTAAATTATTTTTATAATTAATTATTCGCGAATAAACGATTTATTTTCTTTGTACGTTTCTATAGCTTGTTTAAAACAAATATCTTATAACTATAGTAATGAATCATAAAGAAACTTCTTAGCTTCTGGTCACTTTCTAACATCCAAGGTGGGTGTTGCACCTTTGCTTGAACAATCCCTAACTTAATGTCAATATAGCAAAGCTACGACATTGGCAGCAATAGGAAATACTTACAAAACTCGCTAATTTACACACTGGCATGAAAATATCTACTTTGTGAACGGCACTGCCACCAGCACCATAAAATATGTCAGCAAGCCATAACACACAGATTAAAACATTTATTAATAACTTTGCTATATTCTTCCAGTTCCATGGAATGTCTCTATTAGAACTTTGTTTTTGGAAATAGACTTCTAAAGGTGAGAAAATCCATATAAATGCACAGGGTATCCATATTAAAAATGTTTTTTCGAAACATTTTGTAAAGTCTGGGTTATCGGAGTACCACGTCAGAGTGGTATTCTAAAAATTAAAACACAACTTCAATGGGCCTTTACACTGATTTTGGTCCTGCCCCATAAAACAAGAAGAAGCAAAAGTTTCCACCCATAGTTTTTAAAATGTCGATTTATTTACTGCCAAAATGCGCTCTCTAATAAAATCACGCGAAACCCATACCCACGTCATAGCAGCGCCCACCAGATGACAGCTGCTTGGCCCTCGTGTCTTGTTTGACGTTGTTTCCAAGCTGTGGTGAAATTCTCTGATTTCGCGGGGTGTTTTAAATTCCCTTTAAAATAAGGTATCACTCGAACCCCTTTTTATTTAAGATTGTAAGGGTGAAAGCCACCCCGTCGTAGGGGTTCAAGAAGGGGGAAGAGGGTGAAACATCAAAAAAAAAAAGATGTCTCCCTTACGTTTACGTGTCCGAATGTAATTTTATTTATTCATTTAGAAGTAAATCAACCTGGGTGGAAAATTTCAATATTACCCAAAATGGAGATCCGCAAAACTTATCCAAACCTTCGCTATTGTTCAACCACCCAATTTTATCCATGGTTTAGTCCGTGGGGATTATTTATTTCTAAAAAACATAAACATTTGTATTAAGATTACTTTTCTACTTTTATAATATTTTTTTATTTTACATATTATGACCTATCGTTTTTAAACACAAATAATACGCTCAGTTTAAAATTATAAATTTATGATTTTAATTAGTGATGGGATAAGTCGAGTGAAAAATGACCGATCACTCGGTTTTTTCAATCACTCGAATTATTCGATTATCTTCGGAAATCATTCGAGTGACGAATTGAGTGATGAACATAATGGTTTTTGATAGTGATAGGATCACTCGAGTTAAAAAATAACCGATCACTCATTGTGGGGCTTTAGAAAGTAGTTACTTTATGGAACTGGCGACCTTTTTTTTTTTTTTTTTTAAGAAGTCTAAAAAAAATATATGTGCTTGATTATTTAAGTTATTAAAGAAATGAATTTTTTTAAATTGCCCCTCATATAGCATTTGAGTGAACAATCGATTATCATTCGGTTTTTTAAATCACTCGAATGCTCGGTAATCGATTATTGAAATAACTCGATTGTTCCCATCACTAATTTTAATGTCATATGAGTCACTTTTGTTAAATTTATGCTTCTTGTTGCTCCCTTTTTCAAAAACTTAAACAGTAACTAAATTTTATAAACAAAACATATAAAATATCCACAAGTTAAATTAACCTGTGATATGATAAATTTATTTGGCTTTATTCTCTTGTATACAGAGACCAACAAAAACTGTGCACAAAATACGAATTTATTTTTATTCTTAATGATTTATGGTATAAATAATAGTGTTTTGGCCAACTGAGTTTTAATTAAGATGTATACGCATTAGGCAATCAACTGGAATGCTAAAAAATAATAAAAACATAATTAATGATAAAATTCTGAATTTATATTTCGGTACGCAAGAAAATCAGAGATAGTCCCACAAACAACAGTCTAGTCGCAGGCATAAGAAGAGCCAAGCGCGCAGTTGTCAAACTTCTACTACAAAAAAAAATACCACTGACTAAGGTTCGTTCCAAAGTCTCGCGCCTTATCGCTCGAGATAATTGTTCTTGCTAGAAATGGCAGTAAATGTACTTCAGTAACGTCCTAAAGTTACGCTTTAAAAGGTTGTCCCTAATCCTGCGAGTACACTTTTTAGACTAATGAATTTGACCTACATTTTTACTTCTATTTTACAGTGCTTTGGAGCGCAATGGGAATTTTTGTTTACTTTCTGTTATTACCTTCTGCCTATCACTGTATATTAAATTATCTTCTGATTTGTTTAATTAAATAAGATAAAACATTATTTTTAATGTATAAATAAATAGTAAGGCTCAAGCGATATTTCGCAGTATTTCGTGCTCGTCTGTCACGCAGGAATATTACCTAAACTGCAAGGTTATGATTTTGATTACACACATTTTAAACAATTTAAGTAGGGGAAGGTTGCTTATATTGCACCGATGAAGCCAACCTGCCAAAACTGTATGCGACGCCGTCTCTTTCTTTTTCTTTCCTAGCCCATGTTCATCCACTCCCGAATGTAGGCCTCTTCCAGTCGTTTCCATGTTTTTCTGTTTAAAGCCACCTGAACCCAGTTTCTTCCTGCTGTTCTTTGTATGTCGTCCCGCCATCGTGTTGGTGGTCTTCCGGCCTTTTTCTTTGTTATCCTCGGGTGCTACTGTATCATTTTGTTTTACCATCTGGATGGGTCTTGTCTGGCAACGTGACCCGCCCATCGCCATTTAAGTTTCGCCACTCTTAAGATGTCCGTAACCCCTGTTCTTCTACGAATCTCATCATTTCTTACGTTATCTCTATGGCTGATTCCCAGCAGACGTCGCCGTCTCGACAACAGAAAACAGGGCAATCCGGATCTTTTCTGGGATTTGAATCAGCGGATTCGGATCAGTACAAAGATCTGACTCGCTGAACAGGGTCGCGGACCCGTCGCTTCAAAAATCACAACGCAACTATGTCTTTCAGATCCGCTTCTTCTCAGTCGTATTCAAATTGAGATCCGTGTATACGGAATCTCACAACGACGTTGCCACGTTTTGCATCAATGTGAAATATTTCGGATAATAATAGTTATAGCTACTGTTCTGACTGTAAAGTTAAATTCGAGGTTAAATTCTTAATGGCATGATTGCCAGAAACAGCTTTTTCAGGAACCGGTATTATGTGCCGCCATAGGGCAGGTAATTTTTTAATAGTTACACATTGCGTCAATTTAAGCTGAAATAAAAGGGAATTAAGGGAATGATATGTCTATATTGCTCTATTGCGTCGTTATTATCTAATATACACACAATAGGTGCACAGTAAAAAGTAAATATACATCTAGTTGTTTTTTTTTTCGGAAAAATGTATTGCAAATTATCATATTAAAAAAGTGGAGGGTTGTTTTGGACATATGCGCAAAAATTACTAACATATGCGCAGAATTATTAACAACTAGTGGTTTCGTATTATTATTGCATAACATTTGTAAATTAGTCCTTGATTTCACAATAGTAAAATGATAAACACACTATACTCGATCTGAGGTTGTAATGCAAATGCTGACCGCTTAAAAGGTGCTGCCTTTCGCGGCTAAATGGCCTAAACAAAGAATGTTCGATACTTCCCACCGGCCCCACCGGCTTTTCTCCAACCCCCTTCCCAGAATATACTTACATTATCTGTAGATAAAACACACACTTTTTTTACAATTTATTTAAACTAAAAGTAGGTACCACCAAAAAAAAATTTGTTGTTTAAACTTTTACGTTCACGACCTGTATATCAATGACTTGCTCTTCCGAGCATATAAGCGATTGTGATGCAAATCGGCACAATTTTTTTCTATTAAATATAACCCAATGATAACGATGGTACAGGTAAATCCATGATAAACTCGAATGTTTATCTTTTTTACCAAGATGGCATCATAGATACTTATTATGATTAGGGATTCTGTGACGGCTAAATCTCTACCGGAAGCTGACAAGTGAGAGTTAAACTATAGGAATAATAATAAATAAATATTTCGAATTTCATAATATTTCACAATCCATTTAATTTGTTCCATATCCTTGAAATTTATTTTTACTACGTGTTGAACAAGATACCGGGGTGACTCAAAAGGAGTTGTTGGGTTTGTTGGGTTTTACCGTTCGGCTTGCAGAAAATAGTAGGTATACCTATTATTTGATGAGCATGTAATGTTTGCGACACGAGCCGAAGGCGAGGGTCATTATCATCTGAGTGAGTTATAATTTTCTATGACTAATATACAGGGTTAAACAAAAATATCACACAACTGTTATTTATAGAATTTATAATATTTTATTCACTTAGAATTAAAAGTACATAGATTTAGATGAAAAATAAAAACAATACATGTAATGTGTAACCAATGTAGTATATAAATATACTATTATCTCTTCAGGTGTAAAAACTTTGGCTTTTTTCGGAATGTAATCTTCTGATCTTAGCTTCAAAAATGCCCGCAATTTGCCATACTTGCTAATATCAACATTATTGTTAATTACCAGAGTAGTTTTTAGCATAAAATATTGTGTCCATAGTGTTGAAGCATTATACTTGTTTGCCACCTCTCCAAAATAAGCCGGTAAAACGTTTTCGGAGAAAGACTTTACGTTTTCGCTTCGCCATCCCATAAACTCATTACACATTATTTCATACTTTTTTCGGGATATTTCTGGTAATAACTCTTCTTGAGATGTAGTTTTAGCTGCTTGCAGAATATTTGGTGGTGTGCAAATAATATCCTCTTCGTCACTTAAACTAATTTTTTTATAAGAATAAACTGACTAATATGTAATAAATAATTACTGTCACAAAAGTATTCCTTGACAATTTACCTTTTCACAGAACATTGATGTTCCATGGCAGCCGCGACCTTTTGTTTAAATACGCTATTCGCTTAAAACCGTTTGAATATGAATCAATTTAATATTCGATATTATAATTGGTCGAAGACTGCCAAGACTGTTGGGTTATGAGCTCATATCACAACTGCTATAACTCACTCTGTGGATTATGACTAAAATAACTTTATCAAAATTGCATATGTTATGCCTGTATTGTTCAATGGTCCTAGAAAAAAATATTTATTACAAAAGGGTCTAAGAGAAATTGCTGGAAATTATTTCTAAAGTTTCTAGGTTGGCCGCTAGGGGCGTAACTATAGTGACTAAACGAAAAGCTAGATTAACTCAAAAATCCTCACAGTAAACATGTATGTAGGTCGCATTTTTTCAATCTAATGAAACTTCTGGATAACTTCCGTGTTTGAATTTTTGCTCTAACTTTTTGGTTGCTATGCGAAAATATTTTGGATGCCACGCCCTTTTTTTGGGTAAAATAACCAATAAAATAACCGTAAAGCTTAATCTGCGGCAATATGCCAGACTTTAAAACACTCTTTTAATTTAAAAGAAATTCAAAATTTGACAAGTCGGTCGACAAAATAAACAATAAACTATTTAATTTGAAGAAATAGTCCATGCTTAAAGTGGAGTTAAAAGTATGGGAAAGAAAGAAAAACTCAAAGTCTTCCTCCACAAAGTTTAATAGAATAAAAATATTCAACACAAGTCTCTACATGTTTCGAACGTAGAAACGTTCATCATCAGGAGACAGAAATTATATTTGGTGCTGATGGTTTTAGCAAAAGAGAAAATGGTGTCGAACCTTAATGGAGCTTTTATTTAATAAAACTTGATATAAAGAAACTTGAAGAAAATTTAAACATACTGAGTATGTGAGAAGTCAGCAAATGGGGTCTAGACCAACCAAATAAACTGGGAAAGAAAAAACCTTTTCTAAAAAGGTGTCGACAGTTATTTTTTAAAAATTTGTTATTTTATAAAAAAAAGGGACATTTAAGTGGGTATGTGTCTATATGACATTGTGGGGAAAAAAATTTTGAAGAAAGTAAGGTAATAAATGGAAGAACCATAAGGTGTTGGTTAGTGAGGTACTGAGTTTTCAGGCTCAGTAACCCCGTATGGGTTTTAATTTAAAAACCGTAAAAATTGACAAAAATTTGTACATTTTTTGAAAAATTTAAAGAAAAAGCAGCTGTACGCGTCCACGTGCTGTGACAAAGGTGAATTTTTCATTCACCACTGGTTTGACACCATATTCTCTTTTGCTAAAACCATCAGCACCAAATATAATTTCTGTCTCCTGATGATGAACGTTTCTATGTTCGAAACATGTAGAGACTTGTGTTGAATATTTTTATTCTATTAAACTTTGTGGAGGAAGACTTTGAGTTTTTCTTTCTTTCCAATAAACTATTTATTTTACTAATTACCTAACATGGGTGTCTCTTATATTAGGTGGGTTCGGGATGCTCACTCTTTTAACTCTATGTGCACAAAACGCTCCCGATCCGTTCGGGTATTGTCCTTTCGAGTGAAAGGTGTGACTCGAAGTGCGGTCGGATGTTGTGACACCGAGTTAAAGGAGCTCACTCCAAGAGCTCCACCTCGCGAGAGAAGAACTCCGGAGCGGGCATGCGCAGTGATCGTGTTTTTAGTATTTTACATATTCATAGATTATGAGTTTAGCTTATTTGTCTTCAATCAAACATGAACGCGCAAGAAATATCATCAGAAATACATACCGCAGTAGTGGACCAAGACGGAAAACCAATTATTACGGACAATAAATTATTGTTATCAGAAAAATCTTCATAAAATATTTCTCTGACAAAATTAAGTATTGGCACCAGATGACGAAAGAAATCCATATTGTAAATTAAATAATAAAGGTACAAAAAACACAAATTAAGCGATTGAGGTTATGGTGATTAACTCTAAAAACTCTCGAGCGTTCGGGACAGACCATTCATACACCTAAAACTCTGAGGTCACGTGATTAAAACGCCACTCTAACTCTACTCCAGCTCCGTAAATAATCCCGAACCCAGCTTATAAGTCATAATTATATCTAAGTATAATTATTATTATAATAAATTATATTATGTAATAGTAAGACCAAAAACAAAAATGAAAACGAAAAATAAACAATAATAATTCTCACAGCAAATCACGGATAAGTTAATGACAGGTTTCAAATCAAATTTAATGTGCATCTTATTTTTTATTAAGCTACTTCTGATCGATTCCGAATAGTTTATAGGACCAGCTGACAGATCATGATCTTGGATCGCCGCTAACTTCTCACGCGTTGCCGTATAGCTAACATAACCTCATTTATTATTTATTAATAATATGACCGGCAACCTTAATAAATAAAGAAATTGTTATAAATCAATGATTTAAACTTAAAACAACGTTTGACACTTTACATACACGACACACAAAACTATCCGCTTATGCAGAGGGACGGTTAGAATTTTTTGTGTAGGAATATTTGTTGTTCCAAAAGGCACAAAACAGAAAGTTACTAGGAAGAGCTGAAATAATTTAAGAAAGCGGCAGATTAAAAACCGCCATTTTACCGGTGCATGCCGTTCGCCGGCGTATACAGCGTTGCCACATTACAGTATAAAAAAACAAGGACAATGCTGCCTAATAATTATTGGTTTTTAACAAGAAATACTTACGACTATAAGTAAATGGCTTTAACTTTTGATCTGAAATTTGAGTATTGTCAATTATATTGATGATTATATTAATATTAATTTTTATTTAGCTAAAATGTGAATTAGGGTTGTGTACACCGTAAGTACGCCCCAGGTTCACGATACTCCGCAGAGCCGAGAAACAAACCAACAATATCCGTTTTATATAAAAAAATATAACACTTATGAAGTGAACAAATTTTATCGAATCATGACCATAATAAGTAATAAGATAATTAGGTACCTATTTAATTTTGTTAACGCTTCTGTTGTATCAACAATTAGAGTCAAAATGTATACCTAATGATTATTTATCTGATACGGCAGTAGCGTAGCTAAACGATGCTTATTAATTATCCTTAATACCCCACATTTTTTTTAAATACTACGCAGTTTTAACCATGGACGCTCAAAGAAAGGGGTAAAGCTGAAAGGATTAAACATAATATGCAAAATTATACCGTGCGAGCAAAAATTATTTGCATCAAAGAGGGCCTTGCATCGAAGGACGTAATGCTTAGCCGTAGAGCTTAATACCTGTTGGGTGTCTGACCTGACCTGACCTGAATTAACAATCAATCACTTATTCCGTCATCTTTGATAGTCGTTACAAGTTATTTGATTCATCGCTAATTTTTCCAATTTCTTGAACAATTCACACAATGGGCTTTACGGAACAGTACAAAACATTCATGGTTGAAGCGTATTTTCAAAACGGGGTTAGAGTAAATGGTGAGTGGCAATACAATCCGGGTTTGTGCATGGACGATTTTCACGACCATTTTCCTATATAACGTTGCTTTTATTGCTGGGGATTTTTATCATTGCCTGAAAAGAACCGTGGCTGTGTTTAGGAAAACAGATTCTATACAACACAAAAAAGGAGCAGAAAGACCATCTGTAAGAACAGAAGAATTTGTTGCAAACGTTCGTGAAATAATGAAAAATACGCCAACAAATTGTATGAGACGCATGTCCCAAGAAGTGGGAAGATATTATGGAACATGCAGGACTATTATTCTTAAGAAGCAGCTAAATTTATTTCCTTATAAAGTGCAAGTATTATAATTTTGTAAACCACAAACATAAATTTGTATCTGTCTACTTATTTTATTACTCATTAGTTTGGCATATCATGTCATAATGTGAATTTGAGAAAATTTTAACCTAGATTTGGTTAAATATATCGTCCCCATATCATTGTGATCTAAACGAAGCCCTACGTTTTTTAATCCAAGCCCTTTTTGATGCAAATAATTTTTGCTCACACGATAGTTCTTTGCTTTATGAAAGGTTGTGTTGTGAAAATCACAATATTGACACATCTAACTAAGGTGCGTATTATCAAATGACTGTCAAGTATACAGGGTGTGTCAAAATTACGATCTATGATAAAGCTGTTTTTTTTTTAAACAAATAACTTTATATTTTGTAGAAATTTTGAATTACGTTATGGATTTTTTGAATAAAAAATTTTTAATTCATTCTTAAACTGGTTTTTGAAAAGGTTATTCTACTGAAACAGCCATGTAGTAGAAAATCGGAAAAGAGCCTTGGAAAAAGAAGAATACGTCATCGCAGTATTTCTGGATTTTAAGCGAGCTTTTGAACCGTTTAATAAGGAAATATTATTAGAAATTAATAGAAAATTAATATTTGAATATGGTATAAGGGGTATAAAGTTTATCAATGGTTTTATATTAGAGGTAAAAATATTTTGGAAAATTTTAAATTCAGAACTTGCTCTATTGTAAAATCGGTTAAGTAAACAAATGAAAGTTAAATGTTTCTAAAACAAAGTGTAAGTTATGGGTTATAATTTAAATTTTACGAATTTAAATGTTAATAAATTAGAAATAGTTGATTCCATTTAATATTTAATTATATTGATTGACTCAAAATTAAATTTTTATTATCCAATTCGAAAATTTAATTTCTAAAATGCCGGCAAAAAAAGAATAAGTTTTAATTTATAATATACATACATTAATTTTACCACATTTTTTATATTGTTCTACAATTTTGATTATCGCGGATGAAGGTGTAATAGACAGATTAAAAATTTTACAAAGTAAATCAATGCGAATTTTACTTAATATGGAAAGATATATACAAAAATTAATGTACATAATGTTAAAAAAATTAGAATGGTTAAACGTAAAAAAATTTAGTATTATTTTGGGTTTTGATTTTTAAAGTTCAAAATGATATATTTTCTTCCCATTTAAAAAAATTTATTGTACCTAATTGTCATGTGATCGACATGATTATTTAACACGAAACAATAATAATTTTTTTCTTAATAATTTTTCAAAAAACATACTTAGCCTATAAATTAGTATTTTATATGGGACTTATTAAGTTTTACAATTTACACAGGTCAATTAATAATCAAAAAAGCTTAAATCATTTAAAAAAATTATTTATTAACGCGACAGGACAAATAAACTTTCAAAATTATTTACTAAAATGTATTATCTAGTCGTGTGCTAAATAAATATTTTTACTACTACTACTACTACTACTACTACTACTACTACTACTACTACTACTACTACTACTACTACTACTACTACTACTACTACTACTACTACTACTACTACTACTACTACTACTACTACTACTACTACTACTACTACTACTACTACTACTACTACTACATCTAGGGACGAAATCTAGTTGTTATTTAGAGGTCTTTAAAAAATATTCACACTTTTTATTTTTATTTTGTATAATCTAAAATAAAACAATCACATATTTTTGTATTTATAAATCTTAACAAAAATACTAATATTCATATTCTTTAAAATTAAGTAGGTACAAAATTATATTTATTAGTTTTGCAGTCACCCATTCGCTTCATCGCATTTTCATTTACTTAATGTACATTTTCTCCTATTTTAAGTATGTTTTAATTATTTTTCCCATGTATATGTACTTTAAAAGATTATTTAATTTAATCTTTCACTAATAAGGTTACTTTTATTCATACTGGATATTTCCTTTTTTTTTACCGTGTATTTTTATTTTTTTGGTCAATCTTGTAAGTTATTGATTTTTAAAATTCATTTAACTTGAATTTTGTATTTTATTCTTTTCCACCTATATGTATAACGTTCATTTTCCTAAATTTGTGTACTATGGACTAGAGTTTTAGCGAAATACGTATCATCAACCTACGATGCTAATCCGGCATCTTTACACATTCCAAAGAATATCGATTCTTTATTCTCTAATAAACTGTTGGGAGTATCAAACTCTGCTATCTGTCCCTTATCTAGTACTAATACCCTTTCGGAATCGATAATAGTATTCAGTCTGTGCGCTATGGTAAGTACTGTACAGTCCGCGAATGCGGTACGAATGGTCTTTTGGATGAGATCGTCAGTCTCTAAATCTACAGCGGCTGTGGCTTCATCTAGAATGAGTATTTTCGTTTTTCTGAGTAACGCTCTGGCTAGGCAGATGAGTTGTCTTTGGCCAACTGAAAGGTTTTCACCACCCTCGGATATTTTGTGGTTGAGACTTGCTGGCAATGCTAAAAAGAAAAAGGTGGTAAAATGCGTGATAAATGCTACGTAGGTACAATGTATTTCCATTCTCCACAATTAAATTTTTAACAAATTGTTTTAACTATCACTATCCTGATTGTTACTCTGCAAATTGTGGCAGTTGACAAATTAGTCAGAATATTATTGAATTTCGGAGCTATCGAAATTTCTAGTTAGTGGGACCTAAATGTTAAAGTTAGGAAATGTCCGAAATGCACTGTCAAAGTTTAGTAAGCTAATGTCAAAACAATAGCTTTCTTAGCACAATAAAGTAGCTAAACCGACTAACTGACTCCAATAAGGTGATTGTTGGAGTTTGTTAACAAAATCAATACAATGCAAACTCAAGAAAATCAGTCATACCCTACATCTATGTTTACAGACACATAGAATTAACTGCTCTTAATTTACCTTTGACATATTCCTTCAAATAAGCTAATTCCAAAACTTTCCATAATTCTTCATCAGTGCGTTTGTCAAATGGATCCAAGTTCATTCTCAAGGTTCCAGAAAACAAAATAGCGTCTTGTGGTATAATGGTTAGACGCGAGCGCAGGTCGTGAAGTCCCAACTCGGCAATATCTTTACCGTCGATCTGAATTTCACCTTGTGCACTTTCAATTATCCTAAAACAAATATGTAACTATTTTTTAGATCCTAGGTACCAATGGACAAATGATTTTTAAAGCACCCACTGCATTACTGCATTGCAATGTGTCACAAGCATTGGAGTAATAGGCAGCTCAGAATGCAGCAACTAATTAGGTTGTCTCTGACCTACCCCAACACAGCGGCCGGCCGGTATCGTCGTTCACTTTTTCACGCGTGATAACGCCGTTAACCGGCCGCCACACGATATCTCTTCCGCCCTACTCGCCCGTATACTGCTCTATGAGTCAACCTCGTTAGTTTGTAGATCTCGGGCTGTACTTACCTAAACAATGATAACGTCAAACTTGATTTTCCTGCTCCTGTTCTACCTACTATACCAACTTTTTCTCCTCCATTAACATGAAAGCTGATGCCTTTCAGGACCAAATCCAAGCCATCTCTGAAAAAGACAAATAAAATAATCAAGTAATGTGAACTAATCTACTAATATTATTTTATTGATAAAGTCCGTTACATTGAATACGTTTTATGTTTACTATAATGAAAATGTTACATAATATACATATTAATATAAAGTGCAATTTACCTGTATCTTACACCATGTTTTATAAAGTCAACTGTTCCTTTTTCAGGCCAAGTAATAGCAGGTCGCTTACTTGGAATATCCCAGGCTGCTTCTTGTTTTACTTCACCATATTCCTTAATACGTTCAACTGCAACAATTGTAGTTTCTACCTCTGAGATCATCCGCACTAGATAGTTAAGGTTGGCTGTAATCTAAATAATAATAGAAATTCTGTATTGTAGTGATTTTTTGCCATGTTTGCCTACTTAAAAATAAATATATACTGTTATCTTTTTGTATCGTGGCTGGGAGTTTAAAATGGATTCATTCAGCCAGTCTAATCTGATCATGAAGGGATTTTGCTCTTTTGTGATTATAGTATCTTGCAAGTGCACATTACCTATATGTGTAGAAGATGATTTAGTTGTGTCAAAAAACATTATAAATAAATTTCGAATGACAAAACTTAGTTGACAGTGTGTTGGGTAGTTGGGTTTGATATCACTAGCCTGATCCAGTCCAGCCTCACAAAGCAGCCTTGCGTGGCGTTTCTTCGCATCTATCGCAGGCAAACTCACTAGGGTCCAGTGTTATAAAAATCGTTATGCAACCCGACATTCTTTTAACAGTAACTAACACAAAATTTAAATTTAGTAAATCTAGAGAGATCTATGTACGTTTATAAAAGTAATAATTTTTCTTACACTTAGTGCATAACTGACAGACAGTCCAACAAGAGCTGGGTCCAAATCAGTTCCCAATACAGCAAGTAATGCTGCAAATAGAATCAGCAGGTTACCCATCATCTCCAGTCGGATGCTGAGCCATCTAACTGAACCGTTATTTGCATAAAGAGTTTGCTGGTTAGCGTCTATCTTTTCTTCGGATTCGGTTGTAAATCTATAAATCATTTTAAAATAAAATTCACTCTTTTTTTTTAAACTCACATACATTTTTACCCGCGAGCCAAATATCGATCTTTAAAATTAAAATATATTTAAATCCAGATGGTACATACCTATCTCCTTGTCTGTAAGCTCTAATCACAGTAGTACCAGTAACTGTTTCTCCAAAATGTGAGTAAATTGGTGATCTTGATACAGACTCAATACGTTTGAGTTGTCTTGATGTGGCTACATAGAACCTTTGCATGAATAGGTATAAAGCCAAGATAGGGATTAATATCCCTACGAATATTGGGGTAGTATAGCATATCACTCCTATCGTACCAAGCACCTAAAAAATATAAGTTATCTGCATTAAATATATAATTCTTGTAAAAACACAGAAAGTCTACTTGCTTCTCAGTCAAAAATTCGATTGTAGTAAAAAAGCCTTTACAACCTCACACATAAACTTTCAACCTCTCACTGTATACAAATATAACTATTTTAACCTAAGTCGCCTTTAAGTTTCTGTGGAACTAGAGCGAAATTAGTTGTTTTGCTTATCTACATACCTATTATCTATATAAATATATACTCACTGATATTCCAGTTGCAAAGAATATTTTCATAACCATGGGTAATCCCAAATCCACACCGACAATATCACTAGAAAATCTGCTAAGAATTCTTCCAACTGGAGTCGTATCAAAGAATGACATAGGTAACCTCATAACATTTTTTAGAACAACGTTGTGAAGTTTTTCAGCAGCTTTCATGGTACCTGGTTTTAAGATAAAACATTTTAAGGCTGAAATGAGGCCGAAACATGTCCCTCATGATAACATAAATTAAATAAAATAATTGGTGGTGCACGACCGAATTTGATTTCATCCAATATTGCTACAGTGAAAATTGGCTAAATCTAAGTACTTACAAAATTTATATTATACCTAATTAAGTTTTTGTTGAAACTAACTAATAAATATTATCCTAATCACAGTTTGAGTAATCAGAATCTCCACTAAAATTGTAACCTATTAAAAGAAATAGATGCTTTTCTACATTAAGGTAGCCCTTTAACCCAATACCTTTTGCAAATATGAAGTTCACTATGAGACCTGCAAGGCACTGGAATAACCCTAAAGCGCCATATACACCTAGATACATATCTCTAAGTCTAGTGTTCACTATACCATCAATGGCAATGTTGGGATCTTCAGACCACCTACCCAACCAAATGTTCGTTGCAATACCAAAACCTAAAATCACTTTCAGTTTATAACAGTTAGCAATAAATAAGTTAACTACTTACCCTGGCAAGCAAGATTGAAAACAATTGTGAGGACGATGTAAATTACACCAAGAGCTGCCAGATAATACAAATAAACATCAACCTTAACATTTCCTTTTTCAGTTTTTTCTTCCTCAATTAGTTTTCCTTTATCTTCTTGCTGTTCATTTGTTTTTCCATTTTTATCTACTAAATCACGACAGTATTATTAATAACCTTATAATATCAAAGGCTAATCACGAAATATGACACTAAAATTTGATGATGGAGATGTAGATTTGAAACCAAAGTTTTCAGTTGGATGTTGACAGTTCGACGTTTTTCACTTACCCTTTTGACTCTCCTTAACAAGACTTATTTTTCCTGTGCTGAGGTTTCCGCTGCTTCTCAAACTTTCCCTCGATAAGGTTCGACTTAAACTATCGAGGGGATTCGACGATTCGAACGGATCAGTATCGGAGATGCGGGAGCGTTGCCGAGATATGCTTCGTTGAAACTCGGCGGACATAGGGGTTTCTTTAAGTTGATTTTCAAGTTCTTTCAGTTCTGCAAAAATTAGAGACAAGAAATATTTAATGGAAATTGAAAACAACTTTTTGAAAACATATTAAGCTTTTCTTTAATTGCGACCATTACATTTCTGAACATACCGTCTTCATGTTCTATATCTTCATTTATATATTGAATGAGAAAATCGGCGAATGCATTCTTTCTTTCTAAAAGTTCGTGATAACTGCCAGTTTCTGTTACATTTCCCTCCTTAAGAACTATTATATTGTCAGTCTGTGGCAAATACGTTGCTGCGTGAGTTACCAGAACTCGGGTCTTGTGTTTCAGTAATCCCAAGGGACCTATAAACCAAATAAAAAGAGGAGCTTTATAAGGCGTGTTTGAATGGGTTATACTAAACTTGTGGCATATATGTTTCTTAACCTTTGGTTAAAGATGACCTATTGGTTCGTCGTTCAAAAATCTTCCTAATAATAGGGTGTCCGGAAAAAGGAGGTCAATCCGAACCAGGTTTTTATCTGTACGCCACTGCCCTTACAATATTTTTGACTAGTCTTTTGATTTTGGTATTATCACCTATCGCAGTTTCACTTAATTATATCTTGTATCCATGGTAATGCTACAACGGCTGACTTGATTTAGCAATTGAAAATTATGAGATTACCGTAAGTCGCATTGGCATCCGTTAAGGACCCATACTTTTCAAATTATCTGCAAAACGCATCATTTTATCAAAATTTTACAAGAGACAAAAAATAATTAAAAACGGAAGTCACTGGTCCTATATACTGAACATGGAGGTCAAAAATTAAAAATTGCATTATAAAAGTAATATTATTTTTGCTCAAGGAATATATGGTTAACGGAATGACATCATTTTTTTTTGAACACCCTGTATATTGGAAGTAGTTTATACTATCAGATAAGACTTTAATTAATTAATTAATAATAATAAGAATTAAATATCAAGTACTTAATGAAATCTGTGTCTTAGTTGAATCACAGGATCATCCACCCACCCATCTTACCCAGTAACTTATCAAAAATGTGTTTTCCAACGTGAGAGTCCACTGCACTCAAAGGATCGTCTAAAAGATAAACGTCAGCATCGACATAAACAGCTCTGGCTAAACTAATTCTTTGTTTCTGTCCACCTGATAAGTTGATACCCTTTTCTCCAATTTCAGTTTGGTCACCATCGGCTAACATCTCGAAATCTGGTTTTAGAGCACATGCATCAATTACTTTATTGTATCTACGAAACAGATTATAAGTTTAAAATATTTAGATTAACAATCAGCGCCATTTAACACTGGTAAATATCATATTTACCTAGGTTTGTTAAATTCCTTTCCAAAAGTAATATTATCTTGTACGGTCGCATTTTGGATCCAAGCCTGTTGGGGAACATAAGCAATGGATCCCTTAGTATTGACCATTCCCTTAAGTTTATTCATCTCTCCCAGGATGGCACTGATGAGACTGCTCTTTCCCGCTCCTACTACTCCTACCACTGCGGTGAGACTGTTTTTTAATATTCGTATGTTTATATTTTTTAGTATTGGCTCTTCTTCCCATGAAAAAGCACCATTTTCAATGACTATTGGCGGTTCTGTTCAAAAGATAATAAAAGTATAATATAACAAATAATATAAATATCTCCGCTACCCTCAAAATAAATATTAACATTGATTAGTTTTCTATCTAATAACAGCTGTTACTTTAGCAAAATAAAAAATAACATGGATGGTTGGATAACCATAGATATTAAAACGTTTCAAAGAAAAACAATCACCGGGGGATCTAATATGTTATCAGATGTTATTAGCTGTTAGCCATACCTGTGGAATCATCATGCGTCACGTAGGGCACCAAGTCTTTGGCATTTAAAAAGCTGTTGACTCTTTTGATAGAAACCATCATTTCGGCAATGTTAGTTATCACCATTGGTAACACAACCATTGGCATTCTCAGAATGTTCATTAGTGATAGTGACACGAATGCTTTCGCAGGAGTCAGAACGTTATTTTCGTCAATAAGTACGTACACTGCGAACGTGCAGCAAGAAACCTGAAAAGTATTATATTTCAACATTGTTCACATTATGCATCTTTCGTAAACTTGAACTTACCAAAAATGGCGCAGCACCCCAAATAAAGTGAATTATGGCATTTAAATAAGCAGCTTTTTTCAAAGTAACTATCTCCCTGTTTCTGATTTTCATAATTAGGTGTTCGAAACTTTCCTCCCAGGCGTAAAGCTTGAGCACTTTCATCCCAGAAAGAATTTCGTTCATCATTTTGACCCGTTCATCTTTGTTTTTCATTTGTTTTACCTGAAGTGCTTTTAATTTCTTTACGACGATCGAATTGACAGGAATTAAAAAAATCATTACAACTACACCTAAAAGATGAACATAAGAAAGTTAATACATTTTATGTAGCTTAATCACGCAGATCAGTAACATCAAATTCTAGGTGTTCTTATGTCGATCACTGGTTGCTTCAATAAGTTAAGTATCGAGATACTTACTGTCCATAACATGTTGTGTCGTTAGTTTAATTGCTGCTATAGCGAGTTTGCCAATTGAAGGTTATTCAAATGAGAAACTTTTGCATGCTATGCAAGGAAACTAATGTACCATATAGCCAATTTTGAATTTGGAAAGAATATTCCTCCAGGAAGGAGTAGGCAGAACCACATGTACTTATTGTTTGGACAATTATTGTTCCTTTGTTCTTAAGTCGTTCGCTCCCATAATAAATTTTCATTTCTTACCTAACTTACTTAAATTTACCTGTTAAAGCAGCTGGTCCAAGTTCCTGCCACAAGAAGTAAATTGAAAGTAGGATGGTAAATGGGGCAGACCAAAGCATAATTACATAATTCATCAAATCCTGGAACTTTTGTGCATCCACTGCCATCAAGTTTACGATCTCACCAACCGTTTTATCTTTGCGAGCAGCATTCGATATTGTTAGAGCTTTTCTATAAATAGCTGAGGTCAGTATTGTTTTCATGCGTAGACCTACTATGAAAAATCTGTTAATTTGTTCGCTGCCGAGGATAGTCGTCAATGCGGTGACCAGAAACATCGTAATTGCGTATATTAAGCCTTTCCAAACTGGATCATCAGAGCCGGCATAATGGATAATCAGTCTAAAATAATAAAAGTATTGTGTGAGATTACAGAAGTTGTGCATCCGACATCTGCAGCTGCAAATAGCAGTTTGCAGATACATGTGATAAAATTGGAATGCCAGAAAATGTTTCTCATACTTTGCGTTTGCAAATTTGCAGAAGGTTAGAAGGTCCTGCTGACTTGCAGAATGTATAAAATTTGTTAAAAACTAACCTATATTTTGGGGATTTGACGGACGATGGTATTGGTAGTTATCTTTATCTTCATTAACCGCAAATTATCACACAAACACATATTATCAAAATTATGTTCAATATTTCAATCTTAACTCCTTCAGAGATCATCTTCAGTACCAGTAAAATTTTTAAAATAAGACAATTGCTTATAATTTCAACCTTGAAATACGCAAAGAAAAGAGGACTTACTAGGGATTTTCTTGCTCATCCTTGTAAAAAAGTGTGAATAACTATGTAAAATGTAACATAAAAGATACTGAATAAATTGAATTGAATTATATTTGCAATATGTATCCGATTTTTATATAAAAAGAAACAAGGGAACAATAAAAGTTGAGTTCATTAATTCATTATTGAAATGGATTTGGGCATAAATCACTTATTTGGCAGTCGATATCAAAAAACCGAAAGTAGTAAAACGTTTTAATTAAGATAAAATTGGCGTATTTGCAAATAGTTTTTGGATTGTCAAATATTTGCAAATTATTTTGCGTCGACAAGGCCGCCATATCTGCAGATCTGCAAAGTTGCAGGTATGCATTTTTTGTAATGTCACCCGTTATTTTATTGGGTAGGTAGGTACCATGTTTTTATCAGATGGATCTCCTCTTTGATATATAAATAGAAATCAAAGTTTATTACTAGTTGTAGAACAAAAGGATGATCAGTCAATGCATAGGCATACTTTAAAGACTAAATAATTGCAATTATGATTTTGGAAAAACTCACCCCAAAATCTTCGGGTTAATGAACTGAGATATGTCAGTTATAAATCTCAAAGTAACGCCCATCACAAATTGTGGCCACACGCAGCTCCATAGTACTGGAACTATTGAAGTATCTATGCGATTTTTGATTGTAGATTTCTTGGAAACTTTTTCCTTAACCTTTTGTTCCTCGTATTTCCTTAAACAAAAAAATAAGTTTTATTATAGATTCTGTTTTCTTAATAAAGCGCCTGGTGTCTGTTAATACCCCCCAGTAATGGACCACAGTTTAAATAAAGCTTAACATTATTTAACTTACATGTACTTATTAAAATGTATACAAGAATTAACTTACTTTATACTTATTTCTAACTTTTTAGACATTTTCTTTTGAAATACAGGTGTCATTGCACCAGCTTTATCCTCGGGTTTTAGGTCCCACATGTCTTTCATTTCCAATGGATTCCTCCATCCCTTCAACATCATTCCATTGAAGTAGTTAAACGTTACACGGTTTGGGAAACTGGAATCTGGTTCTGGACTTGGTTTCTAGAAATTATATAATAAAGGAATTAATTTTAACAATTAAAAACAATTTATTTTATCGAATAATGATCAAAGTGTATGAGCGATTTACCGTCAGGAATACGGCCTCTGGTGGCAATCTTAAAAGTTCTCTTGACTGCCAGTCAATTAATCATTTCATAATGACTTCATTGACAAGTCGGCCATGGTTGCTGGAGGACACACAGTCATCACTTGATTACATGCTTTTAAATGTAAACAAGCAGATTATTTTAAAAACTTTTAGTTTAATCCGTCAAATTTCATTTTAAAATTATTGAAAATGCCATATCGTTCTGTAGTGTAATTAAGGGTGGAATGCGAGCCAAAAGCGATAAGGTGTTTTTGTTCCGATTTCCTGACATTTGGAAATATAAAGAATAACATCGGAAAGAACTGTCTGTAGACTTTCGAAATGGTTAACGCATTAAAACGGGGCCCCTTAACTGAAAGTCAACATAGTAATGGACGTGTGTATTACTGTCATTTAATAAACGGTTAGTACCAACCTCTCAATGGCTCGAAACATGCTATCTCGTTGGTTTTCGGAAGAGCTATACCTCCTTTTTCCTATACTTTACTATACCTCTCGCGTTCTCCACTTCGGGGTTGCTGTATAAATGACTAGCTTTGCCTTTTTGACTTTTTTTGCTGAGGCCAGAACAAAAGGGGTTTGATTCGGTTTTCTAGCTTTCTCCGCGTTGACCACGCTTCCATCGAAACCAAATCATATGAACTTACCGCTGTTTTTCCATATGGATAGATTCTAGGTCTGCCTTCTGCAAGACAGTTTAAAAGTAACATAGCTACTGCAGCAGGATAGTAGATTAGATAACTGATGTACTCATAATATTCTGTTGGAATTTCGGTCCGTGCGCTTCTGATTTCAGTTCTAAATTGGGGAACACCACATAGCGCACAAAGCAACCAAAATAGAAATAGAATACCCGATGATTGAATTCCATAGATTTTGTTTCTGTAAGCAATAACAAATGCCAATCCCTGTAAAAGATAATTAAAATTTAATTTGTAGGAACAAAATTGTTTTTATAATTAATTATTCGCGAATAAACGATTTATTTTCTTCGTATGTTTCTATAGCTTGTTTAAAACAAATATAACATAGGTAAGTATAGTAATGGACCATAAAGAAACATCTTAGCTTCTGGTCACTTTCTAACATCCAAGGTGTTGCACCTTTGCTTGAACAATCCCTAACTTAATGTCAATATAGCAAAGCTACGACATTGGCAGCAATAGGAAATACTTACAAAACTCGCTAATTTACACACTGGCATGATAATATCTACTTTGTGAACGGCACTGCCACCAGCACCATAAAATATGTCAGCAAGCCATAACACACAGATTAAAACATTTATTAATAACTTTGCTATATTCTTCCAGTTCCATGGAATGTCTCTATTAGAACTTTGTTTTTGGAAATAGATTTCTAAAGGTGAGAAAATCCATATAAATGCACAGGGTATCCATATTAAAAATGTTTTTTCGAAACATTTTGTAAAGTCTGGGTAATCGGAGTACCAAGTCAGAGTGGTATTCTAAAAATTACAACACATAACTTCAATTGGTCTTTACAGTATTTTTGGTTTTGGTCCTGCCCCAGAGAACAAGAAAAAGTAAAACTTTCTACCCTTAGTTTTTAAAATGTTGAATTATTTACTGCTAAAATGGGCTCTCTAATAAAATCACGCGAAACCCATACCCACGTCATAGCAGCTCCAACCAGTCGACAGCTGTTCGGGCCTCGTGTCGTGTTTTACGTTGTTTCCAAGCTGTGATCAAATTTTCTGATTTCGCGGGTCTTTTAAAATAAGGCATTACTCGACCCCCTTTCTATTTAAAATTTGCAGGGTGAAAGCCACCCTGTCGTAGGGGTTCAAGCAGGGGGAAGGGGGTGAAATATGAAAAAAAAGATGTCCCCTTACGTTTACGTGCGAGCAAACCCGAGCGTAATTTTATTTATTCATTTAGAAGTAAATCAATCTGGGTGAAAAATTTTCGATTATTATTACCCAAAATGGAGATCCGCAAAACTTATCCAAACCTTCGCTATTGTTCAACCATCCAACTATGTCCATGGTTTAGTCTAAGTCTAGGTGGGGATCATTTATTTCTAAAAAACGTAAACATTTGTGTTAAGATTACTTTTGTAATGACCAGCATTTTTATTTTTAAAAGAAAATCTGTTTAATTTCGGAAAGAGAGAGAATAAAATTAATTTTAATATTTAAAACATAAAAAATTAAAATAAATTAATTTTTTCTAAAATTCTTTTGAGGTTCTGAAAAATTAATTTGGTTTTCAAATTTGAAAATAGTTTGATAACTAAAGATCATCTTTTAAAAATAAATAGTTTTAAAAACAACTTTACCAAGTTCAGTAAAATAAACCAGAATTTTTATTTTTTTTTAATAAGTTATAAGAAAATTTTAAAATAAAATCAATAAATTAAAAAAACTCACTTTAAGCAAATATATATCTAATATAAATTAAAATAAAATTTTAAAATTATTTTCACTGTTTCACACTGCACGCTCTAAGTCAACTGAGGCAAATTAAGCTGAAAATTCGTTTAAATAGCTCCGTGGAGACTATTCACTGATTGGTCAGAAAGTAGGACACCAACTACTTCAAACCAGTATTAACTGGAAATTTCTAGGTTTTTGAAACGATATTCGTGAGAACAATTATTTATTTAGGAGCGCTGTCGCACAACTCTTTATTTAGGTGCGCTGTCAAATAAATATACAAATATGCATATTTATTGCTATAGAAAAATGCAGAGCGGTAATTATTCGCGTTACCGACAAAGAATTCCAGACTTTAGAAATATTTATGGCTAATGATTTCAGCAAATTTCTTAAGAGCTGTCAAAATCAATTATTAGTAATTTTTGAAATGTTTATTACATTTTTTACTATATTATATACGAGCATTTTTGAGCGGAAAAGGGGAGTCAAGTCAAGGACTTTTCTTCATTTCCCATCCAAGACAGTGGTTTTGCACTGGTCCTTGACTTTTCAGTATGCTGAAGTATTTTCTTTCTTTTTGACTATTCAAATTTTTTCACTCCTTGTATGTACCATTGAAAGCTTCATTACGGCTTAGTCTCACTTGTTATTTTCTCTACTGCTAACAACATCAGCATTGTACTATTTGCTTTGTTTTCCTGATGATGAGTGTTTCTACACTCGAAACATGTCGATTCAATTTATTATGATTCATTCTAGGTTCGCCTAGTTATTCGAATAAAAAAATTGTGGAGAAAGACTTTGTGCTTTTCTTTTTTCTAAAAATATTTATATCTATATTATTCACGTTATTTCCAATAACCATAAATTTTGTTTTAAAAACATTTAATTTTAATTTATTTACCTTTAACCAGTTTAATATAGTTTTTAATTCAAAATTTAAAATTTCTATACAATCAAGAATATTTTTACCCTTTACGAAGGTATATACAATAAAGTATCATCCGCAAACATTTGACTAAAACTTTCTTTCAAAACATTTGGCATATCATTTATATAAAGAATAAATAATAATGGACCTAAAATGCTACCTTGTGGTACCCCAATATTGTTATATTCCTTTTTAGAAAAAATATTATCAATTTTTGTTTTTTTACTGCCTATATTACTTAAATAATTTTGAAACCAGTTGTTTACTCCCCTTAATCCATACTGATATAATTTTTTTAATAATTTATCCCTATCAATTGTTTCGAAAGCACGTTTAAAATCCAAAAATACTGCCAATACAACTTCATTTTTGTCAACGCTTCGCTTCCAATTTTCAATTACATACTGGACTGCCGTTTCTGTTGAATATCCTTTTCTAAAACCTGCTTGCATATTTACTAAAATTTAGTTTTCTTCAATAAATTCGAGCATCTGTTCATAAACTGTCATTTCTAATAATTTTTCAATATCCAATAATGAATTTTATTGGCCTCATTTCACAGCTTTTTTTTGTATTTTTGATAGTAGTACATACCTTCTGCCTGTCACTGTATATTAAATTATCTTTTGATTTGTTTAATTAAATTAAATAAAAATTTATTTTTAATGTATCAATAATTAGTAAGGCTCAAGCAATATTTGGCAATATTTCGTACTGGTCTATCACGCCAAAATATTACCTAAACTGCAAGGTTAAAAAATATATAAGAGACATTTTGCATTCATTAATTTCCGATAAGAGCGCTGTTCATGTTTAGGAGCTCGTCAGTAACTATGCTTCACAAATAAAATTTCGGAATACAATTGATAAATTTTGACGAATTGTAAATATATCTACAAAGTTTTTCCTAATCGCGGGATTGGTCGGGGCCAAGGTGCTCCTGTCAAATGGTCACCCCGTTTCCCAGACCTTACTCCCTTGGAATATTATTTAGTCTAGGCGTGTATTAAAAATTTTGTGTATATGTTTCCGATTTTGAGCGAGAATCATTTAATAGAAAGAATCTTTCATGCTGGAGAGCAGTTCAGGTGGAATGGTGGAAACCACCTATTTTTTAAAGAGAACTTGCATGCGTATTAAAAAAAATGGAGGTGATATTAAGCAATTTCTTTAGACTTTTTTTTAATTCTGTTTATTTTTTGTTACTAACATATGAGGGGTATAGATACAAAGTGTACATGCAATCTCCATGTTTCGTTAAAAATGATATATATGTCGTTTTACATAGTAATTGTAGCCCTGAATCGAAATAACTCATAAATTCTGGTCAAAACGGGCGAGCTCCAACGGATTTTGATGGCAGAAAATTGGGATTAAATTCAAATGTACAAGCTCCATTGACATTTAAGTTTCGAACCGTACAATCTCCTGTTCAATTTTAAAAATCAAAGTGTACAATCTCCAATTGGTTGTTTTGCTGTTAGTTTCGAATTATTTCAAAGCGTGCAATATCCTGCACAGTTGATAATAATTCGCGCCAAAGCCATTCCGAGTTTACTTTTTTAAGATAGTTGCATGTGATGCGTCAAGCATTAAACAGTGGTTGTTTTTTGTTTACTATTTTTTTTTGTATTTTAATGTATTGGGGCAAACTCCATATTTGCTATTTTCAAAATGGACAAACTCCAATTGTTATTTCCAAAACGTACAATCTCCATCTCCTTTTTCCAAACAACTTTGATTTTTTTTTAAATGTTAAGGAAAAAAATTGGGTTTTTAGTCTAAGATATGCCATAAATACAATAAAAAAGAAAAACTATCGTAATTGTTTGTATTTAATGAATTATAAGTTTTCTTCGTCTACTGATAATTTAGGAAACATGGAGATTGTACACTTTAAATCTATACCCCTCATATTCATAATTTTATAAAAATAATTTGTTTTATATATTTATTATCGTGTTATGTAAGTAATAGTAGATTATTGTCTTAAGAACGAGTGAGAACATTGGCGTTTTACTGTTATGTGAAAAAGATTAGCAATAGTAAGTCCTTAGTAGGACAATAAAATAATTTCATTTAACTGGTTTAGTACAACAGGTTTTTATCTGTACGCCACTGTCTTTACATTATTTTTGGTGATCCGTTTTTTTGGTATACTAAAAAATAAGGGGGAGGGGGGGTTGGCAGGTACTGGACCCCTCCTATTTTGAATATTTGACAATTGTTTTTTGTTCTGTTTTTCTCAAAAGATGTAATTCTTTATAGTGAAGCAATGTACCAAATTTGAACTTTTTATCTTATTAAATACTCGAATTATTCAAAAAAGTCTTTTTAATTTTAAACTTTATATCAAAAAATGAAAAATGGCATTATAAAAGTCATATTACTTTTGCTTAAGGAATATAATATGGTTAACGGATTGACCTCCTTTTTCCGGACACCCTATATTTCTGTAGTAGATTGACAATGCGCGCGGTGACTATGTGCATATTTCTCAATTAGTCAAAAACATGATTAGGTTTGTTTTATCAGTAATTCTGTTTATATAGTAAAACATTCACCTAATTACAATATTGTTTACACACATTTTAAACATGTTAAGTAGGGGAAGGTTGCACCGATGAAGCCAACCTGCCAACACTGTACGGAACGCCTTTTCGACAACAGAAAAGCGAGCAATCCGGATCTTTTTTGGGATTTGGATCACTGGATCCGGATCACTACAAAGATCTGACTCACTGAACAGGGTCGCGGATGATCCGTCGCGTCGCTTCAAAAATCACAACGCAACTCTGTCTTTCAGATCCGCTTCTTCTCAGTCGTAATCGAATTGAGATCCGTGTATACGGAATCTTACAACGACGATGCCACGTTTTGCACCAATGTGAAATATTTCTAATAATAATAGTTATTGTTCTGACTGTAAAGTTAAATTCTTGATGGCGGCATGATTGTCAGGAACAGCTTTTCTAGAAACCGGTATTATGCACTGCCATAGCACAGGTAATTTCTCAATAGTTGCCTTTGCATTTGACGTCTTATCGGCTTGTTATAATAAAGGGAATGGGATGTATATTTTGCTCAGTCGCGTTGTTGATATAACCAATATTCAGTACACAGTAATAGTTATTTACATTCCTAGATGCGAAAGTTAATTTTTTGGTGTGAAGAGGTTTTTGAATTGCCGAGGTAAAGCCGAGGTGATTTAATACCTCCGACCACCAAAAAAGGCTTTCGAATCGTGTAATGTATTAAATTTTTTCTACTACTCTGATTAATATATTATTAAGTAATAAACGCTGATTTTAATTTGAAGAAAATCAAAGTTTATTACTTAATAATATATTGATCAGAGAACAGTAGGAGAAAAAATTTAATACATTACACGATTCGAAAGCCTTTTTTGGTGGTCGGAGGTATTAAATCACCTCGGCTTTGCCTCGGCAATTCAAAAACCTCCTCACACCAAAAAACTAACTTTCGCATCTAGTAATGTAAATAACTATTAGCTATGTTAACATCTAATTGTTTTTTTCGAAAAAATTAAAATGGTATTGCAAATTATCATATTCAAAAAGTGGTGTATCGGACGGACATATGCGCAAAAATTATAAACAAAGAAATGAGGGGTATAGATTTAAAGTGTACAATCTCCATGTTTCCTAAATTATCAGTAGACGAAAAAACTTATAATTCATTAAATACAAACAATTACGATAGTTTTTCTTTTTTATTGTATTTATGGCACATCTTAGACTAAAAAACTAATTTTTTTCCTTAACATTTAAAAAAAAATATCAAAGTTATTGGGAAATAGGAGATGGAGATTGTACGTTTTGGAAATAACAATTGGAGTTTGTCCATTTTGAAAACAGCAAATATGGAGTTTGCCCACTTTGAAAATAATTTAAGGATCATTTTTCATAAAAATTTTGAATGAAACCGTCTTAGTTCGCCCATTGTTAGTAAGGTACATTGAAGGGCACCACTTTTGTGTCCACATTTTGGATAAATTGGGAGTGAATGTGGACTATACCTCATTTTTTTTTGCTGGGCTCTTTATCACGACGCCGTAATACGTTGTCTTTTTCATGCTAAAATATAAAGTAGTAAACAACAAACAACCACTGTTTAATGCTTCACGCATCACATATGCAACTAACTTAAAAAAGTATACTCGGAATGACGTAGGCGCTAATTATTATCAACAAGTTTGTGCAGGATTTTTGAAATAATTCGAAACTAACAGCAAAACAACCCATTGGAGATTGTACACTTTCATTTTTAAAATTGAACAGTAGATTTTGCGGTTCGAAACTTAAATGTCAATGGAGCTTGTACATTTTGAATTTAATCCCAATTTTCTGTCATCAAAATCCGTTGGAGCTTGCCTGTTCCATACCTCCCACCCGTCCCACCGGATTTTCCCCTACCCCCTTCCCAGAATATACTTACCTTATCTGTTGATAAAACACACACAAGTAGATACCACAAAAAAAAATTGTTGTCTAAACTTTTACGTTCACGACCTATGTATATCAATGATGGGCTTCCGCGCATTAAAGTGAATGTGATGCAAATCGGCACAATTTTTTTTCTTTTAAAATATATAACCTAATGATAACGATGTTAAATCCATGATAAAGTCGAATGTTTATCTTTTTTATCTAGATGGCATCACAGATACATATTATGATTAGGGATTCTGTGACCGTTAAATCTCTACCAAAAGCTGACAAGTGAGAGTATAGGAATAAATAAATATTTCGTAATCAATCATAATATTTCACAATTAATTTAATTTTTTCCATATCCTTGGAATTTATTTATATTATTTGCTGAACAAGATACCGGGGTGACTCCTATACTGTTTACTGACTACCTAACTGTTTATTTTGCACTTTTTCGTTCTGATTTGAATTATGGTGTTGTATTGGGGGTTAATTCCTTATCGTACATTAAAGCTTTTAGACAGCAGAAGGAAGCTGTTTGTGTGATTGCCGATGCTGGTTAGTTTGACCACTGTCAACCCCTTTTTAAGAGGTTTGGAATTATGCCTCTATCTGTTTATATTCTATCAATGCTCGAAATTCTTAAAACAAGAATAGTTGTTCCTTAAATTCTAATTTCCATTACTACTCAACTAGAGGTTTCCTAAAAGCAGGCCAAGGATAATTCTATTAATATCTCATTGTAGAATGCACATACAGGGTGTCTCACGGTGACCGTCCATTAGAATATTTTGGGAACTAATGCGATTTGAATCCGGCAAATTTGGATATTGGGGTTTAAAGAGATGCTCTTTTCAGAGGAAATAACGGCGACCTTGTGCGACTTCCGGTGATACCGGAAGATGTCTCAAACTTGCTTATTTTAAATGAAACACCCTATATAATATACTTTTTTTGTATTCCTTTCTTCATTTCCAATAACTTTTATTAAAAATATTTTTGCCCTACTCAATCCGTTTCTGAGATAAAAACTATTTTCCTCAAATTTTGACCTCTCACAGGGTGTCAGCATTTGTATACGTATTATTTTCCATTTTTCAGCAATATTTCTCTGGAATAAACTCGGTATCAAAACGTTGATAAATAAATAATTGCAACTGACAATGACACGCGTCTGTATAGATGCGTATTCTTTTTTTATTTATCATGGCCTTCTTGCCAAAAATCAATAAAACTGCTTGATATTTGGAGGATTCTGCGAAAAATCGTAAATAAGTTCAAAACTATACTAGTTAGGTATAGGGATATCATATGTGGATAGATAGAAAATGTTATCGCCTATCCATTCAATGAACTAACAACATAGCATCGTATTTAAAAAAATTAAGTTTTGTTAATTTTTTGATAAAGATTAAAAATTGTTACTTTTCCACTTCCATGTATATAAAATTTTATTTTCCGACAATACATTATCAAGCACCATACTATCTGATGACACAACCTAAATTTCGAGTTTCTCTCTTTGATCTTTGAAAAGATATTCAAATTTAGGTGACACTCTGTAAAAGGTCAAAATTTGAGGAAAATAATTTTTATCTTAGAAACGGATTGAGTAGGGCAAAAATATTTTTAATAAAAGTTATTGGAAATGAAGAAAGAAATACAAAAAACGTATATTATATAGGGTGTTTCATTTAAAATAAGCAAGTTTGAGACATCTTCCGGTATCACCGGAAGTCGCACAAGGTTGCCGTTATTTCCTCTGAAAAGAGCATCTCTTTAAACCCCAATATCCAAATTTGCCGGATTCAAATCGCATTACTTTCCAAAATATTCTAATGGACGGTCATCGTGAGACACCCTGTATAATATTATATTTTAATTTAGGTAAATACATCCGTCTAGGAATCGAAATTTGATAAGTTTGAGCTCGCTAAATAGGGATTATTTTGTTTTATCAAATTAATTAAGAACGAAGTCGTTTTGAATTCTGTTGCGACAGTTAGAGGGCGCTATTTAGCAGAATCACCAATTGTTTCATTTTTCTTAAAAATTATAAATGCAACGATATATATTTTTTAACCTAAACAAGACGAATATATAAGAATAATATCTGAGAAAACCTGAAGCCAATCTCTTTTTTTAAACCGAAGATATGGAAAATATAATATAAAAATGATAAGAACAAACTGACGTTGTAATACAGTATTTGTAGGCAAGAAGGTACAAATACCATACCATTGTGTCTTCTACAAAGCTATAATCAACACAACAAATAATAGAAGATGGTTGCATCAATGAAACAATTTGCAGTAAATTTCAAGTGGGCTGTGAAACAAAAAAAAATGCAAGAAGGCTTTGATTTAAAATATGAAATAGTACGTGTCAAGTTTATAAATGGGTTAAATTTTGATTAAATTCCTTAAAATTTGTGCTGCGTCAAAATGCCCACATGAAACGAAGAGGCGTTCGACGTGCTTAAAATTTAATTATTACAGAAAAATATTCGTATCGCTTAGCTATACGTACCTAATAAGGGAAAATTCACCAATATTTATTTTTTAAATTTATGGTAGATTTATAAGGTTTATTCTTACAGAAAATCACAGATAAGTTAATGACAGGTTTCGAATCAATTATAATGTGCATCTTCTTCTTGATTAAGCTACTTCTGATCGATTCCGAACAGTTTATAGGAATAGCTGACAGATCATGATCTTGGATCGCCGCTATCTTACACGTTGCCCTAGGTAACATAACCTCCTTTATTATTTATTAATAATATGACCGGCGACAGCAACCCTAAAAGTACCCATTCACGTTCAGTCGGCCGGCCGTATTTTGCCGGAGAGATAATGGCCGGACGGCCGGTACTCACTACACACACGCAGTTAAATGACGAGCCGCGTTCTGCCGGCGGCCTGTCGACTGTTAAAACTTAACGTGTGTAGTAGTTTACCGGCCGGCATTGGACTGCAGGCCTAATTTTACTTCAAACTAAAATTTGACAGAACTGTCAGCTCCAGTTCACATTTAAAACTTTTTAAACTTTAATTTCTAATTAAGTAATGTCGAGAGCCAAGATTTTAAACTATTATTACTTCTAATCTTAAACAAAGGATGTCTACATAACACAAACATTTTTTATAACATCTACTGCTTTTCAAATTTTATATACAATTTTCTCTCCTCACACTTACGGTGCTATTTCACTATTATGTGATCTCACACAAAATTATTAGTCCCTTTAATTAGTCAATTGAATCGACCCTTCATTTTACTGTATTCTTTCTGTTCCTCCTTCACAACAAACAGCTTAGTTTCTGCTTATACTTTACGAATAGCCTGTCGTAAGGTCTATCATTATGTTTGAAGTTTCTCCAAATACCTAACTCTACCTTTCCATTATCTTGTAGCTTCGTTTGGACTGTTCGCACCTATTGTATTTCTTATATCCTTATTCTATTTTCCTGATGATGAATTTATATACATTCGAAACATGTAGAGAATTTAGCATTCATTAAAACTTTATTTTAATATACCAGGAAGACTGAAGAGGAAGACTTAAAGTGTCTTATTTCTCTCCTTTCTAAAATTTTATAGTTTTTATTCAGTAACGCCGAACCAAATGGCAAACCAACCTAACTTCATCAATAATTTTATTGAGTTGTACCGCAAACATAAATGTTTGTGGAAAATAAAAGACACTTCATATGCTAATAGGGCTTTGCGAACTAAAGCATATGAAGAATTACTTTTACTATATAAAACAGTAGATGTCGAAGCTACTTTAGACTCGGTGAAACATTAAAATAATATGAAAAGTGCGTTCAAAAAATAACTGAAAAAGGCATTACAGTGTCCCTTCTTGTAATATACGGTTTTAATAAATTTAATAAATAATCGAAACAATGATCATTCATCCTAATAAATTTTTTTAAATCCCTTGCACTCGATTGCCTCAGTTCTCGTACAACCTCCATGTGTGAGAAAGTGTGAGTCTTTTTAGCCAGTCTTTCATCCAAATTGTTTTTCTTTTCCTTTTTCTTTGTTCGTGTGAAATAACAACAATTGCCGCTGCGCACTGTTCTTGCGACATGTTTGACCTGTCAAAATAACTGCGCGTGTATAGTGAAATAATAAAAACTGAAGGCCGCTATCGAATCCGGCAGAAATCCTACGGCCGTAATCGGCAAATAAAACTGTAGGTGTAGTTTGACTTTCGATAACGGCCGGCCGGCCAGGACGGACAGTCCACGGACTGACGGCCGACTGAACGTGAATAGGTACCTTTAATAAATAAACAAATTGTTATAAATCTTATCAATGATTCAAACTTAAAACAACGTTTGACACTTTACATGCACGACTCACAAACCTATCCGCTTAAGCAGAGGGACTGTTTGGAGAAATAAAAAAAACTGTTTTAAACTGCTTACAGTCCCTTATTCATTTTTTTATAGGAATATTTGTTGTTACAAGAGCCACAAAACAGCTATACTTTTCACAAAAATTACTGGGAAGAACTTAAATAAAGTGACTGGTTTAAAACCACCATTTTATATCCAAACTACCGGTGCATGCCGTCCGCCGGCGTATACAGCGTTACCACATTACAGTGTAAAAAAAAACAAGGACAAAGCTGCCTGATAATTATTGGTTTTTAGCAAAAATTACTTACGACTAAAAGTAAATGGCTCTAACTTTTGATCTAAAATTTCAGTCTTGTCAATTATGTTGATAATTATATTAATATCAATTTTTATTTAGCTAAAAAATGAATTAGGGTTATATACACCGTGAGTACGCCCCAGGTTCACGATACTCCGCACAGCCGAGAAACAAACCAACAATATCCGTTTTAAATAAAAATATTCCGTTTTATTTAAAAAAATATAACACGTATGAAGGGAACAAATTTATCGAATCATGACCATAATAAGTAATAAGATAATTATTTAATTTTGTTGACGCTTCTGTTGTATCAACGCTTAGAGTCAAAATGTATACCTAATGATTCTTTATCTGATACGGCAGTAGCGTAGCTAAACGATGCTTATTAATTATCCTTAATACCCCACATTTTTTTTTAAATACTACGCAGTTTTAACCATGGACGATCAAAGAAAGCAGAAAGGATTAAACATTATATGCAAAGTTATGGTTCTTTGCTTTATGAAAGGTTTGGCCACTGTGAAAATCACAATATTGACACATCTAACTAAATAAAAAATATTATTATTCTGGTGTTTTGTACCACGAAAATATAAGATGCGTATTATCAAATTACTGTCAAGTATACAGGATGTGTCGAAATTACGATCTACGATGAAGCTGTTTTTTTTAAATATCACTATATTTTATAGAAATTTTGAATTACGTTATGGATTTTTTGGATAGAAACAAAATTTTAATATATTCTCAAGCTAGTGGTCTAAAAGGTTAATCTAGTGAAACAGCCATCCAATATGTAGTAGAAAACTGAAAAGGAGTCTTAAAAAAAGAAGAATGTCATCGCGGTATTTCTTGGTTTTAAGCGAGCTTTTGAAACGATTAATAGGGAAATATTATTAGAAAAGTTATTTAAATATGATATAAGGGGTTTGTAAGTTTATTAGTGGTTTCAAAATTATTTAAATAACAGAACACAGAAAACAAAATCGGGTAATATATTTTCAACAAAAAAATTAAATAAATAACATAGGAGTACCCCAGGGAAGTAATTTGGGTCCTTTTCTTTTTATTTTATATATCAATGATATGCCATTAGTCTTAAAATGGGTAAAAATACAAAAGTTTCTAGATGATACTCCTATTTATATTAGTGGTAAAAATGTTTTGGAAAATTTTAAATTCAGAACTTTGTAATTGTAAGATTGGTTAAAAGTAAACAAATTAAAATTAAATGTTTCTAAAACAAAATGTATGGTTTTGGTCAGTGGCGCAACTACGGGGGGGGGGCTAGGGGGGCTAAAGCCCCCCCTTTGAAGTTCCTTCAAAACTTATTTGCGCAATACAATGACAGAAAATAGACTAAATGGTCTAGCCCATTTAAACATCCATCGAGAAATACCAGTATCGGTTGATAAAGTGATAAAAGAACTTCAAAATCTGGGACCTCGTAGACTTCAGTTCAATTTGTAAAAGTTTCAATAAATACGTTATGTTTACACTTAGTTTAAAATAAAAGTTTGTAGTATTTGGCTAGCCTTTTTTTATTGTAGCGTGTTTTATTTAACAGCCGTGGAAAAATATATTTTCTACGAAATAGTAAAGAAGATTTAAAATAATTATTTAAAGTAGGTATGTGTTTAACGATGTTTTAATATTCTACTTATCCTAGAAAGTGTAAAAAAAATTTTTAAGCACGTTAAAAATTTTAAAAAATCGTGAGGCTAATTATTATTTCTACAATTTTTTATGCTACCAAAAAATTAAAGGTAGCCTTTTTAGATTTTCTTTAATAGACCAAAAAAGGGCGTGGCAGCCAAAGAAAATTTGTCTGCGGCGCTTTTTTTAAGAAAAAAAGAATGATCCTCTCTGGTAGCCCCCCCCTAGAACGAAATCCTGGTTTTGGTTTATAATTATTTATATAATTATAAATTTAAATGTTTTAATTGATGGTGATAAAAAATTAGAAATACCTAGTGGTTTCCTTTAAATATTTAGGTACCTAGGTATATTAATTGACTCAAAATTAAAATTTATTATCCAATTCGAAAATTTAATTTCTAAAATGGCGGCAAAAAAAGAATAAGTTTTAATTTAAAATTTTATTCAAAAAAATTCGGAAGTTCTTACCAAATGGGAAACTTTTTTATTATTAATTTTACGAAAAAAAATTATTCTTTATAAAAAGCTCTGCATGGTCTAAAACCTAAAATGCAACCATCAAATATCAAAATTTTCCAATCATGTACAAGGTTTGTCAAAAAATGTGAATTTTTCCCAAGAATGTGAATTTTTCCCAAGAGTAAAGTACCTTTATTTTTGACATTATCAAAAATTGTTATTAAAAAAAGTTGATCAGAACTTAAAACGACGTCTAAATATGCAATAACACGCATTAAATTAATTAAATAATTAAAAAATTAAATAATAAATTAATAAAATAATTTTTCAACATAAATGCGTGTAATTGCACATTTAGCCGCAGTTTTTAGTTCTGATCAACTTTTTTTAATAACAATTTTTGATAATGTCAAAAATAAAGGTACTCTTGGGAAAAATTCACATTCTTGGGAAAAATTCACGTTTTTTGACAAACCTCGTATATGACTGGAAAATTTCGATATTTGATGGTTGCATTTTAAGTTTTAGACCATGCAGAGCTTTTTATAAAGAATCATTTTTTTCCGTAAAATTAATAATAAAAAAGTTTCCCATTTGGTAAGAACTTCCGGTATACAATACATTAATTTTACAATATTTTTTATATTGTTCTACAAGTTTGATAATAAACAGAGTAAAAATTTTACAAAATAACGCAATGCGAATTTTATTTAATATGGATAGATATACAAAATTGAATGTACAGTATAACTTGCTAGCTCGGACACTCCAGTAATCCTGACACTCTTGTAATTCGGACATTTTGAGAAATTTACCTCTGTAGTCCGGATCAAAATAACAAAATAATACTTTTTCCTTCTACAATAGACTTTCAAGTTAGCATAGCGTAATAGCTCCAAGCAAAAGAACACATAAAATCCTTAGCCTTGCTGGTAAATCTAAAATATTAGATTGTCTTGATAAAAAAAAAAATACATAAATATACATAAATCATTTCAAGGAGCAGGTAGGAATACCAATAGGTATATACTCCAGTAATCGGGACACCTCGATGGTCCGGACCGATATGTGTCCGGACTATCGAAGTACGTACGTAACGTAAAAATTTAGTATTATTTTGGGTTTTTGATATGTTTCCTTCCCATTTGACCGTGTCTGGTACGAGGGGCTCCTAAGTAAACTGCGTTCTTATGGTATGCCCGGTCGATTTTGTTCATGGCTGTCTAGCTTCCTCAAGGACCGTTCTCTGCAAGTGGCGATTGACGGGTTTCTCTCAGACACATTCACCATCAATGCTGGTGTTCCTCAAGGGTCCATATTATCCCCCACTCTATTCATACTGTACATTAACGACCTTCTAGCGAAAACAGAAAATCCAATATATAGCTTTGCTGACGACAGCACACTTATCTCATCTTTAACTTTGAAATCTCAAACATCGGCTGCTGACGCACATCTTCGCAGACAACATGAGGTATCACGCCTCAATAAAGTCCTGGAAGAAATTTTGTCTTGGGGTGACAGTAGCCAAGTCGAATTTAACGCTAAAAAAACCCAGGCAGCAGTTTTCTCTAAGAAGGTTAACATTGCAGAACCCGATATCGTTATGGCTGGACACGCAATTCCACTGACTTCGTCTATTAATTTGCTGGGTGTCAACCTGGGACGAAATATGTCTTGGCATAATCACGTAGTGGCAATCGCCAAGGCAGCTTCTCACAAGCTCGGTATACTTTTCCGTACCAAAACGTTGTATACGCCTCAACAACTTTTGACACTCTATAAAGCCCAGATTCGACCATCACTGGAAAACTGCTCTCATATCTGGAGTTCTGCACCGAATCATACCCTTCGGTTGTTGGATTCCATCCAAAGGAGAGCCGTTCGTCTAATCGACGACCACGAGCTGACTAAGAACCTCGACAGCTTAGAACATCGAAGACGGGTTGGTGATTTGACTCTTTTCTACAGATATTTCTATGGCAAGTGTTCGACAGATATTGCCCGCTCGATTCCACCTAGAGCAATACATAGCAGAAACACACGACGCACCACTGCCGCTCATCCCTATGTGGTTCAACTTAGTACACCCCGAACATCATTGTTTCAGAACTCTTTCATTTGGAGGACGTCATCTTTGTGGAACGGCCTTTCTGAGACCGTGTTTCCAACCGAATATAACCTCCAACGATTCAAGAAAAACGTGAATCGCTTTCTTCGCACACGCACCGCTCCCAGAGCGCCTTAAAGGATTTTTCCTATAGTGCTTGTGCTCGATCATAAAAAAAAAAAAACTAAAAAAATTGATTGTACTAAATTGTGATCAACATAATTATCTAACACGAAAAAATAATAATTTTTTCTTAATAATTTTTTAAAAAACATAGCCTATAAATCAGTATTTTATAAGGGACTTATTAAGATTTAAGTTTAACAATTTACACAGGTCAATTAAAAATTAAAAAAGCTTAAATCATTTAAAAACAGTTTGAAAAAATATTCACGTTTCTATCTATCCAAAAATGCCAACGTTTAACGGTTATAAACATAGCTTTAAAGGGAATCCTTAACCAAAATTACATAACTACAAGTGACTTAAAAATAAAAAATAAACATTACTAAAAAGTTCTTTTATTTTGTATAATTTAAAATAAAACAATCACGTATTTTTGTATTTATAAATCTTAACAAAAATGCTAATATTTATCTTTAAAATTAAGTACAAAATTTTATTTATTAGTTTTACAGTCGCCCATTCGCTCCACATTTTCATTTACTTAATGTACATTTTCTCCTATTTTAAGTATATTTTAATTGTTTTTCTTATGTAGATTTATTTTAAAAGATTATTTAATTTAATCTTCCACCAATAAGGTCACTTTAGTTCTTTTAAAATTAAATATTTTCTTAAATCAAAAAATTAATTAATTAAAATTCAAATCTCGGTGCTTCAATACTTAATCAAATTAATATTTAATTATGACTTTGACCATACTGTATATTTATTATTTTTTTTACCCTGTATTTTTATGTTTTGGTCAATTTTGTAAGTTACTGATTTTTAAAATTCATTTAACTTGAATGTTGTATTTTATTCTTTTCCACCTATATGTATAACGTTCATTTCCCTAAATTTGTGTACTATGGACTAGAGTTTTACCTATGGAGGGCTTTAGGAAGGAGTCCGATCGAAAATGGCTGTTCTTTAAATTTACGTCCCTGTTTAGTAGTTAGTTCGCTGTTTCCCGGTCGCGGCGCAGTGATCGTCAAGTGTTTGACTTTTTACAGGTTTTGATAGACGTCAGCGGTATTTTTATCCAATAATTAATAAAATAAGCTTTATTAGATATAATATATTATACATATCTCAGCCTGTAGAGGGTTTTAGTAAACTAAATTCAATAAAACAGTTGATTATCCCATAAGAACCCATGCATTTTACAGATTTAAAGGAACACATGCGCCCATGACGGCCATTTTAAAGCTGCTTTACCGATCCAAAACTTTGCCCGAAACCAATGTATTGCGATCGGACTCCTAACCTAAAGCCCTCCATAGTTTTACCGAAATACGTATCAACAACCTACGAAGCTAATCCGGCATTTTTGCACATTCCAAAGAATATCGATTCTTTATTCTCTAACAAACTATTGGGAGTATCAAACTCTGCTATCTGTCCCTTATCTAGTACTAATACCCTATCGGAATCGATAATAGTATTCAGTCTGTGCGCTATGGTAAGTACTGTGCAGTCCGCGAATGCGGTACGAATGGTCTTTTGGATGAGATCGTCAGTCTCTAAATCTACAGCGGCTGTGGCTTCATCTAGAATGAGTATTTTCGTTTTTCTGAGTAACGCTCTGGCTAGGCAGACTAGTTGTTTTTGGCCAACTGAAAGGTTTTCACCACCCTCGGATATTTTGTGGTTGAGACCTGCTGGCAAAGCTAAAAAGAAAAAGGTGGTTAAATGCGTGATAAATACTATGTAGGTACAATGTATTTCCATTCTCCACAATTAAGTGTTTAACAAATTGTTTTAACCATCACTACCCTGATTCTCTGCAATTTGTGGCAGTTGACAAATTAGTCAAAATATTATTAAATTTTGGAGCTATCGAAATTTCTACTTAGTGGGACCTAAATGTTGAACCTAGGAAATGTCCGAAATGCACTGTCAAAGTTTAGTAAGCTAATGTCAAAAACAATAGCATTCTTAGTACAATAAATTCGCTAAACCGACTAACTGACTCCAATAAGGTGATTGTTGGAGTTTGTTAACAAAATCGATACAATGCAATCTCAAGAAGATTAGTCATTTAATACTAACCTCACATCGATGTTTATAGACACCTAGAATTAACTGCTCTTAATTTACCTTTCACATATTCCTTCAAATGAGCTAATTTCAAAACTTTCCATAATTCTTTATTGGTGCGTTTGTCAAATGGATCCAAGTTCATTCTCAAGGTTCCAGAAAACAAAATAGCGTCTTGTGGTATAATGGTTAGACGCGAGCGCAGGTCGTGAAGTCCCAACTCGGCAATATCTTTACCGTCGATCTGAATTTCACCTTGTGCGCTTTCAATTATCCTAAAACAAAATGATAACTATTTTATAGATCCTAGGTACCAGTAGACAAATGCTTTTTAAAGTACCCAATGCATTACTGCATTGCAATGTGTCACAAGCATTGGATTTATATGCAACTCAGAATGCAGATAGCGCTTAGAAAATGAAAACTACAATCACAAGGGTAAGGGCGACACACGTCGCCAAAACATCGTCGTTCACGCTTCTACGCGTGATAACGCCGTTAACCGGCCGCCAGGCGATATCTCGTCTTCCGCCCTACTCGCCCGTATACTGCTCTTCTATGAGTCAACCTCGTTAGTTTGTAGATCTCGGGCTGTACTTACCTAAACAATGATAACGTCAAACTTGATTTGCCTGCTCCTGTTCTACCTACTATACCAACTTTTTCTCCTCCATTAACATGAAAGCTGATGCCTTTCAGGACCAAATCCAATCCATCTCTGGAAACGACAAATAAAATAATAAAGTCCGTTGCATTAAATAGGTTTTACGTTTACTATAAGGAAAATGTTACATAATATACATATTAATATAAAGTGCAATTTACCTGTATCTTACACCATAGCTTATAAATTCTACTGTTCCTTTCTCAGGCCAAGTGATGGCAGGCTTCTTATTGGGAATATCCCAGGTTGCTTCTTGTTTTAGTTCACCATATTCCTTAATACGTTCAACTGCAACAATTGTAGTTTCTACATCTGAGATTATACGCACTAGATAGTTAAGGTTGGCTGTTATCTAAATAATAATAGAAATTTTGAGTATTGTAGTGATTTTTTGTCATGTTTGCTTACTTAAAAATAAATATGTACTGTAAGTACTGTTATCTTTTTGTATCGTAGCTGGGAGTTTAAAAAGGATTCCTTTAGCCAGTCTAATCTGATCATGAAGGGATTTTGTGATTATAGTATCTTGCAAGTGCACATTATCTATATGTGTAAAAGATGATTTAGTTGTGTCAAAAAACCTTATAAATAAATTTCGCATGACAAAACATAGTTGACATTGTGTTGGGTTTGATATCACTATAGCCGGATCCAGTCCAGCCTCACAAAGCAGCCTTGCGTGGCGTTACTTCGCATCCATCACAGGCAAACTCACCAGGGTCCAGTGTTATAAAAATCGTTATGCAACCCGATATTGTTTTAACAGTAACTAACACAAATTTAAATCTTTAGTGAATCTAGAAAGAGATCTATGTACGTTTATAAAAGTAATAATTTTTCTTACACTTAGTGAATAACTGACAGACAGGCCAACAAGAGCTGGGTCTAAATCAGTTCCCAATACAGCAAGTAATGCTGCAAATAGAATCAGCAGGTTGCCCATCATTTCCAGTCGGATGCTAAGCCATATAACTGAACCATTACTTGCATAAAGAGTTTGTTGGTTAGCGTCTATCTTTTCTTCGAATTCGGTTGTAAATCTATAAATCATTTTAAAATAACATTCACTCTTTTTTGTAAACTCGCATACATTTTTACTCGCGAGCCAAATATGAACCTTTAAAATTATGTTGAAACAAATATATTTAAATCCAGATAGTACATACCTATCTCCTTGTCTGTAAGCTCTAATCACAGCGGTACCAGTAAATGTTTCTTCAAAATGTGAGTAAATTGGTGATAATGATACTGACTCAATACGTTTGAGTTGTCTTGATGTGGCTACATAGAACCTTTGCATAAATAGGTATAAAGCCAAGATAGGGATTAATATCCCTACGAATATTGGGGTAGTATAGCATATCACTCCTATCGTACCAAGCACCTAAAATATAAGTTATCTGAATTAAATATATAACTTTTGTGAAAACACTGAAAGTCTACTTGCTTCTCAGTAATAAATTCGGTTGTAGTGAAAAAGCCTTTACAACCTCACACATAAACTTTCAACCTCTCACTGTATACGAAAATAACTATTTTGACCTGAGTCGCCTTTAAGTCTCTGTGGAACTAGAGCGAAATTAGTTGTTTTGCTTATCTACATACTCTATATAAATATATACTCACTGATATCCCAGTTCCAAAGAACATTTTGAGAACAATGGGTAATCGGCAATCTACTCCGGCAATATCACTAGAAAATCTGCTAAGAATTCTTCCAACTGGAGTCGTATCAAAGAATGACATAGGTAACCTCAGAACATTTTTTAAAACAACGTTGTGAAGTTCTTCAGCAGCTTGCATGGTACCTGTAAGAGAAAACATTTCAAGGTGACTTTCAGGTTTTAAAAACAAAAAATCAGTTAGTTGCCTTCTTAAAAACTAAATGTACAATAATGAACTGCAATAAGTAATTCATAAATTATCCCTGTTTAGAACATATTATACTTATACATAAAATATTTTATAGCAAGGGTCTTACTCGAGCTGAAGATAACCTTAACTGAGGCCGAAACATGTCCCTCATCATAACATAAATTAAATAAAATTGGTGGTGCACGACCGAATTTGATTTCATCGAATGTTGGCTACAATGAAAATGGGTTAAGTCTAAGTACTTCCAAAATTTATATTATACCTAATTCATTAAGTTTTTATTAAAAACTACCTAATAAATATTATCCTAATCACAGTTTGAATAATCAGAATATCCACTAAAATTGTAGTCTATTAAAAAAAATTGATGTTTTTTCTACATTTAGTTAGTCCTTTAGTCCGATAAACATGCATACCTTTTGCAAATAGGAAATTCACTATAAGACCTGCAAAGCACTGGAGCAACCCTAAAGCGCCATATACACCTAGATACATGTCTCTAAGTCTAGTATTCACAGTATCAATGGCAATGTCGGGATCTTCAGACCACCTACCCAACCAAATGTTCGTTGCAATACCAAAACCTAAAATCGCTTTCAGTTTATAACAGTTAACAATAAATAAGTTAACTACTTACCCTGGGAAGCAAGATTAGAAACAGTTGTGAGGACGATGTAAATTACACCAAAAGCTGCCAGATAATACAAATAAATATCAACCTTAACATTTCCTTTTTCAGTTTTTTCTGCCTCAATTAGTTTTCCTTTATCTTCTTGCTGTTCATTTGTTTTCTCATTTTTATCTACTAAATTACAACAGTATTATTAAGAACCTTATAATATCAAAGGCTAATCACGAAATATGACACTAAGATTTGATGATGGAATTTGAAACCAAAGTTTTTAGTTTTCACCCTAATTCAGTTGGATGTTGACAGTTTGATTTTTTTCACTTACTCTTTTGACTCTCCTTAACAAGACTCATTTTTCTTGATGAAACACTGGTTTTTCTTTTGCGGAGGTTTCCGCTGCTTCTCAAACTTTCTTTCGATATGGTTCGACTTAAACTATCGAGGGGCTTCGACGATTCGAACGGATCCGTAACGGAGATGCGGTAGCGTTGCCGAGATATGGTTCCTTGAAACTCGGCGGATATAGGGGTTTCTTTAAGTTGATGTTCAAGTTCTTTCAGTTCTACAAAAAGTAAGTAAAAGTAGAGGAAAGAAATTGGAAACAACTTTTTGAAAACAGATTAAGGTTTTCTTTAATTGCGAACATTAAATTTCTGAACATACCGTCTTCATATTCTATATCTTTATTTACATATTGAATGAGAAAATCGGCGAATGCACCCTTTCTTTCTAAAAGTTCTTGATAACTGCCAGTTTCTGTTACATTTCCCTCCTTAAGAACTATTATATTGTCAGTCTGTGGCAAATACGTTGCTGCGTGAGTTACCAGAACTCGGGTCTTGTGTTTCAGTAATCCCAAGGGACCTATAAACCAAATAAAAAAACAGTTTTATAAGGTATGTTTGAATAGGTTATACTGAGGTTATACTAAACTTGTGGCACATATTTTTCGTAAACTTTGGTTAAAGACGACCTATTGGTTCGTCGTTCAAAAACCTACTTAATAATAGGGTGTACGCCACTGCCCTTAGAATATTTTTGGCTAGTCCTTTGATTTTGGTATTATCACCTATCGCAAAGTTTCACTGGGGTACTGGACCGGATTATTTTACAATTGTTTCTAGTTTTTTTTTTCAAAATATGTAACCGTTTATGTTGAAGCAATGTACCAAATTTGAAATCAATATCTTATTAAATACTTTAATTATTCAAAAAAATCAGTTTTTAATTTCAAACATGAGCGTCAAAAATTAATTATTATTAAATTAGTAATTAAAAATTACCTTATAAAAGTCATATTATTTTTGCTCAAGGAATATATGGTTAACGGATTGACCTCCTTTTCCGGACACTCTGTATATTGAAAGTAGTTTATTTTATCAGATAAGACACACATTTACATATCAAACACTTAATGAAATCTGTGTCGTAGTTAAATCACTGGATAATCCACATGATAATCTTACCCAGTAATTTATCAAAAATATGTTTTCCAACGTGAGAGTCCACTGCACTCAAAGGATCGTCTAAAAGATAAACGTCAGCATCGGCATAAACAGCTCTGGCTAAACTAATTCTTTGTTTTTGTCCACCTGATAAGTTGATACCTTTTTCTCCAATTTCAGTTTGGTCACCATCGGCTAACATCTCGAAATCTGGTTTTAGAGCACATGCATCAATTACTTTATTGTATCTACGAAACAGATTATACGTGAGTTTTAAATATTTAGATTAACGATCAGCGCCATTTAACACTGGTAAATATCATATTTACCTAGGTTTGTTAAATTCCTTTCCAAAAGTAATATTGTCTTGTACGATAGCATTTTGGATCCAAGCCTGTTGGGGAACATAAGCAATGGATCCCTTGGTATTGACCATTCCCTTAAGTTTATTCATGTCACCCAGGGTGGCACTGATAAGACTGCTCTTTCCCGCTCCTACTACTCCTACCACTGCGGTGAGACTGTTTTTTAATATTCGTATGTTTATATTTTTTAGTATTGGCTCTTCTTCCCATGAAAAAGCACCATTTTCAATGACTATTGGCGGTTCTGTTCAAAAGATAATAAAGGTATAAGACAACAATCTAACAAATAATATAAATATCTCCCCTACCCTCAAAATAAATGTTAACATTGATTAGTTTTCTATCTAATAACTGCTGTTACTTTAGCAATAAAAAGTAGCATGGATGGTTGGATAACGATGGACATTAAAGCGTTTCAACGAAGATATTAACATATACAACAAACACCGAGGGATCTAATATATTATCAGATGTTATTAGCTGTTAGCCATACCTGTGGAATCATCATGCGTTACATAGGGCACCAAGTCTTCGGCATTTAAAAATCTGTTGACTCTTTTGATAGAAACAATTATTTCCGTAATTTCAGTTATCACCATTGGTAATAAAGCCATTGGCATTCTCAGAATGTTCATTAGTGATAGTGACACGAATGCTTTCGCAGGAGTCAGAACGTTATTTTCGTCAATAAGTACGTATACTGCAAACGTGCAGCATGAAACCTGAAAAGTATTATTTCTTAACATTGTTCACATTATGCATATTTCGTAAACTTGAACTTACCAAAAATGGCGCAGCACCCCAAATGAAGTGAGTGACAATATTTAAATAGGCAGCTTTTTTCAAAGTAACTATCTCCCTGTTTCTAATTTTGATAATCAGCTGTTCGAAACTTTCTCCCCAGGCGTAAAGCTTGATCACTTTCATCCCAGAAAGAATTTCGTTCATCATTTTGACCCGTTCATCTTTGTTTTTCATTTGTTTTACCCGAAGTGCTTTATATTTATTTACGACGATAGAATTGACAGGAATTAAAAAAATCATTACAACTACACCTAAAAGATAAATATAAAAAAGTTATTAAATTAATAATTTTTTTAATAAATTTCATATAGCTCAATCACGCAGATCAGTATCATCAAATTGTAGGTGTTCTTATGTCGATCACTGGTGTCTTCACTAAGTCAAGTCTCAAGGGACTTACTGTCCATAACCTGTTGTGTCATTCGTTTAATTGCGGCTATAGAGAGTTTGCCAATTCAAGGTGATTCAAATGGGAAACTTTTGCATACTATACAAAGAAACTAATGTCCGATATAGCCAATTTTAAATTTGGAAAGAATCATCCCGCCAGGAAGGAGTAGGCAGAACGGCATGTACTTATTCTTTGGACAATTAGTGTTCCTTGTTCTTAAGTCGTTCGCCCTCATAATAAATTTCCATTTCTTTACTAACTTACTTAAATTTACCTGTTAAAGCAGCTGGTCCAAGTTCCTGCCATAAGAAGTAAACTGAAAGTGGGATGATAAATGGGGCAGACCAAAGCGCATTTACGCAATAAATCAAACCCTGGAATTTTTGCGCATCCTCTCCCATCAAGTTTACGATCTCACCAACCGTTTTATCCTTGCGAGCAGCATTTGATATTGTTAGAGCTTTTCTATAAATAGCTGAGGTTAGTATTGTTTTTATGCGTAGACCTACTATGAAAAATCTGTTCATTTGTTCGCTGTCGAGGATGGTCTTCAATGCGGTGACCAGAAACAACATAATTGCGTATATTAAGCCTTTCCAAACTGGATCATCAGAGCCGGCATAATTGATAATCAGTCTAAAATAATAAAAATATTGGGTGAGATTACATCAACTCAGAGACATTTCAGATATCTACTGCCAAAATTCTTTAATCTATTGCCATCCGGATGTAAAATTGCAGCAAGGAACTTCAATAATCAGGTAGTAGGGTAGGTCAGGGAAAAGTATAACTATATAGTGGAAAATATTCAAATCCATAATGAACTAAACGTACAGCGTTGCAATAGTAAAAATATTAAAACATATTAACTTTAACAATGCGTATGCTTTGTTCGTTTTTTTTTCTGTCTTCTATATCCTTGCAGAGTAAAAGCATAGTTTTAAATTGTTCAATCTCTGTTTGTGGTTTTCGGTTTTTAATTTTTTTTTTTTGTTTAATATATTATTTTTTATAAATTTAACTTACAAAAATGTGTGAATAACTATTGAATTGTATGAAATGTACAAGCAAGCTTTTTAAAAGCTTTAGTACAATTAATATAAATTAACCCTTGTAAACACCAATAGGTAGATATTTACAGCAAGTAACTATTAGATATTAAGTAAAAGTAATATATGGCAACATGCCAGATTTGCAGATCTGCAAAGTTGCAGGTATGCATTTTTTGTACTGTCACCCGTTATTTTATTGGGTAGGTACTATGTTTTCATCAGATGTATCTCCTCTTTGATATATAATTAGAAATCAAAGTTTATTACTAGTTGTAGAAAAAAAGGATGATTAGTCAAAACTATGGAGGGCTTTAGGTTAGGAGTCCGATCGCAATACATTGGTTTCGGGCAAAGTTTTGGATCGGCAAAGCAGCTTTAAAAATGGCCGTCGGGGGCGCATGTGTTCCTTTAAATCTGTAAAATGCATGGGTTCTTATGGGATAATCAACTGTTTTATTTAATTTAGTTAACTAAAACCCTCTACAGGCTGATATATGTATATATTATATCTAATAAAGCTTATTTTATTAATTATTGGATAAAAATACCGCTGACGTCTATCGAAACCTGTAAAAAGTCAAACACTTGACGATCACTGCGCCGCGACCGGGAAACAGCGAACTAACTACTAAACAGGGACGTAAATTTAAAGAACAGCCATTTTCGATCGGACTCCTTCCTAAAGCCCTCCATAGTCAAAACATAAGCATACTTTAAATAAAAAGTGAATAATTGTAATTATGATTTTTGAAAAACTTACCCCAAAATCTTCGGTTTAATGAACTGAGATATGTCAGTTATAAAGCTTAAAGCAATGCCCATCACAAGTTGTGGCCACACGCAGCTCCATAGTACCGGAACTGTTGACGTATCTTTGCGATTTTTGGCTGTGGATTTACTGGAATCTTTTTCTTTAACCTTTTGTTCCTCGTATTTCCTTAAACATATAAATGAGTTATATTATAGATTTTATTTTCTTAATAAAGCGCCTGGTGTCTGTTAACACCACCCAGTAATGAATCACAATTTGAATAAAGCTAAACATTATTCGACTTACATGTACCTACTTATTAAAATTTATACAAGAATTAACTTACTTTATACTTTTTTGTAACTTTTTAGACATTTTCTTTTGAAATACAGGTGTCATTGCACCAGCTTTATCCTCGGGTCTTAGGTCCCACATGTCTTTCATTTCCAATGGATTCCTCCATCCCTTCAACATCATTCCATTGAAGTAGTTAAACGTTACACGGTTTGGGAAACTGGAATCTGGTTCTGGACTTGGTTTCTAGAAATTATATAATAAAGGAATTAATTTTAACAATTAAAGACAATTTATTTTATCGAATAATGATCAATGTGTATGAGCGATTTACTGTCAGGAATACGGCCTCTGGTGGCAATCTTAAAAGCTCTCTTGGCTGCTAGCCAATTAAACATTGCGTAATGACTTCATTGACAAGTCGGCCGTGTTTGCTGGAGGACACATAGTCATCACTTGATTACATGCTTTTAAATATAAACAAGCAGATTATTTTTAAAACTTTTAATTTAATCCGTCAAATTTCATTTTAAAATTATTGAAAATGCCATATCGTTCTGTAGTGTAATTAAGGGTGGAATGCGAGCCAAAAGCGATAAGATGTCTTTGTTCCGATTTCTTGACATTTGGAAATATAAAGAATAACATCGGAAAGAACTGTCTGTAGAACTTCGAAATGGTTAACGCATTAAAACGGGGCCCCTTAACTGAAAGTCAATAACAATGGACGTGTGTATTACCGTCAATTGATAAACGGTAAGTACCAACCTCTCAATGGCTCGAAACATGCAATCTCATATCTCATTGGTCTTCACAAGAGCTATACCTCCATTTTCCTGTACCGTACTATACCCCTGCGTTCACCACTTCGGGGTTGCTGTATTTTTTTTTTATGATCGAGCACAAGCACTATAGGAAAAATCCTTTAAGGCGCTCTGGGAGCGGTGCGTGTGCGAAGAAAGCGATTCACGTTTTTCTTGAATCGTTGGAGGTTATATTCGGTTGGAAGCACGGTCTCAGAAAGGCCGTTCCACAAAGATGACGTCCTCCAAATGTATAAATAACTAGCTTTGCCTTTTCGACTTTTTCTGCTGAGGCCAGAACAAAAGGGACTTGATTCGGTTTGCTAGCGTTCTGCGCGTTAACCACGCTTCCATCGACGCTTCCATCGAAACCAAATCATATGAACTTACCGCTGTTTTTCCATATGGATAAATTCTAGGTCTGCCTTCTGCAAGACAGTTTAAAAGTAACATAGCTACTGCAGCAGGATAGTAGATTAGATAACTGATGTACTCATAATATTCTGTTGGAATTTCAGTCCGTGCGCTTCTGATTTCAGTTCTAAATTGGGGAACACCACATAGCGCACAAAGCAACCAAAATAGAAATAGAATACCCGATGATTGAATTCCATAGATTTTGTTTCTGTAAGCAATAACAAATGCCAATCCCTGTAAAAGATAATTAAAATTAATTTGTGGTAACAAAATTGGTTTTATAATTAATTATTCACAAATAAACGATTTATTTTCTTCGTATGTTTCTATAGCTTGTTTAAAACAAATATAATATAGGTAAGTATAGTAATGGACCATAAAGAAACTTGTTAGCTTCTGGTCACTTTCTAACATCCAAGGTGGGTATTGCACCTTTGCTTGAACAATCCCTAACTTAATGTCAATATAACAAAGCTACGACATTGGCAGCAATAGGAAATACTTACAAAACTCGCTAATTTACATACTGGCATGAAAATATCTACTTTGTGAACGGCACTGCCACCAGCACCATAAAATATGTCAGCAAGCCATAACACACAGATTAAAACATTTATTAATAGCTTTGCTATATTTTTCCAGTTCCATGGAATGTCTCTATTAGAACTTTGTTTTTGGAAATGAACTTCTAAAGGTGAGAAAACCCATATAAATGCACAGGGTATCCATATTAAAAATGTTTTTTCGAAACATTTTGTTAAGTCTGGGTAATCGGAGTACCAAGTCAGAGTGGTATTCTAAAAATTAAAACACATAACTTCAATGGACCTTTACACTATTTTTGATTTTGGTCCTACCCCATAAAACAAGAAAAAGTAAAACTTTCTACCCTTAATTTTTAAAATGTCTATTTATTTACTGCCAAAATGCACTCTCTAATAAAATCACGCGAAACCCATACCCACGTCATAGCAGCTCCAACCAGTCGACAGCTGTTCGGCCCTCGTGTCGTGTTTGACGTTGTTTCCAAGCTGTGATGAAATTTTCTGATTTCGCGGGGTCTTTTAAAATAAGGCATTACTCGACCCCCCCCCCCCCCATTTCTATTTAAGATTTTAAGGGTGAAAGCCACCCCGTCGTAGGGGTTCAAGCAGGGGGAAGGGGGTGAAATATGAAAAAAAATATGTGCCCCTAACTTTTACGTTTCCGAGCGTAATTTTATTTATTCATTTACTTATTACTCATAAAATCAATCTGGGTGGAAAATTTTCGATTATTATTATTACCCAAAATGGAGATCCGCAAAACTTATCCAAACCTTCGCTATTGTTCAACCATCCAATTATGTCCATGGTTTAGTCTAAGGCTAGGTGAGGATCATTTATTTCTAAAAAACGTAAACATTTGTATTAAGAAAAGGTGCCCACTCCGAAAATCCTCAGAGGAAAAACTGCACAGTTTTTCCTTGAGGATTTTACTGATATTGGCCTGAATACACCCGGCTCCACACACGCTCCGGTAATCCTGAAGGCCAGCCCTGTGCAGTTTTTCCTCTGAGGATTTCCGGAGTGTGAGTGGGCCCCTGATTAATTTTCTACTTTTATAATATTTTTGTATTTTACATATTATACGATTATTATAACCTTACCATTTTTAAATACAAATAATATTAAAAATTATGAATTTATGATTTTAATGTCATATTGTTGTTTATTGTTGCTTCATTTTTCAAAAACTTAAACAGAAGTTGAAATCTATGAAAAAACTAATAGAAAATAATGATTTCAGATCATTGATATAAAATATCCACAAATTAAATTAACCTTTGATATGATAAAAATATTTCGAATAATAATAGTTATAGCTAGGCCTGGGCAAAAATTCGATATATCGATATATCGATAAACGATATTTAAACAATAAAATATCGATATATCGACTAATATTTAATTCAATGTTTTTTCTTCATGTTTTCATAATTAGAGTCTCCCCTTAAAATGAAGGTACGGAGTTTTACAGGGCACATAAGACAATATTGATATAAAGTGTCACCAGTAAAGTCCGCATCATATGGGTTTTTTTTTTATCAATAGCTTTATTTACAAAATCAAAATTGGGCTATTAAAATTTGGTCGCATGTGATGCAAAGTTTATTTGTTTTTGACCCTGTATAAGGTAACTTCATAAAATAAGTATTTTTGAAAACATAGTTTTTGTGTCTAAAAGTAATACACCTTAATATTAAGACAAAAAAGAACACCGTGTCTTCAGTAAAGTGTTTTTTAAGTGGAAAATAAACTTTAGCTTAACAACGTAAAGTTTCTATTTTCAACGATTTAATTTAAAACCCCTATATTATAATTTATTATTAAGCTATGCCATAATAACGTTTTTGTAGAAAAACACACATTTAATATGGCGCTACTTTAAAGAAAATGTATCTGAAATAAAGCATTGTCAAAACTAAGAAGTTTTATGTAGGTTGGAAGTTGCGTTGAGTCTTATTTTGCAAAAGTGGTACAATTTACAAAATATAGGTAAAAAATCAAAATTATCTTATGCAGCTGAAATTTTGCATGTGGGCTAGAAACTGCATTTAGAAAAACTTTTTCTAATAACTTTATTCGATTTTTTCAGAAATAACCCCACATTTGAATTATCATTTGGAAAAAATTAAAATTTGTTAGATAATGCGTGATTCGCATTGCCTACTATTTTTTTGCTTAATTTTCATCTCGATCGAAGCAGAACTTGATGCCAAAGTAAAATTTTGAATAAAGCTATTAATAAAAAAAAATCCCATATGATGCGGACTTTACTGGTGACACTGTATTTATAATATAATATTTTTATGTTTTATCGATATATCGAATAACGATATTTAAAAAATAATAATAAAAAATCGATATATCGACTATATCAATTTTTTTTTAAATATCGATATTCATTTTCATTAACATTTGCGCAACAATTATTAAACATATGCTCAAAAATTATTAACATATGCGCAAAAATTATTAACAACTAGTGGTTTTGTATTATTATTGCATAACATTAATTTGCAAATTAGTCCTTGCTTTCACAATAGTAAAATGGTAAACACACTATACTCTATCTGAGGTTGTAATGCAAATGCTGACCGCTTAAAAGGTGCTGCCTTTCGACTTGAGTCTAGTCGTCCGACAGGAGGATCAACCTTCAGTAGCCGAATAGTACTGCAGTGTCGCCGCCTATTAAATTTATTGTTGAACTCGCAGTAGGTGTTGCCGTGTCTCAAATTTCTTTCTAAGTCACGTCTTACATATTTAGAAACAGTATTTTCCTCTATTTCATCCTTCCATTTTTCAAATTCCAAGGAGCTGGGTAGGCAAAAATCTTCTGTAATCACGTTGATATCATGGTCTACTCTGTAATGCTTTAGGAGATTGCTTTTTATATCTTTATAGTTCTTGCATAAAACACATTCAACATCCTTATTACAACCCCGTTTCTTATTCCCGTTCGTGTTAGTGCATTTAGAAATGTGCCGATTTAGGTTATATTTACTAGTATAATCTTTGGAGCAATGGTGGCAAATGTATCTTTGTTGGGAAAAATGACATGTGGAAATATGCCTCTTTAAGTTACTTTTTACCGTAAAAGCCTTCGTCCCACACTGTTCGCATGCATATATTATTTTAGTGTTTTCCATCACCACTAAAATTAAATTGTTGTTACTGAACTAACCTACCCATATACAAGGTGTCCAGGTTTTAATTAAATTAGGTGATTCTACTTTATGGATATAATTTCTGGTTTTTAAATTGTTCATAGAAACGTTTATACGAATTGTGTTAAATAATATGAAGGGTAATGATCTGTGGAAATGTGTATTTTGTCCTAACTTGCTATTTACGAGTCGCCATTGACTGTATGAGAAACTAGAATTTATTTTGGATGTAGAATCACCTGTTAAATTTTCTCGTTTAAAACCTGGGACACCCTCGTGCATATTTTAATAATAAAAATAACAGTATTTTACGTGGTTAGCAACTAAAATTTTTTTTCAACACTAGTGTTGAAAAAAATACACTTAAGATGTGTAATGGTGCTTTCCTTATTTTCAGAAATTAATAGAAACAGACACAAAATGTAGTGTATAATGTGTATATATAACTCGTTTTTCAAAATGAATAATTCGTTCGTGTGCTTTACCCCACCCAGCACCCCAATTCGCTCCACGGGTCCCGAAAGTTTGTTATTTTGAATAAATAGTTTTGTTGTCAAATTGACACCTGTTTAAATTAAATATAGTGTGCTTTGTATTTCCACACTCGTGTTTAATTTTTTTTTTCAACACGCGTGTGATATTTAGCACTTTCTAGCCAAGTTAACCGTGCTGTTATTATCATTTTCGTAGGTGGTCGTAGGAACAATAAGCAAAACAAAAAAAAAATGGAACATATAGGATTCATCAACTAACGATCGAATATCGAATCAACTCAGAATCGCGCGGAATTGCTTCGTCTACGTTCGTGGATTTTCGCTTGATCCTCCTGTCGGACGGCTAGACTCAAGTGCCTTTCGCGGCTAAATGGCCCAAACAAAGACTGTTCGATATTTCCCACCGGTCCGACCGGACTTTCAACTACCCCCTTCCCAGAATATACTTACATTATCTGTAGATAAAACACATTTTTTTTTACAATTTATTTAAACTAAAAGTAGGTACCACCAAAAAAAAAATTTTTTCTGAAATTTTACGTTCACGACCTGTATATCGAAAAAAATATAACCGAATGATAACGATGGTAAACCCATGATAAACGCGAATGTTTATTTTTTTTTACCTAGATTGCATAATAGATACTTATAAATTATTATTAGGGATTATGTGACGGTTAAATCTCTACCGGAAGCTGATTAGTGAGAGTTAAACTATAGGAATAAATAAATATTTCGTATTTCATAAATATTTCAGAGTTAATTTAACTTTTTCATATCCTTGAAATTTATTTTTATATTATTACGTGATGAAGAAGATATCGGAGTGACCCCATAATTTTTTTGTACCGGGTGTACAACTAAAAAAGGACGCCGGCTGTATCTTGGAAACCGTTTACCGTACGGATTGCAGAAAAAAATACTTATTACAAAAGGGCCTAAGAGAAATTGCTGGAAATTATTTCTAAAGTGTCTAGGTTGGCCGCTATGGGGCGTAACCATAGTGACTAAACAAAAAGCGAGATTTACTCAAAAATCCTCACATTAAACTTGTATGTAGGTCGCATTTTTTCAATCTAATAAAACTTCTGGATAACTTCCGTTTTTGAATTTTTGCTCTACCTTTTTGGATGCTATGCCCATTGAATATCAAACTATAAGAAGGCCATATAAGCAGATTTCCTAAATCTGCTACGTTAAATTCATAGATGGCACAATGAGTTCACCAACAATAAAGCGTGTTGATGCTGCCACTAACGACAAGCCTTTCACTGCTAAATTAAAACATTGTTGCCGCCTGTCTGTTGGACTTGCTGCATGAGTTTTTTAAATTTATTTTTATAGCTTATCGTAAAACTTGATTTCACATAAGTACCTACACCTATCCTAGATTTAAGTAGCTTACCTTTATTTTCCTACCTATAGTATGGTCTAGGTCTAGACCTAAAAATGTCCCTATTTTTAATTGCTTAGTTAGTAGCATATAATATTTTCAACCTTTTGACGTTCCAACGTTAATTGCATGAAAACATATTGACTGCCATGTTTTCTATTATAACAGAATTAACCTAGTGTCGTTGAGAATTAAATGACGACTCTCACTGTTCAATACATACCTAGGCTACACGTATATGGAGGGAGCAGTAAAGGATTTTGAAAATTTCACGTTTTTTATGTTGTCAGGTTATTAGTATTACAAAATAGCGTTATTCATGTGGAAAGAATATAAAATATTTTGTACTTTTTGCGGCTTGACTCGTTCCGGTTTTCTTGCCGTGGTGGCTCCTCGTCGATCGCGCCTGGCCCGTGATTGGCTCCACTATATCGGCTTCACTCGCTTATGATCGGAATGCACGCGCACACATGTCAGTGGCGCCTTAATCAATTTTTAATTTATTTCACAACAGTAGGTATATTATGATGGGTAAAATATGAATGATGTGTGGTTTGTATAACTTGGTTTTTATTTGCAATTATTACTACTTTTCAAACTGGTTAAAATAAGTAGGTTTTTACTTTCTTACTTAAGAAACATCCAGTTTGTTTGCATTTAGTGTATTACGTATTTTGCTATTTTTCGACGAAATAAAACCTATTTTAGTTATACAGTAAAACCTCCCTTAACGGACACCTCTTAATAGCGGACACCTCACTTAACGGACACTTTTATTGGTGCAAAAAACATTTCTATTGTAAACCTGTATAAAAACACCTCCCAATAGCGGACACTCTATATAGCGGACGCGGACACTTTCTTAAAAACTTCCCTATCTAAAATACATGTATTTTTTACCTCCCTATAACGGACACCCCCTAGAATGTTAAATTGTTTATCTCTATTTCTGGTAATTTAAAACGTCTATCGACAACCGACACGGTAATTACTTAATAGACCCTTTTATTAGGTAGGTACCTTTTTTTTTCTGGGTTTTCCGCAGAGAACACACAGCCAACGAGAAGCGACAGCTCGGCGTTTTGCGGGTCCTGTTTTGGTACGCGCATGTCGCAAAGATGTTGTGTATCGCTAAAAAACATGTGCTCGTCTAAATTGTGTTTAGTCCGCGAGCTGACGTTGCGCCTAGCTAATTGTGATATTATTTTGTTTTCGTTCTGTGTTGTAAAAGGTCTGGATATTATTGTGCCTACCCGTATTGTTCAGTCAAAACCGGCCAAGGATTAAGTTTATTTAGTTTTCCAAAGGAATACGAACGGTAATTATTATGATAATCAATAAATTATAATATGGATAATAGATTTAAAATTTTTAATCTTAAAGTTTTTTGGGATGTAGGTAAATATTTTTAACATACTTGATAAATAAAGATGGAGCTTATTAGTTTCCTTATGTTTTTAGGTTTAATCGCGAATAATTGTTGATATGATAAAATAAAATAATAAGATATAAGTTGTAAAGGTCTGGTTAAAATAGTTTTTGGGTAGATTTATTTTAAAAGGGGTAGAAATAATGGATATTATGTTGCTTTAAATACAATATTTTGTTATAGTGCAAAATTAAAGATAGGCGCCTGCAGTAGGCCAGATTTATTGCCAAAGATTATAAATGCACACAAAAACTATCGGCTTTGTGAAAACCATTTCGAAGAAAAATATTTTTCAAGAAGTGCAACCATTAAAAAAACCTTGCTTCCGCAAGCAGTACCCACAAAGTTTCCTAACCTTTCGCCAACATGTGAAGAAATGCCTGAAGAAATTATTCCTTCATTAGGAGAGCCTCCCAAAAAAATTATTATATTGTCAGGTTTGTATGCTTTATACAGTGACCGGCAGAAAGTTCGCACCAAAGGGTTTTTTTTTATTTAAAAACTTACCAAATTTTTTTGGCGGTTGAAAAGTTCTGCAAGTCCTTAAGCAAAAAAGAGCATAGACAAAACTAGTAAATATTGCGCCGTATACGAGGAAGAGGTGAAAACGTTAAATTCACTCAAGAATAAATTGCCCTTATTTTTCACTGTGGAATTTTTTTTTTATTAGGAAATGTTGTTTGCACTTAAAACTTATCCAAATACACCAAATTTTAGCTCGGTAGCACAAATATAAATATTTTTTATGGCTACTAGATTTAAATGAAAGCGAATTTTATTGTAAGGGTTTAAACACTAGAAAAGTTGAATTATTTTTGACGATATTTTATTAAACGTCCAGTTCTCGCGTATTTAAACAAATTTAAGTAAGTTATGTGTCTAATTGCCCAAGAGGTGTTAAAAAATTGAATTTATAGGTTGCATAGCTTCTATCGATTCGTTATACGAGGGGGCGTAAAAAAAAGTAAAAACACTTTTTTTGTGGTACCGAGCTGAAATTTGGTATTTATCGATAACTTTTAAGTGCAAACAACATTTCCTTATAACAAAATTTTCTACAGTGAAAAATAAGGGCACTTTATTCTTGAGCAAATTTAACGTTTTCACCTCTCCCTCGTGTACAGCGCAATATTTACTAGTTTTGCCTATGCTCTTTTTTGTTTAGGGACATGCAGAACTTAAAAAGTTATACGAAAGCTACGAATTTTATCACATATATAAGTTTTTTTAAATAGGCAAATGTAAAACAATATGTAATTATTATTCCTCTAGTAATTTCAGAATTAACATGTATTTCTGAATAAAATTTTTGTTTTTTTACAACAGCTTTTTACTTATTCAGGGTGAATTAACTTTTTTTTAATCCCCGAAGGACCATATTTTTTTTATCCATGGGTAAGTAAGTATGACACTAAGGCAATTGTCAAAAACGTCACTGTAGTTTTTAAAGCGCAAAAAACTGTGTAACAAATTACTGACGTTTTAATAAAATGATATTTATCTCACGCCACCCCATATCTACGTATACCTAGTCACGATATATTTTGACGTACCTAATAGTGTTCTATAATTTATGTTATAACATGTTTGTAAAATATAAGTACCTACATATTTGTGTCACAAATCGAAGGAAACTCAAACAAATCTGTAAAAGCGTTAGAAATTTAAAAGTTTTTTAATATAATAATTATTTTCATTTTCTACTTCAATAATATTCTTAATTCCCAAGACTAACAAATTTACAACTTTTTTTAAGTTTTTATGTTTGAAAAATAAATCAAGTTATAATATTTGCACCTGTACTAAAAAGTAATGTCGTTCAGTGTAGAAAATAAGTAAGTTTTCTCGGAGTATTAAGTTGTGGATCGACCGTTATCGTTGTGTGAAGGTCACTGAAAAACGACCAGTCGATATCAAAGGTACCGACAGGTATTGTCGCTTCTGCTTGCTGTTAATATTCTGTGGTTTTCCGTTTCTGTAAAATGGATTATACCCCGTAAATGGTGTCATAAACATTAATTATGATCTTACTGCGCTATTCAAAGAAAACATTAGCATAAAGGGCCTTTTTGAAATCCTTGTTTAGTTATTGTTATTCATTTGATATTAAAACTTTGTGTCTTTAAATGTATTTTGTATTTCTAGATATGTAAACAAATAAAGCACAAAAAAATTTATTAGTATATTATTTAGTATTAATATAGAGTTTATATAATATGTAAATACATTTTTTTTCGACCGACCCTCCCAATAGCGGACACTTCGAGATTTTTCTGGTGTCCGCCATAGAGAGGTTTTACCTTACCACCTTCAATAACATAAATAATACCTACTACACTTACTTTATTTACTAAACAACAAGTTTCAACGTTAACATGACACAATATTTTGTCTATTGGAATAAATATTTCCCATTACGAAAGACACTTTTCATTAATGAATTAATTTATCTCATATTTATTTATAGTTAATTTTCGCATCCGTTTGTAAAAAATACATATTATTATATAAATAAATAAAATAATTTATCAAAACCATACATTCGGCTGGAATTGAGAACCTCCTATTTTATTGTCTGTTAAAATTGCTTAAATCATTAAAAATTCTAAAAAAATACGATATGCGGCAACACCACGACAGCACATCAGTGAATTTGAGACATCTGTTGCCGAGGCCCTGCATTATAACTATAGATTTAAGGTTAGAGTTACGATCAACTCCACAATGGCGGCCAAACCACCTCCAATACGTCTAAAAAAGGGTTGTCAACTTTTCTCGGACATCCGCTGTTCTTATAGTTTGATACTTAATGCTATGCGAAAAAATTCACAACTTTGGTTTGGCTTATCTGAATTTGACTAATTTAAACCCGCTAAATGGGGATTTTTTTGTTGTATAAAATTAATTAAGAACGAAGTCGTTTTGAATTCCGTGTCGACAGTAGATGGCGCTATTTAGCAGAACCAAAAATTTCTTCATTTTTCTCGAAAATTTTAAATGCAATGATATATATTTTTTAACTTAAGAAGAAGACGAATAAATAAGAAGAATGTCTGGGGAAACTCCAAGCCAATCTCTTTTTTTAAACGGGAAATATAATATAAAAATTAGCTCGATAAGAACAAACTGACGTTTTAATACAGTATTTGTAGGTAAGATGGTACAAATACCATTGTGTCTTCTACAAAGCTATAATCAACACAACAAATAATAGAGGATGGTTGCATTAATAAAACAAATGGCAGTAAAATTTCAAGTGGGCTGTGAAACAAAAAAAAATGCAAGAAGGCTTTGATTTAAAATATGAAATAGTACGTGTCAAGTTTATATGGGTTAAATTTTGTTTGATTTTCTTAAAATTTGTGCTGCGTCAAAATGCCCACATGAAACGAAGAGGCGTTTGACGTACTTAAAATTTAATTATTACAGAAAAGTATCCGTATCGCTTAGCTATACATACGTAATAAGAGAAAATTCACCATTATTTGTTTTTTCAATTTATGGTAGATTTAAACGGTGTATTCTCACAGAAAATCACGAATAAGTTTATGACAGTTTTCGAATCAATATTAATGTGCATCTTCTTCTTTATTAAGCTACTTCTGATCGATTCCGAACAGTTTATAGGAACAGCTGACAGGATTAATAATATGACCGGCAACAGTAACCTTAATAATTAACAAATTGTTATAAATCTTATCAATGATTCAAACCTAAAACAATGTTTGAAACTTTACATACACGATACACGACACACAAAACTATCGGCTTATGCAGAGGGACGGTTCGGATTTTTTTTGTAGAAATATTATTGTTGTTACAAAAGCCACAAAACAGCTATACTTTTCACAAAAATTACTGGGAAGAGCTGAAATAATTTAAAAAAGCGACAGCGTACAGTATAGAAAAGACAAGGACAATGCTGCCTGATAATTATTGGTTTTTAGCAAAAATTACTTACGACTAAAAGTGGCTCTAACTTTTGATCTGAAATTTGAGTATTGTCAATTATGTTGATAATTTTATTAATATCAAAAGCAAAATTATATTTCTTTGCTTTATGAAAGGTTTGGCCACTGAAAATCACAATATTGACACATCTAACTAAATAAAACATATTAATATTCTGGTGTTTCGTACCACGAAAAGATAAGGTGCGTATTATCAAATAACTGTCAAGTATATGTGTGTGTCAATATTACGATTTACGATAAAGCTGTTAATTTTAAACAGATCACTTTTTATTTTATATAAATTTTCAATTAAGTTATGGATTTTTTGGATAAAAACAAAATTTTAATTTATTGTTCAGCTAGTTGTCGAAACGGTTATTCTACTGAAACAGCCGTCCAATATGTAGTAGAAAATTGGAAAATAGCCTTGGAAAAAGAACAATATGTCATCGCGGTATTTCTTAATTTTAAGCGAGCTTTTATTTTAAAACGATTAATATTGAAATATTATTAGAAAAGTTATTTGAATATGGTATAAGGAGTAAAGTTTATCAATGGTTTTAAAATTATTCAAATAATAGAATACAGAAAACAAAATTTGGTAATAGATTTTCAACAAAAAAATTAAATAAAAAACATAGGAATACCTACCACGGGGAAGTAATTTGGGGCCTTTGCTTTTTATTTTGTATATCAATGATATATGACTTTAGTCTTAAAATGGATAAAAATGCAAAAGTTTGCAGATAATACTCTTATTTATATTAGTGGCAAAAATATTTTGAAAATTTTAAATTTAGAACTTGCTCTATTGTCAAATTTGTTAAAAGTAAACAAACTAAAGTTAAACGTTTCTGAAACAAAGTGTATGGTTATGGGTTATAACTTAAATTTTATAAATTTAATTGATGGTTATAAATTAGAAATAGTCGTTTCCTTTAAATATTTATATATATTTATGTATATTGATCGACTTAAAATTAAAATTTATTATCCAATTCGAAAATTTAATTTCTAAAATGGCGGCAAAAAAAGAATAAATTTAATTTCAAATTGTATTAAAAAAATTGTATACAATACATTAATTTTACAATATTTTTTATATTGTTTTACAGTTATTTTGATTACCGCGGAGCAAGGTGTAATAAACAGATTCAAAATTGTACAAAATAACGCAATGCGGATTTTACTTAATATGGATATAGATATACAAAATTGAATCTACAGTATAACTTGCTAGCCCGGACACTCCAGTAATCCGGACACTCTTGTAATTCGGACATTTTGAGAAATTTACCTCTGTAGTCCGGATCAAAATAACAAAATAATACTTTTTCCTGTCTGGAAATGCAATAAGCTTCTCGTTGTATCGTTCTACTATAGACTTTCAAGTTAGCATGACATAATAGCTCCAAGCAAAAGAACACATAAAATACTTAGCCTTGCTGATAAATCTAAAATATTAGATTGTCTAGGTAAAGAAAAAAAATACGCTAAGTTCGCTGAAATATGATGTTCCAAAATTTACGGTTTCCGACATAAAGAAAAACAGGGAAAAAATAAGAACATTTATATCAAAATCATTTCAAGGAGCAGGTAGGAATAACAACAGGTATACTCCAGTAATCCGGATACCACAATGGTCCGGACATAGGGCGGACCGATATGTGTCCGGACTATTGAAATTGTACTGTAATTTAAAAAAAATTAAAATGGTTAAACGTAAAAAAATTAGTATTATTTTGGGTTTTGATTTTTAAAGTTAAAAATGATATATTTCCTTCCCATTTAAAAAATATTGATTGTTCTAAATTGTGATCAACATAATTATTTAACACGAAACAATAATAATTTTTCAAAAAACATTGCCTATAAATCAATATTTTATAAGGGGCTTATTACGTTTAACAAATTACACAGGTCAATTAAAAATCAAAAAAGCTTAAAATCATTTAAAAAAATATTTATTAACGCGACAAGACAAATAAAATTTCAAAATTATTTACTAAAATGTATTATGTAGCCGTGTGCTAAATAAATATTTTTACTACTAGGTACTACTACTACATCTACGGACGAAATCTAGTTAAGTTGGTTAAAGGTGTTTAAAAAATATTCACATTTCTATCTATTCAAAAGTGCCAATATTTAACGGTTATAAACATAGCTTTAAAATGAATCCTAAACAAAAATTACATAATTACAAGGGACTTAAAAATAAAAAATAAACATTACTAAAACGTTCTTTTATTTTGTATAATTTAAAATAAAACAATCACATATTTTTGTATTTATAAATCTTAACAAAAATACTAATATTCATCTTTAAAATTAAGTACAAAATTCTATTTATTAGTTTTACAGTCACCCATTCGCTTCACATTTTCATTTACTTGATGCACATTTTCTCCTATTTTAAGTATATTTTCATTATTTTTCCTATGTAGATTTATTTTAAAAGATTATTTAATTTAATCTTCCACTAATAAGGTCACTTTAATTCTTTTAAAATTAAATATTTTCACAAATTAAAAAGTTAAAGTATTAAAATTCAAATCTCGGTCCTAATACTTAATCAAATTATTAATATTTAATTATGACATTGACCATACTGCATATTTTTTACCCTGTATTTTTATTTTTTGGTCAATCTGGTCAGTTACTGATTTTAAAAAATCATTTAACTTGAATGTTGTATTTTATTCTTTTTCACCTATATGTATAACGTTCATTTTCCTAAATGTGTGTACTATGGACTAGAGTTTTAGCGAAATACGTATCATCAACCTACGATGCTAATCCGGCATCTTTACACATTCCAAAGAATATCGATTCTTTATTCTCTAACAAACTATTGGGAGTATCAAACTCTGCTATCTGTCCCTTATCTAGTACTAATACTCTATCGGAATCGATAATAGTATTTAGTCTGTGCGCTATAGTAAGTACTGTACAGTCCGCGAATGCGGTACGAATGGTCTTTTGGATGAGATCGTCAGTCTCTAAATCTACAGCGGCTGTGGCTTCATCTAGAATGAGTATCTTAGTTTTTCTGAGTAACGCTCTGGCTAGGCAGATGAGTTGTCTTTGGCCGACTGAAAGATTTTCACCACCCTCGGATACTTTGTGATATAGACCTGCTGGCAATCCTAAAAAGAAAAATAAATCTTTAACATCGTGAAATGAAAAATATCAGCATAATATATTCAAGGAAGATACAGCTTAATCGATATTTGTTCATGTCTTAAGCGGCGATGAACAGAATAATGACAATTTACCTTTAACGAATTCTTTCAAGTGAGCTAGTTCCAAAGCGTTCCAAACTTCTTCATCGGAATATTTGTCGAACGGATCCAAGTTCAACCTGAGAGTACCAGAAAATAAAACGGCGTCTTGTGGAATAATAGTCAGACGAGAACGGAGGTCATGGAGTCCCATATCAGCGATATTTCTACCATCGATTTGGATTTCACCTTCTGAACTTTCAATTATCCTGAATAAAAAAACATTATTATAATTTCATTAACAGAGTCTTTAGATTAGTGTGCTGCCATTATTCTCACGATTGATTTTAATTAATTTCATTCTTACCTAAACAATGATAACGTCAAACTTGATTTTCCTGCACCTGTTCTGCCTACTATGCCAACTTTTTCTCCTCCACTAACATGGAAACTGACACCTTTAAGGACCAAATCCAAACCAGCTCTGAAAAGGACAAACAAGTATTAGAACCCGTAGATATGTATGTGAAAAGACCTGCCTACCATCTATTTATAGTTTGATAATTTCCCTATGTATGATGAAAACAATGAACTTACCTATATCTTACTCCATACTTCTTAAATTCAACTGTTCCTTTTTCAGGCCAAGTAATAGCTGGTCGCTTACTTGGAATAACCCAAGCTGCTTCTTGTTTTACTTCACCGTATTCCTTAATACGTTCAACTGCAACAATTGTTGTTTCTACATCGGAAATCATACGCACAAGGAAGTTAAGAGTGTTAGTTATCTAAAAAAAGTAATAATATAGAATATGCGAAATATATTATAATATACTATATAGGAGATGTAAGGAAGTATATTATGATATATATACTTACGTTTAGCGAATAACTAACAGATAAACCAACAAGCGCTGGGTCTAAATCAGTTCCCAATACGGCAAATAAAGCGGCAAACAAAATAATCAAATTTCCTATCATTTCCAACCGGACACTAAGCCATCTGCTGGAACAGTTACTGGGATATATGGTCTGTTGGTTGATGTCTACCTTTCTCTCGGATTCTTCAATAAACCTAAAAAATTACCAATAATAATAATTTTACTAAAAATGTTTAACGTATACTTAGTTGAATATTTTGAATAGTAGTAGTATAAAAGACAAAGTATAACGCCAGGCTAGTAAGCCCAGTCTTACTATTCTGTTTCGCCACTGAGAATTGTTGAAATTGTCACTAACCTCTCCGATTGTCCGTATGCTCTGATAACATGTGTTCCAGAAACAGTTTCGCCAAAGTGAGAGTAAATGGGTGATCTTGAGACTGATTCAATACGTCTAAGTTGTCTTGATGTAGCTACATAGTATCTTTGCATGAATATATAGAACGCCATAAGGGGAATGATGACTATCGTGAACATAGGTGTCGTATAACATATAACTGCTAATGTTCCGATAACCTAAAATATATGTTAATGACGAGAATATATTTTTAAATTTTTTAAATAAATGCCTACTTACCCTTTGCGAGTTTTGGAAAAACACGTTGAAAGCCATGGGTAACCTAAGATCGATGCCAATAATATCACTAGAAAATCTACTAAGTATTCTTCCGGATGGCGTTGTATCAAAGAAAGACATCGGCAAGCGCAGTACGTTGTGGAGAACGATGTTATGAAGTTTTGTAGCAGCTACCATAGTACCTGTCAAATAATATTATAGCGTTAGTTTCTATGACAAGAATCATTGCACACATATGTAAAGCAATAATCATTATCAGGCTATTCGGTAGATTCACGTTTGATTCTTATACCTTCAGTTGTAATAATATAATATTTTTAAAATGGACTTTTGACTTACCTTTTGCAAATATAATATTGGACGCGAGAATACAAACTGACTGCATCACACCCAAAGCTCCATATACACCCAAATACATGTCTCTTAGCCCAGTATCAACTGTACCATTAACAATCATGTTGGGATCTTCAGACCACCATCCTAACCAAACATTTGTTGCAATACCAAATCCTAAAAGTATGTTTAAATATCAACGTCTTTATACATATTATTATTAGTTTAAATTGTAATAAATAACTCGGCGTATTAACAAAAACCACCTTATAATGCTAACCTTGGAACCCAGTACTAAATAATAATGTAGCAGTAATAGCAAAACTGCCAACTGCTCCCAGATAATACCAATAGACTTTAAATTTGACATTTCCTCTTTCTTCTTTTTCTGCTTCAATAAGTTTGCCTTTGTCTCGACCCTTGCCGTCTCCAGGTGGTCCAACTTTGCCTCCTAAAATATATAATATAAAATGCCGATGCTTCTTCGATTACTATTGCTTTTGATAATAACAATTACATATAATTTTTAATAATATATTAAATTTTATACCTTTTTCGCCTTGTTTAAAGCTGGCTGATCTTGCAAGACTCATTTTCCTTGATACAACACTAGATTTTCGTCGGTTGATACTGCCATTACTTCTCAAACTTTCTCTGGAACCGGTTCGAGCCAATCCGTTAAGGTTATTTTGTGATCCGAGGGGATCCGATTCGGAGATACGTGATCGTTGTCGAGAGATAGTCCGTTTAATTTCGGCAGCAATTGGCGTGGATCCAAGTTGCTCTTGAAGTTCATCCAGTTCTAAAAAAACAAATGTTTGTGTTTTCATGTCTATCGTTACAATAACTTTGTGTATTTAAATTGAACCAAGTAGGTAATGGCTATAAATGTAAACAGTTTTTTAAATAATATCTTACCATCCTCATCTTCAACAGATTCAGTAATATGTTGCACAAGGAATTCGGCAAAGGCGCCCTTCTTCTCCAAAAGTTCTTGGTAACTACCAGCCTCTGTGACTTCTCCTTCTTTAAGAACAACAATCTTATGAGTTTGCGGCAAGTATGTTACTGCATGGGTGACCAAAACTCTTGTTTTGTCTCTTAGTAAACCAGCTGGTCCTAAAATTAAAATATTTTTATCCTTTGGTAATATAATAAAATCACTTTATTAATATAATAAGTACAATAATTTCATTAATATAAGAAAATTGGAATATTAACATAACCGAGCTGCGAAATTCGCTTCATTAATGTGTGTAATTAAAATGCTAAAACTAATCAAAGTTCTGTTCTAGAAGTTAGTCGAAAGAAATTTATTTTTAATTTTTAAGATAAGTCCTCACCAAGTAATTTGTCAAATATGTGTTTGCCCACATGGGAGTCCACAGCACTGAGCGGGTCATCCAAAAGGTAAACTTCAGCATCCACATACACAGCTCTGGCTAAACTAATTCTTTGTTTCTGTCCACCCGATAAGTTGATACCTTTTTCACCAATCTCCGTTTGATCACCATTGGCTAACATCTCGAAATCAGATTTTAGGGCACAAGCCTCAATTACTCGGTGGTATCTGTAAAATACGGATACATTTGTGGTTTAGATTAATAGTTGCAGATTCTGGATTTATCGTTATAGTACTATTTTAGAGCTTTTTAAAATTTATGTGTAACTAACCTAATTTTATCAAACTTCTTTCCAAACGTAATGTTATCTTGTACTGTAGCATTTTGGATCCAAGCTTGTTGTGGTACGTAAGCCATAGAGCCCCATGTATTAACTGACCCATTAAGTTTATCCATCTCTCCTAAGATAGCACTAATCAAACTGCTCTTTCCTGCTCCCACTGCTCCTACTATTGCAGTGAGTTGGTTTTTCTCCGCTTGAATATTGATATTTTTAAGTACCGGTTCTTCTCCCCATGTAAAGGTACCACTTTGAATGACTATTGGTTCAGCTAGAGAAATATTTTAGTTAAGAAAATGGCAAGTTATCAAACGCAAAATTGAGACTTACTTGTAGATTTATCGTGGGTAACGTAGGGTACCAATTCCTCAGAATTTAAAAAGTTATTGATTCTGTTAACGGAAACCCATGTTTGCACTACATTGTTGATCACCATTGGTAACATACTCATGGGCATTCTGAGAATATTCATTAGTGCAAGTGAAACGAAAGCTTTAGCAGGGGTTAACACGTTGTTTTCATCAATAAGTACATATGTTGCAAAAGTTAAGCATGAAACCTAGAAGAAATGTTCATATAAATTAACCATTTAGATAATATATAAATACTATTTTTTAATAATCGTAAACAGTGTTTGTTAAAAGCGTCAAAAATATAGTAAATTAGAGTAAGGTTTACTTACCAAGAATGGTGCGCAGTTCCAAATAAATTGGGTACCGGCATTAAGATACGCCGATTGTCTTAGAGTTGTTATCTCCCTGCTTCTGATTTTCATAATAAGCTTTTCAAAACTTTCCTCCCAAGCGTAGAGCTTGAGCACTTTCATCCCGGAGAGGATTTCGTTCATCATTTTGACCCGTTCATCCTTATCCTTCATTTGTTTAATTTGCAAGGCCCTTGACCTGTTGACGATTACAGTATTGAGGGGAATTAGGAGAATCATTACTGCTACACCTGAAAGGTAACAAAAATGTTATTTTCCTTCTTCGTAGTCGAGCCTATAAGATCGCGGTAACTTTATACATCTTCTTGCATTGCAAAATGTTGTTTAACTATCGTTTACTGGGCCAGATGGTTCCAATAACGCCAAGCTATATTTAATATTTTTTTAAAAGCTTCCTATAAATGGAAACCCAAAACACCCCTACATCTACTTTAGTTGAATGTTGGACTATTACAAGCTAATCTAAAATAAAGTATAACTTGCTGGATGGTGATACAATATGTAAATTATTTGTCGTAAAAAATTACCTGTAAGAACAGCTGGTCCTAGTTCTCGCCACAAGAAAAAAAGTGCCAAAATAATACTGATGGGTGCAGACCAAAGCATATTGATAAACATTACCAATTCCTGGAATTTTTGCGCATCTACTGACATTAAATTGACTATTTCACCAACTGTTTTATTTTTACGGGCAGCATTGGATATTCTTAAAGATTTTCTGTAGATGGCCGAGGTTAAGATGGTTCTAATTCGTAGACCGACCAAGAAAAATCTAGTCATTTGCTGACTGTTCATTATGGTCATAGTAGTGCCCACTATAAACATGGTAAGGGCATAAATTACACCCTTCCATATTGGTTCATTGGAGGCTGCATAAGCAATAATAAGTCTAAAAAAAAAATTAAGAAAAAAGTTTTCGTGTATTACCTAGACGTAGCTAAAGATTATTCAATTAATTTGTTTATGTCTTTTCCTTTATTAAAAACATTAAAATTTATATTTACGTTAAGACAAAAACAGAATTTTCAGGCAATGGCAAAGGCTATTAGCCGCCAGATTGCCACATCAAGTCCTATCAGTTACATACACAAAGGCTTGCAAGCGGCAAAATATCAACGAACGCTAACATTTTATCTAACTTCCAACTGTTAACTACGTTAAAAAGCAAGGGAAAATTTCTCATTGGTTGGAAGCCAAGAGAGCTTTTAAGACTGTCCGCGGCGCGGCCTCATAACTCTACTAACTTAAACTAGACAATTAAAAATTTGAAAGCGTTCGGTAAAAAGTCTTTGCAAATCTTTAACGCAGCCTTTTCAAAATGGCTTAAAGCTTCAAAAATCGCAATATACTTTTTACCTATGCTATTTTATTATTTAAGCATATACAGGGTATAATTTAAGTATGTGGCCAAACTCCAAGGGGTGCTTCTTTAAGCGATTTTAAGAAGAAAAGTTCATATCAACATGGGTCCGAAAATGCATAGTTTTTACGATACAGGGTGTCAAACTTTAAAAAAAAAATCGGATCTTCGTAAATATCTCAATACTCTTTTATTTGATTTTGTTGAATTTTGGCAATTCTGTTTGTTCGAGAGGATAATTAAGCCTAAGTAAGTACTTTCGTGTAATTTTAATTGCTTAATAGTTTGGTAAGTAGTTAAATTTTTTTACTCTTATTGTCCAGGGGACATGCAATAAAGTGGTTTTTATTTTTTTTCTCGAAAACAAAGCAAGACATGAAAAAAATACAGGAGATAAAATAGCTGTATTTGTAGTTGCTTAATTCGAAAAAAAATACATAATTTTAAAAAAAGTCAGTGGCGCGCAATTTTTTTATCAAAAATATTAGTTAGACTGTCTTCCGGGACGCCACTGGACTTAATAATTTTAATCTAATTGAGGCTTATTTATCCTCTTGTTATTACAAACAGAATTGCCAAATTTCAACAAAATCGAATAAAAGAGTAGGTATTGAGGTATTTACGAACATCCGATTTTTTTTTTAAGTATCGTAAAAACTATGCATTTTCGGATCCATGTTTATATGAACTTTTCTTCTTAAAATCACTTAAGGTTGAATTCTCAACGTCGTTCAATTTATTGCCAACCTATAACCTATTTCGCTTTGTTTTTTCAAGTTTATTATTTTTTAAACTAACATTTAAATAAAATCAGTATCGTCGGCACATTACCTAAGTAATATCTGATATATTACAAAAATATCTATTTATTTCATTGTTAATTTTGGGAGAATTGTATACTGAAAGAACTATGAGTGACAATGACATAATAATGTTAAAAAAAAATCTTACCCGATATTTTTCGCTATACAATTCTCCTAAAATAAGTTATGAAATTCCTTGATATTTATTAAATATGTCAATTATTACCTATAGAATATCAAGTCGATACTGATTTTCTTTAAATTTTGTATAAAAGCTAGAAAACATAAATAAATCTACGCGAAATAGGTTATAGGTTGGCAAGCATGTTGATACTCCCACCTTAAAGAAGCACCCCTTGGAGTTTGGCCACATACTTAAATAACACCCTGTATGCGTGAATTTTCCTATTACGTACCCCAAAATTTTAGGATTAACAAACTGGGCAACGTCGCAAAAAAGTCTAATCCAAACACCCATCATGAATCCTGGCCAACAGCATTTCCATAGCACTGGCATAATGGAAGCTATTTTTGGTTGTTTGGTTTCATTGGCTAAGTCAACGGATCCGGATCCGGGCTTGAATGAGACTTTGTCTTCTACGTTCCGGACTTTCGCTTTTCTGAAAGAAAAAATAATAATATTATATTTATAGGCGGAAACAAGTTAATTTCAATTGAAGAAACAATCTGCTGCGAAGTGATCCTCTTTTCTATCACCCTCGGTCGCGCAATGTTTCCTTTTTGTCACCGCGATCACCCAATGTCACTAAGAATCGCATGTTTTTACAACAGTATTTATGGTATCTCCTTTTAATAACATGTTTTTCAATTGAACGAAGTTATTTTGAGATGTCTTTCTTATGTTTTCAAAACAAAGAAAGTAACTGCGCGGGTTTTCTTTAAAAAATAATATTTTTAAAAACTTCTATAGCCTTAATTTATGTTCCTGCTACATAACTTATCCATCCAATCACGTATACATACCTAATATTTTTGTTCATAGTTTTTGCAAATTTTTCTTCGAATATGGGTACCAGCGCGCTAGCCTTATCTTCAGGTTTCAGGTCCCACATGTCTTTCATTTCCAGTGGATTCTTCCAGCCCTTGTACATCATTTTTTCAAAGTAGGTGAATGTTATACGCATTAGGAAACTTGACTCTGGTTCCGGGCTGGGTTTCTAAAATTTAAAACAGGAATTTATTAAACGAAGTAATTAAAAGAAAGAAGACTTAGCAATTGATTTAAATTATTGTCCAAACATTTTCTAATCAAATGGTTACGGATTTTTACGGTGGTTTGCTATTTTAGAAGTAATTCTAGCAGCTCTCATTGCCTTTTCGCAGCATTGAAGTATTCGCTAAATTTCTCAACAATTCATAAGGAATCTGTATAAGTATCTTTCATTCACTTTTTTTAATATATGCTCTTGGAGCCCTCTCAGACTCGCTCGACTTTGCTCTGACTATGACTGCTAGAAATGGAGCATCCACGTCTATTCTCTATTTAAAACGCAATTCAAAGAGTAATATTACACCTGAAACTAAACAATTGAAGTGAAATAAAGAAAATATGCAGTTGCATTATTTTAATGGAATAACAAGTTCGACGCGCTAATGCTCTCAGAGCAATCTAAGAGCAAAAAAGTAGTGAATGAAAGATGTTATTTCCTATACTTACATCACATTTGGCGTATGGATAAATTTTAGGTCTTCCCTCGGCAAAACAGTTTAAAAGCAACATAGCTACTACTAAAGGATAGTAGATTATGTAACTGATGTATTGATAATAATTTTCTGGTATTTCATCTCTTTGTGCTGTTCGAATTTCTGTTCTGAATTGAGGAGCACCACAGACCGCACAGAAAAACCAAAAAAGGAAGAGGGTACCTGAAGATTGAATTCCATAGACTTTGTTTCTATAAGCGATCACAAATGCCAATGCCTAAAGGTAAAAAAAAACATGTAAATTCACTGGAAAAGATTATATTTGTGTGAAATCTTTTAATTTATATTTCAAAAGCTTATTAATTCCGATAAAATAGATAGCCTTTGATTTTTATGTAAAACCCCATTGTGACGTACTTTTTTAAAATATTCATTTCTGATATTCCAAAAAGTATTAAAACATATCATTATAATAACAATTTCTCAATTTATTCTTATATTATGACTAAAGGCACGCACGTGCCTGCTACGCTGTAGGACTTTTTACGTACCCCATCAAGAAGTTTCCCTTATAATAATTATTGTAAATGGTAAAGTACGAATGCGAGTATCGTATACTTACAAAACTAACTAGCTTGCATAAGGGCATGTAGATGTCTACTTTCACAAGGTCGTCACCTCCCACACTAGAGATAAAATCACTAAGAGATACTGCACAAATTAGAGAATTTATTAAAAGTTTCCCACAGTTTTTCCAGTTCCAAGGAATGAATTTATTCGGGCTGTGTCGTTGAAAGATTACGTCTAAGGGTGAGAATAGCCAGATGAATAAGCAGGGAATCCATACCAGAACAGTCTTTTCGAAGCATTTGGTGAAATCTGGATCATTGGTGTGCCAAGTGAGAGTTATATTCTAAAATAAAACAATTATATTTATGATATTTAATCAATTCAGTATGTTGTTATGCAGCGTCATGCTGCATGTCGATGATATTACCAATAACTATTAATTGTGTTACATCAATTATTTGTACATTATGTGTACCCACACTACACCAGGACGTCTATTTTCCAACTTAAGAAAAGTGAACGCTCTCTCGCGAGAAGGGACAATTCACATCATATGCTCACATCGTATGGAAATGAATAGTCATTTTAGGTTTCAAGAATACAGTTTAATTATTCTTAAGAGAAAAACTAATAACTTCTCTTGAAATAATCATTCGCCTATTTCGAGAATAGACGTCCAGGTAGTTTATACAACTTATTTTTACTGCTTATCACTTTGAGTGCGGAAAGCGCACTTGTGCGTCCAAGCCCGCAAGCCCCTATTCTCTGGTGGAGGCGGACGCACATGTGCGCTCTCCTGTATATATTATATACGTATTATTAAGATTTTATTTCAAATTAGGTAGTTTTTTTGTCATAAAAAATTATAATAATAATGGATGAATGAGAATAGGCGGAAAGCGCTCATGCGCGTCTTTAAAAAAAATTAGGAGAAATTTTTGTTTTTTCTTTTTTTAAAGTCTCCGCCCAGACGTATTGCTTGCTTTTTCAGCCCGCAGCGAAAGGGTTATACTGTACACAGCTTTGAATTAAATCTGACATAATATGCAAGCACTTAAAAATTATGTGACATGCTGTAAAAACTTCAGCTCGTGCTATCACCTGCCCAATTCTACAATTGGCGCCAATAACAAGCCATGATAATTTACTTACCCAAAATGGAGATCCACAAAATTTGTCTAATGATTCATTGTCTAACCAGGTTGTCCCGTTCATGATCGGGGTTACTTGGTTTCATTTATTTCTGAAGAAAAAATGATTCATATATTAAGTTGTTGAACATTGTGGTCTAGTATACAACAAGTTCTATTGAATTCCTAAAATGGAACGTAGGTAAAGTCGATTCACTCAGTAAACCTGCAAGATGGCCGACATGTCATATGACAAAAGTCATTGAAAATGCAAAAATTTATTTTTTCTATTTGACGTTCATAATAAGTTCATTATGAACTTGAAATGAAGTTCATAATGAAGCTATTTCGATACGCGTTTTTTTTTTTATTTGATGTTGGTAACGTTGAAATTGAAAAATTGAAAAATTGACGTAAAATCACGTCTTTTGAAATTAAAAAAAAATTAGCAAAATCGCCCGAATTTCCGAACGCTCTGTATATGTACCGAATGTACAAGGATCACACAACGTATTCCGTCCAATTTTAAATCTCATATCGCTAAAATAACTTTAGAATCTCGCGGTGAAAATGGGTCAATAAATCAAAAAATAATTTTTGTTGTCCAGAGGTTACTATGATAAAAAATAGTATTACCAACATAAAATTTAGACATAAAAATTTGCCAATTTATTTTCTTTTTAAATATGTATTTTTTATCGAAAAAACTACAAATAGAAAAAATAGTATAAAGCACGTGGTTCATAAGGCGTTTTAGCGCACGTGTCAATTTAAAAAAAATGGTGGTTTTCAAAATAGACGCGTGCGCTAAAACCGCTTCTTATGAAACGTGTACTTTAATATACTATTATTTAGCTGGAATATGACTTTTGTCATATGACATGTTGGCCATCTTGTAGGTTTACTGAGTGAATCGACTCTATCTAAAAAGGCCATAGCCATAATATAAAATATCATTTCTCGGTCATACAGTCTGCGATTTGCGTGAGTTTTGCTTCGATTTGTATTAATTTCGGGTTCGATCATTACTAGTTGTAAAAACTTGTTTAGGATCGTGGACAGTGAATAAGGTTTGGAGAAAGTGACCTAAAATCCTTGCCTCTGATACGTTAAGGTCATGTAATGTGAGAGAGGATCATTATTATTAGTATTAATTATACACCCGTCGGCCGTCGGGATGCGGTACCTTGAAGTGTTTTTGGGGTAAGTATCTGACACTTTCAAAGTTCCATATCCATCGAGAGATCACCGAAACTCTATAACGTGGAGAGTAGAGTTGACCAACTATCCAAGTTGTTAAGGATATTAGCGAATAAGATCTTTGAAGAAGAAATGAACCCGACACTCACCAGGAATGATAAGCTTCATAATATTAAAAACAATGTCAGTATATTTCCAGTAGTTGATTTCCACATAACGACGTTGTGGGAATCTGACATTCGCAAAAGTTTTTTTTTATAATTTTTATTAACTCTCAGCCTTAACAGCTACTGTATCTTTAAGTAGGCGACAATTTTTTTAGTAGCACATTTGGATATATTGGATATTATGTCAAGTATTTGTACACGAGCGTTTTACCGTAATATTTGGATCGTATTGTAATCAATTACATTATAAAATATTATGATAATTTTTTTAAAATGTGTTATCTTCTTGCAACATAATTAGACTATATTATACAACAATAAATTATCTTAAGGACGTGTTTCAATTGTTTAAAGATTATTCATAAATATTTTAATTGTTCTATAAAATAAAACAAAAGTGGACATTTTAGAATACTTTCTGCAGATAACATTTTTGACTCTGATTACAGATTTAGGTTACAATGAGGAATTTTTTGTTTGTTTGAAAACCCTTCATAACCTTCACATATATTAGGAAGTATGTGTACATTAAAAAATGACTTATGTTTGTTACTCCTTAAGGTCCATCCATACCTCTACATTTCACCCTGCATAAAAATTGTATGCAATTTGGGATTCATATTTATGCATTTCAGCGCGAGTGAAACATGCAGCGTTTTTCACCCTTGAAAAAGAACAAGTTCTAACATTTATTATAATTAATATAAATATAATCTAATATTTGTTATATTTATTATTTTCACACCACCCTGCGCGATTTTGTCAAAATTCCCTAGAAATTTCTGTTGGTGGAATTGATTTATAAATATAACTTCGCTCATTTGACAATAAAAGAAACAAGACATCTTTCAGTTTTCAGTTTTAACCGTATGTGGTTTTAATTAGTCGCGTTTTTCTGTTGCTTTTTCGGGTTGCAAATATTCTTTGCATTTTGGTTTTTGGTTCATGCCAATACGTGTATTTGTTCTCACTGTTCTCACCCAAATGAAAAATGATCTTAATGATGTTGTGACTAATTATTTAGGAAACGTAAAACTAAAGTTTGATTTCTTGTACTTAAAACTCTTGGGAATCGTCGTTTGACGTCAGTATCGGCGGAAAACCAACTTCGAGAGGTTCGAATTAAAAATGTCAGTGCTTGGACAGTTCGTCGAAGATTACACGAGGGTAATTTAAACTCACGCAGACCAGCAACTGGACCTAAATTACTACCGCGTCATAAGAGTGGTAGTAGTAGCAAGATTACAATTTGGTGGTGAACATTTATATTGGAATTTGGTATATTGGAGCAGTGTACCTACTCTGTCTATACTCACCAGATGGGAGAGAGCGTGTATGGAGGCGAAGTGGAGAACGATTTGCTGAATGTACCTTCAGCCGTCGGCTTAGCTATGGAGGAGGTTCCGTGATGGTTTGGACAGGAATATCAAAGGCTTGTACTGAATTAGTGTTTATTAATGGTGGATCGCTGACAGCACTGAGGTATATTCAGGAAGTATTGGCAAATCATGTAGTTCCATTTGCTCCATTTATTGGGGACGGTTTTATCTTGATGCAAGATAATACCCGACCACATGCAGCAATGTGCGTTACTGCATATTTGACAGAAGTCGGCATTGAAAAAATTAATTGGCCAGCATGTTCTCCGGATTAAAATCCTATAGTGTGGGATATACTAGGAAGACGAATTAGAGGCCGAGAAGTGCACCAGCGACACTAAATGAGCTTCGTGAGTCACTTCAGGAAGAATGAAGGAATATTACCCAGGATGATATTCGCGGGCTAATAGTTGGCATGAACCGACGTGTACAGGCAGTAGTAAGGGCTAGAGGATGCAATACAAATTATTGAGATGTGTTTAAGTGAAAAAGTTGTTGTTGGTACCTGTTAAGTTTGTTTTACGAAATTGTTATTTTTTAAATCTTAATTATACGCACCTTTTTCCCTAAATTTAATTGTTTATTAAATCTTGATTACTAAAATACCATTTGTTTTTTGCATTTTAATAGTCTATTTTATTTTGAATGCAATAGCAATGAGAAAATTATGGAAAACTTTAAATTATTGACATCATCAAGATCATTTTGCATTTGGGTGAGAACAAATGCACTCATTGACATGAACCAAAAACCATAATGCAAAGAATATTTGCCGCTTAATGAAAACTGATATTTTGAAGTAATTTTATTTCTTACTTAAACAGGGTGTTTTAATACTAGACAAAAAAACTTTTCGATTAGCCTTGTATAATATGCCAAAAAAAACAATTCCTCTTCAAATTTGTATAAGCATATTAAAACTAATAAATGCATCTATAGCTTCCTAAAAATCACTTAAATCGGAGTAAAAATAAAAAAATTATTAAGCCTTAAACTTAATCCAAATTGTATGATTGTTTTTTGCACGAAAGTGCATTATAAAGCTGGAGCACCAGCGGTAGGTTGGCTTTCGGGTTATTACGAATTTCTAATAATCGTGGGTGTTTTGTGAGAATTTATACTTTTCTTAGGTGTATTATGCATATCATAATGCTCTTACTATCACAAGCTTAATACGCCTATTATTAACGGATTGAACAGAACACTATTGGTTCCTTTTATTAGAACAATTCTAATGTTTATAGAGAATGACATATTGGTGCAATGTGCATGTCATAAACTTTTCGTAGAAAAATATAGTTAAATCATTCAATTATTTTGTTCGCGACTGCAGTTAATATGGCTAACTAGTAATCGTTGTTTAAATACCTTTTTGTTTTTACAAAATTATATAATATAAAAATAATATACAGCTTTTTCAATGAGGCAACAATATACCATTTGTTATTTATTTAAGCGATAATTTTAGATAGTGAGTCTGACTGGATTCTCGATCTAACATGTGTAATTTTATTGTTTCTGATAAGCAAACCTTGCAAACAGTGTTATCGATACCAGAACTACAAATTGCACCAGTCACTGCTCGCATATATTGTTAACAATACAACGCAACAACACATTTTTAAAAGAGATTAAGCAATAATGTATAATATCCTATAATGCGGTGTAATTTTTATTAGAATTATTATAAATATTAAATCATAGTTTCTCTCACTAAGAAAACCCTCGCAAAAAAGTATGAGGTATTGTAATTAATCAGAGATCTAAGGGTAGTTTATCAAGCTCTGGTAGAATCTGTGTTAAGCTATGGTAACAGAATCTGGGGTAGTGCATGCAGCACAAATCTATCTAACCTGGTGATTACACAAAAGTTTATTCTAAAAATAATAAATAAAAAACCAAAGAGATACCCTTCCATCAATTTGTTTTCTGAAAGTGGTGCCTTAACAATAAGAGAACTCTACCTGAGAAACGTATTGAATTACATGCAAAAAAACAATACTTATAAAATTCTACCAGTGCGTCTCCATAACACAAGATCTGTAACACATGAACTTGTTTACGCGAACAAAGTAGACTTCACAGCCTGTCAACGCCATATTTCATTTGTAGGGCCGAGAATTTTTAATCTTTTGCCATTCCATTACAAGACCATTAAAAGTAAAAAGGTGTTTACTTCAGCCATAGTTGAGTGGATAAGGAAGAATCGTGAGCTTATTTCACAAAAAATACCTATTTTAAGGTAAACGAGTAGAAACATATTAAACTTTCCCGAGTGCCATCACTAACGTTGTACCTTGACTTTGATTATTGTAGGAGTTGCTATTTCAAATTGGCAATAAACCTAATGCGGTAATTAAAATATAACATTTCGAGTAGTAGTAGTAGTAGTAGGTAGCACTGAGACCATTTTTTTTACTGTGATGTAACTTTTTAGGTCATATTATGCTAAATATTATGCTAAATATTGTACTATAATTAAATCGTTTATGAATTACTTTAGAATTGATATAATATACGTACTAACAATTATCTATAAATTATGCGTAAAATAAATATAAGTATAACTTTTTCTAGATTACTTAGTCCCGACAAGTCACTTGTGACTTAGGGTGCTATAGTTTGTTATGTAAAGCAATTGTGAAAAAAAGGCATAAGTATAATTAAAGAACAGGGTTTTCTAATTGTAAAGTGTTATAAATCTTATATTAATTGTTATATGTACATGCCATTATGTAATATATTTGAATTTGAGTTTTAGACGTTTTTAGCGTCTTTAGCCGACGAAAAAGACGTTTTCCATTTCGGTCGGTCTATCAGTCATGTGCGAGAGCGAGGAGGGAGCTCTTACAACAGGAAATGAGAAATTGAGCTTCCCAAAATGTGTTTAATTAAATAAGTTACCTTTTATTCATTTTTTGAATAAATATTATTATTGGACAAATAAAGTATTTTAGTGTATTAAACATATATCTGAAAAATGTTTAGCTGTACGTAGACAATTTTTTTAAACCGAGAGGTTCCGGGTACAAGTCCCAGCGAAAGCGTAAAACTTTTTCAATTTAATTTTTTTTATTTATACATGCCGCTAGACATTTTAAAATTATTATTCGACTTAAGAAAACCACAGTAAATTTTTATTTAAATATTCGTTTTAAAAATTGGGTAAAACTACCCAGAAGGCTCAAAAACCTCATGTTACTAAGTTTTTATTTGTGTGATTAAAAAAAAAATAGTCCATTTTTAAGATCCACTGTATTGAATATGGATTTGGTACGAACCGTAAGAAATGGAAAAGACACACAAAATAACTTATTTCTTACAAATAAGAACTGTATATTATTATGCTTTACTTTGTAACTTTAACTACTTTATTTAGCTCTATACACCTTCATACCTATATTACTTTTTTAGTTTTTGTTTCTTTATACAACAGATAAAGAATTAAAAAGTAGGTCACTTACCGTATAACAATATTTCAGGTACCTTCTTGTTTCTTCTTCTATAATTCTGGAAAAGAAAAACACAAAAATGTTATTAATAAAATTACCGTGTTTTAAAAATTCAGAACACTAGCTTTCACATAATATTTATTATCACAAATATTCTTATAAGGATCCTAAATGGAACCTGAAAAATATTATTCCAGATTGCCTGTTATTTATTCACCTCACGATTATAATACTTTTTTTTTATAAAAATCATAAATAAAACTGAAAATGAGCTACATAATTATGTCACTATAAATACCTAGATAAGTACTTTGAATTAATTAAAATGTGTACTATTTGGCACCTACATTAGTGATGTGTACTCAATCGCGCACATTAATGAATGGATGACTAAATAAGAGAACTGTTTTATTATATTTTTATATTTGTTGATAAAATTATTTTTACCTATTTACAAAGTATTACGATTATATTACAATTGTTTTTTTTTGCAGTGGCGCATCATGCGTTATTATTTTGCGGGGTATAAATTTTGTTTTTCTACGATCGTTCAAAAAATATAATTTTGTGTATGCATTTCTAATGACAAAAGTAGGTCTTTATTGCATACTATGCAATAAAGTACTTTTTGCCCTAGTGCAATAAAGTAAATTACCTTGGAAATCTAACAATTTGTTTATAGTATGTGTATTGTGTGTTGCACACCGTCGATACCCTATCGAAATAGAATTCACGTTGACAGGGCGCCATCATTTTATTATGTTAAAGTCAAAGGTATCTATGATCCATTGTCAAATTTGAATTACAACTTTTGCACACAAAGGAGAGGTAATATATATAATATAGGTAGCGATTTTAAACTTTTTTGTTAAATAAAAAACGATCGTAGAAAAAATAGTGTATGTAACATGTGCAAAAAGTGTGTTTATTGCACACGGCATATTATTCACCTCGACTACGTCTCGGTGAATAACTTCTATGCCGTGTGCAATAAACATTAACGCTACCGACGCATCTATATTAATTTAATAGCCCTACTATGACCCTCCTAAGCTATCAAATTGATTGACTAAGATATATTTGTTTATTGGAAAATACTGAAGTAACTTTTGTACATTTGCTATCACTGGATAGGTAAAGGTGGATGGTTAAGAAGATAAAACCATTTAGTTTAATGACGTATTTCTTTCCACTGTCGATGCAGAGATCTGTCCCTGGTCGTAAACGCTATAATTACTCCAAAAAAAATTTACGGATGTAATTTTACTTTATTATGGTGATTCATTGGCGCCAAATTTTCAGAGGTAAATTACCTTGGTGATATATTTCTTCAAATTATAATTTAATTTAAAATATTTTTTTTTAATAATAATATGTTATTTATTATAATTATATAATATAGGCCATAATTAAGCGAAGATGATTATAACACGAGTCACTTGCGGCGAGTGTTACAATGTAAGTTTATAACTTGTAAAATGCTTCGACACGGCTGTTCAAATTTTAAGTTGTGGTCTTATTTATAACAAAATATGGATATTATAAGATATTAAACAAACAAAAATTAATTTAAGTTTAACGATGCCATTTTCTATTGTCAATTCGATTTGCCTAACTATTGACGGTTCGCATGCGCACTGCAGTGCTGTGTTGATCAGACTAGTAATTTTTATGCTTTTGGCATACGAAGAAGAAAGACATCATATTATGGAGCTGGTAGAGCAAGGCAGATGTTAGTCAGCCGGTCATAGTTTTGTTTACTTTTGTGTTTTGTGCAATTACGACCCCTTTCCTGTTAAAACAAACACATATTCTCTAAGAATTCGTAGGAGAGATGACATCTAGATATACTAGAAAATATCGTGTTACCAGTAAAAATTGTTGTTTTTACTTCTGCTCTGAAAATCGACGTGTTTACTTTCAAGGATTTTAAGGTAAATTGTGGCAATTTTGGTAGTTTCAAAAAAGTGCTTTTTTAAAGTTTCTTTGATTTTTTAACTCGATTTAAAAAATCCCTTGATAAAGCTACAGTGTAGCGAAACGCGTCGGGTTATAAAATAAATATTATGTGGAAATTAGACTAAATTTAAGTCTTTATTGCAATAATTGTAATGAATTTCCATCAAGTAAAAGCCAACACTATTCACATTTTTTATATTTTTCTGTATCTGAAATTTGGTACTTAGGTGTGTATGTACTGTTCATGTCCGTAATTGGAAAAAATAATAGTAATAATAATAATGACCCTCTCTTATCTATTAAAAAGATCTTATTTCTAAATTTGAATTTTCTTCCGAAAATTAAAAAACTTATTTTACTTCATTCTTCGGGTATTTCATTTTCATGAAATTTTACGACCTACCTGAAGTTATATGAATTATCAAACTTTGTTTTGTGTACAAATGATTTTATCTATCCCTGAATGAAGGAGAACATAATGTTTATTTAATATCAACCTTACCAAGTGGTTAGCTTGTTTACCCTTTTTTAGAAACGAACCCTCTTCAGTAAAATAATGGCAATTAAGATTTCATCACCGGTTGTATGACCACTCAAAATGTAAATATTCCAGTTCTCTCAAGGTGTTTAACTCCACCACTGGCATAATCTGTTTTTAAAATGTTATCTATGTACGCTATCTTTATTTAGTATTAAGGGTATGATTCTAAACAATTTCAAGCATGAATTTACGTCACGTCACGTTTAAGAAACGATGGTGACATCTTGTGAGCTTAGGATTCAGGGTGTAATAAAAAGCAGAACTTAACTCGAATTTAAGACATCCTGTACATAGTAAAGAATAACACCTGTCAACAAATTTTTGAATCTGGATTTAGTGCAATTTTTCGGCCATGTTTCGCTAACGTGCTGAGATTGTATTTCCATTGGAAATGTGACATCCAGATTTTTAATCTCGTGTGATAAGTCATGTTTAATCAACAGTTTTTTGAGATTATTCGGATGTATTTGGACAAGATAATAACTTCCCCTATGTTATGGTTTAGCTTGTGAAATCGATTATTTATCACTCACTTGAATTAACAATTTCATGATTTTGAAGAATAAAAAATTGGTTTTTCTTTTTTCTTTCCCTCTCATTTCACCACTTTTACATGTCTCCGACAAAGTTTAATGAAACTTAAGATTTTTCACTACTTTTATACCGCAATGATTTTCGCAAAGTCTGTTAAAACTATCTAATTTTTCTTTCGCTCTCTTCATTTTTCTGCCCAAGACAGGGCCTTTGCACTAGCCCTTGACTTTCCAGTATGCTGAAGTCTTGTCGGTCTTCTGACTATTCATTTTTTACACCTCGTGTACACCATTGAAAGCTCCATTACGACTCAATCCCACTTATTATTTTCTCTATTGCTAACAAGTCAACATCGGCATTGTACTATTTACTTTGTTTTCCTGATGATGATTATTTCTACACTCGAAACATATCGAATTATTATGAATTATTCTAGGTTCGCCAAGCTATTCTAATAAACTTGTGAAGAAAGACTTTGTGCTTTTCTTTTTTCTATACAATTTCATGATTGTTTTACCAAAGCCGATGACTCTACTCAACACGAGACAGACAATCTACGTAGGCGAAGCCGCGGACCTATGCTAGAAGCATATCCGACCACGTATCCATTATCAGAATTCCTCATTTGAGATAATATCATTTTGAATGTCACGTTTTGTACATTTTTTAGGCAAAATTCGTTTATCATCTTCATTTCAAATATCTACATCCAAAATGTAGGTACCGGGTAAACAACTAAAAAGGGACGCCGTAATTATCTATTATACGCACACCACGCCGATTTTGGTGATTTTTTCAGGAAACACGTATTTCGATGCGTAGATTACGAATCCGAAAACGAAAGTTGTCGGAAAAGCTTAGTTTCCGAGATATTTCCTTCTTAAGTTACGATTTTTCATGGGTTTGTTTACTTGGGATTTTTATCGTTTTTCAGCCACCTCTCACTACTTTTTAGGTTACACAGGATGTATACTAATGTAAATCGTGGTTAAAAGAAGGAAAATGCGCGGTTTTACGCGCATTTTCCTTCTTTTAACCACGATTTTCCACTATGGGAAGCCATCGAAGAAACGAGGTTAGGGTAAGTTTAAGTTTTAGATTTTATGTTGGTAACCATGAGTTATATTTGGTGCGAAATATTTATATTTAAATCAATCTAGTGGGCGCTCTTTTTTCAATTTTTTTCGTTTTTAAAAGTGCTTTGCACTACTTTTCAGTCCTCGTCTTTTTATTTAGGTTAAATTAAGGAACTTTTGAAAACGTGAGTTTATAATTAATTAGAAACAATATATTTAACAAGAAAAATGAATATTGCCTATAAAATGAGGTTGCCCTTTGTTTTCTTCTTCTTTTGGTTCACACAATACTTGCCGCAGCGGAACTTATACTTATATTTGTTTAACTTGCAAATATTTGAGCACTTTCCACAATTAATTTTAGATACAAATATTCCGAGCTCCAATAAATAATCAATAAGCGGCATTAGTTAATACTAAAAATTCAGTGAAATTCATTTTTTGGAATAGCCTCCTAATAAAGACCAAACTTAATAATGAAAATAAAGCCGCATTGGTTGGTAGCGTCATTTAAAAACGAAAAAAATTGAAAAAAGAGCGCCCACTAGATTGATTTAAATATAAATAGTTTCGCACCAAATATTACTCATGGTTACCAACATAAAATCTAAAACTTAAACTTACCCTAACCTCGTTTCTTCGATGGCTTCCCATAGTGGAAAATCGTGGTTAAAAGAAGGAAAATGCGCGTTTTCACGCGCATTTTCCTTCTTTTAACCACGATTTAAATTAGTATATATCCTGTGTAACCTAAAAAGTACACTGAGAAAATCTCCAGCAAAAACTACTTTACTGATGTATTTTTGGCTATCCCAGCTAAAATATTTGCCAAAGTTGCAAATTGACTTTCTTGTAGCAGTAAAATAAGGTTTACTGATGTCTTTCTATTGATTTTAATAAGTACTTTGCTGTTGGTAATAAATATTTTCTTAAATATTTCGCAATAGCAAAATACGTAATTGTAAGAGCAAAAAACTTTTTCAAAAGAATTTTTATTTATCCTGAGAAAAAATGTTGCTGCCCCAGCAAAGAAAATTTATTAGATCCGGTATTCGGGTGTTTCCGTGTCGCCATTCGGTGTCGTTAAGAGCCAGTTTCGAGTATTTCAGCCCGTCCGAGCCTGTTGTCGCGCCGTTCGCGCATCATTTCGCTAAGTTTAGAGTTGAGGGAGAGGGTGGGGCTCATAGCCTTACAAAATTTCAAAATTATTTTGTTTTTTTTGTTTGTGACCTGCGGCTAGCTGTATTATTTTGATGGAGTACAAGAAAAGTTGAAAGTTTAAAGGCCACCTTTAAATTAAGAAGAATACTATACGTTAATGCAAATTTGGGAACATTTTTTGATGATTTTCCATTTCCATGTCCTTATTGTAGTTAAACACAGGCATTGAATTTTGAATTGGTAAGTTTTGTTTGTATAATCTTACACATAATATACTTGTTTTTGTTTATTTTTATGCATATTTCGGTAAATCATTTATTTGTGTATTTTTAGAGAGAGGCAGTTTTTAACAAAAGGTTTCCTGATTGTATTGACGTCATATAATATCCTAGTAGAAAGTTTGTGCAGGAATAATAGCAAAGTTGAAAGAACGAAAAATCAGCGGATACGGCCTTGAAGAAAATATTGGTAAGTTAAAACGTTTCATTTTGTATATAAAATGTTTCCCTGTTAAATAGGTCTTATAATAATAATTGTAATTGAAAACTAATGAAATAATTATTTTTAGACATTACTGCTAAGGGACTACTGATGTTACTATAATTATTGAGCCCCATAACCATTAAAAGTGCCAGAAAAAGTTCTATGGAGACCAAGCAGGAGTGAGGTGCAAGAAAGCTTGTTCTTTAACGCAGAGGTAAATATTAACTACTATATTCGCTATGCTTGAACTAAGAATCATACATACATACCTAACCTTATACCGTGCGAGCAAAAATTATTTGCATCAAAGAGGGCCTTGCATCTAAGGACGTAATGCTTAGCGGTATCAATTAATCAGTTATTCCATCATCTTTGACAGCCGTTACGCGTAATTTTATCTAAACCAAGCCCTACGTTTTTTAATCCAAGCCCTCTTTGATGCAAATAATTTTTGCTCGCACGGTAGTAACCTGAATCAATGATCTAGGTAGCAGATCATTGACCTGAATGCTTAATGGGAGGCTTAGCTGGTAGTAGTGTCAACTTTTTTTTGACATTTTGAAGTCGGAACTTTTTAGTAAAATTTAATAATTGCAGTCGTGCATACATTGGTGTTACAATGACAAACACCGATAAGTTGTCTTATTCTTGACTTCGCTTGGTTTCTCCCTGGTCCTTCATTTCCAGAATTTTTGATTACCCCTACTATAAATATTTAATCAACATTCTCCGTTCCAGAATGATCATCTCACAGAAAAAATAAACGAAAAATGTGAGAAGCTACAACTGTTTAACCTAACTGTTCAGCCGTTCGGAGTCATAGTGGAAAACCTTGCCTCTCCAAGATATATTATAGTTGTATCAGTGCTGTATCATTATTATTATTATTATTAGGTGCATATAGTCCTGTTTTTGTTATTTTATGTTATAAATAAGTTTCTATAAATTCTTTTTCTTTTATAGCCTGGTAGAGTATAATTATTTTTTCCTCATTTTTTATAAAAAAAGGTTTGTAAAATGAAACTTTTATTATTTTTAATTATTAGATGCTTTATGTTCCTGTTGTTTAATGTTATAACTTATAACGTTCATATAATTCGTTTTTTGCATAACCTGTATTAATATTTGGTTCTTGTTGTATTTTTTTTATATATAAAAATGTTTATTTCATTTAGCTTTTTCCTTTTATTCCTATACCCTATATTTAAACCTTATCCTCACAGCAACTACATGCTTAATGTACTCTATTTTATTAGCCCCTAAATTGTCTTTTTTTATTGCAGCAAATTTTATTTTGTTTTTACCCTGGATGAAAGTGCGCCTGTGTCACAAATTCGAGTACATTTACGGGAACCTTGAACATTGTAAGAAATACATCAAAGTCAAAATCAAAAAGTGCAACTGCTTTAAATTTTACGTTATGTATTTCTTACAATTTTTAAGATTCCCATACTAGCACTCGAATTTGTGACACAGGCGCACTTTAACCCATGGTAAAAACAAAAAAAAATTGCTGCAATAAAAAAAAACTTTTTAAGGGTAAGAAAGCACCCTCTTGTGCTAGCTATATAACTTTATTGTAGAAGGAGAGACATTTTTTGTTTTTAGAAAAAGTATTTTTACCAACAGCAAAAGATTTTTAAGGTACAAGAAAGATCTTTTCTACTGCAAGAGAGACGTTTTTTACTATATAAAAAAATGTCACCACTGTAGCAGAAATTTGTTGTTTCAGTAGCAAAAAATTTTATAGTTACATTATATAGTTTTATAAGGACAGCAACGTTACTTTTTAGATATAGCAGAATTACTTTATACCTATAACAGAATTTTTCTTGCAAAGTAGCTTTATTACCACAGCAAAGTATGTCCAGCAGAGTGCATTCTCCTGGTACAGTAATGTGCTTGGCTGTTCCCCATTTAGCAAAATATTTTAGCTATGGTTGCTAAAATTTTCGCTAGGAATGAAAAGAGATTTTCTCAGTGTAGTGAGAGGTGGCCGAAAAACGATAAAAATCCCAAGTAAACACGATGTAAACAAACCCATGAAAAATCGTAACTTAAGAAGGAAATATCTCGGAAACTAAGCTTTTCCGACAACTTTCGTTTTCGGATTCGTAATCTACGCATCGAAATACGTGTTTCCTGAAAAAATCATCAAAATCGGCGTGGTGTGCGTATAATAGATAATTACCGGGACGCCGACTGTATCTTGAAAATCGTTTACCGTCTAGCTTACGGAAAAAAATATTTATTACAAAAAGTATTCAGAGAAATTGCTGGAAATTATTTTCAAGTTTTATGGTTGGTCGCTTAGGGGCGGAACTATACTGCCGTCCTAAGCCAAAAAGCCTTAACTCTAGTTTTCACTATTTTGAGATATTGAACATTTTAATAACTTGATAACCGCACCCCCTTTTTTCAAAGGAATTTTGTAATTTTTTTTTTAAATCTATAAATATCTTGCAAAGAAACGATAAAATGTTTTTTTTAGCTTGTAGGTAGTATTTGAAAAGGAATATCATTGACTTGGTTCAATTCCCTAAGTAAATTTTTTAATGACGATCATTTTGCTAAATCTCCGTTACGATAGATAATAAGGTGTAGAATATGTTCACAAATTAAGATTTATTAATTTCGTGTTAATAATCCAGATAAACAAATAACATAAATATACAAAAATGCAAAGTATTACATCCTAAGCAAATATGGCATATCTTTGAGAAATGCCTATTTCGCTTAGAAATAGAAGTTGCTTAGGTTTTACATATTTTTTTGAGATGTGGATATTTTTATTATAATTTTTTTGGTGTTTTGCGTTTAAGTTACGCCTATTTTGCCTAGTATGTATATAGATAATACCTAGGTATCCATATTAATAAAAATACTAAAATCAAAAAAAATTGAGGAACGCCTTTTTGGCTTAGGATGGCAGTATAGTGACCAATCAAAACGCGAGATTCAAAAATCCTTATAGTATATGTACAGGGTTATCCAACCAAGACTAGACAAGGCGATTTTTTGACTTTTCCTGTACTTTTATAAAAAAAACTGAAATAGCCATCTTAAGTCATTTTCTCCCGCGAATTCGAATATCTTCAGCAAAAAATTATTGAACATCAAACAAAAGTACTAGGGGTCACTTTGATATTTTTTTAAATGGAACACCCTGTATATTTTTACATTTTTAAATTCCACATAAAATTATAATTATTTTTTATTAAATGCACTATTAGTCTATACTTCATAGTTTCCGAGATATTGACTCTCGAAAAGTGACATTTTTTAACTTTGACAGCTTATAACTTTCTAACAGTACGTCTTAGAGCAAAACGGCTTACATGTCCCTATCTTCAATTTTTATTATCTTCCCAAAAAAATCAACTTCCAGTTAAACCGGAACAACTATATTTCCTTCTTTCGAGTTACATCCGGTTTAACAGGAAGTTGATTTTTTTGGAAAGATAATAAAAATTGAAGATAGGGATATGTAAGCCGTTTTGCTCTAAGACGTACTGTTAGAAAGTTATAGGCTGTCAAAGTTCAAAAATGTCACTTTTCGAGAGTCAATATCTCGGAAACTATGAAGTATAGACTAATAGTGCATTTAATAAAAACTAATTATAATTTTATGTGGAATTTAAAAATGTAAAAATATACAGGGTGTTCCATTTAAAAAAATATCAAAGTGTCCCCTAGTACTTTTGTTTGATGTTCAATTGTTTTTTGCTGAAGATATTCGAATTCGCGGGAGAAAATGACTTAAGATGGCTATTTCAGTTTTTTTATAAAAGTACAGGAAAAGTTAAAAAATCGCCTTGTCTAGTCTTGGTTGGATAACCCTGTACATGTATCAAAGGTGGCATTTTTTCAATCTAATGAAATTTCTGGATAACTTTCGTTTTTGAGTTTTTGCTCTACCTTTTTGTTTAAGGGTAGGAAAGGGCCGAAACCGAAACTGTCACCGAAACTAGATTTTTTGGCCGAATAGCCGAAACCGAACCTTCGGTCGGTCACTAATTAGTAGTAAAAATAAGTAAGCATTGTTTGTTAAAAAAAATACTTCTTGTGCCCTTAACTATATGCAAGTTGCATTTGCAAATAGATATTATTAATACGTGGTTTCCGCAGGACAAATGACTGCAGTTTTTTTTTATCTATATAGTCATTCTTTCTTAGCGTGTGTCAATTTGTGTGTGTGTGTGTGTGTGTGTTTTTCATTCATAAAGATATTACATCACAACAAATACTACAACAATGGAACTTGGGGTTTTGCATATTTGCCTAAATGCTTATCATTTATGTGTACAAATAAACCTTGACGTTAACCATTTTGCAATAATCCAAAAATAAATTTACTTTTATTGTCTTTCAGAATCCTAGATGATTTTGGCAAAATTATTATGAAAAGGATTTTCTTTTAAACGGACTTCCATTTTATACGGATGTATTTAAAACTAGCGGGTATTCGGGGCTTTGCTTGCTCAATTCAATCGTTATACATTCGCTATCGAAATAAAGTAGCGGGTAACATAATTTTTTTTTTCGAGGGTCCGTCCATTTGCCGGATGCACGTCGGCCAGGATTGGCCCATTGTGCTCACCCTTGAGGCGCTGCAGTTTTTCCTCTCTGAGATCTGAGACAGATCGTTAATAACGCTCACCGTTTCAAGAAATTTGGACCAAAAATATTTTTTCTGTATATATAAACTCTTATAGACCAGTGCTGAAGCCTTTGAAAATGGTAAAAAAAGAAAAAAAATAATAGTAGGATGAAACCCATTGAAAAAGGAAGAGAATAGAACAAAAATTAAAGGAAAAATAAATTACGGGCGATCCGAGGTCGGGGAGGAGGGGGGGGGGGGTTAAGGGTAGAAAACGATTTATCTCGATTTCCGGTAAAACTACAAGTCCTATGGAAAAACGTTAAATCGCAAAGTTGTAGGTAATAAAAAGATCTACAACTTTTATATTTACACTTTTTTTACATAACCTCAAAATTTATGTGAAAAATTCAAATAACCAAGTTTTTGGTTTTTTATTTTTCTTTTACAAAAAATTTTTTTTATCCACAAAATTTGGTGAAAACTTACCTTTTTATGTCCTAAACACACTGTAATTTTTTTGATTTAAAATATTTATTTTTTAACCTTATTTTGACTTAATATCGAAAAACACCCTAATTTTCAATCGAAAATTCTCACGTAAAATATCTGCTTTTTTAAAAAAGTCGGTGGGCTTTTTGTTCGTTGAAATCTCTACTTTCTGATGGTGTTAAAAAATATATACATTACTATGGTAAATGTTCTCAAAAAAATGCAAAGAAATGAAAAAAACTCGAATCCGAATTTTTTTTTTTAGATCAATATGTACAATTTTGAGCTATTTATTAAAATTTATACTTTAATTACTCGAAAAACGTAAGATTCCATGTTACATTGATAAAAAAAAGAGTATAAATCTTAATAAATAGCTCAAAATTGTACATATTGATCTAAAAAAAAAATTTCTGATTCAAGTTTCTTTGCATTTTTTTGAGAACATTTACCATAGTAATGTATATATTTTTTAACACCATCAGAAAGTAAAGATTTCAACGAATAAAAAGCCCTCAGACTTTTTTAAAAAAGCAGATATTTTGACTTGAGAATTTTCGATTGAAAATTAGGGTGCTTTTTGGATATTAAGTCAAAATAAGGTGAAAAAATAAGTATTTTCAATCAAAAAAATTACAGTGTGTTTGGTACATAAAAAGGTAAGTTTTCACCTAATTTCGTGTATAAAAAAATTTTTTTTAAAAGATAAAAATAAAAAACCAAAAACTTGGTTATTTCAATTTTTCACATTAATTTTGAGGTTATGTAAAAAAAGTTTGAATACAAAAGTTGTAAATCTTTTTATTGCCTACAACTTTGCTATTTAACGATTTTCCATAGGACTTGAAGTTTTGCCGGAAATCGAGATAAATCGTTTTCTACCCTTAAAACCCCCCCTTCCCGACCTCTTTTTTTCAACCCCTAAGTGAATTTTGAAAAAATGCCGAAACACGTATAGTACCGTGCGAGCAAAATATATTTGCATCAAAGAGGGCTTGGATTAAAAAACGTAGGGCTTGGTTTAGATCACAATGATATGGGGACGATATATCTAACCAAATCTAGGTTAAAATTTTGTCAAATTCATATTATGACATGATATGCCAAACTGACGAGTAATAAAATAAGTAGACAAATACAATTTTTTTTTTTTTTGTTTACAAAATTAACAAAGTAAGAATATACGGAAAGAAAAAGAAAAATAATTACATAAATTGCTGAAATTGGCCACCGCCATGCTCCAAACATAAATTCACACGTCTCTTCATATTTTTGAAAGTGTTGACCAAATAATTTCTTTCCAATAAATTTTGGGTAAACCATTGAGAGTAATTCCAGCGTCTTTCAAAATCTGCGGCTTGTATTTCTTGGAATACTTGCATTTTATAAGGAAATAAATTTAGCTACTTCTTAAAAATAGTCCTGCATGTTCCATAAGATCTTCCCACTTTTTGGGACAGGCGTCTTATACAATTTGTTGGCGTATTTTGCATTATTTCACGAACGTTTGCAACAAGTTCTTCTGTTCTTACAGATGGTCTTCCTGCTCCTTTTTTGTGTTGTATAGAACCTGTTTCCCTAAAGACAGCCACGGTTCTTTTCAGGCAATAATAAAAATTCCCAGCAATAAAAGTAACGTTAGGAAAATGTTCGTAAAAATCGTCCATGCACAAACCCGGATTGTATTGCCAATCACCATTTACTCTAACCCCGTTTCGAATATACGCTTCAACCATGAATGTTTTGTGCTGTTCCGTAAAGTCCATTGTGTGAATTGTTCAAGAAATTGGAAAAATTAGCGATGAATCAGATTACTTGTAACGTAACGACTGTCAAAGATGACGGAATAACTGATTGATTGTTAATTCAGGTAGTTACTGACACCCAACAGGTAACAAGCTCTACGGCTAAGCATTACGTCGTTCGATGCAAGGCCCTCTTTGATGCAAAAAATTTTTGCTCGCACGGTATTAGTTTATTTTTACAGAAGCTTATACTTATACCAATTTCTAGGCCTCCACCTGAGATACAGAAATTCATAAAAAAACTTCAATTCCCCTTTTACCCCCCTAGGGGTTGATTTTCGAAAAATATCTTCTTAGTGGATGCCTACGTTGTAAAGAGAAGACATTCTCGATATTTCACAATTCTACGATTAGGGAAGGATAATAAAGTCCCACAAGTAAAAATGGGTAGAAACCATGCTATTCCTGTATATTATTTTAAGCTGATTAAAATGAATCTGCAGTAAGAATGGTCTCATCACCTAAAATAAGATTTACTGATGTCGTGTGATGACGTAGTTAGTGATAAGCGGTAGCCTCCTGGACTAGCAAGAGTATCTCTAACGTATTGTGTAATTTTCATTTCAGGACTTTGTGTAAAGACCAAAGAGCATGGCAACGAGACCAAAGTGTTTGTTAATATTTGTACAACAGAAGCCATACCACCACCTAAAGATATATCCGAGGAAGAACTTATGGACATCGTTGAATCCGAAGAAGCAAGTAATTACAGGTACTAAGATACCTCTATGGTCAAATTCACAATGCAAACTTTTACTATGCTGGGAATGTCTCCTAAGACGAAACATTTTCTCTGATAATTCAAGATTATAGATAATATTTTAAGTCGAATTATCTTGAAAATTATTAACTAATATAACTTTTCGCATATTACACCAATAGTAAAAAAGTTATGAAATGGCACTAGAATTAAAAAATCCCATCAAATAGGTATAGGGTGTCCCATTTAAAAAAAAAAAAACTTTGTGACACCCCACTGTATAATTCAAATTATTTTGTGCAGAATATCCAACCATACTATAACACAAAAGCTTATGATCGACAAATGTTATCCCCAAGCAAGGCATAAAGTTACACCGCGCAATCGTCGACTCACCCGGTACATATTTTTCAAGAAACATTTTAAGATGTGCTGGAAGCCTAAATTGAAAAGTCATCATTAAACTATTATGTCTAAAATTCATCTTAAGACAATGAGCTTTTTCACTAAATTTTGATTTTTACCCTACTGCATAAAGGAGAAAAAAAATTCTACGGTTTCAGGTTTTAAAATATTTACTGAGAAAATAATTACACAAAAGACGCTCGCGAAACCAGCGATCTACGTCATAACAAATTGACCAGTCGCAGGGACTCTACTGAAGGTCGACCCGCCGGCATCTATCTGAATCCTAATAATATCTCGCGTCTAGTATCCTATTCTTGTCCATTTAAGTTATCGAACCAAAGATATAATCGATCTCAAAAGAGTGCCAAATAAATTAATTGCGCAGATAATGGTATCTAAACTCATGTTTTCAAACTTGCTGCTTTCGCGGCGTCTTTTTAATTGTTTCCAGGAGGGGTTTGTGACACTGTGGTAGACAATGTAGCATCATCATACCTTGTCGGACTTCCATTGTCTTTATTTTTTTACTTAACTCAACGTTTCGGTTAGTTAGTTTCTCTAACCGTTTTCAAGTGTAAACGATAATTCTAAGGCTACTGTCTAAAATACTATCCATGTGCAATGAAACTCGATGACTCCGCCTACGTGCTTATTGTAGTGTGAAATTTGAGCTGTTTGTTTTGGACAAGGAAAGGCTTCCATATATTGGGGATTTTGGTTTATTGAATATGTGGGTATTTTGATTCATAAAAGCTTCTTTGAATTTGTGTTTCCGCCAGTGCTGTTCCGTGTTCAAAACCTTTGCTTCTGACCACTGTATATTATTTGGTTAGTCCATACAGGTTCCGCTATACCTGATCTTGAAGCTTCACCCGTTTGGGTATGTTTCAGATGTTATTTAACTAGTACGAGGTCTTTTTGTTTCTCAATGTACGTTTCGCCACTCGCAAGGGATTCGACAGATGAAGTTTTTGTGTTTTCATTACGTGAGGGTTTTATTTTTACCCTTAGCCACGGAGGAACATAATATATGGACCAACCAAGATAATGTAAAGTGGTCAGAAGCGAAGGTTTTGGACACGGAACAGCATTGGCGGAAAGATAAATTCAAAGAAGCAGCTTTTATTAATCAACATACCCACATATTCAGTAAACCAAGTATAGATATCCCCAATATCTGGAAGTCTCTCCTTGTTCAAAACAAACAGCTCAAACTTCACACTCCAATAAGCACGTAGGCAGAGTCATCAAGCTTCATTGCACACGGATAGTATTTAAGACAGTAGCCTTAGAATTATAATTTAATTTACCCCTGTTAGAGATACTGAAACGTTGAGTAAAGTAACAAAATAAAGACAATGGAAGTCAGACAAGATAATTTTTTTCAATACTGCTGAATATGTTAAATGTCGATTGCAGTGAAAAAGGGCAGAGGTTTAAAAAATGTTTACAAGGGTTATTGTTATTCAGACGTTTCTATTTTACTTAGAGTACCAATGAGCATCGGCGAAATCAGATCAGAAAAGGACAGAAAAGGGAACGATTCAAAAGCAGTCGATATTGCTATACATCCATCTTTCTTAAAAAAGATTCAAATAAACCAGTCCTTCAAAAACTTTTTCATGGCAGTTATATTTCAAGGATTGGAAAATAAATACGGTAAGCCAGTGCAAAAGGGTTCTTATGCCTGTATGGAGGAAAGGCGATAAACTTCCTATTATAAAAAAATACAGAGATGGATCGTAAAGTTATCTATTTAAAATGATCTATTTTCTTCATTATTATTTTTAGGGCTTATCTGTGTGGATGAGAAAATAATTCTCCAAAACAAAAAAGCTTACGGCACCCTTCAAACACATCGCATTCAACAAAGGGAAATAGACGAAAAAATGGGAAAACTCGGTCAAAATAAAACGTTAATTCAAGAATTGACAGGCAGTGAGGAAGAAAAGAAAAAAGTCGTCATAGAAACAATATCATCGACGGAAAATACTATAAGAAAGCCTGAATACAGACTTTATAAAAAGAAAAGCGGATCTAATTGTTTGACTGGAGAATTTAAATTCCCCGATATAGTAAGTACGTTATTTATTGATAGTTGTAGTAGTAACATGTTCAATTTAGCAAAAAGCTACAATTAAATTTTGTTTTAATACATATTTTTAACAAATTTATACAGATTTATTACTATTTTCAGGATAACCTACCTTTTTTTTATCATTCTAATGTAAAAATTGTCATATTTCGGATAAACCTTAAAATGCTCTGGGCAAAAATAGAATGAAAATTTCAAAGTGATCAAATATTAGCAATATACATATTTTAGACCTAAGATCGTTTTGTAATATCCCAGCTAAAACTATTTTTGCCGAGAGGTGGGAGTACGCATGGGTTCTTTGGATTCTGCAATGTCATTTATTCAATCATAGGTGATTAAGGCAATTTATCTTATCAAAAATAAATGACATGAAATATTTCAAAAATTAGAAATAATTGAGCGGAAATAATCTTAATACATACCACTTGTGTCTTATTACGTGAAATTCACAAGGGTGTATATTTTTCAAAATTATTTGTTTCCAACCATAGTTCTCGACTTTTATTACGACCGCGTTTACCGCTATTCAAGAACGTTTTACCAGCAAACATTTTTTAATAAATAATAATGTTAAATTTACCCGTAAAACTCAAAACTAGCGTAATATAAACCCCGGATAGTCTTACTCCTGCTATAATCGTTTTTGATATAACTTTGGACACATTTTAGATTACTACCACCCTGCGAGCAAAAATTATTTACATCAACGAGGACTTGGATTAAAAAACGTAGGGCTTGGTTTAGATCACAATGATATGGGGACGATATATCTAACCAAATCTAGGTAAACATTTTGTCAAATTCATATTATGACATGATATGCCAAACTAATGAGTAGGTAATAAAATAAGTAGACAAATACAAATTTATTTTTGTTGTTTACAAAATTAACAAAGTAAGAATATACAGAAAGAAAAAGAAAAATAATTACATGTATTCTGAGAATTCACATAACCGGGGAGGTGGAACCAGGCTTCATCCGAACAAAAATTTCAGGTCTAATAAATCATTTCTTTGCAATAAATTTTGGGTAAACCATCGAGAGTAATTCCTGCGTCTTTCAAAATTTGCGGCTTGTATTTCTTGAAATACTTGCATTTTATAAGGAAATACATTTAGCTGCTTCTTAAGAATATTTCTGCATGTTTCATAAGATCTTCCCACTTCTTGGGACAGGCGTCTTATACAATTTGTTGGCGTATTTTGCATTATTTCACGAACGTTTGCAACATTCTTCTGTTCTTACAGATGGTCTTCCTGCTTCTTTTTTGTGTTGTATAAAACCTGTTTCCCTAAACACAGCCACGGTTCTTTTCAGGCAATGATAAAAATCCCCAGCAATAAAAACAACGTTAGGAAAATCGTCCATGCACAAACCCGGATTGTATTGCCACTCACAATTAACTCTAGCCCCGTTTCGAAAATACGCTTCAACCATGAATGTTTTGTGCTGTTCCGTAAAGCCCATTGTGTGAATTGTTCAAGAAATTGGAAAAATTAGCGATGAATCAAATTACTTGCAACGACTGTCAAAGGTGACGGAATAACTGATTGATTGTTAATTCAGGTAGTAACTGAGACCCAACAGGTATTAAGCTCTACGGCTAAGCATTACGTCCTTAGATGCAAGGCCCTCTTTGATGGAAATCATTTTTGCTCGCACGGTAGTATCATTATAATAATTTAAAACATTTACCTGCGTCATTCAACACAATTTTAACATATATAATTCTATATTATAACGATTTGGATACGCCCCGCCAAGCTGATCATGGGTAATTTCATGTAAATTTTGCTACCCTTAAATATTGGCTCTGTTATTAATCATACAACAAAATTTACTTTTAGCCTAATTCTAGAGGTTCAATTAAAAAATAATAATAAGGTTGGATATGTTTTTTTACAGATTTCTTCAAATGAAATTACTCTAGATGTAGGTGAAGATAGGGTTCTGGTAGAATCTAAAACCAAAGGATATTTGCTCGATATTTTTGTGCCTTACTTTATACGTAGTGAAAAATGTACCTCCACATTTGATAAAGCATCTAAGGTAAGATCAATATGAACAAAAAATAGTAAGTTATGTAACATGTTATCTAGTATTGTTTTTCAAGAATATATCCAACTTGCGTACAAGGATTATTTCTTCCAACTTGCGTACATGGGTAGGTAGGTCCCGCGAACCAGGTAAAACTGCAAGAGTACATTATTCCAACTTGCGTACGTACACAAATATTAGAAGCTTATAAACAAACTAGACATAAAAAAATGCTCTGATAACAACGAACAAACCGGTTGCTAATACACCTTTTAGAACCGATTGGAGAGGGCGTATTATTACGGTCCGTTTAAAACCCTGTGTATGTGAAAACATAAAAAAATGCTCTGATAACAACAAGCAAACCGGTTGCCAATACACCTTTTAGAACCGATTGGAGAGGGCGTATTAATACGGTCCGTTTAAAACCCTGTGTATGTACGCAAGTTGGAATAATGTACTCTTGCAGTTTTACCTGGTTCGTGGGACCTATACCCATGTACGCAAGTTGGAAGAAATAATCCTTGTACGCAAATTGGACGTACGCAAGTTGGAAGATTACCCACTTTGCATGTTTCAGACATCAGACATATATTTTATTTTATCAATTTATGTTTACAACATTTTTATTGCTGTGCACTTGTTTTCGGCAATTCCATTTGATAAACTAACATTTCTGATATTGTTTTGAATTATCAAGCAATACAAATCTACACTTTTAGTGATATGATAATACTAATAATAATAATGCATCATTTTTTGATATAAACTTCGTTATTGAGCAAAAATCGTTTAAATGAAATTAAGTTTATGACTCTATACTCTATGTGTAATACTAAGTATTATTTTAATTACTTGATAAAAACCTTTAATACCATGCATATCGAAAACAAAGCATTTTAAGACTGATGTGTAGATAATATATGAATTTTTCGCCTTAAATTAGGTCCAGGAATCACCCATAAGTACATATCATTAAGTAACACCCTGTATATACTGTAATCGTGTATAATATACTGTATTATTTCATTATTCTCTTCAGAAATGGGCTTTTTCAAAAAAAAAATCTTCTAAAATATTAGAAACCTTTCCTAGAAACCATTAAAAATACGCCGCGAAAGCAGGTTTATTCAGAATTTTAAAAACTAAAACCGTAGAAAATTTTATTTTTCTTCCTCTATGTGAAAGGGTAAAAATCAAATTTTATTTTAAAAGCCCGTTATGTTCTTAAAATTGGTACAAATTGGTTCGGCCAGGTAGTTTGCCCGCACCAGTAATGTAGGCACTCTATAATAAATGCTATTAAGAAGAATGATGGTCAACAATAAAAATGTTCAAATGTTCACAGGATCATCAGGGCGGGTAGTTTATTCCAATCATAGGCCTCTTGTTGTTTTAAGAGGCCTATGATTCCAATAGGTCACAAAAATACGCCCACATTGTGCCTACATTCTAAGAAATGTGCCACCATAAAATCCGGATAAAATTAGGATTTTGCCAATTTCATCTCTTGTGATGGTAGCGCGTCAAATACAGTTACACTGTTTAAATGCGCTGGGCGGATTTTTTGTCTTATTTCCGCAATAGGTACCTACCAAAAACGATAAAGTTGTTCATAATCTACATAATATTATGTTCAAAATGTATTTACTCATACCGTAAAAATTTCTTCTGAAAAGATACCTCCATTTTATCGCTTTATTTAATTTAATCTCGATCGAGTTAACAGGTCCACTAAGCCAAATTAAGTTTTTTTAATTAAACTTACACTTTGTTTACTGTACATATAAAACACACAACGAGGAACTCTAAGCAACTAAATAAAGCCAACAAACACCACATTAACTAGGTACTATACATAAATAAGTAATTTTTAATTTCAAATAAAGAATGGCCTGAATATCTACCTGAAGACTGACAACTGCATCAGGAGAAATTAAATACAAGTGTGTTTGATCATTTATAGGTTTCTTCCGCTTTCAATTTCCACAGGTGAGAATATAGTTCGCAGTAAAGGCATTATTCCGTAAACTTGGACCAAGAATTAGTTTTTATACGTGCTTACAGAACTTTAAAAATTACATTTCTATCACATCCTCTTCCTTCTCCTTTTATGGAAATATGATATATGATATTTTTTAGGTTGTTTGTTGTCTTTTCTTATATAATTTTTTTTTCAGGTTCTTACAGTCACAATGCCGCTTATTGGAGGTTGAATTATTTTTAGTAGAAGCAAGTGTAACAACAAATAAATTGTGTATCGCTTCTGAAAAATATATTCTAATTAAATATACAGTGTCCGCATCAAATGGGATTTTTTTTTATTATTAGGTATAGGTAAAAATTGAAAAAGCAGTTAGTTTTTGCTTACCTAAAAACCAAAAATGACTTATACTGAAGCAGCTGCACGACTTGCGTTACTTGTCAAATTTGACATTTTTAATAAAATAGGTTCAAAAATGCCCTTATTTATAAAAATATCGAAAAACTTTATCCAAGAAAGTTGTTTATTTACGCATTTTTAGCCTCTGTACGAAATTTTGACAGTCTAATACAATTTTTATTTTTTGCCAGATTCTTGAAAATTTTGATCAACCCTCGTAGATTAACTTTTATACATCGATGTAAAACCATTTGCCTTTACTTCATTTGTAATCTTAATGCAATTTTGTTTAAAATTTTTGTTTCCAATTATTTATTTTGCTTCAAAAACTGAAATTGTTATTGATCAGTATGTAATGTTTGATGCAAAGTTTATCTAATTACATCAGTTTTGTCAAAACCGACGTTTCTCATTTTTCTTAAGTTAGTAAACAGATGTACAAAAAGAAAATATTAGGAAGCTTTCGTTGAAATTTTACTTAATTATTATTATTAAATTAAATTAATTATATTAAACTATATTTTTGTTGAATAAAATATTTTGTAGCGATTAATATTTATTCTTTTTGATCCAATATTAATTAAGTAAAATTTCAACGAAAGCTTCCTAATATTGTCTTTTTGTACATCTGTTTACTAACTTAAGAAAAATGAGAAAAGTCGGTTTTGACAAAACTGATGTAATTAGATAAACTTTGCATCAAACATTACATACTGATCAATAACAATTTCAGTTTTTGAAGCAAAATAAATAATTGGAAACAAAAATTTTACACAAAATTGCATTAAGATTACAAATGAAGTAAAGGCAAATGGTTTTACATCGATGTATAAAAGTTTATCTACGAGGGTTGATCAAAATTTTCAAGAATCTGGCAAAAAATAAAAATTATATTAGACTGTCAAAATTTCGTACAAAGGCTAAAAATGCCTAAATACACAACTTTCTCGAAATTTTGATAAATAAGGGCATTTTTGAACCTACTTTATTAAAAATGTCAAATTTGACAAGTAACGCAAGTCGTGCAGCTGCTTCAGTATAAGTCATTTTTGGTTTTTAGGTAAGCAAAAACTAACTGATTTTTCAATTTTTACCTATACCTAATAATAAAAAAAAATCCCATTTGATGCGAACTTTCTTGCGGACACTGTATAGAAAAATGTTCCATTTATTAATTTCTCGTTTTATTTCTTTCATGTCCCATCATTCTTGGCTAACAAGATTAAACAATACGATAATTATCTAATTACCCTCACAATCTAGTTTATTAAAAAGTTGACATAAGATATAAAAAAAGACGGCGCCTTTGATATATTATTAATATAGCCAAGATAGGTGAGGTTTCGTGGTAACCTCTTAACCATTAGTTATAGACAGATTTATTGCATTTCAGCATTTCTTTTTACTGATATGAAATAAGAAAAAAGGTATATATAGTTGTTTACTTTTGTTTAAAACTACTGACCTTAGCAAATTGTTTTCTGTCTGCATGACAGTAGTTGTCAGTGTTATAGTCGTTTGAATTTTGTTAACTGCATATCAGAAAAATGGTTTATTTAACAGAAATGCACAAAATAACAATTCTACAGATGATTCTCAAAAATATTGTACACAAAACTTGTCCTCCCGACTTAGCTGACTTAAGAAGACGAATAACGCTTGCGATTAGATCGGTCACACCTGAGATGTTCAGTAACATTAGAAGAAATTTCTATTTAAAATTACGATGTTGCCTAGACGTTAGCGGCGAGCATCTTCAACATCTACATTAATATTTTTTTTTTTGTTTTTTACATTATCAAGAAATAAACAGTATTACTTAATAGGTTTTGATTGTGTTGTTAATTTTTGCAATAAATCTGAAAACACTTAATATTTCCGAAACAGTTGAAGATAGAGGTATAGGATATTGTACCGGGTGGTCAAATAAGGGAGGACGTCGGCTTTATCTCTGAAACCATTAATCGTACAACTTTCGGAAATATTTTTTTATGAGTAAAGTGGTCAAGAGAAATGACTGGAAATTACTTTTAAGTTCCTTATTTCGCCGCAAGGGGGTACAATAAAAAATTGTTTTTTTAAATTCTAAATTTCTCCGAAAATTCCCATATTAAGTTATAATTCTGATTACATCATTGGAAAGCTTAGACAATTATGCATTATTTTGGTTTGAGGCTCATTGGCGTACCGACCTTGATAAGAGTGGAAGAAGCTATTGAACGTGTAAACATTAAAATCGCTGTAACTTCTAAACAACGTATCCGATTTTACTAAATTTAAGCTTGTTTGGAAGGGGAAAATAAGTATCTTCAATTGCCGTATCCAACAGTACATGATAGTGTTTAATAAAATTGCTAGGGTACTTCTAAACAAGCTTAAATTTAGTAAAATCGGATAAGTCGTTTAGAAGTTAAAGCGATTTTAATGTTTACACTTTCAATAGCTTCTCCCACTCTTATCAAGTGAAAGTGTAAACATTAAAATCGCGGTAACTTCTAAACGACTTAACCGATTTTACTAAATTTAAGCTTGTTTGGAAGAAAAATTGTCTTATCCAATGGTACAAGATAGTTTCTAATAAAATTGCTAGAGGGCGTAATTTGTATTAAAAATTATTGCTTTGGCAATAACTCTGAAACGAACAAAGATATCGAACTGCGGTCTTCACATCTTTTCTTGCAAATTTTATCTACTTTTCGATTATGATGTCATAGTTATACCGTATGATTTGAATTTTCGGGATAAAATAAAAAAAAATCTGTTATTATTACAAATTGCGCCCTCTAGCAATTTTATTAAACACTATCGTGTACTGTTGGATACGGCAATTGAAGATATTTATTTCCTCTTTCAAAAAAGCTTAAATTTAGTAAAATCGGATAAGTCGTTTAGAAGTTACAGCGATTTTAATGTTTACACTTTCAATAGCTTCTCCCACTCTTATCAAGGTCGGTACGCCAATGAGCCTTAAATCAAAATGATGCAGAATTGTCTAAGCTTTCCAATGATCTAATCAGAGTTATACCTTGTGCCCCCTTGCGGCGAAATGAGGAACTTCAAAGTAATTTCCAGCAATTTCTCTTGACCACTTTACTAACAAAAACATCTTTCCGAAAGTTGTACGATTAATGGTTTCCGAGATAAAGCCCATGTCCTCGCTTATTTGACCACCCGGTACATGAAATGTCTAGACATTTTTGAAGAATCCAAAAATTGAATAATATACAGGAGGTTGCATTTAAAATAAGAAAGTTGGTATTCGCCACTGTTACATGACACACCCTGTATAAAAAGTTTTTATTGAAAAAAATGCGCAACTAGAAATACCAATCGACGTGTCCGAGCGTTTTTTCGGACACGCTCCCATGTATTCATTATCGAATTTATTCCATTTGGCTGATACACACTGTAGGTATAATCAATATAACTTACGTGGGTGATTGGTTGGTCAATAGATTAGAAGAGACATACGTTCGTGGGTGGAACAAAAACTAGTACGTTTCTAGAATATGGATTGAACAACAGCAAATTCTGTATAGAAGATTCAGGCCAAAAAATTACCCAGACAGCTGATTTCGATAAACAGAAGCCGCCCGTATCCAAACAGGCTATAAAGAACCACATTTACCGAATGAATTAAGAAGTCGAGCGATATTCTAAATTCTGCTTCTTTAGTCATTTCAATGCGACTTAGCTGATAATGCTGAAACTTATCATTACAATCCATAAACATAATATTAAGTCGTCATAGTTGAAGTCTCTCAAAACTTTTATTAAAATAATTAAAATTCCTAATATTTTACCACCAATGATATTAGGAAGTACTTAAGTCCTCAAGCCAAGCATCCCCACGGCATGTTTTCGACAATGGTTATCTTGAGATAAATAGCAGGACGAAGTTCAAAGACGTTTTTTTCCAGATAGTTAAAATAATATAATTCATGTGGAATTTTTAGTATCTTGTTAAACAAATGAGATAGTAAATTTGCTTTGTCAAGTTCATTTATTTTAAAATGACTTTTGGCACCGTACTATTTTTTTTTGTCGACGGCTGAAAGAAATTCATAGATAATATTGATTGATAATTGATTTGAGTATAACGGTGTATTATCCATTTATCCTTTCTACCCTTGATACATGACTGTATTTGAACCAGATAGCCCTAAAAAATGATTTGTAGAAAACTAAATTTAAAATACAATTTAGATAATTTTTAAAGACCCAATATTTGCATCAAAATGTGTTTCTAGGAAACAATTTGCCTGGTGTACGAGCTGGCATGGCGGATCAAGAAATATTTTACAGAATTATTCTATTTATTTATTATCAACCGGCATGCGTTGTTCCAGTTCCATCGTAATATACGTAATCGGATACATGGCATAGGAATGCATACGAGACAAACATTCATTTTTTATATGTATAGGGTGACTTTTTGATATCTACAATGGCTATATGTTCTACACTAAAGAAGATATAAAAAACCAAAAATGCCATTGCTACAAAAACGTCGGGAAAATTTTTCTGGTCCACCATCATCCACTTTAAAATCTTGTCACTTCTCGACTTGCGACACCTATCTGGAAAGCTTATCAAAAAGGCTTTTCAGCAATCCCAAAATTAATGAGATTTAAGGTACAAAATTCTGAGACAATGTTTTGAAACTGCTGGCTTTTACAAAATTTGGCAGGAAAAATTATACAATACCGGCTTTTGAGACCAAATTACCTGCGGTTTAGGGCCACTAATTTATTTCAAGAAAATCTGTTATAGTTTTGGTCTAAGTATATTAGCTTCGTTCATAAAAGCAATTGTCTGTCAACCGATTTCCAATTTTTCTCTGCGCATGCGTGGTTTTTAACTGGTTGGAATTTTTTTGCTTTTTTACAATTGGGGTTTTGCGAACGCAGGATTTTCTGTCAGCGGATTGGGATTTGTCGTGTGCGAACGCTTTTGAAACACGTTCGTATGCGTCATTAATTTGCTAACGGTTTCTGACCGCTGTACAAACGAAGCTTTTACTTATAAATTATAAAAATCGCATAAATCCAAGTAAACCAAGTGAAATTTAAAAAGTGATAGTTTAAATTAATTTTGAGTCTGCAATAGAAATTAAATTTGTCTTGGATATAATAAAGGCAACTATCTGTAGTATCTGACCTGATATAGTTTATATCAGACTTTCCTGCATATCTTATAGCTGATTTTGAAAAAAATGATACTTGACCCATGATCTATTGGGCACTATACCCTGTGTATTATTACTTTTAACTTAAACCAGTTCAGAGCAAACTAGTGACGCATTCGCCATTTCATTTTCTTTTCAATTTTTCCTTTTCCCCAAAAAACGGCCAAATACCCATTTTTGCCCATTTTTCTTTTCCTGCTTTTATTAATTTACGAATTCTCCTTTTTTTTTAACATAAACTACAGGTAATTAAACAACAAAGATGGGTATTTGGCTGATTTTTGGATACAATGAAGAAGTACCTAACGAAATATTGATCAAAAAACGAGATGGCGAATGCGCCACACTGTTTGCTCTTAAGTACCTACAATTCTTATTTTAAATTAACAATATTTTTCTAATGGCGTCGGTACTATAGGTTTGTTGTTTTACTTTTAAAAAAAATGGTGTTAGTTTTTTTGATCTCAAAAAAAATTAATAACTGACATAAAAAAATAATTCTTTACCTATATTTACTAATTAATTGTGTTAAATAAATGGTAAAAAAATTATAATTTTACCCTTTCCACAGATTTTTATTTTGACTCGATATGTTTCGCAACACAGTTGCTTCTTCAAAGGAGTAGGTACTTAAAAATGGTATTGTAAAAGTAAAAGTTATAACTTAGGTATAATAATAAAATTGCAGGTAATATTCAGGTTGTTTAAATTGTTGGAAAAACCAATAATAATGTTTACAGACTAATTAAACAGATTCAATAGTGGTGATCCCTTTAAATCCAATTGATCATTAAGAAGAGTATTGTTATTTTTAAGCCTATTTATTTCTAAGGATTCAAGCAAATTTAATTTTGTATCTACTTATGTTTTCAATATGCAAGATATGGTAGTTATGATTAAATGTATAATTTACTTCTAACAAATGGTTAGAATCGGTGCACCCGAATTCCGTTAAGTTTTTGCTAATCAATTTGAAGATGCTGCAGGGATCTTTAATCCCCTAACCGAATTGCGTTACGGTCAAAAAGGGTCGGAGTGGTCGGTATTACCTGTAATTATTTTACATACTCACCAATCGGTTGTGAAAGGTGTAGTGGCAACCGGTTTGTTCGTTGTTACCCAGAGCATTTTTTTTAAACCAATATTTGTTTAACTGAACTGGTCCAAAAGAAAGTTCCAATCCTTTAAGAATTTCCTATCAATTTATATTTTATACCAAGTCTGGCAATACATGTACATATTTTTTTAAAATTATGTTATCCCATCTTATTTATGTTCAAATAAAAAATCCATTTGTTTAAATATTATAATTATTATAATATGGTATTTTATTTTTCATTGAATTTACAGTGATAAGAAAATAGAATAAGTAGGATCTACTTTAATATTGGGGGCTTATTAATTTAATAATCAGGTACCAATATTCAACTTGACGGAATTCAGGTGTGACCCTTTGGTCCCAAAATGTTCGTAACGGAGTTCGGGCGTCGGATTACCGATACCTCTTAACCGTAACGGAGTTCAAGTGCGCCCCTTATTAGAATAGTTAGAATCTGTTTTGTTTTGGTTTACCTTTGTTTTTTATAAAACCAGCATGATATATTCATTCATCCGTTTTTCGAAGTTTCGACTTGTTTGTCCGATATAAACTTTAGAGAAATCATTACATTTTAATTTGTAAACGCCAGATTTATTTCCTTTGTTCAATTTACTTTTATTATTTTTAACGTGTTTCCCTAGAGTATATATATATATTGTTAGTTTTGAAAGCAATATTAATAATGAATATATTATGAATATTAAATTAATATTGCTTTCAAAACTAACAATCCTCTAGGGAAACACATTAACAATAATAAAAGTAAATTGAACAAAGAAAATAAATCTGGCGTTTACAAATTAAAATGTAATGATTGCTCTAAAGTTTATATCGGACAAACAGGTCGAAACTTCGAAAAACGGATGAATGAACATCATGCTAGTTTTATAAAAAACAAAACGGATTTCTAACTCTTCTAACCATCCGTTAGAAGTAAATCATACATTTAATCATAACTACGATATCTTGCATATTAAAAACAAAAGTATAAAATTAAATTTGCTTGAATCCTTAGAAATAAATAGGCTTAAAAATAACAATACTTTTCTTAATGATCAACTGGATTTAAACGGATTACCTCTTTTGAATCTTTTAAATTAGTCTGTCAACATTATTAGATATTGGTTTTTTCAACAATTTTAAACAACCTGAAAATTACCTGCAATTTTATTGTTACACCTATGCTATACCTTTTAAGATACCATTTTTAAGTACTCCTTTGAAGAAGCAACGGTGTTGCGAAACATGTCGAGTCAAAATAAAAACTCTGTGGAAAATGTGAAATTATAATTTTTTTACCATTTATTTAACACAATTATTAATAATGGATTTCCACCAAGTAAAAGCCGAATCAATTATATTATTTAATTATTGATAATGTATTTACATTGTTTACTCTTGGTCGCATATTTTTCTGGGTAAGTCCACACATCATCTCATAACCTAAAAGTGTAAGGGTATAGGACCAAAAAATAAACTAACTGGCAAATTAAAATATTGCCCAATACTTCAAAGAAAGCATATAGTGACCAACTGTAGGTACTTACCTACATTTATAGTTACAATGTTTATGAAATGTTTATGGATGGATCGCGATCACACACAACTTAAACCATAAATACGATTTATTTACATTTTCAATCCGGCAATCATTGAATGACTAGGCAAGCAACAGTACATACACTTTATTAACATTTAACATTGCTCAACAAAATGATTTAACCTTGAGTATGGAATTTGTACGCTTCTAATTTTAACACGATTTTTTTTTGTGCATTTCAGGGAATAAATAATAATTCCAATTATTGTAATTATTATAACGGAACTCATCTTTACTCTTTGTGTGTGTGTGCGCGCTGTAATATAATAGCGATGGTTTTGTAAGGAAATGTATTTACAAAATAAAATGAATTGAAAGGTGGTCAACAACGCGCGATCAAGTTTTAATCACTTGACTTTTATTATATTCACAAACGAGATAAATATTTCAAAAAATGGCTAAAAGAAAGAAGAAAATACTTCCTAATAAAAGTATTAATTAGTTTGCTTACGGAAATCAATAGAAAAGATAAACACATTACTTTCAAAGAATTTGAGGTACCGTAAAGTGACCTAACTTTGACCGAATTTAAACTTCAAATATAAACATCTTTGCTCAGGCTTTACTTCATTTATTTGTTTAGTGACCCACTTGGGGGCTCACTGTAACCCTTTCAATTGCACTACTAGATTTATTATTTACAAATTGCATGAGCAATTTTTTTAAAAAAACCTTGGTGGCCATATTTGGGAACAATAATGGACGTAACTTTGACCGGCCCCTTAAAATAGAAGTTATATTAAAGTTAAAGGCTCTGTTTTATAACAAGGACCAGCAAATTAGCTTTTCAAATATATTAAAATAGTTTTCGCTCATAAGCAAAAAAAATTTCAAAAAATCAAAAATAAACCATCTTATTCGTATACGTTATGAGGGTAGGTACCAAAACAGTCAAATCTTATTAAAAACAAATACAAAAAATAAACGAATACAAAACTTTAAAAATGTAAAATTCTAAACAAAAATTAACCTTCACAAAAATTGACAATAAACAAAAAATAATCACTCCAATTTTAGTTGTAGGTTGTCAATATCTTTGAATAATAACCCGCGTTGACCGGCGGTCAAAGTTATCGACACAAGCCGTGATTTTTAGGTTATGTTGACATCTTTTGAAAAATAAAGCTCCAGATTTGATTTAACGTTATTATAATCATTTAACAAAACTATGTCACTTTCCTGCGTAATATTGCTGAATAAAAGCTGCTAGTTTTTGAGCACCGATAGGAAAGTTTACAAGCTTTAAATTCGCAGCACTTTTCCTGAAGAGCGGTCAAAGTTTCTACTGGGACTAGTGCGACTGTACCTTAAGGCGCGTATAAAAGCAGAGAACTACCTACCAATATAAAAGTGCCCTGCAAAGCCATCTATGATACACTGCCCCACTTACCATCATAAAAATCGCGCAGGTTGCTATTGTTGCTACTTCATAATTTCGGTTAATATAGTTTTTTGAATTTGTGGTGAATTTTACATTCCGGGTCATACTTAGGTCACCTTACGGTACCTATTATAGTTTGGTTTTAAATGGAAATGATTCTTACTTTATTGTTGTGAAAATACTTAATTTTTACTGACAGTATCAGATTTTTTACTCAAAACACCCACTCACTAACACCCGTATTCACTATAGAGTTAGAGTTTTAAATTTAGTCCATCAAAATAGTCAGATCTTATATAGTTTCCCAGCTGTGTTTTCACCGGGTCAAGTACGGTTTCGCGTTGATTTAATTTTTTTTTGCAATCGTTTTACCAATAAATACATTTGCTTTAGTTTGATACTCTAAGAATTGTGATATTGTGAAAATAGTTTTAGATAATTCCTCGGATAATTCCTTCTAGCTTTAAGACTTCAAAACCATTATAAAATTAATTTTACTTTTAGTTCTGCAACGGGTTTATAAATAATTTTCAAGATAAACATTACACTAAAGTTTTGAAACCTGTTTATATTACACCTTTGCATGCAAGTTCATGCGATGAAAAATGGTCGTCTTTAAATGACTAAAATTGCAACAGCGATTAAACAGAGTCATCAAAGCGCATGTTTACAGGCAATTTTACTTGCACGTGCACCTAATGAAAACATGCCATTAAAGCCTGTTTAGATTAGGCGCAATTACTGCATACATATTATAGCAAGGCAATTATTTGAATTGCATGGCCGTTTACATTATGAAGCAATTATTTTTATGCAAGCATCTTGACAACAGATATAGCCAACTTTAAAAATATATCCAATCAGCTGATTTTATTGTTGTTATTTTGTCAATTAAAACAATGGATACAGAAGTGGCGAGGTCCGTGAAGTTATCTTACTAATCCTAATATTCACAAGAATCAACAAAAAACTACACAAATACTTTTATGAGGTTGATATTGAAAATATTACTAGAAAAATCACTAAAATTGCATGCTATTTACAATCAAATTAGAACTTTCGCGCGATGTAAATAAAATTGCATTAGCTGATCAGAAAGTCACCGAAGCGCATGCCTTGAGGCAATTTTTTCTGGCAATTGCATTGACTGCACCTAATGTAAACAGGATAATATGACGCGGGTCAAGTATATTTCCCAAAAGTAAGTGATGAATGATGACGGTTATGTTTAATATTTCACTTTTTGATAATTATTGCATTTAGTACGCCTTTTTCATTACCATACTATTAACAGGAATTATTGTTAAAAGTACGTTTTTAAAGCTTCCATTCCAGTATTCCATGATAATGCATATAAATTCACTATATTTCGAAGATTTACATGTTGTCTGTGTTCATAGTCGAGACAAGTAAAAGCCCGATTTTAATGATGAAAATATACACAATGTAGAGTAAACTTAGTTCTGGCTAAGTAACCAGCCCTGGATTAAGGGAGGGGCTTTGGGGGCTGTAGCCCCCGGCCCCCAGCATCTAGGGGCCCCCGTGGGGGCCACTTTTAAATACAACAAATATTCTTACATCCACTTAGCGTGCTAGGCACATGTTCAGATATCAAAAATAATTCCTTGGCTGTTTCCTTTATATTTTTGTCGAGATTTTTGTTATTATTTTGGGGTAGTAACGACTTATTTTAATAAAAATTAACAGTTTTAATGCCAAAACGACAATGCATGTGGGATATTTAAGAAACAAACATACATTTTATTTCAAACTTTAATGAAGCTGTTATTGATAAGTTGGCTGCAAATAAAAACAGAAGAATAGACTTTACTTTTAAACAGTGTACCCACTAATGAAAAATAAATTGAACTTTTTTTTAAGTTACTTTATTTTCAATAAAATAAGTAGGTAATCATAAATTTTTAAAATATTTACTAAAAATTATTGACCAAATTTGGGCGTGGTCTTAAAAAATTTTCGCCGGCGGCGCATTTCGCCTGCAGCGGGCTTTTAGCGCACCCCCATATTAACAAGCCACGGGCCGCCACTGCAGGGGTCCCATGTCCCATAATTCAAATTAGCCCCGGGCCCTATGAAAGCTTAATCCGGCCCTGTAAGTAACTACCGATTTATAAGAAAGAAAGGACGCAATTAAATAGAGTAAGTATATTTTTAATTTCAAAAAGGTAACAGATAACAATATAAACAGCCGGTTCTAAATAGGTAGCAGATCATTGGTTCTAAAAGCACTTATAGCTGTTGTAATCCGAGCATTAACATTTAGGCAAAAATACCTAAATAAACCACTATTTTTCAGTGCTTTTCTTACGTAATTAATTACACTACCTGCTATAATAGGGCTGTTTGTTGACGGTATATTAAATACACTTTTTGTAGTCGAACATTCGTGAACACGGCTAAAAAATGTACCGAGATTTACATTATCATCCATTTGTCTGAACTGAGTCTTGGTACTGCTGGGATTTTTAACGCCAAGCAGGTGTATGAAAAAAGAATAAGTACTGCTGCAGCGCCAATAAACAGGCCCAGTTTATATAGCTATTAAAAAACGTACACATTAAATTTAAATAAAGTTATTTCATTTAATGAATCACAAATTCAAATATTCTCTTGCAGTACAGAAAGATCTTATTAGTCATAAAACTTTAAGTTTGTGTGCTTATCGCTTGAAAAATATACTTCCAATTAGAAATTCCATATTTGGATCCTAAATGTGTAAGTTCAGTACCTACCATTCCAGGTAAGGTAAATAAAAACAATTAAAACACTTTGTAAGCTCAGGCAGTATATTAGAGCATTAGATTGCAAACCTGTCTAGTTACTTAATTATTGTTTAAAATCTTTCTGCAATTCAACATAAAAATCATTCTCCTAGTGATGCTGCCTATATCTATCTCCTATTAACGCAAACAGCAAGATTAGTTTCAGGTTGTTGCAACGATGGTTTCCATGAAATTATCTTGCTGTTGGTGTTAGCAGGAGATGGATATAGACGGCATGGCTAGAATTTCTTACAGTATTTCCACTTATCATAAATCATATAAATTGGGTTTTCTGGTGAATCCAAATACAGAATGTACAGCAACTAAAGAATTTTTTAGGGGGCATAGCCAATGTTTCACTTTGCTATCGGCAAACAAGAAATATTAGTTATTTAATATGCAACACGGTGATATGATGATAAGTGGACCTTTGAAATGAGTAAAGTTATCTTTTGAAAAATTTAGTAACTGGCATAACTAACTTTAAACTTTTAAAACGTTATATTTTAATATTTGTTTCACTTCCGATTTAGAAACTCTATTATTTAAAATACTGTAAATTGTAGCATTTTTAGAAGCAATATGTGCTACTTGTAAAAAGTAACCTCACCTTTTCGGTATTTCCGTTGGTATTTTGGTTGAAGTGCGAACTAAACTAAAGGGAATTATTATCAGCTGCCAATACCCCATCCTTTAGTTTTAAGATTATGTAGTGGTTTGGGTAAAGTCGATTCACTTAGTAAACCTGCAAGATGGCCGACATGTCATATGACAAGTCATTGAAAATGCAAAAATTTATTTTATTTAGCTGGAATATGACTTTTGTCATATGACATGTCGGCCATCTTGCAGGTTTACTGAGTGAATCGACTCTAGTATAGTCGGCTTCCACTTAACATCCTATATAGTCGGCTTCCACTTAACTAGGCGCGTTATGAACTTATCATAGAGAAACTTAAATAGTGTTGTCTTGCTCAAACCAAGGTTAAAACGGCATTATAAAGAGATATTCGTAATATAAACGCGATAAACCTATTGGTTATTTATGAATCTGAGAGAGAAGCACATCTAATTTTCAGTAATTATCAAAATGTTTCGAAGAACACTACCGTATTATATAATGTCGTGAATAAGCTCCCTAGTTTTGACAAATGTGTCATTCTTAAAAATATTGTGACATAAAATGTCGAGTACAAATCGGTTTGCAGGTTTTCGGGCGTCGGATTACCGATACCTCTTAACCGTAACGGAGTTCAAGTGTGCCCGTTAGAATAGTTAGAATCTGTTTTGTTTTTTATAAAACCAGCATGATATATTCGTTCATCCGTTTTTCGAAGTTTCGACCTGTTTGTCCGATATAAACTTTAGAGAAATAATTACATGTTAATTTGTAAACGCCAGATTTATTTCCTTTGTTCAATTTACTTTTATTATTTTTAATGTGTTTCCCTAGAGTATATATATATATATTGTTAGTTTTGAAAGCAATATTAATAATGAATATAATATGAAGAACACTACCGTATTATATAATGTCGTGAATAAGCTCCCTAGTTTTGACAAATGTGTCATTCTTAAAAATATTGTAACATAAAATGTCGAGTACAAATCGGTTTGCAGGTTTTCTGCATCCCCAGGCAAAAGCAATTTAATAGATTATTTTAAAAATGAAGAAGAAAAGGCTACTGAAACCGGCGAGTTATTAAATCCCAAGTCTATTAAAGAGAAAATATCGGAAGCATAAAGCGAAAGCTAAAAATAAGTTTAAGATCAATACAAAGGATTGTTCATGAAAGTAGTAGAAATATACCAATGAAGAAAACGCAACGACGATCAAGGAAAACGTAGATTAAAACTTTACAGGAAGGTAAAAAAATTGATGTAAGGAATGTTTTATACGACTTATATGCATCACAAGTCGATATAACGAACGAGGTGTTTTGGAAATAGGTCTCAGGTCATTGTCAGCGCTCATTAAAAGCTTAGGATTTCGTTATAGAAAGGACTGCAACAGAAGATATTTATGCGAACTACCAAGAATTGCAAGCGAACGAGTAAAGTTTCTGAAAAAATATGTTGAAAATTATTAACCAAAGTTTAGAAAAGCAGTTTTTCTAGATGAAACTTGGGTATTTTCGAATGGAAGTGGGTCTAAATCATGGCAAGACGACTCAGTGAAATCAGTAAAACGAAAAAAAGGTTGTGGTTCGGGAAAACGTTACATAGTATTATTACATGCTGGCTCATCTACTGGTTTTATAAAGGAAGCGAGTTTAATTTTTTCATCTAAATTCGCAATAATATAGGTATATAGATCAGTTTACTTAAAATAAATGTACACAAAAATATTTAAAATTATATACAATGTAAAATGCAGACAAATTATGATGTTCTTATTTTTATTTATTAAACAATCACCCCTATTTACGGACCAACATTTGATTCCCAAGGGTGGTCGCTAGTCAGAGGTTTTACTGTAGGTATATTGTTTATCTAATTTTCCATCAATTTAGTTATTAAATTTTTGAAATATAAAACTATTTTGTCAACCGTGTACAACAACACGAACGCACCCCTGGGAAATTAATTTTGGAACGAGACCCGTCACTGTTATTATGTCATTTTTATTATGACTGATAGTTTCAAATTAATTGTTAACCTATATATTAACATTCAATTTTATGGGAAATCAGCTGTCCATATGCCGCCATATTGGTTTTTATATTTTGAAACATTTTTGAACCTCTGATTCAACTGATTTGATTCAGGTCACGTGCGCCTAGTTAAGTGGAAGCCGACTATAGTGGTTCTCTTGTGTTTTTTTTACGTAATTTTTAGTTAAATTTGAATCCGAATATCGGATCCATGGGATATACAAAATAAATACTTATCGGACGTAGGAAACGAAAACTGATCTGATCAAATCGGGGTTTTCGGTAACATATAGGACTAAACCTTACAAACAAAACAAACCCGAACAAGCCCGGATGTGATGTCACTTTGCGTTCTTCTGTAATTAAGCCGTACTGAAACATTTGCCCATCCCTGTATTATAACGTATGATCAAGACAAAAATCGTCACGTTGACTTTGCAACATCATGGACTGATTACCATTATTTAACCTAATTTATGGCATGCCATTTTGAGGGTTTAGGTACCTTGACGACATTTTTTTTTTCTATCTTACGTTATATAATAGTGGCAAGTAATTGAATATTTAACAACAAATACAATAAAGTTTATAAAGTCATTCCAAATATCAGAAAAACCATGAATGTGATGAAAATGATCTTTTACTAAATAAATAATAATTGTTAGAAATCAATCTAAAGGTTCACTGCAATTTTTTTAAACCTTTCTTTAATAAAAGCAGACTATGTGCTTTAATGCAAAAATAATTTATTTAAAATATGTTTTTTTTTAGTTTTATCATTTCCTTTTTCTTGAAAAATTTAAATAACTTTGTAAACCTTATTGTCATGTCGCGGAAGTTCTATTAAAATTTCCGAACTATTCAGTGTAATAGAAAAAATAGTTTCTTCACAAATAATTACCCTATAAAAAATTTAGCCAGCTTTTGAAAATATTTACGAATACAGTCCAATTGGCATGACACTGATGATCCATATAAAATTTTCAAAGAAAATATATATACAAAAGTTAAATAATTAAGATTAAACATGTTTACAGCTAAAACGTAAAATAGATAATATTACATATGTATATCGATCGCTACTATTATAAATATATCACATAGGTATTGGAAAAAGCACTTTGGTGGAAAAATTAACGGTAAATTAATAGTATACTTTAATTGATATTTACAACTCTTTAAGTATTTCAGGGGATAACAAAACTCCACAATAACTAAAATACTTGATTTTTTAACGATACATTTACCTAAGCACTTAAGAGCAAACACTAGTGAAGCCATTTCATTTTCTTATCAATATTTCGTTTTCTTTAAAAAGCGGCCAAATACCCCTGTTTGGGTAGCAGTTACCCGATTTAATTGATAAATTAATAAAAGCGCATAAAACGATATTTTGTCAAATTTGCGCATATATGCGGTAACTGTCCTACAAAGAGGGGTATTTGGCAGACTTTTGGATAAAACGAAGAAGCAACGAAATATTGATCAAAAAACTAAATGGCGAAAGCGCCACTAGTGTTTGCTCTTAAAGGTGAAAAGGTCTGACACTACGTTCTACTCCAAATATCGGGTGTCAATTTGAAAACTTCCCACCCTTAATTGCCTCGGTTCCCGCAAATAATATTTATTATTATGTACGATATTCTGAAGGTGGCACTTTTAAAGAATATGTATAGGTTTCGTGGTTTAACCTCCTGGAAGGGGTAGATATTATACCCTTAAAATCTTACATGGAAAGGACCCACCTTTTAAGATTTTAAGGGTAACATCTACTCTTTCCAGACGGCTGCGATGCCCCCCTTCAAAATTAAATTTACGGATCTTTTCGATTTTTAATAGTGTTAACTGCAAGCGAGATATTAAAGGTGAAGAGTTTTTGACACCCTGTACCTAAATGGTATATACATACAGGGTGTCCCACCGGGAACTGAATCGATCGATTATGGAAAAACTATAATTAGGAAAAATCTGAAAATTTGGTGGCTTACTAATATCGATGGGGGACATTCGTCTAAAATATTTTTAAGAATCTGACACTTCCGGTTATACCGGAAGTAGATGTCAACTTGCTTATTTTAAATGGGACACCCTATATATTATTTCATTTTTAGATTCCACGTGAAATTCCAATTACTTTTTATGTATAATGTTCTTTACCTAAGTCTAACCGTTTATGACATATTTCAAATTTTATGTCAAAAACTACGTTTGCCGGTTATAAAATAATTATCAATTTTTCCTATAAGGAAGTTTTTATTATTTAATTTGGGTTCATTATAAAGGACCTGCTTTAGTAGATTTTGTATAATATTTTGATAACCATTAATACAGGGTGTTCAAAAAAGAATAATAAAAATAAAATCGAAAAAACTGCAAAAAATCTATATTTTCAAATGGAAACCCCTAATTTTATAATTATTTAGTATTTAGCATTAAAAATAAAGGTAAGTTTGTATAAGGTGGTTCGTTAAAAAAAAGTTGTAGTTTTCGAAATATTGCCAATTTATTATTTTTATATGGCAATTTTGCTACGAATATTAAGTTTAATTATTCCCAGTTGATGGCTATGACGGCGTCCAAAACAGTAAAATGTCAAAAAAAAGTATAAAGCCCTCACTTACCATTCAAAAATTATTATTAATAATGCCGGGGCGCTTAAATTATACAAACGAAGACTATTTAAACTTATTTATTATTTACGGAGAAAGTGATAAAGTTATATCAAGAACATGTGACACGTACATTTGCCATTCGATATCCGCAAAAACAGAAGCCATCACAAGGTGCTGTTAAACAAATTATAGAAAATTTCAAGAACTTTGGATCCGTTAATGGAAATGTGCAAAGAAATAAACCTCTGGTTAATAATGAGAATATTGAAATTGCTATTTTGGGATATTTCGCCGCATATCCAACCATGTCTGTAAGACAGGCTGCGTTAGAGTCAGGATTATCCAAGTCAACAATTTAGAGAATATTATGCAAACATAAATTTTATCCATACGCATTTTTCATAGTCCAACATCTAAAAGAAACTGATTTTCCATCACTTTCTCCGTAAATAATAAATAGTCTTCGTTTGTATAATTTAAGCGCCCCGGCATCATTAATAATAATTTTCTAATGGTAAGTGACGGATTTATACATTTCTTTAACATTTTACTGTTTTGGACGCCGTCATAGCCAACTGGGAATAATTAAACTTAATATTCGTAGCAAAATTGCCATATAAAAATAATAAATTGGCAATATTTCGAAAACTACAACTTTTTTTAACGGATAACCTTATACAAACTTACCTTTATTTTTAATGCTAAATACTAAATAATTATAAAATTTAGGGGTTTCCATTTGAAAATATAGATTTTTTGCAGTTTTTTCGATTTTATTTTTATTATTCTTTTTTGAACACCCTGTATTAATGGTTATCAAAATAGTATACAAAATCTACTAAAGCAGGTCCTTTATAATAAGGAATTGAACCCAAATTAAATAATAAAAACTTCCTTATAGGAAAAATTGATAATTATTTTATAACCTGCAAACGTAGTTTTTGATATAAAATTTTGAAATATGTCATAAACGGTTAGACTTAGGTAAAGAACATTATACATAAAAAGTAATTGGAATTTTACGTGGAATCTAAAAATGAAATAATATATAGGGTGTCCCATTTAAAATAAGCAAGTTGACATCTACTTCCGGTATAACGGGAAGTGTCAAATTCTTAAAAATATTTTAGAAGAATGTCCCCCATCGATATTAGTAAGCCACCAAATTTTCAGATTTTTCCTAATTATAGTTTTTCCATAATCGATCGATTTAGTTCCCGGTGGGACACCCTGTATACGTGCAGCTAGTTAATATTTTTTACAAATTGAAAAGCGCAGCGCATGGTCATTATAGTATTCAAGTAAATACTTCGAACTATCTAGGCGTGTATTACTATCGCGTTAATTTTTTAGCATTACTAGAAAAATATAGTTTATACCTAGTAAACTGATTTAAAAAATTTGTTAACCGCTTCATTTCCGTAAGATAACGCCGCGCTTTTAGTCGACCCACAATACAAGGTGAGTTTCCACCATAGACAATTTACCTTTAGATACGTACAGCATATCTCCTGCGCAAACAAAAGTTACGTTTTATGGGTGAAAAAATACGTCCGAGCGCATGACTCGCCGGTCAGCTGGCTTCCTTTTGGACACCTTCGTGCATGCGCACAAACCTCGTGTTATCGGCCGTCCTACTTTATCGACAATAATCGACATGCTCAAGATACTCTGCAGAACCGGCTCGGCCGCCATTTTTGCTGTTGCGTTTTAAGGTTTCTCTGTGGATTCCTTGTAGTTCTTAGCTATCGTGGATTGTGGGTGTTTAATATTTACGGATTTCTAGTTTCTGTGTAGTGTAGTGAATTGAGTCTGATTGTGAGAAAATTAGTTCTGTCAAAGTTGCTGGTTGGTTAATTTTTTGGTTAAAATCTGTACATCCCGACATTAAGCTTCTAATAAAGCCAAAACGGGTCAAAAGTTCTCGGGCAAAAAGTTTTCAAATTCTTGAACACGAAATTTTGCTTGAAAATGTTTTACACGTACCCAAATTTTTGCCAAATTGTAAAAATCAATACAAGTTATATACCAACTAATATTTGACTTGAGGTTAGGTACCTACGCGATAACACCGTAGATTGGTTATTTTGCTGGTTTTGTTTGTTTTTATATTCGATTTTATAAGACTAGTTTAATTCACCTGTTCTTGTTCTCTTCCTTTTTGAACTAAAAACACGACGACGAATTATTTTTAAACAAATTTTGGAAACAAACCCTTAAAAACAATTTTCTATCCGTATCCTCAAAATCTGATGGGGTTTGCAATTACTAAAAGTGTCAGAAATCACTAGAAGAAATTTCAATTTTTTGGCAAGAATTTAAATTTTTAAGCCCGGACCTGTCTATTTTCCCATTCGTCAAACGATAATGTTGCAGTGCGCATGTCTAATAGTGTCTAGCTTTGTTTACATGCGCGAGGCCATAAAACTGTCACTTTCGTGATTATTGTTTGCTTATCTAAAGGTAAATTGTCTATGGTTTTCACTCCGAACGTACCCAAGTGCGCTCCGTCCGTTCGAATAATATATGCATGGTAATGTTTTTGCAGTTTGGGCGTAAAACGTTCATTATTAATAGCGTTTTCGGTTTAATACTCTTGTGCGCTCTGAGAGAACACTCCCAAAGTTTTGGGTGTTCGCGGTTGTCAAAATAGAGTGATCTCACTCGGAGCAACACGGTCGATAAGGATATTTGGTTAGACTAAATCCGTTAGCCAATGCTCCATATATCAATCTGAAAATGTTTAGGAAGGAAGGAGCAGCTTCTACGCAGTAACATACTTTAATCTGTGCGAGGGCAATCGCTTTCGGGGCTACGACAGATCTTTGGCATATCTACGACGTTACAGTGCGCTCTCGGAATGGTACAGCAAAAACTCTATTAAATTTACTTCCAAACTTCTGAAGTCACGTTACGAAAATCGGCTCTCGCTCCAATCCAAATCCTTTTACCTCGAACGTAGCCACAGTAGAGCGGTAGTGTTTATTAATTATAATTGATAAAAGGCGCGAAGACGATACATTTTTTGTGCCGCCTAATCGTTATTACTTCCGGTACTCGAGTCACTGACAAAAATTTTGCACTTTGGAGCGACAAGGCTTGGTATTTTAATTTCATCTCTCAAACGCTTTTGAGTTTTATTCATTAAATAGAAATAATGGGCTGGAACAATAGTACGAACAGCATATTATCCCGTTGTTGTTCCGGGTCTGGCTTATTTTAAATTGCTCACTTTAACCTGGCAGAAAAATTCCTATTGCAAAGCGATATTTTACTGTAATTTTTGTTAATTTAAAAAGAAACCTGCACTGGGATGACGAACGACAACAGATTCCATTATCCTCCTACCACGTTATAGACTTTGTCATTCGAAATCTCAGCCCAGGTTTGTATCTTTACAAAAAAAGGTTTATGAATATTCTGGCTGAAACATCAAGGATTGTGATAATAATATTTGGGTAGATTCTTTTTGGTATGTATCTATCTATATGGTAATAGTATCTGTTTACAATACCTTAATGATTGCTGCAAGTATTATGAATTAGGATATTTGAGGATGTATTATACAGGGTGTTCGGGAGAGGAGGTCAATCCGTTAACCATATATTCCTTGAGCAAAAATAATATGACTTTTATAATAGCAATAGTAAGTTTTTAGTAGGGCAATAAAATAATTTCATTAAATTGGTTTAGTACAACAGGTTGTTATATGTACGTTACTGTCTTTACATTATTTTTCGCTAATCCTTGGCTTTCGGTATTGTCACCTAATGCAAAATTTCACTTAATTATATCTTGTATCCATGGTAATGCCACAAGGGCTGAATTGATTTATTATTTGAAAATTATGAGATTACAGTAAGCCGCGTTGGCATCAATGTTTTCAAATTATCTCCAACATCTTTTGATCAAAATTAAAAATAATCAAAAATAAATGATTACCTGCTAAAAAGGGAGTTTGGATGTTACTGGCGCATTTACTAAAAAATAGGGGAGAGGGGGGGGGGGGGGCAACGGGTTCTGGACTACCCTATTTTTATGTTTTTCTCAAAAGATAAACAGTTTTTAATTTTAAACTTTGACGTCCATCGAAAATGAGGATCAAAAATGAAAAATGGCATTATGTCATATTATTTTTGCTCAAGGATTGACCTCCTTTTTCGGACACCCTGTATATGTGCTAAAGGTTTAAATATTTAGTGTTTTCTATTCTAAATAAACCTCCGAAATGGCTTTGTAGATCCGATAACCTATATTTTAAAATAAGAATGTCTAATGGGACTAAGTAATTACTATTTGGTTTATAGCTTTTATTAGGTATATCTACCTAAGTCCTTATAAATAAAAGTTTTCTAGTCTTAAACTATAGGTAAGGGACCAAGACCAGAAAAGTTCCAAAGCCTAATTTCACAACAAAACATCAAATTATTAAAATATCTGTACTAGAACCAAATGGAAAAGAGGCGTGAGACTCGTGAACAGATGCTTTTTTGTATAAAATTTTGATACGTGTTCCTGGGCACTAAAAAAAATTGTTTATACTAACCATATGTAAATTCATTTAAAAAGATTTTGACATGCCCAAAAACCTCAAGGTCCTAAAAATACAGTAACTATCAAATTTCCGTAAAAAACGTTGGGCGCTCAATTTTCAAAAATCTAAATAATTGCGGCAGTAGATACGAAATATTAAAGCCAATTGCCGCACATGTAATAAACTTGCATCCTAACTCGACAATAGTTTTATGCTTGTTCTGCCAAGTATTTTCCGACTTTTTCAGTTTTTCCTCATCTTGTTTAAGTAGTGCACATATAAAACTGTACGAAATACTTTTAACAATTTGACGAGTTAAAAATACGAGAAGGAATCCTATGACTGTTCTGAAAATTAGGCAACCAAACATACTCCAAGATGGCCACATGATTACGTGTGGAACTGGGAGATTTGATGTTGTCATGAGACCTGTCTGGAAGTTTAGCCAAGCTCCTGTCAAAACTCCTACACAGACTGATAGAACCATGGTTGTGTCACCTCTAAAAAGAAGATATTTATCGTCGCTGTCAAAAATTGGTGAAGGTTTTGTTATTTTTTCAAATAAAAAGTTTTGAAACATTCATTTCTCAAAATGAGAATCAGTACAGAAAAAAACTTCGTGCTATTCAACATGCTATTACGTTTCTTTCACACCGCTGTATTTTACCTCTTTACAATTCCCCCTCAATGGTGAGGGAGTAGCTCAAAGAAATAAGAACTAAGGCTTATAAAGGGAATACCTGGTTGGTGTCCATTTTCCACTATTAGGATAATATATAATCATCAATATAGACAAAGTTAACAGCAGGAATGGCGACAGTGGATTGGTTAAAATATAGTTGTCCAAATAGTCTATTATGGGCACTAAAGGGAACATTAAAGTTATAGCTAGAAATAATCCAGCAATGATATCCTAAAAAATAAATAAAGTATTTTCAACAAGAAGTTATCTTTTCATTACTTTGAAATAAAAACATCCTAATTATTTATTATTTTTAAAACTTTGTGAGTTGGCAAAAATAAATCTTTTTAAGACTATACAGTTTGGTTTGTATCATTGTATTGTGCCACATGTTAAACATCAAAATTTAATTTTGTTTTTATTGAACAGGCCTGTATTCTGTTTCACTTACTCCTCCTTAAATCTCAGAAGACCTTGATGTACCTAAATAGTTTGGGCCTTCCCTGTTCAATTTAATTTTTAGGATATGATTGATGATGATGAATTTATGATTTATTTTTGATTACTTATAAGTTCCTTTATTATACTTACCAATACAGTATGCATTCCCAAATAAAGTCTACTCATACATATAATAGAGCACCATAAAACTGCAACAGTCAATCCCAGTGGTACATTATATTGGTACCTATTCATAGTGTATAATAATACAGAAAAAGGAATAGAAACTCCCACCATGGCATGTGTGGATGGAAATCCATACTCGAGAGCCCATTTGCTTTGCAGCTGAACCACTGGGTGACCTGGGCGAGGTACTCTTATTAAATCTTTAACACCTTGACCTAGAAGGCACATTACATAGATAAAAATAGCTATACTGCTATTTATAAATAGTTATTAATGCTATACTTATCTACCTTAAGTATCACTGGTTATCGACATACCTACCTACTTATCCAATTCATGCTAAAACTATTTTGATATTATGATATTTACATAATATTCTTACTAGCATAACAAACTTCTTGATTTTGAATAAAAAGTACTATTGTGAACGAATGGACAAACAAAAATATCTTTATCAATCAACTAGATGGTATTCATAAAACTATAACATGGTTAGGCTCTTCTGTAAAAGAACAGTGTTGTGTCCAACATCTACTAATACGATTAATCCAATATGAAATTCACTTTCACAACCCAAGGAATTTTAAAACATAATTATTGATAGGTATATCGAGGGATACCTATATCGGTTTGAAGTGATTTGCCTTGCTTACCTATATACATTACAATTGTCCACACCAAAACAACTCTTCTCCCAACGGCTCCGTCAATATTCCAAAACCAAAATGGAATAAACGAGGCATAAAACACTTCGTCACCCAGAAGCGTGCCAAATACAAATAGATAATACCAAAATTTATTTCGTATAAGGAACGTTTTTTCCGCCTCTATTTGATCGGATTTCAAGTCATGCTGAGTTCTATTTTTGATAATAACTGTTTCAATACCGAAGAACTTTTGAATTTGAGCTACTAAAACTGGGCCTCCTAACCTCTCCATTTAAACAAAGTATCTGTTAAATAAAAATGCAATTCAATCTTGAAACTCACTAAAAATTAACTTCACTGATTTAATTACCTTTCTTCTAAAAGACTTATCTTGCTTGGAGTGATTCATGTATTTTACTGATATGGTTATTTGATTTGAAAATTCTTAAATCTCAAAATTTATAGATTTAAGAAAGGAGTGTATCCCGCATCCAGCATCGAATGTCGTGATTCGTGAAATGTGTAACGGAACAAAAAGGAAATAATCATGGCCCTCTAAGATGGTTAACAGTAGTCAAAAAACAGGTATCCGGCCACTATAAAATGAGGTTTTAACGGATCCCAGGATAGGAAGATCGGGTGTATAAGGGACTTGAGTCGGGTGAAGAATTAGCGACGCCCGCGGACCGCTTGTCAAACCGTCAATTTATTGAACAAAGTGATATCAACTTCTTGTCAATTTCACTTTTATATACCGAACCCCAGACGTCTCTCATTCCCCTAATCACTCAGCTATACACTTTGCAACGGCTTGAGAATTCTGATTTCTGTCTTTGTCTTCACGTATATCCTAGATGGCCATGAATATGAATTTAATTTCTTTCAATGGCTTAGTTCCTTTTAGTAACTTTTAAACAGGGGCAAAGCAAACGGATAAGTTGCGAGTTCCTTTTAAAAATTTAAAACACAGCAAAATTTTTTTCCTCCCCTTTGCTGCGGTTAAGTATCACCCTCTCTATAGTCATACGAAGTTGTTAGCGAGCCATTTCTTTTATACAACTTAGCTAAGCAATGATTTTTACTTTGCTGTTTAAAAGAGGCCAATGGAAACTATACTTTGGGCACAGACGAATAATAGTCATGTACATGTGGCTGGACATCGGGGCTTTCTTTTGGAGTTGTTTTTTAGCTTTTGACGACGGTCGACTACAGAGTACTACAGGGGGTGAGCAACGAGACCTATAATCTTCCTTCAATCGGTTTTTTACCCGTACGACAAAATTATGGTTATTATTTTTGTAGTTGACAGTGAGGCGCAGAAATGCTGAAAAACCCGGTTTTTGTTAATCACTTTCTGAAAGAACATCGCTGCATATTCCTGTTTCCTGTCTCCTTCAAAGAACAGCCTGTTCTTGAGTGATTGGTGATGATTTATGGAAGATGGCTTGCGGGTCGTCGTCTCAGAAAGAACAGGCTGTTCTTTGTTTGTTCTTTGTTTGTTCTTTCTTTGTAGCAGAACGGGGAACAGGGAACATTCTGTGTTTTTACTTGTTTACGGAACTGGCGACCTTTTTTTTTTTTTTTTTTTTAACAAAAAGCGGTTTTTTACTACTATGGCGACCTTTTACCTCTTTTTTTACCAAGTGAGTGACAATAGAACAGATGAACAGGTTCCCGGGTCAGAACTGCTGAACTACCGTTTCGCTGCTCTTTAACATCACTCAAGCGCAATCATCTGTCATAAGTCTATCTAAAGAACCGGTTCAGTTCTTTTACAAAGAACAGTTCACTGAACAGGCTAACCTGTTCTAAAGAACCTGTTCGGTTCTTTTCTTAACAACTCTACCTGATCTGGTACTGTAATTTTGCTTCTTTTAAACAGCAAAACAAAGGAATTCCTTTGCTTAGCTAAATTGTTAAAGAAACGGAAACAAATAGATGCCAACATCTTGTTAATTTGACTATGAATAACGAACTTCTGGCGTCTCTCATCCACCCCAACCAGGCCCTTTGTCATGGCCTGATAATTTTGTCTTTGTTTTCACTCACCTATATCAATATATCGTAGACGGGTTCGACCTTACTTGTCTCTCCCAAGCCCATGTTGATAAAAAGCCGGTAATGTGGACCCCTGATCCAGCGACCAAGGGCAAGTAAAAACGACGACAACCGTTCAAAGATTGTTGATTGTTTATGTCAATTCAGTCCAAATGAATATGAATACCCAATATTCAGGACAATAAATTTACTCAAGAAGGGTATATTCTTGTAAATAAGACGCGGTAAATTCGCTATTTATTTAATTAAATTTACCCGTGAACCAATTCCATCGGTATTTTCTAATGTCTATGTTTCCAAAAGTTCTTATGCATAAAAATTATTACTTTGACAGACTTTGCCTAAAAATGTAAAAATATCGATGTCCCAATATGTCGTTGTTACTGATGAAAACGAAAATCCCTTTCCTATGTGCCAAAAAAAAATATACTGCATATATACCTATCAAAATAAAAAAAATGTATATGTATAATCTACCCATAGTAACGGAATAATTAATATAATATTATTTGATTAACTAAATAGTCCCCACCTTCCCCTAGGCTTTTTTTATTATGAAATTTTTACTTCATTGTTAATCAGATGTAGCATTTTTCTTGTAAAATAACTATATAAATGATAATAAGCAAATTAGTAGACTAATTACGAGAATACAATAAATAAAATGTCCTCCTTAACATCAATAAAAGAGCTGTCCCAGGATACAATAAGAAAGTTATTTGACTCGATTGATTATGTGTTTTTGGATATAGATGGTAAGGTAAAATCATTTTGTTATTAATTCAATTTTTTTTTAATTTTAAACTTAAAGTATAAGCGCGCGTCATGAAACTGTGACTAAAATGCTTTAACATAATAAGTATATTATTATAAGTGTATTTTTGTGCACATATTATTTGATACAATAAAATTATATTAGCCTTTTATATGTCTACAGTACAAAAACTTGAAATTTTTACTATACCTAGATCTGTTTTTAAAAATATAATTTTTAATAAATATATTGATAAGCAAAAAGCAAGATTATATGTAATAGTTAGACCTGTAATCTTGCATGTTAACAAATCTATATGTCAACAATCCCATATATTTTGTCAATAATTAATGTTAGTGTATCGTCTTGTCTAGAAAAAGGATTGGCTGAGTTTCTTTCAAGTTACTTTTAAACAGCAAAGCAAAGCAGACGGCTACATTGAACGTTCCTTTTAAATATTTAACTTGGCAAGAGTCCCCCCCCCCCTTATACCGCTGTTAAGTATTCCCCTATACATTTCTAATCAATACGAAATTGTTGGCGAAGCGTTCCTTTAAAAACTTAGCTAAGCAAAGATTTTTATTTTCCTTTAGAAGGAAAGTATCTAATAATGTTTAAGGTAACTACTTTCCTTTTGAGAAATATATAGAGGGGCATACTTGACAAACCTCGGCAATGGGGGAGAGAAAAATCTTTGGTGAGCTGAGTTGATAATAATTTAACTTTACGAATTATAAACAACAATTTTACTGGCGATACCGGCTCTGGCATCTTTTTGCTCGACCAATAGCGGCCGGTTCTTATCTGCTAAAAAAATTCATTATATAAGCAAAATGAATCAATCTCTTTTCAAATAGAACTTAAATAAATCCATAGTATTGAAGACGTTTCTAACACTATTCTGTAATGTCTTATTTCACCTATATTTCTTTGCGTACAAACCATTTTAGGTGTCCTCATTCTTAACAAAACACTTATTCCTGGCGCAGCAGAAACTGTTGAAAGGTTACGAAAACTTGGGAAAACCATTGCGTTTGTGTCCAATAACTCGATTTATCCACTAAATGCAATCAGGGAAAATTTGAAAGTTTTTGGAGCCACAGAAGATGAAATTATAACTCCAAATGCTTCCTTGCTGGCTTACCTAAAGAAGATTGGGTTTAAAGATGATATTTATGTGATAAGTAATAAACTTCCCAAGCAACTTTTAAAAGAAGCTGGTTATAAGGTTATTGAATATAAGGTAAAATAAAATCATCATCATCATCATCATCAACCAGCCATCTGCGTCCACTGCTGGACATAGGCCTCCCGTAGTAGATTCCATTTGTGCCGTTCTTGAGCTACGGCCATCCAATTTGACCGGAGTCTCTTGATGTCGTCGGACCATCTTGTTGGTGGCCGTCCTCTGTTGCGATATGCATCCTGCCTTGGTCTGCATTCCAGGATTTTTCGTGTCCATCGGCCATCCGTAAATCTAGCCACGTAACCGGCCCAGTTCCATTTTAGAGTGGCTATGCGTTCTATCGCATCTGTTACACCCGACATCCTCCGCAATTGTTCGTTCGGTATCCTGTCTCTGAGGGAAAGGCTTAGCATTGATCTTTCCATCCCTCTCTAAAATACAATACATTAAATGTGTGTTTAGTTACAAAAATCCACAGATCTTGCATCTTACGCAAGTATCATAGGCGTATTGAAAATACCTACGCACATATAGTGCAGTGGCGAGAAATCTTCACCCCTGACTTTCTGTGTAATACGCCAACACCGCCGCGCTATATCGCTTTGTTTCAGAGATATTCACGGTTTAGTTTTTTCCACTTTTTTTAATTCTTTACCCTCAACTTCCTTTGTAATATTTCAAGACTTAGATCAGGGGATATCCACTTTTGACCACCGGTCTAAAAGTGACCCTTTATGTCTAACTGACAACGGCGTATCCAGCTGATGCGTCTGTGGGGGGTAATCCATCGGCTTTTTGGGTGCCACGCTCTTTTTTTAATCATGGTGCTTGGTTTTCAAGTGGGAAAAATAAAAAACACAACACAAAATCCTCAAGAAAAGCACAAAAACAAACACAGTAATAATTGAGGTGAAGAAAATTTAATAGTGCATGTAGGAAATGTTTAATGTGTTGCCTATGTTGCCAAAATCAGAGCTCTAATAATATATGGATATTTTGCATAAAATTCATTTTGTTTTTGTAAGTTTTATGAGTATGGTCTCGAGTTTCGGGGGGGGGGGGCTATGCCCCACCCCTTTAGCTACGTGCCTGGCTAGGATACTAGATAATAGCAAATTTAAGGAGTAAGGACAAAAATTAAACAACGCTTAAGTAATCTTGGGGGGGTAATTACCCCCATTACCCCCCCTCTTGTCGGTCTTGCCGGTGCTAATTGACCTGTCAGTGTGACCTTTCATTACCGCTAATCACAATAAATTATTTTTTTTCAGGATTTACATAATATAAATATGTTATATATACAATCTTGACTAATTATTTTTAATTGATTTATTGGTTTATTTTTTTTAATTCCTAGAATTTATCAGAGCTCCCGATCAATAAGAATTACTCTAGCCGGTTCAACGTTTGGCTTATTACAGATCATCCGTGTTATTTATGTCCTTAATTTTGGCCTATGCAACCTTGACCTACCCTCACCGCCAAGCCGACGCGGTCGACTAATCTCTAGCGTGACGCTTGCTGATGTCGTTCATTTTTCATGAAATGGACCCGTATATACGGGACCAGTAGTATTTTCAATACTAAAACTATTAAATGAATTATTAGAGAATATGAGCCTATAGCAGTTCAGTATGGTAACTTATCCCATCTTTCAACCCAGATTTGAATATGTATAGAAAGCTATATAATCAGAAATTGCGATCGACGACGCGTCACGTTCCCAAATTTTAAGCGACTATGCGGCTCGATAGGTCGCTGTTTAACCGATTTCGTCTGCCTGCAATGAAATCCCATCTTAGTTAAAATACTGCGATAGAAGCGGAGCGCGGAGCAAACGAAGGTAATATAACACGCGTCCGGCGGCACGACGCCGGGCGACAACTAAACGTTTCCGATATTAGACCGGATTTAGATCATGGGAAAGAGGGGAAACGATGCTTACAACATGTACCTAGATAATGCTAAAAAAATTACACTTAATTAAGGAATAAAACTTATCAATTGGTTGTAAAATGTCGTTAGGTATTCTGTATTTATTAAACCTTTATTATTTCCTAACACAAGCATCAGGGTTCTAGGCTCGTAGGTAGGTACCTTATTAGGCGAACCACCAGCCACTAGTTTAGAAATTATGTAATAGTTCTAGGCGTATAATTTTAGGACATACATGACAAAGAAATTGAAGAAAGTGTAGGTGCAATTGAAATATTGTCACTTAAGGCACTCGAAGTATGCAAAAATGTAAAAGCTGTGCATGTGGATTTTGATTTTAATTGTCATATGGGAGATCTACAGGTGGCCAAAGTTATTTTAAATCATATGGATGATGTTTTATTTTTGTCTGGGCCCGATGATGATACGTGCAATGTCAATGAAAAAATTAAGTTTATCGGTAGGTATAATAAAATATTATAATTTTAAGGATCCATTTATAGCTCTTGAATAGATATTAGATACATACTGAAGTAGTGGTGGTAGTAGAATTAGATTGACACTAAAGTAATTTTTGTACAATTGGTTTTAGTCGCGTTTTCACCGCGTCATCAACCAGAAAGATGTGTGAACCTTCAATTTCTTTAATACGCCTGCTAATAATTTTTTGAAAATTATGGACTAAGAGCAATCTTAGTTTTAATTAACTTTAGTTACAAACAACTTTCAGTTATATTAATACAACATAATATATATTTATTTGTCAGTAATATCTATCGGTTAAATTCTACTTTAATCATCCTTAGTAGATACGTCTAATAACAACATAAATCCAAATGGTGATCATCGAATTTTGGACACACTGTATATTTTACTAATTTATTATTGGAGACGTTGCATAATTTATTACTTTTTTGTGGGTTTGTAGCTAAGCTTCTCTCAAATTAATGAAACCAAAATACTACAACTATATTTGTAATTTTTTCTTAACTTAAGGTAAAGTAAAAAAACAAGAAAAAAATATTGTTAATTTGCAGGATCAAAGTATTACATCGATGGTCTTAAAAGATGGACGAACAGAAAACCGATAAAATTGGCAAAACCGTCAAGTGTTCTTAAGGATGTACTAACATCAAAGTTTAATATTAAGGAGGAGCACAAGGTTTTATTTATAGGAGATAAGTAAGTTAAGGAAATTGGTGCAACGCTTCCATAATATATGCCAACCTATTTACTAGATCTAGTCTAGTCTGTTGTTCTTTTATCGCATGAACAACTTTGAAAACCTGACTACCTGCCATTTGTACATAAAAATATGTTTCATGTTTCACTAAGTATAGATTCCTACTACTATTTATTTGAAACTAATTTTATAGAGTTTTAATAAAATATGAAATAACTTTACTTACAGGTTAAAGGCATTGCCCTTATGTATAGCATTTTGTTTATCACCATCGAATAGTTAAACGTTTTAACTCATTGTTTACAAAATGTGTTGAAAAATGCGTTTTCTTTTTAGTGTAGAAACTGATATCGCTTTCGGGATCAATTCTGGATTCAAGACCTGCCTTACATTATCTGGAGTAACTTCAAAAAATCAAATCGAAGAATGGCAATTTTCAGAACACTTGAAACCGACATATGTAATTGAAAGTACTTGTGAATTATATGAAAAAATAATGGATCTATAGGTATAGCAAATCAATGACAGAAAGAGGAAATAAATAGTGCCAACGAGAATATACTTTCTTCTATAGTATAATATATTTTGGGTCCTATAGGGAAATTACTGTATATAGTTTTTATGTATATATGAATGTATATCGGATTTGTGCGATTATTGTGTTCTTAAAACTAGTAAGTTTACTCTAGGTCTACAGTACCTAGCCTCAAGAGCTAATAAGATATTATAGCAGCCACTAATTGACATGCATTTACTTATCCGAGCGGCTTGATAATACTTGGCCACAAGGAGAAGTTATAAAATGCAAACTTTTGCTGGATTCTTGCTATACAACCTATTTTTATAAGTTTATCCGTTTATCTATTCTTTACTTTACTACAGGACCACTACAGCAAATACTATTGCTAAACAGATAGAAAGGGTGTCCGGTAAGTATATGACATACTCTCGGGAGCGTATATAGGGAACGTCAAAATAACTCCACTTTGTCATATAAAAAAAAACCTAAAGTGCCCCTTAACGGAGATACAGGGCCCCAAAAAGATACTAAGCGACGTACCTTTACGGCAATAACTTTTGAACCGACACGTATTCTTTTATAAAATTTTGGTATTTTGTGTAGGCCATAGAGACTCATAAAACCGTACTACATTAGATGATTTACATCGTCAGCGAAGTCAGGAACGGACTTGCCACCACACTCGTTGGGGCCAAAATTTTGACAGGTGTCATTTTACAGAGCTAAAAACGGTTTTTTTAAATACTCTAGTTATTTTTGTTTAAAAAAAGGTACTCTAAAAATACTGATCTTATTCTCTCGGATTATAGTAAAGCGTTCGATACTTTGGACCACTCGACTTTGTGTACAAAGTTAAAGTACTTTGGCTTTAGTGATGCAACTGTTCAGTTTTTTTTATGGTTATTTCAGGTAGGCGGTAGCGTGTTTGCGTTGGATCCAACTTTTCGGAGTATCTGGCAGTAAACAGAGGGGTGCCTCACGGAAGCATATTGGGTCCGCTTCTCTTTTCGTTATATACATCTGATTTTAGTAATTTTTTTTAATCATGTTCTCACCAGTACGCCGATGAGTTCCAGATCATTCTTTCTACATTGCTGATTTGATTCCAGCATTGGAAATTATAACTGATGATCTTGAAATAATCTTTATTATATCAAGAGCACACTCCCTTTTATTAAATAGTTCAAACTCCAAGCTTTTGCTTTTTGGTAAGGATAGCGAAGAACTATCCACGGCAGATGCTTTTATTTAAATGTAAGTATTGATAATGTAGCACTTTTTTCCTCTAAAAGTTGCAAACATTTGGGTGTCGTTTTTGATACAAAGTTAAGATTTGAAAACCACGTTTCTGAGTTAATAAGAAAATCTTATTACAAATTAAAAGTTCTGTATATGCGCAGAGATGTTCTAACCACTGAAATCAAGTTAAGACTTTGTGATTCACTTATTTTGTCACTGCTATTATATTGTGATATTGTTTACTGGCCTGCATTGACTATTGGGGAAAGAATACCCTACAAAAATTGCAAAATGCTTGCTTAAAATTTTGTTACAACTTTCGAAAGTTTGATCACGTTACACCGATGTTTGTTGCTTCAGAATGGCTAAATTTAGAAACCGTTTTTTTTTTACATTTAGCCACATTGGTACACAAAACTGTTTGGAAGTGCCATTCATGATAGACCCACATGCCACTGCCAAAGGTTTAATTTTCCAAAGCACAGGACCGCACTGTTCCAGCGTTCCTTCACATATAATGCTGTTAAAATTTATAATTTACTACAACCAGAAGTTAAGTCGCTAACTTCAATTGTGAGCATTAAGAAAGCTGTCAAAAATTTTTTATAATATTTAAAAGTTCTCTTTGCTCCCATCACTATATATTTTATAGGTATATCTTTATTTAAACTCTCTGTGTTAATCTCTGTGTTAATATACTTAATTATTTATTCCTAAAAAAAAATTATTTATTCCTACCACAACGGTTAGATGAATAGCATTGCTAGATCTCGCCGTAGTTTGAACATAATTATTTTATAAATTGGTTTATATTTAATAAAGATCTTTATTTACTTATTTATTTATATTCTGTGCTATTACACTTTACTGCGAGATTTCTACGAGCGACTAGAAAATCTCCACCTTCCCCTTCGTTTTACTATAACTGCATTGTTAATTAGATCCAATATTTGTTAATAGAATGCTTCTAAATTTAAGTATTACCACTATATAGGTATAGCATTATAACTATTATTAAGTGAGATAATTCATCGTTGAAAACATCATGTCATTATTGCAACCAATCAGTGAACTTTCCAAAGATCAAATCACAAATATATTGAACAGAATCGACTATGTATTTTTTGATGTAGACGGTAAGTTAATTTGTATTTAATAAGCATGTAAGTAATATAAAATATAAAGTTTCTATGCAGTAATGAAGTTTTGACAATGACTATTTTCTATACAACGCACTACTATGCATCAGTACTCAGTTGCTTGACGCAGGAAAAGGGGAATCTTCCTTTCTCCAAAAGTGAAACAGCAAAATTTTTTAACCCCACAAATATATATTTTTTTAAATTATACAGTGAAACGTTTACATTTTATACGGAATTTTATTTTGCAAGTATATTTAATTTTTGATAAGATAAATTACCAATTAGAAACTATAGGAACATAACACTTCAGAAGAATAAGACATTACATGATCATAACACCAGACATTGTATAAATTATCAAACTATACCAGTAAAAAGTAATTTCGGAAAAAAATCGCTTTTATATGACGGAATAATAAAATATAACAATCTTCCAAAAAATATCAGAAAAATTAAAAAATTGGCAACTTTTAAAAAACAATTAAAGAGATATTTACTAAATTAAATTATTTATACTATTTTTTTTTTAATTGATTTTATTAATGAATCAAATTGGATTAACTTCAATTATTTTTATTGTTATTTTTTTAATGGTTATTATTTTCTACATTATGTTGTCACTTTCCATGTAATGAACTGTAAAAGTTAGTTTGGAATAAAGACATTTTGAAAGTTAAATTTTAGGTGTCCTCGTCCATAACAAAACACCCATTTCTGGAGCACCAGAGAGTGTGGCAAAACTAAGAAAACTCGGGAAGAAGGTTGCCTTCGTGTCTAACAATACGACTTACTCTGTAAATGTATTTTCAGCAAACTTACAAGTCTTTGGGGCTACAGTTGATGAAATTGTAACTCCAAACGCTGCTTTGCTGGATTATCTAAAAAAAATTGGGTTTAACAAGGATATTTACGTCATAAGTTCTGCTTTACCTAAACTACTTCTAAAAGAAGCTGGATATAATGTCATAGAATATAAGGTAATAACAGTGATTTATATAACTAGCTAGTAAAAAACGAATTCTTGCCTAACGAGTTCTTTTGTGGGACTCAACTAAAGCCAGTAGAAGTACGATAGCACGCAGCTAAACGGAACATAATATAGGGTATTTTTAAAAGTTATAGTAAAAAGCTTATCCCGCAATATCCTTTAGGTGAAGTTTAATTGTTCTTCTCAGCTTTTACCATGCTTTTCCTCAATAAAATATTGCCGTGTCATCAGCGGAAAAAGATTAACAAGTTGTTTAAAGATAGTATGGGTCCTAAAACTATTCCCTGTGGAACACCATATTTTTCAGTGGCCGCTTACTTACTTCACCTTTGACACGGAGAATTTGTTTCCTATCTCCAAGATAGCTCATCATCAAATCAAAACTCACCCCCTCAAAAACTTATACTACTAACAAAATTTTCAGGATATATTATATCCGGATGATACAATCGCAGGAACTATAAGCGAAATTGAAACATTTTCACTAAAGACACTAGATGTCTGCAGAAATGTTGGAGCAGTACTTATCGACATTGATTTTAATTTTTTTATGGGAGCTTTACAGGCGGCCAAAGTAATTTTAAATCACATGGATGATGTTTTATTTTTAAGCGGAGTTACTGACGATGTTATCAATGTAAATGAAAAAATTAAAGCCATTGGTAAGTTGTTCAAGTCGTATTTAGAAAGTTAGTTAAGTATTTTATTCATGTGCGAATTCGGAGGATAACTTGTAAACTATTCCGAAACAATTTCAAATACTTGTTACGTAGCCCAAGGAAGCCAGCAATTGTTTTTGTTACTTTGTGAGTAATTTGACAAGCATTAAGTAGTGCTGGGGATATGTTAAAGGATTTAGGTTTTCGAACGCACATCAGCAGCTACAGGTTGTGCTATTAGGACGAATGAAATTTTCACAATGATTTGATAGTAAGACACCATACAAAAAGAAGTATTTAAAAAGTCTGTGTGGGGGTGTTACAGTGGAACTGGACCTGTTCTTTTGGAATAGGTATAATCTGCCTATTCCGCGTACCTATTACCTATTACCAGGTACCTATTCCAGGTCCGTTGGCACTGTCACATGTTTGATTCTCTGGTTTCATTGTTATTCCTTTTTCAAGTTGTCAGGTACAGGTACGATATAGGGAATGGAACGGCTACAGGTTTTGCTTTAAATTCATATAATATGTTTATAATATGGCGAATTTGCAGTTGAGAATTTTAAACGTTGCCGTTACAAGCATATTGCAATATTTAAAATAATCTCACTAAATAAAGATAAAGGGAAATACCTAGTAATAAATAATAAATATTTCTAAAAATATTGTAATAATTTATTGGGCAACAAAATATAGCGTATTTAATGTAGGATATGCAACCAGCAATGAGGAATTGATTAAAAAGGCAACATAATATTGTGGATGTACCTATGCCTATTCTTCATGTTTCTTTAAATAATAGGCCTCTGTTACAATCAAATCTTCCAAAAAAGTCTGGTGCGAAAAATATTAATCTGTTACAAAAATGTATAACTAAATTTAATTCGAATAATCGGAAACTGCTGGCCACGCTGGAGTTTTAGCGGCCTTCTTTAAAAACTCGTATCGGCCATGCAGCCGGAATAGCTCCAATCGGCGTTTAAGTTTGACCTGGAATAGTTTGGACCTGTAATAGGTATTTGGAATAGGTTCGGGTTTGGAATAGGTACAGGTCCAACTAGGTACGAGAAAAAGCTATTCCGTAACATCCCTAAGTCTGTGTTAAAATTTTAAAGACCATTAACTGAGCTAGACATTCAGGTTTAGTGTAGGGTGTAGGTATATTAATTTTTTTAATAATAAACTTTGTAAAATAAATAAACAAAACACGTTTAAAATAAAATTTTGCTTGTAGCTTCACAGTATTACATTGATGGTCTTGAGAGATGGACAAATAAGAAAGCCATCAGGATGGCAAAACCTGGAATTGTCCTTAAGGAAGTACTAGATTCTAAATTTAATATAACAGACGATAGCAGGGTTTTATTTATAGGAGATAAGTAAGCTAAATAGAACTAATTTTAACAACTTACTATTTGGAAATAAAAACTCATATTTTTGCTATAAACTTCAAAGGTCTAGTGGTATGCAGAATTCTTTTAAATTGATATATTAAAATATAAAATTTATTATTTACATCTGTAAACCTTGCAGTTTGTACTTTGAATATTTTATTGTATTAAAATTTGTGAATCATTTTAGCGTAAATACTGACATCGCTTTTGGTATAAATTCTGGATTTAAAACCTGCCTGTCATTGTCTGGAGTTACAACAAAAGATCAAGTTGAACCATGGAAATTTCCAGTACACTTAAAACCAACATATATTATTCAAAGTCTTGGTGATTTTTATGAAAAAGTACAAGATCTCTAGGAGAACAGCGATGAATGAAGAAATCGTACGGTAAACAACAATGAGAAATATTGTAAAAATTTTAAATTAAAGGTTATTAACAATTTTTAAATAATTGCAATAATGCTACATTTGAATTCACATAAACTTTTAACGCCGTGACATTTCAGTTCTGTCATACTTGTCAAATACTGCAGCAACTCATAAAATATAAATTTCTAATGGCAAAATTTAATTAGTATAATTGTACTGCACACAAAGTATGTCTATCTTGTATTATTTCATACGATTAAAAAGGGATAGAAATAAAAAGAGTTGGCCGAACAATTCCAGAAAAGAAAAAGAAAAAACACTGACCAATCTCAGCTGTATAAGAAATTTATTAAGTTGGTGAAATCTAAAGTAACTAGATAATGACAAGTCTTGACATTTGGCATTAAATAAAAAACTTTATGTGAATTTAACTATACCTACTAATATGAAAATTTTCGAGAAATTCTGCTTTTTGATTATAGTCACTTTAGGTAGATATTTCCCCTATCGGCCTATCTAGAAGCTTAAAATAATTTTCAGCAATAACATTTCTCTTTGCCACTTTTATCACATTTTTTTTTCAAGCAGTACGGTAAACGGTTGCTTAGATACGACCCGCTTTCGTTTTTAGTTATACACCCGGTACTTGTATTCCTACTAATTTAACAGTAGATATTTGAATCTACATTATCTTTAATATTTTATTTATCCACTTTTACCTTTTTAAGTTACCTTATTTGTGGTTATTTACTTTAGTAATTCTACTTTACTCACTGTTTAACGTTAAAATTATTTATCATTATTATCATAAAAATTTAGTAACTAACACATGTACATTATTATTGCAAAATTTATCTTAGGGGAATGAAGAGTTAACACATATGTAACAATTTTTTAATATAAAAAATGAAAAGCTCACATACAAGACAAAAAGATTTTTAAAAAAGTGTCTAGATTGTAAATATTTTGTAAGCAAAAACCCAGAGGTTTTTTTTGTCGGGGAAGAAAAACAAAAATCCTTCCGGTTTTGTTTTTGTGACCGGGGGGGGGGGGGGGGGGGGTGTTATCATCGATCCTTCTATATGAGATTTACCGGTTTTGGTTTGTGTTTTATTTGTTGAATAGTTTGTTTACAGATAAATGTGCGTAAAATTTAATAAATTATATTTAAAACGTTGAAATAAACATTTTTACTATGGTGTACTATGTGGTCGGTTGTTCAAGAAAAAAAAACAAGCGGTTTGATTAAAACAAACCCAGTGTTTCAAACAAAATGTAATTAACTCGACTATATTTTTAACAATTTTAATGAGGCCTATCATTAAAAAATGATCAAAAATTGACGGCACGCGACATAAAATTTTGGGCACGCCACCGATCACAAAGTTTACTATGAATTATTATATTACAAATACCCCTGTACTATTATGTATATAATTTTTGCAAAAATAATAATATTATATGTGGCTATCTTCACGACAGTTAAAATAACAAAACTATGTTTCTTTTCTCCGGGTATATTGACACCTACATAATCTCACAACATTTTGATAAGCTCTGGAATTTTTTAATTGATTCGTATGATCGGTGACCTTTGGACTCGCATGATAAGGCCAGATTTGACTATACTAAGGTAAACTAGTAAATCGCAATATGTAAAACTAGGTAAACATATGCCATAATGTATATTTTTTTTGTTATTTATCCAATTGTTTTTTAAACTATTTTAACATTTAGCTGGAACAATATATCAATATTCAATTTAATAAAGTATTTATTTTAATAAGTTAAGGAGTTTTATTTTTAAACCTTTCCTGCTTTCTATCTATATATGTATATATATATTTCTTTACTTTTATATCGCCTTTTTACCCCAAGAGACAAAGACAACAAATTTATTGTAAACTAAGATTTATTTATTACTAATTTCATAAGCTTGTTGGCTATACATATTTTTTATCAGTTTAAGTGCGATATTTTTACCATAAAGTGATTAGTTGAGTATATTTATGTGAAATATACGTGTCTTAACAATTAACAACCAACTAGTTTATCTAAACTTTATTATTATAGCAGTAAAGCAATATATCTTACCAAATAATAAATCTTATTAATAATTAATTAATGCTCTATATAACTTGAATGATTAAACAGTTTTGGACTTCCATTGTCTTTATTATTTGTTTTAAATCACAACGTTTCAACTGGTAAGTATCTCCAGTCGTCTTCAGGTGAATATTAAATAAGTAAAGTAACTACAAGACTATTTATACTAGCTAGGTGCACCGAAGCACAACTGAGTTGGGTGCAGTAATGCGTTCAGTTGGCACGCGATCTTATCCTAAGATTACATCTATCTAACAAAGGTTTCCAGATATTTCTTAAGTCTAATGATGGTTTACTAAAGCAGCCTGGATTCTGGTGAATAGCAGCAGCTTCCTTAAACTTTCTTTTCCTCCAGTGTGGTTCCTTTACGTATAGGATTTCAGCTTCTGACCACATGATATGGTGGCCAGGTTTCCAGGCACCTGACTTTTCGGTCTCTCCTTTTAACGTATTGTTTTTGTGTTCTTTAATCCTTGTCTAGTTGCTAGTTGACACAATATTGGAACATCGTAAGAATCAACCCAACGCGCAAGAAGCAGACAGAGAGGCACAAACAACACTCAATATTCCGTATGTCAAGGGAGTATCTGAGAAAATAAGAAGGCTACGACAACGATATAACATCAACACCGTATTCAACTTGAGAGACACCCTAAGAAGCCACCTGACGGAGACAAAGCCTATAAGTCAGAAAGATAGGAAAAACTGCGTCTACCAGATCCCCTGCGAGTGCGGCCAATCTTATATAGGTGAGACATTAAAACCACTCGAGACAAGGATTAAAGAACACAAAAACAATACGTTAAAAGGAGAGACCGAAAAGTCAGGTGCAGCTAACCATGCCTGGAAACATATGGCCACCATATCATGTGGTCAGAAGCTGAAATCCTACATAAGGGACCACACTGGAGAAAAAGAAAGTTTAAGGAAGCTGCTGCTATTCACCAGAATCCAGGCTGCTTTAGTAAACCATCATTAGACTTAAGAAATATCTGGAAACCTTTGTTAGATAGATGTAATCTTAGGATAAGATCGCGTGCCAACTGAACGCATGACTGCACCTACCTCAGTTGTGCTTCGGTGCACCTAGCTAGTATAAATAGTCTTGTAGTTACTTAACTTATTTAGTATTCACCTGGAGACGACTGGAGATACTTACCAGTTGAAACGTTGTGATTTAAAACAAATAGAGACAATGGAAGTCCAAAACTCTTTCATCATTCAAGAAACATCATTGTCTCCAACCTTCAAACAGTCTCTATATAACTGTTTTCTCTATTTTAGGATAGTAAACAATAAAATTATTTGTTATTATTAAAGTCATACCTATTTATTTACCAATCCATAACAAATTATTTCTTAGGAATAAAGTTATATTTGTTTGCTAATATTTAAACATGAAAATTCACTGTTTGTTGGAAAAAACGACTACATTTAAGTAAAGGTGTATTTGCATACAAACAGAGCTCACTCTTCCATGTAGCCCTAGAATCTATATCTTAAACAATATGAACCCTAAGATCCAAGTTACTATTTTAGCAATATATATTTAACTAATTAACCTACCCATTTCAATTAATCTATTGATTCATTTCATATTACATTTGAGCTAAATATTAAAATCAACTATAATTCTAATATCTATCAGCTGTTTTTTTAAGGTACGCTTAAAATTGTTTGGCTCAAGCTTCTTCAGATCATTCGGTAAAAAACATTTACAGATAGCATAAGAAAAAGCCCTCTGAAACTGTGATGTGCGATGCTGAGGAATAGTAAGCTGATCAATCCTACGAATGTTTATATTATGTACGTCCGAACGAAACAGAACCCTATGATGAAGATAACTTGGTTTACCATATTTAACGACTTTGTGAAACAGGTTGCAGCAATGTAGGAATCGCCTTTTAGAAACATTTAGCCAGGATAGCTCAGTTAGTCTATCAGACACAGATGTCCGCCCCCTGAGGTTAAGTATATAACGTACGCAGCAGTTTTGAATTTTTTTCAGGCGTCAGTGGTTATACTTCGTTAGGCAAGGTCCATAGATGATGTCTCCATAATTAAGGTGTGACAGTACAAGGGATTCACATAAGATTTTTTTAGCTTGCTTGTTCAGGATATCACGATGATTATAAAGTAATCTTAGATTAGAAAAAGCCTTTTTATTAATTTCCAATACCTCTCTGTCAAAGCGCAGATCCGGATCAAGACACATACCAAGATTGCGAACCAAGTCAGTCAAGAGCAGTGGCTGATTATTAAGCTGCACATTGATTATATTTTTGACCCTTACTCGAGCCTGACTCGGCCCAAAAAGCATAATCTGGAATTTGGACGGGTTGAGGGACAAACAATATTTTCCGATATATCGAGCAGTGATTGAAGATTATTATTCAACAAAGTTACTGCGTTAATAAGGTTCGATTCAGGAGGAGAAATATAAAGTTTCGTATCATTTGCATAAAAGTGACTATTGCAGTATTTAATAAATTTTTGAAAAGATAAATAGAAAAAAGGGCCCAAGATGGAACCTTGAGGTACCCCATTAAATGCAGCGCACCTTCACTAAAATTGATGTGATTTAGAGTAGCCAACAGTAGCCGATGATTTGTCCTATCAAACGCTTTCGTGTAATCGAGATAACTGACAACAAGCCGTTGCACAGCTATACATAGGTCTAAAACCCGACTGCTTTTCAGGTAATACGTTGTACAAATCCACGTGTTTTTTTATTTGAGAAAAAAATTATTTTTTCAAATATTTTTGAGAGAGTTGGGAGAATACTGATCTTTAAAATCAGTCGGATTTTTTTCTCTGCCAGGGGTACAACTGCTTTTAACAATAATAAGGTCCCGAGGTTGCATTCTCTATTTATGAACAGTAAAAGCTACGTTTTTTCCCCCGAAATCCATGCTAAAAGAAAGTTTTCCATTGTGCCATTATGGGCTTTATTGGGGGATCCCTTTACCGAAGCAATATAAATAAATATTATGTGATACACAAAGTAAAACTTGTATGCAATATTTTAAGTTTTAAAATATAACTCCACCTTCCACTTTTTTTGAAATTTTAAAATATAATCTTTATAATAAAATATAATAAACGCGACTGTAAGGTATTTGCTGTAAGATATTATTGCTATAATAAGTAGGGTACATACACCATGTCTAGTTTACGAGAAATAAATGACCTAAGTGAAAAAGATGTAAAAAAAATGTTGGACTCTATTGACTATGTGTTTCTTGATATAGATGGTAAGAGTAACAATACTTTTAATTAATTTTTATAGTCACCTTCATAAAATACGTGTTGCTAGCAAAAATACAGCCGTGAGTTACCTTATGGATCCAACTGCTTCATACATGTGGTGAAATTACATGAAATGCACATAAAATAAAATATTAAGTACCTACCTACCTACAATTAAAAACATTTTTAAAATTTAAAAAAATGTATACCTACGTTACCAGTTATACGTCACGTCGTGAAATAAATTTGTAAACTAGGGGTGAAGAACCTACCTTGGAGATTTGGTTTCTTCTTTGTTATTTCGTAAATAACCTGATACACATGAAATTTTAGCAATTTTTTTTTAATGAAATTGCTACAAACCTTCTAGGCTTTAAGGAGGATTAAGTAAAACAGAATACTTACTCGTCAAAGTGCATTTATGAAGGGGTAAGTGTATGCTGTCTCACACGGTGCTTTAGAATCGAGAAAGCGAACAAACAATCTTTTAATGGATCTTTATGCATTTATTTTCTAACAATTTTATTTTATGGGAAAGAAAGAAGAAACCAAAAGTCTTCCTCAACAAAATTTAATAGAATAAAAATTCTCTAGGGGTCTCTACATGTTTCGAACGTAGAAACGTTCATCATCAGGAGACAGAAAATTTATTTAGTGCTGATGGTTTTAGCAGAAGAGAAAATGGCGTAGAAATTTTCTCTCCTTTCATTGATTAATCTATATCACGCAATATATAGTTTTTTTTTCTCTTTCTACGTGATATTTTTATTTATTTAATTCTTGTCAAATGCATTGGCTTATTCATGAGTATATTCTGGGGATATATCAGACGGAGCCCAAATTTAAACTGCAATACAAAATAGAAATTCAAGTTTGCAGACAAGCTTTTAGCTTTGTGGGCTTGAATATTCTCTGTTTCCTTCTTTATTGCTGAATTGATTGTGGTTGCAACAAAATCAGGAATACGAGAAGGAGCTTAAAATATCCATTGATTTTATTGGATTATATAATAGTATATTAAAGTACACGTTTCATAAGAAGTGGTTTTAGCGCACGCGTCTATTTTAAAAAACGAGCCACAAAGTGGCGAGGTTTTTTATTAACACGTGCGCTAAAGCGCCTTATGAAACATGTGCTTTATCAATTTTTTTCTATTTCACTTTTTATAATCAAGAAAAATACATTTTAAAAAGAAAATAAATCCTTCAAATTTTGTAAATTTTTATGTCTAAATTTTATGTTGGTAATACTATTTTTTATCATAGTAGCCTTGGATAACAAAAATTATTTTGTAAAACGGTAATTTTTTGATTTATTGACCCATTTTCACCACGAGATTCTAAAGTTATTTTAGTGATATGAGATTTGAAATTGGACGGAATACGTTGTGTGATCCTTGTACATTCGGTACATATACAGAGCGTTCGGAAATTCGGGAGATTTTGCTACTTTTTTTCGAATTTCAAAAGACGTGATTTTACGTCACGGCATTGCAATTTAGTATAGGGAAGATGGAAAATTCAAATAAAGTTGAAGTTAAAATCGACATTGGAAGGTTAGTAGATTGAATTTTGGATAGGATTTGGCAGAAAATCATCGCTTGAAGCATCTACAAAAGATTGATTTATAGATTTATGCAACCAACATACATGACTGTTATCCACACAGAATAAAAAAGTAAGTTATCAAGCTATTTTTTCTCTGACTATTTAACTAGAGTGTTTTACACTGGCAAAATGTCATAGCAACGGCCGGTCTTCTACTGGCAAAATTACTACCTGCACCTACCTGGACAAAATTCACATGTGATTTTTGCCGCGGCAAAATTTTGTCTTTTTTCTAGTTAAATAGTCATGTCGAATACCACTCGAGAAAAAATTGTGTAAGCAAAATTGTTCTCAAGGATTTATTTAAGTTTGTTGCTTTTAAGCAATTTCGCTCATGACATTTTCGACAAAATCACTCGCCTGACGGCTCGTGATTTTGTCAAAAATGTCATTCGCGAAATTGCCAAGCAACAAACTTTCATACCTTTCGAAAATTTTGCCGACAAAATTTTATCTCTTGTGATATTATATATGAGAAAAATGGGTTTTCTCGTAAATCACAAAGGCCGCGCAAGTCAATGAAATAAAACATTTAAATGTTACCAACATCAAATAAAGAAAAAACGCGTATCGAAATAGCTTCATTACGATACGCAAATGCGTATCGTACTGAGCTTATTATGAACGTGAAATAGAAAAAATTTATTGTTACTTGTATTAAAATTAATTAAATATGTTTTTTTAAACCGATCAGAAAATTTACACTTTCTGGACAATTTTTCGTCTAGAAAATAACGTTTTTCCGATCGCAAGACCGGAAAAGTGACACTAATGTCACTGTCACCCTGTTTTTTGATTTTCCAATCGCTCTTTGATAATACAAGGTACCTTGATTTCGTTATTATGACAACAACATTTCGATGTATTGTCGAGTGACAGTTCGTTGATTTTTAATTTTGTTCTTTATGTCAAACTTGTTTCGCGTAGATTATAAAATATATCGAAGTGTCGGTCTTAAAAAAAATATTGTACGTCACGCAACCGAAAATTAGTGTTTTCCAGGTCTCTCCAAGCTTCCAGGACTCGCCTATGGCTCGCCCTGGAAATGCTTGTCTCGACCTGAAAAACACTACTTTCCGGTCTTGTAACGTAAATTACTATTTTTTCGGCAACCGTCCGGGAAGTACCCATTGCCCGGACGCTTTTCCTTTGAAAAAGTAGCATTTCTCCGGCCTAGTCCGGGAAGTACGTGCCTAGTCCGGGAAGAATCACATCATCAATATTAGCAATTGCTCGAATTTTAATATAAATATTAATATTAATAAGAATTAGAATGTTTCTGTTAGTACCTATCTTCTGTTTGAATTTCATTATTTAATACAAATAAGAATTAAAATGTTCGAAATTTTGTTCTACAAAGAAATATAATAAAGAAATGTGTCTCATTCATTTGTTATTCAACACGGTTGCCGAAAGAATAGTGTACGCAACACGTCCGAAAACAGTTGTTTTGGACTCGCAGACTTGCAGGACTCGCCTACGGTTCGTCCTAAAATTTTGTCGACTCGTTCAAAAAAACAGTATTTTCCGGACTTGTAACGTAAATTACTATTTTATTAATTGATTGAATATTATTTCAAAATAGAAAATGTAAAGTATCTATTAGTTTAATCGCATATTTTTAGGGGTTTTATTTCATAATAAAACACCGATTGCTGGTTCAATAGAGGGCGTTGAAAAATTACGAAGACTCGGGAAAAAAATAGCATTTGTATCTAACAATACAGTTTATACAATAAGTGTTCTGTTGGGAAGCTTAAAACTATTTGGTGCCACGAAGGATGAAATTATTACGCCAAACATGGCACTGCTGGCTTACCTTAAAAAAATTGAATTCAAAAATGATATTTTTGTGATAAGTTGTTCATTACCGAAAAAAATTTTAAAGGAAGCAGGATACAACATCATAGAATATAAGGTATTATTATTATAATCTTTTGAAATGAATGGGTCGCCGAAAGAAACTAGATTTTTTTTGTCAAAAATATTTCTTGTGTTAAATGAATGGTAATTTAAAAAAAAAAATTGTATTTTTACACTTTCCACAGATTTTTATTTTGACTCGACATGTTTCGCAACACAGTTGCTTCTTTAAAGGAGTACTTAAAAATGTTATTTTAAAAAGTATAACTTAGGTGTAACAATTGCAGGTAATTTTCAGGTTGTTTAAATTGTTGGAAAACCCAATAATAATGTTTACAGACTAATAATTAAAGGGATTCAAAAGAGGTGATCCGTTTAAATTCAATTGATCATTAAAAAGTTTTTGTTATTTTTAAGCCTACCATTTATTTCTTAGGATCCAAGCAAATTTAATTTTATACTTTTGTTTTTAATATGCAAGATATCATAGTTATGATTAAATGTATGATTTACTTCTAACAGATGGTTAGAATAGTTAGAATCTCTTTTGTTTTTTATAAAACTAACATGATGTTCTTTCACCCGTTTTTCGAACTTTCGGCCTGTTTGTCCGATATAAACCTTAGAGCAATCATTACATTTTAATTTGTAAAAACCAGATTTATTTCCTTTGTTCAATTTACTTTTATTATTTTTAATGTGTTTCCCTAAAGTCTAGAGTATTGTTAGTTTTGAAAGCAATATTAATATTCAAGTTTTTTATTTTAGTGCTACTATGACCTACCTATGTACGAAATAACTTTATAATTGTTTTTATTATTGTTTGCTGTTTGAAAAACTAAGTTCATAGCCTTTTTGTATAATTTTTTATTTAAAATTATTATTAAAAAAAATATTTCTCTTCTCTACATTATACTCAATGCCCTTATGTAAAAAAATCTTACAATTTGTTATTGGATCAGCTTGGATAACATACGCTACCATGCCAGAATCATCAAACTCGTGTAAACTAAAAAAAGGTATGGGCACTATGGGCGAACAAACAACCATACAAAAGGCTAATATGGAGTGAAATTAAAAAATAACGGCTTTTTTTTATCAGTTATTAAAGACACAACACTAGAAAAAAAATTATTGATATTTTCCTGCTAATTGACAATACTTAAGCAAGATTATATATCTAATATATAAAATATAGGGTGCTATACTACAAACCCAACAAAAAAAGGTCTAAAAAATGTAATTTTAACTCTAAATTCAAATCTTAAATTACCTAACGTTTTTCTGACCTATATTTTAATTTAACAAGGCTAAATCTCTAAAGACAATGTTTTATTCACGATACTTTAAAAGTTATCCCTTTTTAAACAAAACCGTTTGTTTGTATTAAACAGATAAACAAGTAATTTTAAAATATGATTTTGTGTATTGTCTTTGCTATTATATATTACCTAATGCATATTCATAGAAAATACCAGATATAAAAGTCACTTAAAAATTATATAAATTGTTTAACGACCTGCTGTAATCTAAACTATTGAAATTAGGTGCAAACATCAGTGAAGTATTCGCCATTTCATGTTCTAATCGACATTTCGTTTATTTTACTTTATTTCCAAAAAGCCCGTATTTAAATCGCGGTTACCTACAGTTAGAAAAAATTAATTGATAAATTATTAATAAAAGCAGGAAACGAAATTGGCGCATATTTCTTTTTCTGCTGTTATTAATTCATAAATCCAACTTTTTTAACTTTCAAAATGCCTTAATTCCAAACTAACTTTTACAGTTCATTACATGGAAAATGATAATATATAATAAACAAAAAAAAAACATCAAAAAAAATAATAAAAAAAAAGGAAGTTAATCCAATTTAATTCATTAATAAAATCAGTTAAAAAAAATAGTATAAATAATTTTATTTAGTAAATATCTCTTTAATTGTTTTTGATATTTTTTGAAAGATTGTTTTATTTTATTATTCCGTCATATAAAAGTGATTTTTTTCAAAAAATTACTTTTTACAGGTGTAGTTTGATAATTTATACAATGTTTGGTTTTATAATTATTCATGTAATATCCTATTATCCTGAAGTGTTATGTTTGATCTTTTACTTTTAAAATAATAGAGTAAATTCAAATACAATTATTGAATTTATAAATATTTTGAACGTGTAAAAATCCCTTCGGTCCATATTATAGATTAACAGTTGGTTAAAAATGTGATAATTTGTATATCTATGCATTTAAAAACTTTATTTTGCAATTTTTGTAATGCTTTTAAGTTTAATAAATAAGCAGATCCCCCTACAGAAACTAAGTATTGTAATTTTTAACATATTAATGTAAAATATATATTTTTTAAGTATTTCAAAGGAATGTAATATCTAGCTCTGTACAAAACACATACCAAAGGAAATGTCGAGCTTATATTATTATTATTATTAAATGGATATGGCCTTTCCAATTTAAATTTTCGTCTTAAACTAATCCTAAAAATTTTGTCGTTTTAGAATGATGTATATTTTCCTTATTAAATGTTAAGGGGTTAATGATAGAATTTATTTTATTTTTAGTTATAAACTTAAAAGAAGATTTTGTAAAATTCAACGTAAGTTTATTTGATTGAAGCCAAGAAAGAAGTATTTTTAAATCATTATCAATATCAAAACACATTTCTGCGAAAGTTTCAGAAAAAATAAATAATTGTTGTATCATCTGCAAATAGCCTTATATCGCCGTTTAAGTTCAGTTTGGATGTAAAAATGTAAAACTATAGGTTAGTGTACCCTTACACTGTGTAGTTGGCAGATTTTTGGATAAACCGAAGAAATACCTAACGAAATATTGATTTAAAAAATATGGTGAAGGCGTCACTAGTGTTGGCCCTTGAGGATTTTTTACAATTAACGTTTTTGTCCAATTTAAAAAAAACATAATAATATACAGGACCAAGTGTACAACTGTACTCGGACTTGTACCAGAATTAGTACAAGAACGGGTACCTACTTGAACATAGCGCTAGTACTAGAATATACTACCCATAACTTTTATTTCTAGTACGGGAAACAGAACTAGATTTAATTCTAGCGCTAGTACTAATGTGTGATTGTCTATTTATTTATTTATTGGATTACTTATTCTTACTTTATATAATGAACATTGTAATTTACATACATAATAATAGCTTTGTTAACAAAATGTACTTCTTCTAACAATAAAGTGTATTTTGATTTGATTTGATGATTGAATAGATCTACAACTATATCTTTTATACTCTATATTTTCGTCACTTTAAAACTATCCGATTATTTTTGTCGTAAGTCTAAAGATAAAATTTCAGGATATTTATCACACCGATCTTGAAGAAACAATAAACGAATTAGAAAAATTGTCACTGAAGACTCTGGAAGTATGTAAAAATGTTGGAGCTGTGCTTGTGGATTTTAACTTGAACCTTCATTTCGGAGAATTACAGGCTGCAAAAATTATTTTGAATCACAAAGAAGATGTTCTCTTTTTGACTGGAATGCAAGACGATCTGGGAAATATTACGGAAAAAATGAAATTTATTGGTGGGTTTGGTTTACATGTAAATAGTATATATTATAATTCTATGACATCAGTAATAATAGTTAACATATTACGGAAAAAAAGTGGACATTGTAGGTTTTATATCTTATTTACTTATCCTTCCTATCCTAGTTTATATTTTAACATTTTAGTTCCAAAATTTTACATTGATGGGCTTGAGAGATGGACAAAAAGGGAGTCAATAACAATGGCAAAACCAGGGACTGCCCTTAAAATGATCCTAACTTCGAAATTTAATATTAAGGAAGACAGTCGTGTTTTGTTTGTAGGAGATAAGTAAGTAAACTCATAATTAAACGTTACAAACGCTTGCTTTCGTTCCACGGTTTTGTGGCTTTACTGCAGGCCTTAGATGCAGGGGCCGCCTTGGCCATTCCATTACCGGTTTGTCAAGAAATATATTATATTTTCTAACTCGAAAACTCGGATCAAAGTTAAAAATTTTGGAATTTGATATTTTTTTCTACCTATTGATAACATTATCTAGATATGTGAGAACGTTGATCTTCCCACCTCATCCAGAAGTCGGTTTTCTTCTACGAAAAAACACAGTTTTTTTTTGCTTAATTAAACTTTAGATGTATAGATATAAATGATTCAAATGAATGGATGGAAGGCCTCTTTTTCAGTATCTTATAAAATATTTTTTGTTTTTAATTATTTTAAATAAAAATATTTTTAAAATTTTAGTGTGTATACTGACATTGCATTCGGTATCAACTGTGGATATCAAACATGTCTTTTATTGTCAGGAATCACGACAAAGGATCAAGTTGACAAATGGTCATTTCCAGAAACCTTTAAACCAACCTTTGTTTCTGAAAGCTTTGGCGAGTTTTATGAGAAAATAAAGGATCTATAGATTTAGTTCAAATAAACTATAAAAAAATCATATTTTGAATTTCTATTCTGTTACAAATTGTATAGAGTAACTACGAAATTACCTCAAAAAGTAAAATATTAAAGGTATAAGAAAATTCTATTTATTTTTATATTTCATCGATGGCTATGATCCACCACATAAAGTAGGCACTAAATATACAAGTATGGTAAGGTTGCCTATATTGCACCCTTTGACGATGAGTTAAGTGACATTGGCAGGCATTATTTACTTACAATGAAAACGCCCCGGTTAGCATAATTTTTGACTTGCTTATCAGGCCTTTTTATTGTGAGTAAATAATACCTGCCAATGTCAGTTATGTCATTGTCAAAGTTGCTAGTTTTTTACTTTTATTAAAAACGTTTGGCAACCCAACATTAGTAGCTTATTAACAAACTGTTAAGAATAAATATAAACACGTCTTGGGGCTACATTGCCCATATCGTTTCTTTTCCATTGTTTAAATCTACTGTAACAAAAATAATTTACTGTCAGTAGGTATGTCAATGATACCTACACTGTATAAAACTTTCTACTGTGCGAGCAAAAATTATTTGCATCAAAAAGGACTTGGATTAAAAAACGTAGGGCTTGGTTTAGATCACAATGATATGGGGACGATATATCTAACCAAATCTAGGTTAAAATTTTGACAAATTCATATTATGACATGATATGCCAAACTAATTGGTAATAAAATAAATAGATAAATTTATTTTTGTTGTTTACAAAATTAATACAGTAAGAATATACAGAAAGAAAAAGAAAAATAATTACATAAATTACTGAAATTGGCCACGGCCATGCTCCTCTAATAAGTCATTTATTTCCAATAAATTTTGGGTAAACCATTGAGAGTAACTCCGGCGTCTTTCAAAATCTGCGGCTTGTATTTCTTGGAATTATTGGCGCACTCAGGACTCAATCATGGGAGGGGCACAATATAAAATCTATATAAAATACTAATAGTTTTTCCTTAATAAAAGAGAGGGGGGGGGGGGGTAAATTAAACTGCTGCAAAAAAAATGTTTTTTAAATATCTACAGTGTCACCAGTAAAGTCCGCATCATATGGGAGTTTTTATTATTATTAACTTTATTCAAAATTTGACTTTGGCACCAAGTTCTGCTTCGATCGAGATAAAAATTAAGCAAAAAATAGTAGTCACGTGATTCGCATTATCTGTCAAATTTAAATTTTTTCCAAAAAATTATTCAAAAGTTTTGAATACGTAGTTTGTGTCTGAAAGTAATACACCTTAACATTAAGAAAAAAGAACACAGTGTCATCAGTAGTGTTCATTAAGTGGAAAATAAATTTTAGTTTAACTTAACGTAAAGTTTATCTATTTTCAACGATTTAATTTAAAAGCCCTTTACTTATTTTTTTACTTTCAGGCACACACTACGTTTTCAAAAATACTTATTTTATGAAGTTACCTTATACAGAGTCAAAAACAAATGCAAAGTGCATCACATGCGACCAAATTTTAATAGCCCAATTTTGATTATGTAGAAAAACACACATTTAATATGGCGCTACTTTAAAGAAAATGTATCTGAAATAAAGCATTGTCAAAACTAAGAAGTTTTATGTAGGTTGCGTTGAGTCTTATATTGCAAAAGTGGTGCACTTTACAAAATATCGGTAATAAATCAAAATTATCTTATTCAGCTGAAATTTTGCAAGTGAGCTAGAAACTGCATTAAAAAAAAACTTTTTCTAATAACTTTTTCGATATTTTCAGAAAACTTTTGAATTATTTTTTGAAAAAAATTAAAACTTGACAGATAATGCGAATCACGTGAGTACTATTTTTTTGTTTAATTTTCATCTCGATCGAAGCAGAACTTGATGCCAAAGTCAAATTTCGAATAAAGCTATTAATAAAAAAAAATCCCATATGATGCGGACTTTACTGGTGACACTGTATAAATAATGCAAGCAATATACACATTTCCAAAACAAAATCCAACCTCCTGGGTCCTCTTTCTTTTAAAATACTTAAGACTTCATTGGTATCAATATGTACCTCCCTATGAATATTTAAATTAGCAAGTCCATTTAGCCGATTCTCTCCCATTGTATTTCTTAAATAATATTTAAGCCTTCTCAAAGTTGAAAACGTTCGTTCTGCTGTAGGGATGGGAAAAACTGATGATTTCGATAATCGATCGAGTAGTTGCTACTTTATTAGTAGGAAATAGTAGAACTTGCGGTCAGTGCTAGACCGAGTGATGTCGGTTACATATTTCAACAATCGAGTACTCCGGTTTTGAGCTACTTGTGGGGGGGGGGACGTGCCCCAGTGCCAGCCCCTTGTGTATGCCACTGCTTGGAATACTTGCACTTTATAAGGAAATAAATTTAGCTGCTTCTTAAGAATGGTCCTGCATGTTCCATAAGATCTTCCCACTATTTGGGAAAGGCGTCTTATACAATTTGTTGGCGTATTTTGCATTATTTCACGAACGTTTGCAACAAGTTCTTTTTTTCTTACAGATGCATGGTCTTCCTGCTCCTTTTTTGTATTGTATAGAACCTATTTCCCTAGTTCTTTTCAGGCAATGATAAAAATCCCCAGCAATAAAAGCAACGTTAGGAAAATATTCGTGAAAATCGTCCAGACACAAACCCGGATTATATTGCAACTCACCATTTACTCTAACCCCGTTTCGAAAACACGCTTCAACCATGAATGTTTTGTGCTGTTCCGTAAAGCCCATTGTGTGAATTGTTCAAGAAATTGGAAAAATTAGCGATTAATCAAATTACTTTTAACGACTGTCAAAGATGACGGAATAACTGATTGTTTATTAATTCAGGTAGTTACTTACACCCAACAGGTATTAAGCTCTACGGCTCAGAATTACGTCCTTAGATGCAAGGCCCTCTTTGATGCAAATAATTTTTGCTCGCACGGTATTTATTCTAATAAGTCTATAATATGTAATTTTTGTATATATGAAATTTCATTCAACACTTGACTTATGAATTTTCAGGATCTTTTAAATTTTTCTATAAGCATATAACTTATTAATAGTTTCCTATTATCGCACTGAAGCGATTTAAGCAACTTACTATACTCAAAACGCAATATTATATGCAGTGACGTAGCAATCGAAACCATGGAAATCAAGGCAAACCGCCAATGATAACACAGTATTTTGGCAGTTTCCATGGTTTCGACTGCTACGTCACTGCATATAATATTGGGTTTTAAGTATAGTAGTAACGAAACTTGGTATTTATAAGTAGAAAAAAGTTTTTAACCCCAAATATCTAACAGAAAGTTAGTTTAGTAGTTATTAGGTACCTACTTTCCATTTGCTTCTTTTAATCAGCTAAGCAAAGTAAATATTTTTGCTGAGCTAACTTGTTAAAGGAACGCTTCGCGAACAACTTCGTATAATCGCATGACAAATATAGAGTGACATACTTAACCGCGGCAAGAGGGGAGGAAAAAATATTTGTTGTGATGTGCTTTGCTTCGCTATTTAAAAGTAACGTAAAATAAACTCGATTCTAAACTCAGCAAAATACAAGTTGTACTCCAGTCGTAAATGTGCGTTTACTTATTATCATCACACGCCATGAAACTGTAGAGCAAGTAACGCTCAACGTTTTACTCTAGATGTTGATAAAACAGTTCGCGTTACTTCATAAACTTTACAGTATAACTTGAAACTAATGTCTAGTTCACAAAACATTCGTAAGATACCTACCAAATATACCGAGCAGTTTTCTGGAGTGGTGAGATTTTCGAGACGGTGCGATATCGGCAACCTTACCCTATGTTCTACAATAGAAAACTTTTCTTGCTCGATATTTAGCACAAAATGTATGACCTACATTTATTTTTAACTTATATTATAAATTTATTAACTTTGGCCGCAGGGGCACCTACTTCAAACGACAAATTTAAAGCTCTGTGGCAAATAAATTCCAAATTATTTTTTTACCGACCTTGAACGAGAGGCCAAACTTCTAATTGAAAATTATGTTTAAAACCTTATCATTTTGTTATCACATTGCAAATATAAATACTTACTTTTACATTAGATCAGGGGATTGATGGGTCAATTGTTACAATATGTAATTTACGCATATTTTCACCCAACCAGTAATTCATCAAATAAATGCTTCTAGTATTATGTATATTGACATAAGAACCAATAATAATTTGCAAAACATTTAAGGATAAGGATGTATAGAAGTAAGTAAGTAAGAATGTCTACAATAAGAGTATAAGGTGCCTTCGAATTTCTTCGGGTTTGTTCGTAATACCGCGTAATGGGCGATATTTTAAGACTGAATTATCCCCTATGTGTTCTAAAATATCGCCCATGATATACAGTTCACTACGGCGAACACTCTGGGCACTCAAAACTTTCCTAATCATTAAAAACATATTCTTAACAAAAATAGTTACATTTCTAATAACATGAGAGTTGCTAGAAACCAAAAAAATTTTCGGGCAATTTATGTACGACTGAAATATCGCCCACACGATTTAGAGTGGACGATTTTTGCAACCATGCTTACTTTACATTTTGAAGTTATGTTTTTTTTTTGAAGAAACCTACCACAATTAATAAATCTTAAGATCAAAAGCTAACATTGGTAAACATATTAAGCTAGAATACTTTTTACAATAGAAACAATTTCACTTCAAGTTAAACCTTGTTTAAAGAAATCGTAATCCTATAGGCTGTTTACATTAGGTGCAGTCAATGCAGTTGCAAGAAAAAATTGCCTCAAGGCATGCGCTTTGGGGACTTTCTGATCAGTTGATGCAATTTAATATGCATCACACGAAATTAGGAAGTGTTCTAATTTGATCGCAAATAGCATGCAATTTTAATGATTTTTCTTAACTAAGAAATTAAATTATGATTAAATTAACGAAGAAATGTGTCAGTTTAAAATGCAAATTCCATTCGGCAATTTTGATTGGTGTCCGGCTGTCTGACCGGCTCTTGCTAGTGGCCGGTGAAAATATACGAATTAGGCGGGAAATTTGAAAATGGGCGGTATTACCAGAAGGTACTTTAGTTAGTGTTCCATAAACCTATATAAAAAGAAGGCAATACAGTACAGGTTTTCCCTAATGATGAATTTTTGATTTTATCTCATCCCTTTACCTGAATAAGGGTAGCTAACAGTGGCGGCTCGTGACTAGTGAGTCAGGGGGGCGCTGGCTTTAAATTAAAAAAAATTAACATGTCTATTATTTTCGAAAGTACGTGTCTGTTTTTTCTAACTTTCTCGTTGTGAATTTTAATTTCATCAACATAAGCACTACTTAAACAAGTTAAAATATTACTTTGTCCTAACATCTCAAAACTTATCACATTATAACGATGTTTTGCACTACTTTCATGTTTTTTTATTTTCTCTGAAAGATGTTTTCCTCTGCACCCCATTTATAGTCCAATTATCATCCCCGTCAAAAAGAAGACACATGAAACAAAAAAAAAATTTTGTCCTCACAACCGATATCCAGAATTTTTTATTATATATTTATTTGTCAAACTTACGCGTAAACTGTGCCTTACTTTTACATTTTGATTGCACTTGTAGGTTCTATATTTAATATTGGTAGTTGTCGCCTATATTTTTTAAATCAAGTGTTTCAATTAAGCTCAGAGAACTACTAAACACAAGCTTCTGTAAAACAATGACCTTCATATTAGACGAAATTTTCCAACTTTATAATGTAACTAATAAATAACTCAAAACAAATAAACAAAACGTCAACGGCATCGACAGGTCGCATCGCGATTCGCGAACAGCTGTTGGGCGCGGAAAATTGGAGCTCGTCCGTGGCCGCTCGTTGTGCGATGTGTAGGTGGCGTCAGGCCTCCGTAGTCGCGTTGAATCGGGACGGGATAATCGATAGCCCGCGCTTAGTAACCTTGAGAGCGCGCAACTCGCTTGTCTATGAGTATAACCTGCCCGTTGGAATAGGGCTATGTTTGGTTTGAATTATTATGCCCGCGCTTAGTATAACCTACCCGCTGGAATAGGGCTATGTTTGGTTTGAATTATTTTAATTGATTGCTTACATACATTGCGTTATTGGTTTTTTAAGTAAAGTATTTTTGGATTCTGTTTAAAATAATTGGAGGGAGGGCGGCGCCCCAGAGCCCTTCATTATATTTTTGATATTGGTATCGTTAGTCTACGAAATTTCAAAACGTACATACAATTATAATTATTTCCTACTTTATGGGATTATTTTTTGTAAAACTCCACCTTCCTCTTACGTCCATAAATTTTTAATTTAAAATAAAATAATTATGCAATTTGTCGGCCAGTTATCATCATGATTTGCCTGAAACAGATAAACGATTTAGATGGAAAAGATGTCAAAAAAATGTTTGATTCAATTGATTATGTGTTTCTTGATGTAGATGGTAAGAATAGGTATTTTTCTTTCCCTCACAGAAAAAGTATTGTAATCTTGACGAGTTCCTTTTAAGTTTTAGTATAGTTAAGTATGCCCCTCTATACCGGGTGTCCACGGAAGGTAGAGGAAGTGACATAAACTTTATATTTTTAAATGGGACATATTTGGGGTATATTTTTCCTTTTTTTGACATTCTAAATGTAACGATATGTCACTTGTTACTTTTTGTCACCAAGAAAATATTTTCTTTCCAAATTTATTGTTTTATCTAGAGTGCTATGAATACCTTAAAATCACTTTTCAGTTCTTTAATCTTGGGAAAAATACAATTTTACTATTTTTGGTTCAACGCCATGTGCTGAGTAAAATTTAATTTTCAAGTTGTATAACTAATTTTTTTTTTAAACGGCAACATGGTGGTTCGTCAAGTTAAGAAAAAAGAGGATTTCATTACGATTATTTTGATACTACACTTTATTAGGTTTTAGAAAAGCTGCCATTAAAAAACTTTAAAAAGTTAACTTGCAACTTTCCTAAAATGAATCATCTTTTGAGAACAAATTTAGATTTAAATGCATCAAGTAGCCTGTGATCAGCAAAACTGATAGGTCCTTGAAGTTTTTAAAACTTAATGAAAATGTTTGATTGAACAGGCGTGATCCATTGTCAAAAAATGCTTTAACGAGGACATTAAATCTCGAGATATCAAAATATTTCAAAAACTATTAAAGATGGGGATAGGACGTTCTTTACAAAAGTTAAAGAGTTTATAACGAGTTATAAGATGACAGAAAAATGTATAGAGTGTTCCATTTAATAAAAGTGATATTTTTCAATTAGAAGTTTTCTGATTTTGGTCCTAGAAAGTAAACACCCTGTAAATGAGACGTCAAATATTTTATAGGAAATATGTAGTTTTGACTTTATTTAGTAGGTATAAAAATTATGAATCGCTTAGTGTTAAAATTTAAGTAGCATTTTCACAACAACGAGATGCTTGCAAATGCAATATTTTCATTATTAGTCGAATATCTTAAAAACTATAACTTTTTCGAATATTAAACCATTAATAAAAATTTATGGAAAAACAAGTAGAATTAATAAATGTATTCAAATATAGGGTGTCCCATTTAAAGAAATGTAACTTTATGACACCCTACTTTTTGGGTTTGTTCGGGTTTGTTCCATCCATGATGTATAATTCAAAATATTTTTAAAATGTGCCAGTTATCCAACCATACCTTCATACTAAAGCTCATTATCGACAAATCTTATTTTCAAAGCCTAAAATTATTCCGCGCAATCGTTGACTCACCCGGTACTATGAAACTAAATATTATGAATTTTAAACAAAATAATATCACAACTAATTTTTAGGGGTCCTGATTCACAATAAAACACCCATTCCTGGATCGATAGAAGGCGTAGCAAAATTACGAAAACTCGGGAAAAAAATTGCATTTGTAACTAACAACACGCTTTATCCACTGAACGTACTGTTTGGAAGCTTAAAACAATTTGGAGCTACGGAAGATGAAATTATCACGCCAAACATGGCATTGCTGGCTTACCTTAAAAAAATTGATTTCAAAAAAGATATTTTTGTGATAAGTTGTACGCTACCGAAAAAACTTTTGAAGGAAGCAGGATACCAAGTTATAGAATATAAGGTAATAATAAGAATTTTTAGTTGGTATTATTGTTATGTAGTAAAAAAAAGGATAACAAAAATAATTGTGTAAGGTATTTTTAGCTTAATATAAAGGGTTTGTGTCAATGTATATATTAAGGTTCGGGATTAGTCGTAGGCTATGGCTGTTATCAAATAGTGCCACATTTCGTATATTTACTGTTTAATTCATTATCAAACTATTTCGAAATTCCATAAAAAATAAAACTCAAAGGTTTGCGAACATTTTTATAGGTCATGAAAAGTCGTTTGCCTCCCCGATGACTTACTGCTCTTTGAGCGATGACGACCGTAACCCAAATATTATTAAAACCGAATTCATGATTTAGAACCCATTAAAAATACATTCCAATAATAAAAAACTTCCTGGAGTGTCACAAAAAAAGATACAAACACAAAGTTTGACATGACATACAATTATTTATTTGCCACTGGAGCTACCGATTAGAAATTTATCTGTGTCGATAAATATCTGTACTCCGGAGGCATAAGACAGTATGTCCAATTTTTACAAAAATTAGGTAACTATGTAGTTTTATTCAGAAAATTAAACTCTTTTGTGGGGCATACAACACCAAGTCCAATTAGTTAAGGTAGCTGAGAAACAGGGTATACTTTTAACACTATGTGCATTTTTATTCAGAGGCCTAAGACACCAAGGTAATAATATCTGTATGCCTCGGATCTTTAGTAATATCTTTAGCAGCACATTTAGCGGCATAGAACACTATATTAATCACTTGGTGTTATATGCCTCTAACTAGATCTTTATAACAGTAGGTGGGGATTACACATAATGTTAAACGCCAGCTGACTATCCGCATTTAGGCGGCAATAAGTTTTTATTTGGTCTATTATTACTTTTCCTTTTACCAAAATGCATACCATTTCCATTTAATATACTCATTTTTTGTAAAAATTGGACATAGTGTCGTATGCCTCCCAAGTACAGTATTATGGCTTATAATTTTTTACAGGTATAGAACACGTCCATCAAAATACAAATAATTTGTATTATTGTCATTATTATGATAATTAAAATTTAAAAAAAAAATATTTTTGAAGAAACACTTAATTAATACTTTGTGTAGTGAAAATAAGATAATACATTCATAAATCAACACAAACCTCAAAATTATGTTAAACTTAGTTGTTTTTACTAAATATCCACAAATCAAGCTGATGCCTCCCGAGTACAGATATTAAAGAAGAACGAGATGTGAAATCAGTTAGAAGCGGCTTGTCCATCAGTCGGTGTAGAAACTAAAATGCGAGAAAAATTTTTTTGTCTCTATGTGGCAAGGTAAAAATTTTGTGAAAAAGCACATCGCTTTAATATTTTTGATTGTCCACGTGGAAGAGAAAAATAGTTACATAACGTGGAGGATTATTTCTTTTTTAGGATATTTACCATACCGATTTAGAAGAAACTATAAGCGAACTAGAGAAATTATCACTTGAAACTTTAGAGGTATGCAAAAATGTTGGAGCAGTACTTGTGGACATTGACTTTAATTTCCATGCGGGAGCCTTGCAGGCTGCAAAAATTATTTTGAATCACATGGAAGATGTTCTTTTTTTAACTGGACCCCACGACGATATGGGAAACTTTAATGATAAAATGCAGTTTGTTGGTAGGTATTGACGCTTTTTAGAAGAAGAAAACTGGCGACTTTTTAGTAGCAGTCCGTGAGGTAGCGCCACAGTGCCATGGTCATACTTTTAAAGCAATTTGCAGTATATTTAAAACTGGAACGCAGTCGGTCGGGTTTTATCAATACGATTATGCATAAGCCGGTAACGTAGTTGTCGAGATTAGCTCCGTATAAGTCAATAAATAAAGCCTTTATTAAGTATAAACCAACTTCCACAAGTAAAATATTCTGTGTCCATGCAGTTTTTCTAAAATTCACAGTAAAAATCAGGGCTAATAATAGGAAGGTACCTAACAATTTAAGAGCCTAAGGCCTACAGCAATAAACATCTTTCAGTCAGTTGCTGTAGGTAGGCAAGCCGGCGTGTCGGCCAAGTGGTTGCGTGATTCAGTTATTGTTCATACGTGACGAATTCGTGTGCACACAAAATTATTTTAACTTATTTTCTTTATAAATTTTTATAATTTAAATTAAAAGTTATGAATACGATTAATATTTTAAGAGACAAATTATTTTCTTCTATGTGTTTGGAACAAAAATGAAAATGGAAAAACTCAAGTGCTTCTGCGTAAATTTAATAAAAATATTTACACAAAAAATAGTTTGTTGTGATGTATTTATTAGGCTATTTTGTTTTATGTGCATTTTATTTGGAGGGGAGGAAAGATTTGTGAAAATATTTTAATTTCAAATGTGTTAATCAGAACAGAGTGTCACCCCACAATTTAACAGCTATTTTATTTAAGGTGGAATTATCAACGTCATTCAATTTATTGTCAACCTGTAACCTATTTCGCCTTGTTTTTCTTAGTTTATTACTTTATTGACTAAGATTTAAATAAAATCAATATCGTCTGCACATTATTTAGGTAAAATCTGATATATTACAAAAATATCAATTTATTTCATTGCTTATTTGGAAGAATTGTATAGTAAAAGAACAATGACATATTAATGTTAAAAAAATCTTAACCGATATTTTTCGATATACAATTCTCCTTAAATAACTTATGAAATTCCTTGATATTTATTTAACATGTTAATTATTACCCGTAGAATATGAAGACGATATTGGTTTTATTTAAATTTTGTGTAAAAGTTAGAAAAAATAAATAAATCTACGCGAAATAGGTTATAGGTTGGCAACCATGTTGATACTCCCACCTTAAGTTAAATACACCTTTATTAGTATCAAGTAATTAAGGAAGCAAATATTAAATTATCTATATTTTAGCTTCAAAATTTTATATTGATGGGCTTGAGAGATGGACAAAAAGAGAGCCCATAACAATGGCAAAACCAGGAACTACCCTTAAAGGGATACTTAATTTAAGATTTAATATTGAAGATGATCATCGTGTTTTATTCGTTGGAGATAAGTAAGTAGGTACTGTTTACTAGATAATCTCCATAATTTTTCAACATAACATACCATAACTTAGATATACTGGCTTTACCTGTGCAGCAACGTAACTTGATTCATTAGGAAATGGTTGCTGGTAACCCCTTAAATACATATTAATAGACATCCTCTCAATTCGTTACGTCTCCTTAGTCTAAGATGAATTTGCAAAGCACTGAATAAAAAAAAGTTTGTTTGATTTGAATTTGCTTGTTTTAGTGTATTAGTTGACATTGGATTTGGCGTTAACAGTGGATATCAAACCTGTCTTATTTTGTCTGGAGTCACTTCAAAGGCTCAAGCCGAAAAATGGGAATTTCCAGAAAACTTAAAACCAAACTTTGTTTCCCAAAGCTTTGGTGAATTTTATGAGAAAATAAAGGATCTATAGTAAAAGTAGTTCAAATTTACGGTAAAAAATTTAGGGTTTAAATTTATATTAGAAAAGAGATATAAAAATAACTACAAAAATAAATTATTTGTATGAATAAAAGTAAAAAAATTTCTGTTTATATTTATATTTCATCATCGTCCACCCTAATGTTTGTTGGCACTCCATCTGGTACATCAGGTACTTGTATAGGATTTGGTTGAGGCATGAGCAGATGTTGGTATACGGGAATCTGAAAAATATAGATACCAAGGTATACAGTGTGGTTGTTTAAGTGTGCAACATATGGGATTTTTTTTTATTAACGATTTCTTAGAAAATTTTATTCTTGATAAAAGTTGGTGCATGTTCGAAAATTATATTAGGAGCACTTGGAATGGTTGCAAGTCAAACTGCGTACAGGGTAGGCCAAAAAATATAAAACTTTTACAAGAATAAATTTTTTTAATAAACATTTAAAATAAAAATTTTGCAATTTAAATGATGGTTTTTAATTAGCATATTATCATTACTAATGTTTTATCTTGTTAAAAATCATTTTTAGGATATTTTAAAGTTGTGTTTAATATCGTTGCAACAAACATGAAGTTTGTGATTCCTTAATAAATTAAAAATTCAAGTAACTTTTACAAATATGCTTGAACTTGAAGAAAAATATGTGAAATTGATTTGATTTTGATTAATTTATAAAGGGTTTTATGGTGAATATTAAAAAAAATTTTGGGAAATTATTAATGTTTTTTAAAAAAATATATTTTTTTATTTTAAGAGGTCACGTTTTTGAATCTATGCATAACTTTTAATTCTAAACACCTTTTTTTAATAACATTTTGCTGAATGTTTTGAAATAGGGATACTTTATTCTTGTACTAGTTTTCTATTTTTTGGCTTGGATTATCGAACATGCACCAACTTTTATCAAGAATAAAATTTTCTGAGAAATCGTTAATAAAAAAAAATTCCATGTTGCACACTTAAAAAACCCCACTGTATAGTAAGATATCCAAAAAAAAAATACCTTCTCGGACTTTCATTGTCTTTATTTTGTTACTTAACACAACGTTTCGGTTAGTTAGTATCTCTAACCGTTTTTAAGTGTAAACTGAGTTAGAGATACTAACTTACCGGAACATTGTGTTAATTACTTAACAAACAAAATAAAGATAATGGAACTTCAACAAGGTAATTTTTTGATAATAATTAATTCATTGTTTGCCACCTTCAAACAAATATAGTAAGATTGTTCAAAAAATAATTATTATACATATTTACATTGAACTTATTTTTAAAAATCTCTCTTAGATTACTTTCATAAATCTGTTTCTTGCAAAATAATAGTAAATTATACAGGGTGTCCATTTAGTGTGCCGGTGGACGATATATCGTAAACGGTCGACTTAAGGAATACAACTTTTATACAAAGGTTGTACAGGTTAACGTCGCGCACCTTTTAAAAATAATTTTAAATATACAGGTTGGACCGAAAATCCAGGGTGGGCCAGACATAGGTTTTTTTTTATAGAACACAATATATTTTTTTCATTATATTAAAGCCTTTAGTAGTCCTCTATTTTACTTTAAAAAATTTTGATCATCAAATGCGACGTTGTCAAGATATGATTTTTTCAATGGATGTTTGGCTAAAAATTAGTTAACATCAAAATCGTTGAATTTTAACTATCTTTACAAATTTTTTTACTAAAACTTAGAAAGAAAAAGTTATAACATGTTAAATCACCAAACGGTTATTAGAATTGTTATAAGTACTACAGAGTGTTCAACATCTTGCTCCAAACTTAATGAATTTAAAATCAAGATTTCGTTTTTTTTTAAATGAAACACCCTGTATTTTAAATTTTTTTCTAAAACATATTTTAATTCTCTTTTATTTAATACCAATATGTGATACCCTATTTTAAAAAGTTGTCAAAAACATGATTTTAAAAAATTGTGTCAGAAATGCAAGCGTAAATTCTTGATGCTTTCAATTTATTACTAGTTGGCCATGCATTTCTATCAAATTTAACTATTCTGCCAATGACAGACATAATAATCATAAATTAGTTGACGTTTTATGGTGGCTCCGTCTACGTTAATTGTCCAAATGAATTTTAATTACACACGAGTAGAATTAGTAAATATGATTTACGCAATTGGAGAAAGTGATGGAAATTGTTTTATGGCATCACGTTTATATGCTCAGAAGTTTCCAGAAGCTCGATGTCCGGACGAAAGATAATTAAACTACAGTTACAGGATCGATTTGAGAGAACGGGAAGGGTAGAGTATGAAAAAACATCTAGGCCCAAAATAGTGCTTAATGAAGATAACCAGCTAGCCATTCCGTTGGCGGTGGTGGATATTCCAGAAATAAGCGTCAGAAAAATTAGTTCTAATTTGGAAATAAAAAAATCTTCAGTGAATACTTACTAATTCTACTCGTGTGTAATTAAAATTCATTTGGATAATTTACGTAGACAGAGCCACCATAAAACATCAAATAATTGATGATTATTATGTCTGTCATTGGCAGAAAAGTTAAATTTGATAGAAATGCATGGCCAACTTATTAAATTGAAAGCATCAAGAATTTACGCTTGCATTTCTGACACAATTTTTTAAAATCATGTTTTCATCGACAACTTTTTAAAATAGGGTATCACATATTGGTATTAAATTAAAAAGAATTAAAATATGTTTTCGAAAAAAATTTAAAATACAGGGTGTTTCATTTAAAAAAACACGAAATCTTGGTTTTAAATTCATTAAGTTTGGAGCAAGATGTTGAACACTCTGTAGTACTTATAACAATTCTAATAACCGTTTGGTGATTTAACATGTTATAACTTTTTCTTTCTAAGTTTTAGTAAAAAAAATTATAAAGATAGTTAAAATTCAACGATTTTGATGTAAACTAATTTTTAGCCAAAAATCCATTGAAAAAATCATATCTTGACAAAGTCGCATTTGATGATCAAAATTTTTTAAAGTAGAATAGAGGACTACTAAAGGCTTCAATATAATGAAAAAAATATATGGTGTTCCATTTAAAAAAACATATGTCTGGCCCACCCTGGATTTTCGGTCAAATCTGTATATTTAAAATTATTTTTAAAAGGTGCGCGACGTTAACCTGTACAACCTTTGTATAAAAGTTGTATTCCTTAAGTCGACCGTTTACGATATATCGTCCACCGGCACACTAAATGGACACCCTGTATAAACAAGGATGATTATTGTTATTATCATCAGATTTCATTCTACAATCATTCACGAATTTTAAATCCGGCTAAGAAAACACCATTTTTTCCCTTATTTTGACATTTTATAATTTAAATATTAGCTGACGCTTTATTTGAAATCGAGGCATGCTATTTAAAAACAGGTAATTTTCACGAACCCCGAAAATTGCAAACCATCTTTAATATTTAAAACACTAATTTAAATTTTGTATATTTTGCCTTGTTTTCGTTAAACTTATGTAGAGATCCCAAATAATCCATTTCGTCGAACATTTTTAATCGAAAGGTTTATAATAACTTCAGAAACTGGAGTCGAAATACCTCATTTTGGCCTTTTTCTGACAGCGCAAATTTTAATAATTTTAATCGAGTTCTCAGATTATTACGAATTCATAATTACACTTTTGTTGTTCTATGGGTAATTATTATATTATCATGCTCTTGCTATAATAAGTAAAGTCTGTTCAATGACCGCTGACCGTTAAGTAATATTCTCCATATTTGCGGTACGTCGTAAATTAGTTCAGTTTGACTTACCGGTGGTAAAGGTTATGATTTTTAGGCTTGACCTACATAAATACGGATGCATGTGAACAAGTATAATACATAGGGCGTTTTTTCAAATTTTTAATTATTATTTTTATTCGAATGAAGTCAGAAATAAGTAGTTTATTTGGGGTAAAAGGTAACATGCGATAAAACATTTTGTTTTTGAAAATCAGTATGAAATTTTTAATTCATTTAAATTTACTAAAAAATAAATAAAGCTAATTTATAAAATTTTAAATTGAAGCATATATTTTTTTTCTAGTGATGCATCAGTCTATAAATTTAGTTTCAAATATTTTCATCTTATTGATAAAATCATATAAAGAAGACCATGTAATAAAAAATTACAACACAACAAAATACAGTTCTTTAATAATTAAAATAAATCATCTCCGCAAGGATCATCATCATCAGATTCGTCCAAGTTAATAATAAGGGAAAGAGTATATCTGAAGCAACGATAAATCTTTCCCGTTCCCACACATTATTTCTAATTTTATTAGTGTATGTTACATAATTTTTTGTCATTTTTCCACTGTTATATTTTCTATGGCTTTATTCCACAGACCCAAAACTATGCGTCATTTGTTACAGGATACCTATAACTTATTTTTGCATCATAATAGTGCTTATATTCCGACCAAACTATTTTAATAGGATTAAAGTGGCAATGATATGGAGGAAGTCTTAAAACTCGATCATGTTGCAAGGCTAGTTCGTCCAACCTATTAAACAATACTAAAAATAATTAAAAAATAAAATAAATTGCTCTTTCCAGATTAGTTGTAACGTTTTGGTGGGATATACTGCTTTACTATTCAATCCAACAATTTCTCTTCGAACCGTTTCTCAAAGTTTTCAGTATTCATCGAATCATGATAATCACTGGATCACAAGAACAAATCCATTTTTCTAAACCAGCATGTAGAGTAGAATAATATATCGTACATCCTCTGACGATTTTTTTTAACTGTAAGGGAAATTGAGTGTTCCCGTTATTCTTAAATTGTCTTAAAAATTCTACTGGTTTTTGCTCTATTAAAATACGTTTTTTATGGTATGTTCATGAATTTCATGAAGTTGTCGACTGCGGGATGGCAAAATAGCTACATTATTGCGATTCTTAAAATCTACATCCTTCTCTATCCCCTTTTCCTAAATTTGTTGGATTTTTGAACAGGAAATTCCCAAAGCATCGGAAACTCTCTAAAACAGATGGGTATTTATGAAAATATTGCCATATATTTTTCATGTTTATTATTTATGTTTTCATAATTATTCCTATATTATTATTATATCTACTTACCTTGTAAACTACGTTAAAGGGTGAAATAGTCTTTCCGACATCACTTTCTCTTTGAAAATAATCAAATCATTTTAAAATTAATGTTTGTTCTTTTCAATACCGCGACATTTTAAAAATAATGTTGATTAAAAATGTCACTGTCCAAAATGATAATAAAATTTTTTTGACTGGTAAAATTAAATGACATTCATTATTGACGCAAATTTACTATCTCACCTAGTTCACGAATGTTAGAAAGAGAAGCACTAGTCGTGATGTAACGGTCAGCGGTCATTGAATAGACTTTATTATGCGTCTAATATTTGTTGTAGATAAAGTACCAACTATAACAACGTCAGAAATCAGGTCGGTAAAAAGGACGTTAAATATTCTGCACCAAACTCTGTGATTTATGACATAAAGAATATAAAGATTTACGTATGGAAATGTCGTATCAAATTTAACATCTCTTGGTTTAGTTGTTCTTTCAGGAATACTGTAATGGTGTCCCAAAATGTCATCCTTGAGCCGGGATCCATAAATTTTGCTATGATCGATATGGATGAGATCCTTTTGCGCTTGCTTTTGGAGTTGTTTAATAGTAAGTCGTTTTGGAAACGAACCACCACACAATACCTGAATAAAAAAAAATTAACTAGTAGTAAAATGTTAAATAAAGACTTTCTTCCTATTGTGTCTTATTTAATTAGAATCAAAAATCTGTCACTCATTGTTGTTTGAAACGATACCCTTCATGGACTTACTCTTAGTGTAGTCGAACTGGCAACTCGCTTAATATCGGGTGGAATAGTAAACTCAAAATCTTCTTCAACGCCGGTGCCATTTAAACCAACTTTTTTCCACGGCTTAAAAGTTCCAATTGTTTGAAGATATCTTCCGCTCAACGTCCACATTCTTGCACTGAAATCCGCGCTACAGCTAAAATTTAAATACAATAGAAAATCATAATTTAGTAGAACAGAGGAAATATAGGTACCATCGTAGATTTGGTTGACGTTGCTTCTACACAATAATTGTTGAAAGCATAAGTTCGGTGGTTCTTACCTTATTAAAACTTTGCACTCTTCAACATAAGTTAAACCTGATACCGGCATGAAATGACCCTTATAGCTGTTGAGAAGTATTGGTTGGGCTTGACCTGCCACCATCCTTTTGGCACGACCTACAAAAATGTTTATTTATGTGATTTGTTTAATAAATTTAATATTATATCTTTTGTATTACGTAAGAATGTCCTGCGTTTAACTTTAAATAACTATAGAAATTTATTAAAAAGTGGAATATTGAATTATGAAATATAATGATCTTAAGACCTTCCTTTTGTGACAATATGTTGTTGACATTTATTCTTTTAATATGGCATCATTTATTTTATGATCGCTCCAAAAAGTACCTTTAAACCAGACAAATATAATAAAATTCATACCAACAAATCTATCACCCCACATAAACGGAAACATCAATCGGTATTTTGGCATACAAATATACTCTTTATCTGCTGGTAAAACACAATAGTTCTTAAGGAGCCACGTCTTGATATAACCAGCAGTCGTACCTACAACAAATTGATTGTCTTAACTTAACCGTTTGAATCATAATAATTTAAGCTAGTCGAAATGGACCATCAAGAACTTATTTTATCCCAATGCAAGCTCTGAAATAGTATTCAAGTGGGCAAAATGGCCAAACCTTGATGTGCTTCTTTTTGTAGTATCTATTGTGTTAATTTATTACAATATACAATCAATTGTCCATTGCAGGATGCTATACAGGGTGAGTTTTTTAAAGTGTTACAAGGCGATATCTCAAAAACGGTTCAAAATGTTTTCTTGAAATTTTAGTAAGGGAATGGGGAGATGGGGGACATAGTTAAACATGTCTATCCCCTTTCCCCATTTTGAGGGGTGGGTGGTAACTTTGAAATTTTAAATGAGACTATGTACTATTTTTTGGTAAATACGAACCCACGTAAAAAACTACGTACGTATACAAAAAATCTTTTGTTTTGCTCCCCTGGTTACGAAATTATGATTTATTAGGTTATAAAAAACAAAAAATACTTTACTATTTTTCAATTTCAACTTATTTATCGTCTGTCACGCTTCAGAAGATGTTCAAAATGTCTCCCTTCAATTTCTAAACACTTTGTCACTTTTTTTCAGAATAAATATCGAACCCGTTGTAACATTTTAAGTCTCACTAATAAGCATGCAACGCGGATTCGGTATTTCATATCATCTAAAGTTGTAGGTGTAGCCACCATCACTTTATATTTATAAAATAAAAAATAAATAAAGGAAAAAGTCAAGGGGGGTCAAATCCGGGGACCTAGCAGGCCGTTTACTGAACCAGCTCGATTTATCCACCTGTTTTCAAACAATTCGTTCAACTCATTACGGGCCTGTATCACATAATGCGGTGGAGCTTCGTCCTATTGAAACCACATGGCAGAACTTAAGTTTTGGTTTAATAATTGGGGTAATTGGTTTTTAAAAGAATTTCGAAACCAGGAGAGCGAATTAAAAGATTTTTTGTATACGTACGTAGTTTTTTACGTAGGTTCGTATTTACCCAAAAAAAGTACATCGTCTTATTTAAAATTCCAAAGTTACCCCCCACCCCTCAAAATGGGGAAGGGGGGTAGACGTCAAAAATATGTTTAAATATGTCCCCCCATCTCGCCATTCCCTCACTAAAATTTCAAGAAAATATTTTAAACCGTTTTCGAGATATCGCCTTGTAACACTTTAAAAAACTCACCCTGTATACGAATAAAAACAACAATTAGTATTATGTTACCAACCTATGAAAAGAAATTCATTCTTTTCATCTGTAGTCATTGCAATGACATAATCTCCAGCTTTGTGTACTGCGGAAAATGACGTAATGAAACCACCAGCGACATGATGGTTCCAAACTTGCACTACCCCATTTTCCAGTGCAACTAAAAGCGTTCCCACTTGCTGATCACTTTTTCGTGCACATAGAAACAGCAAACAGTGTACGGCTAATCTTCTTAAATTGAAACATTCTTCTGGCATTTGGATTTGCGAAAGCCGTACAGTTTTTTTAGTAATCTTGGGACCTAAATAAAATATATATTAAATTAACCAAAATTATTAGTATTTGGTTGAGGAAGATATAAATGATTTATTTTTGCGCATTATGTACATAAAGACACAGTTTAATACCACTTAATTTTTTCTCCGAAGGAGGTAGGAGAGTAGATCTATGTCTGCTACTAGTTGACCAAGTTGAAGTATGCCTTCCTCCATGATGACTAGCAGTACTTTTCCTTGACACTGATGACATGCGATTACTAAAAAAAATTATATTTTATCGCCTTATTATGGCTGCTTCATACCTCAATTAAACTAAACCAAACTACAACTAAACTAAATAAATTAAATTAAGAAAAAAGGGCAACAGTTTATAATTCAACTGAACAACCTAATGGAATCCACAATAAAAGAAGAAAAAATAGCACCTCACCTAACCCATTATATTTTACTGTTTGCTTTTCAGCGCGAAGTTGGTTTTATACTCTCTCAAACATTGTTTTAAGATGAATGAATAAAAAACACTTGTTTTTTTACTGTGCAAGCAGATGGATGACACAGTCTACCTATTCATGATCATGGTTATGATTATCCAATTATGTTTTTATCTTTGTGATTTTTATCAGCTTTCATAAGAATTTAGGGTTAGGTGCAGAACTTCTTCATTAACCTTTACTCGAATGACGGAAATCACAGATTATGCCGAATCGTCCCATGAAAATTGGCGAATCAACTCAAGGTTCTTTTGGAATCAACTACACTAACCCAAGAAAGTTAAAAGTTGGCCAACTTCTTAATTTAGTTTAATTTCTTAATTGTATGTACCTATCTATAAAATGGTTCCATAAGAATGTTTTTTTTTTATTTCTTAATTATTTTAGTTTGGTTAGGTTCATTTTGGTTTAATTGAGGTATAAAGCAGCCATTACAAACAAAACTTTGGTACTTAAAGTACTTAGAATTGGTACTTAAGTACTGTATTTTAAGTATAAATGCAAAAAGTTCTTGTACTTGAAGTTTATTTTGTCTGTTTAATGTTTGGAGTCAATGATGTCTCTTGAATGATAAAAGAGTTTTAAACTTACATTTAAATAACAATGTTTCAACAGACAAGTTTGTCCAGCCATCTTCAGGCAACTACTAAATAAGCAAAGTAACTATATAGCTCTTGAAACAAATAAATAAAGACAATGCAAGTCCAAAAATCTTCAATAATTTTGTATAATATTATTTTGCTGACCTTTGAGATTCAGCCCTTTCTTTTTCTTTAGTCTTGTCAACGGTAAAATGAATTTTAATACGTTCAGTTGGATTGGATACCACAAATTTTTTGTAGGGTTGTCCTGTTTCCAAACGCCAGAGCAGTAATTCGCCGACGTAAGAACTGTAAAAGATTTACATTGGGTGGCACCAAGAATTATCTAGATTAGCTAAATTGCGTCATAAAAAGACAAAATGTAGTATGGCTAACTTTGTACTTGCGCAAAATCGCCTTGTATTTTGCTAGAATTGGGATCCGACAGTTCTCTCAGATATGCTAAGCATAAGAAAGATATTTCTTTGTACAATATGCTGAACTAACTAAACATAAAACTAAGAATTTTAATTAAGGTAAGTATTAAAACATTTTTAAATGTAAGACATATGGAAATATTATATTACGCGTTAGTTAAAACTCATTTAAATTACGGAATTTTAGGTTGGAGAGGAATAAATAGAACTTTAGTTAAAAAATTAGAAGTATTACAAAAAAGGTTTCTAAAAATTATATACAATAAAGATTATCTTTATCCTTCAAAAGAATTATATTCAGAAACAAAAATTAAATTTTACTACTTATTATTATTATTATTATTATTATTATTATTATTATTATTATTATTATTATTATTATTATTATTATTATTATTATTATTATTATTATTATTATTATTATTATTATTATTATTATTATTATTATTATTATTATTATTATTATAATTATTATTAACGATTTACTATAAGGGACATAGTATAAAGATACAGGGAGGTTTTTTCATAATATATAATATACACTGTATAGTATTGTGTGTGCTGTTTAAAAAAGTATCAGCTAATAGCAACTAAAAATACATTGCACTAAAAAATAATGCTTTATTATTTGTTGTCATCAAAAATTTTAATATATTACCTACTAATTTAAAAACTATGAGTTACATTTAAAAGAAAATTAAAATCATTGATTATGCAAAATTATATATAAAGGTAAGCCAACTTATATATAGGTTATACACTAATAATACTTAATATTACATTTTTTCTATTATAATTTCTCCCTTATTTATAATTTTTTCTTTTTCTTTTAATTACTTATATTTTAAAGTATATTTATGATGTGATTAAAATTAATAATATAAATATTTTTTCATTACAAAATCGGACAGATTTGTTAATCTATGGTTTTGTAATGACGCTTTCATTGAATTTATTTTTATAAAAAAAACAATGTTATTGATTTTTAATATTATTAAAAAAAAACTGCAAATAATAAGTGGAGTTCCACAAGGATCAATACTAGGTCCATTATTATTCTTAATTTATATTAATTCCGTTTCCAAATTAAACTTAAAGGGCAATATAAATACAAATGATACAACAACTATTTATTTTGCTGAAACTTTTGCAGATATGTATTTTGATATTAATAATGATTTAAAAAATACTTCTTTCTTGCCTTCAGTCAAATAAACTTACGTTAAATTTTTAACCCATTAACATTTAATAATGAAAGTATTCGACATTCCAAAACGACAAAATTTTTAGGATTAGTTTTAGGCGAAAATTTAAATTGGAAAGGCCATATTTGGTATATTAAAAACTCGATATCTCCTTTGGTATCTCTTTTGTACAGAGCTAGATATTACATTCCTTTGAAATACTTAAAAAATATATATTTTTCATTAATATATTCAAAAATACAATACTTAGCTTCTGTGTGGGGATATGCTTGTTTATCAAACTTAAAACCACCACCAAAATGCAAAATAAACTTATTTAATGCATACCTACATAAATTACAACATTTAGAACCAACTGAGACCGAAGGGTTCAAGTTCGAAACATTTATAAATTAAAAAATGTCTATTCTAATTCACTCTATTATTTTAAAAACAACACTTCAGGAGAATAGAACATTACTTGATCATAACACCAGATATTGTATACATTATCAAACTATACCAGTAAAAAGTAATTTCGGAAAAAATCGCTTTTATATGACGGAATAATAAAATATAGCAATCTTCCAAAAAAAAAATCAAAAAAATTAAAAAATTGGCAATTTTTACACACAATTAAAGATATATTTACTAAATTAAATTATTTATACCATTTCTTTTTAATTGATCTTATTAATGAATTCAATTGGATTAACTTCCATTTTTTTATTGTAATTTTTTTTAATGATTTTCTATATTATATTATCATTTTCGATGTAATGAACTGCAAAAGTTGGTTTGGAATAAAGGCATTTTGAAAGTTAAAATAGCCAGAATTTACTTATTAAGACATTGGAAAAAAATTTACCTGGTGGCCAATGTTTCAGGTACTCTAACGGCTCCGGCACTTATATCCTCTGAATGTCGAAGGTCCCAGTTTTTACTAAAAGATTAAATTTTTTTATAAAACTAATTTGGAGTGTCCAAGACACATAAGCCGAGTCAAAGGATGCGGCCATACACTGACATATTAAACCATCGTATTTTTTATATCTTCCTCTATATCCCTTTCGTCGTCTGCACTGGTAATTTTTTTTATTTTATAACAAGAAAGAAATACCTGTTTGTTTCATTGCAATTCAATAAATTTAAAAAATTACCTAAAGGCACCTTCAGGACCTACAGCCTCACCAGTATCAGCAAATTCTGTAACTCTTTTATTCCATCCCATAGCCATTATTCTGTTCTTAACCCAGATGACACACTGGACTTCACACCAGGTTTCAATGTTCATGTTTCTGAGACATGTTCCAGTATTAAAGTTCCATATTTTAAGAGTACCATCGTGAGCACCTAAATATTAAAATATTTTATTGGAAAAAAAGAGGGCTGCGCAAAAGAACGTTTAAATAAAAACTAAAGCCTAATATTTTTTTTTACTTTAAAATTGCCTTCATTATTCACTGGTAATAAAATAGACTGCCTTTTGTATTGAGGTTGATTCTGCTGGGATGGCGTTTCGATATGGCCGCACGACTTTTGCAAGGTGGCTTTTATATAATAATAATAATTATTATAATTATAATCATAATCATCCAGAAACCAAGGCGAGCAAACCAAACAGATGTACAACTGGGAAGTCTTTAAGGAATTGCTAAAATGGGGAATCGAAAAATCACCAACACAAAATGAGACTACACTGGTATACGAGAATATCGTGAAAGAGGCTCTCTATGGGAGCAGGATCGGAAATGGGGGTCAGCAACTTGTTCAGAAGCCATATTGGTGGAATGCAGACATAGAAGAAAAAAGAAAGGAATGCCTTATTAAACGAAGATTAATAACAAGAACGACAAAAACCAGGACAACTCAGGAAAGGGAAGAAATAAAAGAACACTATAAAATAAAAGGACCTTCAAAACTGGGTAAATAACTCCAAGAAAAAACATTGGGAAATGCTATGCGAAGAGCTAGAAGAAGACATTTGGGGAACCGCCTATAAAATAATATCAAAAAAACTGACCAGCTTCAGCCCGTACAAGCTGGACATCGAGACAAAAACAGAAATAGCAAATACATTGTTTCCTCGGGGAAACGGTCACAAGGAAACACATACATCGGTCGAAAATGTGAGGCTGTTTACACAAGAGGAACTAAGAGAAGCTTTGGGGAAACTAAAACCAGGAAAGGCACCAGGAATTGATGGAATACCAACTGAGGCAATAACAGAGGTAGGAAAAATAGCAAATAAATGGCTGTTGAAACAACTGAATACGCACCTAGGGAAACAGACTTTCCCTGTCACATGGAAGAAAGCTAAACTAATTCTTATTCCAAAAGGGGATACTTCGGAGGGAAAATATAGACCCATCTGCCTCTTAAACACAATAAATAAAGTATATGAATCTATGGTTAAAAGTAGACTAGAAGCGGAACTTGAAGAGAAAGAAGGGTTCTCAAAATGTCAGTACGGCTTCACGAAGAAGAGGTCAATAGTACATGCTGTTGAGAAGGTGAAAGAGATCCTGGTAGATAGGAATAAAAAAAAGTGGGGGACGCCAATTACGCTGGATGTTAAAAATGCTTTCAACACGGTACCGTGGGATAAAATAGTTAGACAACTGAAGTGGAGGGGAATCAGTGGATACCTAATCAATATCATTGGAAACTACCTGAGTCAAAGAACTATACAGATAGAAAAAGACACAGAGATGGAAGTAACAGCAGGGGTCCCACAGGGTTCGGTTCTGGGACCCATATTATGGAACCTTTTCTATGACGAACTCCTAAGAGTTGATATGCCTAAGGGGGTCCAAAAGGTTGCATTTGCAGATGACGTAGCCATAACCATCACAGCAAACGACAAATTCGGAATAATAAACCGAGGCGAGGAGGCAATCGAAATAATAGTTAAGTGGATGAAAAGAAACTTCTTGAGGCTAGCAATGGAGAAGACAGAAGTAGTAACTCTAAAGGGTCCTAGAAATAGAGAGCCACTAACACTAATTTTTAATCGCGACGGCACAACTATAACGTCCAAAAAAAACATCAGATATCACGGGATTTTCTTGGACGAAAGAGGTAACTTTGAAGAACACATAAACCAGGTAGTAAAAAAGGCGGAGGAAAAGGTGGCAATCCTATCAAGAATTATGCCCAATACCAATGGACCGGGAAGTAAGCGGAGGGAACTACTACATAACGTGATCCAATCTATTCTCCTGTACTGTGCACCTGTATGGAAAAATGAAATAACAAAAGAAAGTTCCAAAAAAATTATCGGGGCACAAAGGAAGATACTCCTAAGAGTTACAATGGCGTATCGAACGGTATCAGCCATTGCGACCCAAGTGGTGGCAGGAACAATCCCACTGGACCTCATAGCAGAAGAAAGGTATAACCTCCATCATAGGCCGGAAAATAATGCACGAGAAGGAAAAGAGAGCACACAATGCGGAAATGGCAGGAACGGTGGGAACAGACAGAGGGAGTGGCGCAGTGGACTAAAAGACTCATACCAAATGTTAAGTCATAACAGAACTGCAAACATAAGGAATTAAACTTCTACTTGACCCAAATACTGACTGGACATGGAGTTTTTGGTTATTACCTAAATAGGATAGGCAAGACGGCCGAGGCTAGCTGCATGTACTGTAATGCTATAGATACAGCCTCACACACTTTGTTTGAATGCGTTAAATGGCACAACGAAAGACTACAGATGATACAGACCTTAGAGATCGACCAACTTGACGAGACAAATTTCACTTTACAAATGTTAGAAAGTAGCAGAAAGTGGAACACTATACTTAAGTTCATAACCAAAATGATAAAGATAAAAGAAATAGACCACAGAAAGATGGACCTATAAGTGGCATAGTGACAGTCAAGGGTCTGATGAATGCGAATAGCGGTACCGGATACCTTGGTGTTGGAGGGGAGGAGTTGTTTTTAGTAGGTTAAAGCCCTGCATGCCCAAAGAGGGTATCGATGAGGATTTCCACTCCACCGGCGAAACAAAAAAAAAATATAATAATAATAATAATAATAATAATAATAATAATAATAATAATAATATTAATAATAATAATAATAATAATAATAATAATAATAATAATAATAATAATAATAATAATAATAATAATAATAATAAATATCTTTATGGTGCCTTCTATAAACTTATTCTTCAATTCCCTGAAGCTGAGCTTGTTAGGGGCAAATATTATTTTTTGTTTTAGTATGTAAAATCATTAATCATAAATATGCATTAAAAACTAGGTTTAAAAGTAAAAATGTTAATTTAAAGTATCAACTAAGTTCTTTTTGAAGAAATATATTACCTATAATAAAATTATTAATTTATAATTTTTAAGTAAAAAATATTACTTATATAAATTATTCAGAACAATATTAATTAATTTATTAATTAAAGCATTTCTAAAAATATTTTCAATTTTTTTAATATCCATGTTTTTATTTCGACTTTAAATTTTTTTAATGAAATCAATTTTTTTATTTTTGTTGGTAAATAATCGTTTAAATAAAAACATAAATATTTGCAATTTTTTTGTCGTATGAACTTATTTATTTTAGGTTTTATGGTTATTTCATTTTTATGACGTGTACTTATTATGATTATGGTTTTTAAATTGTATAAGGTTTTTATTTTTAAATATATATATTAAGATGTTATAAATGTAAAGTTGTCTTATGTTCAACTTTTTTGTTTCTGAATATAATTCTTTTGAAGGATAAAGATAATTATTGAAAATAATAATTTTTAGACACCTTTTTTGTAATATTTCTAATTTTTTAACTAAAGTTCTATTTATACCTCCCCAACCTAAAATTCCGTAATTTAAATGAGTTTTAACTAACGCTTAATATAATATTTTCATATGTCATAAATTTAACATTTTTTTAATGTTCTTAATAATCGCTAGTAAACTTCTTAATTTTTTAATTAAGTAATCTAAGTGAAAATCCAATTTAATTTACTATCAAAAATAATTCATTAATATTTTATTTTATTAACTTTAAAAATTTGAATGTCTTTATTTATTTGAATACTATTCATATTTCGTGGTAGGTTATTTAGGTTTAAAGTAAAAGGAATATAATTTGTTTTATTAAAATTAATTGTTAACAAATTTTTATCAAACCAATTAGTTATAATTTTAAAATCTTTTTTAATTTTATTATTTAAGTTTTCCCAATTTGTATCGGTATAAAAAATTGTAGTATCATCTGCAAAACTATGAATTTGTCCATCGGAATTTATACTAAATAAGTCGTTAATATAAATATTAAAAAAAAATGGTCCTAAAATTGTTCCATGAGGAACACCATACTTAAATAATTTTGGATAGCTTTTTTCTTTATCTATTTGAACATAAATAAGTTGGTCTATTTTTCAGATAATTTTTAATTAATTCTAATAATTGCTTTCCTCTGAATCCAATATTTTCAAACTTTTTTAAAAATAAATTATGGCTAACTGTAGGCTTTTGCTAAATCTAGAAACATTTAAAATTTGAAAATTAAATTTTTTTTTAATGCATCGTGCCGTTTTCTGTGGAGTTGCTTTGACTTATGGCTGCCCGTAGAGTCGTAATAAGGACCAAACGGCCGTCGTGGTCTACCCGTCCCACTGTATCCATTATGCTTGGATCCCTATGTATTCCAATACAAACGACAGTTGCACACGTGTCCGATATGTCACTACTTTGTGGCTTTTAATAAAAAATAAATATCAACCAATTTAATTGGTTAATAATAAAATCAATTTTAAAAAAAATATAAATCATTTAATTTAGTTGTTTTTTAGAATTTGCCAATTTTTTAATTCTTCTAATATTTTTTCGAAGGATTGTTATATTTATTTTATTAAACCTGTTAGAAGTCTTTGAAATCCTGGATCAAAAGTAGCCGCTGTTATTTCCACACTCATAATTTCACCGTGCAGCATTCTGGTATGACCTTCTTTTATAACTAGCAGTCGTCTTCCATCCCAAGGGTTCCAAACTATAATGTAACTGTCCAAGCCACAACTTACTATAACCTATAATAGACGTGGTTAGTTCTAATGAATGAAATTATTTCAAATTTTAACAGCACATTGCGCAGCACATGTGAAAAAAAGCTCGCTTATCTATTTTTTTGATAATTTGTAAAATGTAATTACTTTATGAGGTTGGGTGAGTTCTGGTTCAATTTTTTTATTAGATCTAAATTAAAAGTTTGAGTTATTTATACATTTTTTTTAATAACATTGAATAACTAGATCAGTCACAATTCATTTTCCAAAATTCTTCAAATTTGCACCTATTTTTTAAAGTAGGAATCCCCTCATTATATAAAACAACTCGCTGCCTGATTATTACAAGGTTGTATGTTACAAAATTTAATAATAACAACTTATAATGTAACATGGTTCTATGTATCGCGGGATGTTCCTAGAACCACGTAGAATTATAATATCTGTTCAAAATACTTCACAAATGCCAAAAAATCAAAGGTGTGTGTTTTTAAAATATGAAGTTTGAGAAACATAGTTCCATGTTTAACATAGAACTATGTCATTCAAATATTTCTCTCATAACAAGGTTTTATTTAAAACATAGGACTGTGGTGCCTTATTTTTTAAATATATATTTTTGCTAATAACTCGAAACAGATTAGATTTATGCAAAAAGCTTTTGAATAAAAAAGTTGTGTTTTTTAATTGTTTATAAAAAGTTTATATTCGCTTATCTTCTAAATTTTCAAATAACGGAAATATTTACAAAAATAGGGAACAATGTATGAAAACAATTGAAAGTATGAAATCAAATTTTCTAAAAATTCCCTAAATTCCATATATTTTCATTTTATTCGAAAAGTATGATTCTTAACGCAATAATGTATATAACCAAAAAGGTTTATTTTAAGGAAATCTATAAAATGACTTATATAAACACATTTCGTATCTCTTATAGTTTTCAAGATATGTACTTAAATGTGATTCTTATATTTTTGCAAATATCTCGGTACTGATATACTTAATTTAGAAAAGAATGTTTCAAATTAATTTTTTTTTAAATTGTCCACAAAATCAATTATATTCACTTTTAATCTAAAGTTCAAGATAAATGAGATATTTCTTAAAATGCAAAAAAAAAAATTTTAATTAAAAAAATTCATAAAAACCTTATATTGCATATTTTCATCGGTATAATAACACCTATAAGGTGTTCAGTTAAAAAATATTCGCGATAGTTGTATCTTTACAAATCACCAATTCTTTTTTTGAAATTAAGTACAAGACGTCCTTCTCGGAATACGAATTCACGTAGATCAATTTAAGGCAACGTAGTGTAAGACAGCATGTTACCGCTGACAGTGATGAAAATATCCCAAATTGAATTAAAAAAATGACGTTAAGTGGATACCCGAGACTGATAAGCAGTTTTATGAACAAACCTTTTCAAAAATATAAACTATTTCAGAAAATATCTGACAATTCTATAAAAACGTCATGGTTGTAAGTTACACTTAGTAAGATCATGTTTCAGATTTGAGTAACAAAGTTGTATGTTTTTTCTATTTTTTCATAAATAAGGATGTTATTTTCAATAATTTTTTATTTCCCTTTGTATCCTATCCTAATAACACGTCTAGTATTTGCATAAAAAACAAAAATATTAAAAAGTGTTACCACAACGATAATTCATGGGGCCAAATATTTAACATCGCTTTTCTCCAATTCATGTTTTTGTATCATACAACCTTGTAATAATCAGGCAGCGAACTGACTAAATATTTTCACAAGTAGATTCACCATTTTGTATGAGACACAATAGCATAACGACTGTCACGCAACTATAGATAATCTAAGTTTAAATTTTTTATTTAATGTAGGTATATCGCATTCTAGAATATTGTGAGCAATACAACAAAACGCGAGTCATATTTTAATGAGTAGTGCTGACATTACCTTAAACAACTTATTGTACAAAACAACTGATACTCCGCTTGAATGCGTATTTCCGTCAGTGTGCTCACTACTCTGTTTGGGACTTAGTGGTATAACGGCTATCATACTACTTCCAATTATCCATTGCCTCGATTCTGGATTATAAAGGGCTACAAGCTCGCTCCTTTCACCTAATTCCGGTGGTAATTCCAGGTAAGTTTGAAGACATGCTTGCAAGGAGATATCCCAAACCTTTACGCATTTGTCTTTTGACATACTATATAGGAATTTACCGTTGTCCTGAAAGACCAGTTGGACTATGCCTGTATGGTGGCCGTAGAAAGTGCAGGTTGGTCGATGAGGCACAAAGGGATTCCACAGTCTAATAAGGCAGTCTGGACTACCTATAATAAATAACTTGGGTTTAATTTAAACTTTTTATTCAAAATATTATAGAGTTTAATAAATCAGGTGGTAAAACACGCGCTGGCGTTTATTTATATTAATTTTTAAAATTAACCCATACCAACCTGTAGCTACAATATGCGTAGATTCTTCCAAGGCGAAACACCATACACCAGCAGGTATTTTATATCTGTATAGACTTCTACCATCTGTTACATCTGTCATTAAGAGGCCTGCCTTTGGGCACTGCGAACAGGAGACAACACTGTGTAAAGTTGAGTAGAAGGAAACTTGTCTTACATAGTCTGTATGAAGATTTAGGATCTGCATGACTCTAAAAATAAATAGTTTACCATTACTAGGAGAACGATAAAACACACATACATCAATTTTCAGAACAAAAAAAAAGACGGTGAGACATAATTCAAGATACTAAACATAAATGATACGCTAAAAGATTTAACTTCCATGGTTCAAAATCTTTATTGAATTGTAAACTTCTTTATTAAGTGAAACGGAATTAAAGGCAAACACGGGAAACAATTGGCTTATAAGCAGATGATAAAATAGATGTGGCAATGTACTTTAAGAAGTAGTAGTAATATCTGTTGATCAACTTTTTACTTGAGATAACAATAAGCTACCGTGTGAGCAAAAATTATTTGCATCAAAGAGGGCTTGGATTAAAAAACGTAGGGCTTGGTTTAGATCACAATGATATGGGGACGATATATCTAACCAAATATAGGTTACAATTTTGTCAAATTCATATTATGACATGATATGCCAAACTAATGAGTAATAAAATAATTAGACAAATACAAATTTATTTTTGTTGTTTACAAAATTAACAAAGTAACACGTCTCTTTACTGTGTCATGGAAAAAAATAGGACCAACAATTCTTCTGCGGGAAACAGCTTTTTTGAGGGTGCAATGTGGACTCTACAAAAAAATGGGGATTTCAGTACTCCACATGCGTCTATTCTGAGAATTCACATAACCGGAGAGGTGGAACCAGGCTTCATCCGAAAAAATATGTAAGGTGTAATAAATCATTTCTTTCCAATACATTTTGGGTAAACCATTGAGAGTAATTCCTGCGTCTTTCAAAATCTGCGGCTTGTATTTCTTGGAATACTTGCACTTTATAAGGAAATAAATTTAGCCGCTTCTTAAGAATAGTCCTGCATGTTCCATAAGATCTTCCCACTTCTTGGGACAGGCGTCTTATACAATTTGTTGGCGTATTTTGCATTATTTTACTAACGTTTGCAACAAGTTATTCTGTTCTTACAGATGGTATTCCTGCTCCTTTTTTGTGTTGTATAGAATATGTTTCCCTAAACACAGCCACGGTTCTTTTCAGGCAATGATAAAAATCCCCAGCATTAAAAGCAACGTTAGGAAAATATTCGTGTCTATGCACAAACCCGGATTGTATTGCCACTCACCATTTACTCTAACCCCGTTTCGAAAATTCGCTTCAACCATGAATGTTTTGTGCTGTTCAGTAAAGCCCATTGTGTGAATTGTTCAAGAAATTGGAAAAATTAGCGATAAATCAAATTACTTGTAACGACTGTCAAAGATGACGGAATAACTGATTGATTGTTAATTCAGGTAGTTACTGACACCCAACAGGTATTAAGCTCTACGGCTAAGCATTACGTGCAAGGCCCTCTTTGATGCAAATAATTTTTGCTCGCACGGTATAACCATTAAATGTTTCTGCCTAAAGATACCTGATTTAAGTTTATGCCGTTTAGTATCAACAAAATACATACCAAGTTAGCTCTTCCTATCATGAATAAATCGGATAATATGTTTATTGACCAGATATTTCTTCCTTTCAAAGATCTGTGTGTTTGAGTTTATATTAAAATAAAATTAGGTGTATCATATGGCAAAGAATTGTGGGCAACGTAATAAAAATTACCCGTTTAAAATATTTGTGGTTCCCTCGTAACTAACCTAAAGTTTTCAACCAACCCCTTTGCAACCTTACTCCATCTTACATGTAGTAATGGTATACCAGGTTGTGACTTGAAAGGTCCTCTTGCAAATGTTTTGATGAAGAGGATGGTTACGCCTCCTCCCATATCACCGAGAACTAATTTGGACTCCATTTCTGGATCTTCGTAAAACTTGTAGAACATTGTTACAACAGCATGATTAAGAGTTGTTATCATAACTCTTAGTTCAAACTTTCTTGCCGAAGTATCATAAAATCTATTGGATTAATAATATTAAATTTATATTTCAATTAATTGTTTTTATTAATTTTGGGTTGTGGAAAAGTTATTGTTCTTACTTCTTATGTATAACTTTGAATAATTACTATTAGAAATCCACCATAAAATCGTTCTAGTGACACTTCTGAATTAACAATAGCGATAAGATGCGTATATACACCATATTGCGTTAAAATACCTTAAATCTCTTTCACTAGAAGATGTGCAAATAACACTAACGTCAGGTAACACTACTAGGTCTGTGACCCATGTAGTTTGAATTTTTAATTCTGGGCAAGTCGACTGAACCGTTCTTTCCAAAGTCATATCCAATGTCCAGTAGTTGATTACTCCGTCATGGCTGCAAGTCATAATACTACCGTCGTGCCATGTACTGGTTCTATCAGGTTTTACTTTAATGATAGAAAAAGAGAGTTAATACACTTCTATATCATAAAGTGCGTGAAATATTTTAACTTTCAACCAAATTATGTTATGCTTTTACCACCTTGAAAAGCAACTTACCTGTTGGATAAAACGTTATGCGATTAATAGTATGTCTATGGTTACTTTTAATCATTGTAGGACCAACTGGAATAGGAGATGCCAAGGTCTTATATTCGGTACTAACTTCTTGTTGTTCAAATCCTAGAATCAAGTAGGAAATAAATTCGTCCCAGGTAACATATCCGTTGCTAAAAATATTAACATACAAATTTAGGAAATGTGTTTCTCTATATATTAGTAAAGCACTGACTGACTAAATATTTATATATCCTTAATACATAATAACTACCGTGCGAGCAAAAATTATTTGCATCCAAGAGGGCTTGGATTAAAAAACGTAGAGCTTGGTTTAGATCACCATGATATGGGGACGATATATCTAACCAAATTCATATTATGACATGATATGCCAAACTAATGATTAATAAAATAAGTAGGCAAATACAAATTTATTTTGGTTGTTTACAAAATTAACAAAGTAAGAATATACAGAAAGAAAAATAAAAATAATTACATAAATTACTGAAATTGGCCACCGCCATGATCCAAGCATAAATTCACACGTCTCTTCAGATTTCCGAAAGTATTGACCAGCATCTCTGGAGAAATGTTACCACATTCTTGGATAATCCTTTCTTGTAATTGTTCTAAATTTGCAACTGGTGTTTTAAAAATAGTGTTCTTTAAATGAGGAAAAACGAAAAGTAATCCATAAATATAGGCGGTTGCACCGTCCTGTTGAAAATATCCAAAACGTAGTTCGTCGTCAAGTAATTGCTCCAAAAATGGATTCAAAATATTGTCTCTATACCGCTGTGCTGTAACTGTGTCATGGAAAAAAATAGGACCAACAATTCTTCTTCGGGAAACAGCTAACCAGACACCAATTTTTTGAGGGTGCAATGTAGACTCTCCAAAAATGGGGATTTTCACTACTCCACATGCGTGTATTCTGAGAATTCACATAATCGGAGAGGTGAAACCAGGCTTCATCCGAAAAAAATGTCAGGTCTAATAAATTATTTATTTCCAATAAATTTTGGGTAAACCATTGAGAGTACTTCCTGCGTCTTTCAAAATCTGCGGCTTGTATTTCTTGGAATAATTGCATTTTATAAGGAAATAAATTTAGGTGCTTCTTAAAAATAGTCCTGCATGTTCCATAAGATCTTCCCACTTCTTGGGCAGGCATCTTATACAATTTGTTGGCGTATTTTGCATTATGTCACAACGTTTGCAACAAGTTCTTCTGTTCTTACAGATGGTCTTCCTGCTACTCTTTTGTGTTGTAAAGAACCTGTTTCCCTAAACACAGCCACAGTTCTTTTCAGGCAATGATAAAAATCCCCAGCAATAAAAGCAACGTTAGGAAAATGTTCGTGAAAATATTCCATGCGCAAACCCGGATTTTATTGCCACTCACCATTTACTCTAACCCCGTTTCGAAAATACGCTTCAACCATGAATGTTTTGTGCTGCTCTGTAAAGCCCATTGTGTGAATTGTTCAAGAAATTGGAAAAATTAGCGATGAATCAAATAATTACTTGTAACGACTGTCAAAGATGACGGAATAACTGATTGATTGTTAATTCAGGTAGTTACTGACACCTAACAGGTATAAAGCTCTACGGCTAAGCATTACGTCCTTAGATGCAAGGCCCTCTTTGATGCAAATAATTTTTGTTCGCACGGTAAAATGCAAGTTTCATTTGATTTCAGTGACAATCCAATTGATTTCGTCTATTTGTAATTACTGACGTGTACAAAAGCAACGAATGACAATAACTTTACAACAGTCCATGGATTTTTATCACTTATGTCATCCTACGTTACCAGGGAACAACAATTTTTTGACACTCGGCAAGGCCGTCCCTCGGTTAAAGAGAGGGGAGCATTTGTGCTCGCTTCATTGACAGAGATTATTATTTATTAATATTTGGAAATTCATTTATTTTACGTATTTTTTATTTAATGTAGGTAAAGTATTTTTCACCCTAAATGGTATCGACTTATTGACTGCAATAAAACTACCCATTTAATCCCATCGTTATACACAATCAACAAGCAAATATACTACAGGGTAGGACTTTAGATATTTAATTCGTTATTAATAATATATTATTTATAATTAGTTATATTAGCAGAAGATAGTTAAATACTACCTGCTATAACTACAAATTATAATCCGACCCTGACCGACAGTTTATTTGCATTTTTATGGCCGACCTCATGCAAAACATATACAGTGTCACCAATAAAGTCTGCATCATATAAGATTTTTTTTTATTAATAGCTTTATTCAAAACTTGACTTTGGCATCAAGTTCTGCTTCAATTGAGATAAAAGTTAAGCAAAAAAATAGAAGTCACGTGATTTGCATTATCTGTAAAATTTTAATTTATTCCAAAAAATAATTCAAAAGCGGGGTTATTTTTGAAAATATCGAAAAAAGTTATTAGAAAAAGTTTTTTTAAATGCAGTTTCTAGTCCACATGCAAAATATCAGCTGCTTAAGATAATTTTGATTTTTTACCCATATTTTGTAAATTGCACCACTTTTGAAAATTAAGACTTAACGCAACCTACATAAAACTTCTTAGTTTTGACAATGCTTTATTTCAAAAACATTTTCTTTAAAGTAGCGTCATATTAAATGTGTGTTTTTCTACAAAATCAAAATTGGGCTATTAAAATTTGGTCGCATGTGATACAAAGTTTATTTGTTTTTGACCCTGTATAAGGTAACTTCATAAAATAAGTATTTTTGAAAACGTAGTTTGTGCCTGAAAGTTAAAAAATAAAGTAAAGGGGTTTTAAATTAAATCGTTGAAAATAGATAAACTTTACGTTAAGTTAAACTAAAATTTATTTTTCACTTAAAAAACACTTTACTGAAGACACTGTGTTCTTTTTTATATTAATATTAAAGTGTATTACTTTCAGGCACAAACTACGTTTTCAAAAATACTTATTTTAGGAAGTTACCTTATACAGGGTCAAAAGCATATGCGACCAAATTTTAATAGCCCAATTTTGATTTTGTAGAAAAACACAAATATTAACTTTAAAGAAAATGTATCTGAAATAAAGCCTTGTCAAAACTGAGAAGTTTTATGTAGATTGCGTTGAGTCTTATTTTGCAAAAGTGGTGCAATTTACAAAATATGGGTAAAAAATCAAAATTATCTTATGCAGCTGAAATTTTGCATGTGGGCTAGAAACGGCTAGAAACTGCATTTAAAAAACTTTTTCCAATACCTTTTTTCGATATTTTCAAAAATGACCCCACTTTTGAATTATTTTTTGGAAAAAATTAAAATTTGACAGATAATGCGAATCACGTGACTACCATTTTTTTGCTTAACTTTTATTTCAATCGAAGCAGAACTAGATGCCAAAGTCAAATTTTGAATAAAGCTTTTAATAAAAAAAAATCTCATATGATGCGGACTTTACTGGTGATAGGTACTGTAGAAAAGATATTTTTTAAAACCGACCAGAAAATTTACACTTTCTGGACAATTTTTCGTCTAGAAAATAACGTTTTTCCGACCGCAAGACCGGAAAAGTGACATTAGAGACCGGAAAAATCTTTTCCGGACTCACTGGAAAAATCTTTTCCGGACTCTAATGTCACTTTTCGGGTCTCTAATGTCACTGTTACCCTGTTTTTTGTTTTTCCATTCGCTCTTTGATAATACAAGATACCTTGATTTCGTTATTATGACAACAACATTTCGATGTTATTGTCGAGTGACAGTTCGTTGATTTTTAATTTTGTTCTTTATGTCAAACTTGTATCGCGTAGATTATAAAATATATCGAAGTGTCGGTCTTAAAAAAATATTGTACGTCACGCAACCGAAAATTAGTGTTTTCCAGGTCTCTCCAAGCTTCCAGGACTCGCCTATGGCTCGCCCTGGAAATGCTTGTCTCGCCCTGAAAAACACTACTTTCCGGTCTTGTAACGTAAATTACTATTTCAACATCGAACAGATTTTTCATCGTACGCTGACCTGAAAAATAGAAAACAATTAAATTCCCGGTGGCCGTCTTGCTAATCCGAACGCATGATACTACGCACGATACATACGAACGTATTTGCTGCTAGGGAGGGGGAATGCAGCAAGAGTGGAATGCTAATCGCGCTAGAACAGAAGTTGGCAACGTTGAGTCTTGATCGGTCTCTTTTTAGCTCTCGCCAAGTCCATATTGTATTAATTTTTTACATTAAAAGTAAGAAGTAAGTTCGGGTTAACAAGCACTGCGTATACGGAATACTAAAAACCCATAACGTTTACCAAGTTGAATTCATTCTTCGAAATTCTCTGTCAAAGACTTCCTCAGGATATTCGATTTTAGCTATCTTGGACAATACATCTTTTAACTCCTCCTTGTTCATTTTTCTTCCCTCTTCCCTATTAAAAACGTCATGTATTTGAATAATTTCAGTTTCATCTAAAAGCTGATGTATTTCTTTGCTGGCATCTTTTTTCTGTTTTCTAAATTCTTTAAATGCTGGTATTCGATAACGACGCTTTGTTGGTTCGGTTTCGTGCATTTTTAGTTAATGTTAGCAATTAATTTTAGCTTAAAATTAGCTGTCTCCTGCCAAATTGACATATTGTAATGATAAGTTTAATGAAATACCGATTAAGGTGGGAGTATCAACATGCTTGCCAACCTTTAACCTATTTCGAGTAGATTGATTTAGAAACAAAAAAAAAAACAAGGCGGAATAGGTTATAGGTTGGCAGTAGACCTATTATTTCCTTCTCTGTGATTACAGTGTAGCAAAAGAAATAAAACAGAAGCATTTAGTTAAATCGATTCAATAACTTTGGCGAACAGCGCTTAACGAAGCCGACGCCAAAAAGAAGTAAAGAAGATTAAACAACTGAGGGAAGATTGAATTAAATTCGATTGTTTGCTCTCAAGGGGCAATTACTGATTTCACCTCTGGCATCATCACCGCTTGTTTCATCATCGTAATTTTCAGATAAACCCTTACTTCTGCGGGCCCCAAAATGATATACAGTTCCCAAATATCCTTAGTCTGCCTATTTTTATACAATAGTTTCCTTAACGATAAAATTTCTAATTTTTCACCTAACAGTATTTTTAACAATACCTTATGTTAGGGGGTTTTTTGAAAAGATTAGAAGGATAACCAAAACCACAACATTAAAACAGCCTTCAAATCCGTAAATATGTTTACAAGCTTTCTTACGAAAGTAAAACCACTCCCGTAATGAAAACACAAAATCGTGCCTCTATAGAATCCCTTTCGAGTGCGGTGAATCGTACCGGAGAAACAAAAATACATCTTCTCGTGCGACTTAAAGAACATCTGGAACATATCCAAAGAGGTGAAACTTCAAAATCAGGTATAGCGGAACATGTATGGACCAACCAGCAGTGGTCATAAATATCAACTTTTTCACTCCTTGTAAAACTATTATTTTCCATGTTTTTTAAACAACAAACTAATTTACTTTGGCAAAAGCTGCTGGCATGTCAATTTTCTTCAAGGCATGATTTTGTTTTATCAGTTTTGCTGGTCACAGGCTACTTGATACATTTAAATCTAAATTTATTCTCAAAGGATGCTTTATTTTAGGAAAGTTCCAAGTTAACTTTTTAAAGTTTTTTAATGGCAGCTTTTCTAAAACCTAATAGTGTATGGTATCAAAATAATCGTAATAAAATCCTCTTTTTTCTTAACCCGACGAGCAACCATGTTGCCGTTTAAAAAAAGTAGTTATACAACTTTAAAGATTAAATTTTACATAGAACATAGCATTGGACCAAAAATAGTAAAATTGTATTTTTATCAAGATTAAAGAACTGAAATAAGTGATTTTAAGGTATGCATAGCCCTCTAGATAAAAAAATAAATTTGGAAAAAAAAAATTTCTTGGTGACAAAAAATGACAAGTGACACATCGTTGTATTTAGAATGTCATAATAATATGGAGTCAAAAAAAGTAAGAATATACCAGGTGTACCATTTAAAAATTGAAAGTTTATGTCAGTTCCGGTTAAACCGGAAGTTCCATAATGTTAAGTCACCTGTCAAAAAATGCAGTTTTATGTTGTATAGAAATCCCCAAAATTTTATTCCATTATCTTGAAAAACAAAAAAGTTAGAGCGGCGAACCACCTTCCGTGGACACCCGGTAGGGTAGATATCCCCAATATCTGGAAGCCTCTCCTTGTCCAAAACAAACAGCTTAAACTTTACACTCCAATAAACACGCAAGAGGAGTCATCAAGCTTTATTGTACATAGATAGTATTCAAGACAGTGGCCTTAGAATTATAACTGAGTTTGCACTTGATAACGGTTAGATATACCAATTAACCGAAACGTTGTGTTAAGTAACAAAATAAAGACAATAGAAGTTCGACAATTTTTTTTATAATACTTTATTGTCTACCACCTTTATAAATTTATATCATTCAAGAAACATCATTTGCTTGGTGAAAAACGCCAAATAATCTATTGAAATTGCCATTGCCAATATGCCAATAATATATTGGTATGTTAATAATTGAAGTTACTTAGAGCCAACAAATTTACAGGTTTCTGTATTGCGTATCGATAAACATGCTTTCGGACACCGTAACTAAGGCTTATTTTGTATACAAACAAAAAGAATAATATACTGAAAACTAATTTCTCGGTTTATAATTTTATAAATAATAATTGTGAGATTTGTTATGGATCCAATGTATCTTGCTTTAAGCCTTTTTCGCCGACGACACTACGATAAGTGTACAGACATTTGTACAAGTATATTAGATAAACAGCCACTAGATCAGGCGGCATGGTGTTTAAAAATGAGAGCATTAACACAGAGGGTAAGCCCTTGATCATTAGGGTAAGCAGGGGCGGTTCTAGACCCAAAATATTGGGGGGGGGGGGGGCACCACATTGGCGCAGCCACAATTTTTGGTAGCCTTCGCAAGCAAATAACGCCGCATCCCAAAATTTTTTAGGATCACGCCCAAATTGTATCAAATTATAAAAATAATAAAGCACCCGGAATTTTTTTTTATCATTGGCATAAAATCATAAGTAGTTAGCAATTCGATCAGCGATTAATTAATTTATTGAGTATTAGGTTTCACGAAAAAATATTTGTATTATTTCAGTTTTCCTCAGCAGCAGGGACATAGGTTTTGGCACAAGGTTTTGGTATATATGTAGGTTTCTTATTATTTTTAAAAAAATACCACACCCCAGAAATACCCTAACAATGAACAAAGAACATCCTTACCCTTAAGTACTCAAGAGTTATTGTTTTTAAATAAAAGCGTTATTACATTTTCTAGCCTATTTACTTACCTACGATATTTTGCTTCACCTTTTTTAAAATAAAAACTTTGAAATCGAACATCTGCAGAACAATCACTTTTAATATTCACTTATATAATAAGAACAATAACAAAATAATCAAAAACCAAAATTTAAATCAGATCACTGCAGGCAGATAATTAAAATGCTAGACAAAATTCTCTGCTTCCCCGCCAGAACAATTAACATTGGTCAGCAGTGTCAGCACTCAGCAGCAACGAAACACGAAAGTACCCGTTGAAACGGGGACGATTAATGCGTGCGCAGCGTGTATAGTAAAGCGACGTTATCATTGTTGCCAAATTGATTGTATTTCTCTATCGCAATGCGAGGTTGTCATTGTTGCCAAATTGCTTGTATTTCTCTCGAGATATTTTAAAGTTCTTTTCAGAAATGTTGGGGGGTCCTGGGCCCCCCAGGACCCCCGTAGAACCGTCCCTGAGGGTAAGCTGATAATAAGATCTATGCTATTATATAAAACTGTAAAGTAACTGACTGACTGACTGACTTGCCGAATGGCAATTGCCTACTTCCCCCTTTGTACATTAGAGACAAAAAATAATCAAAACCAAATTATTACCTGAAAAAATATAGTTCGGGTTTGTCCGAGCTCCGGCTCCCGAGAGCACCTACTAAAAAATAGGAGCCTGTCAGCGTGTACTGGATGTTGAATAATTGACAATTGTTTTTGTTTTTCTTAAAAGATGTAACTCTTTATGTTGAAGCAATGTACCAAATTTGAAATTAAGGTTGAATTCTCAACGTCATTCAATCTATTGCCAACCTATAACCTATTTCGCGTTGATTTTTTGAGTTTATTATTTTAATAACTAACATTTAAAGAAAATCAATATCGTCGGTACATTATTTAGGTAGTATCTGATATATTACAAAAATATCAATTTATTTCATTGCTAATTTTGGGAGAATTGTATAGTGAAAGAACAATGAGTGACAATGACATAATAATGTAAAAAAAAATCTACCCGATATTTTTCGCTATACAATTCTCCTAAAATAAGTTATGAAATTCCTTGATATTTATTAAATATGTCAATTATTACCTATAGAATATCAAGTCGATACTGATTTTCTTTAAATTTTGTATAAAAGCTAGAAAACATAAATAAATCTACGCGAAATAGGTTATAGGTTGGCAAACATGTTGATACTCCCACCTTAATGTCTTATTAAATACTGAAATTTAAAAAAAAAGCAGTTTTTAATTTCAAACTTTGACGCGCGCTGTATATTAGGGTCAAAAATGGCATTATAAAAGTCATAATATTTTTGCTCAAGGAATATAATAATATGGTTAATAGATAGAATAGACCTCCTTTGACTAGATTATAATATATACTTATACCTTGCGAGCAAAAATTATTTGAATCAAAGAGGGCCTTGCAATTAAGGACGTAATGCTTAGCCGTAGAGCTTAATATCTATTGGGTGTCAGTAACTACCTGAATTAACAATCAATCAGTCATCTTTGACAGTCGTTACAAGTAATTTGATTCATCGCTAATTTTTCCAATTTCTTGTACAATTCACACAATGGGCTTTTCGGAACAGCACAAAACATTCATGGTTGAAGCGTATTTTCGAAACGGGGTTATAGAGTAAATGGTGAGTGGCAATACAATCCGGGTTTGTGCATGGACGATTTTTACGAACATTTTCCTAACGTTGCTTTTATTGCTGGGGATTTTTATCATTGCTTGAAAAAAACCGTGGCTGTGTTTAGGAAAACATGTTCTTAAAAAGGAGCAGGAAGACCATCTGTAAGAACAGAAGAACTTGTTGCAAACGTTCGTAAAATAATGCAAAATACGCCAACAAATTGTATAAGACGCCTGTCCCAAGAAGTGGGAAGATCTTATGGAACATGCAGGACTATTCTTAAGAAGCAGCTAAATTTATTTCCTTATAAAGTGCAAGTATTCCAAGAAATACAACCCGCAGATTTTGAAAGACGCAGGAATTACTCTCAATGGTTTACCCAAAATTTATTGGAAAGAAATGATTTATTAGACCTGTCATTTTTCAGATGAAGCCTGGCTTCACCTCTCCGGTTATGTGAATTCTTAGAATACACGCATGTGGAGTAGTGAAAATCCCCATTTTTTTGTAGAGTCCACATTGCACCCTAAAAAAATTGGTGTGTGGTTAGCTGTTTCCCGAAGAAGAATTGTTTGTCCTCTTTTTTCCATTACACAGTTACAGCACAGCGGTATAGAGAAAATATTTTGAATCCATTTGTGGAGCAATTACTTGACGACGAACTACGTTTTGGATATTTTCAACAGGACGGTGCAACCACACATACAGCCGCCGAAACTATTAACTACTTACGCAATTTTTTTGACGACAGATTGATCAGTTTTCGATCAGACTCAGACATTGAATTTCCATCTAAATCACCTTGTTTAACGGTTATGGATTACTTCGTTTTTCCTCATTTAAAGAACACTATTTTTAAAACACCAGTTGCAAATTTAGAACAATTACAAGAAAGGATTATCCAAGAATGTGGTAACATTTCTCCAGAGATGCTGGTCAACACTTTCGAAAATATGAAGAGACGTGTGAATTTATGCTTGAAGCATGGCGGTGGCCAATTTCAGCAATTTATGTAATTATTTTTCTTTCTCTTTCTGTATATTCTTACTTTGTTAACTTTGTAAAGAACAAAAATAAATTTGTATTTGTCTACTTATTTTATTACTCATTAGTTTGGCATATCATGTCATAATATGAATTTGACAAAATTTTAACCTAGATTTGGTTACATATATCGTCCCCATATCATTGTGATCAAAACCAAGCCCTACGTTCTTTAATCCAAGCCCTCTTTGATGCAAATAATTTTTGCTCGAACGGTATAATATTATTATGTATTATAATATTTGACAAAAGATAACGGATTATATTTGAAAATATTCTTGACAAATTGGTGGTCGACTTCGATGGTATCAGGAACTACTTCTTCTGAAAAATACTTAAAAATATTTTCCTAGGTCTATGTTGATGATTTGGAAAGCGAAGACATTTCACAAGACGATTTTCTTGATGACAATGTTGTAGCAACAGCTCCAAGACCTGGAACATCTATAAAAACAGCTGCTACAGGTGTACCTTCTACAGCACTCGGGTAAATATTTACTGCTTAAAAAAGTTTTTGCCCATGCTATGGTTAATAAAAAAAATCTGAAAATAGAAGACGCCTTTTAAGTTTAAGTAGTCTAAAATCACGAAAAGCTGTCGTATTGAAAAGATCTTTTCTTCTGATACCAATCTCGTGCTCAAGTTCAACTGAGGTCAAATTTATTAGAATTTTTGATACTTAAGAGCTGCAAATTGTTTTCCGTTTTCAAATACGTAACACTTGTATTCGATCCATATAACACAATTACGACAATCCAAGTAAAGTAGTTACATCCTAATGAAAGCGATGCTAGTATTCACTGATAAAATTTTGAAGGATATTATAATTAAAATATAAAATAAATGAATCCAAAATATGTATTTTAGAACATGTAATAAGACTTAACAGCTCAACATCTTCAGTAGGTCCTAGCTATTTACTATTGCCACAGAATATATAGAACAAAATTACACATTGGCAAAACCTTTTACCTTTTGTCCTTTTATTACATAATAAGAATAACATAAACTTTTCAAATTTAGTGCGAGGCCTCGTACGGCCACTGGTCGGCCTATATCCGGTATGGTACGTCCAGGTACTCAAACAGCTAGACCAGGATCAGCATTGGAAAGGCTAAAAACGTCTAGGGGAAGCACCAGTCAATCCGCTAGAGCTATAAGGTTGGGAACGGCGGCTATGTTAACTCAAAAGGATGGTAAGAAGTAGCTCCTTTGATTATTCACTGATGGAGCATAACCTCCTATCCTGTGTCACCTCGACGTGCGAGTATTATTATGAAACTTTTTATGTTCTTATTTTCTTCCGTTAGATATGATATAATACATACCAAATGTGTTTCGTCGATATTCAAAACACATTTTTTTTTCCGATATCCTAATATTTGAGTATTCGTTGCCACACTCTTATTAATTTTGGATATTTTAAGTATCATATTAAAGTTATAGGTATAGTCTCTTCAGTAACCGTTACGTTATATCCTTCATATTTGGGGTACATCAATTAATTCAGTTAGTTTGACTTACGGTGATAAAGGTTATGATTTTTCTTAGGCTTGATCTACATAAAGACGGATGCATGTGAACAAGTAAAATTCAAGCGCGTTTTTTCAAATTTTTAATTATTATTTTTATACTATTAACGAAGTCAGAAATAAGTAGCTTATTCAGGGTAAAACATTTTGTTTTTGAAAACCAGCATGAAATTTTTAATTAATTTAAATTTACTGAAAACCAATTTATAAAATTTAAAATTGAAGCATATATTTTTTTGTCTAGTGCATCAGTCTATAAATTTTGTTTCAAATATTTTCATTTTATTGATAAAATCATAAAGAAGAAAATATAATGACAACACAACAAAATACAGTTTTTTAATAATTAAAAAAAAACCGGAACCTAAATTTTTTTAGTAATTTCAATATGGCATAACTTTTTTATTTTTGACTTTATTGCAATAATTTTTCACTGGGCGATAGATCTATTCATTAAAATTACGCTGCAGTTTGTTCTGATGTAATTTTGGTTGCTTAAGTGTTTATATAACAGAGTAAGTCAAAATGATGTATTTAGTCGGAAGTTTAAAACGTCCTGTAGAAAAAACACGCTAGAGAACCTTATTAAAACATGATTTACGATAAAGCTGGATGTATTCCTAGCATTTTGTTTTTTGAATCATTTGGTTATCTTGTTTCTTTTACGAGCTACGCATTTTTAATTGAAACGCTGCATTTAAAAAACATTTTTTACTTCAAACATTAAAAGTTGTCATTAGAGCACTTAAAATTAAAATAAAATATTAATAACGAGTGTGTCCACCTCTCGCTGTAATGACAGCTTGCATTCTTCGTGCATGAAATCGATTAAAGTGAATATTTTTCTTGATAAATAGCTTCATATTCTTCATTTAATGCTAACCTGAGCTCTGGTAAAGTTGTAGGTTTGTTAGGACGGTGACGAATGCGTCTTTTTATTTCATCCCAAAGATGCTCAATTAGGTTGAGATCTGGGCTACAGGGTAGCCATTCTAACCTTTGAACTCCAACTTCATCCAAAAACTCATTTACAACATGTGCAACATATGGTCTGGCGTTGTCTTGCATGAGTACAAACTCTTCTTCAATGAAAGGGGCAAATGGAATGACAGTTTCCTGTAGTATCTCTTCAATATATCTGTGGGCATTTAGAGCTTCATTTTCCACAAATATTAGGTTTGTAATAATCTAATAAAGTAACCACTAGCTATAACTTGATTATTTTACGCTGATTATTTTGATTGACATTGAAAAAATGCAGCGTTTCAATTAAAAATTCGTAGCTCGTAAAAGAATCAAGATAACCAGACGATTCAAAAAACAAAATGCTAGGAATATATCCAGCTTTATCGTAAATCATGTTTAAATAAGTTTATCTGGCGTGTTTTTTCCACAGGACGTTTTAAACTTTTGACTAAAAACATCCTTTTGACCTACCCTGGTATATAAACATGAAGCAACCAAAATTACATCAGAACAAACTGCAGCGTAATTTTAATGTATAGATCTATCGCCCAACGAAAAAATATTGCAATAAAGTCAAAAATAAAAAAGTTATGTCATATTGAAATTACTAAAAAAATTTAGGTGCCGGTTTTTTTTGTCGGTGAGTTTATATATCCTTTTCTATCTCGTTTGCCTTAATTCGTTGTACTGTTGAACACGAAACTCCCAAAAGTATCAGAAACAACAGATAGTTATTTATAAAAACATTGCCATATATTTTTCATGTTTATTATTTATGTTTTCACAATTCCTGCTTTATTATATCTACTTACCTCGTAAACAGCATTAAAGGGTAAAAGTGTCTTTCCGGCGTCATTTTCTCTTTGAAAATAACCAAATAATTTGACAACTAATGCTTGCTCTTTTGCACAATACCGTGACATTTTTGAAATAATGTTGGCCAGAAATGACAATAAAACTTTTTTATCTACTTTCATTTAGTAATATGAATTTTACAGTTTTGTAAATCGTTTTGTAAGGGCATCTATTACAGCACTAGTACTGTAAAAGATGCCTTTACAGCACTAGTGCTGTAATGGAAAAAACGGGTTTATTAACATTTTGCTGTTAAATAAAACCACACTTTTTAGAAGAATGATTTATTATTAACAATTATAAAATAAATTGCCAATTATTAATTAAAATTAATTATTATTAAATTATAACAAGGTTTATTATAAACATTAATAATACACTTTTTTCAGTCAGAAATTTGTAAACCAGAAGTGGATGTGATGGAGCCCTTTACGTTCGAATTTCCAATCATTAAATCCGTGTCTGACCCCATGATCTTCTTTGCTATTTGTTTCTTATTTTCTAAAGAATTCTCAACGTAGCCTTCTGCCGTAGAAGAGGATTTCCAGCCCCCATGACGCTTTAACATCTGCATATCTGCACCACCATCAACTAGAATGGTGGCTGAGGACCTCCTAAAATAATGTCCACTGTATCCTTCGGGATTATTCAATCCAAGTTTTGTTGCAATCTTTTTTGGTATACTTCCAAAAGTATTAATTCCGACAGGCTGGGAGGTGCATTTTCCTTTTCCATAGAATACAAAAAACCGCCTGTGAGTTGCATTAAGAGGACGAAGTTTAGCATACTTTCGAAAAATACTTAAACAGTTGACACCTGTCATATTTCCTTCTGTTATAACAAATTCTCGCATAATTTTGGTTTTCGAAAATGGAATCACAATTTTTATATACAAATCATTGTGTTCAATATGATCCAACATTAACTTAGCTAGTTCTTCGCGCCGACAAGCCCCAAAAATGCCGATTATCATAACCTTCATAAGTAAATATGTTTCATCATCTGCAGTACTAAGAAACTTACATACGTCTTCCTTTGTGAAAACTTTAGACTTTTTGGCCTTGTAACCCTCTGAATTTCTTTTCAAAAATGCACTTAGTTGAAAAAATCTGCTTATATCTTGATTTTTCTTGACTGAAATCATAGTTCTCAACATTGAGTAGTGAGTCCATAGTGTAGATGGTTTCTGGGAGCGTTGCTTTCCGGAAAAATAACCCAAAAGGATTTTCTCAGACACCTCCTTTATTTTGTTAGCTTTGCACCAATCTTCAAACTTCTGGTACTCCAACTCATACCCCGCCTTGGATTTTGTCGGAACTAAACTTGAGATGGCTTCGTTTGCCGCTGCTTCTATATCAGAGGGTAAACTTCCATCAGAATCGCGCATTTTGAAAAACGCTTTTAATATTTTTGAATTTGTTTGACAAAGTTTCGACAGTAACCATGCAAAACAGTAACCATGCGAAAGGTAACATAAAAAACTTGATTAGTAATCTTAATAGCAGGTGCATTTTTATTTTTAAAAATGCCTTTTGCCAAATATTTTTATTCCTAGATGAAAGTAGATAAAATTTTGTACAATATTCTTGTTGTAAATTCATATTACTACACTCGATGTTTTATTAAACTCGGCTGACGCCTCGTTTGATAACTTTAACATCTCGTGTTGTAATATGCATCTTTACAACACATATATCGTAAATAACTATTAACTGGTAAAATTATACGACATTCATTATTGACCCAAATTTACTATCTCATCTAGTTCACGAATGTTAGAAAGATAAGCACTAGTCATGAACGTAATGGTCAGCGGCCATTGAACCGACTTTACTTCATATTTTTAGGACCATTTATTCAGATATCACGTCTTAACCTTTCAAAGTATGCTAAAAATAAGTCTCTAAATAAACCTCTGTTTGAGTATTTGTTCTATCATGAAGGAGATGTTAGAAATGCCATGGAATTAGCAGTGTTAGCTACGCAAGCATGCGAGTATAAGGTAGGTAAAGAAGTAATGAAAAAAAAAATTTAGCAAATTTTAAAAATTATATCATATATAAATTGAAAAATCATAAAAATTGTATAAAATAGATAATGTGAGTGTATGCATTAAATTTTCAGGATTGGTGGTGGAAAATTCAGTTGGGAAAATGTTATTTAGCACTTAATTTAGTACGAGATGCTGAACAACAAATAAAAAGTGCCGTAAAGCAACAACCACACGTTGAAAGCTACATTAGACTGATCCGGATTTATCTTAAAATAGGTAGGCAACATAATAGCAATAGCATAAATTATTATTTTCAATATTAAAAGCTTCTTTTAAAATAAAATTCCACCGCTAAGGTCTTTGTAACGATAAAAAAAAACTTTTTTTTATTAATATCAAAATTTAATTTTTTAACACAATCTTTCTTCTCTCTTGACCTCAACGCCTTGGCGTCATCTAAGGTGCCCTTTCAAATTTCCGAATGAGTCAGGTGGAATTATGATTTATGAGAATAAAATCAGAAATTTGAATTACCTTCAGCATTATTTTACATATATTTTTTGCGTTTTCATTTTTTCCTGATCGATCTTTTTAGATCAGCCACTGACAGCTACCGAAATATGCAAACAAGCCTTAGAAATATTTCCAAACGATGTATCAATCATGACGGAACTAGCTCGCCTGTCCGAGGCATTGAACGAGACACCGGCCTCAGTAAAATATTACAGAAGCATTGTGATAGAAGATGCCATGAATTCCGAAGCTATTGCATGCATTGGAATGTATCATTTTTATAATAATCAGCCCGAACTGGCTCTGAGATATTACAGGTAAAAAAGACCACAATGTATGTATCGTAAAATGCTATCCATTTGATTTGATCTAAAGTTTGAAGGTGGTAGACAATGACAAAAATATACAGGGTGTTTCAGAATAAGATGCTGATCCTTAACGGTGTGAATCCTTAGGTGATTTTAAGAAGAAAAGTTCAAATTAATATATATCCTTAACCTATCCACTTTCGAACTACATGGCGTTAAAGTTTTAAGAAAAAAATCGTTTTTCTGTCATAACTTTAAAAACTTTCTAGCTATTTTTATGAATTTTTCACACATGCCCTCTAAGCATCAATAGCCATTTTTTGGTGTAGAAATTTTTTAAAATTTTTTAACCAGTGGCGTCCTGAAAGGGTTTGGACTAGACATTTTGGAAAAATATTATGTACGCCACTGCTTTTTCTCAAGATAAAAATTATTTTTAAAATAATCATTCACTTTAGGCCAAATTTAATACCTTGCCTTTATCATTCGGCAAACATTTTCCGTAAAAAAAAATAAGAACATTAAATTCGCATTCGCTATGTGCCTATGGTTTGTTTTGACACTATCAGGAATACTCCAGGAATTTTTCAAAGGGTACGAGACTCAATGAGGAGAAGAGCTGAAGCATGCATTCTTGCAAGTGGTGGCCACTTTCAACAGCTAATCTAAATTATTTTCGTTTTTGTTCACACGTTATTTAATGTTAGCTGTTTTAATTTATTGTTAAAAAATAAACCATAGGCACATAGCGAATGCTCATTTAATGCTTTTTATTTTTTTTTGTCGGAAACTGTTTGTCGGACGATAAAAAGGCAAGATATTAAATTTGGCCTAAAATGAATGAGTATTTTAAAAATAATTTTTATCTTGAGAAAAAGCAGTGGCGTACATAATATTTTTCCAAAATATCTAGTCCAAACCCTTTCAGGACGCCACTGGTTAAATTTTAACATTTTTTTACACTAAAGAATGGCTATTGATGCTCAGAGGGCATGTGTGAAAAATTCATAAAAACAGCTAGAAAGTTTTTAAAGTTATGATAGAAAAACGATTTTTTTCTTAAAACTTTAACGCCCTGTAGTTCGAAAGTTGATAGGTTAAGGATATATATTAATATGAACTTTTCTTCTCAAAATCACCCAAGGATTCACACAGTTAAGGATCAGCATCTTATTCTGAAACACCCTGTATGTTAAAGAAAAAAAATGCCTTGTCGGACTTCCAACGTCTTTATTTTGTTACTTAACACAATGTTTCGGTTAGTATCTCTAACTGTTTTCAAGTGTAAACTAAATTATAATAATTCTAAGGCTACTGTCTTAAATACTATCCATGTGCAATGAAGCTTGATGACTCCGCCAACGTGCCTATTGGAGTGTGATGTTTGAGCTATTGGTTTTGGACAAGAAGAGGCTTCCAAATATTGGGGATATCTATACTTGGTTTACTTTGTAACTAATACCATCTGAAAACTTTAAAATCGCGAAGTAAAAACTAATACAAAAGCGAAAGAGGAGCAAGCATTTCTTACAATACCTTATGTTGTGTCAAGGGGATTTCTGAAAAGATTAGAAGGATAACCAAAAACTATAATATCAAAACAGCCTTCAAATCCAGAAATACGCTTAGGAGCTTTCTTACAAAAGTAAAGCCCCACCGTAATGGAAACATAAAAAATTGTATCTATTAAATCCCTTGCGAGTGTGGCGAATCGTACATTGGAGAAACAAAAATACCTCTTCCCGTACGAGTTAAAGAATATCTGAAACATACTCAGAGAGGTGAATCTTCGACATTATCAGGTATAGCGGAACATGTATGAACCAACAAACATAATATACAGTGGTCAGAAGCCAATGTTTTGGACACGGAACAGCACTGGAGAAAACGAAAATTCAAAGAAGCAGCTTTCATGAATCAAAATACTCATATATTTAGTAAACTAAGGTATAGATATCCCCAATATTGGAAGTCTTAAAACTCGATGTCCATGTTCCAAGGATCATCATCATCAGATTTGTTCAAGTTAATAATAAGGGGAAGAGTATCTGAAGCATCGATAAATCTTTCCTGTTCCCATACATCATTTATAATTTTATTAGTGTGTGTTACATAGTTTTTCCATTTTACCACTGTTACATTTTCTATGGCTTCATTCCACAGACCCAAAACTACGTCATTTGTTACAGGATGCATAGAACTTGTTTTTGCAGCATAATAGCGCTTACCTTCCGACCAAACCATTTCAATAGGATTAAAGTGGCAGTGATATAGAAGGAAGTCTTAAAATTCGATGTGCATGTTGTAATGCTAGTATGCCCAACCTATTAAAATAAAATAAAAATAATTAAAAAATAAAATAAATAGCGCTTTCGAGATTACTTGTAACGTTTGGGTGGGATATGCTGCTTTACTATTATCCAGATCTGATCCTTCATTGCGAATGGTGAAACCGAAATTTGTCTTTGTTCTAACCATGCAATAAGTAATCTTTTTGACCAACTTGTTTTTGGAATTTTTTCAATTAGCCAATAATGATAGGTTGCGTTATCCATGATAATAAGCGACGCGGACGATTCTTCCAAGGTTCGTACCAAATTTTCTTCAAACCATATCTCAAAGTTTTTACTATTCATCGAATCATGATAATCATATCATTTTAGGCTAGTCTTGAATATCAAACTTGCATTATTTACAAATCAATTTTCTGAACCAGCATGTAGAATAATATACCGTACACCCTCTGACGATTTTTTTTTAACTATATGAAGAGTATCATCTTGCCAACTTCGTATTAAAGTCCCTTTACAGTATATCCAGGTTCCATTCAGAAAAAGAGGTGATAAGGGAAATTGAGAGTTGCCGTTATTCTTAAATTCGCTTAAAAATTCTACTCGTTTTTGGGCTATGTAGGGTTGCTCTATTAAAACTCGCCTGTATATTTACTCTATTTAATTTAAAATTTTTTTAAACATTACGCTAATTAACTAGTGGATATAAGGTTTAGTTGTATTGAGCGAATGGTAACCGGTTCACCTGCTCTGCTCTATACATCCCGTAAATCGCTCTCTTATGGTATATTCATGAATTTCGTGAAGTTGTCGACCAGGGGATGACAAAATAGCTACATTATTGAGATTCTTAAAATCTACATCCTTCTTTATCTCCTTTGCCTTAATTTGTTGGATTGTTGAACACGAAACTTCCAAAGCATTAGAAACTCTCTAAAACAGATATCGTCTATTTCCCTCGGGCCAATTTTTAACGAAAAACGCCAAATTGTGATACAAGCATGAAATTTGGCATAGTTATAGAAAACGATATTTTAAGAGATTTGACCCGATTAGCCACCCTCCTAGACCCGTAGGACACCCCATACCGCCAATTTTTTTAAAATGGCGGACAAACATTTCCTAACTCTTAGGCTTTTTCAATATGGGCGATATTATACTCTATATTATATAATTCGAGGATGGAGAATTTAAAAAAAATTGTTTCAGGTCGATATGACCTTTATTGACCTTGAAAACTGCTATATGATTGGAAAAATGGGCATGTTTGCAGACTTTGCGTAAAGAAAATTTTAACCGGCTAGCGTGAACGAATTTATAACAAAAATAAGTACCTAATTAACATTAAAAAGGTATAAAAACCGTGTTTTCTAAAATTATAGATGTTATGAAAAAATTGTGAATTTTTCTTCATGTGAAAGATATGGTCCAGAATGGGCTAAAATCTATTTTTGTTAGATGCTCCGATACAGACGTGGTAATTATCGGAATTTCCTTTTTTTACGAACTGAGACTTGGGTTTCCATGAATTATGGTTTTTATACGGTGTTGGAAAAACACAAAGATATATTCCAGCTCACATCATAGCAAATAATTTAGGGCCTCAGAAGTTACAAGCTCTTCGTGGTTTCCACGCGTTTACAGGGTTTTTGCCCTAAAGTCGAAGATTAGATGCTGGAAAACATGGAAAGAGTGCCCGGAGTCAACTTTGGCTTTCCAATATTTATCATCGAAATATACAGAAAAAGAATTACCGGATGATATAATTGGTCAAATAGAAGCATTCACGGTGAAGCTATACGACGCCAATACCCAATTATCAAAGGTCAATGAGTTGAGAAAAGTGCAATTTTGTAGTGGTGATAGACAAGTATCAATGTGTGCACCAACAAAATGACGCCATATTGAGCAATGTCGTAGGGCTGCCTACCAAGCGGGACAAATATGGGGTCGGTCCCTAATTCACGATGAGAATCCTCCTTCACCCAGGATGGGGCTGGACATTGAAAGTTTGGGAGCCCAAATGGAGCGGGGAACCCCAAATTTGGTCTGCTTTAAGAGGGTTGGAAAAATGTGGGTGTAGAGGGCAGTGCGACAGCATGCGATGCTCCTGTCGCAAAGCAGGACTTCCTTGCACTCCTGCATGTACGATTTGTCAAGAGACATGTGAAAATAAACAGGTTACCTAAATAAAGACTTAAAATTTTAGCTGTTTTTTTTTCCAATCATAATTGGCTTGATTAGAGATTATTCAAGATCAATCAATATTAAGTAGAAATCATCTATTTCTATTTTTTTGCCGTAAAATCACTTGGAAGACCATACAATCTCATTTAATTGATTTCTACACATTTTTCTAAATTTTTACCATTATTTCAAAAAATCCGTGCGCCGCCTATGATCGTCGTAGACATCTATAATTTTAGAAAACACGGTTTTTATACCTTTTTAATGTAAATTACTTATTTTTGTTATAAATTCGTTCACGCTAGCCGTTTAAAATTTTCTTTACGCACAGTCTGCAAACATGCCCATTTTTCCAATCATATAGCAATTTTCAAGGTTAATAAAGGTCATATCGACCTAAAACATTTTTTTTTAATTCTACATCCTCGAATTATATAATATAGAGTATAATATCGCCCATATTGAAAAAACCTAAGATTTAAGAAATTTTTGTCCGCCATTTTAAAAAAATGGCGGTATGGGGTGTCCTACGGGTCTAGGAGGGTGGCTAATAGGGTTAAATCTCTTAAACTATCGTCTTCTATAACTATGCCAAATTTCATGCTTGTATTACAATTTGGCGTTTTTTTTTTCTCGAGGGAAATGGACTAATAGGTATTTATAAAAACATTGCCATATATTTTTCTTGTTTAATGTTTATGTTTTCACAATTCCTGCTTTATTATAATGGTAAAAGAGTCTTTTCGGCATCACTATCTCTTTGAAAAATAATTTAAAAATTATTGCTTTTTATTTTTCACAATACCGTGACATTTTCGAAATAAAGTTGATCAAAAGTGTCACTGTCAAAAATTACAATAAAATTTTTCTGGCTGGTAAAATTGTACGACATTCATTATTGACGCAAATTTATTATCTCAACTAATTTACGAATGTTAAAAAGGTAAGCATTAATTAGTCGTGACGTAACGGTCAGCGGTCATTGAACAGACTTTATGACGATATCCATATTTTTCTTTAAATGGCAACCCTAGTTTTTTGTTTGCATGGTAAGTTATACATAAGTACCAAATTAAAAATTTTTATTCCTGATCATTTATAAGACAAACAAAAATCAAATTCATTGAAAAATAAAAAACCTTATTATATCCATATTTAATACTTTTGAGTCAATAAAATAAATGCTGAAAATGTTGTCCATTCTCTTTTATTTTTCTATTTTCTATTCTCATCTATTTAGCCACATTCTAAAAGTAAATCTTGTTTTGAACATTTCTAATTACTTACTGCAATTAAATATGTTCTTGTTTCGGTCTGTTCGATCTGATGGGAATTTCTCGATTCAAACGTTCATATGAAGGAAAAATATCTAAGAGTTTTATATTTATGATAGCCTTAATTGCTTGGAAGCTTTTCAGAATTTATAAGAAGAATATAATAATATTTTATTTGTTTTAAAGCGATATTTACCTTAAATATATTTCCTGCAAAAACAAATATGTTGAGCTCTTAGCTGTTTGTGATTTTACAAATATTTGACATTGCTCCACCGAGTCTTTTTTTGATTTGTCCGTAATGTTGCTCATTACAACTTTGCTTTATATGGACAAATTGTTTTTTTTAATTACTTCCTACTCAATGTTAAAATATTAAAAGTATTCTGCAAATTTGAAATATTACCAAATAATACCAAAAATAATACAATGCATTATGCCATTTAAAGGCTACCTTAAGATAATACTTGGGTTATAAAATGTCGTTAAAATAAAACATGAAAAACCCTATTTAGAAAATGTGACTTACTCCACCCTGTATAATTTTAAAGTGCATTGATTACGTCATAGGCGTACCATAGAATTAACTTGCAAGAAATAGTATTTTAAACTCTACTAACCGCATTAAAATCTGCGATGTCGTATCCGAACTATAGACCTTAAAAAAACAATTGTGGACTTTGTGATGAGTAAAGGGATTATATTATGCGCTTAAATTCAGCCAAAATATGCGCATATATATGTCTTGTTTGCCTTTAAAATATGCAGTTATTTGCATTTTTTTTACCAAATAAAAAATATATACTGGTATGCATCAATACATTTTGAAATGCGTTTGTCACACTCATCTGAAGTGGCTCAGATTTCATTTTTTGTAACTTTGACTTATGCAGCGGTGTTTTCAAATGTTGATCGATTTGGATCTTCTTTTCACAAACAATAATTTTTGTACAAGCTTTACAGATGACTTTTTCTCCACTATACTTTTCTGGGAAATTTTTAATCCACGAAGAAGTTTTCGCCACTTTAGACATTCTGAACACAAATTTGAAATTACTAGTTTCACACTGAAAATAGTGAAATCTTTCGACAAACCAAAACAGAAGTATGTGTTACAAATCGGAAGGTTTCTGAATAACAAAAAGTGTCATTTCAATCAGATACCTTTAGATTAGCAAAAAATAATCACGAACGTGGCAAATTTATGCGCATATAAACAAAGCCACACAGGAGTAGACATGCGCACCGCAAAATTCTTATTTAACGAATAGAGAGATAGACAGGTCCCGCTTTAAAATTTAAAATGTCTATCTAAACGCTTAATGCTGGGGTGCACAGATTTTAAGCCCGTATTTCACGGGCCAAGTTCTAAGCCAAAAAATTCTAATACCTAGTAGAGACCTTCAATTTTTTTTCACGTGTAAACAGCTAAAATTTGCTCCAAGTTATTGCCACAATATATTGACAGGAAATTGGAACTTGTTTAAATTTTTTGACCAAGTTGGGAGAAAAGGTAGTGATTCCTGGTGTTTTAAGTGGCTGTCAATCTATCAGATTCTGAGGTTAGAAAATCGTTTTTAATATTTTGTTTGAAAATGATTCGCCGTCGTGTTTTTAGTTCGAGAAGCAATAGAACAAATCAATTAAAGTTACCTTCATCAAATAAAAAAAAAGAAAATAAAATAAACCCGAATTCTTTTTAGTTGCTTTTAAATAGCAAAGCCAACGGTTGAGTTGAGCGTTCCTTTTACAACTTAGTTAAGCAAAGATTTTGACTTTTGACTAGGCTGGGCCGAAAAAGTGAAAAATTGGAAATTGCAAATGGTATATTTGCCAATATCTGACTATACCTACATCTATAAGTAATTTGTGGAAAATTTTATTAAAATCCGTAAATGTTTCGCCGCGCCCCTGTGACCTTGAATATTAGTAAAAAGGCCTATTTTTCAATATTTCATATTTTTTAAATCCAAAATTATAATTTTTTTGTGACTTCTTGTGGATGTGGGAATGTGTATAAAAATAAATTTTTTAATAAAATGTTTTTCTGTTGGATTGAAATTACAAATTTGTCCTCAAAATCTTCACTTACACGTAATTTAACGTTTTCAGAGACAAATTTGTAATTTTCATCCAACAGAAAAATATTTTATTGAAAAAATTATTTTTATACACATTCCCACATCCACAAGAAGTCACAAAATAATTATAATTTTGTTTAAAAGAAACAAAAGGAAAGTATCCATTAGCAAAGAATAAAAGAAATCCACAGAGAAAACGTAACAACAAAAATGGCACCAAGCCAGTTTTGGAGTGTATTTTTTGATTTCGACAAAGAAGCAAAACTTATTAATTAGAGGGTGGTGCGCATGCCCATCCCTCTTGGGCGCTAGGGGATGTGTCCGGCGAATCGTGCATACAACCGTATTTTTTCACCCATAAAACTTAACTTTTGTTTGGGCACGAGATAAGCTGTACGGAGCTAAAGTTATATGTCTAGGTATATGATTTTAACGCATGCCGGATAGTACCTACTAAATAAAATAATTCTGTAAAATATTTCTTGACGCGATGGTGAATCCGCATTATTATTATTACTATGGTCTCTCAGAGGAAGCGACCATGCCGGGAGGCATTTTTGTATCGAGCGTCCAGTAAGCCGCATTCGTGATGTTCGACTCCGGCACGTATCGAGCGTTCGGTACTACGACAACAGTCGGACTACCGTACGCTCGATTAGGCTGAAATCTTGTTTTTTTTTGGTTTTTGAACTAAAAAAAAAATGCTCTGGGTAACAACGAACAAACCGGTTGCCAATAAACCCTTTAGATGGAGTTTGTTCCTCTAGTTATCGCCATCGCCTTCTTATAATCCTCTACTTATAAGAAAAAGGCTAAAAAAAATTGACGCTTATCAGTCAAAAGTTGACAGTTATCGTATGGTAGCTTGACAATCGACGATAGACAGACCTCAGTTAATGCGAAATTACCCGAATGCGGTGTACTGGATGCTCGATACAAAATTGCTGCCGGGACGTATACCTATACCGAAACGAACGCCTGGAAAAGTTTCACTGTAACGCATGCCTAATACTTGCTAGTCCCATAATAAAGTGGATTTATTATTTATTCAGGAGAGTCTTGGCAATGGGAGCCCATTCTGCAGAGCTGTATAACAACTTGGGATTATGCTGTCTCTACTCGCAACAACTAGACTTAACACTCGCCTGCTTTCAAAGAGCTCTAGACCTGGCAACCGATCCTTTAATCAAAGCCGATGTTTGGTATAATCTATCACATGTCGCAATTGTAAGTAAATAATAATTTGGTTAAGTCGTTCGGGAGTTATCGATAGTTTAGCTTAAATTTCAGGAAGATATCAAAATATTACTAAAAAAACATCGTATCTTGGCTTGAAACTGCTGTGCGCTATTAAGTTTATTTTATTTGAAAAACTTCGCATAGTCCTTGTAAATTCATTAGTATCTTTTAACTATTACAAGTTTTGAAGAAGAAGTTTATGCTCAAAGTGGAATTAAATGTATAGAAAAAAGAAAGTTTATTAGAATAACTAGACGAACCTAGAATAATTCTTAATAATTCGACATGTTTCTAGTATAGAAACACTCATCATCAGGAATACAAAGTAAATAGTGCAATGCTGATGTTGTTAGCAATAGAGAAAATAATAAGTGGGATTTAGCCTTAATAATGGAGCTTTCAATGGTATACACGAGGTGCAAAAAATGAACAGTCAGAAGACCGACAAGAATTCAGCATACTGCATGGAAAGTCAAGGGGTAGTGAAAAGGCCCTGTCTTGGGCAGAACAATGAAGAGAGCAAAAGAAAATTAGAGAGTTTTAACAGACTTTGTCAAAATCATTTAGGTATAAGTAGTGAATTGAGGGAAATAAAAATCTTAAGTTTCAATAAACTTTGTCGGAGACATGTAAAAGGAGTGAAATGAGAGGGAAAGAAAAAAATTGGTTTTCGTAAAAGTCAAAGCATCATTTAGCTTAAAGTAAAATGCTGTTGGGGTACCAGGCTTGTTACGGCCCAGTTACTAGAACTTCTTAGGAAAAGTCATTCTAAGATGTTGTGTTGTATTGTTAAAACTCTCTAATTTTCTTTTGCTCTCTTCATTGTTCTGCCCAAGACAGGGCAGGGCCTTTTCACTACCGCTTGACTTTCCAGTATGTTGAATTCTTGTCAGCCTTCTGACTATTCATATTTTACACCTCGTGTACACCATTGAAAGCTCCATTACGGCTCAATCCCACTTAGTATTTTTTCTATTGCTAACAACATCAGCATTGTAGTATTTACTTTGTTTTCCTGATGATGAGTGTTTCTACAGTCGAAACGTCAAATTTTTCAGAATTATTCTAGGTTCGCCTAGCTATTCTATAATACGCACAAAGGACGATACGAATACCTTCCGAATAGCTGACGAATTGACCGAATGCATTTAATACAGTTTTTTGAGTTTCGATTATCAAAATGATTACATAATGGTAATGTAACATACATGACAATATATAAGTAGTTTTATACTGAATATTCTGATTATAATAATAGGATAATCGAATTATGGTAACCACACTTGTAATTAGGTGAAAGATCTATCAAACAAACCACTAGTTATTACAATAACCAATAATTTAGTGACAGTAATTAAAACGTTTCTGCAAGATTTGTTTAGTTATCATAACTTAAATATTATAATATTCCTTTTTTTTTCATTGCCCTAACTTATGTTACGCTATATGAAACTTTGATTACTTGAATTCGCTCAGTGCATCCTCCACAAGTCTTTTCAACCAGTCTATGCCACTGGACATAACGACTGCAAATGGGAGACATAACGACTGCAAATTTGCTTAAAAGATTATTCATTCAAACAAAAATGTTAACATTGGTATGTTTTAAATAGGTAGGTAGTTCAGGTAGACTTATACAGCATGGGTATTGAATGGGATGCAGACAGATTTTACATAAAACATTAAAAAGGCAATTTAAAATTTAAATTAGGGCTGTTAGAGTCAGTCCCTTCTAGAAAAAAAGAACCGAATGTTTAAGAATAAATAAACAAATTGAATAAATTTTTTAAATGTTATGGCACAGAATATAGCTCTATATATTCTGTGGTTATGGTTTTAAAGGTAAGAAGAAACTTCCTATATATTTTTAAAGGCTCAAATAGTTCCTTAAAAACAAACTCGACAATATAAAGTTTGATGGATTCATCTGTGAAAATAATATATATAAAAAAATTCAGTAGGTAGGTTAGGTGATAAAGAGACAAATTTTCCTTCAGCATTCAAAAACGAGAAATTAGGATCTAATCAACTGAAAGAGAAAAACATTATTTGAACCAAATGTTTCCAAATAAGTGCAGGGGGAAGAGGTGAAATTGAGTGGCCTGCCAGATCTATAGACCTCATCCCTTTAATTATACTTTTAAAAATACTTCTGACAACGTCTTATCGAAAATAGGGTGGTTATATTGCGTAGCCATGGCCAACATTCTGAACAATAATGTAGCTCTAGCTAGGTTTTTAAGTATTTACTAAACTGCACATCACAAAGTTCGACAAATTGGATTTTTTCAGACAATTTGTCGAATCATGTTAAGAACAATTTATTAACATTATGTTCTTGTTTTGGTATTTCTTAATTTCTTTAACATCTATTTTCCTATATCATTTTGAAAAATAAATCTTTCCGTCTTTTAAAGAAATATTCATTTTATTTATTTCATTATCTTCAAAAATCTACAGGATGTTCATTTTAAAATGAAATATTGAATACTATTTCTGCTGATAAACAAACCCTGTTTGGCTACAGAAATGGTTTTGCCTTTCCTTGGTGTGCCGTTTTTAACTAAACGGATTTACCAATTTTCAAAAAAAAATTGTTCAGTCGTTTTTGACATATTCCACACATAAATTTTGGTCACACCCTATATAATAAATATTGTTATAAAGGGGTAGTTCCTTATAAGGAACACTGTATAATTATTTGTCACGCTTGGTTGGCTTATACGAGTAAAATTTTATAAAACTTTTTAATTTCATAATAATAAATCTAAAGCTGATTGTAACTATCTATTACGATTACGAGCTATGAATGAATTGCCTTCAAGATTTAAATGACCCACAAGTATGAATAGTTTTTGAATAACGAGACTCATACATAGCTAATGAATTAATGCATCTGCCTACCTGATTTAATTATGTAAAATTTAAATTTTCTGAGCATGATTTCTGTCTATCAAAGTAAACATCTTTTAGACAGATCGAGTGTGTTCTGTTGGTAATAAAATCCTTATCAATATTTTAATGAAATCCCATTTTTAAAAAAATACTTTGCAAATTATATTGTTTTATAAGAAGCCAGTACCATCAGTCATGGTTAAATTGAGTCATTGACTCATGCATGCGATTGTCATTTCAGGTAATGCGCGAACTAAACTAATATTTGTGGAAAATGAAGCACGAATGCCCACCTTTAATACATTAAAGGTATGTATTATAGGGGAGCGACGAGTAATACTATGCAGCAGATAATGCCGTACACGGGATATCTTCAAGAAAAGAACTGAATTATAGTTCTCCAATTTTAATGCATAATCCCCACTTTTTACCTCTGGCAACAAGCGCTTGACTCAGTCAGTCGCGTGTCGTCGTTACAGAGACCTGTCATTTGGTGCGCTCTATTGTTAAAGTTCTTTACGAAACAAGCGGTAAGTAGATGTTAATTATTAATTGTGTTAAATAAATGGTAAAAAAAATTATAATTTTACACTTTCCACAGATTTTTATTTTTATTCGACATGTTTCGCAACACAGTTGCTTCTTCAAAGGAGTACTTAAAAATGGTATTTTAAAAGTTGTAACTTAGGTGTAACAATAAAAGTGCAGGTAATTTTCAGGTTGTTTAAAATAGTTGGAAAAACCAATAATAATGTTTACAGATTAATTAAAGAGATTCAAAAGAGGGGATCCGTTTAAATCTAATTGCTCATTCAGAAGAGTATTGTTATTTTTAAGCCTATTAATTTTTTTTTACCATTTATTTAACACAATTAATAATGGATTTCCACCAAGTAAAAAAGCCGAATCAATTCTATAGATGTTTATTAATTTAACAGAATTTATTTGTGAATAATTTTAAGGCCTCATTATATGACAACAATTAATCAATCTTGATCTCTTTGGTTAAAGATTCTTCTCTTTTTTCTTTGTTATTTTTCTTTTAAAAATAAAGTCGGGTAAAGATCGCAGATTTATGGGGTAATTCCCGAAGGTGTATACGGTATTAAACTACACTATCTTATATCGTAATATGTTATCCCGCAAAATTTAATAGATATCATTGAAACTAAGCCTGAAACAGAACCAGGAACCCACACAAGACAAACGACAAATAACACAGCCAATAATCTACCACCTAGCACATACTGAACAAACGTTACTATCACACAAACTACGACGTCCACAACCCACCATATCACCATATCCGGGATAAATATTTATATAAAATTGAAACTACCTTTTAGTCACTTCCTAAGCCACAAAAGAAGAAATTGAGTAAATTAGGAACCAGAAGACGTAAACGGCGCTACAAACATTATTCACAAATTTTATCAACGAATCCAATGAAGTTGGTTTTGGAAGATCAAGAGGCTAAAAGAACTGAAAAAATTTAAAAGGCTAAAAATAATGTCAAGAAAGGAATCAAAGCTGAAGTAAAACAAAAAGTTCAGTGATACAAAAGACAAGTAAAGTTTGATTCATCATCGTCTGAGGAAGCGCATAAAGAAGTCTTGTGTGATAATGATAGTGATGATGAATGTGAAGTAGAATTTAGCGGAAAATCGATAAGAAAAACGATATAAGTGCAGAATTTGGGAGAAACCGCGAGTTGTGGTACAGATGTATGCGTTGCAGCTTATGGGTGCATGCCCTATGCAGCCGGAAAGGGTGCCCAGAAAACTAAGTTATAGATTTTTGTTTACCTTAGTTTTTTTACAACTTGAGTATTAGTTAAATTTTACTTTAAAATCTACCAGTTCTTAAATATCGTTCGGTTTTCATTAGAAAATTAACGTTTCTTTGTTTCTTTTTATATTGTTTTCTTTTTGTACCAAATGTTATTTTAAAATAAAGTATACAGTAAAATATCCTATAAGTTTGGGTTATTATATCTAACTACAGTTTCTTCAAAAATAATGTACGGAATCAGCCGACGTTTTGTATGGTATTATACGAAACGTCAGGTAGGTATCTATAATATTTATACTTTAGGAGTAATTAATTATCAGCCTTAGGTGCAGGGTAATCCCCCTCGATACCTTAAATTATAAGATTTAGTTTTTTAGTATCTCCTTTAATTTGCGAACAATTATTTAAATTTATGCACGATAATGATAGGTTTCATATTTCACTGGTGGTAATCGAATATTTAAATGAAATTTGTATTCGCTGGTTAGATTGGTCTGCATGTAGTCCGGATTTAAACTCCATTGAACATTTCTGTAATCAGTTGACGAGAGCTGTGTTTGTCATCGCTCTACTCAACCAGGGAGTTGATTGACAGGAGATAAAGATAGCACATTCTAAAGAATAATAAAATTTGAGCTTAATTTTGGGAATTTTATTCCAGGCAAAAAGCCTCTATTGACTGCACTAAGTCTCTATATATTTACTTTACGACTACCCAAACGTAAAATTTTATGTTTCTTTAAATGTTTTTAGGCAGCTGGAGATATAGCCCTGGCAATTCAGTGTCTGAATTTATGCTTAACCGCAGATTCTTCGCATGCCTCCGCTTTTAACAATTTGGCAGTTTTACATCACAAGACCGGCAAGAGTCACCTGGCCAAGGCCTACTTGGCATCTGCGAGAGGACACCAACCTGCTCTACCCGAGCCGATTACAAATTTGGAAATTTTGCAGGATGCCTCAAATTGAATTATTTTTGTTAATTTAAAAAACTTTAACTTACAATTTTAAGAAATATTGGTTTTCTAAAAGTGTTTCGTGACATTCATTTACGTAATCTACCATATACTTATAAAATGATGATATGCAGGGGCGTCTCTTAGAGGGGGGCAGAAGGGGAGGCGCTCCTTAATAATCAATTAAGTTGGCATATTGGCTATTACACGTAACGAGTTGAAGATATTTAAATTAAAAAAAAATTAAATTTCCCCAACGAACCTTGCACTTCTCTTATTTAAAATGGCCCTCGGTTAAATTTCCTAAATTTTTTCATTCTGATCAAAAGTATCCATGGCCACAACAAAATCTACCGATCAGTTTTTGAGATACAGGGCAGAGGCAGTTGCGAAATATAAATATTTACTACATTATATTTTCGTGTTATATGATATTAATTCGTTTTGTTTTTCTGGAGTTTTCTTTACTGTCTCTTGATATAATAGTATAAAAATAATCTAAATATTTTGATTATATACCGGGTGATTGACGCAAATTATAGAGTATTTTTTGTTAAGTCGTTGTATTTTTGGCATTAAATTAAATATTAAAAACTAATACTGTAGATTACAATTAGCTTGGAGCAAGCTATCAGAATTTATATTTTTTGTATTTATACAGGGTGTCTCAAAAAAGTTAATATTTTATTTCCAGTTTTTAAAGAAATATTGTAGATTTTTTTTTATATTCCACTTGTCGTTTATCGTATAGTTCTAAATATATATAATTATAAAGATTATACAGGGTGTTTCCGATAATACGCGATGGAAAAATGCATTTATTTATAAATCACTCGGTATATTAAAATTGTATGGTTAAATTATCGTTATTTTTGTATATTTTTTACTTGAAGTGATTTACTTATATTTTTAAAATTAATTTCACTTTTCCTATGACCAGTTCTGGAGATATACAGAGTCGAACAAACTCAAAGCCCAAGTAGAAGGTACAAGTTCATATTATGGTTAAAAATAAATATAAATAAATGGTTCCGTTCTAATTTTATGAGTCCATTTTCTTACTTATTAAATACGAATGTATTTTAGAGTTCGTAAGTTTGTGTAATGTTTTGTGATTTATAAGGTTTTATGGCTGATATGACCGGATGTATTTTTTTATAAAAGCTTATTGTAAGTTTGTTCGATGTATTACGTATTACGAATAAGTAATTTTTGAGGTATAAGGGTTGATATAACTATAAGATTTTTATAAGATTTTACAACTGTAAATAATTATGATACAAAATAAGAATGAATCATCATAAATTATTATACAAACTCATAAGTTGTTATAAAATGCTTTATAAAAATTTATTAGTTTTTATGACACTTGATGAAGTCTTATTGCAATTATTATCTACTCGGTCCAACAGTTTACACTTGAAAGCGGTTAGATATACTAACTAACCGAAACGTTGTGTTAAGTAACAAAATAAAGAAAATTGAAGTCCGACAAGGTACTTTTTGTTCTTTAAGGTTGAATTCTCAACGTCGTTCAATTTATTGCCAACCTATAACCTATTTCGCTTTGTTTTTTCAAGTTTATTATTTTTTAAACTAACATTTAAATAAAATCAGTATCGTCGGCACATTACTTAGGTAATATCTGATATATTACAAAAATATCAATTTATTTCATTGCTAATTTTGGGAGAATTGTATACTGAAAGAACCATGAGTGACAATGACATAATAATGTTAAAAAAAAATCTTAACCGATATTTTTTGCTATACAATTCTCCTAAAATAAGTTATGAAATTCCTTAATATTTAATAAATATGTCAATTATTACCTACATAATATCAAGTCGATACTGATTTTCTTTAAATTTTGTATAAAAGCTAGAAAACATAAATAAATCTACGCGAAATAGGTTATAGGTTGGCAAGCATGTTGATACTCCTACCTTAACCTAAGTTTCAAAGTCTATTGCTTCACAATCGACTCTTTCAAAACTCATACCTCCGACCCTCCCCACTAATTGAAGTTATAGTTTGTGATCTGCAGAATTTTTTCAAAATGCGTGTTATATTGCTCTCTTTCCACTCTAAATAGGCCTTCTCTAGTCTGAATTCTTGTTTGTTGCTCCATGCACAGCGATACAAACCTAGTATATTGATATTCAAAGCAAACATTAATTTTTTTACTACCGTCAGTCCTACCTATCTGGGTATCGTAAGTGTACTAATTGTGATACTTCTCTAGACATTTAAAAGAAACTATACTTATGAACTGCCATGGGTGTGTACATTTGAGGTAGGTCGTCGTGCAAAAAAATATTTAGTAGCCCACTTTTTATAATAGTCACAGCCAGTAAAATATGCCTAAAGATTTTTTTTGCGCCACGATGAAGCTGAACCAAAATCAATAACAATTATTAGAAATTAACCGATTCGTTCTACATTCATGGTCAGTATCTTTTAGATTGTATCGTATCCGAATCTTCAGCTTTACTCTTGGCCAGCTTTGGCGCGCAGTGATTTCATTGGTCCAAACCTCTTACTGCGGAATGCGGTTCGTCACTCATTTTTTTTTTATTTCCATCTTTAATTTCAATTCGTACTATCATCAAAGTATTGGAAGATTTTATGCCTCCCACGCAGAATAACTGATAAAGAGGAGATACGCAAAAGGATGATCTAATGCTAGCGTGAACAACTAAACAATGTCGACGAAAAAGAAAACTAAAACTCAATTGAAAACGGTGCATGATAATTTTAAACACGCAAGTAGCACCTTCGTCGAGGCTAAGCCGATTTTCTCTTAGCGGAATGCCGCATTTCTTAAGGAATGTACCCTCCAACCAGGTACCAAACACACCTGAGTTTGGTATACTCTGCCGAGCAATCCGAGTACCCTAAGTCAAGTCATGTTTCGTAGTACTACCGGAGCGACTAAATTTATTACGCTGACTGTACCATCGTGTGGCTCAGTTAAGCGGTACCGGTGGTACCCTGACCGAGTACTAGCAGTGCCCAACGCTTTACTGAGCCACTGCATTCCAATGATATTTTGTCTCAGAATGTACCTGACCGCTTCGAAGTTAATAGGGAATTTAGTCGAAGAACACCTATGCCGGTACACGGAAGAAGAGTGTGTTGCTTTTCAAAACACGTGGATTTTCCGGGACTCTAGAGTGATTGTGCTGTGTTGTTGCATCGGTTATATTAAGTGTCAAGCCCTGATTGGATTTTTTTTGCAATGGGCGCCAGAGTGCGCGAATTTTGGATTTTAAATTGAACACATGGTAAGCCTCCTTTAAAAACATGTTTTTGTAAGTTTGATTTCAAGTTTTCAAGATTTTAATCGTTTGATTTTTACTACATCAGTGGCAATAATAGTCGGGGGGCATGATACTATCAAATATACAGCTTTTGAAAATGATTGAAATATAAATAATATTATTATATTAATATTGACCTGGCGTAAATTTAATTTTGTTATGATGAAAGTTGAGTAATGAGTTCAGTCAGTGTTGGTGTTGGTATTTTGGTGTGTTTACATTAATTAGCTTTCAATATAAGCGTAGAAATAGCACCTTTCAAGGCTTCTGGAGCCACCTCATTAAAAAAATATTTGCTAGCATTTAAATAACAAATAAATGGAAAGATTATTGGCTCTTTATTAGTGGAAAGTGGAGAAGCAACCATCATTGTAGCAGCAAGAATTATTTGTCCTAATTTTAAAATGATACCTAGGTATACCGCTAATTGACTCTTAAGTTATCGAGTTTGTATGATTATAAAAAACAATGTTACTGCATTGTAACATCCATGCATGGATTATTTTATGCTTATTTTTCTACCGAGGCTACATTATTTAGTTGTAAAGAATAATATTAGCAAAAGGAGTGTTTTTTATAGCTCGAGGGTATACCATATAAAAATGTAGGCAGATTAAGTTTAAAATTAAAATAATTTTATACTTACATTGGTTTCGAACACAATTTTTAAAGAAGCTTTCTTGTAGAATTGGTGGGTAGAGTTAAGTACCTACTAACTGTGGTAGTTGAAAAATCTAAGTGAACATGTAACAATATCATTAATTACTATTTAACAGGCATTATATTTAAAAATTGATATAGGGAATAATGGGGGAATGCCGTCCAATTAATATATTGGCGCTGTCTTTAAATATACAAGTTAATTTGTTAATTACTACTTACCAGTAGATAATTAATGAATATTGAAACATTTAGGCAAACCTACCTACTAAACAAAGTTTTAAAACTAAACAACTAGGTACCTAAACATTAACTCAAAAAAATTACTATGACAACCGTTCAGGGGATGTCATTACCCTACTTGACGAGCAATTGAACCCACTACCAAAATTAAATTGTTCTCCAAATGACATTAAAAGCGGTCTTTTAATGACACCTGACAGGCTCAAAAGGTGTCATTAAAAGACCGCTTTTATGTCATTTGGAGAAAAATAACTATTATTGATTAACAAAAATCCATAGTACCTACACATATTTCTGGCGAAGCTACCACCCTAAGCAGAACAGATCATACATCTATACCAGGGCTCCCTATCTTAAGTTAAGCTGAAATACCGTGCGAACAAACATTATTTGCATCAAATAGGGCCTTGCATCTAAGGACGTAATGCTTAGCCGTAGAGCTTAATACCTGTTGGGTGTCAGTAACTACCTATGAATTAACAATCAGTCAGTTATTCCGTCATATTTGACAGTCGTTACAAGTAATTTGATTCATCGCTAATTTTTCCAATTTCTTGAACAATTCACACAATGGGCTTTACGAAACAGCACAAAACATTCATGGTTAAAGCGTATTTTCGAAACGGGGTTAGAGTCAATGGTGAGTGGCAATGCAATCCGGGTTTGCGCATGGACGATTTTCAAGAACATTTTTCTAACGTTGCTTTTATTGCTGGGGATTTTTATCATTGCCTGAAAAGAAACGTCGCTGCGTGTTTAGGGAAACAGGTTCTATGCAACACAAAAAAGGAGCAGGAAGAGCATCTGTAAGAACAGAAGAACTTGTTGCAAACGTTCGTGAAATAATGCAAAATACGCCAACAAATTGTATAGGTAAGACGCCTGTCCCAAGAAGTGGGAAGATCTTATGGAACATGCAGGACTATTCTTAAGAAGCAACTAAATTTATTTCATAACAAAGTGCAAGTATTCCAAGAAATACAAGCCGCAGATTTTGAAACGCGCAGGAATTACTCTCAATGAACAAACCCAAAATGTATTGGAAAGAAATGATTTATTAGACCTGACATTTTTTTCGGATAAAGCCTGGTTCCACCTCTCCGGTTATGTTGTGTGAATCCACATTGCACCCTCAAAAAACTGGTGTCTGGTTAGCTGTTTCCCGAAAAAGAATTGTTGGTCCTATTTTTTTCCATGACACAGTTACAGCACAGCGGTATAGAGACAATATTTTGAATCCATTTGTGGAGCAGTTACTTGACGACCAACTACATTTAGGATATTTTCAACAGGACGGTGCAACCGCCCATACAGCCTCCGAAACTATTAACTCCTTTACGCAATTTTTTTGACGACAGATTGTTCAATTTTCGATCAGACATTGAATTCATGAATTTCCACCTAGATCACCTTGTTTAGCGGTTATGGATTACTTCGTTTTTCCTAATTTAAAGAACACTATTTTTAAAAAACCAGTTGCAAATTTTGTTTTTGTTTGTTGGTGCGTTTATTTGCATCGGCTATTGTGGATTGTCGACGTTGTCAAGCTTACCCAAATATATTTAAACTGAAGAATTATTACTTTTGTTAAAAGTAATTTTTATGTTTTTGCGTAAAATATGTGACATAGAAGATTATGTATGTACACACCCCTTGCCCCCCCCCTTCGGACGCCCTTGGTTATTTCCAGTGGCGGCTCGTGACTAGTGAGTCAGGGGGCGCTGGCTTTAAATAAAAAAAATTAAAATGTCTATTATTTTCGAAAGTACATGTCTGTTTTTTCCGAGGTTTTTTCTAACTTTCTCGTTGTGAATTTTAATTTCATCAGCATAAGCACTACTTAAACAAGTTAAAATATTAGTTTGTCCTAACATCTGAAAACTTTCCACCTTATAACGATGTTTTGCACTATTTTCATGTTTTTTATTTTCTTTGAAAGATGTTTTAAGTCCTGCACCCCATTTTTAGTCCAATTATCATCCTCGCCAAAAAGAAGACACACGAAACAAAAAAAAATATTTTTGTCCTTACAACTGCATATCCAGAATATTTTATTATATATTTCTTTGTCAAACTTACGCGTAAACTGTGCCTTAGTTTTACATTTCGATTGCACTTGTACAATGTTAAATATTGGTAGTGGCCGCCCTGCATTTTTTAAATCAAGTTTTTCACATAAGCTTAGAGAACTAAACACAACCTTCTGTATATCACTGACCTTCATATTAGACGAAATTTTACAACTTTATAACAACTAATAAATAACTCAAAACAAATAAACAAAACGTCAGCGAGTCAGCGGCATCGACAGACGACAGGTCACATCGCGATTCGCGAACAGTGGGCGCGGAAAATTGGAGCTCTCCGTGGCCGCTCGTTGTGCGATGTGTAGGTGACGTCAGGCCTCCGTCGTCATGACAACCCATCGAGAAGGTGCGTCGAATCGGGACGGATAATCGGTCGCCCGCCGCCGCCCGCGCTTAGTACACTGCACAACTCGCTTGTCTATGAGTATTATAGTCTGCCCTTTAGAATAGGGCTACGTTTGGTTTGAATTATTTTAATTGATTGCTTACATACATTGCGTTATTGGTTTTTTAAGTAAAGTATTTTTGGATTCTGTTTGAAATAGTTGCAGGGAGGGCGGCGCCCCAGAGCCCTTCATTAACCAGCCGCCACTGGTTATTTCTGGTGTTTTTAGTGGCGGCCAATCTGTCAAATTTTGAGGTTAGAAAGTCGTTTTTAATGTTTTGTTTCTAAAATTTGTTTAAGGAGGATTCGCCGTCGTGTTTTTAGTTCGAAAAGCAAGAGAACAAGTCAATTAAACTTAACTTATCAATTTGAAAATAAAAACTTACAAAACAGTAACTTTCGATGCTACATTTACAAATTGCCAAAAGCTTGGTTACCTACGTATAAAAAAATGTTTTCAAGCACGCTTTCTTGATCGAGAATTTGAAAAAGTTTTCGGTACCAGTAATTTTTTCTAGAACAAACTACACAATACACAGGTACATATAAACTAGAGATCCGAAATAATAAACACCTACAATCCTCAATAAGCGAGTTTCTTAAAGTTGCTTTTAAATAGCAAAGTAAACCGCTAAGCTTAGCTTGGCTATTAGCACAGAATATTCTGCGTAGCTATATAATCTGTGCTAATAGCAAAGAATAGGTACAAGAAATCCATAGAGAAAACGTAACAAGAAAAATGGCACCCAGCGGGTTCTGGAGTGTATTTATTGATGTCGATAACGAAGGAAAACCTAATAACAAGAAGGTTGAGCGCTAGGGGATTTGCCCGGTAAGTCGTGCGCTCGGACGCATTTTTTCACCCATAAAACTCACCTTTTGTTTGCGCACAAAATAAGCTGTACGGATCTAAAGGTTATAGGTACTTTCCATTTGCTTCTTCTAAACAGATAAGCAAAGTAAATATCTTTGCTGAGCTATCAGTGGAACGCTTAGCGAACAGTTTCGTATAATCGCATGAGAAACATAGAGGGACATACTTAACCGCTGCAAGGGAGGAGGAAAAAATCTTTGTTGCTATTTAAAAGTAAAGTAAAAGGAACTCGACTTATGTCCATGGTTCCCAGCCACATAAGCTCCGTTCACTTCTATAAAGCTCCGTAGAAGTAATTGGTTATTGGGAAATAAAATGCACTGTGCTTTTTAGATTTGTACTGACTAATAATTATGACCTTTTCGGTCTAATTATAACGACAGAAATTTGATTAAAAGCAAACGACTAATTTACCTAATACAGAAAAATCCCCCTAATTAAATGAACTAAAAGGTATAGTTACAAAAAATGATATAAACCTGTAGTCACTAATAAATTTCAAAGAATTACCGACATTCATAGGTAGCATTAATTTGTTTACAGTTTGGAAATTTACTAATTAAACTTTGGTAAATAGCCCATAATTGTTAACACAATTTAATTAGGTATATCATTAAAATATTTTTTTTTATATTATTTTAATGTGAATATGGGTTCCGCTTTGACTAGTTGGCAAAGAAAAGGCGCTAAGTTATTAATTATATATTTTATAGCCATATCTACTTACTATGAATGTTCTTATGTGATTTGAATAAGAAGTCATTGACCCTTGTCCTTGTCTAAAGGTTAGACCATTGATGTGGCCAGAAAACTTGTCTTAGGGGGGCAAGTACAAGCCTTTTAAGGATACACAATATAACCCGTTTCAGTCGAGGGGGAGGACAAGCACCACAATCCAATAGTTTTACAATTATTTTAAAAAAAGTCAGTAAAAATTACACAAACTAGTATGTAAACGCGGCGTGTGTTTGTATAATATTGAGACACCCATGCATTGGCGTAACTGCGATATTTTTCAGGGGGGGGGGGGTAGTGATGGGCAAATACCCGGTAAATATATTTTGGGTAAATACCCGGGTATTTACCCAGATATTTACCCGGACCCTTAATGGATATATAAATAGATTTAAGGTTTTTTATATATTTTATTGGAAATGTAAATTAGTAAAATCCTTTAAGTCGTATTTAAAATCAAATAAAACAACACATCATAGGATAGGAGTAGGACGAATAAATATATAAAAAATATTAAAATGAAAAAACAGTATAATAATATAATAATCTGCATATATTATGTTGTTTCTTTATTTTAAGGAAAAAACCCAATCTTCCCACGGGTAAATATCTTTCGGGTAAATACCCGGTATTTATAAATTTTCCCATCGGGTAAATGCCCACGGCCCATCACTAGGGGGGGGGGGGGAGACAATCGTGGCCCATTGGTAATACGGAGAAAAATATTTAATAAATTAAGTAAGAAATTTAGATACTAAATTTTTCTCAAATTTTTAGGGTATCTAGAAGAGCACTAGTGAATTAACTTTTTTTAAGATGCTTGCGATATGCGCTATAGGGAGGCCTCCCCCCAACCCCCGGCCCCTTGCTAGTTACGCCAATGGGAACACCCTCTGCGGGTCAGACTTGTATTTTTTAAGTTTGAGGGAGTAGGTAAATCATTCTCTCGTCAGTGGGTTATAAGTTAGAATAAGGGAAAATAAAAGGTCTATCTGAACCACAACCCAGGTAGCAAGGTGACGTATTTAAGACGTCGATTATTGATCATCAGCGACGTCATAAATTACGTAAATGAAACGTTAAAAAGACGTGCTTAAGTCACAGACCAATAACGTATTTTTTGACGTAAAAAATACGTCATCTTAGGACGTTTTTTTAGGTGTAGAAAACGTCATAATTTACGAAAAACGAACATTTACTAAAAACTTCTTAAAATAATACATAATAGGGGTAAAAAAATACATATAAATATTTTATGTAAAAAATCCTTTTAATGATAATAAATTAACTATTAAAACTAAGGAATCCTTTAATGGCGGCCAAAATACTTCCTTTTTCGGGCGTCACCCAGTTTGAGGGCACAACGGCTACTCTCCCGCCGTCAATTGCCTCGAACTCGATAATCTGGTACATTTATATTCGTTTATAACACAAAATATATAGAAACCATGATAAAAACTAAATCAAAATCACCATAAACTTTTCACTTTTGCCAAACGGTCGACTGCCTGACTGCTAGCGCCAACAACAGAATACCAATGCGTTCTACCTTCTGTCAGACTGCCAATGTCATAAAACGGAGCGCGGGTAATTTAAATTTGATATTCGCAGACTTTTAATGAAAAAATAGGTTTTCGCTTTTGCAAATTTTACATACATGAATGGTTTATTTGAAATGGTAATATTTTAAAAGTTTTTTGATACGTACGTGCCTTTAACTATAAGAAAAAGCTATTCTCAGGCGTTTTATTTATTTAAAAGTCTGTCCTACTATATTTTCAAAAAACTTGGTCACTTAGATACTTCTTAATGATACGTATAATTGACTATAATGACTAAAAATGGACGTTTTTATTACGTAAAATTATGACGTATAATACACGTTAAAAACTACGTTATTTTGACGTCATCTTGCGACCAAAAGACGTCAAGTGACTAAAAATCCCCAATATTCGACGTCATAAAGACGTCTTCCTGCTACCTGGGAAAATATATTTTAATAAATAAAAAGTACGTTAGTACCTCAAGACAGGATACAGTACATTGGTACATAATGGTAGGACGTGTTATGACCTAAATGTCCTCAGCTATGCAGTAACAACAGATGTCAGGATGATAAATTAAATGCAATGATCTGGTACCTATAGATGGCACATATCATTCATAAGCGCTATTAAAATGTGTTGTCAACATCGTTTGTAGGAGAGAGGAGGTGAAGAGCTGGATGGAGCAGGTAATGGGGTTTACACCGGAGTGACCGGAGTTACATTTAAATGCGACCTTGCCTTTACCGATACTCTGCTGTCTCTAAAATAAACTAAAATGTTATCCTTCTCCATTAAAATAATCGAGTTATAAAAATATTTAATGATAAAGCGACTTTTATGTTAGATATACTTATAACGTTTTTGGAAAAACCAATAACTTTTTTAAAAATTATTTTGCATTTCATTGCCAACTAGCGACGAGCATATCCATCTATAGCCAAAGTACTTATTGATATTTAACATTATGCAAAACTCAAGTAGCTATATATACATTACATGCACAAAATAACTACAGACTGGGGACGAATATATTCAAAAAAAGTTCATTATCGACTTTGCTCCTCGGCTTAATTGACAAAAACAAAAAATATAAATGACGTAATTGAATTTGTTTAATTCATTGGTGTAGAATGTGTAGATATTTTTAATTTACCGAAGTAATTGTAGACAGAAACATTTGCTATCAAATGTCATCTTTAATGGATGTAGGTAGGTAATTGTTAACTCTAAGCTTTTATTAGGTACTTAAAATATTGGGGAACATAACTCTTCCTAATGTCTCCCACCGCGCGGAGTCACAACCCACTCACGGTAATAAAACCACCAAAAACTAGATCTACCCTCATACATTCACATAATATTATATAATATACCAAAACAACTATAGTGAAGACTGTGAAGACATGCAATATATAGTAATAAAAAGAATTCTCTCGTTTTAACACAGATGACAGCAGAAATTTGTCATCGATCAGCTGATATTGGGACATAATCATATCCCCCAGGTTAGTAGTGGACCGTAATGAGCTCAAACACCGAGTTATGAATTGCGTTTTTGTGCTTTTTGTTACATTTAATTACATTTTTAAAATATTTAGGGGTTATGGTGCCTTTTATTTTTACTTTCATTGATTTTAATTACTTTTGTGTGGCCGGTAAGTAGGTACCTACTACTACTACATTTAACTAAAAATTTACGGGTTAAAATTTTTTAATTCTTTTTCATTAGAGATCATTATTATTATTGTGTGCCTTGCACGTTAGTTGATTTCATTGATAAGTAATAATTTTAATTTCATCTGAATCCCATTTTTGTCGAAAAGTTAGTTTGTGAAATTTTTGTTTTTAAAATGTTTGTTCGTAAAGGTTAGGTTTCTAATGTATAATTTTTGCATTTTGCATTATCTAGGTATCCTTTTCTGTTTCAAGAAAAATAAGTAAAATTATTTCTGTGACTTAGGTAGGTAGGGAAGAGTTGGACAAAACCGGGTAGGTTAATAAGACCGGGTACCGCCTAGTTCTGTTTTTAACTATTTATTTTGAAAATAATTAAACAAACTACTCTCTTCAATAAAAACTTGCGAAGCCAGCGATCCACGTCATAATAAATTGACCAGTCGCAAGGACTTGGACTGAAGGTCGACCCGCCTGCATCTACCTGAATAATATCTCGCGTCTAGTCTTCTGTTCTTGTCTATTTAGGTTATCGAAACAACGATAACGACATAATGGAACTGTAGCCGTGGGGGTAAGAATGGTCCAGGGGAACCCTGAACGAAAAGATAAATAATAGAGTTAATAGTTTTATTTAACTAATGTCTTGTAATAAAGATATTTATTGTTTTAAACATAGTTTCAACATAAAACTCCCATAGATTGACAAGTAGAAATTAAGGAAAAAATTTAATTTATGTGAGATTTAAAATGTTTAACATTTATTCATTATTATCTATTCTATACACGCCTATGAATTTATTAACGCACACGCAATTAAAATTGTTCATCGGGCAAGAAAAAATTGTTTTTATGCCATTTCATCGACCTTCATTAAATAAATTTTTTAGTGAAGGTTTCGTTTTGTAAAAATTCTTCTATGATGATTTCTCTAGTTACTTAATGGATAATTTTTGCTATTAATCAGATTTATATTCGTTGTTCTCTTATTATACATTTTATTTTATTTTATCTGGATAAAGGGTAGTTATTTGTACACAAATAGGGTAAATGAGTATAAGAGCACGCATGCGTATAAGAGCGCGCAGAAGGGTTTTTAAATATATTTGCCGCCACTTATTACCAGTTAGTTACATTTTTTATCTCAAATTATAAGTGAATCAGAGGTAGAAGTTTGCATTACCGATGCGGTGTTAACAGTATGACCATTATAAGTATTCAGCTGACTGTGATATAGTTCTGCGCATGCAGATTTTAGTGTTTTTAAAGGTAAGTACTAAAAATATAAAGCAATCTATGTTTTTTTAAAATTATTGTTTATGTAATTTGCAGTACCTACTTCTACATTTAAAAAATGAAGAAAATCTATCTTTTTACGAGAGGAAGAGTATTAAAATTAAAATTTTATCCATGTGTATAAGAGTACGCACTGACCACAGGTGTAAGAGTGCGCAATGCGCGCTTACCAAGTTGATATAATACATATAAAGAAAGAAAAAACTAAAAGTCTTCCTCCACAAAATTTAATAATATATTCTTTAGGTGTCTCTACATGTTTCAAACGTAGAAACGTTCATCATCAGGAGACAGAAAATTTATATAATACTGATGGTATTAGCAGGAGAGAAAATGGTATAAAACCTTAATGGAGCTTTAATGGCATTAAAAAATTGAAATGTAGAAGTGACATATTATATAAAAAAGCTTGAGGAGAGTTAAAACATGCTCAGCATGTGACGAAACGAAAGTTAGTAAAGGAAGTCTAAACAACCAGATAAAATGAGGAAGAAGAAAAAGGCCTTCTAAAGAGAAGGTGTAGAGGATTTTTTAAATTTTTTGTAAAATCATAGATATGTCTGTAAGATAGTATAAAGATAAGAATTGTCATTTGTAGAAGTCATAAATATGCTGAAATTACCCTCTCGAGGGGTTACTGGGTTTTAACCCCCAGTAGCCCAAAAACCATTCTTTAATAATTTTGACGTAAGTACCTACTTTCTTTTTAACCAAAATTTTTTTTAAAAAAGATATAAAAATATTCTTTTTTCCTTTTTATTTTAATTTCAAGTTTTATTTTTACAGACTATGACTTCCACAAATGACAATTCTTATCTCTTACAGACATATCAATAATTTTACAAAAAATTTTAAAAATCCTAGAAGGCCTTTTTCTTCTTCCTCATTTTATTTGGTTGTTTGAACTTCCTTTACTAACTTTCTTCACATGCTCAGCAACCTTTTTTATATATTATGTCACTTCTACATTTCAATTTTTCAATGCCATCAAAGCTCCATTAAGGTTTTATACTATTTTCTCTCCTGCTAATACCATCAGCATTATGTAAATTTTCTATCTCCTGATGATGAACGTTTCTACGTTCGAAACATGTAGAGACCCCTAAAGAATTTCTATATTCTATTAAATTTTGTGGAGGAAGACTTTTAGTTTTTTCTTTCTTTCCTATAATTTCAATTCCCCTTTAAGCATGGACTACTTCTTCAAACTTTAGAAGTAGTTGAAAAAGATACTTTAAATCAGTCGGAATCAGTAGTAAAGGCTTCACGATATCTTACCATTACCAAAGATAAACGAAAAACCGAATCGTTGTAAATCAAAATCTGCCACATGTGGGTGTCAACTGTCGAAACTCTTTATTTTTGGAAAAGTTAACTCTAGAGTAGCTGACTACAAACTACTTATTGTTATGATTTTAGTCGGTATGTCCAGTTACTATTACTCTATTCATGGTTTTAAAATTCCGAAAATCAACTAATATTCTACGGAGGTACCCAATATTGTTACATAGAAGAATGGTATCTAGACTCGTTAGAGAACAATGAAATATTTTCTTTAATATATTTAACCTTATATGGGGATGAAGCGCACCAAAATCTTATTTCTACAATTCGTACTCGTTCCACAAACAACGTAACCACATTGTTATATACATGTCTAGAATTTTAAATGATCCATTTGTCTTATAAAGGATATAGTTGGGCTCGTATATGCTTTTACCTACATGATTCTACCCAACCATCTATAGTAGTTCACGTTTTAAAGCCGAGCTTTTGCAATAAAATGGTTTATATTCACAGAATACTAAGAGGTAGAAGGTGATACTCTTTGTTAACAGTGTGACATAATTCTAGAACTAGAAAATATTGATGGAATAACGAACTATGAATTATAATTTTGGTTTGTTCAAAACAAGGGACATACTTGTAATATAAAAAAATGTATATATGAATAGTTTAGCCCAGTGCCCCCATTGGAAACACTACTTAGTTGTTAACATTGGACGGGGTAGAGACGGAAAGTCCATGGACTCTATTTCATGATTTTTAAAATTATTTATGGCAAAATATTATCAAAATAAAACGGACGATTTATTTTGTTTAGAATCTTAAGTAAAAACTGCAATAACACCTATTCTACCGTGCGAGCAAAAATTATTTGCATCAAAGAGGGCTTGGATTAAAAAACGTAGGGCTTGGTTTAGACTACAATGATATGGGGACGATATATCTAACCAAATTCATATTATGACATGATATGCCAAACTAATGACTAATAAAATAAGTAGACAAACACAAATAATTACATAAATTACTGAAATTGGCCACCGCCATGCTCCAAGCATAAATTCACACAATTTGTTTGCGTATTTTGCATTATTTCACGAACGTTTGCAACAAGTTTTTCTGTTTTTACAGATGGTCTTCCTGCTCCTTTTTTGTGTTGTATAGAACCTGTTTCCCTAAACACAGCCACGGTTCTTTTCAGGCAATGATAAAAATCCCCAGCAATAAAAGCAACGTTAGGAAAATGTTCGTGAAAATCGTCCATGCACAAGCCAGGATTGTATTGCCACTCACCATTTACTCTAACCCCGTTTCGAAAATACGCTTCAACCATGAATGTTTTGTGCTATTCCGTAAAGCCCATTGTGTGAATTGTTCAAGAAATTGGAAAAATTAGCGATGAATCAAATTATTTGTAACGACTGTCAAAGATGACGGAATAACTGGTTGATTGTTAATTCAGGTAGTTACTGACACCCAACAGGTATTAAGCTCTACGGCTAAGCATTACGTCCTTAGATGCAAGGCCCTCTTTGATGCAAATAATTTTTGCTCGCACGGTATTTAAAAGTAATTTTAAGCTTAGTGGCAAAAATGGTAAAACGTTATTTTTTTTTAATTTCCATATTCTTTGATTATCACAAATCCGCAGCCAAATAGTTCTATTATAATGCTTAATAGTCCAAACTCTTTCTGTTATTTATTTATTGATCGTTTTCTTCCGTATATCTACTGTCTCAATTAAGATTGTATAAACATTACTTGGGTAATGAAATTTAAAAAACTTTTTTTTCGCGATACACTGGGTAGAAAAACAACATTCCTGTAGTTTTTAATAGTTATAAAACCCACAATAATTTACCTTGAAATAGCTTTGCGTACAATATCAAAGCTCATAGCAAAATAAACAATATAATTTAATTTAAAATGTTTAAAACCATGAATTAAATTTTTAATTGTTGGATATTGTCATATTGTTTGTTAAATATTAAAAACGACCTATTTTGATTATACGATTATAGCTTTACAGTATACAGAGTTGCATTTACTATAACAAAACACATACCTACTTAAATGTGTAATATAGGCGATAATAATGTTGGAATAATGTATCCCAAATCGAAATTCTAAATGAATGGAATTGACGGCATGCACGTACCGTGCGAGCAAAAATTATTTGCATCAAAAAGGGCTTGGATTAAAAACGTAGGGCTTGGTTTCGATCACAATGATATGGGGACGATATATCTAACCGAATCTAGGTTAAAATTTTATCAAATTCATATTATGACATGATATACCAAACTAATGAGTAATAAAATAAGTTGACAAATACAAATTTATTTTTGTTGTTTACAGAATTATAATACTTGCACTTTATAAGGAAATACATTTAGCTGCTTCTTAAGAATAGTCATGCATGTTCCAAAAGAACTTCCGACTGCTTGGGACAGGCGTCTTATACAATTTGTCGAATTTGTTGGCGTATTTTGCATTATTTCACGAACGTTTGCAACAAGTTCTTCTGTTCTTACAGATGGTCTTTCTGCTCCTTTTTTGTGTTATATAGAACCTGTTTCCCTAAACACAGCCACGGTTCCTTTTAGCTATTGATAAAAATCCCCAGCAATAAAAGCAACGTTAGGAAAATGTTCGTGAAAGTCGTCCATGCACAACGCTGGATTGTATTTTGTATTGCCACTCACCATTTACTCTAACCCCGTTTCGAAAATACGCTTCAACCATGAATGTTTTGTGCTGTTCCGTAAAGTCAATTGTGTGAATTGATCAAGAAATTGAAAAAATTAGCGATGAATCAAATTACTTGTAACGACTATCAAAGATGACGGAATAACTGATTGATTGTTAATTCAGGTAGTTACTGACACCCAACAGGTATTAAGCTCTACGGCTAACCACTACGTCCTTAGATGCAAGGGTCTCTTTGATGCAAATAATTTTTGCTCGCACGGTAGCTGTTGCGATGTTTCTGGATAAGTCCAATGTAATCTAAGTTATTTAGTTGCTATTTTGAGTGATTTTTGTGAAAAATCTTGTTCAGTAATCATAGTAGTATGCAAAAAGTATGGTAAGTAATCGGGTGGGTAACTTTGGTTACGTTTTACCATCTTTGTCCGCGAATCTTACGCTAATCGTCAAACGTTCAACAGTGTTGCCATATAGGGAAAACTCAAGTTCTCTCTTTCCACCCATTACTGATTTCCAATAACATTTCAAGCAACAACGAATCGGCTTTTCAGGCATTTTATGAATGATAGATTTGGTCTGGAATTTCTAAGGTCCTTGGGTATGTACATATATCAAATGGGGTTTATTAATCTTGATATGGTACCTATATGGTAACACCAAAACTTATTCGATTAAAGTGCAGTAGTGGTCAATGAACTAAGAAGTAAGCTAGATAAAATAAAACTTGGTAATCTAAGATGGATTAGTAATTATATTTTTGTTCCTTACGTGCTGTATATTAAAATAAAAACGTGGAAGTGAATCATAGTAAATATTTAAAAAAAAAAGTATTTATACCTATTAAGTAGTAAGCATTTACAAAAGTGATTAGCGATAAGACCAAAAAACAATATATTCTCGCCTCTTTCTAAATCCGCCACTGGGCATGGGGTCCTTAAGGCCTGCTATGGTCACCCCTCTTGGAATGGTCTGCAAGTCTACTTAATGGAAATTTACAAGAGAGTTACTCATGTTAACTCACAGTAAGTAAGTAAATAATTGATAACTTTTTTTTTAAATATTGTGCTTACTTGCAATATATTTGTTAATATAACCATGCTACAAGTCACGAGCCAGAATTTAAAAGTGTCCATGAACGTTATGGAATATAGCGACTAGTTAAAAAGTTGGGAAATGCTATTAGCAACTTTGCAAGCATTAGAGGTGTGTCGTTCGCGAATGATTCGTTCAAAACGATTTTTTAATTCACCAATTCAGGAGTGATTTCAAGAGTTAGCTCATTATTTCGTTCACTCGTTCATTTCGTTCACTCATTCGTTTGGGTCCCTCGTTCACTGGTACCCAAAACCCGATTAAAACTTTCAGTTCAGGTAAATCACAGTTTAATTAGGCACGGAGTACCAAAAAAAGGTACACGGAGTACAGTTGAAGGAAAACAGACAAATATATAGGATGAGATCGATTCAGCATTTTCGATTTATTTTAAAAGGAAAAGAATCATTTGAGAACGAATCTTTCTGAACGAATCTTTTTGACTGAATGAATCAAAATAATTGATTCTCCAAAAATAATCAAACTTCCCACCTCTATTCTGAACGAATCTTTTTAACTGAATGAATCAAAAGAATAAAGAATTGATTCACCAAAAAGAATCGAATCCTCAGAAGCGTTTCGCCACATGACTTATCAGTGAGGCTCTGCAAAGACGATAGCCAACGAGAAAATATAGCGAGTAGCGACATCTTGTGTCGTTGTTAGACACATGTAACACTAATTTAATTTTTACTTCAACTATGCAAATAAAATGTTTAATTCTGTGAGTATGGAAACTAGTATTAAAAACGGTTCAGAGATAGGTATATATTATTATTAACAAAAGTTATTTGGGCTTTAATAGGATACCCAAAAATACTCAAATATACAGGGTATTCTATTTGAAATATCCAAATTGAGGTATAACCGGAAGTGGATCAAACTTGAAAATATATAATTTTAAAGTTTATTCTTGCAAGTTGAAAGGCGACCAGAAACCATTATAAAACAATTTTGCATCCACAACATTCTGGCAAGTTTCCATTGTAAAAGTTATGGAAGTTTATAAATAAAAAGGAACAAGAAAATTATATAAGCAACATTGCACTTGTAAGTAACCGTTAAATGTTCATTTTGGTACTTTCAAAAGTCTGTTTTATAGGTGTATTTTGTTAGTTGATGCAGTGTTATTGACACCATCAAAAAAATTTATTTCAACATTCCAAGAAGGATTTTTGATACCCGAATCATTAAAAACCAATCAGACGTTTAATCCAAGAGTATCAATTCACTTCAAAATTTAAAAAGCCCTCATCCATCACTAAAAACAATGCACTTTTCGTCTGACCTGATACGAAGCGCATTCTCAGTTTCACGTCTTGGATTCGTTACAGTCTAATGATCTTGGAATGCGGTTTGAGATAATTTATTTACTTATATTATGCTCTGTGCGTTTTGCCATTATTATTGTAATTTCCTTAGTTCTGGTTTTTAAGATTTTATGTCCATATACACACACGGAACCATATCGTTCAGTCTCAGTCGTTCGTTTGCTTGCCTATAACAAAAAAAGTATTCTTAAAATGTAAAGGTTCTGTTTAAAATAGGAAATTTTCCATACTCAAATATAGATGAAAAGCTACGATTACTAACGACAAATGGTAATGGATATTTTAAAATGAAAGATATTTTAAAATGAAAGTACGAAACCTAAAATAATTTGCTTTATCAATGCAATTGGGTTTAGAATCACGGTACCATGGTCCTAACTAAGTTATTACAAAATAGATTACCTATATAATTTTTAAAACAACAATATTGTTATTATTCTCAGCGAGCATGATAACAGCTGCTTGATTTTTAACCCTCATTTCCTCATGCTGCAGTATGCGAAAATTATATCGAAGGGCAGCGACGAGCAAATTAAAAAACACGTTTATCCGTTTCCTTTAGCCAGACCTATTTGATAATACCCGGATTATTCCACAATGATCTGCAGATCATCATATATTCCAGCAAACATGAAGCAAAATCAAAATTTTAAAACATCACAACAACACCTATATAATGTTTTGCTTACCAAGTATGGTAGTAACGGGGGTAGCAGTGATCGAGCCTCATAGAATCCAAAAGATAGAAAACAGTAAAACACATTAACACTCCACAAGTCTGCACAAACATTATGTCACTAAGTACTATACAAGGTACTATACAAAACGACCAGATCGTAGAAAGTTTTTGTTTGCAAAATCGTTTATAATTTCGTCGATATTTAATGCTTTAACAAACTCATGTTTGATACTGATTAAGGATAAATCCTAAAGGCGTTGTTGTCCCATGCATGGTATTACGTAAATGGGTTTTGACTATTTTAAGTTTGGAAAAAGATCGTTCCGCTAATGCCACACTAACTAGTTAGAAATAACATCTCTGCAATAGATACATCTGGAACATTTGAAGAACACACTGATTTTTTATTAATAAATGATCCGCAAGTTCATACACTATTTTAAATTTTAAAATACTATCTCCAAGTCCCTTTCTGAGTCTTAAAATTTGACTAAAAAAGTGTGCCAAGTCTTAGGTTATAAAAACATCTACAATTTTCATATTTTATATATAATTTTCTCTCCTCACACTTACGGTGTTATTTCACTAATATGTGACCTCACACAAAATTATTTCTTTATTAGTCCCTTTAATTAGTCAATTGAATCGACCCTTCATTTTCCTCAGTTCTTTCTCTTCCTCTTTCACAACAATCAGCTTCTTTCTATCTTGATTACAAAAACTTCCTACTGCTGTGATAACTTTCTGACTTGTTTGAAGTTTCTCCAAATACCTATATAATGTTCATCTTGTAGCGCCGTTTGGACTGTTCGCACCTATTGTATTTTTTATATTCCTTATTCTATTCTTCTGATGATGAATGTATATACATTCGAAACATGTAGAGAATTTACCCTTTATTAAAACTTTATTTTAATATACCAGTAGAGGAAGACGTAAGGTGTCTTATTTCTCTCCTTTCATATATTTTTGGGTTTTGATTTTTATGTTTTTATTTTTTGAAGTTTCTCCAAATACCTAACTCTACCTTTCCAATTTCCATCATCTCGTAGCGCCGTTTGGACTGTTCGCACCTATTGTATTTCTTATATTCCTTATTCTATTCTCTCGATGATGAACGTATATTATACATTCGAAACTCGATTCGAAAATGTAGAGATTTTACCCTTCATTTATTTTAATATACCTATAAAGGAAGACTTTAGGTGTCTTATTTCTCTCCTTTCATATATTTTTGGGTTTTGATTTTTGTGTTTTTATTTTTATTCTTGAGGACTGAAAAGCATTCGTGCTTCAAAATAACCAGATCATTTTGCATGCAGGCCTGTTTTCTTTAAAAACTGCAGTTTTTGAAAAACACGCTTTCATGTAAAATTATCGGAAATTTTAATGTACTTTATGCTATTACCCCCGAAAATACACTTGGGCGAAAAAACGCCACTGTGTCGTCATCTAATATCTCCAAAAACGTATCTCCTATAATACGAAATTCTATCTAAAAGTTCATCTTTGTAATGTCTAGATACTTATAAATTAAAAAAAAACACTGCGATAACACTATATTCAATGACCTGTAACTGTAACTAAACTGTCTGGAACCATTTGCGGTATAAACATGCATTTTTTTTCATATAATTTTATTTATATACCGGGTGTCCACGGAAGGTGGTTCGCCCCTCTAACTTTTTTGTTTTTCAAGTTAATAAAATAAAATTCGGGGGCTTTGTATATGACCTAAAACTGCATTTTTTGACAGGTGACTCAACATTATGGAACATCCGGTTTAACCGGAAGTGACATAAACTTTCGATTTTTAAATAGGACACCTGGTATATTTTTACTTTTTTTGACTCCATATGACATTCTAAATACAACGATGTGTCACTTGCCACTTTTTGTCACCAAGAAAATATTTTTTTTCCAAATTTATTGTTTTATCTAGAGGGGTATGAATACCTTAAAATCACCTATTTCAGTTCTTTAATCTTGGGAAAAATACAATTTTACTATTTTTGGTCAAATGCCATGTGCTATGTAAAATTTAATCTTTAAAGTTGTATAACTCATTTTTTTTAAACGGCAACATGGTGGCTCGTCAGGTTAAGAAAAAAGAGGATTTTATTACGATTATTTTGATACCATACACTATTAGGTTTTAGAAAAGCTGTCATTAAAAAATTTTAAAAAGTTAACTTTCCTAAAATGAAGCATCTTTTGAGAATAAATTTAGATTTAAATGCATCAAGTAGCCTGTGACCAGCAAAACTGATAAAACAAAATCATGCCTTGAAGAAAATTGGAATGCCAACAGCAAAGTAAATTAGTTTGTTGTTTAAAAAACATGGAAAATAATAGTTTTACAAGAAGTGAAAAAGTTGATATGTTATTAGTGTTTGGAAAATGTAGAAATAATTCAACCGATGCTGCACGATTTTACGCACAAAGATATTTTAATCGGCGTGATCCAAAACGGCACTATTAGGTAACCAAAACTGGTTCCGAAAATGCGAAATGAGCCTGACAATAATAACATATCAACTTTTTCACTCCTTGTAAAACTTTTATTTTCCATGTTTTTTAAACAACAAACTAATTTACTTTGGCAGAAGCTGTCGGCATGTCAATTTTCTTCAAGGCATGATTTTGTTTTATCAGTTTTGCTGGTCACAGGCTACTTGATGCATTTAAATCTAAATTTATTCTCAAAAGATGCTTTATTTTAGGAAAGTTCTAAGTTAACTTTTTAAAGTTTTTTAATGACAGCTTTTCTAAAACCTAATAGTGTATGGTATCAAAATAATCGTAATAAAATCCTCTTTTTTCTTAACCCGACGAGCCACCATGTTGCCGTTTAAAAAAAATGAGTTATACAACTTTAAAAATTAAATTTTACATAGCACATGGCATTGGACCAAAAATAGTAAACTTGTATTTTTCCCAAGATTAAAGAACTGAAATAAGTGATTTTAATGTATTCATAGCCCTCTAGATAAAACAATAAATTTGGAAAAAAAAATATTTTCTTGGTGACAAAAAGTGACAAGTGACACATCGTTGTAGTTAGAATGTCATATGGAGTCAAAAAAAGTAAAAATATCCCAGGTGTCCCATTTAAAAATCGAAAGTTTATGTCACTTCCGGTTAAACCGGATGTTCCATAATGTTGAGTCACCTGTCAAAAAATGCAGTTTTATGTCGTATACAAATCCTCCAAATTTAATTCTATTATCTTGAAAAACAAAAAAGTTATAGGGGCGAACCACCTTCCATGGACACCCGGTATATTATTTTAAAATCATCCCTTGAAATTTGTCATCGCCATTTCCGAGCACCCTGCTATAAACTAACAAGATGCTCACTCGGGTCCTGTATGGAAAAACGTCATTGTCATTAAATTTCTGCGCTTTACTTATAACACATTTATAGTATTATTATATCTAAAAAAATCTGAAATGTTGGCATTTCTAGTATAATAATATTTATAGCCTAACTTAAGTAGCAATAAATATTTAACTCTTTCCAGTAAAAGCACTGCCACGGTAAACAACAATTTTTATGTGAATTACGTAAAAATATGTGGGCATGTTCTCAATTATTATCGCAAATACCAAATATATAGATTGTTAAAATATAGGTAGTACCTGTCTATACAGAGTGGAGTTTTTAAATGGAATGAATTCAGTATTAGAAAAAGCGAATACTTATCTGTTGTAATATTTTGTGCTGTTTAAACCTTGACTTTATAGCAAGAAGTATTTTTACTATACTAAAATGGATTATTTAACTAAATCACACAAAATCTAAATTTTAATGACGATTGGATTTGGCAACAGATCGCATACTCAAGCAGAAGTAATTTCCCAATCAACAAAATTGAAAGACTTTATCGTGAAGTGGGTCACGTTAGGGACATACCAAGAATAAGACAGCCTGGAGTAATGGGTGAAGACACGCAATTAAACGTTATACTTGCTCTTCAAGAAAATCCTATTACTACAGATCGGCAACTTGCAAGAGAAAATAGCATAAGCCATAATATGTCAGCATTCAAGTTAGTGAAATCCTGTCAAATTAGTCCATATAAAATGTTAATGGTTCAAGAGTTACTGGAAGATGATCCGGACCGACGTCTTCAGTTTTGTAAAGTGATGATGCATGCACTTGGTCAGCATTTAGTAGATTTGAACTGGATCCTTTTTACAAATGATACTTTTGTACTAAATGGTGAAGGTAATAAACAGAACCGTCGATATTGGTCCGCAGAAGTTCCTCACTGGATCCGGGAAACACACGCCCAGCTTCAGCAAAAACTTAATATTTGGGCAAGCATAATTGGCGACTGCGTCATTGGGTCAATATTCCTTGAAGGTAACGTAAATGTCCATACATTAACTGGAATTTTCGCAAGGAAAACTTATTCCAGCTTTGACTGGTTTTATTTTCTCACCATGTCACCTAAAAACCAAAGGTTTCTACCCAAAAGGGCAAATTTCCTGAAAGAAGTATGCCAAACTAAAAATAAACGCAGCCGTAGTTCTGTATTTTTCAGCAAATAAAGAGGCTTCCCAATACTGAATTCGTTCCACTTAAAAATACCACCCTGTATATTATATTATGTAGTATGTAGGTATTATGCTGGTATGTGAATGTGAGTAATTTAAAAATGCCATGTGATGTGATATCGCAGCGCCAGTATACCGAGTAGGTACTGAATAAAGAAAACTGGGTCATTATTGTAGATACCACTATACTGAAAATTACCATAAAAACGATAAATAGGATTATGATTTATGACACTGTTATATCTTCCAGTTACGAATATATATTTTTATAAAGACAGTTAAACATTTTACACATAGATTTTGGTTGAACAGATTTAAAGTGAGTATGTAGGTAGATATCTCAAAATTTTTAACTAAAAACGTCTACAGTGTCATCGATCGAGATGAAAATTAAGCAAAAAATAGTAGTCAGGTGATTCGCATTATTTGTCAAATTTTATTTTTTGGAAAAAATTTTAATTTGACAGATAATTTGCTTAATTTTCATCTCGATCGAAGCAGAACTTGATGCTAAAGTCAAATTTTGAATAAAGCTATTAATAAAAAAAAAAAACCCATATGATGCGGACTTTACTGGTGACACTGTATACATTCAAAATTATTCAAAATATCCTTTTGAAGGCTTTATGCTTTTATGAAACAACAGGAAAGAAAATGGTTTGTCTGTCATTGCACAGCGAAATAATGGGTAATCAATGGAAGGTTTGTGCGAAATTTTGACATAAATGTGATCTTTTTTAATAATTAACCAGCTTGTATGTATCAATCGCAATTTAATTTTTTTTTTGTTGTAACCGTTTTTATAGCGTCACTGTTCTTTAAAAGCAGACTTTTTTGTTCAATTATTTTTTCCGTCATCAGTTTCGATGAAACATTTTCGTTTGAAAACCTTGATTGACCCGGTTTTTATTTTTATCTATACCAAAAATAATATATACCTATAATAATTTCGGATTGAGAATTTTTGAGTAGCTTGAACATTTTGTCCAAAAATGACTTGTCTTTCAAGATTCAGGCAACTCGTGTCTTTCTGCTTCTGTTCTATTTCCCAAAGCGTTTTTCGCTTTTATATTTTAATATAATATTGGAAAATATGCTAAAAGGTTAAATAATTACATTATGTTAATGTAGAATTTACTATTTGCGTTATTTACACTTCTATTTGTGCTAAATAAACTGGCGTTCCCACGTAAAGATTATTTACAAATCTTATTTAATTTATTACATTTAACCAAGTTTTTTGCTATTTATAGACTATTATTATTTGTTAATTAATATTTTAGTCAAGAATACAAAAGTACCCAAATAGTTTGAGAAACCTTGATTGACCAATTGTTCATAATAATATAAAATAAACGTCATGATCGCTCGTGAAATAGACTTTTTTTTTTCACTCCCTAGGCAAAAAAAACAATTTAAATATTCTCTCTTGTACATTCGGGAATAAAAGTCGATTAAACTCACGTCTTTTAGTGACTATTATTATACTAAAATTGAACGACGAATTTACTCCCTATCATTTGCCTTTACTTGTTTCTACATTTTCTAGTTTACTTTATTAGCAAGAAATAAATCTTGATGATGACCATTAATAGCTCGATTAATAGCAAAGCATAATTAAAATGTAACAGGCAAGAATTTATTGAAAATCAAGATTGACAAGATAATATCTATAGGTAACCGGAAATTTGAAAAGATAACAAATTGAAGCCAATTAAATGCAATATAAAATATCTAAACGACTCTGGACGATACTAAATTATTAATTAAGTGCATAATACCTAATTTACTAGGTTGGTTGGTTGGTAAAGATAAATTCCCCTAAGAACACGCCGCATCGTGGCTAAGTCAGCATGCATTTATGTCACCCTGTTAAAATCTCGTCTATTTTACGTTAACATGTTGGCGACAGTGACGAAACTGGGCTAAGTTCTTATACCATCGCATTCACCATATTTTAAACTTGTACTGAATGGTTTATTAACATACTAGCGTGTACCCGGCTTGCGTTTCAGCCCGGCATTATACGACGTGAGATAATAAGGCGAACAAACCTCAAACTCAACCGTTTGCCGGCCCGTCCACAATTCACATCCATGCATAAAACATAGTCTGTCTTCGTCTATTCCGGCTTCGGTGCTTCGGATCGATCGTTGAACGGGCCGGGGACCGGTTAGGTTGGGTCGTTCGCGTCGTTCTCCCTAATCTAATTTATCAGTGTTTATCTATAATATTATGCATGTATTATACACAAAAACCTTCCTCTTGAATCACTTTATCTATTAAAAAAAAACCGCTTCAAAATCCGTTGCGTAGTTTTAAAGATTTAAGCACATATAGGGACAGGACGGGCGATAGCGACTTTGTTTTATACTATGTTAAGAAGCGGTAAATTTATTTAAAATGGAGACGTGCGATAGATTTAAAGTTATGGCGTTATTCATTGGTAAAACATAGAATTACATGCACTAAACTTACCAATGGAAAACGCTATGAACAACCCTGATAGTGATAACATACAAGAGTTTCGCCGCCCAAATGACTGCGTGTGTGTGTGTGTGTGTACTGGTTCAAGTGGAAATTTGCCTTTGCTGTCGATTTGTCAATCTTTTTTAAATGTATTAAACAATTTTTTTAAATAAAGTTGTCAAAATGAAAAATAATACTTAGGTAATTAACTTTTCAGCTTTTTGCACTTTTGTGCATTATTGCAAAGTTGTGTGCGGTAGGCGGTAGTTCAATGAGAATCGGAATAAGCACGACATATCCACTACTAATTTTTAAGTGATTGGCCAGCCGCAGATCATGTCAATTACCCCTAATTAATTTATTTCTTCAAACAAATAAAAATGATTATTTTTCAAAAAATCAAAAGTTCCAAAGTGTCATGTGAAAACTCCCTAATATAGACCGTACTTTAAGTTGACTTGGTGGACTCTCCGGCCGTCGACTTCGACTGATCTCGGGTTGTTTCGTGCTCGCTCGAAGGCAGTTTAATAGGCATTTATGGAAACACAGTCGAACCACTCATTTTACTACAATATTTATTACTCTCGATTTCCACCTGTCCAATTTAAAACTACCCCCATTTACCCCCACCTTTACGTTTATATTTTAATGATTAAAATGATATGTTAAACATATAGAATGAAATATACATTTAGGAATCTTATCATGTCAAAATTACATAATATTATTATTGAATTACTTAAGGTTTGCAATACCTATAGTTTGACAGGAAAATTGTTGAAAAGTGTTGTTCTTTGTCCCCTATGCGTTCCTGTACCATTAATCCAGTTGTGATGGAACTTTGGTGAGTTATTAGGTGCATGCCGAGGAAGGGTTCGGCATAAATAGTGGCATTTTAACGCATGCCGGGTACTCGCTACTCATATATATGTCGTAGGCTGATAGTGAAATCCGTCATTTCATGAAAAGCCTAGTAACTTTATGAAGCGTCGGCAGATTGTGTAAAAACAGGAAATTACACGATCTGCCGCGTCACTTCATGAAGAGACCTTGACGTTTCGGCGTATTATGTATAACACAATCTGCCTAATTTTAAATATCGTCACTTCATGTAGTACCTAACGATGCCATGTCAGTCGGCAGATTGTGTAATTCCGTCTAAAAGTTATATTGGCAACTGGTTTGTTCGTTGTTCCCCAGAGCATTTTTTTTAATTAAATTTTTTCAACTAAGTAATATTATTTTATAAAAATAAAAAAAATGCTCTGACAAACCCGAACAAACCAGTTGCCAATATACCTTTTAGACGGAATTACACAATATGCCTTGTTTTTGTGGCATTTCATGAAGTGACGATATTTAAAATTAGGCAGATTGTGTTATACATAATACGCCGAAACGTCAAGGTCTCTTCATGAAGTGACGCGGCAGATCGTGTAATTTCATGTTTTTATACAATCTGCCGACGCTTCATGAAGTGACTAGGCTTTTCATGAAATGACTGATTTCACTATCAGCCTACGACATATACATATTTCCTCTGTGCCCTACCTATAAGAAGAGATTTTTCTTTCCCTATATATTAGGTAGTTCCTTAGAGTGGGATATTTTTCTTGATTGTCAAATGCAATTTTGGCGTGATTGGAACAGAACGTGATGTCCTCTCATGAATAATGAATACCCAGCTAGATAAAGCTTTGTCTATTTACTTTTTCGTATGAAGTGTAGGCTGGTAGTTAATAAATGCATCAAATAAAAGGATTGCTTTTATGTCTGACATATACCTTTATACTTTAACATTAGCGGTTTTACGTATTATCTTAGTTGGTAAATAAATTATTCACACCTCTGGATTGCGGAAATAGAAACATTGCCATCTGTTATCTCTTATTTTGGAATTTCGTATTTTAATACAAACACCTGCAATAGATAATAATATCTACCGTATTCATAGGTAGTGTTTTATGGATAATATTTAATTATTTTTGTAATTAACAATAAAGACAATAAAAGTAATGAATTCTGCACGTTAAAGGTAATTTTACTAGCAAAAATTAATTTAAAAAATACAACTATCTATATTGAAAAATATTTAAAAGTTTATTGTATTATAAAATAATTATTTAGGCTGATATAAATAGGTCATCGTTAAAAATCACTTTCTCTGTGCAGTTGACATGAAGGAAACAAATGAACGTATGTCACTAATTCTAAATGCAATAAGCTATGATACGTATAAGTTGCAGTGGTGACCTAAAAGTCATAGGAGCATTATTACTAGGGCTTTAAAGTGGATTTACGTTGTATTGCTGTTTTCTTTGTCTTTGGGGTAGTAAAGCAACAGAGAGCCATTACCAAGTAAATAAATGGCTTTCGAGAGATTAATATTCCAGGTCAGGCTGACGTAATAGTAGATTCTGTAACGAGGTTGGAATGAAAATTTGATCCGAGTGGAAGATTCCGAACGCGAGCGTGAGGAACCACGAATATCGAATTTTCATTCTAACCGAGTAGCAGACTATATTTTCTCCTCGACCATCCAGTTCCATATCTGATTCATCCGATTTTTCACTCATTTTTTGACTTGCACTAAAATTTGTCTGAAAATAATTATTACAACGCGGCCATTTTTATCTGACACTGACAGTTTCGAAATTCATGGCAACCTATGTCGTTTATATTAATTACAAAATATTCATTCCGGATCTTGTTATGGAATGAAAATACACGCAAAACGCGTAAGAAGCAAGTGTTTCAGAATAAATATTCCAACTCAAGAGCGAGAATTTTTACATTCTATTATCAAAAATGATTTTGGAATTATTGCATTCAGTGATGGTCGTGGAATAAAAAAGTACCTCTTGTTTTTCCCAAAAAAGTTCTGTTAGGTACCTCCATTAGACATTAAACTGGGATTAATGAAAAAATTCGTTAAAGTACACTACGCCCATTAATTACCCGAATATTAAAAAATGCACCCTCAAATTAATAAGCTGTATTTCGTTAATAATGAACCAATTTTAAATTATTTTTTTAAAATTATAGATATAAGATTCTCGTGTTTAGCGCAGAGTAGTTTGCGTCCTGACCCGTCTTATTGTACGGGGTAGCGCATAAACTCTAGATGCATGTAAATTTCCTTAAATTTAAAACTGACCTATCTTACATAAAAATTGAATTTAATTTATTTTTTAAACGAAAGCAATTAGACATCTATCTGCGCTAGAAACTGGCCAAAAAGTTTCGCCATGCCACTAGAGGCAAAGAAAAAAAATACCATTTCTTCGAAATAAATTATGTCGCCGAAAAAATGTTTCGTAAATAATCAATGCGTCATTTTATCACTTTTGGCTTTTAAATTTAGAATAAAAAACATGTCAACAAATAAAGTCTATAATACAGGGTGGCACGCAAAACCTTATCCATTTAATTCGTTCACAGAATGTATCCCTGAATTTGTATTTGTATTATTATTTTTGTATTTTTAATTTTAAGCAATTTAATTAAATGGTTAGATATTTCCGTAGCACTCTGTATTATAGACTTTATTTGTTGACATGTTTTTTATTCTAAATTTAAAAGCCAAAAGTGATGAAATTACTCATTGATTATTTACGAAACATTTTTTCGGCAACAGAATTTATTTCGAAGAAATGGTATTTTTTTTCTTTGCCTTTAGTGGCATGGCGAAACTTTTTGGCCAGTTTCTAGCGCAGTTAGATGTCTAATTGCTTTCGTTTAAAAAATAAATTGAATTAAAAAAAAAGCAGAAAACTACGAAAAACTTGTAGAAGAACTACTTGAAAGCTTCTGCAAAATGGGTTGTCGTGTATCTCTTTAAATTAATTTATATCTTAGAAACGGTAAGAGATAAGTAGTATAGAGTAGAGTTAATAAAAATTGTAAGGAAAGTAATGGGGGTTTCGAAAATAACATAAATTATATGGTGTTTCGTTTAAAAAATCGAAGTTACTATTATTTTTGTGTGGAAACGGCATCACTGTATTGTCAAAAATATTTTAGGTTGGTAGAGCATGTCCGTTTATGTACACGACCAAAGTTTTAGAACGATTTCTTTACTGGTTCGTCAGAAACGTCTAACGTTCCATCCACCGTGAATCACCCTGTATAGTAAAATATATTACTGCTTGATATATTGATGTTTATTGTCAATAGGCTGCATACTAATTTAACAAAGGCTCAGCCTATGATACTACTTTAAAGATTTTTTATTTACTTTAATTATTTCGACCCACACTGGCAAAGTTCACCTATCAGTGCAACAAAAATGTTAAAACATGTGCATAGGCGTACTATTATTTTTAATTTACAATTAAAAGCATGAAATAGTATGCAATCAGTATTTTGTATATATATATTTATATACGTTATAATATAGTATTCTTTGTAAAAATAAAAATACATCAATAGTTTGTAAAGAGGCTAATCTTTTTATCAGAAGTATTATGCGAAGAACTATTATTAAATTGTTGTAGATAAAAGTAATTACATATATGTGCAACAAGCACATAAAATACAAAGTTTCCTAGTGTTATTTTAATAATGAGTAGTCTAAAAATACCAGCCCGAAGCAAGCAATAGTGAAAATAAAATATTTTATGCACAAGTACAATTGTTCGACGGAAAAGTAAACAAACAAACCCAAAAGTATGGTAATTATAGTCTATTTCAGAAAGGTGTAGAGTAATAAAAGCTCATTAGGTATGCAAAGGGACTACAGAGTGACCCAACGAATATTTAAGCCAGTTTCATAATTTGGCATTGTAGTACCACCCGGGTTTGGGTAAATTTATGGGTTTTGCCTATTGTTGTCTATTCACAAACACTGAAAATGGTGTGATAAAGGCGTGCCGGTAGGATATTCGTAAAAAGGAAATAATTTTATTTTAACAGAATAAAAATGAGGCATTATGTACATAGTATTAGCTACACTTATTTTTTATTAAACATGATAAAAAAAATACAAAATACGAAGGCTAGGTTAAGTGCCCGGAGTAGCTACTGTAGCTAAACTTCGCCTTTTTGTATGTTTGCTAATAAAGACGATTTATTATTATTATTATTATTATTATTATTATTATTATTATTATTATTATTATTATAAAATACAAAAAATACATTATATATAAATTATATAAAATATATTATAAATATATATACTTCTTTAATGACATGATGGACTGCTTTTGGCCAGTTCTCTTGTGTCACTTCCTTAATGGCTTGCTCAAATTGTAACTTAACGTTTTTTATTTTGAATGTCGTGTTGTGTCTTGCTACAAATCCTTTTACTTGCGCCCATATAAGTTCTATAGGATTTAGTTCGCAATGATATGGCGGTATGCGCAGCACAGTTACACCATGTTTTTCTGCTATATCTTCCACGGCATATTTCATAAAACGATGTTTGTGTAAATTTGCTATAGCTAATAGTTCCTTCTTTATCAAATTATCTTCAAACTCAATACTTTTGATGGTTAACCAGTCGATAATTTCTTGTTTTCTCCAAGATGAAGTTGGAGTCTTCTCTGTGCGTCGTGAATGATAGGTTGCGTTATCCATAACTACTACTGAATCAGCTGGAAGATATGTTATCATTTCACCAAAATAGTCCTCAAAAACATTCGAATTCATGTCCTCGTGATAATCTCCCGTATTGATTGCCTGAAAGGTTAGCAAACCTTCTTTTAAAAATCCCTCTTCGCTTCCAATATGGACGATTATTAGTCTCTTCCCTTTACCTGAAGGCACCTTAATACCCGTTGACAGGCCTCTTACACAATTACTTGAAATTTTAATTTTACGAACAATACCTACTAGTTTTTCACTAAAATTTTTGGTTAGTTATCATAAATAATTTAATGCACAAAGTTTACCTGCGCCTATGGCTGACACCGAAATTGAGCCGAACTGGACGGAATTTCCCATTTTATTACTCTACACCTTTCTGAAATATACTATACAACATTATCCCCACTGACTTCATGTAGAACTGCGAGATCTCTCGGACAAATTGGAATAAAAAGATTTCGCTCCATGGCTTTCCAGAGATGAAAATAGAACTGGCTTAGATTTCCTCTGCTATTCTAACCGGGCATAAAAGAATGGATCCAGAAAAAAGACCGATTGATTTCCTTTCAAAATTAAATCGATAAAAAAAAACGATAATTTTCTTGCATACAAACTCCGCTAAGCAAGTATTATAGAAGCGTTTATGAACTGAAATTTCTACGCCAATGATTCTAATAAAAACCAATAGTGGTAATTTACAACTCCGTACAATATCCTACACACATACTAGAAGCAACCCACGCCAAGACAAATCATTCTAAAAGTGAAACTAAGCTCATTGAAAAAAATTAAATTGCCATTTGTTGGAACTTACGCTTGCATATTATAACAATACCTACCCTTTATTAATTAGATTGGTATAGTATTATACGAAAAGTGTGGTTGTGGTCGACATGTCGTAGTGTTTAAAAGAAAAAAGGTGGATATCTCGGTTCTGTTGCATTTAGCACAGTTAGAGCACCAGCGATACTTTGGGATGATTTACGCGTTATCCAGTTTGGGTGATATCTCTTTGGAGGTTTCGCATAATTTTAGGAAATTTTCTTTTTCTATGGGCCAATCGGTAAGAGTTAGTAACTTCCACCATACATACCATTGAACTTGTGTTGCGGAAATGTCGTCCAAACATGTATTTAGGAAATGGTAATGAGGTGGATTTTAATGCAATCATAAATTCGTTGTTTATGCTGGCAATAAATGTGTATATAAGCAAACTAATCGACGTTGTGGTCTACTGGTCAGCGCAGCGGCCTCACAGATCGTAGGCCCGGGTTCCATTCCCGGTGCCGGCAACGTCGATGTTAAATTTGGAATTTGGTTTAAGAGGTGCGCCGTCTTTCGGAAGAGACGCTAAACTGTGGGCCCCGTGTCATGGATGTTGGCACGTTAAAGAACCCTACCCTCGACAAAGAGGGATTCGGCAAAATTACCAGATAGTGTGTGACAAATTCCCTGGCGTCGGTGATTGGCCTCGTTGCGGAAAAAGGCCGACGTAAAATAAATTAATAAAAAAAAAAAAAAAAAAAATAAGCAAACTATTTCTTTCTGCTTGTTTAATCGTTGCACAAGCCATCTATTGGCTGCAAAATGAGCGCAATCGCAATCGTGATAAATATCATGATATCGGTCGAACCCTGGAAAACGTATAGTCGAACAATGGTTTCTGGAATTAAAACATAATAAGCTTTGTCTTATGCAAATAAACATACTATACAATAATTGAAAACATGTTTGTATCATTAGTTTAATCGCATTCCTGAAACATTTTAATTTTTAATTTGCCTTTTTTAAATAATTCCAATACATCTAGTATTTACTTTGTACAATCTTGGCGTGCATCTTCATTCACAGGAAATTCCTTTCTTTAATGTAATTAGCCTTATTACCGGTATTCTCTTCCATTGTAGCTGCTGTAATTGTCGGGTTTTTAATTATGCTTTTTACGGAGTAGTAGCTACAACTTGATAGATGTACAAACAAATTAAAACTAAAATGAATCTGTATTTTTTTACTGTTGAATTTTAAATTGGCAATAATTTTAATAGGTTACGTTATGCATTAGTATATTATTGAGAAGTCAACAGAATTTATTAATATGAAATAGCATATTTATTAATATAAGGACAATTTTATTGTACCAATAATTTTTTTTTGATATAGGTACCTACATATTTACAATGTAACCTTAATAAATTTAGACCAGTTTAGGTTTTAGATTAAACGTTAAAGAAACCGAGCAACAGGTTACTCAAATAAGTACCAAGGTAAATAATTGTCTTTGATGCCAATTACTACAAATACAATAACTTAAAACCTAGATTAACCAAAAGAGCATCATTATCATAGAATATGTAGAACGGAAAGTTAGAAATTACCTTATTCGTATTTTTGTTTCTGTTTCAAGTATTCAGAAAAGGTTTGATACTCAATAATATCGATCAATTGGGGTTACGGTAAAAGCTGGAGATCAGCAAGCTTGTTTGTTAATTATGGGAACATTTTTCTACATAGGGGACTAGTTTTTTTTACCAGAACTTTATTAAACTCTCTTGAACCATTCATCTGATATGAACATCTAACAAGGCCAGAACAGTGTTTTGGGATATGCAAAGATAGAGAATCAACAATTTTTATATAAAGCTTGATTGTGCCAACCGAAAGGAGGATGGCTGATTCTTTCTTAGGTTGGAAAAAACACATGCACAAACTGGAATTTGAACAAATGATCGTAGTGAATGAATATGATTGTTTTGATTTGTTTCGCTATGAAAGCGATCACTAAAGCAAGCAAACAGCAAGCACTTTAAAAAAAGTCACCGGCGAAAATCCTTTGTCTTAGCAACATCACCACAGGAAACTACCTTGACGACCGAAAACTATTTTTCATTAATAAAAATTCCGAATAACTCGTTGACGCTGAACCGTGACACAAAAGCACACAAGGCATAATTAAGCGGCGACAAAAAAATCACTGGTATTACCGCGACTATTACGTACTAATTTATTTGAATTAGACACTTCCCAGACGTGATTTTGTCTAAATGATGCTGCATAGCTTTCTTAATTGTCCCATAATAACCATAATTTCGTAAATGCATGGGCGCCATGTCGAAGTAATGGCCGTCAGGAATGTTACCGCTGACCTTCGGATACTGAAGAGTTTTAGGTTGGTTCAAGCGCTTTATAAAATAACGTTAAAAAGTTTCAGGAGAAACTTTGGAAGATTTTTGTTTGTCTTATCAGTTAAACAGATTAATACAGCTTCTAATAGAAGAATAACTCCTCTACTGGGCAGTGGCGCAACCAGGGGGGGGGCTGCCGGGCTGCAGCCCCCCCCCGAGCTTAGAAACTTAGCCTATTCGTTTAATTGCAAACCAATTTTTCATGTCACGCCTTTTACTAATATTTTATATTCAGCCACATAATTTACATCAATCATATTACCAATAGTGAAATTATACTACGTCTGACTGAATGGACCGACCGCAATACTTCCACTAAGGCATCTGGATTACTGGCCAGCATTATAAGTCCCAAATTTGTGATCGCCCTAATGTGTACAGAAAGAATATATGCCCACACACTGCCTTTAAGCAAGATTCTACAAACAGTTGATTTAAACCTTTGTAAAGCATTACAGTTAGCTAATGACGTAACCGATCAAGTTAAAGGAATAAGAGGCCTGGCAGATGATAATTTTCAAAATATTTTTAAGGAATACGATATTGAAATCAGAGTACCTACCTAGACTACCGCCAAGACAAACACAAAGATTGGTTATAAAAACCGATTCCGCTGCTGAGTATTTTAAAATAACAATTTTTATTCCGTTTTTAGATGTCCTCATAGCATATCTCGAGGATCGGTTTTTAAAACATCGAGAAACCATTCAAAATTTTGAATGCCTCTTCCATATGATAATCAAGATTTTGATAGTCAATTTAAATGTTTTTTGAAACTTCACAGCTTCTACAAGAATGAGTTCCTTGAAGAGTTTTCCAATAAAACGATGTTAAAAGCTGAACTTGAGCTGTGGTATAAAAAATGCAAAAACAAAAACTGAAGGAAGATTTGGACAAAGTGTATTCCGAATGTGATGCCAATATATTTCCTAATATAAAAAGGCTTTTACAAATTTTTTTAACTTTGCCTATTACAACCGCCACATCTGAAAGGTCCTTTTCAAATTTAAAATATTTAAAGACATATGTGCGTAGCACCACGAAAGAGGACAGACTAAATGGTTTGGCAGTTCTTTATGCGAACCACGATATTGATATTACCGTGGAAGAAATTCTGGACGAAAAGGCAAAAAGAAAACGAAGAATTTTACTGTAATATTAGTATTATTAGTGATTACTTACAACTTATTGTATAAGGTATTTGTTTTGTTTTAGTATAAGTATGATTAATATATGCGTTACTTATTTTAAATACATTTTTACTAATTAAAATGAAATCTCTAATTTTTTTTCATAAATATTTAGTTAGGGCCAGCGGCGTATTATTGCAGAAGTTTTTGGGGGCTGTCACTCTCGTCAATCATACGTATTTTACCCAAAAAAGGGCGTGGAACCCAAAAAATTTTCGACTGATGCGCAAGAACTTAAAGCCCCCCCCCCCCCCCTCGAACTAAATTTCTGGTTGCGCCATTGCTACTCTGTTCTGACAACTGACAACGCTGACCATCCTAAGGGAGATGCAATCGGTTCTGCAGTCAGAAAAAGAGATCGTGATAGTGGGTACTTGCGACTAAGATATTAAGTTTTACATATCACCCTCACCTGATATGAGCTGGCCGTTATAAGGGAAGTTGGTGAGCGTCCAGGTAGTTAAATAGTTTGAGAGTAGATTATGGGGTAGGCAAAAGGTCTACTTTGGTCTACTTGCCAAGTGTAAAAAAATAGAACTTGTACTGAAGTTGCTGTGTATGTGTGTAGGTTTAATTGTTTTTTTCCTCCATGTTGCAATTCGGTGAGTTCCGATTATTTTACTGAAGATTTAGAAAATACTTTGTCTCCGAAAAAGTACTTGGTACTTGGCATAAAAAGCTGCTATTGCGGACAAGTGAAAATATTAAATAACACTCTAAACTCCAACATTGGTTGAGGATTAATAAATTGGAATAAGCTGTTTTCAGCAATCTAAAATCAGATGTCGGTAATGCCTAAAACACTATCGGCTTTTTTTTAGTGGTAAAATTTAAAAGACCCTTCACGTTATTAAAGAATCAATATCACATCGAAAACTATCTAAAAATAACTAAGATATGGGCGTGCAGTTCAGCTTAAATAGAATGTAAATGTGTAATATGCGTGGATTGTGGATTCCGCTACTTACTATTTTTATGTTTTATTTATCCTGCGAAAACTTGTTTGTAAAACGCAAAATCCTGTGACAGGTTCTTAGAAATCCAATACTTCTTTTTGCTGTTGAAAATGCACCATAATATTTATTTTGTTGTTTGACTGATTTTATAGAAAGAAGCAAATGAGATACATTCATTATAGCAATCATTTTTAATACTTAATTTAATAACCGAGTTTCTTATAGGTAGTCACTTTTAAATAGCATAGCAAAACCAAGGGCTAAGTTGAACGTACCTTTTAAAATTTTTACTCAGCTCAGCAAAGATTTTTCCTTTCCACTTGCCGATACGATTATGCAACGTAGTTTGCCACGCGTCCCTTAAACAACTTAGCTAAGCAAAGATTACCACTTTGCCATGCTGCTTAAAAGTAGCAAAAGGAAAGTACCTACCTAATAATTGATAAAATATTTTTATTTATTCAAAAACGTTGACGTGCCCAGTTTTATTTTATTAGATCCTAAATTAAACCAATTATACCTTTCTTTATCATAATTAGCAGGGTTGGGTAACGACGCGTAGAAAATAGCGTAGAAAATGTAGAAAATTATGTAGACAATGTAGAAAAAAGAAGAATACCATAGAATTATTTTTTAAACAATAATTAAATTATTTTATCATGTTACGATATACAGTTGACGACATATAAATTCGTATACACTCCACCCATACATAACTCAATTACATACAACAAAATTGGGTGAAACGGATTTCTCACCTGGATAGAACACCATCGGCTATATACATAGCTGTAAATTATTGTATGTACGATTTTTTACAATAAGTAATAATGGTTATTTCTAAATATTTTTGTGTATAAATTACAGCCGCGAAATAAGTAAATTATGAAATAATACCAGGAAAACTACAAAAGTATAAAGCCAAAAACGGTAAATTTATTAACAAACAACAAATAAAATACTAATATTTAATTGCTGCGCCATTGAATTCTAACACTAATCTTCTTGGAATTGAGAAAATGATACTTCTGGTGTAATCCGGAATTAGCCCTTCCCAAATTTCTTCTATTTTATCAAATAACTCTATTTCATTCTGTGGTTTAAAATTTATTTTGTACATTTTTTTTTACCATCAATCCCCAAACATTTTCAATTGGATTTAAATCAGGACTTCTTGAGCACCAAGGCAGACATGTTACGTTGTTTTGTCTGTTGTGTTCCTATATTTCTTGCAGTATGCACAGGGCAGTTATCCTGCTGAAATGTAAAAGTTATTTCCTTCAAAAACTATCGCGGCAGAAGGAAGAAAAACATTTTTCAAAATCTGAAGATATATATTACTGTTTAGTGTTCCACCAATATTCCAGCATACACCTGCACCGTAAACACATTAACGGAGAAACGTCCAGTGGTTTGCTTTTTTTGAGTATACTTCTCATCATATCGGGAATTTGGTGGTCTATATACTCGAATCATTTCATTATTATATGTAGACTGAAAAGTTTTCTCGTCGGAAAAGATAACATTTTGCCAAAAAAAAATTATTTTCTGGTAAATATTGCATAGCAAACCCAATTCTTTGTCCCTTATCACTATTTTTTAAAAACGGCTTGGATGCAGCTGCTCGATTTCTTAATTCGGAACATTGTCTTACTCGGCGATGCGCAGTTCTAGATGAAGCAGGGAATCATCATATAGCGGATACTGCAGTTTTAAATGGATATTGACTTAAATACTTCACCAAATTTCGGTGTTCTTGTTTTGATGATTTTCTATTAAACCAGACCCAACAGATCTTTCAAGTGTTTGATGATAGCGCCATTTTTTTACAATTCCTTGAACAGTACTTCTAGGTACTTTAAAATTATCAGGTATTTTTCCATAAGACCACCCTATTTCTGCTAAACACTACATTCTGCTACATCTCGAAATGTAGAAAATGTAGAAAAATAATTTTCTACGCGTAGAATATACAGTAGAATATATGTGTAATTTTCTACCTACCCATCCCTGATAATCACAGGCCTGCATTTTTTAACACTTTGAAAGTTGATTTAAAAATTTTAACTGTTTTCAAGTAATTGGGTAGTGCTGGTTTCAAATCTGCTTTCAGTTTTTTTTATATCACGTAAGGTTATTTTTCAAACCGGTAAAATCCAAAAATATAGAAAAAACACGATTTATTTCATTTATAAGCTAGTTTTTTAATATATTAAGGAAAAAAATACAAAAATATACACATATAAACTATTATAAATGGTTATTTATTCGTTACGCTTCTTCAAAAAATGTTGTCTTTTTTCAGAAAAGCTTCTTTTGGTTGTTTTTCTGTTCCAACAGAAATCGGCCAGCGTTTTTGTGTCCCAGCGCCCCTGGTATCTTTTTTCCATCTCTTTAATATATTGATGAAATCTTTCACCGTGCTCGTCACCCACGTCTCCAAGATTTTCCGGGAATTAGTCCAAATGGGAATGTAAAAACTGAATTTTTATGCTCATATTCTGAAACTCCTGAAATTTTCCAGCATATTTTCAACGATCTCAACATAGTAGTAATTTATATTCAACCTCTTTAAAAGCATTCCATGCATGTGTTTCCTTATCTTCCAATTCTTCCATTACCTTTTCAAATCCTGTATCTTTCATCAAGCTGCTAATCTGCGGCCCTACAAAGATTCCCTCCTTTAATTTTGCCTCTGACAGAGCCGGAAATGTTTTATACAAATATTTAAAACAATATCCTTCTTTGTTTAATGCCTTAACAAATTGTTTCATACGTCCAAGTTTTATGCGAAGTGATGGAAGTAAAACTTTTTGAGGGTCAATAAGACTTTCGCGAATTACATTTTTGTTTCCAGATGTTAAAGTCTCTCTTTGTGACCAGTCTCTTTTTATCCAATGCTGTTCTCGCCTAGCTAGACCACTCGCACAGGAAACATGGAAATTTAGTAAATCTTCACACACTTCCCAGTTGTGATTTTTATATTGTATTCTTAAAAGTAATTCCTCTAAATTATCATAGTTTTCCTTTAACTTAACTGTATGGCCGACCGAAACAGAAGCAAAAACATTGTCATTATGTAAAAGAACAGCTTTAAAGCTCCTTTTTGAAGTCGATAAAAAGTCTCCAGTCGGAAGGTGTGTAGCACCACAGAAAATCATTTTGTATTCATCAATCATTTAGAATTTGAAGTACTACATTCATTTTAAAATGTATTAAAACGCCTATTATAAGTTTTTTTATATTTTTTTTTTCTGCAAAAAAAATCTGTGGGTGATAGAGACAAATTGTATTTTAATTAATTATTTCTATATAAAAACTAAGCTCAACAAACAAAAATCACGTCATCACAAATTTCATGCAGGCCTGTCAATTAGCCGACAAGACATCAAATGTAATGTAAAGGTCCACCAGGTTCCTCACGAGTTCCACATTGAAACTACGTGAAAAAATAGACCAATTTTTACTCTAAAATAATACGCTGTTGCCAAAGACTCTACAGACTAGACCCCTTTTGGATTGTTGGGGCTTAAATATGCTCCATTTGTAACTATTGAAAGTATTACAAGTAAAAGTGTTCATATCATAATATATAATTGAACGTCCTGTACAAACAGTGGAATGTCTGCTCGGCGTAAAAGTACGTTAATGAATGAAATTACTTTATTATCTGTTACTGAAGGTAGAAAACGATTTATCTCGATTTTCGGCAAAACAACGAGTCCTATGGAAAAACATTAAATGGCAAAGTTGTAGGTAATAAAACGATCTACAACTTTTGTAATTACACTTTTCACATAACCTCAAAATTTATGTGAAAAATTCAAATCACCAAGTTATTGGTTTTTTATTTTTATCATTTACAAGAAAAAAATTTTTTTTTCACGAAATTTAGTGAAAACTTACCTTCTTATGTCCCAAACACACTGTAATTTTTTTGATTTAAAATATTTATTTTTTCACCTTATTTTGACTTAATATCGAAAAATCACCCTAATTTTCAATCGAAAATTCTCACGTCAAAATATCTGCTTTTTTAAAAAGTCGGTGGGCTTTTTGTTCGTTGAAATCTCTACTTTCTGATGGTGTAAAAAAATATACATGGTAAATGTGATGAAATCCCCTTTAAATCCTACCTTTAATTATATTTAGAACAACTATTTTCGCATATTTTTTTGCGACCTTTATGTTTTATTGATTTGTCATTTTTTTGTTTATCAATGTAACATGGAATCTTCAACGAACAAAAAGCCCACCGGCTTTTTTAACAAACAGATATTTTGACGTGAGAATTTTCGATTGAAAATTAGGGTGATTTTTCGATATTAAGTCAAAATAAGGTGAAAAAATAAATATTTTAAATCAAAAAAATTAGAGTGTGTTTGGGACATAAGAAGGTAAGTTTTTACTAAATTTCGTGAAAAAAAAATTTTTCTTGTAAAAGATAAAAATAAAAAACCAATAACTTGGTTATTTGAATTTTTCACATACATTTTGAGGTTATGTGAAAAAAGTGTAAATACAATAGATGTACCTAGATCTTTTTATTACCTACAACTTTGCCATTTAACGTTTTTCCATAGGACTTGTAGTTTTGCCGAAAATCGAGATAAATCGTTTTCTACCCTTAAAAACTCACCCCCTTCCACTTCCCGACCTCGGATCGCCCGTAAATTATTTTTCCTTTCATTTTTGTTATATTCTCTTCCTTTTCCAATGAGTTTTATCCTACTAGTATTTATTTTTTGGTTTTAAAAATTATCGACCCTGGTCTATAATTTCTTAAACTCCTTTCTTCAATCATGTCATTGTTTATTTTTATATTTTGCCATTGATTTACGTTTTCAGTTACCAGATCCAATTTTTCTCCCTTCTAATTTCCAATACAATCTTACTTGCAAATTATTACAAAACATGGCGTATTTTTAAAAACTGATTTAAAAACCAAACGACCAGTTTTACACGAAGCGCTCGGGCTGATGCTGCCAGGCATTGTTATGTTCTCGTCTCAAACCAGGCAGCCAACCATGAATGGAATGTTGAATAATTTCATATTAGATGTTGCTTCTGGGGAACCGGTCGTCAAAATGAACATTTTTGTGTTATTTTAGTTGTAAGGCTCTTATTATTTTTAAATTAGGGTTCATCTTGGAGGAGAAGAGATAATCGTTACTCATCAGAGATAAAGTCACATTTCTCCTTCCAGCTTGATGTTCGTGCGAGCTAAAGAAGGTATTTTATAATATTTAATAAAACCTATTTTTAAAAATGGAGATTCTAGTAAAACTAGTAATTATAGACCAATAACATTAATATCTTCGATAGGAAAAGTATTCGAAAAAGTTTTAAAATTAAGAATCGAAAATTATTTGGAAAAAATAAATTTTATATCTAATAAACAGTTTGGGTTTCAAAAAAGTAAATCAACACAAAACGCTATTTGTTATTTAATAGAACAAATATATGATGCACTAGATTACAGCGTCCAAAGAAAATCAAAATTAATATAACAACCAAAGTTATGATGATTAGTATAGGTACCGGGTAAAACAAACATTGAGTGAGAATTCTCTTTCTTTATTTACCATTTCCATAACTTTCCAAAATAAACAACACACCCACCTTCCCTCAATTTCGGATGTTTTTGATATTTATACTTATGTAATTTGCTCAGTACTTTGCAGTAATACTTTCCTACAATTTTTCCAATAAGCCTTGTGCTAATTTCCTTAATTTCTTTTCATATGGAATAAAAATGCGAAATATCTACATTATTTTCTTCTGCTCTATCATCGAATACGTCATTATTATGCTCTAAACAGGTGCATTTATTAATTACAGTTTACTCATAAAATTACGAACAATATTCAGGACTGGTTTTTGGCTTGGAATGGGGAGATGACACTGAGGAAAATGATCCAATACAACAGGTTTGCTAAGACATAGTTTGTGTTGATAGCTTATTTTGTATTAACCCATATTAAATACATACACAGATTTGCTAGAACAGTGTTTTTATTGGTATTAATGAGTTCCATTAGCAGCATAGTCTTGTTGCATAATGAACTACTTTTAATACAGCTATTTTGTTAAGAAATAAATTGTATCCTCTCAATGCGACGCATTTTGTTCCCAGTAAAGCTCTTTCTCTATAATTAAGAAAACAGAATAGTGTCCCCAAAAACGAATTGTATCCGTTAGAACCTATAATCCGAAAGACGTATTTGTTGCGCAGGTCACATCGTTATTCGGAGTCTTCTAGTTGTCCAGTCTGAATTTGAATTTTATTGATCTTACCAATACCTGTTTCAATTAATTTATTTTTACTTTGTATTTAAGTTTTTTTTTACTTTGCATATTAGGACTTTATAATCTGTGGTTGAATTTTACCATTTTAGTTAACCATGTTGCATAATAGATAATCATTATGCAATGTTAAACGACAAGAACTCTTTCTAGAAGCTATTTAAATTTTTAAGAACTACAGTAGGTACTGATTTTTAGTGGTAAGTATAAGTTTTATTAATAGTAGCAAGCAAATATTATTATAATTAATGTCAAGTTTCCTTACAACTGCCAGTCGGAACTAATACAGTATATAAAACCAGATTACACCCCCAATAGAAATTGAAATACTGTGAGTATTCAAAGCAATAATGTCTATAAACCATTCTATGGTAGCGATAACTCCTATTTTCTATTGGCTAAATTACCGTGATATTATCACCACTACACAACAGTCTAGCAATTTTCGTTGTCTTACAGTAGAAAAGCGCGTTGCTGTCACATTTAACAGTAACAGTTGTATAAAGAGTAGGTATGTGAATTTTTATAAGGAATAGAAGGCTTTTTCTCAGTGGACGAAACATCGCAAAGAACAATTTGGAAACTCTCTTAGAACTATTTTCCATGTAGTACCACTTGATAATTTGAAGAAGTAGTCCATGCTTAAAGTGGAGTTGAAAATATACCTACACACAAAAAAAACTACTCTCAAAACAAGCTTATAGTAATGCTCAAACAAATAGCCTTATTTTGAAACTAACTTGCTTTATTTTGTACCTAAAAAATATTCATTTTTAAACTACTACTGGTTTTAAATTATATCATCAAGTTAATCAAAATTATGTTCATAAAGTGATTACATCATCATCATAACAAGATAATCTTATACTTGTTTTAAAAATAAGTATTGTGGTCAAAGTGAAATATACTATGATGGGTTTAAAAATAAAAATAAATTTGTATTCTCACAGCGAGCACAAAGACAGTCTCTATACTCAACTTGAGTAAAATCTAAACCCTTATTATTTCTTTGATGCTATTTGCATTACTTTGAATCAAACCAATATTAACGTATACTATATCTGCAACTGCAATTATTGATAGGTTGATCATTTATTTTTATTACCCTAAAACTAAAGTAGAGTCAAGTTAAAAGAATGTAGTATTAATTTAAAACTATATTTTGATGCTAAGGTGTTTTCTATTTAATTTTACTTTAGCATTGCTCCTATTTATGTCTATGATAGTTTCAGTTTGAAACTTTTAGGTTCAACTGGATACTAGATTTTTTTGTGTGTAGGAAAGAAAGAAAAAACTAAAAGTCTTCCTCCACAAATTTAATAGAATATAGAAATTTCTTAGGGGTCTCTACATGTTTCGAACGTAGAAACGTTCATCATCAGGAGACAGAAAATTTATATAGTGCTGATGGTATTAGCAGAAGAGTAAATGGTATAAATCATTAATGGAGCTTTTATGGCATTGAAAAACTGAAATGTAGAAGTGACGCATATAAAAAAATTGAGGAGAGTTAAAACATGCTGAGCATGTGAATAAAGTTAGTAGGCTAAGGAAGTCTAAACAACCAATCTAAATGAGGAAGAAAAAAAGGGCCTTCCAAAGAGAAGGTGTCGAGAATTTTTTAAATCATTTATATACCTAAATTTTTTTTGTAAAATCATTGGAATGTCTGTAAGACAGTATAAAGATAAGAATCGTCTGTGGAAGTCATAATGTCAGAATAGTTGAAAAGTGGTTTTTGGGGTACTGGGGTTAAAACCCAATAACCCCACGAGAGGTTAATTTAGATAATATGCTGAAATTAGTAATATATTCGCACATTTTAGAAAATTAAGTAATTTTTTTTTAGATGTTCACGTCCACTCACCGCTACACGTTTTTTCGTCTATGTAAAAAATAATGATCAAATTACCGCCGAGTTTCGCAGTTTCGAAGTAAACTTCAATATGAACCGGCATTGGTTGCCGTTAACCGTGGTCGTATTGATTCCCCTGTCGATTCTTAAAATACTTGTTTCTTGTACCAATAAATATTTTTGTTCGGACTGAGACGACTGTCAAGCTCATCGTTAAAGCAAAATCGTTGCCATTCAGACAAAAAAACTCGAAACCGTCCATACAAGGCGAACAGACTAAAAATGAAAAGTGTTTGTATTCCAAAGACAGCGGTTGAATTCTAAATTTTAATGCACTGGAATCGCATTCACATGTACGCTGCACTGCATTCATTGATCAAATTTATACGATCATTGTCTCGGAGATCGCAAACTGAAACTAGTTTTCGTTGTAAGTGTGGATGCGATCACAGCCCACATGGTTTAGTAAGTACCAAGCTATACAGGTTGTCCATTCTGGGAATTATATTAGTAGTACAATAGCACTAATAAAGCCTTATTGCCAGGCGAAACATAGGTTAAGTTTAAAATATCTTTATTGTTTATGTTTTAGTATGAGATCAATTATTTTATTATAGGTACTACTAATTAACATACAGTAATTATCATGTTCTTCTGGGTATAGTCACTCTAGGACCTCTTTTCCATTGACCACTCTGGGCAAGTCCAGAGCCCCGCGATCGATGAGGCTCTAGTTCCTGCCAGATCACCAACCCATAGCCTTCTCGATTTTAAAGAAGTGAGTGAGACAACATATACTAGCCTGTTTATAAAGACACTTTGACGGGGATGCAGGTGGGGGGGGGGGGGGGTCACCAATGGGTGAGATCCATCTCATGTGGCGTCTTAAAGTAAGCGGCATGGAGTTCAACTAAATAATTTGAAGTTAGGTTAGTTTTGCTTGTCAAATCATGACAACACGGTTTATTTTTACTTCAATAAATGTTTAAACGTCTCCTGAACTTATTATTTTGGAATAAAACTGATTATCTAAAGTGTCTTGCTTTATAAAAGTTATAAAACTGGAGAGTTGTAGTATTTTATGAAATCTTATAAAGGTGAATATTTTTATTAAGAAAGCATAATAATATATTTTAAGGACACAGTGATATTTTATAAATTAAATTTTACACCCGTATTAATTAAACAGTTTTAAATTTAGTCCGCTAAAATGTTTAGATCTTAATATTATAGTTTCCTAGTTGTGTTTTCACCGTATCATTGTTTTAATAAGCCATGGTGTGTTCGTGTTAATTTGATTTTTTTGCAATTAAATCGTTTTACCAATACATCTTTTTACCGGGATGTTGTTGCCAAAATTAAAACTGTCTTAAATTGACAGTTACAAGTGTCAAGATAAGATTGCTCATAGTTCTTTGGTTTTTCTGTAAATTTAGAATGAAAAAAATTTTTTTACGTGTACTGTTTCCTTTAATAGAACTAAAATTTAAACCCATTTAGTGAATACGGCTGTTATATTTTATACTAGCGTGTACCCGGCATGCGTTGCAACCCGCTGGTATAAATACAAACCCGAACAAACCCAATATATTAGTACCCGGCATGCCACTTTCTGAAATTGCACCCGTGCGAAGCCGGGGCGGGTCGCTAATTATACATAAAAACCTTCCTCTTGAATCACTCTATCTATTTAAAAAAACCGCTTCAAAATCCGTTGCGTAGTTTTAAAGATTTAAGCACACAGACAGCGACAGCGACTTTGTTTTATATATTACTAGCGTGTACCCGGCATGCGTTGCAACCCGCTGGTATAAATACAAACCCGAACAAACCCGATATATTAGTACCCGGCATGCCACTTTCTGAAATTGCACCCGTGCGAAGTCGGGGCGGGTCGCTAATTATACATAAAAACCTTCCTCTTGAATCACTCAACCGCTTCAAAATCCGTTGCGTAGTTTTAAAGATTTAAGCACATATATAGGGATATAGGGACAGACGGGCGATAGCGACTTTGTTTTATACTATGTTAAGATAAGATGTTAAGATTTTCAAGTGACTGAAATATTATGATCATTTTATCAGCACTACCGTCCGTCCCGTCTCGTCTCCATGAATTCAGTGGCGCGTGACCTTACGGAATCGGCCGGATTTATTCGATGTTGGTTTTGCATTTGCACAAGTTTTCTTTTATGCACTTTAAATAATAAGTGCATTACCCTTGTCGATTTTAATTCCTGGTTTACTTTTTCAAGTTTTATAGTGAAAATGCCATATTGGTGATGCGTTCCTAGATACAAGTTTAACTATAAAAGCCGGTCAAAATATTTCTGTTTTAACTTTCGAAGAAACAAATAAATACTACAGTATAACACTTTGTTGCAATAAAAAGCATTTTTATGTCCTGTTTAGTGTTTTGCTTCTTATAGCAAAGGTCTTTGCTGTATAAGCATTTCTCCTCTCTACTTGCAGGTACCTTTTTAGCTAAGGTAGCAAATAAACATTGCTGCCGTAGTGGACTCTACTGTGGCAGCACCACATATTTGCTAAAATATATAGTGTGACCCAAAAAAGAAGCCGTATAATTTGTTGCGGTTTTAATATACATATAATGTAGACTAAAACATTATTCTATAATACATTTCTAATTATTTATCAAACTTTTATTGTTTAAACTTGAAAGTTATTGAAAATAATATTTCCTATGCATATATTCAAAAATTTAACAAAATATTTAAAGCTCATTTTTCTGATAACTCTATATTTTACAGCATGCAAGAGATTTTTTAATTCAGACACAATAAGTTAAAGACGGCCCTGTCTAGGATTCGCATTAGCAGAGCTAGCAGAGCTCGCAGAGCTGTTATTGCCCCTGGGTATAAATTAAATGACTTAATTTATGAAACCCTAGGTCATATCTAAATCCTAATAAAAATATTTCGTTATCTGAGAAACATTACAAAATATTGATGAGTAATAGATGTGTTTTGGACTTCCATTGCGTTTAGTTTTTCATATCACAACGTTTCAACTGGTAAGTATCTCCAGTCGTCTTCAGGTGAATACTAAACAAGTTACAAAACTACTATTACTCAAGATACATAATTGTCTACAACCTTCAAACAAGCATTAAATATTGATGTCTGGTATTGCATTTTTTGTTAAATAGGTGTTAATATATTTTGTGTCTAACCTTTATTTTCTATTAATTGAATCATTTCCAGACGGATTACCAATAGATCACGTACATTGTTCATTGTTATTAAAATTAGTTTCACGTCACAGTTTTATCAGATGGCTATATTTTGTATATACATAAATAAATTCTTAGGTTTCTGTACAAATGTATGCAAACTTATTCAACAAATAAAGTCATTCGGGGTAAATGTCACTTTGACATTCTCGGCTTCACCAATTAAAGAAAAAGAGGATTTTAAAAATAAAGAATTAACTAACCAAACCAATTTGACTGTGATATAAATGATATTGGCAGTTAATCAAAGTGACCCAGTCTTGATTTATCAGCCAGGCAAAACCGAATTAATTTGCAAAAATATCGTTTCCAAACGGCAGGAAGTCGGAAAAACACCTTATCGCTTTCGCATTCCACATTTAATTACACTACAAAACGATGGCATTTCCAACAATTTTTAAATTAAATTTGACGGTTTTAATTATACATTTTTAAAATAATCTGCTTTGTTTACATGTAAAAGCATGTGTAGCTGAAAGCTTTAGTCCTTTTTAAACTGGGCTAGGGAAAAAGTGAATTATTTACGGAGATTTCTGATAATTGAGCACATTTACCCATTGCGCTTAGTTACCTCAACTGACTTTACATATTATTATGTTCGCCTACGCAGGTACCCAATTTAGATTATTAAGCTGAAAGGTGAGAAAATCCATAAGACTAATTTATTCAAACAAAAGTTGACAAAAATGTTCGTGGTTTCCTGTCTCGCCTTAAACAAGATTTTGGAATGAAGAATTATACCAAAATTTTTATATCGAAAATCGTTCTTTGTTTGGGAAATGCATCAATATACAGACTGTCCGCGGATAGGGCTTACAATAGCACAAATGGAAGGGAAAAAGGCATTCTTGATAAAATGTTTTGCTTGTAAAAAAAATTGCAATTTACGAAGAGAAAATTTTGATTTTTTATACAGGGTTCGCAAAAACTTCAAAATAGTTATTTATGCAACAAGGGTGTAAAGTAGCATTTTCTCTATGACTGAGAAGTTTTTCGCACGAGCCGCAGGCGAGTGCGCAAATCACATGAGTAAAAAAAAGGCACTTTACGCACGAATTGCATACACAATTTTTTCTACTACCGGACGTTATACAGGGTCGCTGTTATGTATTGAAATGGTCGATTATTTCTTAAAGGAGGAGAGTTATCTAAAAAATATTAAGAACAAAAGTTATAGGAACAATAACAATAATAAAATTTCATATATGTACTTACAAATACGGATTTATATTCAATTTAATTGTGGACTATATGAATATTAAATGTACAGCTATTAGAATTATTAAAAGTTAATCCTTGGCTCTTAAGTCTAGAATTTACTTGTGAACCTTCACAATCCACACGTCTGCTGTTACAAGCCACATTAGAACTAGATTTAAATGGTGTATCAGTTAGCTTATTTATATTGGTTGAAACTTCAGAAGACAAATTTGATGTAATATTACTTATTTCGATTTCAGGAATATTGTCAAACGTACTAGTGGAATTAGAAGAGGAAGCATCATTTGTTAATATTTTATTCGATATGTCAATTTTTTTGCTCAGTGTACTGTCAATGTAACCCTCTGCGACGGCAGATGATTTCCATCCCCCATGCTTCTTCACTGTTATAAGGTCTCCTCCAGAATTTGCCAACATAGTGGCAGATGACCTTCGAAAAGAATGACCAGTATAACATGTTGGATTTGGCAATTTCAGATATTCAGCTATTACAGAAGGCATCTTACCTAATGTGTTTATGCCCACAGGTTGTTTCGAACATTTATTTTGGGCATATTTTAAAAATAATCTGGATGATTCAATATTAGGAGGTCTTAATGTCATATATTTTATAATGTACGATAAATAATTTATGGAATTATTTGGGTTTAGAACTGTAAAAATTCTTTCCATAGCATTTTTTGAATCAGGAATTCTTATAATAAGGACTGTTTCCTTGTTCTCAACATCATTTATTGTCATTTTCATCAGTTCTTCTCTGCGACAAGCCCCAGAAATGCCAATAATAAATGCAACCTAAAATAATAAATCGTGTCGATATAAAATATATAATAACTATTAAATACAAACATTTTATAGAGAATCTAAAAGTATTAAGAACTAAGGTAAAACTTCTATAATTTTTGATATGATATTTTACCTTACCAATAGAATTAAATTGATGTAAAGTTACCTTTATCATTAAAAACTTCGAATCCGGAGCCTCCAAAATAAACTTGATGAAATGACTTTTCTCAAATATTCCTGATTTCTTTGCTTTGTAGCCTTTGCTTCTCTGTTTAAGAAAGGCAATTAACTTGTGGTAGGTTGAAATATCTACTGAATTTTTAATTTTCAAGGTAGCCTTTAGCATGGAAAATATTGACCACATTGTCGATGATTTATAGCTTTTTAATTCATCTGAAAAATAAGCTAGCAAAACATTTTCTGAGTACCTTGTCACTTTATTTTTCTTGCACCAACACATAAACAATGTATATTTTTGCTCGTAAATTAACCGAGACTTGTTGGGAAGCAAATTCAAAGTAGCTTCCTGTGCAGAATCTGCAATATTCGGCGGAGTGTTCTCAAAATCCGATAAATCACTGTCCATAATGTTGAGATTTAAAAATCTGAAATAAAATTAAACGAAATCATAACAATATAACACATTTGATATCACAACTCAAAACTTACCGTATTAAAATCTTCACTAATTCCTAAAATCATTAAAACACCTGGCATAAATCACAAATTGTCAACATTCAGATACGTCAAACAGAAATCGCCATTTGTCCATGGCCAACCAGACCAATTTTAAGTAAAAATGCAGTTATCCATATCAATGTAATCATTCATATTTTTTACTTTTTTTAACTAGTGCGTAAAGTAATAACTAGTGCGTAAAGTAATTTACTTTACGCACTAGTTAAAAAAAGTTAAATTTTAGACACCTTCCATAGTGTGTAAAGTTAGTGTTTTACGCACGGTAGTAGAAAAACATGATTTTTCTCCAAGAGTACCTAAACCAGCTTTATTTTTAATTTTTGACCAAAATGCCAATTAGAAAACTTATTTGGAATAACGTTTGTAATTTAAATCCGAGATTTAAAATAAATCTTCGATTTTTTCAGTTATTTTAATTTTTAGATGTAAAAGAATTTTTTTTTTGGATAGCAGCATTAGCGGTCGAAATACATACATTATCAATGACAGAGGGGTATCAAAAAGTTTCAAAAACTGATTTTTGATGTTACCAGAAATATGTATTTTTAATTTCACAAATAAAATGACCCCGGAAATGACACAAAAAATCTTAAAATAACAAATAATAATTTCATAATTTGCTATTCAAACACTCCATATTCAAGACATTTTTCCAGCTGTAAACGATTGTGGTCAAAACTTCCTCGAATTTCTTCAATGGAAATTGTTTGAACAGCTGCAGCAATTCGCTGTTTTAGAAGCTGTACGTCGTTCTCAATTGAACGGGAGTACACTAATTGCTTAAGGCGCCCCCAAAGATAGGCATCTGAAATAGTTAAATCGGGACTGCTTGGGGGCCACAGAACCGGACCATTCCGACCAATCCATCTGTGGCCAAATGCATTATTAAGCCATTTCCTCACTTCAATTGCGAAATGCGCAGGGCATGCATCTTGTTGAAAGTACATTTCGTTCCTAAATTGGAGAAGCAATTCTTCTAGGTTGTCAGAAAGGAATGTTTCCAACATTTCAAGGTAACTCCTATAGTTACACGCGTTTTCGAAAATGTATGGGCCAATAATGCCATAATAAGAAATCGCACACCAGACATTTACTTTTTAGTAATATTGTCTTCTTGCAGGAATTCTAAAACGGGGATTATTTTTGCTCCAGTATCTAATATGCGCAGAAGACACTTTCCCGTTTGTTGAAAATGTCGATTCATCGGAGTATAGGTAAGTATACATGATAAATTTATGAAAATTCCTGTTTTAACTTATAATTTTGTTTCCGACCCAAAGACAAAAATCCAAACGTTTGGCTTCGTCTCCTTCTTCCAACCGTTGATTAAAAGTTGGCTTGAATGGGAATATTTTGTTTGCCTTTAAAATATACTGAATATGAGTTTTTTTTTACTACATCAAGTTCTTGAGCTCAAGGGTAGGATTATCAGCAACAGACTGCAATACGATTAGGGAAGCTACGTCATTCTGATCATAGTTTTTTTTTAAATTGGAAACTGAACCGGTTCGCTAAAATTTTCTTAATAATTTATGAAGTCCCATTTTTGAGACGTAAACGTTAGCCCGGGTATCTTTGATTAAATGTCTCTATCACAAAGTTGTAAGAACTTTCGCCCGCACCGTAACGTTGAACTAAATAAACCCTTTGTTCTAAGGTCAACATTTTCAAAACACATCAAATTCTATTTGACAACTTCAAATTACGTAATTTTATTGCCATCATGTATAAATATTAAGCAGTTAAAGTGAACATTTATAATTTATAGGAACCAAGATGTATCTTTTATTGAAATACGCTAAATATACATGATGTAAATAATATGTTAAAAATGACGTTTTTCCGAAAACGGTTAGGATTAGCGACATGAATGAAGAGTACTTAATTTTTAGTCAATAGTTAAAGGTATGTAAAAAACGTTGTCCAAAGTTTTTATCATACAGGGCGAAAAAAAAATAAGCACATTAGTGTCACAGCTAGTCCGTCCCTGCAGCTGTGAGTAATTCGCAACACTTTCTGGGATAGTAATTTGAAGGGTCTTACTTGGTATACATCATATGAAAAAAAAAATTTAAATATACCTGTTGGTTTAATAATTATGTGTCAAAAACTTAATTCCATGGGAGCTCCTTGGGAGCCCATATATCCGAAGAGGAGGCCGATACGAAAGAAGTTTATATGAACTTGTATAGTATTCTTTTCACGTGTTTTTTCATATCCGGGAGATTTCTCACATTTTCCCGGACACCCTGTATATGGCACACAATAATATCTCTGTACAAATGGGGTTTTAGTTTCTATAGGTTGTCATCCACTAATTTGAGATGGCAGCATCATTTCAATTGACTGTAATTTCATAGCGATCGATGCGCGCCAATGTTGTTTGGGTTTGTTGAAAGGTAAGAAAAATACCATGGACATCACCAGGCAGCACAACAGTTCATTATAAACAATTCCAAAAATGTCATTATGATATTTATATAAGGAAAACAAATAGCGAAACCTGCCTCGCTTCGATATTTGTAAATAGAGGATCAGTTTTTTACAATAATAAAATAACATTATTTTCACATTTATTATAATAATATAAATATAATATCCATTAAAATATTGTATCACAATTTTATTGCTTTTTCAAACGGAAAGTGTTATTTATTTACATTAATAACAATAACTCATGCATTCTATCCATATTATAGTAATTTGTCCCGTCATTTAATTAAAGCAAATTCTTAGAGAAATAATGTTCATTGGTTCTAATTATATTGTAAAACAATGCATTTACCATATTTATATGTGTTTTAAAACAATGAACTCTTATTATTACTACTTGACTCCTCATATACAGTGTGTGTATAAAGTCTGGAAACGGCTTAATAACATCACAATTTACTGGCCGATTTAAACCAAATTTGGTACAGTTGTGTAAGAGGATCTAACGCACCGAATGACGATATTGGCGTTGTTGCCAGCTTTTTAGTTTGTCTGGAATTCGAACGAATTTTATATTTTTAAATATAACACCCAGTATATTTTTTCATTTGTAGTTTTTACATTAAATTTGTTACACTTTTGATAAAACATACTTTGTTCATAATATCAGTAGTTTTCGAAATAACGACGTGTTTTGAAAATATCAACAAATTGTGTTTCATTTATTAATAAATAAAACACCAGTTCAGTTTTGATGTTAAGTCATAAAAGCTGTCATTTTTACATGCAAAAATGTCTTTAACTGAAAGTGAAAGAATTAAAATTCTTAAGATGAGAGGATATGGCGATAGGGTCAGATCTTACGAAGAGGTTAAAAATCTATTTAATGACGCATTTCCAAACCGAAATCCAATTTCAAAAGCAACTGTTCTAAAAACTGTCCGACGGTTCGAAGAAACTGGAAATTGTAGAGATAGGCGACGATCAGGACGACCAGTAGTAGTAGATGAAGAGAAACGTTTAGAAATTTTACAACATGTTGTTGAAACCCCTGTTTCTTCATTAAGAAAAATTTCTCAAGTAAGTAACGTCTGCTTCAAATCCGTCCATAATGTTTTAATAAAACATAAATATCACCCTTTCAAAATACATGTAGTTCAAGAGTTATCAGAAGATGATTATGAGCGAAGAATTGAATTTTGTGATATTATGATGTCAAGGTTTGACCAAAATAACCAGTTTTTCAAATTTATAGTATTTTCGGATGAAGCAACACACACACAACTGTAGGTTTTGGGCAAATGAAAATCCCCACTGGATGATAGAAGGTCATACACAACGCCCTGGAAAATTGAATGTGTGGGCTGGGCTTCTGGGTAACCACAAGATCGGTCCATTTTTTATTGATGGAAATTTGACATCACAACTTTACCTTGAGCTCTTGGAAACGCAAATAGTGCCTACTATACGAAATGTGATGGGTCCAAATTATGCAAGTATATTCTTCCAACAGGACGGAGCTCCTCCCCATTTTGGTCGAAACGTGCGCGAATTTTTGAACAACACTTTTCCGAATAGGTGGATCGGTAGGGGGGGTACAATCGAGTGGCCACCTAGGTCCCCTGATTTGTCGCCTAACGACTATTTTTTATGGGGACACTTGAACACTTGAAGAACAGAGTTTATACCACATAACCTCAAGATTTGGCCGATTTGCAGCGTCGAATTTTGGACGAATTTGAATTAATAACGCCAGAAATGATTTACAACACAATTGAAAAATTTTATATTCAATTAGCAAACTGTCAAGCTGTACAGGGAAAACAGTTTGAACATTTAATAAAAAAAATATATTTTTTCTAAATTGTACTAGTTATTTCGAAAACTACTGATATTATGAGCAAAGTATGTTATACCAAAAGTGTAACAAATTTAATGTAAAAACTACAAATGAAAAAATATACTGGGTGTTATATTTAAAAATATAAAATTCGTTCGAATTCCAGACAAACCAAAAAGCTGGCAACCACGCCAATATCGTCATTCGGTGCGTTAGATCCTCTTACACAACTGTACCAAATTTGGTTTAAATCGGCCAGTAAATTGTGATGTTATTAAGCCGTTTCCAGACTTTATACACACACTGTATTTAACCTCGTTAAACCGCGCGGGACGCCCAAACGTGACGTCGCAATTTGGGAAAGATAGAGAAATAATGTGCATCTACTGTGGTGTATCGTCCTTTAATTAAGTCACCAAAATATCTGTTGAGGAAGAGAATCAACGTCTGCTCCAAAAGAACTTGGTTGCAATCAGGCCCGCGTTTTCCATTGGCTAGTTCATGCCAGATCTCCAAGTGATAAATATATTTATTTTGCGAAAATCAAATGGTACCTAATGTGTAAAAGTGAAGAAACCAATAGTATTTCGGGAATATAATTTTCAAAGAAAACAACATTGGATGAAGAAACATTTCCAAATACAGAAATTGCATTAAGAATCTTTTTAAGCATGGTGGTAATTAACTGCAGTGGGGAACGCTCCTTCTCTAAATTGAAAAGAATACAAAATGAATTAAGCCCAATGCTTTAAAAAGATTGACCATTAGTTTGTCGGTGATGTCCATAGAATGCGATGTGCTCAACAGCATAGACTTTGAAGATGTGATTGACGATTTTGCTTATCTCAAAGCTACTATGGTTATTCTTCAATCAACATAGATTTTTAAGCACCTGCGTTCCTGCGTATAGTGAATGCTAAAAGAGTTACTTCTCCGGATTTAATTACAAATAATATAAATTATACTTAAGTACATATTCAATAACAGTTGAATAAATCTAGAATTTTGCTTATCTACTCCTTTTGCCTGTTTTAATAAAATAGTCCTCTGTCATAGGCATATAGAGGAAGTGACCCAAATTTGAGACACATTTTTGGAAACTCGAAATAAAATTCATCATTGAAAATTTTTTTATTATTATTGTACAAAATCGCTTGCTCGGTGTATTAACAAAACATCGCAACAAAGAATCTACATTAAAATAGCTATCTAAAGAAGTTATTGAACTTAAAGTTTGTTTATGTAAATTTTCCCATAAAATAAAAGGTTGCCTAATTTGAGACAGTACACCAAAAACCTTTGAGGCTTTTAGATATCCCATCTCTTTATTACGCACAGCTTTCACCATTGCATGAGGGTCCCATTTCTTGTGTTTTTTAGGCATCTGTAATAAAATATTGTATTGGGTGCCTAAATTGAGTCTTAAATACATTACCATTTAGTATCTCAAATTAGCAATTCTCGTTATAAAAATTGACAACAATATTTTGGGTTAGTTATGAAAGAATACAGCCAAATTTTAATGAGACATCATTGGGCAACACCTAAACTAACTACTTCGATACATAAAATATTTTATTTCCACTTACGTGGACTGCAAATGCCGGTTTATTTACAAGATCAAAAAAACTTTACGACTCAAATCAGAAGAAAAACGTACCTGCGCAAAAATAAACGAACTGACGCGCTCAACGAACTCTTTACTACTGCAGTCTAGTTTATTTGAGTAATTCTACGCCACTTTTGTTAGATGACGTTACATAAATATACGTTAATATGCGGTGCTATCTCAAATTAGGCGCCTATCTCAAAATTGGGTCTCTTCCGCTAGGCCTTATTATCCTAACATGTCCAGGGTCTCTAATAAGTTAAAGACGGCCCTGGTTGCAATAGACTATCTAGAGGAGGGAAAAAATGTATAAATATGTAAATTTTATTAAATAAGTTTTAAAAATTTTCATTTTTTCACTACATGTTGTTAACTATTTCTGTTTTTTCTTTTTTCAGGTGTGCCCCTGTGGCCGGCCTGTCGGCACGGGCCCCGGCTGGCCTTAGGATGCGCGGGCGATGCGCGCCGGCCTGTGCACGGTGAGCGCCCCCCTGGCCGCGTGCAATCCCCCCGCAGCTTTGCCGCCTTCGGCGCGTTTCCTGGCCCTCCATTTGTTACACCAGCAGACCCTCTACTTTGTAGCAACGGCCAAATCTCGGGTGCGCGAACTATACCAGCAAACATGTCGACATTTTGCCCAGCATGGAATGCTAGATACCGATTTGTTCGGTTTGGCGCTTATTTGTGGTAAGTAGCTTTGTAAGATGATCGATAACTTATAAACTGTACAGTGTGTCCGAAATTCGATGCTTACCATTGGCATCTCGGAAACTATAAAAGATACAGCAAATATTAATTTAGAGCAAAGTTAAACAATTTAGAGCTTAACAGTAAAAAATCATGAATCCTAGTACTACTCCCGAAGATATCTCACAAAAACAAAAAACTTAATTTTTATTTTGTTTTTTTGCGACGTGATTTTTAAACATATTGAAAAGCGGAAAGAATTTTCTAGCGGTACTTTTTTACGACGCATTTAAAGATAGTTTCTAATTTATAAACCGACGTTTCGGTTTTCAGATATCACCATCAGATCAAAATTTTTAAATGCGGACCTGAAATTTAAGTATTTTGTTGCCTTAAAACATATAACATTTTGGCATACCTAATTTCACCGTTTTGATCCGAAAATCCATCATCAGGCAGCTAGTCTATTATAAATTTATAACAACTTTTAGTAGGTACTGTTTGGTAACATAATAAAAACGAGAATGTCAATCTTCACTTAAACTAACTACATAGTCATTCAGAAATACTATATGTATAAAAATAATAATTATTCCTAGAGTCAGTTTTCTTTTTGCTAGCACACAACTCTATCAGGTCCGTATTGCAAAAAAACTTTAAAAACGGATGGTGGATTTTCGGTTCAAAACAATGAAATTTTGGCAATATGTTATTGATTTTCATCTGATAGTGATATCTGAAAACAAGGTTGGCAGGATATATATCCGTGTTAAATATCCTGATATATATCTTAATAAATATCATGATATTTATGCGACGATATTTAATCCATATCAATATTTTTTTTTCTAAAATTCCATTCATCGGTATAAAAATATGGCCCCGCTGCCGCTGAGCCGGCAACAGCGTATTATGCTGCTTACGATGCGGTGATTCCCCATCTTTCCGATACGTTGACCACCTGTTGTTCTTTGCCGCGTGGCATTTTTATTTAGTTCCGATTTCTGATTGAACGGAGCAATATTTTGCTGTTTGTTTAATAAAATAAAAATTTTACAATGCCAAAAATAAAAAAATCCAGTTGGTTCATTTTGATTTAATTAACAAGTCCAGTAATTCTGGGTTTTAAGTTGAACCATTGTTAAAAGCAAAAATATACGATGTGTTCATATTCATAAACTTGTATTTTTTACCTACATTTTACATTCCTAAGATAGGAGTACTAAAAAAACTTGTTATTGTGATAGTAACTAATATCATTGAATACAAATTTACAGGTTTACAATAAATTGAAATACAAATTTACAGGTTTATAACATGTTTATATTAAATTAAGTGATTTTTAATTTTTAAAATAATATATCTTTACAGAAAACAGATGAAATAATTTAAAAATATAAATAAATATCCAAATTTGGATATATATCGATATATACAGTGTGTCCCGCTTTTCATGAATACACCCTGATATCTCAGTTATTTATAATGCGATTTTCTTCAAATTTTGGTGGTGATTGTATGTTAGAAAAATGAAGTATTTGGCATAGTGAACACTTTTATGCATCATAGGCGTGCGGTCTTGGGGGGTGAAAAAGGGTTGATATTTTGAGAAAAGTATATTAGGGCTTATTTTAAATAATTTTTTCTATCAGATTTAGAATCAGCATCCCAAAAAACCCCTTAATTAATATTTTCAATATCTCAAGAGCTGATTTTATTTAGCAGTAAATTTTTTTTTTTTAATTTGGCACTTTTTTTTAATAGGTTGTTTATTTCTAACTTTTTGATTTTAATGTCCTGATCCTATTACGTTTCAAACGCCTCCATATCATTTCGTTGAATTCAGTATCCTCGCAACTACTATGATTAAGTTTTTTTTTTTTTAATTTTACTGCTAAATAAAATCAGCTCTTGAGATTTTGAAAATATTAATTAAGGGGTTTTTAGGATGCTGATTCTAAATCTGATAGAAAAAATTATTTAAAATAAGCCCTAATATACTTTTCTCAAAAAATCAACCCTTTTTTACCCCCAAAGACCGCAAGCCTATGATGCATAAAAGTGTTCACTGTGCCAAATACTTAATTTTTCTAACATACAATGACCACCAAAATTTGAAGAAAATCGCATTATTAATAACTGAGATATCAGGGTGTATTCATGAAAAGCGGGACACACTGTATACAGTGACCGGCAAAGAGTTCGCAACATATGGGAAAAATTTTTATTAGCGGAATATTGAAAAATCTTTTTTGGGGGATTGGATGTGCATGTCCCATAACCTTAAAATCGATTTTGACATACGTCACGTGACCAATGGTATGGCGGGAAAGTTGAAAAAACCAATATGAAATCATCATAAATCAGATAAGTTGATGAGATATCAAAAAAATTCCAAGAATAAAAAGTGTTTAGAATTCCATTAGAACCTTAAATACAATGTTTGGGATATCTACTTAAAAAAACATAAAATCGAATATTTTTGTAAATATTTTTTTACCGAATTAAACATTTCCATATTTTTCCTTTCTTAAAGCTTCATTAAAGTAAAACTGACATCTGGTGACCACAACTAGAAATATTCTTTTGTTTTTCTGACAGTTTGGAGCAATAATTCAAAAAATTTGTTTACACTTGGATACCAGCTGTTGCAATAGTCTATTTCTAATAACCTTATCGGTATTTTTTATATCAAAATATTCTATTATGTTAAGAAATCCTTAAATTCATTAATCCAAAGAAAATTTTATTTATAACCGTAAAAAATAATTTTGAATTTCGCAGAAATCTTTAAAAAAATCTAAAAATTAATAAAAATTTAAATTAGTTTTTACGGTTATAAATAAAATTTGCTTTGGATTAATGAAATTCTTAACATAATAGAATATTTCGATATAAAAAATATCGATAAGGTTATTAGAAATAGACTATTGCAACAGCTGGTATCCAAGTGTAAACGAATTTTTTGAATTATTGCTCCAAATTGTCAGAAAAACAAAAGAATATTTCTAGTTGTGGTCACCAGATGTCAGTTTTACTTTAATGAAGCTTTAAGAAAGGAAAAATATAAAAAATTTTAATTCGGTAAAAAAATATTTACAAAAATATTCGATTTTATATTTTTTTAAGTAATATCCCAAACATTCTATTTAAGGTTCTAATGGAATTCTAAACACTTTTTATTCTTGAAATTTTTTTGATATCTCGTCAACTTATCTGATTTATGATGATTTCATATTGGTTTTTTCAACTTTCCCGCCATACCATTGGTCACGTGACGTATGTCAAAATCGATTTTAAGGTTATGGGACATGCACATCCAATCCCCCAAAAAAGATTTTTCAATATTCCGCTAATAAAAATTTTTCCCATATGTTGCGAACTCTTTGCCGGTCACTGTATATATCGGATATTTGGATATATATTAAATATGATATTTGCCAACACTGTCTGTCGTTATTTAAAATAGAAAATATCTTTCAATGTGTCGTAATACAGTTTTTTAAATTTCTCACTGGCATTTACTTAGGCTTTAAATAATACAACTTTGCTCCATTTTTACCTTTGCTGTATCACCGAGATCCCTATGGGTGAGCTTCGAATTTGGGACACGCTGTACAAGAAACGCGATAATTGTTCTTACTAATAAATTAATGAAAGCAAAAAACGAAGTTTCATCAAATTTGACCATGTCTGTGTAACTATAACAAAGATTGAACGTTACATTAACGTTAGAATTGTCATTTTTACTAACGCTAGAACAACGTTACATTAGGCATTTATTGTAGGTACGTTAAAAAAATCATGGAATGAGATTTTAACGTTTTTAAAGGTAATGTTATTATCACAAACAGAATCTATTGTCAGTAATGCCGCTCAATATCAATTTTTTTGAATTTTGGTATATTCTTCTCTCAGTCTGCCTCCCAGATTAATTTTCTGACAACTTTACTGATGAATTTAACTGCATAGATAATGATTATGATAAAAACATAAAATAATAATCCGAGATTGTAGGTATGTGTTTTAAATATGAGTTCACATGAGTTCCACAGGCCATAGATGAAGTCATTTGTGTAAGCGCCCTAGGCTGTGATCATCATATTATAAAAAACGAGTACTGTTTCTACATTCCAAACCTAATACATAAAGTCAAAGTCGCGGTCAAGGTTGCTTGTTAAGTTATTTAAAAATATTTTAAAACCTATATGATATAGGATATAAGTGGTATTACCTATTGTATTTATCTATATCTTATATCTTTTATACTATAAATTAACATTTTTACTTTAAAAAAATTGATTTTTAATGCATATTTATGATTTATGATTTTACATACTAAAACAAAAAATAAGATTTGCCCCTAACAAGCTCAGCTTCAGGGGATTGAAGAATAAGTTTATTGAAGACAACATAAACATATTTATTATATTATTAAATTTTTAAATAAACAAAATGATAAAGTGTCACCAGTAAAGTCCGCATCATATGGGATTTTTTTTTAATAATAACTTTATTCGAAATTTGATTTTGGCATCAAGTTCTGCTTCGATCGAGATGAAAATTAAGCAAAAAAATAGTGGTCACGTGATCCGCATTATCTGTCAAATTTAAATTTTTTCCAAAAAATAATTCGAAAGTGGGGTTATTTCTGAAAATATCGAAAAAAGTTATTGGACAACGTTTTTTTAAATGCAGTTTCTAGCCCACATGCAAAATTTCAGCTGTATAAGATAATTTTGATTTTTTACCCATATTTTGTAAATTGCACCACTTTTGCAAAATAAGACTCAACGTAACCTACATAAAACTTCTTAGTTTTGACAATGCTTTATTTCAGATACATTTTCTTTAAAGTAGCGCTATATTAAATGTGTGTTTTTCTACAAAATAAAAATTGGGCTATTAAAATTTGGTCGCATGTGATGCAAAGTTTATTTGTTTTTGACCCTATATAAGGTAACTTTATAAAATAAGTATTTTTGAAAACGTAGTTTGTGCCTAAAAGTAAAAAAATAAAAAATAAAGTAAATGGGCTTTAAATTAAATCGTTGAAAATATATAAACTTTACGTCAAGTTAAACTAAAATTTATTCTCCACTTAAAAAACACTTTACTGAAGACACTGTGTTCTTTTTTGTCTTACTACTAAGGTGTATTACTTTTAGACACAAACAACGTTTTCAAAAATACTTATTTTATGAAGTTACCTTATACAGGGTCAAAAACAAATAAACTTTGCATCACATGCGACCAAATTTTAATAGCCCAATTTTGATTTTGTAGAAAAACATTTAATATGGCGCTACTATAAAGAAAATGTATCTAAAATAAAGCCTAGTCAAAACTGAGAAGTTTTATGTAGGTTGCGTTGAGTCTTATTTTGCAAAAGTGGTGCAATTTACAAAATATAGGTAAAAAATCAAAATTATCTTATGGAGCTGTAATTTTGCATGGGGGCTAGAAACTGCATTTAAAAAAACTTTTTCTAATAACTTTTTTTGATATTTTCAGAAATAACCCCACTTTTAAATTATTTTTTGGAAAAAATTTAAATTTTACAGATAATGCGAATCACGTGACTACTATTTTTTTGCTTAATTTTCATCTCGATCGAAGCAGAACTTGATGCCAAAGTCTAATTTTGAATAAAGATATTAATAAAAAAAATCCCATATGATGCGGACTTTACTGGTGACACTGTATATAAAAATTGAAGAAATAATTACAATTATTGTAACAATTCTATTTCTATGCAAATTATATTAGGTAGCTGATATAAGTATTAGTCCGCATTAGATACATACCTACATATTTTATTGTGTTACAGATACAGACAAATTATTATCTCCAATTTAAACAAAATGCATAGCATCGTCTATTCACCGCTGTTTTTAGAGTAGGTGGTAGGTAGTACCTACTTGCGCAACGCACTTCATGTTCCGTTGACACCAAGTCGCTCCAAGATTTATTGCCCGATGGTTTCATTGACGCAATGAAAATCTTGAGAGGCTCTCAAACTGTCCGCAGTTGCTCTTTGTTTATGAGGTAAAGCGTAATAAAATCCATAAATTGACACCACATATTATTTCGAAAAACATTCTACTTAAAAAAATTTCAAAAACATATTCAAAAAAATTGTGTGTGCTCAAGACCACACGACAGAAGTGAAAACTTCAAAAGGTGAAATTAATAATATCGAATAAATATATTTCCTAAAATTGAACAACCATTGAAAAAAATGCCAGAACATACCTGAGATGCAACAAGTGTCTATCTTGTGATCTTAAAAACACAAACAACGCACACTGTTTCCACGTCGATACTAAATGCGACTGATGCGGCATATAGGAGTCGAATTCGAGCGTAACACAGCCGAGCGTTACGCGTGACGGGTGTACGCGTGACGGCTCAGTTTAATTCAGTGCCCACAAAAAGTGCTAAACGCGCCTAAAGAAGTTTTCACTTCAATAAAAAAAATTGTGTGTGCTTAAGACCACACGACAGAAGTGAAAACTTCAACAAGGTGAAATTAACAATATCAAATACACGAGTGTCTAGACAATGCACACTGACTGTTTCCACGTCGATACGTCGATACTGAATGCGACCGATGGCGGCATGCTCTTTCATATAACGTTCATTTGGGTCAGGGCAGTTCGGATTGAATATAGCAGTTGAATTCGAGCGTAGCACACCCGAGTCTGACGCCTGACGCGTGACGGCTCAGTTTAATTCAGTGCCCACAAAAAGTGCTAAACGCGCCTAAAGAAGTTTTCACTTCAAAAAATAAATAATATAGGAGTTCCTCAAGGAAGTATACTAGGTCCAGTATTATTTATTTTATACATTAACGATATGCCTTTAGTTTAAAAAAAAATTGTGTTTGCTTAAGACCACACGACAGAAGTGAAAACTTCAACAAGGTTAATTCAGTGCCCACAAAAAAGTGCTAAACGCGCCTAAAGAACTTTTCACTTTAAAAATAACATAAACTTGGAATACGGGATAATTTAACTGCATACGAAAAAATATATTTCCTAAAATTGAACAACCCTTGAATTTTTACATCTTCAACAGAAGTCAGAAATCATAATAAATTAGGTCCACGGAATAAGCAATTACGGTAAAACTAATTACCTTACTTCACCCTACGTAAATATATAATTTAAAAAATGCCAGAACATACCTGAGTGCTCTTTCATATAACGTTTACGAATAAACAGACCGGAAGGTCAGGGTCAGTTCGGATTGAATATAGGAGTCGAATTCGAGCGTAACACAGCCGAACCTGACGCGTGACGGCTCAGTTTAATTCAGTGCCCACAAAAAGTGCTAAACGCGCCTAAAAAAGTTTTCACTTCAATAAAAATGTGTAAGTTACAAATGTTTGCTGATGACACCTTAATTTACATTAATGTTTTAAATATTTTTGATGGCCTACGCTAAAAGTAAATAAATTAAAATTAAATATCTCAAAAACTAAATGTATGGTTATGGGTAATAACTTAAATTGTCAAAATATAAATGTTGTAATTGATGGTGAAAAATTGGATTTAGTAAACAGTTTTAAATATTTAGGGATTGATTCAAAATAAAATTTTTCTTTATTATTTTGAAAGTATTATATCGAAGATTGCCGGAAACGTAGGTTATTTTAAAAGAATCAGTTCTAATTTAAGTTTGTTTTCTAAAAAAACTGTATTTAATACTATTAGATTACCACATGTTCTTTATTGTTCTTCCATTTTATATTGTGCTAATGAGGAAATATTTGACAAATTACAAATTTTACCAAATAAGGCAATGCGGATTATGTTAAATTGTGACAAATATACAAAAATAAATTTTATGTTAAAAAATTTAGATTGGTTGAATGTCAGAAATTAAATTTTTTATTTGGTATGTATCTCTATACATAAAATTAAAAATAATTTATTGCCTGATTGTTTAAAAAATGTTTGTTCTTATAATCATGACCATCATAATTATAAAACAAGACTTATTACAGATTTTTTGGGGATAGAGTGTCTAAAACATTAGCTTATAAGTATATTTGTCATAAAGGTTTGATAGAATATAATAATTTGGAAAATTCTATCAAATCTCAAATATCATTAAAACTATTTAAAAAACTTTAAAGTTAAAATAAAACCTTTATTTAAAAAACAAAATGATACGTAATATTTGATACAATTTGCAAAATGTTTAACTTTTCTGTCTGTTTTTTGTTAAAAGAAGGTTCAATAAATCTAAAAAATGTTGTTAAAAAAAATTATTAAAAAATTCTTTATTTTACACTAATATAATAGGTAAGCTTAGTTAAAAAATGTCTCTCTGGAATAAGTATAACTTAACTAATAGAAAAGTTTTATGTCTCCGCTGCGCTGCTCAAAACCAATATCGACCGAATTCCTGAATGGTCGAATGTGTATGCTCATTATTTTGATGAAAATAAAATAAAGGAATGTTTAAACTGTCCCCGACTCTGACCTCCAGGAGCCCCGCAGCACGCGCGCCGCTGTCCAGAGCCGGCATTCCTTAATGCCCGATCGTCGCCTTGTAGCGCGGATTGTACCGGCCCAAGCAGCATTCCACGGTTATACAAATGATCCTGATCCCCCTTGGCCCCGCGGCCCACTGTCCGCGCTGCTACCTGTCTTAACTGCGGCAATGCTGCATTGTTTTTTTGGCTCGCGGCGACTGCCTTCATTTTTTTGTCGAATTGTTGACCTGTAGTCCAGCGGGTGTAGATTTGAGAATGTAACAAGAAGTGGAATGTATAGCTTTTGGCAATAGTCAAATGATCATGGTATTTTTTCGATCATCAGTATGACGGAGAATTTGAAGTAAAAATTTCCCAGTTTTATTTTTGCAACTTACAATAATTTGTTGGTATATGACACCCTTCTTGTTAATTATTGATACCTACTTGCTTGCGTGCACACATTCCTATCCTTATAGTAAATTGTAAGAGCGATATTAATTCCGAGAGTTTTTGAAATCGGGTTTATTTTCGGATGTAAGAGTGTTTTTAGCATAAGACCTGCTTTAGGTAACTTTTGCTATCTTATCAACAAACGGCGTTTCATATACTGGCCGATTGTGAATTGCTGCTTAAAAATTCCATTTGGATTGGCTAGTTTTAAAGAAATACTAACCAAAGGATTTTTTATTTCATACAATGTGCAAATTGTATTCGTACGAATTCACTGGAGCCATCAGGACCACCCCAACGATCGCACAGTTTCTGCTTGGAATGCCTAGCCTTTCCTACTACTGAATGCAGATGGAAGCAATGGCGGCCTGTATGTAAGGTGACCAATCGTACTGATTTTACCGGTACAGTACAACTGGTTTTCAGGGCATAAGTCCTGGTTAGTCATTAAACAAAACCAGTACACGAAAATTACTGGTTTTAGATTAGAGTTTAAATTTAAAACATTAAAACAAATAAGAATATTAAAATGGATATAAGTATTCAGGAAAACGAAAATTTGTTGAAAGCAATTCATTCCTCAGAAAAACATAAAAAATCAAACTAAATTAAATAACGACCTATTTATGTTTTATAATGTTAGGTATTATTATTATGACTTATATTATCATGTTATATAAGTTATATGTTTATTATGTTTTATTTTTATATTGTAAAATATTTTGACTTTCACATTTCTTGTGTTTAAATAAACGCACATTTTTCAACATTTTTTGATATCTAGAAGTTCTTTATTTACTTAGGTATACAGGTTGGGCGTTGGGCCGTTGGGTAAATTGTTGATAAAGATTTGTAAAATTTGGGCGTGACTGGTTAAAATTCATATTGTCCTGGTTTCAGGTTAGAAAAAAATTGTTACCTTACCTGTATGACTAGTGCTGACTATTGGGAATGACATTAAAGATATAGGGCATATAAGGATAGGTCGCTTGGAGGAAACGGAAGTTTCTATACTGCCCTTCGTCACGCATGGCCAGGACAGAATCCTCAACTACATAGGAAAGACTCATCGAGAGAACTATCCAATGCTCAACAGCCTTTATTTTTGTGTTTGCCATCTTAAGGACGATCAGTATGATAGAGGTCATGGACTTTGAAGTGCGAACGTTATATGCCAGACGTGCAGCCCGGATTCATTTTTACTTGAACCTGAACTAGCCATAGGAATAACAAAACGACAAGTGGGATCTGCACTCAACGAGTGAACTGAACGCCTCTTCATAGATGCCAATGCCAGATGGCTCTAGCTAGGGTACAGCAAAGCTATAAGAACTTTATGTTGAGGTTTCGGAACATTCCCTCAACTACTGCTGCCAGTGGCGGATTCAGAAAAAATTGACAGGGGGGGCACTTACTTGTTATCTTGGGGTGCACGAAAAGCCCGCTGCGGATGAAACGCGCCGCAGGCGAACATTTTTTAAGACCACGCCCAAATTTGGTCAATAATTTTTAGTAAATATTTTAAAAACGTATGATTACCTACTTATTTTATTGAAAATGAAATAAGATAAAAAAAAATAAAAAAAAGGCCAATTTATTTTTCATTAGCGGGTACATTGTTTAAAAGTAAAGTTCAATCTTCTGGTTTTATTTCCAGCAAACTTATCAATAACAATAAAGTCCATTGATCTACACTTTGTGATCTGTGTCAAGTTAATTTCGGGTTTAGGTCTACCCTCAATTTTAATTTCAATTTTTTGCTCAATACTTAATGAGCTAAAATTGTTTCTCAAATATTCCACATTCATAGCCGTTTTGGCATGTTTATTTTTATTAAAATAAGTCCTTACTACCCCAAAATAATACACTTTCTTTGTAAACAAAACCACAGATTACAGTTTTCTGTAACAAAACACAAATTCTAAAATCCTAAAATGTATGCTTTTTATCTAACGTGCTTTTACGCCATCTTTTCGCTAATTATCAAACCACGTTGAAAACCTGATTTTTAATATCCATTTCTAAATGTTGTAAAGTTTTGGCATCAAAAAAATATTTGGTTGTTACAGTACAATGCTTTGTCACTGTGTTTGAAATTTTGGGTGTTGCGCTTAGGTTGGTTCGTGCGAAATTATTATGACAGGGGGGGCACGTGCCCCTGTGCCCCCCCTCTAAATCTGCCACTGACTGCTGCTACTACTAACAGTAATTACAATGGAAAAGAGGCTCTCTTTGTGCATATCATAATGCATTTGTATTATATGACACTATTTATGTTTTTCGCTGTAGTTTTTTGGCTTGCTTGTTCAAATGACTAGTTTGTATATTCGCTTATAAGGTTTTTATTACCTGCATTTTAATGGTATGTTCTGGACTATACAAGTTTTTGGCCCGGAGCAGCTGCCTTTATTTTTTATAGAGTTGGCCGTAGCACTACGTTAGCGTGCCTGCAAATGCCTTTGTCGTTCATTTCGTGCACCAAATTAAGATGGGAAAATAATAAACTCTTTCCAATTTTTTTTTTGATAAAGTCATGAATAAAAGCACATAATTACCCAAAGCAACTACTCTCCTGATAGTATGCCACGCCAAGCATTGAATGGTACTATGGTACTTGTTTATTTCATATGTTAGATCACCTATTTTTATTTTTGCGCCTAATTTTATTTTGTGGTTATATAATTTACGCCAATTTGTCGTCGTACTATACAAACCAATCTTAACTTAAACGAAAAATAATTTCCTTTGCTTTAAAATTACTGCATGTTTAGATGTCAGGTTGGTTTGACTAAATATTCATATTTTTATGTTCTATGTGTATAACAACGTTTTCAAATCAAACTTCTTTCATTTCGTTTATTCATTTTATTAAAAAACCGATTAAATACCTATTCTTAGAGCACCCACAGTTTCAAATTAAAAAAATGGATTTAAAAAGTTATAAAATCAGAAAAAGGCAGTTTGGTGGAATAAAGCAAAATAGGCACTTCTAAGGAATTCTTAAAAAAATCTGCTTTTTAACCGTCTCAAAAGAAATATCACACTCTCATACAAAGAGCATATAAATGTGGATAGAGAACTATCCTGCATGACGCCAAGCTTTCTTACCGGCCCATCAACATACTTTGCAAAAACCAAAAATGCTAATATCTCTCTAAAAAAATGTAGGTACATTTTGCGAGGAACAAGCAGTGAGTTACGAGCAGGAACACCAAAACTACCATTCTCTGAAAGCAGTAAAATAACTTAGAGTAGAAGAACTTTGGAATTAAGTAAAAAAACTTGGAAATGAAGAGTTAGTGCTATCCACAGACGGGTATTTGACGTTTTTTTCACAAAAAAACGAGTTCTATTATTGCTCTAACTGCCACACTCTAACATCAACATTAACAAAAACAATTTCGTCGGGTCGCGGATTAATAATATTAAACAAAAGACTCCATCATTGTTTCAACTCAATGGGTTGTTTTTTACCTAGCCATTAAAGAGTCCTGAAAATTAACCATAAAAAGAATTGTTCCTCCCGGAGTTACACTTAATATATTCTTGGTTCGACCATCTGTTAGTCTGAGTTGTTTTATGGCTAAGGCCGTCTAGAGGTTGCTAAGCTGGGAGAGATTGAAACGCTTATTTTAATAGCTCATAACTTTTTGAAATTTATGACTCAGGGATTATTTCAGCAAAACAATGCCTAATAGCTTTTTTTCTTTTATGTTCGCTTTTAAATAACCAAAATTTGGTATTAAGATATTTCTACCAATTAAGACAACTAGGTACTTAATTTTTAAAATAATATTATATAAGATGAGATAACAGTGTCTTTGTTACTTTTTTATAAATTATAGAGAGAAAAAAAACAAGATAGAAAACCGACCCAGGATCTTGAATTTTTTCGAAACTGGGCAAAAACTTCAAATTCATGTATTAAGATTGTATTTTTTTCTCATTTTCAAGCAGGATAGGGTTTGAGATAAAACTGAAAGGGGAGGGGTGAAGGGACCACGCCGAAATTTCATTAATAATTCACCCAACCACTATTAAATTTACTTTTTTCTTGGTGCCAGGTCTAAAATAGTAATTACAAGACCAGAAAGTAGTGTTTTTCAGGTCGAGACAAGCATTTCCAGGGCGAGCCGTAGGCGAGTCCTGGAAGCTTTGAGAGACCTGCACAACACTAATTTTCGGTTGCGTGACGTACAATATTTTTTTTAAGACCGACACTTCGATATACTTACATTAAATTATTTTATTTTATATTATTTTTAAATGCGTCGTATGACGTCTCGTAACGGGCATGATTTTACTGGCAATATATCGTAAGTCGCTTTCCTTGCTGCTTTCAAAATTTCCTCTGGAACCTCATTTTCCGTGTCGGATAATTCAATATCTGGATTCATATTGTAAAATTTGCGCACGCGCGAAACAAGTTTGACATAAACAACAAATTAAAAATCAACGAACTTTCACTCGACAATACATCGAAATGTTGTTGTCATAGTAACGAAATCAAGGTAGCTTGTAGTATTAAAGAGCGATTGGAAAAACAAAAAACAGGGACCGGAAAAATCTTTTCCGGTCTCTAACGTCAATTTTCCGGTATTGATCGACAAAACGTTATTTTCTGGACGAAAAATTGTCCAGAAAGTGTATATTTTCTGGTCGGTTTTAAAAAAATGGTTTTTCATATATTTCCATTATATAGGTACTTTCTAGTAAAGTCCCTAGATTTGCAGATGGTGGTCTGCCCGAAAATAACTTCAATATATAAGCAAAAACAGTAATTCAAGGGGACAAAAAATACAGGCAAACACAAACCAACAAGAGTGTATCTATACATAAAACTAGTAAATATAATATTATGAAAGCTAATATAAAATAAAATATAAATTGAAAAAGCCATTGCTGAGAAAATCTAGCAAATCTATATTTATAATATTTTATAAATTTAACAAAAAGGTACAAACAAAGACACTAGAAGGGTGTGCAATAGGGTGGAGCGAAAATTTTTATTTTTTTTTCAAAATTTTGATATTGGCTAGGAGCCAAAATGTTCTATCTATAAACACTATTTCCTGCGCAAAATTTTAACTTCGTACTCATTTATTTTGAGGGGTCACACAATCCTCAAAGTTATAGCAATTTAGGTATATTATTTTCTTTTTGATATCGGTTAAATTATGTCGGACTTTCGCTAGTTCATGGTATATTTTAAAAGAAATATGCAATGAACTACCCAGAACTCACCACGTGGAGGTATCCGACCTAGTGTCCCTTCCTCCTTATATTCGCAAATCAGTTAAATTCTCTCGGAGGTCGGATACCTCCACGTGGTGAGTTCTTGGTAGTTCATTGCATATTTCTTTTAAAATATACCATGAACTAGCGAAAGTCCGACATAATTTAACCGATATCAAAAAAAAATAATATACCTAAATTGCTATAACTTTGAGGATTGTGTGACCCCTCAAAACAAATGAGTAGGAAGTTAAAATTTTGCGCAGGAAATAGTGTTTATAGATAGAACATTTTGGCTCCTAGCCAATATCAAAATCAAAAAAATCAATTTTTCGCTCCACCCTAGTGTGCAACGTGCTTTCTTTTTGGCAAAATCATCAATGGGTTCGTTGTAATCAAGATCACGTAAATGCCCTGATTCTATAATTATGTAAAATTGCAAAAGGTCTGTCTTTTTCCATAGTTGTTCTTAAATATATTTCAATTCACTTTAGTGTTGAAAATGAGCATTCTGAAGAAGAAGGCGACCAGTGCATAGAACATTTTTTATTAAATTGTATTTTAATTGTTATGTAAGACATTTTTGAAGGTTAAAAGATAAAATTTGCAGGTTACTGAGGTGCTAGAGGAATTCGTGACACCCAGTATATGCTGTATCTAAACAATATTTTTTTAAATTATTTTATGAGCGAAAGCCTTATGACAATTTCTAGAATTTTCATTTGTGTAAATTTAATGGTCTTTCGTAGAAAATAATTTTTACTTGATTGTTGCTATGTTAAAGTTGTTTAGGCAGAGTCACTAATGAACAGGTTCCTGGTATTTTAAGTCGTCTGAAATACTTTGAAAAAAGAAAATGACAATAACTTTTCAAAAAATATTGAATTTGCTTTTAGTAAACTATGCGGCATAGGATGGTATTGTATTAAAAAAAATAACGCGTGGTTTAAGTTGAACGGAATGATTCAAAACATATCATTTGATTACCGTTGTTAGTGGGTGATTGATGTCTGATGGTATGGTGTACTTTTAGTGCAAGTGAAAGGTGCATAAGTGAAAACCTAATTTCGTATTCCGTGATATAAGTGTTATGTAGTGTAGATATGTATGATATTGAAGGTTTATTTGTGTTTTATTACGCCTTATCCCAACTAATATGTTTCTTTAGGTAAGAACTTCTACGCCATTTTATTTTTTATTGTGATTTCCTTACCTTATTTTCTCAAAATAAACATCACTGGTAATTGTCTGTGATAGAAGTACTATACATATATAAAATATGGCCATTAACTGGCCATGTTAATTTTTCCTTTTATTCTTTAAAACCGGATATCTATACCTAGGTAACTGGCTCAAAAATAAATAAAATGGCGAATACGTGACGAGGGCCAATCCTAAGAAAGTAGCTCAGAAAAGGGTAATTTAGTAGTAGCAAGGTAGATTACCAATGATAAAAATAATTTTTTTTATAACTAGCAGACAATTTTTAGCAATACTTTTTTAACTACATGAACTCAATTAATCACAAAATCATATTTTTTATAAATTAAAGATATTTTTTACCACTGCATCATATTTTTTTTTAGGTTTTTATTTAGATGATATAAGAGGTGAAAAATAAAAACTTAAAACTTAATTTTCAAATTTTTACTATTTTAAAAATGTAATACTTTTATCCCAGCCATCTCAATTTTAAAGAATTAAGTGACACAATATTCTGTTAAATTTTAAATGATTTAAAACAGTATTTGCGTTATTGCACAATAAATACAGAGTTTTAGCACTACTAGGGTGTTTTAATTTAGGCTTGGGATTTTTTTTATTATTTACGTTTATTCCTCAAGGGACAATTTTAGGACCATTATTTTTTTAAATTTATATTAACGACTTATTTAGTATAACTTGCGATGGACAAATTCATAATTTTGTAGATGATACTACAATTTTTTACACCGATACAAATTGGGACAATTTAAATAATAAAATTAAAAAAGAATATAAAATTATATAAAATTGGTTTGATAACAATAATTTAACAATTAATTTTAATAAATAAATTATATTCCTTTTACTTTAAACCTAAATAACCTACAACGAAATATAAATAGTATTCAAATAAATGAAGACATTTAGATTTTTAAAGTTAATAAAATAAAATATTTAGGAATTAATTTTGACAGTAAATTAAATTCGAATTTTCACTTAGAATACTTAATTAAAAAAATAAGAAGTTTACTACCGATTTTTAAAAACATTAAAAAAATTTTAAATGTAAGACATGGAAATATTATATTATGCGTTCCGCGTTAGTTAATACTCATATAAATTACGGAACTTTAGGTTGGGGAGGAATAAATAGAACTTTAGTTAAAAAAATAGAAATATTACAAAAAAGGTTTCTAAAAATTATATTCAATAAAGATTATATTTATCCTTCAAAAGAATTATATTCAGAAACAAAAAAGTTGAACATAAGACAACTTTACATCTATAACATCTTAATATATATATATTTAAAAATAAAAACCTTATACAATTTAAAAACCATAATCATAATACACGTCATAAAAATGAGATAACTATAAAACCTAAAATAAATAAGTCCATAGGACAAAAAAATTTCAAATATTTATGTTTTTATTTAAACGATGATTTACCAACAAAAATAAAAAAAATTGATTTCATTAAAAAAATATTAAAAACAGACGATTTGAAAACATTTTTAGAAATGCTTTAATTAATTAATATTGTTCTAAAAAATTTATATAAGTATTTACCTATATGTTTTAATTAAAAATTATAAACTAATGATTTTATTATAGGTAATATGATTCTTCCAAAAACTAAAACAAAAAATAAGATTTGCCCCTAATAAGCTCAGCTTCAGGGGATTGAAGAATAAGTTTACAGAAGACAACATAAAAATATTTATTATATTATTAAATGTTAAATAAACTTATTATTATTATTATTATTATTATTATTATTAATATTATTATTATTTTCTAACTTTTCCTGCCAAATTTTGCAAAATATTTTCTTAAATTTTCGTAATTATATCTCATTAATTTTAGTATCGCTGATTAGCATTCTTGGTAAGCTTTCTAGAAACGTGTCACATGAGAGATAGTGCTATTTGAGATTTTAATATTAATGAAGGAAGTGTTTTCAACAAAATAGCTCATATTTAGGAATTATTCTCTTCCAATAAAAAATCTGAAAAAATGTATTCGATATACACTTAACATACAACTTAAGGCTTTAGTCATCCAATAATTCCAAATTTTTTTTTGTTTACTTTTATTGATGACATTTTGTGATAGTAAAAATATTTCTTGTATACAGTATTTTGTCCTAGATATACCACATCCTCTCAATATTTATGTCTAGTTTTTATTATGTTTATTAGCATTTTTTACGTTTATGCAAAAATAGCTTTCATATCAATAAGTTCTATTTTTAAATCCTAGGAACGATTCTCATCGGTGTGTTATGAATAATCAATAAGTTCTTCACGCTTCGACCTGGCCAATGAAACAAGATATGAATATCTGAATTTTCGATTGTTTTTAGTTTCTTGTTTTAACAAGTTTGATAATTTCGAGATTTTGTTACACTTTTTTAAAGTATGTTAAGCTGTTTTTGTTGATGAACCTTCAGTTACAATTATGATTGTTATGATAAGCCGTTCTTTTTTTAATCAGTCAATGATCTTGGTTAAAATTAATTCTGGTTTAAACCTCTCAAAAACACTTTGACTGAAACTTTAAACATTTTTTCGATTTAGTTAAATGATTCACGGATTTAAAAACTTCATAAAACAAAGGAGTACAAAGAAAAAACATTCCAAGAAGAAAGGAGGGCAATAATTTTATTTTATACACTGGTACATATACATTTAATTATATAGAATAGTAAATAGTAAATGGCCTATTCTATACCATTTAAAATGGTTACAGGTCGTGGGAAATAAATTTCTAAATTTCATCGATCCCCTGCATCTTTATTAGATGGCGAATATGTATAGAATATATCCTTATCTATTTTTAAAAGCCTTTTATCCCCTTAATAATAATAATAAATAATGATAATCGAGGGCTATAATTAACTATTATGTAAGAGAATACTCCTCTATTCAGTTATGACGAAACCGTTTTAGCAGGTAGTTGTGAGGTCCGTTTTGTAAAATTAGGCTCAGCAAAAACGTAAGTAAAATACAATACCTAGTTTTCCATATTAACTAGGACTTATTTTTTTGTGTGTAAGTATTGCTTAAAGTATTTTATATTGTATTTGGATGCTAAATATTTTTTGATTATGTAGACGTATCTTTTAAAATCGTCCACTTGTGTTAGGAAATAATACTGCGGTTAATAACGCCCAAAGTAAACTTTGTGGGCGTTATTAAACGTATGAAAGTGCATCAGTTGACCGCGGTCAATTGACCGAGATTTTGACCGATTTTGACCGGGTCAAATTCGGTCAAAAACTTTTGCAGCCTCTTGTGAGAGAAATTGGTCCTCATGGGGCATTGTCCATAGCAAGCTTCGCAACCGATTGAAAACCACTCGCTCAGGAAAGCTTGTTTATATAAAGTACAACTTAAAGCTGTTAAGTGGCAGTAGAAATAAAAAATATCATATATGTATATGTATCATTTTTGTGTTTTTTGTACCTCAGAATGGTTTTTTTATTTTTGTTAGCTGTTTTTTAATAAAGACACGTTTCTATGTAATTACATATGGCTTCATTTCTTTTGACAAAACTGAGGAATTTGACCGGACAGTGGTCAATTGACCACAAACGGTTTTGACGGTCAAAATCCCAACCCTAAGTAAACATACAAAAAAACACGTAGTTTTATAATGTTCCAAAATCAGTTATCGACAAGAAAGGTACAATAAATAGGAAAACAGGATCATGATGGAACTGGAAGAATATGGAGGCAGCAATCTTGTCAGTATCAAAGGGGAAGAATATGCTTCCTTTTCTACTACGGCGGTTAATGGCGCGAAATAATTTTTTTTAATTGTCTTTCTCTTTGCAAAAACATTTTAATCACTACTTTGCATACTTTTTTGAATTTCTGTTGATTTTAAGCTACTTATAGCCGTTTCACAAATAAGGCGTTATTACACTGCTAGGTGCCTAATAACGCCCAAAACCATTTCTATATACTTAACTTATTAATATTTCTAATTAAAGATAGATAAATATATTTCAAATTTTAAAATTACAAACGTTGAAACACAGCTTGTTGAAGATCAAAATTATTTTAATAATAGTGTTGATGAATCAAATAATAATTTTTCATTATATCACAATAATATTAGAAGCATTTCTAAAAACTTTGACGAAACTAAATTATTTTTATATCAACTCGATCAGAATTTTGATGTTATCGTATTAACAGAAACTTGGAAAATTTTAAATACCGATTTATTTAAATTAAATAATTATGATATAATTTATAATAATGGAAATTTCAATAAAAGTGACGGTATTGTAATGTATGTTAAAAATGAACATAATTACTTTTTTGATATTATATCTATGGGAGAAATAAAAATAATCTTTTTGAAACTATCAATCGGAAAAGAAAAAATTAATATTATAAGTATCTATAAACCTCCTCCACTAGATGTTTTCGAATTTACAATGAATTTAAAAAATTTTTTTGATAATATTAAATATACTTGTAAAAATGAAACAGTAGTTCTAGTAGGTGATATAAATATTGATATTTCCTCAAACTCTAAAAACAGTAACGAATATTTAAACTTATTAAGTGAATATAATTTTGTATCATTTATAAATAAAAACACAAGAGAAATAAAAGATCATAACTCTTGTATTGACCATATCTTTGTAAAAACAAAAGAAAATTTAGATAATTTCCAATCAATAATCATTAAATATCAAATAACGGATCATTACCCAACCATTTTACAAAAAAGACTTATTGATAAAACTAATAATGAACCTTTACCAATGTATAAAAATTTTATTAATTATTACAAATTAAAAGAAAAAATGACAAAAATAGATTGGACAAATTTTTACTCTTATTCTGAAACGAATGACTTATCCAATAATTTAATAAAAGAAATCCAAAATAATGTACAACAATGTACAAATAAAATAAAAATAAAAATAAAAAAGAGAAAAGAATGGATTACGAACGGCTTACTTAATTCTATTAAAACAAAAAATGAACTTTATAAAAAATTACAAAAAGATAATGACCGATTTTTATTATATAAATATAAAATTTATAAAAACAAACTGACTAAACTAATTAAAGAAACAAAAACCGATTTTTATAAACGTGAAATTAATAAATGTAAAAACTCTAATCAAGATATGTGGAAAACTATTAAAAAAATATGTAATACAAATCAAAAACATAAAAATATAAAAGAAATCATAATTGAAAATGAATCACTTACTGATAAGAAAAGTATAGCTAATTGCTTTATTGACTATTTTTCTGAAGTGGGAGAAAAACTAGCGAATAAAATCAATAAAGGTAATACTTAACACATTTTCAAATAAAAAAATAAACAATATAAATTCATTTTATTTAGAAGAAACTAATCATAAAGAAGTTGAAAATGTTATTGATAGTTTAAAATTAAAGAAATCTCCTGGTGCCGACGGAATAACAACAGAAATATTAAAAACTATTAAAACTTCTATTTCTAGACCACTAACATTTCTTATAAATAATATTTTTAAAACCAGTATATATCCAGAAGCTTTCAAAATTGGTATAATAAAACCTATTTTTAAAAATGGAGATTCTAGTAAAACTAGTAATTATAGACCAATAACATTAATATCTTCGATAGCAAAAATATTCGAGAAAGTTTTAAAATTAAGAATCGAAAATTATTTGGAAAAAATAAATTTTATTTCTAATAAACAGTTTGGGTTTCAAAAAAATAAATCAACACAAAATGCTATTTGCTATCTAACAGAACAAATATATGATGCACTAGATAATAAAAAACCTTGTATTAGTATTTTTCTAGATTTAGCAAAAGCCTTTGATACAGTTAGCCATAATTTACTGTTAAAAAAGTTTGAAAATATTGGATTCAGAGGAAAGCAATTAGAATTAATTAAAAATTATCTGAATAATAGACCAACTTATGTTCAAATAGATAAAGAAAAAAGCTATTCAAAGGTATTTAAATATGGTGTTCCACAAGGAACAATTTTAGGACCATTATTTTTTAATATTTATATTAACGACTTATTTAGTATAAATTGCGATGGACAAATTCATAGTTTTGCAGATGATACTACAATTTTTTATACCGATACAAATTGGGAAAACTTAAATAATAAAATTAAAGAAGATTTTAAAATTATAAAAAATTGGTTTGATAACAATTTGTTAACAATAAATTTTAATAAAACAAATTATATTCCTTTTACTTTAAACCTAAATAACCTACCACAAAATATGAATAGTATTCAAATAAATAAAGACATTCAAATTTTTAAAGTTAATAAAATAAAATATTTAGGAATTATTTTTGACAGTAAATTAAATTGGAATTTTCACATAGAATACTTAATTAAAAAATTAAGAAGTTTACTACCGATTTTTAAAAACATTAAAAAATTTTTAAATGTAAAACATATGGAAATATTATATTACGCGTTAGTTAAAACTCATTTAAATTACGGAATTTTAGGTTGGGGAGGAATAAATAGAACTTTAGTTAAAAAATTAGAAATATTACAAAAAAGGTTTCTAAAAATTATATACAATAAAGATTATATTTATCCTTCAAAAGAATTATATTCAGAAACAAAAAAGTTGAACATAAGACAACTTTATATTTATAACATCTTAATATATATATTTAAAAATAAAAACCTTATACAATTTAAAAACCATAATCATAATACACGTCATAAAAATGAAATAACCATAAAACCTAAAATAAATAAGTCCATAGGACAAAAAAATTTCAAATATTTATGTTTTTATTTAAACGATTATTTACCAACAAAAATTAAAAAATTGATTTCATTAAAAAAATTTAAAGTCGAAATAAAAACATGGATATTAAAAACAGACAATTTAAAAATATTTTTAGAAATGCTTTAATTAATTAATATTGTTCTGAATAACTTATATAAGTAATATTTTTTACTTAAAAATTATAAATTAATGATTTTATTATAGGTAATATATTTCTTTAAAAAGCTGCGTTTATACTATAAATTAACATTTTTTACTTTAAAAAACTTTATTTTTAATGCATATTAATAATTTATGATTTTACATACTAAAACAAAAAATAAGATTTGCCCCTAACAAGCTCAGCTTCAGGGGATTAAAAAATAAGTTTATTGAAGACAACATAAATATATTTATTATATTATTAATTTTTAAATAAACTTATTATTATTATTATTATTTCTTTTTAAAGATATTGGGGTATATTGCAATTCTGCGATGATTGGAAGCTACTCAGACTAAGATTTGTATTTATTTGTGAATATAACGGTTCTTTTACTAAAGCATTTTTAAATTACTCTTTACCATAATAAATATATAAAAATGTAATGGTAACTGGGAATTGTGTTATAAAAAGCTTCTATAAAGACTTACTCCCACCGTTTACCCTCGGCCGAAATCCTTGCAACCCATTTATTTTCTGTATAAGAATAAGTAATGGTAAATAAAAAATCTAAAATTTTTTATTAAGATAGTCATACCTACTTACTCCTGCCGTTTACCCTCGCTCGAAATCCTCGAAAACCCGTATATTTTCTATATAAGAATAAGTAATGGTAACTAAAAAATCAGAAGAATTAGTATTTTCTATAACTATATAATATTCTTAAAGGGTACCTTATTCTTTATGTAAATTATTATCTCGTTAAATTAAGTTCAAATCTATTATTTTTCCAGATGGTGAATATCTCTTCGCCGAACCAGACAGCAAACTATCCAAATACGCTCCAAAGAGTTGGAGATCGTCACACAGTCATGGACTCGACGCCAACGGACGTCCGGCTTTGGCCTTTTACTTCCGCGTCCAGTTTTACGTGGACAGTCCACTCCTTCTCAGAGATGAGACTACCAGACACCACTATTACTTGCAGTTGCGGCTCAACGCAGCCTCTGGAGCGGCGGGAGAGCACGCGGCCCATCTGGCAGGATTGGCCTTACAGGCGGATTTGGGGGATTTCAATGAAAATTCGAGGTAAAATAGGACAAATTAAATATCATATTGGTACAGTAGACTTGCGCTAGTGTGAACATAAAAATGGCTAACATATTCATACTATTGAGACTATTCACACCACAGAAGGTATATCTGTTTCCATGGGTTTAATGCGTAATTGAGTAAAAAAAAAGAAATTGATGGATACTAGCATGTTAATTAAACCTCAAAATACACATTTTGTTGGTTGAAATATTATGAAATCTTTCTAGCTTAGTAATGAATTGCTACCTGGTTCAATTAATTTATTTTTACTATGTATTTAAGTTTTTTTATTTGCATGTCAGATAAAGCAATAGTAGATTCTTATTTAACACAACCCATCATTAGTATTGGACTTCATAATCTATGAAGGAATTTTACCATCTTAGTAAACCATGTTGCATAATAGTAATAGATAATGATAATATATGCAATGTTAAACGACAAGAACAATATCACACTATGAAGCTATTTAAATTTTTGGGAACTAGGTACAGTACTGATTTTTAGTGATAAGTATATGCTTTATTAACCGTAGTAAGCAAATATTATTATGATTAATGTCAACTTTTATTACATTTGGCAGTCCGAACTAATACAGTATATAAAACCAGATTACACCCCCAATGGAACTTGATAATTACTGTGAGTATTCAGATTAATAATGGCTATAAACCATTCTATGGTAGAAATAACTCCTATTTTTCCTATTGGCTAAATTACCGTTAATAATTCTTATAAGGAATAGAAGGTTTTTTTTTCTCCAGTGTAACTGTTCATATTACTGGAAGGTTCATACGAGCGTATATTCACACCAGCGCGAGTCTAAGCGTTGTTCTATTGCGATAATAATATTTTATTTTGTATCTTCTTACTATTCAAATTAATATTATACGCAATAATGCTCGGTAAAATCTAAAATGAGTTGCCATAATTTATAATAATTATCCTAACGAATATGGTTTAACCAGAATTATACATGGTTCGCCCTTCTTGGAACAATTTTGTTCTAAGAAGAGTAAAATTTGTCTTCGTAGACAAAAAACAAATTAATCAAAGACGTGTCAGATATAAACTAGTTTTTAAAACCTCGCAGATGAAAGATAGAGCATATTAATAACGAAGTTATATTAGGTAGCTATTGAACAATTCTATCATCTAAAGTAACGATAATATGAACCTTTAAATATAATATACTGGTAGATCTAGCGGGATATGCCTTTCTAATAAGATTATTAGAAAAAATATATTACAGATTAGTTTTATGCAATATTTGGGTAGAAAAGTATTTCAAAAATACGTTATATGATGAAATAATGTAGGTACCTACTCTCGGTTTTCGATTTTTTTAAAATTATTGTACTGTCTATTGTCAGTGTTACAGTGTTCCATCAAGCATTTGACATGTTTATTTTGTTTATACGGCCTATCTTGAACTGATAGCGGTTTTAAAACATTTTCGCTCTGTTCTTTCTCGTTTTTTTCATGTCTCTTTACTGTTTTTATGGTTCTTTTTCTCCAATGCAATAGAAGTAAACCTTAATCAGCGTTGGCTTGCTTCACTGGATATTGATCTATTAATTATTGATTTATCTACAGGAAGGCACACTCGTTATATGCAAGCATGTTTAGTAATTATGGCCAATAAATAATAATTTTACCTACGATGTATCATAATTGTTGGTAATCCGTTAGATAAAAAAAATACATTTTTTTCTATTTATTGGTGTGTTGCAAGTCGTGGCAATCTAAATTTAAAAGCTTTACCGTGCTTTTTTTATTTTAACACTAAAAAGCATTTTTTCCTTTAAACTACCTGAGAAAATATAATATATTATTTTGTATCTAAAAACCGTTGTAGAGTACCTGAGTAGAATTCGCACATTTTTTTACCCAATTACAATATTTATACACAATATAAAGAATATATTCTGTAACAGGCCAAACTAGTTTTCCAATGGGCCTTTTCACTATAACCGAATTCATCATATTCAGCATTAACGTCCTGAATTAGAACCTCTATTGAAAATACATCCCAATAATAAATATCTTCCTATATAGAGGGACACAAACCTTTCCTAGAGACAATTAAAAAGACGCCGCGAAATCAGAAAGTTTGAAAACATGAGATCAAAACCTTATTGCATCATCCCATTATCCGCGCAATTCTTTTATTTGTCAGCCTTAATGAATTATATTGCTATCTTTGTTTTGATAAACTAAATAAACAAGAACAGCTTAAAAATATAAAACAACCCGCCGGATATTCAGGTAGACGCCGCGTTCGGTCTTCAGCTAGGGTTGCCAACCCTCCCGATTTAGGCGGGAGGCTCCCAATCTTTCAATAAATCTCCCGCCTCCTGCCTAACATAATCTAATGTAAAAGTTTAGATATTTATTATCATTAAAGTAGACAATTCTTGATTCTTAGTTTACAATAATTTTTTCTTCGTGTCTAATTAATTTAAGGCTTAAAAAATTAATATTAATCAAATTTAATTGAGCGCATAAATGCAAATAATTAGTGGAAAATTTAAAAGAGAGTGCTTTTTAATATCAAATTGTTAGGCAATTATAATAAGTGGCATTCAATTTAGCATAAAATATCTGTACTTATAATTATAGATAAAATTCATATTTAAAAAATACCGTTTTAATGCATCAAGTAAAAGTGAAAAATGTGATTTGCCGTATTAATGTGCTTTACCTAGATTATTTCCCTCATTATCAAATAGACCAATCAGACACCATCATTTTTCGAATAAATTTTGTTTAGATAATAACTTATTAAATCCCAAGACCTGTTTAACCGCGGTTAAACTTTCGTCCTCCATATTGGTTTTTGTTTTATCGTTTATCACTAATTCTTACAATTCTCGGCAACAGTTTATAAAGAAAAATTAATTTCTTAGTCGTCTAAATAACCTAATATTGGTTTTTATCAGTAAATACGCCATTTTCGATAGAATTTTTATACAAATATTTTGACATAAGGCGATGAAAATATGTCAGAATTTGTAATATTTACATACACACTTTGCTAAGCAAGCTTTTTCAATGCATTTATGGGATGCGTAACTTAAATTATTCGGGAAATAATCTAGCCGTATACCAGTCGACCTATAAATTTAATCGAACCATGCAACATATTTTGATCATGATTTTACTTTTTGGTAAATAGTTTCATGCACAATAATTTTAAAAATTACATACTTTTATTTTCAACCAATTAGAAGGTTTCTTTTTGTTTACGTTGCTTATAGCAACGGGAGATTATCGCGATAATTTTCTTAGTTCCTATTAACCTAATGAAATTAATAAGTGATAATTTTTCTGTCAAAAATGAAGTGCTTTATATCTATTGGCAATAGTCACTCAGAATAAAATCAAAATGCATTTTGTTGCTAACTTATAATTTTTATTGATACTAACCAATTTGCTTTACATATCGAACACCGGCGCTAAAAGAGACACATTAAAAATTTAACTAAAGTCATCGAAAATATGTTTTTTTTAAGTTTCATTTGAAACTATGTAGACATGTAATTTCAGATGTTATGGTTGAAAACGATGAATTATTGTTTTTTTCCTGAAATTTCAGTAATAGTTACTACCAAGTAAAAACAACTTCTATTGTAAAAATACAGTGCGTCATATTAAACTAAACTCATCGGAAATATGTTTTTTAAAGTTTAATTTGAATTTAAAACTATAAAGACATTGGATTTCAGATAACAAATTTGTTATTTAATGTTTCTCACATTTTAGTAATAAAAATGAGTTACTAACGCCGGCTAAAATGAACTTCAATTCTAATCTCATCAACTCTAATTAGTTACAATTAACTAAAGCCGCCGGAAATATGTTTTTGTAGCATTTTAGTGTAGTGGTAAGGTAAATATTTTTTATAGCTTTCCTCGTATTCATTTCCGTTTTTTTTTAGTTATAGACCAGAAGACTACGTGCCACCGAACATGCGAGGACCAGTTGCGCTACGGGCTATCGAGGCAACCCATAGATCGCACAGAGCTTTGTCGAAGAACGAAGCCAGATCGCGTTTCATTGCTGAAGCTTGCCAGCTACAGGAACCGGTTAATGCTCATGTATTCAGGTAATTATATTCACGTTTAGTTAACTTATAGCTAAGTTACTGAAACAAGATAACCAGCCGCTTCATCGAAGTACATTTTCATAACCGACAAATCATGAATTCATATACAATTATTATTTTTATTATTTTATTAGGAAAAGCTTGTCAAGCTAGGACGGTCGCGTCGTAAGGATGTAGGTAGCGTTAAGCACCATCTAGCGTCGATGCGTAATAATACAGAGCTTTTATGGGCGCGCGACTTTTATAAGTACATCAGTGAGGCTTCAGTTTATTCCTAATGAGTAACCTATACTATATTATACCTAGTACTTATTATATCATTAACAAATCAAATCATTACTAAAAAAACTTCCCAGGTAGCAGACGGTCGTCATTTTGACGTCGTTTTTAGGCACCAGTTACGTTACACTGACCAACAGGATGACTTAAAAAATACATTAAAAATACATACCTAAGTCATAGAACGTTGACGTCATGTTGTAAAGTTTTTTTTAGCAAAAACAAGCGGAACAATGGACGTTTAACAAATATATCATTATTTTCTTGAGTAAAAATATTGACCAAGTCACACCTCTACAGTAAAAAAGTTTTAAAAACGAAAGTAACTAAACTGAAAGTTGTTTTTGTTGTGTTACACACACTTCAAATAAAAATTGTTCATAGAAAATTAACATCGGTAGACTTAAAGTATGTAAATTTTAGGATATACGGATACGTTTAAATGTCGACTCTTTGCCGACGTCAATAATACGGCATTATTTTTACGTCTAATTTACGTACATAATTATTAGTCGGATGACGTCCAATAATCAAATATCCCCTAAAAATAACGCCATTCTTACGGCAGGTTGCTACCTGGGTTAATTCAGATGGCAGCGATGTCTTTGGTACTAAAACGTCTATTTTGCAATTTTAGATTAAAAGCCACAAAATCTGAACCTGTCCCAGGATCCCTCCTTCTAGCTGTATGCGCTAGAGGATTGAGGGTCTGTCCTGAGAATAATCCCCCTTCAATTTTTTTATGGAGCAGCATAAGCAAATTAAGTTTCGAGAGAAAAAAATTTGAAATAAGAACCAGTCATGAAAAACTTACCCTGTATACAACAAGTGATGAAAAAAGCAGACTATTGTTGGCGCTGTGTAAGGCAACGCATCAGTTTAGCATGGCAGTGGCACCTAGATTGAGCGAGGCTAGAAAAGAAGAAGAAGAAAGACAGCGCTGGGGTTGCGATCAACGTGTGTCAGTTATTAGTTCGACATCGTCAAATACTACCTCTGGAATTGTGAGTGATCGGGTAAGCGACTAATTTTTTAACCAAACCTATAATTTATTAACTAAAACTTTTCTTTTAGGTGCATTCGGAAGACGAATTAGAAATTATGATAACGAGTCCGCCTGCCCCTAGTACTGAGAGTTTGGCTCTAGCTCACCTGCTGGACAGTACTCCAGCTAGCAGCCGAACCTCGGCAGCTTCGGCAACGGCTGCTCTTGCGTCACTTTCTATAAAAGAAGACGAAGAAGAGACGCCTAAGCAGACTACAAGTGAGAGCTCCGGAAAGACTACGAGTAGTTTTAAATGCGCTGGCTCGCAATGCAGCTCTTCTTGTAGTACTGTTGTCGTTACGCCAGTTAGTCAAACAAGTAAGTCTGAATCCTTTTGCTTTATGGCATTCATTAAATTTAAATATTCTTGTCTTAATAATAGTTTCTTCTTTACAGGACCTAAGAAACGACGACCTTCAACCAGTAGTAGTTTAGAATTAGGTTATTCTCACACGGCTCAAAACTCAGCAGTTAGCGATGCAACATGTATAGAAATTGATACTAGAGAGCCAGTTTACACTTCCGGCCCTGCTCCAAGCAGTCACACCAGTGGAGTCTATACGCTGACTTCTAGCGAACACTGTACTTTAAGTTCGACAGAAAATTACACCAATGCATCAAGCGACTATGTCACTACTACCGAGTCATCGTTTATGACAGTCAGTAGTGATCAGATTGATGGGCCGTTTCGAGATAGAGCCAATTCCAACATTAGTAATGCATCATTTCATGGAGATGGTAGTGATCCTACAAATAACAAGCAAACGTTGTTGTCTGCTGAAGAACTATCGGATCTAATTGTAGGGCGCTATCCATCACGTAAAAGCGTTAGCAATACCTTGGATTCAGACTCGGATTATGTTACATTGCCATCGGGGTACCAAAGTTATGCTCCAGTACCTCCAAGGCGAGTCGATAGTGTTGATCCTCGGTTTCGTTTACCGCCTCCTCCTTACCCTGAGTCGCTAAAAATGAAGGAAAACCAAAATGATATTTTAGACTGCGATACTGTGAGTACTTTCTCAGAAGTGTCTATGAAAGATCCACCGCCATATCCTGAAAATCCGACTCCAGTACCGCCACCAGTTTACCCGTTCGAAGAAGCTGCTGCCCGATTTATAACTACCAGATCGCCAAATATTCTTACTGCACACGCTAGTGCTGTGAGTGTTAGTTCAACTCCGAGTTACTCTGCTCCAAGTACAAGTTCATTGCCTCCAATACCTCCTAAAATACCTCGGCCACCTACGATTACTGTTACAAGCAATGGTATGATTAGTTCAAATAGTTTTATGGATGTTGCAGCTAGTAAGGGTAGCGTTTTGGTGCCTTGCACGTTCCTGCCTCCTCCACCGCAGCCAGCTCCAAGGCAACCTCCACCACCTCCTCCTGGGTTGGCAACAGTATATACCAGTCAATTATCGAGATCACAGATCGAACAGTATCAAAAGCAAATGTACAGTGACGTGGATTTCGTCGTTTTTCCTCTTAAAGAGCCAGCAATCAGTAAGCAGGAATATCTTGAAGCTAAGCAAGGGTCAATATTGGCAGCCCTGGCACACCAGCCGGTATTTTATCGTAGTACACCTTACTTAGGACGATACGCGTCCAGCCAAAATTTATCGGATACCTATGTGCAATTACCCGTATATGGAACAACAAGTATTTCGTCTACTGGCAGTTTGGATCCACCACCGCCACCTTTACCGCCAAACAGGCCTTCTAGATTTATGAGGACGCAATCGGATGATAATATTTTAAATTCCTTGGAAACAACACCACAACCTCCTAAGTTTAGAAGGCTACCACCACCGCCACCTCCAGTTCCAGAGAAAAACCGTTCCCTTCTCAAAAGGCATAATCTTCTGGAGACAAAGTTGACAAGTGTTAGTGCTAATACCATCAGGACCTTAGAGAAACCCGCGAGTGGAACTAGTGCAAGTGAAACTCGAGCTTCTGCGCTAGATATTCATACGTTACGCGAAAAAAGCAAGAAAATGGACTTGCCTTTAATTTCGGCGCTGTGCAATGATCGGTCTCTTATAAAGCAGACTAAGGCGTTCGTGATGCCGAAGCATCCAGGCGAAGTATCTCCGCCTCGGCAAACAAGAAATTCCTCAAGGGGTAAATATCCGGTGTCCGGTTTAAATAATATGAAAATCCAAAAAACCGGTAGAAAAGCTCCGACAATTAGTCATCGACATCCAGGGGACAAGTTGCCGGAGATACCACGGGCATTGCCTAATAATTACGTACTTACCGAAACTCGAACGAAGCATAAGAGTATGAATTCTCAATCATGAAAAAATATATTCTAGAAAAAATGGTTAATTTGGTGCAAAATTACGTTCACTTGTGTATTAAGTAAAGCCCGTAATCAACTCCTACACAGAGTTTAGTTCAGTCTGCAACACAGAAAAACCATTTGAAAGAAATTGCAGTAATCACAAATAATGTTGATTCAAAAATTAAAGCAATAATTTAAGTAACTTTAATCTTATCTCAAATAATATAATTGAAATATAGGAATAATTTATTATTTAAATATTACACATTTACAAACCCAAACAAAATTATACAGTTTTAATTTTTTTATAAAACTCTTATGGAAAGAGTAAACTGATGCGAAAAGAAAACTAGATAATTTTATACCCAATTATCACTATTATTAAGTAATAGTAAGTAAATTATTGGAGAAACGCTAAAAATATTAAACGAACAATAATAAATAAAGCATTCAATGGCAATAATTGTTTTTTTTAATAGTAGGTATGGCATAGTAAGTTAATTTATTCACATTAGATTACTACATACATATAGGTACGCTATTAAAGCCTAACTGGTTCTTATTTTAAAACTATTTCATTTTTGTAAACAACAAAGATTGTCATTGAATCATTATTATTACTTTCAAAGAATACATAGTAAGGGTGTCATTGATAAATGAATATAGGTATAAGTTTCATACTAAATAGTTACTTTCTGTGTTGATTAAGCTAAGCTGAACTAAACCGGGCACATTGTTGGCGCTTTACTTTATTGGGTTTAAAAGTATATTTATAACGAAGTGTTTAAATAATAAAGTAATACCTACTCTACTACATCAAAAAAAGTGTTGCAGATACAGTTTTGAGGTTGATTTAAATTAATTGATTCTATCACTTTATAAACAGATGAAGTGAAGTTTTTCAGGTATCCACTTGTTCTGAGCTGGAAATCAGTACCTATTCATTATATGAAGCAAATTTTCAAAGAAAAATTAATATTTTTATTTAATTGTATTACTTACTTGAAACTGCAGTTATTATACTTAGTAATAATGCTAGTTCGATATAAACACTTTAATGAATCGCGTTCGTTAAACCAAATTTCATTAACAAAGTTCGTATCGAACGTACATTATTCAAAATTTATTCTACGACTATCAAGTAGGTTTTGTTTCCATAGATTCAATTTATCCTAAAATACTACAAGCTTTTACACAAGTTAAAATTCAAAAATATTGCCCATATTAGTCGAAGCCGCATAACCGCGTTTGTTATGATTATTGCTATCTTGACTTTGGCAACTTTATTACTGTGAACTCATAATGGCACTGAGTGTTATTATGAAGGCCATAATGACATCCAAATGAGGATGCTAAATGTATCATAATAACACCATCGTAGATTAGGTAATAAAGATCCTTATTACAAGCTACACTATCAAATAAGGTTAACAAAATAAGACTAAACTAAAAAACAATATTCAAATACTTAAATAATACTTTTATAAACTTACCATGAAAAATATATAATTGGGCAAAATGTAACAGTTTCAATTTTTTTAAATGAATTATAAAAATAACTCGGACCTAATAGACTTATAATTTTCATAAGTTCGATTTATCTGCAACCGCACTATTTTTCAATGATTGGTTCAATTACCTTTAAATTTGTTGAAGCAATGGATGCCCCACTTTGATAAAATTACAGGAAATATTGAAATACTTAAGTAACTTTACCAAAATACTCTGAAACAGTATTTTTATTTGTAACATTAAACCATTTTTTGTATAGAATAAACATGAAATTCCAGTACTAGGTTTTTAAATCATGAATTTAAAATTAATTGTTATACTCAGGGTGCCATCATTGCAATGTTAAATTTAGGAAAAACCTACATTTTTATATTTTATAGGTTTTATTTTTATTGTTAGAATATTTGTTTCTAAAATAGGTTAAGCGGTTAAACAGATTTTGCGGGACAAAATAGGATAAAGAAGGAAGAGACAGAGGATTTAAAATGAATTAATAAATTTTTTCATAACACCGAATATTTACAAAATAATTTTGAGTCTAGTAGCAACCCAATCCAATAAATTTTTCAAATATTATTTTGAAATGCGACAATTGCAATTTGTTTATTTCTACATCTTTGCATGGTAGATAACCACCGGGCTTCGGTGCTCTTAAATTTTCAATTAGATTTGATGAATTTAAAAATCAATTTAATGATCTGACTAATATTGGATTATAAAAAAAAATCAAAATTGTCTACTTTTTTACCACAAGTAATGTGTAGTATTGGAACATTTTTTAATGTTATGTAATTTGGCATTAGCGTTTTTCCTTATAGATATTGTAAAATATTTGTAAAAGGAAGAGTTAGGTACCTAATTAAAATTTTAATCTTGACCGTTTAGCTATAAATACTACTCGTTTATATTACTTTCCTGTATGTAAATAGAAGTTATATTTTATTTGCACGTATAAAAGTAAGGTTTATTTTAGCAGTAATGTATACACTTGCTCAATATTAATAATGACGATATTATTTAATTCTTTATTTATTTCTTGTTTCAAAATTTTGCGAAGCTTCAATCAAGTGTATGGTCATTGGTCATAGATGGTGCTGATCATTTTTAATAAAGTGAATAAAAAGATAACCTTGTTTATTTTTCCACCGTTTTTTCCCTTCTCCTTGTAGGTTTTGTATACACGGCGTTATGAAGAATAAACACCTTTTACCGGGTGATTCATTTAGACTTTTTTTTTAATTCTAAATAAAACACATAAAATTGAATTGAATGGTGGATCTTTATTATGCGTTGAAAGAACAATAATCTTTCACATTTATTTTTGAAAATACTTTTATTTAAATGCTGGCCGCCACTACGCCGCACGTGGTCCATTCGAAAGGTCCAATTTTCGATCACGCTTTCTAGCATTGCGACCGGTATCTGCCGAATTACGCGAGTAATGTCGCGGCCAGCATTTAAATAAAATTGTTTTCAAAAAATAAATGTCAAAGATTGTTCTTTCAACTCATAATAAAGATTCCATCATTCAATTTCATTTTATGTTTTTTATTTAGAATTTAAAAAAAAGGTCTAAATGAATCACCCGTTATATAGAATACCGCCCATTTAGTCACGAACAGTCCTGGTCACGAATCGCTAGGACCCGTCAAATTTTTTTGAAATGCATTTTTTTTAGAAAAAAAACAATATACAAGGTTCTAAAAGGTGCGAAAAAAATACTATCACAAATTCTTGAGGCTTAAATATGACGTTCTAACCCAATTTACCTCAGTCCAAAAGTGGATGATTTCGGAGATACAGAGTGTCAAACGTTCAATTTGGTTTTAGTTTTTCATAAATAATTTGTGTATTGTCACAATATTTGGATACGGGGGGGGGGGGGGTAGGATAAATTTAAATCCTGCTCTCATTTCTATTCTACCTACAATTTAGAGGGCGCCACCTGTTTTTAAGCGAAGGATTTGAATTAAAATAACTGTCACTAAAAACTGAGGTATCACATCGAATCTAAAAACAATTCAATCATACATTTAAATAGTCGAACAAATTATCACATTTCTTTTCGTCATGACCGTACAGTATACCAACCAACGAAAAAATGACCGATATATGTTATTGGTTTTGGATATTGTCAAGGAAATGGTTTAGAATCTTGCAGAGTCCTATACAGTGAAAGACTTCCGAATAGTCGCTTACCAAATCATAAAACACTCGCCGGATTAAATAGTCATATTTAAGACTCAGGCATTTGTGGTACCTTTTTTCCGCACCTTTCAGGGTGGACCATAAAAATTCTACGTGTATGAACTTTAATGAAACATTGCACTTTTTATTACCATTAACTGCCATTTTTTGACCTCAACCGTTCTAGCAAATTGTCGTTGTCAGTGCCTTAAAGATTACGACTCGAGTTCGGAACATTGCTAAGTCGAGAAAAATATCAATACCAGTATTAAACTGCTTATTTTTCGAACAAATAATATTCTATATAAAAGACTCAGTTTCTTTCTCTTAACGCTGTATACTCTATACTTTCTAGGGATAAGAATATACATTTTCGAATTAGAAGAGTAGGGAAAATAACATGCATTCAGCGATACTTCAAAAATAAAGTGTATTTCTAAAAACTGTAAGAATTTAACAAAAAATAACAATTTATAAAATTGGCACGTTTAATCTAAAACTACAACAACAGACTCTCCAGGCCAAAGATTAACTTCCTTAAACGAAATCGATGTAGAAACTGAGTCAGGCTTGGGACCAACGATTATGGTTCCCGAATATAGAATATTCGACAAATCTGCAGATATTTGGGTATCGCCTAAATTGCTAGCTACAATATAGGCCTTCCTGCGCGGATACCATCTTTGGATTACCAAAAAATCTTTTTGGGAATATTTCACTTCTGCATTTACTTTATTTATACCTTGCTTATACACCGCGTTCATGTATATCGACGGCGACTGATTCCTCAATTCCGACATTTGCGAAATCAATCCAATCTGTTCAAAATGTCCAGTCGTTTCACCACCATAGATCCACGGTAATACTTTGAGATGCTCGTTCTTCCAGGGCATCATCGTAAGCTGATGGAGATGCTTTATATCTTTTCTTTCATCATCCGGGTCTAAAATTTCTTCTAGCCCAATTTCATCTCCATAGAATATAGAGGGTGTACCTGGAAGCATCATCTGAAAAATTGTAGCTCCAAGCGTTGCATTGGCAAATGGTAACACGTTTGCAAGACGATTTGAATTTACATTTCCTAAAGACCAATGAATCCAAGGCATTCCTGGCTTAGAAAATAAAGTTCCGTTTTGAATTGATTCTAATTGTTTACTGATTTCTATTGCTCCTTTCTCTATTCTAAGTTTAACATCTACTAGATCTACGTTATTCAATACTATGTTAATATTTTCTTTGGGAGTAAGATTTATTACTTCTTCACTTACAATTAATATTCGATCACGACCTATAAGTTTTTTCCACCGCCTTAGTAAATGGGCGGTGGTTAAATCTCCAGCGTGGCTTTCTAATCCTTTTAGGTAAAAGCCTTCTACTCCGTGTAACACCCAAAACTCCATTGCTTCCTCCACTGGCTCAAATTCATCACTTACTTTTAAAGGCTCACTTGGGGGCTTATTATTTTCTGTTACGGTTAATCCGATTTCTGTAGATCCTGCACTAGTATCTTTTTTAACAATAGGTTTTTGGATAAAGGAAGAAACTGGGAGGTCTAAAATTAAAGACATATTTTTGTACTGAAGAATTCGAACTAAGCTTTTAAAATCTTCTAATGTTCCTAATGTCGAGTCAATTTCCATTAACGTGGTAGCATTTTCAAAGTCTTTAGGGTAATGCAAAGTTTTAAATATTGAATTAAGCCTTATCCCTCTTACTCCAAGATTTACAAAATGGTCACTTTTTATCAATATTCCTTTTAAATCGCCTTCCATTCCTTGATTGCTGCTATAAAAACTGGCCGGAAAAATTTCGTAAAATAGGTTTCCTTGGTACCACTGCGTTGGGGGATTGCAGGTCCGTGGCAATGTTGCTATCATTCCAATAACTAGGGCCAACATTCCAAATAAACCTGAGAGGTAGAAGTAGAATGATATCTTGCGTATCAACGGCCAATTCCAGGACATGAAAAAGTAGTCATCAACTGGATTTCGAAATGTAAGTTGTATTGGTGTTGTTTTTCCTATTGTACCCTACAAGAAAAAAACAAATTAAGACAATATTGATCCACTTTTCTTTCAATGAAATTGGTTTTAAAGTGTCGACATTGTAGTTACTGACAAATTGGTTTAGATTGTAGTTACTATAAATGCAAAAATGCTTTATCTGCTTCAATAGGTTTTAAGCTAGCTAAAGATGCAAATTCAGTAATCTGATTTGAGGACAATAGATATTGGAATTAAGAGGTTCATTAAAAAAAACTATACCTATACTATTGTTATTGTTATAGGTATGGGTATCGAACTTAATATTTTGTTTTTGGTTGGCGGTAAGTTGCCTCAAAAAATGGTGTGTGGTATGTGTATTTTTTCGAGTTTCTGAATGAAAATAAGTCGGACGGAAACAACACTAGGCCATTTTTGTGATGCGCCTGAATCTTGGCGATTATGCTAGAAGCAAGTTCCTGCGAAGTCCCAATAACCAGTACCTAACTAGAATATCTAAGCCTTCCAGCTTATAAACCCAGTAAACTTTGAAGTCAGCGACACAAACTACCTATAAAAATATTTTGTAAATCAAAATAAGGAATTAATGATTTAAGAGATCTACGAGCAATACCTAAGTACGACCCTATTTCAAAAAATTTGTACCTCTGGTGCTGCCGGTGCCTCTTCATCAGTTTGTGGGGTAGCAGTATAGTTAGCTCTTGGATCAAGAAGTTGTGAACATGTTGGCTCTGCATTAGATGAAGTTGACGAAATTGATTCTGCATCTCCTAAAAAAATATTCGTCGTGAAACTAATTTTATAAAAATGGACGATTTATTTACGATATTTTTTTTTCTAATTTAGGAATAATTGATTGAATATAATATCCTTGATTTTTCTTGATATAGGAAACAACCTATAAGTAAAATATACCTACTGAAAATGAAATAATCTCTAATCAAAATTGAAAAATATAGTATTTAAATTCACTTTTTTTTATTTATTAATTTGACTGATCAAGAGCAATAATATTTAATTTAATTAATTTAGCCGATACTATGAACAAATCCATACAGTTACAGTAAAACAAAGTTAAACTTGTAAATTTCCTCGATATTAATTAACCCTATACAACACAAATTAACTTCTTTTCACAGTATCAATGATCCATAGACTATAGTAACTCTCCCTTCGATTAAAAACAAGTTTCAAAAACAACTAAACATTATAGAACAAAATGCAGTAAATAATAGATATACCTCAAATCTAATTGACCAAATCTTAAAAAGAAAACTTATAAAGAGGCTATTGACTTAGTTTTTCGAGAAACAAAAACTCTGACAAATTTTAACTTGTCACTTTGTTTGGACACCCTATCAAAATAATTGGCAATTTTCTTAATAGACTTGATATAATATCAAATGTGTCTTACAAAACTAATGACTCTTTAGGTAAATTTATCAAAAGAAATAAAACCAAAAGCAATAAAAAAAAATCAGGATTCTATAAATTAAAATTCAAGGATTAACCATTACATATTTTGGCCAAACGGGTAGTCAAAACTGTTTGATTCAAGTATAAAGTGTCTTATTATTTTATAAAAGTTATAAAACTAGGGAGCTGTAGTCTTTTATGAAATCTTATGAAGGTACTTTGAAAATAATGGCCAAGATCAGGAAAGTTATCGAGAAGATATACCTAATCAACGCTGCCAAAATTAAAAACAGTGTTTTCTAGCAAAAGCTTTATTAAAAATGCATAACATATTTTAAGAAGGACATAGTGACTCTAACTATCTAAAATCTTTTTTTTTTCAAGTGATTAAATTTTTTTTATAATTGTATATCATATATCTGCCGTCCGTCCCAGTTCGTCTCCATGCGACCTTCAATCAGCTGGATTTATTCGATGTTGATTTTGCATTTGCACGGATTTTCTTTATGTATATTAATTAATAAATACATCTCCCTTGTCTATTTCAATTCCAAGTTTTATAGTGAAAATGCCCATATTGTTGTTGCGTTCCTGGATGCAAGACTAAAATGCCGGTCAAAATATTTCTGTTCAACTGTTCATGTAGGTATATATCGACTAAATTATTCGGATATTAGACCCTTTATCTCCATTTTATCAAAGACCAAAAAGTATTGATATCGATAAAAAAAAATGCCCAGCAAGTTATCTTTTCGTTACTTTTCGTTACTTTTTTTCTGTCGCAAAAATATCAAAATACAATAATTGCCATATTTTCGTTTGATTCTTGACTATACAGTTTCGTTTGTATCTTTTGTATAATTTTTTTTAAGGAACAGGCTTCTATTCTGTTTCATTTGTTTACTTCTCTTTAAATCTCATAAGACCTTGGTTAAAACAATAAAAAAAAAAAACATATGTGCCCGGTGTAAAATAGGTTTCTATCATCTTTTTCAATATATAATGGATTGGGTATTATAAAAATGAGAAGAAATACCATGTGAGCAAGGAAACTTGGAAATATATTTTAAGTTATTCCAATAAATAATGTGGTACCTATATACTTTTAAATTTCGTAGATACTTTTTCCTTGACCAATTTTATCCTTACAAGAGGGAGAAGTACAAAACCCGATTTTAAAGATAAAAGTCAACGAACTCAATGAAATTATACCGTTAAAACAATAACACCCGTAATCACTAAAGAGTTTTAAATTTAGTCCATCAAAATATTTAGAACATTAAGTTTCCAAGTTGTGTTTTCACAGTGTAGTTATTGTTTCATTACTCCATATAACGTTTCCGCGTTATTTTGATTTTTTAGAATTAAATCGTTTACCAATAAATACTTTTACCTGGATGTTGTTACCAAATTAGTTCTACTAAAGGAGACAGTACCAATCAGAGTCTATTTTCTTTAAGAATTTAAAGACTAACCAAAAAAAATACTTACAGAATAATGCCGTGCGAGCAAAAATTATTTGCATCAAAGAGGGACTTGCATCTAAGGACGTAATGCTTAGCCGTAGAGCTTAATACCCGTTGAGTGTCAGTAACTACCTGAATTAACAAACAATCAGTTATTCCGTCATCTTTGACAGTCGTTACAAGTAATTTGATTCATCGCTAATTTTTCCAATTTCTTGAACAATTCACCCAATGGGCTTTACGGAATAGCAATAGCACAAAACATTAATGGTTGAAGACGTATTTTTGAAACGGGGTTAGAGTAAATGGGGCGTAGCATACAATCCGGGTTTGTGCATGGACGATTTTCACGAACATTTTCCTAACGTTGCAGCGTTCCTTTTATTGCTGGGGATTTTTATCATTGCCTGAAAAGAACCGTGGCTGTATTTGGGGAAACAGGCTCTACTTATACAACACAAAAAATTAGCAGGAAGATCATCTGTAAGAACAGAAGAACTTGTTGCAAACGTTCGTGAAACAATGCAAAATACGCCAACAAATTATATAAGACGTCTGTCCCAAGAAGTGGGAAGATCTTATGGAACATGCAGGACTATTTTAGGAAGCAGCTAAATTTATTTCCTTATAAGGTGCATTAGTGCAAGTATTTCAAGAAATACAAGCCGCAGATTTTAAAGGACGCAGGAATTATACTCTCAATGGTTTACCCAAAATTTATTGGAAAAAAATGATTTATTAGACCTGACATTTTTTTCGGATGAAGCCTGGTTTTACCTCTCCGGTAATGTTATTTTTCGACAACAGATTGATCAGTTTTTGATCAGACATTGAATTCCCACCTAGATCACCTTGTTTAACGGTTATGGATTACCTACTTACTTCGTTTTTCCTCATTTAAAGAACACTATTTTTAAAACACCAGTTGCAAATTTAGAACAATTACAAGAAAGGCGATTACCCAAGAATGTGGTAACATTTCTCCAGAGATGCTGATGGTCAACACTTTCGAAAATATGAAGAGACGTGTGCATTTATGCTTGGCCAATTTCAGCCATTTATGTAATTATTTTTCTTTTTCTTTCTGTATATTCTTACTTTGTTAATTTTGTAAACAACAAAAATAAATTTGTATTTGTCTACTTATTTTATTACTTATTAGTTTGGCATATCATATCATAATATGAATTTGACAAAATTTCAACCTATATAGATTTGGTTAGATATATCGTCCCCATATCATGGTGATCTAAACCATACGTTTTTTAATCCAAGCCCTCTTTGATGCAAATAATTTTTGCTCGCACGATACTTAGTTTACTTATTCCGAGGCTTGTCATTTCAAACCTATAGAACTGTCAATTTAAGATTTGTATTAAATTTATACCCCTTTAGTAAATACGGCGGTTAAATTTTAAAATAATCAACACCAGTAACGTGTTCTTAACTTTTAGAAATTACCTTGTACATTATGTAGTTTCTCTGCTAACTCCGCGCCAATAGTAAAATTAGGTGCTGTAGGTTCATCTGGTACTAAGTCGACTAGAGCATTCGTAGGAGGCGATGGAGTAATAAGAGGACATATTGAAGTGGAGTCCGCATTATCTGACGTAAAGCCACTTGACGTAGAGGGCAAATTTTGTCCGCTGTCTACTCGTAGAAATCCTTCCATTGAAATTGATATGTTTCAAACTGAAACATAAAATTTGGTTGAGTCAAAAAAAAATTTACCTAGGTACTTAGTTAATTTTCTACAACTAAACTTCAGTTTTTATTTAATTAAATAACAATAAGTAGCATATTTTTTTATTAATCATAATAATTGAAGCGGTTATTGTATAAAGGGAACAAGTCCTTGCTAACTACTTTTGAGAAAACTGAAAAAAACCAACTAGTTTCTAAACTTGAAAACCTATTGGTTTATGGTTTATAGATGAAATGTAGGAATGGGCTACCAGAATGATAGGCGACAAAGCCAAATGGATTTTGAAAAATACTAAGCTTAGAAGGATGATTTATAAGACGTGGACTTGTTTCCTTTATATAATTAACGAATAAAGATAAAATAAGAATGCTGCTGCTTTACTTTTAATTTTTTTATTCATAAAGAAATAGGTTGAATGTTATAAAAAAAACCTAGCCTACATCTTGAAAGTCAAAAAAGCTATTCAGAATCATATTCCCTGTTTGTTTTTGGGCATTCCCTAAACTGTTGAAAAAATGCTTGTTCTTCATCAGGAATGTATGGTAAAAGTTTAATAAGATCCTCCAGTTTTTTGGCCTTAATTGGTACCTTTTCTTCATAAGCCCTTACATTTGGAAATTAGGGAGCTGCAACGTTTTTTGATAAATAAAACTTGAACGAGGTAATGCCATCTATGGACTAGTTCCCTTTATACACTCAACAAAATTTCATCCCATAAAATTTCGCGTAATGCGAGCGAGAGAATTCCTTTATAGACTCAGTGATCCGTTGATTTTCATTTTACAAAATGTATATCTTAGTTTAATTTTGTACAAATGTGGACTTGTTTCCTTTATACAATAACCGCTTCAATTGTTAGGACCGCATTACAAAATAACTTTAAGTTACTGATGATAGATTTACGGTTCAAAACCATGAGATATTGTTAAAATATCTGATTTATGTTTTAAGGGAACAAAACACTTCAGAAAGTAATATTAAAATTTTAGGTATGTAGGTAATAAACATTTTTGATCTGATGGTGATATCTAAAAACCGAAACGTCCGTTTATAAATTGGAAACTATCTTTAAATGCGTCGCGACAAGGTGCCTGTAGAAAATTATTTTCGTTTTTCAATATGTTTATAAATAACGTCACAAAAACAAAAAAGGAAAATGACGTTTTCGGTTTTTGTCAGATATCTCCGGAAGTACTCGGAATTTTCTTGATGTCTCAACGGCATTAAGTTAAGCTCTAAATTATTCGACGTTTGCATCTTTTGTTTCCGAGATCCCAATGGTGAGCATCGAGTTTAATTATTAGTAATATATACAATCATCATTTTTTCTTAAAAACTGTAAAACACTAAAAACTAAACTAATGGACAGCACAAATGAACTTTGCATCACATGCGACCAAATTTTAATGGTCCAATTTTGATTTTGTAGAAAAACACACATTTAATATGGCGCTGCTTTAAAGAAAATATTTCTGAAATAAAGCATTGTCAAAACTAAGAAGTTTTATGTAGGTTGCGTTGAGTCTTATTTTGCAAAAGTGGTGCAATTTACAAAATATAGGTAAAAAATCAAAATTATCTTATCCAGCTGAAATTTTGCATATGGGCTAGAAACTGCATTTAAAAAAACTTTTTTCAATAACTTTTTTCGATATTTTCAGAAATAACCCCACTTTTGAATTATTTTTTGGAAAAAATTAAAATTTGACAGATCCTAATGCGAATCACGTGACTACTATTTTTTTGCTTAATTTTCATCTCGATCGAAGCAGAACTTGATGCCAAAGTCAAATTTCGAATAAAAAAAGCTGTAATTACACCTATGAAGTTCTTTGTGAATTTATTCATGAAGTCACTTCAAGGCTAACTTTGATAATGTAAATGGCCAACTTGGACGTCAAATAAATTCGCGAATTTCTTCGTAAAGTTATTCACGAAAATTTAACATGCAAAATAATCAGCTGATGCACAGTGTAAATGCTACCGACTTCACGAAGAAATTCACGAATAAATTCATGAATAAATTCACGAAGAACTTTACAGGTGTAATTGCAGGCTTAATTAAGCTATTAATAAAAAAAAATCCCATATGATGCGGACTTTACTGGAGACACTGTATATAAAAATAGATAAAATCTATTTAATTTATAGTATCTCCTGACACCTTTATTCTCACACAATGCCGTAATTAAAAAAATACTTACTTTTAGATTGTTTATTTGATTTTTTTCCAGGGCTGCAAAACTTTCTTTTTTAGTTTTTAATTTATTAGGTTCTCCTAAACTATTAAAGCAAATTCAATGAAATTAAAAATAATTTTAAAGGATACTAATACAAACCTAAAAATAGAAAAAATATACAGGGCGTCCCATTCAAAAAAATATAAATTTATGTTATCACGCTTTTTTGGACCACCCTGTTTGTATATGCAAAAATATTATCCGAAAATACATCTTGTGTTACAATATAAACAGCTTATAAATGAAATTTCTAACTTAATTGGTATATATAAGTAGGAGCTGTAAGGATACCTGACGCTCTATCGCAGGACTCTGGCGTATACATAATTATCTACATACATTTGTTTTTCTATTTCTTAATCAACTCTGTCAGCTAAGCTACATTGTAACAGAGGACTACTTTCTTTACAATTTAGGTACAAAAAATCGACAGTTGAAAGTTTTTTTTTACCGCGCGGCAATGTAGAGACAAGGAGAGCTTGCAGCCTGAGCTAACTTTCAATTTTTAAAAGGAATGCCTGATCGAGCTGTTGTTTAAATAATTAGTCATAAAAGAAATTCAACTCTAGCTAAGAATAATTTCATCATACCTGATTTTAAGCACATTGTTGGCGAGACTAAAAATAAACTTAAATTATAGACCACGAGATCGAAAACCACTATGCCGGACAAATAATCAATGTAGTGAGGAAAAGTTTAATTGTTCCACTTGCGTTATAACTAGGTCTTTATTAAATGCATTTGTAAAGTGTGTTTTAAAAATTTCTTGTTAATTCGACTTTATAATGATAAATTCAACATATTATTTAGGTGTACGATTCATTCATGTGAAATTGTGATAGTATTTTCAGGTTACATACTTTCGCCGTACTATACCGATCCTTTTCTTTCACGTGGCATAAATAAGGAAAAAATATAGGACGTATGATCAAAGCGTCGCGGCGCCGGCGTCGCGAGCAGACGCTCGCATGCATATTGACGCGACGCAACGTCGATAGATTGAAGGACGGAAGGATAATTTAGAGATGTATAGCGCTTTATGGAACCACGTGCGTTACGTTACTTTTTACAGGAGGTAAACAATCTAAAATATATTTTATTTCGGAAAAAAATTATTTTCAAGTCCATATTTTTCATCGGACTTTGGAGGTATATAATACATAAAAAATGGAGTTTAATTTGCAGTCAACTTGCAGCGGCATGGAAGGTTGTGGATTAACTTTTATCTGAGTTTAAATTTATTTTTACCATGGGATTAAAAGAAAATCTGGCTGGATTAAGGACGGGTGGTGCATATCGCTGTTAATTACTTAATAAAATTGTATTAGGTACTTTCCATTTGCTTCTTTTAAATAGCAAAGCAAAATAAAAATATTTGCTCAGCTAGAGTTGTTAAAGGAACGCTTCGCGAACAACTTCGGATAGTTCGTATGGGAAATAGAGAGGGGCATACTTAACCGCGGCTAAGTTCATGCAATTTTTAAAAGGAATAACGCTCAACTTTGTCTTAGTAGTTAATTGGTTTTGGTTTGATATTTTAAAATAATTTTAAAGGAAATCTCTATGTCACGAATGCAGAAAGATCAACTTTATAGAGATAATTAAGTAACAGTTGGGCGTTTGTGACAGAGAGCTTGTTTGAAGCCCTTTTATGTTACTTTGTACTTTATTGTATAACCCTTGCCCTTGACCCATAGATACAAAAAGGTGGTATAAAAACTAGCAGAGCGGTCAGTCACAAACCTTTTTGCATTTCGATGGCTTAGAGTGCAAACTGTCTAACTCCAAAAATAGAAATTTTACAGGAGGGCAAAAAAACGATTCTGACTTCTACAAAATGCATAATATATAACTGAAAAACAGCTAACTTCATTTTTATTTCACGTGTAAAATGGCGCGAAATGCTGGAGTTAGGTGTTTTGCCGTATGCAGCCGTATTCATAATTCATGGAGTTAGACGCTTTACGCAAGGCCGTAGCCAGGGGGGGATCAAGGGGGATTGATCCCCCCCCCCCCGAAATAAAAAAAAGATATTTATTTTAGAATTTTAATAAGTATTAATGAGACTGCAGTTATAATATACAGTGCGCCCGTCTCACTTTGTTGTTACACAACATAATAGTTAATCTTATTTACGGGCTACAATGGCTGCAGATCGCCTTAATGGTCTGGCTTTCCTATATGTTTACCGTGATATAAACGTGTAGATGTAAACAAAATCATAAATATTTTCTCTTCTAAGAACAGGAAACATGATTTTGTAATTTAGTACAATAGGTGGGTATACTTCAGAAATTTTTTTTTGTTCTTATTATTTATTTTTCGTTTTCATTCTTATGTTGTTTTTGATCGTATTATTAGATAATATAATTTATTATAATAATTATTATACTTAGATATAATTATAAGAGACATATGTTAATAATTATATAGTAAAACAAATAGTTTATTTTATTTTGTCGACCGACCTTTCAAATTTCGAATTCCTTTTAAATTAAAAGAGTGTTTTAAAGTCTGGCATATTGCCGCAGATTAAGCTTTACGGTTATTATACCCAAAAAAGGGCGTGGCACCCAAAAAAATTTACAATTTCACGCCCCCCCCCTCCTAGAACAAATCCTAAATCCGCCACTGGAACAAACCCCCCCCGAGATTATTTTCTGGCTATGGCTACCGTAATTATTTGGAGTAATCTGGTTTGGGTATCCATATAGATCTAACACTAAGCACAAAAATTGACGTACATTTTCATAAAAAGTGGAGTTAGACGGTTTTGCAGTCTATAAGCCATCGATCTGACAGTTTGCATTGGCCTGTAAAGCCATTTTCGTTAACCATTCTTAATGCATTCTCAAACCGGCCTCTGTAAGAATAAACCACCAACTTACGCAATATTATATATAGTATATGTAACCATGCAGATAAACATTCATTACAATAATGGGTGCGTTCCGTTGGAAATTGCCACTCTTTTCACTCCGAACTTACCTAAGTTCACGCCATCCATTTGAGTATTACATTCGGCGCAAAAAGAGTGAATCCGCTGGCGTTAGGTATAACAAAAAGAGTGAAAAGTGTTCACTTTATTGGTGTTCTGTGGTGTTCACTCCAAAAGTCCCGTCTCGCTTAGAGGTACTTTAGGAGTGTACCACATAACATCTTTTTAGGTGCATGTTATGTGGGAGTGTAGTCGAGTGTACGTGCATATCCAATACCCTCGGAAAAACAAGGCCTCAGTAGGGATGGCAACGATATATCGATATATTTAATATATCGATATATTTATGAAATATATCGATATATAAACATCGATATATTTATTTCGATATATCGCAAAATATATCGATATATTTTAAATATATCGGAAACCTTATTATTAAAATATCGCGTGAGCTCGTGCCCATGCTCGACGTTTGTCGAACCGAACTACACCAATATTTGAGTATTCCAGTAAGGAGTTTAAAGGAAGACCCTCTGGAACTATGCGGAGAAATGAAGGTCGTTTATCCAAATCTTTTTAAAGCGGCATTAAAATATTTTTCCACAGTGGCATTATTAAAAAAATTTATTATTATTATAATTAAGATTTAAGAATATATATCGATATATTCAAAATATCGATGTTTTTTATTCGATATATCGAATGTATCGATATGTTCATTCGATATATCATATGATTCAATATATCGATATATTTTTTTATTTTGCCATCCCTAGGCCTCAGTGCTCTGCCGTGACGTCACCATTAAGGCTGAATATTTAATAGAGTATAATAGAATAATCATGGGTAAGGGTTATTAGGTTATACTTTTCAGAGGGTATTGGCATATCTGCATGATTAAGGTTAAGTTTTTGCACCTTTGGCGTAAATTAAGCGTCAAAAGATTTAATCCCAAAACTCTTAAACCACGTGACGACAATCTACTCTCACTCCACTCCAAATCTGTTTTCAATTCCGAACACTAGTTTTCTTTAAAAGACCGTCCTCATGGGCGTAAATATGACAGCGTAAGTGTGACATGATTGGTGGATTCGAACGACATTGTAAAAAATGGCGGTAATCAAATAATCAAATCTTAGAAAATAGGTACGCTATCACGTTTAACGATGTTAAATTTACGACCATTGGGACTCGAGCCATGGCCATCTACTACGATGTATGTAAATAAAAATATAGAAACTTTGACCATGGCAAAGGGTAGGCAGTAGATCGGGGAGATGAAAAAGGTTCATTAATTAAAGTAAAGTTAGCAAGACGTTGACATCCGTTTCTTAATTAATAAATTGTCTGACGAGTAAGGCTAGGGCGGCGCTCAATCCCTAAAATTCTCAGAATCCGTCAAAATGACATTTTCTCGTGACCGGTTATAAGTCTTTGTCTACTCTTAAAGATTCTAGAGGGCCATTAGCAGCACAGAAGGAAAAAAAGGAGAATTTCCTTCTGACTTGTTTGTGACGCGGCGAAGTAACCCTATTTTTCCTTTGTGTTACAATCAGAGCCATCAAAACACAAAACATAAGTAAGGTTAGAATTCCCTTTGTTTTTCTGTGAGGTTAGAATTAGAAAATAAAAATTTATTTCAAATTATCTTTTGCAAAATTTTCCCAATATTTTGAGACTCGAATCTTCCACCAAGATAAGGTTCTAGTTTGTTACTTTGTATTACATAGTGGGAACTCAAGAAATGGATATAGAAGATGATCCCAAGGAATATCGTTGGGAAACGGGTTACGAAAAGACTTGGTAATAGAAAGAAATATTTTATATATTTATTATTTTATTATAAATATTTATTAACATAATATTTATTGTTGTCTGTTACGCTTTGTAGGGAGGCAATTAAAGAAGATGAAGAAGGCTTTTTGGAAGCCTCTGTAGCTGATATTATTTTAAGAGCCAAACGAAAGAGGCAAGCTCAAAAGAAAGGCAGCACCAAGCTAGGAATGATGAGACATCTATTTCTTCTTTTAGATTGTTCTGAATCCATGTCCAGTCAAGATCTTAAACCTACAAGAATGTTATGCACACTAAAAGTAAATAGTATTGTATTTACTTAAACATGCAGGTTCTGCATATTAGCACCACACAATTGACTATAGATGCCTACTACATATTTATTATTCACTTTCAGATTTTGGAAGGCTTTATAGAAGAATTTTTTGACCAAAATCCGATCAGTCAAATGGGCATAATACTAATGCAAAATAAAAGGGCAGAGAAAGTTAGTGATTTAGCAGGCAACTTTAGAAAGCACATTAAGTACTTAAAAACTTTGACAAAAACAACTTTAGTTGGTGAACCATCATTACAAAATGGTTTAGAGCAAGCCCTGTCTTCATTAAAGTTGTTGCCCTCACATGCAAGTAGAGAAGTCTTAGTTGTTATGGGTAGCTTAACAACATGTGATCCTGGAGATATTAACACTACAATTGAGGTAAGTTTTACCTTACCTTAATTATTTTTTTATTATATGAATATTAATAAGTTTGGAGAAATATATAAATGTAATAAAATTAAGACAAAAAATACTGGTCCCTTGTGTCTACCAGAATTTCATTTTGACACTCTATATATATACCCAGTGTTTTGCACTTTAATAAGAGTCAAATATACCTAACTTTATTTTTAGAAATTGAAACAAGAATGTATAAGATGTTCAATCATCGGGTTGGCAGCTGACGTCCACGTTTGCAAAGTTCTAGCAAATGAAACTAAAGGAACATACAATGTAATTTTAGACGACAGCCATTTTAAAGATCTCTTGTACCAGCAAGTAGAGCCTCCCCCAGCAGCGGCTGCTCTGGAGTCAAGTTTAATTAAAATGGGGTTCCCACATCAAATGAACACTGAGGGTACAGATGAACCTTTAACAATGTGTATGTGGTGAGTTAAAATGAAATTTCATTGCTGGTTCTAAAAGGAAATTGACTGACACTTAACACCATGCAAAAAAATTGCCATGCAAAGACTGCTGGTATAAACAGTATCATCCAAATGAAGAAAGCACACTATGCCTACATGCTAAGGGAAGCGTTTTTTTTTGGTAGAAAATAAAAAAACAACAAATTTGACCTACATTTTGTTTAACACTGACCTGTATCCAACTAATTTACACTTTTAAAAACTGAATTACATTGTACCCAGACAAGCATCAGGCTCTGGTATACCACCAACATAATAATATACAGTTTTATGGCCTAAAATGTAATGCCTTGTTTTGTTTTAGTCATGTGGATAGCATTGATGATGGCAGTAAACTAACCACAGGTGGTTATTACTGTCCACAGTGCTTAAGCAAGTACTGTGAACTTCCTGTGGAATGCAGGGCTTGTGGTTTGACCCTTGTTTCAGCCCCACACTTGGCCAGATCCTACCACCACTTGTTTCCAGCATCTAATTACCAAGAAGTTCCATTTGAAAGTCAAGGTGAAATTTGTTATTCCTGTCAGAAGGTTTTTGGAGAAGCAGATAAACAGGTGTGTACTTAAAATACAAAAATAATGGCGTAAACACAGGCGATGATGTGATTACTACATTTTTCCAAGTTATTTACAAATGAATTTGATATAAATCATAAACATAATGTATAATATAATTAGTAAGCTATTTATGAATAAAAACATTATTATTTTGTAGGTGTATCAGTGTCCCACATGCAAGAAGATATTTTGTATAGATTGTGATATTTTTATACACGATACTTTGCACACTTGTCCAGGTTGTGCTACAAATTTGGCAACTTTTCAAATGACCCACAGCACTTAATTTTTTTTAAATACAGTAGGTAGCTTCCATCACTCACACTTTTGTATTTTCGAATACTTATGTATAGTTTAAGCTTTATATTTATAAGTTTAATAATTTATTTTTAAAATGAAATAAACATTTTTTTTGGTCTTATGTTTATATTGTAGCAGGAATAAATTCAGAATATCAGTTCTAAAGTAAATTTGTATTCTGAATAACAGATACAAACTTACCAACAAGGAACTGTGTCTGTGTAGTACTTAATAACAAAATATTTGAACTTATTAATTGAAGACACAAGTGCATAAAGGGTCTAAGTAAGTGGCATTTAAAACATTCTGAGTTAATCAAATTTTAATTTATTACATATACATAACAGGCAGATGCCCAAATAGTATAACAATAGTATAATATATATTTAACTTTTCTACTTTGGAACTTTTCTGTTATAGTGAATATAAAAACACAATTTTCAGAATATAATGAGTTTATTTAGACAATTTTGTTCATAGTATAAGAAAATGGCTAGGTTAAGAGAAAATTGGGAATATGTGCATTTAGACCCTTTATCAAGTGACGTAAGATCAAAAAAGATTTTAGTTTATATGTTATTATATGTATATGTTCCACATCTGGTACTTAGACCCTTTTTGCACATCACAATGGTAAATGTTCTATGTACATAGATGCTTTATCAGCTACTAACTTTTTCGATATTAAAAATAGGCCAATTTAACTTAGCGCAAAGCAATCTATAGCCTTAAAACTCTGAAAAACAGTAAAATTATATATTTCAAGAAAATGCCACTTAGACCCTTTATGCACTTGTGTCTTCAATTACTAAACAGAAGAGATATCGGTAAAATAAAACGATCGTTTTTTAATTAATTTGATTTTTTTTTGGCTAAGATAAAATAATAAAAAACATTTATAATATGTGTACAGGGTGTCCCCAATCAAAATGCACTCCACCAGAGATCTGGTAAATCATAGAAGCTACAGAGATGGTTGAATTAAACCTTTCTGTATCATTTGGCACAGAATATATATTGCGTAGCTATATATTCTGTGCTTTTGGTTTACAAGATCTCTGTAGTGCATTCTTATTCGGGACACCCTGTGTAACTGTAAATGATGGAAAAAACTCTGGAAATTCTTAAATCCCGCCCCTTTTGTGCAAAAAGAAAAGGGCAAATAAAACAAAAAATAGTTATTAAATTTTTATTGCAAAAAAAGTAATTTAAGCACAGGAAAGATCACATTGAAAAAGAGTAAGATAACATAAAAATAAATCATTGTAATAATACATTTGCTATGCAAAAACATTCGCTCTGTGGTTATTATAGAAATAAAACTATTAAAATTAGACAGATATGAAAGAAATATAAATTATTTATTACCTACCGCTTTGTCTTAAGATTATATTTATTTTTTCTTTAAACCCTTAATCCTCGAGTCCAAACTCACTACCGTTTGGTTAATTTCATTAAGGTTCATGGCAAAACTTTCTTGAACGCCCTGTAATAGTGTCTTGTTATTCTGTACGTTACTTGCTATTTCTGATTGAACTAATTCAATTTGTGTCACCGTTTTCGTAAATTCAGTTGCTAAAACATATTAAAGTTTTAGAAGTTGTAGAATTAACAGGTCTACCAGACAATTCTTTGGTTGGGCATGGGATGTAACAGTAACAATGTTAGTTGAAATCTCAGAAAGTAAAAATAGAAACCAGCTGAAACTTACCTTTGTTATGCAAGGCTTCAAGGGATTTTAATCTATCAATCGTCTGTGGTAGTAATTTGGAGATATTTTCACTATTCTTTATGAGTTCATAAAGTTCCAAAATCTGTAAAATAAGTTTAAAAGTATTATGACTATAGTCTATTACCAAAAATATAGGCAGTGACCTAGCTCTTATAACTATGGAAACAACCAAAATACTGTATGGTCATTGGCGGTTTGCATTTGTTTCCATGGTTTCGAATAATACGTCACTGCCTATAATATTGGGTTTTGAGTATAGGTATATCTACTGCTATAGCTTGAAAGTTTAAAAAACCTGTTTACCGAGCTTTTTACCTTATATTATGTAATTTATTTCATGAAAACCTACTTACCATCTTATCTTTTTCTTCATCCTGTTGATGTTCTTTTTTCTTCTGGCCTATTGCTTCCAGCTTTTGAGCTAGAGCTGATAATCTTCCTTCTATATGATCTAATTGTGAAGAATCTAGAAGACTTGCTGTAGCACTGAGGTATTGAGCTGCTTCTAATAAACTTCCTAAAAAATTAATTACAAATAATACCATGTGAAAGAAAACACAAAGACAAGAAATGATACCAAGAAGGATATGTTCTCATCTAAGTTTTGGTTTGCTAATTTTAATTGATGTGTGTGTTAGTGTGTTACTAATCTATCATACCTTTACCAGTAGCACTTGTCAGTCTTGACAACTTATCACTTGAGGCACCAAGTACTGATTCTAATCTATGTAGCCTACTTTCTAATTCAGCCACTCTAGCTGTTTGCTTAAGTTTTGCTTGCTCGGGCCTGTAGCTAAATTGATAGACAATGCTATCTTGAATAGTTTGTGTTTGAGATTCAGGCTTTTCATTGATATTTTGTTTAAATTGCTCAAGTTGTGCCAAAAGTTTTCTAAAATAGAAAATTAATATTTTTGCTAATAATGTTGCTTCACTTCCTAATAATAAAAAAGTACTGTACATTAACAATAATGTTATAACATAATTTTTCTCACTTAATTTGGGTCCCTTGTGGATCAGATATTTTAGCTAATATTTCTTCTCCCAGTGATTCTTCTAGCTTAAGGTCTGCTAATAGTTTTAAGGACTGTTCAACTTGCTCAGTTGGTACGAGGCAATTCAATTTGTCTCCATTGCTATCTTTATTAAGAGCATTTACTTCTTCAAGTAATTCTTTCATTTCGCATTGTAGACGCTGGTACTTTTGAATGGGCGTTTCTTTTTCTCCTAAAAATTATCATTAAAATAAAAGGTTTATATAGAGATAGATTAATGGACTGCATACTTTGTACTTAGTAAAAATGTAGTTTACGTACCATGCCCTGCAAGATCCCAATCTCTGTTCCTAGCATCATACCCTGTACGAATACGCTTTCCAACCCTTTCTGAAAAGTCTACATTTGAGGCATTCAGAAACTTTCCTTTAAATTTATTGTAAACTTCCTCAGTAGAAATGTGAATTCTTTCAACAGGTTCATTCTCAGGTTCGTAAAAATTATCGGCCTGTTCTGATTCTGGTAAATCGTTTGTTTTATAAACATCAGGTTCGTCGTGGGCCTAAAAGTCATTTTTGAGTTTTGTCAGGAATCAATAGTTTGTGACTAAAATACTTACGATACCAGGTAAGTCTGCATATTTGGGATCTGCCATTATCAACAGAAAAATATATCTTTTCCGAAAAGTGTATTAGGTACCGTTAGAAATTTGTAGAATGATTAACCTTTTTCTTTAACTTTACATCATCTTATTTGACATTCAGTTCTGTGTTCTGTGACTTTGACAGCCAGTAGCCACTAGCCAGGGTTGCCAGATTTGTGGGACAAATAAATGGTACAAACGAATAAACTTCATGGTATTTGTCAAGAAATAATGGTACTTTTAAAAAACTGGACGAAATCGATTCATTCCGTAAAAAAAAACGGACGACGGAAGGAAAAACACATTGCAAATATATGATGGGAAATAGAGATTCAGGGAGTATTTTATTTCCCTCTAACGTGCCGAAACACAAAAAAGGTCGACAGAGAAGTTCAGTAGTACAGAAATCAGGTGAATATGTAAAAAGATAAGCTCGATTCACCATTTTCGAAAGGATCCAAATAATGGTATTTTTGTTACTTTTAAAGGTACGGGTACATAACGACGAAATAATGGTATAAATAAATACCATTAAAATGGTACGTCTGGCAACCCTGCCACTAGCCAGTGCTGCCAACCAGACAAATTTAAAAGCCGCGCGCATGATCGAAAATTGCTATTTTTACGAACCATGGCCGTGTCAAACCTGGTGTAAGTATTCGTTGGTGTCAAATGTGCAGTTCCTCAATAATTCAGATATCAATAATTAAAAAAATAGAATAAAAAAATAACACTGCATAAATATGGGTATTATTTTTTTAAGATTTAAAAAACGTAACAAAACCTGATATACCCCATTTTAATAATATTTTTTTGTTATTTTAATGTTGATATTTTTATAAATGACGTTTTTCACGATAATTTTGTTAGGTTCAAATTCAATACAAAAATTTGAAAATTTTTTCAACTTTTTGTTTGGTCAGTAAATTTCTATTAAATTTATGGAGGGAGGACGTTATTAATGCATTTCTTTGTTTTGTTTTAATTAAATTCAACTGCAAGAAAATTCTATCGCAGGAAGCGTTTAAATGAGGCAACAAAATAAATTTATTTAGTCGTATTTTGTGGCAAAAATGGTAAAAAATATGAATTTTATGTTTTTAAATGCACGGCAGTACTATAAAGCCGTGGCCATACATTAATCCAAATAGCCGTGAAAACACCGCAGTTCCCGTGGCATTGGCAACGTTATATGACAGCTAAACCGAAACAGCGTTGCCACAGCTACCCCGAAAGGGGTAGTTCTACCTCTTTTTAAAAAAATCTCGCTTCCCTTCCCTTCGTGTTTTGTGCAATTACGACCCCTTTACTATTAAAACAAGCACATATTCTCTAGAATTCTTAGGAGCTAGAGATATATGACATCGAGATAGAATAGAAAATATCGTGTTAACAGTTGTTGTTGTTTTTACTTCAGTTTTGAAAATCGAGGTGTTTATAATTTTAAGGATTTTAAGGTAAATTGTGGCAATTTTAGTGGTTTCAATAAACTGTTTTTTTTTTTAGTTTCTGTGCATTTATTAAAAAAAAACACCGGCATACTATTATTCGTCAATGCCTCCCTGAATTGCCCTTCCAAAATTATATACTATAATTATTTTTTTTAATAATTGCAAGGTTCCGGAAGAAGCATTGAAGCCGTTTATAGATCTCTTTTATACACGATTGACCTTGAGAACTGTGCCCTTAAGACTTTAAAGTTTCCTGCAGCTTGAACATGAAAAGATCGATTTAAAAAACAAAGATCGCAAGTAGGTACAAATAAGATCGATCTTATCTGCAAAAAGTCGATCTTGATCGAACGTCCCTAGTCCCTAGGTTGAGGTCAGAGAACTACCTACCAAAGGTAGTTCTCTGGTTGAGGTAGTGCGTATATTATTATAGTGTCATTTGATTTCTAGATAACGCAAATAGAGTTGTTAAGAAAAGAACGGAACAGGTTCTTTAGAACAGGTTAGAGATAGCCTGTTCAGTGAACTGTTCTTTGTAAAAGAACTGAACCGGTTCTTTAGGTAGACTTATGACAGATGATTGCGGTCGAGAACAAAGTAAAATCACAGGACACCGCTGCGTCCTCGTGTATGGTCTCACTGCTCTCTGTTCCCTGTTCCGTGTTCCCTGTTCCCTGTTCCCTGTTCCCTGTTCTCTGTTTCTCTGTTCCCTGTTCTCTGTTCCCTGTTCTCTGTTCCCTGTTCTGCTCCAAAAAAAGAACAGCCCGTTTTCATTTGATTCTCAAACGACGATCGACCCGCAAGCCATCTTTCATAAATCACCAATCACACATAAAAAGAACAGGTTGTTCTTTCTTACAAGGAACAGGAAAACAGGAATGCAGCGGTGTTCTTTCCGTGTTGTTAGTTTACGGAACTAGCGACCTTCTTTTTTTTTTTTTTTTTTTTTTTTTTTTTTTAGAAAGTGATTAACAAAAACGTGGTTTTTACTACTCCCGACCTTTCACTTTTACTTTTTTTTTTACCAAGTCAGTGGGCGACAATAATTTATAATCAAAAGAACAGGTGAACAGGTTTACGGAACAGGTTCCCGAGTGAGAACCGAACTGTTCGAACCTGTTCAGCAATTTACCTGTTCTTTAACATCACTAAACGCAAAGTAACTTACGTTTCATTAATTCCTTTTAGGATTTAGGGGAAAGACATGCACGTTTTCGCGATTAGCTTACTCATTGCCTCATTTATACTCTTGCTCTGCCATCTATCAATAAACAATAATTATGCTCTAGGAAACAATTAAGACTCTATTACAGATTTTTTCTTTGACATCAGCGCCATCTAGTAGTACTTAGTCCTAAAATTTTTATTTAAACAGTTTAATTTGTCACTTTTTGTTTCTTCGAATTCGGTTTCAAAAAATATTTCATCTTTAGCAAAAAATATGTCAAACTGTTAATTTATTAGGTTTATGATTAATTTGCGTAGGCGAGACGGTAGGATCCGTTATACCAACGAATACTTACACCAGGCGTTAGACAGAATAGTTCTGGTTGTGAGAGGTAAAAAACTGAAATTAAATGTCACTGTAGGGTAAAAATTTCACATTTTTGGCAATCGATATCAATAAACTAGAACTAGTAAAACGGTTTATCTACGGTAAGCTGTCATGTATAAAACGAAAGAAGCGATTTTGACGAAACAAATTAGGGGGCCGTATAGTATTCGATGCGGAGACTTCGGGAAAAATAAGCAAAAAATTCTCCTGTCAAAATTTGACAGCTGTCAATATGTCAAATCGTTTAAAAAAATTATACAGTGAGACCTCGATAATCCGGACTAATTAAAACCGCGGTTATCCGAATTAGTAAATAATTCGGATTACTGAAGCTGAATAGTTTAGTACAGTCCATGTATGTAAGTCTTGGCCGAATTACCGAAGAATCCGGTTTACGGATCGAAGGTCCGAATTATATAAGTCTTGGCCGAATTACCGAAGAATCCGGTTTACTGAAGGTCCGAATTAGCGAGGTCGCACACTGTATTAATGAAAAAAGGTCGTATGTATATTGACGGTGGAAAGTTGAAAAAAATACGCAAAAAATTCTCTTGTCAAAATTGGACACCTGTCAATATGTCAGAATTATTACAATAACCGATAGCATTGAATATCAAACTATATAAGAATGACGACGGATGTCCGAGAAAAGTTGACAACCCAGTTTTAGACGTCTTGGAGGTGGTTTGGTCCAAGGTCTCTATACTATAGGTTGCCTGGTAACTTTGGACCAATCAGATGTTCGCATTTCATGCGCGGGAATACGTCATCCAGACGACACATTTAAAATATTTTCATGGTCAGCATATAAAGAATGGCAATTAAATAGTTTTCACACAGAATTCCTGTGGTTTTGATATGTAAATTCAATTGCTTTTGTTTAAATATCATTTTTTGACAAACTTTAAATGATTTTAGCCCTTAAGAAAGGAATATTTCTTATGTATTTTCCTAATTATGGCTTGGGTGGAAGAACAGGCACTTTTACTCTATTATCAATATTCTGATTATTAATTAGGCCTATCAGAAAATAGACAGTATTGTATTACTAATAGGTAGGTAAGTGCTAAAAGCATTTAAAATGTTGCATATAATGTTAAATATTATACTTTGGAAAACCATGTTTTATCTATTATTAAAAAATATTGGGAATTGTGAGAAATAATAACAATAATAATTTCTTTATTTCAAATTATACTTTACAATGGGGAATAAAATGAAATGATGTCACAAAATAAAATAGGTTTACCATTCATTACCTAAGAAGTTCAATAACGATTGGGGTTAATGTCTATTAACACTTTTTTTAATGTTTTTGCTATTCCCATAATGTGCAAAATATCATCTATAATTCCATTTCTTAAATTGATATTAATTTGCAGCCCACAGTGGATATTCCAGGCAGCGGATAATGCAAAGTTTGTCTTAAATATAGGTATATGACCGTTTACCAAAATATTTTAACGTAAGCTTTTAAGAGTTCATCCTGTGTCCAGCGAGCTTTAGATTTAATTTTTAAGGCAATGTCCACTTGGTTTGGAGACAAAACATCTTGTTCATCTAAGTTGGAGCCACTTTGTTTTAAAATCGTTTCTTTATTTTCATGATCTGCAATTTTTTTTTTGAGCTTCTCATTTTCTTGTCTCAATAATGAAAATTTTCTTTCCCAAATAATATTATAATCTGTTTTTTTGCTTGTTGATGTAACCTCCGAAATATCCATGGAAATGTTATCAATGGCTTTTAGCTTTTCTGTTTCTAACTGTAATAAACCTTCCACAGTTGCTTTGTTTTCTTTTCGATTTATCTGACAAGCTCTTTTCGATAACACAGTAGGTATCTTTATTTTCTATCAAAGGTAAAAATAATGTCGGGAGAGCTATAAAAAATAAATAAAATAAGGGTTCACTAAACCTACAAACTTCTGTCTTAATAATAATAATAATTATGATTATCATTAGATGATACTTCAAGAGCCCTCACAAATATTAATATTATTATTGTTATAAATACATTAACTCAACCCTTACTTTGGAATCTTTCACCCCTAAATAATATAAGTTTATTTACTTTGGGCTTGGTTGTCACTTTATTAATAGAGAACTGCCTATTTATTTACTCTTTTTCACTTACCATCTTTGTTTAAAACCATTGGTTGGAAATTCATTAAGCGAGCTTGCAGTTCATCTTTGTAGTCAGTAAACAGAAAATGCTTGCTGCATATCCTCTTATTTTTGGGCGTCCAATTATCCTTTCAGCAACATTTTCGTTCCCATTCTTTTGAAACGATGGGGTTTTTTGGGAATGTAAAAAACATGATCTTTTTTCGCCTGGATCTGGCTTCTTCTTTGAATTACTGTTACATCTAGCTATGCTACAAATATTGCCACCACTCATATATAAATAAATATTCAAACAATAATTTGTTTTAAAATTAGAACATAGAGAAGAATCAAGTTTAATAAACTAACCTTGAAATTCACACAATGAAAATCGCTGAAAATTTACAATTTGTGATAGTTTTCTCACAAAATAATATTGTGAGTTCGCAAAAATATGTCCACACTTCACAATTGTTTAAAATTTAACCATCTAAATAACAAAATAACACTACAAAAGCAATAATTCAGTGAAAACCGCTATGTACACCATGTAAACAAATCAACTTTGTCGTCTCGATGACGTAGACACCCCGCTCACGTCGCTTCGGCCATAGAGTTACCAGGCAACCTACCCTTTAGAGACCTTGGGTTTGGTCGCCATTGTGGAATTGATCGTAACTCTAACCTTAAATCTGTCGTTATAATGCAGCGCCTCGGCAACAGATGTCTCAAATTCACGGATGTGATGTCGTGGTTGTGCCGCATATCGTATTTTATTGGAATTTTTAATGATATGAGCATTTTTAAAAGACAATAAAATAGGAGGTTCTCAATTCCAGCCGAATGTATGTTTTTGATAATAATATGTAGGTACGCTGATTACTCCAGGGTAATTGGACCGATTTTCACAATGATTTTACCGTTGCATTGGGTGTTATAAATGTTAAACAAATAAAAGTAGATAAAAAGCGACAGCAAGTATAACTAAAATAGGTTTTATTTCGTCGAAAAATAGCAAGATACGTATAATACACTAATACAAATAAACTGGATGTTTCTTAAGTAAGAAAGTAACACCTACTTATTTTAACCATTTTGAAAAGTAGTAAAAATTGCTAATTAAAACCAAGTTATACAAACAAACCGCACATCATTCATATTTTACCCAACATACGTTGTAGCCTAGGTATATATTAAATAGGAGTCGTTACTTAATTCTGTTAGAAATAGAATACATGGCGGTCAATATGCTTTCATGTAATTTTGTGTAACGTTGGGACGTCAAAAGGTTAAAAATATTATAAGCTACAAAGCAATTAAAAATAGGGACATTTTTAAATCTAGACTATACTATAGGTAGGAAAATAAATTAAGCTACTTAAATCTAGGATATGTGTAGGTACTTATGTGAAATCAAGTTTTACGATAAGCTAGAAAAATAAATTTTAAAAACTCATGCAGCAAGTCAAACAGACAGGCGGCTACAATGTTTTAATTTAGCAGTGAAAATGCTAGTTTCTTGTTGGTGAACTCATTGTGCCATCTATGAATTTAACGTAGCAGATTTAGGAAATCGGCTCATATGACCTTCTTATAGTTTGATATTCAATGCCGATAGTAATGAAACAAACGTGGGGTCGTATAGATATTATCGCTAAGAATAGAGAAAAATTTAAAAAAAAATTCTACCCGTTAAAATAAAATTTTGACAATTTTTTTTTCAAACTTTGAAAATTTTTGTTGTTTGTTCGGGTTTGTATGTATGTTTGTTTGTACCCGACTTCTTTGAACCCGATTTTGACCCACTTTAAACTTTACATTTTGTAGACTTATCAAGAATCGCTGAATATAGTTTAAAATAATTATTGAAATTATAGGCAAATTATAGGCAAAAAATAATAATGAACGATAAACATTAGTATTATTGTGAAAAAAGCGTGGGTCGCTTTGTGCTATATTTTTCGTATATCGAACACCCCACGTTTTTTCACAATAGGTAATACTAATGTTTATCGTTCATTATTATTTTCTGACTATATTAAGAATTTCAATAATTATTTTAAACTATATATATACCTACTTATTTATTTTCCGCTTTTTAGCTTGATTAATTATTAAAGGGTGTTTTTTAGTTTTTTTAAACTATATTTATTAAATAGGATAATAAGGGAGATGGTATCCTAAAAGCATGTAAATATATAATTTATAACTATTTCCAATTTTAGACTTGCTATAATGGAACTTCCTGCAAAGAATCCCAGAGTAACATCATCAAGAAAATTTAAAATGCAGAGCAGGTCAGAAATTGATGTTATTTATTCTCCAGATAAGGCTTCCAAACTATCCGTTGAGTCAGTGGCATCTCGCCTCTACAAAGTTGAACTAGAGAGATATTGCCCAAAGAAACTATTTTACATAGCTTTTGTAAACGAAAGTGGTAATGATTCAGCCCAGTTACTTGAACGCTTCGCAGAAGTCAGTCGAAATTATGAAGTAGTTTCCTCTGTAACATTTATTACTAGGGACAATGTTCTGGATTTGTTGGATACTTCCAAGAGCTACATATTTCCTAATCAACTAAAACCTTTACTACTTAATGTTATTGATACCGTCAAAGGATGTGGTTATAGTATTCCACCTCTTTATGAGGCGGAAATGCTTAAACTAAAAATCATTCAGGTCATGTATGAACAGTACGTTGATAAAGTCAAGCAGAACCTTAAAGAAAAAAATTTAGAAGATTTGCTTAATTTTCTTTCGCGAGAATGTAAAAAGAAGCAAAAAAAAGAAGACGCAGGGCCATCCGAGAAAAACAAAAGTCCAGTAAGAGAAGAGACAAAAAAGAAAAATAAAAAGGAGGATTCAAAATTTCAAGATTCCAAAGATGATGATATTGATTACACGTCGATACCCCTTGATAATGACGGAATAAGTTTTGAAGAAAACATATTTGATTACGTGTGGTTTTACTGTATTACAGGATATTATGACACTGAAATAATTCAAAGTATAACGGAACACCTTAATTGTCCACTATGTGCTATTATTAAAATAACTGATAGTAAAACTAGTGTATCGTATATACAATATCAGATTGACTCTTTTTGGGAAAATATTGAAAAACAATTTTTTTCAAACACCACGTCGCTTAGTTGTTTGGAAGACACAATGCTGATGCAGTATACACCCTCAAATAAACTTACGGAAGGGAATATTTTAGAATTATTTCAACAATTTGTGTTTGTTCTACGGAGAATTATAGATATTAAGTTGACACATTTGAAATATATACGACATCTGGCAATAAATAAAATTGAAAATATTTATCCCGCAGTGCCTTTGGATTGCCTTCAAACGTATCATAGATCTTTAAAATGTTTTCCTCTAGATTCTATCGACAGTATTTTAATAATAGATGCTTTAGTAAAAGAAATTTGTAGCCATTTAGATTTAATACCACTTAAGAATACTTCAAGTTCCAGAAGTGTACTGTCAAAATGTTCAGTCAAATCCATACACTCACTGCACTGCACGGATCCATTGCATGATTTTGAAGCATTCTCTAATGCCAAAAGAAAGCTGAGCATTTCTAACAGGCAAGATGTAAACAGTTTCATGGTACATGATGATGACGTATTGCTGAAGGTGTTAAAGTCTTATAAACATGTTGGACCAAGAATATTTGATACATCTTTAGCCTTAATGAAGCGGATTCCTGTTTTCAAAAACATACTACTAAAAACGGAATATCCTACTCAAGATATTCCCCACACTCATGACGTAGACCCCTCCAATAAATCCGACATAATATATGGGGAGACGTTGAATTATTTTATGTATTTATTTTTATTTAATACTTTTTCTAATGAAGTGGAAGATCCAAATAGCAAAGAAACTTATAACCTAACAAAAAATTTAATAACTTTTGATCCTGCTCGCTATTGGAATGATGTTCAACCAAAATGCGATGCCGAAGGTATACGCGATAAAGTTAATTTGTACCAGACACCACTTATACATTTTCGGTGGAAAGAAAAACTTTCTAAAGAGGTTATGATACAAACAATTTTTCAAGCAAACGAAAATTTTCTTTATTATGATCAAAAATATTCCCCTGAAACGGACAATTTCTTAACGGTTTTTTCAAATAAATTCGATTCCTTTGGCTTAAATACCAAAATTTTTGAAAAATCTATTCGCACACCAATATGTTTAAGAGATTTTTGCAGATATTCAACAGTTGAAGAAGCAGAATGGTTACAAAAATACCAAACAAAAATAATAGATGAACAAAGTTTTAAAGTTGATCTAAATGAAGTTTGTCCTGGAGCGTATAAAGTAAAAACGCAAATGAAGTTATTTCAGGAATATTCGTATCTTTTAGATGGAAACATAAAAGAATTTGATAAAGAAAGTATTAAGTCCTCTAGCCTAGAAATTGCAGCAGATCAGCAATCGGACATTAATTTTGAAGATGCGTTTATCGATTTACAAAGGTATCCTGCTCATAAACAACTTATTAACGAGTGTGGGCAAGCCTCTAAAACTCAGCAGCTCATCAGTTACGATTTAGGTTCGAATGCATTAAGAATAACAGGTCATATTACAACATTTTGTAGTCATGATGGTGTTAAAGTTAGTGTAGACAACACAAGGTTTCTGCAGAGCCCCGACAAATGTACCGTAAATATACGAAGTGATGGAAATACTTTGACTCTGCATTCGTGTGAAGCTTTAAGTTCGGAACCATATGTTCTAAATTTGCTTTTACAGAACGGATCAAGGATAAGTTTTGTTGTACATAAAAATGATGTTCAAACAAAAAAATCACCTACCGACTTGAAAGATATACACGAAGAAAGTGAAATGGAAATTAAGAATGTTGTATACGACCCTTTAAAGGAACCAACGCACGACGAAGCGATAGAATCGAGTTTTTCTCCCGTCGTACACTGTGTTGATGAATCATTTATTAAAAACTTATTTCAAACTGGTGAATCCTTGGAAAGTTTGGCTGTTAGTGAAGATCGAGAGGAGCTTTTAGAAGCCCTAATAAGAGCTAGAGAAACTAATGGTGTTATCTACAAAGTAGACACCGAATCAAAATATCTTAAAAGGCTTAATCGCGACATAATTGTTCCAGTTGAGCATGCCCTAAGAAATGTCTTTCCCAAAGAAACTTTAGTTAATAGTGGTCCAAAACCATACGAAACCCGCACGAAAATATTCGCTTCGCCCAATGAAGAAAGCTCAGACGGAGAACTAATAACTACAGTGGATTTTAGACTTTGTCTTCCTAATGGTTTATTCATAAGAGCACATCCGGGTATAATCGACAAAAGAAATATTATGATAAAACAAGAGTACGCCGAAGATAAGCCAAAGTTAGAACCTGTACAACACGAGGAGTTTAGACTTTTTACATTACATGGGTTTGTATGCATAAAGAAGATTGACGGCACATTGACAATTTTAAAAGGCAATGGGGATATCATAGATTTTGAAAAACCCAGTGATGAGTCTGGAGAAAATAATTCTTTTAAGCCTTGTCATTGCTCAACTTTGGACGATTACAGAAATAAACTAAATAAGATGCTGAAGGATGAGAACAATTCCGAGTATTTTACAAGCAGAAGAGGTCATATAACTCACAAACAAAACCATGTTATGGATAAGAAACTTTTACAGTTGCTACAAAATTTCGATGTTCCATATCTAAAAAAATCCATAACTAGATTTGATGGAAAGATGATTAAAATACAAGGTAATAAGATAACTCAAAAGCATTTGCATCATATGACATCCCAGCAAGATTTTTTTACTGAAGAGATTTATTTTGAAAGGAGCGATGATTTTCGAAGTACATTTGAAAGGAACGGTTCTCAAAAAATTCTTTTTCCTGACGGTACGTTGATTTCCAATTCCGTCAACATCGCTGATGAATTAGTGGATGACTTTGTTTATGTAACAATAAGTTTTCAATATGAACATCCAAATTACGCAACAGTAACTTATGATTTTGATAAAACACTTAAAGTGATATTAGACGATGAGGTCGTGATTAAAAGGGTTGTCGGTATGGAAGGTTTTATCGTTAATACAAAAAAAAATGTTTCCGTTTCCGTTACAAAAGAAATCGTTTCTTTCCAAAAGACTTGTAAAGATTGTTCAGGGATATTTCAATGCAACCTGAATATTGAACCGTTTTATTTAAATAAATGGACTCCTTCGGAAGAATTCTTGCATGTCCAAGATACCTACGAAAAACATTTCTATTCAGATTATATAGGTAATTGTTCTAGAAAATCAGAGCATATAACAGGACGTACGAACTCTCTGAATTGTAACCATTACAAAAAAAGTAATAATTGTTATAAGAAGTTATTCGTCGTCAATAAAGATCTTACTGGAGAGGTGTTTTCCACGAACGAAACGGTTCACCTGAAAGTAACAGAGATTGCCCTTGATCCAAATTCAATTGTCAATTGTTACAGGATCATACCAGATAGTAAGAGCGTTAAGCAAGTGGATTGTAGAAAAAAACATTTTATAAGTTACTGTGACAGGTTCTTTAATAACTCTGTTTATAAATACTTTTATCACAACATCCAGAACACAGAACTTTACACAACATTCAGGGTTTTTTATAACATGTTTTCGTCAGTAAACGATATTGAAGAACATGTGCTAAATATACGGCAAATATACTTTAGTAATTTCAATGATTCGCCAAGTTGTGACAATATCGTTAAAAATATAGCGTCACTAATAACCCATCTGCAAGTCTACAACGAGGCATATGAGCAGGAATTGCACGCGGCGAAAGAAAATATTGAAAGAAAAAAGAAGGATCAGGAAGAAGAAGAAACTAGAAAAAGGAATGCTTTATGTCATTGTTTAAAACAGAGGATAACCATGGCTGATAAGATAAATAACTGGAAGAAAATCTGTGCAGAATACAAGAAAAAACTTAGATTGAAAAAAGTTCCTTGTTATTTTAATTCGGATTTTTGTAAGAGATCAGATTAAAAGATCTTTTAAGGAAATTATATGTATTTTAATGCAATAAAATCAACAATAAGAAAGGAATGGAACATGTTACATTTGGGTCTTAGTAAAAATTTTTTGGTAAATGTCTTTGTCAATTATTCGCATATTGTTTAATTAAGGGCCCAGTTCTCAAGGTTAACCATCTATAAAAGATACCTATAAATGGCTTGAATGCACGGGTAACTTCCGGAACCTTGCAATTATTAACAAATTTTGACGAATAGAATGCCGGTGTTTTTTTTTTAATAAATGCACAGAAACTTTAAAAAAGGTAGTTTTTCGAAACCACTAAAATTGCCACAATTTACCTTAAAATCCTGGAAAGTAAACACGTCGATTTTCAGAACTGAAGTAAAAACAACAATTTTTACTGGTAACACGATATTTTCTAGTCTATCTAGATGTCGTCTCTCCTAAGAATTCTAAAGAATATGTCTTTGTTTTAACAGCAAAGGGGTCGTAATTGCTAAAGGGCGGAATATATGCAAAATGCATTTATATGCATTTTTTGCATATTTTATCAAGTTTATCATAAAATGCATATCTTAACATACAGGGTGTCCGGAAATGACGATGAAAAATTTTAAGGTATGATTCTACATAAAAAGATATGAAAAAAAGTTCATATTAACATAGGTCCGGAAATGCTTCCAGAGGGAGGTACAGGCCCTTGAAGATGGTGTCATAAAAGTGGTTTTTATTTAATTTATTAGGATCTACTTACAATACAGGAATTAACCTTTACGTATAAGTTAGAGTGATAAGAGGTCACTCTTTGAAAATATCAGGTGACCCATAATTGCAACCAGTGGCGTGGGAACAAAGGGGTGGTTAGGTATTTAGGGTTTTAGTTTTTCGCCGAGTGTATTTTCGCTATCTTTTAAATAAACTATGATTCTTTGAACATTTTTACGTAAAAAAGGTTCCCTTTGTATAAAGTCGTATAGTCGACCGTTTTCGAGATAAACGGACTTTAAAGCTCAGATTTTTTTTTGAATAATAATTTTATTAATAAAAATACCAACAAATCAATAACAAAATAATAAACAACGCTGTCCCTAAATTTTTAAATCCTTTTCAATGTTATTATAAATTTTATAATAAGTGTTGAAAATGATTTCCGTTCATTTCAATGCATCCTCGAACTCGTTTTCTCATGGAATCTTCTAACTGTTCTAAAAATACCAGGTTTATTTCTTATAACTTCACAACAAGCAAACACCCGCTGCTCTAATTCTTCAACGCTGCGAACTGGTACTTCGTATACTAAGGATTTTAGGTAATCCCATAAAAAAAATCTGAGCATTAATGTCCGTTTATCTCGAAAACGGTCGACTATACGACTTTATACCAAGGAAACCTTTTTTACGTAAAAATGTTCAAAGAACCATAATTTATTTAAAAGATAGCGAAAATACACTTGGCGAAAAAATATAACCCTAAATAACTAACCACCCCTTTGTTCACACGCCACTGGTTGCAATTATGAGTCACCTGATATTTTCAAAGAGTGACCTCCAATTACTCTAACTTATACGTAGAAGTTAATTCCTGTATTGTAAGTAGATCCTAATAAATTAAATAAAAACCACTTTTATGACACCATCTTCAAGGGCCTGTAGCTCCCTCTGGAAGCATTTCCGGACCTATGTTAATATGAACTTTTTTTCATATCTTTTTATGTAGAATCACACCTTAAAATTTTTCATCGTCATTTTCGAACACCCTGTATAGTACAGGAAATGAAGCTCAAAAAAAGTTAAAACCTCGCAATTTTTTCGTTCAGCATGGATTTACTTAAAATTTTAACAGAAGGTAGGGAATAGCCCACAGATCAAAATCTATATCGCACCGAAGGGCGCTGAACGTTTTTTAGGGGTGAAAACTACCCCTAATTGTCAAAAATTATAAAATAACATTTTAAACCTGAATATGGAAAAGATTTGGTTTCGATTAGTTAAATAATTATTGTTTCGTGCTTTGGAATACAGTTTCATCATGTTTCAACTCTTAAAAAGCAACCCTTGTTAGAGCTAAATGTAAAAAAAAATTATTAATTCTAAAAAAATTATTTCGCCTTGGATCGATTTGCATAAAAATTTGAGATTAGGCTAAACTCACCCTCTGCTTTATATTTTATATTATGCCGATGAGCGCTGATTGTTTCTTAGGGGTGAAAACAACCCCTAATTGTAAAAAATTATAAAATAACATTGTAGACCTTAAGATAGGGTGAAATTTGGTTTGGATTAGTTAAATAATAATTATCTTATACTCTGAAATACAATTTCATAATTTTTCAACCTTTAAAAATCAACCCTTGTTACAGCTTAATGCAAAAAAAATTTTTTTTACAAAAAAAAAATGATAAATTATCATAGTGATTCAATTCAAGAATTCTGTTGTTTAAGATATGTATCAAGTGCATTTTGCAACTTTTCAACCTTTGAAAACCACCCTTCACAACATTGCAATTTTTATAAACTAATTTAATTGATATAAATAGATAAAAGTAGAATTTCGTACAAGAAAATTTATTAACACAAAAATATAAAAAGGAAAGAAAATATATAAAATTGATTGGTTTTTTAACTCCTTCATTTTTAATGCTAGAAAGTTTTTTCAAAAACGGTTTTGTAGGGGTATTCAAGAGCTACAAGGCTCTATGAATTAAATCCCTTAAGATCCCTTTGGTTTTAAATGGGGTGAGTTTAAAGGGCTCGAAAAAGGTGGTGCTCGCTCATAAATAGAGGATTTAAACGGTTATATCTCGCCAAATATTCACTGTACAGAAAATTTACACACAGAAAAATTTTAGTCATTAAAAAAGCTACAATTTAGTACTCCATCATTTTTTTCGTATCTCCAGTATTTTCGGAGTTATTTTGAGAAAAAGGATGAAAAACTCGAAATTGTGAAAACTCGTTTTTTACTTAAGCTCCAATTTTTCAAAGATTAGGCATTTTAAATTGGTCAAACTTTTTGGATGTATTAAGAATACATTTATAAAGAGAATTGCAGAAGGGTGAAGATCAATTTTAATTAGAGGGGTAGTAAGGGGGTTGTTTTCATTGATTCTTCGTAGAAACAATTAGGCACTGACCTTATTTTTAACATAACTCGCTCAATTTTCATGCTAGAGACTTTTTTAATTTTAAAAAGAAAGGTCTAATTACGTACTTTAAAAAAGATTCCATGAGTTTTCCTCGAAAAATGCAGCATGGCGACCTTCCCCTAGACCACGCTTTTTTTGGTCGAAATTGTATCTTAGATTAGTATCTAAGTAAAAGTAATCTTTTACTTGCAATCGTAAGTAAGTCGATCTATCAAATAAATATTACTTCCAAAATTCTGTACAATTTATCAAGTAACAATGACCAAAATTTTTAATCGCCAAGAATGTCATTAGAACGTCATAGTTTTGTGTCAAAAGTTTAACTTAATATTTTTTTATTCTCCTATTTTTGTTCTATTTTTGTAAGTTCGGTTGTATTATTTTGAAAAAGACCCTAAAATGCGAATTTATTGGAAAGCTTTAGTCGGATATGGGTTTGTGTTTTGGTTATTGCTGTGTATCACCGACTTTTTGGGCATTACGGATGTACATAAATATAGTAAAGGTAAGGTTATTTCGTCCCTTATAAAGGGATTTAAATACCTTCACAACATATTATGTATGTTTAATTAGAGAGCGTCATGCTGATATTTTTTTTTGGGGGATTTTCTACTATTACACGCTAAAACCAATGGAATGGTAAATATTTATTATACGCTCACCACGCTAAAATTGATAATTTCTCCCGGAATAATAAATTTTGGGGCGTCGATTACGAATCCGAAAAAAATTTCGACGGAAATGCTTAATTTATGAGATATTTTTCTTAAAGTGCTGTTTTTCAAGGGGTTATGTTCCAGCCGAATATATTGAATTTATTAGACTTTACGAGGATATACCTATAGTCTCATCAGCGTTGTGCTTGCTATTACAATTGTACTAGATCTATTACATTTGGGCATTGCCTATTACGCTATTACTACAATAGCTAAAATTCGAATAATCTATTACATTTTAAACTATTTTAAGACTCAGGTCTAACTCAGGTCATATATGCATATTATATTCATGATATTTAGTATAAGTACAGAAAAAGAAAAGCACGAAGTATTTCTCCACAATCTTTATTAATCGAAAAACTAGGCGAACCTAGTATCACATCGACATGTTTCGAGTGTAGAAACACTCATCATCAGGAAACAAAGTGAAAATTAATATGCTGATGTTTTTAGCAAGAGAAAATAATGGTGAGATTGAGCCGTAATGGAGCTTTTAATGGTGTACAAGAGATGTAAAATTGAAAAATCAGAAGGTCAAAAATCAAGACTCCAGCATACTGAAGAGTCGAGGGTTAAGTGTAGAAGCACACTGTCGTGCAGAAAAAGATAGGGTAGTAAAAATTAGGGAGTTTTGAAAAACATATCTGTTAAGAGTATTAATAAATTACTGAAACATCCTGAGTTTTATTGAGCCCAGTCAGAAACATTTGAAAATGTTGGGGTGAGATGTAAAGAAAAGAAGAGAAAAAGAAAAAATTGTTTTTTGGTCAAAGCATCTTTTATTGTAAAAGTAAAAACAGTTGGGGTACCAGGCTTTTTACGGCCCAGTTACCCCGCCAGAGTCAAAGCAGACACATTGTGTGGAAAAAGTTTTTAAGAAATTTTTTTAGAAAAAAAAAATTATTGTGTTCTCGTTTTAGAGGTGCTACTGTAGCCAACACGTGTAGAATGGGAAAAAAAAAGCCTGGTACCCCAACTGTTTTTACTTTTACAATAAAAGATGCTTTGACCAAAAAACAATTTTTTCTTTTTCTCTTCTTTTCTTTACATCTCACCCCAACATTTTCAAATGTTTCTGACTGGGCTCAATAAAACTCAGGATGTTTCAGTAATTTATTAATACTCTTAACAGATATGTTTTTCAAAACTCCCTAATTTTTACTACCCTATCTTTTTCTGCACGACAGTGTGCTTCTACACTTAACCCTCGACTCTTCAGTATGCTGGAGTCTTGATTTTTGACCTTCTGATTTTTCAATTTTACATCTCTTGTACACCATTAAAAGCTCTATTACGGCTCAATCTCACCATTATTTTCTCTTGCTAAAAACATCAGCATTTTAATTTTCACTTTGTTTCCTGATGATGAGTGTTTCTACACTCGAAACATGTCGATGTGATACTAGGTTCGCCTAGTTTTTCGATTAATAAAGATTGTGGAGAAAGACTTCGTGCTTTTCTTTTTCTGTATCATTTAACTCCACTTTGAGTATGGACTACTTCTTCAAAATTTAGTATAAGTATTGATGTAGCGACAAACTCGTAGAAAAATTAGTTTTTTTTTTTGAATAATTTTTTGTTGCGAATTAAAAAATAAGGAGTTACTGATTAATAAAGTTTATGTTATGTATTATTCAAAAATTATTTTAATAAAAAATACAGGAAAAAAATTAATAAGAGCAGTTTAAACATTTTAACCTAGCCTTCTACTAAAAAAAATCAAACCCAATCCCAAAAATTGACAGTCTAGTACAATCTATTACATTTTTGAGAACAAATTCAGTACATTTGCTTCAGGTCAAAAGCACAACGCTGAGTCTCATAAATTCTCTTAGAAATTATACCTATAAAAATGTAGGTAGATTACTTATACCTAAGGTTTAAAAACAATTATTAATAAATGTAAACCGCATACGAGTTTCGTAATATTTTACTAGAGTTGATAAGAAAATCAATTTTTTGAGGATTTTTCCTTAGGATTCAGTGATCACTTATTTGGATTTATGGGTAGTCATGGGATTTCTTTTTATTTCTTCATCTGCCTTAAAATGGTTTATTAAATCGTACCAGAGGAACTGCTCGAATCGGTGGTAAAAATATCTTACTATAAATTATTATTAGAGAAAAATTCCTTTATTCAACGGTATGCAATACCGTAATCAAAAATTAACCTTTTCTAAAAAGTCATTTTGACATTAAACAGTTTTTTAATTTTTGTAATTTTTGTTAATGGTTATATGAATTATCCAGAATACTATAATAAACTTGTTAAAGGTAGAGACCAATTTTTCTCGATACCTTGCACTATTTTTTTTCTTTTAGATCTCGACGAACTTTATGAAAAACCCCAGGTAGTGTCTAAACTTGAAGAACGTCTCGAGCCCCATTTCGGCAATTTGGAATATAAGGGTATTAAGTTTGGCTGGTCGCTTCTAGTATGGAATTCTGTAACCTTTATCCTTTCCATACTAGTTTGTACAGTTGGTCAGAGCGTGGCTTGGATGGTTTGGGGCGTTTACAGGTGCTACAGGTAATACTATGTTTTTGTAGAACCAGTCCAGGTAAATATCCATTATACGCTCACCACGCCAAAAGGGATGATTTCTTTAGGAATGATGAATTTTGGGGCGTATATTACAAATCTTAAATCGTTTTTGGCCGGAAACGCTTAGTTATAAGTAGTGCTTGTTCAATGGTTATCTTCGAACCGAAATATAAACAAACCTTGGTTCTCAAACAAAACCGAATCCTTTGGCATAATATTATGTTGTGATGAACTAAAAACAAATTAAGATGGTTTCTAAATGCCAGAGTAGAAAAAAATTAATTTAATACAATCGTAATAATAATATTTTGGAATACAGGAAAACAAAGTTGAATTTGTAAATTTCCACTTAGCTAATATGTGTCGCTAAGCACTATAGCTTCGTCAGACAGAACAAAATTATCGTTTTTAACATTAGTAGGTATATTATTGAATTTTCAAGCTTTTAAAATAGTATTTGTGATATTTTGTAGGAACAAAACGGTATTTTCAAAATTAAGTGTTGCTCACTCCCAATATACCAAAAGTGTTACAACTTTAAGCAGAATACCAGTGATGGTAAGGACGACAACCAGATCATCTGACAGCAATTTGCCTAATCAAGGAGTAAGTAAAGTAAATTAAACAATGTTGGATAAATTTATTTACATTACTTTTTTGGAGAAAACATAATGACATAGATAGCGAATAGTTGCAACAACAGTCTCTAATACCTAGAGAAACCAAATAATGTACAGTTGTGTTCATAAAAAAGCTTAAGTTTGTCTAAAAAGTCTAAATGATTGTTTATCGTCTGTGTAATTAATTTGAAAACTGCATGGTGATAACGTTTGATAAACTTTGACAGAAGAACATAAAAATGCCTCGTCAGTTGTCTGAAGTTGAAAATACTCAAATTGTATCAAGAATCGAAGAAGGATGGTCAAAGCATCCCTAAAGAGAAAAATTGGTTCAGGTCGTCCAAAACGTCCCAACCCTGAACAGGATGCTGCTTTTTTGGGATAATTTTTGCTTTAAACTATATACAGGGTGTTTCAGAATAAGATGCTGATCCTTAACGGTGTGAATCCTTAGGTGATTTTAAGATATCAAGTCGATACTGATTTTCTTTAAATTTTGTATAAAAGCTAGAAAACATAAATAAATCTACGCGAAATAGGTTATAGGTTGGCAAGCATGTTGATACTCCCACCCTAATTGTATTATTATATTTAATTAAATGATTATTGAAAGACAGTGAAGAAATATTATTATTTTTTAATTTTGATTTACTTATAAACATAAAAGATGATTTATTAAAATTTAATGATAATTTATTAGTTTCAAGCCATTTACATATTATATTTAGGTCGTGGTTAATGTTATTATGAATTTGAGCATAGTCGCCATGAAAATATACAATAGTAGTATCATTGGCAAATAATTTTATTTAACCTTTTAAATTTAATTTTGCTATAGAATTTATGTAGATTAAAAAAAAAGTAGGTCCTAAGGTTGATCGTTGCGGAACACCACAAGTTATGTTTTTTGTGAACTTTTAATATTTTTAATTTGAACAAACTGCTTTCTATTACTTAAGTCATTTTTTAACAATAAATAAATATTTCCCCGAATTCCAATATTGTATAGGTATTTAAGTAAAATATTGTGATTGACTGTGTCAAATGCTTTACATAAATCTAGGGACAGTATAGGCTGCATTTTTGGTTATTGCTATCAACGTTTTGTTGAATATCTTTGATAATATCTGCAGCTGCAACTTCTGTATCTCTAAATTTACGAAAACCATATTGAAATGGAGAGAGTAATTTTTTTTTTCTAAGAATTTACTATTCTATTATTTAGAATTTTTTCAAAAATCTTTGAAAATGCGGGTAAAACAGAAATTGGGCGATAGTTACTACTAAAATATTTTTCTGCAGTTTTAAAAACTGGTGATACTTTTGCTATTTTTAATTTATCTGGAAATAACCTGGTTTTAAAAGAAATTGTGATTAAATGATGTAATATAGGAATTATATTATATTTTAAAATTTTAATAATTTTTATGGAAATATTATCAAATCCTGTTGCTTTCTTCGAGTTAAGCTCATCAATTATTTTGCCTATTTCTTCAAATGTAATATCTTCTTTATTTAAAAACATAGAACTTGAATTAATTTCTACATCTGGGTAATTTTCTTTTTCATTCATTGGAATTTTCTTGGCCAAATTTTCTCCAACTTTGATGAAATGGTTATTTATTTCTTCACAAATTTTACTTGGTTCTTCGATTTTCTTATTTTCTTTAATGAGGTAATCAATGGATGTTGATTTTATTTTATTTGTAGAATTTGAAATAATATAGTTTAAATTTTTCCAAATTGTCTTTTGATCTCCTATAAGAAACTGTTCTTCAAAGTATTTTTTTTTGACCAACTTCATTTTGTTTTTAAGTAGACGATTATAGTTATCATAGATGCTTTTGAACAAGTAATTGTCTTGATACTATTTCTTTTTTAAATAATGTTTATTTCGAATATTCATCATGTTTGCTAATTCTTTTGTGAACCAAGGGTTTTAGTTTTCTTTTATTTTAAAAATTTCTTGGTAAGAAGCTTTATCAAACATTTTAAAAATTTCTTCATAAAATAAATCAGGATCTTCAAAGTAAAGCTTATTATTTTCTAAACTATCCAGATCAGTTTTTAATATATTTATATTAAATTTTATTTGGTTTACAATATTAAATTTTATATTACTGGTTACTGAATTGTAATAAATGGTAATAAATTGTATTTTATGATCACTTATTGGGCTTGTTTCAAAAAATAAGTCGATCTTTTTTGAGTATTTATTATATTTTAAAATGTCAATCTTCATATCACCTATTAAAAAACAATCTTTTAGTGCATCAAAATTCTCCAATTTTTCATCGAAAAAATTCAGGAACCATTCAGTTTTAACCGAGGGAGGTCTATAAACACCACAGATAATAGCATCAAGATATGGAATTTTCATGGCAATAAAAGACACTTCACTTTCAATTTTATCTACAATTTCAAATTTATATTTTTGTTTGATAAATATACCCAAACCACCACCTGTTCTTTCTCTTGCTGCATATACTGCGTTAAATCCTATGAAATTATAAAAAAAAATTTCATTCCTTAACCCATGTTTCAGTTACAACCAAAATATCAATTTCTTTTTCCTGAAGTAGTAATTCAATTTCATCCATTTTATTCTTTATCGAGCATGCATTGAGATACAAAATTTTAGCTTTGTTTTCTCTATTCGTAATCACAATAATTAATTTTTTCTTTTATTTTAGCTATTTTATAGGCACGTATTGGACATTGGTTGCTATTGGCCTCATGCAGATAATCACGATGTGTGTTATGTTCTTTATTTGATGATATACAATTTACACATTTAGGTTCTTCTGAATGGCTCAGGCTGCAAAATTTGCAAATTTGCTTTTTTGTACAATTTTTGGTTTTGTGTCCGTACTGACAACATTTAAAACAAACATTAATATTAAAATCTTCTTTAAATTTACGTTTGTCCCATCCCATTGAAATATCCTTATCAACTAGTTTTTTAAAAGTACTTCCAAAAGTTTCTATATAGATTATGTATTTGTTTGAATAAGTAGATTTTCTCGTACCTTGGTGATGATCAAAAGAGATTATCAGCACAGACCATCGACATGTTTTTTGACTCGATATTAGGTCGAAGATGCCAATGAAGTGAACTTAAACCCCAATATTTTACCCTTAATTTTTATCAAAGGAAAAAATTACCGATAAGTAGAATATTAAAAAACTTTAAATACATTTTTTTAGACAAAGTCAAAGATTGATACTGAGAAAAGCTGTCCAAATCTTTTTATGAGGAGTGGAAGTAACTTGTCTAGTCTGACAGATATAACAACTAAAACAACCAGAACACTATTTAGAAAAGATTTATATATGCGGGATGATCCAGATCTTAAGTAAGTATAATTATTATTCAAAAATGTTTCTTTTGATTTTCACTAGTTATTGCCACAGCGTAATGATTTTTTTAAGTAGGTATGACCAAAGCAATATTCACAATAATCTCCCTCTACCGCATTGTATCTTCTGCCTGTCATTTTACCGTAATTAACGTGTTATCTTAGTGGCTAACAAGTATGAAGGTACCATGGTACCATTCAATTTGACCGGACCTAATAGGAAATAACCAGCCTATGTAGGCGCAGCAAATACGATCCGTGGCATCATAGGTGACGATATGCCAGCAGGGGAAATAACTCTGTTAGAGCTTTGCATTGGCCAAACTTAAACAGATAGGTAAACCTGTGTGACAGGGCCAGTTGTAAGTCGGTCAACTTCAAACATACCGTGCGAGCAAAAATTATTTGCATCAAAGAGGACTTGGATTAAAAAACGTAGGGCTTGGTTTAGATTACGATGATATGGGGACGATATATCTAACCAAATCTAGGTTAAAATTTTGTCAAATTCATATAAAGACATGACATGCCAAACTAATGAGTAATAAAATAAGTAGGCAAATACAAATTTATTTTTGTTGTTTACAAAATTAACGAAGTAAGAATATACAGAAAAAAAAATTACACAAATTACTGAAATTGACCACCAAGCATAAATTCACACGTCTCTTCATATTTTCGAAAGTGTTGACCAGCATCTCTGGAGAAATGTTACCAGCACATTCTTGGATAATCCTTTCTTGTAATTGTTCTAAATTTGCATGCACCTGGTGTTTTTTTAGCTGCTTCTTAAGAATAGTCCTGCACAGTGCCGGATATAAGCACAGGCAACATAGGCGGTTGCCTATGGGCCGCCACCACACCAAAAAAAATTAAATTAAATTAAATCAATAAAGGCTCAGTAGAAACAAAAAAATACCGAGTTTTGTTACAAATAGTTAGACGAAAAACTTATTTTTATCTTTGAGCGGGAAAAGTTAACATTTAAAAATCTGCGAGATCAAGCAGCACGAAATATGAACACAAATGGCGCCTTTCGTGCATTCTACCGCGCCGCGCTAGACCAATAGCAACAGCGGAAAATGGCGTGTTACACGGCGCGCGAATAATTTTTGCTATTAAAAGAGCAGGAATTTTTCGATTGAGAAAGCGAGTGAGACGCGTTTATGAAGCTATAGAGCGGCGTCTCGCTCTCGCTCTCTCGCTTAGCTTGTAGGTAAACTAAAATTATTTTAGTTGTTTTCTAGTTTAATTTTGAATAAATTTTGTGTTAGCCAACTTATTTAGTTGCTTTCTTCTTTACCTTGACCTTTAATAGAAACTTTCAACAGTTAACCACAAACGATTTAAGGGCCTCCACCACATGCTCTGCCTATGGGCCGCCGAAGTCTTAATCCAGCGCTGGTCCTGCATGTTCCATAAGATCTTCTCACTTCTTGGGACAGGCGTCTTATACAATTTATTGGCGTATTTTGCATTATTTGACGAACTTTGCAACAAGTTCTTCTGTTCTTACAGATGGTCTTCCTGCTCCTTTGTTGTATAGAACCTGTTTCCCTAAACACAACCACGGTTCTTTTCAGGCAATGATAAAAATCCCCAGCAATAAAAGCAATGCTGGGAAAATGTTCGTGAAAATCGTCCATGCACAAACCCGGATTGAATTGCCACTCACCATTTAACACCGTTTCGAAAATACGCTTCGACCATGAATGTTTTGTGCTGTTCCGTAAAGTCCATTATGTACCCAAAAGGTATTAAGCTCTACGGCTAAGCATTACGTCCTTAGATGCAAGGCCCTCTTTGATGTAAATAATTTTTTCTCGCACGGTAAATAGGATTCGTCAATTTGCAAAGAAATTTGAAAAATGTTTTTTTTTTTTTAATTTCTAATGATACAACAATATTTCATTGTTAGCTCCGAACAACAATTAGACAAGCAATGCAAGAAACTGAAAGAAGAACTTCACCATCTTCAAACCACTTCGCTAAAAGAGCACGCTGTGTTATCAAGAAAATTAGATTCAGTCAACCAAGAACGTCGAGAACTTTCAGCTCGCTTAGCCACCACCCAAAAAGAAAATCGAGCAGCAAAACAACAACTTGAAGAATTGTTGCTAGAAAAAGTTGCGCTGGTTAAAAAATTAGATAACGCCACTAAGGAATTTAAGACGAACACAAAGAGTAAGAAGTTTGCTTTGGCTAAATTGGAAGAGGTAACCAATACCGTCGAAGAACTAAGGTAATTATATATAATTACATATGAATGTCGTATACAAAAGTGTAGAAATAGTAATTAAATGCATACCTACTAAATATCTGGTACCTAATAGATGATGTTCTTCATAGACGCTATTAAAATGTGTTGACAACATCGTTTGTAGTGGAGACGTGGTGATGAGCTGGGCGGGGCAGGTAGTGGGGATTACGATGGAATTACTTTTGAATGCGATCTTAGGTTTAATACGTTTAATATATATCTTTATTCTTAACCAACTTAAGAAAGTTTATTACAGAGAATATAACACCAAATATACAATATATATAAATACACAAATAATAAAAACCATGTTTAGTAACTATTAATAACTCCATCGAAGTTATTCAAAACAAAAATATATAATAACCATTTACATATTATATTTAGGTCGTGGTTAATGTTATTATGAATTTGAGCATAGTCTTCATGAAAATATACAATTGTAGTATCATCGGCAAACAATTTTATTTTACCATTAAAATTTAATTTTGCTATAGAATTAATGTAGATTAAAAGAAAAGTGGGTCATAAGCTTGATCCTTGCGGAACACCACAAGTTATGTTTTTTTGTGAACATTTAACATTTTCAATTTGAACAAACTGCTTTCTATTACTTAAGTAATTTTTTAACAATAAATAAATATTTCCCCGAATTCCAATATTGTATAGGCATTTAAGTAAAATGTGTGATTGACTGTATCAAATGCTTTACATAAATCTAGGGACAGTAGGCAGCATTTTTGTTGCTATCAACGTTTTGTTGAATATCTTTGATAATACCTGCAACTGCAACTTCTGTACCTCTAAATTTACGAAAACCATATTTAAATGGAAAGAGTAATTTTTTTTCTTCTAAAAAATTTACTATTCTATTATTTAAAATGTATTCAAAAATCTTTGAAAATGTGGGTAAGACGAAAATTGGGCGATAGTACTAAAATATTTTTCTGCATTTTTAAAAACTGGTGATACTTCTGCTATTTTTAATTTATCTGGAAATAACCCAGTTTTAAAAGAAATTGTGATTAAATGATGTAATATAGTTTACTATAGTTTAAACCTAACATACAAATAACCCAACTTTCGATTTACTTACGTATGAAAAGTAACTGCAGAATTATTATTTACCGTATTCTTGCATACTTGCTTGCGACTTATCCTAATTAATTTCCAAAAAATATCACAAAACATTAAAAACGCAGCAAATATTACATATTATACCTACCGATAAAATGAAGAAAAGTTCAAATTGCTGTTAAAAAAAAAACAAAAACGAAAAAGGGATTTTCGATTTACATCGATGCATCGAAAACATCGATATTGTCAATGCGATACATTGTTTTTAACGAGCACTTTGTAAAGAATAATTCTGTTATAACTATAAAATAATAAAATGAAACTACAAATTTCTGCAGAAATGTTTTTTAATAGAAACAAAAATGCTTAGCTGTCCCTATAAAGATCTGTCTTGCTAAAATAATTATTTCTGCTATAGGAATGACATATTTTTTTTATAGTAAAAAAGGTATTTCCTACAATAAAATTATCTTTAAACGGAAATGAATGATACAACGTCATCATGGTCTCAGACCAATGTCGCAGCGGTCACATCTTGGGGGGTGAATATTTTACTGCTACATTGCCATACTGTTGACTTCATTCATGTTAATAATTTTAACAGGGTAAGTTTGGCAAACAAAGTGGAGGGGCCAAATTGGTATTTTGATTTACTTTAGAATTTAAAATGGAATACAATTGTTATTCTTTCATCTATAGGTACCAGCTCCTCGTTTTCTACCAACCTATCATAAAAATAGACATTTTATATTTTTTAATTAAGTACTTACTTATTGCCATGGAAATCAAGACAGGTTAAACTTGTACCAATCATAATAATTTAGGTCCTAGATCCAAATCCATAACGGATTGCGCCAAACCCATATAATAAAGTTTTTAACTCTGTTTATTCATTATTTACCTCATTTATCAAAAATAGGAACACAATAAGGAGAACAAAATTAAAGAAGAATAATTTGTCATTGACTCAAAACTCTTTAGACAGATAGGTACCTAATAATTTTAGTACTTTTTTTTCTAGACAACAGCTGGAACAAGTGACAAGAGACAGAGAAATTTTGGAAAAGAAATTACGGCTTCTTGAAATCGAATATAATAAGCTACACGAACGCTATATCGCGTCACAACAGAGATACTTTACCACGGATAGTAATGATCATTTGCCGGAAAGAGATGAAAATAATGACATGACGAGAAAAAAATTTGTTGAAGTTCGTAACATATCTCCAACGATCGTAAGTATGTTAATGCTTGTTTTACATGCCATGGATAGGCGAAGAGCTCTGGTTTCTTCTAACTTACATGTTTGTAGATCGAAGAGTAAACAAATTATAAAATTTTATACATATTACGTATTATACATATTTATAAGCATTTTAAGATTACAATAATTTTATTCATAGTTCATTTAAAATATGTATACAATAATGTTTAGAAATTTTATTTTGTAATTTTGTATGTTATACCGTACCAAGTTGTTTTCCATTAATTCCCCTAAAAATATTTTTTTGCAGATATTATTCAACTTATCAAATAATAATAATAATAATAATAAGTTTATTAAAAATTTAATAATATAATAAATATGTTTATGTTGTCTTCGATAAACTTATTCTTCAATCCCCTGAAGCTGAGCTTGTTAGGGACAAATCTTATTTTTTGTTTTAGATTGTAAAATCATAAATCGTAAGTAGTAAGTTAATGTATTCTTCTAATTTATAATTTTTAAGTAAAAAATATTACTTACTTATATAAATTATTCAGAACAATATTAATAAATTAAAGCATTTCTAAAAATATTTTTAAATTGTCTGTTTTTAGTATCCATGTTTTTATTTCGACTTTAAATTTTTTTAATGAAATCAATTTTTTAATTCTTGTTGGTAAATAATCTTTTAAATAAAAACATAAATATTTGAAATTTTTTTGTCCTATGGACTTATTTGTTTTAGGTTTTATGGTTATTTAATTTTTATGAAGTGTATTATGATTATGGTTTTTAAATTGTATAAGGTTTTTATTTTTAAATATATATATTAAGATGTTATAAATGTAAAGTTGTCTTATGTTCAACTTTTTTGTTTCTGAATATAATTCTTTTGAAGGATAAAGAAAATCTTTATTGAATATAATTTTTAGCAACCTTTTTTGTAATATTTCTAAATTTTTAACTATATAGTTCTATTTATTCCTACCCAACCTAAAATTCCGTAATTTAAATGAGTTTTAACTAACGCGTAATATAATATTTCCATATGTCTTACATTTAAAATTTTTTTAATGTTTTTAAAAATCGGTAGTAAACTTCTTAATTTTTTAATTAAGTATTCTATGTGAAAATTCCAATTTAATTTACTGTCAAAAATAATTCCTAAATATTTTATTTTATTAACTTTAAAAATTTGAATGTCTTTATTTATTTGAATACTATTCATATTTTGTGGTAGGTTATTTAGGTTTAAAGTAAAAGGAATATAATTTGTTTTATTAAAATTAATTGTTAACAAATTGTTATCAAACCAATTTTTTATAATTTTAAAATCTTTTTTAATTTTATTATTTAAGTTTTCCCAATTTGTATCGGTATAAAAAATTGTAGTATCATCTGCAAAACTATGAATTTGTCCATCGCAATTTATACTATAAGTCGTTAATATAAATATTAAAAAATAATGGACCTAAAATTGTTCCTTGAGGAACACTATACTTAAATACTTTTGGATAGCTCCTTATCTATTTGAACATATACTAAAATTAAAACAATTTCCGTTGCAGGTCATCAATCAGCTGATAATTGAAAATCGGTCAGGAAACATAAGAAAATTAAATTTGGGCAAAAAATATATAAATTTCATGCGATATCGAATGTAAAAGAAATTTAATGTATTCTTCTTTGATACTAAGCCGCTGAAAGGAAATGTTTTTTAAATTTAACCTTTTAAAAATTAATATCGTTTGAATTTTTTGGGCTGACAGTTGGCAACAGAAGTGTCAACGCATCGGTGATGCCAGTTTATTTCTTGGCGAATTTTGATTGACGTTTATTGTTTTCATTTTGTGTTTTCGTGAGTTTATTTAACTCGTTTTTAACTAAAACTGCAAATCCTTTTATAAATAGGATTAAAAACTGTTCTTTTAGGAACAATAAAGGGATACATACACATTTCTGTTGATTACGTTGTTAACCTTTATTGAAAAATGCCGAAGCATTTAAATAGTCGGTGCAAAGGGCTAATAGCTTCTCTAATAAGCTATTTTGATGAAGAACGTAAAAACAACGTTTGTTTAGGTAAATTTGGCTTGTTTTAAAAAAAAAAAACACTTTGCAATTTCCTTACTGGGGTATTTTGATACTCGAAGGTATGACGTGCAACGGAAATTGTTTTGATTTTACTATTAGTTGATCTATTTTTCAGATAATTTTTAATTAATTCTAATTGCTTTCCTCTAAATCCAATATTTTCAAACTTTTTTAACAGTAAATTATGACTAACTGTATCAAAGGCTTTTGCTAAATCTAGAAAAATACTGATACAAGATTTTTTATTATCTAGTACATCATATATTTGGTCTGTTAGATAGCAAATAGCGTTTTAAAATACCTTGTTTTTTATATGAGCGTATATTAACCGGATTTATTTTAGCAAACGGCTGGCGTTCTAGCCTCAGTGTCACAAACAGAATTGGACATGAAGAAAATTCAAGAAAAAATAAAAAAATTGGAAAAGAACCTTGAAAACCTTAACCTAAGCAATCACGATTTTGACAATAGCATGGAAAGGTTGGAGGTAAAAGAAATATTAGAAATAGTTAAAAGTATTCGGATTGAGAAAAATATTATGTATTTATGTATGTTACTTGCCTTTCAGGTTCTTACAACCCCAACGACAAGACAGGACTTAAAAAATGTATATAAGCCCATTATTAAAATAATAAACATAGGAAACATATTTAAATCCAAAATTAAAAGATACTAAAATAATGTACATAATATTACTACTAACCACCCTAAGATATTAACAAAAAAATAATTATTAAGAAGTCAAAAATTATGCCAGTGAATTTCAATGCTTTAGAATGCAGAAAAAATAAAATTGAATAGTTTCTGAAGAAGAATCCGATGGTCTAATCGGTCAAATGCCCTAGTAAAGTTCAAATAAACTACATCTGTATGTATACTAACCATCATAACTTGCTTCTGCAATGTCTTGATTAGTAACCATAAGATTAGTGATTGTATTGTATTTGTAAAAGCCGTATTGAGAAAGTGATATTACGTTTTTTATTAACGGAAATATAGAGTATATGGACCGCGTTATGTAATTACGAATTAAGCGACAAAAATTTAAAAACAAGTTAAAGGTGCCATCTTTTAGTAATCATGAAAACCTATGTAACAAAAACTTTTTTACTTAAGGTTGAATTCTCAACGTCATTCAATCAATTGCCAACCTATAACCTATTTCGCGTTGATTTTTTGAGTTTATTATTTTAATAACTAACATTTAAAGAAAATCAATATCGTCGGTACATTATTTAGGTAGTATCTGATATATTACAAAAATATCAATTTATTTCATTGCAAATTTTGGGAGAATTGTATAGTGAAAGAACAATGAGTGACAATGACATAATAATGTTAAAAAAAATCTTACCCGATATTTTTCGCTATACAATTCTCCTAAAATAAGTTATGAAATTCCTTGATATTTATTAAATATGTCAATTATTACCTATAGAATATCAAGTCGATACTGATTTTCTTTAAATTTTGTATAAAAGCTAGAAAACATAAATAAATCTACGCGAAATAGGTTATAGGTTGGCACGCATGTTGATACTCCCACCTTAAATTTGATATTTTTCTCTTTTTAGAGGCACCTGTATTAAAAGTGACATTTTCATATTTGTCAAAGTTAATACTAATTAAATATATTATAATATGTAGAAGAAATTCAAAAATTGTACAAAGTTGTATATATTGGATACATGTCTATAATTGGTCACTTCTGATCACTCACCTTTTTTGTAAACTAGACACACCTTTGAAATATTCCCATAACAAAGGAATCGTTTGAGTATTTAAGCATAGGTTAAATAATTTAATAAAAGTGGGTTTACAAGTACAAACCTGCAATCTTTAATAAGAAATGCAGGTATTTTATCAGGACCCATAATAGTGTAGATAGATATAGGTTTAAGTTTATATATGGCACCATGGCAGTTATCATTTCCTGTTCTGAAAAAAGTGCTGCATTGATGTTAGGTGTAATCGTTGTGAAAGAATTATGAACGTGATTCTCAACATAATTTTTGAAACAAATCGGCAAAAGCATTATTCGGATTACTTTAGGAATATTATTGTTTTGAGCTATTTCTTTATGCAATAACATTAAAAACTATCTATTCTATTTTCAGTCTGACTTAAGTTTGTCTGGTATTGATCACAGCGTAACCGATTCCCAGGTTAGAATGGAAGACGAATCTGGAACAAATTTAAGTGAGTTTTCCAGCACTAACAGCCCAAGACAGAAATATTGGTCGGAAAAATTTGGAGAGCTAATTGGCAAAAACAAACATAAATTTGCAAAGGTATATTTCAACGAAAAACATCTTTATCTTATGCAGTTAGACAATATACGACAAATTTTGCTATGTAGCTATTGTTTAATTCTTATTGTATCTATAAGGAATCTTTGGGTGATTAAAAAAATACTTTTCTCGCACATTGTTTTGCTCATTGCGTAAGAATATTATTAAATAATAGTATTATTTTTATAAACATTAATATAGTTGTAAAATTTCGGCAAATTGCATCATGGTTGCACACTTAAGCTTAAGATTTTTACAGTTTTTTATGTTACGTGTTTCGTAACAATTTTATTGTTTATTGCTTTTAAACTTTAGATCCAAGCCTTGGCAATGCAAATGCAAGAAAAAGCCCGTTTTTTGGGAAATATCCGAGAAAGAACTGAAAGCACCGACGAAATAAATGACGTGGAGACAAGTGATTCAGACGATCGGGAACCAAAACGGATGGTTAGCAGTTCGGTTGCCTTCAAGAACTTCCTGAAGAGTTTAAATAAATTAGACGCAGCCAAACAACATCTTCCCTCTAGCTCTGAAGTTTATTTCTAAATTAAAGTTTATATTGGTATGGAATTAAAAAAAAATTAAAGAAACTCCATCTGTTGTTAGACATAATTTATTTGCACGAGCGTTAATAGTTTTACTGTAATATGAATACGCGAACCATTTGATTCGTAAAACTACATAGATGTTTCGAGCATTCGAACTTTTTGTTTAATTGGGAGCAAAATTGCTGTGAAAATTATTTTCCGACTATATTTATATGACATAATGTTAATTTGGTCTTAGATTGCTCCCAGTTGATTTATATAAATGACCATATATAATATTTGGACTGCAGTAAAAGGGCTGCTTAAAACTGTTTCTGTACTTTGGAGACTTATTTTTATTTCATCAGTATCATAATCATTTGTGTCATAAAGTAATTTAGTAAGGTAATTCTTAATTAATATACTGCAACCTTCGTTACGTCATTGTAGATCTTGTTAAAATATAATTTTCTGCTGTTCTGTTCAATCCTTATTAATGTGATACCATAGACTGTTCTTACTTTTGTAGATATCACAATGCATGACATTGCATGATGCAGGGCCACCATTACCACGTGTGCACCGCACAAGGGCAAGCAAAAATAGAGGCGGCCAAACCAGACCATACTGATAAACTAATATATTTTGTGGTTCTGATAAATATTTCAAATTTTTTTAATCGAATCGAGAGAAATAGCTACAAAAGCTAGCATTAAAGAAGCATTCCGCAGCTTACCTATCCAACAGTTTAAAGTAAATTTTTACTTTAAGATTTTGAATGCTTCCATAACGGCAATTTTAGAACGGTTTCAATTACTTGAACAACACACAAATATTGTTAATGGTATAACCATAACGATGATTTTAAAATAAATTGTGAGAAAATGCATCAAGTCCTTACGGACATAAACAGCTCAGAGAGTAACGTTAGTGCAACCGATTTATATAAAGAAATTAAAGCTATAGAACCATATTTTACCACAGGAAAAGTCCTATGGATATTCTTAAATACATGTACGAAAATAATATTTTATAATCATTTTCAAAGTTAAGGTTGAATTCTCAACGTCGTTCAATTTATTGCCAACCTATAACCTATTTCGCTTTGTTTTTTCAAGTTTATTATTTTTTAAACTAACATTTAAATAAAATCAGTATCGTCGGTACATTACTTAGGTAATATCTGATATATTACAAAAATATCAATTTATTTCATTGCTAATTTTGGGAAAATTGTATACTGAAAGAACCATGAGTGACAATGACATAATAATGTATAATAAATAAAAAATCTTACCCGATATTATTCGCTATACAATTCTCCTAAAATAAGTTATGAAATTCCTTGATATTTATTAAATATGTCAATTATTACCTATAGAATATCAAGTCGATACTGATTTTATTTAAATTTTGTGTAAAAGCTAGAAAACATAAATAAATCTACGTAAAATAGGTTATAGGTTGGCAAGCATGTTGATACTCCCACCTTAACTATAATCGTACGTATATTTATTTTCTAACTCTACCGGTTCCTGTAGCTATCGGTGATCTCAAAATTTAAAATTATTAAAAATTATTTACCTCGACGAAAGATATACTTTCTGCTTTAGCTATCGAACATGAAATAATTATGTGCGACACTGGATACCAAAGACATTGTCAAAAAGTTTTCGGAAACAAAAGCCCGAAAAGTTCGTTTTGAAATACTTTTTGTTATTTAGTCATATTTTATTTTAATTTGAAGACTTCCTACATTTAGCAGTGTTGGATATTACTTTAAAGTTATGAGTAAGTATTTACTGATTACTATTATTGATAGTTATAATAATATGTAAAAATAGTAATAATTCAACTTTTATACAGTTCGTTAAATATTAGGGGAAGGTTGCCTATATTGAACCGCTACCTAAATTGGACCACAGTACATTTCTCCGAAACTAAACAAGTGCCATATCATCTGGCAACACTGTACCATATTTCCACCTAGAACCTTTGATCGGCAACAAACTCAACTAGTTGGCCGTTAATGCTTGGCGTGTACAGAGGAAAACGTAATTTACACAATTTTAATGTAATTTTTTTAGGATTTTCCTAAGAATTTACCTTAGAACCATAAAACTCTAAGCAAAATCTTTTTCATGGACGTTTTTAAGTAAGTTTTTCTCTTTCTATTTCTCCTATTACCATGCCATATTTGTTTTTTCTTGTTTCCTTCCTGGGTGGTTTTGTAAAACACGTGGTAGTTGCTTAAATTGGACCACTGGGTGATTGCCAAAATTGAACCGGTCCAATTTAGGCAATTTTTCCAAATTGTGCAAAAATAATTTTTCTCTTTAAATAAGTTAATGTCATGAACTAACACCATTTCAATATTGCTAAAAGCTTTTTTCTTTGAGTTAAAAAATGAAACTATGACTGGTCCAATATAGGAAACTATTAGGTACTTTTTTTTTGCATTAGGATATCTTCTACCGAAATTTTGAATGTAAATTTGATGTTTTATTGAAATATAAGTCCTATACCAACAATGTTATTTTTTATTTATTTATTTAACACCTAAGCTTCCGATTTAAATCATGTGGTCCAATTTTGGAACCCCCAGGTGCAATTTAGGCAACCGGTTTTCTATAATAAACCACTTGCAGAGGTTTTTTTATAGCCTGGTATATCATAGATACTTTGAAATAAAATTCTGCAAAAAATCCTGCAGTTGAACAACATACTAAAGTATACTAAGGTATAGCTTCAAGATTGATTTTGCGTTTTTATCAGGATCTATGATAAGAAATCTGGAAATTGGTCCAATATGGGCAACCTTCCCCTAGTACCTAGATGGGAAGGGGCGCGGCAAATATTGAGTTGCACACGGGCGGCCAATACCTTAGTGGCGGCCCTGGATTGATGTACAGTCGAAAGAAAGCAGATGCACTAAATGGAGAGTAAAATAAAGTTCTTAAACTATTTTTTCTTTAATAAGATGTTGTTCACATGTTCAGTCCTACAGTACTTGCAATAATAATTAGTGTGCTTCTAAAGCACCAATATTTTCTTTGTACAAAACTATGTTTTAACCTAAATAAAATAATCTTAAATACACTTATAAATTATCATCCAACATTAAATATATTTTTTATTAAAATATACGTTTAACACCAAGTGCCTTGTTCCAAACCATTATCCATAGTCCGTCGATAGCCATTCCACATCACTTGATCCTTGTATCCAGTAATATCTCCATTCTCGCCATTCTTTTCGGCAATATACATTTGGGGTTGTCCTTTGTGTTTTCGTTTCCTTGACTCATTTTTACCATTTTGTGACTCACTTACTGCAGTGTTGGAGGATTCAACTGATTGAAGACTGTGAGTTTTATGTAGTGACAATCTTAGAGGTTTCTTGGGAGGAGTAGGTCTTGGTTTTGGATTGCCATCATAATAATGTTGATAGGCGTTAGGTTTTCTACTATTATCTGCCTCAGAGTTGTAGTCCGTACTTTTGTATCCATTTCTTGTAGAAGTAGAATTACAATCACTATCAAAATCTAGGGATTTTACACTTCTTGAGCTCTGGATTTTTTTAAACAATTTACTCATGGCTTTCGAAGGGCTCTCTGGGGCGTCTAGCTCTTCCACACTTTTGGAATCGCAGTATTTTGGACCAATGTGAACTTCCGATCGAAAATCTAATACCGATGTGGATTTTCTTGCATTGTAATGTTTCAAAATATCAGTGTTGTATTTTTCGGAAGCGGTGATACATTTTTGACGATGTTTTTCATATAAGGTTGTATCTTTGGTGCTTCTTGTAAGTTCTTGTATAATTTTGGTCGCTTTTTTGTAGCTTTGGTCTACAACGTCAGTAGACTTGTAATCTTTCTCAGAAGCTGTTCTTGAAAAATCCGCAGAATATCGATTGTCCTGATTTTTTTTGTTGGATCTATGGTCCACATTAGAGTTGGTTTCAGAATTATAGTCCTTTTCTCTGTGATGATGGTGATGTTTTCGGTAGGAAACCTTATCAATTTGATCATAACTTTCTCTTATAGGTGACTTTAAGCCATTTTTAGGTGATCTATGTCTGTGATTCTTGGAGCAGTGGTAGTCAGGTTGCGGGTTTGGTGCGGGAATATGAGTGTTAGACACGTTCGACAAACTGCTTTTCGACCTAATCGTAATACTATCCTTAGCCTCCATAGTTGACAAATGGGTAACTAAAGCGGTTACTTGGGGACCTTTTTGGAAAACTTGTACATCCCCAGAGTGACTGGAGTGCGTTGATACTGGCGAATTTTGGGCTGTTATATTGATATTAGTGACGTTTTGGTTTGACTTGGAGATCACAGGAACTGGAGACATGACGCGGCTCTCTGGCTCAGTTTTTCTACCTACAAGTTCAGAAACCTAAAAAAAAAATGCCAGTATAATATTGCATGACGATTTTAAAATATGTTTATATACATAATATCATTGTAAATTTTATATACACTCACTTGTTCCTCAAGATAAGATATTCGGTGAGTAAGTCTAATATTATCACTCTTTAGTCCTTCTTTCATTTTTTGTACTTCTTCTGCCCTTTCTTTAACAAGTTCTAGCTCTGATCGTAATGCTGCTACTTCTTGGGCTCCTTTTTTTGTCGTTGGTATCAGGGCATGGCCATTTTCGGTTATCCGTCGTAAAATGACCAATTGTGCTGGATCAGGTGCTGCCGATAGTAGTCTTGTGAGATCGTCTCTTGTTTTGGTTAGGACTATTTTACCGTTGACTTCGATTAATCTAAAACAGAAAAATATGTAGATTTATTAAAGAGTTTTGTTAGAATTGTCCTAATAGAATCTAAAATAATAAAGTATTATTAACCTACTCTCTTACATAAAATAGTAATAAGGTCCTATTCTTACTCATATTACAATACATGAGCTGAATCCAAATGATATGGAATTTGTTTTTACTGCATATATATACAGTGTGTGTATAAAGTCTGAAAACGGCTTAATAACATCACAATTTACTGGCCGATTTAAACCAATATTGGTACAGTTGTGTAAGAGGATCTAACGCACCGAATGACGATATTGGCGTTGTTGCCAGCTTTTTAGTTTGTCTGGAATTCGAACGAATTTTATATTTTTAAATATAACACCCAGTATATTTTTTCATTTGTAGTTTTTACATTAAATTTGTTACACTTTTGGTATAACATACTTTGTTCATAATATCAGTAGTTTTCGAAATAACGACGTGTTTTGAAAATATCAACAAATTGTGTTTTATTTAGGTATTAATAAATAAAACACCAGTTCAGTTTTGATGTTAAGTCATAAAAGCTGTCATTTTTACATGCAAAAATGTCTTTAACTGAAAGTGAAAGAATTAAAATTCTTATGATGAGAGGATATGGCGATAGGGTCGGATCTTGCGAAGAGGTTAAAAATCTATTTAATGACGCATTTCCAAACCGAAATCCAATTTCAAAAGCAACTGTTCTAAAAACTGTCCGACGGTTCGAAGAAACTGGAAATTGTAGAGATAGGCGACGATCAGGATGACCAGTAGTAGTAGATGAAGAGAAAAGTTTAGAAATTTTACTGATGTTGTTGAAACCCATGTTTCTTCATTAAGAAAAATTTCTCAAGTAAGTGACGTCTGCTTCAAATCCGTCCATAATGTTTTAATAAAACATAAATATCACCCTTTCAAAATACATGTAGTTCAAGAGTTATCAGAAGATGATTATGAGCGAAGAATTGAATTTTGTAATATTATGATGTCAAGGTTTGACCAAAATAACCAGTTTTTCAAATTTATAGTATTTTCGGATGAAGCAACATTTATGTTAAATGGTAAAGTCAATAGACACAACTGTAGGTTTTGGGCAAATGAAAATCCCCACTGGATGATAGAAGGTCATACACAACGCCCTGGAAAATTGAATGTGTGGGCTGGGCTTCTGGGTAACCACAAGATCGGTCCATTTTTTATTGATGGAAATTTGACATCACAACTTTACCTTGAGCTCTTGGAAACGCAAATAGTGCCTACTATACGAAATGTAATGGGTCCAAATTATGCAAGTACATTCTTCCAACAGGACGGAGCTCCTCCCCATTTTGGTCGAAACGTGCGCGAATTTTTGAACAACACTTTTGCGAATAGGTGGATCGGTAGAGGGGGTACAATCGAGTAGCCACCTAGGTCCCCTGATTTGTCGCCTAACGACTATTTTTTATGGGGACACTTGAAGAACAGAGTTTATACCACAAAACCTCAAGATTTGGCCGATTTGCAGCGTCGAATTTTGGACGAATTTGAATTAATAACGCCAGAAATGATTTACAACACAATTGAAAAATTTTATTTTCAATTAGCAAACTGTCAAGCTGTACAGGGAAAACAGTTTGAACATTTAATATAAAAAATATATTTTTTCTAAATTGTACTAGTTATTTCGAAAACTACTGATATTATGAACAAAGTATGTTATACCAAAAGTGTAACAAATTTAATGTAAAAACTACAAATGAAAAAATATTCTGCGTGTTATATTAAAAAATATAAAATTCGTTCGAATTCCAGACAAACTAAAAAGCTGGCAACAACGCCAATATCGTCATTCGGTGCGTTAGATCCTCTTACACAACTGTACCAAATTTGGTTTAAATCGGCCAGTAAATTGTGATGTTATTTAGCCGTTTCCAGACTTTATACACACACTGTATATAATATGTATGTGATCCACAAAGATGATCCTAAAGGGCGGGGGGGGGGGGGGGGGGGGTGGCGTAACATAGTATAGTACAAGTATAGATATTTTACGGTAATTTCAATATTTTTTACTAATATTGTTGAAAATTGTTGCCTGTGGCGCTATGAAGTATTGACTTTAATTCTTGGATGTAGGACTTGGGGAGATTGCTCTTGGGTCTTTGTCTCTTTTCGGTCATATTGCTATAAATTCAGCACTTTCCACTTTATTACACGCCCCATAAAAGGAACGAAATTAATGTTAAAAGTGATAGTAAAATTGGGACAAAAATTTTCTCCAAATCTACTATGCAACTATTTAACACACATTTCAAGAAATATCCCATATTTATTAATATAAAGGCAGTCATTAAAATAAAAGACCTAATTAGTATAAATATATGTTTAAACATTTCTATTATATATTAATAAAAAGTGTGATAAATTAACTATTTAAGATGCTTAACGGTTGCTAAATTGTACTATTCAGTGAACCATTAGCGGTGATTATTGGAATTTTATTAACCGTTTTATTTGACTAATATGTAAAATACTTTCTCGACTACAATGAACTTTTTAGGATTTAAAAAAAATATTTATTAAAATATATTTTTTATTCAAAATGCAAAGCACAATTTATTGCATTTTCTTGGGCACGTAATGGCCAGCTAATACCCACAAAATATTTTTTTGATAAAATTATATTATGTTTATGTATGTATGTCCGGTACAAATCCGTCAAGGCTGACGAATAAAATAATTGCGCGAATAACGGGATGACGTAATAAGGTTTTAATCTCGTGTTTTCAAACTTTTTGGTTTCGCAGCGTCTTTTTAATTGTCTCTAGGAAAGGTTTGTGCCCCTCTAGGGGAATATTTTTTATTGGGATGTATTATCAATAAGTTCTAATTCAGGATGTTAATGCTGAAGATGATGAATTCAATTATTGTGAAAAGGCCCATTGTCAAAATTTATTATCAACGTCAAAGAATAAGATGTCTATATTGCTTTGTCGTTGTTGTCCAAAATAGTTAAAAAGTTTAGCAAATCGTCATCACAAAGATAATGGAGTCTTTCACGTTATGCAAACTAAAGGACGCTAATAAAGTTATTCGGTCTATAATCAAATATGAACTACTAGACTCAATTAAGTTTTGGCTATTAAAGCATAACGTAAAAATGAATATCTTCACCATTAAGGATGTGTTAACAATGGAACTTAGGGTCAATAAACGTAATCTTCCACCCGTATCTCCGGTACACACCTGTTGATTGTGAGTAATTCTTGGATTCTTATCGGTACGGAGCCAGTTAGGTTGTGTTCTAATTATTTATTATTAGATATTATTTGTCTAGCTAATATTCGAATATTATGACAACTATTATGGGAATAGGTAAATAGTACCGTGCGAGCAAAAATTATTTGCATCAAAGAGGGCTTGGTTTAGATCAAAATGATATGGTGACGATATATCTAATCAAATCTAGGTTAAAATTTTGTCAAATTCATATTATGACATGATATGCCAAACTAATGAGTAATAAAATAAGTAGACAAATACAAATTTATTATTATTATAATACTTGCACTTAATAAGGAAATAAATTTAGCTGCTTCTTAAGAATAGTCCTGCATGTTCCATAAGATCTTCCCACTTCTTGGGACAGGCGTCTTATACAATTTGTTGGCGTATTTTGCATTATTTCACGAACGTTTGCAACAACTCCTTCTGTTCTTACAGATGGTCTTCCTGCCCCTTTTGTGTATTGTATAGAATCTGTTTCCCTAAACACAGCCACGGTTCTTTTCAGGCAATAATAAAAATCCCCAGCAATAAAAGCAACGTTAGGAAAATGTTTGTGAAAATCGTCCATGCACAAACCCGGATTGTATTGCCACTCACCATTTACTCTAACCCCATTTCGAAAATACGCTTCAACCATGAATGTTTTGTGCTGTTTCGTAAAGCCCATTGTGTGAATTGTTCAAGAAATTGGAAAAATGAGCGATGAATGAAATTACTTGTAACGACTGTCAAAGATGGCGGAATAACTGATTGATTGTTAATTCAGGTAGTTACTGACACCCAACAGGTATTAAGCTCTATGGCTACGGCTAAGCATTACGTCCTTAGATGCGAGGCCCTCTTTGATGCAAATAATTTTTGCTCGCACGGTATAAAACTCATTTAAAAATTGAATAAAAAAATTGAACTTTTGACACTCTGTATCTGCGAAATTATCCACTTTTAGGAGGTTAGTTGGGTTAGATAATCATATTTAAGCTTCAAGAATTTGTGGTAGCATTTTTTGCGCACCTTTTAGAGACACCCTGTATAAAACGTTCTAGGATTGGAATACCGCCGTTCAAGGAGGGCGGGGCACACTGTTCCCTGTCTTCTCGATACACCACTGGCAAAAATGTAACGCACCCCAAATGATTCTTAAGAAATTTGCGCACGTAATACCTTTTACCACATTATATCTAGTTGAACACCTTTATCTAACTGTTATGTAAATAATGGGGGGGGTACCTACCTATAATTATAAAAGGAAATAATTTGAAACACTTTTATAGACAATGGTACAATTTACAAATTACTTATAATTCTTTAAACCATTACAATAAATATTTGTTACTAACTGTTTCACCTCGCCACGGGGTTTGTTCCTATTTATAAATTAAGAAAATTCGTCAGAGTCGTTTTAAGTAAAATTATTATTTTTTTATATGTGCTATGGTCCCTACTTCATTTTTAATATCAAAATTGTAATTTAATGATATACTTAAGGATTGATGTGGGTGCTTTGGTGAGCGGTAGAGCGGTGAGCATCGAGGATGGGAAAAGTAATTCGAGTGGATTGTCTATATAGTACTTATAACATAAGAATAATTTGGAAAACACCTCGTTGACACAGATAATCGCTGCACTTACGAGATATAGATCTATAAATTGCAATATATTTACATGTATACGACGAATATACATATTCTTCATCTACCCCTATAGCCGGAAAAACGTCAACAGGTAAAATATGTGCTGCACCTCAGATATAATGCTGTGTATATACAGGGTGAACCGTTAAGTACATGAAGAAATTATAGGATTTGATTTCTGACATAATCTGACGAAAAGTTGCTATGGCGATATGCCCTAAAATGCCTTTCCTCTAAGATACAGGGTGTTGAAATAATAAAAAAATAATCGTTTTTTTAAAATTTCGAAAGTCCTTGACGATACTGTATTGAAAATTGTTGTCAACTGATTTTGCATTAAACTGCACTTTTTCGGTAAAAAATGTTTGCTTTTTTCCACCAGTGGCGTGCGTTAAGATACCATCAATATTTTCTTTGAGAAAATATTTTTTACGCCACTGATTTTTGATAGCATTTTTAGGCATTATTAATACAAACTGAACAAAAGTTGTCTGTACTATGTTTTTGACAAAAAGTCATGGCATTGAGCAATGACAATAACATAACATACAACTTCCGTTCGCAGTATTATAGACACACTCACAAATCACAGCTTAAAAATTAGTTTTGCATTGCTTTAAGGCAATTCGTATAAATAATACCAGTAACTAATTTATTAATAGATACATCTGTCTAATTTTTATCCTAAAATGTTAAATTTTTCTAACTTAAAATAAATAAGCCGGCCCTGGCGTTTAGAATAGCGTTTTAACTGCAATTTTCACTACCATGGATTCCCATAGGCAATTTAAATATTATAATCAAATTGTTATTTACATGCCATTGTTTTATTTTGCCGAAAGATTTGCAGGAACTTTTAACAACAATAGAGTGCACAGCTTTTGGTTTAACAATAACTAATTTGTTTTTTTTACGACTTAGTGGAAGGTCGGATACATGGTCCCAAGAGTTTGCCGAAGAAATTTAAGTGTCTTATTTCATGAGAAACTAAAGAACATGGTTTACTGGCCCTATGTAACAGCCCCAGTATTTTTTGATGGGCTTAAAATAGGTAAACTATGAAGCTTATTGCTTCTCAAATAGAAAATGTTAATATTTAAAATAAATGTTATTTTATGTATTATTTAAACTTGTAGTAGAAAAACGAAATTAATTTTAGTTAAATTAATATAAAAGTTAAAGGACCGTAGGTATAAAGTACCTACACTTAATTGTGACTTTTACATTATAATGGCTTAAAGAGAGGAACAAAAGAAAAAAATCAGTAATAACGGAGGGCTTAAAAAGGTTGATTTTTACATAAGATGATGATGTCCGAGTTACTAACCCATATACCAATGCCCATCTTTCCCCTAAATCGTTTATATAACAGTTAGGTACTCCAGATATTAGGCTTTTAACTGCGTGTGACTTTTTTTTAGGAAATAGCTAATTACTAAACAACCTTTGTTGTAAAAACTAATGCCGTATTTAAAAATTTATTTCGGCAATAACTCAGCAAGTAAACGAGATTTCACCATGTTACAAATGACGCGTGGAACTTACACTTTTTAGTTTTGTTTTACGTATGTAAACTGTATAATAGCATTATTAATAATAATAATGATTTATCCACGACCAATCATTCTACGGATACATAATATACTCCAACAAAAAATATAGAAGAAAGTCTTAATTCATGGACAACAAAGCAGCTACATGGAAAACATAGATACAACATACAACACGACCACATATCAAAAGAACTTTCCTATAAATGGCTCAAAGATGGAATACTTTTTCCTGAGACAGAAGGAGTTCTTCTTGCAATACAAGACCACGCCGATTTATCAAAAATACATAATCAAATACCCAAACTTAGATACTGATACATGTAGAAAATGCCACCAATATAAAGAAACTACAGACCATATCACTGGTCATTGAATATCAAACTATAAGAAGGCCATATGAGCCGATTTCCTAAATCTGCTACGTTGAATTCATAGATGGCACAATGAGTTCACCAACAAGAAAGCGACTAACCTTTTCACTGCTAAATTAAAACATTGTTGCCGCCTGTCTGTTTGACTTGCTGCATGAGTTTTTTTAATTTATTTTTCTAGCTTCTCGTAAAACTTGATTTCACATAAATACCTACACCTATCCTAGATTTAAGTAGCTTACATTTATTTTCCTACCTATAGTATAGTCTAGACTTAAAAATGTCCCCATTTTTAATTGCTTTGTAGCTTATAATATTTATTTCAACCTTTTGACGTCCAAACGTTAATTACATGAAAACAAGAGATATTGACCGGCATGTATTCTATTTCTAACAGAATTAAATGACGACTCTTACTATTCAATACATACCTAGGCTACAACGTATATGTTGGGTAAAATTTGAATGATGTGCGGTTTGTTTGTATAACTTGGTTTTTATTTGCAATTATTACTACTTTTCAAAATGGTTAAAATAAGTAGATTTTACTTTCTTACTTAAGAAACATCCAGTTTGTTTGGATTAGTCTATTACGTATTTTGCTATTTTTCGACGAAATAAAACCTATTTTAGTTATACTTGCTGTCGCTTTTTATCTACTTTTATTTGTTTAACATTTAACACCTAATGCAACGGTAAAATCATTATGAAAGTCGGTCCAATTATCTCGGAGTAATCAGCGTACATATTATTATCAAAAACATACATTCGGCTGGAATTGAGAACCGCCTATTTTATTGTCTGTTAAAAATGCTTGAATTCTTAAAAATTCCAATAAAATACGATATGCGGTAACACCACGACATCACATCAGTGTATTTGAGACATCTGTTGCCGAGGCGCTGCATTATAACGACAGACAGGCGACAGATTTAAGGTTAGAGTTACGATCAACTCCACAATGGCGGCCAAACCAGCTCCAATACGTCAAAAAATGGGTTGTCAACTTTTCTCGGACATCCGTCATTCTTATATAGTTTGATATTCAATGCACTGATGGATGCAAAATCTTAGCAGGCACACAATGTACTGAAAGACACAACATGGCAGGAAAAATCATTCACCAGGCACTCGCAAAGACCTACAAACTAATAACAGAAGAAATACCATACTAAATTTAAAAATAGCAAAATTGAACTGTAGACAATGCATGCGGCTAACTAACCGTTGATATATTGAGAGTACTAATATGAGTTCTATAATTAAATTAATTGCTTTTAAATTAATAGATTCCCTTACCTATCTCCTTTGCACAATCCCGTATCTTCCAATGCCCAATCTATCCATAATCCTGGAAAGTGGTCTTTTTCGCTGGCTCCGAACTTCGGACTTTTTTCATCGTAATCTACTTTTATTGCTTGTAATATCACATATTCTGTGCCATATACACAACTAAAATATACAAAAAGAATGGAGTGTTAATTAACAATATCTTTTTGTGTTAATTATGAAAACTGTTAATGATTTTTTTTACTATATACGTACGTTTTATAAGCATGGATTAAAAAGTTTTCAATTAAAAAATAAAAGAAGTTTGGAAACATTTTTCGCAACAAAAATATCCTATAATAAAATTTAAAAAAATATTACAAATATGATGATATATTACCTGTACAATGTGTTTGCTTCGGCTGAACATTTATTCGATTCTTCTATACACAAATGAAGAGCTCTTGTTTCTTCTAACAGCGTTAGTAAGTTTAGCTCTTCCCTTCCTAATTGATATTCAAGTTCAGCTTGCTGAATCCGCACATCAATATTACTATAAAAAATACAAAAAAAACATAATTTTCCATATGGTAAGATCTATTAAGGTAGAAACAAATTCCGATTGAATAATTCTTGATTACTAATTTTAAAAATATTTTAATTGCCAAAAAATATTCTACATGTAGTACTTAATAACTCAAAAATTTAGAAACAAATTTTGATTATATTCTAGTCGAAAGGAACGTATTTTGTATACAAATAACTACGTTATATAAAATTTTAGAAAACATATACAGGGTGTTTGAGGAAGAAAGGGCAATATTTTGGGAATGTGTTCAGAGGGTGAAAATAATAGAAATAAACCCATATGTTTTAGTTCGATTCTCAACCATTTCTGAATTTTTTTTTATAATGAAATAATAAAGGACGCTTTACTTTTAAATGACCGATACATTTTGATTCAAAGTTTTGACATGCATAGTAGTTGTCAGTTAGCTTCATATTGAGCATATCGACTTGAACCAAGATTTTCATACTTACAATGCCCCACACATTCTGGATATGGTCGCAGGGAACTCAGGTATAAGTACGAGACGGGTTGCAAATGAACTTCATATACCACCACATCTAGTCGTATGGGAGTCACTTACAAAAAACGGTTTAAAACCTTTTCACATTCAACCCGTTCAACATCTTCTAGATGGTGATCCTGCTTCAAGGGTACAATTTTGTGAATGGATCCATCAGAATCGACGTCTGCACAAATTCATTTTATTTAACGATGAAGCTCAGTTCACTTGTGATGGAATTAAGAATTGCCACAATGAACATCGGTGGTCAGATGAAAACCCTCATGCTACATTTGAACGAAACTTTTAACATCGATTCAGTATTAATGTCTGGTGTGGACCTCACCTCAACGACCAGTTGTTTGGTCCATTTGAAATGGATGGGCGTCTTACTGGAGAAGGATATTTACGGTTTATATTGGAAGACCATTTGATACACATTTTGGATGATGTTTCGTTAAATGTTCGACAACGAATGTACTTCCAACATGATGGAGCCCACACCTCATTTTAGCCTCCGTGTGCAAAATTTCTTGAATTAACGTTTTCCTAATTGCTGGATTGGCAGAGGTGATACGTAAGTTTGGCCACCGAGGTCACCAGACTTAAACCCGCTTGAATATTGCCTCTGGGGATGGATGAAATCGCTTGTATATGAAACACGAGTGGAAACGAGAGAAGCACTCCTCGATCGAATTTTCAATGCTGCAGCTTTTATAAAAAAACAATCCCCACTCAATCCAACGTGCTACCAGAGCGATTAACAAACGTGCCGAAAAATTTATTGAAGCTGGTGGAGGGGTTTTTGAAAATATTCTTTAACCCAGACATTACTACCGTCCTTTTAAAAGGCACATTCAAATTTCGGGCTAGATTGGTACCTGAGCATTTATTTAATAGATAGCGACACTTTTTTTACTTTCAGAATACTATACTAAGGTAAAAGTTAGCACGTGCTTCTGTGAGTTAAATTTTAAAATCAATAGTTTGCTTTAACATATTGCGACTTTAAAGAAAAACATAGTTTCAGTAACATCTGGGTTAAGTTAGTTTGTACTGCAGTACCTGCAATTATTCTCTTTTAAAATAAAAATTACCTTACAAATCTTTAGAACCTATTATTTCAGAAATGGTTGAGAATCGAACTAAAACATATGGGTTTATTTCTTTTATTTTAACCCTCTGAACATATTCCCAAAATATAGCCCTTTCCTCCCCAAACACCCTATATAATCACATAAAGAGCATAAATCTGATACACTCGCCGATCATTTTTTGATAACTCCTTGTCCTGCTACTTACTCTGTAATGTCAAGCCTTTCCAACGCCATTTTCAAATTCTTTATGGCTAATCTCTTATTATCAATATCAGTCTTTAATCGGCATAATCTATCCTCGGCTTGTTTCTTCTCTACTTCTGTTAACTCTCTACTATTATTTGTACCATTATTGTTATTATTATTATTATTACCTAAAAACAAATGAAAATAACATTAACAAGTATTATTACTTATTTATTGTATTAAATGTGTATAGCTATATTCAACGACTATAAGGCAAACTTAGCCTTACTGATGTGATGAGCCATGCTATGGCAAAACGAGTCCAAGGATGGATCTGACGAAATTTATTTATTTTTTATTTATTTATTTATTACAAATAATACATTTACAGAAACATATAGTATTATATTAACTTTCAATACTTATAAGTAATCCTAACTATTATTAGTCTGGTACCTAAGTAACAGGGTTACTTGTATGTACCAGGATCTTACGCCTCTTATGATTCACTATATTTTAGATTTTAAACCCGAGCTCTAACCTAAATATAGTCACTTCGTGACGTGAATGAATAATCGATATTATTTTATTATTTATTTAAAAAGATTTTCAAATTTCTTAAATTCTGTTAATATGTATTTTCTACACTCGTCCTTAAATCTGTGTAGCTTTGTTATGCTTTTAAAACTTACTGGCATCATGTTGTAAATTTTGGGCCCTAGGTAGCAAACACTCTTTAAATTGATATTGTTGTAATTTACTGGAATAATCATATCCTTATTTATTCTAGCACGAGTGTGATAATAGTGGCTAATAGTATTTTTAGCGGATTTGGTTTTATGAATAAATGTTGATATAGTTACCATATAAAGAGTCCGAACATTACAAATATCATCAGAAAACAGCAATTTTGTAGGATACAATTTATTTCTTTTAAAGATAACTTTCAATACCTATATATTTGAGTGATATTCAATCTGTAAAGAGCACTGTCATATAGACCTCCCCAGACCAGAATTCCGTACCTGATCTCTCTCTCTGATCCAACGAGGCTCTTATATATTAGTATAAGTAGTTTTGTATTTAAAATATCTCTTAAAATGAAGAATTTATGAATCAAAGTTATAATTTTATTAGATAAATATTCAATATGTGGGTACCATTTTAAAAATCGATCTTCTATTATTCCAAGATATTTTGTTTGCGTTACTTCATTAACTTGTTGATCATTAACGATGACACTTGTGAAGTAAGGTCTGTTGGCACCTGTTAAAGAGAATGCAATATAATTCGTTTTTAATAAGTTAAGTGACAATTTAAAGCTAACCATTTTTTTGTTAGTTTTAAACCATATATTATTTTCTCCCTAACCTCCTGCCAAGTATCACCATCGAAAATCAGTACGGTATCATCAGCGTAAGATATTATTGAACCCTTAACATCAAGCGATAACAAGCTATTTATATAAGTTATAAATAGGATAGGACCAAGGACTGTACCCTGTGGTACCCCAATTCTTACAATTTAAATTAAAATTAGAGCACATATTTTCTTTTGTCTTCATTGGTATCGGGGACGACCTACAGGTCTTAGCGCTGCCTAGCCTAACTCTTATAATTGTGACTTTGGTCTTTGCAAGTGATTTTCTGACATTTTAGTTAAATTTTATTAAGTTTTGTTTAGAGGTGCTGGTATGCTTTAAATATAAATAGAACCCTTAAAACTATAAGAAAGCTTACAGAAATGGAATACTCTACACCAGTTCTTGACTAGCACCATTGGTACTTAAAACTTACCATTTAAAATCGAATTTAATCTTAATCCTGGCACGGTTAACTGACCTCTAAGACTTTGAATAGTATTTTCTTTGTCTCGCAAGGCATTTCTTAAGTTTTCTAATTCTTTAGCGGCAAGTTCTTTAGGAATCGATCGTATCGATGAGTTAAGAATACCAGTGTTGATCTTCTTTCTCCGAGGTGTGTTGGAAAGAGACACTTCTATACTTGCCATCTGTAATAAAGTTAACACCGATAAGCAAAGAACCCCGCACTTCTCTTATGGAAAATGGCCCTCGGTTAAATTTTCTAAATTTTTAGTATGTTGTAGAGAATGCTATTCTGATCAAAAGTAATCATGGCCATAACAATATCTGCCGACCGGTTTTGGAGATACAGGGTGTCCAATTTGCAAAATATGAATTCTCAATACTACATTATATATTCCTAGTTTATAATATGAATTCGTTTTGTTTTTCTAAATTTTTAATAGCCCTGTCGTAAATAGGATAGAATACTATAAAAAAAGTATAAATTTTTTTATTATATACCGGGTGAGTGACGAAAATTATTAAATATTTTTTGTTAAATCATTGTATTTTCGGTATTAAATTAAATGTTTACAAAGTAATATTGTAAATGACATTAACTTGGAGCAAGCTATCAGAATTTATGCTATTTATATTATACAGGGTAAGTCAAAAAAGTTAATATTTTTTTTATTAGTTTTGAAAGAAATTTTGTAGATATTTCTTTATGTACTACTTGTCGCTTATCGTATGCTTCCAAATATATATAATTATCAAGGTTATACAGGGTGTTTCCCATGATAAGCGACAGAAAAATAACCTAAAAATGCATGTATTTATAAATCACCCGGTATATTAAAAATGGATCGGTTAAATTTCTTTATTTTTTAATATTTGTTGCTTGAAGTGTCTTAGTTACATGTTTGCTATTGATTTCCCTTTTTATATGACCAGTTCTGGAGATATACAGCGTCGAACATACTCAAAAAATAAGCAAATAAAATAACAATTTTTTTTAAATTTCAATAAAATTTGTTATGTAAGTTAATTTTATGGTTAAAAATAAATATATTTAACGCTATACAGGGTGTTTTGAATAATTAGGGTATTTTAACACTGTATTGCAAATAAGAAATGTATATAAAATCTATGAACAATTTATTATATCCAAATTATTTTCTCCAAAAATAATAAGTAGGCCCCTAATTATTCGAAACACCCTGTATAGCATTAAATAAATTTATTTTTAACCCTAAAATGAACTTACAAACAAATTTTATAGAAATTTAAAAAAAATTGTTATTTTATTTTGTTCGACGCTGTATATCTCCAGAACTGGTCACAGGAAAACGGAAATCAATAGCAAAAATGTAAGTAAGACACTTCAAGCCAAAAATATTAAAAAATAACGAAATTTAACCGATCCATTTTTAATATACCAGGTGATTTGTAAATACATGCATTTTTATGTTATTTTTCTGTCGCTTATCATCGGAAACACCCTGTATAACCTTGATAATTATATATATTTGGAAGCATACGATAAGCGACAAGTAGTACATAAAGAAATATCTACAAAATTTCTTTCAAAACTAATAAAAAAAATATTAACTTTTTTGACTTACCCTCTATAAATATAAATAATATAAATTCTGATAGCTTACTCCAAGCTAATGTTATCTACAGTATTACTTTGTAAACATTTAATTTAATGCCGAAAATACAATGATTTAACAAAAAATATTAAATATTTTTATAGTATTAATTCTATCCTATCTAGGACAGGGCTATCAAAAATTTAGAAAAACAAAAACGAATTCATATTATAAACTAGGAAAATATAATGTATTGAGAAATCATATTTTGCAAATTGGACACCCACCCTGTATCACAAAAACTGGTCGGCAGATATTGTTGTGGCCATGATTACTTTTGATCAGAATGGCATTCTCTACAACATACTAAAAATTTAGAAAATTTAACCGAGGGCCATTTTCCATAAGAAGTGCGGGGTTTAAATTTGATTAGGGATAGACATTAATTAAGTTGCAAGATTGTTTAAAAATATCGTTGATTATAGCCTAGGTCGCTATAGTTATAATGTGAAAACTAGCCACTAATATATAGTTGAATGAGTTATATGGCCGAAGTTGGTTAGAGAATTTTACGGTCACCTTGGCGCAATTGGTAGAGTGCTCAACTGGTGATCGAGAGGTTCAGGAAAAGCGTAAAACTTTTTTGTGTCTGCGTCGCTAAACATTTTTCATTTCATTTCATTTTTCTTGTCGTAATCGTAACACGTTTAAAGATTTACTTGTTCATACATAGACAAATCTCTTGTTATCGGCCTGCTCTTCTTTATCGACATGCTCAAAATACACTCCAGAACCGGCTCGGCGCCATTTTTGTTGTTGTCTTTTAAGTTTTCTCTCTGGATTCCTTGCTGTTTAATGTGACTATTTAATATTTACGGATTTCATAGTTTTTGTGTACCTAGTTTAATGAATTGTGTTTGTGCTTTTAGTGACTCCGATTGGAATATAAACAATGACTAGTATAGTGTTTCTTAGGTCAATTTAATGACATAAAACAGTATGAAACTCCATAGGCGTCCCAAACAAATAATTAAAATGCGTATACACACTTATAAGTTTGTTTAACATTAGGTGTTTGTATATACTACACTTTATAAACCCACTGTATATATAATAATATTATATTAAAATAATAAATATAAGGTAACTCAAAGATTCTATACACAAAACTAAAACCAGAAAAATAAACCTGACACGGCACGACACTGCTCAGAAAATGCTTTAATTTTTTTACCAGAACTCCATTCTGGGACCATTCCCCGGCCCGTCCATAAGTTCCAAATCACGTATATTTTATCTTCGTCTCTTCCACGCCATCGGCGGTCACTGGCCTATCTCCGTCTGACAGAATCGATCGTTGAACGGGCTGCAGACCGCTTCAGCTTATACCAGCCGCTTTAACTAGCGCTTATCACCCCCTGAAAACGTGCACGGTTGCCAGTTCTACTAAATTTTCTGGTTTGTTAATATATTATGTATAAGTATACGAGAAACAAGGGTTTGTTAATTAGTTGTTTTTAAACACTGAAAACACTTTTTGTCTTGATTTCAGTTATATTGTTTCTTAAGGACTAAAGAATGTATTATTATAACAATGAATGGAAATGAATTGTTATTTGTTTCTGTCACACTCAAAACTCCTCGGTTTAAAGTATATTTGTAAAACTAGCTTTCAAAGAAAGTTACTGACTAACAATTGAATACTGATATAAATGAAACATCTTTAATAAAAAAACTTAAAGAACTGAAGAAGAAAGATCTGACAACCCTGGTTGTGAGGTCGGTCTCTTTAAGACTGTTTACCGCCGTATGGAATGATTGGAATGTCCTCAAACTGAGTTTGGATAAATTATAACAGCCGTTGTAATATTTTGTAATGCCCAAATAGGGGTAAAATACTGGGTATTTCGTATTTTCAGTAAGGGTATGGAGTAGTGATGTATCTTGATATATGTATAACTTTATTTTATTATAATCAATTTAAACACATCCAACTAGGCCTAGACTATACAAATAAGGTATGAAAATAAAGAGAAACACACACCTAGACAGATTATCCCGATGCATGTTTTGGTATACTTTATTTGCAGCCCTGCAATCTAACTAGGTATTTTATAAGTTTTATAGTTTAATTGACATGTTCTCTTTCTTTTAAAACTAAAACCATGACGTCGAATCATTTTTAAACAAATTTTAGAAACAAACCCTAAAAAATAATTTTCTATTCTCAAAATCCTATAGGTTTGCTACTAAAAATGACAGAAATAAATACCTTATTTGCCAACTTGATCAAAAATTGAGAGGAAATTACAATTTTTTGGCAAGAATTAGGGGCAAATTTTAGCTGTTTACCTGTAAAAATATTGAAAAATAATTGAAGGTCAACTTTTATAATTTCTTGAACCAGAACTTAAATTTTAAAGCTCGGACCTGTCTATTTTCCCACTCGTCATATGATAATGTTGCAGTGCGCATGTCTTATCGTGTGTAGCTCTGTTTATATGCACGAGATCATAAATTTGACAAGAGCTTGGCTGCAGCGCTCCACAATTTAGATGCGGCGTTGCCATTTATGTCTGTCTTTTTGTATAGGTTTTTATACGAACAGTAGCTACAATAATTATCATGTATTTAGGAATCAACAAATATATTTTTTTAGGAAAAAAATTAGGTACGGATATTTTATGTATTGACTACTGAAAACTGAAATCTATATTACTGTTATGAAATAAAAACACTTTTTAATATCCCAATAAACATAACATGATATTCTTATCTAGGGAAACATCTAAAATTTAATAAGGAATTTTATTTAGTTTAAATTAATAGATATTGTTTTATTAGGGCTATTCCCCTATAGCATTTTATTTTAAAATCAAATAAACAACTCAAACTCAAAAAGTACTTTATTGTCTGAAGAACAATATTTTTATTGGCAAAGTTAAAGTCATTATTTGCTAATACAATCAAAATCAACACAACATAATCCTTGATCTTAAACAAATGTGAATAAATAAAAATAAAACAAAACATGTAAATACCTACACGGTATAGCAAGGCTCTGTTATATAATTATAATATGGAGGTAAGGAACAGATCATCAAACAAATCATTAAAAAAATTATGTAGTAAGCTCCCTTAATTAGTATACTATCCAAGAAATTTATATTTAGGTCCCCAGTCAAAATTATAGAGGCATAACAGATATTTCAGACCATAATATTTCTAATTTTTGGAAATTTTTTTCTATATATATTAGAGGAGGGCGAACGAGAAGTCCCCAAAATGTATGTATTTAATTTGGAACAGATAACAATAGAAAACTCGTAGGCTTATTTTTCCTTCAACAAATAATCGAACCTATAAACACAGCCAAAATTAAAATTTGCCATAGTCATTTCGTTCCAAAATCAGGGTACCGCCATTGATACACTGAACGCGAGAGTACCTCTTTTAAAACCAGGACATAATTAGGCAAATCAAAAAATTCCAATGGTCTTAACCAATGCTTAACAAGAACAATGTACAATACCAGGGAAATTTAATGATGAGCTGTACTAATTGTTGTTATACATAACATAAATTTAAAAGAAACAAAATCACAGAATATATATGGCATAAACAACATTTTATTTTATAAGGACGTGACAAGTAAAGACAGCGCAAAACACATAAATGGCAACGCCGCATCTAAATTGTGGAGCGTTGCAGCCAAGCTCTTGTCTAAATTTGCCACTTTCGTGATTATCGTTCGCTTATCTATGGGTTCAAGCGGTTGTGTGTTGAGCCCTTTAGTTAGGTAACTATGTTTGCATTAAAATAAATCAAAATAAATGTGTAGCTTAGTTTTTCTAAAAAAATAGAAGCTTAGATTGGTAAGCTTTTATAATTTTTGAACTTTATAATAGAAAAAACAAAGAAAAAAAATGAAACTTGTTTTAAACTGCAAAAAATTTCACATAAACTAAAACTACTAACTTAAAACGCGTGGCGTGGGTTCTTAAGTTCTCAGCATGATTACCAAGCAGGGGTTCCACTTTTATTGTAAAATTACAACACGCCTAGTGGGAGGTGCACTATAGTCTATCTTTACGTCTGCTTAATAAAAAAATCTGACCATACATAACGCCTTTGGCTATGAAGATGAGATTACAAGTCGCTGTGGATTACCTGCACCGATAAAATATTAAGATTCTTAAAAGATCATAAAATATCTTGTTGGAGATAACCGTTAAATGATTTTAATGGTTAGAAAGAATCATATATCAATTTAAATATCATCTTACCTAAACCTAATTCATAAAGAGAAATAAGTGTGTACATAAAATATGATACCATAGACATACCGTGCGAGCAAAATTTATTTGCATCAAAGAGGGTTTGGATTAAAAAACGTGAAGCTTGGTTTAGATCACAAAGATATGGGGACGATATATCTAACCAAATCTAGGTTAAAATTTTGTCAAATTTATATTATGACATGATATGCCAAACTAATGAGTAATAAAATAAGTAGACAAATACAAATTTACTTTTGTTGTTAACAAAATTAACAAAGTAGAATAATACAGAAAGAAAAAGAAAAATAATTACATTCATTTCTGAAATTGGCCATTGACCTTTCCACTTCTTGGAACAAGCGTCGTATACAATTTGTTGGCGTATTTTGCATTATTTCACGAACATTTGCAACAAGTTCCTCCGTTCTTACAGATGGTCTTCCTGCTCCTTTTTTGTGTTGTATAGAACCTGTTTCCCTAAACACAGCCACGGTTCTTTTCAAGCAATGATAAAAATCCCCAGCAATAAAAGCAACGTCAGGAAAATGTTCGTGAAAATCGTCCATGCGCAAACCCGGATTGTATTGCCACTCACCATTTACTCTAACCCCGTTTCGAAAATACGCTTCAACCATGAATGTTTTGTGATGTTCAGTAAAGCCCATTGTGTGAATTGTTCAAAAAATTGGAAAAATAAGCGATGAATCAAATTACTTGTAACGACTGTCAAAGATGACGGAATAACTGATTGATTGTTAATTCAGGTAGTTACTGACACCCAACAGCTATTAAGCTCTACGGCTAAGCATTACGTCTTTAGATGCAAGGCCCTCTTTGATGCAAATAATTTTTGCTCGCACGGTATTATACCTTTAGATCGTACAGCTTATCTCATGCACAAACAAAAGTTAAGTTTTACGGGTGAAAAAATACGTTTGTATGCACGGCTCGCCGGTCACATGTCTTGGGGCTCAACAGGGATGGGCATACGCACAACCCTCTTGTTATTAGGATTTCCTTTTTTATCGACAGCATACGAATACAGTCCAGAACCGGCTTGGCGCCATTTTCTCTGTGAATTACTTGTATTCTTTGCTATAAGATACTTTTCTTTTGCTTCTTTTAAACAGCATAGCAAAGTTAAAGTCTTTGCTTAGCTAAGTTGATAAATTAACGTTTTTAGAAACAAATCGTATAATCGTATGAGAAATATAAATGGACATACTAAATCGCGACAAGGACGGAGAATAAAAACAGGAAAGCCCATCTTAGCCGTTAGCTCTGCTACTTAAAAGCAACTAAAAGGAACTGGGTTTGTGAGTGTTTAATATTTCGGTTTTCTAGTTTTTGTGAACTTGTGTATTGTATAGTTGTGTATAAAGGGTGTTTCAATAAAAACTCCCAGGCAATTATTTCGAAAACTAAAAGTGACATGTAACTTCTGCTAACGCCAGTTTTTAGCCTCTATGATTGACTTCACAACTGTGTAAATAATGTGTTTGAATAATACAAGATGTAGGTGGCACCACGGTGCAAAAATTTTTTCAATGACAGGAACTTTTAAATGTTGTGATTCTTAAAGATAATTAGTACACTGGATTTATACAGCCATTGTAAGACCTATACTAACCTACGGGGTCCTGGTCTGGTGGACCGCTTTGGAAAAAGCAATACATATGAAAAAACTAACGAAGGTACAACGGGCAGCTTGTTTAGGAGTGACCGGTGCCCTTCACTCAGCACCGACGCGACGGCGGCACTAGAAGTTATGCTGCATCTGATACCCATGGATATTTACGTAAAAAGTGTGGCTGCGAAAAGTGCTCTACGGCTGAAAGAGTCGAAATGCTGGACTAGTACTAACTACGGACACAGCAGCATACTAGGGATTTATCCAGGCCAAAAATTGCGAGAGCCAACCGATTACACTGTTTCGCTCCCAGAATTTGGAAGGAGCTTTTCTATGCTCATTCCGGGTAGGGAAGAGTGGGAAGGCAATCAAGAAACAATGATGAGGTGGATCACTCGATCTTCACAGACGGTTCAAAAATGGACGTCGGGAAGTGAGCAGCCTGCAACTGGGTCGACTTACTAAGTTTATTAACCGCAGTGGCTGGTTTGATTAAGCTGTCAAGATTCTTTACGATCGCGTTAACCATCATGTAGCTGATGCAAATAGGTTCCGCGGAACATGTGTGGTACCACAACGATCCTTATAGGACTACGTGTTACTGTTTGGACAATGCCAGAGGTCTGCCACTCTAACCTAACCCAACCTAACCTAAAGATAATTAATTTTTGATCAAATTATGCCCCATAAAAATTTTTCATAAATCCAACATGAAGGGAGATATTTGGGGTTAAGTTTTTTTTTAAAATAATTTCAACTAGTATTTTCATGATAAATATTTTTAATATCCTTTAGCAGATTTTAATTTAATTTTGGTAATGATAATTTTAGTGATAAAACGCTCGTATAGCGCTAAATTATAACGTCCAGTGACGTCTCAGGGGGCGCCTTAACAAATAATATTGGCAAAAATAAGACGCCACTGAGTTTTTGGTAATTTTTATAATTTTTTCGGATTAAGCAACTAAAAATATCCTTTTCTTGTCTGTTAAATTGTAATTACTAACTTTTTGGCACATTTTCATATTCTTTTGGAAGAAAATTCAAATTTATTAAACCAAATTATTCTCCATAAACCAGAACCACGTTCAACTTGTCTTGATTTGTATGGTGAACCAATTTTATTTTAAAAATGTAGAAATTGCAAATTCTGACACTGACACCGACCCTGAGTGTTAATAATGTTAATTAATTATTTAATCATTTTTGTTTTCCTGAGATTGATGCAATAAAATTGTTTTTATTTTTATTTCTCGAAAACGAAGCAAGATAAGAAAACAATTTAACAGACAAGATATTTTTAGTTGCTTAATCCGAAAAAAATATAAAAATTACCAAAAACTCAGTGGCGTCTTATTTTTTGCCAATATTATTTGTGAAGGCGCCCCCTGAAACATCACTGGACATACTAATTCAGCGCTACACGAGCCTTTTATCACTATAATTATCATTACGAAAATTAAATTAAAATCTGCTAGCTAAAGGATATTAAAAATATTTATAATTAAAATACTCGTTAGAATTCTAAAAAAAAACTTAACCTCAAATATCTTCGTTCATGTTAGATAGAAAATGTTACCATTACCAACTGATTTGAATATAAGTACGCGATAACATCAAAAATTGTTGTTTTGGTTGTTTTTATTTTCGATTTGAAAAAAGTAAGTTTAATTGCTTTTCGAACTAAAAAATAAATCATTTATTAAGAAATCTTAGAAATAAAACAATAAAAATGTTTTCTAACCTCAAAATCTGATGGGTTGGCAAGCACTAAGTATATAAAAACACCAGCAATCACTACCAACTTGACCAAGAACATTGTCCGTGGAATACGGGCTTAAAATCTGTGCACCACAACATTAAGCGTTTAGGATGGCTTTGTTTACATGTACAAGGCTATACATTTATTTCGTGATTATTGTTTGCTTATCTAAATGTACATGTCTACGAATAGTACTTATATAGGGTGGAATTTTTAACTGAAATATGAGGAAGCCTCTACTACTGCTGATGCGTTCATTTTTAGATTGGCATGCTTATTACTTTTTAAGTATTATTTACAAGATATGTTTTATATTCATTCTTGCCTTTAAAATATTCTAGAAATCAAGTAATATATATATGTACGTTTTGAAGTAAATTTCTTCTCTTAAACATAAATCACATTATAATTAATATTATAAATAAATATTAAGTTTTGAAATATAAAAAAAGAAACTTTCTGTAACATTTAAAACATTACTCATAATAAAAAAAAAAGTATGGTGTAATGTAAGGCACTGATGGATGCAAGAGACGTCGTCACGGTCATAAGATTTTTAATAATGAAAATTCTAATTATATCGTTGAACTTAACCTTTATTATTCAGTAAATAAAATCCCAAGCTACATTGTCTTATTTTTACACTTAAAAAAATTGAATTACTCGTTTAAAGTGCTGAACAAATTGTTTTTTTTTCTATGTTAAGGACAATAATTATTATTGTCATATTAGCTCATAACTAAGCTTCATAAATGAGCTGATGTTTTAACCTATAAACCACCATCATGCAACGTTTGGTAAAGATAGAGGAGCCATTTAAACTTTCTGTATACCTAACATTTTACCCCTCTTTTAAGGGGTAGAAACCGCTTCCAATTTTTTTTCAAATGGAAAGGTATGTTTTCTTAACAGTCTGCGTTGGCAAAAACCAAATTGTAGTATCAATTGTTGCTAAAATGTTTGTTAAATTACTATTTTTGCGAAACAATTATTTAAAATGAAAGCGTTGTTAGGTTGCTATGTGGAATTGTTTTGCTAAAGTCATTCGCTGATAACTAGTTAGAAATTTAACAATTTTTTTTATTTTGACAGTACATATCAAAATTTTTTCCGGAAAAATTACTGACAGGAGCTGTCATGCAATTTTTCCACTTGAAAATTAAATATAACATACGAAATCTTGTCAGTAATTGGTCTAAATTGATAGGAAGAAAATAATCGGTTAAAAATTCTATCCTGTATATAAAGTTAAATGCAACAAAAATATTATTGATGTTAAATACTACAAACCCAAATAAACCCTGAACAAAAATTGTGTTGGTCCGACAAAAAACTACTTCCTGATGAGGGGGATTTTGTATGCTATGCTCAATTATGTACAAATTGAGTCAATTTAAACTGAAATAAATCCCAAAAAGGGTGAATCTTGGATTCTTTGACAACAGAGTTTTATTGTAGAGTAAAAATTGGTGTACATTTTCACTTGGTTTCAGTGTGGAACTCGTGAAGAACCTGGTGGAGCTTTGCATATAACGTATTATCGGCTTTTTATGACATGATATAGGTTATGAGATACTCTGTCACTGTGTTTTTAGTAAGTATTGAATCTGGAACATCAGATGGTTCAACATTATTTAATTGCATATTATTTATCTGTTTATATTAAAATATTTTATAGGTTATACATTAAATTAACAAACTGCTATGTTTATTATTTTATAGTCTGATAATAATGGTTTATTACAACTGATAGTATATAATTAAATAAGTTACTGCTAGTAGTGTTATTACTACTACTCTATTGTTATAATCTTGATCTAGGGATAGGACGAACAAAATAATTTAATTACAATACATTAAAACGGCAAAAGTTATGTAACGTGTTTTGTAGGCACTCAAAATATTACGTGTAATTAATATGACAAATAGAGTGAATAATAAGAATAGATACTATCCTTCATGGTCATTTTGACGGAGCTTTTTATATAATTTTGTTTAACTTAACCTTAATAATTAAAAATGTATGCCGTCTGAACATTTTTTTAGTTGTATCTTGCATATTATTAATATGTAATTAAGATGAATATATAAAAAAATATAGGTATAATGTTTCAAATTAATACAACAACGAAAAAAAACGTCAATAGATAAAACTAGTTTAAGTTATACAGGGTCTATCAAAATCATGTGTATAGGGTGTCCATTTTTGAGCACATTTGCAGGGTCGCATTTCGCTTATCGTTGAGGTTGAGGTTTTCGCAATACAGTGCTACTTTCTTGTGAACCTAAACATGTCGTTCACAAAACTCTTATAACCTTCTTGGTTTTTAAGATACAGGGTGAAAATGAAAGTTACCACTATTAGGACATCCACCGTGTCTCAGTTGTTTTTTCACTTATTTGAGAGGTGAAAAGTATTCGTATAGAACTTTTTCCGTAGAATCTAGTAAAGTAGTTTGTTTTATTCTTGCGTCATCCATTTTTTAGTTATGAACGTTTTTAAATAGGACATCTTATGTATTTTCACTAATTAAATTAACCGTTTTCCGAGCCGTGATGCGATTTTGTTATTATAGTTAAGGAGCTAGCGTGCAAAAAACGCCATAGTTGGCTGCCCGTCAGTCGAGTTTGAAAAAACGTTGCCATTACTCCACTGAACACCATGGTGCTTGAAGTTTTGCTTTTACCCATCAACTTTAAGATTTATTGGCAATAATGACATAGGGCGATTGGCCATAGTAAGGAGCCCGTCAGTCAGGTTGAAAATTAGGTTCTGTAGGTTGCCAAGATAATGTATCTAAAATTTCGTTGCGATCTAACCACTAGATCGTGAATTAGGCCAAATGGAAGATTATAATTTGTTTTTTGACCGCCATTTTGTTGGCCATAGTAAGGAGCCCCTCCAAAACTTGTTTCTACCTCTTCGTTTGGATAAAATGACAGGAAAAATGCACTTGACTGACAAATCAAATCACGACGTTCTTCCCTGGGTGACCTACAAAATCTCGAAAAATACAATTTTTCAGTCTTTAGCATGGCTTTTTCAGAAATTCAACCAAAATCATCAGTCAATCATTTTTCCTGATTTTTAGACATCCAATTAGGTAGAAATCACAAACGACTGACATTTTCCTCGAATATTTTCAATTTGGCCATTCTATATTTTTTGATTACTGAATCCAATATAATATAACATAAATTAAACGAATGAATAGGGGTGGAGGGTAGCAGAGGGGTGGAGGAAGGGGTAAATAGGTGATAGTTATGTATTGAAACGTTTTTTAGGTCATCAAACATCATCGCCATATATTGTTTTACTTTTAAGTCCATTTGGAACAGCATTATTGAGCCATTATAAAAAAGTCCAAAATCAGAAAATTTTCAAAGTATGGCCAAATTGAAAATATTCGAGGAAAATGTCAGTCGTTTGTGATTTCTACTTAATTGGATGTCTAAAAATCAGGGAAAATGATTGACTGATGATTTTGGTTGAATTTCTGAAAACGCCATGCTAAAGACTGAAAAATTGGATTTTTCGAGATTTTGTAGGTCACCCAGGGAAGAACGTCGTGATTCGATTTGTCAGTCAAGTGCATTTTTGCTGTCATTTTATCCAAACGAAGAGGTAGAAACAAGTTTTGGAGGGGCTCCTCACTATGGCCAACAAAATGGCGGTCAAAAAACAAATTATAATCTTCCATTTGGCCTAATTCACGATCTAGTGGTTAGATCGCAACGAAATTTTAGATACATGATCTTGGCAACCTACAGAACCTAATTTTCAACCTGACTGACGGGCTCCTTACTATGGCCAATCGCCCTATGTCATTATTGCCAATAAATCTTAAAGTTGATGGGTAAAAGCAAAACTTCAAGCACCAGGGTGTTCAGTGGAGTAATGGCAACGTTTTTTCAAACTCGACTGACGGGCAGCCAACTATGGCGTTTTTTGCACGCTAGCTCCTTAACTATTATGAACGTTTTTAAATAGGACATCTTATGTATTTTCACTAATTAAATTAAGCATTTTCCGAGCCGTGATGCGATTTTGTTATTAGTAATGATTCAGGAACAATGCAAAATAATGTTTTGACAATAAAATAGGCAAATAATTACATGCGTCTCAAGAAAATAGTTTCTCAGGTTTCAGATTATTTATGCTTAGGATATAGCGAGGGAGCAATTAACATAATCTTTCAAGCGATAGTCGATTCTCTGGCATAATTTATGGCATAAGTACTTGTTATATTAATAGCCACATAAACATTATAGGACCAAGCTGAAACCAAGCAATAACTATTAAATGAAAAGACATCAACAGTCAGGTAAGTTGGAAACCCCTTGCATTTTTTAAAGACTTATCTACGACTAGTATATAATGTAAGTATTATATTTGTGGTTTTTGGAGTATAATAACAAATATTATTCCTTTAGGAAATAATGACGGGGACAGGCTAGGATAACTTAAATGGTGAAGGTCGTCCCCTGTTCGTTTAATTTAGCCCCCGGTCGCTAGTGGCGCTATTGTAGGAATTTTGTTTTATAAGGTTGTTCATCTCCTAAACGTTGGTAGGAACAGAATATTCATTTAGAATGAGCATGGCCAACATTCGGTACCTCTCTCTCTCTGTATTAAACTGTACCAGCATATGTGCGAGAAAGATAAAAATACGGCTTATTGTGACAGATCCTGAAGTCTTACCTGGACTGGTGAAAGATTGTCATTGTCATTTTATGATTGATTTGTAAAATATATAAAAAATAAAGTTATTATTAAATAATTATTCATATATAATTTATAAACTTAACATGGCGCAGTCGGTAGTTTGATAATCATATATATTTAATATGTCGCGACCAAAGAAATCGGGAAGAAAAACCAAGGCAATTAACAAAAGCGTGAAACCTCCTGAAGACTTCAATAATGTCGCCCAATGATTGGAAAGTACAGAGAAAGCTATTAAAGATATAGAAAGAAATTTTACTTCACAACTTAATGAACTACAAGGTACAATAACTAGTTTATTAAATAAAAACTTTGAAAATAACACGGAATTGTTAGAAAAATCTACAGAAAATAATAATATAATAATTTAAGCTGTTTTTTTATTAAAAACCTATTTATGTAAATATCTAATTATTAATAAATATTGTCGCCATATCAGAAACGTTGTTATAATTTCCTTTCGTTCTCCCAAATTATTTTAACTTGAATCAGATGTTTCGCGCTTCAAACTTTTCCGTTAAGTTAGAAGCGCGAAAATTTAAATTCAAAGTAATAAAAAAATTTAAATTATTATCCTTGGCGCCTACCCCCACCACGACTATACTATACTATACTAGGGAACCAATTTAGTATGTTAAGTTGCCTATCTATCCTTGAGAGCGCGCAACTCGCTTGTCTATGGACGGGGGATTAAAAGTTATTAGACCGTCTTGCACTCCAATCACAAAATTTCTCAAATTAAATAATACCATGGAAACACAAACTCAAAAATGTCAGTGTAAAACGTGTAGAGTTCATAGGCGTAGTTAAACTGTCAACACTGGGGGTGCTGAAGTCCAGTGGCGGCTCGTGATATGTTAACGTGGGGGTGCACAAAGACCACGCCCAAATTTGGTCAATAATTTTTAGTAAATATTTTCATGTGTTGTTAATTGCAGGTTTAGGTCTTTCAATGTTCTTGACAATCACTTTTTCCTCCAACGGTAACTTGCTAAAAGATTTTTCCAAAAATTCCACGGTGTATTTTATATCCGACGACGCACTCATTGTTTTTTCGTGTTTATTTAACTTTAAACTTTAACTGAATTCAATAAAACCATATTAAACCTTAATAAACAAAAAAAATAGTCAAAATACCGGCTAAAAATTTCCGCGATTTTGAACGACTACGACTGGTTAAATTAATGCAGAATTGCAGAACATGACATACACAAGCTATTATGCCGCTTTCGTATTTTACGAGATTTTTATGATCATAGACCCGCTCTGACAAGTAAACTGGGTGTGAACTACACGGTACACGGAGAGAAATTTCTAACAGAATCCGCAACTATCTAAATATACTTGAATTTGTACCAGAATTCGAATGCTTGAAATATTAATAATATGAAAAATTCATTACACATAATGTATATTATAAAAATAGGTTAGTTCTAAAATTAGCCTATACTTATATTGTAAATTTTTTTTGGGGGGTGCTAATTTAGATTTCGGGGGTGCTTAGTACCGCAAGTACCCCCCTAACTACGCCTATGGTAGTGTTTGTGTATTTGTATTCAGTGGCGTAGCGTGCAGGGGGCCAGGGGGGGCAACCACCCCCGCACTTTGAGCCCTTTCTCAAGCGGCGTCCCCTTCCCACTCTCCCAGTAGTTCCCAGTTCCAGGTTTTAATTAGGTTATTATTTGTTTAAAACTTTTAGAGTGAAGAAACAGATAAAATAAACCTGTTACTTACCTATTTCGAGATTCTATTTTATTTTCACCACTTCATTCAATTTATAATTAAAATATTTTGCCACGACCAATAATTTGTATGCTTTCAGTTATTTTGCTTTAGCAATTAAAAATTGCTTGAAATCTCTAATTTACTATACTCAAAACCCAATAATATAGGCAGTGACGTATTATTCGAAACCATGGAAACTAATGCAAACCGCCAATGACCATACAGTATTTTGGTCGTTTCCATGGTTATAAGAGCTACGTCACTGCCTATATTTTTGGTAATAGACTATAGAGACTAAATTTTATCTTTTTAAAAGTGTTTTATTGTCACCAATGAGAATATATGCTCATATTATTATGTAATATGCATAAAATATTTTATAGAGCTTTAACAAAATTCCCCTTGCCGTGTTCATATTCTGTTTTAATGTGACCATTTTAGACATGACGAAACAAAAACTTTATTTCTCAGACTAAAATTTACTAAACAGTGTCCGCAAGAAAGTCCGCATTAAATGGGATTTTTTTTTTATTATTAGGTATAGGTAAAAATTGAAAAGGCAGTTAGTTTTTGCTTACCTAAAAACCAAAAATGACGTATACTGAAGCAGCTGCACGACTTGCGTTACCTGTCAAATTTGACATTTTTAATAAAATAGGTTCAAAAATGCCCTTATTTAACAAAATATCGAAAAACTTTTCGAAAAAGTTGTTTATTTAGGCATTTTTAGTCTCTGTCCGAAATTTTGACTGTCTAATACAATTTTTATTTTTTGCCAGGTTCTTGAAAATTTTGATCGACCCTCGTAGATTAACTTTTATACATCGGTGTAAAACCATTTGCCTTTACTTCATTTGTAAACTTAATGCAATTTTGTGTAAAATTTTTGTTTCCTATTATTTGTTTTGCTTCAAAAACTGAAATTGTTATTGATTAGTATGTAATGTTTGATGCAAAGTTTATCTAATTACATCAGTTTTGCCAAAACCGACGTTTCATATTTTTCATAAGTTAGTAAACAGATGTACAAAAAGAAAATATTAGGAAGGTTTCGTTGAAATTTTACTTAATTAATATTGGATTAAAAAGGATATATATTAATCGCTCGAAACATTTTATTCAACAAAAATATAGTTTAATAATTTAATTTAATATTAATTAAGAAAAATTTCAACAAAAGCTTCCAATATTTTCTTTTTGTACATCTATTTACTAACTTAAGAGAAATGAGAAACGTCGGTTTTGGCAAAACTGATGTAATTAGATAAACTTTGCATCAAACATTACATACTGATCAATAACAATTTCAGTTTTTGAAGCAAAATAAATAATAGGAAACAAAAATTTTACACAAAATTGCATTAGGATTACAAATGAAGTAAAGGCAAATGGTTTTACATCGATGTATAAAAAAATATTAAAAAATCTACGAGGGTTGATCAAAATTTTCAAAAACCTGGCAAAAAATAAAAATTGTATAAGACTGTCAAAATTTCGTATAGAGACTAAAAATGCCTAAATAAACAACTTTCTCAAATAAAGTTTTTCGATATTTTGATAAATAATGGCATTTTTGACCCTATTTTATTAAAAATGTCAAATTTGACAGGAAACGCAAGTCGTGCAGCTGCTTCAGTATACGTCATTTTTGGTTTTTAGGTAAGCAAAAACTAACTGCTTTTTCAATTTTTACCTATACCTAATAATAAAAAAAAATCCCATTTGATGCGAACTTTCTTGCGGACACTGAATAAACGAAATTATACATTAGCAGTGAGGCGCCCTTTGAACAAGGACGTAGATAAGGGAGTAATTATCCCCCTCCCCCCAGGACCCATAATGAGCCATGGAAATAAAACACTTTCTTTTTACTTTATTTGTGATTTTCTTGAGGATCTTGTGTATTTTATATTTTTCCTACTTGAAAATCAGGCAACAGGGTCTGTGTTATATATTTATAGCGTAATTTTATTATGACTCTTATTACTCTTGTGTCTATATTATTATATTATACCAAATTTATTTTGTAACAACAATTCTACTTATTAAAGACCTGCGTACAGAATCTGCTCCGGCAGGTTTCTGAGCTTGTTTGCTAAACATTAGGTGTTGCTTGGTATATTATATTTGCATATATGTACTTTATTAGTAAATAAACATTATTATTATCATTATTTATATGATATTATGAATATAATAATTATTATTAGTAATAATAATAATAATATAATATATATAAATATTATTATTATTATTATTATTATTATTATTATTATTATTATTATTATTATTATTATTATTATTATTATTTTTATTATTATTATTAATATTATTATTACGCACCAACTTATTATAGATAAACTAATAAATAAAATGGTCGTATCATGTTCAAATTAATTTTTTCCGATAAAATTTGAGCAAAAAAACTTGCAAATAACAAATATTGTCAAGGCTACGGGATTAAAATACTCGTTCTGCTATATCTTCGTACTTTTCTTTTGGTCATAAACCAAATCCAATAATACTCTGGTTCTTGTTTTTAAATTACAATTTTACCTTAACATATATAGGGTGATTCTTTTAACTGGAATAAATTCGGTAACAAAGAACCCATCAGTTACTTGAAAAAAATCCAAAACACCGCTACCTTTTTTTGCTTTTACATTTTCTTGAATCTGATCCAGGATTAAACACTAACACAACATTTTTTTTAAATGCAAATACAAAAGAGAGCATATAAAGTCCACTTTTAAGTACACTGAGAAAAAACTATATTAGACGTAGTCAGAAATCCATTAGTAGTAGGAAAAATCAGCATTAAATAGGCGCCCTCATCTTTATTGTTTGGATTTTTTCAGGATTGGCCATCAGTGACTTATCCGGCATTTTATTTAATTAGATTTCTTTACTTTCTTTTATCCAAATTAAACCCGACGTTCTGAGCCAGTTATTTAGGTTGCTTTATTTATTCACCAATAATTAGATTCAGATATTCATGATGATTATTGAAAATATTAGGCCTAATAAATAAAAATGTAGCAATAATTGCTTTTTCTTATAAAATCGAAGTAATTTCTTGAAAGCCAATGAATAAAAACTAAAGTAATTGCTTTTGCGTCCAGCAATTGCTTAAAAGTGCAGGAATTGCTTTAATGCTTTTTCTTAAAAAATAGAAGCAATTACTTTCGTTTGCTTAAAATGTGACGAATAAATTAAGGAATTGCTTTTTCCAGTGTAGCAATTCCTTTTAACTTTTTAAGGCAGGTCGACCCCTGCATCATTTGCTTGGTAGCAGTAGCAGTCAACTTTAGTTTTCCGCGGCATACACGTGCGTTGCTCCTAATTTGTGTCTTCAATTATGGCTGAATATTTGAACGTCCGTAAAAGAAAAATCTACAGTGTACGTAAAAATTGCAGTTATGATGATTTCAGAAAGTTGTATTGATTTGACTGCGAAAATGTTGAGTGGTTGGCAAATTATTTTTTGACTGAAACTGGTAAAAGGCGAGGGGATGCACTGTCGCCTTTAAATTAATAAGATTAAAGTCTTTCTGCGGAAATTGTCGAATCCGGGCTTTCAAAATTCTGTAGGTGAAGAACTCGGTGTTCACCAAACTACTGTCTGTAAGACATACACGTCTGTAATGGATGCAGTTTTGGAAAAGGCCAATATTTTTATTAAATTTCATACAAGTGCTGAAGCTGTTATGGAAGCTAAACGGTTGTGATCAGAAAGATTTATTTATGTTTCTTCAATTTGTGAACGAATATCAATTGCTTGTATTTAATCACTACTATCACTTTCCTCATTTCCACTGACATCTGCCATATCACATTCCTATTTTCCACAAAAACGTAACAGATTAGGTACTAGTGTACTTAATAAATAGACCAACGTTGTTGTATTTACGTCAACTCTTTTGCAAATTAGGCACCAAACTGAACATGAAATCTATAATCTGAACAAGTGGATAAGACACGTCTGAACTTGTGTTGAATAAGCATTTGCTACAGAGGTATAAGAAAAACAGCAATTGCTTTTACTAAAAAGTAATTGCTTCAAGTAATTGTTTAATTTTTATTCATTAGGCTCATTGTTTCAGCATGATGGTACATTACAACAAATTACGCGCAAAATATTCCACAATATTTAAATAAGGTTTTCCTAACTAGTGAATAGGGAGAATAAGTAAGTATACACTGTAAAATAAAAAAAGGTAACCTACCCATGTTCTTGGGTTTTTTCAATGAATGGATCAATTCCTTGTAACTGAATTAAATCCAGTTAAAAGTTTCACTCTGTATTTAAATTGAATGCTGTTAAAGTTAAATAATCTGTACATGTACCTGAACAGTTTTGTTTATGGAGAAGGTAACTTGTTTGCTGGACTTCTGCTCAGTGAAGTGTTAAGCTGTATAGTAAAAGCATATTTAAAATTAGCGTGTATGTTTATCGGATGTTTAATTGACAAATTAGGTATCAAATAGAATTAGCTATCCAATAATCAGGTTTTCAACACATTCTAGGTATAAAAACTTACATAAAATTGTTGCTGGAGCTAAATACGAAGTTACCCAACAGGAAAATATGCTAGTTGACATAACTTTCCTTTCCTGCATAAACGCGAACAATAAAAAAATCAATTAATAAAGAAAATAATCGTTTTCTATAATACCTGTTGACATTTACTTACTGAAATGAAGACAATTACTAGACTGTAATAAATTTAAGTCAAAAAATATTTTGATCCCTAAAGTATCATGTTTCAAAGCTTACTCCACATACCCTTTACCGTTTTAAATAAAGGAATTCACCCCTGCAGTTTAGACAGCAAAAAAGAGTTGGTTTCATTTTAATAGTACTCGTCAGTTTCTGCTATTATTATATTATAACGTTTTAGTTACCAGGTGGTAAAAAGGGTGCATAAATTTTAATTTTAAAGTAACTCATTTGTAATTATGATGTTATTTAAAATGATGCCGTTTATAAGCTAAAATATAAGTTGATAATATTGTTGTTGGCAGTTTTTTTTTTAATTTTTAAAGATGTATATACCGTGCGAGCAAAACTTATTTGCATTAAAGAGGGCCTTGTATCTAAGGACATAACGCTTAGCCGGAGAGATTAATACCTGTTGGGTGTCAACTACCTGAATTAACAATCAATCAGTTATTCCGTCATCTTTGACAGTCGTTGCAAGTAATTTGATTCATCGCTAATTTTTCCAATTTCTTGAACAATAAAATTCACACAATGGGCTTTACGGAACAGCACAAAACATTTATGATTGAAGCTTGAAGCGTATTTTCGAAACGGGGTTAGAGTAAATGGTGAGTAGCAATACAATCCGGGTTTGTGCATGGACGATTTTCACGAACATTTTCCTAATGTTGCTTTTATTGCTGGGGATTTTTATCATTTCCTGATTGCCTGAAAAGAACCGTCGCTGTGTTTAGAGAAACAGGTTCTATACAACACAAAAAAGGAGCAGGAAGACCATCTGTAAGAACAGAAGAACTTGTTGCAAACACTCGTGAAATAATGCAAAATACGCCAACAAATTGTATAAGACGCCTGTCCCAAGAAGTGGGAAGATCTTATGGAACATGCAGGACTATTCTTAGGAAGCAGTTTCATTTATTTTCTTATAAAGTGCAATGCCAAAAAATACAAGCCGCAGATTTTGAAAGACGCAAGAATTACTCTCAATGGTTTATCCAAAATTTATTGGAAAGAAATTATTTATTAGACTTGACATTTTTTCCGGATGAAGCCTGGTTCCATCTCTCCGGTTATATGAATTCTCAGAATACACGCATGTGGAGTAGTGAAAATCCCCATTTTTTTATCCACATTGCACCCTCAAAAAATTGGTTAACTGTTTCCCGAAGAAGAGTTGTTGGTCCTATTTTTTTTATGCCACAGTTACATCACAGCGGTATAGAGACAATATTTTAAATCCATTTGTGGAGCAATTACTTGACGACAAACTACGTTTTGGTTATTTTCAACAGGTCAGGGCAACCGCCATACAGCCGCCGAAACTATTAACTACTTACGCATTACGATTGATCAGTTTTCGATCAGACATTGAATTCCCACCTAGATCACCTTGTTTAAAGAATACTATTTTTAAAACACCAGTTGCAAATTTAGAATAATTACAAGAAAGAACTATCCAAGAATGTAGTAACATTTCTCCAGAGATGCTGGTCAACACTTTCGAAAATATGAAGAGACGTGTGAATTTATGCTTGGAGCATGGCGGTGGCCAATTTCAGTAATTTATGTAATTATTTTTCTTTTTCTTTCTGTATATTCTTACTTTGTTAATTTTGTAAACAACAAAAATAAATTTGTATTTGTCTACTTATTTTATTACTCATTAGTTTGGCATATCATGTCATAATATGAATTTAACAAAATTTTAACTTAGATTTGGTTAGATATATTGTCCCCATATCACTGTGATCTAAACCAAGCCCTACGTTTTTTAATCCAAGCCCTCTTTGATGCAGATAATTTTTGCTCGCACGGTATCAAATAATTTATAAATATTCAGGTATAGATTTAGAAGGATATCGGTCACACATTAACATTATATTAATTTGTTATCAATATTTTCATTGATGAATGAAAACTTTTTTGAAACAATATTATTTAAAAAAAAATCTTTGACATAAATTATTACAAATCAATTTTGCATTAAAGTACGAAACTACATTTTACGAATAAAACAGCTTATTTTGAAAGATATATATATTAATTTCTAATGATCTTACAGATCATCGATGGTTCTAATAAATACGAAAAAATTTGATCAATCCCCTTCAGCACAACTTACAGGTATTGGTTTGAAGGTGGTAGACAATGAAGTAATATCAAAAAAATTACCTTGTCGGACTTCCATTGTCTTTATTTTGTTACTTAACACAACGTTTCGGTTAGTTAGTATCTCGAACCGTTTTCAAGTGTAAACTAAATTATAATTCTAAGGCTACTTTCTTAAATACTATCCATGCGCAATGAAGCTTGATGACTCCGCCTACGTGCTGATTGGAATATGAAGTGTGAGCTGTTGATTTTGGACAAGAAGAGGCTTCCAGATATTGGGAATATCTATACTTGGTTTACTAAATATAGGGGTATTTTGATTCATGAAAGCTGCTTCTTTGAATTTTTGTTTTCTTCAGTGCTGTTCCGTGTTCAAAACCTTGGCTTCTGACCACTGTATATTATGTTGGTTGGTTCATACATGTTCCGCTAAACCTTATCTCGAAGTTTCACCTCTTTGAGTATGTTTTAGATGTTTTTTAACTCATACGGGAAGAGGTCTTTTTGTTTCTCCAATGTATGATTCGCCACACTCGCAAGGGATTTGATAGATACAATTTTTTGTGTTTTCATTACTGGGGGTTTTACTTTTGTAAGAAAGCTTCTAAGCGTATTTCCGGATTTGAAAGCTGTTGTGATATTACAGTTTTTGGTTATCCTTCTAATATTTTCAGAAATCCCCTTAACATAAGGTAAGGTAAGGTAAGAAATGCTTGTCCAAAACCAACAGCTCAAACTTCACACTCCAATAAGCACGTAGGCGGAGTCATCAAGCTTCATTGCACATGGATAGTATTTAAGAGCAGTAACCCCTTTTACCACAATGAAAATTGCTGGTCAAACGAAAAGAAAAAATAAAAATTGGTATTTAGAAAATAAATTCTACTTTAAATACCCCATCCAGAAAAGTAAATGACGATCAAAAATATTCCCAAATTTTTTTTTAGAAATTTTTTTGGTAATTTTGTAATATCTTAAACAATTCTTTATTGGTCAAAAGCAAAATGACTTTCCCGGGTGTAGAATGTTGTACCAAACAATTTTTCTTAAAGCCATTTTTCAATATCGGCCTTACTTTTTTCTCAAAAACGTTGGGCGCGAAAAGTGAATTTAAGCGTGTAAAGTGGATTTCTAAAAAATATTTTGGGAATATTTTCGATCGTCATTTACTTTTCTGGATGGGGTATTTAAAGTAGAATTTATTTTCTAAATACCAATTTTTATTTTTTATTTTCGTTTGACCAGCAAAACGTTCGGCAATTTTCATTGTGGTAAAAGGGGTTACTTCCTCTTAAGACAGTAGCCTTAGAATAATAATTTAGTTTAGACTTGAAAACGGTTAGAGATACTAACTAACCGAAACGTTGTGTTAAGTAACAAAATAAGGACAATGGAAGTCCGACAAGGTAATTTTTTTGATATTACAAGTAGGTAGCTAGAGAAATACTTTTTTGTACGACTTGTATATTTTTGATTGTTTACCGATTCTGGTTTTACGTCGCTATGTTGTATTTTTACTGCTTGCTAAGGCTAAAACGACGGTAAGTAAAATTTAAACATAATACTCTGAAAATATCCAACAAAAAAAAACAGAACCTTCAAAAAAATGAACAATTTTACCGGTCTGTTATCTGGTATAATAGCTGAGTGTCCGATGTTCCAAGCTTCTTCAATATAAGAATTTTTACTCTCAGCCACATTCTTATCGATCAGTAAATCGCCCTTGCCGTTTTTAACACTTGGTATAGGTACTGTATATTAATAAAAAGTGAAATAAATAAAGTTGACCTCGTCAATAATTTCTTTATGATATTGAACAATTTGGTTAGGATTATGTTAAACTAGCAGGTTTAGCCCCGTGGACGCACTTTTACGTTCCATCGACTCGAGACGGTTTCTGGGGCTTTGGCCTTTGCTGCCGTCGCCATTTTGACAAGAAATATATTGCATTTTCTAACTTTTATAACTCAGCACGTAATTAAAAATATGTTATCGTTCGTTTCATTGTAAGAAAGGGAATTTATTTAATGCACCTCGTAACTACTTGATATTAGTGCTAAATATTCCAAAAGTACCTACCCTCGCTTCCAACGTTTCTAACTGGGCCATTCTGGGTCGAGTAATAGTAGGTTGAAGAGTATTCTGGAAAAAAAAAACGTTATAGATTTTTATAAATAATATTTATATACTGGGGTTAAAAGAAGTATCTGCCATTGATTTGGCAAGGTTGCAAAAATATTGATTTCCTGAACATATTTCATGGGTTATTTGCGAAAATTTTATGGTACGGTATGGTACCAAATCACAGGCCTATAAAAAAAAGTAGGATGTTTAATAGGCGGTATTAATGGCACACTATAATATCTCTGTACGAACGCAGTTTAAGTTTTTATAGGTTGCCATCCACTAATTTGATTTGCCATCTCTGATTTTGTACTTTAGGCTAAGTTAATTATTAGTATTATTGGTAATTACGGTTGTATTACTTTTTATATTATACATATTATATTTTTAACACGCTTTTATTAGCTTCCCCTGTATGTTTGTTTGTATGTAAGTTTGTAACCGACTTCTTTGAACCCGATTTTGACCCACTTTAAACGGTCAGATTTAATTTAAATTTTGTAGACTTATCAGGAACCGCTGACAATACAATATTCTAATACGCAAAAAATTCTTCTGTAAAATTTTGACAGTTGTCAGGTATAAAACGAAGATGCGATTTTGACAAAACAAATTATGGGGTCGTATAGTATTCGATGCGGAGACTAATCGGAAAAATAATCAAAAAATTCTCTTGTCAAAATTTGACAGCTGTCAATATGCCAAATCGCTTTAAAAAAATGATATTAATGAAAAAACTATAAGGTCGTATGTATATTGACGGTGGAAAATTGCAAAAAATACGCAAAAAATTCTCTTGTCAAAATTTGACACTTGTCAATATGTTAGAATTTTCAAAAATTTGCAAATATCGTTCTTTTCTTATAATTCGGCATAAACGATAGGGTTTGTTCGGGTTTGTATGTATGCTTGTTTGTAACCGGCTTCTTTGAACTAGGGCTCGGAATTGTATTCGAATATTCGACTATTCTAAATTCGAATTTTTTGTTAGTTAAAAAATTCGACAATTCAAATATTCGACTATTCGAAATTCGAGTATTTGACTATTCGAATAGGTATTCAACTATTTAAATATTCGACTATTCGAAATTCATGTTCAATAAATAATCATTTTGTTTAAGAGTTTTTTTATTTATTACAGAGTTATCAAGTTCTCATATATTGAAATAATTTAACAGAATTATTTATTTGTCATCTTACTTTATCCGACAAAATGCACATTAATATTATTCGATAATTTAAATAGTAAAAATGACTAATACTTAAAAATCTTCCTTTATTATGTTTAAGCAGTTCTACCGCGATTAAACGACTGTATTTCGATATTTAAATAGACGACTATTCAAATATTCGACTATTTAAATATTTGACTATTCGACTATTCAAGTATCTATTCGACTATTCGAATTATTCGACTATATTCGACTATTCGACTTTATTCCACTATCGAATTATTCGACTATTCAAATACTTATATTTTAAAAATTCCGAGCCCTACTTTGAACCCGATTTTGACCCACTTTAAACGGTCAGATTTAATTCAAATTTTGTAGACATATCAAGAACCGCTGACATTACAATAATCTACTAATGAAGCTCAATCTACTAAAAAAATAAATTTTTTTCTTAACAATAACTCAAACTAAAAAATTAAAAATAAATAAAGTTTTAAAAAACTAAAAAACACGCTTTAATAATTAATGAGACTAAAAAGCGGAAAATAAATATAGCTTAAAATAATTCTTGAAATTCCTAATATAGGCAGAAAATAATACTCAAAGATAAACATTAGTATTATTGTGAAAAAAACGAGAGGTGCTCGATATACGAACAATATAGCACAAAGCGCCCCACGCTTTTTTCACAATAATACTAATGTTTATCGTTCATTATTATTTTCTGCCTATATTAAGAATTTCAAGAATTATTTTAAACTATATTTATTTTCCTCTTTTTAGTCTGATTAATTATTAAAGCGTGTTTTTTAGTTTTTTTAAACTATATTTATTAATTCAGAATATGGATTTTTAGCAGTGGATGACAAGAGTCACCTAGCGGCTCAATATTCATTCATACATTTTAGGGCTACTCACTTTTATGGCTTAATGCAGGGTTAAGGAGGGAAACCATCCCTGATCGGAAACATAGCCAAAACCGTAAGCTAGAAGAGAAGCTACCAAAGGGATGTAACAAATTTTATAACTTTCTATAGGTTAGAAAAGATATATTAAAAATCACACAAGTTAAGGGGGGTTGAATTAGGTTAGATATTGAACCCAGGGAAAATTACAATTCATTTCCTAGTTTTTATCTTTAGATATGCGTACGGTCAAAACTAAATGGGTAACCTCTTGTGAAATGAATTCCCTAGTTTTCTCAGAAGTGAATAGTGAAATTGTGGCAAGAACGTACAATCCAATTATCCAACAGTTTCAGGGTTTTAGTGTTTTTCTTAGACTTTTCAGTCTTTGGGGATTATCATGAATTTTATTAATCTTTTGGTTATTAATTTTCAGGGTTTACTTAATGAGTAATTTCTCTTTAAAGGGTTTTAAATACCAACCATTTAACTTTCTGTTTATTTTTAGATTTTAACTTACAGTAAACCCATACACCCTCACCACTTTATTTTCAAGGTATGTTTTATATTAGTTTTAGTGTTTCTTTTCTTTCTTGTATATATCGTGGGCGTACAAGAAAAATCGGCCAAGTCCCCTGTTGCTATAATCGCGAAAATGGAAACCATTAAGTCCGTGTAGTTACTATACTTCGTATAGAAAACCCATATAAGTCCAAACGCGCATAATAAGGGGTCTGTAACTATCTGTATTTTGACTAAGTCCATATTTCTGTAATACTCAACATGAAGAATCCACTAAGTACATTTAGTAAATTTTTAATATATTCTACAGCATGCACTTAGTAGATTTTAAATTTACTTTGAACGAGACCTTAAACAGGATAAAAATCCATTAAGTCCAAAAGTAAGGCTACAATCACACTATTGTTTATTATTTTAATGGTCAGACAGTGCGTGTTTATCAGTTACAAATAGTGGATTGCTGTCTTCTTAAATCGATAATAATGAGTTCGAGGTGCAAAAAAATTGTTCTAATAGTGGGTAACAATGAATAGGACAATCAGGAGGAAGTAGGGCATACAGATATTGATATTAATAAACAAATCAAAGCCAAGGGTTCTACCACACAGGAACGACAATCGACAAGTGAGTTATTTTTTACACATTTTAAGTTTTGGTTAAGTAAAAACTGTATTTAAAAATGTTATCATACTAAGACAGTTACTTTATATTATTTAGACTACTGTAACCATGCCTCTGGTGCTCATGCCACAACAGTAAATTCAAATAAAGACCCAAATAAATGTATGTGAGCCAAACAAACAGGATTATTTAAATGATAACGAAGACCCCATGCGAAGTCCTAGTAGGCAAAAAAAATGTATACGTACTACACATGAGAAGTTATCAGCAGGTATGTTTTTTATTGGAGTTAAATCAAAACATAAACAAATAGGGCTTAAGATAAGGATCCAAAACTTTTCCAAAATGTCTAAGTTTTTACAAGGTTTTTGCATTTTTTTTTGTTTGGTGGTTGTTATTTTTTACAAAAATACCTGATGACCTTCTTTGAACTACTTCTTTTCTCATAGTGACCAAAATATATTTTAAAATTGTCCCAAATTTAGAATTGAAGTAGATGATTCCGAAGACTCCTCCGATGACGAACCTTTGTCCAATTTATCAAACAAAAAGGCAAATCTGTAACAGGTTAAATTACTTTAAGTCCAAATGTTTATAAAAAATATAAATAAAATCGTTTATTTAAATATGTTTTCATTTAGTCATCAATAATTACTTTCACTTACATAAGATATCTATATTAATGTTATATAAAAGATTTAAAATAAAAAATCGATTTTATACATTCAAGTTAGTTTTAAAATGCGTTTTTCTTAAAACTATAAATTGTGGACTTGGCTGATTTTCCTTGTACGCCCACGATATGTATTGTAAAGTTACTTTTTCCTATTATCATGTGATAGATTTAGGTGTTGTTCAAACTTGGTGGTGTTTTATTGCAATCGTCAATACTTGAAGAGGAATTCATTATCAAGGGGGTTAAACGGTTCACGCCCGCGGCATAAAGACTCATCTCCGCGCCTTGGCATGCAACAACATCACCTAGGCATTGCTGCTGTGATAACGGAACATCATTGCTAATTAATCTATATTGGTAAGTCGTGGGATAGCAACTAAAATCATAACTATCGATTCGAGAAGGCAACAACACTATCACGGACTACTCTCCATTATTTTCAAGAGTCTTCTTGCTATAGTATTTTCTTAATTATTTTTATTCTCTCGCATCTAAACTCATGTGAAGGGACAGGTCTAGTATTCTCGGTCAGTAACGCTACCCAGTGATAATGAATTAGGTTCATTATAGTCAGAACCCTACTATTAACATATGAAAAATCATTATAAATTCATATTGTATAGTAGCAGTATAAGTTTTATATGTAGGAATGTTATTGAGCACAAAACAGTACAAAATGGCATCGTTGGTCTATAGTCCAAATGTAGACTTAGTGAGTTTACGAAGTAATATATGTATATACATTATTAATATATTTAATTCGGTAAAGAAAGAATTCACTAATTTCGGAAGCAATCTTCATTCCAAGCGTCTACGAAAACGTTATATAACAGATTCCATTTCCTTAATAATAATAATAATAATAATAATAATAATAATAATAATAATAATCACATTAATAAGATGTCGCAGCATAAGGGGATTAAAAATAAATAAATATTGTTGTCCTTACGTGGTATTAAATTAGGAATCTCAAAGGTTTGATTTTAGAACTGGTTGGACAAGTTTTGGCCTTTGCATCGTCGGCAGCTTTAATGAAGTGCGTGTTACCGCTGTCAGGAAAATATATTTTTTTAAAACCACACCGAAAGAAAAATCTATAAGCCGTAGCTAGAAATTCATTTGAAGTAGCAAAAAATTTGCTTTAAATATGTATAATCTGTGCTAGATGCCTGGAGGAGGAAGAGACCCCGCTGCATTTTTTGGGCACCTGTGAGCCCTGGGGAGAGTCAGGCATCAGGTGCTGGGATCGGTGGCTCTCCAAAATTAAGAAATCACGGCCCTGGCCTGGAGCGACATACTCAACTTCATAAGGAGGTCGGGTAGTTTTGGCGGGGCCAAGGTGGTTAGAGTGACTGAGGGAAGATTCTGGAGTAGGAAAAAAGGATCGCCGTTGGTCTATTTGCCAGGTTTCGGAACCTTCCCTCAATTACTACTACTACCATGTAAAAGGTCTTCGCTGTTCACTTCACAGTAGTGCACAAATTACATAAGTATAAAAACATCAGAAATTGAGGGAAGGTAATGAAATACAAAGAGAAAACTTTTGTTTTAAACTTCAAGAAATAGTCCATACTTCAAGTGGAGTGTAAAAGGGAAAGAAATAAGGCGCTTTAAGTCTTCTTCCACTGGTATATTAAAATAAGTTTTAAGTTTTACTGAAGGGTAGATTTTCTACATGTTTCGAATGTATATACATTCATCATCAGGAGAATATATTAAGGAATATAAGAAATACAATAGGTGTGAACAGTCCAAACGGAGCTACAGGATTATGGAACATGAAACATGTAGAGAATTTACCCTTCAGTAAAACTTAAAACTTATTTTAATATACCAGTGGAGGAATCCTTAAAGTGTCTTATTTCTTTCCCTTTTTGTTTTAAAGTTATGGAAAGGGTAAATATCCATAGGGATTTCTCACAAAATGTTTGTTTTACCGATGAATGCACCTTCACATAAAATAATGAACCAGATATTCAAAAATGTAGATATAGGAGTATAGAACATGAGCACAGATTTGTATAAATATGAACTCAATGCGCTCAAAAGGTAAATGTTTGGGTGGACATATCTGGACATCGGATTATTGAATCTTTTTTTTTTTAAACAAATCTTATGAAAAAGATTTTTTTGGAACTTTTATGACTATTTACGATATTGCTTGGCAGTAAACAGCGGACTGTTTAAGCATCTGATTAAAGAACATTAAGTTTTCACTTATAATATCACAAGAGCTTAAATTTCCAGGAATAATTTAAGCTCGCGTGGGATTCGGTAAGAAAATTTCACACCACTTCACACCATAATTTCGAAAAAAAAATTATTAATCAAACTTGACATTTTAAACTAATTTCACTGCTTGTCAAGTTGGCCAGGGTATTTTGACATAATATGTTGAATTGTCATTTTTGTTTAACCGGTTCTGTCACAAAGCTTAATATTAATTACTAGGTATATAGTTTAAAACGTCTGTACGTTGAGTGTTGAGTTTAATAAGTGTATAGCGAAATGTCGCGATTTGGTAAAGAAAATCAACAAGTAATTAGACAAGAAATTCAAAATATAACACCAGATAACACCCGAAAATCAAAATCAAGTGTATGGAAACAGTTTGTTGAATTCTGTGACGAAAAGTTGTATAATATTCATGAGTGTATAAGTGTAGTACAGGTGGCTACTATACTGGAGGACTACGCATTTAATATGAAAAAGCAAAATTTTGAAGATTATAAGGAAACTGTGATCAAAGTGATGTGAAATGTTACATAATTCAGATATTTTGCATTATTCACAGGTATATGTACCGGGTGTCCCACCTAAGGAGGTAATCGGCTATATCTCAGAAAGTAATAACACTAGGACTTTGGGAAAAAATATATGTCTATAAAAGCGGCCAAGAGAAATTGCTGGAAATTATTTTCAAGTTCGAAAAATGACCGCTAGGGGGCGTAAGAGAACTTTCAAAATAGAAATGCCGATTTTCTCTTGATTTTTCTTAATAAAAATAAGTTAAAGATATTAGCATTGTATTCTTCATAAAATTATGCAACTTTATGTTAGGAATCATTTTTTTCTATTTTCAATAATAAAGTGGTGGGAGAAGGTCAAACCTTTTTTCTTTCAAACGCTGATATCTCTGTTTTGGATAAACCGATTTTATTCAACTTGGTCTTGAAAAAAAGCGCTTCTTTTCCTCTACACGTAGATCTATTAACTATACCATATTGATTCTGATGGTGGCCACTAGATGGCGTTTTTCCGTAATTCCTCAATGAATAAGGATTTTCTCAAAAAAATCAAATGTTATGATATGACTTTTTCATCATATTTTATTTTAGGCTTATAAAGGCTATTACATAGTGGAATAAAAAATCCAGGTCCGTATTTAAAATAAAAAAGTTGATGATGGTCGCTCGAATCCGAAACGTCGGATTAAAAAACTAACCCCATCAGCTTGTAGAGGAGGAAAAGTTACTACGAAGAACTAAAAACCGCAACGTGATATCTTTTGTGTGATTTAATTGATTAATGAATGTAATAATAAAAAATGGCCTATTTTTCCATATTAATTATTATTATCCCTAATTTCTCTAGTTTAACAAAAGATATCACGTTGCGGTTTTCAGTTCCCTATAGTAACTTTTCCTCCTCTACAAGCTGATGGAGTTAGTTTTTTAATCCGACGTTTCGGATTCGAGCGACCATCATCAACTTTTTTATTTTAAATACGGACCTGGATTTTTTATTCCACTATGTAATAGCCTTTATAAGCCTAAAATAAAATATGATGAAAAAGTCATATCATAACATTTGATTTTTTTGAGAAAATCCTTATTCATTGAGGAATTACGGAAAAACGCCATCTAGTGGCCACCATCAGAATCAATATGGTATAGTTAATAGATCTACGTGTAGAGGAAAAGAAGCGCTTTTTTTCAAGACCAAGTTGAATAAAATCGGTTTATCCAAAACAGAGATATCAGCGTTTGAAAGAAAAAAGGTTTGACCTTCTCCCACCACTTTATTATTGAAAATAGAAAAAAATGATTCCTAACATAAAGTTGCATAATTTTATGAAGAATACAATGCTAATATCTTTAACTTATTTTTATTAAGAAAAATCAAGAGAAAATCGGCATTTCTATTTTGAAAGTTCTCTTACGCCCCCTAGCGGTCATTTTTCGAACTTGAAAATAATTTCCAGCAATTTCTCTTGGCCGCTTTTATAGACATATATTTTTTCCCAAAGTCCTAGTGTTATTACTTTCTGAGATATAGCCGATTACCTCCTTAGGTGGGACACCCGGTACATTATTTAATGATTGTAGATCATATGTTTACCTTTTCAACTGTCAAAAAATGTCCACTTAAATATCGTGGCGCTCCGAAAAAATTTTGGAAAATTCTTTTAGTTGCCATGGTAACTAGTCATAATGAAGGTATCTTATTGGTTAAAAAGTACAGGTGTGAAATTTTCATTTAAATTAGATTTTGTCTTGGATAGGAATTTTTTAAAACGGTTCTTTGGCCACTTGTATCGAAATGTGCGAGTTTATCATATAAGGAGCTTCAAAAAATTCCAATAAAATTTTGATTTAAAATTAATAGGGCAGCCAAATTTAAATGATATTTCCCATGGCCAGTCTGGTGGTGCATCGCCCTGTATAGAAATGGCGAGAAGTCCTCTAGCTTCTTTGCAAACCTCAAATATAAAAAATTTACATATACATTTTGTCCGTTTCAAGAAATATTGTTTTATCCGCTATCGCATAACTAGTACCAATTAGTGCGTTAGTCGTATATAAATATTTTTTCATGCATTGTGAGAACTCGCCCACAAGTTTCTTACACCACAACCAAAGTCCTAATGATCCCTAATTAGTTAAAACCTTAAAACGGTCATTAAAGCAAATGATTTCGTTAATTTACATTGGTATTTTCATTTAAAAAATTATTAAGGAAGCTATAGACGTTTTGGGAAAGTGGTTATTTAAATTTTATTGTGTTTTTAACACCTATCTATTACCATTGTTGGAAATTTAAACTTCCTACATCAAACATCCAAAGCTAACGATATAGGATAGGTAATAAATTAAAAAAAAATATTTCAACAGATTATAGGAATTAAGAACTTACGACAGATGATGAAGAAATTAGAGAAATCTATTTATGTCACAACTTTAGTAAAAGGCTTGGCCCTAAATTAAAGTTTATAGATCATAAAAATGGGCTAAATGCTCGTTAAAAAGCTTAACCGCATAGGATTTTTACAGGTCAATAAGAATAAGATGGAAATTCTTTTCCATTTCAGGCTCTGAGGTAAAAAGAAAACGCCGACATAATTTACAATCTAACGCCTTTTGGTGTATATACCTTATGATAATATCATGTAGACTGGAAAGGAGCTATTAGTCATTTAGATTCTTCTCAATTGTCTTATTTTTTTTCACTTTAAGTTATGGATTATTTCTTTAAATTAAATTCCAATAAAGTTAAACGAACTTCATTAGTATACACTTAGTTGTCCCGAATCTCTCCGAAAACGCATATACGATTAACTTTATTTAAAAATATTGAAAGACTCATCCTTAAATTCTGTTTCTCACGCAGCAAATTTTCGGATTACTCATTCGTTTTTAAAATATATTATAATTTGTGTTAGTATAAATAGACCAACTTTAAAAATTATTTTATCCCAAAGAAAGGCCTAAATTAAAAATTTCTTACAAGACAATGAAAGTTCAAACCTTTAGGTATCCAGTGATGCCAACTTTATACCTGTTTCATTAAATTTTACTGGTGATATTTAGTAAAAGCGGAACGCCTGCAACTATTTTTGAAATTTTTATCTTGACTATCGTTGAATTGAAATAAATTCGATAAGTTTAGACGGTTTCGAGTAAATGGTATAAATACATGTCGCGAGTAAAAGTAATTGTAGACCACAACTACCTTGAAAGAATCCGTGAAATAGAAACATCGACAACACTGCTTGAAGATCCATGTGTCATGTGACTTTTTTGAGGTTAGCCATGGTTTAGTATGTAATTTACGCGCGAACTGATTTGATATCTAATAGAAAATTTAAGTGACATGGTTGCTAAGAACCTCTACAATACTGATGAAAATTTTTGCTGCGGGTTTGCTCTAATAGCATTAATAAAGTGAAAAATCCAACAGCCTGGCGGTTTCCTTACGTTTCTTATAAATGGCGGCAGAATTTTATTTGTTTTAATTTAAAAGTTGTCTTTTTTGTATTCTAGTTAGCTCTTTGGGATAAACTTTGTTGTTTTGTGGCTACAATTAATTTATTAAATATTGAAGTGTTAATTTAACTTGAAGGTATATGTGAATTAGTTTAAAAATATCACTAGTAGATAGTTCATAAGTAGGTAGGATACCTCTAGATACCTAGGTACTTAGGTAAGAACTATTTTTTTCTTTTGGTTTGTTTATTTATCAACATGCCAAGCCCCTGCTGTATTCCTGGGTGTAACTCTAACTATAAAAGTATTTTAAAAGCAGGTGAAGAAAGTGTAATATATTTTTATAGTTTAGATTTGACCAATGACTGTATAAATATTGTAAATCAGGTTTCAGTGGACATTGATATGAAGGCAAAATTTTTTTAAAAGGTAATGAATCGGCTTACAATGATTTGAAATGGATTTTACCCTTTGAAATGAAACTAAGCAGATTGGTCTCAGCTTGAAAACTTATTGTCTCGGTACCACTTCATACATTGTGAAAGAAACGAAGTTACCCAGATAGTAGGTAACTTTCTTAAGACAAGCGTAGTTTTCTTAAACAAAGCCTTAAGCTTACTAAATTTTGAGACTTAAGAAGTCGAAAGTCAATCCTGTAATTTAAATGCAGAAGATAATAATAAAATTTGTATAATATAATATTACTATTGATCGATCAAATAAATCTACTCGTAGTAAAACAAAAACAGCTTCTCAACGCAATATTACTATTATTTAATAATTAGGTAAGTTGTTCTTGTTATCCAAAACTATTTATTAGTTTTTTGTACATTTTTCAATATCAATAAAGTGGCAACAGAGCCAAAAAAACAAAAAAAAATATCAGAAAGAATAAAAAAACTCGCCCGTTGCCGCGCGTCATAATAATAGCTTGTGGATCCGCAACTCCCAGCTGATGCGGCATTGCCCGATGTCACTTCATGGCTTCTTTTTAAGGTGTTGTGGGTAGACCATTAAAAAATTGGTCCAGGAAAGGAAATAAATAAATTATGGGAAAACTGCAGATCACACGTGCACAGAGAATAAATCATATACGGAAATACATAATTATATACTCTTAAATATATTATGGTAGTCAATGTTTACAGTAAATAATAGGGGATAATATAAAAATGTATTTCTTTTATAACAGTAATGCATTCACAATTATGATGCTACAGTTTCATAAAAGATAATTCATGAAAAAATTGCATATTATTAAAACGCCGACAAGAACTTCCTGCTACTTTAATTATGGTTATGATTGAAACATAAAAACATACTTTAATGAGTAGAAATATGGTTATTAAAATTATGTAAAGCGTTTTAGTTTTAGTTTCTTTTTAATAGATTGTCAAGGTGAGAATTTTATGCAACAATTAATACTAACTAGACGTAATAGAAGTAGGAGAATGACCCAACGTGCATGGTTATTATTTTCATATGCCGGCTTCTGCATCGCCAAACGGGTCATGAAAAATACCACGTAAATTTTGCTATCCTAAAATATTGCCTACCCTAAATTTTACATCAACAAAACAGATTTCCTTGATCTCCCTTTGTGAAAAAATTGTCACAAAAATCCTATGCTGCTGGCATTGTAAGCTCAGTATTAATTTTATTGAACTGTAGGGAAATATCCAATAAAAAATTTTTTAAAGGAAATCGTAGCAATTTTTCTATATACAGTGTGTCCACAGATAGATTATGGAAGAAACATTCTTTATAAAAAAAGTTTGCTTGTGCTGAAACTATAATTTCAAATACCAGATTTGCGATTACTATACAGAGTTCGTCAAAAACAACATTTTTACTTTTTATAATTTTTTTTTTTCAATTCTAATTTTTAATTCCTTGATTTATTAAATGCATTTTGCTAGTGCTAAAACTACAATTTCAAATATCACCCTTGCGATTACAATAAAGAACATTTTTAGTTTTTTGGATTTCGTTCGAAACAAACAACTATTGTTGCTTTCTTACTTCGAATATGATTTTATATCTGGCAGAGTAACGATTTTGTTGTAAGAAAACCATTTTTTATTTGCCTACTTTTGAAGTATTTTTATTATTACGTGTCATATTTCTTCAATTTATTCAAATATGGTACCACCGAGTTAGCGCATAGTTTAACTTGACATCTGAATTCCTGATAACACTAAGTTTCTAACTTGCTGTATTCGGATATTTGCAATAACTACTCTTATTTTCTTTCAAGAAATCTAAGTTTTTATTGAAATTGGTTTTATACACATGTGGCTTCAGATATCCCTATAAATAAAAGTAGATAATTGTGAGATCGGGACTCCTACGTGCCAACTGATTTGGACCATAGGAACCTTCCAATCCATTTGTTCCCAAAGTGATGATTTAGCCAACAATCAAAAGGAATTAAAAAATAGAATAAAAAAAATAAAAAAACAACTGTTGTTTCTGACGAACCCTGTATAGTAATCACAAATCTAATATTCGAAATTGTAGTCTCTATATGTTTTCATAAAGAACTACTTTTTCTTCTATACCTACTAATAAAAAAGTTTTTCCTCTTCCAAACTCTATCCGTGGACACACTGTATATATGCCTGTGGCGGTGTTAATGATTTTTCAGATTACCTTATTTATTTTTTATTTTTTTACTTTATTTTAATAAAATTTTTTGAAAAAAATATTTTTTTTTGAATTTGTGAATTTGAATTTGTAGAAAAAAAGCTGTATCTGTTACATTTCTACATTAAAAATACATCTAATATGGATTACAAGTAAATATTGTTTAGGATTCAATTAAACATTAAATTATTGTTGTTAAAGTGAAGGCATTATTTTTTTTTCAAATGGGAACCTCTATTAAGCTAGAATGGGAACTAAAAAATCGATATGATATAGTTTCTTTTGTGTACGGTGGTATTTAAAGGATATGACATATAAGAACTAAACAAATTCCTTTGCTCAAAGGTACGACCAATGCATTGTTTATAAAGCAAAGGAGTTATGCTAACTTTTAAATACTACCTATCCAACTTATTTACATTTTGGGTCATACTGGTGGTTGGTAACCTAGTGACAATAATGATCTGGCGCCTTACAAGACGTGGGACATAAATTATACTTATTCATTTGCAAGCTTGTAATTTATTTACATTTTGGTATTAACAATGTGTACATTGTACACTGAGGAAAATGATCTAATACAACAGGCTTGCTAATACATCGTTCGTATTGATAGCATATTTTTTATTAGCCCATAATAAATACATTGCCAGTGTATCAAACCCGCTTTAGATTTTTATTTCGCACAACCCATCATTAGTATTGGACTTTATAATCTATGGACGAATTTTACCATCTCAGTAAACCATGTTGCATAATAGATAATCATAATAAATATGCAATGTTAAACGACAAGAACAATATTACACTATATCAGTGGCGGCTCGTTAATGAAGGGCTCTGGGGCGCCGCCCTCCCTGCAATTATTTCAAACAGAATCCAAAAATACTTTACTTAAAAAAACCAAGAACGCAATGTATGTAAGCAATCAATTAAAATAATAATTCAAACCAAACGTAGCCCTATTCCAACGGGCAGGCTATACTCATAGACAAGCGAGTTGCGCGCTTTCAAGGTTGTACTAAGCGCGGGCGACCGATTTCTCGTGCCGATTCAACGCGAGTTGCCATGACTACAGAGGCGTGACGTCACCTACACATCGCACAACGAGCTGCTACGGATGGGCTCCAATTTTCTGCGCTCAACAGCTGTTCGCGAATCGCAATGCCACGGTGGAATAGGTAATCGATATATTATGTACTCTGACGATGCGACTTGTCGATGCCGCTAATGATTTGTTTATTTGTTTTGATTTGATTTATTAGTTACGTTATAAAGTTGAAAAATTTCGTCTAATATGAAGGTCAGTGATTTACAGAAGCTTGTGTTTAGTTCTCTGAGCTTAAGTGAAAAACTTGATTTAAAAAATGCAGAGCGGCCCCTACCAATATTGAACATAGTACAAGTGCAATTAAAATGTAAAAGTAAGGCACAGTTTACGCGTAAGTTTGACAAAGAAATATATAATAAAAAATTCTGGATATGCGGTTGTAAGGACAATTTTTTTTTGTTTCGTGTGATCGTGTGTCTTCTTTTTGACGGGGATGATAATTGGACTATAAATGGGGTGCAGGACTTCAAAAATCTTTCAGAGAAAATAAAAAAAACATGAAAATAGTGCAAAACATCGTCATAATGTGGTAAGTTTTCAGATGTTAGGACAAACTTTAACTTATTTAAGTAGTGCTGCTTATGCTGATGAAATTAAAATTCACAACGAGAAAGTTAAAAAAAACAGACCCGTACTTTTAAAAATAATAAACCTTTTAAATTTTTTTTATTTAAAGCCAGCGCCCCCCCCCCCCCCCCCCTGACTCGCTAGTCACGAGCCGCCACTGCACTATATAGAAGCTGTTTAAATTTTTGAGAACTACATTAGTACTGATTTTTAGTGGTAAGTATATGCTTTATTAACTGTAGTAAGCAAATATTATTCTGATTAATGTCAAGTTTCATTACAATAGCCAGTCCGAACTAATACAGTATATATAATAAAACCAGATTACACCCCCAATAGAACTTGATAATTACTGTGAGAATTCAGAGCAATAATGGCTATACACCATTGTATGGTAGCATTAACTCCTATTTCCTATCGGCTAAATTACCGTAATATTATCACGACACAACGGTCTAGCAATTTTCATTGTCTTACAGTAGGAAAGCGCGTTGCTGTCACATACAGTATTTAACAGTTGTATAAAGAGTGTGTGAATTCTTATAAGGAATAGATGGCTTTTTTCTCAGTGTATATACAAATCAAATCAGAGATGCATTTTAAACTGGTGTTTTTTATATTGCATGGTACCTAGTTACCTAATTACACGGCTTTTGCTTATAAAAACCCGTTTTATTAATTTTACTTATGATTTAAAAAAATCTCAATTAAAAATTGAAATTTTGCTTTTATTGACGAATTAAATAATTGACAAAATAATGACATTTTTAAGGTGTGCGAAAAATATATATCTGCACTAAATACAACAGTCTTTTAGTTAAAATAATTAAATGCAACAAGTGAATATCATGCGGAAGTTATAAGAGGGAGGAAGTCACTACATTTAAAATAATTATTGTATACCAATACCCAACCATGAATTATGTTGATAACTCGAGCCTACAAAATATATTTTCCCACAACAATTTTACTAGTTACCGGTACAAAATAAACACAGTTCTCCTCCAGTTAAATAATTATTGCAAGATTCTCTGACGAACTAAACTGTACCATAAATAACCAGCTTTTTCTTGTATTCTTATAGTAATAAAGTACTTAAGTTATAAGGCATATATCATACTTACAGTGGCGGCTCGTTAATGAAGGGCTCTGGGGCGCCGCCCTCCCTGCAATTATTTCAAACAGAATCCAAAAATACTTTACTTAAAAAACCAATAAAGCAATGTATGTGTCGTAGGCTGATAGTAAAATCCGCCATTTCATGAAAAGCCTAGTCATATCATGAAGCGTGGCTAAAAGGTATATTGCAACTGGTTTGTTCGTTGTTCCCCAGAGCATTTTTTTCAATTTTTTCAACTAATATTATTTTATAAAAATAAAATTTAAAATAAATTAAACGAACAAACCAGTTGCCAATATACCTTTTAGCGTGCAGCATGATATGACTAGGCTTCTCATGAAATGACGGATTTCACTATCAGCCTACGACATATGTAAGCAATCCATTAAAATAATTCAAACCAAACATAGCCCTATTCCAGCGGGCAGGCTATACTCATAGACAAGCGAGTTGCGCGCTCTCAAGGTTATACTAAGCGCGGGCCGGGGCGGGCGACCGATTATTCGTCCCGAGTCCCGATTCAACGCGACTTCTCGTTATGACTACGGTAGCGTGACGTCACCTACATATCGCACAATGAGGAGCTCAAAATTTTCCGCCCAACAGCTGTTCGCGACTCGCGATTCGACCTGTCGATGCCGCTTACGCGGCTCTCGTTTTGTTTATTTGTTTTGATTTATTATAGTTACATTATAAAGTTGGAAAATGTCGTGTAATATGAAGGTCATTGATTTACAGAAGCTTGTGTTTAGTTCTCTGAGCTTAAGTGAAAAACTTGATTTAAAAAATACAGGGCGGCCACTACCAATATTGAATCACTTGTAACGACTGTCAAAGATGACGGAATAACTGATTGATTGTTAATTCAGGTAGTTACTGACACCCAACAGGTATTAACCATTACGGCTAAGCATTACGTCCTTAGATGCAAGGCCTTCTTTGATGCAAATAATTTTTGCTCGCACGGTAGGTTAAAGTATAGAGTTTGTTACATCAAATATGAATAACATTAACAGGGAAACGCGAAGATCAAAAAATACATAGTCTCCTATTGAAAAAAAACCTTGGTGTCTCTCTATAATAATATAGCCACCCTGTATAATAAATAGTATTTCTGAAATATGCATCTCAAGGGGGATTCGCACAACTTTTGTATAAAAAAGATTTTCTATTGTTTAAAATATACGAGATTCAGTATTTGACTTATTGTACTAATGAGCCACCCTGTCTATTGTAGATGTTATATAATTTTGATTTTTTTATAATACTGGGTTGTGGTTTTGATACAACTAGTTGTTGTAAAATAATAACTATGATGGGTGTGGCTGTTGTAAACTTGTTCAAAGTACGTTTCATGTTCAAGGTGTATCGTTCAGCGTTTCTAAAAGGTTGTATAAACTAAAATAAAGGGTGTCCCAATAGGAACGCACATTTTGAATGGCGCGGCATTTTTATTTTATTCGCAGTATGCCAACAAACAAATGATAAGAATAACAGTTTGCGATTAGTAGCCATGCATGGAACGATATATGGTCGAACAACGAATTATTATTGTTAAAACACCCTACAAATATGGAGAATGTTTTGCGAAAATAGTTCGAAAATTGCGTGGCATGTTTGGTCGGCACAATGCGCCAAATCACACGACCGTTCAAAGATTACTTAACAAATTTGAGCAAAATGGTTCTGTCGTGGACGTGAAACCACCAGTGCTTCTCCATACTAGTCGCTCTGTTGAAAACATTGCCGCAGTGCGTGAAAATCTAGGCGAGAATCCGGGAACATCTATCCGTCATCGTTCACAACAGTTGCACATTCCAAGGAACACTACCTATTGAATTCTCACAAAAGATCTTAATTTCGATGCTTATAAGATTCAGTTCATGCAAGAATTGAAGCCACTGGACCATGCGACACGCCGTACATTTTCTTCTTGGGTATTGCAAAAAACAAAATGAATGTCGATTTTTCGAAGAATATTCTGTTCACCGATGAGGCACGCTTTCATCTCAACGGCTTTGTTAATAAACAAAATTGCTGGATTTGGAGGAAGAAAATTCTAGAGTTATTCACGAGAAGAAAATGCATCTACTAAGAGTCACTGTTTGGTGTGGAATTTGGGCAGGTGGAGTGATTGGACCATCGAAGAAGTCTTCGAGGACGAGTCAGAAAATGCAGTTACTGTGAACAGCGAACGCTATCGTAACATGCTCACTGAGTTTTTATGGCCTCAATTAAATGGTATGGATACGGAAGCTATGTGGTATCAACAGGATGGTGCGACATGTTACACTACATACGAAAGAATTCAGTTGTTGCAAGGAGAGTTTTCCGGTCGTGTCATCTCACGTAATGGAGATCAGAACTGGCCCTCAAGATCGTGCATGCGATTTAACGCCTGGCGATTTCTTCCTCTGTGTTTTTTTTTTTTAAATCACGCGTATAAGCTAATAAGCCAACAACAATACCAAAGTTGAAGAACGAAATTGAACGAGTTATTAGCGAAATTGGGCCGGAATTGTTTGAAAAAGTAATTGAAAATTTTTCGAAAAAGATAAAAGTATGTCACCAAATTCGGGGCGGCCATTTATCAGATATTATTTTTCACGTTTAATTGCATTGCATGAACTTTCTATTAAAATATAAATAACACTTACTTTCAAATAAACTATGACTTTCATTTTACAACTAAAATGTGCGTTCTTATTGGGACACCCTTTATAAACCTTAGGCCAGTACTCAGTAAGTTATTATCATCAAATTCTCGTTAGGGATGTCGATTAGTAGCTCTATAATTTTCTTCGTATAATGATTGTTTAATAAATATAAGATAAAAAAATTTAATTAACCGAAACTTACTGTAGCCAATATAATATGCTTATAGTCACCATTAAACATCAAAGATCAATAATAGGAGTACAATTTATATTAGCATATTCTCATTTAACAGGTATATACGCCCTATAATACTAAATTACATCGGTTAATATGTAATTACCCATCTGCTTGAAAAAAAACTATTTTAAAATCCAAAGCACTTAATTCTGAGAATCATTTTCTCGGCTTATGATAAGTTAAAACATCTCCTATCAGAATAGGTAGAGTAGGTATTGGTGGCAATTAGTCATTTGCGCGCTGCAACCATATGCATGGACTCTCAGGAGTTTCTTGCGTAGATACTACCAAAACAAATTAAATTTCTTTATGGACGCGTACAATAACGTGCAATAATTTATTGCTAACTAGCTCTGCTCTTTAAAATAGAAATATCATACGAGTATATGATATAATGGTAATGTAATAAAAACTCCCATTCCTCGCTTAAATAAAAGCAATTTTTTAAAGAAATTTAGTGGAGTACCTATTATTTCACGATTTTAAATTATTTATGTACATACAGCGTAGCGCATCGAAAACGAAACAGAGACCTTTACTGGCAGCTTAGTTCTTTTTTGGAGAAACTCTAAGACCCGTCGATTTTGTTTTCGAGGGGCACACAAAATTGGCAAAAAATCACATTAACACGTGCAGCCCCCTGGGCGGGGATGGCACCACCCCTAAAATCTTAAATGGAAAGGGGGATCGAGTGATACATTATTTTAAAGGTCTTTCAATTCCCTTTATAATGATGTAAAATTCATGTACTTCAGTTCAGTAGTTTTGGGGATTTATTGATTTAAAGCTTAAACAAAACTTTAATATATCATCATTAGTGGCGATCAACACATTTGGCAGCAAAGTAGTTTAAAAAGGAAGAATGAACTGACCCGTCAGCCAAGTATATGTTGGAAATGACCACCATGACTCTCCATACAGTAATAAAGATTTTGCTCAAAACGTTGCCGCACATTTTGCAATATTTGAGGAGTAATTTGAAGGCATTCACAATTCTTTGTCGCAAATCTTCTAACGATGTTGGCTGAGTAGCATAGTATTTGATTTGCTACGCCATTTAAGAAAAAGGAACATTCGTCGGAAAAGCAAGTGTTGAATAGAAAATGTTCATCGTTTATAATTTGTTCACTCATATCTTCACAAAATTGTAATCGCCGATCAAAATCGTCTTCATTAAGTTATTATACAAGGTGAATCTTATACGGATAAAAACTATGGGTCTTTAGAATCCGTTGGATACTACGTCGACTAACACCACACACAGTATCCAATTTGCGGGTACTTAACGTAGGATCTACATAAACTTGCCCTAAAACCCCAACTTCTATTGCTTCGTACCGTATGGGATTTTCAATGTTGCGTTTTTATTGGCGACTAATCCAGTTTCCCGAAATTTAGTTACAAGTTCTAAAACATATTTTTGATGCACGTTGCTGTTCTCATGTCGCTCATTAAATATTTGTGCTGTTCTATCAGCGCACTGATTTTTTCCGAAAAATATTTCGATAATTTCAAACCTTTCTGCCGTAGAATATACTATGGTTAATTTATATAAAGCGTTAATAGGTATTTTAACAACAACAAAGTTTGGTAGAATCAATCGCAATCTATGTACTAAATTCCTATTTAAAATAAGTACGAGACATTCCCTTCTTATCTTTCTTCAAGAAACAACTTTTTTTGTCACAAAAAACGCTCCAATCGCTATTTTCAACACCAAAATGATAAACAAACCATGAGCGTAGTGAAGAATAGCATTTACTTATTAAGTAAATGATTTTACTCAAGTTTTTTCTGAAAGTAGTACAAACTAATCTGATGTACCCCTATTAAAATCTACTTTGCTTTAATTCACGTGTTAACGATTTTTTGTCAATTTTGTGTCCCCCTCGAAAAAAAAATCGACGGATCTGAGTGTTTTTCCAAAAAATAACTGAGCTGCCAGTAAATGCCTCTGTTTCCTTTTCGATGCGCCACCTTGTATACTTCTCCGTAGTAAAAGCAAAAACGCACTGCATTCACGCAAACTTACATGCTAAAATAGTCCAAAAGTATAAATAGGGGAACCCCTCATAGGGCCATGGGAATTCTCCGACGGTCCCAACGATTTTACATAAAATACCGTACAAATATATTTTAGAACCTTGGTTAATACGGAGTATAGATGCACGCACCCCGGATAATCAAGGTGTTATATTGGCTCCGTTAATCCGGAGCTTGGATAATCGCGACTCGGTTAATCGGGATTATAAATAGTATGTCCAGATATCCTAAGCAATTTTTTGTTACCTTTTATTTCCTTAATATTATCGTTCTGGATATAACCGCAGGTCGGCGTTGATGTTTCGTCAACGTAGTTGTATTAAAAATGACGCTAGGGCGCTAGTGGACTTTTCCCGTTGGTAAAGAAGTTAAAAGTATAGCTAAGATATGGACTCGTTTATTAACCATATGATCTTTTATGTTTCCATACACGAATAGCTGCAAGTCATAGTGGTAAAAGGGAAATATCTAAAGAGTTAGTTAAAATTTAATTTAAATATTTAATAGGTTTTAAGTTTTAACCTTTTTTACCCGCACCGAGACCCATTGGAACTAATCCGATTCTATATCTAGTCTGATTTATTTTTTATATTTTAAAATAAATTTTTGGCATCTACCGAAATTTTTAATTAAGAGCGTCTCCTAGATTAGCGTTCGTCACTGTTGTTAGAAAGAGAGGCTTAGAACTAGATTCAAAATTAAGATTTTGGTTTATAAAATTTTTAAAATTTTGTTTAAAAAATTCTTTTAATTAAAGTTGTTTAAAATTAATTACAGAATATTGGAAAGTCAATATATTGTGACCAGTGGAGGATTTAGGGGAGGGGCGCGACGTAACAAGTCTTCTTGGAGCCGTAGCCGAGTCCTGGAAGTCTGCGAGTCCAAAAAAAAGCAAAGCAAAAAAAAGCGTCCGGGAATTATATAAATATTTTACAGATGCCCATAAGTAGTCAAAACCTCCATTAACCCTGCAGTGTGCAGTGTCTCCATTCCCGGACTTTTTGAAGTGCCATCACTCCCAGTGACGTATATATACGGCATATAAGAATTTAATTAAGCAAGAGCAATTTTAAGAAATAACTTATTACAAACTTTATTAACGGCAAATAATTTACATAAAATCGCTAAATTACGCTAAAATCATTCGTCTAGAGGCTACGCGATACGTTTCGGGATTGATGTCGTATATATGCGGCAGTGGTTCCAATTCCACGTATTTTTGATGTCGTATATATGCGGCAGTGGTTCCAATTTTACGTATTTATAAACGTGTTAATACGACACTGGGCCTACAGACGCGATTAGACTGTCGTATAAATGTGACGGTGGGTCAGGAAGCACGCAAAAAAAAGATACGTGTCATATATATCAGGCTGAGGGCTTAAAGGCATCTCATCGGTGAACGTATATATACGGCGCTGGGACTGAGAGACAAAGTATGTTTTGCCGTATACGGCGCTGGTAAAGAAAGGGTTAATTGAATAAATCCCTACAGCATGCTAAAAGACGATACCAGAATTAGCATAATATAGATTTTAAAATCAGATACCTACAGAAAAATTCTATAATTTTTCAATCAATTCTTTTAATTTCCTAAATGTTCTTAAAAAGGTATATACCGGGTTATTCAAGTTATTCGACACCACATATTACAGCTAAATTATTTGTATTGGATAAAAAATATGTTTCGGGATTGATCTAGACCTGTTAGAGGTACATACATTTTAAACTTATTTTCGTACTGTACAGGTTGTTCCAAAAACACGAAACGCATCAAAGTTGGGTCTTTTTGAATGGAATGCCCTGTATATTATTTTATTTTGGGTTTAATTTCTAAAAACTTTTATATAGGTACAACATTTTTTCTTCAATCAACCCCATGAAAAGAAATCTCGTTTTAAAGGCGTACGAAGTAGAGCCCTGCTGATTCCAATAAATAAATATTTACCCTCCCCATTTTATAAAATTATTTTAATTAATTTTTAATTTAATTTAACCCTGAAAAGCAATTTTTGGATATTAAATCGCTTATTATACTTCTGCCATCTGATGAAACGTGGATCTAAAAAAGGTTACATCAATTATTTTATTGCCAATTCTGTGGGTTGGTATGTGTGTAAATTATACGATTTAAAATAATTGTACCATTAGTGGTCATCATTGTAAGACTTTTTATTAAGGCGTGTTTGATGGGGTTTTAAATGATTTCATTGAATTATAATTTGGATTACACAACTTTGTTTGGTAATACGTGTTGTGTAAAATATTTTGCGTACATTTTTGGGATATCTTTTTAGAGATTTTACAATAAATTCTAAACGTTGAAGGTCCTACTAATACATTTTTTTGGTTATTTAACACCTTTCTTAGCGAAACATAATTTATTGAAAATTAATCGTGTATTAAGAAATTTAGAGAGAAATTAAGTATAAATTACCTATTATTAAATGGGACACCCTGTAAAGAACGAGAGTTGTAAGATAGTGAAATTGTCGACATTTTAACATTATTTGTTTTTTCTTCTTTGTTAATTTTTCCTTTTATTTTTTAAAACTAGGTACCTAGTAGTAGTAGTAGTAGTAGTAGTAGTAGTAGTAGTAGTAGTAGTAGTAGTAGTAGTAGTAGAAGTAGTAGTAGTAGTAGTAAGTAGTAGTAACATGTTTTATTTAGCAAAAAGCTACAATTAAATATTTTTTAATACATTTTTTTAACACATTTTTATAGATTTATTTTTAAATTTTAAAACGCAACCTTCTTTTAACAAGAAACAGGCAGACAGAAAAGTTACAACATTTTGTAAATTGTATCAAATATTACGTATCATTTTGTTTTTTAATTAAATGTAATTTTAAAGTTTTTTTAAACAGTTTTGAGATTTAATAGAATTTTCCAAATTATTATATTCTATCAAACCTTTATAAAAATAGATTTACAGGCTAATGTTTTAGACACTCTATCCACATAAAAATTTTGATTAGTTCTTATTTTATAATTATGATGGTCATAATTAAAAGAACACAAATTTTATTGACTCGTCCAAAAAAACAGTATTTTCCGGACTTGTAACGTAAATTACTATTCTGACATTCAACCAATCTAAAATTTTTCAACATAAAATTAATAAGTATTTGTATATTTGTCACAATTTAAAATATACCTAGGTAACTGGCTCAAAACGTCACTGTCACTACAAAGATTTAATTTGGTTAAAGAAAAGTTAAGAAATCTAATAAAAAATTAAATAAAATGGCGAATACATCACTGAGGGACAAGCTTAAAAAAATGGAGCTCAGAAAAAGGCAATTTAATAGTGGCTATGTAGACTACCAATGATAAAATTTTTTTTTATAGTTAGCAAACAACTTTTGGCATTAAAAAGCAATACTTCTACATATTTTTTTTATAAATAAAAGATATTTTTTACCACTGCATCATATATTTTTTTAGGGCAATAAAGTTGTCTTTTAGCAGCAAAAAAATAATATTTACAGACGAGATAAAATGGGTCTCTCGTCTCGTCGAGAGAGGGCGAGACGAGACGAGTGACGACCTTCTCTCGTCTCGTCTCGTCTCGCTTCTCTCGTGATTTAAACCAAATATAGTAAAAACCAAGCAAAATTTTAACGCGTTTAGGTTAGGTTCTATCCTATTTGACATAAATTGTGTGCAATATATGTCAAATATGACAGAACCTAACCTAAATGCGTTAAAACTTTGCTTGGTATTTACTACAGGGTGGCCCATTAGTGCGACAAAGGTCAATATCTTCTGTACCACTAAGATAGCGGAAAACTTTTGACGAAGCTTATTAAGGTTTAAGAGGTGCCTCTTATAAAATTATTTTTGTCTATACAGGGTGCTCCAAAACACCAGCCATTTCCAAGAAATTGACTTTTAAGAAATGTAATTTTTGAGTTTCGACAGATCTAACAGTACGTCTTAGAGCAAAACGGCTCACTTGTCCCTATCTTCCATTTTTATTATCTTCCCAAAAAAACCACCTTCCGGTTAAACAGGAAGAAATTTATTTCCTGCTTTCGAGTTACATCCGGTTTAGCCGGAAGTTTGATTGATTTGGGAAGATAGTGAAAATGGAAGATATAGACATATGCGCCGTTTTGCTCTGTAGATGTACTGTTAGAAAGCTATAGGCTCTCGAAACTCAAAAATATAATTTTTCAAAAGTCAATATCTTGGAAACTATTAACTATAGACTAATAATGCATTTAATAAAAGTAATTATAAATTTATGTAGAATCAGCAAATTTAAAAAAAAATTTTTTTGGGACACCCTGTCTGTTATGAGATTTTGAAAATCTTCATAAAATCCTCTTATCAAAAATATATAATGTCCATATTTGGACCGATGGTTTTCGAGTTATTTGACTGCAAATAATTTTATCCGGTCCAAATATAGACATTTCATATATTTTTGCAAAGAGGAATTTAAGAAGTTTTAAAAAAGCTCGAAAAAGTAACGTTTTTTGCTCGAGAGAGACGAGAATTTCTCGACGAGAGAGGGTACTTCTCTCGTCTCGTCTCGGAGTTTTTTTCGAAAGAAATATCTCTCTCGTCTCGTCGAGAGAGGGCCAGAGACGAGACGAGAGACGAGAATCTCTCGTCTGGGCGGCAACACTAAATCGTACCAATGCCTGGTTCAATTAATTTATTTTTACTTTGTATATAGTAATTTTTTTTAAAACTTTGCATGTCAGATAAAGTAATAGTAGAACATTCTTATTTCGCACAACCCATCATTCGAATTGGACTTTATAAGCTATGGATGCAATAACCAATAAACCATGTTGAATAATAGATAATCATATGCAGTGTTAAACGACGAGAACAATTACACACTAGAAGCTATTTAAATGGTTGAGAACTACAGTACTGATTCTTAGTGGTAAGTATATTATGCTTTATTAACCGTAGCAAGCAAATATTATTATGATTAATATCAAGTTTCACTACAACTGTCAGTCGGAACTAATACAGTATATAAAACTAGATTATACCTCCATTAGAACTTGATAATTACTATAAGTACTCAGAGCAATAATGGCTATAATAGTATATTAAAGTACACGTTTCATAAGAAGCGGTTTTAGCGCACGCGTCTATTTTAAAAAACGAGCCACAAAGTGGCGAGTTTTTTTTATTGACACGTGCGCTAAAACGCCTTATGAAACATGTGCTTTATACATTTTTTTCTATTTCACCTTTTATAATCAAGAAAAATACATTAAAAAAAATAAATAAATCCTTCAAATTTTGTAAATTTTTATGTTGGTAATACTATTTTTTATCATAGTAGCCTCTGCACAACAAAAATTATTTTGCAAATTGTCATTTTTTGATTTATTAACCCATTTTCACCACGAGATTCTAAAGTTATTTTAGCGATATGAGATTTGAAATTGGACGAATACGTTGTATGATCCTTGTACATTCGGTACATATACAGAGCGTTCGGAAATTCGGGAGATTTTGCTACTTTTTTTCGAATTTCAAAAGACGTAATTTTACGTCACGGCATTGCAATTTAGTATAGGGAAGATGGAAAATTCAAATAAAGTTGAAGTTAAAATCGACATTGGAAGGTTACTAGATTGAATTTTGGATAGGATTTGGCAGAAAATGATAGCTTGAAGCATCTACAAAAGATTGATTTATAGATTTATGCAACCAACATAAATGACTGTTATCCACACAGAATAAAAAAGTAGGTTATCAAGCTATTTTTCCTCTGCGAAAAATGGGTTTTCTCGTAAATCACAAAGGCCGCGTAAGTCAATGAAATAAAACATTTAAATGTTACCAACATCAAATAAAGAAAAACCGCGTATCGAAATAGCTTCATTACGATACGCAAATGCGTATGTATCGTACTGAGCTTATTATGAACGTGAAATAGAAAAACTATTTTATGGTAGCATTAAGTTATATTTCCTATTGGCTAAATTACTGTGATATCACTATACAATGGTCTAGCAATTTTCATTGTCTGAAAGTAGGAAAGCGCGTTGCTGTCACATAATACTAAACAGTTGTACAGGGTTCCCCATAATAGACTACCCATTTTATGTTATTAATAAATTCCCTACGAGATAACTAAATAGGTTGTTCTCTGTGGGATTATCTTCTGTAGTCTTTGGGATTTAAGTAAATTATTATTATTACTCAAGTAGGCGCCTGTACCAAATAAATTTTAAATTAATAATTTCGTGGAACATCATATTTCTACGAGAAGTTTGTTAGTTTCCATATTTAATTTTCTTGCTTTGAGACATTATTTCAACATCCGTTTGAACTTTCATGGATTACTCAGTCCAACAACATGTGTTTTGTGTAGAAACTTACATAAGAAGCAATTCGATAGAAGAAGTTAGGCGTGCATTCCGGCGTCAGTTTAATAACAACAATAGGGGTCACGCGCCAAATCGTAAAACTGTTATGTTATGGGTTCGTCATTGGCGTGAAAATGGTTCTGTATAAAATTTGAAGAAGCCTGGACGTCGAAGAACAGTTCGTTCACCAGAAAATATTGAACGAGTTAGAATTGCGTTTACGAGAAATCCTAAAAGGCCTGCTTATCGACAAACCCTTATCCTAGGAATATCGAAGGGAAGCTTAGATCGAATTCTTTAAAGGGATTTAAAATTTCATCCCTATAAATACCAAATGGCACAGCACCTTAGCAATCAAGATAAAGAAGCAAGGTTAGCATTTTGTCAAGAATTTTTGGATTTACATCAAGGAGCAATTCACAGTCTCCTAATGACCGACGAAGCCAATTTTTATTTGAACGGCATGGTCAATAAACAGAATTTTAGATACTGGTCAAATGAAAATCCTCGTGAAATCTTTACACAGAACCTCCATAATCCAAAAGTTGTTGTGTGGTGTGAAGTAGGATCTTTTGGTATTATTGGCCCTTATTTTTTTGAGGATGAAAATAACCGCGCTGTAACAGTAACTTCCGAGCGCTACGTTAATATGCTAGAGACATTTCTCATTCCAGAATTAAATAGAAGAGGATTACTAAACAATGCCTTGCTATTCCAACAAGATGGGGCAACAGCTCATACCGCCAGAAACTCAATGAGGTTCTTGCGAGAAATGTTTAATGGCCGACTCATTTCTCGATTCGGAGATTTGCCTTGGCCTTCGAGGTCCCCCAACTTAACGGCACCCAATTTTTTCCTGTGGGGATCTTTAAAAGCCAAAGTGTTTGCGAGTCGTCCAGGTACAATCGAGGAACTGAAAGTCAAAATTCGTGAAGAAGATGAAGGAATAGACGAAGGTTTGCTACGCCGTGTAATGAACCACTTTTTATCTAATATTGAAAAATGTGTTGAAGTTGGTGGAGGTCATTTAGAAGACGTGATTTTTAAAAGTTAGAATTAAATTAGCCAAATATTTATAAGTTATCATAAATCCCAAAGAGTTAGCTGTAATTTAGGAAAATAAAAAGTTTGTTTTGTTAACTAAAAAAATTTTAATTCAAATATTAAAATGGGTAGTCTATTATGGGGAACTCTGTATAAAGAGTATGTGATTTCTTAAGGGGAATAGAAGGCTTTTTCTCAGTGTATGTAAAATAAAACCAGTTACCGCCGTAACGCCAAAACTTTTTTAAATATAGTGACAAATACCAAAGTTAATTTTACATAATTATTTTTGCTGAAAAAAAATAAGGAATACATTTTTTTAAGTACAGCAGGTACCTAAATAATTTACATATTGATATCACCTGCGAGTCCTGCGTCAGCTGCTATTGCTACGCGCTACTGATAAAAATAGCAGCCAGCGGACTCCTGATTTTATCAGCAAAAAGTATGTCTTAAGTGAAACCAACAATACACTACTAGTATCATTAATTAGAGGTCTTTGATATGGATGCGAAATGGCTGCAAAATCATTTCTAAACAGGTACTCGTTATACGGCAATGAGACCTGAAATTATGTCTTATTTATACCTAATAGATACTTTCTGAATCTTAAGGCGATCTCTTTTAACACGAGAGGATATGTATAATTCATAACATAACTAAGAGGCTTTGTGGTGGTGGTGTGTACAGGGCTGCAATGTGTAATTCCATCGATTCTCGCGAACAATTTTTCTTTAAATTTTAAAATCAGTTATGTTCTGCCCATTTTATTTTGAGGAAAACGACAAAAGAAACAATTAAACAAAAATTTACCACATTGGTAAATCCACAAACACTGGCGACATACCGTGCGAGCAAAAATTATTTGCATCAAAGAGGGCTTGGATTAAAAAACGTAGGGCTTGGTTTAGATCACAATGATATGGGGACGATATATCTAACCAAATCTAGGTTAAAATTTTGTCAAATTCATATTATGAGATGATGTGCCAAACTCATGAGTAATAAAATAAGTAGACAAATACAAATTTATTTTTGTTGTTTACAGAATTAACAAAGTAAGAATATACAGAAAGAAAAAGAAAATAACTACATAAAATGCTGAAATTGGCCACCGCCATGCTCCAAGCATAAATTCGCACGTCTCTTCATATTTTTGAAAGTGTTGACCAGCATCTCTGGAGAAATGTTACCTCATTCTTGGATAATCCTGTCTTGTAATTGTTCTAAATTTGCAGCTGGTGTTTTAAAAATAGTGTTCTTTAAATAAGGAAAAACGAAGTAATCCATAACCGTTAAACAAGGTAATCTAGGTGGGAATTCAATATGTAATCGAAAACTGATCAATCTGTCGTCGAAAAAATTGCGTAGGTAGTTAATAGTTTCGGCGGCTGTATGGGCGGTTGCACCGTCCTGTTGAAAGTATCGAAAACGTAGTTCGTCGTCAAGTAATTGCTCCACAAATGGATTTAAAATATTGTCTCTATACCGCTGTGCTGTAACTGTGCCATGGAAAAAAATAGGACCAACAATTCTTCTTCGGGAAACAGCTAACCAAACACCAATTTTTTGAGGGTGCAATGTGGACTCTACAAAAAAATTGGGATTTTCACTGCTCCACATGCGTGTATTCTGAGAATTTGCATAACCGGAGAGGTGGAACCAGGCTTCATCCGAAAAAAATGTCAGGTCTAATAAATAATTTATTTCCAATAAATTTTGGGTAAATCATTCCTGCGTCTTTCAAAATCTGCGGCTTGTATTTCTCGAAATACTTGCACTTTATAAGGAAATAAATTTAGCTGCTTCTTAAGAATAGTCCTGCATGTTCCATTAGATCTTCCCACTTCTTGGGACAGGCGTCTTATACAATTTGTTGGCGTATTTTGCATTATTTCACGAACGTTTGCAACAAGTTCTTCTGTTCTCACAGATGGGTTTCCTTACTCCTTTTTTGTGTTGTATTGAACTTGTTTCCCTAAACACAGCCACGGATCTTTTCAGGCAATGATAAAAATCCCCAGCAATAAAAGCAACGTTAGGAAAATGTTCGTGAAAATCTTACATGCACAAACCCGGATTGTATTGCCACTCACAATTTACTCTAACCCCGTTTCGAAAATACGCTTCAACCATGAATGCTTTGTGCTGTTCCGTAGAGCCCATTGTGTGAATTGTTCAAGAAATTGGAAAAATTAGCAATGAATCAAATTACTTGTAACGACTATCAAAGATGACGGAATAACTGACTGATTGTTAATTCAGGTAGTTACTGACACCCAACAGATATTAAGCTCTACGGCTAAGCATTAAGTCCTTAGATGCAAGGCCCTCTTTGACGCAAATAATTTTTGCTCGCACCGTATAAGTACTATTATTTTGGTCATATGTGAGTTAAGTGTTAGCAACACTGTGCCAGAACTGCCAGATTTTAACTTTACAAACACTTTTGAAAATCGTTTCAGATAATACTTACATGGTAATGGTACTAATGAAAACCCATATTATGTAGGTACTTGGAGCTCTCGCGGACTTTACTTTTATGACGACCATATTCTTTTTCGTCGTAACATAACCACAAAAAATGTATTGTTTATTATCTGACAGGTTTGTCACTTTTTGAAGTTTATTTGTATCCTTACTTTCATAAAACGACGCGTAAAATCTGCCTGGTGTAAAATGGGTGTTTCAAGATAAAACAGACAGGGTATTATAGTCATTGAACTGAAAACAACTGACAGCTGAAACGAACAAAATAAACCGATCTCATGACAACTTGATTGACATGCCAATGTGCAAAAAATAAACTGCTTTTCAAGAACAAAAGAAAAAATATGAAATATAACACGAGCGATCCATAAATAGCAAACTAAAGAAGAAAACCAAAACAAGATTTCAGTTATTCCGTTACTTGAGTATCATGTAATATTTTACATTAGCTTTACGTAATATTTAGACACTTGATGGACGTACAATGAACTTGTTTTCTTTGGCTTCGCTACCGCGACCAAACTTTATATATAAATATTTCAAGTTCGTGTTCCAAATTAGGATGTATTGGTATGTTTGGATTTTTATTGGAAATTCCCTCAATGGCCTTAAAATAAATTTATTGTTATTAGTCTTGTCAATGCTGACATAGTTTAGGTTGAAACGGTACCTATAATTATTTGTACTAAACGTATACGGAAAGTTAATTAATATAATCTTCCTGGAGCTACCAAAAATGGACATTAGTGCATATACACTGAGAGAAAACTCTATTAACTGTAGCCAGAAATCAATTAGTACTAGCAAAAATCGGAATAAAATAGGCGCCAAAAAAACAACTCTGTTGTAACTGCTATATTCATTTTTTGAAATGACTTTTTAACCTCAATATGGTCAGTTTTTAATTATTATTTTTTCTTGCTAAAAGACAACTCTGTGGCCCTTAAAAATATATATGATGCAGTGGTAAAAAATATCTTTTATTTATAAAAAAATATGATTTTGTGATTAATTGAGGTATAGTAAAAAAGTATAGTTAAAAAAGAAGTATTGCTTTTTAATCCTAAAAATTGTCTGCCAGCTATAAAATAATATTATCATGGGTAGTCTACCGAGCGACTACTAAATTACTTTTTTCTGAGCTCCTGTTTTAAATTTAATCTGTGTAGTGATGGTGATGTTTTTAGCCAGTTACCTAAGTATAGGTACCCTAGATTAAAAAATAACAGAAAAAAATAATATGGCTAGTTGATGGCACAAAATTAGGTTTGCAGTCATGTATCTCGTAGTTGCACTAAAAGTACGCCAAGAAGATGCAGAAACAGGGGAACTGTACGCATGCTCCGCACCAGCAAGAATCGGGTTCACCCTATTCGGCGAAGTGGCACTGCTGCCTAAAGACATGACGAATGCCCCCCAACTCTATATAATTAGCTTCGTCAGGAAGCTAGGTCTACTGGGAAAAGTATAACCTAGTAGTAGTAGTAGTAATTGAGGGGAGGTTCCGAAAACCTGGCAAGTAGGCCAACAGCGATCTTTTTTGCCTACCCCAGAGTCTTCCCCCAGTCACACTAACCACCTTGGCCCCCGCCAAAGCGTCCCGACCTCTTTATGAAGTTAAGTGTTGCTCCAGGTTAGGGCCGTGATTTCTTCCTTTTGGAGAGCCGCCGATCCCAGGACCTGGTGCCTGAGTATTCCCAGGGCCTCACAGGTGCCCAGAAAATGCAGCGGGGTCTCTTCCTTCTCCAAACATCCGGCACAGATTGGGTCGTCTTCGACACCAATCAGTGCTAGGTGCTTCCTCAGCTTGCAGTGTCCTGTCAATATCCCAATCAAGGGGTTTAGGACACATCGTCTTCTGTTTAAGATCCATTCTAGCTTAGCCTTGCTCGGCCAAGCTCCAACCTAACCTAACCTACTTCAGCAAAGATTCAGTTCTGCAAGTATCTTGATACGCTCAAGTCTAGGACCTGGACTGATATCTATGTAAAGTAGATATTATTTGTGAAAGATGTTTTGTTGTTGATCGATAATTATTATCGATGTATAGGGGAGACTGGGGAGGGTTGATACGTTTTCTACAAAAATGGCAATTAAAATTCTGTGATTACCATTTACAGATCCATTTATGTCAAAGTGCAATTTAAGGACTTCGCTTAGGAATTTGGCAATATTAAATTATTGAAAATTCAAGTATAAACCTTGGTTATAAATTTTTAAAATTATCAATGCAAAGTGTCTCAAACCTCCCTATGCATGGGAGGCTTGATACAATAAATGGGAGGTTTGATACAATACGAAATTAGGATAGGTAAGCAATAGAAACGCAATCCTTTATTATTATAACACTACTTAATTGGTACATAATTAGCAAGTAAACATTTTTATGTTATAGTTGACATCCGCACAAGCTGCGTGGCACCCTTTTAGACAGTGCTGGCAACGAATCCTTGGATTTCCATTTAAATGGCATCTATAACAATGTTTCTCAATCAGCCAATTGCATTTGCCGAGAAAATGTCATAATTTGTTATAAATTATAAAATAAATATATACAACATACATTTACTTCATATAGGGAGCCTTTGATACGCGTATCAACCCTCCCGATGTAAACTGTATCAAACCTCCCGGGACGACAAATTTATGGAATATATGACGTAAACGTACTATGGCATATTAGATTAAAGATATATTTTACTGTCCTTTATGCACTAAACTAAATGCGCTTGAAGCATAATTTAATGAATTTCGTTAATTGTTATTGTTAAATTGATAAACCCTTACGTTTGTTATGCAAAAACTTACATCGAATATGTAGAAAACACACTTTAACCCACAAAACTTGTAAACGCCACGCTATCATTGCTAGATTTTAGTAGGCACTGTCTCAACACCCGCAGTCGGCAATACGCGCGGTTACGCCATCTGTAAGGGACCGAGACGGAAAATTTAAACGTGTATCATACCTCCCCACATATCAACCCTCCCCAGTCTCCCCTACATATGATAATTCTTATCGTTTTAAGCATTTTGACTACCACCAACAATAAAACTATATTAAAAAATAATTTTGCTCACCAAAGAAACACTTCTTTTTCCTAAGCCCGGGCTGGATTCCCCAAGGGGGTCTGTATCAGCTTCTGGGGGACAATCCGAATGTATAGACGCCCTAGGGCGTCTACTGGCCTGGCTTCGAGATCGACTAGGACTTCTTGGGGGAGCTGATGATGTCATGACGTCATCGCATATGGATGATGGCACTTGAATTCTGGTTTAAGATTGCTACGATTAGAAAATATGCTGATTTTTAATCTGAAAAAAAAACCGATAGTCAATTTTCTTTTTGATTAGGACTAAATAAATATTTTGATAATTGTGACTATTCCTTTACTTTTCATTGATTCAGTGACTATTTTCTTTAGTTCGTTTTGTGATGGTAAAAAATGCCAAACTTTTTTTAGCAAGGGATATAACCTGGCTTAAGCTAGGCTATTATTGGAACCATACTTGAAATAAATTGTCTGCATATATACTTAATGAGAATTTTGACCCATGCAAACCAACGTGTCGTCATACATTGCACTGCAATTGATTTAAGTGTACTAGTCACGAGTTCTTGCTATGTTTTAAACAGCTCCAGCCCAGGCGCAAAGAACGAACCCAGATAATTAAGTATTCCAAAACAAGGAAGTGGTGTTCGGTTCGCGGTTTTTGTGCTTGTTTTGCGTTCACCATAGACAGGACAAAAATAAAATAATATCTCGCTGGGAAGAAAGGCGATGCATATTATGTCTCAGATTACCTACTCTTCTATTCACTATGCTATGCTAGGTCATAAGAGTAAGTATTATTTTATAAAGCACTGCAGATAGATAAAGTTATAAGTACTAAAGGGTTTTCCAATAAGAACGATATGATTTTGAAACGATATGGTAACCATGGTAATAGTTATACCTGTCACCAGTTGTCAGTTATTGTCAGTAAACTATAACAATTTATTATGGCTAAATACGCGCTTCAAGAACGTTTGGTTATTATCCAAAAATTTTATGAAAATAGACGATCTTTTGTGAACACCTATCGCGCACTTCGCGAAAACTTTGGTGTAAATAATCGTCCTCCTTTGCTTGCCATTCGTCGCATCGTTGAGAAATTTGAAAATAATTTTACTCTTCACCATGTAAAAACACCAAGAAGACATCGAAACGCAAGAACTGTTGAGAATATTGCTGCTGTAAGAGCTAGTATTGAGTGGATCCAAATTTATCAATTCCTCGTCGTGCTCAAGAGTTAAGGATTAAAAAAACGACAACTTGGCGCATTTTGAAAGAAGACTTAAATTTACACCCGTATAAGATTATTTTGACCCAAGAACTTAAGCCACTGGACCATCGTCGGCGCAGAGAATTTTCTGCTTGGAGTTTAGAACAACTTGAAAGGGATCCTAATTTTGCCAAAAAAATTATCTTTTCAGATGAAGCTCATTTTTGGTTAAGTGGATACGTTAACAAGCAAAATTGCCGTTTTTGGTGTGAAAACAATCCACAACAGATTCATGAGAAGCCTTTGTATCCGCTAAAGGTAACTGTACGGTGTGGTTTATGGTATGGTGGCATCATCGGACCATTTTTTTACCAAAATGAGGCAGGAGATGCAGTGAATGGTGAACGATATCGACAGATGTTAAGAAATTTTTTGTGGCCAAATTTTGATGCACTTGATTTGGAGGATATGTGGTTCCAGCAAGACGGTGCCACATGTCACACTGCTCATGAAACTATCGATATACTGCAAGAAAAGTTTGACGAAAGGATAATTTCAAGGAATGCTACTGTTCAGTGGCCTCCAAGAAGCTGTGATTTAACTCCTTTAGATTACTTCTTGTGGGGCTATTTGGAATCTAAGGTTTATGAAAACAGACCACAAACACTTGATGCATTAAGGTTTAACATTGAACCCTGCATTCGTCAGATCACGCCCGATTTATTGCATAAAGTCATCGAAAATTGGGTTCGTCGAATTCGCTCGTGTACACGAAGTCGCGGGGGACATTTAAACGATGTGTTATTCAAAACATAAGTGTTATCGACTATAGTTTAAGATAATATAAAACGTTTTGTTGTATCTGAAATTATTTTACTTTTATTTCATTTTGAAATCATATCGTTCTTATTGGAAAACCCTTTACATATATCATACTTGCCGTAAGACATATTGTATTATGATACAAACATACATAATATGTAATTTGGTTTAACAGAATAATAAATTATGGTCAGTTGATACGTTAGACATTTTAAAGGACTGCGGCGCCTTTAGTCTAGTAACACCTATAAATCAAATTTATCTTGTCATAGTAATTATGTCATTTTTTTTTCTTGATTCTTTAATACGATACATACTATTTAATTTACTTTTCTACAATTCTCATTAGGTTAATCTACACGGTAAGATAAAATTTAATAAGAATGGGCTGTATCACCTTCGGCAATTAACACTGGTTGTCTCTTCTAATGGCGCTATGCATCGCTCTGCGCACCGATTTTGAAACAGTAACGACGATTGTATGCTAGATGCTAGAGAGTATGATGCCATGACTGATCTACATCAAGGGGCGCTCATTTACTCTACTTTACAAAATACATACATTGTGACTTTTTAAAAATTTACAACGGCTGTATTTTCTACACTAAAGAAAATATAAGAAAATCAAAAATACCTTATCTACAAAACGAGGGAAAATAAAAATGAGGTATTTTTGATTTAAGGTAGGAGTATCAACATGCTTGCCGACCTATAACCTATTTCGCGTGTATTTATTTATTTTTTCTAGCTTTTACACAAAATTTAAATAAAGTCAGCATCGACTTGATATTCTATAGGTAATAATTGACATATTTAATAAATATCACGGAATTTCATTACTTATTTTAGGATAATTGTATAGCGAAGAACATCGGGTAAATTTTTTTTTAACATTATTATGTCATTGTTCTTTCACGATACAATTCTCCCAAAATTAGCAATGAAACAAATTAATGTTATTGTGGTGTGTAAGATATAACCTAAAGAATGTGCCGACGATATTGATTTTATTTAAATGTTAGTAAATAAAATAATAAACTAAAAAATACAAGGCGAAATAGGTTATAGGTTGACAATAGACCGAATGACGTTGATAATTCTAACTTTAAATCTGAAATGACACCCCTCTGAAAAGCTTATCAAAAATTATTTTCAGTAAAAAGACACCTTTGGATTTGTAGATCTTGCCCAAGAACCTCAATTTATACATCTTCATCCAAAACTCTAGGTTGTTGTATTTTTTTAATTTTCAACAGGTCCAGTTTCTTTAAATTTTGAAACCAATTTACCAATTTCTTATACAGGGTGTTTCATTAAGAATGGCCACCGGCCATATCTCGGAAACTATTAAGCATCGAAACTTAGGAAAAAATTTGTATAATTAAAGTGGTCATGAGAAAATCCTGGAAATCATATTTAAGATCCGCATTTGGCCGCAAAGGAGCACAATTGAAAACTAATTTTTTTAATTCTAAATTTCTCCGAAAATTTCTATATTATGGTATACCTTTGGTTACATCATTAGAAATAATAGATAATTCTACATCATTTTGGTTTAAGGCTCATTAGCGTACCGATCTTGATAAGAGTGGGGGAAGCTATTGAAAGTGTAATCATTTAAATCACTGTAACTTCTAAACGACTTATCCGATTTTACTGAATTTAAGCTTGTTTGGAAGAGAGGTAAGTACTTTTAATTATCGTATCCAACGGTACACGATAGTGTCTAATAAAATTGCTAGAGAGCGCAATTTGTAATAATAACAGTTTTTTTCATAATTGAAAAGTAGCTAAATTTGCAAGAAAAAATGTAAAGACTGCAGTTCGATATCTCTGTTGGTTTCAGAGTTATTGCCAAAACAATAATTTTTAACACTTTTATCGAAGAAATTATTGTTTTTATAGCTTCGTGGTCACGACAAAAAATATTCTTAAACTTTATGCTTTTTTTATGTGTAGGTTTGTTACTCATTATTCCAATGGCCCAAAAACTACTTTAGAATTAATAACATAATCATGGGAAACTTTTAATTTAGGTATAATATAATGTTTTAAAAAATAAATTAAGACAGCCTTGAAAAAAAAACGGCAGATTTAATTTGGATAGGTGTTGACAAAAGTTTCTCCTTGATTATTTTTTAATTACTTCTTACCTAACCAAACCTATAGGCTTGCCGTATATTTTGAATGTGAATAAAACACCCTGTATAGACAATAAACATAATATATCTACATGAAGTAGATGTTGCTGACGTTTTTGTTAGGATACATTTCATTGAAAGTAATGGCAGTTCTTAAATAGCACATAACCTAAGCACCATAAAGAAAAATCATTTTTACTCGTTCTCCACAGAATACACCATTTCCGAAGTAAATTAAATTCGAAAAAAAATACAGACACCAGTTATGACAAAAGCATGGAAGTTAAATTTTAAATGATTTAAAAGATGGAAATTTTATTTGAGATTTTACAAAGAAGAACAAAATACAAGTAGATATTTGTATTATTACAAAAAAATTTAGCACTACGACAATGTTTTAACTTAGGCTTGACATTATTTTTCATTATTTACGTTTATTTTTAATATTTCCTACCAAATTTTACAAAAAGAGGTGCTACAAGCGGGATATTGCCATTTGGGGGAGGGTGACGGTTGTCCGTAAAATACATTGAGAAAAATACTCGGGAAAATCATTTAATACAAGTTTTTTTTTAATATGGGTTACCACAAAATGAAATCCTTTAATTCCTAAAATATTTCGTTTAGACCCAAACGACGTCGTTTTTTTGACATGTTTTTGCGCCTATTCGATATTTTTTTTCGGTAACAAAATACCGTTTAACCATTTAAATATGTAAGTATCGAAGAAAATATTTTTATTAGATGATTTTTGAATTCCTACAAGGTTATATAATTATTATCACAAAAATAAACCAAAAATACACCCTTTTTTTGTTATTAAAAAATGTACTTTTTAGGAACTAAATACCTAGTTACTATTATAAAACATGGAGAATCTTTTTAGGTAACTTTCAGCGAGCGCTATATAGTCTATCCCTTACTACAACGGAATAGAGAGGGACGAACAAACTTGAATCAATGCTCTCAGCGTGGTTTAAGTTGAACGGAGTGTTTGTTTGAAGGTGGTAGACAATGAAGTAATATCAAAAAAATTACCTAGGCGGACTTCCATTGTCTTTATTTTGTTACTTAACACAACGTTTTGGTTAGTTAGTATCTCTAACCGTTTTCAAGTGTAAACTGTGTACAAAATAAAGACAATGGAAGCCCGACAAGGTAAATATTTTTTTGATGTTGAACGGAGTGATTCTAAACATATCATTTGATTGCCGTTGTTGCTGAGTAATTGATGTCTGATAGTATGGTGCACTTTTAGTGCAAGTACGAGATGATTGACTGCAAACCTAGTTTTGTGCTTCATGATATCAGTGTTACGTAGATGATATTCAAGGTTTCTTTGTGTTTATTTTCCCCATAACCATAAACTTGATCCTCTGTTGGTAATGTTGGTATAATTATAATTTTTAATAAATAAAAACTAATCGTATTTGTATAGAAAAAAGAAAAGCACATTTAACTCCACTTTGAGAATGGACTACTTCTTCAAAATTAATCTTATTTGATTTTACGTGGTTCTAAAAATAAACGTTTTCATATAAAAAACATTGTCGTTAATTTTTGTGTTTTATTAAGCCTTTATCCCAACTGATTCTTTAGGCAAGGACTTCTACGCATTTTTATTGTTTATTATCATTTCCTTATTTTATTTTCTCAAAATAAACATCACCGGTGATAGTCTGAGGTAAAATACCTATAGATTAAAAAGTATAATATATAACTTAAGGTCATCACACACGTAAGTAATAGTTATTTACACTACAAGGGAGGCAGGTGATACTTACCAGTCGAGGACATAGTTTGCGCCCGAGCGATAGCGAGGGCTTGCAAAATAGTCCGAGACTGGTCAAGAATGCTGCCTCCCGAGTTTTGTATTATATTTTTTCTACTCCAGTTTCCTCAAATTTAAAAAAAAAACGTTTTTTAATTTTATAATTTGAGCTATCCAGCTGAAATACCCTGTATGGATGACAGGTTTCCTAGTGTTGACACGTTGATTGCTATGGAATTCATAATGTTTATAATTAAACAAACGTTCTGTCAGTGTCAGTTTTTTTTAAGAAATCGAAAAAATGGATATCGATGCAGTTGCGAATGCAGCACGCGCTACTCTATTACCTCAGAAATCGAAGGAACGGTATAAATCGGTGTTACAAGAACTTCAAGGATTGGTGCAGTATTAATGCAAGTGATGAAAGAGTCACCGAGAATTCTATGCTGGCGTACTTTGTACCTCCCTAGGGAGCTAAGTATTTACTAGTCTAGAAAGCAATTGTAAGTTTTCAAAAAGTCACCCTGTATACTTGCTAACTAATATTTCATTAATACATAATTGTCAATTACTTTTTACGTTAATTTTTATGTTATATTTGATTTCACAGATTAATACGAATATCATGCATGTGTATTCTACTTTTGCAAAGTAATTAAAACATTATGTACAAAGTTTCATGTCAGGTATAAACATTATAAAATATTGCGGCGTTTCGCTTTTAAGTTCAATAACACCTATAAATAAAATTATTCTTATTGTATATTACATGATAAGAAACCATTTAACACTATTTTATATCTGATTTAAAAAAAAAACTGTTATAAGTAGGTATATCGGTATTTTAATTTTAATTATAAGAAAGTATTCCACATTTGCATCAACCACAATAAACTAATAAAGTGAAACTGAACAGACTGAGCAATGAGCATCATTAAACTATCCATTGAGCCTAATGAATAAAAATTAAGCAATTATTTTTTAGTAAAAGCAATTGCTTGACTAGCAAATGCTATAAGTAAAAGCAATCGCTAGATCTGGATATGAATAAAATTTTGAAGCAATTACTGTTTTTCTTACACCTCTTATTCAACACAAGTTCAGACGTGGCTTATCCACTTGTTCAGATTAAAGATTTCATGTTCAGTTTGATGTCTAATTTGCAAAAGAATTGACGTAAATACAACAACGTTGGTCTATTTATTTAGTACAATAGTAATCTGTTACGTTTTTGTGGAAAATAGGAAACTTTTGTGATAATATGGCAGATTTCAGTGAAAATGAGGAAAGTGTGTGTGAAGTAGTGATGAAGAAATTAAAGACAAGCAATTAATATTCGTTCACAAATTGAAGGAACATAAATAAATCTCTCTGACCATAACCGTTTAGCTTCCACCACAGCTTCAGCACTTGTAGGAAATTTAATAAAAATAATTGCCTTTTCCAAAACTGCATCCATTATAGAAGTACGTGTATGTCTTACAGACAGTAGTTTGGTGAACAGCGAGTTCTTCACCTACAGAATTTTGAAAGACAGGATCCGACAATTTCCGCAGAGACTTTAATCTTATTTAAAGGCGACAGTGCACCCCCTCGCCTTTTATCAGTATCAGTCAAAAAATAATTTGCCATCCACTCAACATTTACGCAGTCAAATCGATATAACTTTCTAAAATCATCATATCTGCAATTTTTACGTACACTGTAGATTTTTCTTTTACCGACGTTCATATATTCAGCCATAATTGAAGACACAACTTAAGAGCAACGCACGTGTATGCCACAGAGAACTAAAGTTGACTGCTACCAAGCAAATAATGCAGGGGTCGACCTACCTTAAAAAGTTAAAAGCAATTGCTACACTAGAAAAAGCAATTCCTTAATTTATTCATCACATTTTAAGCAAACAATAGCAATTGCTTCTATTTAAAAAAAAAACATTGACTAGAAGCAATTCCTGCACTTTGAAGCAATTGCTGGATGCAAAAGCATTTACTTTAGTTTTTATATATTGGCTTTCAAGAAATTACTTCGATTTTATAAGAAAAAGCGATTGTTACATTTTTATTCATTAGGTTCAATGTGTGTGCTGGCTAAAAAATACTCAAAACTCATCATCGTTTGTTGTCAAAAAAATGGCCCGTTGGCTTAAGATAACACGAAACAAATAGCATAAACTAGACTAGTTTATAAAGCATCATTTTATAGCACGCGTCCATGTTAGCAAACGAGCCGTTCGCGGCGAGTTTTATAACGGGACAAGTGATCTAACTGCTTTATAAAACATGTACTTTATACTAGTTTTTAATTATATTTTTTTTTTCAATAAAGAAATACATATTTAAAAAAAAAAATAAACCCTTCAAATTTTGTAAATCTTTATGTCTACATTTTATGTTGGTAATATGCGCTATTACACTGAGAACACTCACAGTAATTATCAAGTTCTATTGGGGGTGTAATCTGGTTTTATATACTTTATTAGTTTCGACTGGCAGTTGTAAAAATCAGTATTGTAGTTCTCAAAAATTTAAATAGCTTCTAGTTTGATATTGTTCTTGTCGTTTAACATGTATATGATTATCTATTATGCAACATGGTTAACTGAGATGGTAAAATTCGTCCATAGATTATAAAGTTCAATACTAATGATGGTTTGTGCGAAATTAAAATCTTCTATTGCTTTATCTAACATGCAAAGTTTAAAAAAACGTAGATACAAAGTAAAAATAAATTGATTGAAACAGGTAGGTAGTGGTCCGACAGGACAGCTAGAAGACGTCGAACTTCGATGTGACCCGCGCAACAGATTCGTTAAAACTAATACTACGGCGCGCGGCGATTGCCGATCGCTTCGAACCCCCACCAACGTCTTATGGATTTCAGGTTCTAACGGATACAATTGGTTTTTAGGACGCTGTTCTACTTTCTTAATTATAGAGAAAGCGCTTTACTGGGAACAAAATATGTCGCATTTATTTCTTAACAAAATTGCTGTATTAAAAGTAGTTCATTATTCAACAAGACTGTGCTGCCAATGGAACTGATTACTACCAATAAAAACACTGTTCTAGCAAATCTGGAATTGATATAACACTAAAGCGGATTTCATACACTAGCAATTTATTTAATATGGGTTAATAAAAAATAAGCTATCAATACAAACTATCTATGTCTTAAGCTTCGGTTTCCTACAAAGCGGCACCGCAAAAAAGCGGCCGTAATTTGACGACGAGCCTCGCCGCGAAAACACGTGTTTTACTTGCAAATCAAAGTATGTTCCTTAAGAGCGTTCAGCGCAAAAAATACGGCACCGTATTTTCTAAAGCGGTCGCTCGGTACGTTGGGAGATAGCGCAAGCACGATTTTTGACGGTGCGCTAGTATTTTATCGAATCGTATGTAATGTTACTTTCCAATAATATTAACCGTCCAAAGCGACCGCATACTACTTTTGACAAAATCGCCGGCCAAATTACGGCCGCTCTTTTGCTGCGCCGCTTTGTAGAAAACCGAAGCTTAAGCAAACCTGTTTTATTAGATTATTTTCCTTAGTGTAGCCTTTATTTGTGTCAGCCAAGCCAAATACTGTTTTCTCATGGATCACAAGAGGCCATACCAGACACGAGTAACTAATGGGAGATGAATATTCTAAAGGGTTTTCCAATAAGAACGATATGATTTCAAAATGAAATAAAATTAAAATAATTTCAGATACAACCAAACGTTTTATATTATCTTAAGGTATAGTGGATAACATTTATGTTTTGAATAACACATCGTTTAAATGTCCTCCGCAACTTCGTGTACACGAGCGAATTCGACGAACCCAATTTTCGATGACTTTATGCAATAAATCGGGCATGATCTGACGAATGCAGGGTTCAATGTTAAACCCTATTGCATCAAGTGTTTGTGGTCTGTTTTCATAAACCTTAGATTTCAAATAGAACCACAAGAAGTAATCTAAAGGAGTTAAATCGCAGCTCCTTGGAGGCCACTGAACAGTAGAATTCCTTGAAATTATCCTTTCGTCAAACTTTTCTTGCAGTATATCGGTAGTTTCATGAGCAGTGTGACATGTGGCACCATCTTGCTGGAACCACATATCCTCCAAATCAAGTGCATCTAAATTTGGAAACAAAAAATTGCTTAACATCTGTCGATATCGTTCACCATTCACTGTAACTGCATCTGCTGCCTCATTTTGGGAAAAAAATGGTCCGATGATGCCACCATACCATAAACCATACCATACAGTTACCTTTAGTGGATACAAAGGCTTCTCATGAATCTGTTGTGGATTGTTTCCACACCAAAAACGGCAATTTTGCTTGATAACGTATCCACTTAACCAAAAATTAGCTTCATCTGAAAAGATAATTTTTTTGGCAAAATAAGGATCCCTTTCAATTTGTTCTAAACTCCAAGCAGAAAATTCTCTGCACCGACGATGGTCCAGGGGCTTAAGTTCTTGGGTCAAAACAATCTTATACGGGTGTAAGTTCAAGTCTTCTTTCAAAATACGCCAAGTTGTCGTTTTTTTAATCCTTAACTATTGAGCACGACGAGGAAGTGATAAATTTGGATCCACTGCAACACTAGCTCTTACAGCAGCAATATTCTCAACAGCTCTTGCGTTTCGATGTCTTCTTGGTGTTTTTACATCGTGAAGAGTAAAATTATTTTCAAATTTCTCAACGATGCGACGAATGGCAAGCAAAGGAGGACGATTATTCACACCAAAGTTTTCGCGAAGTGCGCGATAAGTGTTCACAAAAGATTGTCTATTTTCGTAAAATTTTTGGATAATAACCAAACGTTCTTGAAGCGCGTATTTAGCCATACTAAATTGTTATAGTTTACTGACAATAACTGACAACTGGTGACAGGTATAACTTTATTACCATGGTTATACCATATTTATCGTTTCACAATTATATCGTTCTTATTGGAAAACCCTTTATATCAAAATATCATCGCATGCACACTGCATTCGCGTAGAATACATTCTAGCGCATGCGCATGGAGTGGAGTGTTTATCTCATGTTAGCTGCTCCTTGCCAGACGTCAACAGAATAAAATATTTGATTAATATTATTATAACAACAACCTTTAAAAAAACGGTTTCATAATAAACTAGTTTCGATACTGAAAATAACACTAATAATAGATTTCATTTGAAAGAAAATTAAAAAAATATAACATAATACATTAAAGGGTGAACGACCCTTGAGTTGACATTTATTGATAACTGTCTTGTATCTCTATTATTTCCTCTCTTTTTGTTACACTTTCTTCCACCTAACAGCACCCTTGATTTATGATGTTGAAACAAACCCCACTCTAGAATATAAGAGTCGTGTCCGACACGGTCCCCGTATGTTGGATGTTTGCCAACGGTCGCTGATGCCTAGTAGGCCATGACCAAAGGCAGCTGTTCTTTTTTTTTGTAATTTGTTATGCCCCTTAAAGACGTCAAACCTCAGACAAATTTTTGAAATCGTTAAACTCATTTATGAAAGTGAAATATTTATCGATGATTTATTAGATTATTTATAGGTCGAATTTTAACAGTTGTCATTTAGTTTTTAATAAAATTACGGTTAAAAAAATATTTTAAAGATGATATAATTACTTTAAGGTAAAATACCTTTTAGAATTTTATTAAAATTATAAATGGAATTAGGTTTTTTTCTAACGGTCCTCATTAAATAACTTCTATCAAATTAGTCCAAAATGTAATTAAATGGAACCTTTTTTAAATTAATTTAATAGCTGTATCATATTTATACAATAAATAGTTATAAATAATAACAAGACAATAATAACAAAAAAATTAAAAATTAAATTTGTACTATACAGGGTTGTAAAACAGGCGCAGCTCGCGAGTTATTTTACAGGTGGGGCAAATTTTGATGGCAACAACGTAACAAGCCAAATGCAGTTTAGTCATATATATTTTAGCCAAGGAACAATTAATAAACATCGCAAAAACATAAAAAAATACTAAAATTCCATTTTTGTTGTAATTTAAAAAAAGTTACTGTACGTTTTACTTTATTATTATTTTTGTATACAGTGCGTTTTTTTTTAACGCGGGCCATAGGGATTTACATGATAAATCTTTAAGCCTATTTTAGGCACATTTATATTAAACAAATAATATTAAAACAAGAGAATAGATAAAATATGAGATGGGAGGAAGAAGTTAACATACAATCTGTGCAAAAAAGCTCCAAGAGATGCCCAAAAAAGCCCTTTTTATTTTTTTAAAATTACACTTTTTTACCCCCTTGTAATTTATGTAATAATTAACTAGCTTACATATAGAAAGATGTTGACACGGCTGTCAGTATTTTCCTGACTTTCATGAAATTAGTTTTGTAATTTATCATGTCTTGCTACACCGTAAAAGAACAAATTGAAATGGTTTCAAACTGCATAAGAGGAATGTCATATCGGGATACTGATAATTTTGCCGCTGTCTATCAAAACCGTCCCATTCCCAGCAAGTCTACCGTACGACGATTGCATGGACATTTTATGACTTCTGGATGTCTTGATGATTCTCATAAAAAACGAAAAAGAAATTCATCTGTGGTAACTGAAGAATTCCGAATAAGTCTGTGCATGGCGATAGAAGAACAACCATCATCCAATTTGACACACCTTGCAGAACGCTTCGACCAATCTAGAAGCAGTTGTTACAAAGCATTGAAGAACGACAAATACAAACCCGAAACGTACAGGAACTTTTACCTTGTGATTATTTTAAACGGATGCAGTTTTGTGAAGAATGGATGGAACGAATTAATAACAACCCAGGTATTGCGAATAACATAGTGACACAGATCAAAGCTCCTTAAATATTAATGGAAGTGTGAACAAGGAGAATGTTAGAGTCTGGTCGCGAGAAAATTCCTACGTGGTGCATCAAACGCATACCCACTACCCAGTGGCGACAAAATGTAAATGTATGGGCAGGTATTCTAGGAAATATGATTATTGGTCCATTTTTTATAGACGGTACGCTTATCAAAGAAAAATATATGGATCTTTTACATATGGAAGTAGGTCCTGCGCTAGCGCACAGAAAGGAGGAAATTATATTTCAACATGATGGAGCTGGATGGGCAGTTGGATAGGACGATTTGGACCTTTTAAATGGCCCGCTCGAAGCCCGGATATCACGCCATTGGACTTCTTTTGTTGGGAATATCTCACATCACAGCGCGACAGTTGTCGAATGTTAGAAAGCATTTTTATGATTGTTTGGGGCACTGTTGGCTGTAAAAGTAATAGAATTAGGTTGCTCTCGGCACAAGGAAAAATTCAGGGAGCAGTATTATTCTCATGTTCGGCGTTCCTCGACTTTCCCCTATCAATCAATACATTTGATACTACTATAGTGTTATTTCTATGCAATTATTATTATTATAAGTAATATTATAACGTGAAATAAAATATCTTTATCTCTTTCTATAAATATTTTCAACTTTAAGAATAAGAACATTAAGGCTTTTGCAAACCCATCAATCATTCTTCACACGTAAGCTATTATAGCCAATTATTTACCGAAATAAAATTACCTAAAACATAATGGACAAAGCTCCAAAAGTACAGCCGACCAGGCCGTGTTTAAAAAAATTCTTTTACGCAGACATAACAGGTATTTTCGAAGTAGTGCCCGAGGATCATTCCTTCGAAACCAGACTTAAACTGTTTTTGACCACGAAAATAAAAGTTGTCTGTTCGAAAGTTAAATTTTAAGATTCGTGAACCTATACCCGTCCATTTTTATCTCGAGAAAGATAGAAACTCCATTAAAGCGGACACATTTTACATTTTTATGGCATTAGAAATAGGTTAAGAGTAAATTTCAAAAAGTGGGAAACCTGTCAGATAATACATTTTCTGAGGTTATGTTACGAACAGAAAAGAAAACGGATTGTCTACAGTTCGACAGAGGACTAATAGGTTAAAGATAGAAGGGCTTAATAGTATATTAAAGTACACGTTTCATAAGAAGCTGTTTTAGCGCACGCGTCTATTTTAAAAAACGAGCCACAAAGTGGCGAGTTTTTTATTGACACGTGCGCTAAAACGCCTTATGAAATATGTCGTCGGCTTGATTCGCAAAATGAGCAACTCCGATTCTTAAAAATGTTCAGAAAACGCTAAAAACAATGACTGCAATAATCACATACATTTGAGGAGCACAATGTGCGCTCTATAAAGTATGCGGACTACTGGAGTTACGCACTCTGTTATCGCGGAACTGGTAGGGATGGAATTACGAAGTTTTCTGTTATGCGGATATTAAAAAATGGAATACAATTTCGGAGATCCGAACTATTCTTTCATATATATATTTATATAAATCGAATGACATCAAATCTTTAATTTCACCCAAATGTGGAGTTACGAATTTTGCGAATTAAGCCGACGATGTGCTTTATACATTTTTTTCTATTTCACCTTTTATAATCAAGAAAAATACATTTTAAAAAGAAAATAAATCCTTCAAATTTTGTAAATTTTTCTGTCTAAATTTTATGTTGGTAATACTACATTTTTATCATAGCAGCCTCTGGACAACAAAAATTATTTTGCAAACTGTAATTTTTTGATTTATTGACCCATTTTCACCACGAGATTCTAAAGTTATTTTAGCGATATGAGATTTGAAATTGGACGGAATACGTTGTGTGCTCCTTGTACATTCGGTACATATACAGAGCGTTCGGAAATTCGGGCGAATTTACTACTTTTTTTCGAATTTCAAAAGACGTGAATTTACGTCACGGCATTGCAATTTAGTATAGGGACGATGGAAAATTCAAATAAAGTTAAAGTTAAAATCGACATTGGAAGGTTAGTAGATTGAATTTTGGATAGGATTTGGCAGAAAATGATAGCTTGAAGCATCTACAAAAGATTGATTTATAGATTTATGCAACCAACATACATGACTGTTATCCACAACACAGAATAAAAAAGTAAGTTATCAAGCTATTTTTCCTCTGCGAAAAATGGGTTTTCTCGTAAATCACAAAGGGCGCGCAAGTCAATGAAATAAAACATTTAAATGTTACTAACATCAAATAAAGAAAAAACGCGTATCGAAATAGCTTCATTACGATACGCAAATGCGTATCGTACTGAGCTTATTATGAACGTGAAATAGAAAATAGTTATTTGTTTCACTAGGCAGAAAAGCACAAGATTTAATGCCGCGGCTGGTGTTTCATAGACGAGGCGCAGCCGAGGCTAGGAAACCAGCCAAGGCAAAATCGTATTTTTTATATTTATGTATGTTATTTATGACATTTATTGAATTGTTGTGTTTACTTGTCATTTTTAATTTTAATTTTTAATGACACCTGACAGGCTCAAAAGGTGTCATTAAAAGACCGCTTTTAATGTCATTTGGAGAAAAAATTATTTTTGAGAAATTTTGGCAAAAATGGATTTCTTTTTAAAAACTCACCACTTTGGGATGTATCAATCGCAATTACTATTAATGATATTTCATTTTCTTTTAATGTTTTTGCTGTTTTTTAGGCAGATAACCAATAATACACTTGCATTAACACAGCATCAACTTAATTATTTATGTTGCTACTTATTATAAAAGTCCTAAAATTTTTTCTAAAATTTTTGCTGTTTTGAATATTTCTTATTTCCAGTGGTAGAGTATTATACATTTTTGGAGCCAAGTCATGAATAAATTTTAAATTAACATTTTTACTACTGTTAGGAATTATCAAATGTCCGTTTATATGATTGCGCGTCTGATATGCGTGATTAATGTAATTTCTTAATATGGAGGTTTTATGTGTTAATATAGCAGTTGATGTGAAAGGTGATAGTAATGAAGCAGTGATCGAACATTTAGGATTTCTGATGAATTATAAAATAAATGTATGGAGTAGCGTTTTTTATTATAGATTATTTTTAGGATATAATAATTAGATTTAGTGAGTTTTTGTAGATCCCACCTCATGCAATTATACCGTGTCTTATTAGAGATAAAGTCTTATATATGGAGAGTACTAGTTTTCTGCCAGTGATTTCCCTTAAAATATAGAATTTAAAGTGGAACTGGGCCGGACACGTGGCGAGAATGACGGACGGACGGTGGACAAGGCAAATTCTGGAGTGGAGACCGCGACAAGAGGCCTTTCGGAATAGAGGTCGCTCACCAACAAGATGGACGGACGACATCAAAGGAATAGAGCCAAATTGGATGAATGCAGCACAGGATCGAGGACGTTGGATTAGACTACGGGAGGCCTATGTTCAGCAGTGGACGCAGTTGGGCTGAGTGATGATGATGATAATGATAGAATTTATGAATTAACTTCCTAATAGGTACTGTTTGTCAAATAACTGATAATATGTACTTCCCATTAAAGATGTTTATCAATAGTAATTCCTAAATATTTTGAGTTTACTTCACAGATAACTTCTTCAAGATTTTCAATTTTTATATTGTGAAAATTAGGACCATTAGAGGAAGTAAGAGATAATGTTATATAATTAGTTTTGGAAGTATTCAAGGTTAATTTAAAGAAATCCAGCCAAATCTTAATTTTTTTTCGTACCATCCATAGCTGATTCTTTCACTTGAGTCCAAGTTTTACCTTTGAATACCACAGCTGTGTCGTCAGTATATAATATGACTATTCCCTTATTAATACTTATAATAGCTAAGGAATTTATATAGGTAGGTAATAAATAACATTGGTCTTAAGACGGTACCCTGAGGGATTCCAATTTTTTACGGTTAGCGGATCACTATTTATATTCTCGATTTTCACTACTTGTTGATGATCCCTAAGGTAGCTCTCAACGACATTTAACACGGTGCCCCTTACGCGATATGAATGTAACACATTTAAGAGCAGATCATATTGTGGCACCTTATGAAAGGCCTTTGCTAGATCAACATCACAAGGAATAATCAATGCTCTTTCTATTATTATCTAATTGGTTGGTTATCTGGCTAGTCAATTTATTTTCAGTACTTACCTAACGCACTTGTGATTCCATATTGATTGACTTTTAATTGAATTAATAATAATAAATATGTTTAAGTTGTCTTCGATAAACCTATTTTTCAATCCCCTGAAGCTGAGCTTGTTAGGGGCAAATCTTATTTTTTGTTTTAGTATGTAAAATCATAAATCATAAATATGCATTAAAAATCAAGTTTTAAAGTAAAAATGTTAATTTATAGTATAAACGCAGCTTTTTTGAAGAAATATATTACCTATAATAAAATTATTAATTTATAATTTTTAAGTAAAAAATATTACTTATATAAATTATTCAGAACAATATTGTGAACAGCAAAAATTTTAGCATTTCTAAAAATATTTTCAAATTGTCTGTTTTTAATATCCATATTTTTATTTCGACTTAAAATTTTTTTAATGAAATCAGTTTTTTAATTTTTGTTGGTAAATAATCGTTTAAATAAAAGTCCTATGGACTTATTTATTTAAGGTTCTATGGTTATTTCATTTTTATGACGTGTATTATGATTATGGTTTTTAAATTGTATAATGTTTTTATTTTTAAATATATATATTAAGATGTTATAAATGTAAAGTTGTCTTATGTTCAACTTTTTTGTTTCTGAATATAATTCTTTTGAAGGATAAAGATAATCTTTATTGAATATAATTTTTAGAAACCTTTATTGTAATATTTGTAATTTTGTAACTAAAGTTCTATTAATTTATTCCTCCCCAACCTAAAATTTCGTAATTTAAATGAGTTTTAACTAATGCGTAATATAATATTTCCATATGTCTGTTGTATTTAAAAAAATTTTAATGTTTTTAAAAATCGGTAGTAAACTTCTTAATTTTTTAATTAAGTATTCTATGTGAAAATTCCAATTTAATTTACTGTCAAAAATAATTCCTAAATATTTTATTTTATTAACTTTAAAAATCTGAATGTCTTCATTTATTTGAATGCTATTCATATTTCGTGGTAGGTTATTTAGGTTTAAAGTAAAAGGAATATAATTTGTTTTATTAAAATTAATTGTTAACAAATTGTTATCAAACCAATTTTTTGTAATTTTAAAATCTTTTTAATTTTATTATTTAAGTTGTCCCAATTTGTATCGGTATAAAAAAATGATTGACGACTGAGCAAAAACCGTAAACGACTCTATCATAAACAATTTTTTTTTATAAACTTGAATCGACGTGTTTTTATTAAAAATATTTTCACTTAAGGCATTTTAACCAGAAATCAGCGTAGAAGTATTCTTTAGAAATATTACCCACAAAGAGATAAAAATCATATAAACTCGGTGTATGTGAGTTTTAGAATACAGGAAAATGTACATATTTCCTTTTAAAGCACCGAGATGCAGTGTCCCGCGAGAATACAAAGGCATATAACAAATAATACACGCTTAACTTTAGGTATATAAATTTCATTTCCGTTAGAACTTTTCGTATTAATGATAGGTAATATACACCACATGTTGCGATTCTCCTGTTTTTATACGATGCTAAACAAGGACATAATATCATTTTATTACATATTTAATTGCATCAATTTTTATAAATTATCAGTCATTACAGCGTTCCTCGCACCATTTAAGATTTTCCTTTTGATGTGAACTATGGACGTTTATTTAAAAATCATTTTAAAATCATTTAGGTTCTCTAAAATAAATATTATTACGCTCTGTTTGATCTAAAAGCATCTAGATTTATTATGCAAAATTTATTTATATTTTATAATAAGCATATAAGAATACTTAAATTACTACTTTTATTTATTGTATAAATTTTATCTGTAATTTTAAAGGGAATGCATTTTAATGAAAGACATAAAGCTATAATTATTCAAAAGTAATTAAACAAAAACGTTGTTTTCTAAATAAAAAAATTCCTTTATAGGTATTTATCGACTTTTGGTAGGTTTCCCCTCCTGTCGGCTTCCTTTGGTTTGCCACCATTGTTTCGTAGAGCACCTTAAGTGCAGACCTGTTGATTGGAAATTCATATCGCTGGTTCCGGTCCAGAAGATGTCTAGCGAGCTTTACTCTTTCGTTGGTTTACACTCCCTTATGTGCCAGGACCCGGACCAGTTTAGCGTCCTGGATGCCTGAACGCCTTTCGCATATACGTACTCTTCTTCTCAACAAGTGCTGACGTAACTCTGGGTTTGTATACCGCCTTGAGAGCAGCTGTCTAAGCGGATGAATATTGTCAGCTCTAGGCACTCTCTGATCTCATCTAGACTTAAAATGTCAGGATGGCATAGATCTGAAATATTAGCAGATAACCGCCAAGCGGGTAACGTCTACGGATGTCAGTTCTTTCCAGGTATACGCCAGCTCCCGAGGACTGAATTTCCGTGATGCGTGATCCGTCAATCTAGCAGACCAAAGCGTACTCAAGCTCTTCTACCACTGTCCACTATTCGGTATCGTAAGAGTTTACTTCCTTTAGTTCCTTCCATTTAGCCTTAAAGAGTTCATAACGAGGACAGTCTTAAAGACAATTATTAGGACATTCCCTTCGGCTATGCCTAAGAACCTAGTATGTCCCTAATCACCCATGTCATTTCAGCATTCCAAATACGGCCTCCAAAGCTTCCTTCTATACCCAGACGGATAAGCTGGGCAGCCTCAGCGGTGTATTCAATGCTGCTTTGAGCATAGTTCTCATGGTCCCGGTTATACCAAGGTTTGCCAAATCGTGCTGTCGTTAGTGTGTTCACTGTGGTGATTTTTTCCACCTCAGACCACCAGCTCACGGAGCTGTATGCTACTCTAGGTTTAATGACCACCTTGTAGAGCCATCTTATTATAAAACAGACCTACGTACTTTTTAAAAATTAATTAAGCTCTTTGCTGTGTGTGTATTGTATTTCATAAAAATTATTTATTTATAACATTCTCAAGATATTTACACTCCCAAGAAAACTTATTTCAATTTTCTTAAAATGAAAATAACGGATCTCATCTACATAATTCAATGCTACCCATCAACTTTTGTTCGGCTTGCTGAGCTGCATCATTTGAATTGCCGCTGCATTGCGTTTCTCTCCTTTATCCATCATCCTTATCTTTTTTCTCGATCTTTTGCCTAATGTTCTGTTACTCTTAAACCCACACATATAGTATAATATCAGGTAAAAAGACTTAATCAATGGCGTACTGATATACCTACTAATTTCTCATAAAACAATTTTCTAGCTGGAGACGAACCAATAAAGGCCAGAGCAGCCAATAAAGAACAAAGAAATATAAATGCGAGTTTAAAAATATTTCATGTCTTTTACTAATAATAAGATTGTTTTTCTATTTCACGTTCATAATAAGCTCAGTACGATACGCATTTGCTTATCGTAATGAAGCTATTTCGATACGCGTTTTTTCTTTATTTGATGTTGGTAACATTTAAATGTTTTATTTCATTGACTTGCGCGGCCTTTGTGATTTACGAGAAAACCCATTTTTCGCAGACGAAAAATAGCTTGATAACCTACTTTTTTATTCTGTGTGGATAACAGTCATGTATTATGTTGGTTGCAGAAATATATAAATCAATCGTTTGTAGATGCTTCAAGCTATCATTTTCTGCCAAATCATATTCAAAATTCAATCTACTAACCTTCCAATGTCGATTTTAACTTCAACTTTATTTGAATTTTCCATCTTCCCTATAATAAATTGCAATGCCGTGACGTAAAATCATGTCTTATGAAATTCGAAAAAAAGTAGCTAAATCGCCCGAATTTCCGAACGCTCTGTATGTGTACCGAATGTACAAGGATCACACAACGTATTCCGTCCAATTTCAAATCTCATATCGCTAAAATAACTTTAGAATCTCGTGGTGAAAATAGGTCAATAAATCAAATGACAGTTCGCAAAATAATTTTTGTTGTCCAGAGGCTACTATGATAAAAAATAGTATTACCAACATAAAATTTAGACATAAAAATTTACAAAATTTGAAGGATTTATTTTCTTTTTAAATATGTGTTTTTTATTGAAAAAAGTACAAATTAGAAAAAATAGTATAACGTACGTGTTATATAAAGCAGTTTAAAGCACTTGGCCCGTTATAAAATGATGCTTTATAAAACGTGTACGTTAATATATTATTTAGACTTTGGCTCTTCTGGCTCATGGCAATTCTAATAGGGAAACATCGATGTCCAAACACTTATTAATATTATTGGAAGTCGGTATAATACCATCAACAAAACCAATGTTTCAGTTACTAGCGTGATTACGAGGAAACTAAAAAAAATCTGCCTCCAACCCTAATACACATGCCATGCCGACGCAGACGACAGTGAAACTCGAACGACTGGAAATAAAACAATGTGCTTGTGTGCCAGGTCAGTTAATGCGACGCGAGCAGTTTGTAACGACGTTTTGTCCTCAGTACTCATACGTCTTCTACAAAGGCCCTTTATTTTAAGTTCGAGGAACAAGGTAAAATAACTCAAAAATAATTTACAATTATACAGTGTCACCAGTAAAGTCCGCATCATATGGTATTTTTTTTTTTATTAATAGCTTTATTCGAAATTTGACTTTGGCATCAAGTTCTGCTCGAGATGAAAATTAAGCAAAAAAATAGTAGTCACGTGATTCGCATTATATGTCAAATTTTAATTTTTTCAAAAAAATAATTCAAAAGTGGGGTTATTTCTGAAAATATCGAAAAAAGTTATTGGAAAAAGTTTTTCTAAATGCAGTTTCTAGCCCACATGCAAAATTTCAGCCGCATAAAATAATTTTCATTTTTTACCTATATTTTGTAAATTGCACCACTTTTGCAAAATAAGGCTCAACGCAACTTACCTAAAACTTCTTAGTTTTGACAATGCTTTATTTCAGATACATTTTCTTTAAAGTAGCGCCATATTAAATGTGTGTTTTTCTACAAAATCAAAATTGGGCTATTAAAATTTGGTCGCATGTGATGCAAAGTTCATTTGTTTTTGACCCTGTATAAGGTAACTTCATAAAATACGTATTTTTGAAAACGTAGTTTGTGTCTGAAAGTAAAAGAATAAAAATAAAATAAAGAAGTTTTAAATTAAATCGTTGAAAATAGATAAACTTTACGCTAAGTTAAACTTAAATTTATTTTCCACTTAATGAACACTTTACTGATGACACTGTGTTCTTTTTGTCTTAATATTAAGGTGCATTACTTTCAGACACAAACTACGTTTTTAAAAATACCTATTTTATGAAGTTACCTTATACAGGGTCAAAAACAAACAAACTTTGCATCACATGCGACCAAATTTTAATAGCCCAATTTTGATTTTGTAGAAAAACACACATTTAATATGGCGCTACTTTAAAGAAAATGTATCTGAAATAAAGCATTGTCAAAATTAAGAAGTTTTATGTGGGTTGCGTTGAGTTTTATTTTGCAAAAGTGGTGCAATTTACAAAATATGGGTAAAAAATCAAAATTATCTTATGCAGCTGAAATTTTGCATGTGGGCTAGAAAAGGCATTTTAAAAAACTTTTTCCAATAACTTTTTTCGATATTTTCAGAAATAACCCCACTTTTGAATTGTTTTTTGGAAAAAATTAAAATTTGACAGATAATGCGAATCACGTGACTACTATTTTTTTGCTTAATTTTCATCTCGATCTAAGCAGAACTTGATGCCAAAGTCAAATTTCAAATAAAGTTATTAATAAAAAAAAATCCCATATGATGCGGACTTTATTGGTGACACTGTATATAAAAATTCAAATGCTTGTTTTTCCACAAAAATATAAAATGGCTCCTAGTATACGCCACTGACTTTAAAATAAAGTTGATAAGAATAAGTTATGGTTTAAAGACAGGCAACGGACCCACACTAATTAATTCTGAAACAAATTTTATTTAAAATAATTGTAATTAGCTTCGTATCTATGTAGTGGAAGTTTGTTAGGAACTTAAATTATTGGTGTAGGGAAATAATATCTTTTGTTTAGTGCCGATGGTAGTAATTTTAAAGTGCCATAAAGTAACACTATCTTAGTTTATGGTACACAAGTTATTATACTCATTGTCAGTTTACAGAGCAAGAAATATCTTTTAGAGATTAATGCCTGTATGCTCCGTTTTAACGTTAAGTTCAGCTTTATAAAGTCATACTTAAAGTTAAGATAATCTTTTTTATGCATCGCATCTAGACTAAGTTGTCTTTGTTAAGGAAACAATACATTTGGCAACGTTAAGAAATTTAGTGATTTTCTTTATTTTACTGTTTTCTGCACTGATATGTCACGAAGCTTTTCTGTGCTTATCCTATTCCTCCTAACAACCTAACCTCACATTTACCGCACCCTTGCGATTTGAACCGGCGAATTTGATTAAAATCAAAAGTTTATTGTTGTTATTCCTTTTTATTTCAACAAAATGGGTAAAAATGACGAAAAAAAAACGCAAACGGAAATTAGCTATTTAAGATTATTATGTAAAAGTATGCCTAAATAATTATCGCTGTACTTACAAATCATTATTAAATTCTAATAAATGTTCAATTCCTTGTAACACTAGTACAACCGTGTTCTTTAGCGAAATCAACGGAAAAACGATAAATTGTCCAGAGTATCAAAATCCTCTTTTCTATCGTATTGTCTGCGTGGGAAACCCATTTCAATTATATCGATACCATCAAAATCGTATTCCAAGAAGATAGTGTCTTCCACTTCCATATTTTTTTTTAAAGTTGAAGCAAAACAGTTTAGTATTTTTATTCAAGCACAATCTTTTGCAGAAATACAAAAATTCTTAAATATTAATGTTATTTCTTGTCAGATAATGACAGTAATAACATAAGTCATAAAATAAGAATAACTTAATTTCTAAATTCCAGGATTTTAATAACTTAAAATTAAGAACGACTTTTGCTTGTTTTGTTGTTCGTGCATAAGAATCTTGTGACTTAAGTCGAAAAGTTCCACTAAGTAAGAAATTATGCTAACGGTGCATACGGCCTTTAGACGCACAACTCTTTTTAAACAATACCTAGTTAACAAAACACTTTAATTGTGACATCAACGACATTTGAAGAAATGATTTAATCACTCACTCAATGAAAGTTGTCTGGATAGTACTTAATGTTGGGCTGTACAGGGTTATCCAACCAAGACTAGACAAGGCGATTTTTTGACTTTTCCTGTACTTTTATAAAAAAACTGAAATAGCCATCTTAAGTCATTTTCTCCCGCGAATTCGAATATCTTCAGCAAAAAACAATTGAACATCAAACAAAAGTACTAGGGGTCACTTTGATATTTTTTTAAATGGAACACCCTGCATATTTTTACATTTTTAAATTCCACATAAAATTATAATTATTTTTTATTAAATGCACTATTAGTCTATACTTCATAGTTTCCGAGACTCTCGAAAAGTGACATTTTTGAACTTTGACAGCTTATAACTTTCTAACAGTACATCTTAGAGCAAAACGGCTTACATGTCCCTATCTTCAATTTTTATTATCTTCCCAAAAAAATCAACTTCCAGTTAAACCGGAACAACTATATTTTCTTCTTTCGAGTTACATCCGGTTTAACCGGAAGTTGATTTTTTTGGGAAGATAATAAAAATTGAAGATAGGGATATGTAAGCCGTTTTGCTCTAAGACGTACTGTTAGAAAGTTATAAGCTGTCAAAGTTCAAAAATGTTACTTTTCGAGAGTCAATATCTCGGACACTATGAAGTATAGACTAATAGTGCATTTAATAAAAAATAATTATAATTTTATGTGGAATTTAAAAATGAAAAAATATACAGGGTGTTCCATTTAAAAAAATATCAAAGTGACCCCTAGTACTTTTGTTTGATGTTCAATTGTTTTTTGCTGAAGATATTCAAATTCGCGAGAGAAAATGACTTAAGATGGCTATTTTAGTTTTTTTATAAAAGTACAGGAAAAGTCAAAAAATCGCCTTGTCTAGTCTTGGTTGGATAACCCTGTACAAAGGTTTTAAAAATATTAACTAACCAAACAACTTCGACTGTAATACATTTATACAATATTTACTCACAATCAATGTTACCTAATTAGTTAATAAGGAAATAACCTAACCAAATAATTTTAATTTTAAGAAAATTTCTGCTAGTGGCATTGATGTCACAGCTTAACTTGTCTGGCCAGTTAATTGTTGCTTAAAGTCGTGCAACCAGACAGAGTTACAATAATAACATCAATAATATCAACGTATAATTGAAAAATAGTAAGCGGAGTGAAGAATAGGGAACTTGACAAAAATTTTAAATGGGGAAAAAATTCTATAAATCATAAGTATATATTGTCATAAAACATATGGCAGCAAAAAAACAACATATTTCGTCCCAAAAGACCGCTAGCAAGATTTAAAAATGCTCCAAAATTTAAATTATCCCAAGCGGGTAAAAACGGGTCGTGACGTCAAGAAGTATAATTCGTGTGTGACATCCACGAAATAGGTTATAGGTTGGCAATAAATTGAACGACGTTGAGAATTCCACCTTAAAACAACAATACAATAACAATAACACACGGCAATCCAAATGCAAACTCGGTAGCTCGGCCACCGGTCAGGATGACGGATGACAGAAAAGTCATACTTCCTGACGTCATCGGGCTTGGCGCGCTTAAAAGGTCGTTTGAAATGCTTTTGACACGCGCAAAACTTTAAAGAATTTTTACCAAGTTATTACTGATTTTTAAGGAGTAGTAATTGGGGAATATTTTTTTTTAGGCCTAACTAAATCATATTATTGAAAAAAAAAATTGGAAAGTTTCCTATTGAAAAGGTTTTCCTCTGAGAATTGAATCTTGAACCACAGAGACCTATGTTAGTTGTATATATTAATATGTTGGTGCTTTCAAACTGAGAAGAATATCATTAAGGAAAAGGAACAATCGATCTGATACGAGATCTCTGACTAATGATATTTAATATTTGATTTTATAGGATCCGTACAGTGTAGGCACGTTCCAAAATGTATACATAGTATACACATCATACACCTATCATAGAAATGGAATATATAGATATATAATAATTTTTCGTTCAGTTTAAAACCCACGTTTGTTTCTTTACAATCGTTGTGTTAAAATTGTGTTAAAATTTTTTAAAAATATAATGCCAAATAACTGCAACTTATCTATACGTTTTTATGTACACAACTTTATTGTTTATAATACTAGATACGAGTATCTGCAGTATATTTAATATCTATAGTCGGATCAAAACATACACAATTATCTCTATTAAACTACGGTTTTGAAATTTTTAATAAGATAACTGGAAATAATTACCATGAGATAACTTCATAAATTATAGGTATTAACTGATTTAAGACACTCACCGTTATTTAATTACATAAAATTATTACATAATTAATTATTAAGATTGGGTATTTTGCTCAACCTTCCTTTAATTCATATTGTTTTAATATTGCAGAGCGAAATACCAAGATTTTCTCTTATTTGCATAACATTCTTTACATACAGCTTTAACCATTAGGGTTTTGTGTAATGTTGGATGGATACGGTTCCCAGACAATTTGTCACTTACTTAACAATACTTAACATAATTTTTGGGATTTCTTCTTTTACTTTTATGTTTGGGAGATTCTGCTTCAGATTAAAGAAAGAATAAAAGAAGTTTTATATAAATTTACATAATGAATTTTCTAACATTGTAGTCCTATAATTTATAATATAAAAATAATTAATAAGATTCAATTAATGAACTTTAAGAAAATTATTTACAGAATGTAGGTAGTAAAAATACATAATGTTATTATGGGTATTAGAAAATCTATCACCTTAATAGTAAAATAATGAACAAAAGTTTTTTGATTATTTTTTATTTTTCAACGTAATCTTCTTTTACTGCAATGCACTTTTTCCCCCTATATTGCAATGTCTTTGCATTAGGAAAAAACTGATGAAACAAATAGGCTCAGTTGAAGAAAGTTATACTTGAAAAGGACCAGTTGGACTATGGTTGCTTCGTGAACTTGAGCATTATCGAGAAAAATGATACTTTGTAGTGAAGCAAATCGAGACGATATTGGTAGTCGATAGCTTTATCTACTTTGGTAATTATTATTTTTATATTATTCTTCGTAATTATTATAATTTAAAATCGTTTAAATCTGATATAGCTTAAACTACTAATTCAATTCTTTGACCAGCATGTCATAAGGATCTATAACTATTTTAATGGTCCATTGAGTTGCTTTCTAAGAGCTACTTGATAAATAATTCATTTCTATTTTACCTAAACAGGCCTTAAATTGGTACCATAATAGTTTGTAAAGTAGGTATAATAATGTCACAGGAGATATTGCTTGGTAATCGTTATTTTAACATTTAACAGTTTTATGCAGCCTGTTTAACAAGTTATGTCCAATTTTGTATAATTGTTTATAAATTGTAGTTGTGTTTGAAGAGTTATGTTTTATTAAATCTTATCTATTATACCAACCAACAATTTTTTCTTAAACTCTTAAAAATATGAAGTCTTATGTACTAAAGTTTGCCCAAAGGCGTCGTAAGATTTATGAATTGCGAACCAAGTCACTAGATAAATACTTACACTTTTAAAAAATGTATTTTGCTTTTACGAAGCTTACAAAGCTCAAGGCTCTTAGTTCTTTTGAACAGCTTTAAAATTTACTTGGTGATGAGATCGAGATTCTTGATGTCGAACCTTGAATATTATGCAGTACTTTATTTGTCTCAGCTATTGCATGATCTTACGGGGACGTAGTGCTCTCCTTTACTCTAAGGCTTTCAGGGTTATTTCGATAACCTGCACCCTACCCCGTCCCTTTTTTACAGTGGCTAGGTTCGAATATCACATGCATTTGCTCTATTTACTAGTTTTACGCGTTTCTTGATTCGAGTTGGACGAACATAGTTCCTGTTGCATTATTATCTTTATCGTCCAGACAAAATATGTCGGCATGAAATGGGGGTGTTGTTAACCTTTAAGTATTGTTAAAATAAATGTATGAATGCAATACATATGTAAAGTATCCATATTTTTTTAACACCATGCCGACGAAGAAAGTGACCACATAGTCATAAGGGGTTGTTTTTCTAGGGGTATTTCTATTTGCCCAGGATGGATAACATAAGGGTCATTATTAGCTTCACGAATAACAGTACCTCAAAAGTGAAAATAGCAGTCTGAAAAGCTGACAAAATTGATCGACATTAAACCTGTAAGTGGTGTATTCCACGTCAGGATACTTTTTCCTTCGACGTCTTTCTTTTCATCATTCTCGTATATTATTAGAAGTAAAATAGCATCAACATTTCTCTGTCCGTTCTTATTAAAAATAGAAAAAAACAAACTGAAAATCACATTTAACAGTTATGTTTACTGCTCGATTTCGTTTTGTTTATTTAAATGGCTTCCGAATCACGTGACGCAAAAATCTCTTCGCTCTTTGATGTGATATTGGAACTTACTTAAAGAGGTATTGCTGATGGATTTATTCATCGGTAAAAAGGTTAGAAGCTCATTAAGAACATTTCTTTGGCCAGAACTACAAAAATTAACCTGTTTATACCTAACGAAATGATAATGTACAAATCGTTCAGATATGAATGAGGTTTAATTTGGCAGCACTTAGAAGACATTTTATAAAAAGACCAAGTCTCAAGAAACTAAGATGTTATTAAACCAGAACAAGATGTCTTACTCAATCACTACAGGAGGCTAGTCAGATATTCTATGTAAATTATATACAGCAAAATGCTATTAGATTCAGATAAAATTAATTCTATCGGTTCTCATAAATTTACACATTTTAAAGCTTATCTACATCAACTTTACTTGTGTTTGACTTGTTAATTTGCGGATAAAAAAACGGCAGTTTTTTTCTTAAATCTGTCATCTATTAAGAAAACACCGATACGTCTCAAAGCACCCATACCGCTATAACTCCATTTTGGAGTCTAAATAAAACAATATATAAGGAAAACGGCTATAAAGACACATGTAAGCTGTCATGCAAAGACTGTTTTACATAAAAACCTGAAAAATTCCAGGTATCTCTTTGCAATAGAAATTCCTGTAAAGAACCTCAGCAGTCAACGGAAGGTTTTTACTGTTGTTTTTCTATACCTATATACTGTTTAACATCCATTAAATATGTAGTTGCATTGCCTTTAATATTATTTTATGTTAATTATATAAATTATAGATAATAGTGAACAAAATAAAGCGACTTTATTACACACTCTATAGTAGTACACAGTATAGTTGAATAAACCTTTTTTTTGTAAAAGTGAGTAGTCTGGAAGTTAGGAACCTTTAATTTTGAATAATATGTCATAGGGAAAGTTGAGATTTGTATTTCATGCAAACGTAGATTTTTAGTACTTATAAGCTTTTATGATTATTTTTAATCCCAGTGTAATGTAGTATTATGGAAATTACTTATTATCCCGCATATCATGTAATAAAACCAAACGCTTTTTTAAATGTCGCCTGCTATAATATTGAACGAGAATAATAAATTATAGGTAACTAGTAAATAAGCTGTAGTCATTTCTAATTATTACTCTTGTTCTAAAAACACCATTTTACATTCCAAGAAGTCATAAACTTATAATGCGCTATAAAATAAGCTTGTCAGTAAGTATTCGATGAGTTAAAAAGTTAAATGTTTATTGATAATATAGGAATGGAAAATGGATTTAGATATACAGTGAGGACCTAAAGTCCGTCCCCCCCCCCCCCCCTCTAACTTCTAAACCGTTCGGTATATTTTAATGAAATTTTGAACGATAATATTTGAGCAAGTCTTGCACTTTTTGACATACCAATGACAGCTTTAAATGTCAAGATGACAGCTGGGTCCGCTTTTGGAATATTTTTTTAAATGGAAAGGGGGTTCCAATGGTACCTCATTTGGAGGTCTTTTAATGCTTAAAACATTTTCCAATTTAAAAAACATTTGGTTCAGTATTTTCTAAACAGGAATCAATAAAATCGGTTTCTACATTATGACTACCACTGTTTATAATACACTTTTTTTACCTATAGTTGTCTATTGATTGTTGCTGTCATACTGTTTTTAAATGTCTGATTGACAAAAAATATTTTTAACTCAAAATTGTCTTAAATGGCTCGTTCTTTAGAAGATAAGTTTGAAGCGATTATTATTTTTGGCGAAGCTAACCGAAATTACCATGCTGTTGTTCGTATGTTCAATGAACGATATCCGGAACGCCAAATATGCAGAAAATTTTTGCGAAAACTAATCTTAAAATTTCAAGAAACTGGTTCGGTTAAAGACGCACCAAGGTCTGGAAGGCCAAAAATCGTGGAAGATGTGAAAGTCCAAGTTTTAGCTGAAATGGTTGTTACTCCCCAACAGCCAACGAAACACGTGGCTGAGGCATGTAATGTTTCTCGTAGTTCTGTCAAAAGAATTTTGAAAAGCCATAAATTTCACCCATATATAAAATGAAAATTATACACGAACTAATAGAAGATGATCCAGATAGACGACTAGAATTTTGCGAAATTATGTCAGAAAAAATCGTAAGGAATAATAACTATTTGCGGAATATCTGTTTTAGCGACGAAAGTACTTTTTTCTTACATGGACGAGTTAATACCCAAAACTGTAGGTACTGGAGTGATGAAAACTCTTATATTTTTCGGGAGGGACACACACAGTTTCCCCAGAAAATAAATGTTTGGGCAGGCATTTTGGGTAATCACATTATAGGTCCCATTTTTCTGGAATATAATCTTAATGGCCCCAGGTACCTGGATATGTTGCAACATACAATTACTTCACTTATTAATGATGTTGTTGCCCAAAACCCACATGAGTTTCAAGAGGTTGTATTTCAACAAGATGGTGCCCCGCCACACTATTTTAGGCAAGTCAGAAATTACCTAGACGAATCTTATGAAAATAGGTGGATTGGTCGTCGAGGTCCGACAGAATGGCCAGCTAGATCGCCAAACCTAACGCCTCTAGATTTTTTTTTTGGGGGATACGTTAAAACTGAGGTTTATAAAATGGCTCCAGGCTCATTAGAAGAACTTATGCAACGAATTACAGATGTTTGTTCAAGGATAACGCCACAGGTGCTTCACAATGTCCGAGAGGAATTTACTAATAGAATATTTATTTGCCAAGAGGTCCATGGCGGTCATTTTCAACAATTGTTGAAGTAACCACTGTTTTGTAGATGTGTCCCTTTATCTTTTGTTTAAAATACTTATAATTAATAAATTTCATTTCATACTGAACCAAATGTTTTTTAAATTGAAGAATGTTTTAAGCATTAAAAGACCTTCAAAATGAGGTACCATTGGAACCCCCTTTCCATTTAAAAAAATATTCCAAAAGCGGACCCAGCTGTCATCTTGACATTTAAAGCTGTCATTGGTATGTCAAAAAGTGCAAGACTTGCTCAAATATTATCGTTCAAAATTTCATTAAAATATACCGAACGGTTTAGAAGTTAGAGGGGGGGTGGCGGACTTTAGGTCCTCACTGTATAATTAAAACTAACAATTATTTTAATATAACATTGATTAGTTTTAAATACCTTTTATCAAAAAAGTAGTGTGGAGAAAGATACCTACTAATTCATACTACACAAGGTTTATAAATTAAGGCCTAATACATCGATTAAAAGAGATCGATGCACCGATAAATATCAAATGGCCTCGATGCATCGCTTAAAAACAATACATCGCATTGAAAATATCGATGTTTTCGATGCACCGATGTATAATGAACATCCCTATTTCCATTTGGAGTTTCTTTGACAGCGTTTGAATTTTTTTTTAGTTTTTTGGTTTTGTGTAATAATTGCTATCTTTTTGGTGTTTTGTGATATTTTCTGAAAGCTAATTGCCATGAAATTTTTGACCAAAATTTCATTCGCAAAGTTGCTAAGCAACACACTTGCATACCAGTCGAAAATTTTACCGGCAATTTTTTTTCTCTTATGATATTATATTATACGAGAAAACAACGTTTACCGTGGAGTTTCAAGACTCCAGACCTTAGTTCTCTTGAGAACGTTTTTGAAGAAATTACAAAACATATGTATAGAAGAGCTAATTTAAGTATAATAACCTTTGCTTGTGTTTTCGAGACCAAATACAATGAAATTCCTACGAAACCATGAAGAGTTTTGTAGGCCCAACCCAACATTATAAATATTATACCTCCTTATGCTGACATTGCCATTATGTTCCAGGTTATTTAGTTTTATTAGCAATAATATTACACGCTTCAAGAATATCCAACGACTTTATGTATTCGTCAAGACGATAAAACAACTTAAATGATTAAGAGGTTCTATACGCTAGGCAGCTCTTGTAAATAGGTTTCCTAGTTTTGCAATCGCAATTTTGTCATTATGTAGTTCTTATTTAGGACTTTTTGCAACCCGAATATGTTGATCCATTATACCTATTTGGGTTTAAAAAATCAGTAGAAATATTGGGAAGAAGTCTCAATTATTCGAACCTGTAGTAGCAAATATTAGCAAGATGAAATTTTCGACATAAGCTATACTAATGCTACTACCATTCTTTTCCCACCATCATGGAATTGTCCTAAATTTTTGTATTCCCATGCTATGCATGTAACCTTCAAAAAATAGAATGTTACCTTTTTAACACGTTTTGATTAGCTTCACCCGTATGTTTGTTTGTTTTGACCCCCTTTAAACGGTCAGATTTAATTTAATTTTTGTAGACTTATCAAGAACCGCTGACATTATAATAAGCTACACGCAAAAAATTCTCCTGTCAAAATTTGACAGCTGTCAATATGTCTAATCGGTTAAAAAAAATGATATTAATGAAAAAACTATAAGGTCGTATGCATATTGACGGTAGAAAGTTGAAAAAAATACGCAAAAAATTCTCTTGTCAAAATTTGACACCTGTCAATATGTCAGAATTATTACAATTACCGTTAGTAATGAAACAAACGTGGGATCGTATAGATATTGTCGCTAAGAATAGAGAAAAAAAAAAAAAAAAATTCTACCAGTCAAAAAGTTTTTTTTTTAATTTTGAAAATTTTTGTCGTTTGTTCGGGTTTGTATGTATGTTTGTATGTATGTTTGTTTGTAACCGTCTTCTTTGAACCCGATTTTGACCCACTTTAAACGGTCAGATTTAATTTAAATTTTGTAGACTTATCAAGAACCGCTGACAATACAATAATCTACTAATCTAGCTCAATGTACTCAAAAAAAAAAAATTTTCCTAACAATAACTCAAATTAAAAAATGCAAAATAAAAAAAAAACGGTTTGATAATTAATCAAACTAAAAAGCGGAAAATAAATACTTAGATTAAAATAATTCTTGAAATTCTTAATATAGGCAGACAATAATAATGAATGATAAACATTAGCATTATTGTGAAAAAAGCGTGGGTCGCTTTGAACTATATTTTTCGTATATCGAGCACTCCATGCTTTATTCACAATAATACTAATGTTTATCGTTCGTTATTATTTTCTGCCTATATTAAGAATTTCAAGATATATTTTAAACTATATTTTTATTTTCAGCTTTTTAGTTTGATTAATTATTAAAGCGTGTTTTTTAGTTTTTTTAAACTATATTTATTATCCAATACTTACCAGGTATAAAGAGTCTTAAATTATATTCATGGTCTTCATTACTCTGGGTTTTAATGGTGTTTCGCCAAATTTAAACGAGAATGTTTTCTAATTGTTTAAAATAAAAGATAATTTAACACAAAACGCTTTATTACTATCTCTTAATTACTTTTTGCGATAACCTTGCCTACCAACAATTCACGGTTAAAAAAATATCTTTCCACACTTCCTTATAAATCTGTTCTCGGTAAGTTGTTAACAGGTGTCCCGTATTGCTGATCTGATCTGATTACCATTCCAATCACGATATACCCGTTTTTCGTCTGCCGGACTTGATAAAGTAAAAAAAGATTCCTCGGCGTAAGCTTTAAGAAGTCACCGCTAACTTCTTGTAAGTAACTGAATCGGATAGAAATCTGTACAATATCTTTACTGCATAGTATAGCATGCAAAAATGTAACCTGGAATAAGTTAATTAATGAAATAAATATAATTATAAATTTTGAAGAAGTAGGTAGTCCATACTCAAAGTGGAGTTAAACGTATAGAAAAAAGAAAAGCACAAAGTCTTTCTCCACAAGATTAGGTTTATTAGAATAGCTAGGCGAATCTAGAATAATTCATAATAATTCGACATGTTTCGAGTGTAGAAACATGCACTCATCATCAGGAAAACAAAGTAAATAGTACAATGCCGATGTTGTTAGCAATAGAGAAAATAATAGTGGGATTGAGCCGTAATGGAGCTTTCAAAGGTGAACAAGAGGTGTAAAAAATAGAATAGTCAAAAACCGACAATCAATACTTCAGCATACTGGAAAGTCAGGGGTTAGTGCAAAGGCCCTGTCTTGAGCAGAAAAATGAAGAGTGTAAAATAAAAATTAGGGAGTTTTAACAGACTTTGTGGAAAACATTTGTTAAGTATAGTGAAAAATCTTAAGTGTTACTCAGCTTTGTTAGAGACATGTAAAAGTATGGAAATAAGAGGGAAAGAAAAAGAAAAAAAATTATTTTTCATAAAAGTCGAAGACTCGTAAAAGATAAAAAAAGGGGAATGTAGCAAATGAAATTTAATAAAATGAGGTAGATAGGCTTACCATTTTATTAAATTTAATTTCCTACATTCCCCTTTTTTATCTTTTACAGATGCTTCGACTTTTATGAAAAATAATTCTGTACCCCGGAGGCATACGACACTATGTGCCATAAGCTCGATTTGTAAAATTTAGTAAAAACAATTAAGTTAAACATAATTTTGAGGTTAGTGTTGATTTATGAATGTATTTTCTTACTTTCACTACACAAAGTATTAATTATTTAGTGTTTCTTTGTAAATAAATTTTTTAAAAAATTTACTATCATAATAATTACAATAATACAAATTATTTGTATTTTGATGGACATAGTGTTCTATACCTGGAAAAAGTTATAAGCCATAATACTGTACTCGGGAGGCATACGACACCATGTCCAATTTTTACAAAAAATTAGTATATTAAATGGAAATGGTATGCATTTTGGTAAAAGGAAAAGTAATAATAGACAAAATAAAAACTTATTGCCGCCTAAATGCCGATAGTCATGCTGGAGTTTAACATTATGTGCAATCCCCACCTACTATTATATAGATCTAGTTAGAGGCATATAACACCAAGTTATTATATAGTGTTCTATATAGTGTTCTATGCCGCTAAATGTGTTGCTAAAGATATTACTAAATATCCGAGGCATACAAATATTATTACCTTGGTGTCTTAGGCCTCTGAATAAAAATGCACATAGTGTTAAAAGTCTACGCTGTTTCTCTGGATTTGGTGTTTGTTCCACAAAAGAGTTTAATTTTCTGAATAAAACTACATTGTTACCTAATTTTTGTAAAAATTGGACATAGTGTCTTATGCCTCCTGGGTACAGAATTTTTTCTTTTTCTTTCCCTCTTATTTCAATACTTTTACATATCTCTAACAAAGCTGAATAAAACTTAAGATTTTTCACTACTTAACAAATGTTTTCCACAAAGTCTGTTAAAACTCCCTAATTTTTCTTTTACACTCTTCATTTTTCTGCCCAAGACAGGGCCTTTTGCACTAACCCCTGACTTTCCAGTATGCTGAAATCTTGTTTGTCGGTCTTTTGACTATTCAATTTTTTACACCTCTTATTCACCTTTGAAAGCTTCATTATGGCTCAATTCCACCATTATTTTCTCTATTGCTAACAATATCAGCATTGTACCATTCACTTTGTTTTCCTGATGATGAGTGTTTCTACACTCGATACATGTTGAATTTAATTATTATAAATTATTTTAGGTTCCCCTAGTTATTCTAATAAAAAATTGTGGAGAAAGACTTTCTGCTTTTCTGTTTTTTCTATAATAATTATAAATGTCTAATTTTTTGTTGGAACCTGAACAAAATATAATTTGACCCTTGCTTAGTTCTCACACAACATCAGCACCAGATTGGAATCTATAGCACGGTTGGACATAGCAATTTTAAAAGATAACATCAATAATATAGTATCATAGCAAAATTTCTTTTCTCTAACATTTTTTCATGTTTCTAAAAAAATATTCTCATATGCTCGAAAGATCGGTGATTGCCGCTATGATTTCGTCACGTGCTTTCTTTGCATGCTTGAAGTAGCACGAAGTAAAATTGTTAAGGAAGAAGAAGAAGAACAAAGAAAATCACCGCTATTTTCTACAAGAAGAAAATGCATATAATTTATAAGTAAGTATATGCTGCAGCAGAGAGCAGATACAAGGAAGCTTAACCAATCAATTTAAATATTTTTAACTTCATATGAAGTGGATAAAACATTACTTATTGAAACTAATCTGTCGCTGGTTGAGTGACTGTGTAATAATTGTTATTCTTATCATTGCAATCGAGCTTTTTATCAATAATTTAATTTTAACTACAATAAGACATCTTGAAATTAGTTTAAAATTCTTTAGGGACCTATCTAGTTCCCGCCTACAAAAGATATCTTCTGCTGAGTACAAACGACTAATCTGTCAACTTTTCGGTTCAGGTATCTCCATTTTGTCTTAACTTTTCTTTAGCACGCTTTTTTAAAAGTCTGTATTGCCTAAAATGTCGACTCAGTTCAATATTTATAATATGTTAATAATAGTAGAGTCAATAATGATAGTGATCATTCCCAAGAAATAATTACGAAACGAGCCGCATCAGCGACGAGGGAGTAATATTCTGACATTTGAGATTTTTAATGAACAAGCCTATTTGTCAGTAACACTAAAATTAGTAATAGTACAATTAATAAACGGAATTGGTCGTGAACTATCATTAATTTTGGAAGAGTTTTCAATACAAATATTTGGCATTTCGGCTGATGTAAAGGAAGACGATGCTTTATTACTGAATATTTGTTTACCAATGGTATTTGCTGTAGTTGTCTTGTTTCTCATAGACCGATCAATGTATTCTTTAGCTACCTGTGTAGATCTCCAGCCCCCATGGTGCTTCAATCCAGTTATATCGCCTACACTATCAATATACAGAGTGGCAGATGATCTGCGATGGCCGGTATTTCTTTGAGGATTTGGCAAGTTTAAATATTTGGCAATTTGTCTTCCAATATCTGCAAATTTATTTTGTCCTATACGTTACATTGTACATTTCGATTTTTGATCATTTAGTAAAAACGCATTGATTTTTACATGTGGCGGACGGAGATCAATGTACTTCTTTACAATATTGTAAAACATACTGTTGATGTTAAATTTTTGTAGAATTTTGGTTTTAGTCTTGGATATTGTTATTAATAACTCTGTTTCCTTCCTTCACGTCTTTTATATTTATTTGATAAAGCTTATTTGATCTTGAATTTCGTTATTTCCGGTATTACGGTAGATGTTGTTGCTGCTGCTAGTTGTACAATTTCTAGAGGTGTCAAGTAAAAGACTCTTCAATTTCATTCATGTCAATACAAATACACAAACACTATGCGTTTGACACTGGCACTTTTAAGTTTGTGTTTCCATGGTATAATTTGATTTGAGACATTTTGCGATTCATTGCAAGAGTTAATAAGAACTATTAATCCCTCGTGAGGGAATAATATAATTGTACTCCAAAAACCACAAGTATAATACATATATTATATAATAATCGCAGATAATAGTATATTAACGTACACGTTTTATAAAGCATCATTTTATAGCACGCGTCCGTGTTAAAAAACGAGCCGCTTGCTGCGAGTTTTATAACGGGACAAGTGCTTAAAACTGCTTTATATAACACGTGCGTTATACTATTTTTTCTAATTTGTAGTTTTTTCAATAAAAACACATATTTAAAAAGAAAATAAATCCTTCAAATTTCGTAAATTTTTATGTCTAAATTTTATGTTGGTAATACTATTTTTTATCATAGTAGCCTTTGGGCAACAAAAATTATTTTGTGATTATTGACCCATTTTCACCACGTGATTCTAAAGTTATTTTAGCGATATGAGATTTGAAATTGGACGGAATACGTTGAGTGATCCTTGTACATTCGGTACATATACAGAGCGTTCGAAAATTCGGGCAATTTTGCTACTTTTTTTCGAATTTCAAAAGACGTAATTTTACGTCACGGCATTGCAATTTAGTATAGATAGATAGATAGATAGATGGAAAATTCAAATAAAGTTGTAGTTAAAATCGACATTGGAAGGTTAGTAGATTGAATTTTGGATAGGATTTGGCAGAAAATGATAGCTTGAAGCATCTACAAAAGCAAAATAGTTCTCCGTCAATAAAGTTATTATTTAATATGTGTTTTTTAATGAACTAAAACAATACATACAGATTTGTAGATCTAGGCAACCAACTAAACCGACGAAACCGACTAAAAAATATTAGTTATCTAGAATGCTATGCTAAACGGTGAAAAAAAACATGTCAAGTAGGGCCAACCTTTAAATAATAAAATTCGGAGTTTGAAATAGATCTATTTCGAACGCGCCAGCGAGTTCGAAATAGATCTGTTTCGAGACAAAATTAGAAAAAGGTTTTTTTCTATTTCACGTTCATAATAAGTTCAGTACGATACGCATTTGCGTATCGTAATGAAGCTATTTCGATACGCGTTTTTTCTTTATTTGATGTTGGTAACATTTGAAATGTTTTATTTCATTGACTTGCGCGGCCTTTGTGATTTACGAGAATACCCATTTTTCGCAGAGGAAAAATAGCTTGATAACCTACTTTTTATTCTGTGTGGATAACAGTCATGTATGTTGGTTGCATAAATCTATAAATCAATCTTTTCTAGATTCTTTAAGCTATCATTTTCTGCCAAATCCTATCCAAAATTCAATCTACTAATCTTCCAATGTCGATTTTAACTTCAACTTTATTTGAATTTTCCATCTTCCCTATACTAAATTGCAATGCCGTGACGTAAAATCACGTCTTTTGAAATTCGAAAAAAAGTAGCAAAATCTCCCGAATTTCCGAACGCTCTGTATATGTACCGAATGTACAAGGATCATACAACGTATTCCGTCCAATTTCAAATCTCATATCGCTAAAATAACTTTAGAATCTCGTGGTGAAAATGGGTTAATAAATCAAAAAATGACAGTTTGCAAAATAATTTTTGTTGTGCAGAGGCTACTATGATAAAAAATAGTATTACCAACATAAAATTTAGACATAAACATTTACAATATTTGAAGGATTTATTTTCTTTTTAAAATGTATTTTTCTTAATTATAAAAGGTGAAATAGAAAAAAATGTATAAAGCACATGTTTCATAAGGCGTTTTAGCGCACGTGTCAATAAAAAAAATCGCCACTTTGAGGCTCGTTTTTTAAAATAGACGCGTGCGCTAAAACCGCTTCTTATGAAACGTGTACTTTAATATACTATTATTCTAACGATTATTATAAATTTTTTGCCTCAGTTTACATTTTTTAAATCTGCAAGCCTATAAGAAGTGATCAATTCTAACCCGCCTAAAAACTGGATCTATTTGGCGTTGTAGCATTTACTTCTTGAAAAGATACAAGAAATAAATTTACTTAACATTACCAGTCATCTTAAATTAATTTGTTAAGTTGCTGTCAGTACTTAATTAATTATTTCGTTGTGTACTTTGTAAATTAAATATTATGGGAGTAATAATTATTTGTGGTACGTTGAGAATCTTGATGAAGGTTATTAATATTAATAAGCCGAAGATGAATATGCTTGATTTCATCAATATTATGAAATGAGTACCTATTTGTTGCATAGTAAGATATAAAATGTGAATGATCATTGAAATTATCATAATGGAATTCATACGACACTATTGCATACGTAACAAAATCCGGAATAGTAAAATTATATTCAGGCTGTCCGCATACTACGTTTGATGATGAGGGACCCCTGACGTCAAAAAAGGTCGATTCCAGTCAATTTGATAGATAATAATAAATGTTTATATTTCCAAAGACATTTTACAATGTATAGATTTCGTCAGTGTTGCATTTAAAATGGAATAAAAACGATTAAACCATTAAGAAATCAGACATTTAAAAATTCGTCCAAGCTATAAATAGACCTACTGACTAAATATTTTCTTAGGCCCCTTTTAAAAATTAATAAATTATTAGAATTCTTCAAATGTTCAGAAAGCATATCTATTAAATAACTTAGGTCCAAGAACATTTGGAGAGTCTCTGGCAATGTTTAGATTACAATGCTTTATATAAAAGTCTGACTTATGTCGCGTGTTAAAATTATGTAACATACAATTTTTTTTTGAACTTAGCCCTATTTAAAAATACATAAACACTCATTTCAAAAATAAACACAGATATGACAGTTAATATATTATAAGTTCTAAAAAGGGTTCTACAGGAATGCGTAGAAGGAACATTTAGAATATTTCTTAAACTTTTTTTCTGATACAAAAGAACATCAGAAACCATATGTGACCTACCCCAGAACCAGACGCCATAAGAAATTCTGCTACCTACTTGAGCATGATAGAGTGTCAAAAGCTGTTGTGTAGTAAGTACCGGGTGTAACATTTTAAACTGGTATATTGAATTCAGTTTGGCACAATAGCCCTGCAATGTGGTGTTCACGAAATAAACCTATCCATTTTTAAACCCAAAAAATTTACACTTTCGGTTAATAAGATCGTACATTCACCAATCTTTAAAACTCGGGGCGTTTGCACAGGTCTTTGACGGGACTGGAAGAGCAATGCCTGAGTCTTGTCGGCATTAACACAAAGGTCGATGCCACTAAACCATTTATGCAAAGCCACCAAACTACTCTCACATCTTGCCTGTAAAACATCCAAGGATTCCTCAGATACAACCATGGAAGTATCGTCAGCATAAACGGTTAAATCAATATCAGAGTCGACAGTGACTATGTCGTTGACATATATTATAAAAAGTATTGGACCCAATATGGAGCACTGTGGTATGCCAGTATCCACACTACGGGTATCTGAATCAAACTCATTACAATTGCCATCTGTTTTATGCTTGATACTGACATAATTACTCGATCCATGACAAAATAGAGCCCCTGATGCCGTACTTGTAAAGTTTGCTCACACAATTTTGAATGGTTGACGCAGTCGAATGCCCTACTCAGATCAAGAAAGATTCCAACAGGACACTCGCCAACGTCAATCCTCTCCACAACTTTCTCATAAAAGGAGTTAACGGCAGAACTGTAGATCTTCCGCACAAAAAGCCATGTTGCTTATCCAAAATAATACCGTTTCTTGACAAGAACGGCAAAAGGCTCTCCAAAAAAGCGTACTCGAAAATATTCGAAAAAGAGGAGGACATACACACTGGCCTATAATTCTCCATTGATTGAGGGTCCCCCTTTTTAAAAATTGGGACAACTTTGATGATGCTTTGATGCTGGAACGTTCGATTTTATGTAACAACACAGTAACAGAACGTTACCAGAACAATAAATTATCATTCTGATAAATTGTTGAACTTTTATTTATCACTAATTTATTTAATATTCCTTTACGAAATATTTTAAAGCAGTATCGTGTCGTGTACAGTTGCTCAAAATAAATCATCTTTTGATGTAAAAGTAGGTAAACCTTAGGATGTAGATTAACAAGGTCATTTGTTCGAGCAATTTAAAGAGAAAACTGAAATGGATTCCATATTAGGCAAGGACTTGCATACCAACTCTAAAAAATGCAAAGTATTTTTATTATTGTAAATAAAAGATCGTTCAGATTATTTTTGACAAATGACAATAATACTGTGTGGCTCAAAGTTTTAGGTAAATCTTATTTGGTTGTCAATGTCAAAGGGTCCTGTTTGGTCCTGACAAATTGAAATGAATGGAGTTGTAGAGTCAATAGGTTCTGGTGGGTTAAATAAACACTGCCTGGGATTTTAATGAATTTTATTTACAACTTCATAATTTGGACAGCAGTTGTACAAGCAACAGTGGTACAGTTCACCCACTTTAAATAAACTTACTTAAGTCTAACACTAAGCACTAAAACATTGTTCAACTGCTACTTAATCTATATTTACAAATATGTACAAAATTAAAACGAATTCCACCGTGATGCAGAATATAGGAAATAAGTCTCTTATGAGATGAGAGCAAAGGCTCAAAATACACGCACTGTCTTCTGCGAGATATAATAAGCGAAAACCTCGGAACACGAAATAGAAAATCTCCTACTTGAGATGAGGAAAACCTCCTACTTGAGATGAGAAAAATCTCCTACTTGAGATGAGAAAAACCTTCTACTTGAGATTAGAAAAACTAAGACAGTTTGAAAAATTAAATAGAACTTTGGAGTGAAAAATGAGCGAAGACCGTGAAGCTTAGAAGGATCTTAATTGATTTTCGGGGCATAAATGGGGATAATGATAGGTGCAATTATAGAGCGGCGACATTACCGAGACAAAAGGCTGTTTTATAAACCATTTCTTTGTTTGTTTAGGGGATTAATATTTAGTAGGGGTGTGGTGTGATTTCACGACCTGTGATTTTGTCACAGCTCCGGGCCTGTCACAGTCGCGACCAGTTCCGCTTCGACTAAAGGAGCTGTGACGACGTGACCGCGCTAGATATGAAGTTCGCGGACAGGGCCGGTGCGCGCTGCGGCTTCCGCTTCGACTAAAGGACCTGCGACGACGTGACTCACGTGACCGCGCTGGATATGAGGTTCGCGGACCCGACGGTGCGGCATAAAAAAGACTAGTGTTGGGAAAAATCGACTTATTTTAATAATCGACTACCGAGTAATCGAGTGATTTAAAAAATCGAATGATTATCGATTTTTTTTCACTCAAATTCTAATATTAATTATTAATATTGGCGGTTCATCGTCCATGTTGATATACAGCATTTGTATTGGGAATAACTGACTCGGTGTTGTTAATCGATTGATTTTTTGCGGATTATTAAATGTGGCGGAGATATTTGTGGATTTTTTGGCATGGTTCCCAGATCTTACAACTTACAATTTAATTTAACTAACCACTTGACTACTTGACCTTGAGATGTCACGATATTGCATAACTCATAATTATGAATACTGAATACTCACCACTATAATAAATCCTATTATCCTACGCAGGCAACCCGTAATGCAATATTTAAATCTAAATAAATCATATTTATTATCTTACGCAGGCAACCCATAATGCCGTATTTAATATGAATAATATCGCCAATAATAACCGAAAACCACTCGGTGTAGCCGCTCGCTACGAGATGGCTCTGGCCGCAGTGAGTGATTGACAGGCGGGCAGCAACTTTGGAGACGCGTTGAAAAATAAAAACCATATGTTCGTCACTCATTTCGTAACTCGAGTTATTTCCGAAGATAATCGAATTATTCAAGTGATTGAAAAAATCGAGTGATCGGTTATTTTTCACTCGAGTTATCCCATCACTAAAAAAGACCTAACGGTGCGGTAGAAACTGGACTGGAAGTGAGTGAGCGACGCGAGCGTAAAAACAGGTCCTGCCGAAACGCCGGAATTGGAATCGGTAGGAGTACCACACCGTATAATATTATAATAAAATAGAAAATACCAATTTAATAAAAGAAAAATAAACATTTCGCGGAATTCGTTCAAAAAGTAATTCGGAGAATTCATTTGAGCGTCGCCGCCGCCGCTACTAAAAAATATAAATCACGCGCTGTGCTGTGTCCAAGCGCAGAAGGAGCTTGTTGGCGGAGCGGAATAAAAATAAGTGTGAAACCGCTACCGCGCTGGTACGCTGCCGTTCGTTTGTGCTTTCGCAGCCAGCATCCCTGCAAATTGCAAGTCCGGAGCTGTGACAAAGTCACAGGTTCCAGTCACAGGTTCAGACATGGATCTGTCACAGCTTGGAGCTGTGACAGGAAAATCACGATTTTTCCCACCCCTAATATTTAGAAAGTAAGTCTACGTGACTCAAATATAGTTAATACTTATATGATATGTACCTGCATTTTATTATTTATGTATATATACATATTTTATAAATTAAGAAAATAAAAGCATTATTTTGTTTTATGCTTAACAACTGAACCATCAATATATTAAAAACTTTACAGGCACAATAAGCAAGTTAGAGTGGGCCTTTTAAATTTCGAATTTTTCTACATTGGTTATCTACATAATATTATTAATTTTAACCAAGACATAAAAAATTAAGTTAATATTATAATGCATGTATTTTCAAATTAATTTTTATGTTTAAGATATAATATAACTAGTATATATACATTTTCAAGCAGCAAAATGATTGATCTTTAGGAACTATTTTCTAAATATAGCAGTTCTAAATTAAAAATTTATTAAATGACCAGCAGCTTTTGAACCTTTAGCTACCCAACGACTTAAAATTTATCAATTGTTTCTGCTCCCGTTATTGTAAAATAAGTATAGATAACATTAAGCTCTATTAAGCTGTCATTCGCAAAAACTCTCCAGTTACCTCAACCAATTATAATTCTCATGGTGATTAAGGTTACCACGCGATGATGGATTCTTGATGACAGAACTAAATCTATTTTTACAAGGCGAGGATCCAAAAAAAGAGACTTATGTTTAACTTGTTAATTCTTCGTGATTTACTCTTTCAGTCTCTTTTTTGGACCATCATCTTGTCAACTCAGGTATATTAGGAATCTTATAACTTTAGTATAAATCTATTTTCGTAATAGCACGTGCTGATATAAAATTTAATTTGTGATTGAAACACATCTGTTTTAGATACATAATTTGATATTTTTACTTAGTGAAGCTTAGATTTCTCTTACCTTTGTGAAATTGCAGATCTAATTAACCTTATTTTGTTATTTGAACAGTTACATAATAAAGAAAATCTGATTAATGAATTTATAATGATACGAGGATATTTTGGAAGTTTTCTATATTTTATTTTCATTCACGAGTTACAACATGATAAAAAAAATTAATTTTATCTACAAATTTAATAATAGGTGCATAATACTTCTGATAATAAGAGCATTATGCTATCCATAATACAAGTGTAATTATCATAAAACAACAAGTGTAATTATTATATTTCCCATATGAACTCAACTTTTTTTCAGGCACTGTATAAATGGATGGTTTTAGATAAAGTATAGTATTTGACTCGCGTCTAATGAACCATAATACACTCGGATGATTTACAACACTCGCCTTTGGCTCATGCCGTAAACTTCATCCTCGTTTTATTATGGCCTACATTATACGCTCGTTAAATAATATACTAATAAACAACCGAAAATCGACAACGGCTTCGGCAGTTCCGCGGTTAACGCGGTAGTCATTGGGAACTCTAGATCCAGAGTTCGTATCCCATGGGCGACCAACCGGTTTGGTTTGAGCTTTAGCCCAGTTGCTTCAGTGTCCGGTAATTGAGAAGAGGGAAAAATGTTCCCATTCTCATATGAATCCCATATCAGCGAACCGGTATAATATTTTGTATTGAAAATTTTAGAAATTTGTTATTGTTTTTACAATTTTCTATCTACTACCTCCCTGCTTTCATACTTCTATTTATTTTAATAAACTCTACTTATAAATTATTATATTCGACTAAAAAATGAGCAAAGGAATGAAAATAGCGTTATTTAACAGGAAAAATTAAATTTATTCCTTATCAATTATGGGAAAAACGGTTCTTTGCATCCTCCAATGCGCAAATCCTGGTTCTGGGTAACTCTAGCCCAGAGGTGGGCAATCAAGGCTGATGCGATCTTCAAATACCGTCACGAACCGAAGAAAGAAGAACGGTCTGAACTCTGACCGTAAAGTCACGGGTGCACCAACAGTGTTGTCAGATTTACAATTTGTAACCGACGATTCTGGTTTTAAAATGCAATTTTGGGACCTTAGAAACAATATCTAACAGGTTTCTTGGAGACACAGAATAACCACGAAAACAAAATTTTTTTGGAATAACCATTGAGCCTAATGAATAAAAATGTAGCGATTGCTTTTTCTTATAAAATCGAAGTAACTTCTAGAAAGCCAATGAATAAAAACTAAAGTAATTGCTTTTGCGTCCAGCGATTGCTTAAAAGTGCAGGAATGGCTTCTAGTCAATGCTTTTTCTTAAAAAATAGAAGTATATCGTTTGCTTAAAATGTGATGAATAAATTAAGGAATTGCTTTTTCTAGTGTAGCAACCGCTTTCAACTTTTTAAGGTAGGTCGCATGAATAAGCATTTACTTGGTAGCAGTCAACTTTAGTTCTCCGCGGCATACACGTGCATTGCTCTTAAATTGTGTCTTCAATTATGGCTGAATATATAAACGTCCGTAAAAGAAAAATCTACAGTATACGTAAAAATTGCAGATATGATGATTTCAGAAAGTTATATCGATTTGACTGCGAAAATGTTGAGTGGTTGGCAAATTATTTTTTGACTGATACTGGTAAAAGGCAAGGGGGTGCACTGTCGCCTTTAAATAAGATGAAAGTCTTTCCGCGGCAATTGTCGGACTTTTAAAATTCTGTAGGTGACGAACCCGGTGTTCACCAAACTACTGTCTGTAAGACATACACTTCTGTAATGGATGCAGTTTTGGAAAGGGCTAATATTTTTATTAAATTTCCGACAAGTGCTGAAGCTGTTGTGGAAGCTAAACGGTTGTGGTCAGAGAGATACCGGTTTCCAAATGCAATCGGCGTCATAGACTGTACACACGTCAGGATTCCAAAGTTTCAATAATTCGGTGGTTAATATATAAACCGAAAAGGGTACCCCGGCATCAACGTGCAGGCAACTTGTAAGGCACAAGAAATTTTTACAGGTGTAGTCTGCCAATGTGCCTCTGAGCACGATAGCAGAATTTTCAAAAATTCTTATATATACAACATTCTTAAAAACCGCACAGAAGAATGCGTATTATTAGGAGACGATGACTACTCTATATCGCCTTGGGTTATGACTCCCTAGAGAACTCCTGCAACCCAAGAGCAGCAGAATTATAATAACGTTTTTTGCCGTGAATGTGTCATAATTGAACGATGTTTTGGCCAGTTAAAAGCAAGGTTTCCTGTCCTTCAGTATAAAATTAGAAATAAATTAGAAAAAATTCCATCCACGATAATTGCCTGCGTTGTGCTTTATACAACTTGTGTTGAATAAGCATTTGCTACAGAGGTGTAAGAAAAGCAGCAATTCCTTCAAAATTTTATTCATATCGAGATCTAGCAATTGGTTTTACTTATAGCATTTGGTAGTGAAGCAATTGCTTTTACTAAAAAGTAATCGCTTCAAGTGATTGCTTAATTATTATTCATTAGGCTCAATAACCAGTGACAGTTGACGTTGCTGCCTTATTTTAGACAATCGGGTTAACGCCATCTATATACGGCATCATCTGTTATGATCGCTGTAACTACAACTTAACTGCATTATGGTCCAGTGCAAGTATTTTTCTGCATTGCAAGTGCTGTGACAGAACCCTTCTGGTAACTACCGCTGTCGTTTAAATGTTCTTTTGGCCTGATGTCGAGCGAGAGCTCCTCAGGGCTTGTGAATAGTGACCCACATGGAGATGTATATGTAATGTTGATCCAGCTAATTTATTCATTAAAATAATTAAATACAATACATTTATCTTGAAAACGGTTTGACAACAAAGCAGAGGCCACAAACCGGGCGCCACGGACTCAAGGCTCTCGTGATCGCAGACGTGCAGGTCATTCTTCGAAACAATTGCCATTGGCCCTTTATGCGATGTTAAAGAGAAACTAACAGAATTCTGCTTTTGAATAAATACTTAAGTATTGTATATAAACTCTCGGATACTTTACAATCATTATTAGCACGATGGGATCTGATGGGGTCAGTTATTTTAAATGGGGCATAACTTCGGTAATAAATCAAAGTAATGATGTTAGACGGCGCATTTCTATTTTATTTTATTATACTTACTTATTATTAGAAATTCAATAAAAATATTATTAATTGATTCAGCCGATACTAGGTGGAAATCCACAATTATATTATTATGGGATATAGTAAAACAAAGTTGAACTTGTAAATTTCCACTATATTAACTTGAAAAATTACATGTTTCGCTAACACTGTAGCTTCGTCAGATGACAATGATTTAATAAACGTGAAACTTAAAAATTGGGGTGCAATAAAATAAAATTATTAAAGATGTAAATAAAACAGTGGAAGGGTTACAATAGCGGGAAAATCCAACAGAGGGTTTAAACAATAAGTTAAATTAGGTACAATATGGGTAATTTATAAAATCTTATGTAGGTCAACAAAATAAATTTAACAAAGGTGAATTATTTAAATCTAGTTGATCATTAAGTAACAGGTCCGTATTTTTAAGTTTATTTATTTCCATAGATTCTAACAAATTTAGTTTTAGGCCTTTGTTTTCTGTATCTAAGATTTTAAAGGAAGGATCAAAATTATGTTGATAATCAAGTAAATGGTTAGCATAGTTTGAGTCTATATTATTTTTTAGAAAACTGTTATGGCGTTTGGCCAATGTATGTTTTAGGACAATCTTGGCATTTTAATTTATAGAGGCCTGATTTTTTTTAATCGCTTTTAGTTTTATTGTTTTTGATAAATTTACTTAAAGAGTTATTAGTTTTGTAACACACATTTATATCAAGTTTGTTAAGAAAATTGCCAATTACTTTGCTAGGTTGTCCAATGAAAGTGACAAGTTTAAATTGGTCAGAGTGCTTGCTTCAAGGAAAGTCAATAGCTTTTTTGTAAGTTTTCTTTTTTAGGATTTGGTCAATTAAATTTGAGTTATATCCGTTATTAACTGCAATTTGTTTAGTAATGTTTACTTCTTTTTGAAAATTGATTTTATTTAGGGGGAGAGTTACTAGTCTATGGATCATACTGTGAAAAGAAGCTAGTTTGTGTTGTATAGGGTGGCAAGAAGAGTTGTGTATGAAAAATGGAGAAAACATGTCTATTATTTTCTCTCTTAATATTTAAATCCAGAAAATTGATAGAATTTTCACTTTCTTGTTCTATTGTGAACTTGATTTTTTGTATAGGCTGTTAATATATTCTAAAAATACTTTTAACAGTCTATCAGTACCAAGAAAATATATGTTAAGACGTCATCAACATACCTATGCCAATAAAGGAACTGTTTAAAAAGAGGATGATTGCTTATTTTATCTTCCAAAAAATCCATAAATATTTCAGCCAATAAAGGACTAAGAGGGTTACCCATAATAAGACCATTTTTGCTTGTGTATATTTTGTCATTGAACTCAAAATAATTTTGTTCAATGCGTACTGTAAGAGAATTGATAATGTCTTGTTTTTTGACCAGATTTACATTTTTTAAGGTAAGAAGTTGATTGACGAAAGTAATCGGTTCATCGATGGGTACGCTGGGAAACAAATTAGTAACATCAAAAGAGATTAGCTTAGCATTGTTAGACAAATTAATATTATTAATTTTCCCGCTATTGTAACCCTTCCACTGTTTTATTTACATCTTCAATAATTTAATTTTATTGCACCCCAATTTTTAATTTTCACCTTTATTAAATCATTGTCATCTGACGAAGCTACAGTGTTAGCGAAACATGTAATTTTTCTAGTTAATATAGTGGAAAGTTACAAGTTCAACTTTGGTTAACTGTATCCCATAATACTATAGTAAATATATTATTATTAATTTTTCGGTTCATTATCAAATTATGCTAGTTTTTTAAAAATCTATATTTATACTTTTAAAATTGTAAAGTTACTGACTGATTGACGAAGTGTTTCAATTTTCTCGTCTCGAGAGTGGTTCGGTCTCCTGCGAGACGAGACGAAAGTTTTTCTACAAGAATCTCGTGAGACGACACAAACTATGCGAGAACGAGAAATCTCGCAAACACTTAAGATCCTGAATAGGATTAGCGTGATTGCGCCGGCAAACTTTAAAAAGAATCCCGTTAGTATCGGTCGATAAAAAAGATATCTTTAATTCCGATATTGCAAGGTGGCTAGGAAAAAATCGGGACAGGTTACCGAAAAAAAATTAGAAAAAAAAACCAAAAGAAAAATAAGCCTTTTTTAAAATAACGTTTATAGTTTTTATCGAAATGTTGGATACAGATAACCATTTGATAATATACACGTTGTTTACCAAAAAACGACACATAAACAACCAGACAAGTGTTTTCAGAAGTCTGAAGCCGGTAACTGACCTATTTTTGCACTTGCATGCATTTTGTTCCGCCACGAGCAGGCAACCAGCGTTTCCGTTTTGTGCATTGAATACTTAAAAAGGGTCCATCTTACTTAATGTTCTAAAATTTTATTTTTGTATACATATGCAACCCTAAAAATATGAATCAAATTTAAAGACAACTGTGCAAACTGCGAAGGGCACCGTTGTCGTTGGTTATCATTTGAATTCTGCCCCAGTGAAGCATGCGTATTATGTAATATAAGTAGGTACTATTATTTTGGTCATGTATGAGTTGAGTATTAGCAACACTGTGCCAGAACGGAGAGATTTTACCTTTAGAAAAACTTTTAAAAATCGTTTTAGAAGGATGCGTTTAAGCATGGAAATGGTAAAAATAAAAACTCAAAAAAAATAAAAGTCAAAAAATAAAATAAAATATTTAGAAAACAATTAGGTTTGTACAGGGTTTTTCCGTATATTTTGGAGCACCCCTGGAGCTTTTATTTGAAGACCTAGAAAAAACTTTAAATTACCAAAGTTGCATGATTTCTCCTGAACTGCCAGAATTTGTTATCGGACAAAACAAATGAACATCATAAATTTGTTTAATAAGGCCAATGTCGATTTTTTTAAATGGAACACCCTGTATATTAATTTTTTTTAACTCCTCACTCTTTTCTGATTCCATATATGTATATATGTTATACGTTTACTTTAGTCGTTTAGGCAAAATTGCATTTTAAAATATTGATGATTAGAAAATCTATATTGGTGTGAGGAAAACATGCTAGAACATAATGCTTATTCAGTAACAATAATTAATATAAATAATGAAAATAATTTATGAAACAAACATATAACATATATACATATTTGGAATCAGAAAAGAGTGAGGAGTTAAAAAAAAATTTATATACAGGGTGTTTCATTTAAAAAAATCAACATTGGCATTATTAACCAAATTTACGATGTTCATTTGTTTTGTCCGATAACAAATTCTGACAGTTCAGGAGAAATAATGCAACTTTGGTAATTTAAAGTTTTTTCTAGGTCTTCAAATAAAAGCTCCAGGGGTGCTCCAAAATATACGGAAAAACCCTGTACAGGAAATAAAGTGCTTATTCATTTGTACTGTAACCATGCTTATTAAATAGTTTTGTGTAAATAATTGATCTTATGAAATACGGTAACGGTGACTTGCCGAAATAATTTGAGGAGGGAGCAATTTGTTTTAAATTGTTTTTAAATGATACACCGTGGCTAATTTGGAAAGTGTTCTGTAGCATAAATTTAAATCTAAATTCTTGTTGTTGATTTTATATCAAAGGCCAAACAATCAAAATACATGTATATTAAATTTAGGTACAAGTCTTTTGATTGTTAAGTTAAGAGCGATGTCAAGTATATCATGAATTGACTGAATCTGAATATAGTACCGGGTAATTCTCGCTGACTTGCTTTTAGAATTTAGAACTTTGTTCGCATTCATAAGTTATAACAAATAACAATAGGTATATTATTTATAGTTTAACCAAAAATGAGCCAATATTCGATTTTTCAATTCATTTTCACAGCGGTATAGAGACAATATTTTGAATCAATTTGTGGAGCAATTACTCGACGACGAACTACGTTTTGGATATTTTCAACAGGACGGTGTAACCGCCCATACAGCCACCGAAACTATTAACTACTTACGCAATTTTTTCGACAACAGATTGATCAGTTTTCGATCAGACATTGAATTCCCACCTAGATTACCTTGTTTATCGATTATGGATTACTTCGGTTTTCCTTATTTCAAGAACACTATTTTTAAAACACCACAGTTGCAAATTTAGAACAATTACAAGAAAGGATTATCCAAGAATGTGGTAACATTTCTCCAGAGATGCTGGTAAACACTTTCGAAAATATGAAGAGACGTGTGAATTTATGCTTGGAGGTGGCCAATTTCAGCGATTTATGTAATTATTTTTCTTTTTCTTTCTGTATATTTTTACTTTGTTTTTTTTAAACAACAAAAATAAATTTGTATTTATATACTTATTTTATAACTCATTAGTTAGGCATATCATGTCATAATATGAATTTGACAAAATTTTAACCTAGATTTGGTTGGATAATATATAGTCCCCATATCATTGTGATCTAAACCAAGCCCTAGGTTCTTTAATCCAAGCCCTCCTTGATTGTGCTTAAAAGTTGACAATAAAAACTTTCAATGTCGAAAATTAGAATTTAAGAAATTGTAAAAAGGTCGCTATAAAAGTTTTATCGTTTAAGTATTGACGAATTAAGAAATAAAAATAAGAATTAACAATTAGAAAGTTGGATAAATCCTTAATTGGATTAGGGATATAATTTTTAATTTTAGTAAAGTTATTTACATGTAAAATACTAGGTGTAGTTATTTATTATGGGCAGATATAATCTTCATGCTTTATTGTCAAAGCAAACAAAGCATAATAAAAAGTAGGCGAAGGTATTTTGCAACCAATTTGTGTATTAATGCTTTTAATAATAATATTTATCCAATAAAGTTGTCGGCTGTGCATTAATCAGGCGAAAGTGTGGGCATGTTTTTATATGATCGTGGTTTGATTAATTATTTATTTAAACGCCCGTGACAAATGAAATTCAAAGGATTCCGATTAATATTGTTTGTTTTAATTTAGTATTGGATTAGTAGTATAGGAATTACAGATATTACATTATGATTTTATGCGCTACCTCATACCGTGAGAGCAAAAATTATTTGCATCAAAGAGGGCTTGGATTAAAAAACGTAGGGCTTGGTTTAGATCACAATGATATGGGGACGATATAATATCTAACCAAATCTAGGTTAAAATTTTGTCAAATTCATATTATGACATGATATGCCAAACTAATGAATAATAAAATAAGTAGACAAATACAAATTTATTATTGTTGTTCACAAAATTAACAAAGTAAGAATATACAGAAAAAAAAGAAAAATAATTACATCTATTCTGAGAATTCACATAACCGGAGAGGTGGAACCAGGGGTCATCCGAAAAAAATGTCAGGTCTAATAAATCATTTATTTCCAATAAATTTTGGGTAAACCATTGAGAGTAATTCCTGCGTCTTTCAAAATCTGCGGCTTGTATTTCTTGGAATAGCACTTTATGGGGAAATAAATTTAGCTGGTTCTTAAGAATAGTCCTGCATGTTCCATAAGATCTTCCCACTTCTTGGGACAGGCGTCTTATAAAATTTGTTGGTTGGCATATTTTGCATTATTTCACGAACGTTTGCAACAACTTCTTCTGTGTCAACAACTCTTCCTGCTCCTTTTTTGTATTGTATAGAACTTGTTTTCCTAAACACAGCCACGGTTCTTTTCAGGCAATGATAAAAATCCCCAGCAATATTTTATTTTATAAATAAAGGATATTTTTTACCACTACATCATTAATTTTTAGGGGAATAGAGTTACTTTTTAGCAGTAAAAAAATAATATCTAAAAATCCACCATATTGGGGTGAAAAAGTAATTTCCAAAAAAATGAACCTTGTAATAGCTACAACAAAATTGTTTTTTCGACGCCTATTTAATGCAGATTTTTTGCTTCTACTAATGGATTTCTAGCAACGGCTAATATAATTTGCTCTTAGTGTAGCTTCACTTTCTGTTATCTGCAAGTTTTATTATCATTTTAAATATTCTTTAGAAAAAAAAATTATTATTAAATATTATTTTTAAATAAAGTACCTATACCGGCATCTAATTTCGTAATTTCGTAAAACAAAATTAACTTGAGTAGGCCCACCCATATCAAGGTATATTTTAATCGAAAACTTAACTGGTTTAATTTATACAACTGTCACTTTGAGAAACCAGATCGATTTAAGTAAAAAGGATGCGTTAAACGCATGAGTTAGTAACGTGACGCGATATTTTTAATTTATTATAATTTTGTATGCAGTTGCAGCATATTTTTCAGTGTCCATGATATTGAATAATTAGTACCTTTAGCTTATTTAATATTTACATAAGACGATGCTCAGTTTTTTTATGATTAAAAGGCACCAATACGGGCACGAGTGTTATTAATTTTATAAAAGCTTTAGAGAATGTAAATAAATTAAAATTACATTATATGATGATTTAGAACGCTTTATTTACTTGCAATGGTAATACGTGAAGTATTTTACACCATTATTATACCGGTGCGAACAAAAATTATTTGCATCAAAGAGGGCTTGGATTAAAAAACGTAGGGCTCGGTTTAGATCACAATGATATGGGAACGATATATCTAACCAAATCTAGGTTAAAATTTTGTCAAATTCATTTTATGACGATATGCCAAACTAATGAGTAATAAAATAAGTAGACAAATACCAATTTATTTTTGTTGTTTACAAAATTATAATACTTGCACTTTATAAGGTAATAAATTTAGCTGCTTCTTAAGAATAGTCCTGCATGTTCCATAATATCTTCCCACTTCTTGGGACAGGCGTCTTATACAATTTCTTGGTGTATTTTGCATTATTTCACGAACGTTTGCAACAAGTTCTTCTGTTCTTACAGATGGTCTTCCTGCTCCTTTTTTGTGTTGTATAGAACCTGTTTCCCTAAACACAGCCACGGTTCTTTTCAGGCAATGATTAAAATCCCCAGCAATAAAAGCATCCTTAGGAAAATGGTCGTGAATCGTCCATGCACAAACCCGGATTGTATTGCCACTCACCATGTACTCTAACCCCGTTTCGAAAATACGCTTCAACCATGATTGTTTTGTGCTGTTCCGTAAAGCCCATTGTTCAAGAAATTGGAAAAATTAGCGGTGAATCAAATTACTTGGAACGACTGTCAAAGATGACGGAATAGCTGATTGATTGTTAATTCATGTAGTTACTGACACCCAACAGGTATTAACCTCTACGGCTAAGCATTACGTCCTTAGATGCAAGGCCCTCTTTGATGCCAATAATTTTTGCTCGCACGGTATTAAAATGAAAAATAATAATTAGATTTTAAAATAACAACTTAATTCTCTTAATTTGTAATGTGCGGAAAAGAATTATTGCCAATCCTTGAGCTGTGCAGATAGTTTTACTATAGCCCGCATTACACATAACCGAACGAAAATAGCTCTTAATAAATAATATTTCCAATATTAGATCAATAAACATGCTAACTTAAAATAAGCACAAATAATTTATTCCAAAGTCGCCATAAGCTTAAAAATAAACTCAAAATTTATCACCCTTGTGCAATTTGTCTGTGTAATTTTCGTACTCGTAGATTTGAATAAGGAATATTTATGGACACAAGTGAAAAGGTTATAGAGACGTGGCCTGTGGTGGTACCCACGCACTTTGAGCTGTGAATATGGTATTTCATACATGGCGCAGACTATCCCATACTAATTTGAAAATCAATTAACATATTTTCTATCGTCGTTTCGATAATAACTTTTGTCAGCTTTTGTTGGTCAGTTTTGTCACACCTTTCATAAATGCGGATGTCGCTATATGTCGACAAGGTATGGATAAAAGATAAAAATAGATTTTAATATTCAGTGACCCTTAACCCCTCCCCAGTTTCAAGTCACAGGAGGCTTCAAACTGTATACGACTAACATTAAAGCTGAATGAGTTATACGGCCGAAGTTGGTGAGAAAATTTCAGTGCTTCCGTAGCGCAATGGGTAGAACGTTCGACTGGTAATCAAAAGGGTTCGAATTCGATTTCCAGCGAGGCATAAAAATGTATTATTAAAAAAAAAAATTTTCTGGACCCCGCTAAACATTCTTCATTTAAAAAAAATCCTAAGTAAGACTTAATTTCCATTTTATTCTAAGAGGGTTCCTTAAACGCCCAGAAGGCGTGGGATGCTGCAAATGTAGCCTACTGTTTTCTATATTAACTTGTTAAAACGCAGTAGCAAGCAATGGTAGTGGCCTAACTTTTAAGTATTAATAATTACATTTTTCTGAAGGAAAACATAATTAAAAAATATTTAAGAGTCACGTTAAGAAATAGTTGCTATTGTAAAAACATTAGGTGAGAACAATTTGCTACTTTCCGTCTTTTTAAAAATTTAAAATACTGCCAACAATAACAATTATCATGGTATATGCTCCTTATTAAGTTTTGTTAAACTGCTTATAATTTTTCCACATTCCACAAACCTACTTTAGAAAATTGAAAATAGTAAATTGGTGTCATAATTTTTATGACTGTTACTGTTCTAGGGATGAGGACGACTATGGAAAAACGAATTTCCTTCTACGCAGGGACGGTTCTACGGGGGGACCTGGGGGGCCCAGGACCCCCCAACATTTCTGAAAAAAACTTTAAAATATCTCGAAAAAAATACAATCAAGCGAAGGCTACCAAAAATTGTAGCCGCGCCAATGTGGGCCCCCCCAATATTTTGGGTCTAGAGCCGCCCCTGCTTCTACGTAATAATGTCAAGCAAAAGGTAATGCAAGCCATTACAAATAATGTAATGAAAGGTAATACCTAAAACCGTAATGTTAGATAATAATAGTTTGCAGGCACTATGTAAGCGACACACGACGAAAAAAGTTGGCACTATTGACCATACCAATATTGAGCTATACACAGCCATTTACCTGCTGGTCCTTGTACTCTTTGTTCATGAAATGTCTAAATCTTAACTCGGCTATGAAATGTTTTGGATTGGTATATCCATTCTCCCGCGACTTTCTGTGTAATACGCCAAGACCGCCGCGCTATTTCGCTTTGTTTCAGCGACATTCACTGTTTATTTTTTTCCAATTTTATCGAAATTGAAACAATCAAAAATGCGGACACCTGATATCAATGAAATTGAAACGAATAAAATCTATTTGCACTGTCGTAGATTAAATTTTGAATGATACACATTAGATATGAACTTTGTTAATGAAACGTGTGCAATTAAACCACTCGACTGACGCTTCGTGGTTTAACGTTGCACACGTTTCATTATAGTGTTCATCGAACTAGTATCATTAATAACTATCTACTAACTGTTCTCAGACTTCTACTGTTCTCTCTCCCGGCCATATTATCTTAATATCAACAAATTTAATATTAAATGCCGAAACCCAAAACAAACCAATATTAATACTCAACAGATGATGTCATCGATCCTGTGCTGCTCGGATGTTTGTTTAGACTTCACCGCCGTGTTATTTATGTGCATGTCGCATGTCGCGTTCATTTTTCATGAAAAATACGCACCCAGTAGTATTTTCAATACTAGAACCGGCGTACTATTCGTCAATGCCTCTCTGAACAGCCCTTCCAAAATTAGATAATAATAATTATTTTTTAATAATTGCAAGGTCCCAGAAGTTACCCCTGCATTCAAGCCATTTATAGCTCTTATATACACCTTGAGAACTGTGTCCTTAATAAATTTTTTTTATTCTATCGCATAGACGAACAACAAAATTTCAACCGCTTTGGCTTTGTAAATTATTTATTGAGAAAAAAATAAAACAAAATACGACATATTAAATTGACTAGCAGGGATTTTGACTGGAAGTCGACCCGCCGGCATTCATCTACCTGAATGATCTGACAAGTCGGGTCTCCTGCCCCTTTCTATTTAAGTTATAGCAATAACGAAGACATTATAATCGGTAGTCCTACTGGCAAATAAAATAATTGCGCGAATAGTGGGATGACGTACTAAATATTTGATCTCATGGTGTATTAATATCAATAGGTTCTAATTCAGGATGTTAATTAATGCTGAATATGATGAATTCGGTTATAGTTAAAAACCCCATTGCGGAATAGATATTATTCCCTCGTATGTAAGGAGCCGACATCGACAATGAGGTGAGAAAACAAGGACAAATAATATGTAATCACAATTACGTCGCAAATCATGTAGTCATAAAAAGTGCAAACAATAGCGTGACATTTTAAGGCCGGATGTTCGCTGAGAGACAATCGGTTTCCGCAGTAATTTTTACTTTAACATTTCAAAATTTAGGTTGTTTTATAACATAATATGTTCGCAGATGAGACCAGGGCATGGAAGAAGATTCAGACGCGTAAATATTTACTGAACGATTTCTAACCTACAAAATTTGTAAACATTATTTACTAATGTTTAAAAGTTTAAAACTGAAAATAGCGCAACATTTACAAACCATCTATTTTTTGATTATGATAGCTATGGTCGGAAAATGGCGAAGGCGAAATTATTGGACTTTACCGAAAGAACAGTTCCAAATTTTAAGGATCATCATAATAGGATTTATATCTAGATATTATATTTTATGAGAGTGAAACGTCCCCGATTTTGTTGGAATTGATGATCTATAAAATTTGCGACCGTTTCTTCGGCAAATCCTTTCATCTTCGCCGTTTTCCGACCACAGCTATCATTATCAAAAAATAGATAGCTTGTAAATGGTACAATATTCTAGCAGTTGCAGCTAAATTCATGTTGCACTATTTTTAGTTATATAGGAATGGTGAATTTCACGAAAAGTGAGTTTATTTTTATTTAAAATAAACTAATTTTTTTAGTAGAGGAATTAATAGTAATTTCAAAAACTTTAAAATGAACAACGTCTGACAACTGGCAACCTTAAAAAATGATTATTTTGGATTAAAAACAATTTCTCAACTATTAGAAGTTCGAAATTTTTGTTATTCTTTTTTTATTATCTAATATTCTTTTTGCATTAAACTTGTCTAAATAGGGGCTGATGCCCTTTTTCTTAGCAACTAGTCTTAGTTTCGAAATATATAAAATGCCAGATATAACCAAGTTCTAAAGCTAGAATTAAAAGCCCCACTTAAATAGGTTTACAGCAGGATAACTTCTTATATACACAAGAAACAAAAATATTTGTATAAGCTCAATCACGACTACCGTCTTTCAAAGTTTATTTTTACTAAAGCTGTTTAGATTGGGCGTTTATTTTTGTTGTATTGTCTGTTTTCTCTGGACGTTTGTAAAATACTACGTGTGGTTAAATAAAAAGGCCTCCATAAAGAAGATTGTTTGACAAGAAGTGTATTTAATCGGTTTGAAATGCTCGCTGTTTAGCAATCATTTGAATGTTAAAGGGGCGAATAAAATTTTCCTTTTGGTTTTTTTTGCAAAGAAAAAAAGTTGCATATTATTTTTCGGCGACGGCCCGTGCAGAAAGCCACAGTGCCATTTCCCTCCCTACCTACTAGTAGACCACAACCGTTTAGCTTCCACAACAGCTGCAGCACTTGTAGGAAATTTAATAAAAATATTGACCTTCTCCAAAACTGCATCCATTATACAAATGTATGTCTTACAGGCAGTACTTTGATGAACACCGAGTTCTTTACCTACAGAATTTTGAAAACCCGGATCCGATAATTTCCGCAGAAAGACTTTAATCTTATTTAAAGGCGACAAGGCACCCCTTCGCCTTTCACCAGTATCAGTCAAAAAATAATTTGCCAACCACTCAACATTTTCGCAGTCAAATCGACATAACTTTCTGAAATGATCATATCTGCAATTTTTACGTACACTGTAGATTTTTCCTTTAGGGACGTTCATATATTGAGCCATAATTGAAGACACAAATTAAGAGCGACGCACGTGTATGCCGCGGAGAACTAGAGTTGAAATGATGCAGGGGTCGACCTACCTTAAAAAGTTGAAAGCAATCGCTACACTAGAAAAAGCAATTCCTTAATTTATTCATCACATTTTAAGCAAACGATAGCGATTGCTTCTATTTTTTAAGAAAAAGCATTGACTAGAAGCAATTCTTGCACTTTTAAGCAATTGCTGGACGCAAAAGCAATTACTTTAGTTTTTATTCATTGGCTTTTAAGAAATTACTTCGATTTTATAAGAAAAAGCGATTGCTACATTTTTATTCATTAGGCTCAATGTCCTTATTATGCTACATTTAATTATTCGGTAAGTTTTTTTTTAAGATTTTGTTTCGATTTGATATTTTGTTGCTACCTGTTTCAATCATCATCAGCCGCCAAAGATTCTCACACTAAGAAGTTATAGATATAAGATATTTGTAGCGTTAGAGGCTAGTATAAACTTGATTATAAAATTAATTTTTGTTTGCTAACTTTGACTTAAATGGTTTCTTGTAAAAAAATCCTTTACTGAAAACAACTGAGAAAAATTAATTGAAATAAATACGGTAAAAAAACGTAATATTTCTTCATGACAAATCAAATACCGCAGTACCTTTATGTATGAAAACTAGAAAACTCCATAAAAATTTGTTTTTTCAATTTGGCTACCCATCTTAAATGTACCAGAAAGGCAATTACAATTTTTTTTATTTGTTGCATTTCAACTGTTACACTAATTGTATAATCATTAATTAGCCAAATTAGGTTTAATTCTTTTATCGAGCCATTTTCGTCACTAATTAAAAGTTATCATACACGATAGTTGAATTTGTTTCACCGCTAAGCATCATGTTTTTATAAATGATTTTTAAAGAATAGTTGAGCGGCCGTAGAGCTGCGGTAATGGCTACTTAAAGTATTTAAAATTGATACTTAACTATAGTAAGAACTTTACATGAAATACCAAAAACAAATGTACAACAACTTACATTTTTAAGTAGATACTTAATATTTAACACTTAAAGTCAAGTCACAATTATTGAAGTTATAAATAAATTTTTTTCTGTAATCCGACATAAGTCTTGAATTTATGTTTCCGGTCACTGGTACAAAGCCAATTGACAAATCATCATTTTTTCAGCCCAGAAAAATCTTTATTTATTTCATCAAATTCATGTAGGTACTTAGTTTGCGTGACGAGTTCGGGGTTATGTGGTTGTAACAAACTGGAATTTTCTTAACCAGTGAACTATAATGACATATCCTGTGTGATATAATACCAACAATTTAGTTTTGGCTGTCTCGTATAATAACATAGACAAACCCAAGCTTGCAACTACATTATACACTTTATCTTACTTTTTTGTTCTCATGTTTTTTGATGTCCTATGTCACCGAAACGTTAAATATCTGGTTTTTTATGACACCTGTTTGTAAGTAATTGAAGTAATTAAAGCAAGGATGGTTTGAGCTTACAACATAACACTTGTGTGATTATATGAGGGGTTTTAGAAGCGTGTTCTGTGAACAATAATACAAAATGTTTAGAAGATGATATAGTGTCTGCGAAAATAATTAAAAAGCGAATATTGTAGTATATCGAACAAGTGTCTAACTGTTTTTTTCATAATGGAATAAACAGGGATCCAAGCACAATGGATACCCTGGGGCGGATAGACCACGACGGCCGTTTCGTCCTTGTTAGGACTCTACGAGCAGCCATAATCCAAGCAATCCCGACAACGGCGGTATGAGATGTATTAAAAGCCTTTTGCAAAATCAAAGCGGCCATCAATACACCGTAGCGCCACCCCAGCGGAATAACTAGCAATAATTTTATCAAAATTTACGGTTTTAATAAAATGTTTATACGAATAACTAATTAAAATTAAAATTTTGGAAACTTATGTTTTTCTAATTTGACCAGTGTCTTAATTAGAGGTACTTCACTGACTTCTTCTAATTACAAGTATAAAAGTGTCCACACTACAATCGTATAGTTTAAATGATAAATCATGAGTACGACCAACGCATTCAAAATGATTGCAAAGTTGAATCGATTTAAATAATTTATTTTCAATTTTAATTTATTGTAAACGGTGCATGTTATTGCTTCCTTTCAGTATATTGAAAATAAAACAATTGTCAATAATTGGCAATTGTCCGTACATAGCAAAGAGTAGATTACTATACAGTGTGTGGACTGTGTGGTGCATCGAAACCTTTCCACCAAGGTTTATTTTTTTGTAAATAAATAACGTTAGTTCATTGGGGCATATTTTTTTAAATATTTTTACCCTTCTGCTTGAACTTCAACGATGGGGTGGTCTACGACGAGGTGGCTTTTACCCTTAAAATCTTAAACGGAAAGGGGGGTCAAGAGATTAATAATTCTAAAAGGAATTGAATTAATTGTCTTTAGTTTTGCTCATGGCATTGTCCCATGTGTAACTCAACGATTAATTTTTTTTTATATTAATAACATTATGTTGAAAGCTATCTTTAGAAATTACATGTATTAAATATGCAATTATGGATACAAAATTGTATAAGGTAATTCAATTTTAATATCTCAAATTACCGCTCCTTGTAATCGCAGGAAATAAATGCCCATCACATCATTTCAGCATAAATTATGAAGTTGCTATTATACATGGCATTCTACCTACTTACATCTAACACCTTTATTATAGATAATAATTGTTAAATATAGCATATTTAGATATTTATTTTTACCAATTATCTTTAAACATATAACACTTCATGAGGTATCTATAATCTCAGGGCCGCCGCTAAGGTGTTGGCCGCCCGTGTGCAACTCAATATTTGCCCCCCCCCCCCCTTTCCATCTAGGTACTAATATTTATAGTAAGTAATGTATAAAAGGTGCTACTTTTTTACATAGGTATCGATTGTAATCAGTAAAATGGTAAATACTTACTTAACAATTTAAAGTAATATATAACAGCAAAGTCTCCAAATTAAAATATAAAAGTCCATATAAATAAAATAAAAATTAATTAAAAACGAACTTTTCGGGCATTCGTTTTGAATTTTTTTTTGACAATGTCTTAAATATGATTGATCCAATGTGAAATATATTTCATGTTCGATAGATAACATAGCTAAAGCAAAAAGTCTATCTGTCTTGCGTCATCCAGGATCGTATATAGTTTCTAATCATTTTAGGTTTTGAGATCGACCGCTCGGAATACGTACGGTTTGAAAATGTTGATAGAAGATTATTTTCGTAAATGTATTCAAGAATATCACTAGGACTTTTTCTGTGGTAAAATATGGTTTAATAGCCTTAATTTCTTCATAAAAATCGGGTGCACTAATATCACCCTCTAAGCTGTTTATGTCTGTAAGGGCTTGATGCATTATCTCACAATTGATTTTAAGTTCGTCATCGTTTTTAATTTTGGTTATACATATATTACATTAAAAATTACTGTTTGTTGTTGAAGTAATGGGAACCTTCTTTAATTGCCGTTATGTCAGCATTCAATTAACTTTAAATTCAGGAGACAATATAGGTTCATCAGTTTTCAGTACTATAGGTTCATCAATTTTTCTTCTAATTCGGTGGGTAGGTAAGCTAGGAAATGCTTCTTCCATGCTAGCTTTTGTAGCTATCTTTGGTTATAAAATAATTATTTGTTAGGAATATTAGAGTTTACAGAATCATTATTATTTAATTTAAATGATTTTTTTTTCGTTAAATAGTATTATCACTGGGGTCTGCTTTGGCCGCCCCTATTTTTGGCCGCCCGTGAGCGGTGCACACTTCGCACACATGGTAGCGGCGGCCCTGTATAATCTATATATTGTTTCAGCTTTTTATTAATATGCTCAGTTCAAATTGGCGTATAAGCGCTTTATGATTGAACATTGACAGTTTTATAATACCTATCATAAAATATGTAAAATCATATCTTGGTGTTTTAAATTTTATTTATTTATTATTACTGTATTAATCTCGTCTCACTTTTTCTAGTCTCGTTTTAACGAGACGAGAATGAGACGAGAAAGTATTCTGGTCTCGTGCGAGACAAAAGTATCTTCTGCAAGAATCTCATGAGACGAGACAAAAATATGCGAGACCGAGAAATCTCGCAAAATCTTAAGAATTTGATTAGGATTTGCGATAAACTTTAAGAAGAATCCAGTTATTATCACTCCATAAAAAAGCTATCTTTATTACCGATACTGCAAGATGGCCAGGAAAAAATCGGGATACGTTGCCGAAAAAAAAACAATAGAAACGAGGACACAAAGAAAAAATTAACCTTTTTTTATAGATTTTATAGTTTTTGTCGAAACGTTTGATACAGAGAACTGTTTGATAAACTATAATCGGTTTCGTGAATTAAGTATAATATTATGCCACTTTTAGTAAAATGTAGAAACTACACACTATTGATGGTATCCATGTGTCTCTGGGAATTGCTTTTAATCATTTTTTTTATAAATCATAACTGGCTGGAAATTTTAAGGCAAATAAAGTTCCTTACCTTGTTTTTAAGGAATAAAAACTTAAATTTCCACAATGGAATTATGGAAAAATACATAAGAAAACGTCCAGTTAAAACAACAATAAACTATAATTTACAATATATTTAAAACATATTACACACATTGTTTACCAAAAAAAGACAGATAAACAAAACAAATACGAGTTTTTAGAAGTCTCACTCGGATAACTGACCTATTTTTGCATACATTCTGTTTAGCCCCGTGCAGGCAACCAGCGTTTCCGTTTTGTGCCTTGAATGTAGATGTAGATTCGTAATCTACGCCCCAAAATTCATCTTTCCTAAAAAATTCATCACTTAGATGATGAGCGTATAATAGATTTTACCATTTTTTTGTAACACACTCATCCGACGATGGGGCCAACTGAACACCTACTTAATTCCCTCCCCCCTTTTTTTTATAAAAAGTGCGATCGACACGGTCCTATATTCTTGAATTCAGTGACATGTACCTTTTGCTTATAAATTTATAAAGATTAAAATTATAATTAATTTTAATTCAGTGATACCTATATTCTTATATAATTTATAATAAAATATATAATTAAGGAAAATGGAAATCGGCCCCCAAAGGGGCTGAAAAGGGGGTAAGTTTATATTGGAAAGGATCTGGTGCACTTTACAACTCTCGAAATTTCACAATTTCTGAAAGTGCAATGAAAATACCTGTTTATATAGAATATATTAAAGGCAAACAATTAATGAACCAGACTTTTTTCTCTAAAAAAAAGAAGAAAAAAAAGAAAGAAAAGTTCGTCTTTGACAGCTATTTTAATGCGAAATGTTGCTTGGTAAAAATATCCAGTCGTATAGGTGTCGATTAATCAGAACATTAAACAAGAGATTAATCACAATTTTAATGTGATAATTTTTGATTCTCAGTTTTATACATGCAGGTTATGCAATTAAACAAATCGAAAACGCCTTTGACATTATTTTGCGCCGATCTTCAATTAGAGATTTTCTAACCTATTTTTTGGTTTTTAAAAGGTGTTGATGGTCAATAAATAATTATTGTATTGTTTTAATTATAAAGTAATACCTATATTTCTTTTCTAACTAAAACAGCAAAAATAAGTCGCGTAACAAACCATAAATAAGTCTTATAAATACCTTTTGATTCTCATAATGCTTAATAATACTATTAAAATAAAAATATGTTTTTTGAGAGCCTAAACCGATCTACAAATTCCTGATCGTTCCAGATTTCTAGATGATTTGGTCTAGGCCTAAACACACGAGGTGCCCTAGGAGCTTCCACAATATTTATGATATCTTCATCGTCATCATAATAATATAATTATAATTCTTCAATTTCATTAATCATTCTGAAGGGAAAATTATTATAAGGTTATATTGTACCTACTTTTAATGCTACTTTAAAAAAAAAATTATTTTTTAACATTTTAATTATGACCGGTGGATGTTAACCGCTGTTCTTTGGGCGGTTAAATTAATTCTTGGTTAAAGTGCTGGTTTGGACCTCATCATAACCTTTACTTTCGCATTTCATAATTTTTACCGGTTAATCAAAGGAACTGTTGATAATCAAAACCTATACAACCGAGCCTAAAGGGATTATTTTTCAAAATTTCAATAAATTCTACTCCGAAGGTGTTTAAACGCAAAGTACATTGAAAGGTTTTGTGAGCATTAATAACGATCCGTAATGAAATTGATACATTTTTTAATAAATATGATGAATCTATATTTTTGATGTTATTTTCATGAACATAGCGAGGAAATGAATTACATTTTCATTAAAAGAAAATAAAATAATAAGAGAGAGAAGTAAAAAAAAATATTTTTTTTTAAATAATGTGGGCACCTAATATAGGTTTCATTGGGTATTGTATGGTACTTGTTGCTTTGCTTCGATAACGAATTTAAAACAATTGAATTTCGCCAGCGAAGAGGCGGCTACCCGCTAGTAATAAAATAAAACCGCGCTATGAAGTTTTCAATAAAGCGAATTACACTGGGTTAATTCTTAAACCAAACATTTAAGTAGGTACTTACTTCTTAACTGACAGTTTATAGTCCTTAAATAAAGATTCTCTTTTGCATCCTCAATAAACAACACAAAAAGTCAAATAATTCAAATTAAGCCACAAATCTGTTTACAAATTTTTAATACGTGTTTATTGGGTAAACAAACAACAAATAAGTGCGCCACGCAACACGTGAAGAAAATAGAAAAGCCTCGATTAAATGCGGCGCTGCCTTCGTAAAAGCACGGACGCGACTGACGCGCTTCTTGGACGCGCGAGACGCCACTGAAAAGCGGAGTAAGTGGACTCCGGACTCGAGCTTTCGGATGGGGAAGAAGGTAAAAGTGCATCTGCACCAACCAACTTCAGACGCAGTCGGAACTAGGGGAGGTCAGAAGTCAGAATCAATGTGTTTTCCATTAACTGTTGAGAACAACATTATAATGAACACTATTTTTATTTATTTCTCCGAATTTCTTCAAGATTGTAAGTATTCCAAGTGGTGCACCACTGGACTGGTCATGGGAAATCCCATGTAGATTTTGCTACCCTCAAATATTGGCTTCTTTTACATTTACATACATTTTACATCTATATTGTATGACACTTTTTTGAAAATCCTTGTATGGTGGACAAGCACACCAAGTTTTATTATTTTTATAGTTAACCAACTAAAAGTTATTTAAAAAAAACACTTCGTAAAATTTCTGCATTTAAAGTAGGTAACCCCAATATCGAACCCACAACTATTGTTGTGTGTTGATATTTCATAGTTTCAGTTATTTTTAAGCAAATCGAAGTTACTATACCGGCCTTTTAAAAATTACTTTTAATTTTTATAGACTTTGCAAAAAAATGATCCTGATTAAAGAAATACTGTTGTCTTAATTTTCAACAGTTTGCAGCATGTTTTACTGCACCAAAGCTTTCGTAGATAATTCTAAATCTAAAACAATAAAGACTTTTGGTGACGAACCTATAGTACATCTATAGTTTACCAAAACTAGTTTCACTTACATGCAATCCATAACACAATGCAAAACATAACTCCTAAATTTATTAAAAAATTTAAATTTAAATTTGTTGATAACTTCCGGTTAAACCGGTTGTAAGAAATATAGTACTTCCGGTTTAACCGGAAGTTGACACTATTGAAATAAGATAATAAAAATCGAAGATAGCGACATGTAAGCCGTTTTGCTCTAAGACGTACAGTTAGAAGGCTAGACGCTGTCAAAGTTCAAAAATCTCATTTTTCAAGAGTCAATAAGTATATCGGAAACTGTTTAGTATAGACTAATAATGGTTTTATTAAAAAATGTTCAGAATTTTATGCAGAATCCAAAAAAATTATATAAAATAGGGGTATCTATTTAAGATTTAGATCTTACCCCCCCCTCCCTCCTAGGGGCTTGAAGTAACAAGATTGACAATATACGCAAAAGTTGTCCCCCTCGAAATAAACATCGACGGGTCCGAGCGATTTTCCACATTTTCATTTTAAAGCAGGAAAATCCGTGGTGGGAAGTTTTCAAATGAACACCCTGTATATATTTTATATGTACCTGGGCTTCGTAAGGTAAGAGAATTATACTCGGTTTTCCTATAATTTATGAAATATAAGATATATTTTTTAAAAAATTACCCCTCCCTGCATAATTTCAATTAGGTTACAGTTTACTTAAGATATATTTTATATACAGTAGAGCTTCGCTAATCCGAACTCCACTAATCCGGATTCTCCAGTAATCCGGACAAAATTTAAATATTACTTATTTACATTATGTATTCTATAATCCGGATTTCTTATGTATTTTATGTATTCCATAGTCCGGATCATGTGTTCTTCGATAATTTCATGTAACTTTTTCGTTGTCGTTGTTATGTCGGTAGGTGTAAGAACTGCGTGTGGGAGTTCTTTTTCTTTTATTTTTTATGTGTTAGTAAATGTTTAAATTTTTTGTGTTACTAAATGCTACAACAATGTGTATTTGGTGAATTTTTATAGCTTTTAAAAATATTTCAATAATCCGGATGTTTCACTAATCCGGATTGCCTCGGTTTTTATTAATCCGGATTAGCGAAGCTCTACTGTATTCTAGTTACGCTAATACAAAATAGAGGTGGGCTTCGAAAGGCTGGTGTTATGTACTGGGCTTCGTATAAATTATTGGGCAGGTATATACAGATATATTTATTAATAAACTTGCACACGCGTTTCGGCTGTTATCTGCCATCTTTAGGTCGTAGGTAAGGAAAACAGAAAAAAATGTTATAAAACAAATATATTATTTTGGTAAACTTATGTCCCAAAACTTACAAATAATGAAAAATAACATATAGGGCAACACAGCCAGAAACACCCAGTCAACACACCAATAACATACAAATTAATAAATAACACTCATTTTATAAAATTATTAAAATATAAAATTACAAAAAAATATATGAGTATATAAGACATAATAAAGAAATGAAACGGTACTGAAAGCTGTTAGAGCTACCAACTGGTAACTGAAAAACCCAAACAAAACAAAAGTTAGTTATTACTTTGTGTTGTTTCTGCATTTTTAATGTTTTTTTTATTGTAACAAATCATAATAACAAAAAATTATTGGATGTTTGTGATTAAGGTTTTATGCCTTTTTAAATTTTCATGAATATGTGCTTATTTTCAAAATATTTTGAGCTTTTTTCAGCGCAAATCTTAAGTTTTTTTATGGTTGGTTGGTTGGTTGGATGGTTGGTTGGTTAAAGGCGAGGGTCGGGTTCGACTTGTGGTCCAAGCTTCTTACACTGCAGCCTTCTGGCTTATTGTGCACCCCAGTCTTGTAATTAGAAAAGATTTGTTCCTTCTACGAGGTCCAGTAGTTTTCTTCCAAGTTTGTCGTGCGGGAGGTTATCGCCACGTCGAATGTTCCCGAAGATCTTAAATCTTTTACGGTTTAGCGCTTTGCAGCAGTATGAGAGGCGATTTCGTCCTCTCCATCGCAAAGTCTACATTCAATGGGTCCATTATAGACTCCCATTCGTTGAAGGTGCCTTCTTAAGTGACAGTGACATGTTAGTAGGCCGGTCACTTGTTTTAACTGAGTGCGCGTCAAGAGCAGCATTCCAGCTGAAGTTTTTTTATGCTGATAAATCCGAGCTTCTATAGATTTAAAATTAAATAACATTTCATTAAGAATTCTCTAGCAGGTAAAAAAAATACCCCAATATGACTTTTTTTTACAGTCCGGGGAAAACAATTTTTTGGTTTCTTGACAATTGGACGGAGAAGAAAAAACTCGCTTTTAACGAACCGTTTATTTTTGAGTTCTTGACAAATTGGAGAATTTTATCAACTTAAAGGCATCAAAAATTATCATACTTTACCAAACTATAAGTATAACTTTCTTTCATGAAAAGATAACTATTTATATAATAATTTTTCCCGTCCTAGATGTCTCCACTAATCCAAAACTCAAGTATTGATTGACATTTGTCATTTAACCATCCACATTGCGCATCTTTTTGCACCTTTTCAAACCTCCAATCGATTCCCGGCCGGGAGCACGTTGTGGGCCAACAGAGCGACGTCTTCCTCAGTAGAAATGCAGCTTTGGGTGCGCTCGGGCGCCTGCTGCAAGAGCGTCGCGACGTCGCTTTTTTGGGCGCCTTCTTCACGGGCCCCGGCCGCTTCTTAGGGAGATGCAAACAGAAGATGGTGCCGCCGCCCCAGGCCGACGGCTGCGAACCGGACTTGGCCGCGGTTGGGTTAGTTTTTTTGTTTATATAAACTTTTTTTACATTTTCAATTTTTTAAGTTTAGAGCAAACCCTATGCCAAGTTCTGTTTTGTAAACATAATTAGAGCTTAAATTTTTTTTTTCGTTGTTGAAGCAAAACCTTGATTTAGTTTTAAATATTTTTATTACATTTATCTAGTTTTAATTGAAAAGCTTTGTGATTTACATATTTGTTTTTATAGCGATATACACATTGTCATATTATTATGTGTTTTTATGATTTTCTTTTTTGTGCATGTTTTTCTTTAATTAGGTAACTGTAATGTTTACATTTTTTTTACAATTTTTATTCTGTGCTGAGAATTGTTAAAACAGTAGAACAACACCTACACCTGGTTTTGGGGATTACAATTTTTTTTTGGTTACCCAGTCTTAGAATAATATTAAAAAATCTTTTAAAAATTTGTTGGTTAGGAAAAAACCGAAAGCCAACTTCTGTTTTATAAACACACCAGTTTTCTTATCGAGAATGACGTATAGAATGTGAGTTTGTAACTAGGAATAAATTCAGTAAACCTAGTATAGTTTTTTTGTTAAACAAATGCTGGACAGGGCTATTAACATTTTAAGTTGTGGTATTTTTTATGAAAAAAAATATTGATGCAGTGTGTCCCAAATCGATAATTTTTTAAAATTACAACCCTAGTTTTCTACTGACTATTTTTAAAGTACATAATATGAAGTTATAAAAAGTACCAACTTTCAAAATTCAAATTTTTAGTCCTTGTCAAACATGAGTGTATAGGTTAATTTCTCCTGAATTAATTAGAAATGTTCAAAACGGGTTTTACTTGAGTTTTTCGTTTAGGATATTGCCAAACAGTGAATGGACAACATTTTGAGCAATTATTGACGAAAAAATAATAAAGATGTACAGTGTCACCAGTAAAGTCCGCATCATAATAATATGTGATTTATTTTTATTAATAGCTTTATTCGAAATTTGACTTTGGAATCAAGTTCTGCTTCGATCGAGATGAAAATTAAGCAAAAAAAATTGTAGTCACGTGATTCGCATTATCTGTCAAATTATAATTATTTCCAAAAAATAATTCTAAAGTGGGGTTATTTCTGAAAATATCGAAAAAAGTTAAGTTAAGAATAAGTTTTTTAATGCAGTTTCTAGCCCATAATATGCAAAATTTCAGCTGCATAAGATAATTTTGATTTTAAAAATTTTGTAAATTGCGCCAGTTTTGCAAAATAAGACTCAACGCAACCTACATAAAACTTCTTAGTTTTGACAATGCCGTAATGTAGGCAACGACAATGCTTTACTTCAGATACATTTTCTATAAAGTCATCAATCACATTAAAGGTGTGTTTTTCAACAAAATCAAAATTTGGTCGCATGTGATGCAAAGATTATTTGTTTTTGACCCTGTATAAGGTAACTTCATAAAATAAGTATTTTTGAAAACGCAGTTTGTGTCTGAAAGTAATACACCTTAATATTAAGACAAAAAGAACACAGGTCATCAGTAAGTTCATTAAGTGGAAAATAAATTTTAGTGGTGGGTAAAATTTTGCATGTGAGCTAGAAACTGCATTTAAAAAAACATTTCTAATAACTTTTTTTTAATATTTTCAGAAATAACCCCACTTTTAAATTATTTTTGGAAAAATTAAAATTTGACAGATAATGCGAATCACGTGACTACTATTTTTTGCTTAATTTTCATCTCGATCGAAGCAGAACTTGATGTCAAAGTCAAATTTCGAATAAAGCTATTAATTAAAAAAAATCCATATGATGCGGACTTTACTGGTCACACTGTATATAAAGTTTATTTTTATATTTCAATTAAATTCATTTTTGTTTGTTTAAAAATCTGAACTTGGGTAGGTACTTATGTATAAATGTAAATGTAAAAATAGTCAATAAAAAATGAGGGTTGCTATTAAAAAAATTTCGTCGTCATATTCCTAATTTGGGACACACTGTATCAATATTTCTTTAATAAAAAAACAAGAGAACATAAAATGTTAATACCCGTGTACAAACATTAAAAAAAACTGTGCTGAATTTACTGAATTTATTCCAAGTTATAAACTCACACTGTATAAAATATAGATTGCATTTACATACTTTTGTTATGATTCTTTAAAGTTTTTTTTTTTACTTTTAATTTATAAATCATTTTATTTAAATTTTTAATGGTGGATTTTGAAATTTTATTTAAAAAAATTAAACTAGCATCGAAACTAAGTCAGTATTTTATACATCGTTTTATACTGAAAATAAACTTTAAAATTTATTATAGACAACGATAAGGGGATTATAAGATCATTCATCTATATAATGTTATACCTAGATACACATTAAGCGTTAAAAAAAATTAAAACTGTGAAGTATAGTAAGTATCTTAAAACCATATGCTTAAAATGTTTTTAATAATATCGTCGTTCCACTCACGTAAAGGCTTATCTCATGCATATAGTTTTACTGAAGATCCTTTCAATTTTTTTATTAAGCGTTGTTTAAATCGTTTTTCAGTAGAAATCACTTCATACCGAAGCCTTTATTAGTATGTTTGCTAGGATTAAAAAATATTATATAGTGAAAAATCAGTTTTTTGAACTGTAAATGTCGCCTTTTAAGGTAAAATAAGGGTACTTAGGTACTTATATTATAATAATTATAGAAAAATAATTTTTTTTCATAATCGTTCGGAAAGCACCCACTTCCCGGACGCTTTTTCTTGAGACAGTAGCACAGTTCCGGCCTGGTCCGGGAAATACAAAACCTTTCCAGACGGGGGTTCATCCTTCGTATTTCAAAAAAACAATTTAAAAAAAAAATTATATTTAGTAGTTTTTGAAAGATTTGTTATATTTTGGATTTTTTCACACCCCGTATAGACTGACTAAAACAAAACGTGCATTATTAATATTATTTCAGAAACATAATAATCTATTTATTTTGCATTTTTTTATTCCATGATTCAGCTCAGAAATGTATATTTATAAGTCCAATAAATATGTATTGAATTGGTATAAATTACCCATCACAACAGAGACAATGAAACCGAAAAATATTTAGGAACTACAATGGTTAATTGTTTATTTCCAATCCATTGTCCTCTATAAGGTTTGCAAGACATAGGAAAAACAAATTGCAACCATATGAATCGGAGGAATTTGGCTTTCAATCATCGATTAATAATTTAAGGTTAATGTATACGAGAAATAAAAAGAATGTTACACTTCTGAAAAAAAAACTCAGGTTGTAACAAAAACAGAAACTTAATTCGTCTAGAAATTTGTATGTCACCCAATAAATACAAGAATATTTTTTTAGATATTTATGTCAAATGTTTTACATTCGAAATAAATATACAGGGTGTCCGAAAAAAGGGGGTCAATCTGTTAACCATATATTTCTTGGGCAAAATTAATATGACTTTTATACTGTCATTTTTCATTTTTGACCCTCATGTTCGATATACATTTCAAAGTTTAAAATTAAAAACTGATTTTTTTTAATAATTCGAGTATTAAAAAATATATAAATTTCAAATTTGGCACATTGCTTTAAGATAAAGAGTTACATCTTTTGAGAAGAACAAAACAAAACCATATGGAAAAAAGAAATGCAGAAAGTCTTTCTCCACAATTTTTTATTATAGGATAACTAGGCGAACCTAGAATAATTCAATTCGACATGTTTCGAGTGTAGAAACACTCATCATCAGGAAAACAAAGTGAAAGGTGGTGTTGTTAGCAATAGAGAAAATAATAGTGGGATTGAGCCGTAATAGAGCATTGACAAGAGGTGTAAAAATTGAATAGTCAAAAGACCGACAATCAAGACCTCAGCATACTGGCAAGTCAAGAGTTAGTGCAAAGGCCCTGTCTTGGGCAGAAAAATGAAGAGAGCAAAAGAAAAATTAGGGAGTTTTACCAGACTTTGTGAAAATGATTTATTAGGTAGTGACAAATCTTAAGTTTTATTCAGCTTTGTTAGAGACATGTAAAACTATTGACATAAGAGGGAAAGAGAAACAAATTCTTTTTCATAAAAGTCAAAGCATCTGTAAAAGATAGAAAAGGGGAATATAGCAAATGAAATTTAATAAAATGAGGTAGATTAGCTTACCATTTAGCTTGAAGTAAAATACTGTTGGGGTAACAGGCTTTTTACGGCCCAGTTGCTCCGGCAGGAGTCAAAACATACACATTTTGTGCAAAATGACTAGTTTTAAAAAGTTTTAAAAAGGTTTTTTGTTGTTGTAAAATGTTAAAAATAGGTAGGAGGGGCCTAGTACCCGCTGACCCCTCCCCCTTTTTAGTACGTGCGCCAGTGACTTCCGAACAATATTTTTCAGGTAATCATTTGGTTTTGATTATTTTTGTCTTGTCTTAAATGTTCACAGTGATGCGTTTTGGAGATAATTTGAAAAGTATTTGTCTCTAACTGATGCCAACAATAATTTTCAAATGCTAAACCAAGCCAGCCGTTGTGGCATTACCATAGATAGAAGATATAATTAGGTAAAACCTTGCAATAGGTGACAATACCGAAAGCAAAGGACTAGCCAAAAATAATTCAAAAATAGTTCTTAGAGCAATAAAATAATTTCGTTTAAAAGGTTTAGTACCTATTACAGGTATTTGTCTGTGCGCCACTGTTCTTACATTATTTTTGGCTATATAGTCCTTTGCTTTCGGTATTGTCACCTATTGCAAAGTTTTACTTAATTATTTACTTGTATCCATGGTAATGCCAGAGCGATTGACTTGGTTTATCATTTAAAAATTATGAGATTACCGTTGGCATCAGGACCAATACTTTTCAAATTATCTCTAAAACTCATCATTTTATCGAAATTTTATAGAAGACAAAAAATAACCAATTACCTAAAAAAATATAGTTTGGGAGTTACTGGCACACGAATTAAAAAATAGAGGGGTCAGCAAGTACTGGACCACCCCCCCCCCCCTATTTTGAATATCTGACAATTGTATTTTGTTTTGTTTTTCTCAGAAGATGTAAGTCTTTATGTTGAAGCAAAGTATCAAATTTGAAATAAATATCTTATTAAATACTTGAATTATTCAAAAAAACTAGTTTTTTATTTCAAAATTTCACGCCCTGTATATCGAACATTAGTGCCAAAAATAAAAATGGCATTTATAAAAGTTATATTATTTTTCCTATTGTATGATAATGTCATATGCTGCTAGACGTTATATTTTTAATTAGTTTTAACATGTTGTACCTACTGTATTCAAGAATAAATAACCATTATTAAGCGACTCTACATGAACAATAGTTCTCGTAGACTAGAGTATCCGAAATGTTCTCTGCGATGTTTCCTGGCAGACCTATTCCAAGCAGAACAACAGTCCTGAATATTGTTCGTAACTTTGTCTCGATTGCAAAGCACCAGAAAATAATGCAGATTACTTTTACTTCATGTAGAAGAAATAATGGAATTAGCATCAGCCTTCGGGTCGAAACTGTAGGAAAGCATCACTGTATAGGAAGTTCCAAATTAGATGCTCACCATTAGGATCTCGGAAACTATAAAAGATACAGGAAAGTTCAAACTTGAGCAAAATTGGATAATTTGGAGCTTAAATTAATGCCAGTGAGAAACTAATTATTAGAAAATAATACAATTTGGTGTGCGGGTCCATCATACATATAACCTTTAAAAAGTCTGATACAATTTTGATGTAAAATTAATAAGGGAGCTAATATTTCAGGGTAGCAAAATTTACATGGGGTTTCCTATTGCCAGTCTGGCGGTGCACCACCCGATATGTTTGAGGGCAATACTTGTTTACTTGTAATATTGGTTACTAAAGAAACAGTTCGCACATTTTTATTGGTTAGATATTTTATAAGTGTCTAGTAATTTAAAACCGAGTTAGAACAAACATTATTATTAGCCACTTTTTCTCCATCGATTCTTGTTAAGGATAGAATTCATATATTTTGCTGCGGGCTACTAGTAGAAGTACATACCTAGTTATTTCCTACCAGAAGTTCCTAAAATAATTTTTTTCTACAGACGTGTGGAAAAACCAATTTTCCGCACGGATATCAGTGCGGAAAACCGATTTTTCCACACTAGTGCGGAAAATTTTTTCGGCACGATTATGTCAAAAATCCGTGCGGAAAATTGGTTTTTCCCCACTAGTGCGGAAACATTTTTCGGCATCAATAATATATCAATTATAACTTGTAGTTATTACTTTTTTTCTCAGAATTAGTTACTGTTACATATGTATGTGATTGTTATAGTTAATTAAAAATTATTAAATTTCTTTATATGTGTTACTTATTTCCACACGTCTGTAGAAAAACTATTGTACCTGACACGTGCGGAAAATGTTTTCCCTGCACTCGGCTGCTTAACCGAACTCCGCTACGCGTCGTTCGGTGAACGGCAGACTCGTGCGGAAAAATTCATTTTCCGCACTTGTTAGGTAAATAGCTATTTTGGCATTTTCAAAAATGATTTTATTGTCACTTTTCACTTTCCATAAGTTGTGCAGAAATTTTGGGTCTGACGTTTCCTCTTCTGATTGCTAATATCAGGTTTGTTGATTAAATATACAGTGTCCGCGGAAAAGTCTGCACCATATGGAAAACTTTTTTATGCATTTTTTTTTGCAAATCTGTTTTTGGCATTAGGTTCTGCATGACCTAAAACAAACCAAAAGCTTAAAACTTTTGACTTGTGATGAGCGTTACACCTGTCAAATGTCATATTATAAAAGTTTTAAACTTGCGAAAATGTAGTGGCGGCTAGTGACTAGCAAATCGAGGGGGGGGGGGGGCGCGCTGGCTTTAAATAATGCGGAGAACTATAATATTCGAATCGTTTATTTTTGTTAAATATGCCAAACGATACATTTACATACATGAACACTAACAAATATTATTTTTTGAGTGAAAGTCAAATCTTCGTTTTTTTTGGAAATTAACTTATCGATGACTTTGTTATTAAAATTATCTATGTCCCGAACCATCGCTTTTTCGATTGACAGCATTACTAAAGCTGCACATTATTTAAATGAAAATTTTCTAACTTTATAACATAAATTAGTCAAAACAAAACATCAGCCTCATCGACAGGTCGCGTCGAAACGCGAACAGCTATTGTTGGACGGAAAATTTGGCGCCCCATCCCAGCTCGTTGTGCGATGTGTAGGTGACGTCAAGCCTCCGTAGTCATGGCAACCGACTTTATAGTCCCATTTAAGCGGGACGGATAATCGGCAGCCCGCGCTTGCTGTGCGAACAGAAAATGCTCATTCGGTCTAATTTGCCCGTTGGAATATGACTATGTTCGGTTTGAATTATTTTAATTGATTGCTTACATACATTGCGTTATTGCTTTTTTAAGTAAAGTATTTTTGGATTCTGTTTGAAATAATTGCATTACGAACCGCCACTGCGAAAATGTAATTTTTTTTTTAGAGATACGAAAAAAGTTATCGGAAAATATTGTAAAATGTAGGTACATTTTACTTTCATCTTTTTGGAAATTCAAATTATTGTCACTTTTTTTACTCTTTTGTGTTTATTTAAAATATTTATTTTGAATATTTATTATATCTATTAGAAAAAAATAATGTTTAACGAAAAGTTTAACTTTTTTTTCTTTCTATACATAATAGCTTTTATTTAGTAGGTACATAGTTGTTTAAACTTAAATTTGCCCTAGGCAAGCAAGACAAATAGTCCAGAGGCGCCTTAAAAATTTTGAAGAAATCTTATTTTTGCTATAAAATGGGTTTATGCGAAAACTAAATTTTAAAATGCAGTTAGTCTGATTAAAAATAAGTATTTTAAATAAACTGACATAACAGGATAAAATAAAGTGAAAATAATATGAATTTTCAAAAAAAAAAAAGAAAAATTACATATAAATGTTTAAACAAAACTTTGTAGGTATAGACTCAAAAAATGATGAGAAGCAATATTTTCTTTTAACTTTTATTCGTAAAATCGCATAAAAATTTTTTTCATATTTTGCAGACTTTTCTGCAAATACAATATTATATTTTTACTCAAACGATAACTGAATTTATTTTTAATCGAGCAGCTTTCCAATTTCCTCTGAAGAAAACAATATTTATGTACAAGCATGGGAAACAAAACAAACCGCACAGTAAACAGTACTTTTTATAGAGTATCTATTTAAACGTAAACAGTCCTTTATATTATCCTCTTTTTGCCAGTTTTGTCAGAACGTTTAAAACCGAATTAAACCGCCCCATATTTTTGACCATTTTTAAGGAAAAAAAAATTACCTTAAAAATTTAAGTGTTGGAGAGTTTTCAAATTTTTTGACATCTTATGAATTTTTAAAAAGTTTCAAATTGCGCAACTTTACAACAATTTGACCTTCGCGGTATCTCTTACCGTTTACAAGATCCCAATAATGAACTTGTAAAATTAGTAAAATATTACAAGTCTTTAAATAAAAAAAGACTATTTATTTTTCAAAAAGTAATAACTGTAAATTTTAGCAAGGCAAAAAAGCACTAAATTAATTACAATTAATTTGGAAAAACGGCATAATTTAAATTTTTTTGCGATAAAGGTACAAAATTTAATATTACTTTTCTGATCACATGGGGTATTTATTTCATCCTTACCAGAAGGAATACAAGACCCTATTTCAATATAAACCCGTACAAAACCTAATATTCACTTATAATCTCCCTTATTACCGATAATTTTTTTTAAGGTTACGAATGGTTTTGTTGATAGAAAATTATCCTGAGTCCAAGAAGAGGGAAATTTTCTATTAACAAAAACATGAGTGAAACCGAGAAAAAAATTATCGGGAATTAATTCTGCTGCGTGGGAGATTCGGTAAGAAAATTTCATAAATTGGAGTTTCTTTTAATGTTCCTGAAATTTTAGTAATAAACCTTAGTTACTAACAAGTAAAATCAACTTCTATTGTAAAAATACAGTGCGTCATATTAAACTTAACTCATCGGAAATATGGTTTTAAAGTTATATTTGAATTTAAAACTATAAATACATTGGATTTCAGATAACAAATTTGTTTTTTAATGTTTCTCACATTTTAGTAATAAAAATGAGTTACTAACTGCTCAATTTCTTTAGCAATCGAACTTGCTGATTCATTACCAAAACGAATAATTTTTTACATAATATTTTAACAATAAATATCACGGGTACGACTAAAAAGCTGATTGTTACTTGCTGGTTTGTCTCACCTGTCACTTCGAAATGACTTGACTTTTGAATTAAAATTAAGCCGTAGTATTATTATACCTAAGATAAATTTTCACTTATTAATTTCATTAGGTTAATAGGCTATATTGTGATTGGAGGAAGACTCTGGGGTAGGCGAAGAGGATCGCTGTTGGTCTACTCGCCAGGTTTTCGGAACCTCCCCTCAATTACTACTACTACTAATAGGCTATAGACTATCGCGATAGTCTCCCTTTGCTATAAGCAACGTAAATAAAAAGGAGCCTTCTAATCGGTTGAAAATAAATTTATGAAATTTTCGTTATTGACAACAATGGTAGTAAATTTGATGCGAAACTAATTTCGCCAAAGCCATAATATACCACTTATTTTTTTTTAAACGAACTTTATTATGCGATAAAAAAAGTAATGATTTATATCTGCGATTAATACGAATTTTCAGAAAACTTCAAAGATTTCCATCGGAAACCTAAAATAAATATATCGGTAAATATTGACGTGATCAATCAGTTAGGTTTGTTTTTTCATTTGAACCTGACATGATTACCATAAAGTTGTTGATTGGCTCATAAAATTAATGATCGTTAATAAAACGTCTATATATAATCCCCGATCACGTAGATCTTTTATAGCGGAAAAAAATAATTATTGCTTAATTGGCATTTTATTGCTTGCACATTTATTTTTACCAAGATGGATTTATAGTACTTTAAATTAAATGAGTTATATTATCTTAGTATTATTTTTCATTGCTGATTTTCTTTAATATTAGTGAAAATTTTGACTTGATAGTAACATAGTTAAGTTAGTGCTTACAATTCTTCGCTAGGTACAAAACGGAAAACTTATTTTCAAGGTAAAAAAAATTAAGTAAACTATATTATCGTAAAATTTCTCTGGCTATTAGGTAATATTAGATACACACAAAATATATTTCGTAGCACATTATCTTGCAAAAATTTAATAAAATAGGCCGAAAGTTACAATTTTTAGTATTATTATTATTATTACCCTTAATTTTCTTTTTCACAACTTTTTGTTGGTATTGCTTATATTTTTTACAGTCCAGTGAAAAAATGTATCTTAATCTGCACCATAAACTAAGTAAACCTAGACATATAGTCAACTTTTTCTAAAAACAAAGCGAGTCGACTGTTGACACCCACATGTGACATTAACAGCTGATACAGTTCCTTCCTAAGTTCTCAGTTTAGTAGTGGGCCGTAGCGAGATTAATGATCAAAAAAGAATTTTTATTTTTTATACTAGGTATATGTCAATGACATAGTCACTATCGATCCAGATATTGATTTAACCATTTATGCGGACGACATTTCCATGATTTTATCCGAGGAATTCTTGGATGTTTTAAAGGCAAGATGTGAGAGTAGTTTGGTGGCTTTGCATGAATGGTTTAGTGGCATCGACCTTTATGTTAATGTCTTCCAGTCCTGTCAAAGACCTGCGCAAACGCCCCCAGTTTTAAAGATTGATGGTGAAAGTCCGATCTTATTTACCGAAAGTGTAACTTTATGGGTTTGTGCCAAACTGAATTCAATATCATACCAGTTCAAAATGTTACACCCTACACAACAACTTTTGACACTCTATCATGCTCAAATGGGTAGCAGAATTTCTTATGGCATCTGTTTCTGGGGTAGGACACCCATGGTTTCTGATGTTCTTTTGTGTCAGAAAAAAAAATCTTAAAAAAATATTATAAATGTTCCTTCTACGCATTCTTGTAGAACCCTTTTTAGAACTTATAGTATATTAACGGTCATATTATCTGTGTTTATTTTTGAAATGTGTGTAAGTGTGTTTATGTATTTTTAAATAGGGCTAAGTTAAAAAAAAATTGTATGTTACATAATTTTAACGCGAGACATAAGTAAGACTTTCATATAAAGCATTGTAATCTAAACATTGCCAGAGACTCTCCAAATGTTCTAGGACCTAAGTTATTTAATATGCTTCCTGAACATTTGAAGAATTCTACTATTTTTTTAAGTTTTAAAAGTTGCTTAAGAAAGTATTTAGTCAGTAAGTCTATTTATAGCTTGGACGAATTCTTAAATATCTGAAAAGCTAGACCGTTGTGTAGTGATCACGGTAATTAAGCCAATAAGAATTAGGAGTTAATGCTACCATAGAATGGTTTATGGCCATTATTGCCCTTAATACACACAGTAATTATCAACTTCTTTTGGGGATGGAATCTGGTTTTATATACTGTATTAGTTCCGACTGGCAGTTGTAACGAAACTTGGCATTAATCATAACAATTTTTGCTTGCTACGGTTAATAAAGCATATTATAGATACTTACCAATAAAAATCAGTACTGCAGTTCTCCAAAATTTAAATAGATTCTAGTGTAATATTGTTCTTGTCGTTTCACATTGCATAATAATATGATTATCTAATATGCAACATGGTTTACTGAGATGATAAAATTTATCCAACTAATAATACGGCGTGCGGCGATTGCCGATCGCTACGAACTATCCACCAACGTATTGTGAATTATGGGTTGTTTTTGGGAACGCTGTTCTGCTTTCTTAATTGTAGATAAAGCGTTTTATTGAGAACAAAATGCATCGCGTTGAGAAGATACATTTTATTGAACTTAACAAAATTGCTGTATTAAAAGTAGTTCATTATTTAACAAGACTGTGCTGTTAATGGAACTAATTACTAGACTAATAAAAACACTGTTCTAGCAAATCCGGAATTGATATAACACTAAAGGGGGTTTAATACACTAGCAACTTATTTAATATGGGTTAATAAAAAATAAGTTATCAATACAAACTATGTCTTAGCAAACCTGTTGTATTAGATCATTTTCCTCAGTGTACTGTGTAGCTATGTATAATTTATCGGCAATCATAAGCAGCTTACTTACATCATAAAAAAACCTTTGCAATCGGCTTACCCGTATTTTTTTAACCATCCTTTTCTGTTACAGGACGTGGCTAGAATCAAACCCCGCAGTCCTCGAAAGATGGCTGCGCGAGCACGCTTCCGCCGACCTCCGTCGAAGAGCCCTGGAAGCCATAACAGACTCAACAGTTACCACGATCACAACCAAGCCAGTTTCCTTGTTCAACTCAACCTCCAGTAGCAACCAAATCCAAATTTGGTACCCGCCAAGTTCTTCTAATAGCAACGAGTGCAATCGTCAAAATGTCCGTCCAAACCGCGACTTTGAATCTATGGACGAATCAGATTTGTTCATGGAACTTATCCGCGATATAGCTAACGAATTAAACATAGACGTCCTTTGTCACAAAATTTTAAAAAATGTATCTCTTTTAACGAATGCAGATCGTGGTTCCTTATTTTTGAGTAAAGGTTCAGCAGATTGTCGATATTTAGTTTCAAAATTTTTCGATATTCGAAATGACACGTCGTTCGAGGAAGCAATTCGATTGGCGAAGTCGGAGGAGATCAGGATTCCTTTTGGAGTGGGAATTGCTGGAACTGTTGCTCAGAACAAAGTGATGATCAATATTAAGGATGCTTATAAGGTATTAATATTTATTATGTAATAGGCATATTAAGTGATACTTCTTTTACGAGTGAGCTTCAACAGCATGAAGTGCAGATTGCCCTGTTACCAGGACTTGAAACCTATCTGACCTAAGGAAAATTTCGAGATATTATCGTTTTTCTGCTTTCATATTGTTTATAGTGTAAACATTTTCCAAAAGAAAGGAAATTTTTGCAACAGATAAATTTAAACAATATAAATCAATACATACAGTGTGACCAGTAAAGTCCGCATCATATGGGATTTTTGTTTATTATTAGCTTTATTCGAAATTTGACTTTGGCATCAAGTTCTGCTTCGATCGAGATGAAAATTAAGCAAAAAAATATAGTCACGTGATTCGAATTATCGGTCAAATTTTAATTTTTTTTCAAAAAATAATTCAAAAGTGGGGTTATTTTTGAAAATATCGAAAAAGGTTATTAGAAAAAGTTTTTTTTAAATACAGTTTCTAGCCCACATGCAACATTTCAGCTGCATAAGATAATTTTAATTTTTTACCCATATTTTCTAAATTGCACCACGTTTGAAAAATAAGACTTAGTGCAACCTACATAAAACTTTTTAGTTTTGACAATGCTTTATTTCAGATACATTTTCTTTAAAGTAGCGCCATATTAATGTGTGTTCTTCTACAAAATCAAAATTGGGCTATTAAAATTTGGTTGCATGTGATGCAAAGTTCATTTGTTTTTGACCCTGTATAAGGTAACTTCATAAAATAGATATTTTTGAAAACGTAGTTTGTGTATAAAAGTAATACACCTTAATATTAAGACAAAAAAGAACACAGTGTCATCAGTAAAGTGTATATTAAGTGGAAAATAAATGTTAGTTTTAAAGTAAAGTTTATCTATTTTTATCGATTTAATTTAATTAAATTTTGTTATGAAGCTGTCATAAAAAACAAAAATAGTCTTTTATTATTTAAGTGCAGTTTCCAAAAAATTAATTACAACGATACATCAAAAACACGTTTACAACTACTAAATATGGGTAAAAAATCAAAATTATCTTATGCAGCTGAAATTTTTTCACGTGGGCATTTAAAAAAACTTTTTCCAATAACTTTTTTCGATATTTTCAGAAATAACCCCACTTTTGAATTATTTTTTATAAGAAATTAAAATTGGACAGATAATGCGAATCACGTGACTACTTACTATTTTTTTTTTGCTTAATTTTCATCTCGATCGAAGCAGAACTTGATGCCAAAGTCAAATTTCAAATAAAGCTATAAATAAAAAAAATCCCATATGTTGCGGACTTTACTAGTCACACTGTATACGTTGCATATCGCGTAGTTGTCCAAAACTTTAACTTTTGTTAGTTGGGACGTTTATCATTAGGAATGTAAAAAAAAAGGTAAACACAGAAAATTGCAATTTTTTTTTGACAAATTTTGAATGTGTTGTTTAGATAAGTTTATGAAGCCCGGCCTATTCTCCCAATGACATGTGTTTTTCATTAGTTTATTACCTTGGTGGCACTAGGTGATTAAAAGGTTTATATTACTCATTTTTGACTATGTAAAGCGGCCTTTCGGGCTTTAAAATAAAACCCTTGGGTAAAAGTGACCCTTTTTGTCTATAATGATTGTTTGTTAGGGCCTGCCAATGTCACTTATGTCGCCGTCAAAGTTGCTGGTTAGATAATTATGATTAAAAACCTTTGTGCAACCCAACATAAAATCTACATTTGATGGACTAAATTTTAACCTCTTTAGTGAATAATACGGGTGTGTAAACATTTAGTATCATTTGGGTGTATCTCATAATACTACCCAATATTTTAGAATAGCGACTGTGACTGATGAAACCAATGATAAACATTGCCTTTGTAAGGCATAATTTTCTTGGAGGTAAAAAATGCATTATTTATATTTTCAATAAAAATTACATGTTTATTGTACATTTCAAATAAAGTACATTCTTTTCTCGGATTTTTTGAAAACGTTTTTCAGAATTTCCATATTTCTTTTCGAATGAATAAATATTCTTTTCTATTTTCCAAGTGGATCATGAAATATTCATTGTTTGCAAGAAATATAAATATCATATCGCGATTTTTCTTTTGCATTTTATTTTTGCAAACAAAGTTACAAGACATTTTTTATGTGGGATGATACTCTTGATATGAAAATATGGTTCAAATTTTAAATAAATATTCAGTTTTTTAGTAAATTCACAATGAAACTGCGACAAAAATTTTATGTTTACATTGATGCAAAAAAGACGTATATATTTCCTAACTCAAAATATTCCAAAAAAATATGTTTTTACTTACCCAACAAACAATTATAGACTAACAAAGTGACTTTTACCTAAGGTTTTTACTATAAAGCCCGACAGGCCTCTTGTGAAGTGATGTGAGTAATATAAACCACTCAATCAAAAAATATCTCTCGTTAGAAGAAATGGGCTTTATAGACATGACCAAATAGTTCCCTTCGTGGTAGTGAAGAGTTTTTTTTACCTCTATTTAACGTTTGTGGGCCTGTGTTGGGCATGTTATGGGCTATGAAGTTTATAGAAAACCATGACCACAATAATTGAAGACCTTGGTGCAAGAACCGGACAAGTCCATTTTTGGTCGAAATAACGATTTCCGTTAAAATGTAGGTATTAAAATATCGCCGATCGATTGGTACAAGAATCAGGCAAGTCGAAAGGAATGCAACGTTATATATAACTTTAGGACTTCGCCGCTAGCATTCTTGGGTGCAAGAAACAGCTAAGTCTAGGACTTGTCCGGTATTTTCACCAACAGCTTCACAAAGCGTAGGTACTTGGCTGGGTGGAGGAATATGCGGAACAATCAGGGTCTCGCTGGCAATAGGTTTATTTATTCAGTAACTGCTGTGAATTATAGAGAGTTTTCAGTTTTTGAAATAATGCTCTTCAAAGTTATCATTTACGTTGTTACTTATTTTTTATAGTATTTTTGGTGCAAAAATCGGACAAGTCCAAATTTTCAAAAAATTCTAACTCTTATGTTTTTTTTATAATATTGTTTTTTAATGTTTCCTTACCAATTTTATTCTATATACCTACAAAAAAAAAACATGTATGCTATGTGTTTCTTATAAATATCCAAAAATAGAAAGTTTTTTTCAATTTCCCAGAACTTATAAAATATGGACTTGTCCGGTTTTTGCACCAAGGTCTTCAATTTTAGAAAAATATGAAGGAGGCAGGAGTTTTCTTAAATCAGAACATAATATATCATGTCGCTATTTTAAAAATGAAGTGGTAGTTTATGGATACTTATAAAATCACTATTTCATCGATGTGAGGTGAAAAATTAGGTACGCGTAAAAATGTTACCTTGAACAACTAACCGGGGCCCTGAAAAAAGGCATTTAATTAAAAACATGGTAAATTGAAATTAAAAATACAAAAATTTAAAATACAGCCAACATTTTGTGCTTGGACGAATAAGTTACCTCGTTTATGTGCTCGGTTTTGTAACATATTTGTTTTTGTGTTGTGTTACAAGTAATTTAACAAAATTAATTTAAGGTAACATGTTAAAAAAAAATTACACCAGTAAAATATATTTCCTAAAGGTCATGATTTCCAAGAGGACTATTTAGCTATAAGGAAACTATTTGAGTCATTACAATAACCTATTTTATACTTTAAAGCTTTCTTGGCTTTAAGTACGAAATGTGAGAGTAATATAGAGTATACATAATCAGAAAATGTTCACATTGTAATTTTACCATGAAGATATATTAAAAATAGAACGAAGTAACTTATTCTTCATTTATGGTACAAAAAAGATTTTTGGACTTTAAGGTGGAATTATTAACGTCATTCAATCTATTGCTAACCTATAACCTATTTCGCGTTGATTTTTTGAGTTTATTATTTTAGTAACTAACATTTAAAGAAAATCAATATCGTCGGTACATTATTTAGGTAGTATCTGATATATTACAAAAATATCAATTTATTTCATTGCTAATTTTGGGAGAATTGTATATTAAAACAACAATGACATAATAATGTTAAAAAAAATCTCACCCGATATTTTTTGCTCCACAATTCTCCTAATAGTATATTAACGTACACGTTTTATAAAGCATCATTTTATAGCACGCGTCCATGTTAAAAAACGAGCCGCTTGCGGCGAGTTTTATAACGGGACAAGTGCTTAAAACTGCTTTATATAACACGTACGTTATACTATTTTTTCTGATTTGTAGTTTTTTCAATAAAAAACACATATTTAAAAAGAAAATAAATCCTTCAAATTTTGTAAATTTTTATGTCTAAATTTTATGTTGGTAATACTATTTTTTATCATAGTAGCCTATTATTTTGCGAACTGTCATTTTTTGATTTATTGACCCATTTTTACCACGAGATTCTAAAGTTATTTTAGCGATATGAGATTTGAAATTGGACGGAATACGTTGTGTGTTCCTTGTACATTCGGTACATATACAGAGCGTTCGGAGATTCGGGCGATTTTGCTACTTTTTTTCGAATTTCAAAAGACGTGATTTTACGTCACGGCATTGCAATTTAGTATAGGGAAGATGGAAAATTCAAATAAAGTCGACATGGGAAGGTTAGTAGATTGAATTTTAGATAGGATTTGGCAGAAAATGATGGTTTGAAGCATCTACAAAAGATTGATTTTTATAGATTTATGCAACCAACATACATGACTGTTATCCACACAGAATAAAAAATTAGGTTATCAAGCAATTTTTCCTCTGCGAAAAATGGATTTTCACTTATAATCTCCCTAGTGCTCGAATTATTTCCGGAAATTTTTCCGAAGGAACGCATTTTTTGAAAATTTTCCCGAGTCATAGACGAGGGAAAATTTTCTAGAAAAATGCGTGACTGAGGAAGAATTTCCGGATATTAATTCAAGGACGCGGGGGATTCGGTAAGAAAATTTCACACCTAAAATTTATTTGAATTATTTTATGGAAATTATCCATAATTATGGGAATACTTAAACTTTCAAAAAAAAGTTTCCTCACCGTTTAGTTAAACGAAATGCAAAAAATATAAGTGAAAATTATCCTTTTTATTTATTTTTACTACATTTCATTTACTAAAACAAAGAGAAAGCATAGTAAAGTCTAGTTTAGGCTAGTTATGCCAGATAAAACAATTTTTAAAATCTAGGTAGATAGTAGATACCACAGTCAAGTAGGCTTAGGCTTGAGATGTCAAAATCGTCTCTGCTATACGTCACGTCGACAGTTATTTCTTAAACGTGCTTCTTTAGTTCACAATAATTAAATCATGGCAGTAAACAATCAAGAAACTAATTTTAAGCCCTATGGTGTTTGTAAATCTTGCTCTGAAATAGGGGACATTAATAGGTCTCATAAAAATTTAAAGTATTTGCAATGTTTAATGGAAAAAACTGAATTAAATCCCCATCAAGAAAACCCTTTCTCAGCTATCCAGAAGATTTTGGAGGAAGATACCTATCCCATCCTTTTTAAGAAAAACCAGAATTCAGCAAAACAAAATTGCATCCAAATATTACATCTATTATATTGAACATAGACATCTGATAGAAGTGGAAAGGGAAGATAACCATTATCCTTGTTATTCTCCATTACGAAGAGAAGAGTTCGAACCAGAATTCCAAAAATATTTAGCCTTAATGAAAGAAATATTTGGTAAATAAATATTTGTATTTATTTAGTATTATAAAATGAATAAAAACATTAAATACCAAAATTTGATCCTGAATACTGATTTTCGGATCATATGATAGCTGTCAAGAAAAAATTTCCACTTAATAATTTTGTTCGCCTAGCTTGGCAGGAGGAGAAAAATTTCCGAAAAATTTGAAGGTTGTCATTGGTAACTGTCGAAATGAAAGTGTGTGATTGGCTTAGAATGACAGGTGTGAAATTTTCTCATAAATCACAAAGGCCGCGCAAGTCAATGAAATAAAACATTTAAATGTTACCAACATCAAATAAAGAAAAAACGCGTATCGAAATAGATTCATTACGATACGCAAATGCGTATCATAATAGACTTGTGATAATACCAAATCAGAAAAAATAATTTATAAAATTCCTTAATATTATTTATTTAATATGTCAATTATTACACATAGAATATGCAGTCGATATTGATTTTATTTAAATTTTGTGTAAAAGCTAGAAAAATAAATAAATCTACGCAAAATAGGTTATAGGTTGGCAAGCATGTTGATACTCCCACCTTAAAGCCCAATCTAACATGTTTTAGCGTTTATTACTGACCTTCTTAGACTTAACTGTCAAGTCGATTTACGAGGTAAATATCTATTATTTTGGACCATGTCTTGGGCCTCTTATCTTTCCCGATTTTGAAGACGTACTAATAAGTTCAAATCCCTTTTTTCTTACCAAACCATAAGTCTCTTTGGCCGTTTTGCCCAAAAAGCCGATTTGGAAGTAAAAAATGGCAATTAACCATAAGTAGTCTCTTTGGCCGTTTCGCCCAAAAAGCCGATTTGGAAATAAAAAAGGCAATTAACCATAAGTAGTCTCTTTGGCCGTTTCATCCAAAAAGACGATTTGGAAGTAAAAAACGGCAATTAACCATAAGTCTCTTTGGCCGTTTCGTCCAAAAAGCCGATTTGGAAGTAAAAAATGTCAATTAACCATAAGTCTCTTTGGCCGTTTCTTCCAAAAAAGCCGATTTGGAAGTAAAAATTGGCATCTAACAATAAGTCTGTTTGGCCGCTTCGCCCAAAAAGCCGATTTGAATGTAAAAAATGGCAATTTTCTCCAAGTTAGAGGTCGCCATGGTCATTAAATATTTGTTGGATAGGTAACTTTTATTTTTAAATTGATTAACATTCTCTATATCAGCATTGTAAAAAGATAACCATCTAGTATTTTGTTAGTATTATTTAAAATAACAATGTATTTCCCAATTACTGTCAAATGTTGTCAAAAAGTCTAATAGTTATTACATTTCCTGTATTTAAAAAAAATAATTTATTGCTTGCCTATTAAAATTTGTTTCTAATAATAAAACACCTTTCGAATGTTGGAGATAGGTATTTCTGCAAGAATCATAAATACGTGCTATAATGTTTTCTTACATATTTTTAAACAAATTTTTTTTTATTATAAGTCAAAATTAATATTTCCTCCCTGTGAGTACTGTCTTAAAATTAATTTTAAAAGGGTAATTTGAAACATACAAAAATATTAAAATAAAACAATTAATAAAAAAAACTTTACTCACATATTTTTGAAAACAAATGACAATTCGACATACTTTAAGGGCAAACTTCTTTTACTCTTAAGGTTCTAAATGTAATATTAAGTTTTCTTATATAATTTTATTTCTCTAGAAAAAAACTTCAGTAAGTAGTTAAAAATAACGAAGGGTTTCTGAAAAGGACAAACGTGCCATTTAGAATATCACAAAGCTATATATAACTAAGTTAATGGTGATGTCGTGAGAAGTTTTTCGAATTTTATTTATCGAATGAACCTAATTTTTATTTTTTGATCACAGTCTTATCGTCTATCACTAAATTATAGATACATGTCGAGTATGTAAAATTCCAAATGATTTCGAAAAATTTGCTTCGCCTAAACATTTTTGTTCCGTGAATAATTATTTTCATTTTCGAGGGTTCGTTCAAATCGGTTACACTTTCACCAAGTTTGTCGCATTGTGCTCATCCTATAGTTCATTTTTATATACAAAACGCCATGAATTCTCTCGTTTTCCGACGGATGACACCGGGAATTTGTCCTCGATCAGCTGATATTGGGACATAATAATATCCCCAGATTAGTAAAGAACCGTGACTTTTTGTGCTTTTTGTTACATTTGATTACGTTTTAAAAATGTTTAGTGGTTTTGGAGCCTTTTAGTTTCATTTGTTTGAATTTTAATTAGTTTTGTGTGGCCAGTAAGTACCTACAACTATTAATTATTTGACCAAAAATTTACAGGTTACAATTTTATTATTATTTTTTTAGACGTTAAATCGTTATGGATCAGAATTATTATTGTGTGCCTTGCACGTTAGTTGATGTCACCGATAAGTTATACGTTTTATTTCATCTGAACGACGTTTTTGTCGGAAACATATAGTTTTTTGAAGTTTTTAACTTTATGTTAGCCCACATACAAGTTTAGAAAGGTAACCGTATCAGTGAATTGTATCATAACCAACAAATTCTATAAAAACTCTACCGTGCGAGCAAAAATTATTTGCATCAAAGAGGTCTTGGATTAAAAACGTGGGGCTTGGTTTAGATCACAATGATATGGAGACGATATATCTAAGCAAATCTAGGTTAAAATTTTGTCCAATTCATATTATGACATGATATGCCAAACTAATGAGTAATAAAATAAGTAGGTAGACAAATACAAATTTATTTTTGTTGTTTACAAAATTAACAAAGTAAAAATATACAGAAAAATAACTACATAAACTGCTGAAATTGGCCATCGCCATGCTCCAAGCATAAATTCACATGTCTCTTCATATTTTCGAAAGTGTTGACCAGCATCTCTGGAGAAATGTTACCACATTCTTGGATAATCCTTTCTTGTAATTGTTCTGAATTTGCAACTGGTGTTTTAAAAATAGTGTTCTTTAAATGAGGAAAAACGAAGTAATCCATAACCCTTAAACAAGGTGATCTAGGTGGGAATTCTCCAAGCTGTGATTTTGGCCGGATAGTTTTACCACTAAGGCCACCCAAACGAAGCAGAAGAAGAAGTAGGTGGGAATTCAATGTCTGATCGAAAACTGATCAATCTGTCGTCGAAAAAATGGCGTAAGTAGTTAATAGCTTCGGCGACTGTATGGGCGGTTACACCGTCCTGTTAAAAATATCCAAAACGTAGTTCGTCGTCAAGTGTTTCCCTAAACACAGTCGCGGTTCTTTTCAGGCAATGATAAAAATCCCCAGCAATAAAAGCAACGTTAGAAAAATGTTCGTGAAAATCGTCCATGCACAAATCCGGATTGTATTGCCACTCACCATTTATTCTAACCCCGTTTTGAAAATACGCTTTAACCATGAATGTTTTGTGCTGTTCCGTAAAGCCCATTGTATGAATTGTTCAAGAAATTGGAAAAATTAGCGATGAATTAAATTACTTGTAACGACTGTCAAATATGACGGAATAACTGATTGATTGTTAATTCAGGTAGTTACTGACACCCAACAGGTATTAAGCTCTACGGCTAAGCATAAAGCATTACGTCCTTAGATGCAAGGCCCCCTTTGATGCAAATAATTTTTGCTCGCACGGTATTTGGGTCTACGTATCTTACGTAAGTCAAAAACTGTTAAAGTAGAGGTTCCATTGACGGATAAATTAAATCCCTGTCTGAATTGAAGTTTTTAACTTCATGTTAGTACACATAGAAGTTTAGAGACTGTATCAATGTAAGACCAAATCCAATAGTAGGTTTGGTATAGTCTTACTTTTGGGTCTGTGTAGGAATAAGCCAAAATAATTTTTAAGTTTTTAACTCTATTTTGATCTTTAAACCATATAAAAACTTTTGGTTATTATTACCCTTGACATACAGATAATATTTATAAAACAAAATTTTCAAAATAAATTATTATTATCATTATTATTTGCTTGCTTGCTTATTTCCAATTTCTTCCTCTTCGTTCACTGTCAGGGCCATTTCTAAGGGGACCAACAGTTTAACGTGGGCTCCAAACCACGATCCTCAGTCATTAGAAGCACCCCAAGGGCTATCAACCGGTGGTTTTGCGCCTCTATGACCTACCGATTGGGGTGTAACCCACAAACTCCTAGAGTTCTCAGTCACTGAGTCACCCGTAAACCACAGAGGCACCGATGCCGTATTAATATTTAATTTTATTATTATTGTCATTGTTAGGCGTGACTTGGACTCCATCTTTGAGAGGAATTAAAATTTTTACTATTCCCAGTCAGTGTCCCCAAATTGGTTTGCGTAGGTCAAGTGGGCAGTGGATTGAAATAATATTCGATTATAGTTTTGGTTGACCGAATATTTGTTGCCTCTTCCGATGTTGTGTCTCGCAGTGGCAATATAAATATGAAGAAATAGTGGAGTTGAAAGTATGGGAAAGAAAGAAAAAACCAAAAGTCTTCTACACCCCCTTTAATAACTTTTTCACATACTCAGTATGGTTTAACCTTTAATAATTTTCTTCACATTATGTCTCTTCTACACATCAATTTTTTTAATTCCATAAAAGCTCCTTAAGGTTCTATACTATTTTCTCTTTTGCTAAAACCATCAGCACTAAATACATTTCTGTCTCCTGATAATGAACGTTTCTACGTTCGAAATACGAGAGAATAGAGAATTTTTATTCTATTAAATTTTGTGGAGGAAGACTTTTGGTTTTTTCTTTCTTTCTCTTAAATAAATATGCTATGCTGTCTTATCTGCAAAATCTGCAGCTTGGGTCAGTCACCGTTTTACAGTCGCATTCGAAGCAGGTGGTTCCAAACAGTCATGAATCCTGACATAATATCTGTGGTGGTTATGAGCTGATTTCTGATTAGCAAAAATATCTGTTTTGTTAGTACTGTATGGGTTTGGTTCCCAAAAAAAGATTCCTTGTCTGCTATTTCTGCTAAATAAGTTTGTATTCATTCCCCGCCCTTGCTTGATCTAGTACTATGCAACTTGCAACTTGGAACTCTGAATGCCGTTTCTAGATGTATGTTTTTTCGAGCCCTTTCTACCACGTTCATCGCTTTTTCATTTCCTGTAATACCCTTGTGTTCTGGCACCTACTGCAACTTTTGATATAGGTACCCATACCAGTCTTGACGTTATTAGTATATTTTATATAATGATCATAGCTCTTGATTTAGAAATAATGCATTTGCATTGCACATTATTTAGTGGATACTTTCAATAACGGAAAACCATTAAAGCACTGGCTTCACGTTCTTGCAGATATCAGGAGTGGTCATATGTGAAGGTCTTCCACTACTTTGGTAATTTTCGATAGCTCTAAGACGGAAAACCCTTTAATTGACTACACATAGTAGAATGATTACAATTTAGCAAGAGTAGTTTACTAAAAATACATATTTTACCATCAATAATTTAAAGTAATGTTTGTTGGAACGAAAAATGACATTTTATACAAATTATTTATCGCCTTGTAGTTTATCTTGATTCTTTCTAAAATTCTTTGCAACGTTGCCCTAAATATTCCCCACGCTTTCTAAAAGAAAAATCGTTTCAGGACACGCCACACTATCCCAGAGATTCGACGGTCTATCTAATAAAACCTTTTTATATCTCTATAAAGCTTACCCTAAAATTTTATTTAGGATACAGAAGATTTATTTTTCTTAAAAAACATGATGGGCACCCTTCCGATTTCTCCTCACAGCCTTAAAGAAGAGGAAAATCAAAAGTAGGGGTTTTACCGCAATATTTAGTAAAAAGATTTACCGGAAATTTTTGGTAAGTACTTAAGCTTTTATGGTATTGGGGTTCTAAATTCTTATATTAAAAAAAACCTTGAAGGGATTTCTTAATTAAATATTAAAAGTTGAAATGGATTGTTACAAAGTAACGGATGATTCAATCAATTCCTTGAAAATACCATACCTATACATGAAAGTTTAAAATTCAGATCTACAGGATGTTCAAAAAATATGTGTACAGAGTTTGTTGGCATCAAGACCTTCTGGAATATAATGAGGAGTAAGTAAAACAGAATACAGGCCTTTTAATAAAAAAAAAAGTTGGTGACAAAACTACCAACCTGAAAATAGACCGATGTCAACGTCCTGTCATGATTTGACAAACAAAACTAACCTGAATGTATACCGATGTCAACGACCTGTCATAAAACTAAACTTTAAAATATTTGAATTAATAAACAAAGGGATGTCAACATCTTGGCGTCTTATCATAATTTGACAAGCAAAACTAACCTCAAATTATTTAGTTGAACTCCGTGCCGCTGACTTTAAGACGCCGGCGCCACCCGTGTTGGACCTCTCTCCTCGGAGACGCCCCTCACCTGGATCTGTCAAAGTGACTTTATGAATATGGTATCGCCCACACTGCTTTAAATCGAGAAGGCTATGGTCAGTGCAGGCTCGTGACTAGCGAGTCAGGGGGGGCGCTGGCTTTAAATAAAAAAAATTTAAAATGTCTATTATTTTCAAAAGTACGTTTCTGTTTTTCTAACTTTCTCGTTGTGAATTTTAATTTTATCAGCATAAGCACTACTTAAACAAGTTAAAATATTAGTTTGTCCTAACATCTCAAAACTTACCACATTATGACGATGTTTTGCACTATTTTCATGTTTTTTTATTTTCTTTAAAAGATGTTTTAAGTGCTGCACCCCATTTATAGTCCAATTGTCATCCCCGTATATATTTCTTTGTCAAACTTACGCGTAAACTGTGCCTTACTTTTACATTTTGATTTCACTTGTACTATGTTCAATTTCTAGTGGCCGCCCTGCATTTTTTAAATCAATTTTTTCACTTAAGCTCAGAGAACTAAACACAAGCTTCTGTAAATCACTGACCTTCATATTACACGACATTTTCCAACAACAACAACGTAACTAATAAATCAAATCAAAACAAATAAACAAAACGTTAGCGCCTAGCGGCATCGACAGGTCGCCTCGCCAGAGTACATAATATATTGATTATTCTACCGTGGCATCGCGAACAGCTGTTGTTGGGCGCGGAAAATTGGAGCTCATCGTGGCCGCTCGTTGTGCGATGTGTAGGTGACGTCACGTCTCTGTCGTCATGGCAACTCATCGAGAAGCCGCGTTGAATCGGGACGGATAATCGGTCGTCCGCCCGCGCTTAGTATAAAAAACATCGAGAGCGCGCAACTCGCTTGTCTATGAGTATAACCTATCCGTTGGAATAGGGCTATGTTTTGTTTGAATTTATGCCCGCGCTTAGTATAATCTACCCGCTGGAATAGGGCTATGTTTGGTTTAAATTATTTTAATGGATTGCTTACATAGATTGCTTTATTGGTTTTTTAAGTAAAGTATTTTTGGATTCTGTTTGAAATAAAAGCAGGGAGGGCGGCGCCCCAGAGCCTTTCATTAACGAACCGCCACTGGCTATGGTTGACATACTCCTAAAGTCAAAATATGTCGATTCAAGTCAACTTAGTAAACCCACTCATTGTTTTCAGTTCCTTGCAATAGTTTGTGTAGGTCAACTGAGGACAGCGTCGTCGTTGCCTTATCGGATCCAATGACTCGCAGTGCGCATGCGCTGTACCTTTTCCCTTACTCGGCTCCATAACCTGTAGCATAGGTATCCGTTGTGCAGTTGCATACATTGCTGCAGGTGCTTTTTAATGGCAATGTCCTGTCAGAATTCCTGTGGAGGTTCTAGGCTAATTTCTGCTATTAATTATCTAAGATAACATCTCTAAGGCCCCAGAGTCTTAACACCCTATTTACAATTTGGAAAAGGAATGTCGAATTCTAAAATATTTAAAAACTTTCATGTAAAAACAAAAATGGAGTGTTTTTTCATTGCATTTTTCTTAATACCGGGACCAAAGGTTACGCTAATTCTTCTTGAAGTGGTAATTACCGAAGCTTTTGATTATTAACTGCATGTTATTTTAATTTATTATAATCGCTTCACCCGTCCCATTAAAATTCCCTACATTTAACCCAAATTGCAATAGTTTTATACTTAAAATTCAGCCTTTTTTTTTTATCAATATTCATGAAAAGAGGGTGAATTTTAATTCGTGCGCAATATATAGAGGCAGTGAGGCAGTCTTTCTGCTTCACTAGCTGTAAGCATACAGTCGGTTGTTCGTTTTGCGATTTGGTGAAGTAAAAAAAAAGTTTTATTTGACCTGACAAAATTAGGTTAGGAAATTTTTGTTGAATCAGAGGGTTCTAACCATCATGTCACAGTGATGTAAAAAATGGGTTTACTTAAATGTTAAATGTCAAAAATTTTCAGTAATACGAGGTTTGAGTTTAAGAGAGCTTAGCCAATAGACATTTACCTAATTTAGATAAGCAAACAATAATCACGAAAAAGGCAAATTAGTCGTTCAAAGTTTTATAGAATTTCTAGAATGCAAAAACTTGAAATCCGTAAATATTAAACACCCACAATCTATAATGGCAAATAAAACAACAATCCACAAAGAAAACTTAAAACACAACAAGTAAAATGGTGCCTAGCTGGTTTTGGAGTGTATTTTGAGCATGTCGCCAAAGAAGGACAGGCAGATAACAAGAGTTTGTGCGCACGCCCAATCTTGCTGGGCGGGAAGGTATCTGACCGGCGAGCTGTGCGCTCAGGTATTTTTTCACCCATAAAACTTCCCTCTTGTTTGAGCACGATATAAGCTGTACGGTACAGCTGTACGTATAGTAAAAATCAAGTAAAGTTTTAACGCGCTTAGGTTAGGTTCTGTCATATTTGACATATATTGCACACAATTTATGTCAAATATGACAGAACCTAACCTAAACGTGTTAAAACTTTACTTGATTTTTACTATATCTAAAGGTAAATGTCTATGGTTTAGCCAATAAAGTACCTTTTTTTGCCAATACCGGAAGTTGTTATAAAGAAAATAATATCAGCATTAAAAACTATATCCCGATATGCAGTTACTTCCATCTACCCTAAAACAATATTTTTAAATTTGTACACACTTTATTCTATCTTAAAGTAAACACCCTAAATATTTCGAAATTATCTTTTTGACGTAACGAAATTTATCTTTTTCACAAGAATATAGCCCAATGTTGAATTAATTTGACGCAATGGCATAGAGAATCTTTTCTTCTTATCATATTACTTAATTATGAAACAACATTATTGACGAAAATGTTAAGAAAATTTACGCATTAATTTAAATTTAATTAACGAACTTTTTGAAAGTATCGACTTTCGATAATTAATTGAATTGGAGTGTCGTCTTATAAATGGGGAGATTATAGCCACATAAGAATGGTTGCTTTTTTAGACCAAGTAAATTTGGAAAGCTTAATAACTTTTAAACAGCTTTTAATTTTACCAATTATTATAACGGGTTATTTCTCTTATTTTCAACCTCTGTACATATTCCCAATATATTGCCGTTTCGTCCCCTGTATATTATGTTAGCCAGTAGAGCATTTTTTATACACTTTAAAGTTCTAAGACTGTTCCACATCTTCCAATGATAAAGTTTATTTAGCTTTAAAGTTTTATAAAAGGGCTCTCTGTAGAAGTTAGCCAAAAATGGGTAGTAGAATAAAATTGATTATCTTAATTGAAAATTAGGCAAATGAATAATTCTATACAGTTCTTAGCAATATTTCGGAAAGAGTTTTTTTGTCAGATATTTTCGTAACTGAGCACTCAACACTAACTAATGTTTAATGTAAAACATTTTGATTTTCTCACTCATACGAGTTAAATAACGTACAATACAGAAAATTTGTACACTGAGAAATCTAATACAACAGGTTTGCTAAGACATAGTTTGTATTAATAGCTTATTTTTTTATAACCTATATTAAAAAAATTGTTAGTGTATCCAACCCGCTAACACTAAGTTACCTATATCAAATCCGGATTTGCTAGAACAGTGTTTTTATTGATAGTAATCAGTTCCATTAGCAGCATCTTCTTAATGCGACGCATTTTTTTTACTAGTAAAGCGCTTACTCTATAATTAAGAAAACAGAACAGTGTCCCAAAAATTGTATTCGTTAAAACCTATAATCCACAAGACGTTGGTGGGGGGTGCGCAGCGATCGGCAATCGCCGCGCGCCGTAGTATTAGTTTTAACGTATTTGTTGCGCAGGTCACATTGTTGTTCGGAGTCTTCTAGGTGTCCTGTCTGAATTTGAATTTTATTGATCGTACCAATACCTGTTTCGATTAATTTATTTTTACTTTGTATTTAAAGTTTTTTTAAATTTTGCATATCTGATAAATCAATAGAATATTCTTATTTCGCACAACCCATCATTAGTATTGGACATTATAATCAATGGACGAATTTTACCATCTCAGTAAATGTTGCCTAATAGATGATCATATGCAATGTTCAACGACAAGAACAATATCATACTAGAAACTATTTAAATTTTTCAGGACTACAGTACTGATTTTTAGTGGTAAATATATGCTTTATTAACCGTAACAAGCAAATTATTATGATTAATGTCAAGTTTCATTACAACTGCCAGTCGAAACTAATACAGTATATAAAACCAGATTACACCCCCAATAGAACTTAATTATTACTGTGAGCAATAACACCTATAAACCATTCTATCGTAGCGATTAATCCTATTTTCTATTGGCTAAATTACCGTAATACTATCACGGTCTAGCAATTATCGTTGTCTCACAGTAGGGAAGCGCGTTGCTGTCACATATAGTATTAAACAGTTGTATAAAGAGTATGTGCATTCTTATAAGAAATAAAAAGCTTTTTTCTCAGTGTAGTAATTTGGAGGATTATAACAATGTATATAATAGAATATGCATGGTAGATCAAACCTTTTTAATCCGTATCGGTTAATATTATTAGTTTCAAATATTCGAATAACTTTAATAACAACTTAAGTTCTAGCAGTGGCGGATTTACAAATTTGCCGCTAGTAGGCTATTAAATTTTTGCCGCCCCTACTAGTGACGGCTCGTGAGTAGTGAAACAGGCGAAGTGTTCGGGAAAGAAAAAGTCCGCTGCAGGCGAAATGCGCCGCAGGCGAAATTTTTTTAAGACCACGCCCAAATTTGGTCAATAATTTTTAGTAAATATTTTAAAAATTTATGATTACCTACTTATTTTATTAAAAATGAAATTTCTTTCTGCAAAGCCAGTAAAGTTCCAACTACCTTTTTTATCCCCATTGACAGACACGGCCAACAATAAGGTTTATTTAAAAAAATACTAACCGTCAACCATGAATAACGATTGTACCATTTATTTCTGTAAAATAAAAAAAAAAATTTGGGCCAAATTTGCCGCCCCCTAAAATCTGCCGCCCTAGGCTCCAGCCTACTCAGCCTACTGGTAAATCCAGCACGGAGTTCTAGTAATTGAACAGTTGTTGTTATCAACTTTTACCAATAAATTATAGGCTTTAAAATATTACATTTTACGACCTATTTTATTAAAATAAAAATCCTCCTTTACAAACAACTTTTTAGTGAAAAACACTGAAGACGAAGGTATTTTTCTAAGTTAAAGTAACGAGATTTATTTCTAGAAAATTGCATTGGGGACTGATAAACAAATAAATAATATGTTCTTTTTCCAAGATCTAGCCGATAAATATATGAAGTATCTATAGATAAGTTTACCGATATATTTTCATTTTGACAATATTTCTTAAAAGGTTATTTTACGCAATCAATTCGAACCAATCCAATAATTTTTTGGACTATATATTTTAATGAAATTTAATGGTCAAGGTTAATAAACAAAACTACAGATACTGGGCACAGTAAAACCCTCACCCTGTGTGAAAACGTTTAACCTTACGGTTTCAACAGGATGCATGGTGGTCCCTTGTTTATGGTACTCATGTCAATGGGGGCTAATAGAATGGCTATCAAGGTAGCCAACCCAAATCGACAGATACGCTTAAGAGGGAGATCATTCGATGATGAATACGAGACATTTTTCCACGAGTATTTTAGACCAGTGGCAAAGAATACTAGTTATACTTTAAACATACATTTAAACATACACACAAACAAACATATAAGGATTTTATTGTTTTCGGGGGGGGTTTGAACCCCTAAAACCCCCCCTCAGATACGGCCCTGGTACAAAATGTACAACAGGAATTTTTAAAACGATTGACCAACTGCAGAATTGGTGGAGGACATTTTCAACATCTCATAAAATAGTTGTTTTTCATATTCTAATGTTTGTTTATTTGGTTTTAATTGATTGTAGAATGTAAAAATGTAAAAGTGTGTGTGTGTAGGTATATGTTTCATTAAAAAAATTTAAATTGATATACATAGAGAGCCTTTTCATGATTCACCTACCGTGCGAGCAACAATTATTTGCATCAAAGAAGGCTTGGTTTAGATCACAATAATATGGAGACGATATATCTAACCAAATCTAGGTTAAAATTTTGTCAAATTCATATTATGACATGATATGCCAAACTAAGAGTAATAAAATAAGTAGACAAATACAAATTTATTTTCGTTCTTTACAAAATTAACAAAGTAAGAATACGCAGAAAGAAAAATATAAATAAGTACATAAATTGCTGAATTTGGCCACCGCCATCTCTTCATATTTTCGAACGTGTTGACCGGCATCTCTGGAGAAATGTTACCACATTCTTGGATAATCCTTTCTTGTAATTGTTCTTAATGTGCAACTGCTGTTTAAAAAATAGTGTTCTTTAAATGAGGAAAAACGAAGTAATCCATAACTGTTAAACAAGGTGATCTAGGTGGGAATTCAATGTCTGATCGAAAACTGATCAATCTGTCGTCGAAAAAATTGCGTAAGTAATTAATAGTTTCGGCGGCTGTATGGGCGGTTACACCGTCCTGTTGAAAATATCCAAAACGTAGTTTGTCGTCAAGTAATTGCTCCACAAATGAATTTAAAATATTGTCTCTATACCGCTGTGCTGTTACTGTGTCATGAAAAAAAAAATAGGACCAACAATTCTTCTTCGGGAAACAGCTAACCAGACACCAATTTTTTGAGGGTGCAATGTGGACTCTACAAAAAAATGGGGATTTTCACTACTCCACATGCGTGTATTCTGAGAATTCACATAACCGGAGAGGTGGATCCAGGCTTCATCCGAAAAAAAATGTCAGGTCTAATAAATCAATTCTTTCCAATAAATTTTGGGTAAACCATTGAGAGTAATTCTTGCGTCTTTCAAAATCTGCGGCTTGTATTTCTTGGTAGTTACTGACACCCAACAGGTATTAAGCTCTACGGCTAAGCATTACGTCCTTAGATGCAAGGCCCTCTTTGATGCAAATAATTTTTGCTCGCACGGTAGTATATAATATATTTTTTCAAAAAAATTAATTTGATTGGTCCGAGCGATTCTTGATGACGTGGTCGATATTCTATAGAAAAGGCTGATCCGTTTTTTTCATTATAACGCTTTATATTATTATAACATCCAACCAAAAATAAAAATACAGAAATCCAAAAAATTTAGGAACACAAAAATTAATAACAATTAATTTGCTGCTCTTTAACATAAATGAAATATTTAAATCTCATTACCGTCTATGACGCTCCTTGGTGAAATCAAAAGAAAATACACAACATCTATTTTTAGAGGCATATCCTTGAATATCCTGTGCAAACACGGGGGACCCTTTTATACTGCAGGAAGAAAATAATATCGTTCTCGAACAGGAAATGACTTTATTTTTGACAAGGGTGAGTGACATCTATTGGTTGTTTTCCTTAGTTCCACAGGTAGTAATAGAAATGCTGGTTTCATGTTTTATAAATAAAATAATAAATTGTACGTAATGATGTTACGTAATCAAGAAAAAGCCTACCGTTAAGACGATAAAATAATGTTTATGTAAAAATAATACCATTACCTTTATTAGCCATATACCTTGCAGCGAATAATGTTGTTTTGCTTACGTTAGGCGACTTTGCTATTATAGGAATGTACTGGGTGTAGTTTTAGGTAACTTCCCTCATCCCAGAAGAATTAAATTGCAATAATCGTTAATCATAAAGATCAAGTAAGATATCCTGCCATTTATTATTATATTATACATTTTCTTTCTGCTCCCGTCATCGGTATTTGTTTTTTTTAAGAGACATGTAATAGATAATTGTAAAAAAAAATCGTGTACTTACTTTTCAATAAAAACAAACAGTTGATAGATGCACATAAGCCAATGCTAAATTACCAAAATAACTCATAAACACAAAATAATTGCAAAACACTGCGGAATGTGACGGCTTTGCGAGTTTCCGAGGTTGCCGAATAAAATTTTTTATAATATCTAGACAGACGGGTCGGAAAGAGATGGATTAAATGCGAAAGAAAAAAATGCATATCCACACGGCAATCTATGTGAGGTGCAGCACATATTTCACATGTTAACGCTTTTTCGGCTAAGAGGGTGGGATGCGGAATATGTATCTGCGTTATATTGCCATTTATATCCATCTAGCATAAATTCTATTAATTATCATGTATACAGGGTTAGTTGAAATAACCTTGAGGAAGAAAATTAGCCGTTCTGGTTATTTCCAGGGTTGTTATGTTTAAAACAAAATGTTTTAAACCAGATGTTTTAAACAGTGTTTTAAACAGGTGTTTAAAACATTTATTAAAATATACTGTTTTTTTTTTCTTCTGTCTTTTCACAAAAATAATTGGAATATACATATGGATATATTATTATTAACCTAAAGTTGAGCATTTAACAATTAACAGGACTAATACTAATAAATTAGCCACTGAAGGCCACGCTGTAAATTCGTAGTTTACATTCAAAATTATTTTATTTTTGCTTAAACTTTTGTCAGACAGTTAAATATAAAATTGCCCATGAGATACAAGTCGTCAAAGTTGAATTTATCTTTTTAAAACGTGTTTTAAAGATTGGTATGTTTTGTTTAAAACATGTTTTTAATTGCCTAATAAAAAACATGTTTAAAACAAAAAAAAATGTTTTAAACAATAAAAAACACCTGTTTTGTTTAAATATAAAAAAAACATGTTTTTTTTTCAACCCTGGTTATTTCAACGAACCCTGTATATGTTTATAACAACGGTGTTAAAGTGGTGAAATTTTGACAAGATAACAGATTTATTTTAAAATTGTTTCTAGCTTTTGTGAGCCTTTGGCAACAGCGCATTACTGTCTCGTAAAACTTTGCCACGTGGTTTCATTCATGAACTAACGAGGAAACTAGTAAGAGTTAGCATTTTAAGTCTTCTCGACTTGTTGTTATCAAGATAATGCGATATCTATATTTGCATTTACGATACCAAATACATAAAATTGGATTAGCGCAAGATGAAGAACGCCGACTCTGCATGGAAGATGCAGAAACAGCCGAACGCTAAGGTGCGCCTGCCCCGCAGCAACAAGAATCAGATTCACCCTATTCGGCGAAGTGATACTGCTGCCGGAAGACATGAAGAATGTCTCTTCCAATGCTATAATTAGCTTCATGAATAATTATAAATAAGGTATGAGCCCCAATACATCATCTGGTCGCAGTGAACGGTTGTACATGTGTCCCATTCGCTTCCAACCTAACATAACCTAATATTTTTCTTATCGTCTTTGGTAAAACGTGGTGCCGGCTCAAGGTTATTTTAAATCGGGGTTTATTTGGTATGCGTTTGCACGCTTGCGCATTAAAATTTGTCTGGTTAAGAAAACAGAGAGCCGTGGTCTAGGTTCGCTTGGAAATAAAATACTACGGGTGCATACGATAAGTACCGTCACGTGTAGTTTACTGGGCAGAGCGTGGCTGCCGCTGTGATCATAAAATTGTCGTAAGATACGAGGGATATTTTAGGCGTAATAGTAATAATACCGAAACAAACGAAGGTTGGCTAATAGAGATAGGATGAATGTTAAAGTTAATAAAGATTAAGTTAAATAAGAAGAGAGTATTGAGGGAGGGAGGTAAAGGACCTTATGGAAGAGCCGCCACTGACTAAAACCCTGGAGAAAAGGTATTTACGCTTATATTACGAAAGCTTTTAATATTTTGAGATAAACAATCTTAAAATGTATTTTTAAATAAGTAATGTTTATTTTGAAGATACATCTGATTTATAATTTATTTATAAATAATTATAGATCAAGGTAAGTAAAATTTAGCTCTTATAAATAACGTATGTACTTGCAATTACTTAATTATGCCAGGCTTTTCTTAACTAATTGGGGAGTAGAAATTATTAAATATACCATTTGACAATATTAAATTATTAGAAGGGAAATCCTGAAAGGAGACTTAATTTTGTGTCGGCAGAAATAAGATTATCATAATAACTCCCAGCTATTGCGTAAAAGTAACTAATTAAGTAATTTTTATTAAAATAGAAATAATAGGGCTATTTGAAGAAGCCACGGATATTCTGTTTTTCTATCCTAATTTTTCGAACATGAATATAATTCCATTTTGTTTACGACGCTGCGAATATTACATTTTTAGGCTGGCGAATAAAATTGTACATTTTTTTATATTTAGGTAGGTACAAATTTAAAAAAAAATCCCTTAAAAAAAATATACAGGCATAATCCTGATCTTGTTGAAATGTAAATGAGTAGTTAAAACATCTGTTTGGGGCATTGAGTTTTGCTAAGACTCAGTAGCCCCAGTGAACTATAATTTGAAGATATACATGTTTAGAAAAGTATAAAATAGATTATATTTTCAAAAACTTCTAAAATTAAAAAAAAATCCCAAAATGCACGCGTGCTGTAGCTAAATTGAATGGCACTTGACAATGATACAGTGACCGGCAAAGAGTTCGCAACATATGGGAAAAATTTTTATTAGCGGAATATTGAAAAATCTTTTTTGGGGGATTGGATGTGCATGTCCCATAACCTTAAAATCGATTTTGACATACGTCACGTGACCAATGGTATGGCGGGAAAGTTGAAAAAACCAATATGAAATCATCATAAATCAGATAAGTTGATGAGATATCGAAAAAATTTCAAGAATAAAAAGTGTTTAGAATTCCATTAGAACCTTAAATACAATGTTTGGGATATCTATACTTAAAAAAATATAAAATCGAATATTTTTGTAAATATTTTTTTACCGAATTAAAAATTTCCATATTTTTCCTTTCTTAAAGCTTCATTAAAGTAAAACTGACATCTGGTGACCACAACTAGAAATATTCTTTTGTTTTTCTGACAATTTGGAGCAATAATTTAAGAAATTCGTTTAACCAGCTGTTGCAATAGTCTATTTCTAATAACCTTATCGATATTTTTTATATCGAAATATTCTATTATGTTAAGAAATCCTTAAATTTATTAATCCAAAGCCAATTTTATTTATAACCGTAAAAAATAATTTAAATTTTTATTAATTTTTAGATTTTTTTAAAGATTTCTGCGAAATTCAAAAATTATTTTTTATGGTTATAAATAAAATTTTCTTTGGATTAATGAATTTAAGGATTTCTTAACATAATAGAATATTTCGATATAAAAAATATCGATAAGGTTATTAGAAATAGACTATTGCAACAACTGGTATGCAAGTGTAAACGAATTTTTTGAATTATTGCTCCAAATTGTCAGAAAAACAAAATAATATTTCTAGCTGTGGTCACCAGATGTCAGTTTTACTTTAATGAAGCTTTAAGAAAGGAAAAATATGGAAATTTTTAATTCGGTAAAAAAATATTTACAAAAATATTCGATTTTATGTTTTTTTAAGTAGATATCCCAAACATTGTATTTAAGGTTCTAATGGAATTCTAAACACTTTTTATTCCTGGAATTTTTTCGATATCTCATCAACTTATCTGATTTATGATGATTTCATATTGGTTTTTTCAACTTTCCCGCCATACCATTGGTCACGTGACGTATGTCAAAATCGATTTTAAGGTTATGGGATATGCACATCCAATCCCCCAAAAAAGATTTTTCAATATTCCGCTAATAAAAATTTTTCCCATATGTTGCGAACTCTTTGCCGGTCACTGTATAACTTGAAATTTTTTCAATTAGCCCAGAATGATCGGTGGCGTTATTCATGATAATAAGCGACGGTTCTTCCAAGTTTGGTAACAATTTTTCTTCAAACCATTTCTTTTTCACTAATCATCGAATCATGATAATCACCAGATTTGAGGCCAGACGTGAATATCAAACTTGCATTATTCATTTTCTGAACCAGCATGTAGAATAATATACCGCACATCCTCTGAAGATTTTTCTTAATTGTATGAAGAGTATTATCTTGCCAACTTTGCCTGAAAGCCCCTTTACTGTATATCCAGGTTTTATCCAGGAAAACAGGAAATTGAGAGTTGCCGTTATTCTTAAATTCTCTGAAAATTTCTACTCGTTTTTGGGCTATATGGGACTGCTCTATTAAAACGTCTGTTTGATACAGTACATTTACGCCATTTAAATTTAATTTTTTTAAAACAGTCCGCTAATGAACTAGTGGAAATTTCAATACCATCAATGATTATAAGGTTTAGTTGTATTGAGCGAATGGTAACGAGTTCACCTGCTCTACAGTGGCGTAGCTACGGGGGGGGGATATAGGGGATATATCCCCCCCTATAACCATGCAAAAAAAATAAAAAAATTATTGCGTAATGTTACATGACCTGTTACAAATGCGTTTTAGTGGCAACATTGGCAACAAGGCTTACGTGTTGTAGTAACTAGAATCGTCTGATCAGGCTTTTAGTAGTTGTTGATGCGCAGGCTATGCAGGGCCTAGTAACCTTAATTATAATATCAATTAAAATATTGCGTGAAAAGAAACGTTTTTACAATGCAGCAGTCAAAATTGACTGGCTTTTTTAAGCGAAAAGAAAGAGATTGGGAGGCCGACAGCAATACAGAGAAAAACGAAGAGTATTCTGGGACTTCTCGAGATATAAAAACCTCTGAGAGCGTGAGCAATAATAATCTTCATGTTGATCAGCCCAGTTTAGTTTATGAAATGGATATATCCAACTTTATAAAAGGTGGTAACCAAGATATTTTAAACACTATTAGTTCATTGTGGTATCCGGCAAATGTGTATAAATTTCCTATATTAGAAAAATATAAGGAAAAAAAACTAAAGCTTAAATTCCAATATAAGTGGTTCATCGAATATGATTGGCTGGCATACTCGGAAAAGGAGCGAGGAGCGTTTTGTAAATACGGTGTTTTTTTTTCCACTTCAGGAGGAATTGGTTCCCAGCAGTTAGGGGCACCATTTTTTATTTTTGTGGTAAATAGATACATGTATTAAGAGTAATATATTGCATTTGATTTCTGCGAGATGTAACTTTGGGTTACCTTTCACCAGTCTACAGAAGAGTATATACTAACTTAGATGTTTTTATATCCCCCCCACGAAGCAACTCTGGCTACGCCACTGCTGCTCTATACATTCCATAAATAGGCTTTCTTATGATATGTTCATAAATTTCGTGAAGTTGTCGACCACGGGATGATAAAATAGCTACATTATTGCGATTCTTAAATCTACATCCTTCTCTATCCCCTTTGCCTGAATTCGTGGGATTATAGAACACCAAATTCACAAAGCATCAAAAATCCTCTAAAACAGATAGGTATTTATAAAAACTTGGCCATATATTTTTCATGTTTATTATTTATGTTTTCATAATTATTCCTATATTATTATTATATCTACTCTCCTCGTAAACTGCTTTAAAGGGTAAAAGAGTCTTTCCGGCATCAATTCCTCTTTGAAAATAATCAAATAATTTTAAAATTAATGCTTGTTCTTTTCCACCATATTAAATAGAATATGTATATAGAAATTTTGTTGAATAAAAATGTCCCTGTCAAAAATGAAGATAAAACTCTTTTGACTGGTAAAATTATACGACAATTATTATTGACGCAACTTTACTGTCTAACATAGTTCACGAATATTAGAAAGATAAGCACTAATTATGACGTAACGGTCAGCGGTCATTGAACATACTTTAAAAACCACCCAAGTAAAGAGTTATATTTCCAGCGCGGTGCGTGCAAATATGTGTGAAAGTGTTTTACTAAAGCAACGTAAATAAGTTTACTTGATAGATGTACATTTTGGGATTTACGAACTTTTCATGAACGAGAAACACAAATAACTCGGATTTTCCGATAAATAATAGTAGTTCTTGGTTTTCCAGGGCAGCTATAAATCTAGTTTATAAGAAAATCGATCTCGGTTTAAATTACGTGCTCACCATATTGAGTGCTGGATTTCTGTACGAAACCTTATTAATGTTTTCGGCCGTCGTTAAAATTTTGATTTTGTCAGCTAGTAAAACATGGTTAAAAGTTACATTTTCTAGAAGCGCCAGCAGACATTTTTTATTATGGGGTATTTTACCAATGAAAGAACATTTTATTTTGCGGATCAAATGTCATCTATAACCCAGGAGCGAGATTTAATATGGGTAATCGCAAGAACTCTTGTTAACCAAGCTATTCTTCCAGAGAGTGGAAAATAACACTATTATCACTTAACCATTTTTTTTGAGTCGGTTCCTTAAATGTAAACTTTCTTACAGTCACTCAAAAAACATCCCATGTTGATTTCAAAATTACGAGTTAATTATATATTTATAAATTATACACAACATACTTAAATATGACGACCTAACCCAACTCACCTCATTCCAAAAAATAATTATTTCAACAATTACATAAAGGCGTTGTTAATTTTATTCTCTAATAAAACCAGTCAATAAAAGATTTATTAACAACAAAAATGTAATTTAATTTAATAAAAAAAAAAATTATTTTAACAAATGTTTAAAATTGCATCCATATTCGCGTGTACAAAGATTAATACGTTTTAGAAAAGTAATTGAACTATATATGGAGCATTTTGTCATCATTTCTCAAAGCGTCAATTCCAGTTTGAATGCTGTCCTTAATTCATCTTCTGTATCTACTGACCTAGAATACACGATGGTTTCAAAGTTCCCCATAAAAATCGGGGTGATATCAGGGAATCGAGCTGGCCAATTTGCGAGTGCATCATTGCCTCTAGCTATCCATCTATTTGGATACTGTTCATTCAAATAATTACGTATGTTTAACGAAAAATGTGGAAGAGCACCGTCATGCATAAACCACATTCCTCTTCGAAGTTCCAAGGGCAGAGGATCTAATAAGTTTGGTAGATTGTTTCGTGTTCGGATTTTTGCCAATTAGTGGAGGTGGTAAAATGACAGGACCAATTATAAAAGTTTCTATGATTCTTGCCCACACATTAATCTTAAAGTCATGCTGATAATGGGTTACTTTAGTCTCATGAAGATTTTCTTCAGAATACACATGTTCATTGTGCAAATTAGTTACGCCACTCCTCGTGAAACGGGCTTCATCTGTGACTAAAATTCTTCGTGTAAAGTTCCTATCTTGATTTCTGTGTTTTTGGATAAACTGGCAGAAACCCAGGCGTGGTTCAAAATTGTGGGGTAAAAGATATTGTACCCGTTGGGGCGTTGAACATAAAATGAGTGCAGTAGTTGTTCTCTGGTCACCCTATTAACAGTATTTTTTCATGCCCCTAGCTCTAAGCCCAATCATCTGCTTCTAAGTTTAGGATTTTCTTTAATCCGATTTAGAATATCTTCTTCAACCTCTGGAGTTCTTACCGTACGTGCACGAACATAATTAAGAGAAATAGGTACCAACCTACCCGTTTTACGAAGATGTTTTTCAACTGCCGCAAATGTTCTGTGGTTTGGTAAGCGACGATTTGGAAATCTTTCACTGTATACTCTGCAAGATTCTAAACCATTTCGTTGGCAATATCCAAAAACCAATAACATATCGGTCATTTTTTGTTGGTATACTATAAGTAAGTAGGTAAGTATAAGTGTAAGTGTAAGAATAGCAGATTCCCATGGTCTCTGCTAAACTTCGCCTTACTATACTACAATATTTATTGTATCCCTTACTATCTTTAATAAAGTCGATTATTATTATTATTATTATTATTATTATTATTATTATAAGGTCACGACGAAAAGAAATTTGAAAATTGTTTGACCAATCAAATGTGTGCTTGAATTATTTTTCGACTTGACACCAGTCAGTTTTTAGTGACAGTTATTTTAATTTAACGCCTTCGTTTCAAATTGTGTTTTGGATACCGCTTATCTAAAAGGAACCAAGTGACTTTTGGACAATTTGAGAAAAATCGATTTGAATATTACAAGTTATATTACAAATCTAATTGTAGGTATTTTGGAATAACTTTCAGTTTAAAAAAAATATTATGATTTAGGTAACACAATTAGACTTATTCAGATTGGATTAAAGTTTAATATTAAATTTAAAAGGTAACTTTTGGTACTTGGTTCCTTATTGAAAAATTAAATAATCCATGACCTCGTTCATTTGTCGTTTGGTTCCATATTATAAAACAGTCGATGTTAAAATTATTGTAAAATAAAAAACACTTAAATCAAACAGAAAGCATATTTATTTTATAAAAAGCATAATTTTATTATGAAAAATTAATTTGAAGATATTTTAGTTTTCTTCTACTTCAAAATCAATGTCAGGTCCAAAACCTTCCAAGTCTTCTTGAAATTTGGCTGTTTCTATATTGGTGTTATAAAATTGTTTACACTCCTCAGGAACTAAAGACATTAGACTTTGGATATCAGCCGCCTTCTTTTGAGAGATCGGCTTTCCTGCTGGATACAATATTTTTAATTTTCCCGCAAATAATATAATAATAATCAGCAAGTACTTACCAAATCACTGTCTTGAAATCTTTTCTGGGCTAATTCCACCAATTTTTCCGTTCTTGTAAGGGCCTTTTTAGACATTTTGATTCGTATATTACACTATAAAACGGAAATACTCCTAGCGCACAACACAGAACTTCCCAAATATCTACTAAATCTATTAGTTTTAGGTTAGATTACGCCTAGGCAAAAGGTGTAGAACCAAGCGCCATCAAACAATTTCAGTTTATCTAAATAGAATCAAGTCGCTTGGATCCGTTCAGATAAATTAGAAATGCATTTTAAAGCGAGAGGCGCTTGGTTCATTGGCTCATAGATGGCGCCACGGTAATTGATTCCGTATGAATATTTTACTGAAGGTAGACAACCGATAATTAAGTCGCTTGGTTCTATTAGGTCATTTTAGCTATTTTGGCGCTTGGTTCCTTTTAGATAAGCGGTATCCTTATTACAATAATTTAAACCTGGCCATACACGAAGCGATTTTTTTAAATCCAGCTATCTCAAAAACGGCTGCTCAAATCAACTCTTACCGCGTATATCTTTTTTAGGTAAAAGCCGTTAGAGAATAAGAGCAGATTTTAATTTTTCACCCCTCAAAAATCGGAAGTTGAATCGGGACTAATAGAATATTCACAAATTTAATATTTTTCAAATAAGAGAACTAACTGAGAAATCCGAGAGAACTTTTGTATATAAAATCTAAGTTTATTCTTTCAACAGCAATACTTCCTCTAAAAAATACAAAAAATGATGTTATTAAAAAGTTCTTAAATAATCAAAGGAAAAAGTTTACTTAACATTCAATAAAAATAAAAAGGAATTCCTCCTTTTGTTGTCAAAAGCCTCAATTTTCCTAGCAGGCCATAGGTTTAAGGTCCTGCTTATATTGATTTATTTCTACTCTACTCCTAAACTAACAGGTTTTAACTACGAAAAGTGACAAGTTAGATATGGGAAGTTGTAAACTGTTAACGTATTACATGAACGATATCCAGACTATAAATTTAGGACTTAATTAAATTATATTTTACATCAGTTCAGCCAGCAAAATAACATGGGAGTTCAGAAAGACTTGTCGTGTAAGGGAGTTTATTAATCGGTCATCACTGTCTATATGTTCATTTTGCCAAATGTTGCGGGCGGCATTTTAAAGTTTCAAATTCCTATGGAATTACAGGACGGTCTACAAAATCCATTTTCGATTTCCAGGATGTTGTTGGCGCCTTGGCTTTTTTAGAGTTTGCCGTTTGAGCTTGGAATAACGATTGCATTTGGGAAAATTGTTACTCACAAAATAAATGAACTACCTTCAGGTTTACCGCTGAGCTGCAAAGGACGATTTGATTAAATATTTCTAATAAAATATCTAGCCACGAGAGAGACTACTTACTTCAAAAGATGCAAGACATATTGAAAGGTTAAATACTTTTAACCGGTCAGATGAAGATAATTTTTATCATAATACCAAGCATCTTTCCTTCTGTTTACAAGGTTTCAGTCGTCTCAAACGGGTTAAAGAATTTGAAAGTAATGCATCATAAATATAGGTAACATTATCACTTATTATTGATATCAGCGTTAACTGGGCAGAGGTAAATGATATTGAAATGTGTGATAGACCGACATTATGCACGCAGATCGTAAAAAACATAAACTTGCCAATTAACCAAGATATGGAGATGCCAGTCATAATCTACTCCGCTCTAGACGACCACCAATAAAAACGGCAAGAACAGCTGTGGACGACGAGTTCAATCTTGCTGACGCATGGACCCAAGAATGGACTGAAAATAACCACGTACTGTGCGTTACCCAAAGGCCACCGGGTTTCGACCTACCACGTAAAACATGGTCTACGCTGAACAGAATCAGAACACAACACGGCAGATGCGCATACTCCCTACACAAGTGGAGCAAGCGGCCATCCCCACTCTGTAAGTGCAGAGAAACCCTAACCATGAGACACATCATAGAAGAATGTCCTATAAGATCCTATAATGGAAGACCCGATGACTTCCTATTGGCGACCCCAGAGTCGATAAATTAGATGTCTGTTTTTCACTTACTAAAACCTGTTTTATGTGTTATATTATTATACACACTGTATAATTGTACATTTCCATATGTCTAACAGCCATACGATAAATAAAAATAAATAAAATATGCACGTAGGATATTAAAAGTATTCTCTGACAGTCAAGCCGCTCTAAAAGCCCTTCAATCGAGTGGTGTACTTCAAAATGGTATGGAACTGTCGCGAAGCACTATCCGAACTAAGTTTAAATAATAAAATCACCCTAATATGGGTCTGGAGGGCAATGAGGCTGCTAACAGGCTCGCTAAGAGAGGAGCAGCGTCGAAATTCACAGGATTCGAACCGGCATCTATTGCCGTGGAGTGGAGGAGGCACTGATTGAATTTACCAAGACACACTAATAGATATTTATAAACATCAGCTATTTAAATCACAGTTGACGGACAAACTACTAAAGCTCAATAGAGTGCACCGTAAAGCCCTAGTGGAATTGTATACCGGCCGCTGGAGATGGCTACACCATGTACAAAATTGGATTAGTACAAGATCAAGAAAGCTAGCATGAAGGGGTTTCATTTTTCTTGAAGAATAACCGATGCTACAATTATTATTAAGTAAAAATTTATTTTTAAAAAACCATTGTTGCTACTATCGAATTTATTTCGTACTTTCTGTAAGCCATCGTTTACTTAACGTATGTGAAACTGACTCCTATAAATCTTTCAATAAAACGTCTTAGTTAAAAACTTTTTTGCACCAACAACGGATAAAGCCTTTAGTACTTGAGCCAAGAAAATCGATTCTAATTCAAGTTACGTGCTTGGCGTTTGGAGTGGCAGCATCCCCTATAAATTTTAAAGTTTTCAACATTCCTATAGGATTGCTTTTAAAAATACATCAGCTCTATATATTGTGGCAATGTTATCACAACTTTTGAACGTTACGTTAAGAATACAAATGGTAAAATAAAGTTTGTATGTAAGTTTTTAAATTCAATAAAATATAAATTTAAAGTAAAGTGATTTGACATTCATAATTTTTGATAGATATACCTAATAATGTATAGTTTGCAGTTTTTTTTTTATTATATAGGTACATATAAGTACAGAATAGACATTGCAAAGGATATGCACAGCCGTGGGTACCAGCTAGTGCGTCACAAATATTACTTTCTTGTGAATAAAGGAATACTAGTCTATATAGGTACGCTGACGATACGGTTATTTTAGCTGAAACACATAAAGACCTACAGACGCTAATTAATAGAATGGTCACAGTAAGCGAAGATTATGGACTATCACTGAACATAAGCAAAACAAAATATATACTGATAACAAAAACAACTCAGGACATTCATGGGATACATGTGAAGGATCAACCTATTGAAAGAGTAAGAGAATACAAATACCTAGGCACAACCATTAATGAAAACAATGACAGCTCCCAAGAAATACGAATCAGAATCGAACAAGCCAGAAACACATTTACAAGAATGAAGAGACTTTTCTGCTCCCGAGATCTAAACCTTGAATTAAAAATACGACTGATGAGATGCTATGTGCTGTCTGTACTATATTATGGGATGGAGTCGTGGACACTGAGGGTGGCTGATATGAGGAGGCTAGAGGCATTTGAGATGTGGATATACCGGAGAATACTGAGGATTTCATGGGTGGGGAGAGTAACCAACGTTGAAGTAATGAGGCGTATGCACAAAGAGAGAGAAGTAATTCCAACAATTAAAAGAAGAAAACTACTCTATATGGGGCATGTCATGAGGGGAGAAAAATATAGAATGTTGCAAATCGTTGTGCAGGGAAAAATCCAAGGAAAGAGATCTATAGGAAGGAGACGAAACTCATGGCTGAAGAATCTTAGGGAATGGTTTGGATGTAGTTATAATGAATTATTTAGAGCTGCGGTTTCAAAAATAAGAATCGCCCTGATGATTGCCAACCTTCGTAGCGGAGACGGTACCTAGAGAAGAAGTGACATAGGGACGACAATTTAACAGATTTTTTCACAAAAGGTCATGGGTAATAGCATTCAAAAATCATTGTTTTAATATTATACACGCTAAACTTGTACTCTACAGTTAAGGTGACATTTTCTGTAGCCTCGAGTAATACATCGTTTCAAAGGGCAAAGGGCAATAAATTTCCGATCCAACTGTGTCAAGAAATGTCAAATCGGGTAATCGGTGTTTTACGTTTTTCAATTTCCAACTATGAAGCCGAAACAATAAAATAATGAAAATTGTGCAAATACCTTGTAAATAAATGGGTTGTAATCAAACCCTAAAAACATAATGTTACCCAATTACGATTACCCAATTTGAGATTTTTTGGCACAGCTGGATAAGTAATTTATTGCTATTTCTATATATTATCTGGTGCTACTTGACATTTTAAAATGAGGTTGGCTGGAGATTTGAAGGTGAATTGTAAAATATTATTAAATGTGTAACCAAATTTACCCCTCAATAATAAAATGGATGTGTGTTTTGTCAATTCTCATTTTCCTGAAAATCAAGGTAACGGTGTGTTGAAATGTTTTATGTAATGAATTGTGTCCAGCAGCATATACATTTTAAAGGTATGCTGCCCTCTATAATGTAAAACCAAAACGAATTATCTATGTTAAAGCTACCACACGAAAGGGTTGACTATGTCATCACCAGAGATGGTAGATATAGGCACAGAATAAAGGTAGCATAAAGTAGCTGGGGTATCTCTCTTAAAATTTTCATTTTGTGAATTTTTTTTTTTAATTCCATCCATGTGTTATAAAATTTTATCTTCCATAAAAGCTCCATTAAGGTGAAACTGACATTTAAATAAAATTAATATCCTACTGAAGTAGCCGATACTTGATAAAAATATATGATTATAGAATTAATAAGTACCACTATGGTAATAATTTCCACTATAATTATGTTTTATTTTAAATTGCCATAACAATTGTTTCGGCACACAGTGCCTTTGTCAGATGGTCTAACTATCTAACTATTTACCAGATGAACCCACTAGACAGAGTCTGTGGAAGATGTTTCAGATCATCGTCTAGTCCACTGTTGCTTAAAAATTGAGAAAGGTCACGTGGAATCAAAAATTATTTCAATAATTTCAATCTTAATTTATTTTTTCACGATCTCCAAGCTCTTCAGTGGAATAATTTACTTTATGTACAGAATATAGAAAATAAAATAACTTTATTTAATGATTTTCTTGTATCACTTTTTAATATTCATACTCCATTTAAGGTTTCAGAAATTACCAAGCCCAGGACACCTTGGCTTACTCCTAATCTCTAAATTTTTATGAAACAAAGAGATCGTGCTTTACAGGAATTTATCACTGTGTGCCGAAACAATTGTTATGGCAATTTAAAATAAAACATATAGTGGAAATTATAACCATATAGTGTTACTTATTATTTTAATATTAATATCGTCTGCACATTATTTAGGTAATATCTGACATATTACAAAAATATCAATTTATTTTATTGCTACTTTTAGGAGAATAGTGAAAGAGCAATGATATTATAATAATGTTAACAAAAATCTTACGCGATATTTTTCGCTATACAATTCTCCTAAAATATTTAATGAAATTCCTTGATATGTATTTAATATAATAAATTATTACCTATCAAATATGAAGACGATAATGATCTTATTTAAATTTTGTGTAAACGCTGGAAAAAAAAATCTGAAGGTTGGATTCCGTCTACCATTTTCTCTTCTGCTAACTCCATCAGCAATCACTTTATCACTTATATAATTTTTTGTTCTAGAAATATTGTGGAGAAAGAGTTTTTGTTCTTTTTTCGTTTCCATTTTGAGCATAAACGATTTCTTGAAATTATTTCTGTCTGTTTATTCAGACTAAGAGAGGAGATTAATTTAAATATCCATATAAGGTACACTGGGGTAAAGCGGAACCGTGAATTTTAATACCTCCTGTTTAAACGTGTTTTAAAAAAAAAATTATCTCATAATCTTGTTCATAGTTGGCAGGCTTACTGGTTAGACAATATTTTAACAACATACCAACATAGAAACGGATAAAAAAATTTCCCTTTTTCTATAGGATTTTTTTTTTTTTCACTGGTCTTGGATTACACTTGCCCCAGGTTAGTGGGGCAAGTGTAGACCAAGGCACGTTTTCTTATTTGGACGTAGGATCGTTAGCCGGGGTAAGTGTAAACAATTAATTTTTTTGCATGCTTCAAGAATACTTATTTTTATTAACAAAAAATTAACAATTTAACCAACATTATATGTGTCAAAAACAATGCTAAAAGATATTTTTCCTCGTTTATTTACTATAGACGTGGGTAAATGCATAAAAATATTATCTTCATTGACGATGCTTCTATCTTCCACAACAGGCCAATGAGATATGGATGTCTTACCACCTCTTACCTAGCATAGGTTACACTTTCCCCATTCTGTGATTATTTAGGGGCAAGTGTAACCTAGCTCGTTTCTTCAATGTAAACAAATTTATATGACCCATAAGTTTAAAATACAAAAAATATTGTTTATGATGTACTTACCTCAAAAAGTTTAATTAATACTATAACTTTAGTGTGTGTTACAACCACCGACAAAAAACACGTGCTAGCTCGCTATGCGACGTAAATCGACAACCTTAACAACAATGCAGTCTTGCCAGAGTAACAAAGCAAGAAGTCGCCATCGATCAGTATAAAAAGTCGCCACTTTGTCGCCACAATTTTTTTGAGATATTGGGGTTAGAAAACTGTCAATACTAAATAAAAAAAAATGTTTTTGTGGAACAAGCTACATAATAGTATATTGAAGTACACGTTTTATAAGAAGCGGTTTTAGCGCACGCGTCTAGTGGCGAGTTTTTTTATTGACACATGCGCTAAAACGCCTTATGAAACATGTGCTTTATACATTTTTTTCTATTTCACCTTTTATAATCAAGAAAAATACATTTTAAAAAGAAAATAAATCCTTCAAATTTTGTAAATTTTTATGTCTAAATTTTATGTTGGTAATACCTACTATTTTTTTATCATAGTAACCTCTGGACAACAAAAATTATTTTGCCAACTGTAATTTTTTGATTTATTGACCCATTTTCACCACGAGATTCTGAAGTTATTTTAGCGATATGAGATTTGAAATTGGACGGAATACGTTGTGTGATCCTTGTACGTTCGGTACATATACAGATCGTTCGGAAATTCGGGAGATTTTGCTACTTTTTTTCGAATTTCAAAAGACGTGATTTTACGTCACAGCATTGCAATTTAGTATAGGAAAGATGGAAAATTTAAATAAAGTTGAAGTTAAAATCGACGTTGGAAGGTTAGTAGATTGAATTTTGGATAGGATTTGGCAGAAAATGATAGCTTGAAGCATCTACAAAAGATTAATTTATAGATTTATGCAACCAACATACATGACTGTTATCCACAAAGAATAAAAAAGTAGGTTATCAAGCTATTTTTCCTCTGCAAAAAATGGGTTTCTCGTAAATCACAGAGCCAGCGCAACGCAAGTGAAATAAAACATTTAAATGTTACCAACATCAAATAAATAAAAAACGCGTATCGAAATAGCTTCATTACGATACGCAAATGCGTATCGTACACGCAAATGCGTATCGTACTGAGCTTATTATGAACGTGAAATAGAAAAACTTTATTATAGGTACACAAAGAATAAAAATAAAACAAAAAAAAGTTAAAAATAAAAAATAAATATTCTTATTCACTGTCTGAATCTGAACCTGATAGTTTTTTTCTGTTTATTTATTTATATATTATATTTTTCGTTTTTAAAAAGCGTTTTTCGCTGATTTTATAACTTAAACAAGAATCTCTATTTCTTTTCAAGTCGAACTTTACTATATACTATCACTCAATAATTCAATGCTCATTTTATTTCTTTGTTTTTTGTCTTCACATCTAGCATATTTAAAAAAAAATACTCTTTCTACATCCGCATTGGGATAATTAAAATGGCCAAAACAATTTTCGATATATTATTGAATACAAATGCATCATTAAAATTTTATGTTTGTTCCAACTGTTACTCTGATGTCCAAATTTTTAGTTTCTTCCTACGTATTGTATACAACGTGTATATTCAATTTTTCCACCTGTAAAAAGTCGCCAAAAATAAGCTTTTTATTGAAAATCGCCGCCAAAATCTCATAGAGAAAAAAAGTCGTCATTTTGGCGACTTGTCGCCCCACATGGCAACACTGCAACAATGTCACCGTCGAAGCGCAAATGAATCACTAACGGCTTTCTATGCAACAGGGCATGTCTTTGACTAGGAAAGAGAGTCCCTTATCTAAGGGGTATGTAAAGGTAGGTGGGCTAGTATGCAATAGGTGGAGCCACTTTACAGAACATTGTTTTATTAGGAATAAGCCTGGGTTCCACTTGCCCCGAGTTTCCACTTACCCCGGTTAATGCAAGTTTTTCAATATTTTTTTTATTTGTTTCAGGACCCACGATTCAACAACGAAATCGACCTCCGAACGGGATACAAAACCAATCTGATACTCTGCATGCCAATATGCAACTACGAAGGTGACGTGATCGGGGTTGCACAAATCATCAACAAAACCGACAATTCCCCGGAATTTTCGACTCACGACGTTGAAGTCTTTCAACGTTATTTGACGTTTTGCGGAATTGGAATACAAAATGCTCAGCTGTTCGAGGTGTCGGTATTAGAATATAAAAGAAATCAGGTAAGTACTAACTTTTTCATAATAAGATTTATTTAGAAGTTAAAAGGTTAAAGAAGACGGAAAACAGATCGAAAATTTAAACTTTTAGTTGTTTAGGTTCGCTTAATTTATATTGTTCTTTCCGAGCCAAAATTATGTTGTTAGGTATATTTAATTCTTACTTATTAGAATACAGGGTGAGTCAGGAGGAACGGACCAACCTTTAGGAGCGTAATATACACGCAAAAACAATTCGAAAAAACCCATATGTTCTTATTCGATAATCATTTGTTTTCAAGTTATAGCGTAATACCAAATAAAGAAAAGTTCATATATTAACGGTTTCCCAATCATAGCGCTTTTAATAAATGTTCAAAAATACCGCCATTGACTTCAAAACATTTTCTGCTTCGTCTACGTTGCCAGTTGCTCTTCTAATTGCTTCATGTCTTTCTTCTTTAAAATTGGCTGCAGTATTTCTAATACGTCGAATTAGTGCATCCCGAGTGTCCACTTTTACTTTGTAGACTTCATTTTTAAACCAGCCCCATGAACAATAATCTAGTGCTGAGAGGTCTGGAGATCTTGGAGGCCAATTAATAGGACCACCGCGACCAATCCAACGCCCTGGAAATGTTCCGTCTAAATGATGCTTGACCTGACGAGCAAAATGTGCAGGAGCTATATCGTGCTGGTAATACATTCGCCTACTGATATTTACAGGAATATCCTCTAGTAAGTAGTCCTTGTAACTCATGTTGTAAAAAATTTAGGTATTGTCTCCTGTGAGGCGATTCTCCAAAATGAAAGGGCCAATTAAATAGCTATCGAGCATACCACACCACACGTTAACCGAAAACTTATGTCGAAAATTACTTTTAACTGTTGCGTGGGGATTTTCGATTGACCATACATGAGAGTTACGAGTATTATTAATACCGTCACGGGTGAATGTTGCGTCATCTGTAAAAAGTATACGCGATACAACACGATGGTTATTTATCCGCCGACAAAATTCAATACGTTTAGGTGCTGTACTTTCTGTACATGGCATGGATATAAGCCTTGCTCGTGGAGTGTGTTTAATACTCTTTTTGGTGGAATGCCCAATTAAGTACCAATTCTTCGTGAGCTGGTCGTTGCATTTTCTTCTACTAAATCCAGAATATTTTCTACTTCTCCTAAACCTTGTCGAGTAGCTCGTTCAGATGTAATGTTGGCACTGGAAAGCTTACCATTCTCGCATAAATTGTAAAAACTCTGATAAACACGTTTCTAGTCAGATGTCTGTGATGTGGATACCATTGACGATATTCTTCAACAGCAGCTGTAGTACTTCCATTACAGAAACCATAAATAAACACCTTATTTGCATATTCTAAATTTGAATAAATATTTGACATTTTGTAATACTTTAATCACTCAAACTTGAAAATAAACTTTTAATTACTGCCACAATACACATACACATTGTCAAGACAATATATATGTCAAATAGTTTAGAGTCTTGAGCATGGCATACTATAATTAGGTGAAAATTTTGATAAAAGTGGAACGTAGACAAAATTTAATATTGCGCTATAACTTGAAAACAAATGAATATCGGATAAGAACATATGGGTTTTTTTACATTGTTTTCGCGTGTATAATACTCTCCTGAAATTTGGTCCGTTCCTCCCGACTCACCCTGTATACATTTTCTTCTTTTATTCGTGGATTTTTGCTTTCTGAGCTGATGTTTTTACATCTGTTCTAATTTCCATTTTTAAGCTGCGTTGGTTCTTACTCCCCTACCCCAGACAAACTTTATCACTGCAAATATTTTTATGAGGCAACCTCCCAGACTACAATATTTTACAAGTTAATATTATCTATGTAGATACAGAATAAAGCGAATATTTTTATCCAAAGTCTCATGCTTTTCATCTGGTATTAAATATGATCTGGGATTTCGTTTAGATTTAATTTAATTTTATGCTTCATAAAAGTTTTCCAATTTTGCCAGTTCTGAATGAAATACTAACAAGAAGACCAACATAACTGGTAGGTGGAATACCCAAAACTAAGGGAAATTTAATCTTTTAACTCCCTTCTTCATAAAAATTCCTAAATTTCGTGAACAATCAAAATTTTTAGCTATATCTCAAAAACCAAATAGAATTCACAGGGTCGCTGAAATATCTATGAAAACAGTTGATTATTTTCTAAATTAAGATAATTAAAGGATAAGCCAAAGGTCGCAGAAAAACAAAAATATTTTTTTTAATGGAATGCCCTGTATATTATTCCATATTTATGTTCTTTTCAAAAATATGATAAAAAATCCATATATGACACATCTAAACATAACCGTTTTCCAGATAGCGAGTTATAAATTGTGTACCATCGTACGATTTTATGATAGGCCATAAAATTCAGAAGAATTAAAAAACCTCGCCAATTACAGAATGCCAGAAGGCACTTTTATGATACATATTAGGCCCTTGCTTAGCAGCCAATGGTTGTCATTTTGAACAATTTGTTTAGAACATTTAGAAACTTTATTATACCTTTTAATACTGTATTTTTAATTTTGAGGAAGCTATTTTTTCAAATGTTTACTTTATAAAATTAAAAAGTATTTTCAAATATTTGTATAATTATGTTTTGTTTTTATACTTATGGTAAACAATATTAAATAAATTTACTTTTTTTTAACAAAAACCCGCAACAAAACTCGGCGTTTAAATATGTTACCGGCCGTTCTTTATCTTTTTAGCGGCCACTTCAAAGCGCGACTGGTAAAATATTTAAATATTGACACAGCGTCAGTCATTGCTAACAACGATTGCCTTATCAATTTTAAAGAAGTGAGTGGGACAGCATATTACTAGCCTGTTCGTAAAGGCACTTTGACGGATCCATGTGGAGGGGGGCGTCTCCAAGGGGTGAGATCCACCTCAGGTGGCGTCCTAAAGTCAGCGGCACAGAATTTAACTAAATAATGTGACGTTAGGTTAGTTTTGCTTAACCAATCATTACAACACGTTATGTTTATACTTCAATAAATACTTAAACGTCCGCTGAAATTATTATTTTGAAATAAAACTGTTTAATTTAAATTTAAAAGTGTCTTATTGCTTTATAGAAGTTATGAAACTAGGGAGTTGTAGTCTTTCATGAAATCTTATGAAGATAGGTTAAAAATAATTGCCAAAATCTGGAAAGTTATCGAGAAGATGCAATCAATGATAATTCCAGTATATTTTCAAGCCATCATTTTGTTATAGCACTGTCATCCATCTCATCTCCATGAGTTCTGTGGTGAGTGAACTTGCAAAATCAGCTGAATTTATGCGATGTTGTTTTATATTTGCACGCATTTTCTCTTGGCATATTAAATAATAAGTGCATCTCCTTTGTCTATTTTATTTAATAAAATATTTCTGTTTTCATTTTTGAAATAATAAATATTTATATAAATTACACAAAAGTTGATAGGTATTCTATAAAGTAATTTGGTTGTCCGTAAATACATAGTTTATATAGGTAGAGGCATTTAGAAAGGTTTTTAAATCCTGATTAAAAACTATACAAAAGATTAAAATAAAACTCGATATGATTTATTATATATTTTCTGTTTTGGGAGTAATTTTAATGAAGCTATATTAACACACATTATATTAACTATATTATTAGCTTACCATCAGAAAGAAAAGGCTTGTGGCAACCAGTATATTTCTACATTATCTTATTCCCTGGCCGCTCAACAAAAAACATTAACTGAATAATTAGGATATTATGAGCCCCTTTATCACCATTTCTTCAAAGTTCAAAAAGTACCCACATCGATAAAAAAAAATTTGCTTTGAAGAGGTACAAGTTATCTTTTTATTACCTTGAAATGAAAAGATCGCAAATATTAATTATTTTAAAAAATTCGTCACTTGGCAAAATAAACTTTTCTGTGAAAAAAATATCAAAATACAACTGCCATTTTGGTTTGCTTCTCGACTATACCGTTTGGTTTGGATCTTTCCTCCACCTGGTCAAAATTTCATTTATTTTTTTTAATGCCAAAAAATAAGTCATTTTCTACATCTCTGCTAGCTTCGCTGGTAAAAGTAAGTTACTGTAGCGTGGCGGCTTCTAATAATTTAAGAAAAGTTAAGGTGTGAAAAATATATTATCAAAAAATACCATATAAATCCCATTTATCGAGTTTAAAACAATGCACTATAATATGGTATATGTAAATGTAAAAGCGATCTAGTAAATTAAACCCATTCGCGAACATGTCTTAATAATAATTAAACAATATGCTGAAATCTCAAACGTAGTTACGTATTGTTATTAATATAAAGAATATTCAAGAGGAGGTCTGAAATGATTGAGCACGTTAACACTTTGAAACTTCTCCCCAACTACAAACACAAACCCAATTAAAGTTTCATAGGCTCAAAAGCTAAGCTTACCTTCGGGTAAGTTAGATACTTGTATGTAATAAGTTGTATGAAGTTACAGTTTCATAATATAGGTCCAAAAACATATATTATTATTTTAAAAGGTTTTAGTTTAAATTGTAACGAGTTGGAACTGGAAACAAAAATTGTTGAGTAACGTGATTTTATTTTGAGAAACTTCTCAGCTTGCTTTTGTAGATTTCAAGGTAAGAAATTAAAAATTCGAAAATTTAGACTGATTAAGCGGGGGTCGGTCGGGTCTGTGTCCTACGCTTCTTGCACTGCAGCCACTGGCTTATTGCGCGCCCCAATCTACATAATATTATACATATTCTCCTACCAAGTTTATTATGCGGGAGGTTGTCGCCGCGTTGAATAGTCAAAGATTTTGAATTTTTTGCAAGTTAGTGCTTCGCTGCTGTGTATGCCATGAGTAACTGCTTTGTTCTCTTCACCGCAAAGTCTGCATTCAATAGGTCCATTGCAAACTCCCATTTGTTAAAGGTGTAAGTGACTGTGGTCTGTTAACAAGACATTCACTTGTTTTAACTTGGTACGCGTTAGTAGCAGCATTCCAGTTAATAGTTATTGCCCTCATGTGATACTGTTTTCGTTGTTCGTTTTGATATTTTAAGGGCGGGTTCAGAGTCCCTGAAATTTTGAGCCGATTCGTATTTCGCTAGTTCATCTGCTTTTTTATTGACTTCTATCCCCGAATGACCAAGAAGTTTAGAAACCCACAGTAGTTCAACCTTGTTATTCTTGGCTGCTAGGTCTTTCAGCGCTTCATTGTAATTTTTAATGTAAATGGTGTATGGTTCGGGAATACATTTTCTAAAACCAAAATATTCCATATAAGACTAAGTATTAATAGAGGAATAATTGCTTAATGCGAGCATTCCCGAAACTCTACAGAAAGGGCCAGAGATAAAAGACTGATGAAAAGATCGAAATGCAAGGTTAGTATACAGTAAGAAAATAGGCACAAGAAAACTTTTAAAACAATATGTAATTTCAAAAAAAATTATTACCTTGTCTGCTTCCATTGTCTTTATTTTGTTACTTAACACAACGTTTCGGTTAGTTAGTATCTCTAACCGTTTTCAAGTGTAAACTAAATTATAATTCAAAGGCTACTGTCTTAAATACTATCCATATGCAATGAAGCTTGATGACTCAGCCTACGTGCTTATTGGAGTGTGAAGTTTGAGCTGTCGGTTTTGGACAAGGAGAGGTTTCCAGATATTGGGGATATCTATACTTGGTTTACTAAATATATGGGTATTTTGATTCATAAAAGCTGCTTCTTTGAACTTTCGTTTTCTTCAGTGCTGTTCCGTGTCCAAAACCTTGGCTTCTGACCACTGTATATTATGCTGGTTGGTCCATACATGTTCCGCTCTACCTGATCTCGAAGTTTCACCTCTTCGAGTATGTTTCAGATGTTCTTTAACTCGTACGGGAAGAGGTCTTTTTGTTTCTCCAATGTACGATTCGCCACACTCGCAAGGGATTTGATAGATACAATTTTTTGTGTTTTCATTACGGGGCGGTTTTACTTTTGTAAGAAAGCTTCTAAGCTTATTTCCGGATTTGATGGCTGTTTTGATATTATAGTTTTTGGTTATTCTTCTAATCTTTTCAGAAATGCCCTTGACATAAGGTATTGTAAGAAACGCTTGCTCCTCTTTCGTTTCTGTATTGGTTTTTACTTCGCGATTTTTAAGTTTTGAGATGGTATTAGTTACAAAGGTTTCAGGGTAACCGTTCTGTTTTAAATCTTTTTGATGTTTGAAATTTCAATATTATGGTCTTCCGAATTGTTGCAAACGTTAGATGCTCTGTGATAAACAGTTTGAATTATGCCCTGTTTTATGGAGTTTGAATGATTCGTTCCGTGATTAAGGTATTATTGCCCTGTGTCAGTGGGTTTTCGGTACACTGAAGTTTTTATGTTTTCAGCACTTCGATTGACGAGAACATCGAGAAAATGTAGAGTGGAATGTTTTTCTGTTTATAATTTATTGTTTACCATTTCACGATCTTTGAGTGGTTAAACTTCTCAACAACATTAATCGGTTTGAAAAAAATGTGCCTTATATAAGTAATTTATGTTAAAACTTTCGGACATAAGTTATAAGGGGTAAGAAAGGAAATCAAAGGAGTTTCAACAAGGTCAATGGATTCAAAAAGAGGCAAAATTGAAAATCTTCTCGATTTATCAGGCGTTTAAAGTTAAGGGAGGGATCTAAACGGTGCGGCGCCAAAGGCAAATTTATCTTGAATTCATTAGGTAGAGGGGTTGTAAGTACTTTGCACTGAAGGCGGAGATTGGTTAGATCGTAATACCGGGTTTAACTTTTGGATATTTAATGCTTCCTTGAGTAAAATTTTATAAAAGAAATATTTTACCAGAACATTGGACTCTTACATAATAAATACATATCATAATTTTAAATTAATACAATTTAAATTTGCCACAATAAAAAAATATTTATATACATACACACCAACTGTCCAACACAACACTGTCTAACTTTAAGTGACCCATATCATTTCAGTGTATAAAATAAGTACAAAAAACAAAAAACATTATATAATTACTTTTATTTATTCCAAAAAAATACAAATAATATACCATGCGAGCAAAAATTATTTGCATCAAAGAGGGCTTGGATTAAAAAACGTAGGGCTTGGTTTAGATCACAATGATATGGGGACGATATATCTAATCCAATCTAGGTTAAAATTTTGTCAAATTCATATTATGACATGATATGCCAAACTAATGAGTAATAAAATAAGTAGATAAATACAAATTTATTTTTGTTGTTTATAAAATTAACAAAGAAACAGAAAGAAAAAGAAAAATAATTACATAAATTGACGAAATTGGCCACCGCCATGCTCCAAGCATAAATTCACACGTCTTTTCATATTTTCGAAAGTGTTGACCAGCATTTCTGGAGAAATGTTACCACATTCTTGGATAATCCTTTCTTGTAATTGTTCTAAATTTGCAACTGGTGGTTTAAAAATAATGTTCTTTAAATGAGGAAAAACGAAGTAATCCATAAGCGTTAAACAAGGTGATCTAGGTGGGAATTCATTGTCTGATCGAAAACTGATCAATCTGTCGTCGAAAAAATTGAGTTAATAGTTTCGGCGGCTGTATGGGCAGTTGCACCGTCCTGTTGAAAATATCCAAAACGTAGTTCGTCGTCAAATAATTGCTCCACAAATGGATTCAAAACATTGACTCTATACAGCTGTGCTTTTACTGTGCCATGAAAAAAAAATAGGACCAACAATTCTTCTTCGGGAAATAGCTAACCAGACACCAATTTTTTGAGGGTGCAATGTGGACTCTACAAAAAATGGGGATTTTCACTACTCCACATGCGTGTATTCTGAGAATTCACATAACCGGAGAGGTGGAACCAGGCTTCATCCGAAAAAAAGTCAGGTCTAATAAATTATCTTTCCAATAAATTTTGGGTTTGTTCGGGTTTGTTCCATTGAGAGTAATTCCTGCGTCTTTCAAAATCTGCAGCTTGTATTTCTTGGAATACTTGCACTTTATAAGGAAATAAATTTAGCTGCTTCTTAAGAATAGTCCTGCATGTTCCATAAGATCTTCCCACTTCTTGGGACAGGCGTTTTATACAATTTGTTGGCGTATTTTGCATTACTTTTAGAATGTTTGCAACAAGTTCTTCTGCTCTTACAGATGGTCTTCCTGCTCCTTTATTGTGTTGTATAGAACCTGTTTCCCTAAACACAGCCACGGTTCTTTTTAGGCAATGATAAAAATCCCCAGCAATAAAAGCAACGTTAGGAAAATGTTCGTAACCCCGTTTCGAAAATACGCTTTAACCATGAATGTTTTGTGCTGTTCCGTAAAGCCTATGCATTGTGTGAATTGTTCAAGAAATTGGAAAAATTAGCGATGAATCAAATTACTTGTAACGACTGTCAAAGATGACGGAATATTTGATTGATTGTTAATTCAGGTAGTTACTGACACCCAACAGGTATTAGGCTCTACGGCTAAGCATTACGTCCTTAGATGCAAGGCCTTCTTTGATGCAAATAATTTTTGCTCGCACGGTAGGTAATCCTAATATTTCTATATATTTTTTTTAAATGTAAAATATTATTAAAGGTGGCCATAAAACCTGATATTGCGATGTGTAGATAAACACGGTGTATACAAAATTAATGCACGAATATGCATTATATCTTCTATTTTACTGTTATAAAGCTATTATGTTTCTGGCAAATAAGTTTTATTAAAAAATAAAGTAGAAAAGCAGAAAATTGGACACAAATATAAGCCAGATAAGCTAGCAGAGCTTTAGCTGATATTTTTAGTACAACGCCTTTACGTTGAGAGTAAGGGTTTTAAACAAAATACCCAGTGAGTCGGCAATAAAAAAAAAATTAATTTAGATAATACGTGAATCTACGTTATGTGACGTTACTACATTTGGTTAGATTCGGTTTTACAAATTTTCAAAAAGAAATATTTTGTTTTTTGAATTCCCTAACATGACTTATTTTTAGTTATGTTTGGGACAAATACTTTATTTTTTATTATTATGCAAATTCTTTTTAATGCATCATTCAACTTCATTACTTTTTATTTTAACTTATCTTTTTTAAACGGGAATAGGGGGATTCGTAAAAGTTTTATTAAAAATGCATTTTTAAGGATTGTGTTTTACTGCAATTTTTTTCCACCTGTCAAAAACTGACGAGTTGGGTATGTTTGTACTTAGAATGAATCTCTGAGTCCAAATAACGAAAACTATACAGGGGATCCTACTCGAAAATTCGGATATGTATAACGTAGATTTACGTATATTATACATAACCGAATATTTTTAATAATTAATAATTTACCAAAAAATGTACATGGGCTGGCCACATTTGAAAATCACTAGATATTACGTTTATTGGAAACATAATATAGAAACTACGTTAGAATTAACTAGAAAAAAAGTTTCAAAAAGATCAATTTTATTAATTCATATTTTTTGTATTTCATAATGAAAGATACGTCTAGATCGATATCATATTTAATCTATTGTGCTATTGCTTGCTTACAAGCAAGAGTTATTACTTATCGAGGTCATAAATGTCCTCTTACTATTTCAATATCAGTGTTCGGAAAATTGGAAAACTTTTACGATCCATAAAATATAATTAAATCTAAATGAAATCCAAGATTATATTTAATGCCATAGAAAAAAGCACGTGGCTTGAATGGATTATTGGATCTTGTGAGATGGTTTTCTATACCCTCGAATGTACCTAAAGTAATAGGTATAAAATGAATCAGCAAGATGAAAATATAATGCTGTATAATTTTATCAAGTGAACAAGTCTTAAAAAATTATTCTGGATGAATAAATATCTTGTAACTTCCAGTATTTATGGTGTAGATACTAAAGTTTCGAACAAACTACCTTAAATAGGCTAAATTTAATACTAAATTGCCTAAATTTAGGTAGCTGCTAAAATACATTAAATAAGCTAGTCTTAATACTAAATTGTCCAGATTCAGCTCGTTTCGTTACCAAACTACCTTAAATAAGCTAGTTTATTTTCGATTGATAAAAAAACTGAAGCGAAAAATAAAGTAGCAGAAGAATCATCAGACGTTACAGAAACGAGAAAAAAAAAATTAAATTAAAAAAAAGGACAGTACAGGGTGTCCAGTTTTCGATGGTTTTACGGGGTATCTCGGTTATTAGTAAAGATAGAAGGATACGGTTTTCGCGGCATTGCTACTTTTTTATGAAACAAAAGATGCCATAATCAGAATTTTTCTAGTCCTCCTTGTTTTTGATATACGGGATGTTTTTGATAATTTTACATTTTGGGACACCCCCCATATTCAGATTACCCTGTAGCTTATCAAAGAGAAAACAAATGTTATTTGTGTAGTTTTTTGCGTAGAATCCAGTGACGTACTCAGATTTTTTCTACGTTCAATAGTTTCCAACAAAAATACCAAATTTTTTTTTTTAAACGGGACACCCTATATATTTTTAAATAATATAATTCAGTTCATAACAAGCTTCTCAAAAATATATAATACCCTATTTTTATTTTTAATATTAAGCACGAAATTTACGTTTTATTAAAAAATATATAATTTTAGTTAGTAGGCCATGACGGGTATTGAAAAAAAGAAAAGAACACAGTCGTTTATGTCATATTAATAACTTCTTTAGTTTCTGTCAGAATATTCAGGTTCTCTAAGTTGTTTTAAAAAACCTATCTAATTAATAGTAAAGGATCAGTTTGTCCTAATTATGGCAGAATATGTGAAATTTGAAAATAATGAAAAATACGACATGCTCGTTTGTTATGTTCATTGTAATGAAAATGCAGATGTAGCATTAGAAGAGTATTTCAATAGGTAAATATACGCCTTTGTGTAGTATCTTTATGAAGATTTAGTAATTTTTTTAAATTACTTGTAGATATCCCGAAAGACGACAGCCGAATAAAAGAATTTTTTTAAGGATGAAATCAAATTTAATTGAACACGGTTCATTTATTAAACCTCGTCCTAAAATCTACAACAAGGAAAACCGCGAGACTGATGAAATAAATGTTTTATCTTCGATTGAAACAAATCCAACTAGTTCTTGCAGAACGGTTGAAGGTTTGGTCGGAGTAGTTAAATCAAGAGTTCAAACAATCCTAAAAAAACACAATTTCAAGCCATATAAATTTCACCTAGTACAAAACTTACATCCTGCTGATGCACAACGCCGTACAGAATTCTGTAATTGGTATTTACAAAATATCAACAGGGGAAATAATTTTGAAAAAACCGTTATATGGTCCGATGAAGCCCATTTTACCAGTGCTGGTATATTTAATCAACACAATACGAGGTTTTGGTCTCAGGAAAATCAGCATCTAATATTTCCACTCGAACGGCAAGGAAGGTTTGGCTTTCACGTTTCATGTTTTGTACTAGGAAGCAAAATAATTTATAATATATTTGAAGGCAGCCTTAATGCCAATAAGTATTTGGAAATTCTGGAAACGTTGTGCCGGAAATAATAGAAGACGTGCCCTTAGCTGGTATCAATAACTTATATCTGCAACAAGATGGAGCACCCACTCACAATGCGCTAATTATCAGGGCCTACTTAAATAATAATTTTCCAGGCCACTGGATTGGAACTAATGGACCTGTCAGATGGCAACCAAGGTCACCCGACTTGTCGGTTTTGGATTTGTTCTTGTGGGGATACCTTGAAAATAAAATGTATTCTATTCAATACCACACAATTGCAGAATTAAGAAATGCTACTGAAAGAGCATTTAGGGAGTTACGGACACGGCCTCTTATTATTTTAAATTCATTAAGGCGGATAAGAACTATGTGTGAAACATGTCTAAGGCATAATGGAGAACAATTTGAGCAATATTTATGAGAAAGTTCTATTAATATTTAGCTTCTCTTTGTAATGTTTTGCGTAGTAAAATACAACTCGATTTGTGCATTGTTATTATTTTTACTGAAATGTTACTGCTAATTAGATTAAGGAGTCCAAAATATATTTTTCCTGCAGTAATTATCATACCAGTAATAGTTTTTTTTCAATACCCGTCATGGCCTACTAACTAAAATTAAATATTTTTTAATAAAACGTAAATTTCGTGCCTAATATTAAAAATAAAAATAGGGTATTATATATTTTTGAAAAGCTTGTTATGAACTGAATTATATTATTTAAAAATATATAGGGTGTCCCATTTAAAAAAAAAAGTTTGGTATTTTTCTCGGAAACTATTGAACGTAGAAAAAATCTGAGTCACTGGATTCTACGTAAAAAACTACACAAATAACATTTGTTTTCTCTTTGATAAGCTACAGGGTAACCTAAATATGGGGGGTGTCCCAAAATGTAAAATTATCAAAAACATCCCGTATATCAAAAACAGGGAGGACTAGAAAAATTCTGATTAGGGCATCTTTTGTTTCATAAAAAAGTAGCACAGTGCCGCGAAAACCGTATCCTTCTATCTTTACTAATAACCGAGATACCCCGTAAAACCATCGAAAACTGGACACCCTGTACATGAGCTCTACGAACTAATTTACATAAAATATTTACCCACTCGGTTTTGTGATTATAATAGATGTATTATATGACTAAATAGAAAAGAAATACTGTACATTTAAGATTTTTTACGTAATGCAAAGAAACAACCCTATTTTAATCGTTCATTGCCACAAAAAAAAAGAACAAAATATCGTACACTTTCTCATATCCAATAGAAATTAATACCTTTATTTTCTTTTGTTTCAGATTTTACTTAATCTGGCCCGAAGTATATTCGAGGAGCAAAACAATTTGGAATGCCTGGTTACGAAAATAATGAGAGAGGCTCAAGATTTACTGAAATGTGAGCGCTGTGCGGTTTACCTTTTGGATCTTGATTGCTGCGAGGCGGTAAGTAAATTGAACATAAATATTTGTATACTTAAGGGAGCTTTTCCTAAGATTTCGTATTTGTTTAACACGGGTTTCTTTTTTAAGTTTAATGTTTAATTTATCAAGGGATTTTACGACGACTCTTTGATGATTAAATCTCGAAAAGGTTACTGATAGACGAGTTCAGCGTGGTTTATCACACTGAGCAGTGCTGGCGGTAAATTATTTGAACACAAATATTTGTAGAAAAACTTAAGACCGGATATCATATTTTATTTACTTTAAGTTAATAAAGGATTATTATTATTTTTTATTATTATAATTTAAAATTTAATAAATTCTTTGAAATAATTGAATTTAAAAAAATAATAATAGTACGGGGTACGTACCCTGATCTAGGTTCTCTTGATTGCTGCCAGGCGAAAGCAAATTGAACATAAATAATTGTATACTTAAAGGAACTTCTCGTAATTTTTTTTGTGTATCATCTCTACTAAATTAATTAGGGGAAGGTTGCCCATATTGGACCAATTTCCAGATTTCTTATCATAGATCCTGATAATAACGCAAAATCGATCTTGAAGCTATACCTTAGTATACTTCAGTATGTTGTTCAACTGCAGGCATTTTTGCAGAATTTTATTTCAAAGTAAGTATCTATGATATACCAGACTATAAAAATACCTCTGCAAGTGGAAACCGGTTGCCTAAATTGCACCTGTGGGTTCCAAAATTGGACCACATGATTTAAACCGGAAGCTTAGGTGTTATAAATAAATTAAAAATAAAATTGTTGGTAGAGGAAGTTTTATACTTATATTTCAAAAAAAAATTAAATTTACAATCAGAATTTAAGACATCCTAATGCAAAAAAAAGTACCTATTCGTTTCCTATATTGGACCAGTCATCGCTTCATTTTTTAACTCAAAGAAAAAAGATTTTAGCAATATTGAAATGTTGTTAGTTCATGACATTAACTTATTTAAAGAGAAAAATTATTTTTGCACAATTTGGAAAAATTGCCTAAATTGGACCGGTTCAATTTTGGCAATCACCCAGTGGTCCAATTTAAGCAACTACCACGTGTTTTACAAAACCACCCAGGAAAGAAACAAGAAAAAACAAATATGGCATGGTAATAGGATAAATAGAAAGAGAAAAACTTACTTGATAACTTCCATAAAAAATATTTTGCTTAGAGTTTTATGGTTCTAAGGTAAATTCTAAGAAAAATCCTATAAATATAACATTAAAATTGTGTAAATTACGTTTTGCTATGTACACGCCAAGCACTAACGGCCAACTAGTTGAGTTTGTTGCCGATCAAAGGTTCTGGGAGGAAGTATGTTACAGTGTTACCAGATGATAGGGCACTTGTTTAGTTTCGGAGAAATGTACTGTGGTCCAATTTAGGTAGCGGTTCAATATAGGCAACCTTCCCCTATAATTTGAAATGTTTTTTCGTGGTTTATCAATCTGTTAGCTTGTTCTTCCAGCGCAGGCTCCGCTTTCTCTAAATTTATTAACACCCTTTGTAATATTCGGCAAAAAGAACTTTTTATAATTAAATACAATAAAACTTGACTTGTTTTTAAGAAAATATAGAAATACTTATATATTTGTTTAGAAAACAGTATTAAAATTAAATTTTTATAATATTTTATACTTACTATAAAATTAAAAATATGTTTAGTGATGTAAATCGACAACTTCACATTAATTAAAATGCTGCACTATTATTATAAATGGAGCAAACATGTATGTTCAGGTGTGTCAAATTCATGTACTATCATAAGACGTCACTAAAATTATTTTTTAATTCAGGGCATAGTTAGATACTAATATTTTATAAAAGGTGCTATATGACGAATATTTTCTCATTTGTGTATTTTATGTTTGTGTAATATTAACATTTGCTTAGCACAAGGAATAATTAACATTTTATGGAGTAATTTGAAAACCCCTAAAAAGGGTTGCAAAATAAACATTAAAGCACAAAAGCATTAATTATTAAATAAAGCAGGATATATTGTTCCCTACATACATAAAATAACATTTAAAATTTTGTAGCTAAGCGTAAAAAAATAATGAAAAAAACAATTTGTACTACAAGCAAAGAAAGATCTTCGTATACAACATGGGTATAGTGACTAGTAAAATTAACATCGTAATTTTTTTTTTCCAATTGCTACTTAGCTCTAATTAAAGGGTACCATAGCACAGAATATATAGCTATGCGGAGCTATATATTCTGTGTGTGACCGTAGTATTTATAACATAATATTGTAATGGCCGCCGTTGTATATAATTAATTTGTCTAAAGTATATAATTGGTTTAAATACATTTATTGTTGGTTCTAAGTGCCGAAGTTTATGAATAATAAGAAAAAAATTGAAGTTATTACTAACATTCAATTAAATCTAAATACCCAAAAAAATGCGACATTTTATCTCTAGACTTGTGTAGAGCCTTTGATACTGTAAACCATGATATATTATTAGTTAAATTATTTGATATAGGCATAAGAGGAAAAATTTATCGTTAGTTTGAAAGTTATATAAAAAAAATAGGAAGTAATATTAGTTCCTATCAAACAGTTAGATGTGGAGTACCACAAGGTTCTATTCTAGGACCCACATTGTTTCTTATTTATATCAATTCTATTTCAAAATTAAAATTATATGGACAAATTAAACTTTTTTGCCGACGACACAACAATTATTTATTTATGCTAAAAATATTAGGGACATCGAATTAAATATCAAAAAAGATTTAAAAATTATATTTGACTGGTTGAAATCTTATAAATTAACTTTAAATTTTAATAAATCTTCATTTATGTACATTGACAAACAAATACTAGATATGGAGAAGCAACCAATAATATTTAATGGGGAAAATATTAATTACAAAGATAACATAAAATTTTTAGGATTATAATATATTGATCAAAATTTAAGCTGGAGAAAACACGTAGAACATATTCGAACTTACATTTCTTCGTTAATTGGGATATTCTTTAAAATACGTCATTGTTTATCTTTAAATTATTTAAAAAATATTCATCATGCATTAGTACATTCAAAAATTCAGTATCTTATTTCTATTTGGGGTTCAGCCAATTCAATAGTACTAAAACCTTTAAAGAAATTACAAAATAAAATTATTAAATATATTCATAGATTTCCGCACTTAGAACCAACAACAAATTTATATAAACCGAGTAAATACCTAGATATAAATAATTTCAAAATGTGCATATTTATTCATTCTTTACCTTTAGAACAAAAAATTTCTAACATAACGTTTACAAAAATGATATCATGATATTCATAGACATGATACTAGACAAACTAATTGTTTACAAACTATTAAAATAAACAGTAACTTTGAAAAACGGTCATTGTTATATAATGGATTAATATTATATAATATTTTACCCGAAAATATTAAAACATTAAAAAAACTACAATTATTAAAATTTCATTTAAAAAATATTTCCTAGTATAATTTTCTTTCTTAACGAGTTAATCAAACGTTTATAATACAAAACAAATTTTTTTTATATATTATTATATAGGTACCTATCAAGTTAGAGTAATAATTGTTAGTTATTTTTATATACTTATCCCTGTAATAAACTTGTAAAGTTGCTTGGGAGTAAAGTAAAATAAAAAAAAAAGTTTTGCCAGCGCCAAAGCTTAAATCTTATAAAAACTAAATAATGTTACAAGGAATGACATATGACAACGGCTGCCATTACATTATTTTTTAACATTAAATTACATGTACGAAAGACAGTATGCGGAGTTAGTTGATACCTGGCAATCTGTTCTTAATATTGTACGAAGACAAGTATTACAAAATTTTAAAAGAAAAAATTGTAATAAAATAATTATTGTTCGAGAGAAAAAAATGTTCTAATGCCCGTCAGACCTTTCCCATTGTTTTAAATAACAATATTTTAAATATATTTATGTGAAAACATCACAGAATTTATGTATTTCCTCCTGTTCTATATGGGCTGTATAATGTATAACCAGGGATAATACAACTATAATGTTAGACCGAAAATGGTAATACGAGTAAGGAGTTGAACAGACCCAACATTAGCCTTACCGTATACCTTTAAATGTAAAACAACATTTGAATATATCGAACGTTAGTAGGAAATATGGTGATTTTCAGTAAGGGTTGTATTAGTGTTACCAGACAAATTACATATTGTAGTAAGATGGATTTCTAATAAATATCCCTTATTAATTATGTTTCAGAACTTTTAATTCTTATAAAAATACAGGGTGTCCGGAAAAAGGAGGTCAATCCATTAACCATATATTCCTTAAGCAAAGATAACGGGACTTCTACAATACCATTTTTCATTTTTGAATCTCATGTTCAATATACAGAGCGTCAAAGTTTGAAATTAAAAAGTGCTTTTTTTAAATAATTCGAGTATTTAATAATAAGGTTAATTTCAAATTTGGTACACTGCTAAAGAGTTACCTCTTTTAAGAAAAATAAAATAAAAAATAATTTTCAAATATACAAAATAGAAGAGGTCCAGTACCCGCCAACCCACCTGTTTTTTAGTACGTGCGCCAGTGACTTTCAAACTATATTTTGTTAGGTTAACTTTTGATTATTTTTGTATCCAATAAGATGTCATTATGAGTTTTGGAGGTAATTTGAAAAGTACTGGTCATCAACTGATGCTAACGGTAATCTCATAATTGTCAAAAGCTAAATCAAGTCTATTGTGGCATTACCATGGAAGATATAATCAAGTAAAAGTTTGCAATAGGTGACAATACCAAAAGCAAAGAACTAAATAAAATAATATAAGTACAGTGGCGTACAGATAAAAACCTGTATTAGGTACTAGACCAATTAAATAAAATTATTTTGTTACCCTACTGTTGCTCTTCTTCACATAAAAGTAATTTTATTAGAAAAGACGGGTAATTTATTTTTACTAGTTCTTCAAAATACACTGCTTGATTAACTTGTTGATTTGCCCCTATAGGGGTAAGACAAAATATTTGGTTTCAACTAGACGGTGCTCCCGTCCGTTGCTGGATTACTAGGAGCCAAGATGGTTTTGATGAATGGCCACCTTGTTCCCCAGACCTTTCTCCCTTGGAATATTCCGTCTGGCGGTGTATAAATGAATTTTTGTATATGATTCCGATTTTGAACGAGAATCATTTAATAGAAAGGGCTCAGGCTGGAGACCCGTTAAGGTTGGAACTACATATTTTTCAAAGGTTATGATCCTCTTTAATAAGGAGAGCTTCCATGTGTATTAAAAAAAATTGAGGTGATATCGTGCAATTTCTTTAGAAATTTGTTTGTGTTTTGTTACTAACGTATTTATAATCTTATGAAATTAATATCTATGTAGTAATATGTTTTGAATATTTATTATCTTGTTAGAATGTTTCTTATTTATTAAATAAAAGTAATAGTAGATATTGTCTTGAGAACTAGTAATAACAGTGGCGTTTTACTGTTATATGAAGAGATAAGCAATAGTAAGTTCTTAGTGGGGCAATAAAATTATTTCATTTAACTGGTTTTTATGTGTACGCCACTGTCCTTACAATATTTTTAGCCAATCCTTTGCTTTTGGTATTGTTACATATTGCAAAGTTTTATATAATTATATCTTGCATCCATGGTAATGCCGGCTGATTTGGTTTAGAGATTGAAAATTATCAGATTACCGTTTGCATCAGTTAAGGACCCATACTATTTAAATTATCTTCAAAATGCATCATTTAATCGAAATTTTATAAAAGACAGAAAATAATCAAAAACAAATGATTACCGAAAAAAATATGGTTCGGAAGTCACTGGCGCACGTACTAAAAAGCAGTGGGGTCAGCACGGGCACTGGACCCCCCTTATTATGATTATTCGGCAATTGTTTTTTGTTTTATATTTCTCAAAATATGTAACTATTTATGTTGAAGCAATGTACCAAATTTGAAATTAATATCTTATTAAATACTTGAATTATGCAAAAAAATTAGTTTTTAATTTTAAACTTTGACGTAGTACAGGGTTATTTTTTATATTTGCGTACCCACCTACAGGGCTTAATATAAGTGACAGAAAAAAACTTTTAATACAAAAGTTGCATAATGTTTCCCGTCATATCTTTTAGACTTATTAAAAAAAACATCTGCACATCGGAAAGTTAAAAAACAAATGAAAGTATTCTTTTTTTAAATGGAACACCCTATATATTTTTTACCAGGGCGAAAGATCTCTTTCTCCTGATTTCAAAAATATATAACATGTCATCATTTAATCCAGTCGTTTGTGAAATATTTTTTTGATTAATTGAATTGACTATAATCTAGTCGGCGTTCCGCATACTTCAACGTGACATATTTGTCACTTTACTTTAAATTGAAAGATTCAGTAAGGAAAATGGGATATACACGTTGAAGTATGCGGAACGCCGACTAGATTATAGTCAATTCAATTAATCAAAAACTCAAATATTTCACAAACGACTGGATTAAATGATGATATGTTATATATTTTTGAAATCAGGAGAAAGAGATCTTTCGCCCTGGTAAAAAATATATAGGGTGTTCCATTTAAAAAAAGAATACTTTTATTTGTTTTTTAACTTTCCGATGTGCAGATGTTTTTTTTTATAAGTCTAAAAGATATGACGGGAAACATTATGCAACTTTTGTATTAAAAGTTTTTTTCTGTCACTTATATTAAGCCCTGTAGGTGGGTACGCAAATATAAAAAATAACCCTGTACATATCGAACATTAGGGTCAAAAATGAAAAATGGCATTGTTAAAGTCATATTATTTTTGCTCAAGGAATATGTGGTTAATGGATTGACCTCCCTTTTTCGGACACCCTGAATATAAATTTAAATAAAATTTATTTTTATCTCACTTTTATGTAAGCTATCAAAAAAAGGCATTAAAGGGTTATTCCGACGGTGATATTATTAAAAATGTGGTGTGTGGACTAAAAGACAAGGCAAATAAAGTAATTTAGAGAAAGGAATGTAGTTTGCAAATTCTTCTCTGGTAGTTACGAAGAATTACTGCAATGCATATTGCCGCTTAAAGTCTAATAAAAAATAATAACAGGCACATTTTCCAGTTAAAGAAATCGTCCATCATTCTCAAAGAGACCTAGTATAAGTTAATTGAAATTGAAAGACACAAAGTGTCGGTCTTAAACTGGGTATTGGCAATAAAAATCGGTTACACGTGTTTTGTCCTTTCGGGCATCATCAAACATAAAATAAGAAACCTAACTTACGTACATTATTCAACAAACAATTAAAATTCCGTACCTTGAGGTTCTAAAATTAAAAATTTAGAGTGGGTGTATTTATTGTCTTTTAATTTCAATTATCTTTTTCCAGTATCGTAATAACCACAAGTAAGATTTCCTGCATTATCCTAAATGTTTTAATTGAATCAAGCCATAAACAGGTTAAATTAGTTTACCAGGCTTAATCTAAAGAAAAATAAGGCTTTAACTATTATCGCTGTCATTATAAACGCTTCCTTGAGTGAAACAATTGTAATTAAATGAAAGAGAGCTAACTAGAGACTATTTAGTAATTGAATTCGATGCGTAATATTTTTAGCTTAAAAGGCATCAAGAACGAAACAAACAAGAATTGTTTAAAATCGCTTTTTTTAAATGTAAATTGTTTTTACTACACAGGCACATTATTAGAAAAGTAAAAAATATTTTGAAGAAGTAGTCCATACTCAAAGTGGAGTTAAATGTATAAAAAAAAGAAAAGCACACAGTCTTTCTCCACAATTTTTTATTAGAATAACTAGGCGAGCCTAGTAATTAAATTCGACATGTTTCGAGTGTAGAAACTCATCTTCAGGAAAACAAAGTGAATGATACAATGCTGATGTTGTTAGCAATAGAGAAAATAATTGTGGGATTGAGCCGTAATGGACCTTTCAAAGGTGTACAAGAGGTGTAAAAAATTGAATAGTCAAAAACCGACAATCAAGACTTCAGCATACTGGCAAGTCAGGGGTTAGTGCAAAGGCCCTGTCTTGGGCAGAAAAATGAAGAGTGTAAAAGAATAATTTGGGGAGTTTCCACAGACTTTGTGGAAAACATTTGTTAAGTGGCGAAAAATCTTAAGTTTTATTCAGCTTTGTTAGAGACATGTAAAATGAAAAAAAAATTGTTTCTGTAAAATCGGTAAAAGATAAAAAAAAGGGAAATTAGGTAGATAGGCTTACCATTCATTTGCTACATTCCCCTTTTTTAGATAGGCTTACCATTCATTTGCTACATTCCCCTTTTTTATCTTTTACAGATGCTTCGACTTTTATGAAAAACAATTTTTTCTTATTTCCTCTTATTTTAATACTTTTACATGTCTCTGAATAAAACTTAAGATTTTTCACCACTTAACAAATGTTTTCCACAAAGTCTGTTAAAACTCCCCAAATTATTCTTTTACACTCTTCATTTTTCTGCGCAAGACAGGGCTTTTGCACTAACCCCTGACTTGCCAGTATGCTGAAGTCTTGATTGTCGGTTTTTGACTATTCAATTTTTTACACCTCTTGTACACCATTGAAAGCTACATTACGGCTCAATCCCACTATTATTTTCTCTATTGCTAACAACATCAGCATTGTATCATTCACTTTGTTTTCCTGATGATGAGTGTTTCTACACTCGAAACATGTCGAATTTAATTATTATGAATTATTCTAGGTTCGCCCAGTTATTCTAATAAAGAAATTGTGGAGAAATACTGTGTGCTTTTCTTTTTTCTAAAAAATATTATATTTTTTAATCTTACTATCATTCTAATAGATATCTAAATAAATACAGTAAATATTTTTTGTATAATAACTTATTATTATCATCAAAATTAATAAATAAATTCTGGCACTACAACTGCATAAAATATGATTGTCGGGTTCTTGTTTGTAGGTACTGGTTACAACTGTGTAACATATGACGATTATTTTCTATTTTCTTACAATTGATGCTACGAAAACGCCAAAACTTTACGTGAATATTAAATATTGATATCTGCAAATAATTAATATACAGGGTGCCCGAATGTGGTGCTGACAGTATTGCGATCTCGGAAACTAAAAGATAGGACGGTTAAATGGAAAAAGTTTTAGGCAATAACGTTAGCAGTTTATTGGAGCTTGCGGGTCGATTCTGGTTGTTTTGGTTTTTGAGATAATTTAAATATACTAAAATGTTGCATTTTCTTAGATCGGTTGTAACTATGTTATTTCCCAATATCTTTAAATTCTGTAAACACATTTTAATGGCAACTTTTTACATAGAATTTGGTACTTGGTAATATTTTAGTTAAAACGTTTCGATTTTCTGGAACCATTATTAATTATCTCTTTCTAATGCCACCTTTTTTATTTTTCTACAAGAAATAAGGCAATTTAAATTATAAATTTTTTTTATTTTTCCTTAAAACAATTAAAAACTTCCAGAAAAAGTTAATTACATTCTTGTGCCTTTTTCCTGCTGAGCCTGGGATTTTTTTCGAGGATATTTAATTTTTATTCCCCACTGGTTAATTAAAACAAGTACACATTTTTTCTTAAAACATATTTTTCTCTTTGCCTTTGCAGGATTATGCTTTCAGAATGTTATTAAGAAAACATTTTTTAAAGGAATAATATGTTTTTGGGTGAACAGCAAAAAATTAATACTTAAACTTCTTCGAAAAAATGTTTTTCCTATTTTTGAAAATGTAGCCACAGAGATTAATGAGGGTTAAATTTTAATATTTGAAAACTGAATTTTGATTCCCGCCATGTAGGTATAGGTAATAGGACACCCTTAAACAGTGGTTGCTCGTGACTCCTTAATTAGCGAGTGTACAAAAAAATGTTCAGGACCAAGTCCAAATTTGGTCAATAATTTATAGTAAATACTACGAATACCAATCAGAATTTCGTCTAAAAGAATATTTAGAAGAAAAGCAGGAAAGGGGGTGCTTTCATTGCCTCCATGTTTTATAGTTAATATTATATTTTTATAAAGTTTAGATCTAGGTCTTTCCGCATGTTTCCCGCATTTTTAATTTCAATTTTTTGCTCTTAACTCAAAAAGCTAATATTATTTTATAAATATTCCACATTCACAGTCGTATTTGCAACAAAACCGTTAATGTTTTACTGGAATAGGTGTTTACTATTTACAAAAAATAATAAAAATAAAAAGCGCAACTTCAAATAACAAAATACCGTGCGAGCAAAAATTATTTGCATCAAAGAGGGCCTTGCATCTAAGGACGTATTGCTTAGCCGTAGAGCTGAATACCTGTTGGGTGTCAGTAACTACCTGAATTAACAAACAATCAGTTATTCCGTCATCTTTGACAGTCGTTAAAAGTAATTTGATTCATCGCTAATTTTTCCAATTTCTTGAACAATACACACAATGGACTTTACGGAACAGCACAAAACATGCATGGTTGAAGCGTATTTTCGAAACGGGGTAAGAGTAAATGGTGCATGGACGTTTTTAACGAGCATTTTTCTAACGTTGTTTTTATTGCTGGGGATTTTTTCATTGCCTGAAAAGAACCGTGGCTGTGTTTAGGGAAACAGGTTCTATACAACACGAAAAAAGCAGGAAGACCATCTGTAAGAACAGAAGAACTTGTTGCAAACGTTCGTGAAATAATGCAAAATACGCCAACAAATTATATAAGACGCCTGTCCCAAGAAGTGGGAAGATCTTATGGAACATGCAGGACTATTCTTAAGAAGCAGATAAATTTATTTCCTTATAAAGTGCACGTATTCCAAGAAAAACAAGCCGCAGATTTTGAAAGACGCAGAAATTACTCTCAATGGCTTACCCAAAATTTATTGGAAATAAATAATTTATTAGACCTGACATTTTTTTTAGATGAAGCCTGGTTCCACCTCTTCGGTTATGTGAATTCTCACAAATACATGTAATTATTTTTCTTTTTCTTTCTGTATATTTTACTTTGTTAATTTTGTAAACAACAAAAATAAATTTGTCTAATGATTTTATTACTCATTAGTTTGGCACATCAAGTCATAATATGAATTTGACAAAATTTTAACCTAGATTTGGTTAGGTGTATCGTCCCCATATCATTGTGATCTAAACCAAGCCCTACGTATTTACATCCAAGCCCTCTTTGAGGCAAATAATCTTTGCTCTCACGGTATTACTTAAATTCTGCGAGTTTTCCTATTCCTTTTTGATTTACCGCCACACGCTACTATGGTACAAAGAGAATAAAGAAACTACAAAAATCCCGCCTACTTTAACGTCCGAATGCTACAAACGACGCGCGATGCTGCTACCCGACAGCCGCGCGCCATATCGGCAAGAGGCATGTTTGGTTGAATTGTTTGACAGTACGCTAAAATATTAAGAAAGTTTTTACTTATATTACAGTATCGTTAATGATAAATTTAAATGAACATTATTTGTTCTTTATGAGAGATTTCTTAATGGTATATGGGGTGCACGTGCTTATGTGTCCCATGGAGGAACCGCCAAGGCCTTCAAACAAAGAATTTTAAATAGTTTTTAGAAAAATAAAGCTGAAACATTAATATATATCATTAACCTATCATAAATAATATGTAAATTTAATGCGCAAATAATAATTATGATATGGGAAAAGAAACTCAGTCATCTCTACAAATAATATATGAAAAGTCCATTTATTGGGGTGTACCTATGTTTAACTTTCTTTTCGTCCAAGTATACAATATGTTCTTGTCCTTTTCATGTTTTAAATATTTGTTTACATTCCTTCGTGTAAGTGGCACTTGGGCCCTTCGGCTGATGATGGTACTTACTAGTACCGAAACATGTACACCCCAATAAATTGACCTTTCATATATTATTTGTGGAGATGACTGTGAGTTTCTTTTCCCACATCTTCACTCTTCACAGCTTCACTCTGAGATAATGGACTACTTCCGTAAAATAAAAAAAAAAAAATATTATGTTTAATAATACATTTTTTGCATCATAGCTTTTAACGGATTGTGCGCATTCTAGTGGGTGCTGCGGCATGATCCGGTGCTAATCTGCAAAAATGCAGACTATTTTTGATGAGACACGTATGCGTTTCCTATACTTAAGTGTGTTGCACTACTTGCACTTCGTAGTTGTATTTACTTATCTATCATTCGATTTATTACCAGTGAAACTACCTTTTGTATTGGAGTTGATTCTGCTGGGATTGCGTTACGTTATATTGATGGCCGCTGGACTTTTGCAAGGTGATTTTTAAGGTATCGTGCCTTTTTCTGTGGAGTTGCTTAGGGTTATGGCTGCCCGTAGACTCCTAATAAGGACGAAACGGTCGTAGTAGTCTACTCGCCCTAGGGTATCCTTTATGCTTGGATCCCTGTGCATTCCAATACATAAGACAGTTGTCCGATATGCCACTACTTTGTTGCTTTTAATTGTTTTCGAGGACACAATAATTATCTCTTATCAAATTAAACATTTATAACCTATAATGAATACAGAAACCCGATTATTGTCTATTAAATGCTTTCAATATTCGATTTCCTAATTTTTAAATGAAAGAAATTATATCTAAAATAATGATTCGTGTTCTTATTTCGGGTGAAAAATAACGAGATATTAATTAAAAAATAAATTGGAATCGCGTTAACGCTGGTAAGTCTTAATAATCTATTAAAACCAATATAAAAAACCTATAAGGCCTAAAAATTAATTAAAATTTTCACCCACCTCGAGTATTTTCTCGTTAAAATTTTATACAAGTATCTTATCAGTTAATTAAAATAAGACTATAGATGCTGTGCTATACTTTTTCCGTTGTTCCTTAAGTACCTAATTAATTATAAAATTAAAATTTAATATTTCAAAAAAGTATTATATTCAAGTTCAATGTCCTGGGAAAAGAAAGTTTTAAAGAATGCCTCAGGAAAAGTTTTTGTAATTATGTGACATAACCAAGGACTTCTGGAATTTAAGGAGGACTGAGTTAAATAGAATACAGGTCTTTTTATTAAAAAAAAAAACAAGTGAAATTTTGAAGTTTATCTCGTGGACGACGTAGGTTCACAGCTTTTTACTACTGGGCAAGTAAAGTTACTTGTGTATATAGCAGTAAAGCAAACCATTGGCAGTTGATTTTATGATATTTTGACGTCTTGTCATTATGACGAATAAACTAACCTCAAAATATTAAATTAATAAATAAAAAATGGATGACGAGCGAAACTAACCTCAATTTATTTAGTTAAAATCGCTGGCTGAAAGAATGCATCTTAGGTGGACCTCATCCCGCGGGTCCTCCTACCTGGGTCCGTCAAAGTAAAGTGCTGTTAAGAAGTGGCCAGTATAATAATATGTTGTCTCACTTACTCTTTTAAAATGAATAAGGCTATGGAAACACCATATTATAATTCCTAGATGTGTTTTGTAATACATGCATGCGTATAAACTACCAAGGCTAAGTTCTATGGGAAAAAAAGTTAATTAGTTAGAACTTTAACTCCAAAATAAAAAAAAATCCAACCTATTTCCATTTAAAAACGTTTCAAATAATGTAAAAAGGAAGGTTGGTAGACATAATGTACCTAATAGTATCGATTTTATAATCAAATTAATGTAGTGTACTATAATATGTAAGTAATTTTTACTAGCTATGTTATTGTTAGTAGTTGTTTGTTGTTATTATCGTTATCGATATTATTAGGTACATTATGTCTACCAACCTTCCTTTTTACATTATTTGAAACGTTTTTAAATGGAAATAGATTGAATTTTTTTTTATTTTAGAGTTATAGTTGTAACTAATTAACTTTTTTTCCCATAAAACTATTTGAGAAAAAACATTTATACTATCAGGAAATGATAATGTTAATGGAAGGAATTGAATTCAATAAAAAAGAGTAGTGTTACATTTGAAAAAAAAAAACATTCCTTGAGTTACAGAAAAAACTAAAAATCTGGCAACGTCGTAATTGTCAATTTTTAATTCAATTTTTTAAGTTATCCACCTGTACCAAAATTCATTGATTTAGCCTCATTAGTTTTGAAGAAAATTAGCCGTTCCGATTATTTCAACTAACCCTGTATACGGTTATAATTTTAACTGTAATCTAGTTTACATATATTTTAACGGTGGTACAACATACCAAAAAATCATTTAAAGCGGGATTAAGGAATAATCTGTATAAAGGACGGGTGCTGCATGCCGCTATTTTATGGAATCGAGCTGTACACATGCCAACGGGTATTACAATTACAGCAGTACTAATAAATTACAAAAAAATACTTCTTTCGTTGTATTTTGGAGATATTTTCTAGTGCTTTTTGTATATTATAAACCTAAAATTTATTTGTATTTTTTTTGTTTCAGAACCATTTAGAACGGATATTGGAAAGACCAGGAAAACAAATACAAAGGCATCCACCCCTTAATCGAATGGTCAGTGGGCAATTAACGGGACAAGATATGATTGAAACTTTTTTAAAAAGACCTAGTCCCTTTACTACCATATTCGAATTGAGAGAGGGTGGTATGAAAACATTAGTATCAAGGTAAATGCTTCTTTATATTTTTAAAAATAGTTTTAATACAACATAATAACTAGTTAACTACTATAACTACCCAGGTAGCTTGCTTTAAGTGATCCCTAAGATATTTTCTGTGGACTTGATTGTGACCTCCACATGTGAATTTCTATGTAGCATCGCAAGAAAATTTACAAACACAGTTAATTTAAACGATGCTTAAGGCACCGCTAACAGTTTTTCGTCATGCCAAGCCCGGTCGTAGCTCAGTGGTAGAGATACCGTGGCGATCCGGGTTCGATTCCCGGAGTGGGCATACGCATAATAAAAAAAGTATGACCGAATTTTAGTTGGTTGGTGTAAGATCGTCTTTCGGAGGAGACGTAAAGCTGTCGGTCCCGGCCATCTCTGGTCGTTAAGTCACGCTAGAGGCGCTTTTGCGACCTGAAAACTATAGCACCAGACTTGAGCACCACAAGTTACACGAACTTTACTTTACTTTTTTTCGTCATGCCTTTTTTAATATTATATTTTTTTTTTTTTTTTTTTTTTTTTTTATGATCGAGCACAAGCACTATAGGAAAAATCCTTTAAGGCGCTCTGGGAGCGGTGCGTGTGCGAAGAAAGCGATTTACGTTTTTCTTGAATCGTTGGAGGTTATATTCGGTTGGAAACACGGTCTCAGAAAGGCCGTTCCACAAAGATGACGTCCTCCAAATGAAAGAGTTCTGAAACAATGATGTTCGGGGTGTACTAATTTGAACCACATAGGGATGGGCGGCAGTGGTTCGTCGTGTGTTTCTGCTCTGCATTACTCTAGGTGGCATCGAGCGGGCAATATCTGTCGAACACTTGCCATGAAAATATCTGTAGAAGAGAGTCAAATCACCAACCTGTCTTCGATGTTTTAAGCTGTCGAGGTTCTTAGTCAGCTCGTGGTCGCCGATTAGACGAACAGCTCTCCTTTGGATGGAATCCAACAACCGAAGGGTATGCTTCGGTGCAGAACTCCAGATATGAGAGCAGTATTCCAGTGATGGTCGAATCTGGGCTTTATAGAGTGTCAAAAGTTGTTGTGGTGTGTACAACTTTTTGGTACGGAAAAGTATACCGAGCTTCTGAGAAGCTGCCCTGGCGATTGCCACAACGTGATTATGCCAAGACATATTTCCTCCCAGGTTGACACCCAGCAAATTAATAGACGAAGTCAGTGGAATTGCGTGTCCTGCCATAACGATATCGGGTTCTGCAATGTTGACCTTCTTAGAAAAAACTGCAGCCTGGGTTTTTTGAGCGTTAAATTCGACTTGGTTACTGTCACCCCAAGACAAAATTTCTTCCAGGTCTTTATTGAGGCGTGATACCTCATGTTGTCTGCGAAGATGTGCGTCAGCAGCCGATGTTTGAGATTTCAAAGTAAAAGATGAGATAAGTGTGCTGTCGTCAGCAAAGCAATATAATGGATTTTCTGTTTTCGCTAGAAGGTCGTTAATGTACAGTAAGAAGAGAGTGGGGGATAATATGGACCCTTGAGGAACACCAGCATTGATGGTGAAGGTGTCCGAGAGAAACCCGTCAATCGCCACTTGCAGAGAGCGGTCCTTGAGGAAGCTAGACAACCATGAACAAAATCGGCCGGGCATACCATAAGAACGCAGTTTGCTTAGGAGCCCCTCGTACCAGACACGGTCAAAGGCTTTAGAGATGTCCAGTGCAATAGCCCGGGACTCCCCATGATGTTCGATTGCGTTGCTCCAAAGATGAGTGACATAGGTTAGCAGGTCTCCTGTTGATCTGGACTTACGAAAACCATACTGATGGTCGCTGATAATTTTAAGGCCTTCCAGGTATTTTAGAAGTTGTTGGTTAATAGCTTTCTCCATCACCTTTGATATAACTGAAAGCAATGCGACTGGTCGATAGTTGTTTGGCAGGGTTTTCTTGCCTTTCTTTGGTATAGGCTGGACTCGCGCCTTTTTCCAGCAAGATGGAAATATTCCTTTTTTGTAGGATAAGTTAAAAAGTCTACAAAATACTGGTGTGAGTTCATCGGCGCATTTCTTGAGCACTATAATAGGAATTTCATCTGGACCAGAAGCTTTTTTGGCATCGAGCCCCTTCACAATTCGTTTGACAGGACGCTGACGGAATACGATATCAGTCATTTCCGATCGAACTGCTGGAATGTTCGGGGGTGTTTTTCCCTGAAAGTCCACCGTGGAGTGTGAAGCAAAGAGTTCTGCGAGTAAGTTCGCTTTATCTTCAGCCGTGGTTGCTATTGTGCCGTCAGAACGTGTTAGCGGTGGAATAATTGATTTGGTAAAATTTTGACTGACGGCCTTAGCGACTGACCAAAAGGACCTAGATCCGTTAGGACTGGCGAGAAGTTTATTTTTGATCCTCATGTTGTGAGCCTCTTTGTTTTGATCTATCGTTTGCTTACACTGGTTTCGAGCGGTAACAAAGATGGTGCGATTCACATCGGTAGGATTTTTACGCCATTGTCGGTAAGCTAGTTTTTTAGCTCTGACAGCACGCTCGCAGTTCTTGCTAAACCAGGGCTTGCCATTAGAAGGGCGCTTCTTGGAGAAAGGAATAAAGGCTTCCATGCCAGTAAGAATGACATCGGACACCTCTTGAGCACAAGCGGATATATTCTTATATTCCAATAATGAGGTCTAGAGTTTCCTGAAAGCTCTTCGCTAAGATGTCTACCTGTCAAAGTTGTGCTGACTGGGTACTTAACCTATACCATGGAATATCGTAGCTATATATTCTGTGCCTATACATTAAGAAGAAATAAATCCTAAATATAATATTTTAACTTTTTTTTTGGTAATATATCGACATTTGATCTGTTTAGCTGGGTTTGCTGTTCTTTTTTATGCTTCTACATATTACAATATCGGCATGAGAATCTCTGCTTAGTTCAGAATTTTTTGGTTACATCCAAAAAAACATTTCTGGTAACTGTCAAAAATATTTGTTAAAGTATTTTTTACCCTAATGCCCAGTTGTATAGGTTCCGGTTAATCGGCATTTCATTGTTATAGGTTGCGGTTATCTAAAAATGTTCAGATTAACCGTTGGTTTGGAATTATAGGTTGCGATTAGCGCCAAACTTGGGGTTTAACTAACAGTTAATTTAACAGGCCAAAAAGCACCCGTTGAAAATCAATCTTAGGATTAAAATAGGAAAAAATAACATACTTCTAATATATAACCTAAAAATCCTAAAATACTTATATTATAAAATATGATGATGTGATTTTATTATCTTAACATAGTATAAAACAAAGTCGCTATCGCCCGTCCTGTCCCTATATGTGCTTAAATCTTTAAAACTACGCAACGGATTTTGAAGCGGGTTTTTTAATAGATAGAGTGATTCAAGAGGAAGGTTTTTATGTATGATACATGCATAATATTATAGACAAACACTGATAAATTAGAGTAGGGAGAACGAACGACCCAACCTAACCGGTCCCCGGCCCGTTCAACGATCAATCCGAAGCACCGAAGCCGAAATAGACAAAGACATAGGTACTATGTTTGATGCATGGATGTGAATTGTGGACGGGCCGGCAAATGGTTGAGTTTGAGGTTTGTTCGTTTTTGTTCGCCTTATTATCTCACGTCCTATAATGCCGGGCTGCAACGCAGGCCAGGTACACGCTAGTTATATTATACGTTCAAGGCAACAAATTGTAAAACGGTAAGATATGATAGGTTAAGTTCAGTTTTTAGTTTAAAATTCGCCATGAAGTTAGCGACTATTTAGTTTAACAGGGACTTATAAAACTGATATATTTTATTAATCTTAACATTAAAGTGGTGCTTAATCTTATCTTTAGCGTTCAAATTAATCAGAACCTATACAACTGGGCATAAATGGTATCAACTTATTGACTGCAATAAAACTACCGGTTTAATCCCATTGTTATACGCAATCAACAAGCAAATACACTACAGGGTAGGACTTTAGATATATAATTCGTTATTAATAATATAAAGATGTTATCGCAAGCACAAGATAGTTAAATATTACCTGCTATAATTACAAATTATAATCCGACCCTGACCAACAGTTTAGTTGCATTTTTATAGCCGAGCTCTTGCAAAACGTCCCAGGTAGTTAAACGGAGTCAACCATTTATTGTGAAAAATACTTTAGCCAAAATGCAATTGTATTAATATTCTAAAAATTATTTTTGTTGTAGACCCTCTTCGTATGATTTAGCAGTTTCAACTTTAGCTCAAATAGCTGGTTATGCAGCATCTACTGGCCAAATTTTAAATATTGGCGACGTAGGAACTTGGCTATGTGAAAAACATAGCGAGGGAGATGCAGAGTCAGCTAGCACAATTCTTTGTATGCCAATTATGAATGGACAAAGGTCTATAATAGGTATGGCCGTTATATAAAATTATTATTATTATTATTATTATTATTATTATTATTATTATTATTATTATTATTATTATTATTATATTAAGATCGTAATTTTTCACAATACAAATTAATATTAAAAGATGTATCTAAGGGTTTTAAGGGGCGCCAGATGGCGGTTTTATGGGACTAATTTGCAAAGTCAACTTTTTCTAAAAACAAAGCATTTCGACAGTTGACACCCACATGTGATATTAACAGCTGATTTGGGTTTGCCTGGGTTTTTCCTAAAAGTTACCAGTTCAGTAGTGGGCAGTAGTAAGCTCACGCATATCAGACGTATCAGAGACTAAATTTTTTTGGTGTTTTATATTATTAACGATGAGGAATGTTCTCAGAGAAATTTGACTTAAACTTTAGTTTTTTACACAAAATTTACCAAAAACTACGTAATTATGAAGACAATATATTTATGTGCAAACTCAAAACTTTTGGCACGACGCTACCGCACAAATTGTCGTTTATTAAATCTGTTTACCGCCACACATCCCAGCAACTGATATGTTAGCCGAACATAATCGACGTACAACCAGGCTGAACCCGATTATTCCTATCAACTTTGTTTGCGAGAAAAAACGACATACTTCCAGTCACATACGTCAATTTTGGGTCATTTTTCTCAAACAATCTTGTTCGTCGAGCAAAGAAATCCCGTAAAACCACTGACAGTCTGTCGATATCTTATCTGGCGGCGACTTTTGACAGTATTCTCAATAAGAAAATCATTAACTTTTCGTACTATTTGCTCACTTTGCACAATACTTGATACGAGAGTCTATTTAGTTAAATCATTTTCAGGTGTTGCCCAACTTATAAATAAGGAAAACGGTGCCCCATTCACGGACTGTGATGTGTCACTTTTCGAGGCCTTCGCCATTTTTTGCGGTTTGGGTATCCACAACACTCAAATGTACGAAAACGCATGTAAACTAATGGCAAAACAAAAAGTTGCTCTTGAATGTCTTTCTTATCATGCCACGGCAAGTAATGAAGTGACTGAGAGATTAAAAAAAGAAGATATTCCAACGGCCGAGTATTTTAATTTGTACAGGTAAGAAGATACCAATCTTGGAAAATTAAACCTATAGAACTAGTATTACCTGTCCATTAGTCACTATTGCCTAATACTGACCAGTGTGTTTTAGGAACATTTATTGTTTTTGTTATTTAGAATAAAGTATACACTAAAAATAGTAATTTACGTTACAAGTCCGGAAAATACTGTTTTTTTGGACGAGTCGACAAAATTCTAGGACGAGCCGTAGGCGAGTCCTGGAAGTCTGCGAGTCCAAAAAAACTGTTTTCGGACGTGTTGCGTACACTATTTTTGCGGCAACCGTACAGAATAACAAATCAATGAGACACATTTCTTTATTATATTTCTTTGTAGAACAAAATTTCGAACATTTTAATTCTTATTTGTATTAAATATTGAAATTCGAACAGAAGATAGGTACTAACAGAAACATTCTAATTCTTATTTATATTAATATTTATATTAAAATTCGAGCAATTGCTAATATTGATGTGATTCTTCCTGGCTTAGTCCGGGAGGTACGTACTTCCCGGACTAGGCACGTACTTCCCGGACTAGGCCGGAAAAAGGCTACTTTCTCAAAGGAAACGCGTCCGGGAAGTGGGTACTTCCCGGACGGTTGCCGAAAAAAGCATTTGTCCTTTTTGCGGCACGCAGGTTTTCTTGTTACAAAATTTTTAAATACAAGTAATTTTTAAGGCCTTTTAAGATTTAAGGAGTGAGTGAAACAGAATATAAGCCTGTATAAAAACGACCACAGCATTTTAATACTCGGTTAGTAAAGATACAAACCAACTGTATAGCCGAGAAGTAAACCAAAAAGGTAGTTGATATACAGGGTGTTCTCAAAGTTAAATCATTTATTTTACCAGGTTGTAGAACTCGTAAAAATAAGTAATTGTACCAAAAATCATTTATATAAAAGTTGCAGAATAAAGAAGTTATTAACAATTGAAAAAATGTAAAATTTAAAAATTGTAAGACCTGATTTTTTGAAACTCTCGACCACTGCGTTTTCAATGTTTTGTTTACTGGCGATACTGGGTATGACTTATTTTTTTGTAGGATACAAATTACTTATTATACATACATTTTACGGGTTTTAGTGGTCGAGAATGCCAAAGAGCAGGTCTTAAGTTTTTAAATTTTACATTTTTTCAATTGTTAATGACTTCTTTATTCTTCAACTTTTATATAAATGATTTTTGGTACAATTACTTATTTTTACGAGTTCTACAACCTGGTAAAATAAATGACACAACTTTGAGAACACCCTGTATAATATTTTGCCGTCTTGTCATGATTTAACAAACAAAGCTGACCTGAAAATATACCGATATCAACATGCTGTCTTGAATCTTACCTTAAAATAATAAGCCAAATGTTTTATATGATTTAACACAAAACTAACGTCAAAATTATTTATTTATTTATTTATTTATTTATTTATTTACGTATAAACAATTACATGTAAATTAAAAAAAAAACCTTATAAGTATATATATAATTACAGAATTAAATTAAAAAAATTTCTCCTATTAAATTTCACAAAGGAGGAGCTGATATATCAAAACACAATAAAGACCATCATAGGCTATACACACAATTGTCCATCAACTAACCTAGAATTGCCTTTTTGGCAGAAGTTTTAAATTTATTTTTAGATACATTAATAAATTAGATAAACCTCCGTGCATCCGACATTGACCGGGCTGACCCATCGGAGACACCCTACCACCTGGATAAAAAAGTTTATTACAGAGAATATAACACCAAATATACAATATATAAATTCACAAATAATAAAAAACCATGTTTAGTACCTATTAATAACTCTATCGAAATTATAAAAAAAAAATATATATAATAACCATTAACAAAAAAAAAATATTAATATAATATAATACGTTAAAGTTTTAAAAAAATTTTTTTTAGTGTTTTTTAAAAGTCCATAGTTTTGATATTTCTTTTTTCGGCAAACTGTTGTAAATTGTTATCCCTTTATATAATATTGATTTTTGGCCAAAAATACTCTTTACCATTGGTGTTTGAATATGATGATTTTGTCTCGTGATGTGAATAGTGTTGGTCTAAGGAAATATTATATTCGATTGTTTTTCTTTAATAATAATAGAGTGTATTAGAATGCATAGTTTTAATTTATAAAGCTTTTCTAAATTTAAATAACAATTTGGTTCATACAAATTTATAGTTGGTTCTAAAACAAGAAGTTTATGTATGCATTTAATTATTTTGTTTTGTAGTTTTTTTAATGGCTGAATTGTAGTTAAATTCGCTGATCCCCAAATTGAAATCATATACTGTAATTTTGAATAAACCAAACAATAATTATATATATTTTAAATATTTTAACGACATATAATTTTTTGCTTTTAATAAAATGCCAATTATTGGTGAGATGCAACTTCTTAAATATTCTATATGTTTTTTCCAACTTGCTGGTTCATAGCGATTTTTGCCATAAATCATGGTTAAAGTTTAACCCTGATTATACGGACAAAAAAGTCGTAAGGTATTTGAACATAATTTTTCTGCAATACGAAATCACCTACAATCACACATTTGACATATTATTTTCAGTTTAATACACACTAAACAGTGGTGGGCAATCCCGGTCTATTTTAGGATCTGGGATTCGAATCTTTGAACCTGTCTTAAGCTACGATTTGTTAAAACTATGCGCCACAGACAACATACGATGACAGCAGACGTCTTCTTTTAAGTTTACTTAAGCGGCTTCTAACAAACCATCAGTGCGTGATGACTTAAAAATTGGAATACCTATTACTTACAATTTACTTTTCAATTTCTGTTACCTAATAAGCAAAACAAAATTAAGTTAAATCCGTTTATTTTATTACAAATTAAAGGTATATAGGTATGTTTTTAAAATCTATTGATATTTATTATCACTTCTTGACAACTTTTAGGTAAAATTTAGATATATAAAGTTGAATTAGGAACGTTAGGAGGAATAAAGAGTCTGATATTTATGATCCCCAACTCTACATCTCCGAACCGACTTTTCATATAACCCGTCTCAATTCTATTTAAATAAATATGGAAAATCATCAGAAACTTATTAATAGTGGTATTGAGGTATTGTAGTATTTATTTGGTAGTTAATAATAATTACAGTAAAAAATCCCCCATATTTACCAGCAATATTCGATAATAAAGTCCCATTAATTTCAATGAACAACTCCAACAAAAAGCTGTTTATTTTGTGTATGTTGTATTTTCTTTTGACATGGAGTATTTATCATTTTTCCACAGAGAGCAAATATTCGTGACAAAGTCCATTTTTGTTATATTTTTCATCTTTTGAAAAGTGGTATTTAAATGTTCAGGAAAATTAATGGTTAAATACTTGCGATAAATGATAATTTTAATTCCAGGGCGAAATATAGAGTGGGGACCAGTGCCGGATTAGCGGTACAACAAGGCCCTAGACTAAAAGTTACTTGAACTTTTAGCATATTTTATGGTGGACACTTTTATGATAAAGTAAAATTTGAAACAAATATAACTAGTTTATTTAAAAAAAAATACATCTTTACTTTCAAATAAAAGTATATCAGAAATCAAAGAAATCTAACTTTACCTATAAAAGGAAAAAAATCCTGATTTCTCCAAAAAAGTTCGATCTTTTGCTAAAAATAAAACTCAGCATATATTATAATTAGATTTTATTAACTTAAATTATATTTTTTGCACATTTTATTTTTATCCACTAGCAACAGCTGGCAACAAGTTTGTTTTTGAAGAAAGTTTGCTGAACAATTTGGCACATGTTATATGTCTGAAGTTGTATTGTGTACCTTAGAAATATTGATTTTATTGACTGAACTGTCAATCTGTTCATATCCTTCGACCACTGCGAATTCATCACTAAAAAAGATCATTCTACATTTGCATTGTGTGATATAATATAAAAAATACTGGTAAATCTTCAGTAATTCGGTAAAACGAGTGTTATTACTTCACGTATTGAAGAAAATTACCCACTGCTTTTCAGCTAGCTCGTCATAAAAACCACTTTGCTTTGTGTTAAGAATTTTTTTTAAAATGCGGATTGCAGCATTAATTGTGAAACATATTAATTTTTAAAGTTGACCTATTTATACTAACACAAATTATAGTATCTTTTGGAAACGCAAAGGTAATTAAATTTTTTTAGTCCATAGCACAAAAAAATGTCACATATTTAGGTTTTTATTTAAACGTTTATTTACCAACAAAAATTAAAAAAATTGATTTCATTAAAGAAATTTTAAGTCGAAATAAAAACATGGATGTTAAAAACAGACAATTTAAAATTTTTTTAGAAATGTTTTAATAATTATTAATTAATTAAATAATATTGTTCTGAATAATTTAAATAAGTAATATTTTTTACTTTAAAATTAATAATTTTATTATAGGTTATATATTTCTTCAAAAAAACTGCGTTTAGGTATACTATAAATTAACATTTTTACTTTAAAACTTGATTTTTAATGCATATTTATGATTTATGATTTTAAATACTAAAAAAAAAATAAGATTTGCCCCTAACAAGCTCGGCTTCAGGGGATTGAAGAATAAGTTTATAGAAGACAACATAAACATATTTGTTAAATTATTAAATTTTAAATAAACTTATTATTATTATTATTATTATTATTATTATTATTATTATTATTATTATTATTATTATTTCCGAGAAATTCGGTGACAGCGGAAAGCAAAAATTAGGTTTATTTTACATGATGCGGTGACGATCTCTTAACAATAAAATTATCATGCACTAATTTATTATTAATTAGATTAATAATTTTGCAATTTTTTTAACTAACTTAAGATTTCCAAGTGTGAAACAATATATCTAAAAGTTGTATTTAAAATTTGCCAGAAGATATAAGTAACAGTTGGTAATTAATTTATACAAAAAAAAAATACACAAGTAGTCAGGAATTATAAATCCAACTTAAAAAGACCCCAACGTAATAAATAATAATCAGTGACTATATCGGAACACGGCACAAAAATAATTACAACGTAATCATAAAATATTACTGTAATGACCCATTAAAAGTGAAAATTCTATTCTCGAAAGGTAAAAGCTTTACTTAATGCCATAAATAATAAATATACTGCCTAAGTAGGAGAAATAAAACGTGCTTTAACTATGTTAAAAAAATTCTTTAACCAATATCACAGATTATTTAATCTTAATATTTACTTAAGGGAGTGAAAAGAAATTTCGATGGCGTGCCATAGGTCAGATATACATCTTGCCTCTCAACGCACGCTCATATTTCTCTCATACTGACAAAATCGTATTCCATTCTGTATTAAATCAACATTCAAATTTCGCCCCTCCACATTGTTTGCCAAACTTACGCTGTTAAAAGTATAAACATGATGTGGGAAATTTAAATCTTTGGCTAAAACCTTATAAAAAGTCTGCAGTATGGCAACGCAGCAGTAAGAGATCCGAGTCCAAAAATGTGACCGCCACGACACTGATCTGAGGCCATGTTGACGTTGTTTCATTCATTTCCGTTTAGGGATGTCCACAGAAAATGTATCACAGAAAAACATCGATGTTTGCGATGGCTCGATGCATCGCTTAACATCTAACGCATTGAAAATATCGATATTTTCCATGCGTCGATGTATATTAGAATCAGAATCAGAATTTATTCATGCATAAAGAAAGTCTTACAATTGTCATAAATAATGGTGTAAAGACACAAAAAAAAACAAAAGTTGTAGGAACAATATTGTCTCAATAAATATTTCCGTTTATCGGTATTGTGTAATAAATTGCTGTGTTTTTATTGTTTTGTGATATTTTTGGGGATTAATTGAAATGAGACGCAAGTGTCAACTATGCGAGAATTCGGAAAATATTATTTCTGCGGTTACATTTTCTAGGTGAGTAAATAGAAAGTTGGGTTATTTGTAGGTTAGGTTTAAACTATAGTAGCAAGGTCACATTCAACGGTAAATCCACCGTAATCCTTACTGCCCCCCCCCCCCCCCAGCTCTTTACCGCCTGTCTCCTACAAACCATTTAATAGCGTTTGTGAATGACATGTGCTATCTATAGGTACCAGATCATTGGTATCGTCCGCATCGTTGCTTCACCCTGACTTACAATTCGCGAAAGTAAGTAACCGAATGATAGTGATAGTTCAGGAAAACTAATGATCGGAAAAAATAATAATATTTTTTTTATTAAAACACTCATGCAGCGTTTCTGAAATTACAATCTGATCATGACTGACCAATGAGTAATATTTTTCAAACCTAAATTACTACAACTCGAAACTCTTATTTAAGGACTTACTCAATAGGGTTCCTTATTTTTTTTTTCAACTTTAATTACACTAATATTAATGTGTACACAAGCATTGTTCTCTGCTTTTGCATTATTACACTAGCTCAAAAGGTTTTATTCTCTTGAGTCTTCTGGTCTGGTTCATATTATCAAGGAGCTGGATGGCTTCGGTGTTGACATGTTGGACATTTAATTTGATTCTCCATTTCTTGGTCCAAATGTTAATTTTGTTAACTGACGTTTGCAGATGTATTGCCGTTTCTTCGTGATCTTTGCCTACAGCCATTATAGCAGTGTCGTCGGCAAAGGTGGCTATCGTATCATGCTCTAATTCGGGAATATCACTGGTGTATAGTAGGTAAAGGACTGGCCCTACACTGCCTTGTGGTACACCTGCCTTAATTTCTTTAAGTTCAGAGTAAGCGTCTTCTTGCTTCACTCGAAAAGCTCGATCTGATAAATAAGACTTCAATATTTGTGAGAATTGTTTAGGCAAGAACTTGCTTACTTTATAGTAAAGTCCTTTAAGCCATACTTTATCAAAGGCCTGTGCTACATCAAGAAAGACAGCAGAACAAACTTTTCTTTCCTCCAACGATTTTTGAATTATATCTGTGATCTTGTGACCTGATCTATAGTTGAGTGAGTCTCCCTAATAATAATATAATAAATAAATGAAAATATTATTTTATTTTAATCTTGTGTATGACAAATTTTACACTTTAGATATCTACCGGTGCTTATAAAGAAAAACTATTGATATTATTTACGGTCAGTATTAAAAAAGGAGTATACTAAGACTTTGATTATCTCTTAAACGTTTACTTGAGAATAAAATACTAATAAATATTAATTCTATTGATATCTATTTTATAAAACCATAATATAAACAGGACATAAATATGAGCGTGAAGTTAACTCCCAGTTTCCAGCACCCGAAGTTTTCTCACGACCTATTTAACGTCTCGCGATGTTTGGTCACACTAAGGCAGCTTTTATGAACGAAAATCTGGAATTTAAGTCGACTAAATATTAACATTTCTAACATCTAAAAGCATATTTTGCTTTAAAGAAACTACTTCACAGGGGCTTCAAACATTAGTATAATATGTAATAACTACAGCAACGGTATTTCCTTGAGCAAAGCATATATATATATACAGTATGTCTCCGTAAGTTTGCATCATATGAAAAACTTTTTTATTATTCATTTTACGAAAAAAAGTTATTCTTCATAAAAAGCTCTGCATGGTCTAAAACCTAAAATGCAACTATCAAATATCGAAATTTTCCAGTCATATACGAGGTTTGTCAAAAAATGTGATTTTTTTCCAAGAATGTGAATTTTTCCCAAGAGTAAAGTACCTTTATTTTTGACATTATCAAAAATTGTTATTAAAAAAAGTTGATAAGAAGTAAAAACCACGTCTAAATATGCAATAACACGCATTTAATTAATTAAATAATGAAAAAATTAAATAATTAAAAATAAATTAATAAAATAATTTTTCAACATAAATAAGTATAATTACATATTTAGACGTAGTTTTTAGTTCTGATCAACTTTTTTTAATAACAATTTTTGATAATATCAAAAATAAAGGTACTTTACTCTTGGGAAAAATTCACATTCTTGGAAAAAATTCACATTTTTTGACAAACCTCGTATATGACTGGAAAATTTCGATATTTGATAGTTGCATTTTAGGTTTTAGACTATGCAGAGCTTTTTATGAAGAATAACTTTTTTTCGTAAAATGATTAATAAAAAAGTTTTCCATATGATGCAAACTTACGGAGACATACTGTATATATACGAACTATAGAAAACTACAGAAGGTGCCACTGTTTTAAAGGATGATTGGAAGATGTTCGCCGGCGTGCGGCTAAGCATATGGAACAAACTAAGAGGAAAAGAGAAGAAGGTTGACATAGGTATTGGGGTTTTAAAAATGAGATTCTTAACTTATTAAACACACCTCTGCTGTGCCTTGAGTACATTTTTGTTATTAATTGTTTGACGGTCAATGGTTTCTTAATGCTGCATCAATTATTCATACTAATGTTATGTAATTTCTTCTAGAAGTACTCTTTGAGTACGGTCAAACCAAGGCATTATTGTCATTTATGTTGACATTCGTCATTTTTTGTCCTCACCATAAATCTTATCTAAATTTATCGGATAAATCGGCATTTTTTGTCAATAAAACAAAACATGATAAATCGTGTTCAGATAAAACAATGATGAAATCCAATTAAATTTAATTGATTTCTTCTGTTTTCCTTGTGAAACTTTCAGGTTAAGCCTTTTCAGAATGAAACCGTAATAAACCTATTTGAACCGTGTTTATTGTTTAATTGGAAATTTACAGTTGTTGATTGGATATGACTTTTAATGGAAAACGGTAAATTTTGTTATGTAAACAATCGTTCAAGTAATTAAATAAGAGTCAGAACGAGATAATTATTATTTTAAGGGTATATATTTTAGTAATAAACTGAAGGGTTTAAAAGCGTTTCTTACAAATTATGTTATATTTAACGAGTTTATAGAGAAAAGTTTTGCATTAGTAAAGGTAACCTAACATTTTTATGAAACGAACATTAATAAAAAAAAGTTTGGACAATTGAATTTTAAAAATTACTTGTTAAAAAAAAATTTATTTAATTTTTTCTGAATTTTTTTTTTATTTCCGGCAATTTTTCGACTTATATACAGTGTGAGATGACACGTACTCTGTGAAAAAATGACTATCGAAGCCAGTTTTAAAAAATCTTTATAATAACAGGCATAAATTTAAAGTATTTGTTGTCCGGAAATTTCCTACCTACCTATATTTCTAGGGAAGATTTTACATATAAAAACAGAAAATACCGTGCGAGCAAAAATTATTTACATCAAAGAGGGCTTGGATTAAAAAACGTAGGGCTTGGTTTAGATCACAATTATATGGGGACGATATATCTAACCAAATCTAGGTTAAAATTTTGTCAAATTAACAAAGTAAGAATATACAGAAAAAAAAAGAAAAATAATTACAAAAAGTGCTGAAATTGGCCACCGCCATGCTCCAAGCATAAATTCACACGTCTCTTCATATTTTCGAAAGTGTTGACCAGCATCTCTAGAGAAATGTTACCACATTCTTGGATAATCCTTTCTTGTAATTGTTCTAAATTTGCAACTGGTGTTTAAATGAGGAAAAACGAAGTAATCCATAACCGTTAAACAAGGTGATCTAGGTGGGAATTCAATGTCTGATCGAAAACAGATCAATCTGTCGTCGAAAAATATTTTCGAAAGTGTTGACCAGCATCTCTGGAGCAATGTTACCACATTCTTGTATTTCTTTTAATACTTGCACTTTATAATGAAATAAATTTAGCTGCTTCTTAAGAATAGTCCTGCATGTTCCATAAGATCTTCCCACTTCTTAGGACAGGCGTCTTATACAATTTGTTGCCGTATTTTGCATTATTTCACGAACGTTTGCAACAAGTTCTTCTGTTCTTACAGATGGTCTTCCTGCTTCTTTTTTGTGTTGTATAGAACCTGTTTCCCCAAATACAGCCACGGTTCTTTGCAGGCAATGATAAAAATGCCCAGCAATAAAAGCAACGTTAGGAAAATGTTCGTGAAAATCGTCCATGCACAAACCCGGATTGTATTGCCGCTCATCATTTACTCTAACCCCGTTTCGAAAATACGCTTTAAACATGAATGTTTTGTGCTGTTCCGTAAAGCCCATCGTGTAAATTGTTCAAGAAATTGGAAAAATTAGCGATGAATCAGATTACTTGTAACGACTGTCAAAGATGATGGTATAACTGATTGATTGTTAATTCAGGTAGTTACTGACACCCAACAGGTATTAAGCTCTACGGCTAAGCATTACGTCCTTAGATGCACGGCCCTCTTTGATGCAAATAATTTGTGCTTGCACGATATATGAATGTAGGTCCTTAAATAGCTTATAAGGAATCTATTATACACAATTCGATAACAGCTTATGAAAGGATTGAAATAAATCGCCTTTTCTCCTAAACTATTAGACCTATGTTGCCCTGGATATTTAATCACAAGAAATTAGACATAGATGGTATATTTTCAAGTCTACTATCTCCTGTTCATACGTATTGCCTTTTAGTTATCGGCCACCCTGTATACAGCGCTTGTTTACCCTAGGCATTTTTTTTATATACATTTGAGGTGCTATTTTTTGATAGTGAGCAATTTATTTAAGAATTGAGTTACATATTTATTTAGGTGGTATAGTACGGAAAATATTATGACTTAAACGTTTCCTGTTATTATAACCCAAATTTACACGAAACTTTTATAAAATGAGTGCTTGCTATAAAATTGCTTTTTCTTTTTCAGCTTCACGTTTATCGATTTTGATTTAACCGATGATGAAACTTGCAAGGCGACGATTCGTATGTTTCTAGAATGTAATTTAGTTCAGCAATTTCATATCCCCTACGAGGTAAGCTTTCTATTTTTGTAATTTAAACTTATATTAATATTAATAAAAATGCATCTATATGTTTAAACTGAAATAAATCGTAGTGCGGAGGGCTAAAAAAAGTTTTATTTTAATTTCAGTGATTAACTCCTAATGTAAATGTGTATAATTATTAGGATGTGGATATCAGTTAGTAATGGAAAATTATTGAAAAATAATATTTAGTATTATTAATAAGGCTAAAATTTTACAGGTAATTAGCACTTACCACAAAAGGTATACATACATTGCTCCTCTGGGAGGAGCTATTCCTAATATGATATATCCCTATATGATAATTACCATTTCTTCAAAGTCCAAAAAGGACCGACATCGAAAAAAAATTGTCCAGGAGGAGTACAAGTTATCCTTTCGTTACTTTGGAATAAAAAGATCGTAATTATTATTAAAAATTCGTGAAATTGGAAAAATAAACTCACTATTTTTCTGTGACAAAAATATCAAAATGCAACTGCCATTTTAGTTTGCTTCGCGACAAAACAGTTGGGTTTGTATCTTTGCTCCAGGAGTTAAACGTCAAAATTGCATTTATTTTCTTTAATGAACTGGCCTGTATTTTGTTTCACTCACTCCTCCTTAGTTACTACAAATTAAATCCAGTCTTCTAGAAGATTCTCCTCGAAAAAAAAAACTTCAAATGAACTAAAAATAAATAATTTTTTTTTATCTTCAGTCCCCTGAAGCTGAGCTTGTTAGGGGCAAATCTTATTTTTTGTTTTAGTATGTAAAATCATAAATCATAAATATACATTAAAAATCAATTTTTTTAAGTAAAAATGTTGGTTTATAGTATAAACCCAGTTTTTTTTTAAGAAATATAATATTACCTGCAATCAAATTATTAATTTATAATTTTTAAGTAAAAAATATTACTTATAAAAATTATGCAGAACAATATTAATTAAGTAAAGCATTTCTAAAAATATTTTCGAATTGTCTATTTGTAATAGGTATTCATGTTTTTATTTCGACTTAAATTTTTTTTATTGAAATCAATTTTTTAATTTTTGTTGGTAAATAATCGTTTAAATAAAAACATAGATATTTGAAATTTTTTTGTCCTATGGACTTATTTATTTTGGGTTTTATGGTTATTTAATTTTTATGACGTGTATTATGAATATGGTTTTTAAATTGTATAAGGTTTTTATTTTTAAATATATATATTAAAACTCATTTAAATTACGGAATTTTAGGTTGGGGGTGAATAAATAGCTAACGCGTAATATAATATTTCCATATTATTATGTCTAACATTTAAAAAAATTTTAATGTTTTTAAAAATCGGTAGTAAACTTCTTTATTTTTTAATTAAGTATCTAAGTGAAAATTACAATTTAATTTACTGGTAAAAATAATTCCTAAATATTTTATTTCATTAACTTTAAAAATTTGAATGTCTTCATTTATTTGAATACTATTCATATTTCGTGATATGTTATTTAGGTTAAAAGTAAAAGGAATATAATTTGTTTTATTAAAATTAATTGTTAATAAATTGTTATCAAACCAATTTTTTATAATTTTAAAATCTTTTTTAATTCTATTATTTAAGTTGTCCCAATTTGTATCGGTATTAAAAATTGTAGTATCATCTGCAAAACTATGAATATGCCCATCGCAATTTATACTAAATAAGTCGTTAATACAAATAATAAAAAATACTGGTCCTAAAATTGTTCCTTGAGGAACACCATACTTAAATACTTTTGGATAGCTTTTTTCTTTATCTATTTGAACATAAGTTGGTCTATTTTTCAGATAATTTTTAATTAATTCTGATTGCTTTCCTCTGAATCGAATATTTTCGAACATTGTTAACAGTAAATTATGGCTAACTGTATCAAAGGCTTTTGCTTAATCTAGAAATATGCTAATACAAGGTTTTTTATTATCTAGTAATCTAGTGCATAATATATTTTTTGTTCTGTTATATAGCAAATTAATAGCGTTTTGTGTTGATTTATTTTTTTGAAACCAAACTGTTTATTAGAAATAAAATGTATTTTTTATAACTTCTATCCTTTAAAATAGAGTTGTAAATGTTAATTAAATAGGCGAACTAAATCTGGTAGAAAATTAATTTTCCAACATCTTGCTTCGGGCTTAACCATAATACTTAATTATTTCTCAGCAGACTAAATCATAACTCTTACGCACTAACCGTATCCTATATTATAATATAAACCTTACATACATACATAAATAATAAAATTTGAGAGAGCACAATGAAATTAGCCCCAAACAACCCTTGGGAAATTTTACTTATAGGCCCGCCCCTCCAAAAGCGTTATTCTGTAAATTAACTAATTTATAATGTACCGCAATATGTATGTTTGGTTTAGAAATAAAAATAAAAGGGGTTCCCGAAGTTTACATTATTAAAAGGGAAATTTCTGTGTAACAGTGTATATTTCCCTTCAAAATTATGAAATGCTTAAGCCTAAAATGGCTATCCAATATTCTAACAAAACTTATAAAGCGAAATTGAATATACCCAAGGGGCAAATAATTTGAAGGGTTATTAAAATTTGATATTATTGAATAAAGTACGTAGAACACACCCAGATAAATAATGGGTTTATAGAATAGAAAGTTTTTAGACATTTGTAAAAATAGGATTTTTTTCCAACTTGCCAAGAAAAATTATAAGTTCGTATTTTTGAAATTTCCATAATTTTTCTAGATGTAGCAATAGCTATTTATATAAGTGTGAAACTAACTCGTTTAAGGCACGCATATGAGAAATTGCGAAACGAGCGAGCGAGCGAATATGAGTGCCTTAAACGAGATATTTTCTTACGTATATCATACAAGATTTTTTCTACGAGTGTTTGAAAAGTTAGACTTTTCACCCGGCGTGTGTAAAGTAAATTACTTTTCACACTAGTGCGTTAAAGTAAAACTTTTCACACTGAAATGGGTGTGAAAAGTCTAACTTTTCACAAGCTTGTAGAAAAAATAAGTTGTACAACTAAAAATTAACATCGGAACAGCTCAATAATTAAATTTTTGCACCTGAACCCGTACTCACTAAATATTTAAATGTAGTCCATCAAAATATTAAGATCTTATAGTCTCCACGTTGTGTTTTCACAGTGTCATTGTTTTAACACGACAGAATTATGTTTTCGCGTTAATTTAATTTTTTTGCAGTTGAATCGTTTTCCGATAAATAATTTTACCGGGGTTTTGTTGCCAAAAAATTATCTATTTAAGACGGTTTAACATTTAGAATCATTTAATGTTGATATTAATAAAAAAACTTCTGCTCTGAGAACAACGAACAAAATAAAGAATTATTAATAAGAAGAAACAACAAATTAATTTTTTTTACGTACTTTTCTTTCAGAAAAGTTATCTATGGTGCCATTTACCCATTTCTAATCTATCGAGAATATCGCTTTCTACGTTTAGAATGGTCAAAGATAAAAAATTTTCTTTATTCAATGAGTTTCTTAAATATGACTCTTTTACCTGTTTTAATATAGAAAATGATATCTTAGCTTGCCAATATTAACATCACTGGAAAACTGAGAACAGAACAAAAATTTACATAAATTATACAAGGCAGCAAACTACCCCACCATGATGCTGTCGGTACCATAGCTTGGTATTTCTATGTCTTTTTTTGCATTTAAACGCAACAAAGATAGGCTTTGTCGGTATTGGTAAAAACGTACAAAAAAATGTACCGACAATAAAGATCGCGTAACGCGGCAGCTTTTTAATTTTTTTTAGTGATTCGTCGTGAAGAGATAAAGCTTTGTTGGCTGATGGCGGCATAAACAAAAACGCCGCAAAATTGATGTTTTTGAGTCTACTAATACATAGTAAAAAGAATACTGTTATACCAATCTATGCCTAATTTTATTTAATTTTTTCTATTAGGTACGGCTTTTTTTGGTGGTTAAATTAAAATTAGAATGGTTTATATTTTTTTTCAAGTCTTTACCACAAGCACAGTTAAAAGAATATACATATACAGGGTGTTTCAGAACATGTGGGCAATTTCTTGGATTCATATAGATTAGGTGAAAATAATATAATGAGTTCATATAATATTTTTTCCTAAGAGCCCCCCTCGAGGAGATATATGCCCCTAAAGACCGGCCCTGAAAACTAGTTTTTTATTGATAGCCTTTGAATCGCCCTGTATATTTTTATTAAAATTTAGTATAATCTACACTATAGAAAGCTTTAATAAATAGGTTAATAATAAAATGTATAGTTCATTCTGTGGGTCAGGGACGGACTAGCTTGGGCATTAAAAATCTTACATCTTTGACAGGTGTCATGCAATCGGGATTTTTATATTATTTTTGGATAGCTTACGTATTTTAACGCAAAATAGATACTCTTCGTAGATTTCGATAAGTTGAACCGTTTTCGAGAAAAATCAACTTGACCGTTAACATACTTTAAAAAGGTTTAATCGTACCCGTATCTGTTTCGTGTTTTTCCGTTATAATAGGGGTGTTATGGAGGGTGCAGCAGTCTTCAGTACATCATGCCCGGGAGTGTGTTAGAGTAGAGGGAGCCCACATTGAGCCTTGTTATACATTTTTTAATTAAGTAAAAATCCGTTCATTTTCCTATTATTATAGTTATAATAAATATTAACGTTATAGTATTTTTCTCGAAAACGGTTCAACTTATCGAAATCTGCGAAGAGTATCTATTTTGCGTTAAAATACGTAAGCTATCCAAAAATAATATAAGAATCCCGATTGCACGACGCCTGTCAAAGATGTAAGATTTTTATGCCCAAGCTAGTCCGTCCCTGGCCCACAGAATGAACTATACATTTTATTGTTAACCTATTTAATAAAGCTTTCCATAGTGTAGATTATACTAAATTTTAATCAAAATATACAGGGCGATTCAAAGGCTATCAATAAAAAACTAGTTTTCAGGGCCGGTCTTTAGGGGCATATATCTCCTCGAGGGGGGCTCTTAGGAAAAAATATTATATGAACTTATCATATTATTTTCACCTAATCTATATGAATCCGAGAGATTACCCACATGTTCTGAAACACCCTGTATACATATGTATATTCTTTTAACTGTGGGGCCCAAGACCCGGATCTTATCGTAAACAGTTTCATATACAAATTTTTGCTATCAATCGTTGTTTATTTTATAATAAAATGTCGAGCATTGTCCTCATCGATTTTAAGTATGCCATAGTGCACTTTCAAGCATAGAACAAACAAAATGATATCAAAAATAAAGGAACTCACGCCAAGATCAGATTACATAAAAGCACATCCTAGCGTATACTGTAATAAATAAATGATTTACTAATGTCGTACTAGTTTATTATTGTGTTTTTATTGCTTAGTTATTATCAACTACATAATAGTAAAAATAAAGACGAAAGAAAGAAAAAACTAAAAGTCTTCCTTTACAAAATTTAATAGAATAGAGAAATTCTTTAGGGGTCTCTACATGTTTCGAACGTAGAAACGTTCATCATCAGGAGACAGAAAATGTATTTAATGCTGATGGTTTTAGCCGAAGAGAAAATGGTAAAAAACCTTAATGTAGCTTTTATGGCATTAAAAATTTGAAATGTAGGAGTGACAGATATAAAAAGTTGAGGAGGGTTAAAACATGCTGAGCATGTGATAAAGGATGTCTAAACAACCAAATGAAATAAGAAAAAAAATGCCCTCTAAAGAGAAGGTGTCATTATTGATGTGTCTGTAAGACAGTGTAAAGATAAGAATTGTCATTTGTAGAAGTCATGATATCAAAAATTGTTTGAAGAGTGGTTTTTGTGGTACTGGGGGTTAAAGCCCAGTAACCCCTCAAGAGGTTAATTTAAAATTGCCGAAATTAGTAGTACACATCTCAGAATTGTTGGTTAACATTAAGGTTTTTTACCAAATATCTTCGGAAGCATTCGGATTTTTTTAAATTTGAAAACATGACGTTACAGGATTCAGATATGCGCAACTTTTCTCTAATTTAACCATCTCTGTATCTCCTATGGTTTACGAGATCCCTGTAGAGTGGTCATGTTCCACATTCTTTTACAGTGAGGCACACTCAATATCCCCAAAAAAAGTAAATGTTTTGGCGAAAATACTGGGAGATAATATCACTTATTTTTTTTATCGGAGGAACTTTAACTGGCTACGTTTATGCTGAAATGCTCAAACAAACTATAGAGCCTCGATTGTTCATGAACCAAAAACCAATGAACATCTTCACTTTCAGCAAAACTGTGCACCTTTAGACTATGCTGCTGTGGCGAGAGGGTGGTTGGACCAAATTAGTTAAAAAAATAGAGCAAATAACATGTATTTGCGTTATTGCAAAAAAAATTAGGTAGTTTTAGCAATGAAATAGTTTTTTAATTTAGGCTTGCGATCATTTTTTACCAGTTACGTTAATTTTCTAATTTTTCCTGCCAAATTTTGTAAAAGGCAGTTTTAAAATATTTTTTCAAAATTTTGGTAACATTTCGTACTTAAATCTCGTTAATTTTGGATCCCTAATAAGCATTTTTGACAAGCTTTCTAGATAGGTGTCATAAGTGGGGTAGTGTCATTTACTATTTTGAGGGCAGTGTTCCGCAAAATAACTCCTCCTCCGCATTTTTGTAGAAAATATATTTTTCATTTCCTTCTTCTACAGTGTAGAAAATTTAGGCATTGTAAGTTTCCAAAAAGTAACCTTGTATATTGTATATTATTAGAAACCGACCGAAGATTCGATTTCGGTTTCGGTTTCGGCTAGTTTCGGCCAAAAAATCTAGTTTCGGTTTCATCCAAAAATCGGCGGAAACCTCGGGTGCGCCGAAACTCAGTTTTCGTAAATTGTCGCGCACCGTTCGGCTAGCTTTGGGTGAGTTCGTAGGCAGTGTTGTCTATATAAATAGATATCTTTGTTACATATTTCAATTATTGTTTTTGTATTTCATTTAACACGAGTTCACTGTCAGTATATGTGTAAAAATACATTAGATTTCAGTATCCAATAGAATTTTTAACATGTATTAATTCGGTTCGGTTCGATTTCGGCCGAAACTGAGACCAAGGCCGAAGATTCGGTTTCGGCTGAAAATCTTGTTTCGATCGGACACTATCTATATATTATATATTTTATATCCACTGTCTACTTTATCATCAAGAAAAATAACATGGCTCTTATATACAAGCCTAACATCAACATCACTTAACTCTATACATGTATTTTCTTGATCCATTAAATTTATTTCGTATCTCCTGGATCATAAAAAAAAACAAATAAGAAATATTGCCTTAATCACACGCTAAAAGGAAATAAAGGTACCATAAAGAATATTATCTTAGCAGAGCACAGTTACATCCAAAGCTTTTTTGCTATTCCTTTAACAAATGGTCGTAATAAAAATTACAACCGCTGGCCTTATGCTATTCTCCATGGTAATTGATTAATCTTGTAAAAACATAACAAAAACCACAATAAAAGAAAACGTATGATACAAGGCTTTGAGAAAGAAAAATAAATAAATGCCAGAAGCTTTACGCCGAATAAGGCAGAGAAAAATACTTTGTTTATTTAATGGTATTATTACATTAAGACTGTGAATTCTGTGACCTGCCTTTTGGTAATAAAAACCCATTTCAAAAGCTGGTGTTGTCTATGTCGGAGCAAATCAGATAGTTACATGTTTGTGTAATGATTACCAAGTTCACTATGCCGTCCAAACAACTTCATTATGAGCAGAGCGCGGACAGTTCTTGATATTTCAGAGACGTATTATTTGTATCGCGATTATAATTGCCAGTACATTATAAGCGTATAAATGGGGGAAAATAAAACTGCATGGAAAACAGAACATAATAATAATAATCATCAAAAACATGTGTTTACAATTTCCTCATATAATAGAACCAAAAATAGATGAAAGGTCCGCCGACGTGTTGACCACAAATTCCAAAATCGCGTCATTCTCTTTCGTAGACGGGAAATTTTAGGGCGATTTGTTTCAGCGCCATAGTCACGGGGGATATAAGAAATATTTCCCACCCATAATAATGAAAAATTGTATTTTTTAAAGACTAAGTCGGTGCATACCGAATTCTATTTTACAATTGTTATTATATCGGTCTTGTGTTTAATAAGAAAGAAATATACGTACCCGTAATTTTGGTTTATGTAGAAAGGCCTTTCTTTCAATTGAAATATATACTTCGACAGACGTAATTATTTTAGTGCTGAACACTTTGTAATAATTGTTATTAATATATTTTTAATGATGTTACAACAGTTAATAACTTGGCGTGAACGCCCCACCCTAGTTTCACTAGCGTAGATTACTTTGAAATACCGGCTCTTATGCCCGTTAGTAGATGATGTAGGGAGAGTTCCAACATCCTAGGCCCATAAGATTAACATGGTGCCTAATATCTTGCAAAAGTATGTCCACCTGCGTTGTTAAGCTGTTTCTAAGCCTTTTGTACTGTTTTTGAACTGTTTTCAGTCATTTATAGTCGTTTATTATTCATTAGCTGTTCATAGCATTTCATTAGCCGTTTAAAACCGTTTATTAGCCGTTTATTAGCCGTCTATTAGCCGTTTATTAGCCGTTTATTAGCCGTTTATTAGCCGTTTATTAGCCGTTTATTAGCCGTTTATTAGCCGTTTATTGGCCATTTATTAATCGTTCATAGTCGTTTATAACCGTTCATTAGTAGTTTATAGCCGTTCTAGAGCGGCTCTAAACGGCTAATTAACGACTATTAACGACTAATGAATGGATATACAGCTAATGAACGGCTATAAACGACTATAAGCGACTATAAACGACTATAAATGACTAATAAACGGCTATAAACGTCTATAAACGGCTATAAACAAATAAAAACGATTCAAAAACAGCAAATAAGGCTCGAAAACAGCTTAAGAACGCCAGTGGATATACTTTTGCAAGATATTAGGTCCCATGTTAATCTTATGGGCCCAGGATGTTGGAACTCTCCCTTCATCATTTACTCCGTTCGCAATCCACGCTGTACAATAAATACGCACTACAGGTGCCTACTCGGGCAATGGAAAAACGTTAATGTCATCATAATAGCGAAAATACACTCGGGCAAAAAAAGTATAATCTTAAATAACCCATTGCCTATTTGTTTCCACGCCACTGGTTGCAACATGGGTCACCTCTTATTTTAGGTGCTTACTCGGGTCCTGAAAAAATGTCATTGTGCTCCTTCTGCAGGAACCCAAGCTTTAAAGTGCTAAAACTATAAAATATTGTGACGAATGTCGTTGAAATATAAATGAATTAAAAAAATCGTATTATATAATAATATCCTCTAAGCCCTAACCTAATCGGTTGCTACGGCAACAATTGCTATTATATGTCGATAATTGCCCTGACAACGGTTTCCATGGATACAATATTCATGGTATTTCCTGAACAACGGGGTTAAACATTTTAAAAACGTAAATGGTTGTCCAAATATATTTTAGGTCTATTTTCGTTGTAGGTCTTATGTAGATGGGTGCTAAGCGTTAAGAAAAATTACAGACCTGTTAAGTACCATAACTGGAGGCATGCACTAAATGTTACACAGACAATGTTTGCAATGTTTAAAACAGGAAAAATGGAAAGGTAAAGAGCTGATTTTTTTTTGTATTGTACTGTGGGGAACGAAATTGGGAGTCTATTTGTAGTGGTGATATCTTACATTTGGAGGGATTGGAGTGACAGGACCTGTTTTACTCGATGTTCTACGGTTTTAAAATTTGTTAGCGGGGTCGTTCTTCGTTTCTTTTATTGTATGATATAAGCTACGTTCTCACATACGTATAGTAGATTTATATAAATATTATAAAAATATATATACAGGTTTGTAATAAAAAAACGGATTTGGGCTTTTTATACATAGTACCGCTAGTTAGTAGTGGTTTAGAAAATAAATTGTATACAGGGTAAAACATAAAAGTGCAATGTGCACCAACACAATTTTTTTTAATAAAACATATTATACATATTTTAACATTTTCCTAAGGCTCCATTAAAGTTGCTTACCCCAACCATTTTCTCATTTTTTTGCTTATAACAACAACCATATATTTATTTTTACCATCTCCTGATGATGAGCGTTCCTACGCTCAAAACATATTGAGATAATCTGGAATAATCTTTATAGTTCTACTGAACTTGTGGAGAAAGACTTTGTGCATTTCTTCTCATTCCAATTTTCTTGAAAGCAGAGGTGTTATTTTACTTACCGCATGTATAGAATTAAATTTATTTACGAAATTTTATTACTGCATACTAAAAACATGTGTTCATCCAAAATTATTAACCAAAAGATTTATGTTTACCTGTTCGCTCTAAATAAACTGTTGGCTTAATCAATTATCTTTAATCAAGTTCGTTGGCTAATTTACACCGTTTTCATCCTCTTTGATAACGATTTAATACTATTAAGCTAAATCAGTTTTGAAATTTAGAGGTGTTCGTGTGAATGCTTGGACAATAGAGCAGAAGAGATATTTGTTTAAATAAAAAACCCTAAATTTTATTTAAACGTATAAAGCAAAATTGATAACATTATTTACTCTTGTAGTAAATTATTTTTAAATTTAATTACTGTTAAAGTCCATTTTCTTCGTTAGATGTTATCAACTCGCGAGATAGTAGTAGTAGTAGTAGTAGTAGTAATTAAATGTAATTTTAAAGTTTTTTTAAACAGTTTTAATGATTTTTGAAATTTAATAGAATTTTCCAAATTATTCTATCAAACCTTTATGAAAAATAGATTTAAAAGCTAATGTTTTAGATACTCTATCCACACACACAAAAGAACACATTTTTTTTTACAATCAGGCAATAAATTATTTTTAATTTTATGTATAAATTAAATTTCTGACATTCAACCAATCTAAATGTTTTAACATAAAATTAATTTTTGTTTATTTGTCACAATTTAAAATAATCCGCATTGCCTTATTTTGTAAAATTTGTAATTTATCAAATATTTCCTCACTAGCACAATATAAAATGGAAGAACAGTATTAATTAAATATAGTTTTTTTAGAAAACAAACTTAAATTAGAACTGATTCTTTGAAAATAACCTACTTTTTCGGCAATCTTCGATATAATACTTTCAAAATAATTGAAAAAATTTAATTTTGAATCAATGAGTATCCCTAAATAATTAAAACTGTTTACTAATTCCAATTTTTCACCATCAATTACAACATTTATATTTTAAAAATTTAAATTATTACCCATAACCATACATTTAGTTTTTGAAATATTTAATTTTAATTTATTTATTAATATATTTATCTCAGAATTTAGAGTATTTAGCCCATCAAAAGTATTTAAAACATTTCATAATGTAAATTAAGGTGTCATCAGCAAACATTTGTAACTTACACATTTTTTAAACTAAAGGCATATCGTTGATGTATAAAATAATATTGGACCTAGTATACTTCCTTGAGGAACTCCTATATTATTAATTTTTTAATTTGAATATGTTTTTAATATTTTTGTTTTTGTGACCTGTTACTTAAATAATTTTTAAACCATTTTATAAACGTTTCCGCGAATACCATACTGATACAATTTACTCAATAATCTAGCCCTAGATACAACTGAAAAACTACTAAACCTATCAAATTTATATTGAGATATAATATAAGTATATTGATATATACTGAAGTAATTTCTGTACAGGGTGTGCAACAGTTTCTTAATTGATCGCTAGGGGGCGTAACTGTAGTGACAAATTAAAAAGCGACATTTTCTCAAAAATTCTTATTGTAGTGGTGTATTAAAGACATCAAAGAGATCAAAGCATTTTTCAATCCAATAAACATTCTGGCTTTTTTCGTTTTTAAGTTTTCGCTTTACTTTTTTGTTTAGGGACAAGAGGACAAATTTTGCTATAAAAAATATTCACAATTTTCGTTTGGCTTATCAGAATTTGACAACTTTGAACTCTCTAAATGGGGACTATTTTTTTTATAAAACTAATTAAAAAATTGTTCTAAATTCTGATGCGACAGCTATAATAGCAGAATATATTCTTCATTTTTCTCAAAAATTTTAAATGCAACGATATATCTTTTTAACTTAAATAAAAAAAAAAGACTAATTAGACGACTAACATCGATATCACAAAAACCTAAAATTCAAGGATTTAAATAGCATACACAGACCTGCAATGTGCTAAATAGTCGCTGTGGTATTATTTGCTATTTAACAACAATAAATTGCATGGAATGCCAGCGGCCTTAGCTATAAATTCTTGCAGCATAAATCGCATTTTCTGAATATTCAAAATAAATTTTAAGCATTTAAAAATTTAGTTTAATGTCGCTATTTTGACGCAGCACAATGTTTAAGGAAATAAATACCAATTTAACCTATTAAAACTCTTGCACTTACTATAATATCATATTTTAAATCAAAGCCTTCTGGGATTTCTTTTGTTTCACAGCCGACTTAAAATTTTACTGAAATTTGTTCCAATAATGCAACCATTTTTTATTATTTTTGTTGTAAATAAAGATAATTTAAAAAACTTCCAGAATTTATCTTAGTTAATTTTGTAATAAATATTTTTTCCGCTAGCCGCATGGTAAACAGTTTCCAAGATACAGTCCGCGTCCCTTTAGTTGTACACGCTGTACATTTGACTTTACATTTTACTTACAAATGCAAAAACAAATATTTTAAAAATGGTTCTATCACAAAGATTGGTATTACTGAAACAAACGTTTTTTATTGCTTTGATAAATACGGGGTGGTCCAACGAAAACTTAACACCTCGATTTTCCTGCTTTAAAATGAAAATGTGGAAAATCGCTCGGACCCGTCGATTTTTATTTTGAGGGGGACATCTTTTGCGTATATTGTCAATTTTGTTACTTTAAGCCCCTGGGAGGGAGGGGGGTAAGATCTAAATCTTATATCTTTATCTTTATCTTTATATAATTTTTTTGGATTCTGCATAAAATTCGGAACATTTTTTAATAAAAGCATTATTAGTCTATACTTAACAGTCCGAGATATTGACTCTTGAAAAATAACATTTTTGAACTTTGACATCAGCGTCTAGCTTTCTAACTGTACGTCTTAGAGCAAAACTGCTAGCTTACATGTCTACAATCTTTGATTTTTATTATCTTTCCAATAGTGTCAACTTTCGGTTCGCATTATCTGTCAAATTTTAATTTTTTTCTACTTAATAAACACTTTACTGATGACACTGTGTTCTTTTTTGTCATAATATTAAGGTGTATAACTGTCAGACACAAACTACGTTTTCAAAAATACTTATTTTATGAAGTTACCTTATACAGGGTCAAAAACAAATAAACTTTGCATCACATGCGACCAAATTTTAATAGCCCAATTTTGATTTTGTAGAAAAACACACATTAATATGGCGCTACTTTAAAGAAAATGTATCTGAAATAAAGCATTGTCAAAACTAAGAAGTTTTATGTAGGTTGCGTTGAGTCTTATTTTGCAAAAGTGGTGCAATTTACAAAATATGAGTAAAAAATCAAAATTATCTTATGCAGCTAAAATTTTGCATGTGGGCTAGAAACTGCAATAAAAAAACTTTTTTTAATACCTTTTTTCGATACTTTCAGAAATAACCCCACTTTTAAATTATCTTTTGGAAAAAATTAAAATTTGACAAATAATGCGAAACACGTGACTACTATTTTCTTGCTTAATTTTCATTTCGATCGAAGCAGAACTTGATGCCAAAGTCAAATTTCGAATAAAGTTATTAATAAAAAAAAATCTCATATGATGCGGACTTTACTGGTCACACTGTATATAAATATTGAATATTTGACTATTTTTGTATTTAATTTAATATTATGTAAAAAAAGTGTTAGCTGCACCTCTTGTCTTTTGATCCCTAATTTATACGTTTTCATATTATTTTCAAAATAATAGTAAATTGAGGAAAATATATTTACTAATAAAAAATTAAAGCAAATTCAGGACAATAGCTTGAATAAAATTATGTTCCTAATACTTTCTGGCACGCCATCATTACTTTTCTAGGATTGACATGAATAGCTTACTATAATTTTATTGTAAATAGCCCTAGCTAAAATAACCATGAAATACAGAAAAGGCACACTTTCATGTTTATCGATTACTTTAATAATCAACAAATTATATTGAAAATATTTTAGACGATAAAAAATTGTCTACAAAAGACAGGTAACGGCGAACCCAATAGTTGCGATTATGCGTATATACAAAATAATTACTTTCTCTTGTCAGTATAGTAAAAATAGAATAACCTTGTTTGCTTACTGATGATTTACCTATTAACAACTTTTTTATTATCATATTTAAGCCAAACGAATTAATTATTACATATTTAATACCAAAAGTAAAACAAAGAAACATATTTCAAGTACTACCAGCAAATTGGTACCATCATAGTGGTGACTCACCTAGGTTACCAGTAAATCACCCTAAATTTCTTATATCATGGACGTTTTGACAAGTATCTACTACACGAGCTTGGGTTTTTTTGTTAAACAAACTTATGATTGCCTGCTCGTCATACACTTTTGTTCTAGCTTTTGTCTATATCGGTGTGTTTTAGTAATATCTTTTTTTTTGTTTAGGTATCGATATAAATAATTAAAATTTAGGACTAGAGATATATAAATAAATAAATTCACCTTATACATATACATGTATTTCTTTTTGTCAAGGTTAGTTATTTTTAGTATTTTACTATTGCTATTACTAATGCATGATAGTTTCGATACGTAACGAAGTTGAAGAAAACAATCGAAACATATTGTTTCGTACCAAGAACTTTTAAAACTGCGGGTATATTTTTTTCCGTCTTTTGTTAGACTACTTATCTGAAGGAGGGGTAGGCCTGTTGTAGCATACCTATAATTTCTCGTTCTTCGTCTTCACACACACGTTTCTACAAGGGACATCACAATATCATGCAACGGATTCATTATAGCGAGTCGCGTCGACAAAAATAGACACAGAAACGAATTAAACATATTATAAGAATCGATAAAAATTATAAAATGTACCGCCGACCGCCAATACACGACACACATATCACTCTGTGCTCCAACGCACGAACTAACCTGACACCTGATCTGACATACGCTACGACCTACGACTCACGCCATGCACATGGAACAATAGACGAACATGCGCAATGCCGACACCGGCGAACTTATTGTCGTTTCTGAAAGCAATAAACAAACACGCGTGGAGAAATGATGATTTAGCCAATGGTAATATTTATTTTCATGTTGCGAAGAAGATAATAATAATAATAAATAATAATTATAAAAATTAAACGTTATGAAAATTTATTTTTGATTAAATTTTTCAAAAACCTAGTGAAGCCCACTTGCCTCATCTGAAGAGCTGCCACTGAGTTATATGACAAGCATGTTAAAGTTAATAAAGATTTTTTTCGCGTAAGGCTACGATATTTTGCCGTTCCCGCGTCATGTACACAGGTTCTTAGAATAATATTAAACAGGACGTTTTATATATAAAAACAACAATGTAGGCGTAACGCCTGGCATCCGTAATAATACCTTTTTAATACTTCTTCGTGAGGCCTCGAACACTCCAAATATTTATTCGTTTCTTTAAAACATTTATAATAAAATTATGGGAGTAGTAAACCATGAATTATTAAAGCCAATCTAAAATACACAAGGTACTCTATCTAAAAAGCGTTGCTTCTAACAATAGAATAAAATAATTTAATTTTCACAACATAATATTATTATAGGGACAAAAATAAAAATAAAAAGTCCTTCTCAATAATCTCAACAAGTTTCGAACGTAGAAACGATAAACAATGATTATGTTTTCAATATCAATATTTCAGTATGCTTGAAATGTACTCCTTAAATATTCACGATGAGCGTTTCTACGCTCGAAACATGTTTAGATAATTTATTGTTCTAACAAACTTTTGATGAAATAATTTTTGCTTTTCTTCTCGTTGCTATACTATCAACTCCACTTTGAGCGTGGACCATTTTTTCAAAATAATCCCATTAATTAATTTCAGATTTATGAGCGATTTGGAAATGCTGGGTCTCATAGTAGCCTGCTTATGCCACGATTTGGACCACAGAGGCACTAACAACGCATTTCAGACCAAAACTGAGTCACCACTGGCGATACTGTATTCCACAAGCACCATGGAACATCACCACTTTGATCAGTGCGTCATGATACTCAATACGGACAGCAATAATATTTTTCAAGTAGGTGGGTTTGGTAAATAATTAGATGAATAAAAGGGTTCAATTTTGTTGAAACATTTATTTTGTTGACAATCGCTAAGACCTCGAGATGTACGACACACGTGTTTTTAATGCTGTAATTTGTAGCACAATTTCGAGAAATATGACATACATTCACCAATAATTCTGATATTAATGGAATAGCGTTTGGCGCTTAGGCTCAAAATTGAAAAATGGAACTCTTGTGGAATCATATCGGCATCTCTGTGTCTGTCACAAACATATCATCTTAGACATAGCCTAACATAGCTGAGCTAATATTTTTTCGCAATATTATGCGTTGCTATAGCCCAACCACTCAATCAAAGCAAAAATGTTTTGCCGTATCAAAAAATATTCAGTTTCCCTATTCACATTTTACTTTCAGCAAAAGGAAAATGACACTGTAAAAACCAGCTGTAATTTTGATAAACAAGCTGTTTTTTTTATTTTTGCTTTTATTAGCAAACATTTCCAACTTTATACTCAGACCAGTTTATTTTATCTCCAACCGTTAGTATACAATTTAGTTGAAAATTAAACTAAATATCTACTAAATACCTATGTATTTATAAAATGTTGTCTAACTTTTCTATTTTAGGTATTTTTAAATATTTTAAGAGCGAGCAAAAAATTATTAGAACTTATTGGCGTAGTCCCATTTTTAAGCAAAACAATCTATTTAAAAGTAGATGTTTCGCGGAAAATATATAAAAAATGTATTATTTGTCTTTCTATTAAGCTCCATTTTATTATGGATCTCTACAATTCAGAGGTGTATGACGCAGATCTCTTAACAGAACAAATTCCCGCAACAATTCCTAAAAATATGATACACGTTTTAAAGCACCAATACTTTTCTATACCATTGCCAGGTTTGCCATGGGAAATCCCATGTAAATTTAACTACCCTCAAATATTGGCTCACCTATTAATTTTACATCGAAATTGAAAGACTTTTTTGAAGGTAGTAGTGTTATCATCATATAGGTAATGCATTAAATATCAAGAGAAAAACACTTTTTCTACTCTGAACAACAAATGTTTCACTTTTACTTATGATTATTATTATCATTTCTTTTTTTCGCAGGTTTTTGTTGGTATTGCTGGTACTTTTTACAGTACAGAGAAAAAATGTATCTTAACCTGTACCGTTGAAAAATTTTCTTACTACCGTGCGAGCAAAAATTATTTGCATCAAAGAGGGCTTGGATTAAAAAACGTAGGGCTTGGTTTAGATCACAATGATATGGGGACGATAATATATCTAACCAAATCTAGGTTAAAATTTTGTCAAATTCATATTATGACATGATATGCCAAACTAATGAGTAATAAAATAAGTAGACAAATACAAATTTATTTTTGTTGTTTACAAAATTAACAAAGTAAGAATATACAGAAAGAAAAAGAAAAATAATTACATAAATTGCTGAAATTGACCACCGCAGAAATGTTACAACATTCTTGGATAATCCCTTCTTGTAATTGTTCTAAATTTGAGACTGGTGTTTTAAAAATAGTGTTCTTTAAATGAGGAAAAACGAAGTAATCAATAACCGCTAAACAAGGTGATCTAGGTCGGAATTCAATGTCTGATCAAAAACTGATCAATATGTCGTCGAAAAATAACATAACCGGAGAGGTGAAACCAGGCTTCATCCGAAAAAAATGTCAGGTCTAATAAATCATTTCTTTCCAATAAATTTTTGGTAAACCATTGAGAGTAATTCCTGCGTCTTTCAAAATCTGCGCCTTGTATTTCTTGGAATACTTGCACTTTATAAGGAAATACATTTAGCTGCGTCTTATACAATTTGTTGTCGTATTTTGCATTATTTCACGAACGTTTGCAACAAGTTCTTCTGTTCTTACAGATAGTCTTCCTGCTCCTTTTTTGTGTTGTATAGAATCTGTTTCCCTAAACACAGCCCCGGTTCTTTTCAGGCAACGATAAAAATCCCCAGCGATAAAAGCAACGTTAGGAAAATGTTCGTAAAAATCGTCCATGCACAAACCCGGATTGTATTGCCCCTCACCATGTACTCTAACCCCGTTTCGAAAATACGCTTCAACCATGAATGTTTTGTGCTGTTGCGTAAAGCCCATTGTGTGAATTGTTCAAGAAATTGGAAAAATTAGCGATGAATCAAATTACTTGTAACGACTGTCAAAGATGACGGAATAACTGATTGATTGTTAATTCAGGTAGTTACTGACACCCAACAGGTATTAAGCTCTACGGCTAAGCATTACGTCCTTAGATGCAAGGCCCTCTTTGATGAAAATAATTTTTGCTCGCACGGTATATGACGAGTTTGGGGAATGACGCTTTTCTGAATTATTTTGTTGTTACAAATAAATAGCCTATTTTTTCCAATTTTTGCTTGCAGTTTGTCGTCGTAGCTTCCTCCACCGTTATTATTATTGGAATTATTTCTATTTTTCAAGCTTCCATATATTTTTATCTATGTCTATCACCAATTTTTAGTATTTGAGTACTCTGTCTTGGTTTTAGTGACGTTGTGTCTTAGTGGGCAACATATATTGATTATCTATGGATATGTATGGATAGTATGGTGGGAGGTTTTCTTCTACTATTTTTTTACTATTACACTGAGAAAAATGATCAGGTTTGCTAAGACATAGCTTATTTTTTTTTAACCCATATTAAATAAATTACAGAGTATATACAGCGTGATCAGTTAAGGGTACGGAGCGGCCATATCTCGGAAACTACTAAGCGTAGAAACTTGGGATAAAAAAATTATGATTAAAGCGGCCATGAGAAATCGTCTGGAAATTATTTTTAAGTTTCTCATTTCGCCGCAAGAGGGCACAATTGAAAATTCATTTTTAAATTCTAAATTTCTCCGAAAATTCCTATATTATGGTATACCACTGATTACATCATTAGAAAGACTAGATAATTCTTCATCATTTTGGTTTAAGGCTCATTGGCGTACCGACCTTGATAGGAGTGGGGGAAGCTAATGAATGTGTAAACATTAAAATCGCTGTAACTTCTAAACGACTTATCCGATTTTACTAAATTTAAGCTTGTTTGGAAGGGAAAGGTAAGTACCTTCAATCGCCGTATCTAACAGTTCACGATAGTGTTTAATAAAATTGCTGGAGGGCGCAATTTGTAATAATAACAGTTTTTTCGATTTTATCCCGAAAATTATCCACTGGTAATCGGTTCCATTAGCAGCACAGTCTTGTTGAATAATAAACTACTTTTAATACAGCAATTTTGTTAAGAAATAAATTGTATATTCTCAAAGCAACGCATTTTGTTTCCATTAAAGCGCTTTCTCCACAATTAAGAAGGTAGAACACCGACCCCAAAAACGAATTGTATCCGTTAGAACCTATAGTCCACCAAGACGTTGGTGGGGGTTCGTAGCGATCGGCAATCGACGCGCGCGGTACTATTACTTTTAACGTATTTATTGCGCAGATCACATCGTTGTTCGGAGCCTTCTAGCTGTCCTGTTTAAATTTGAATTCTATTGATCGTACCATTACCTGTCTCATTTAATTTATTTTTACTTTGTATATAAGTTTTTTTACACTTTGCATGTCAGATAAAACAATAGAAGATTCTTATTTCGCACAACCCATCATTAGTATTGAACCTTATAAACAATTGACGAATGTTAAACGACAAGAACAATATCACACAAGAAGCTATTTAAATTTTTGATAACTAGAGTACTGATTTTTAGTGGTAAGTATATGCTTTATTAACCGTACCAATGAAATATTATTATGAATAATTTCAAGTTCCATTACAACTGCCAATCGGACCTAATACAGTATATAAAACCAGATTACACCCCTAATAGAACTTGATAGTTAGGTACGGTAAGTATTCAAAGCAATAATGGCTATAAACCATTCTATGGTAGCTATAACTCCTATTTCCTATTGGCTAAATTACCGTGATATTATAACTTCACAACGGTCTAGCAATTTTCGTTGTTTTACAGTAGGAAAGCGCGTTGCTGTCACATATAGTATTAAACAGTCGTATAAAGAATATGTGAATTCTTATAAGGAATTGAACGCCTTTTTTCTCAGTGTACTGTTATTATTATTGTATTTAAAATATATTTTGTTTTAAATATAACCTTTTTGCTAGTAATCTCTCGAATTGTTTTTAAATTTTAGTATAAACGGTCAAATTTGTTATTTTTACCAACGTTCACCTGAACTTTAATTAACTTATCATTGGTATAAGCCGCTCATTTTATTTTTTAAAGGATTCTTTTTAGATCTATTCAGTATAGGTCAAAAAGCCGAGTAAAAAAATAATAAATCTTATTTAGGTATTATAACCTTCAATAATTATGTTACAAACATTGAATATTAAGTATTTCCAATTTAAAACAAAAAAAGTAATTTAAATCTTGTAAATTTAAAAGATTGTATAAGCCATTCATCATCCTCCTTTTAACACATTTTTAATGTGAACCAATTATTTATTTTGAGTGTAATATGAATAATATTTGAGGTAATTAATCCTCGCCTAGTAGTCATAACAACTTTTGATTTTTGCACATACACAATATTTCGTTTATGTGTTCATGGAAAGCTTTATTCGTATTGTTATTATATTACTTTAAGTTGGGTCATCCTTCGGGACTACACCTGAGGAAGGTATTCAATTATAGAACTGTCTTTTTAACAAGGGACTCCCGATGGATTTATCTGTTCCAGCTATTTTACTTTCTTGCAACATCGAATGATAAGTAGTGTGTCAAGTGTTTTTGTTGCCAGTTATTTTAAGTTCTTGCCTGTTGCGTGATTTCTTTATAGATAATAATATTGTATTCTATGTATTTAATTTTAATTATCGCGCATAATTTTTTCTTGACTTTTCTGGACGAAATTAAGATAAATTTTAAGCCATGAAAAAAGAATGAAGGGGTAAAATTAACAAGGAAAATATTTTTGTCAAAAATGCTTTGTTTTGTGTCAACCGGGATTATTGAGGTCAATAATAAAGCCAATATTTGCTAAATAAGTTTTTTTAAGTTTAAGGGGTGGGGGAAAGGGGGATAACATATTTTTATTAGAAATGTTTGAGTGATATACTGGTTTTAGGGATACTGAGGTCAAGTTAATAAAAAATGTTGACCAACCAAACCTAGAAAACTGATGGAAATCGTCATTGTGGACGAAACAGAAGTTATTCTCATTAAATAAGTAGTAAACGGTAATAAGAATAAGTGTTGGTTTTGAACTTGTATGTATTGTTTCCATGTGTTTATAAATTAAATTTTGTTTACAGCAACGAAATTTACATAATAAACAAATACACCCGCTAATATGCACCAAGTTAAGTACAGCAGCTAAAATTTGCCCGAGGCACTTAGTTTTAAGCGGGAACATTTTAGTAATTTAAACTTTTCTGAACATGATGCGTTGAAAATTTTAATTTCTCCAAAGACTAATAATATTGTAGGTAATATGCAAAAATTAGAGTTTCCATTCTAAACGCTGGGGATAAGAGACGTAATTATAGTTATCCATTAATGAAGGGTTAAGCTCCGGTACTCCGGGCTTGATTGGCAAACTTAATGGCATACTGTTTATTTAAGCATTTTGACTATGTCACTGTCAATTAAGTTTAACATGAACAGGGTTAAATTTTAAATACCATTTTGGGGTAAAGAATTGCTAAGAGACTTCGCTTAAATAAATAAATAAATAAATAGCTATTACCTAGTCTAATAATGCATTCTACAAATAATATATATAACAAATTATAAAAAATAAAAGGATTGTTGAACGAACAAAATTGAATTACGTATTTTTAAATTCAGTTTGACTTAGCACCACTAATATCAAAACACTGATCCTTGATTTACGGTAAGTTTCCTATTAGATCTCAAAAACGATTAAACCTGTGTTTTATAAAATTCGCAATGGGCATAAATAATTCTCATATACGTCAAAAATATGTTTTAACGATTATTTAATCTGAGGGGGCAAAGCCATGTAAATTTTACTACCCTGTTCAATTAATTTTACATTAAAATTGTATCAGACTTTTTTGAAGGTCCTTGTATTATGGATTCCCTCACAGAACATTTTTTTATCTATATCTATAGCTATACAGGGTCACGCAATAGTGCGTCAGGCCTCCATAGCTCCTATACGAATTAAGTTAGAAACTTCATTCTTACGCTGACTTATACTGTTTTACAGAATGTATTTCAGGAAAATATTACCCCATACACAGGGTGGCCCAAAAAAGTGTGATAACATATAGTCGTATTTTTTAAAATGGGACACTCTGTATTTTTTTTGTATTTTTTGGTTCATATTAGCGTTCTTTATAAATTATTGTTTGTAATTATATTAAATTTGATTTATTAGTTTCTGTTTTGCAGCCCTGGAAAATATAATCAAATAAATAATCTAAAAGCATGTTTTCAATTACGGCACTGTACCTATGCTATTAATGGCAAGGGGTTAAGGGATATAATAAATTGAATACATTTTATCTATTTTATACAATACAAGGTGTTTAAATTAAGGTTTCAAAAATGACACACTTTAAACTGCTTTTTCTTAAATTTGTTAAATGGGACATCCTGTTTATTTATTATTTTTATACTTGATTAAGAATTTTAAAACAAAAAAAATTGTTTTTGCAATTTTTTATTGGAATCGTTGAGGCCTTTACTTGACGGAAATTCATTATAACTCAATGAAAGACAATTTATTTTGTCAAATTTCCACTTTTATTTCTTTTCACGACGCATTTCGCTACATTGTAGCTTCTTCGGGTGTATGGTACAAGAACAACACAATTTTGTTAACAAATTTAAAATTTTACATAAGTATTAAAAATACGGGTCAAAAACTTAATCTTTTGGAAAGTTTAGAAATAAATCGATTATAAAATTCCGGTGCATTATTAAACGACCAATTAGAAGTAAATAGTTCCCCTTTGCTAAATCTGTGTCAATATTCTAAATAGGGTTCTTTGGATTTCCCATAAGATTAAGATATTATATTATACCTACAATAATATTTAAGTTTACAATACCTAAACAGTGTTAGGAACATAATAATATAATTAAATAATTAAGCTTGTAATATGTATACCTGTATTGAGTAATTAAGTATCTAGACAATTTTGTTATTCTACTGAAATAAAATTAGTTAGCACCATACACCCGAAGAAGCTACAATGTAGCGAAACGCGTCGTGTAAAGAAAAACTTTTTCAATAAAAGTGGAAATTTGACAAAATAAATTGTCTTTCATTGAGTTATTTGCAATTTATTTAAAATTCCAAACCGTTTTCAGAATTTATCAAAAAAGATAAATGTCGCTATCTTTAATAACATTTTATAAATAAAATGACTTGGCGGCCATGGAAAAACAATCAGAATAAACAATTAAATACATTTTGTTATCTGAATAAAATGCCTGACTCAATCGTATAGGAGCTATGGAAGTCTGACGCTCTATTCCAGGACCCTGTATAAAATTTAATATATTAAAAAAAAACAGTGTTTGTCTGGAGATAACCAACTTCTGCATAAAGTGAAGAGATATTCTACATAATATATCTAGATAATGTAACTAATATTACTGAAATTCTTATATAATAACACTTTCCCACAGGAAAAATTTGTTTGGTGAACAATTAGTAGACCTAGCTGATGTATTTTAATTCTATTGTGAGTCGGTCGAAAAAAATTTGGGCATATTCCTTTACAACCATCCATTTGAAACCAAGTATCTTTCATTCTCAGGAGCAACTTATGCAGTTCCAATTTCATTTTATAAAAGTAGTTTATTCCATTATTTCTTTTATATAAAATTAAAGTTCTGAATCTGCTTTATTTTTTTGCGTTCTATCGTCGCGTACGTCAATATTTTGTCGTAAGCAGTTGCATGTATTAATTGCAGTACATTTACTCTCAAAATTACAAACAATATTTAGCTTTTTGACTATGAGATATTTTCTGATAATGGTATTTATGTCATTATTTAAAGCATGTTACCTTTTATCTCCACTGAAACTGCCGCTTTGCTTAATATATACAAAATCTTTTACATAAAATATAAATTCTATTCACTAAAATTTGTAACAACATAACTCTCCCGAAAAACTTAGATAAAATTGTTTTACATTTGAAGTTATTTGTGCGTTCTGACACTTTATCAGCTTTACCTTATTTTACGTTCGAAACACGTTTTTTGTTTTAGCTTACAAATTGTGTACAACAAACTTCGGTAACAAATCCCATAGCTGTCAAAACTTTTATTACAGTACCGTAAAAGTTTAAAAATTAGGTTAGCAAGAAAGAATATTAAATTCATCTTAAGAGTAAATTATTGGAACCTAATTTCAATATTGGAGTCCTGTGTATTATGTGATATAAATAATATCCTTTATCCAGATAAAAAAAATAATCTGGATTAACTTGAATAACTTTATTATTAACGCTTTTTATAGGTAGGATTTAGTAAATTTTAAGCGTATCCCTATTTTGAAATATTGCTAACTCATAAAACATTAATATGACTTGATGTAAAATGTACAACAGGAATTTTTGTATCAGTTCATCTACTACAGAACACTAGCTGGGGGATATTTTTAATATATTATAAAATACGTATAAGGTAGGTTCTTTTCATACTTTGTCGTTTGTATATTTTGTTTTTAATGTTATATATTAATATGTCAACGTAAATGGTTGAAGGTAGGTATACAGTCACTCATCTATGGAGCAACGCAATCGAACATCATGGGGAGTCCCGGGCTATTGCACTGGACATCTCTAAAGCCTTTGACCCTGTCTGGCACGAGGGGCTCCTAAGTAAACTGCGTTCTTATGGTATGCCCGGTCGATTTTGTTCATGATTGTCTAGCTTCCTCAAGGACCGTTCTCTGCAAGTGGCGATTGACGGGTTTCTCTCAGACACCTTCACCATCAATGCTGGTGTTCCTCAAGGGTCCATATTATCCCCCACTCTCTTCTTACTGTACATTAACGACCTTCTAGCGAAAACAGAAAATCCAATATATAGCTTTGCTGACGACAGCACACTTATCTCATCTTTTACTTTGAAATCTCAAACATCGGCTGCTGACGCACATCTTCGCAGACATCATGAGGTATCACGCCTCAATAAAGACCTGGAAGAAATTTTGTCTTGGGGTGACAGTAACCAAGTCGAATTTAACGCTCAAAAAACCCAGGCAGCAGGTTTCTCTAAAAAGGTTAACATTGCAGAACCCGATATCGTTATGGCAGGACACGCAATTCCACTGACTTCGTCTATTAATTTGCTGGGTGTCAACCTGGGAGAAAATATGTCTTGGCATAATCACGTTGTGGCAATCGCCAGGGCAGCTTCTCAGAAGCTCGGTATACTTTTTCGTACCAAAAAGTTGTATACGCCTCGACAACTTTTGACACTCTATAAATCCCAGATTCGACCATCACTAGAATTTTGCTCTTATATCTGGAGTTCTGCACCGAAGCATACCCTTCGGTTGTTGGATTCCATCTAAAGGAGAGCCGTTCGTCTAATCGGCGACCACGAGCTGACTAAGAACCTCGACAGCTTAGAACATCGAAGACACGTTGGTGATTTGACTCTCTCCTACAGATATTTCTATGGCAAGTGTTCGACAGATATTGCCCGCTCGATTGCACCTAGAGTAATGCATAGCAGAAACACACGACGAACCACTGCCGCCCATCCCTATGTGCTTCAACTTACTACACCCCGAACATCATTGTTTCAGAACTCTTTCATTTGGAGGACGTCATCTTTGTGGAACGGCCTTTCTGAGACCGTGTTTCCAACCGAATATAACCTCTAACGATTCAAGAAAAACGTGAATCGCTTTCTTCGCACACGCACCGCTCCCAGAGCGCCTTAAAGGATTTTTCCTATAGTGCTTGTGCTCGATCATAAAAAAAAAATGGAATGATTTATGAAAAAGTCTAGAATGATTGTAGAATGTAGGATAGGTTAGGTTAGAGTGGCAGACCTCTGGCATTGTCCAAACAATCACACGTAGTCCTACAAGGACCGTTGTGGTACCACACATGTTCCGTGGAATCTACCCGCATCAGCTTCCTGAAAGTTAACGCGATGCAGACTGTAGAAGAATCTTGACAGCTCATTTAAACCAGCCACTGCTGTTAATAAACTTAGTGAGTCGACCCAGTTGTAGGCTGCTCACTTCCTCCAGATCATTAAATAATGGTTCATCCAGGGCATTAAATTTTATTCTCTTCCCGCGAGGCCGGGATATTTACACGAGAAATGCTGAATGCTTTCCTTTTCTTCTTGATATCTGCAACTTCTGCAGAAGTCGTTAGCTGGTATTTGCATACGTTCGGCGTGTCAATCGAAAAGACAATGTCCGGTGACTACGGCAGTAATATTTCTTACGTCCTTCCGACTGTACTCTAATAACGCTGCGGTTTTCCTGCCATCAAGTAGTGGCTACAATTACCTGGATATGACACAGGTTGTCAGCCCTGTCCATCTGCTTTGCGCAAATTGTTTAGCTATCCTACCTATCGTCTCTTTGACTGATCCCAGTGGTCTAGCCACAGTATTCTCTGCTAGTTCGACAGACACGCTTGCGCCCTCCCTGGTGAGCGCATCAGCAGCCTCATTGGCATGTATATTGCTGTGACCAGAAACCCAACACAAGGTGACTCGATACTGAGCACCAAATGTGAAGAGATTGTTGCGACAGCGCCTTACTAATTTTAATTTAGTACTGCTGGAACAAATTGCCTTTATGGCTATTTGAGTGTCTATATAGATAGCTATACATGCAGCTCCTTCCAGGCCAGGGTGATCCCGCAGGATATTGATTGCTTTATCCACTGTGCAATGAAAAAATATACAAATATTTTTTATCAAAAAAAATTAAAGTTTATACACATAGCATTTACATGATTCACCCTGTATAATATTTTTTTTTTCAAAAAATAATTTGACGGGTCTGAGCGATTCTTGATTAAGTTGTCGGTATTCTATATAAAGTGCTAATCCGTTTCTTTTTGACCATGTAGAAATGAACTTCAAATTTAATATTTGTTTAAGAAATAACCAAGGATTTCTTGAAATTAAACTTTCTTGACTTCGAGGATAGAAGTATCGTATGCTGGGTTCGACCAAATTGTCAATCGTCAAATTATGAATCCTAAAATAACACCTCAGTTAACATTCTGAATCTCCAAAAATGTGAATTTTCGCCTTACAAAATAAAGTAAACTCTTTACTAGAGCACCTTCTTAAACAAGTATGGCAAAGGTGCAAGCCTTTGAAACGAAGAATCTCTAAAATTACCTACTACATCAACAAGTTTTAACACCTTTTATAAGCTTTATATCTGAAACGTATTATACTTACGCGAAGTAAATAAAAGTTCAAATTGAAATTTTGAGAAAGGCAAACTTTGGCCATCTATCAAAATATATCCAATTTCTCTTTTTTTACGTTTTTGCTAAAATATCGATTAAATGTTCAAAATGGTTTATAAGGGTATGTTTCTGTTATGTTATTTCTTGGATGAGAATGTATACAAAAAATTAATCTTATAGACACGTATCTATTAAACTCAGAAACCAAACGAATTACGTACAAATTTTTGTAGAGCCGGTATGTATAAGGAAAATAATTTTTTCTTCAACTGAAATGAAAACCGACATTCCGCCCGTGACTAGCATAGCTTAAACATTGCATTTTGCACACACCACACTCTTATCAAGTCCATCATGTTAAGCAGGTAATTTGAAAGTTAGTTAAAGATGTTCTAGTAAAATTAAAATTGTTTTTTAAAATCTTTTAAATTTATTAATTTTGCACACAATGTGTTGTATAATTTGACTCCTGCCTAGGTAACTGGGCCGAAACAACACCAACAGCATCTTACTTCAAGCTAAATGATGCTTTGACTTTTTCGAAAACCAATTTTTTTTTCCTCTCATTTCACTCCTTACTCCGACAAAGTTTATTGAAACTTAAGATTTTTCTTTTCCTCAAAAACCCTATAATTTTCTTTTGCACTTTTCATTGTTCTGCCCAAGACAGGGCCTTTTCACTACCCCTTGACTTTCCAGTATGCTGAATTGTTGTTGTCGGTCTTCTGACTATTCATATTTTACACCTCGTCTACACCATTGGAAGCTCCATTACGGCTCAATCCCACTTATTATTTTCTCTATTGCTAACAACATCAGCATTGTACTATTTACTTTGTTTTCCTGATGGTGAGTGTTTCTACACTCGAAACATGTCGAATTAGTAAAAATTATTCTAGGTTCGCCTAGTTATTCTAATAAACTTGTTTTGTATTTATTAAGTTTCAAGCCATGATCCTTATTTATTTGGGAAACATTAAATAGATCGTCATTTATCAATGAAATCCAATGCAGAAAATTGTAATTTGTTATTTTGTGATATATTTGTTTATCATCAGCAAAAGCTAATAGAGAACCACATTTTATGGATAATTAAAAATCATATGTATAAATTATAAATAATACAGATCCTTGAGGAACTCCTTTTAATATCTTGAATTAATTTGAAACATCATAAAAAAATTCGTTTGAAATTCTTGTTTTTGAGATCTATTTGATAAATAATTTGCAAACCATTCACAACTGTGTTTACCCAATCCTATATATTTAAGTTTTGCAAGTAGGAATTTATGATTAAGAGAATTCTAAAGCCTTGGCCAGATCTAAAAAACGATACTAGTAACAAAATTTTAATTCAAATTTTCTAAAATATAATTTTTAAGTTTACATAATAATGTCGTTATTAGCTCTGAAACCAGATGAATTGCTGGGTAAAATATTATATTTGTCTAAATAGAATATAACCTGATTAAAACTGTCAAGAATTTTAAATATTAAAGATAGGAAAGCTATTGATCGAATATCTTCAACATTTTATGCGTTATTTACTTTAGGTATTGGGATAATAATATCAATTTTCCAAATAACTGAATAAATATTATTTAAAAATGAATGATTAAATATATGTTTAAGAGCCTTTAAGCAATTGTTTCTATCTTTGGTATTTCTAGTGTTGCGTGTTTAACAATTTTATTTGATATATTTAAAAATAAAATAAATTTAGAAAGCTTAGGTTTAATAACATTAATGCTCTTACAAGCTCTAACATATCGTGGTGCTCAATATTAGCTGCTTATAATGTACAACAGCTACTATAAATGTTTTAAATTAACTTCTTGGTTACTTTTACTAACATTATATTAAACATAGACGTCATGGTGATTTTATTTCGACATTTTTTTACACTGCAGGCTTCTTAGCTTGTATTGAAAATCATCTAAGCATAAAGATTCTTGGTATAGCCTTTAGCTTAAGGGAAACGAAAATCTTTTTTAAGTCTTTATTTTCCCTGTGGTAATAAAGGCGCTTTATTTGGCTCTAAAAGCCCTTTTATAAAATCCCTTTAAACAGCAAATTCTTAATTCTATCAAAAACATCGCTCCCTTATACTGTATAAGTAAGTTACGTCTAAGTTACGTCAACGATATAAGTGGATAAAAAGTTAATGTAACATGAAACCATCTTAAAGAAAATACGGTCTATGGAATTCCGGGTAATATTTTAGATTAGTATCATTATTTTAAAATATCTATAAATAGAATAAATTTAAATAAAATGCATAATATTATGTTGAATGAAATAAAAAAAAATTATTTTACCCACTTTTTCTTGGTGGTTATTGCTGTTCGATTGTTGAAAATTACCCCTACATTTACGGCAAATGGGCTCGAGTTAAAGAATAATAATATCTAGTACTTACTTACCGAAATATTTAAAATGTTGACTATTAAAAGTATGTTTTGTAGGTGCTAACCAAAAAGCGGCCAAATACCCACCTGTAGTTAACAATTGATTATAGTTTAAGGCTTAAAACAATTTGATTATTAATTTAATAACACCAAAAAAGGCAATTTTATATTTGGCCATATTTTCTTCTTTTTTAGAACAAATGTTTCTATGAAAAAATTATATTTTATACGGTCGAACGCTGCAAAAACATACAAGAGGTATTTTTATAAGATTAGGTTTGTTCGATAACATTACAAGAAAAATAATAGCTAATCAATGAAATTATCTAATCATTTACAGTCGTATTCACTAAATAAGTCTAAATTTAAAACCTTCTTAAATTGACAGTTCAAGGTTTGAAATGACAAGTGTCAAAATAAGTCAACTAAGTATTGTTTTAATTAGTATATTAAAGTACGAGTTTCATAAGAAGCGGTTTTAGCGCCCGTGTCTATTTTAAAAAACGAGCCACGAAGTGGCGAGTTTTTTTATTGACACGGGCGCTAAAACGCCTTATGAAACATGTGCTTTATACATTTTTTTCTATTTCACCTTTTATAATCAAGAAAAATACATTTTAGAAAGAAAATAAATCCTTCAAATTTTGTAAATTTTTATGTTGGTAATACTATTTTTTATCATAGGAGCCTCTGGACAACAAAAATTATTTTGCAAACTGTCATTTTTTGATTTATTGACCCATTTTCACCACGAGATTCTAAAGTATTTTAGCGATATGAGATTTGAAATTGGACGGAATACGTTGTGTGATCCTTGTACATTCGGTATATATACAGAGCGTTCGGAAATTCGGGAGATTTTGCTACTTTTTTTCGAATTTCAAAAGACGTGATTTTACGTCACGGCATTGCAATTTAGTATAGGGAAGATGGAAAATTCAAATAAAGTTGAAGTTAAAATCGACATTAGAAGGTTAGAAGATTGAATTTTGGATAGGATTTGGCAGAAAATGATAGCTTAAAGCATCTACAAAAGATTGATTTATAGATTTATGCAACCAACATACATGACTGTTATCCACACAGAATAAAAAAGTAAGTTATCAAGCTAGTTTTCCTCTGCGAAAAATGGGTTTTCTCGTAAATCACAAAGGCCGCGCAAGTCAATGAAATAAAACATTTAAATGTTACCAACATCAAATAAAGAAAAAACACGTATCGAAATAGCTTCATTACGATCCGCAAATGAGGGTCGTACTGAACTCATTATGAACGTGAAATAGAAAAAGTTATTTACATTACTAGATGCGAAAGTTAATTTTTTAGTGTGAGAAGGTTTTTGAATTGCCGAGGTGATTTAATACCTCCGACCACCAAAAAAGGCTTTCGCATCTTGTAATGTATTAAATTTTTTCTACTACTGTTCTCTGATCAATATATTATTAAGTAATAAACTTTGATTTTTTTCAAATTAAAATGATAAAATAAGTTTTTTTCCACCTGTAAAATAATCCATGGCAACTAGTTATTTGAGTATTGTTGACAACTAGTTATTTGAGTACTGTCAGTTCGATTTTCTTGTCCTGGCACCGAAAGTAATACTTAACATAGCTAGCAACGCTACTTTACATAGCTAGCAACGTATAATATTCAGGTAACTCAAATGTTTACTTTCGTTATCTGTCGTGTTGCTAGGGCCCGAAAGTTTACTTATCTATACAGTAGTAGGAAAAATGATTTGTTTGATTTGTCTTGAAATTCTTAAAGAAAGTAGATTTTGATAATTGTACTGTTTCCTTAAGTAGAACTAAAACTTAAGTCGATTCACTCAGTAAACCTGCAAGATGGCCAACATGTCATATGACAAAAGTAATTGAAAATGCAAAAATTTATTTTATTTAGCTGAAATATGACTTTTGTCATATGACATGTCGGCCATCTTGCAGGTTTACTGAGTGAATCGACTCTATTTTGGTAACAACATCCCGGTCAAAGTATTTATTGGTAAAATGTTTTAATTGCAAAAAATCAAAGTAACGCGGAAACGTTATATTATGGCGTACCGAAACAATGACACGGTGTTAACACAACTGGGAGACTATAAGATCTAAATATTTTGATGGATTAAATTAAAAACACAAATTTTTAAACAACCATTTTTAGCTTTCCAGATTCTTCGATTGTCAATTTTATTACGTTTCGTACTCAATATTGTGAACTTTTAAGTTAGTGTTTTGTTATAAAAGTGAGGCGTTTAGGTAAGGTTTTTTGGGTTTCCGTTCGAACTTTATATTTTTCCCGTACTTGAATTATGAAAAGTTTCAAACTAGGTCGGGTAAATTTTGTAGAAATTCCCAAAAGAGAAATGTCATTTCGTTTCACGCCATAGCATTATACGATAGATACTTTTATTTACATGTAAATGTCCGAGTTTGGCTATTTATAGCATAGCAAATATCTTTAAATTTTCCAAGAACGTAGGATCAGTGGCCACAAAAATTAAATTTTTCTAACAACTGTGAAAATTTCATAAATTTATTTTCAACCAATTGGAAGGCTTCTTTTTGTTTACGTTGCTTAGCAACGGGAGACTATCGCGATAGTCTATAGCCTATTAACCTAATGAAATGATTAGGTGATAATTTTTCTTAGGTATACTACTACGACTTAATTTTAATTAAAATGTCAAGTCATTTCGAAGGGACAGGTGAGACAAACCAGCTAGTAACAATCAGTTTTTTAGTCGTACCCGCGATATTTATTGTTACAATAATATTGTGTAAAAAATGATTCGTTTTGGTAATGAATCAGCAAGTTCGATTGCTAAAGAAATTGAGCTGTTAGTAACTCATTATTATTACTAAAATGTGAGAAACATTAAATAACAAATTTGTTATCTGAAATCCAATGTCTTTATAGTTTTAAATTCAAATATAACTTTAAAATAGTAATTTACGTTACAAGACCGGAAAGTAGTGTTTTTCAGGTCGAGACAAGCATTTCCAGGGCGAGCCATAGGCGAGTCCTGGAAGCTTGGAGAGACCTGGAAAACACTAATTTTCGGTTGCGTGACGTACAATATTTTTTTTTAAACCGACACTTCGATATATTTTATAATCTACGCGAAACAAGTTTGACATAAAGAACAAAATTAAAAATCAACGAACTGTCACTCGACAATACATCGAAATGTTGTTGTCATAATAACGAAATCAAGGCATCTTGTATTATCAAATTGGAAAAACAAAAAACAGGGTGACAGTGACATTAGAGACCAGAAAAGTGACATTAGAGTCCGGAAAAGATTTTTCCTGTCTCTAATGTCACTTTTCCGGTCTTGCGATCGAAAAAACGTTATTTTCTAGACGAAAAATTGTCCAGAAAGTGTAAATTTTCTGGTCGGTTTAAAAAAAAACATATTTCCGATGAGTTTAGTTTAATAAGACGCACGCATTGTCTTTTTACAATAGAAGTTGATTTTACTTCTTAGTAACTAAGGTTTATTACTAAAATTTCAGGAACATTAAAAGAAACGCCAATTTATAAAATTTTCTTACCGAATCTCCCACGCAGCAGAATTAATTCCCGATAATTTTTTTCTCGGTTTCACTCATGTTTTTGTTGATAGAAAATTTTCCTCGTCTTCGACTCGGGATAATTTTCTATCAACAAAACCATTCGTGACCTTAAAATAAATTATCGGTAATAATTCTGCTGCTAGGGAGATTATAGGTGATTATTGATACAACCAGTGAGTGCCTTAGAAAATGTTTCCCCTAGATTTATAGGTATCAAGATTCACTTTCAAGTTATCGTCTCCAAATGACAGGAGGTGATTTTCCAAATTTCGAAGTAAAGAGAATGGGATGAAGTATAACAAGAAAACAACTGGTTGTGTTTAGGTAAATTAATAAACAGAAAAATATGGAGAATTTCTCTAGGAAATCTAAGGGGCCATCCTTTTAAATATAATATGAAGTTATTTCCATAACATTGTATACAGAAGTTCTGACGAACTAACCTGCTATTAATATTGCCTAGTGACACAATAGCCCCCCATATACCAACATATAAGTTGGACCGATTTGATTCGTTCGGATTTGGTCTGCGAGCTAGGCTGAATACTAATCGTAGAAGATGCGCTATAGCTTGTGCCATAGCGTATGTATTTATTGCCAATAAACAAAAATTAAAAAGACGGAGCAAGTGGGTAAAAAAATGGATTTCTTGTAGAGATGAATTGAGTCATCAGTGGCGCAGCCAGAATTTTGTATTAGGGGGGGTTTTCAAAAAAAAAGAACAGGATTTCAAAATTTTAAAAACTAAAACTAGACCAGGGTCGATAATTTTTGAAACCCAAAAAAATAATAGTAGGATGAAACCCCTTGAAAAAGGAAGAGAATATAACAAAAATGAAAGGAAAAATAATTTACGGGCGATTCGAGGTCGGGAAGTGAAAGGGGGTGAGTTTTTAAGGGTAGAAAACGATTTATCTTGATTTCCGGCAAAACTACGAGTCCTATGGAAAAACGTTAAATGGCAAAGTTGTAGGTAATAAAAAGATCTACAACTTTTGTATTTACACTTTTTTCACATAAACTCAAAATTCATGTGAAAAATTCAAACAACCAAGTTTTTGGTTTTTTATTTTTATCTTTTACAAGAAAATTTTTTTTTACGAAATTTTGTGAAAACTTACCTTTTTATGTCCCAAATACACTGTAATTTTTTTGATTTAAAATATTTATTTTTTCACCTTATTTTGACTTAATATCGAAAAAGCACCCTGATTTTAAATCGAAAATTCTCACGTCAAAATATCTGCTTTTTTAAAAAAAGTCGGTGGGCTTTTTGTTCGTTAAAATCTCTGCTTTCTGATGGTGTAAAAAAATATACATTACTATGGTAAATGTTCTCAAAAAATGCAAAGAAACGAAAAAAACTCGAATCCGATTTTTTTAAAAATTATTATGTTTTATTTTGAGCTATTTATTAAAATTTATACTTTAATTACTCGAAAAACGTAAGATTCCATGTTACACTGATAAACAAAAAAATTACAAATTCATAAAACATAAAAATCGCTTAGAATATGCGAAAATAGTTGTTCTAAATATAATTAAAGGTAGGATTTAAAGGAGATTTCATCACATTTACCATAGTAATGTATATTTTTTTTACACCATCGGAAAGTAGAGATTTCAACGAACAAAAAGCCTACCGACTTTTTTTAAAAAAGCAGATATTTTGACGTGAGAATTTTCGATTGAAAATTAGGGTGCTTTTTCGATATTAAGTCAAAATAAGGTAAAAAAATAAATATTTTAAATCATAAAAATTACAGTATGTTTGGGACATGAAAAAAAAAAAATTCTTGTAAAAGATAAAAATAAAAAACCGAAAACTTGGTTATTTGAATTTTTCAAATGAATTTTGAGTTTATGTGAAAAAAGTGTAAATACAAAAGTTGTAGATCTTTTTATTACCCACAACTTTGCTATTTAACGTTTTTCCATAGGACTTGTAGTTTTGCCGGAAATCGAGATAAATCGTTATTTACTCTTAAAAACTGACGCCTTTCCACTTCCCGAACTCGGATAGCCCGTACATTTTTTTTCCTTTCATTTTTGTTATATTTTCTTCCTTTTCCATTGGGTTTCATCCTACTATTATTTTTTTTTTTTTCACTTTTTACCATTTTCAAAGGCTTCAGCCCTGGTCTAAACCGTAAAAAACCATCTTAGTCTGGGCGTCTGGGGGGGGGGGGGGTTTAACCCCTAAAACCCCCCTCCTCGCTGCGCCACTGTGAGTCATATGTTACTCTTAAAAGAGCTTCAACAAGACGAGCCAAATGATTTCCGTAACAATTTAAGGATGGATAAAAATACTTTTAGACATTTGTTAAGTATGGTGGAAGTACATTTGAAAATACATTCTTTTGACAAGTAACATGAATCGGCAGACATTATTTGTTATTATTATTATTTTAATTTAACCTAAAACCAAGTTGGAAGACTTGATACGCGTCCCAAATTAACCTAGCGAATATACTGACGGGTTAAAACCGGCTGATTTCATCCGTGACACGGTCCGATAAAGCTCGGCTCGCCACATACACGTAAAGTTTTATCGGCGTATTTGGCTCGTGCCATATCAAATTCGTTAAGTTATCCGCTGGTGTACCTATGGGGGGCTATTCACTAACTTACCGTTCGACCTAGACATTCTGGCTAAAAAAATTCAAAAATTAAATGTACTTCGATAATGTTATAAGTGAATTAAGGAGACCCATCCTAACCAGTAAATTTACCGACTAGGCACATTTCCCACCTAAGACTTGACTATATGATAGGGCTATAGGAATAAATCAATAACCATAGACTTGAGGTAACCAAAATGTTAAGATTTATTTTCAATTTTGACCAACCTATATATTTACTGAAAAAGCACCTACTGCAGGTGGGTTTTAAAGGAGAATATTTACATATAGACTTTATACGAAAAACTTAATAAAGCCATTAGATTCAGCATCAGCATCGTAAAATATATTTATGAAGCAATATTGAAAATACTAAAAGCCTTTGGATATTTTATGTATTATTGCATATTGGCATTATCGATTTCCATAAGGACGTTGCGTGGTTGGAAGGTAGATACAGACTTCTCAAATTTAAACTCAGTGCAGTTAATAAAATCTATACCTATATAACTCTTTTTAGAAACCTATGTTTTTAGTCAAGAATACAGTGGTTTGTCTAAATAATCTACTTCCTACTTGAATGACACCATATTTCGCCAAATTAGGTTTGACTCCAATGTGTTTGATGTTCAATTATGAAACAGTAGGTATTTTTGAAATAAAATTGGATGCTGTTGGTTTATGCATATATGCAGCTTTAATAAATGTAATTGTAATTCTATTTGTAGCGGAAATGTTGACATGCAGAGCAGTAACTTTCAAATTAATGTAAGTGAATTTGTGCAGACATTAATATGATTTAGTATTATAGAATAGTAAAGTAAAGGTCTCTACACACTTTCTTCTTTTTGGTCGGTTTTAATTGCCGAGATGAAACACATCGTGCCCAAAGAGTAAATACCGTCTTTATGTTTCATCGGTTTAGACTTCTGTCTGGGCTTGATTTTTGGCACGACGACGTATCGTCGGTAGTTGCTCTAATTTGTGAACGTCCGAACCGAAAGATTTTTAGACCAATTCCCTAATCTGTAGATATATTTACTCAGTACCATGCGCCTAGTAACCAATTTTCATATCGATAACCCATGGAATGGTTATGATCATAAATAAATAATTTGCAATTGAAACTATCAAAGAATATCTCTAGTTGTATGATAAGAAAAAATTGCTTCTCTTAAGTGGTTGTATTTAATTAATAATAAACCAATTTTAATAGCTCTAAATATGCTCCTTCATGCCATTCACAAATAGTTGAACAAATCTGGTCTAACCTGGTTCAAGCTTTAGCTCACTTTATAAATTAATATGTGAAAACGTATTTCTTTTTAGAAGCCAGACTTTAGTTCGGACTGCACGCTTTTTTCTTTTAATCGTATTCATCAGAAACGACAATAATAACTATCGTTATATTGCGTAGTCTGTGGCTGAAACAGATTTACGCATCGTGTTTCATCGTGACGATAAACCGGACGAAGAAGAATGAAGTGTGTGGGGACCATTAGGTGTTTAACATTTTGAATAATTAATATTGATATTTGCATATTCCACCGGAGAACAATAATAATTGTTTTTGGTTCGATGTACTTTAATTGGAAAATGGAAATTTTGAATTTGTTTATATTGGATATTTCAAAATAATAATTTTGATATTTAACTAAGAAAATATGTAATAATTATATTGTTCTCTGTTGTTACTGAGTTTCTTCTCATTGTGATATCTACCGGCTGGTGCACCACCAGACCCATGAAAAATCCCATGTAAATTAAAAACCCGGAATTGCTTGGGTTATGGCTGCCCGTAGAGTCCTAACAAGGACGAAACGGCCGTCGTGGTCTACCCGCCTCAGGGTATCCATTGTGCTTGGATCCCTGTGTATTCCAATATAAAACCAGTTACACACTTGTCCGATATGCCACAATATTCGCTTTTAATATTCAGGATTGTTGATTGGTTTGGAATGGGTCTGTCAGGAAACATTGCAGGGAACATTTCCGGAACTATTTTCCAACGTCTAGTAACTTTTAACATTATTATATTTATTACGAGTAGTTTAATTGCGGTATATACCTATAAGAGCAGATTTTATTTTTAAGAATTTAACGAACAGTATTAGGGGAACCAATACTTGAGGGTAGCAAAATTTATATAGGATTTTCCATTGCCAGCCGGGCGGTGCATATGATTTACTTTAAATAAACACAATACATAACATAATACTAAAATTTAATGATACTACTATAGCAAGTTATAAGGCTTGTGCTTGTGTGCTTATAAAAGCAGTTAATGGAAAAATGGATAAGCAAAAAGCTTCCATTATAGGAAAAGGTATTAAACTGAGCTTCCCAAATGTTGAAAACTTAATACAATATTAAACAACTAATCTAGTTTTTTATTCATGATATTCACCCTTGCCGGATAAATTTTGGAGATATAGAGTTGGTTATTTCTGTTCGATGAAAATAACCATCACATTTTCATGTAATTTTACCACAAAATTTATAGATATAACAATTGCTTTGTATTACAAACTTTTTGATGTAAATTTTATTTTATTATTCAAATTATTGCACTGCTTATATAAGTGACCTACCTTACCTTAGATCATATGTATGTAGCTTTTTGTAGGAACATTACTCGGTCTATTAAAAAAGAACTTATGTTATTACATACAGTGTGACCAGTAAAGTCCGCATCATATGGGCTTTTTTTATTAATAGCTTTATTCGAAATTTGGCTTTTGCATCAAGTTCTGCTTCGATCGAGATGAAAATTAAGCAAAAAAATAGTAGTCACGTGATTCGCATTATCTGTCAAATGTTAATTTTTTTTCTAAAAAATAATTCAAAAGTGGGGTTATTTCTGAAAATATCGAAAAAAGTTATTAGAAAAAGTATTTTAAATGCAGTTTCTAGCCCACATGCAAAATTTCAGCTGCATAAGATAATCTTGATTTTTACCCACCACTAAAATTTATTTTCCACAATGAACACTTTACTAATGACACTGTGTTCTTTTTTGTCTTAAGGTGGGAGTATCAACATGCTTGCCAACCTATAACCTATTTCGCGTAGATTTATTTATGTTTTCTAGCTTTTATACAAACTTTAAAGAAAATCAGTATCGACTTGATATTCTATAGGTAATAATTGACATATTTAATAAATATCAAGGAATTTCATAACTTATTTTAGGAGAATTGTATAGCGAAAAATATCGGGTAAAATTTTTTTTTACATTATTATGTCATTGTCACTCATTGTTTTTTCACTATACAATTCTCCCAAAATTAGCAATGAAATAAATTAATATTTTTGTAATAATATATCAGATACTACCTAAATAATGTACCGACGATATTGATTTTCTTTAAATGTTAGTTATTAAAATCATAAACTTAAAAAAATCAACGCGAAATAGGTTATAGGTTGGCAATAGATTGAATGACGTTGAGAATTCAACCTTAATATTAAGGCGTATTACTTTTTGAAGTTACTTTTGACAGGATCAAAAACAAATAAACTTTGCATCACATGCCACCAAATTTTTGTAGAAAAACACACATTTAATATGGCGCTACTTTAAAGAAAATGTATCTGAAATAAAGCATTTTCAAAACTAAGAAGTTTTATGTAGGTTGCGTTGAGTCTTATTTTGCAAATGTGGTGCAATTTACAAAATATGGGTAAAAAATCAAAATTATCCTATGCAGCTGAAATTTTGCATGTGGGCTAGAAACTGCAATAAAAAAAACTTTTTTTAATAACTTTTTCGATATTTTTAGAAATAACCCCACTTTTGAATTATTTTTTGGAAAAAATAAAAATTTGACAGATATCTAATGCGAATCACGTGAGTACTATTTTTTTGCTTAATTTTTATCTCGATCGAAGCAGAATTTGATACCAAAGTCAAATTTCGAATAAAGTTATTAATAAAAAAAAATCCCATATGATGCGGACTTTACTGGTCACACTGTATAGTTTATATTTGCAGCACTGCAATGATTCTAACTAGGTACGCCTAGTTAAGAGTGTAAAGACCACAGGCCCTCGTACTGAAGTAATGCGAAAGCGGTTTCCGGTACGAACGGTCCGAGAGAGGGATGGGTTTTATTCCAACGAGGCTGACACTACCCGGAGTTAAGACAAAGGAGAAACAGGCAAACTTCCGGGTGTCTAGATAGAGATTTCCTAATCCTGTAATAAAAAAAAAAAAAAAAAAAAGGTACGCCTATTTTCCTGCAGTATATTGCTTTAGAAAGTTCCTATACTTATATTTAAGATAAAAACTAAATACCTATGTTTATATTAATCCAAGTGTGGTTCAAATATTTTATTTAAAAGGGTTAGTGTGGAGGTCTTTATGTATTAAACTTATACATCAGCATCGTTGTAATCGGTCTAGAAACGTAGTGCGCACTGCGCATGTCTATAGGTTTTATTTACATGCGCAAGGTCATAAATTTGCTACTAGTGTAGGTATTGATTGCTGAGGTATATGTCTATGGTTTAACCTAAAAGACCGTAAATATAATATGACCTATTTAGGGAAAGTTTTAAAATATTGCAAGCCCGTCAATAAATTTTATTACCCTATTATTTGTATTGGATACCTATCTAGCAAATCCCTTGAAATTTTCTGTGAGATTTGTGCAACCATCAATGTGATTTAGTGTTTGAATAGTCAACTAAGGGCTTGACATTTTGAGTAATTAGAATATTTAAAGGTGAGATTTGCATATTATTCATCCGGGGCTGGATTGTTTTCGGCTTTAGGTGTAATAATTTTATGTAGTATACAAAGGATGGTCGGCAGCATAGGAACCTTTTCGAGTTGATGGTACGACAGGTACATGCCGAAGGTAACTAACTTGATAACAATTCCATAGGGAACTTGCATGAAAATTAAATTTGAAAAATAATGCTCTTAAGCGGAAGCTAATATCATCAAAGAAGCCACAATTCATAAAGAAATGTTTTTTTTTTAGTTCTCTGGATTAAATAGAAGCGATTAAAATTTGCTTGTGACGTCAACGCGTAATACAATACACAGCGCGAGAGCGGGCTATTCATACTACATGACATCACACGGCGAACTTTAATTATTTATAAAAAATTAAGGACGTAATATTTTGTATATGTTATTTTTTGTTGTGGCTGAACATATTAATGCAATCAAAAAAATGTGTGCTAGTTCTCCATTGTGTGGGCGAGGAGGGAACCTGTTTTATTTAAATATTGTAAAATACTTTTTAGTTTTATAATTTACACTTGGATTCACATTATAAATAAATCAGAAAATTTATTGGTAAAATTATAATGGAGTTTTAAAAAGTTATTTCAATTTTATTTTAAGGAATAACTTTAAAAATCTTTCAAAAAAAATATTCGGAACACAATTTTACGATAATGTAGAAAGCTCGATTTTCAGAAAAAAGCTTATTGCCCAAAATATAGCAACATTTTTTTATAAGAGCAAAAAAAAATCGTACCTACTTTAATTTAGAACTTTTAAAAATTTTTTACTTTTTTTAAAATTATTACTCCTAACCAACTTTTCAAGTTTATTACAGGAATAAAGAGGTATATAAAAATAACTAACAATTATTATTCTATTTTAGTACTTATATAGGTATCTATATAAAAAAAGACAGTTAAAAAAAATACGTTTTTTATAAACGTTTGAGTAACAGATTTATATTAAGAAATATTTTCTTAAATGAAATTTAAATAAGGGTAGTTTTTTAATGTTTTAATATTTTTGGGTATTAATATAACATGACCGTTTTTTAAAGTTGCTGTTTCTTTTAATAGGTTGTAAAAAATTAGTATGTCTAGTATCACGCCTGTGAAGATCATAAACTTTTGTAAACTTTATGTTGGAAATTTTTTGTTTTAAAAGTAAACAATGAATAAATATGCATATTTTTAAATTATATATAAATCTAGGTATTTATTCGGTTTATATAAATTTGTTGTTGGTTCTGGTGCGGAAATCTATGAATACATTTAATAATTTCATATTTTAGTTTCTTTAAAGGTTTTAGGTTTAACTTCCTTTTAGGTTTTACTATCGAATTGGCCGAACCCCAAATAAAAACAAGATACTGAATTTTTTAATATATTAAGACATGAAAAATATTTTTTAAATAATATTCAATGACGAATTTTAAAGAATATCCCAATTAACGGAGAAATGTACGTTCGAATATGTTTTACGTGATTTCTTCAGCTCAAATTTTGATCAATATAATAATATAAACCTAAAAATTTTATATTACCTTTGTAATTAATATTTTTCCTTTTAAATATTATTGGTTGCTTCTCGATATCTAGTCTTTGTTTGGCAATGTACGTAAATGAAGATTTCTTAAAATTTAAAGTTAATTTATAAGATCCTAACCGGGCAAATATAATTTTTAAATCTTTTCTAATATTTAATGGAATGTATATGTCGTAGGCTGATAGTGAAATCCGTCATTTCATGAAAAGCCTAGTCACTTCATGAAGCGTCGGCAGATTGTGTAAAAACATGAAATTACACGATCTGCCGCGTCACTTCATGAAGCGACCTTGACGTTTCGGCGTATTATGTATAACACAATCTGTCTAATTTTTAATATCGTCACTTCATGAAATGCCACAAAAACAAGGCATATTGTGTCATTCCGTCTAAAAGGTATATTGGCAACTGGTTTGTTCGGGTTTGTCAGAGCATTTTTTTTATTTTCATAAAATAATATTAGTTGAAAAAATTTAATTAAAAAAAAATTCTCTGGGGAACAACGAACAAACCAGTTGCTAATATACCTTTTAGACGGAATTACACAATCTGCCGACTGACATGACATCGTTAGGTACTACATGAAGTGACGATATTTAAAATTAGGCAGATTGTGTTATACATAATACGCCGAAACGTCAAGGTCTCTTCATGAAGTGACGCGGCAGATCGTGTAATTTCATGTTTTTACACAATCTGCCGACGCTTCATGAAGTGACTAGGCTTTTCATAAAATGACGGATTTCACTATCAGCCTACGACATATATAATATTTAAGTAATAGAATATTTTGTGTACTAATTATTACCCAATGGAAAGTTTTTGAAAATATAAACAGCACAATATGCATAAATCTGGCACTTACAGAAAAATTGCAAGAATAATATCTGGATCCATGCAATGTTTGTTCATTTATTAATAATAGTGTTTTAGTACATGAAATTAGCAAAAAATAACTTTGTCTTTTTGCCTATAAAAGCAATAAAAGAAAGAGTAGGGAAAGCCAAAATAGCGTCAATAAGAAAATAGGATCACACAAAGCACCTTTAATCTAAAAGAATAATGTAATATTAAACAACTAATTTATTTTATCTCATTTTCTCTAGTCTGATAAAGTTTGGAAAAAGAAAATTGGTCGGTAAAATTAACTATATTATTTTTACTCTTTATTTGAACTTAACTTTTGAAAATTATTAATCCGACAATATATTCAGATTAAAATCTACGTCATATACCTCTTAATACTAATTGTTCAAATGGCACGGCTAAGATGTCCATTTAATTACCCTAAATCATATCGATGCCCGATTTAATTACCCTAACTTAGACAAACTTGCAAGTTGTATAATGTATGAGGCTCTGCGTGAGTATACCGGTAATAATAGGAGGAAAATTGCCTGGTCGATCAAAATTAAATTTATGCTATTACAAGTTCCTCTGAGAACAAGCCCTTATACACAATGTTTAAAATATTGACTACCATCTATATTTGAATGTTATAAAATTTGTCTATTGATAGCTGGGTTTGGATCCTATAAATAACAATAACAGTGCATGTTAAGATGAATACCTTCTCTATACTGTAAAACAATACCAGCAATCCTAACAAGTTATTAAAAAGAAAACTTGGATGATAATAATAATAAATTTTGAATTATTTTTTGAAAAAAATTAAAATTTGACAGATAATCACGTGATTACTATATTTTTGCTTAATTTTTTATCTCGATCGAAGCAGAACTTGATGCCAAAGAAAGAAGAAATGGGAAGATCTTATGGAACATGCAGGACTATTCTTAAGAAGCAGCTAAATTTATTTCCCTATAAAGTGCAATTATTCCAAGAAATACAAGCCGCAGATTTTGGAAGACGCAGGAATTACTCTCTATGGTTTACCCAAAATTTATTGGAAATAAATGATTTATTAGACCTGACATTTTTTTCGGATGAAGCCTGGTTTCACCTCTCCGGTTATGTGAATTCTCAGAATACACACATGTTAAGTAGTGAAAATCCCCATTTTTTTGTAGAGTCCACATTGCACCCTCAAAAAATTGGTGTCTGGTTAGCTGTATCCCGAAGAAGAATAATTGTTGGTCCTATTTTTTTTCATGACACAGTTACAGCACAGCGGTATAGAGACAATATTTTGAATCCATTTGTGGAGCAATTACTTGACGACGAACTACATTTTGGATATTTTCAACAGGACGGTACAACGTACTTACGCAACTTTTTCGACGACAGATTGATCAGTTTTCGATTAGACATTGAATTCCCACCTAAATCACCTTGTTTAACGGTTATGGATTTCTTCGTTTTTCCTCATTTAAAGAACACTATTTTAGAAGGATTATCCAAGAATGTGGTAACATTTCTCCAAGATGCTGGTCAACACTTTCGAAAATATGAAGAGACGTGTGAATTTATGCTTGGGGCATGGCGGTGGTCAATTTCAGCAATTTATGTAATTATTTTTCTTTTTCTTTCTGTATATTCTTACTTTGTTAATATTGTCACGAAGTTTCTCTTCGTAGGGTTCGTAGCGGTAGAGAAAGGAAAGTCTGGAGTCTATAAAATGGTCGTCTATTGTATCTTTTTGATTATTACCCTAGTAGGAAAACCAGCATGCCCGTAACTTGTTCGGGTAAAGGGCTAACGTGTTATTAGGTGCGTCACTTGACGACGGTCAAGGATAGTCGCCTATTGTAGAACTGAAGACTGGATGCGTCACTTGACGATGGTCAAGGATAGTCACTTATTGATGATTTGATCGAGCGGCAGGCTTCGATGCTGCTGCTTGAGTTGGCCCAGTTTATATACCCAAATAAGTGATGAGACTGCAATGCACTTGACCCTGACTAGCGTACAGTGGGTTGCAATCTCAACAACGCACAGTGGTCCAGTATCCAAAATATACCGGACCACTGTGGGTTTAAGTTGACAATATTGTAAACAACAAAAATAAATTTCTATTTGTCTACTTTATTTTATTACTCATTAGTTTGGCATATCATGTCATAATATGAATTTGACAAAATTTTAACCTAGATTTGGTTAGATATATCGTCCCCATATCATTGTGATCTAAACCAAGCCCCACGTTTTTTAATCCAAGCCCACGGTATTATTTTAAAAAAATAATAATGTCAGAATTAGTAGGCACTGGCAGTAAAAAGGACTGCATAGTGTATAGTCTGTATAGGGTCACCAATTTATAAAAGAAAAAATATTGAGCAAAAACAATTAGATCGAACTTCTATATTCGGTTTATGCTAATGAAGCTAATAACGTAAACCCAGATTACAAACTATATAATGTAAATTACAGTACTAATTATACAAATGGCGAAGCAATTTAATTATCCTCAATAATATCAACGCTTGATTTAAGCGGCCCAACTTATACGTAGTTATACAGGATGCTAGAAATTGGTGCTGACAGTATTGCGATCTCGGGAACTATAAGAGATAGAAAGACTGTTACATATGAAATGTTAAGGCTTAATCTAAAGAAAAATAAGGCTTTAACTATTATCGCTTATATTACAAACGCTTAGGTGAGTGAAACAATTGTAATTAAATGAACGAGAGCTAACTAGAGACTATTTAGTAATTGAATTCGATGCGTAATATTTTTAGCTTAAAAGGCATTAAGAACGAAACAAACAAGAATTGTTCAAAATCGCTTTTTTTTTAATGGAAATTGTTCTTACTACACAGGCACATTATTAGAAAAGTAAAAAATATTTTATTTTTTAATCTTATTAATATTCTAATAGATATATAAATAAATACAGTAAATATTTGTATAATAACTTATTATTATCATCAAAATTTATAAATAAATGCTGGCACTACAACTGCATAAAATATGATTGTCGGGTCCTTGTTGGTAGGTACTGGTTACAACTGTGTAACATATGACGATTATTTTCTATTTTCTCACAATTGATGCTACGAAAACGCCAAAAGTTTACGTGAATATTAAATATTGATATCTCCAAATAATTAATATGCAGGGTGCATGAATGTGGTGCTGACAGTATTGCGATCTCGAAAACTATAAAAGATAGAAAAACTGTTAAATGGGTTATTGGTGCTTGTGGATCGATTCTGGTTCTTTTGGTTTTTGAGATACTTTGAATAAACTAAAATGTTGCACTTTCTTGGATCGGTTGTAACAATGTTATTTCTTAATATTTTTTAAACCTGTAAATACATTTATTTAGAACCATACATGTAATGTTGACATTACTGACTTTATTGAAGGTTGGGAAGTGTCACATTACCTACCTCTACTTCCCGCCCTGACTTCCCACCCTGATTCCCCGCCCTCATTTTCAGTCCACTAAAATGTGATAATTTAACTAAAATTTTATCATTTCATTCAGCGGCTCCCCTTATTTCCGGTGGGGTACTTGATTCTTCTTCCATTAATTTTTAAACTTTATTGTATGGATCGCAAAAGATCAGACTTGAACTGACGTTTATCGTTTTCAAACGTTTCCTTGACAACCGTCGCCTAATTTGAAAATATGCCTACTTGTAAATTTATTTGATTTTTTTAATATATATTTTCTATAATACTACATCAAAATGACATTTTTCTTTTAATAATATTTTTAGTTAAAAATTATAAAAAGTGGATGTAGGATGTGGTTGTAAATAAAATAGTATACAAACCTCGGTGAAAAGTTTCATTGCTGTCTCCGAGATATAGTCTACCTCGACGCTTCGCGTCTTGGTAAACTATCTAATCTCTCGACAGTAATGAAACACTTTCCACCTCGGTACGTAATATACTATTTCATAACAACTTTTTGCATTCCAAAGTTCCAAGTTCCAATACACATTAAACAGCGGAGGGGCGCGACTTGATTTTTCACTTGACACAAAAATCTGGTCTCTTAACTACTTGATGTGAAATTGGATTAACCAAGAACTTCTCGTTGGACGCAAAAAAGCGCTAAATAATTCTCTCCGCCACTACTAATTGCTAGTAATCATACTGTCGATGTAGCACCTCCCTATACCGCTTTTTCTTTAGCTATCGCACATTCAATGCCTATTAATGTTATTGGTTTTAAAGTTATCCATCTTTGAACAAAAAAATTCAATCTTATATAGGTATGCCTTGTTAAAGATCACTCATTCTCCTCTATAAACTAATTTATATTTTCCGAAAAAGTCTTGTGCTTTTAACAACAAAGTATTATCTATTTGAACATTGAAAAAGTTTCTGCTATCCTCAGCAATATCTTTTTGATTTATATTACCTTAATAAAACGGAATTTAAAAAAATATGCGTTAATACTTCATAATATTTACGACAGAAGTTGCTTCACTAAAAAACGTAATATCTCGGCAACTTTAAATCATGCTTTAACTTCCGAAAGTAGAAAACATAAATCTTATATAACTTTTATTATTACCTTGGGTAGAAGGCTCACAATTCTTTAATCCGTCGTAATACCGCTCGGGAATGATAAGATAAAGGACAGATTTGATTTTAATTTCTTCTTTTGTCGTATTGTGCCCAATAGAAACATTGTAATTTAATACGAAAAGCTAATCGAAACTTACAATTTATGTATTATTGACAAAATCGTTGTGTTTACTATCTGGACATGTTCTAATATTTATATGACTGTGTTAGTAAAATTACTTTAGTTACCTTTGACCTTTTCAGTATGTACATAGACAGACTCATAACGTATATAACCATAAAAGCTTTATTACTGCTATAAAACAGTTTTATTACCATATCCATGGCTTTTCAATGTATTGGGAAAGGAACATAATTTCTGATCTTGCATTGTAGGGATATTGGTACGAGAATATCCGGAATTTAGGAAGACAGATTCAGTTATTTACTTGAATAAATATATATATTTATACTTTCTGCAGTTGGCATTTAATTAACTTCTTTAAATTAAAAAAAAAGTTCGTAAAAGCATTCTTTAAAGTATAGATACAGGGTGGTTCAGGTAAGATGACCCACCCGATCTCAGAATCTGTAAAACCTATGAAGAAAAGCCTAAGTAAAATACAAAAGTTTTTTGGATTAGCTTATACTTTTAAAGTACATAATTTTTACGCCTACAGGGTACTTAGTTTCTCCTGACCAAAAGTGCCAACTTTCTTATTTTAAATCAAATACCTTTACATCTATTTTTTACTTTCTAATTCTACATTCCATGCAACGATTATTAAAACAGGTTTTTTAAAATTTTAAGTAATTATTCAGTTATTCGATAAGTCATTTTATTGAAGTCCTCAAAAACCTTATTATGTGTACCTATTTACTATTAATTCGTCTACTTACTACAGTATGTCAGTATTATAGCAGGTGGCAATTGTAATGAGTTTGATTCAGATACTTGTAGTGTGGATACTGGCATACCACAGAGCTTCATATTGGGCCCAATACTTTTTATATGATATTTCAACGACATAGTCACTGTCGATCCAGATATTGATTTAACCATTTACGTGGACGGTGCTTCCATGGTTGTATCAGAGGAATCCTTAGATGTTTTGCAGGCAAGGTGTGAGAGTAAGTTGGTGGCTTTGCATGAATGGTTTAGTGGCTTCGATCTTTATGTTAATGTCGACAAAACTCAGGCATTGCTCTTCCAGTCCCGTCAAAGACCTGCGCAAACGCCCCCAGTGTTGATGATTGGTTAAAGTCCGATCTTATTTACCGAAAGTATAAATTTCTTGGGTTTAAACATGGATAGGTTTCTTACGTGGAAACGACATTGCCGGGCTATTTGTGCCAAACTAAATTCAATATCATACCTGGTTAAAATGTTACACCCGATACTCACTACACAACAACTTTTAACACTCTATCATGCTCAAGTGGGTAGCAGAATTTCTTATGGCGTTGGTTTCTGGGGTAGGTCACCTATGGTTTCTGATGTTATTTTATGTCAAAAGACAATTTTGAGAAAAATAAATGTTCCTTCTACGCATTCCTGTATAACCCTTTTCAGAACATATAGGTAATTAACGGTAATATCTGTGTTTATTTTTGAAATGTGTGTATGTATTTTTAAATAAGGCTAAGTTAAAAAAAAATTATGTTACATAATTTTAACACGAGACAGTCTTTTATATTATAAAGCATTGTAATCTTAACATTGCCAGAGACTCTCCAAATGTTCTAGGACCTAAGTTATTTAATATGCTTCCTGTACATTTGAAGAATTCTACTAATTTATATATAAGTTTTAAAAGGTGCCTAAGAAGGTATTTAGTCAGTAAGTATATTTATAGCTTGGATGGATTTTTAAATATCTGATTTTTTAATCGTTTTTATTTTTTTGTGTCATTCTGAATGCAATTTAACTGACGAAATATATAGATTGTAAAATATCTTTAGAAATATAAACATTTATTATTATTACTTTTTCATTTTCCGAATTTATTGACTTAACAATTTCTTCAATGCTAAGAATAAAAATAATTTCATCTGCGTTGTTTCTAACTGTAGGTTTAACTAAAGCAATTTGATCTATTTAGTCGCTTTTCAGTAAAAATTATTAATACATAGGTATAGCGTGGGTGAAAAGTACCTAACAGAGATTATTGAGCCAAGAAACTAAAATTCCATGCCAGATTTCTCAATATAACTTGGCTCAAAAAAGCAGTAACATCGAATCATTCCCAAAAATAGTTTCCAGGAAAGTATACGCCATTGCCAAATGGAGCCATGATATATTATTTAAGGTCTAACAGCAAACACAATTTATTGCAATGGTAAAAAAAGAAAATCGAAATTCAAATGGATAACATCAAATCCCAACAGGAAATTGTTTTTATAAAATGCTATAAACTTAAGTAAATGAAAAATCGTTATGCCCCGTTTGTTTTTAGCACAGGAATTTTTGAAACAGAATAGAAAATATAATAAAATGTTGTTTAATTTTAAATATAAAATCGATTTTATGGTAGTCTGAATAAATTAGTGTAGAAAATAAAATAACAATATTTAATAAAAAATGTTGTATTTATTTTTTAGTTTAGGATTATGGCTTATACAGGGTGACTTTTTAAAAACTTACAATGGCTATATTTTCTATACCAAAGAATTTCGAAAATAAAAACGCGGGGAAATAAAAATGAGGTATTTTGTGGACCACTCTCACTCACCTCTGAAGCACTACTTTAAAATCTCAGATGGTACTACCCTACTTGTGATGTCTCTCTAGAAAGTTTATGAAAAATGCTTTTTAGCAATACCAAAATTAATAAGATTTAAGTACGGAATGTAAGTAAAACTTTAAGAAAATGGATTTAAAAAGTTATTAAAATTTTCAAAAGAAACTATGGGTAATTAAAATTTTAAGTACCTAACTGTCGGAAAACGAGAGAATTAGTTAGTAGTAGTAGTAGTAACAAGATTTATTTAGCAATGTGCTACAATTTAACAAGTTTTACCAAATATTTAAAATTATGTAACAATAACATCTATGAAGTTTTAAAAAAAAAATTTTACCAGTCACTATTTTGTTTTTTAAATAAATAATTTTTTAACGATTTAAAAATAAAAAATAAAAAAGAACTCTGTGATTTAATTGAGTTATTCAAGTTGTTATATTCCCTTAATCCTTTATGGAAAACCGATTTATATGTTAAATGTTTTGATACCCTACTTAGACAGAAATCGTTGTTATATCTGGTTGAATAATTATGATTTTCAAAATTTTAAGTAAAAAAATCTTTTAAATGGGAAGGTAGGTAGTAAGTTATTTTGTATTTTAAAAATAAAAGTATAAATCAAAAGAATTATTAAATTTTTAACTTTTACCCCTGAAGTTTCTCTAACATTAAATTTATTTTCGTATATTATATATCCACATTTAAAATTATACGCATAGCTTTATTCTGCAAAACTTGGAGTCTATATTAAAGACCCCATCATTTGCTGTGTATAAAATAGTTGAACAATATAAAAAATAAGGTAAAATTATAGTGTTGTAAATTGTTTTTCGTGAAAATAAACTTAAATTTTTACTAATTCTTTTTAAATAATTAATTTTTTTTTCCAATTTTAGATACAAGATTTTCAAAATGTAATTCATATTTTAATTTAGAATGTAAAATTACTCCCAAGTATTTAAAAGATTGTATAATTTCTAATTTTTTATCATCAACAAAAATATTTATATCTATATTATTCACGTTATTTCCAATAATCATAAATTTTATTTTAGAACCATTTACTTTTAATTTATTTAGCTTTAACCAGTTTGATATAGTTTTTAATTCAAAATTTAAAATTTCTATACAATCCAGAATATTTTTACCCTTTATATACAATAAAGTATCATCCGCAAACATTTGAATAAAACTTTGTTTCAAAACTTTTGGCTTATCATTTATAAAAATAACAAATAATAATGGACCTAAAATGTTACCTTGTGGTACCCCAATATTATTATATTACTTTTTAGAAAAAATGTTATCAATTTTTAAGAAGATGATATAATGTCCGCGAAAATAATTAAAGAAAGAAAATATCCGCCCCAGGGTATCCATTGAACTTGGATCCCTGTGTATTCCAATATAAAAAATAGTTACACACTTGTCCGATATGCCACGATATTTTCTTCCTTTAATTATTTTCGCGGACATTATATCATCTAAACATTTTTATGGCTCAAAACTCAAGCGGATTGCGCGCATTCTGGTGGGTGCCAGCGTTGATCTGTTTTCTGGTCTGCAAAATGGCAGATGTTTTCGGTGAAAACGCAAATAGCGTTCCCTATACTGGATTGTGATGCACTTCGTAGTTTATTTAGTTGTCTACCTTTCGTTATTACCAGTGTAACTATCTTTTATATTGGAGTTGGTTCCGTGGGATGGCGCTAAGGTGTATTGAGGGCCGCCTTGATTCTACAGGAAGGCTTTTAGTACATTTTTTCGTCGTTCTTGAAATTGCTTGGGTTATGGCTGCCCGTCGAGTCCTAACAAGGACGAAACGGCCGTCGTGGTCTACCCGCCCCAGGGTATCCATTGAACTTGGATCCCTGTGTATTCCAATATAAAAAATAGTTACACACTTGTCCGATATGCCACGATATTTTCTTTCTTTAGTTATCAATTTTTGTTTTTTGCTGCCTTTTACTTAAATAATTTTAAAACCATTTATAAAATTTATTTCCGGCTACTTATACATTATTAAAAATAAAAAATATCCCTCAGCCCACAGAATAAAGAAAACAAATTTATTCTAATATTAAGAATAAGCTAAATCATCGCTTTTTTATATCCAGTTTTGGAAAATATTTTTGTATACTAAAGAGAGATTATGTAAAGGTTGTGCGATATAAAAAAATACAAACAGAGGCAATGTACCATTTTAACTAAATAACAAAAATACTAATTATTTTAACATTTTTTTTTTCAGTCGTTGTCTACTGAGGACTACAGGAAAGTGATGAAACTTGTAGAAACAGCAATTTTATCGACCGACTTGGCGATGTACTTTAAAAAACGAAACAAGTTTTTAGAGCTCATTGAAAATGGCGAGTTTGACTGGCAGAGCGACGATAAAAAAGATTGTGAGTAACCTTCTGCATATTACCTATTAACAGATGTTAGAGCCAATGTAAAAAGTATGTAAAATAGAGTTTTTTACCATTGCTAATAAAAAAATGATTTACTCCAAAAGTAATATACTATCTATCAACACAAATATTAATATTCGGACTCATTAAGGATCAGAGAGCGAATTTTCACAATACTTTATTTTTTAAGTTAAGGGGTGGGGTAAGGAGAATGATCAGTAAGTCGTTTTAGCAGTTCCGGATTAAGAGGGGGTTGGGGGCTATAGTTCCCGGGCCTCGGCATCTAAATTCAAAATAATTAAAATACAAAAAATATTCTTACATCCACTCAGCACATGTTTAAATATCAAAAAAAAAACATCCTTTGATTCCCTGGCTGTTAATTAGGAACAAAAGAACACTTCAAAAAATATGGAACCGAGTACGTCGTTCAGCGAACGTTTGTAGGTACACATACTTTTCTTCTGAGTGCCGTGTCTGCAGGTGCGCCTAATATTTTAATAATAATAATAATACGTACGATACCTAATTATTCTCCGAACTGCTATACGTAATAGTAACAGGCGCAGTGTACGATATCAGAACTGTCTGGACAGTATAACGGTCTTCGGGCACATATACAACTAGCAGTAAAAACTGCTTTTTTTGTTCCATGTTTTGCCCATTCCCTTAATTTAGTACGATAATGCACTGCGAATATTTGCCTAGAAGCAACGATTTTTTTTCTTTTTATAAAAGCTTTATGCTTTCATCACAGCATCTACTCATCTGTGGCATTTACTAATACACATAGGGAAGCAGCGCACAGTGAAATAAATCTCTTAGTAGTAAGCGCTGGAGAGCTGCAGAAAAGATGCAGCGAAATCATTATTACTAAGCTACTCTCAAATATACAAATGTTTAAAAATGATGGCCGAAGATCCGCTGGAAAAAAAAAAGATACGAGCTTAGAAGCTTTCGGACTAAGCAAACAAATGGTCAAAATGGAAATACTTTTTATGACAACATTTTGGAATAAAATCTTAAAACATTTTCCATCATTTTGTGTTAGTGGGCCCATAATTTAAATTAGCCCCGGGCCCCGTGAAAGCTTAATTCGGCCCTGCGTTTTAGGATTGGTTTAAAACACCGTATCTGCAAAGTTAGGCCAGTTTCTGAATCATTACGCAGCATGTAGGGGAAGGTCGCCAATGATGGCACCTTTTTTTTACCACCTAATATATTTTTTTATTCAAAGGCTAAACCAATTTAACCAGGTTAAAATATTTGTTACTACTTAAATATTCATTATAAAACTTAAAAAATATACAAAAACTATTTTTTTGGTAAAAAAAATTGAAAAGAAAAAATCACCAAGTATGCCATCATAGGCAACTACATTGCCTATGATGGTATATACTCCAGTAAAATCATAGCAATGTAACATCTATATCTTATAGTTATCGGAAAAACATCGTGCATTCTAATTTAATGCACCTAACATAATAAATTTTTGGTTTAAAAACTGGCTAATATTACTTCGGCACTTAACAATTTCTGTTCTATCAAATAACTTTACATGGAAACGTCCCTCATGACTGAAATTCGACTCACAACTGAATGGTCAATACGCGCGCCCGTCTAACTATGCGGTATGACGCAAAACCTGTTTATTTCAGAGATACCTGTGGTATGCCATTATGGGAAGTATGCCATCAAGGGCGGCCTTCCCCTACTTAGCGCAAAATGCACGTTTTTATCGATTAAAAGTAGTAATTTTCTATTTTAGTGCAGATACGATATTTAATTTATATAATTAAAAAGTCGTAAGTGATTTTTTGAATAAAATATAAATTACACAAAAAACTTAGCATAGTTATTATTTTAGGTTATTTTAGTTTTATGTGCAATGGTATAATCTTCATATAAATAAATAGAAAAAAAGAGAAAAGGTCTCACTAAACTTTATAAAAATTGTTTTCACTTTTATATTGTCTGCAGATACGGCGTTCCAATTGATGAGGGCAGTGCGGGTAAGGGGAGATGAAATAACATTTTTTGCGATTGCTAATTTTTTTTTGTCAGCCTTATATTACTCCATATCATATTTGTTTCGAATTGGTCATAATAAGTAAATAGGTACCAATTTAAAATATTTCGAATACTAAATCGAAATATACAGTGAGCTCAAAAAGGTTGGAATAAACTTGTTTAAAATTCAGGTGATTATTTTCTGGAAAAACCCTTGGAAATTCCACGATACATTCTGAACACTTTTTGTATAACATACCCTATCTCCAAAATAAACGGTTTTTGATATACTGGCATTTTTTCTGGTACGAAAACTACAATTAAAAATGAACTCTTTACATCTATTTAGTCTATAATATTCACATAGGCTATATTAAATTTTTTAATAAATGTTAAAATTGACCGCCCCCAACTTCCTGGCAATATGCAAGTCGATCTTTGAATTCTTCCAAAACGTTATGGATTACCTGGGGCCCTATTAATCTAACCTCATGCTTTATTCGAGCTTTAAGTTCATCAATATTGTTAGGTCTGTTAAAGTATGCTTTAGATTTCAAATAACCCCACAGAAAAAAAAAATCTAGCGGGGTACAATCTGGTGAACTTGCCGGCCATTCTATTGGACCCCGTCGACCAATCCACTTGCCAGGAAAGACTGTATCCAAGTACTTACGCACCGGGCGCGTGTAATGGTCTTGAATTACTTGAAGTTATATCTACACATTTTGAAGAATTTTTAACAAGAAGTAAATGTCTGTGTCAAAATAAATTATTCCAGGTAACAGGTTAAAATAATAATAAAGAAATGCGCAATTAAAACTAAAAATCCACGGATCTCAGCATTTTTTCAGAAATATATTAAAATGCCAATATATCGAAAACCGTTGATTTTGGAGATATGGTATGTTATACAAAAAGTGTTCAGAATGTATCGTATAATTTAAAAGTAATATAATATACAGGGTGTTCTATTTAAAAAAAATCAATGTTGACGGTATATTATGTTCTTCTTGAGACAACCTGTATACACAATTCTTATGTCAAAAAATTCGCAATTAAAAATAATAATCGACGTGTCCAAGGGTTTTTCCAGAAAATAATCACCTGAATTTTAAACAAGTTTATTCCAACCTTTTTGAGCTCACTGCATAAACTGTTATCTTTGAAAGCTATTTGAGGTGCTGTTAATTTTCAGTATTGTCTGGGATGATGATGACGGCTTGCGATGTTAGCGCCATTGCTAAACCATGGGATGTTCAACATAGGATAGCCAAATTGGTAGCCGATGAATTTTTTGATCAAGGAGATTTGGAAAAGATGCAGTTAAAAGAACAACCAATTGTAAGTTTAAGGCTTCTAAGTTTATTAACAGCAGTGGCTGGTTTGAATGAGCTGTTCTACGATCGTGTTAACCATCAGGAAGCTGATGCAATAGGTTCCGCGGAACATGTGTGGTATCACAACGGTCCTATAGGACTACGTGTGACTGTTTGGTCAATTCCAGAGGTCTGCCACTCTAACCTAACCTAACCTAAGTTTAAGGCTTCCAATTACCCAATAATAAGTTCAAAAAAATATTTGTTGGTTTAGTGGTGGTGGCCCTAACTTCCAGTAAGACTTTAGGTTTTAAATTGATCGAGTTAGACAGGCACATAATATGGTTATTAAGACTTAAACGATAACGAGTTAATAATTATTAATTATTAGGCGATGATGGACAGAGAAAGAAAAGACGAACTTCCCCAAATGCAAGTAGGATTCATTGATGTCATTTGCCTGCCCTTATACAGGGTGTTATCGGATACGTTTCCATGGATGAAACCCTTGTATCAAGGGACTCTGGAAAATCGACAACACTGGCAAGACTTGGCTGAAAAGGTCGAAATGGGTCTTACGTGGATTGATCATGATACGATTGATAAGCCCGTGGAAACATTTACTGGTAACTATCCTATAATAGGCATAACGTTTTAATTGAAAAGTTGTCTAGAAGCAATTAAAAAGACTCCGCGCCACGATAGCAATAATAGCAAAGGTTGAACACAACGTGGGTCGGTGTTTGTTCGTATTTTTATTAGAGAAATATATATAATTTCAATGAAAAATAACAATATGGTTGGTCCAGTCGTTGTGACCCTAAAATATGTTAAATAAAATATAAAAATAATAATCATCCTAACAGGTTAAACTAAAAAAAATAGAAATAACAAACGAAATGAGGATATTATGTGGCTTCCTTTAACCCACTAGGAACAAAAAAAAACTATAAGGAATAAACATGTCAATAATAAGAATAATGAAAAGTCTTTCATAGCTATTTCTGTAGTTGTAGGCATCTTTAGACAAAAATAAAATATTATAGCTCCAAAAACGAGTATAAATATAAAATTTTGTCCTGAATTGTTACATTTTGGAGTTGTTGTAACGTTACAACAGTTACATAAAATTTATCGAAATACATTATTCACTGAGAAAATACCTTTTATTTGTTATAAGAATTTACATACTGTTTATACAACTGTATAATACTATATGTGACAGTAACGAGCTTTCCTACTGTAAGACAAGGAAAACTGCTAGAAGTTGATGCTACCATAGAATGGTTTATAGCCATTATTGCTCTGAATACTCACAGTAATTATCAAGTTGACATGCAAAGTTTAAAAAAACTTAAATACAAAATAAAAATAAATTAATTGAAACAGGTATTGGTACGATCAATAAAATACAAATTCAGACAGCACAGCTAGAAGACTCCGAACAACAATGTAACCTGCGCAACAAATACGTTAAAACCAACATCTTGTGGATTATATGTTATATTGAGGAGATACAATTTATTTCTTAACAAAATTGCTGTGTTCATTATTTAACAAGACTGAGCTGCTAATGGAACTAACTACTACCAAACTGTTCCAGCAAATCTGGAATTGATAAAACTAAACCGGGTTTGATACACTAGCAATTTATTTAATACAGGTTTATAAAAAATAAGTGGAAATTAAGTTTAAATCAGTTTATAACACAACAAAGAAAATATATTATAATCTTTAAACATAAAAAAATAATTACTTTTGTTTCGTAAAAGACGACATTCGTTGCGTGTAATACGCAACAACCTCGCACATAATCTAGCGATCGCATTTAAATATTTGTAACTAATGCCAAAATCAAATTATGGTGAAAAAGTCCATATTGCAATTTATGACGCGTAGTTTTTGAGTTGCCTTTAAGGAAGTTTAAGCTTTGCCACAATTGATTTGTATCACATAAGTATTTAATATTTTATTATTTTCAGAATCTGAAGAGACCAAAGACATTGAACTAACAGTTCAGACGCTTCACACCGTTTCATCTGCACCACCCGTAGAACTTAAGAAAAGACATAAGAAACTGTGTTGCATGTTGTGACTATAAATAATTCGACTTGTTGCACTTATTCAGAAACCTGTGTTATGCATGTAATTATTGTATAAAAAGGTCAAGCAATTATTGTAGGTAATTAGTTTTTAAAAGATTTTGGCTGAACGTTTTTTAAAAAACCTTTCGGGTTCTCGGGAAATTTTAAACAATTCAATGGGAGCTTTTAAGAGTTTTTTTTTTAAATTAGCAAAATATTGGGCTAATTCTGACTTTTTGTCCAAAATTTTAAAGGAGAGGACGTCGCGTTGTACGCTTTCTAATAGATTAAAGCGTAAAATAAAATGTCTCTCTTTCCAAATTTTAAAATCAAAAAAATAGCGTAAACTTCTTTAAATAACTTTTTGCAGAAATTTGTCATTGTACAGAAGGACCTCATTTTGAACACCCTGTATAAAATAGATAAAATCTATTTTATTTATAGAATCTCTTGACCCCTTGTCATTAATCTGACGCAATACCGTAAATAAAAAAATGCTTTCAGATCGTTTATTTGATTTTTTTTCACGGCTGCACAACTTTTTTTAGTTTTTAATTTATGACTCCTAAATAAAACTGCTAAAGCAAATTCAATAAAATTATAAACAGTTATGAAGGATACCAATAGAAACCTAAAAACACAAAAAAATAGAGGGTGTCCCATTTATAAAAATACAACTTTGTTATCACACTTTTTTTGGGCCACACTGTTTTTTAAGAATTTGGGCAATATGTTGTCTCATGTATGGGCTCTTTATTAACATCGGTCAGCAAGTATAATAAGTAAGGGAGAGTTGGGGAATGGTGCGCACTTAAGCGGAAACTGTGTTTGTGTTGAAACTATGATAGTCTACTTAATTTCAAGAACGTTTTAGGAAACGTTACATATTCGACTTTACAAACATAAGATAACATTTGAAGAAAATGTTTCCATAAATGCATAACAATTTAAAAAGTGAAAAATTGCTTTTGCGCACAATTACCCACCCTTGCGGGCAATGATGCGCATGGGTTATAAAAAAATACTGATAAAAGTTATAAAAAAATATTTATTGGCTAATTAACTAAAGTTTACTCGAAGCAGAAGTCACATTTATAATCTACAGGTGTGTCTACTGCTGTACACTCCGCATGGTTCCATGAAGAACACAAAACACTGCGGTACCACTGCTTCCCTAATTTTCCTACCATCGTTCCTTATCGCATCTAGAGTGTTTATCAGATTTTCGGCTGTGTATGACAGGATTGTAGTCTTTCGCCTGTAATATCTAGGCATCTGGAAAAAAATAAAGAAAATGTAGACTAGGAATATATTTAGTATTTAAATACATGAGGAGTAATCGTGCGCATTTGTGCGCACGGTTCCCCCGTTGTGTGTGGTTTTTTATAATTCATTGCACGACAAAAAAACACTTAATTATCATTAAAATATTCTAAAACGTTCACTAAATTCTACATTTTAAGAAAATAACATTCGTAACGATTGGGTAAAAATTGTGGACTTACCGCCTTATTTTCTGGAGCTGAAAAGTTATAAAAATCTGTCAACAAACCGCCAAACGGACCAAACCAAGTTCGCGTGTAAACTAACGGTTGCGAATGATGGCGCCAATAAATTTGGCACCGCGTTGCAGTGTGTAGCACTGGTTACGTTCTCAGGAAAAACCGCGAAATATGAAATATCGTGGTGCGCACGATTACCCACTGCGCACCATTCCCCAACTCTCCCTTACACTATTTGTTTTATTAGCACAAACGTTTTTAATCGAATGAAAGGCAAACGTACCTATTTCCCGAAAGATATTTTATCAAACCAGCCATTTTGCACACTTCCATTATCAATTTCCAAAGTTTTAATCCCTGAAATTTAAATATTGTACTTCAAATACTCATATTGTGAAAGTGGTAAAAAAAACAGCAAATCGCATTTGCAATTATTTCGCGTTTAATCTTTAATAATCATAACTTTGGTTAGCTACAAAAAAATGAATTTATCGGACTTCCATTGTCTTTATTCTATAGCTAAACCCTGCGTTTCAGGTTTCAGTTCCATTCTAACCGTTTGCGGTCCCAGGCGTTATCCTATTGGCTCTAAGCGCTGCCCATCACTCCTGTAATTGTGACTTACCTATGTCTTACAGGGGATTTCCTTTTAACATTTTACTTTTTTTTGTATAAGTTTAGAAGTGTCCAATATCGACACTAGATGGCCTTTAGCGCTGCATCTTTTCGACGGTTGTTCAAGTTTGAACTTTGTGTTCCTTTCTTTCGGCGGATTCTATAGTCTCACTGATGAGCCATGATATGGCGAAATCCGCCTGGGCAGGGATCTTACGAAAATAAAGGAAAAACCACTCTCTACTTACAATATAATGTTGTCTTTGGTAGCACAAATGGAAGTCCGACAAAATTGTTATTTTGATAATAAAATGTTATCGATACCTATATTATTGTCTGTCCTACAATATTACCGTCGGGGAAAGAATCTTTAGAAAGTGGTAATATATGTTTATATAGACACAAAGTAAGGAAAGATACCATCTATCTGTATCTTCTTCGAATTTCTTAGAACGATTCATTTTAAAATGTCTCATACCTACTACCTACATCACGTCACAATACTCATAATTTTATCAATAATTATCTTAAAGTAGCAAATTCTTAGTGAGAATGGGAAAAGACATTTTGTAAACAATACCTAAATTTTAGTATTCGCACTACACTGTAAATAAAATAATGTAATTTTACAGTAATTATTGTATGTGATTAACTTAGTTTGAACAATTAATTTGGTAAAACCAGCTAGCATCTTCTGTAAAAGTTCGGCGATTGTTTTTTGTACATTAATAGCAAATTTTCTAGTGAAATATACCTACGCAATCTTACAGTAAAAAGGCAGAATTACTGATAACTTTCATTAATTACAACCAGTTTTTCAGTTTCTAATGTAAAATTGGCTTAAATTTGAGTAGGTACATTATATAATATGCAAAAGTCGGTCTTTTATAGAATAAAATACATTCAAAAACATAACTTAGATGTAAAACTCGGTATTTGCCGTTGAGCAATCATTATAATATACGTGACAATAGCCTGTTGATTATACCTCTGTTGCCTTATAAGTCAGATTTTTGTTCTAATGGTATAGTAAAAAGAGGGAAACAACTTACAGGACTAAACCCTAAAATAGTTATAACGGGAAACTCTTCGAGGGAAGACAGATCGTAAATTGCTAGTCTTTTGCAGAAGCACTATGGCCCTGACTGGAGAGAAATTCCAGAACTAGAGTTCTACAAAATTGTCGATTCTCGGATTTAGAGGACACAGTGCCCGAAACGTCATTTTTTAGAGTTTAGGAAGTTAAACTTTGTTAACGTGATTTTATTAAACATTGTAAGCAGTGAAGCAATTATTATTATTATTCCGCTAGTATTTTGCATTTCTTAGTTTGCAAAACTTGTTCTTTGAACGAGAAAGATGAAAAACTTTGTTTTTGAATAATTTGATTTGAAATATTTACTAAATTAGTTAATTCTAAATGATTTTTTTTACTTTTTTGGATAAAAATAACTAATATAACGAACCTACTTTTCTAGAATTTTTGCAATTTTTTTTTTAAATAAACTTTTCAGCGGTTTTTCACGTTTCTCTTAAAACAACTTATCCTGCAAAAACCGAGTTTTGCATATAATGAACTCATTTATAAAACACTTAAAAAAGGACATTTTACACAATTCTGTAAATTCACTTCGAAAGTGACTGTAAGTTGTCCTTAATTATTATTATTATAAAATTTACCTTATGATTTTACAGTGTAGGCCAATCTGTAAATAATATGTTGTAAAACTACTTACAGATTTTATTTCGCCTTTTGGAATGGTTATTTTTTAATTATATTTTAGTTATTAGTTAAGAGTATTTTTGAAATTGTTTCAGAAACATAAATTATGTTATTATTCATTTGTCATTTAACAGAAATTGCAAAAACCAGAACCAAAAAATTTAATTCCGTATAGTATGTTATTTCTTTATTAAGCTGTTTAAATACCAAATTAATAAAAACACATAAACAGAAACTTGTAAACTCCTAAAAAATTTAATGTTAGACTCCTAAAATTACGATAGGGTTGTCTACTAATACATTTTTTAATAAGTATTTAGAAAAATAATGTTTTATACCCTAAAACTAGTTAGTACTGTCAAAAAATTGTAAAATTAATTACCGTAGGCAAATATTAGAATGAAAAGAAATTTTCGTTTTTTTAGAAAGTGTCACCTAAGTAACGAACTAAAGGTTAATGTAGAGATAATGAAATGATTTAGAATGAAGGATAGTATAGTGCCCCTACACTAACCAGTAACTTCAAGCAGTTTAGGTCATATAATAGTTGCTTTGTAGCAAAAAGAAAATGGTTGCCGCCGAAGGGTCTTTATTACGGTGTACTATAGTTTATTATTTATCACCAGGATCCATGTCAGTTTAATTAAAGGTGCTCATGAGTGTCATATAAAAACTATCTAATCTATGATTCCTCTAAAAACGATGAACATTAATTTAACAGTTTATAGAACGTTCAACAGGGAATATAAAACATGTTTGCAGGAAACAGAGAAAACAGCCCACGATAATAATTGTATCAATCCTTCTAATAACAATGCTAAGAATATCTGGCGAATTGAGAAAAATTCCTCTGGTAAACCAGAATCTTCATTATCTATACTGTTGAATTTAATAATTTTTTTGTTACGGTTGCAAAAAATATCATAAATGTACTTTCTGCTACCAAATCTGTACAGGATGAATGTTTGCTGAAAATCCCCTAAGAATTTTCGTCTTTCTTCCTACATCCAGCCAGTGTCGGAGACTGAAGTGCTTGCTTGATACAATAAATATAACCTTAAAAAATCTCACTCTGCTGACCTGTACGAATTTACCTGCAGTGTTCTGGCTCAAAAACTCAGCGGCTACATCATTAAACCTTTGACTTTTCTTTTTCAACAAATGCATTGAATCTGGGGAATTCCCTGAACCCATTAAACTCACTAAAGTTGTCCCAATCTTTAAAAAGGGCGATCATGCACGGCGAGTGATTACAGACCAATATCAATAATAGCGTCCATATTGGTTAAACTATTTAGCTGACTTCACTGTGCAAGCTGTATCGAAGGTCATATTTGATGTGGTCGAGAGCCTTGAAAAAGGTGACTGCGTCTCTTATGGTCTTCTAGTTGAAAAAATTTCAAGGTATGGTATTAGGGGTCTTCCTCTCAACCTAATTTCATTCTATCTAAAATCCAGATACAAATGTGTCCAGCTCAGGGAATCAAGGTCATCTTTTAGGTCAGTCCGCTATTATATATACTAAGGTATATATTATTGATCTGTGCCATTATACTTAGCCCGAAATGAATGCACTTGGTTTTGCGGACGACACTTCATTTATTACCTCATGAGGACATTCTGAGCATCGGTGCATGAGTCATCTTTATAATCAAAATTACTGGAAATCACACTGGATACAGGGGCGGCTCGTGGTATTTGAAAGTGGTGAGGCACAGTTGAAAAATGTTGTTTAGCAAGGTTAGATTTTAAAGTTTAGACAAGTTTTTTAAATCGCTACAACTACATTTCGACCAAACTTTGTCGCTATTATTTGTTGCAAACAGAATACACGGCCAGCAAAATAATTTGTGTAACGTTACACTACCAGTAAGCCATGCAGTCGTACTTTTCGTACCAAGTGTTTTGAAAGCTCCGATTTGATTTCCCCACCTCACCGATAGTAACAAGACGTTTACTCAAATCTGGAAGAGGTCGCTTTACTTTTTTTAATATGTACAATTTATCTTCATAGGAATATTAATACTTGAAAAATTCTGCTCATTTACTAAAAAATTAACAAGATAACAAGTGGGATTGCGAATTTTTACATTTACCTGGGGAAGTTGTGACGCTGTGCTAGGTCCCGCTGAATCCATTTTTCGCTAGTAAGTACAAAACAAATAAACTAATAAGTAAAATAAAAGTAATGTAATATTAACATTTTAGAAAAATCACTGATGCCCACTGTTGGAAAAAAAGCAAAACAATAATCAGTACGGAAAACTACAAAAGTATTTACCGAAAACTATAATAAAATACAATGCACTATGCACTCTCTCTAAACATTCAACTTTTAACGGACAACCTGTTAATATTAATCTAATAATAGCATTTCTCCAAATACCGTGTCGCGGCGTTCATCTTTATAGATTAGATTAGTCCCCTCGCGTTCGCATTAAATTTACGTAGAGAGTTGAGGCTGGCCTCAGAAGAATGTTTTTATGCGCTATTTAAAGCTACATTCGACTGGACTATTACGGGTATCATACATCACCTTAGATATTTTCACTAATACGCTAGACAAGGAAGCGGGAGGCCGGGCCTCCTAACCATATACGACCGCATGCAGAAATGAGATGGATGATAGATGATATTTCTAGCGAAGCGCGTTAAGATTGACGGCAATAATTCTAATGGATATATATTTATGCAAATAGTAAAGTAATATAAATTTATAATTTATTTAATTTGCAAAATTATTGATGAGGCACTGCCTCACCTGCCTCATACGAAAAGCCGCCACTGACTGGATGATCGATTAAACTGGTCTGCACATGTTAAAAGTCTTGCAAAAAAACTAGCATCCTCTAACTTTGTCCTGCGCAGATTAAAAAAAAATCAGTTAATCCATCTATACTTTTAACTGTTTATCTTGCACTGTTTCATTCTCATTTTTAGTTATGCAGGTGTCGTATTGTGGGGTAACTCTTCATCGGTCATTTTATTTATAAAAAATACCACAACTTAAAAGTGTTAATACCTGTGTCCAAGCTTTTTCAAAAAAAAAATTGTACTGGATTTACTGAATTTATTTCAAGTCACCAACTCATATGCACCGTATAAGATATAAGTACAGCGTTGCTGAAATAATATCTTATCCTTGAATTTGGGACACCCGCTTGTCAATGAGCTAGCGCATTCGTTACGAGGTGAACCCATGTTTTACTTTTTTTTTAAACAGAGATTGCTTGTGTCACCATCGTCAGTTCTGTTTAGGAGGCGACACTATTAAAACATACTAATCAAATCAAAAGCAATATACATATAAACTCATAAAATAAATAACACAAATTCTAACTAGTAGCAACATAATAATATGTAATAGAATTTTACATTCCATAGAAGTAGTTGTTCGATTGTAGAAACATAATGTGAAATAACCTCTAGTCAGACAGATTTACTGATGTAAGTAAGAGATCAACCAATACTATATAATATTATCCTTTTAAGGGCATGCAACCATGTTTTAACATAAACAGTGTGCAAGTTTGCAACAAATAGTATTTTTTTTATTAGTTGCACAACCAAAATTTAACAAAAGTTGGTGAATGTCCGATAACCATATCAGGTGCACTTAGAACGTCATCAAGTCAAACAGCATACGGGGTAGAGCAACAAACATGAAAATCATTCAAGAGTAAAGTGCCCTTATAAAGAAAAATAGAAAAAAATGCTATATGGAAAAGTTGTTTAGAATGAAAAAATATGGCCAAATACAAACCCAAAGATGCATTTTTTATATTTAGGTATATTTAATAACTTTTTAAATTAACGACAATCAAATTACTTCTGATCATCTTCCATCAAATTCATCGATGTCCAATTGAAGCAAATTTGTAAAATTTACTTAAGTTTAATTTTTTTAAGTAACCAAAAACGCAATGTTTGTATTTACCTGACTAAGCCAAAAAAGTGCCACTTTCTCAAAGAAAAAGCGTCCGGAATGTGGGTACTTTCCGGACGATTGCAAAAAAGGACATACATATTTGTTGTTTTATTTAGTTATTTTCAGACAAGATTCTAATAATACTCAAAAATTAACTTTCGTATTTTTCTGGCACACATTCGTTTCAATTTCTATATCGACCAAAATTATTAAATTTTGAAAAATCACCAACTTTTTTTTAAAATGTTATATTAAAACTGGTTGATCTTTTAAATCATATCTATACAATTAACTATCTGTTAGATTTTTATTTATGTTCTTTCAAATCTATTATGTTTTTAGTAACTTCTTGTCTTTAATATTTATGTAGGAAGAGTTAATATTTTTTTATTGTAAATAAATTTCAAAAAGTATACAGACATCGTCGTTTTATTTTATACTAGCAGGTCTCGCCGGGATGCACTTTCACCTTCCATCGACTCGAGATGGGTTCTCGTGGTTTTCTGCCGACGCGGCGTCTCTTTGGCCATTCCATCGCCGATTTGTCACGAAACACATTACATTTTATAACTTTTATAACTTGGCTTATGGTTAAAAATTTTCAAATTTTAGATTTTTCCCTATAGGTACTAAGGTGTTGCTTAATGACGTGCTAATATTTTAGGGTGTAATTCCTTAAGTCATTTTATGAAGAAAAGTTCATATAAACATATGTCCTAAACGGCTTAAATTTTTTGCTATACAGGGTGTTGAATCTTTTCTTTTTAATGCATTTTTTGTAATATCTCCGAAATTACTTTATATAACATTTTCAATTTTGGCATGTGCTAATAGGATATAAAACCACATGTTTAAGTTATAAAAGTTATTTTTTGTCCCACCAGTGGCGTCCCTGCAAACATGTCCTGATTTTTTCATTAAAAAAGTGGTACGCCACTGACATTTTTCCATGTGGATATTATTTCTACTAAGCCTGATCAATTCTACATAAAAATGGCCTCTTGCGTTTTTCTCCTCAGGCACACTGTTCTTAATTAAAATAATGAAATTAAATTTGCTTCATTTTGCAGTATTGACGAATAATTTTTGATCACATAAATGTAGTTATCCTGGAACGGCGACGTTCTTGAAAACATAATTAACGCCTTAACGGGCAGAACTACTTGTATTACTTGAAGATGTACCATATGCGCTAAAAATCAAATGTGGTACATGCATGATAGAGCTGCTGCTCATTTCAGTGTAATTTTTCGCGACCATTTAGATGCAGTTTATCCGAATCGTTGGATAGGTCGCGGAGGAGCCCAACAATGGTCAACCGATCTCAATAGTTAGGATTTTTTCTTGTGAGGTCATCTTAAAACTCTAGTGTATAAAAGTCCCATTAACACTTTAGAAAATTTAAGGGAGCGAATAATTGCCTTCTGTGAAACAATACAGAATTCGCCTGGAATATTTGAACGAGTGCGCTATTCGATGCGAAGACGGGTGAAAGCATGTGAGCAGAGGTGAAAGTGGTCATTTCCAACAATTTTAATAAAACAAAATTTTGCATTATCAATGTTAATATTATCTAAATAGAAAAATGTCAATAAGGTACCACTTTTTTTTTTTAAATAACAGGACATGTTTGCAGGTGCCACTGGTGGGACAAAAAAATAACTTTTATAACTAAAACATGTAGTTTTATGCCCTATTAGCACATGCCAAAATTGAAAATATTATCTAAAGTACTTCGGAGATATTACAAAAAAGCATTAAAAAAGAAACAATTCAACACCCTGTAGAAAAAAAATTAAGCCGTTTACCACATATGATTATATGAACTTTTCTTTATAAAATGACTTGAGGAATCACACCCTAAAATATTAGCACGTCATTAAGGAACACCCTGTATATCCCATATCTAGATATCTGTATAATTTGAACTTCCAACCTCATCCGAAAGCACAGAGTTTTGTATTTATAGATAGGGTATAGATTATGGAGTATTTTTTTACAAAGAAAGAAAATTACATATTTATCTTTACCAGGAGTTGTTTGTTCAGAAAACTTTACTCCCACATAGTATCTATACTAATGATTCCTACAATATTATGTAGAAGGTAATAAAATTAATCAAAATTAAGACCACTGAAAACTGTTTCCCACAATTATTTAGTAATTCATTTATTATATAATTATTGTTATTAAATAATATAAGTTTTATGTATAATCCAAAAATTCAGTAAAAACAACACGTTTCACGTATGTATGATCCGAATACGTACGATCAATAAATGTCCCTACCTTGTCCTATATTATAGTGTCGTAAAGGTGTAGGTAATAAATCATTACAGGGACTTCGCCCTATTACAGGCCATAGGACGAAGATACACAAGAATGGCATTATGGATACAAATATATAAAGGCCACGGCGTAGGGAGCAGTCAGAACTCAGAACTTTCCAAAGATATTTGGCTGTACCTGAGTGAAGATGCACAAATTCCACCTAAATCACGATAGCTTACAAATTATTTGTAGCGTGTTTTTTGAGAAGGGAAGGAATAGGTCTGGTTTTGATGTTTTGTGTTAAAAAAAAACTTTTAGAATAAATCTCTTGTATTAAATAATATTTTTGCCAATTCATGAACATCTATTTGTCTTAACCTCACAAATCTAAATATTAGATACACAAACACAAAATATAAATTACACATAATATAATAGGTATGTAAGATGGTTACATAATTTAGGAAGACATAACTGCAATATAAAAACTTATCTATAAGGGACTAAAACTAAATTACTTAAATAATATTTATTTTATGACTGATAATCTTAAATTCTTATACCTACTATGTGGAAAAGTACTATTTAAAATTTGTTTTACGTTAGAAACATTGGGTCTTTATTGATTGATTAAGAACTAAACATAAAATAGGGGAAAATTACTATTTCACTTACTATTACTTAATTTCTTCAACATAAATTATTGGTTTATTTAGACTTTAATAATTAAGACTAGCAACATTTTTGATCAGTGTCTTTAAGATAGATCGATAATGCCGATATTTTAGACCAAACCTCAAACACCGATTTTTATTTAGCAATTTTCTTATATAAAACAAAAGATAATGAGGGTTCCTTACTAAAACTTTTATATGAAAGTTACAACGAAAAGTTTTAACAATAATAAACATTTATTTTCCTTTAAATGCAATAACTTTAATTTATTTTACTTATCACAGGTTCAGTAAATTTACTATCTCGTTGAGTTATTACTTTTACTAAATTTACAGATTTTGTACCAATCTAATGTTTCGCAACACTATATCATCTCTTTGAAAGGATAATGTTCATTTTCTTCTTGACTAGAATAGAACCTAAACTGCAAATTACATGATATTATGCGATACCTATAAATATAGGTGCCAGATTACATGCACCTTGTCTAGTCTAGCTAGATCATCGAGAATTTGTGAAAAATTGTCTACTGTCCATATGTCATGTCAACAGTAGACATGTTTTTAAAAAATTGGCAAACAGGCAATCCAACGATGTGTCAAAAATGGCGGCGGTAGGTAAATACTACTTTGTAATTGGTACATGTAATTATAAAAATTACATTGCTGGTTGCATTTAGAGGGTTTGCCCACGGCTACGCACTGCTCGAATAGGAATTTATATAAAGTAAATAAGCATAAAAAGAATCATGTAAAATTCGTAACAAATCCAGGAATGTATTGAAGTTGCCCTTTGCACGTAGCTTAGTATGCCAGAGAACGAAAATCAGACACCGGCCAATGTAACTTATTCAACTTGGAAATAACGCGTTGTTTATTCCTTTTTTGGCATCGAAGCACACAAGATAGGCGTTACCAAACCTGTGTATATAAAAGACTAAAAGTACAATATATAGGAAGCCCAAGAATTAATAAGTAATAAATAATTTTGATTTAAAAACACACAACACAAAGTTCTAAAAGCACAGAAAAATTATATATTATATCAAGGGACATATTTTTCATGGGCTAAGTTAACTACCCTCGCGAGCAGCTCGCGCACCAAATTTTGCCCTCGGGAATAATAGATTCTTTAGTCCAGTGGTATTATACGCCTTTTTCACTTCAACATTATAGCTTACTTAACATTAAATCATAAATAATTATTTAGAAGACTGGGGTAATAAGGTTAAAAAAATAGGTTGTTTGACTTTGGCTGCAGATAACTAAAAAACTGTAAATATTACCGGGTTCTTTGTTGCATACTTCCTTTGACGGAAAAATCACAGATTTGATGAATATATTTTTTTAATTTAAAGAGAAGATTAAAATTTCCTATTTTCTAATTGAGATTTTAAAAAAATTTCAGTAAAAAGAACTTTGGTTTTAAAAGAACAAAAAGCCTTCCATGAATTTGAGACTAGGGGGAATATTTTCTGTACTCCTTAAACCATAGGAAAAAAAAATAAACAAAAGCTAGAAATTGTGAGCTAAAATTTAAAAAAATGTTTTTCGCACAACATTCCTGAAATTTTGAACCTACACTTATGAGCTAATTTTTATTTTAAAAAATGCTAAAATATCATATAATAATATATCTACGAATTGTTCTGATAATACCTACTTCAGACACAAAATTGGACCGCGTTCTGTAATTACGAATTAAGGGACATTTAACGGTTTGGAGATATTTAAATCGAAAGGTTTTTAATTTTGTTGAGTTGCCTCAAAGTCGTACCCAATATCTTAGAACCTTGTTTTTTTAAGCAGGTCCGAAATGTAGTATACTATATACCGATGTTTAAAAATTGCGAATATTCCCCAATTTATGACCACTAGCTATATACCAAATGGTCGCTTAATTCGATATAACTATTAAAGTTAAGTATAGTTTTAAATCTTCATAAAGAATTAACAGACATGTAAGTATGACGCTTAATTCTTTATAACAAAACTAAAAAAAATAAAACTACACTGGGTTTAGTATGAAATGATCGCGGATTAACTTCAGCCAATTGGCGCTTAATTTCATATTACAAAAATAAAAATAAAAAAATTATATTTTGTAATATCGTTTTGGCGAATAATTCGTTATTACAAAACGTTAGTTATAGTATTAACTTTGACAAATATGAAAATGTCACTTAATACAGGTGCCTATAAAAAGGGTAAAATAGGAAATTTAAGTAAAAAAAGTTTTTGTTACATAGGTTTTAATGATTACTAAAAGATGGCACCGTTAACTCGTTTTTAATTTTGTAGCCTAATTCGTAATTACATAACGCGGTCCAATTTATCTTAAGTAATAAAACTGTTATAACGCCAACAATATAAGAGGCCATCCATATTACCCTAATTTCTTATTACCCCAGTCTCCACTACCTAGTGACGTTAATTATTGATATTTTGTATAATAGGTTGTTTATGTTTACTAGCATAAGGACTGGTATATACTTTCGGTCCAGTTTAACACATTTAATACCTCGTAATTTTAAACGGTATTTCGAACATGTTACTGTTATGTCTTTATTATTCCGTTATATAATACCATGCGTCTATCAAGTCCTCTCCACTACTGCTAACCCGGGAATTGGCAATGACAAGGAAAATACTTACTTTTGAACAAGAAATTGTTGTATTGTTATTCAAAATGCCGCCAATTTAAAAAAACCTATTTAAATGGAAAAAGTAAGTAAATGGTCGAGTAATACCTCATTTTGAAACGGCATATTTTGGAGTGTTAAAATTGCAGGAAGCAATTAAGTAAATGTAAAAAACACCTCTATGACACTACGACTTCCCTTTCCACGTAAATGTTTTCCAAGATGGCAGATCTTTGCCATTTGGAGTAACAAAACAAACCAATTTTTTTTAAATCAAAAATAAGTATTCTAAGTACTTATCTTTTTTATTATACCTAATTTGACCTTCTCGACACACTGTATAGTAATAATTATATACAGTGTGACCAGTAAAGTCCACTTCATATATATATAATATTATTAATAGCTTTATTCGAAGTTTGAGTTTGGCATCAAGTTCTGCTTTGATCGAGATGAAAATTAAGCAAAAAAATAGTAGTCACGTGATTCGCATTATCTGTCAAATTTTAATTTTTTCCAAAAAATAATTCAAAAGTGGGGTTATTTCTGAAAATATCGAAAAAAGTTATTAGAAAAAGTTTTTTAAATGCAGTTTCTAGCCCACATGCAAAATTTCAGCTGCATAAGATAATTTTGATTTTTATTATTTTATCTTATGCAGCTAAAATTTTGCATGTAGGCTAGAAACTGCATTTAAAAAAACTTTTTCTAATAACTTTCTTCGATACTTTTAGAAATAACCCCACTTTTGAATTATTTTTTGGAAAAAATTTAAATTTGACAGATAATGCGAATCACATGACTAAGTAGTACTAGTCAAATTTCGAATAAAGTTATTAATAAGAAAAATCCCATATGATGCGGACTTTACTGGACACACTGTATAACATTAATCAAAGTTTCCAATGTTACTTTTGGGTTTTTTTTAATCCTATTAAAAAGGTGTTTCAAGAGAAAAGTACACATAGAGGAATTAAAAATACTTTTAAGGGGATTAAAAATATTTTTATTTTAACTCATTTAAACTTTTCCAACCCTACTAGGCATTATCAATCATCGTTTTTTTATTAGTTTAGTTAGTCATGCTGCTCATATAATTCCAGAACTACGAAACTCACTGCCAAAAACCTTAATATATTGTAAAATGATTGATGTTTACAGTTATAATGTTGTAATAGTACAATAAAATGTCAATAGTAATATTTATTAATGAACTTAGCTTCAAATAAAACTGGTTAACAAGATATGCAATGAAACTAAAATGCGGACCTTTTTTGTGAAAATCTTTGTAAGTAGGTACTTACAATACATTTTACTTGCAAATAAGGTGGCTGTATTGTGACTACTTCTGTAAAGCAATTATTACCGTAGGTATACTTTATTTCTATATTAGATGAGTGATTAAATAGGCAAAGCCGTTAATTATTAATATCACACCATGCTGCGAAACAAGAGTAAGCTAGAATCCAATATCTCAACTAGCATTATTATTATTATTATCAGTCAATATAAAAATTTGTAAATTTAATTTTTCAGGAGCCCGATAAGTAAATAGGTAGGTCGAAGGTAGGTACTAAATTCACTTAGTTTGAGTAAGTGTCTAAGCATATTAAAGAAAAAAAAAATATACAATATTTAATGGAAAATGAAATCCAGTTGTCACTTTAAAGCCTGCTGTGATAAAAACAAATTGGAGTGCGTACCTACTTAATAGAGAGAGAAACCAATCGAAATTAATAGACTTGTTTACCATACCTACCTATAGGTATCATAAAAACACAATGATGTAGAGTTGTTGTAACAACCTGTTTCTTAAAACCTTTTACATAAAAAACTCCTGGGTAGAATGAGACAGTGTAAGTCATGCGTTGGGAGGCCTGTCTAGACAGCTGATTTCTAGAACTCGTAAGCCCCGTAAACTAGGGTCAGTCAATTTTAAACCTCTTGGTTCATACACTCGTTCATTTTGTTCGGCTATAAATTTAGACACTTTTTTCAGACACTAAAAAAATGAAAATGCCTAATTAGTATTTTACCTGGTGGTCTATATACCTGTATCTAGTAACATAGGTATTTTTATCAACATAATAGGTACTGTACATCATATTCGTTTTCTTTGTCAAAAAAGTATTGCATAAATATCTACCACCCCTACATTATAAAGATAAAAAGAATTTGTACATTAAGTATATGTGAATATAAGTAATTGTAATATTAAACCTAGGTACCGAGCTAGTTTCTTACCTTTTCATAGTGAGTTTCCTTACAAATATAAATAAGATAAGCTGTTAGACAAGCCAGACAGCCTTCACAATATGTTGAACATTTTGCTTTCTCAGCCTCGGCAAAATAGCCATTTAGTCTATTTATTGTAGATTCAAAAGCTTGCTTCTCCAACTGGAACAGAAGTACTTATTAGAATATGCTAATCTATTAAATATGCAAGTAAGTAGTGTCATCACAAGAAAAATTGTTATAAAAATACCTAATTGAATGATTCATTAAAACAATATTACAATATTTGTTAATTGACGGTAATATTGTATGGTATCAATAAATTTTGGAAACACAAACAATAATCATGCCGAGGGGTTTACCTTAAGTAGGTAATTGGCATTAAAAGATTGTTAAATAGAACTTCCTAGGCAGGATGATCTATAGGTTCTAACCAAATTTGTGGCTAATTTAGTATCCACATAGCCGAGGGGTGTCTCACTAGTCGAAATTTGTACACCTACTGCCAAATTTGGCAGGACTTGTCGTTTTTGCCCTTGTCCTGCCACGGTCCTGCTAGGGTCCTGCTTGTCCTGCCACGGTCCTGTTACTGTCCTACCACGGATACACAACTTCTAAATATTTATATTCTTTCTTAACAAAGGAATAAACTCGTAAATAAACAATATATTTTATCAATAACTTGCATGAACATAATAAATGAGACTGTTGTGATTCACCGGTGTTTACAACAGAACTCAAACAGGAATATTATGCGGCGACGCGCGCCGAAAACTTTAAAAACTGCGACGTCTGTTACAAGCACTTCCATTTCACTTTCAATTAATAAACAAAAGCAAGCAAAAAATTTTTTTGCTTCCCGCTATTTATCCCTACTCCTAAAATTATTGGAGAAATCTAATTGGATCTGAAAGGTACTGCCTGTCCTGCTTCGATCCTGCCAGGTCCTGCCACAGTCCTGCCAGGTCCTTCTACAGTTCTGCCACGGTCCTGCCAAGTCCTTCTACAGTCCTGCCAGGTCCTTCTACAGTCCTGCCAGGTCCTGCCACAGTCCTGTCAGTCCTGCCACGGTCCTGCTAAGTCCTGCCACGGTCCTGCTAAGTCCTGCCTTAACATTTGTACACCTACTGCCACAGTGAGACACCCCTCGCACATAGCTGTACATTAGGCGTACTTAGGTTTTTGTCTATGCTCCACTACTTACCTACTTAAGGCTGGAAATTTTAAATTATTTATTTTTTAAAGGATGTTGTCCATCGGAAGATAAAACAGCAGCTATTTATTAACTTGAAACATCACAACCTATCAAATTATAGGTCTGGGTGACTGATAAAAATATACTGGATAAACTATATAAAAACAGAAAAATTAAGGTTAAGGGAGGTACGGTTAGGACAAAAATTAAGAAAAAACTTACCCGACCCTCTAACTCAGGAGGAAAACTATTTCTAAATTTTACTATAGTGCCTTCACTATAATCTCTTGGGATAAATACTTTTAAGCACTGAGGTTGTGCCATTTGTTCTGTTTCTCCTGCCCTGCCCCCATTGTTGTAATGATTACTCATTTTCAGGTATAATTTCAATATAAAAAAAAACTTAAACTCAACAGAAATAAAGGTAAGAGTTTTTAAAATCAGATAATGGCCATGCAGTGCTAAATTAAAGAAAAAACAGAAACTTGCAAACACTCCTAAAAATTGTTTATTTTTCACTTTTCGGGTTGTTTTTTCTAGTTTTTATTCAGGCCGATGCCCTGTCACTAGTGTCACTGTCGTTCTATTGTCAATGTCCAATGCTTAGGCTGGATCCACATATATCCGTGATACGCATCCGTTCTGTACCACATGATTAATATGAACCAATGAAATTTTCGGGAAGACGAGGTAAAGTCCAATGTTATAAGTCATTAGGATTAGGCACTATCCTTTTGCTTCTTTCTTTGTCTTTTAAACCGCAACAAGTAAAAATCCTAAAACGTTCCGCAACCTCCTCCGAGATGATATCGGAGCAGAGTAAAACCAGGGACCCGGAGCGAAATGAAATAACGGTTCCGTTCCGGTTTCGATTCCCAGATAAAATAAATAATTTTGATTCCGTTACAGTTCCGGTCCCGAAATAAATATTTCGATTCGGTTCTTACCAATTTTTAGGGGTTCCGATCCGGTTCCATAAAAAACTAGGAAATTTCGATTCCGATTCGGTTCCGAAAAACTTGATATACTCTGGATAAACTTTTTTTAATAGCTATAATCCCGTTTTATGCAAATCAAAGGCAAATAAATAAATACCTGTTATAGTTGTATTTTGTATTCCTAGTACTTGAAGTGGCTTGAAGAAGTAAGTTCGTAGAAAATCAAAAAAGACAAGTAAACCAACGGTAAAAATTATTGTCAAAGACACTCATCACAGATAACAATAAAAATTAGGCCAAGGTTAGTGTTCCCCACAGAACAGAAGTCACGGAATAAACAGTATCACCCTGAAAACCGAAAAAAACCCAAAAAACCGTTATAATTTTTAGAGATTCCGGTTTTGCACCTAAAATTGTTTTGCTAGTAAAATATGTGTTCGGTTCCGATTCCGGTCCAAAAATAATATCTGTTCCGGTCCGGTCCGTTTTGCAGTTAACGGTTCCGGTCCGGGTCCCTGAGTAAAACTCGAAAATTGACGGCAACATTCTAAAACATTCGCCAAGTTTCAATTATTTTTTTTTAATAAAATAATAAAATGTGAACAACTTGTAAACAAGCAAACCCAAACGTAAGGTTCTTAAACATCATCCCCACTCCCAGAGCAATAATTATTCTGTCTCCGCATTGTTTGTTGACTTCAAGAAAATCTGCGAGCTCTCAGAGTTCTCTCCGAGAAATCGGAGTCGATGGCTACTAAAACAAATGAAAAAGGACATGCTTGGAATTAAGTATACTCTGCAACAGCAACAGCAGGACCTAAAAGGACGCCAGTGCCAGTAGAACTTATCGAGGAAGAATATCGAATTGTAGAACGCAGCGATGGCAGATGGCCATGATATTATTCGTTGTCACAGAGTAAACGAAGAATAGACATGAAAAGGAATACAGCTCAATTAGAACTTTACTTATTCTATGAAGCAACCAGTAATACATCCAAGCGCGTATTCTTAAAATTTTATGAAGTGATTTCTTGACACTATGGCGATTGAAAATATTTTATCAAGCATTAGCACGTCCCCTAGTGTTTTTTTTTGGGTAAATATTATTGACTTGTGACTGCAGACTGTTTACTGGTTGCTGCCAAAAGATTGGAGTGTTCTGTAATTGACTAATCTATAGAGGGCGGTGCGCGGTGCTATAACTGTAATAATTTGTGTGCATAGACGGGAATCTCCAAAACGGTTTAATTTTAAATTGGGGCAAAGTCAGTGGCGTAGCTACCATAACGCCAAACCCTGCGGTGGCGGGGGGGCCCGTTCCCGTTCGAGCCGAAAAAAAAAACAATAATCTTAATAAGACCTTTAAAAGCAACCCCAAACCTTAAAAATATAGAATATAGTTAATTTAATTCTAGTTGGGCCCCTGTTTTTAATTTTAATTATATTTGTTGACTATTCTTTTCTACATTGTTATTAATCAATTAAACAATTGTTTTAAAGGCGTAAAGGACACAGTTTTCAAATTTAGTTTCTGAAGTCCCCCAATTTTGGTGTCAATGACGGAGAAAGTATTTGAATCAGCGGAATCTTTGCAACAATGCTCCCCTTGCGATATTTCCTCAGAATTTCCATTACAAATTATTGCCTTACCTCAGCCTCTAACAGACAAAATAGGTACAGTTAAAGACTTTAGAGAGCTTGCAAATTTTTTAATTGTAGAAAATGATACCCTCTAGCATCAAATTTCGCAGAGACTGCTCTTAAATTATTCTTGACGCTCCCTGTAACCGTGGCGTCTTCAGAACGATCGTTTTCTAAATTAAAATTAATAAAAAACTATCTAAGAAATTCCTGTGCCCAAAATCGACTAAGTAATTTGGCATTGCTTAGTATAGAGGCAGCGGAAGCTGCAGTAATGGACAAAACCGAAATAGTAAGGGTTTTTGCGGAAACTAAGTCCAGAAGGAAGCAATTTCTTGGATATAGTTTGAATAGTTTGATGTTTTATTGCAAGGCTTTTTTTCATAATTTATAATAAAATATATAGGACTATTTTACTTCATAAAATATATATTTATTTTGTGTTGTTTGTTCTTGTTACATTATATACGGTAAAAATGTTCCATTATGTATTTTTTAAATATCTATGTTTTTTGTTTGTTTACTTTTTGATTATATTATTATAGCTACAAGCATCAGAACTGACAAGCATGCTTTTGTAGTTGTAGCTACTTATTAATTGTTATGAATTAATGTACTATTTAATATGTTATTAATACACGTTATGACGATTTTTTTTTAATATGGCCAAAACCATTTTTTATACTCTAATTTTTTAAAGTTTAGATATTAATATTTTTGTTATTTGCCTTACTTAACAAAGGTTCGAGGATAGATATTCGAGAATAAAATCAACAACTTTTTGTAAAATAAGGTCTCAAAACGCTATTTTGCTCAAAAAGGTCGATAATTTTGTCCATTCCGCACCTTAAAAACCAAGGCAATTTTTTATGCTAAAAAGTAAGAATAAATGATGCATTATATATTAACAAAACTTAAATTACAATAGGACGTCTATATTCTCGAAATAGGCGAATGATCATTTCAAGAGAAGTGATTACTTTTTCTCTTAAAAATGTTTAAACTGTATTCTTGAAACTTAAAATTACTATTCATTTCCATACGATGTGAGCATATGATGTGAATTGTTCCTTCTCGCGAGAGAGCGTTCACTTCTCTTAAATTGGAGAATAGACGTCCAGATCTTCAAAAAATATATCTTGTGTGAATAAAATCTTATAAAAAACTAAGAGAAAAATTTATTGACCCATATATAAAAATAATATTTTGGGATATATTTTTCATCGGTAAATGCCCCTAGAATATTTTAAGGAAATTTAAGAACGTTTCGAGTCTTTATAGAAAATAGACTAAAAATATTAATTGGGTGCCTCAACTTTTTTTTAACCGTTTTTACAAAAGGTGCGGACTTGAAGGTGCGGATTGGACATCGTATATGATTAAATTCGATTAAATCAATATAAAAAGGTAAAGAACTATTTATTAAAAACCAAAATGTAAATTTCAAATAAGTAGGTACTAAGAAAAGACAACATTACCATTAACCATAAATACATATTTATGTCAAATCCGCACCTAACTGTCCAATCCGCACCAACGTAAAACAGGCACGGAACGAACGGTGCCGAATGGACATTTTTTGACTTTTTAATTTATTCACAAAATCTGGCAACGCTGATTCGAATTATTCTTAGGTTATGTTTTTCCGACCTAAAAATGCACCATACCATAATCTATTTTTCTAAAAGAAATACGTAACGTAAATGGAAAGTGCGGTGCAGAGAGGACACGCAAGAAAGTGAGCATTTTTTACTTTCTTTTTTAATTAACTGTTTTGCCAATATATATGAAAAAACAGGTACTTACCAATATCTTTAAGCGGCGCACAACAATAGAGACTTTTTGCACCTCTTAATTCGTCATTATTTTGTGGTTATGGTTATTCTGAGCATGCGCTTTAGAGACTTTTTGCACCTCTTAATTCGTCATTCGTTTGTCGTTATGGTTATTCTGAGCATGCGCAATGTCAGAAACGTGATCCGCTATGGTTAATAACCATAACGGACTCCGTTATTTACGGAAGGATAAGGAAGAGCTTACCCTGATAGCACGAAATATTTCATAAATATTGTATAAATATTTATATCTTTGCTAAATATTTGTTAGCAAAACAAATATTTAATACATATTTAAAAAAATATATTTATTTCCATATATTGTATAAATATTTCATATATATTTAATTTCTTCTCAACTATTTGTTAACCAAAACAAATATTTAGCAAATATTAGTTAAAACACATTTAGCTTCAAATATTTTATAGATATTGTATAAATATTTATTATTTTCTTTGATCATTTCTAAAAATTATTTTTTCCAAGTAACTTATGTACTGGAGTGCTAAACCGTGGAACTGTCTAAAACAACGTTTCTAATCAGTTAATTCCCGCAACGTTGAATTTTGAAACCTTTCATATTAAATATTGTTAGAACTTAGCTTTCGGATTCTCTACGCTATGTTCGATATATAAATTTAGAGAAATGTTTTAAGGGCAACCTGTAATGTGCAATATTTTAGCAATCTTCATTTTAGAAAGTTTCAGGCAAATTACATTGTAACTTAGCAGCAATGTTGATTTATGAATATATTTTTATTATTTCCTATGATAATAAAATTTAAATCGCCCGCTCAATTGTGCTGCCCAATCATTGCTTGAGATACGCCACCCGCCGGACGGGGGGTTATGTTTTCGGTCTCAGATGAATCAGCGGATCGACGGATCGGCTATTTTTATTTTGGCATTTCTTTTAAAAGAGTGAAGGACAGTGTTTTATTAAGAAATAAGGTAGGTTACATTAAATTTTATAAAAGTTTATGCATGTTTAGGTACTTTTTAGCAGAGAACAAGTTGTTCTCTGTTAGGTAGGTAATTTTGGAAATTGAGGTCGTGCTGTTAAATACAAAACATAACCTATTTTAATATTTTATTTGTATTGGTGTGTCACTGGAGACTAAACTGAAAGAACCCCTTTCAAAAAAATTACCAAAATTAAAGCCAAAAGCGCATGCATACGGTATTATAACACGGCACATATTCCAAAGTTTTCACTGGATAGGCTTGCCAATGCCAAGACATTTTTTGCAAGTTAATTCAATAGACAATGCTTAAGATAGTATACTCCCTAAAGTTAATTGAAGTTGAATTTGTAGGCATCTAGTACTAGCAATAGGTTACTAGTCAAAAATGTGTTTGCGAAACCTACACAGAAATTTTTGATTCGGATAACCTATATAATATACATGGTTACGAGTAAATTTTATATAGATACGGGTGAATGCAAACTGGTTTCAAATCTGCCAATTCTGATACCCTATAGTTGGGGACCTGGGGACCTTTGTCCAGTTTTAATGCAAGCACACACTTTTTAAATCCACCAGCAAAAATAACACAGCTAGGTAGTATTAAAAGACTGCAGACCAAAATTTCTAATAGATTTATATAATAACAGTGTAACAATAAATTTTATTTTCTGAGCACAATATTATTTTATTACAGATTTCTCAACATCATATGAGTAATACTGAGTTTGAGGATTTTAAAAGGTTATGTATATAGGTACCTATAGTATAATATATTAATTATTGTTCTATTGAAATTGTAGCACATGCAAAATCGCCATGCTTTTGTATGTGTCATTTCTAATAAATATAAAAAATGTGCAGAATGAGAGTGAGAGGTGTTACCGGCACCCCAGCTTATTAATTTGTTCATGTATTGCTATTTTTAAAAAGAAAATTATTATGAGAAATTGCACACAAATCATCTAAGTGAGAATAGCAGTGTTTTATAATTTTAGATACATTTGTTGAGACCAACTGGAGGAAGAAATTTGACAGATGCAGTGTACAGATGTTTGGAAAAGGTCCCATTATGTAGGGCAGTTTTTAAGTTGGACTGGTACCAAGGGGAACTACAAAACAAAAACTTTAAAACACACTTCACTTATAATAGGGAGCTTTTAATTTTTCTTTAGCAATACTATATTATATTAAATATATCAGATTTATATTTAATATATACATTAAACATTTTAAACAAATATGAACTAAATATTTACCAGATATATACACTGAACATTTTAAATATTTATGTTTTAAATATTTGAAACATTTATGTATTAAATATTTAAAACATTTATATAATAAATATATAAAAATCTGTCACCGCAATATTTATTAAATATTTTTTTAAAATATTTTAAAAATATTTTGTGCTATCAGGGTATCGTTATCCTTATGGTTATGCTTAAACTGCATGGTTGCCGAAACATACAAAAGTTATCAAGCATCATTGCTATGAATTAAAATTGTGATAAGCGATTACTTAAAATCCAAAGCAATAGTAGCTTTACATTAAAATATACAACTTAATCAAATTATTGTTAGGTTAGGTATTTTATTTTGTTTAGGTGCGCCGGCGCCAACTTAATAACTACAGACAGAACGTATAGGCGCTGCAAAATCTCTGGTTTTAACAGTGGCGCTACTCGTTATGTTTAATAAAGTTAACCATTACGGAGCTAAAAACTGATAAATTTAAGAGGTGCAAAAAGTCTCTAATGTCTGAAAGGTGATCCGCTATGGTTAATAACCATAACGGACTCCGTTAGTTACGGAAGGATAAAGAAGAGCTTATCGTTCTCCTTATGGTTATGCTTAAACTGCATGGTCGCCGGAACATACAAAAGTTATGAAGCATCATTGCTATGAATTAAAATTGTGATAAGCAATTAACTAAAATCCATAGCAATAGTAGCTTTACATTAAAATATACAACTTAATCAAATTATTGTTAGGTTAGGTATTTTATTTTGTTTAGGTGCGCCGGCGCCAAATTAATAACTACAGACAGAACGTATAGGCGCTGCAAAATCTCTGGTTTTAACAGTGGCGCTACTCGATGTTTAATAAAGTTAACCATAACGGAGCTAAAAACTGATATTAATTTAAGAGGTGCAAAAAGTCTCTACTATAACAAAACCAGAAATGATAAAAACGCACTGATGCCAAACTGACGCTGTCTTAATGTGTGGATTTCGTAGGTGCGGAATGGACATTTTTCCGAGGTGACAGTCCTAGAAAGCTAATAGTGCAAAGACTATTGCGGGTTATCTCGGTTATGTCATTGAATATTTTAGTAGAAGGAATAACCAAATCTATGATATATTGTTTTTATTATAATTGTATTTTGATCAAACAATTAAATTGTATCCAATTTAGCAGTTGCTACGTAGGACAGGTGCGGAAGTGGACAAGAAGGCTCTTTTTTTGAGAAAATTATCGGGTTATTTCTTTTATTTTGTACTCTAATTGTCCTTTTTATTGAAAACTAAATTAGTTAATTTATATAAATAATAGCGTGGGCTTTTATATGAATTATCGACTTTTTGAACAAGGAAGGACAGTTGTATTTCCGTTTTGGCCATTAAAAAAAAATCGTCTTATAAGTATCCTCTACTCTTACTTGTTTATTTTCTACCCTTGTCCAAATGGAAAATGAAAGTGGGAGGTTATATTTTGAATGTTATTGCTATCTTGAAACTTGACTAATTTTGGGGTGATAAAATTTTGAAGGGGGCCCAAAAGTTAGGTTTGGCGGTGGAGCCCAAAATCTGAAGCTACGCCACTGGGCAAAGTTGTTATTAATTTCCACACTTTCTACAATTATCCAACACCCTTGATAAGGTTTAAAAATAAACCGAAACGTTGGGAATGGGTAAAGAGTAAAAAGTGGTTTCATTGAAGTCCTATCCCCACATATACCCTGAAAGTGGTTGGTGGTAACTTTAAAATGCTTCTTACAGAAGTAACTAAATTGCTATTAAATCGGACTTACTAGGAAGTGCAGGATTATTTTGTCAAAATATCTTAATGTGTTTTAAATTTTTTGCTTTCAATGTGATTTATCCGGCAGTTTTTGCTGCTATTTGTTTTGGTATTATGCTTTAGTGATATTATGCAGTACCTATAATTATGTTAGTGAACTTAGTGCATGTCTATAATATTGTATGCTGGGCTTTGCCAACGAAAATGTTATGGTCTTTGCATAAAAAAGCACGTTTTGAATTTGAATGAATATCAAGACCTAAGCCATGAGGCGAAAAAAGAACGAATGGGCGTGCTTCACACTGAGGAAAATCATTCAATACACAAATATTTACTTAAAATATTTTGTTTAGACACACACGAGGTCGTTTTTTTTTTGACGACGTATTTGACGATATTTTTCCCGGTAACAAAATACCGTTTAACCTTAAAATTTGTATGGAATAAAATATTTATAATAGATGATTTTTTAATTCCTACAAGGTTATATATCCAATTTATCACAAAAATAAACCCTTTCTTTGTATCTAAAATATACTTTTCCTACAGACGTGTGGAAAAAATCAATTTTCCGCACTGATATCCGTGCGGAAAATTGGTTTTTCCACACTAGTGCGGAAACATTTTTCGGCACGATTATGTCAAAAATCCGTGCGGAAAATTGGTTTTTCCACACTAGTGCGGAAAAAATTTTCGGCGCGATTATTTCTAAATCAATAATATATCAATTATAACTTGTAGATATTACTTTTTTTCTCAGAATTAGCTACTGTTACATATGTATGTACTTAATTGTTATAGTTAATTAAAAATTATTAAATTTCTTTGAAATATTTGTTGCTTATTTCCACACGTCTGTAGAAAAACTATTGTACCTGACACGTGCGGAAAATGTTTTCCCTGCACTCGGCTGCTTCACCGAACTCCGCTACGCGTCGTTCGGTGAACGGCAGACTCGTGCGGAAAAATTCATTTTCCGCACTTGTTAGGTAAATAGCTATTTTAGGAACTAAATATAGTTCCTTTTTTAACATATGGAGAAATCGCTTAGGTAACTTTCAGCGAGCGCTATACAGGGTGTCTGACGGTCGATGGTACCTTAGACGTTTCTGACGAACCAGTAAAGGAATCGTTCTGAAAATTTGGTCGCGTACATAAACGGACATGCTCTACCAACCTAAAATATTTTTAACAATACAGTGTTGCCGCTTCCACACAAAAATAATAGTACCTTCGATTTTTTAAATACAACACCATATATTTTATTTTATTTTCGAAACCCCCATTACTTTCCTTACAATTTTTATTTACTCTACTCTATACTTATCTCTTACCGTTTCTAAGATAAATAGATAAATTAATTTCCGTTTTTTTTGTCCGAAAACGTCACTTTTAAAAATGCTGATAATTTTGAACTCTAAAACACTGAAACCCTGAAATTTGGTAAATAGTTAACTAATACCATAGGGCTCTTTGCCCTAGTCCCAAATCTTAGTTGCAATATACAGGGTGGTGGAAAAATAAACTTATTCTGGTAACTTGAAAAAGTGACCATAAGTCCTTTTTTTCAAATGTAACATTCTGTATATTATTACGGATTTGAAAAGCTGCTAAAATTTCACTTAATTCTTGTATATCATACCTGTACCTAACTAGTTTAACATTTTTTTGACGTATTAAGCATATATAATTTGTAAAATTTTCTATACAATTCAATTTTTATTCGGTTATTAGTTAGTTAGCCATGACAAAAACTGATGTTTACTTATGTTACTATGGTTATCGTTTTGACATTTCATTAAGTTTAGATACAAGACAGAAATACACTTTAAAGTCATGAAAGAAAACTATACAAATGCAGTTCTTATGAATTTATTTATTTTATTTGGACAAGTGATTATTGTGAGTTATCGCCAGGACATGTATAAAGTTTAACGAAATGTACTCTTATTTACCGGCAATGAATCTTAGAAAATTTATAAGGATCCAGGACAATTTTATTAAATGTTAATTAGGTAGTCAAATAATAAAAGACTACTAAAATTATAACTAATAAAATGCTATTTTAACAGATTTTCAAAACGCTGGCCGTTTACATCCAAACACTTTAATATGCGGGTGTTGACTGCATGGATTTCAAGAAAAATTTAGTTTTAATGTTTTTTGCATGTTAATGCAAACACACATTGTCCAAATAAAATAAATAAATTCATAAAAACTGCTTTTGTATAGTTTTCTTCCATGACTTTAAAGTGTATTTCTATCCTGTATCTAAACTTAATGAAATGTCAAAACGATAACCATAGTAACATACGTAAACATCAGTTTTTGTCATGGCTAACTAACTAATAACCGAATAAAAATTGAATTATATAGAAAATTTTACAAATTATATGCTTAATACGTCAAAAAAATGGTTAAACTAGTTAGTTAGGTACAGGTATGATATACAAGAATTAAGTGAAATTTTAGCAGCTTTTCAAATCCGTAATAATATCCATGGTGTTACATTTGAAAAAAAGGACTTATGGTTACTTTTTCAAGTTACCAGAATAAGTGTATTTTTCCACCACCCTGTATATTGCAACTAAGATTTGGGACTAGGGCAAAGAGCCCTATGGTATTAGTTAACTATTTACCAAATTTCAGGGTTTCAGTGTTTTAGAGTTCAAAATTATCAGCATTTTTAAAAGTGACGTTTTCGGCCAAAAAAAACGGAAATTAATTTATTTCTTAGAAACGGTAAGAGATAAGTATAGAGTAGAGTTAATAAAAATTGTAAGGAAAGTAATTGGGGTTTCGAAAATAAAATAAAATATATAGTGTTGCATTTAAAAAAATCGAAGTTACTATTATTTTTCTGTGGAAGCGGCAACACTGTATTGTTAAAAATATTTTAGGTTGGTAGAGCATGTCCGTTTATGTACGTGACCAAATTTTCAGAACGATTCCTTTACTGGTTCGTCAGAAACGTCTAAGGTACCATCGACCGTGAGACACCCTGTATAGCCTATCCCTTAATACAATTAGGAATTAAGGAACTGAGAGGGACGAACTAACTTAAAACAATGATCTATCGTAGCTTTGCGTGGTTTAAGTTGAACGGAGTAATTCAAAACATATGATTTGGTTAGGTACCGTTGTTGGTAAATGATTGTTGTCTGATGGTATGGTGTACTTTTAGTGCAAGTGCGAGGTGCATGACTGCAAAACTAATTTTGTGTTGCGTGATATAAAAATGTTGTGTAGACGTGTCCTTATCTTCAAAGATTTATGTGTTTATTTTCCCCTTAACCATAAACTTTGAACCTCTGTTGTAATTAACTAATAAATAAAAAGTAATCTAATTTGGTTTTACGTGGCTGTAAAATAAATATTTTCACATAAAAAACATTGTCGTTAATTTTTGTATTTTATTTAGCCTTATTCCAGCTGATAGGTAGGAACTTCTACGACATTTTATTTTTTATTATGATTTTCTTACTTTATTTTCTCAAAATAAACATCACCGGTGACAGTCTGGGGCAAAATACCTAGAGATTAAAAAGTATTAGGTATATATAAAATATGGCCATCAACTGGCCATATTAATTTTTCCTATTACTTATTCTTTAAACTAGTTACTAGTTACTAGTTACCTATACCGGTAACTGGCTCAAAACATTACTGTCCCTATACAGAGATTTAATTTCGCTAAAGAAATATTAAAAAATACGTCACTAAGGACCAATCCTAAGAAAAAGGAGCACAGGAGCACGTTAATTTAGTAGTAGCAACGGTGTATTCAGCTCATGCGTCTGGGGGGGTAATAGATCGGCTAGGATCAGGCACGTAGCCAGGATTTGTTCTCGGGGGGGGGGGGGGGCATCGGGATCGCGCCAAGGGCGCAAAAAAAATGCGCCGCAGGCGAAAATTTTTTGGGTGCTACGCCCTTTTTTGAATCATGGTGCTTGGTTTTCAAGTGGGAAAAATAAAAAACACAACACAGCACAAGAAAAGCACAAAAACAAACCCGGTAATAATTGAGGTGAAGAAAATGTAATAGTGTAGAAAATGTTTAATTTGTTGCCTATGTTGCCAAAATCAGAGCTCGAGTTTCGGGGGGGCCCGGGCCCCCTGTACCCCCTTCCCTTAGCTACGTGCCTGGCTAGGATACTAGATAATAGCAACTTTAAGGAGTAAGGACAAAAATTAAACAACGCTTAAGTAATCTTGGGGGGGGGTAATTACCCCCATTCCCCCCCCCCCTTGTATACGCCGGTGAGTAGTAGCTAGGTAGACTTCCAATGTCTTTAAATAGGAGCAAGCATTTCTTACAATACCTTATGTTAAAGGGGATTTCTGAAAAGATTAGAAGGATATAACCCAAAACTATAATACCAAAACAGCCTTTAAATTCGGAAATACGCTAAGAAGCTTTCTTACAAAAGTAAAACCCCTCCGTAATGAAAACACAAAAAATTGTATCTATCAAATCTCTTGCAAGTGTGGAAGATCGTACATTGAAGAAACAAAAATACCTCTTCCCGTACGAGTTAAAGCAGAACATCTGAAACACACTCAAATAAGAATTGAAACTTAGACTGCATCATGTATTTTTGTAGGACAATAGAGTTGTCTTTTAGCAACAAAAAAATAATATTTAAAAAACGATTATATTAAGGATAAAAAGTAATTTCAAAAAAATGAACCTAGTAGGTACCTAGAACAAAGTTTTTTCGGCACCCATTTAATGCAGATGTTTTGCTACTCTAGCTACGGCTAAAGAGTTTTCTCTCAGTGCAGTATATTGGCTCTACTGCCAATCCCTGCTTACAAAAAAAAGTTGCCAGAGGTTTTGTCGCTAAAATAAGCAATCAAATTAGTAAGTTTGGGCGTATGCACCAGAAAAAATTTACATTCTCTTCCGCCAACCCCTGCTTTTAAAAAAGTTGCCTGGTTGGTTAGTTAGTTATTGGTACAAACCTTTGTGCAAACCATCATGATCATCAACAAAAATGAGTAAACACCTATTAATAAAATGGAAATTTTGAGCCTAAAAATAAAGTTTTTTTTTTTTCGTATTAATTGTCACCCTAAAGAGCTTGTTAGTTGTAGGTCATAGTCATTATCAATAAAGAATAAATTATTAATATAAAAGTGAGTTTAATTTTTCCAATGAAAATTACTAGGTCAATTACTAATATGCCTATTACGATCAACCAGACGCACCTAATTGCCAATTTGTCCCCAGAATTAATAAACGTCTAGTAGGTACCTACAATTTTCATTTTCTAACCTACTATGACACTTTTTTACCAATAAATTCGTTTACCATCATTTTCAATCATCATTTTAATAGTAATCATCAACTTGACAAATAGTATCGCGTGGTTCCTTAAAATGATACCAAGAAAATCCTTACTTAAACTAGTGTTAAGATTGACTGTTTTGCTGTTTGTTATAAAAGCGATAAATTCTACAGATCCATACGTCAAAGAGCTTCACCAGGAGTGCTTTGCAACCAAGAGGCCATATTTTTGTGTAAAATATAGACTATTCAAAATTCTTCAAGATCTTGATTATGAAGGACCGGATAATAGTATAGTGAAATTAGTGAAGCTAAAAACAAAATCTGATTCAAATTATCTATTTCCAACACCGAGACACCTGGAGACAGATTCTGAATGGGAAAAGTTAATTAAATTTTGCAAAAGGAAAATTAGTCGCCTGTTAAATACTCATGGAATAGCTTTCCATGCACCCGATGGAATTGAAGTTGTGGAAGAAAAAGTTTTTAATGGTGAAGAAAGGAGTCTTGATGAAAAATCTCATGGTAAGTAACATAGTGGCATCTAAGCAATTTTTTTTTCTATAAACCATAAAAAAGTAGGGGTACTCGTAAAAATTATGGGAACAGCATATAAAATTGTCCAATAATGGTACTCGTATAACATATTATATAATGAGTAGGTACTTTTAATATAATGAAACCAATACTGGGTTTGAGCAGTGGCGGCTCGTGACTGATTTAAATGGGGAATGGGAAGGCTAAGGTAGGAAACGGTAGCCTTAGCAATAAAGGGGGTTGTACGAAACCGATAAAGTGCACCAAATTTCGTCAAGAATTCAATTCACCAAAGTTTTCTTTTCTTATATACCCTTCATCTAGTTGCAATCACAAAAATAAAATTCACTACACACTACACCTTCCACATTTCACAAGAAATAATTATAAATCCATGACCTACACTAACCTAATCGCTAAAATGTTATTGGTTTAAAACAAAGTAAACATTTACTACATTTCCTAAAACCTATTATATTATTTTTACTATTGACATTCCTAAAAATGTCGAGCACAGAGGAAGCATGCTTCCCCATGTATTTTTAACGAAATAGATAAGGACGGCTGCGCTACTGGCCGTCACGTTATGAATAATTAACTATTAAATACTAGAGTAGAGCAGAGAGTAGTGCAAAGGTATTAGATACGTTCCGCAGGTCTATAGAGGAAGTACTATACAGGGTGATTCACGTTGAGTGGCCTATTAGAAGATCTCGAAACGAGTAAAGTTATATTTCTAAAAATTTGGTAGCGCGCATGATTGGCTTTGAACTTTTAAAATATTATATTCTGACGTTTGTATCACTTCCGGTTATACCGGAAGTTATGGCCAACTTTGGTATTTCAAATGGAATAGCCTGTATATTTTAGCATTTTTGGAAACCTTATTAAAACCTAAGTAACTTTTATTAACAATGATCTATACCTATCTCTAACCGTTTTTGAGATATGAATTATAAAATGCATTTTTTATGTAAAAACCTTACCGAGAAGAAAGTTAGTAATTTTAAAATTAATAAAGCTAAACATTTAAAACTTTGTAGGCTTTTAACTAAAACATAGATCTTTAGACAACATTACTTAAGTTTCATGTTTTGCATACAGAGGTTTTTTAAAAGTGTGCCAATGTGGCCATTTAGATAAATGTCAGTATCAATATTTTTAGTCGTTTTGGAATTATGAGCAATTTAAAAAAAATATCTTAAAATATGTGATTGTGTTAAGTTCATAAGATATTATTTTTGTAAAGAAGCTTTGAGTCCGATTTTTGTTTGACTTTGAGCTTTATATAATAATATATATAATAACTTATATTAACAAAATGCTGCCATTAAAGCATATTTTGTCAAATTGGTAAGAAAGCTCAAAGTCAAACAAAAATCGGACTCAAAGCCTTCTTTACTAAAACACAATCACATATTTTAAGATATTTTTTTTTTAATTGCTCATAATTCCAAAACGACTAAAAATATTGATACTGACATATTAAACATTTAGACGGAAATTTGATTCTCTACAAGTTACTAAAATAAAAAATATGGTGTTCCATTTGCAAAAATTGACTTATGCACGTTTATCTAAATGGCCACATTGGCACACTTTAAAAAACTCCCTGTATGCAAAACATGAAACTTAAGTAATGTAGACTAACGATCTATGTTTTAGTTAAAAGCCTACAAAATTTTAAATGTTTAGCTTTATTAATTTTAAAATTACTGAACTTTCTTCTCGGTAAGGTTTTTACATAAAAAATGCCTTTTATAATTCATATCTCAAAAACGGTTAGAGATAGGTATAGATCATTGTTAATAAAAGTTACTTAGGTTTTAATAAGGTACAGGGTGGCCCTTTAGTGTGGCAAAGTACAATAGCTCCGTTACTATTTCAAATACATTAAAAATATTAATACAAAAGTTGAAGGGCAGTAAGTGACTTATAACGTAAAATTATTTTTAACTTTATAGGGTGGCTCAAAAAAGCGGAACAATAAAAAATGTACTTTTTTCAAATGGAACACCCTGTATATTTTTTCATTTTTAAATTCCATATTAAATTATAATTATTTTTTATTAAATACATTATTAGTATATACTTTATAGTTTCCGAGATATTTGCTCTTGAAAAGTGACATTTTTGAACTTTGACAGCTTCTAGCTTTCTAACAGTACGTCTTAGAGCAAAACGGCTTACATGTCCCTATCTTTAATTTTTATTATCTTCCCAAAAAAATCAACTTCCGGTTAAACCGGATGTTACTCGAAAGCAGGAAATATAGTTGTTCCGGTTTAACTGGAAGTTGATTTTTTGGGAAGATAATAAAAATTGAAGATAGGGACATGTAAGCCGTTTTGCTCTAAGACGTACTGTTAGAAAGTTAGAAGCTGTCAAAGTTCAAAAATGTCACTTTTCAACAGTCAATATCTCGGAAACTATAAAGTATAGACTAATAATGTATTTCATAAAAAATAATTATAATTCTATGTAGAATTTAAAAATGAAAAAATATACAGGGTGTTCCATTTGAAAAAAGTACATTTTTTTTGTTCCGCTTTTTCGAGCCACCCTATAAAGTTAAAAATAATTTTACGTTATAAGTCACTTACTGCCCTTCAACTTTTGTATTAATATTTTTAATGTATTTGAAATAGTAACGGAGCTATTGTACTTTGCCACACTAAAGGGCCACCCTGTACCTATCCAAAAATGCTAAAATATACAGGGTATTCTATTTGAAATACCAAAGTTGGCCATAACTTCCGGTATAACCGGAAGTGATACAAACGTCAAAATATAATATTTTAAAAGTTCAAAGCCAATCATGCCAATTTTAAAAAATATAACTTTACTCGTTTCCAAGATCTTCTAATAGGCCACTTAACGTGAATCACCCTGTAGAGATTTTATTAAAAAATAGGTTTCAATTCAAGCTGTACTAATAATTGATAGATTTATTATTATTAGAGATTGATAGATGACGAAGACACTGTTTCTCTGCATTACGTAACGACTGAACGAGGAATCGGCAGTCGAAATGAGACAGAGAATCAGTGAGCATCGTGGAACGTTAGTGTTATTGTTTATTGTTATTTACGGAGTGACCTGAAAATGATAGTGCCCTGTGATGGTACTTACCTAGGATACTACAATTTTATATTTTTATAAAATAATGTATTAATACAGTGCGAACAAAAATTATTTGCATCAAAGAGGGCTTGGATTAAAAAACGTAGGGCTTGGTTTAGATCACAATGATATGTGGACGATATATCTAACCAAATCTAGGCTAAAATTTTGTCAAATTCATATTATGACATGATATGCCAAACTAATGAGTATTAAAATAAGTAGACAAATACAAATTTATTTTTGTTGTTTACAAAATTAACAAAGTAAGAATAAACAGAAAGAAAAAGAAAAATAATTACAAAAAATAAATCATTTCTTTCCAATAAATTTTGGGTAAACCATTGAGAGTAATTCCTGCGTGTTTCAAAATCTGCGGCTTGTATTTCCCGGAATACTTGCACTTTATAAGGAAATAAATTTAGCTGCTTCTTAAGAATAGTACTGCATGTTCCATAAGATCTTCCCACTTCTTGGGACAGGCGTCTTATACAATTTGTTGGCGTATTTTGCATTATTTCACGAACATATAGCTTATGCGAATTAATACAAGTCCCCACATTATTTTTTATTCAAAAACTAATTTTATGCACTGGCGAATTTGGTTTTTTTATACTTAATAAAGAATTTTGCTATTTACCAATGCTTAAAAAAAGATAAGCAAGCATCATAAATAATTATTTAAAAAACTTGCAATAACGTTATTTTTTGCTTCATTATCTTATTTTAAATTTGAATTTGAAAATGTATTATTTAGTCATCCGCCTTATTATTTGATAAACCGAAAAGATTGGTTTTTTCCTTAAGCTGTCTGAAAAATATTGTACATACAATTCTATGAATAGATATATGGGGATAATTCAGTTACGTGTCCTGGGCTCTAAAAAGGTTCATATACCTACCTCTGTATATATCTCGAATTTCTTCATGTGCCAGCATTTCTTGCTGATGCCAGATGTTATATTATCATATAGGTGCGCATATTTTTTACAAAATAAAGTTAATTTTATGGTTCGTGTGTTGTATTTTATATTGATTGGGCGTGATATTTAGGGTATGGTCCGAAAGTAACTAGTGTCGTGGTTTAGCGTTCCGTATTTAACCAAATGATAGCGGTAACCAAAAAATAGGTTTATTTTGGAACACGGTTTTCGGATACGACGTCACCCAAATGTCAAAATGCTCACCGGCTTTAAACGCCGGCTACAAGTGGTTTCTTCTGTCACTTGTCATTATAAAATGTTGTTATGAATTTAATTTCAAAATATTTGGCCGATGGTTGGTAATTTATTAAGAGAATGAATCTCAATGAAATTATAAGTAAGTGTATTTAGCATTTCTGTAAATTATCAGTCTGTCGTGAACTTTTCTAAATTAAAGGTTATGATTTTAACGAACATGGTGATTTTTCGTCCCGAATATAACCGGATTTTTATGGTTGATCTGTCATTTGTCGAGGTTAACCGTGGTTACTGGTGGTGATATTCGGACCATACCCTTAGTTTTAAGCCGGTTTTTAAAAAACATTTCATTGTTTGTATCTTTTTGGGGACAGAAATTTTTTTTTTTCATCATAATTATGAAAATTTTTTAAATGTGCAACTTATTAATTAATTTTATTGGTTTTAAATTAACCGCTTGCGGGGTTACCTAGCTTTAATACTCAGTACCCCACAAAGCACTTTTTGCAATGTTATTTTATAAGTACTTACTTTTTATTCAAAAAATATTTCAAAATTTTTTTACTCCTTCACCATTTGATTTTAATTTCAATTTATATTTTTTACAGATTGTGATATCTTTATAATTATGAAAATTTTATCCTTATAATGTCTTACAGATATACACTGGAAAAGTTTTATAAAAATTTTTAAATAATCTTCCACACCTTCTTCTTAGGGAGGTTTTTTCTTCTTCCCCAGTTTATTTGGTTGGTTTAGACCCCCTTTAATAACTTTTTTACATACTCAGTATGGTTTAACCTTTATCAATTTTCTTCATATTTTGTCTCTTCTACACATCAATTTTTTAATTCCATAAAAGCTCCCTTAAGGTTCTACACCATTTTCTCTTCTGTTAAAACCATCAGCACTAAATAAATTTTCTGTCTCCTGATGATGAACGTTTCTACGTTCGAAACATGTAGAGATCCCTAGAAAATTTTTATTCTATTAAATTTTGTGAAGGAAGACTTTTGGTTTTTTCTTTCTTTCACAAATAAATATCTTTATTATTATATCTCACGCCATTCCCAAGTAAGGTGTGGGGGGGGGGGTGGCTATATACAAGCACTGTATGATATAAAACAATAATATATATCACGATCGCAATATGTTAAACATACTATTTAAAAATATTAATCCTGCTCATAATTGATTTCTTTTATTTATTTTTAACAATGTCAATAAATGCCTGAATTATCCTCTGTGGTAAAGTTATTTTAAAAAATAGGGTTTTAAAAAAATTATTTATTGGACCATTCAAGAACATAAAATGTACCCGATGAAGAACGAATAAGAGTAGGTAGAATAAATAAAAACACAGAACACTGACTCGCTTTTCCCCGGTGTTAAAGATCTTAGACAGACAAGACTCCCATTAAAATGGTTTCCATTTTAAACTTGCCTCGATTCAGTCGACTCGTTTACGAGGATCAATTGCTACATTGTAAACTTGCTTTGTCTCTTATTGGAAAAACATAATTTATTTTCGTTTATTTGAAAGCGTTTCATTTAAATGAAGACTTAATAGTCGTAACAATTGTATTTTCTGTTCACCAAAAAATTTTTATGGTAAATTCGGGATAATTATGAGTCACTACCCAAAAAACATTTTATCTATGTAATGAGCTTTTATCCTTGTTCCTTGTTAGCCAGCCTACAGGTTAAATCAATACCTTTCAAAGAATTCATCACCACATTTAAAATAAATCCATCATAATGACATTATATTTATAAAATAGATCTGCATAATAAAATTACTATCAGGAGTCAGCAGGGCCGAAGCTAAAGCTGAATAGGCCCCGGGGCAAAACAAATTTTGGGGCCCCTTATTGAAATTACTTTTGATAATACATAGTATTAATGTCTGGTAAGAATAACAGTATTTTGTTAATGTAGACATTTTATTTATCTTATACCAACTTGTTGGAACTATTACTAGAATCTGGCAAACTTCTACACATAGAATGTGCGTAAGCACCGCGCTCTCATGATATTTTCTCACAAACGCAAGAACTTACAACTAAAAACACTTCTTTCTAGATTTTATAGTGGCAAATTCCTTTATCACTTTATTAAAGTCAATTTTGCGCGCTCTTGCTCTTCGATTTTCAATGGAGAGTAGCGCTAAATTACTGAGTCTATTTTGTCCCATGTTTTTTAACTTTTTTTTAAAGTTTGTTGGAGTATTGACAAAAAAATTGTTTGCAATGTATTAATGTATTCGAATAAAGCTAAATATTTTAATCTTCCCAACCCCTGCCAGGGGGTCCTTCTGAGTCGGGGGCCCCGGGGCGCCGCCCCGCTTGCCCCGCTGTAGATCCGGCCCTGGGAGTCAGGATTAATACGAATGAAGGTCTCAATATTTTAACATGCATTAGAGGTATATTAAATTATCTTTATTTGGCGTCAACGCGTCATAATAGTATTAGATGATATTATCCTACTACTGCAAACTGCATTTGAATCATGAATAATAATGCAAATACTGGGGAAAATTAAAGCTAAAACAGTCGAGATAGGAAATTTGCAGAAAATAACTTTAAGATAATATATTCCTAAAATTTGATTGAATCGCAGTTAACTATAGACACGATTTCGATATATTTCTCGTTTTGCTGACGTAAAGTCAAATATTATTTTTACTCTAAAAATTTTAGAGAATTAATTGACTCATCCGTTACTGTGCGACAATAAATTTTAGCTATGTAAAATGGAACGGATATACATTGTGACCAGTAAAGTCCGCATCATATGGGATTTTTTTTTTATTAATAACTTTATTCGAAATTTGACTTTGGCATCAAGTTCTGCTTCGATCGAAATGAAAATAAAGCAAAAAAACAGTAGGCACGTGATTCGCATTATCTGTCAAATTTTAATTTTTTCCAAAAAATAATTCAAAAGTAGGGTTATTTCTGAAAGTATCGAAAAAAGTTATTAGAAAAAGTTTTAAATTTTAGCTGCATAAGATAATTTTGATTTTTACCCATATATTTTGTAAATTGTACCATGCACTTTTACAAAATACGAGAGGGACGGACAAGGTTCTCTGTATCAAAAGTTTCGACAAAAACTATAGACGTTGTAAAAAAAGGTTAATTTTTCTTTCGGCCTTTTGTTTTGTTTCATTATTTGTATATTGTTAAACAATTCGATTGCAGAAATTTTATTTAGAATATCTTTTTTTGGTGGAGTCAAAAATAAAAGAGTTTCCCGTATGTTAGGATGGTTTCTGGACACGTTGTATAAACTAAAAAAAACTTAAATTTTTTGTTAATTCCTTATTTTTTGAAATGCTGTTGCAGCCAGTTATTGAATTTACTTCAAAATATATTTGTTTATAAAGAATTAGCAAATATATTATTTATCTTGTAGAATTATCTAAATGACCTAAATGAAACTTTTTTTTTGGGTCGTTAAGTTATGCTTTTTAAGGCATTGAATTATTAAAATATCTTTCGAAGGGCAATTTTGAATAAAAATAGCTTTATAAGTTATGTAGCAATAGTGTTCTTTTTCTTAGGTTTTGTTTTTCATAAACCAGAAGAAAAAACACGACATAAAAATATATTATTTTTAATAGTTTAATAACATCTTTTTAACTTGCATTTTTAGGCCGCGAATTTATTTTGTGTCGATTTAAGGAAAAGTACCAGAAACAAGACGCCATTCTTTGTGCCAAATAAATCAGTTAAGTTAAAATCATGTTATTAATCTATTTTATTTAATGTACTGTTAAAATCCTAATAATACAATCACTTTTTTTTTCAGAATTGCAATATTATTCTGGGGATGCGAGACATAAAAGAAGTAAAATGAAAGAAAAGAAAATATTTATTCTTTCGGTAATAATTGTGGCAAAACTAATAAAGATATTGATGATTTTAAACATGGTATTCTTCTCTTTGTTGATCATCAAAAAGATCATTTTAATGACTGCAGTGGTTTTTCCAACCGTTCTGAGTCACATTAAGCAAGCCTGTCAAAAACATCACACTACTCTGATAGCTGAAGAACCCAGTCATAGTCATCCACCTCATTCCTCTTGGTTTGGGTAAGAATTATTTAATAGTTGTTCACTTTTTAATTTTGCGTTACGAAACAATCTGGTGTTTGTGACGAATTTTATTTCAATCTAACCATAAACTTTATTAAAGAAAAGAGACGTTCAGCTAAATGGGCGAGAATAATACTATATTTTACTATGCCATCTCAAAAAGTCCTTTGGTGATGTCATAGGCAAGCCGAAAACACAGAAATATAATATCTAGATATTATTTTATTAAGTATGTAATGAGGGACGAATAGATATGCATAATATGCACACCGACCATAGATACTTTCTGTATTATAATCTTTAATGTTTTAGGTTAAGACAGGACGATATGAATAGAAACAGTTACTGGTAAAAGATGCAAGAAGAAAAATGAAAGAAGAAAAAAAATAAAAATTTTAATGTTAATTAAATAAAAAAATATTAGTTTTAGAATAAAAAAGTACCTTCCAGATAATGCGTGTTTGTCTCTGCATGTGGGCTATGTATGAAAATCAGTAAAGTTTTTTTTGTCGGGTTGCACGAGGCAACTTGATTATGACATAAATGACATTTTTCGAATTTTATACAGTAATGCACTAGATTAATGACCTCAAAATCGTACAGTAATGGGTCACCTTACAGCATTGCGACCATTACAGCATAGGAACCATTACTTCATAAAACGTCAATGTCATTCAAAACATAATTTTACATAATATTATATGTTTTCTCGTATCTTTCCTTAGATTTTACTGGAAGCCAACTTGAAGAAGCTTCGCGGGCCGCATTCAGGATATCTTCCAAGTCGTTTTCATTAACCATTTCCATAATTCTTGTGAAATTCACTCTTCAAATTTGATTTTATTTGGATGCTGTCAATAGTCGTCAAACACAAAAAAAATCTTGTTTATATTGCTAAGTTACCGAGAAGTCATACTACTAAGTTTTTGTAGATTTTCTTCGGTAACTATTCTTTTTAGATTTTAATATGAAATGCAAAATAATTAATTACTTACAAAATGCGAAAAAATAGTATACGCACCTCGTCAGAAAAGTGATTTTACTTGGCTAGTATGGAAATCAAACTAACCGTACTCGTCAAGTAAAGTTCCACTTTTCTAAACTTGATACGTACTTAATGTACTATTGCAGATTAGCGTACCTATTATGATGATATTGACAGCAATTGTTTTCTTACAATCAAAGTGATCCAGTCAGGTTAATTGTCAATTTACCAATCAGGCAACTTTAATTGTGAGTTGTTGGAGAGTAAATAAGTTTTTCCAATGTTAATGCTTTCTGGGAAAAAATTGTCTGGCTAGTTCGTTATTGTTTAAAATTTGTTGGGCTGTTGCTTTGTGCTACATCCTTTTTTAAGAATTTTCGCTATAAGACTCTTTTCCTTCCTTTTGTTGGGTTCTAGCTGCACTAGCGTCTGGTGATCTAATCCTAAAAAATATAAAAATATCATGCCCATGAAGTATATTGTCACATAATTAAAATATATTATATTTTTAAATATACACTCTAATCGATTCTTTAAATGCAAATTTCTTGGAAACCGCTAGCTGCTGAAGCAAGATTTGGGTTTCCTGAGAAGAAAAAGTTTTTTTCGTAAATTCAAGTTAATATTGACAAGATGATTAAAACATTTGATTAGCGTTTTGCCAAAGCTCTCTAATAACTTTTACCCCTACAACTACCAAATTACGTTATTGTTTTTGCAAAATTATTAAGTTAAATCTTTTCGTGTTCAAGCCAAGTAGATTATTTCACTATAAAAGTCCGAATCCAGCTGGAGAGCTTTTAAACATGGTATATATTTCACCCATTAAAATTAATAGGTCACGTTATTTACTCTACGGTAATTTCTGTTTATTACTTTAAAGCAGGGTGTCTTGTCCGATGACAAAGGATTTGAAGCACATCTTCTAGAAAATAAAATTAAAGACAATAAACTAAGGGTTTCAAATAATAAAAGTTAAATTATAAAATCCGTAATATAAAAAACACAACTTATCGCTATAAATTCGCTATCAAAACAAAGCAGTGGGTACCATACATACTACCCAATAGAACCTATAATTAGGTAATGAGCTGGTACCTATGGATAGCACATATCATTCATAAACGCTACTAAAATGTGTTGACAACATCGCTTGTAAGAAAAATGCGGGGAAGAGCTGGGTGAGGCAGGGAGTAGGAATAACGGTGGATTTACCTTTGAATGTGACCTTGCTACTATAGCCTTAACCTAACCTACAAATAACCCAACTTTCTGTTTACTTACCCATGAAAAGTAACTGTAGAATTATTATTTTACGACCTCTCACATACTTAACACTCGCGACTCATCTTAATTAGTCTCCAAAAAATATCACAAAACACTAAAAACACAGCAATTATTAAACAACCCCGATAAACTGAAGAAAATTTCAGACCGCTGACAAAAAAACACCAAAAGGAAATAGGAATGTTCGATATACATCGACGCATTGAACACATTAATATTTTCAATGGTATAGGTACCTACTTTTTTTAAATCGACGGACGCATCAAGGCCATTTGACATTTGTCGGTGCATTGATGTATTACGCCTTACTTTTATTCGAAAAATAATGGTTTTGCCGTTGCCTCTCGATCTTGATTATACCTTTGATTTCAGCTAAGGGGCCGTTCAAATATTACGTAAGCAGATTTATTACAATTATTTACCCCCCATCCCCCTTGTCAGCAAAAGTAAGCAAATCTCTTACCCCCTCCCCCCATGCTTACGTAAACATTTTTCAATTATAAATGTTTTTTTTTTATATTATAATGTTATAATTATAATTTTAAAAAAAATAAGAAAATAGATTTAGGATAGAGATTAGATTTTACTGATACAGTATTCAACATAGAGTAAGGGACAAAAATATTATAATCTTACGAACATTACAAACTTATTTTAAATTTTTGGTACACATATTAAATTTTCGTGTAAAAAAGTAAATAACTACCGATGACGTAATCATCATCTAGACTCCCCTACCGCCCATGTCATCCAAAATAAGCAAAACAAACCCCCACCCCCCACCCCCCATCCCCCCATAGTGCTTACGTAATACTTGAACGGCCCCTAAGGTGTAAGCTTAGAATAATTAGATTTTTTATACTTTCTTATTCCATTAAAATAGTATATTAAAGTACGAGTTTCATAAGAAGCGGTTTTAGCGCCTGCGTCTATTCTAAAAAACGAGCCACGAAGTGGCGATTTTTTTTATTGACACGGGCGCTAAAACGCCTTATGAAACATATGCACATTTTTTTCTATTTCACCTTTTATAATTAAGAAAAATACATTTTAAAAAGAAAATAAATCCTTCAAATTTTGTAAATTTTTATGTCCAAATTTTATGTTGGTAATACTATTTTTTATCATAGAAGCCTCTGGACAACAAAAATTATTTTGAAAACCGTAATTTTTTGATTTATTGACCCATTTTCACCACGAGATTCTAAAGTTATTTTAGCGATATGAGATTTGAAATTGGACGGAATACGTTGTGTGATCCTTGTACATTCGGTACATATACAGAGCGTTCGGAAATTCGGGAGATTTTGCTACTTTTTTTCGAATTTCAAAAGACGTGATTTTACGTCACGGCATTGCAATTTAGTATAGGGAAGATGGAAAATTCAAATAAAGTTGAAGTTAAAATCGACATTAGAAGGTTAGTAGATTGAATTTTGGATAGGATTTGGCAGAAAATGATAGCTTGAAGCATCTACAAAAGATTGATTTATAGATTTATGCAATCAACATACATGACTGCTATCCACACAGAATAAAAAAGTAAGTTATCAAGCTAGTTTTCCTCTGCGAAAAATAGGTTTTCTCGTAAATCACAAAGGCCACGCAAGTCAATGAAATAAAACATTTAAATGTTACCAACATCAAATAAAGAAAAAACGCGTATCGAAATAGCTTCATTACGATCCGCAAATGAGGGTCGTACTGAACTCATTATGAACGTGAAATAGAAAAAATTGTTTTCGATGCATCGCAAACATCCATGTTTTTCCGCGATACATTTTCTGTGGACATCCCTAAACGGAAGTGAATAAAAACTTCATCATTGGCTCAGACCAATGTCGTGGCGGTCACATTTTTGGAGGGGGATCTCTTATTGCTGCGTTGCCATACTTTTTATAAAGTTTTAGACAAAGATTTAAATTTCCCACATCATGTTAGTTCTTTTAACAACGCAAACAAAGTGGAGGGGAGAAATTTGTATATTGATTTTGTCGTTAGGTTTATTTGTTATTGTTTCATTTATAGGTACCACCACTAAAAATTAATGTTTTGTCTATCTCTTACATTATTTCTTTCTCTTTCAGTAAAACTGTTATTTCCTAGCTTTGTTCATTAATAATATACAGTGTGACCAGTAAAGTCCGCATCATAGCTTTATTCGAAATTTGACTTTGGCATCAAGTTCTGCTTGGATCGAGATGAAAATTAAGCAAAAAAATAGTAATCACGTGATTCGCATTATCTGTCAAATTTTAGTTTTTTACAAAAAATAATTCAAAAGTGGGGTTATTTCTGAAAAATTGAAAAAGTTATTAGAAAAAGTTTTTTTTTAATGCAGTTTCTAGCCCACAGGCAAATTTCAGCTGCATAAGATAATTTTGATTTTTAACCCATATTTTGTAAATTGCACCAGTTTTGGAAAATAAGACTCAACGCAACCTACATAAACCTTCTTAGTTTTGACAATGCATTATTTCAGATACATTTTCTTTAAAGTAGCGCCATATTAAATGTGTGTTTTTCTACAAAATCAAAATTGGGCTATTAAAATTTGGTCGCATGTGATGCAAAGTTTATTTGTTTTTGACCCTGTATAAGGTAAATTCATAAAATAAGTCTTTTCAAAACCTACTTTGTGTCTGAAAATAATACACCTTAATATTAAGACAAAACAGAACACAGTGTCATCAGTAAAGTGTTCATTAAGTGGAAAATAAATTTTAGTTTAAATTAACGTAAAGTTTACCCATTTTCAATGATTTAATTTAAAACACCTTTATTAAAATTTGTTATTAAGCTATGTCATAAAAAAAGTAAAAAAAGCCTTTTAATATTTAAGTGCACTTTCCAAAAAATTAATTATAATGATGCACCAAAAAAAAACAACAAACAAAATATGGGTAAAAAATCAAAATTATCTTATGCAGCTGAAATTTTTGCATGTGCACTAGAAACTGCATTTAAAAAAACTTTTTCTAATAACTTTATTTGATATTTTCAGAAATAACCCCACTTTGAAATTATTTTCTGGGAAAAAATTAAATTTGACAGATAATGCGAATCACGTGACTACTATTTTTTTGCCTAATTTTCATCTCGATCGAAGCAGAACTTGATGCCAAAGTCAAATTTCGAATAAACTTATTAATACAAATCCCATATAATACGGACTTTACTGGTCACATTGTATATAATATATATTTATCATCGTTATTATTATAGATGTTAATAACACTCGCATAACCTTCCCATGGACCTTGCGTTTATAAACAGCTTAGGGGTAGAATTTCTTGAAATACGTCAAGTCCATAAAAGGATATACCCCTTTTCCACCCCCTAGGGGCAAAATATTAGTAAATATCAAACACACGTTTATTTGTTCCAAACGAAGAATTTTTTATTTATATTGTTTTCTCTAGCGGTTGGAAACTTACCCCCTCCATTACTATCGCTAGGGGCAAAATTTCCTAAAACATCAATTTAACACAGTAAGCATAGTACCAATTTTTAGCAATATAATTATAAAAATAAAAGTTTAATAGGTTAAACTATTCCAACTAATTATTTTAATTTGGTCTTCTAGATTTTATCGGCGAAAACAGACAGTACCCTACATTCAATGCCACAGCTTCACTTATGCCCTTCACAAATTTCCTGGTAGTAAAAACTAGAACTAGTAGTAACTCGACGGCAATGACTAAAGACGCAAAAGATCAGTTGCAAACTGTAATGCCTGTAGCAGCACTTGCGAATTTCTACATTTTTGGATCTGCAATTTTGGCTTTTATGATTGTCTATTCGATGGTGATGTCACTTGAAACATAAGTTAGGTAAATAATTTATTTATTACGTATTGATAATTACAAAAAACATAAAAGCCACAAAAGTCGAGAGTAATGAGAATAGGTAATTTCTTGGCATTAAAACCAGCCTGTTAACAGATTCTTTTACTTAGTTTTTCATGCTTGTGCATTAAATCGAATTGCGTTCTAAGCAAAGGCCAGCGTTCTTATAATTAAGCTCTTCATCTCCTGCATCTCTTATTTAGCATGTTCAAAAACGGTGGGAGTTTATAAAACTAATAGCTTAAATTGCTATAATTCTTATTTGCACATTGTATAAGCTATTGTATTGTGCCAAATCGGTTCATACTCATAGCTTCTGCAACCATTTCAATGTGTATATTGAAGAATGCTGTAACCACTTAGGATCAGAATTCCAAGAACGCATTTTATATCTTCAAAACTAATATTTTGATCTGGATAATTTTTATAAAGTGAATAATTTTGGGTCTCAGTAACCAAATATTTGACAACGTCTTCATACATGTATAAATTAAATTGCTTAACAGGCGAAAGATTACCGTATTGCTCAAAGTTCGGATCGGGATAAAATTTACATTCTACTTCCAGATTGCCATCAATCCAAACAAAGTATTTATCTACAGCAACAGACGCTGAAAATATTTTGTTTTCGTCCATTTACTTACTTTCACTACTCGCATTATCTTTTGTCTCCTCTTTCTTTGCCTTGCCCTTCTCTTCCTTATCCTCATTAAGACTGGTCTCCTCCTTCCCTACTAGAAGGTATCCTAGAACCATCTAGTAAAACCATCTTTACACCAGCTGTCAGTTGTCGACTAGGAAGTTAGCTTACGTCACATTCGTTGTTGTCTTTATCTCCAGATTCTTTATCTGTAAGAGAACTGGGTTCTGGGGGCTCAACATAAATTGGATCTACTCGCAAATGATTGTTGTAGGCTATTTGAAGGGCTTTCTCCAAAGGAAACTCTGTCATGAAAAAAAAAGATAAACTTTTGTACTCCGTGTGCCTATGGCTGCCATATGACAACAACAAACTATAAACAGCGCTAAATATAACCTGAATTATTTTTATCAATAAACTTTATTGCAAACAGGCAGATTTATCTATATTTAAATGCCAAAATAAAATAATAGTATCATCAAATGTAATAATCTACAGAGAAGTTGTACTACCATCGTATGTCCATTTTTTTACGAAAAAAAAACATAAGCTTTTTATCCACCGATAAACTTGAGATGCTATGCTGTCTGCCATCTTGCGGTATTTTTGCAAACTCGTTAGGATATTTGTGTTACAGTAATCAGTGTTTTTTGTTGCCATATCTTGACTTCTTTTAAAAGAAAACATAATAAGTGAATGAACAAATATGACATCTTATTTGCCTTTATTGTTTTTTATCAAAAATGTAGCGATGTCAGTGGAAAAAAAAATATGATATTCCCAATTTTAGAGCCAATATTTATTTTCAGTTCGCACTGGGATATTTTATTGTTAAAATTAAGCTCTTTTTAATAAACTAAGCACGAGCCAAAACATGTTAAAATATTATGCTCGATTTGCAATATTTAATTAGGTAATTAATATAATTCAATATAAAAATAATTCGAAATGATTCATCGACTTTGAAATAACCAAAATTAGTTTAGATAAAATAACTTAATTAAACATAAATTATTATTAAGCGAATAGCAAATTTAATATGTTTCAAATTAATTTGTTATTTAAACATATTATATAAATATAATAAACTACCTTAATCACTATTATGGCCACAGTAGTCATTAGAGGTATAGAGTGTAGATTATAGTAGCACATAGATAACCTCAAGACTATAAAAGGTGCACATTAACTGTTTTGTTCATATTGTATATTCAATTGTCAGTTAGACTTTGAAAAGTAAAAGAGCGTTCGGTCATATACAGTGTGTGTATAAAGTCTGGAAACGGCTTAATAACATCACAATTTACTGGCCGATTTAAACCAAATTTGGTACAGTTGTGTAAGAGGATCTAACGCATCGAATGACGATATTGGCGTTGTTGCCAGCTTTTTAGTTTGTCTGGAATTCGAACGAATTTTATATTTTTCAACATAACACCCAGTATATTTTTACATTTTTAAATTCCACATAAAATTATAATTATTTTTTATTAAATGCATTATTAGTCTATACTTCATAATTTCCGAGATATTGACTCTCGAAAAGTGACATTTTGAAATTTGACAGCTTATAACTTTCTAACAGTACGTCTTAGAGCAAAACGGCTTACATGTCCCTATCTTCAATTTTTATTATCTTCCCAAAAAAATCAACTTCCAGTTAAACCGGAACAACTATATTTCCTGCTTTCGAGTTCCAGACAAACTAAAAAGCTGGCAACAACGCCAATATCGTCATTCGGTGCGTTAGATCCTCTTACACAACTGTACCAAATTTGGTTTAAATCGGCCAGTAAATTGTGATGTTATTAAGCCGTTTCCAGACTTTATACACACACTGTATAAGTTTGTTAAGTTTCTTTATTTTCACACAAGTAATTTTTTCTGCATGAAAATGTTGAATAATTTGGAATAAAAGAACGCTTTACAAAATAGAGTATTTCTTTTCTATAATACAGGGTGTCCGGAAAATACGTGTACAACGTTTAACGACAGACTCCTGACGTCAAAATAGGTCGATCTAAGCCGACTTAGTTATATCCAAAATTGTCTCGTTTAGCCGGTAGAGGGCGCCAAAAATTTGTAAAAATATTGGTTTTTCCTAAATTACGTGAAAACCTGCTAATCGATTTTAATGATTTTTAGTATGTAGACTAATAGTATAAAATGACGTTTTCGAGTAGTATAGTCACCGGCTGTAAATAAGTGGAAGTGTTATAAAAGTGATATAATTTGTCAACATTTCTCCTCATTTTTTATATGAACGGCGTTATGACAACCCAGATATTTTTGTAGAGTGACTGGATGTATTTGGAAGCTATTTTACCTCTTTAATATTTTTCGTTGAATGAGTTGTTTTGCCAGAAGAAAATATTTACAATTACCTGCATACATCAATTATTATTAACAATAAAAATAAAACAAAGTACAACAAAGTTGAAAGTATGTATTGTAAGAAACTAAGTAAAACAAAAACATTACTTAAGCAAATGTAAACACTCCGATAAACACACGCGATGATTTATTGCAGCGGATTTTAAATGCAGGCAACCATTTTAATAACCCTGAGACATAGATAGGGTCCTATATCATTTTTTAAGGAGTGTTAATAAATGTATTCAGGAAGATGGCGGTCATTTTACACATTTGCTTAAATAATGTTTTTGTTTTACTTAGTTTCTTACTTTGTTTTATTTTTATTGTTAATAATTGATGTATGCAGGTAATTGTAAATATTTTCTTCTGGCAAAACAGCTCATTCAGCGAAAAAAATAAAAGAGGTAAAATAGCTTCCAAATACATCCAGTCACTCTACAAAAATATCTGGGTTGTCATAACGCCGTTCATATAAAAAATGAGGAGAAATGTTGACGTATTATAGCACTTTTATAACACTTCCACTTATTTACAGCCGGTGACTAAACTACTAGAAAACGTCATTTTATACTATTAGTCTACATACTAAAAATCATTAAAATCGATTAGCAGGTTTTGACGTAAGTTAGGAAAAACCATATTTTTACAAATTTTTGACGCCCTCTACCGGCTAAACGAGACAATTTTGGATATAACCAAGTCGGCTTAGATCGACCTATTTTGACGTCAGGATTCTGTCGTCAAACGTTGTACACGTATTTTCCGGACACCCTGTATATTTTAGTTTAAGGTTATTTTTGTTACCAGGTATTTTTGTTGTATTTTAGGGCACCCAAAACATAAGAAGAAACATGGAAACTATTTGAAACACGAAGAAAAAAAGTTGCTCGAGTTTATTATTCCAGTGATTATTTTATTTAAACTTTACTTCGTCAAAATGGGGTTCCATATTTTAATGTTCGGAGTGTTTGTTATCAAGGTATTGGTTTTTAAAGGAGCGATTTGGCTTCACTATTTAGCTTACGAAGTTAAAAAGGCAGCTTCTAACGAAGGAATTTTAAAAGACGTTTGGAATGGACTGTGGCAAAAAAGAATGGATTTACTTCAGCCCTCGGCGCAGCATGCTTCAGATTCTGAGTTGTTAAAGTTTGTTCCAAATAATTCAGACATTTAAATATGCAATGTTCCATTTATTTTGTAAACATTAAAAAAAAAATACAAACTTGAAATGTGTTTTTATTTTGACTTATTTAACCAATAAATTCAATTCTTTGTTCACAAAAGGCAGTTCCTAGTTACAAGAGTTGATTTGTAGAGAACGTGTCTCGTCTCAAACGATAAAATAAAAAAGGTTTTTCAATTTTAACATCCTTATATCCTATGTAGGTACTAGTACGCCCGCATCCAGTGGCTCTTCCATCGACGGACCCCAATAAATATATTGCATGCATGCAATTTACTAAATTTTGACTCTAAGCGATTCGTAGTTTATATGATAAGTAGATTAAGTCTAAAAGCATATCCGCTATGATATGAAATATTTGACCTTGTATGATCTTATTTCTTTCTAGGTCCAAAAATGTTTCTTTTATCAAAAAATGGAACAATCTATTTATAGCTCGTCAACAACTCTTCAACATTTGTAAAACATGTAGTTAGTATCTAAAATGTTTAATAGTTAATTTTGATTTTTTGTTCCTGTTATGGCATCTTTGTCACTAAATTGTAGTAGCTATGGAAAACAAATGAAAATAATGTTAGTGGGTAACAAAGAGTTTTTTTTTGTCGAAAGAATATACAGGATGAAATATCCTGAGCGGAGAGCAGCCAGTCCTTGATTCTCAATGTCATCTACTAACATTATTTTTATTTGTTTTCTATGGATACTGAAATCCCTTGACCAAAGATGCTATAACGAGAACAGAAAATCCAGAAAAATTAGAATATTTCAAGGACTGTTAAAGATACGAATTGTTTATAAAAGTTAGAGTTTTTGACGAGCTATAAGAAGCCAAAAATTTGATGGGTCTTTCATTTGATAAAAGTTACTTTTTCAATTGTTGTTTTCAAAGTTTTCTGATTTTGGACCTAGAAAGAAAATACTCTGGAAAGTACGAACCATATAAACGCAAAATTATCGAAAAAGTCCTCCTTACAAAAACATCATGCAAAAAATATAATAAAGGAGCCGAAAATGCCACCAACAAAATATTGCACAGGAGTGTATTCAGTCATTAATTTTATTTGCTATAAAATGTTGAAAACAAATATTTATTGATTTTGAAGAAGTAGTCCATACTCAAAGTGGAGTTAAATTATATAGAAAAAAGAAAAGCACGAAGTCTTTCTCCACAAATTTTATTGTTCGAATAACTAGGCGAACCTAGGATCGCATCGACATGTTTCGAGTGTAGAAACACTCATCATCAGGAAAACAAAGTTAAAGGTAAAATGCTTATGTTTTTAGCAAAAGAGAAAATAATCGTGAGATTGAGCCGTAATGGAGCTTTTAATGGTGTACAAGAGGTATAAAATTAAGTAGTCAAAAGACCGAAAATGACGACTCCAGCATACTTAAGAAACAAGCGTTAGTGCAAAAGCACACTGTGCCGTGCGGAAAATAAGGGGAGTAGAAGAAAAAAATCAAAAAATTTAGAGAGTTTTGAAAAACTTATCTGTAAAATTCATTATTACAGTAACTACTAAAAAAACTTCTGTTTTATTAAGCCCTATCAGAAACTGAAATCTGATAGGGCCTAATAAAACTCAAGATATTTCAGTAGTTACTGTAATAACGAATTTTACAGATAAGTTTTTCAAAACTCCCTAAATTTTTTGAATTTTTTCTTTTACTCCCCTCATTTTCCGCACGGTACAGTGTCCTTTTGCACTAACGCTCGTTTCTTCAGTTGGAGTCTTCATTTTCGCTCTTTTGACTACTTAATTTTACACCTCTTGTACACCATTAAAAGCTCCATTACGGCTCAATCTCACTATTAGTTCCTCTTTTGCTAAAAACATCAGCATTTTACCTTTAACTTTGTTTTCCTGATGATGAGTGTTTCTACACTCGAAACATGTCGATGTGATCCTAGGTTTGCCTAGTTATTCGAACAATAAAATTTGTGGAGAAAGACTTCGTCCTTTTCTTTTTTCTAAATATTTATTGATAGTTTGCAATTCTCTGGTAAGGGATTGATGTTTTTTTGGATAGGTTTTGAGTTGTCTGCTTTTCGCCATATTAGTAACTTTTTGAAACTGCCTAGGGCATACAATATACCTAGCGCAAAATTTGTATAGGTGGTTTGATATGAATATGGTAAATAAAGCATTGATACCATTAATTTTGATCTAAACTTTAATTCATTAATTGTAATGCTCGACTGATTTTCCGGCAAATAAGGAAATTTTGCGCAACTAGTCCATTATCTCAAAGTGGAGCTGTATAGATATAAGGAAAATAAACCCACAGTCGTCTCCACAAATACTTATATTAAAACAGTTAGATTAGCTTGGTGTACATGTTTCGGTACTAGGGAGTACCATCATCAGCACCGAAGGGCTAAAATAAATATAGAATGAATAGAAAGAGGAAGAAGAAGTCAGATTAACGTACTTACCCCAAGTGCCACTAATACAAGCAATGTAAAAGAAATGTAAAAGATTTAAAAAAATAAAAACTAAAAACATGAATAAGACGCGGACATTTTGATTGGTTGGACGAAAACAGATTAAAAAGTTGAAAGTAAAATAAAATTTAATTGTAAGGTTTCAAACCGCATGTCATGGCGGGTTACTCGCCTTCTTGCCGACAACTGTGTTTTGTTCTTTTTACTATCGCCACTAGATGCCCGTTTCTTGCTCCAAGAACCACGTTTTACACTTTTGAGGTCAGTTCCCATTATTATTGGGTACTTACTACTTTTACTTGACTTTGTTAGATGTCACTACTTTGACCTTTTATATCCTCCGTTTGACTTTCAGTACAATCACAATCAGTTTGTTATTTGTTTACGATGTAGGGCAGAGGAAGAAAATTAATTCCTTTAGAATTTTATTTTACTTTCAACTTTTTAATCTGTTTTCGTCCAACCAATCAAAATGTCCTCGTCTTATTCAAGTTTTTAGTTTTTATTTTTTTAAATCTTTTACATTTCTTTTACATTGCTTGTATTAGTGGCACTTGGGGTAAGTACGTTAATCTGACTTCTCCTTCCTCTTTCTATTCATTCTATATTTATTTTAGCCCTTCGGTGCTGATGATGGTACTCCCTAGTACCGAAATATGTACACCAAGCTAATCTAACTGTTTTAATATAAGTATTTGCGGAGACGACTGTGGGTTTATTTTCCTTATAAATAAGGAAATGACTGAGAGTAAAAAGGTGTATTTCGCAATATCATCATTTGTATTTTTAAAATAAAAGTATTTTTTTTATCCAAATGTATAAAAAGAAGTACCTCTATAATTTAATAGTAATATTACGAGATTTTTTTTCAACAAGGCAATGTATATTTTTATTAGATATATGTATAGGTGGTAGGTAAAGTTCTTATTAAATGGTCGCCAGATTTAATACTCTTCTGCGAAGACTCCAAAGGTGTCCAGATATTTGCCATAACTAAAGATTGCACGATATAAAATAAACAAAAAGACACCGCTTGCGGGGTGGGGTTACTGAGCTTTAATCCTCCGTATCTACCCTACAAAACATTTTCTGCAATGTAATTTTATTGTACTATCTTTATAGTTATGACAATTTTATCCTTATAATGTCTTACTGACATACCTACACTTGAAAAGTTTTATAAAAAATTTTAAATACTCTTCGACACCTTCTTTTTAGGAAGGTTTATTCTTCTTCGCCAATTTATTTGGTTAGTTTAGACCCCCTTTAATTACTTTTTTAACATACTCAGTATGGTTTAACCTTTATCAATTTTCTTCATATTATGCCTCTTCTACACATCAATTTTTTAATTCCATAAAAGCTTCATTAAGGTTCTACACCATTTTCTCTTCTGCTAAAACCATCAGCACTAAATAAATTTTCTGTCTCCTGATGATAAACGTTTCTACGTTCGAAACATGTAGAGACCCCTAGATAGTTTTTATTCTATTAAATTTTGTGGAGGAAGACTTTAGGTTTTTTCTTTCTTTCCCATACTTTCAAATTCACACTAAAACTACTAATATTTCAACTCAGATATTAATTATTCAATTTACCCACTACAAAAGGTAACAACATAAAAATCCACAAGTACTATACTCTGGACTAGCGCCAATTTTTTTATATCCCAATTCTTAAATTCTCATTGGCCAAATAACCTCACTTCTCACAACTGATTGGTTAAATCGCAGTAAAGTTTAGTTCTGACCGCAACACTCGACTAATCAGCCCTCTCGGAACATTACCAAATTTTACAACAGTCAAGCATTATCGATAGTAGGTACCTGTCTTATCCTTGTTTATCTATAAAAAGATATAAAAAACAGATACGATCACGCATGTCGCGTATTATACCACATACCACTCGCCTTAAATCCCTGTCTGGTCGACGCGCGTGCCGGATAATGCAAGGCAACGTAATATAAAAAAAAGTATTGAGTCATTTTAGTACTAAATTATGTAGTATAAAAAGGATCTAAAACATTATAAAAATATTTAAATAAATGTGAACATTTTGTTATTTTTTGTAACAATATATTATTTTCGATTTTTTTATAAGCGTAAATACAAATTCCATTACTCTTTGTTTCAATACTACTTATGAAAGGCCCGCCCAATTTTGGGCTTATATTGTACTTACTTTAAATGATAATTAATTGTACAAAATATTTAACCCGACTCATCCGGTACCTACAAATATCGAGGAGATTTTAAAGGAAATACAATTTTTTATGTTTTTATTAGATTGGTTAAAAGCTATGCTAATATTTATTCTAATGTTTCATTATCAAAGCGACTGAAGGAGAGAAATAATTGTATTAAATATTATAACTCTTTGATGCATATGTATGATATACCTTATCTCTAAATAAATATGTTTAATTAACTGGTATCGTGAGTGTGTATGCTGTAGGGCAATATGTTTGTAAGTAAATGTGGGTAAAAGCATCAGTAGCGGTCCCAGGATTTTAATATGAGATGAGGGGGCCAAAAACTAGGACAACGCCGCAAATGAAAAAAAATTACGGTTTATTTACCAGTTTTTCACAAGTATATATTTTTTTTTTGTGGTAGAAACTAGGGAAGACATGCATGTTAGAACGAAAGCAAACCTAATATTGTTTCAATATTTTATTTGCAAAAAAAATGTCCAACTCGAAACTAGATACTCAAAACAAATATTATAGTGAAATATAATAAGTAGAAAAAAAGAAACAAATATATTCGTATCGTTTTATTGGAAATACGTAATTCTCGGAAGGTTTCCAACTATTATTTTAAAACTGGTAACTTTTATTCACTTAATTAGGTAACCCCTATGGCATTATCCTATATCTAAGTCGGGACTAACAACATTTTTAACATTATCTCGGACTGGGAAGGTTGATTATGTTGAATAAAAAAATAAAATGTTTCCGTTTATTTTGTCAGTTTCATCCCCAGACGTGTTTCCTCATATCATGGCTCATCCGTAAGGCTAGAATTTAACGAAATAAAGGAACGTGTGTACTAAATGTAGTAAATATGGCGATCGTCCGAAAGGATGAAGAGCATGGCGTCAATTTAACCTTTAAAGCATAAAATTAAGTTAAATGTAAGAGAAAATTATTTGTAAACACCAAAGTCACAATTATTACAAGTCAGGCTAGGCAGCGCTATGTTGAATCATGACTACTGATGGACTTTCTGATTTTTCTTCACCATGAGAACATAGTTTTTCCATTTGTTAATTCCCATTATCTTTTGCACATTTCACGAAATAGTTTCTAATATCACTATCACCTGCGGCTCGTTTCATATTTAGGAAATGCAATAAAATAGGTATATGAATTAATATGTTATGGTATTTTGAGACATTTCTGAACCTAAATAGTCAAGTTACACGCAAAAGCATAACAAACCGCGTGGCCTAATTACTGATTTAGGAAGTGAAGGATTCGGATTGGTTAATTCGGAGGAAGTGTCTATAGCGGGTTGATAGGTGTCAAGAACCGACGGGGCGCCTAACTAAATATCACGTCACGTGCATCGTTGCAATTTAATAATTGGGCCTAGCGGAATTCGCGAAGTTTTTTAACAATAAATAATATATGCAGTGACCGACATGTCGGTAAAAAGTTTGCAATACTTTATTATAACTTAAAATAAAATATTTTGCTTGTTTTTTCCATTATCTCGTAGCTCCGTTAGGACTGTTTGCACCTATTGTATTTCTTAGATTCCTTATTCGATTCTCCTGATGATGAATGTATATACATTCGAAACATGTAGAGAATTTACCCTTCATTAAACCTTATATAAAACTTATTTTAATATATCAGTGGAGGAAGACTTAAAGGGTCTTATTTCTTTCCCTTTAAACATATACTCCACTTAAAGTATGGACTATTTCTTCAAGTTATATAAATTACTTAATAAAAATATTTATTTCGTCGCGAATGTTTGATTGCAATTATTGTGAAAAAACGTGTAGGGCACCCCTATGGGGAGAGGCCCGGGCCCCTATGCACCTCCCCCTTGGGACCGCTACTGAAAAGCATTGATGATAGCTGGTGAGTACCTACTTTTAATTATGTATATATGTAGAACATGATAAAACTAAACACACTTTACTATAATACCATGTCATGTTTTGCTATGTAAATGGCGGCTTGGAATAAAGAATCTGGAATTTTGATATGATCAGAGAATATAACCTATTATTTTTAATAGGAATAAATTCATTATTAGAAAGCCTCTTTGATTGTTTAAAAAATACAGAACCACGGCTACGTAAATTTTTAGTTTGACATAAATTTTTTATCCTTCATGAAATTTACCCCTTCTTTTGGGGTAGAAACCGCCCCCAACTTTTTTCTTTAAATGTAAAAATATGTTTTCCTACGACCACCTACGAAAATGACAATAACAGCACGGTTAACTTGGCTAGAAAGTGCTAAATATCACACGCGTGTTGAAAAAAAATATTTCAACACGAGTGTGGAAATACAAAGCACACTATATTTAATTTAAACAGGTGTCAATTTGATAACAAAACTATTTATTAAAAATAACAAACTTACGGGACACGTGGAGTAAATTGGGGTGCTGGGTAGGGTAATGTACACTAGGGCATTACTGCAAATTAAAAAAAATCCTTTTTTTCGTTATTTTTGGGAACCTTAGAGTATGATAGAAATAATATTATCAGAAAGGGAAAATAATAATATGTCAGGCAACCCACCAACTGTCATGTTTACATGTCAACTGAGTGGAACCACAGAAAAAAATGGGGCAGCTATAGAGCAGAAAAAATAGAATACCCAATGAAATACCGACTTATAATTTTGCCATTATCTCGGATAAAAATATCCATACAATGTTTAAGGATATGGAACAAGTGAATAAGCTTTATCTAAGTAAATTTATTTTAGCTATATTTAAAACAAATTGAATACGATATAACTTTTATAATTAACAAGCTATCGATATTTAACTCCATCTCTATCTTTCTATAATGTTGAGTAAATGTTTAGGTTATGTTGTAGTTTTGTGTTATGTTGTTTTCGTAGGTACCTATATTATTGTTTTATTAAAAGAATGCAAGCAGCTAAAAGTTCAGAAACGAAATTTATTTATTTAAATCTAGGTAAGTTAAAATGTTAAAATGTGTAAGTGGGCAGTGATTTAATTTTTTTCAAGTCTAGAGTTGAAATTCATTTTTCAACTCTAGTGTTAAAAAAATGTGATTAACACAATGGTGAAACCTACAAACTATTATTGGCGTTTCAAAATAGTCTGAGTAGTGAGTGTTACAAAAACAGGTTACAAATTGCAACTTACAATAAGAGAATAATTATTTATAATAATTACTTACTTATTTGTGATATTTCTGTGAAGATTTAACTTCTTCTAAAGTTTCGGTCGAGTTATCCCCGAAAAGCGGGACTGAGCCTGTCCCGCGCGGGACATTTAATTTTGATTGAAAAAGCGGGACGTCTAGCAACGCTGGGTCCATTATACTTAACAAGTGCATTAAAAGGAGTGCTGTTAACAATCTTACTGTTAAATCACATATTTATTAGATTCATAAAATTAATAAAATACACGTCTCAATCAAATAAATATGATTATTTCAGGCCTTTGTATTTAGTACCTATCTATTTTAGTTTCATGGTGACAAAATGTATAATGATAGCGACAATCTCGCTTTTCATTTTCACGCGTCGGCCATTCTTGGGTGGCAACAAAAATAGCTGTAACAATCGAACAAACCCATTTTTTTCTGTGAGTAATCCTAGTATTTGTTTTTGCGATATCGTGGTTAGATGTCGAAATACTCGAATTTGCACGTGTTGAGTGAAGTTTCGTGTCTTTTTTTTTTGTAAAGAATTTTTCATTTTATTGTTATACATATGTATTTAACAAAATAGTGCGTCAGTATCAGAGTTGTGGAAAATTAGATTCTTTTAATCCGAAGTTATCTTTTCACAGGTATGGTTATAATCTGTATTTTTTGTCCATTTAGTGGTGTAGTAATCAGGAAACGAGTAAACAAAAATAATTCTTGTTAACATTTTTATCTGTTGAGGACACCATTATCGAACCAATTATTGTTTTCATGGCAGTTTGCTATAGTAATGTGGGTTTAAGCGGGACAGTAATAATTTGGACCCTATGAATAGATTTTACTCATTCTCTATGGAATTTGAAACATTCACGTGTAAGATAACATACCTAGGGCTCCATCATAATAACAGGAAGCAAAATAATTATACTTCTATTTAGGTATATCCTGGCATGTCAACTTCAACCCTTCAACAATTAAAGTACTTGTACCTATAACTGCAGCATATACCAGAGTGTGTACAAATATTCTTTACGTGGTTATACCGTGCGAGCAAAAATTATTTGCAGCCTGCATACCTGTTGGGTGTCAGTAACTACCTGAATTAACAATCAATCAGTTATTCCGTCATCTTTGACAGTCGTTACAAGTAATTTGATTCATCGCTAATTTTTCCAATTTCTTGAACAATTTACATAATGGGCTTTACGGAACAGCACAACACATTCATGGTTGAAGCGTATTTTCGAAACGGGGTTACAGTAAATGGTGAGTGGCAATACAATCCGGGTTTGTGCATGGACGATTTTCACGAACATTTTCCTAACGTTGCTTTTATTGCTGGGGATTTTTATCATTGCCTGAAAAGAACCGTGGCTGTGTTTAGGGAAACATGTTCTATACAACACAAAAAAAGAGCAAGAAGGCCATCTGTAAGAACAGAAGAACTTGTTGCCAACATTCGTGAAAAAATGCAAAATACGCCAACAAATTGTATAAAACGCCTGTCCCAAGAAGTGGGAATACCTTATGGAATATACAGGACTATTCTTAAGAAGCAGCTAAATTTATTTTTTTATAAAGTGCAAGTATTCCAAGAAATACAAGCCGCAGATTTTGAAAGACGCAGGAATTACTCTCAATGGTTTACCCAAAAATTTATTGGAAAGAAATGATTTATTAGACCTGACATTTTTTCGGATGAAACCTGGTTCCACCTCTCCGGTTATGTTATTTTTCGACGACAGATTGATCAGTTTTCGATCAGACATTGAATTCCCATCTAGATCACCTTGCTTAACTGTTATGGATTACTTCGTTTTTCCTCATTTAAAGAACGCTATTTTTAAAACACCAGTTGCAAATTTAGAACAATTACAAGAAAGGATTATCCAGGAATGTGGTAACATTTCTCCAGAGATGCTGGTAAACACTTTCGAAAATATGAAGAGACGTGTGAATTTATGCTTAAAGTATGGCGGTGGCCAATTTCAGCAATTTATGTAATTATTTTTCTTTTTCTTTCTGTATATTCTTACTTTGTTAATTTTGTAAACAACAAAAATAAATTTGTATTTGTCTACTTATTTTATTACTCATTAATTTGGCATAATATCATGTCATAATATGAATTTGACAAAATTTTAACCTAGATTTGATTAGATATATCGTCCCCATATCGTTGTGATCTAAACCAAGCCCTACGTTTTTTAATCCAAGCCCTCTTTGATGCAAATAATTTTTGGTCGCACGGTACCAGAGTGTGTACAAATATCCTTTAAAAAATAAAATAGCTCTTATTATCTCTCGCCTAAAATTTCATCAATTATTGCATTCATTACTAATAACACTATTAAATTTATTCACACCGTAGGCTTTTTTCCAAGGCTTCATTTAATCTTCTCTAAAGGAAAAAATTATTAATACTTAAATGAACACTTTTTTAATTATTACTTATTCATTGTATTAAAAATACTTGCCACACCCTAAGCCGCTGGTGTTGACTAATCGCTCCGAATCCTTGAGCCATTGCAATTCCGCTATCTCTTTCTTCTGTCTTTGTTTCACATGTACGAATGTTTGATGCAAACAAACAGGCTATTCGTGAACGAATGTATTAGTCTTAGTCTATTCTATAACAAGTCTATGGTTGAAGGTAATAAATTATGTAAGCAGATCAACAGGTATCTATTCTATTTTATTTTATTATCCCAAAATATAAATTTTTATACCTAGATAGCTTCGTTTCTTTATTCTTCAACTTCAACTATGTTTCTTAAAAAGTTGACAATGATTTTATTAAAGATTTAAAGAAATTATCTTAGTTTTTCATTTCGTTTAAGCCATACATAGGTATTTTTCAATAGCAATTTTTTTATTAAATTTAGGCGTAACTGCCAATCGTTTTTTTTAACATACAAAATACTCCATTTAGGAAAATTTTATTACATTTTTGATGTAGGTGTGAGTGTACCCATTTTACTTTTTATCTTGTGTGGGCAGCTTTTATAAAACTAGATTATATTGAATGTCAATAAAATGTTCTGATTTTTTGAGCTTACACCTAAGTGAATAGGACAGGATTAGATAAAAAAATATGACGCTCTAATTCACAGTCTAAGTAACGGTATTATAAGGTATGTACCTAGTAACAAGTGTGAATTAGAATAATATACAGTGTGTTCGAATAAATGTGGAACAAATGGCATTTTTTTAATTATTAGGCAAACTTAAAAATTAAGTAACCAAAAACTGAATTGAAAAATATTAGCAAACGTGCAAAGATTTTTAAATTTAATTAGGTTTTCATGTCTCCGCCGGGATTCGAACCCAGAACCTCTCGATTACCAGTCGAAAGCTCTAACCAATAATTGTGCTACGGAGGTTCTGAAATTCTCTCACCAACTTCGGCAATTTAACGTTATTCAATTTTATTCTTACTATACAGGGTGTTCCTAAATATCATGTTAATGCGAAAAGGGGTAATTCTTTGGCTTATTTAATGACTACAAATTCAAAAATTATTATTATTATTATATAAACATAGGTCCGCAAACGCTTCGTTACCGATCTACAGGGTGTTACAATTGCAAGATTTTTTTAGTTTTTTCTTTATAGCTCTTGTAATTTTTGAGATATTTAGCTCTAATTTGGAATAAAGGTTACGCTGTAGGACTTACATCATTGGGCATATCAAATGGTTTTAAGAATCTACAGGGAGACATTTTTTCAGGGGTCATGCCCTTTTCTCCCCATAAAATTTTTTTCAGTATTTCATATTTTTGTATTGTATTTCATCTAGCGAAACACAGAAAACCTTTTATTTTTTTCTCGATAACGGTGGTAAATACGAAAAAGCTACAAGAAATTAAAATGCTTTAGAACAAAACAAAAAATTAATTTTGTATTTTAGAATCCATCAGCGGCGCACCGTAAAAAAGTTCATGGGGAGAAAAGGGGGCATGACCATTGAAAAAATATCTTCCTGTAGATTCTTAAAACCATTTGGTATGCCCAATGATGTAAGTCCTACAGCGTAACCAATATTTCAAATAAGAGCTAAATATCTCAAAAACTACAAGAGCTATAAAGAAAAGACTAAAAAAATATTAAAATGTCAACACCCTGTAGATCGGCAACAAAGCGTTTGCGGACCTATGTTTATATGAATTTTTAGTCATTAAATAAGCCAAAGAATTACCCCTTTTCGTATTTACATGATATTTATACCGTTTGAAATACCCTGTGATTTGAAACCGGGTAGGGGGTTATTAAGGGAAAGAAACTCACTTACGACCACTAACCATTAAAATCTGTTTCATCATTAAGCCAAATGAAAATGTAACTCTAAAGTCAAGGTAAAAAGCAATGTTTCCAGGTTTTTCAAGAGAAATGAGAACAAACTGGCTTAGCGATTTACAAATATTTATCTTGAGGTTCTGGGGAGGGGGCGGTAGCCATATAGTCCTGGATCCTGGATTCGCTACAGTTTGCAAATATACTTATTATTGCATATTTTTACACTCCCGTGCAAAAAAAAATATCATGAAATTTGAATTAAGTTTAGGCATTCTAGATTAATTCATTTGTTTTTAATCCGATTTAAGTAATTTTTTAGAGAGCTATAGATACATTTATTAGTTTTAACATGCTTATACAAATTTTTAGAGAAATTGGTTTTTTAACAAAATATACAAGGATAATCGAAAAGTTTTTTTTTTGCCTAGCGTCAAAACACTTTGTGGAATAATTAAGAGGCAAAATTACTTACAAAATAATATCAGTTTTCATTAAGCGGCAAATATTCTTTGCATTTGTTCTCACCCAAATGCAAAATGATCTTGATGATGTCAATGATTTAGGAAACGCAAAACTTAAGCTATTGTGACCGATTTCTTGTACTTAAAACTCTTCGGAATCGTCGTTTGACGTCAGTACAGGCGATAATCCAACTTCGAGAGGTTCATATAAAAATGTCAGTTCTTGGACAGTTGGTCGAAGATTACACGAGGGTAATTTAAACTCACGCAGGCCAGCAACTGGACCTAAATAATTCCTACCGCGTCATAAGTGTCAAGAATGGAGGAATATTACCCAGGATGATATTCGCGGGCTAAAGGCATGAACCGACGTGTACAGGCAGTAGTAAAGGCTAGAGGAGGCAATAAAAATTATTGAGATGTATTTAAGTGAAAGAGTTGTTGTTGGTAACTGTTAAGTTTGTTTTGCGAAAATGTTATTCTTTAAATCTTAGGTCCTACGGACCTTTTTTCGTAAATTTATATGTTTATTTAATCTCGATTATTACAATAACATTTGTTTTCTTGCATTTTATTAGTCTATTTTATTTTAAATTCAATGGCTAGGAGAAAATTATGAAGAATTTAAATTATTTACATCATCAAGATCATTTTTCATTTGAATGAGAACAAATGCACGTATTCACACGAACCAAAAACCAAAATGCAAAGAATATTTGCCGCTTAATGATAACTGATATTTTTAAGTACTTTTGCTTCTTAATTATTCCACAGGGTGTTTTGACACTAGGCAGAATAGACAAATTTTCGATTGTATGTCAAAAAACCAATTTCTCTTCAAAATTTGTGTACGTATATATTAAAAGTAATAAATGCATCAATTATAGCTATAATAGCTCTCTAAAGAATCCCTTAAATCAATGTAAAAATAAAACAGTTATAAGGCCCTAAATTTAATTCAAATTTTATAATGTTTTTTTTTTGTAATGTATATTTCTGATTTATATTATTTATTTAACATTTATTTTAAATATAAAAAAGTATAAAATAAATTTCTTAACATTGTCTGCTCTCAGCTTATCTTTTTACAAATTGTTATTGATATTGTTTAGTTAGCTTTAATAGTACTTATAAAAAATGATATAGTGTCCGCGAAAATAATTAAAAGAAAAAGAAAATATAGTGGCATATCGGACAAGTGTGTAACTATTGTTTATATTGGAATACACAGGGATCCAAGTTCAATGGATACCCTGGGGCGGGTAGACCAAAACGGCCGTTTCGTCCTTACTTGGACTCGACGGGCAGCCATAACCCAAGCAAGTTCAAGAACGACGGAAAAATGTACTAAAAGCCTACTTGTAGAATCAAGGCGGCCCTCAATACACCTTAGCGCAAGTCGCATACAATATGCGACCATATATATTATGCCAACGGCGGCCATTACAAACTAACGTGGTCAATATACTAGGGCTGGGCTATATTGAAATTCCAATATCGAATATCGATATTTAAAAAATATCGATACAGTCGATATATCGAATTTTTGCCCAGCCCTATCAATGATATTCATCCAAATATTTAGGCGACATTCTTACACCAACATCAAAAAATCGATATTATGGATGTGATCGGATATATCGATAAATATCAATAATATCGATAAGTATCGATAATATCGATATTTTATTTTTTAAATATCGTTATTCGATATATCGATAAAAATAACAATATATCGAATTTTTGCCCAGCCCTAGTCAATACTCTAATAGCTGATTCCTTATAATGTAGCCGTATATGTTACTGTATCGGCTCCACCAACCCTTAAAAATAGACTTATCACGGCTTTAATCTTGTCTTCTGACCTTATCCTTTTTATAGTAAGAGACAACAAAATGAGAAGTGTAAAAAAAATCATTATTTTACTTTTTTAAAAGATTAAATTCTACTTTTATTAATTTATTTAACCATAATACCGCTGAAACCAATTTTCTGCTGAAGAGATGCGCTTGATCGCGTACTCCTGCTGCCAAGCTCATATTATAGAAACAATTTAGCGGCGCTCTGGAAAGCAGTTGCGAATCCACCACCGTCGCGACGCTTTCTAAACCAGGTGATTGGTCCGAACTTTACCTTACAGAAAGTTCGAACTTATAAAGTTGTAAAGTATTTCAGAATTTTTAAACAACGCATATTTAGGTACTTTTGTGGATTTGTGAATTTTGTTTGGTGCTTTTTGAGACTGAAGTTAACATATTTGCAGCAGGTGTATGACATAATGTAAAAATAATACACGTAAGGCCCAATAGTATTTTTTTCTAATTTTTATTATAAAATTATCTTATGAAATTATATTTTATTTTAAATCTGTTCAGGTGTCCCACAATACATAAGATTTTTTTGATAAACGTATAGGAAAGAGAAGTGTTTATCAAACCTGTCTTAATGTCTTTAAGAATGAAGAAAGCTTAGTTAAAAGCAATAGGGCTAATTAATTAAATTTGTTTTTGATGTCGAGACGTTAATTTTATAATTTAAATTATTACACTTAACTAAAATTTTCTTTACCGTATATAACATATTATAACTATTTTTTGACATGGCTTTCACTGAATTTCTCAAAATTGGGGCATATACGCATTACTTTAGTTTAAAGATATGAAAATAGGGCCGGCTTTAAGATCTGTGGGCCCCTAGGGTGAACGTGTAGCACGGGCCCTAGCGGGGTAATTTTTTTTTCTAAATTATTTTACAAAAATCGCATTTTTAGCAATAATTATTCAATTAAAACTTTAAAAATAAACAGAACAGATAGTAGTTTTATATTGTATTGTATTGTATTGTATTAATAATTAATTCAAATACAGAAGTTTTCCAAACAATCTAACTATAATGAAAGTGCGCGTCAGTTGTTATTGTTGTATCATAATGTTAATGTCTATAACTTGTTTACACCTACACCCTACACTTGGTACTAATTAAGCTACTTCATCTTCATAATGTGTTGTTGAAAACAGAACGTTGCAGGATTTAGTAGGGCGCAACTTTTTTCTAATTTAACAATCTCTGTATCTTCTAAGGTTTACGAGATCCTTTTAGAGTGCAATCTTATCGGGGACAACCGGTATATTATGGCAACTCTGGTATAGTATTTTAGCGTGAGATATGGATTTTTCTCCTTAATGGAGGGTTCGATGACTTAAGGGCATCTGTCATATGTTGATGTATCATAAAAGATGTTTTATATCATTATATATCTCATGAAATAACTCTAAAAATTTAACGGCGAAGCAGGTAAAAGATAATGAGTTTAAAAAGTATGAAATAAAAAATCTTTTAAACAATCAAGATTCGTGGAATTTTTTTAAATTTTATAGTTTTCCTGAAAACTGTAATTTTACAGCTTTTTCTGCAAAGCTGAAAATAACGAAGATCTACCGAAAAAATGTATGTACTAAGCAAGTCCTATAAAAAGGAAACAAAAACAAAATTAGCCAAAGCGCTTTAGTGGAAACGTATGCAAAAAAATCTATTTTTGAAATAAGAATACTGGTAGTTTTGGAAATTTAGCTTTCATCCAAATAAATTTAATTTTGCCTCAAAAGGGTATGCTTGATTTAAAAACATGTACAACTTAATAAAAAAGTTACAGTATTCCTAGCAAGTTTTTTCGTTAACAACTATTAACTTCTACCCAAATTACAGTAATCTGAACCAGAAACTTTGCTGTGTTTATTTTAGAAAGTACCATTATTTTACTTTGAACTCACATTTTAGTTAATGTTCCAATATTAAAACTATAATGGCCAGTGCACACTACCGGTTACGATCCGATTACGGTTCACGATTGCGATTCTGTTGGACCCATCGACCAATGAGAGCGAACCAGTCCACGATTACGATTCGGTTGGGACGTTGTTGAGTTCTATTTTCAATCGGATCGTAGACAACCGTAGCCAATAGTAATGCCGCGTGCAATCACGTGATCACGCGATCATCTGTTGCTGCTCCTCATCTTCATGTTCGAATGAAACCCTTTATTTTTCTGTGGTTCGAATCATAACATTTCAGTTTCAAGTCAAAAAGTCGTGTGCAGTTGTGTGTATAATAATAATAAAGCAGCACCATAAATGCCACCCAAGTCCAAAAACTGTACTATTGATGCGGAATTAGCATTTATACACGAGGTCCGAGGCAGGCCTCTGTAACTTTATAGGTTATATTTAGTGCAATCGTGAAACGAACCGTGACGATTGTCACTGTAGTGTGAGTTCACGTACGTGCAATCGTAACCGTAACCGTGAATCGGGATCGGATCGTAACCGGTAGTGTGCATTGGCTTTTAGAATCACTATGATAGCTTACTGAAGTAAAGGATATATACCGTGCTTAAAATAAAACGATAGAAAATTTACCGGAGATCTACCGAAAAAATGTATGTAGGTACTAAGCAAGTTCTATAAAAAGGAAACAAAAACAAAATTAGACAAAGCGTTTTAGTGGAAACGTATGCAAAAAAATCTATTTTTGAACTAAGAATACTGGTAGTATTGGAAATTTAGCTTTCATCAAAATTTAATTTTGCCTCAAAAGGGTATGCTTGATTTAAAAACATGTACAACTTAATAAAAAAGTTAAAGTAGCTAGTTTTTTCGTTAACAACTATTAACTTCTATTCAAATTACAGTAATCTGAACCAGAAACTTTGCTGTGTTTATTTTAGAAAGTACCATTATTTTACTTTGAACTCACATTTTAGTTGATGTTCCAATATTAAAACTGTAAGAATCACTATGATAGCTTACTGAAGTAAAGGATATATACCGTGCTTAGAATAAAACGATAGGAAATTTACCAGAATTTTAACCTTTAAGTGTTGCAATATTAGTATCATTCTGCATTTAGCCGTCAGAAAATTTACCAGAATTTTAACCTTTAAGTGTTGCAATATTAGTATCATTCTGCATTTAGCCGTCATGTCAGTCCGTCTGTCGGCAGTCTAGACGGCTTATACCACGCGATCGAGAAAAAGAAGAAAGAAAGTTTCTGTTTTCTGTGGTTTCTTGTACCTAACCTTTGCTTTTGTTGGTGTACTTTGCTAACGTTTATTTTAGGTAGTTATTAAGGCTCAATGTTGTGTATTCTACTATTTTTTTTTTCGTTAATTTTTATGTTATTAACCTAATTAATGTACTTTTATCCGTGAAATTTTCATTTTGCATAATATTTTTTAAATAAGTTAAAGCTCCGGATTTAACTTTTATATAAATATTTTTCCAAAATCCGTTTTCGTTTGTTATTTAAAGAGCACATAATATTAATATGCTATGTTAGTGGTTGAACCAAACTCATAAAAAATGTTCTGGATTCGTAAAAATCTCCTGAGGTTCATTGTTGGTAGATTTGGATTTATTTCATTAAACTTTATACCTACATGATCTATCAATAATTGTATCATATTGCCCAAATAAAATAAATAAATTCATAAGAACTGCTTTTGAATAATGTAATTCCATGATTTTGTTATTCAGCGCTTGTATGGGTTATAATTAATTAACAAAATATCATAACAACAACTATAGTGATATAATTTTTATGTTACATAAAGACACAAAAAGTTTATCATGGCGTACTTACTAATAACCAAATGAAAATTAAATTTAAAAATAATCGATTATAAGTCAAAAACTTAACTAGTTATGTATGGTATAGATATAATAATATATACAAAAATAAAGGGTCAATTTAAATAACTTTTCAAATCAGCTATATAATATACAAGGTATTACATTTTAAAAAATAATCGCCTTTCCAAGTTACCAAATTAACTGTATTTTTAAACCATCCCTTATATTACAACTATGATTTGGGTATAGGGTTGAGAGCCTCCTGGTTTCATTTAACTCTCCACCAAATTTTAGGGTGTTAATATTTTAGTGTTAAAAAATATCAACATTTTTTTAAATTAACGTTTTCTGTCAAAAAAATCGAAATTTAATTATTATTTTAGAAACGACAAGAGATTGCGCTATGGGATAATGTTACAGAAATTTGTTAAGAAATTAACAGTGGTTTCGAAAATAAAATAAAATGGAGAATGGTGCCATTGAAAATATCCAAGTTGCTACTAGTTTTTAGTAGAAGTGGGAACACTGTATCGTTATAAATATTTTAGTTAAATAGAGCATGTTCGTTTATCTCGATGACCAAATTTTCAGACCGATTCGTCGTATACGCCTAAGGTATCATACATCGTAACCAGGGGGGGGAGGCTAAATCGCCCACTACCCATAATACTTCCACATGGAAGGTGGCGATTTTTTTAAATTTTTGCGAAAATTCATCACAGAATATATTATACAATAAAAATGCCACTGCACTGCCACACACAAACGGTAAAATTTACATTCACACAATACAAAAGATTCATGTCTATTTTATTTTAATGGCAACTAACTAAATCGTTGTTTCCTGAAGTTTATAAGCATGTCATATTTCTTTATTGGCATACCATAAACCGTTTTCATTACTTCTTTATTATATATTTTCTGAATATTAAGAGCAAACAAATTGTAATTTTGCTGAATTTCTAAGTAATGGTGATGTTGTTTAAGGGGGCATCACTGCATGTAATATAAACTCAATTATCGCCTTCCGCTATCACCGAATTTCTCCTAAACCCCACATACGATTAACTTCGATTCAAACATATTCTTTAACTCTGTTTCTCATGTTACAGATTTATATATAACTTTTTAAATTACTTTTTCATAAAAAAAGGACTAAATTAAAAATCTGTTAGAAGACAAATAACGTTGAAACCTTTAGCTATCCAGTGATACCAAGTTTATACCTGTTGAATTAAATTTTACTGACGATATTTGGTGACAGCCGCAACTATTTTCGAAATATTTATCCTGGCGTTCGTTAATACCGTGCGAACAAAAATCATTTGTATCAAAGAGGGCCTTGCATCTAAGGACGTAATGCTTAGCCGTATAGCTTAATACCTGTTGGGTGTCAGTAACTACCTGAATTAACAATCAATCAGTTATTCTGTCATCTTTGACAGTCATTACAAGTAATTTGATTTATCGCTAATTTTTCCAATTTCTTGAACAATTCACACAATGGGCTTTACGGAACAGCACAAAACATTCATGGTTGAAGCGTATTTTCAAAACGGGGTTAGAGTAAATGGTGAGTGGCAATACAATCCGGGTTTGTACATGGACGATTTTCACGAACATTTTTCTAACGTTGCTTTTATTGCTGGGGATTTTTATCATTGCCTGAAAAGAATCGTGGCTGTGTTTAGGGAAACAGGTTCTTTACAACACAAAAAAGGAGCAGAAAGACCATCTGTAAGAACAGTAGAACTTGTTGCAAACGTTCGTGAAATAATGCAAAATACGCCAACAAATTGTATAAGACGCCTGTCCCAAGAAGTGGGAAGATCTTATGGAACATGCAGGACGATTCTTAAGAAGCAGCTAAATTTATTTTCTTATAAAGTGCAAGTATTATAATTTTGTAAACAACAAAATAAATTTGTATTTGTCTACTTATTTTATTACTCAATAGTTTGGCATATCATATCATAATATGAATTTGACAAAATTTTAACCTAGATTTGGTTAGATATATCGTCCCCATATCATTGTGATCTAAACCAAGCACGTTTTTTAATCCAAGCCAAGCCAAGCCAAGCCAAACACAAGTTATCTTTTTTAATATACCATGCTCAATTGGAATGGATGTAATAATTTTGCTATGCCTTAATATTTTCGAAATATAGCTTCTGGTGTGAGTACCTAAACAGGGAAAAACTTGCAAAATTTTGAGTAAACACCTTTTTTCAAAAGAATTATTTTTAATTGACATTCATCACGCGTAGTCAAAAGAGGGTTATCTAAATAAACTATTTATTAAATATTATAACAATTTATTTAAAATGGTTTATAAAAATAAAAATAGTTATCGAAAATACAGGTAATCTTCTCCTCTTCGTAAATTATTGTAGAATCCCCTAAAATTTTCGGGAATAAAAGGAGTTTGTTCCCGAACATTATCAAATTTTGTAGCTGCAAATTTTTATCAATGTTTATTACCATCAAATTATCTATGTTTTGACTTCTTTCCATCTTCCTGTTTTTTCTTATATCAACAATAGTTCATTATTCTGCTTCGTCAAATGAGTATCTATATTTTGTTTTTCCAAACTCATTAATCTGTATCCATTTAACTTGTCTAAAAAGAACCTTTTCATTTTTTTCCGACTTTTTCTGTCTATTAATTCTAGCTTTTTTGGCAATTCTTTAAGGTCTACAATTTTGTCTGTCATTCTTGTTATATAAAAAGGAGTTTTTTGTCTTGCTTTTGTCATTATCGATATGTATTGATCCACAGTTTAAATATTTTGCTGTTTTCATATTGATTTTTCTACTGAGCAAAATCCCTATCAGAGTCCAGAAAGGTGTGTCCCACTTCGGGGATTTATGATCAATTTTCCTGAACTTACCAGAGCTTATTAAATAATGCCATAAGCAGACAATATGAAAAAATGTATTTTGACCTGCTGCCGAATCACTCTACGCAACCAGATGATCAACAGTTGTAACCTGATCATTAATATTTTCTAGAAAAATCAAAATTGAACTGACAACTTCTTTAGGCCCACGAGATCCTTGGTCTTCAGTCCAGATATTATGAAAGTAACCTTTGCCATTTTGTTGTTTTGTAGAAATTAAATGAATCCCCAAATTATAAAGCCATACTTGTCTCAAGTAGAAAGCTTTACCTGTTGAAATTTTTGGTAAAAGACGCGTTTTTTGTTGATCAAAAGAAACACACAGGACGTTTTCATTCAGTTTTGCACTGCTTCAATTAGTTTTTTGTTGTTCAAATGCTTTCTTATATTTAACATGCTCTTCATTAGTTCCTACATCAAATGTTGGACAAGTATCTGTTTTCGGAGATCAACCCTAAATTAACGTCAGTAACAAAAATATGTCTGTACGTTTTCCTTACTTTAATTTACTGAAAAATTACTCCAAAGGTCACTAGTACGAAACGTGCTCAAATGTAAATAAAGTTGAAACTATAACGCAAAAAGGTGTTATCCGGAGTTAACACCTTTTGCATACTATTTTATGAGTTAACACGTTTTTGCAAAATAAAATTATATATTGTGAGTAGATAACACTTTTCCGATTCTTCGTACAGACGAAATGTGCGCCATCTAGCGCCTGGAAAATTTACTACCAGGCGAGGAACAGAGTTGACACCTTTTTGCAACAAAAATAGTAAATAACTAGAAAAGTGAGTTAACACCTTTTTGCACTAAGGGCTTTAATTATTTTCTCCCTAAATCATTTTTTATTATGAAAAGTGAAACCGTAAAATATAGAAAATTTTATTTTTTTCTTGCTCTATGCATTTAAGAATCAATAAATATTTGATTAATTAGCCCAATAATGATTGTGTTTAGAACAAAAAAAGACAATGGAAAATGGAAGTCCTACGAACCAAGCTATTAAATAATTCAGTTAAATTCATTTACAAGCTATCGATAAATTGACGGAAATTAAATTACTATTTAGGATAAAGTGGGGTCCAAACAGACATAAGCTATTTCTTAAAAACCATTGCCTTCTGGATGTATTAAGAAGTCCTTAGTCAATATATGTACAGTACACATAGTAATTTTTTTGTTTCATATTTTGTTTATTAAAAAAGTGTTGTTTTTTCTTTCATAACACATACCAAAATAATCCACCCCTCCCTTTGCCTTTTAAAGCATATTTTATTTAATTTGGCGGCCAAGGATTGGCAGTCCTTACCCCATCTCCCATTTAACATCTCCCATCATAAAGACCCCACAAATCCTAATAGCCTGTTTCCCTGTTTACATAAGAAACAATTAAATGATTGTTTTTAAATGAGTAAAATTACATCAGCTGATAAAAAGTTATTAAAGCGCATGCTTATAGGTTTTCTTGCACATTGCAAAAGGACTTGTTCTTTTCATTACTGTTTGCTTCTTTAATATCGTCTTACAAAAAGCATTATTAAAACTAGCAAAAATAATTAAATCAAGTTTAATCAAATAAGAAAATAAGACTATTTAGATGTTTTACCAAAGAAAGTCCTATCTATATATCCATCGGTTATTTATGTTCATCAATAAAATCACTGTGGTACAAAAACAAAGCTATCGCAATAACTTTGCTCCAATCCTTTTAAATAATTGACTGAAGACTATAGATAGAAGCTGTAATATAACTTCAGTTTTTCGCTAGCTCTATATTTCTACCTTAATTCTTGCAATAGTTCAGTTTACCAATAGAAATTTTATCGGCAGTTTTCGCAACTTACAAGAAATGCTACTTAGAAAAATTAATACAGAAGGTCCGATTTGCAATAATGGTGATATACAGGGTCCTGTACAAGTGTGTCAGGCTTCCATAGCTCCTATGCGAATTACGTTAGGAACTTCACTCTTATGCTGCCTTATACTGTGTATAACACGGGTTGTATTTCAGGAAAATATTTTTGTATATACAGGATACTTCAAAAAAGTGTGATAGCAAATAGGTGTTTTTTTTAAATGAGACATTCTGTATTTTTTTGAATTTTTAGGTTTGTTTTAATGCAGTTATTAATTGTTTGTAATTATATTAAATTTAATTTAGTAGTTTAGGAGTATAAAATTAAAAACTAAAAAAAATTTTTTTGCAGTTCTAGAAAAAATAAACAAATAAATAATCCAAAATCATGTTTTCAATAACGGCATTCCGAGCGATTAATGGATAGGGGTCAAGATAAATTAAATAGATTTTATCTATTTTATACAGGGTGTTCAAAACACGGTTTTCAAAATAACACACAAATTTCTCTCAAGTTTTTCAAATGGTATGTATATTATTTTTCTATTTGATGAAGAATTTTAAAACAAAATTTTTTTGCATTATTTGCAATTTATTTAAAATTCCAAACTGTTTTCATACCATAAATGTCGCTGTCTCTAATAACGTTTTATAAACAAAATAGCTAGGCGGCCATGGAAAAACAATAAGAATGAAAAATTAAATATATTTTGACATTATTTGTCCGAAATAAGTATTAAAAAATTTTTTTTTAAAGAAAGTAATTTTCATCCAGAGCCTGGTGCAAGTAAATGTGGCATTAACTTTCCACTTATTCCAACTTCTTCTGCCACATATGCTATATTGAAATGTGGCTTTTCAATAATAATTGTCAATAAAATTGCTGAACCGATTTTCTTCATTTAACGCCGTCTTTGTTCTTTCTTCTTTTTTGCTCTCAAGAGATTTACTTAAAAGCTTCTGGATGTCGCCTTTCAGGAAACAGAGTCGCAATAATTCTACTATTGAGAAATGAGCTTTCTATAAAAAAATCAGTTTTTTTAACAAAAAATTATCTGTTTCAGTGCCCTTAAACATTTATTTCTTACAAATAATGTCAAAACGTTTATAGGTACTTGTTAAATTTGGTTGTTTTTCCATGGCCGCCTAGCTATTTTGTCATGTAGATATAAAGTGCAAGTATTATAATTTTGTAAACAACAAAAATTAATTTGTATTTGGCGACTTATTTTATTACTCATTAGTTTGGCATATCATTGTCATATTATGAATTTGACAAAATTTTAACCTAGATTTGGTTAAATAAATATCGTCCCCATATCATTGTGATCTAAACCAAGCCCTAATTTTTTTAATCCAAGCCCTCTTTGATGCAGATAATTTTTGCTCGCACAGTATGACTACATGAGACTGTTTGAACAGTGTCAGAAGTCTGCCACTATAACCTAACCTTCCAATGGTCAGTCTGGCGCTACACTAGCCTGTACAGCCAATCAAATTATGCCCCATTTTAAGCAGGGTTAGTACCCAATCCAGTGCCGGTTTAAGGTACGTTTGCGCCCGGTGCTTACTTGTAAGCGTCGCCCTTCGTATTCCTAGTTTATACCAAAGAATATTATTAATTACTCTATGGTTTATACAATCTGAAATAATTTCAGAACTGAAATATTGTATTTTTTGGTAGGTATGTTTGAAAAAAAGGTTCGAAAATCCGAAATACCATAAGTTATTATAAATAACTTTACAGAATAAATCAGTGACAAATAAAATAATCAGAAACAGCCAAAAACGAATACAAACATAAATACATACAAACAAGAAGCGGATTACAAGAATAAGGTTAGAAAAACGAAATGACAACATAATACCATTCTGAAACATTTTGCTATTCCTGTTTTGTCACGGTCCACATTATCTTAGTCCTATCACTAATACATTTAGGAACTGATTGAAAATAGAATATAAAAATAACACAAAAATAAATATTTTACGCTTAAAATCAATAAAGAAAACACAAACGCTACAATATATTTTCTCTAACTATGTTCTCAAAATCAACAAGGTCCAAATAATAATATTTATATCAAAAAAACAATACTGCTACATACCTACCTAATGCCCAATATTGCAATAAATTAACATTTTTCACCACTAATATCAATAATAATATATTAGAAACTTTGGAAATTAAGAAATAATCACATGTAACATGTGAGTTTTGAAATTCAGAAGAGGAGTTTCATTCAGTTTTACTTACAAGAGTCGCTTCCTTGTTTTTAAATTTGAAAAAAATTGTATTACCTACATGGTTAGTGTGAACAGTTTTTAAAATGTCTGAATTTATTGATAATATGGCTAAGAAATTCAGTTTTTCTTCAGCAATTGAATTTCTAAGATAGGTTTTAACTCGTTTTATAGTGGAAAATGAGCGCTCCCGGCTAGCATTCGTAACCATTATGGAAAAAATACGAAGGCATACAGCTATATTTGGAAAAGAACATGTTAATTTATTTTCATGCAACAATTTTATTAAATCTTTGGGGTATTCAACTTCAATCTCATGACTATTAGATCGTTTAAGAACTTTTTGAAGTAAATGCACTCTTCAGGAAAATATTCGTCCATGCTAGGGTTTTCATTTTACCTAGGTCTCTCCGCGCACCGCCCTTATAAGATTTACCGCCCGGTGCTATAGCACCCAATAGCACCCATGTAAAACCGGCTCTGACCCAATCCATATGCACACTTTCGTTATTCTAAGTTAAGTAGTTTATAAGCATTACTCTTTTTGTGATCTAGAGGCCCTAAACCGTCGACATCTGATAATATCTCAGTTTTTTTCGCGACGAAAATAAAAGTTGAAGATATTTGTTTACTGTTACATCAGGTTGTGAGCTGCTAAAGGTGCATTTTTAAGTAGTTAATATGACCAGATGTAAAAAAATTATTATAAACTAGGTTTTGTACGCTTCTTTCATGTTATGCTTTGCTGGATAAAATGTTAAGGTATATTTAAAAATGTTAAAATCGAATACTCAGGCATTTCCTATTAAAAATAAATAAACACATTTTCTATTTTTAATAAAAATTTTCAATTAATCTAGTTAAAAAATTTGCAAAATATACGAAAAAAATATTACAGTGAACTAAAGAATGCCTTTGTTTTACAATTAATAACTTTGCATTAATAATGTCTATTATTTTAAAAGAAACTTTATATAAAAAGTAAACAAGATAAAAATCTTAAAAGTTTATTTAAAATAATGTGGATTGAATTGTTGAGGTACCTTCCTATGAGTGTACAAACTGTACGTACACTGTAGATTAATTAGTGCTTATGCTTAGGCTTATGACTTTGGGAAACAAATTATTAGTGAATGAAAAATGTATAAATTGTTTGCCAATATTCCAAAATGTATAATGCAATTAATAAATCTCACTTAAATACATAGCCAAGAAAGGAAAGTAAAGTATAATAATTTATATAAAATATCAATGTAAAAATTATGATATTAATATTATGGACGTTTTTTTAATGGCAAGAAAATATTTCTCACTCCATATAAAAAATTAATTATATTAAATTATACAGGTAAAAAAAATAAATGGAATTAGTAGAGTGCACTCAAAAGAATACAATAAAGTGAAGCATTTGGCATTGGCATAAATAAAGATTACCCGCTGCATATTAGCTCCCCCCTCCCCACCCCCCAAAGAGAAACGCAATTTTTAGTTTTAATTTTTATCATTATAATGGGAAACCGACCATGTATGTAGAAAAAAGTCTGGAATTTCAAAATTTTTAATCATTATCCGAGTTATAGAAGCTATTTCTTTATAAAAGAGTGATGCAAAGGCTAAAAGGATGCAGGTGGCAGCGATGGACGGCAGCAAAGCCGCGGGAACCGTGTTTTGAGTTGATGGAACGTGAAAAATGCGTTCCAACAAGGAGGGCTGGACGCTGGACCTGCTAGTACCGTGCGAGCAAAAATTATTTGCATCAAAGAGGGCTTAAATTAAAAAACGTAGAGCTTGATTTAGATCACAATGATATGGGGACGATACATCTAACCAACTCTAGGTTAAAATTTTGTCAAATTCATATTGTGACGTGATATGCCAAACTAATGAGTAATAAAATAAGTAGAAAAATACAAATTTATTTTTGTTGTTTACAAAATTAACAAAGTAGGAATAGACTGAAAGAAAAAGAAAAATAATTACATAAATTGCTGAAATAATTGGCCACCGCCATGCCCCAAGCATTTTGCTTCAAATTTTGGGTAAACCATTGAGAGTAATTCCAGCGTCTTTTAAAATCTGCGGCTTGTATTTCTTGAATTACTTGCACTTTATAAGGAAATAAATTTAGCTGCTTCTTAAGAATAGTCCTGCATGTTCCATAAGATCTTTCCACATCTTACGACAGGCGCCTTATACAATTTGTTGGCGTTTTTTGCATTACCTATTTCACAAACGTTTGCAACAAGTTCTTCTGTTCTTACAGATGGTCTTCCTGCTCCTTTTTTGTGTTGTATAGAACCTGTTTTCCTAAACACAGTCACGGTTTTTTTCAAGCAATGATAAAAATCCCCAGCAATAAAAGCAGCGTTAGGAAATTGTGGGTGAAAATCGTCCATGCACAAACCCGGATTGTATTGCCACTCACAATTTTCTCTAACCCCGTTTCAAAAATACGCTTCAACCATGAATGTTTTGTGCTGCTCCGTAAAGCTCATTGTGTGAATTGTTCAAGAAATTGGAAAAATTAGCGATGAATCAAATTACTTGTAAACGACTGTCAAAGATGACGGAATAACTGATTGATTGTTAATTCAGGTAGTTACTGACACCCAACAGGTATTGAGCACTACGGCTAAGCATTACGTCCTTAGATGCAAGGCCCTCTTTGATGCAAATAATTTTTGCTCGCACGGTATGTAGAAAAAATTATGAAATTCCAAAATTTTTGACCATGATCCTGGTTATAGAAGCTATTTAGTTAATGGAACGCGAAAAATGCGTTCCGGCAAAGAGGGCTGGCCCTGCTATCATAACATAAATTAACGATGAGGTTCTGTCAACTGAGTGCCCCGATTTTAAGATGAATCTACTTCTTTTTTGAACTTTAAGCAACGTTTCGAAATTTTAAAGTATGTTTATTTAGGGGACATCTAAAAAATTATGTATTGCTTATTGTCCCACAAACATATATTATATAGGGTGTGCCAAAAGTAATATGACACAGAGCAATAGCAGACTCATTAAGGCGAAATAATGCGACTTATTTAAACTTGCATTAACCCAAAGTTGATAACAACCAAGATACAGGGTGTCAAAGTTTTAATTTTGTTTTCGTTTTTTTGCTATTATTTCTTAACGAAACGACATAGCAGCACAAAATTAAGGATTTTGGGGTTTTTGAGGTGAAAAATGCAAAATTTTAGCAACGGTGAATTTCTGACTTAAAATTATTGTAAATCAGCTACATTTGCTGAGTGTCACTGTTAATGTAGATACTTAAGATTGACTATTTTTTTCTAATAAAAACGCTTTTTCATATACGGAATTACTACGCCTATCCAACGTTCAGGGAACTGTTCATTTAGATAATTTCACACATTTCCGCATTGGAAAATAAATTATGTCAAGGCGTTACTAAAAAATATAATATCTACGTATTCTACGTGGAAAATTAATAACTTTGACACATGATACTTTGTGTAACATGTTGTTGCCTTAGAAACGTCGTTGTTTTTAATCAAGGCCAGCTGTTATAAATAATACTAATACGAACGCACAATTATTTTTAACTATTTTAGCATTCTTGCATTAAAAATATCGAATGCGATTATCTCGAAAATGGTTGCTCCTAGCGACTTCAATAAGTTATACGTTTTTGACGTAAAAGAAGTAAAGTCACTTATTTTTTTAATAGTTGGATCGATATAAGAAGTATAAACAAAGTTATGCCGTAGGCAGCGCCCTCTACTAAGAAAGAAAGAAGTTAGGAAATAATCGCAAAGAAACGAAAACAAAATTAACTTTGACACCCTGTATCTTGGTTGTTATCAATTTTGGGATAAGGCAAGTTTAAATAAATCGCATTATTTCGCCTTAAGAAGTCTGCTGTTGCTCTGTGTCCCAATACTTTTGGGACACCCTGTATAAGAAATGAAATTTATGCTTCACAATAATTTACTCTTCTTTCATAACCAACGCGTACAACTTTAAAATGTTGCACGTTTACACGTTTTAAGTAACGTGCTAGTACAAACGTTTCGGAATCAGCACATATATGACAGACATATTATCTAATTCGTAAATGCGTTTTCATACGACCACCTACGAAAATGACAATGCACGGTTAACTTGGCTAGAAAGTGCTAAATATCACACGCGTGTTGAAAAAAAATATTTCAACACGAGGGTGGAAATACAAAGCACACTGTATTTAATTTAAACGTTAAAGTGTCAATTTGATAACAAAACTATTTATTACAAATATCAAACTTACGGGACACGTGGAGTGAATTGGGGTGCTGGGTGGGGTAAAGTACACTATTGCATTACTGCAAATGAAAAAAAAATCCTTTTTTTCGTTATTTTTGGGAACCTAATAGTATTTATGATAAAAATAATATTATCAAAAAGGGAAAATAATAATATGTCAGGCAAGCCACCAACTGTCATGTTAACATGTCAACTGAGTTGAACCACAGAAAAAAAAGGGGCAGCTATAGAGCAGAAATAGAATACCCTAGGAAATACAGATTTATAATTTTGCCATTATCTCAGATAAAAATATCCATACAATGTTTAAGGATATGGGACAAGTGAATACGCTTTATGTAAGTAAATTTATTTTAGCTATATTTAAAGCAAGTCGAATAAGATATAACCTTTATAATTAACAAGCTATCGATATTTAACTCCATCTCTATATTTCTATAATGTTGAGCAAATGTAAAGTTTATGTTGTAGTTTTGTGTTATGTTGTTTTCGTAGGTACCTATATTATTGTTTTATTAAAAGAATGCAAGCACCTAAAAGTTCAGAAACGAAATTTATTTACTGTACATAGTAGGTATCATGTGCGTAAGCAAATAGGAGAAAAAGTTATTATTTTTAATCAAATCTAGGTAAGTTAAAATGTGTAAGTGGGCATTGTTTTTATTTTTTTCAACTCTAGAGCTGAAATTAATTTTTCAACCCTAGAGTTGAAAAAATTTGATTAATACAATGGTGATACCTACAAACTATTAAAAAACAAATCAAACTCTTTTTGATTATATTGTATGGTCGTAGGAAAAATTGTGTACATTACTCGTGTAAAAGTGATTTTCTCACACTCGAAGAATTTCCGCACTCGGCTGAAGCCTCGTGCTAAATACCTCCTCGTTTGAAAAGTACCACTTTCAACACTTGTTATGTAATATATACTATTTCGTTACGTTTAGATATATTATTTTAGGCACAAAACAACGTTACAAATAATGGAACACTAAACGTTAAAATATGATTAAATTTAAAGGTTTATTTATCGTTATATTATTAGATATAAATAACGTTTAAATTAGGTTTACAAATAAACTAGTAAAAATTTTATAATTATTCTTCGGATGACACCATGACTCCTGCGCCTATTAAAGCAGCCAACCAGCGTACCTAAAAAAAATTATGATATAATTTTAATTATATTAAAAAAGGTTTTCGCTATTTTCACGAATATAAAATCTAAAATGTAGTGTCAAATTTTAATATCAATGAGGTTCTGATGATCTCTTGCAAAATCGGACTAATTTAGAATTTCTCCGCTAGACAGTAGCACATTATTTCGTCAAACAACCGAACAGAGAGGTGTCATAGTAATACAAATTATTTTAAAATATGAAAAATGTTTTATTCTGTTTCATATTTTATTATTTTGTTAACGTAAACATTTTTTTGACGTTGCCTAATCTTGTTTAGTAAATAATTTAAATCCAGAAAATACAACTTTGCAAAACTTTCTGAATACATATTAGGGGAGGGTGGGGCAAGTTCGCCATACGGGGCAAGTATGCCAATGCGATTTTCTTAACATCGGAGCAGTTCGGGAAAGTCCGGATGTTGTCAACTGATGCACCTGATCACCCATATGTTAATTAAAAAAAACGTTGGCCTAGACAGACGCACGTGGTTACAGTTGAGCATTTTCGTATATCGAAGGTTTCAGTATAAGAGTTTACAAATATTCTGGAACTAGCTTCACAGTTTTAAAATTTATTTGAGCAGTGCTAATATTAATTTTTGGTTAGCTGACAAAGTGTTTTTACGATTTACGGAGCTAAGTAAGTAAGTAAGTATACCTAATCTGTATTCTGAAAAAAAAATTGACTCCGTGAATAGTGGGGCAAGTTCACCGAAGAAGAAATCACTGCTTCTCCATACAAATTAGAGTTAGAAATAGTGACAAACAAAAGAAACAAAAGCTAACTAAAATCATAGCGGAGTCCAAAGTCGAAGACAAAAAAAAAGAAAGGAAAAAAAAGTGAGGGCTATCTAAAAAAGCTGAGAACGAGGAAGATAATATCACTACTATCCATATTATGGAGAGGAATATGGATTGACTCAAGAAGAATGGATACAATGTGGCGAGTGTAAGCAGTGGTCTTATGAGGATTGCTGACTTTGAGAAAGAATATAGTGCCACTTTCATATGTGATCTATGTAGAAAAATAAAATGTGTAAATCATTGGCTAACTTACCCCACTAGGTGGGGCAAGTACGTTTTTTTGCAACAAATATGTTTTGTTTTTATATTATTCTTAGATATTGTTTTTTGCTTTAGATTACTGCTCCAGTTAATTATTATTATACCAAAGAGTCGAGTAAAAACGGAAAGATATGACTTTTATTTTATTTTTAGTATGTTACCACCATTGAAAGGTTAAGGTGGCTAAGTTGCCCCACCCTCCCCTAGTATAAAAATAACATATTTTTCACGTTATCAATAACGTGTATTTTTCAAACGAAAAATTAACAGTTACATATCTAACGTAGGTACACGGTTTATCAACCAGTAACACGTTATTACGTGGAAAAACGTATGCAAGCGCACCCCCTTGCCCCCCCCCCTCTTCGGACGTCCTTGGGACTTTGCAATGTGCAAACCTTTTCTATTAGAATTATGGCAAATTTTGCCGGTTTGTTCGGCATAGAGTGAAAATTTGCGGAGGGTAAAATACTTTACCTGCCGCAAATGCGGCAGATAAAGTATTTTTCTCCAAATGACATTAAAAGCGGTCTTTTAATGACACCTGACAGGCTCAAAAGGTGTATTTTTTCTGCCTAGTCAGAAAAAGTGGACTTTTTATGCCTAGGCAGAAAAAATACACCTTTTGAGCCTGTCAGGTGTCATTAAAAATTAAAATTTAAAATGGAATGTAAACACAACAATTCAATAAATGTCATAAATAACATACATAAATATAAAAAATACGATTTTGCGTGAAATTGGAACAAATTTGGAGAAAAAATTATATGTTTTACTAGGCAGAAAAGCAGATTTAATGCCTTGGCATTAAATCTTGTGCTTTTCTGCCTAGTGAAACAAATAACTATTATTTTACAATAAAAAAGTGGTTGTTCACTTCCAGAAATCACTCTGATAATGTACGGCTTTACTGACGGTTGTCGACAAAAATATTTATTTATAAATCCCGCATATTGAAATTCAAATTATAATTTTGTTTTGAATACAGATGAAATCTAAAAGTAAAAAAATAATTATTTCTAGTATTTAGTTCAATTAAAAAGCATCTTAAACCTTATAAAATTGTAAAAACAATGAAATTAGATAACGCTAAACTTAAAAGGATTTTTAATGAATCTCCCAATGCAATTCTTCGGAAATAAACTTCTACTGAACCTATTTTACAAACAGAAGATAAAAACAAAGTCATATTGGCAATAAATGTGGCAGCGAGGCAATTTATTGCTGTTTTATTGGTTTGGGCTTGAAATTATGGACTTTTTATTAGAGTTGGGAGTTAATGTTATAATATAGCAATTGTAAATAAACTACGATCATTTAGGCTGAATAGATAATCATTATTTCCAAATAGGCGTTACACATTTGGACAGTTAAAATATTTTAAAGGTTTTTAAATATTAGGATGCAGAATTTGCAAAACTTATTTTTTCAGGACTATAAAAGAGTAGGTCAAAAAACAAGTGATACATTTTAATAATACACCACGAACAGCATTTCTACCGAATATAAGGATGTTTCAGGTTATTTGTGAAATATAAAAGAAATAAAATTTTGGCCCTTCAATCCTTAGCTTACTGTCCTCTACTACTTATCATTATCATAGTTCTCATTTTTAATTATTAAAAAGTGTAATGTACAGTGTTCTCCCAAGAATCCCAAGTAGTGAGAATATAGAGGACAGATTTATTAGGGCATAAAAATATTTATGTTTTTATAACAATATTTATGGTATATCCCTTAAAAACTATGCTGTTCAATTTACCGTATTTCACAGAAAACGAAAATTTAAAATGTCAGTTTAGAAAATTTATAAAGCGGACATTCGTACAATTTATTGTCATCCAATCCTGGTTTAGGTCCTAGATTTATACCTTATATTGCTACTAGTGGCATATAAAATATAATGTCCTTAAGCATTGTTGCCATTGTACCTTTTCCATAATTATTAAAATGAAAATTTATGTCGTGGAAAATTTAATGGCATCCGGTTCTAGTTTTACGACGTTTTATTTCAAAAATTAAAATTTACTTTCATTAACATAAATTTATGTGGCAGTGAAAATTATAATAATAATTTATGGTTTTATCGTCGATGGAAAATGGAAATTTAACCTTAAAGTTTTTCTTTATCTATGCAACAGAAAGGCAGCAAATTAATGCACGTGTATTAGGGTGGCCCACATTTTGCGACTTTTTTTTCTGCGGTCTCACCCTTTTAAAATGTCAAGAAAATGGGGTGTGCGAAATTTCAAGTCATTTAATTAATCCAAAATGGTGCAGCCGAGGGAATAAAATACAAAGGTTTTTAAATATTTAAAAACTTTTATTCTCATAACTACTACTGACCTGACTACATAGAAACAGAATATAGTATATAGGTATTATGGATATATTTTATTAATTAATTATTGTATCTAAGAACTAACCCTATTATGCATTTACACAAATAGTTTGTTTTTATTTAATTTAATATCACTTTTAAAAAGTTTCCGCAAGTGTCGTCTTACTGACATCTTTAAATTTTTTTCTATATCCGCTTACAATTTGCAGTACCTATACAATGATGTTGTTCTTCATCTTTTGTTAATATTTTATTATATTCGTCTATGAGACATTGTCCATTGTGACATTGTATGTCCATACAAAGCTCCATATCAAGTTCTTCAGTTTGCCAAAAATCTTATTAAATATAAAATTATTGATCCACAGATATCTGAAGCTGCAGTTGAAAAAATTAAAAATCACCTGTGGTAATAATTATTGTCTTCTGAGATTTGCGCAGTATCGTTTTTTGATAACGAAATCCCTGTTGAATATTAAAGAAATATGATAAAGGCCCTAGAAAAAGAAGACTCGCTAGAAGGAGATGAAAAACGAGTTAAATTAGGTAATATGCGCGAAATAGAACATAAAGAATTTTAGGAATTTACATCTAAAACTATTCTTAGATTTTTTGAAAGGTTAAGGTTATCCACAAATTTTTTAAAAGATAATCCAGAGATTTTTACCAATTTATTACCTTAGTTTTATTCCCCACTAGGTGATTAAGTGGTTTACATTACTCACTTCTGACTATGTAAAGTGGCCTGTCGGGCTTACCTTTTAGGTCACCTTTTTTACACTATAATTGTTTGTTGGGTACGCTATCGGTTTTGACCAAAAAACCAATGAAATTTGAAGTAGATAGTGGTTTTTCATTTCATTTGATCCATCTCCAGGCGCGTCTCGCCACATCATGGCTCATTAGCGAGGCTAAGATCCGCCGAAAAAAAGGAACACAAAATTTAAACTTGAAAAATAAAATAATATCTCATAAAAGTTTTCATATTAATGTTTAGTCATTATGTGGGAATAATAAAGTTTCGAACATCATTAATTAATTAGCACTACTAGAGCATTAGCGCCTAATAGCTATACTAGCGGTATTATTAACAAGTTTACCCGCCGCCGTTGAAACCTAATGTCCTATTATATACCTAACTTCTTAATCATGCAAAACGATTTTTGATATTGCAATCATTATCTGGTATTATAAAAGTTACTTAATTAATTATATTATACAAAGTGCAACAAAGTCGTGCGTACATAGGGATCTTGGGAACCGTAAGATACCAAGGGCGATTAGGGAAAAATTGCGTGTTTGGGGCTCAATAATTTGAAAAAATTATAAATATTTCAAATATTTTCGGAAATCCGAAAAAAATTTTAAAATTCAGTTTTGGTTTTTAATTTTTTCTGTCTTGTCCTTAGGTATATAATGGACTAGCACACCAAATAATTTAATTTTCTAACACGCCAATTAAAAGTTATAGCGTACTGAAACCACCAGTAATAATTATGATAATATCAAAGATTACTGGCTGTTTTATGTTTTATTAGTTCTATCATTCATGTTTTACAGTATTTACGTAATGGAAAATTACATAAATTTATTTTCAACCAGTTAGAAGGCTCCTTTTTGTTTACGTTGCTTATAGCAACGGGAGATTATCGCGATAATTTTGTTAGTTCCTATTAAGTTAATGAAATTAATAAGTAATAATTTTTGTGTCAAAAATGAAGTGCTTTATATCTATTGGCAAAAGTCACTGAGAATAAAATCAAAATAGATTTTGTTGCTTATAATTTTTATTGATACTAACCAATTTGCTTTATATATCGAACATAGGGGCTAAAAGAGATACATCAAAAATTTAACTAAACTCATCGGAAATATGTTTCACTTTAAACGATGTTGACATGTAATATGAGATGTTATGGTTGAAAACGAATTAATGTTTTTAATGTTCCTAAAATTATAGTAATAAACCTTAGTTACTAACAAGTAAAATCAACTCCTATTGTAAAAATACAGTGCGTCCTATTAAACTAAACTTATCGGAAATATGATTTTTTTGGGTTTAATTTGAATTTAAAACTATAAAGACATTGGATTTCAGATGACAAATTTGTTATTTAATGTTTCTCACATTTTAGTAATAAAAATGAGTTACTAACGGCTAAAATGAACTTCATTTCTAAAACTCTAATTAGTTACAATTAACTAAAGCCGCCGGAAATATGTTTTTGTAGCATTTTAGCCAAAAAATTACAATAAGAAAAAACTCCAATTTATGAAATTTTCTTACCGAATCTCCCACGCAGCAGAATTAATTCTCGATAATTTTTTCTCGGTTTCACTTATGTTTTTGTTGATAGAAAATTGCCCTAGTCTTCGACTCGAGATAATTTTTTTATGAGCTATTTCGTGACCTTGAAAAAATTATCGATAATAATTCTGCTGCTAGGGAGATTATAAGTGAAAATAGGTCTCGGAGAGTACCGAAAAATTTTCTGCAATGGTTCCTGACTGACCCATTCCAAGTAAACTAATAGAAATATATATTGTTCGTAGTTTCGATAATATAACTGCAATTGCTTAGGACAAAATATTGATGTAGATAGTAAAGCACAAGAAAATAATGCAGATTGAGAACTTTTACTCCCTGTAGAAGAAAATAGTGGAACTAAAACCAGGCTTTTTGGTAAAACTATATGGGAAAGTATCACTCTTCAGTACTGCGGAAATTATATATAAGTATAAATATCAAAAACATAAGGAATTGAGGATTAAGGGAATATAATGCATATTAACTTGATAATGCAATAACTGAATTTTATGACCGTTTAGAATATTGTTTGGCAGGAAACGGATGTTTAATCATCGTATTAAAAACAGTAACTTTCCATATAATTTAGTTTTTGTCCTACTAGGTTTTTTTTGAATTGTTGTTTTTTCACTTGTCTCCAAATGTTAAAATAAATAAAGGTTATTTCATTTTAATTATCTACTTGCATTTAAATTAGTACATTCATAATTTTAGATTAATCACTTTTAAAATAGACGTCACGTTATCAGACACTGATTTCTTATTAGATGGAATAATTTTCTTATTAAAACCAAGTAATTGACCAATAGAGTCGTCAAGGATAAAATCAATCGGAATTCTACACTTTAGAGTATTTGTATTGCCTTCATGCATTAAATATATTTTGTCCCTTGGATAAGGTTCTAATACCTCATTTTAATAAAGGCTTTAATGTTTGAAATTTCATATGATGATCCAACGGGTCTAGTAATGATGTGATCCCCTATATAAAACTTATTACAACCTTCTTCAAAGTTTGGTATTGTCATAAAAGTTTCAAAGTCTGGCAAGAAAAGAAAAACACTTGCGTTTGTTATCGTCTACCAAATTGCCTTATTACTTCCATAATTTGACGTTTCGTTCTTTAGTTACCACCGTTGCGTTAATAAGAAACATAGTGTAAGGAAGGATGCGTCTTTAATTACCTTTAAACACAATTAAATCGCAGGTCTTAATGTAGAGCATATTAGTAATAGAGAAGGCAATAATACCGTGAGGAACTTTTAACAAAAAATAAATGCAATCTACTTCATAGTTTAAAGCTGTACTCCCTTAAATTGACTCAAATTTTATTACATAATTTAAAAAGCATTTTTTTAATGGTATCTAAATTAAATTCCGAAGTCCGAACCATCCCTTTGGAATTTGTCTTAATTTATTTTAGAGCAAATAGTCCTGTAAGCCTATATTACATTTTACTTCTTAGTATTAATAAATTAAAATTAAAATTTTTATAGGTATTTGTTGTCCGTTGTTCAAATAATAAGTACCCTATATCCAGTTTTTGAAAATATGAGCATAAAACATGCACAAATCTGATAGCATATTGCAGTTGCATGCCCAGGGGTTGGGGGGTTAGTTAATCCGAGATACATACTATATAGGCATGTACAATAATATCGAAAATATTATTAACTGATTTACGGGATTATAAGCTGTATTTTGTATATTTACGTTGGCTGTAGTTTTAAATAAAAATTTTACATATAGGTAGGTATAGTGTTTCTTAGGTCAATTTAATGACATTAAACAGTAGGAATTTCCTAACCATAGGCGTCCCAAACAAATAATCAAAATGCGTATACACACTTATAAGTTTGTTTTACATTAGGTGTTTGTACATACTACACTTTATAAACCCACTGTATATATATGTATATTATATTAAAATAATAAATATAAGGTAACTCAAAAATTCTATATACAAAACTAAAATCAGAAAAATAAACCTGACACGGCACGACACTGCTTAGAAAATGCTTTAATTTTTTTACCAGAACTCCATTCTCGGACCATTGTCCAGCCCGTCCACAAGTTCCAAATTACGTATATTTTATCTTCGTCTCTTCCACGCCATCGACGATCACTGGCCTATCTCTGTCTGACAGAATCGATCGTTAAACGGGTCGGAGACCGCTTCAGCTTATCCCAGCCGCTTTAACTGGCGCTTGTATCCCTTGCTGTTACCAATTCTTCAAAATTTTCTGATTTGTAAGCACAATGTAAGTATATACGAGAAACAAGGGTTTGTTAATTAGTTGTTTTTAAACACTGAGAACACTTTTTGTGTTGATTTCAGTTATATTGTTTCTTAAGGACTAAAGAATGTATTATTATAACAATGAATGGCTTGTTATTTTTTGCTGTCACACTTAAAACTCCTCGGTTTAAAGTATATTTGCAAACTAGCTTTTAAAGAAACTTACTGACCAACAATTGAATACTAATATAAAAGAAACATTTTTAATAAAAAAACTTAAAGAATTGAAGAAGAAAGATCTGACAACCCTGGTTGTGAGGTCGGTCTCTTTGAGACTGTTTACCGCCGTATGGAATGATTGGAATGTCTTCAAACTGAGTTTGGATAAATCATACATAGGTAATTTCTTGGTTAAAAAGTTTTGTTATTCGCTCACTACGCTATTTAATGATTTTTTAGAGATGACAAAGTTTGGGGGGTATATCACGAACCGAAAGCGATTTTCGCTGGAAGCGCTTGATTTTTGATATACTCTTGAGATATTTCTTCCTAAAGAGCTATTTTTTAATGGGTTATGTCACCACCGCAGAATTTTCCAACTTTACTAAAAATAACTCTATTTGGGAACAATTCTTCTGATTTCATTACTTTCCGGTTCTTATACCGATAGCCTACGGGCTTAGCGCTGCCTAGCGGAACTCCTGTAATTGTGACGTGTATCTTTACAAGTGATTTCCCATAAACATATTACTTATTTTCATGTTTGTTAGAGTTGCTATACTCAAAACCCAATATTATATGCAGTGACGTAGCAGTCGAAACCATGGAAATCAAGGCCAACCGCCAATGATAACACAGTATTTTGGCAGTTTCCATGGTTTCGACTGCTACGTCACTGCATATAATATCGGGTTTTAAGTATAGTATGCATTAAAAGTGTCCCACATCGACAGTAGATGAAGCTTAGCGCTTCATTCTCTTGACGGTATACTGGTTTCAAATAGAGTTTGAGTTTTCTTTCTTTCGTCGAATCCCAGCCTCACTGATGAGCCATGATATGTTGAAACGTGTCTGCAGATCGATCTGATGAAATAAGAGGAAAATATTCTTCTGATTTCATTACTGTTCTGTTCTTATACCGACAGCCTACGGGCTTGGCGCTGCCTAGCGGAACTCCTGTAATTGTGACAAGTGTCTTTACAGGTGATTTCCTCTAGACATTTAACTTATATTTGTAAGTTTGTTAGAAGTGCTTTGCATGTTTTAAAAGTGTCCCATATCGACACTAGATGGAGCTTGTGAGAGAGAACTCTTGTGATTTCTATTTTTTATGTTAGAAAATTATATTTAAACTTCTCCCACGTTAAAATGTCCAAAGAAAGGGCACATTTTATTGGGGTTTCAGTTAAAATATTTCAATTAAACCCAAGTGTATTAAATTAATTTCGTTATGTCCTGGATTTAGGAAATCGGTTTTGTTGTGTTCGAGAAATCTAAGGCTAAATTTTGGTTTTTTTAGCCCTAGGGAAGGAAAATCAGGGGGAATAGTTATTTACACTACAAGGGAGGCAGGTGGTACTTACCAGTCGAGGACATAGTTTGCACCGGAGCGATAGCGAGGGCTTGCAAAATAGTCGGAGACTGGTCAAGAATACTGCCTCACGAGTTTTGTATTATATTTTTTCTACTCCAGTTCCCTCAAATTTAAAAAAAAAATGTTTTTTAATTTTATAATTTGAGCTATCGAATTGAAATACCCTGTATGTATGACAGGTTTCCTAGTGTTGACACGTTGATTGCTATAAAATTCATAATGTTCATAATAAAACAAACGTTCTGTCAGAGTCAGTTTTTTTAAGAAATCGAAAAAATTGATATCGATTCAGTTGCGAATGCAGCTTGCGCTGCTCTATTACCTCAGAAATCGAAGGAACGGTACAATCGGTGTTACAAGGACTTCAAGGATTGTGCAGTATTAATGCAAGTGATAAAAGTGTCACCGGGAATTCTATGCTGGCGTACTTTGTAGTTCCTTAGGGAGGTAAGTATTTACTTACGTCCCTAGGGAGGTAAAACATACTTACCTCCCTCAAATCAGTATTAAAATGAAGTACTTACCGAGTAAGGAGTAGAAAAAAGTGTTAACAGGAACGTAACCTTTAAAAGTCGACACTTTAAGAAGAGATACCTCAAAAACTAAGCGCTTCTGGAGAAAATCAGTTTCAGATTTGTAATCAACGGCCTAAAACTAATCATAAATACCCATTTTTTTTCGTAACACACTAACTCGAGGATTGGGCCAACCCAATACCTACTAAACCGCCCCCTTCCTTTTTGAAAAGTTGCGCCCGCCACTGCATGTCGAAATATATCCGATGCTTCTAATAATCCTTTTATGTTTGTTTTAAAAATACACTCGAAATTTAATTTTTATTGGATTATATTACTAGAAAAGCATATATGAGTAAATCCCGAAAATTCGCTCTGCAATATTTTCTAAGCTATATTAAAAGCAAATATTTTTAAAGCCAGTAGCAATTAAACCCATGTTGTTTCCGACTTCTTAAAATATTCATTTAAACTTCTGCTTTTTCTGTATTTAAAGAAAACAAAATACAATCCACCGCTGGATTTCGTGTTTAATTAAATTTTTAAAATAAAGTTAGCACCGAAGAAGAATCCAGAATATTTGTAATAAATATTCTTAATTAGCGTTGGTTAATTGCTCTTTGTTGGACTTACCATTTTCATTATATTATACAATTTAAGAAAATTCTTATTTGTGTTTTACATTACTATTTGACCATACTTCTACAGTGTGACCAGTAAAGTCCGCATCATATGGGATTTTTTTTTATTAATAGCTTTATTTGAAATTTTACTTTGGCATCAAGTTCTGCCTTGATCGAGATGAAAATTAAGCAAAAAAAAATAGTAGTCACGTGACTCGCATTATTTGTCAAATTTTAATTTTTTCCAAAAAATAATTCAAAAATGGAAGAAAAACTTTTTTTTAAATGCAGTTTCTAGCCCACATGCAAAATTTCAGCTGCATAAGATAATTTAGATTTTTTACCAACTACTAAAATTTATTTTCCACTTAATGAACACTTTACTGATGACACTGTGTTCTTTTTTATCTTAATATTGGTGTATTACTTTCAGACAAAAACTACGCTTTCAAAAATATTTATTTTATGAAGTTACCTTACACAGGGTCAAAAACAAATAAACTTTGCATCACGTGCGATCAAATTTTAATAGCCCAAATTGGATTTTGTAGAAAAACATACATTTAATATGGCGCTACTTTAAAAAAAATGTATTTGAAATAAAGCATTGTCAAAACTAAGAAGTTCTATGTCGGTTGCGTTGAGTCTTATTTTGCAAAAGTGGTGCAATTTCCAAAATATGGGTAAAGAATCAAAATTATCTTATGCAGCTAAGCATGTGGGCTAAAAACTGCATTAAAAAAACTTTTTTTAATAACTTTTTTCGATACTTTCAGAAATACCCCTACTTTTGAGTTTTTTTTTGGAAAAATTTAAAATTTGACAGATAAAGCGAATCACGTGACTACTATTTTTTACTTAATTTTCATCTCGATCGAAGCAGAACTTGATGCCAAAAGTCAAATTTCGAATAAAGTTATTAATAAAAAAAAAATTCCATATGATGCGGACTTTACTGGTCACACTGTATAATATACAAATTTTCGAAAAAACTATTTAATTAAAAAAATGTTTCAAATAAAGAAAATTTTTGCAAATGTGTTCAAAATCTGAAAAATTAATATTTCCGAGGCCAGAAGCAATTTTGTCAACACAAATTTTAAATTTAGAGGAAATGCAGAGATCTGAACGCACAAATTAAATAAAATGTTTAATAAAAAAAACCAAAAGACACTTCAAAATGTAATATAATAATAAATAAATGCATGTATTTTATGGTTCTCATGTTACCAGGCCATCATCATTTATTTTTTTATCAATTATTTTTTGGAAAAATTTAAAATTTGACAGATAATGCGAGTCACGTGACTACTATTTTTTTACTTAATTTTCATCTCGATCGAAGCAGAACTTGATGCCAAAGTCAAATTTCGAATAAAGTTATTAATAAAAAAAATTCCATATGATGCGGACTTTACTGGTCACACTGTATAATTATATAAAAAAAAATAATTCTAGAAAAAAGTTTCAATTTTTTTATTAATTTAATTTTTCAACCTGCACTTGCGCCACATATGTTGCAACGAAAATGAAAATTCCTATTACCCATTCAAATAGGCATCAATCTCCTATATTTATTTGTTATTATCTGCTATAGGTCCCAAAATAAGTTGGTATTGTGGTTTTAAGCTAAAGATTGTGCTGAAGCTTTTTTTTGGCGGCGAATATTCTTTTTTGACTGGCGTGTCATTATTTAAAAATAACTTCTTTTACAGGCGATGTCAAATTAAAATAGAATATAACTGAAAATGCTTTTTCGCTAATGAAATAAAGTTGTTTGCAACGCTTTGTCCCTTATAACAATGTCAAAACACAAAGCGCTAATTTTCCTATTAGACTAAATTTAAAACGTTTTTATTTAGGTTAGGTTTGGTTAAAGCGGCAGACCTTTGGCACCACATATTAGATGTCAAGATGTCCAATGACTAGCGCGGCCTGTATAGTACAAAAATTTTGATAACTGATCGAAACCACTACTATTTTTATACTTGATCGAAGAAGACCTAGTTGTAAGTTGCTTACTTCGTCCAGTCCACTAACGAATGGTTTACCAAAGGCATTAAACCTTATTTTTGCGAGGACAGGACATACAGTGTCACCAGTAAAGTCCGCATCATATGGGATTTTTTTTTAATAATAACTTTATTCGAAATTTGACTTTGGCATCAAGTTATGCTTTGATCGAGATGAAAATTAAGCAAAAAATAGTAGTCACGTGATCCGCATTTTCTGTCAAATTTTAATTTTTTCCAAAAAATAATTCAAAAGTGGGGTTATTTCTGAAAATATCGAAAAAAGTTATTGGACAAAGTTTTTTTAAATGCAGTTTCTAGCCCACATGCAATTTCAGTTCTATAAGATAATTTTGATTTTCTCCCATATTTTGTAAATTGCACCACTTTTGCAAAATAAGACTTAACGCAACCTACATAAAACTTCTTAGTTTTGACAATGATTTATTTCAGATACATTTTCTTTAAAGTATATTAAACGTGTGTTTTTCTACAAAATCAAAATTGGGCTATTAAAATTTTGTCGCATGTGATGCAAAGTTTATTTGTTTTTGACCCTGTATAAGGTAACTTTATAAAATAAGTATTTTTAAAAACGTAGTTTGTGCCTCAAAGTAAAAAAATAAAAAATTAAGTAAAGGGGTTTTAAATTAAATCGTTGAAAATAGATAAACTTTACGTTATGTTAAACTAAAATTTATTCTCCACTTAAAAAACACTTTGAGACACTGCGTTCTTTTTTGTCTTACTATTAAGGTGTATAACTTTTAGACACAAACAACGTTTTTAAAAATACTTATTTTATGAAGTTACCTTATACAGGGTCAAAAACAAATAAACTTTGCATCACATGCGACCAAATTTTAATAGCCCCATTTTGATTTCGTAGAAAAACGCACATTTAATATGGCGCTATTTTAAAGAAAATGTATCTGAAATAAAGCCTTGTCAAAACTGAGAAGTTTTATGTAGGTTGCGTTGAGTCTTATTTTGCAAAAGTGGTGCAATTTACAAAATATAGGTAAAAAATCAAAAGTATCTAATGCAGCTGTAATTTTGCATGTGGGCTAAAAACTGCATTTAAAAAAACTTTTTCCAATAACTTTTTTTGATATTTTCAGAATAACCCCACTTTTGAATTATTTTTTGAAAAAAATTAAAATTTGACAGATAATGCGAATCACGTGACTACTATTTTTTTGCTTAATTTTCATCTCGATCGAAGCAGAACTTGATTCCAAAGTCAAATTTTGAATAAAGCTATTAATAAAAAAAATCCCATTTGATGCGGACTTTACTGGTGACACTGTATACGTAACAAATGTTAAACGTTTTCTATCACTTTTCTATTTCTGCAACTTCGGTAGATGTTGGTAGCTGGCACTAGCATAACATGTTCGGCGTGTGTATCGAACAGGCAATGTCCGGTAAATATGACATTGATATTTCTTAAGTTTCTCCTATAACTATATTAGAATTACTACACTGAGAAAAAGCCTTCTATTCCTTTTAAGAGTTCACATGCTCTTTATACAACTGTTGAATTATTATATATTATGTAACAGCAACGCGCTTTCCTATTGTAAGACAAAGAAAATTACTAGACAGTTGTGTAGTAATAATATTCACGGTAATTTAGCCAATAGGAAATAGGAGTTATTGCTACCATAGAATGGTTTATAGCCATTATATTGCTCTGAATACTCACAGTAATTATCAAGTTCTATTGGAGGTATATTATGGTTTTTATGACTTACCACTAAAAATCGGTACTGTAGTTCTCAAAAATTTAAATAGCTTCTAGTGTGATATTGTTCTTGTCGTTTAACATTGCATATTATGATTATTATGCAACATGGTTTACTGAGATGGTAAAATTAGTCAATAGATTATAAAGTCTAACACTAATATTGAGTTGTGCGAAATAAGAATCTTCTATTGATTTATCTGACATAGTTTAAAAAAACTTAAATACAAAATAAAAATAAATTAATTGAAACAGGTATTGGTACGATCAATAAAAATTAAATTCAGACAGGACAGATAGAAGACTCCGAACAATGATGTGACCTGCGCAATAAATACGTTAAAACTAATAATATGGCGAGCGCCACCGCCGTTTTGTGGAATATAGGTTCTAACGGATACAATTCGTTTTTGGGGACGATTTCTGCTTTTTTAATTGTAGAGAAAGCGTTTTACTGGGAACAAAATGCGTCGCATTAAGAAAATAAAATTTATTTCTTAACAAAATTGCTGTATGAAAAGTAGGTAGTTTATTATTCATTAAGACCGTGCTGCCAACCAATAAAAATACTGTAAAAATTGCAATTTATATAAAACTAAAGCGGTTTTGATACGCTAGCTATTTATTTAATATGGGTTAATAAAAAACAAGCTATCAATACAAACTATGTCTTAGCAAACCTGCTGTATTAGATCATTTTCCTCAGTGTAGGAATACAGCAAAGAGTGACTCGATGTTTAGCACCAAGAAGTATGCAGAGATTGTTACAGCTACACCTTACAAGTTGTGATTTAACGCTGCTGAAACAGATTGCCTTGATCGCATCTTGACTATCGATGTAAATCGTAATGACAGAAGTCGCTTCTTTCAGGTCAAAATGCTCCCGCTGAATATTGACTACTGTATCTACTGTCCGAATTTCAAAATGTCATAACATTCATAACATTTTATGTGTAATTTAACTAAATTCAGAATGTTTTGTGGTCATTCAAGAATAGTTGGACATCATTGTGTGGTAGAACCACAATGATCTCGACAATGACAGCTGCTTTTTAAAGTTATTTGTTATCCATGCCGCCCATGCAGACTGCAATCCTTAATCTTGGTAGAATAAACCTTATAGCTCTTGTAGTCATAGCGAATTCTTATTAAAAAAAGTACCTTGGGTAAAAAGTAAACTTTGTAATGCAAGCTGCAATTTTTGCTTGGCTCTACAGTAATTAGTATTGGCTCCGAATACAAATTAAATAGACCTTCCGTGACTTAGATTTTAATTAGCTCATATTTTTCTCATTTAAAACGGAGCTGTTTAACTTGCAACCTCACACAAATTAAAATTGTAATTTTATCTTAATTGTATTAAATACTACTTTAGAAAAGATAAAGTTTGTTGGGATGGAACACAAATAACTTTGTTTCTGTCTTATTAAAACTTTGTTTTATATTATTTAGGAGAAAATAAAGTCTATTTTTCTCGGGTCACCTTATAGAAATTATTCTTCACAATAATAATATTATAAATGGTACAGTTTTTTTTTACTTTACTGTTCTTATTAATTTATTATATTTTATCGTGTTCGGTCGTTTGCAGAAAGGTAAGATAAAAAGTCGTAAATTAAACATCCAAAAAACTTTATTATCGTATTTTTTAACTTGGATTAGCTCCTAGAATTCAGAAATGCCCCATTTTTTTTCATTCATAATCCCCTTTATTTGTTTAACTATAATTGCCATGTATTTAACTTATTGGCTTATTGCTATAAATATAAAGAATAATAGTATGCGCTTCTACATTCTCTCCCGGTTTACTATATCTGCTCTTAATCTGTAAGATTTCTATTTTGCCGGAAAATGCTATGAAAACGTGGTTCGCAATGTAGCTGGGAATTTTAATTTGGTTGGAAATAAATTGGTAATCTGGAATGTATAGGTTTGTGTTTTATGTTATGATGGTATCCTGTTTGTTATAATATTTTCTGTGAGTATCGAGCTTTGTGGCTGTGTGTCAAGAAATTTAGTGGCTGTCTCATGAATATACTGTGTTATGTATGGAGTGTTTGTGGCCTGATGTGGATGTCGCTATACTACACACCGGCGCTGCGTATGTGAGTGTGGAGCGTCTTATTTGGTTGTCTATATAATGATCTTGTTCTGTGAAGAAAGTGGTGAGCTGTAATTTAATCCAATGTACAGGGTTATTTTTTATATTTGCGTACCCACCTACAGGGCTTAATATAAGTGACAGAAAAAAACTTTTAATACAAAAGTTGCATAATGTTTCCCGTCATATCTTTTAGACTTATTAAAAAAAACATCTGCATATCAGAAAGTTAAAAAACAAATGAAAGTATTATTTTTTTAAATGGAACACCCTATATATTCTTTACCAGGGCGAAAGATCTCTTTCTCCTGATTTCAAAAATGTATAACATGTCATCATTTAATCCAGTCATTTGTGAAATATTTGAGTTTTTGATTAACTGAATTGACTATAATCTAGTCGGCGTTCCGCATACTTCAACGTGACATATTTGTCACTTTACTTTAAATTGAAACATGCAGTAAAGAATAGTTATTTGGCTGCGCCTCGTCTATGAAACACCAGCCGCGGCATTAAATCTTGTGCTTTTCTGCCTAGTAAAACATATAATTCTTTCTCCAAATTTGTTCCAATTTCCCGAAAAATCGTATTTTTTATATTTATGTATGTTATTTATGACATTTATTGAATTGTTGTGTTTATTTGTCTTTTTAAATTTTAATTTTTAATGACACCTTTTGAGCCTGTCAGGTGTCATTAAAAGACCGCTATTAATGTCATTTGGAGAAAAAATAACTTATAATTTATAATTTATGATATAAAGTAAAGTAAATGATTTTGAGATTTTTTGCTTCATTAAATCGCTGGATAATGCGTTTGATTGTGTCAATCGATGGTACCTGTCGTCCAGGATTAATTCGATGATATTGCTGTTGAACTACAGCTATTCGGTTGTTATTAGAGTAAAAAAGACGCCCTATTTGAAGTTTGTCTTCTTCCGAATAGCCCATTTTCCTTACTGAATCTTTCAATTTAAAGTAAAGTGACAAATATGTCACGTTGAAGTATGCGGAACGCCGACTAGATTATAGTCAGTTCAATTAATCAAAAACTGAAATATTTCACAAATGACTGGATTAAATGATGACATGTTGTATATTTTTGAAATCAGGAGAAAGAGATCTTTCGCCCTGGTAAAAAATATACAGGATGTTCTATTTAAAAAAAGATTACTTTCATTTGTTTTTTAACTTTCCGATGTGCAGATGTTTTTTTTAATAAGTCTAAAAGATATGACGGGAAACATTATGCAACTTTTGTAATAAAAGTTTTTTTCTATCACTTATATTAAGCCCTGTAGGTGGGTACGCAAATATAAAAAATAACCCTGTACAGCAGCAATCATTTTGGCGCGTTATTTCAAAGTTAATGGTTGGTTCGTAAAATCAACGTTTAGTGTTCATTGAACACACAGTTAACAATTATTAACACCATTTATTAAATTTTATTGTTGTTCATGATCTATCAAAAAAATACATTGTTTTAAAGATAAAGAACATATGTTAATCGCTAAACGTTGGTATGTTTTCAGTTTATTGGTTAATGTTATCTAGTTTATTGTTTCAATGAACTAAGTTATAAGTGTGTGATCAGAAATCATTGTTTCAATAATCGATTCATAATATTAATGCTCAAAAAATGTACGACCATCGTTTCTAAATTATACGTACAAACTTTTTTCTGTGTATTTCGGAGTAGAATGTTTCAATGACATCTCAATTAACATAAGTTTTGCATCTCCACGAGTTTATTCCTCTTGTTGGCAAATGCAAAAAGAATACAACGATCATGATATGAAAAAGACCAACAAATCCTTACAGCTTATTCATGTATTAAGATTGCAAAGTAAGTTTTCCGCACTAGATAGGTAACGTCAAGAAATCAATAAACTTGTGAATCGTTCGTTTACTAATTATACTTTTAATAACAAATAAGATATAATAATTAAATGTGCTTTTAAATTACAATTTACAACCGTTTCATTTTCCAAATATTCTATCCCAATCAATTTAATTATTTTGGCCGAAATAAGATTTAAACTTAAACCCAATTTTTGCATTATTTTACTAATAAAATTTAATTCAATGATTTTTAAATTTATTACAAAGGCAGCTGGCAGGAAATTATTTGTTAAGTTTATTACCGTCGTCCGCAACTTTAATTACTTTAGGATTTTGTTCATAAAAAAGACGGAAAACATAATAATTACCAAAATTCTTTTATATAAAATTATAATTATCAAGAAATATTATAAACTGTAAAAAACTATAGCTTTTGTGGAATAAAACCTAGCATTTATGTTATAGTGAAAATTTCGCACCTGTCATTCTAAGCCAATCACACACTTTCATTTCGACAGTTACCAATGACAACCTTCAAATTTTTCGGAAATTTTTCTCCTCCTGCCAAGCTAGGCGAACAAAATTAATAAGTGGAAATTTTTTCTTGACAGCTATCATATGATCCGAAAATCAGTATTTAGGATCAAATTTTGGTATTTAATGTTTTTATTCATTTTATAATACTAAATAAATACAAATATTTATTTACCAAATATTTCTTTCATTAAGGCTAAATATTTTTGGAATTCTGGTTCGAACTCTTCTCTTCGTAATGGAGAATAACAAGGATAATGGTTATCTTCCCTTTCCACTTCTATCAGATGTCTATGTTTAATATAATAGATGTAATATTTGGATGCAATTTTGTTCTGCTGAATTCTGGTTTTTCTTAAAAAGGATGGGATATCTTCCTCCAAAATCTTCTGGATAGCTGAGAAAAGGTTTTCTTGATGGGGATTTAATTCAGTTTTTTCCATTAAACATTGCAAATACTTTAAATTTTTATGAGACATATTAATGTCTCCTATTTCAGAGCAAGATTTACAAACACCGTAGGGCTTAAAATTAGTTTCTTGATTGTTTACTGCCATGATTTAATTATTGTGAACTAAAGAAGCACGTTTAAGAAATAACTGTCGACTTGACGTATAGCAGAGACGATTTTGACATCACAAGCCTAAGCCTACTTGACTGTGGTATCTACTATCTACCTAGATTTTAAAAATTGTTTTATCTGGCCTAACTAGCCTAAAGTAGACTATACTATGCTTTCCCTTTGTTTTAGTAAATGAAATATAGTAAAAATAAATAGAAAGGATAATTTTCACTTATATTTTTTGCATTTCGTTTAACTAAACGGTGAGGAAACTTTTTTTTGAAAGTTTAAGTATTCCCATAATTATGGATAATTTCAATAAAATAATTCAAATAAATTTTAGGTGTAAAATTTTCTTACCGAATCCCCCGCGTCCTTGAATTAATATCCGGAAACTCTTCCTCAGTCACGCATTTTTCTAGAAAATTTTCCCTCGTCTACGACTCGGGAAAATTTTCAAAAAATGCGTTCCTTCGGAAAAATTTCCGGAAATAATTCGAGCACTAGGGAGATTATAAGTGAAAATAGCAAAACGGTACTGAATGATACGGATTGTTAAGATTTACAGGGTGTCCAGTTTTCGATGCTTGTATAGTTAATATATTCTAATTAATGAGGGTAGAGGTTTGAGGTACTCGCGACTATGTCCTTGTGGAAACCCAAATATCGATACTGCAAAGATCTTTTTCATATCTGTCTTAGGTTTTAAATAACAGCTATATTAATTTGAAGTTGTAAAAAAGATTAAATTGGATTTTAGAGATTTTTAAATAAAACACACGGACTTGGATTATCTCTGTTCCATTATTTTCAAATATTTTTTTTTATAAAACATTGAGTTGTTACTTAATAAGTAGGTTTTTTCAAGATAAATAGATATGGACAAGAAACACAAAAGCTTCTACTTTAAATAAAATTTCATTAAATTTTCAATAAAAGACGCTTCTTTTCTCGGAAGAAAGAGTATGAAATAATATATGAAACTGTATCTAAATCTAAATAAATACTGTATATTATTATGTATACCTGCCTGCAGGCTGTACTGAAAATGCAGTATTATTTCACAATCAGAATGCATCTGCGACTAGATGCCATTTTATGCGGAAATTGTATAAAGCAGACATAATAAAATGCATACATTTGGTTACCAATAATCTCTGTGGTTATCATGTAGTCATTTTGTCTGTAGCTATTTTTTAGGGAGTTTAGAGAAAAAAATTGTTTTACGGCGTACAGACAGATAGGAATCAAACCCTTCTGGGCTTTCGATCACCAACCAAACTCTCTACCATTTGCGCTACGGAGGCTTTGAGATTTTCGCATTGCCCAACGTCGGCCACATAAATACAACTTTTTTTAGCAACAAAACAAACACAAAAACAAAAAAAAAACCTCCACAATTTTATTAGAATAAAAAAAAAATCTTTCAAAGATCTAACACGTAGAAACGTCATCAGGATACAGAAAAAGCTTTGCTGACGGTGCAGAAGAGAAAAGAAACAGGTAGATGGTATCCAACTTTAACGGAGCTTATATGGAAGATAAAATTGTGTATTGGTATAATATTATATATGAATAATGATGAAAAAATTATCAGCATACTCAGTTTGTAGAAAATTGTAGAAAAATAAATCAAAACATTTGTTCAGTAAGAAAAGTTTAATTTCATTGTAAGATCTTGATGATATAAACTAACAAAATAAGTGGAATAAATAAAGATAAGGTTTTACATGTGGCAGCTTTGCAATTTATTAGTTCTCAAGCTGTCAGTTTATTTATTTATCCAGACATGACAATGTTTTATGTAAAAACGTTACCATAGGCGCATCCAAAATATCTTATAAAAATAAAAAAAAGGGTCTTTTACCAAGCCAAAGATTTTTAACTTTTTTTATTTTGATCTTTGTCCTAATACACTTCTATCCCTTTGGCTCTAACATAAATAATAAGTTCTTAATCTAATGTTTCCAGGACAATCTATACCGTGCAAGCAAAAATTATTTGCATCAAAGATGGCTTGTATTAAAACACGTAGGGCTTGGTTTAAATCACAATGATATGGGGACGATATATCTAACCAAATCTAGGGTAAAATTTTGTCAAATTCATATTATGACATGATATGCCCAACTAATGAGTAATAAAATAAGTAGAGAAATACAAATTTATTTTTGTCGTTTACAAAATTAACAAAGTAAGAAAATACAGAAAGAAAAAGAACAAGAATTACATAACTTGCTAAAATTGGCCACTGCCATGCTCCAAGCATAAATTCACACGTCTCTTCATATTTTCGAAAGTGTTGACCAGCATCCCTGGAGAAATGTTACCACATTCTTGGATATTCCTTTCTTGTAATTGTTCTAAATTTGCAACTGGTGTTTTAAAAATAGTGTTCTTTAAATGAGGAAAAACGAAGTAATCCATAACCGTTAAACAAGGCGATCTAGGTGGGAATTCAATGTCTGATCAAAGACTGATCAATCTGTCGTCGAAAAAATTGCGTAAGCAATTAACAGTTTTGGCGGCTGTATGGGCGGGCACCGTCTTGTTGATAATATCCAAAACATAGTTCGTCGTCAAGTAATTGCTCCACAAATGGATTCAAAATATTGTCTCTATACCGCTGTGCTGTAACTGTGTCATGAAAAAAAAAATAGGACCAACAATTCTTTTTCGGGAAACAGCTAACCAGACACCAATTTTTTGAGGGTGCAATGTGGACTCTATAAAAAATGGGGATTTTCACTACTTCACATGCTTTTATTCTGAGAATTTACATAACCGGAGAGGTGGAACCAGGCTTCATCCGAAAAAATGTCAGGTCTAATAAATCATTTATTTCCAATAAATTTTGGGTAAACCATTAAGAGTAATTCCTGCGTCTCTCAAAATCTCCGGCTTGTATTTCTTGGAATACTTGCACTTTATAAGGAAATAAATTTAGCTGCTTCTTAAGAATATTAGTTCTGCATGTTCCATAAGATCTTCCCACTTCTTGGGACAGGCGTCTTATATAATTTGTTGGCGTATTTTGCATTATTTCACGAACGTTTGCAACAAGTTCTTCTGTTCTTACAGATGGTCTTCCTGCTCTTTTTTTGTGTTGTATAGAACCTGTTTCCCCAAACACAGCGACGGTTCTTTTCAGGCAATGATAAAAATCCCCAGTAATAAAAGCAACGTTAGGAAAATGTTCGTGAAAATCATCTACGCACAAACCAGGATTGTATTGCCACTCACCATTTACTCTAACCCCGTTTCGAAAATACGCTTCAACCATGAATGTTTTGTGCTTTTCCGTAAAGCCCATTGTGTGAATTGTTCAAGAAATTGGAAAAATTTGCGATAAATCAAATTACTTGTAACGACTGACGGAACGAGATGACGGAATAACTGATTGATTGTTAATTCAGATAGTTACTGACACCCAACAGGTATTAAGCTCTACGACTAAGCATTACGTCCTTAGATGCAAGGCCCTCTTTGATGCAAATGATTTTTGCTCGCACGGTATTAGAGTTGACACAACATAATTCTTTTCCGAACTTCTTAGTCTCTTATTCCAATAATTTAGTTAACCGTTTAGAACTGCATTGGCTAGGGGAGACCGGGGCAGGTTGTAACACGGGGTAAGTTGTAACACACCAAATATTTTCCTAATTTAAAAGCTGGCAACCCCGTACCCCATGTAGGCTTCTGAAGAACACTGTAAAGCTCAGTTATATCTAGACAGTCGAGCAACAGACATTGTGGTTAAGGTTATTTCCGATATTGTTTATATTGTGGCACGTAAAGTAAAAATCGATATCATAATTTTGTTTCAAAATAAATGTTACAATAAGCTGCCTGCTGAGTTTTTTTTTGTCATAAATGAATCATTGCAGTCTAGGTTATTATATTGGCAAAGCTATGCATGATTATATATTTACTTTTTTTTCTGCAAAGACAAAACGAAAATATTCGATCCGGGAGTAAATTGTAACAATCTAATTGGGGCAAAATGTAACATGTTACAATTTACCCCAATGTGATAAATTATGCATCAACAACAGCACTTTCTGAAATAGCTGAACTCGAACCCGTTGCTTAAGCATCAGGATTAAGTTGACGTTACTTAACAAGTGGAAGGCAATATTACATTCTCTCCAGAGTTTGTTCGGCCACTTCCTAAAGCTGATCAGCGAAAGGCAACCCTTAAGGGTAAAAAAAAAGAAGATCAGCGGTACTAACTGACACACCAGAGAAGGGTGCACTGGAAGAAAACAAAATGGTCGAAAAGCCAAAAAGTCCAAAATTATTAAGTCGAAAGTGAAAAGAAAAGTTTACATAGAATCAGACGATTCTTCAGAAGTAAAGTACTTTTGTTTATTTGCACTGAATCATATGGGGGTGGCAAACCTAACGAAAGATGGATCAGTTGCCACAAGTGTAAAAAGTGGTCACATGAAACTTGCACTGATTTGAAGTTCCCATCATTGCGATTCGGATAGTGAATAGATAACCAAATATAGCTACATCACGTTAAATAATGTTTATTTATGTTTGTTTAAAATGTTTTTTATGTTCAAGTTTCTATTTAAGTAAATATACCAATAAATAAAATATGCGTTACCACTTACCCCGCTTAGTGTTACATTTTACCCCGAGACGGGGCAATTTGTAACAAAGGTTCGGATCTATTTAAAAAAAAGCTGACAGTTTAATTTTTGAAAATATTGTCATATATATTTAATCAATTTGTTCACAACATATGTAAGTAGACATTCATGACAAAAAAAAATTGATTAGTGAAAACAGCTCCAAGAATAAAAATTTTCAAATATTTTTTGTTACAACCTGCCCCGGTCTCCCCTACGTTTCTACGCTGAAACATAAAAAAAAACTGGGTCATTAATTTTTAATAAACGCGTCAAATTTTTTTATACATTTATTAGACCAACAATGCGGCGTCATCAATTTTTAAGCTAAAGTTTTATTTTCTTTAACAATGAACTCTTATAATTTTTTTTTGTTTTTTTTTAGCAGAGCTTAGCACCTTTTTTTACGGCCATTTGTTAGGTCTCCGCAATTGTGCTGTTCGGCGTTTCGCCCCAAATGTACAATTCCTATATTTTTTCTTCTGTTCCCTCTCATCTAAGTTTTATTTGTTTAGGACCAGTTTTTCAATGTGCAGGTCAATTACCAGTTAGGATATGACAAGGCCAAATTAATAATGAATTTCACTTACCTGATGATGGCCTGGTAACATGAAAACCATAAAATACATGTATTATCTACATTTTGAAGTGTCTTTTGCTTTTTGAAGTGAAAACTTCTTTAGGCGCGTTTAGCACTTTTTGTGGGCACTGAATTAAACTGAGCCGTCACGCGTCACGCGTCAGGCTCGGCTGTGCTACGCTAGAATTCAACTGCTATATTCAATCCTAACTGACCCTGACCCGAATGAACGTTATATGAAAGAGCATGCCGCCATCGGTCGCATTTAGTATCGACGTATCGACGTGGAAACAGTCAGTGTGCGTTGTCTAGACACTCGTCTGCGTCTCAGGTATGTTCTGGCATTTTTTAAATTATAAAATTATATATTTACGTAGGGTGAAGTAAGGTTTACCGTAATTGCTTATTCCGTGGACCTAATTTATTATGATTTCTGACTTCTGTTGAAGATGTAAAAATTCAAGGGTTGTTCAATTTTAGGAAATATCTTTTTTCGTATGCAGTAAAATTATCCCGTATTCCAAGTTTATGTTATTTTTGAAGTGAAAACTTCTTTAGGCGCGTTTAGCACTTTTTTGTGGGAAGTGACCTTGTTGAAGTTTTCACTTCTGTCATGTGGTCTTAAGTAGTGATGGGATCACCCGAGTTAAAAATAACCGATCCCTCGATTTTTTCAATCACTTGAATTATTCGGTTATCATCGGTAATTATTCGAGTGACGAAAATTCGAATTATTTTATTTTCAAACGACCCGCATGCCATTCATAAATAACCAATCACTCACTGCGGCTACACAAGCTAGTTAGTTTACTACGGAACTGGCGACCTTTTTTTTTTTTAGAAGTCTAAAAAAATATGTGGTTGATTATTGAAGTGATTAAAAAAAAACGGTTTTTTACTACTTTGGCGACTTTTTTTTCCCTAATATAGCATTCGAGTGAAAAATTGATTATCATTCGGTTTTTGAAGTGAAAACTTCTTTAGGCGCGTTTAGCACTTTTTGTGGGCACTGAATTAAACTGAGCCGTCACGCGTCTCACTCGGCTGTGTAACGCTCGCATTCAACTGCTATATTCAATCCGAACTGACCCTGACCCGAATAAACGTTATATGCAAGAGCATGCCGCAAACAGTGTGCGTTGTAGACACTCGTCTGCGTCTCAGGTATGTTCTGGCATTTCTTAAATTATATATTTACGTAGGGTGAAGTAAGGTTTACCGTAATTGCTTATTCCGTGGACCTAATTTATAATGATTTCTGACTTCTGTTGAAGATGTAAAAATTCAAGGGTTGTTCAATTTTAGGAAATATATTTTTTCGTATGCAGTAAAATTATCCCGTATTCCAAGTTTATGTTATTTTTATGATTGCTTACGAACCTAACCTAAAAGAAACAAAATTGAAAAATTGTATTTGATATTGTTAATTTCACCTTATTGAAGTTTTCACTTCTGTCGTGTGGTCTTAAGCACACACAATTTTTTTTTAAATCACTCGAATACTCGGTAGTCGATTATTAAAATAACTCGATTTTTCCCATCACTAGTCTTAAGCGCACACAATGTTTTTTTTTATTAAACATTTTATTTAATTTTTCATTTCCTCTAAATTTGAAATAATATGTGTTGACAAAACTGATTGTGGCCTCGAAAATATTCATTTCTCAGATTTTGAACACATTTGTTTTGCAAAAATTGTCTTTTTAAAACGTTTTTTTTAATTTAATAGTTTTTTCGAAAATTGTATATAGACAGGTTTCAAACCTTATTGTCACTTACAAGCTCTTATAATATACGGGGTTGCCCAGAAGTCCGGGATAAAATTAATATAACCTTAACCTGTAACTTTTGGGGAAACGCTCGGACACGTCAATTTAGTTTTATACAGTGAGGACCTAAAGCCTGTCCCCCCCCTCTAACTTCTAAACCGTTCGGTATATTTTAATGAAATTTTGAACGATAATATTTGAGCAAGTCTTGCACTTTTTGACATACCAATGACAGCTTTAAATGTCAAGATGACAGCTGGGTCCGCTTTTGGAATATTTTTTTAAATGGAACACCCTGTATATTTTTAGATTTTTAAATTCCACATAAAATTATAATTATTTTTTATTAAATGCATTATTAGTCTATACTTCATAGTTTCCGAGATATTGACTCTCGAAAAGTGACATTTTTGAACTTTGACAGCTTATAACCTTCTAACAGTACGTCTTAGAGCAAAACGGCTTACATGTCCCTATCTTTAATTTTTATTATGTTCCCAAAAAAATCAACTTCCAGTTAAACCGGAACAATAATATTTCCTGCTTTCAAGTTACATCCGGTTTAACCGGAAGTTGATTTTTTTGGGAAGATAATAAAAATTGAAGATAGGGACATGTAAGCCGTTTTGCTCTAAGACGTACTGTTGTCACTTTTCGAGAGTCAATATCTCGGAAACTATGAAGTATAGACTAATAATGCATTTAATAAAAAATAATTATAATTTTATGTGGAATTTAAAAATGTAAAAATATACAGGGTGTTCCATTTAAAAAAATATTCCAAAAGCGGACCCAGCTGTCATCTTGACATTTAAAGCTGTCATTGGTATGTCAAAAAGTGCAAGACTTGCTCAAATATTATCGTTCAAAATTTCATTAAAATATACCGAACGGTTTAGAAGTTAGAGGGGGGGGGGGGGTGGACGGACATTAGGTCCTCAATGTATATGCTTACATTTATAGAGATTTGTCAAAGATATGACGACATCGATCTTTTTTTAAATAAAAACATACAGCTTGTGATACATCATTTGAAAGCTAAAATCTTAACAATATCTATACGCTATCTTTCCGACAAACCATTTTTGTTTAGAAAATTGTAAAATAACAATGTAATAAAGTTAACAATATCACAAAATGTCAGAACGTGAAACCAATCTTTTTTAATCTGTATGTAAACAATTAATTTAAATAAAAATTTTGGCAAGGATTTAATAAGGTACGGGGTGAACCACTAAGGTTGGCGAACGGCTGTATCATCAAAACCATAGATGCTACGAAGATGGAAATAATTATTAATTATTTTAATTATTACCTTTTCCACACCGTTGCCATGATAAATCCGAAATAATGTTTATTACAATCCCTAAATTAATTATTAGTGCTCTGCTATTGTTTTCTACTTATTGGTTGGTAAATTACCATTTTTTTTTTTAATTTCTTGAAATAGTTAATCGGATTAAACTCCATTGTATTTTTAGGTTAGGTAATTTTATTGCTAAAATAAATGACACTGTTTATTATTGTCGTTTTTAATAAATAAATTTAGAAAACAAAGATTTCTAACCTCACAAGCTGTACTTATGTTTCCATTTAAAAAAAATGAACGATATCGTCATATCTTTGACAAATGTGCGGAGAGCAGGACCTTTTCAAACTTAAATGCGTGCAGATAAACGGCAAATCGTACATGTTTGTACGAAAATATATATTTTTTCTGTTTAAATAACTATCTCATAATATCCATATCCAAATTTAAAATTTTTTTAAGAATAGGCAAAAATCTAATACTGATTCTAAGTACCTACCTACATACCTATTTAAAATCCTTCAAATAAATCCTTCATCTTTAAATTTAATATACTTTAATAAGTTGTTTAGTTAGTCCTTGGCAAGGTTCAAGATCAATCATCATAAATGTCAAAACCCATTTTTATACGCAGAATTAAAAATAAGCAATTTTAAGTTTAAGCTTCAGTTATTTAATTTTACATTTACAAAACTTTAAAAATTAACAAATGATGACAGGATAAAAGTACGAATATAATATAGTATATTAAATAAAGCGACACATGCTTTTTATTTACAAATGGCCGTGATGATGCGTGGTATTGTTGATAGTGTTGATGTTTAAAGTCATGATTTATCACCCTTTTTATATTGTGTTTTTCTGTGTTTATTGCATGCCTTTAGAATCCCTCACTATTTATAGTTATGTTGTAAACTGACTGAAGTTTTTATATTAAACTGATTAAAAAAAGTATTGTAATTTAGAATTATTGAAAAACACCGCTAAAATTTCAACAGATCCTATCGATTCCATATTAAACAAAAATCAGTTTTTTCCTAAATAATATGCCCCCCTAGTGCTGAGCAGTATTATCTCAAGGAGGGTTCCCGAAAGATGATTATTTCCTCTCAATTTTTTCATAACTAGTAAAGAAAAAATTATGAAATTTAGATTTATTCAAAAAGGTCGTCAGACCGGAGTAAAAATAGACACAAATAAACCAGATACCTTAAAATGGATTGACTTGATCTACGCTTTTAACTTTCGGTCACTGTACACTGTACACACTCTTCTATAGTCAACTTACATTAAATTAGGCGCCCTAATGGTCTACGCATCAATCATTGGAAGCAGAGGTCCCAAAAATATTTCTGAAATTAAAAAACAATATGACGGTGCATGAGCAGCTGATGTTCCATAAACTTCAATGTTCATACTGTTCGTAGGTTAACAATTTTTTTTATTGATACCCTATTTCGCTTATTTAAAGTACGCCTCAGCGTGTTTAAATCCCACTTTCAAAAACGCGCGTGTTTTAAAGTTGCCATGGCAACATCAACAACCCGTGAAACGTAAAGTCTAAATATGTCAACTTTTTAATTATTAATTTGAGAGAATTACCTTTGAACGTCAAATAAAATATTTTTTAAGCAATACACAACCAATGTCAACGGTGACAACAATGAATCTTATGTGACAGATTGGAAGTTATTTTTTGTTTTCCTAATTTTCATGACAAGGTATATCACATCAGTAATTCGACCATTTCACTTACTTACTAAGTTATTATTTCCATTTTTTGTAATATAAATACCAATAAAAAAAAAGAATGTAAAGTATTCGTGGATAACTGGTCTTTAAAACACTTGCTCTATTTCAAGCACTCCGGCTGCGCCGTCGTGCTTGCAAAATCGCGCGTGTTTTAAAGACCTTAATATACTAATTTGAAACTGACAAGCAACATGAAAATGAATCGCTCGTATCAATATTAAGGCCTTAAAGGTGCATTCATATTGTTGTATGAGACTAAAATGGGAATTTAAATTATTTTTTATTATTATTAATTAAAGAAATAAAATAAAAATAAAATTGTTAAAAAAAACAAATTTTAATTTGCTTAAGATTTAATAAACGTGATTACTAACACAGAATATAACAAGATATATATCTAATTTGTTAATATCAAAAAATCACAAATATTCAAATTAAATTACGTATTTTTCAAGTTTTGTTTATGCGACACTCAAACTTAGGAGGCTTTGTAGGTATTCGGTTGTTTATAAGAGTAGTAGAAATATGCCCAAGAAGAAAACTAAAGCTTTATTCTGATAAATCAAAAATATAAAAAGTACCTAAACTTATGTAAAATTAATGGAAATCATATGGCATTTATCAAATGTTCAATGTAGTACAGAATTTAAGAAATAAGAACAATAAATAAACAAAAATAGCTATAAAACTGTTCAAATTCCGATTCATCTGCAGTACTTTTATTATCTTCTGCAGTCAAAATAACGATTGGTTCTACTTGAACATCCAGTATTTTTCCTCTGTTCTACTAGTCCACAACAATTATTTCCGTGTGGTCTGCTGTTTATCTTTACTAGTCCCTTATGATATTATTATGTGGTAGGGATTTCTTCCCCATTTTTTCTACCTAATGTGACCTTTTTTTTATAGAACGATTGTGCTCCTGCCCAAATTTGTTCTAAGGCAAACAAATATCTTCTGTTGCAGTCCTTCCTATAACGAAACCCTATAAGTTTTTATCACAGCTGATAATGATTTAAGTTCTATTTCTAAATGTCCTAGTTGTTAAAGCCTCTAGGTATTAAAACTAAAAGCGTTATAATAATTTGTGATGCATATAAGCCATATTAACATTCCTCACATTCATTTTTATAGTTTCCGATTTAGTATTATTTTTTCATGATTGTCGTAGCGTTTGCCTTAATGATATATTTTTATTACTTTTATGAACAATTATTTAGTTTCAGTGTTTTTTCTTTAATATACTTGGGATTTGATATCACGCCGATTTAAGTAGTCTTTCTCTGTTTATTTTCGAAGTAATCTATTAGATTAAGAACCACTTCTTACATCGGGGGATGCAAAAACCCTACCAACCGATTTTTATTCGACATGTCACAATATTTAACTAACAATTAACACATTTTATATTTTTACAGTTTTGACTATGGAGAACTAGATGGTAGGAGGCCGATCGACAATGGCAGCATTTTCAAATTCTGTCCCGGTTTTTTGGTTAGTTCGCTATTGGCCGATAGATGGCTCTCGCGTCTGAAGTGGGCTGATGTTGTCTTCTTCTTCTTCGTTTTTAATATGGAAAACTAGATCCTCCATAGTTTTTAAATTTTACTTTTGACAATTGACATTTTATTTTTCGAAATAACAAATAACGTTTGAAGGCAAGACAAGACAAATAACGTTGTATTGTAATTAATTTCCATATTTACAATGAATAATGGTACAATTTATAAAAGAAGAGTTTGCTTTGTGTCGGGGTGTAAGACAAGATCTTCTTCAGAGATGAAACGCAGCCAAATAAGTCTCTTTCTAGCTCCAAAGGTAAAACCCCCTAGTTAGAATGTTCCTGTATTTTAAAAACGAAGCATCGTTGGAACTTTATACAGGCCGAGTTTACTAATGAGTATAACAAAGTAAGTGTAAATTCATATAAAAGTCCTTATTTGTTCCTTAAAGAACTAATTTAAATAAAAATAGTTATCGCGTCCATAAGAAACCATTTATTTGATAGCCCACTTCGAACACGAGCGCCATCGTACGGCGACTCGTAAAGCTGAATTACCGATGCTAATTTTGGACCGAATCCAATGCATTGCGTTCGGCCTCCTACCTCAAGTCCTCCATAGTTTTGACAAATGCGTAAACCTTCGAGGAAATGTCACGGGAATGTTGATGTACACATTTTCATAATTACTATAAATTATGTGTGCATCTCTCATCTCTCTCCGATTTACAAGTGACCGATAAGTTTATTCTGTTTATATTACGGATATCTTTATAATGCTGTTTTAACCTTTACTGTACACTACTGTACTTTACTGTACCTGTACAGTAAACCGCTTTCTGTACAGTTAAGAAAGCAGCGTCCCCAAAGACGAATTGTATCCGTTAGAACCTAAAAACCACAAGACGTTGGCGAGGTTCGCAGCGATCGACAAGCGCAGCACACCATAGTATTATTTTTAACTTATTTGTTGCGCAGGTCTCATCGTTGTTCGGAGTCTTCTAGCTCTCCTGTTTGAATTTAAATTTTGTTGATTGTTCCAATACCTTTTTCAATTGATTTATTTTTACTTTGTATTTAAGTTTTTTTAAACTTTACATGTCAGATAAAGCAATAGAAGATTTTTATTTCGCACAACCCATCATTAGTATTGGCCTTTATAATCTATGGACGCATTTTACCATCTCAGTAAATCATTTTGTATAAGGGATAAAAATCCCAAGATTTTTTCCGAAGAAAACAATAAATATATTTATTTTGTAAATATATATTTTGTGGATTATATTTAAAATGTCAAAGACCACGTCAAGCAATCATTTTTTCAAATTATTAATGCCATGCATAATATGCCACAATATAAAATGACTGATTGACTAGTTTCTAAATTATTTATTTAAACTTTTAGCCTTACAGAATGAAAACATACATATTTTGTTTTTAAAAGTACTTTACAATACACGTTTATGCCCGCTGAAAAGCAATCTTCAAGAATCAAATAACTTAAAGAATATTCGAATTTTATAGATAAATGCGGTTTTCCCATTATTGGATATTTCGCTTCCAATCTGATACCTGTGAAAATGCTTGCTAAAATCAATATTCAAATATCCACTTAAAGAAAAATATACCCGTATATAAGAATACACGGAAATTGTTAATAGGTATAAATAAGTTTTTTTATTTTAAAATGGAATGTTTTTTTTCCTACTACTGGATCATCGTGCACAATCTAAAGTTATGTAGGATACACAATTTTACTGTGATATCGTAGTTATGATTAAATGTATGATTTGCTTCTAACAGATGGTTAGAATAATCTTGCACATTGAAAACAAAAGTACAAAATTAAATTTGCTTGAATCCTTAGAAAGAAATAGGCTTAAAAATAACAATACTCTTCTTAATGATCAATTGGATTTAAACGGATCACCTCTATTGAATCTCTTGAATTAGTCTGTAAACATTATTATTGGGTTTTCCAACAATTTTAACAACCTGAAAATTACCTGCAATTTTATTGTTACACCTAAGTTATAACTTTTAAACTACTATTTTCAAATACTCCTTTAAAGAAGCAACTGTGTTGCGAAACATGTCGAGTCAAAATAAAAATCTGTGGAAAGTGTAAAATTATAATTTAATTTTTTTACCATTTATTTATATTTAACACAATTAATAATGGATTTCCACCAAGTAAAAGCCGAATCAATTCTACACACATTTTATATAATTCTATTCTATAAAGCAATAATAAATGCACACGTTATATTATAACATAATTTTATTTAAAATATATACACCCTAGTTTATCAACTTATTTATTTATTTTTAATTTAAAATTTTCTTGGAGCTTCCCTCAAATAAGAAATATTTTGCTTCATCCCACTGCTATGATATTTATATGACATTAAGAATACTTTTCCTAAGGGACATTATTTTCACCAGTAAGAATTTCCTTTAAAAATATTTTTTTTCTCTAATTCTCTCTTCAACCTTCTTATAATTCAATTATTTTCTGACAGTTGGTTTTTAAAATATATTATTTTTCTATTGAAGAAATAAAACACTTAATACTTGAAACGTATTTTAGTATGGAGGTGAAATAATACAGAAATTTGAGAAATTTAAACTCTGGCACACGACATGTTTTATAATTCTGAAAATAGAATTTTTTTTTACTTATATCTGTTTCTTTAACGGTTACCGCGGAAACTTACCCCATCCATTTCTACCCCCTAGGGGCAAAGTGTCCCAAAACATGTAAACGTGTACTTGATTATTTTAACAAAGTAAGCATATTGCCAATTCTCAGCGTAATATAGCTTAAAATTATAGACAGTTATAGGTACCCCATCAAAACAGGCAACATCTCATTTTTCCACCCCTCAGTGAATTCTGAAAAATAAAGAAACACTTATAGCCCGGGAGGTAGCGTTGCATTTTTGATAGTGATTTCAGGTCGCTTGATTTTGTGTGTATTCAATAGTCTAGATATAGCTAACAATCAAAATAAGCGTCAGCTGTCAGAGTCGTGGTGGACCTAGTCGTAAGAGAATGTAAAAAAAAAATATCTAAAAGTGATTTCAGGTCGTTTGTATCTTGGAGTGCATTTTAAGAATTTTTTTTATACAGGGTGTCCCAAAAAAGTGTGACGTCATAAGGATGTATTTTTTAGATCACATGCCATATATTTTCTTACTTATTTGGGTGCCTCCTATAGTTACCTACATACCCCTAAAATTTTATTAAAGTCGATTCAGTATTATAGGCGAAAGAAAATAAAAATTAAAAAATATCAGTTTTGCACCACTGGGTTTAAAAATTAATAAAAAATAAATATAATGCCTCGCTAATAAAATTATACCAAGGTACTACTGTATAATTTTATTAACAAAGCTTTATTTTTCATTAATTTTTAAAACCAGTGGTGCAAAACTGATAATTTTTAGTTTTTATTTTTTTTCGCCTATAATACTGAATCGACTTTAATAAAATTTTAGGGGTATGTAGGTAACTATAGGAGGCACCCAAATAAGTAAGAAAATATATGGCATGTGATCTAAAAAAATACATTCTTATGACGTCACACTTTTTTGGAACACCCTGTATAAAAAAAAATATTTTCCTAAAATGCACCCCAACATACAGGTAAGGTTTGCAAAATATCAACATTTTAACTTAATTAATAAGTGAGCTATAGAAGACGGGGGGTGAGGTGCAGGACCCTGTATATAAGCAGCATAATCACCCATTATCTTTGCAGCTGACTTTTTTTTAATTTATTGTCATATAAAAATTTGCTGTACAAATTTTCAAACGACCTGAAATCACTTTTAGATATTTTTTTTGACATATTTGACATTCTCTTACGACTAGGTCACCACGACTCTGACAGCTGACGCTTATTTTGATTGTTAGCTATATCTAGACTATCGAATACACACAAAATCAAGCGACCTGAAATCACTATCAAAAATGCAACGCTACCTCCCGGGCGCATATACAGTAACAGCACGCGGGCTAGAAAATCCGACTTTCCGAAGTCCTGGCTAGTAACGACACTCGCGCTAGCAGCAGTTACAGTAATAGCACGGGAGGTATAAAAAGGTATATCGGTAATCGATTTGTTCGTTGTTAGCAGAGCAATTTTTTTAAATCCAATTCATTTCATAATATTTCATAAAATATTAATTAAATTTAAAAAAAATGCTCTGCTAACAACGAACAAACCGATTGCCGATATACCTTTTTATACCTCGCGTGCTATTACTGTAACTGTTGCTAGCGCGAGTGTCGTTACTAGCCACCACTTGAGGAAGTCAGATTTTCTAGCCCGCGTGCTGTTACTGTATATGCCTCCCGGGCTATTATATTATTTTCTTATTAAAAGATCTTTAATTTTTATCCATAGCAGAATTGTCAATAAAATCGGGTTTTAAATTAAAAAATATTGCGTTCAGAGCTTTTTTAGTAGAAGTTTTTTACTTTGGGGTAAACTCTTCAAGAATTTTGTTTCGAAAACATAATAAGTGAAAGTATTATAGGCAGTCCGTCTTAAAGAGGAAAGTTTTTATATAAACGTTCAACATTGTGTCTTTGATATAGTGGTCAAAAATTTATTGAATGTACCAAAGGTAATTTCGCTATTAAAAAATACGGTTTTCTAAAAGAAACTTAATAATGCGATTTTTAAAGACATCCATTGTTAGCTGGTAACAATCTACATCCGTTACTTTATAGCCATTTTATTACAGGCAATTTCGTAGAGAAAATGTTGTTTTTCTGTCAGGTTATTATATACCCTTATTTACTGAAAATTGATTTAATATAAAATACCCTGGGCATACTAACGCAAAGCTTATTTATTTTAACATTTTTTTAGTAATTCACGGAAAGTAACAAATTAGGTCTCGCCACAGGGTATGAGAATGTCTTGGCGGCTTAGTATATATATATTTATAGGGAATTATTGGGGTGCGTCATAATTTCCAACAACTAATTATTTCGGGGTCTATTCGCAGCAGGACAAAACAATTATTTGTGTTTACTTAGTATTGTGTAATAATTTCTACTTAGATTTTTTTTTTTATTAAGGAAACAAATACGCATTATAATAATATAATAGATATGTATGTTATTTATTTGATCTACAACCGGTTAATAATAGGTGCATCATACTAGTAAAAGCGTTATGTTATGCGTAATACACCTAGTACAATATAACTGGTTTTAAAACACTATAATGGATTCGTAATATTCCGAGATCTATAACTGTATTGTAATAACGAAAATCGTCATAGCTGATTGAGATTTATACAGAGTGTTATGTAAGTCTGTGGCTCAACTACAAGGGGTGCTACTTTAAGTTATTTTAAAAAGAACATGGGTCCGAAAATGCATAATTTTTACGATACAGGGTGTCAAACTTAAAAAAAAAATCGGATGTTCGTAAATAACTATTTTATTCAATTTTGTTGAAATTTGGCAATTCTGTTGGTAATAACAAGAGGATAATTTAGCTCTAATAAGATTAAAATTATTAAGTCCAGTGGCGTCCCGAAAGACAGTCTAACTAATATTTTTGACAATAAAATTGGGCGCTACTGACTTTTTTTTAAATTCTGTATTTTTTTTGATTTAATGAACTACAAATACAACTATTTTATCTCTCGAGGTTTTTTCATATCTTGCTTTGTTTTTGAGAAAAAAAATAAAAACCACTTTATTGCATATTCCTGGGACAATAAGAGTAAAAAATTTTAACTACTTATCAAACTATTAAGCAATTAAAATTACACGAAAGTCCTCTACTGAATTTTTTCTCACAGATTAAAACTGTTTTCGATAAAATCAATTAACATAAAATAATCTGTGTAATAGAGTATTGAGATATTTACGAATATCCGATTTTTTAAAAAAGTTTTACACCCTGTATCGTAAAAACTATGCATTTTATGACCCATGTTTATATGAACTTTTCTTCTTAAAATTACTTAAAGAAGCACCCCTTGGAGTTTGGCCTCGTACTTAAATAACACCCTGTATAATTAATATGAAGTCATTATTAGACAGCCTTAGTCCAACCTACAGCTGGTGTTCCAGCTTCATTATAACATAAAATATAATGAACCATAATAATATATAATCATCCTCTTTTATTATGGTTTACATTATACGTTTGTCAAAATATACGGGTACATGACTGTTTGAAGGTTGGAGACAATGATGTTTTTTGAATGATGAAAGAGTTTTGGACTTCAATAGTCTTTATTTGTTACAATCTGTAACTCGGAAGAAGCACTTAAAAAGGAAGCTCACCACATCAAGACCGACTTCAACAAAAATGGCTACCCCGCAAGATTAATTGACACAATATTGGAAAATCGTAAGAATCGCCAAAACGCGCAAGAAGCAGACAGAGGGGCACAACCAACACTCAATATTCCGTATGTCAAGGGAGTATCTGAGAAAATAAGAAGACTAGGACAACGATATAACATCAACACCGTATTCAACTCGAGGGACACCCTAAGAAGCCACCTGACGAAGACAAAGCCTATAAGTCAAAAAGATAGGAAAAACTGCGTCTACCAGATCCCCTGCAAGTGCGGCCAATCTTATGTAGGTGAGACTTTAAGACCACTCGAGACAATGATTAAAGAACACAAAAACAATACGTTAAAAGGAGAGACCGAAAAGTCAGATGCAGCTGACCATGCCTGGAAACATGGCCACCACCTCATGGGGTCAGAAGCTGAAATCCTACAAAAGGAACCACACTGGAGGAAAAGAAAGTTTAAGGAAGCTGCTGCTATTCACCAGAATCCAGGCTGCTTTAGTAAACCATCATTAGATTTAAGAAAGATCTGGAAACCTTTGTTAGATAGATGTAATCTTAGGATAAGATCGAGTGCCAGCTGAACGCATGACTACACCAACCTCAGTTATGCTTCGGTGCTCCTAGCTAGTATAACTTGTAGTTACTTTACTTATTTAGTATTCACCTGAAGACGACTGGAGATACTTACCAGTTGAATCGTTGTGATTTAAAACAAATAAAGACAATGGAAGTCCAAAACTCTTTCATAATTCATACTGGTACATATTATATTCAATATTATATGATGGGTTAGTTGTTGCTGACTAGTTAGGAATAAACTAGGGAAATATTGGGTTTAGCAGCAAATGAAAGAGTACTCTTTAAAGTTGGTCCAAGCTTTCGGGAATGTTTATTTCCATCCTCAGGGATACTAGAATGTAGGAAAAGTTCCATGCAGCATGTACTAACATTAAGATTTAAGATTACTTACACTTAGGTATGTGAGATTATTTATGTAGATCTTAATGGGTGAACTGGGCATTAGGTAAGTGGCTTGGGAATCAAATCAGTGAAAAGTGATAAAATAGTAACAAAACAGGCTACATATTAAAATTATACAAAATTACACACAATTCTAACGGTCGACATTTTGTAAAAACTTTTTTGCTTTTTTCAATTAATTTACCACAGTAGGCTAATAAAAACAAACAATTTTAAATAATTTTAAACAAGAAATCAAAAATAGGTAAAATAGTTCGAGTGTAATTAAACGAATTTCTGTCAAGCTAATTTCGCCAGTCCAGTACAATAAAATTAATCCCCTCTCTTTAACCGAGGCATCGACTCGCCATGCGTTGTTTACGTCAGCAACACTGAACTGATCCGATTGCGGACATCTTAACATAATATTTATTCTCTAATAACCTCACAATAGGCCACTGAACGTTTGAGTTGGCCAAAACCGTATATTAAACTGGAATACATTCGGTAACAAAACCTTCATAAATTTCTGGAATATATCAAAAACACTGCTACCTTTTTTACCCAACTTTCTGTTGTAAAAGCATAATATATTGAAATAGCTTTCGGAAAATAGCCTATAAAAATGGAATGTGTCATCCTATTGATTGGGAAAATTTTTCATTTATAGTTGTTATAATATTATGTCTTCATCTGGCACGGATAAGATAAACGGATAGACAATATAATTAATACTTAATAATCTATCGCACTAAAAGTAAAAAATCGTGTGGAAATGTGGAAATTTATTTTGAACTCTATCTTATATCGTTTCACTTTGTCTTGAATACATTTACAAGCGGTAGGCTAGATTAATATAACCTGCCTTGGGAAAAAGGTAAGGGTCCAAACTCAGTTGCCTCTTTAGAAGTTTATTATATTGTCTCAGGTAAGTTTAATGGCCGGTTGCTGATAGATTATAGAAAATTCCTAAGTGAAAATCGATGGTTAATATTTCAACAGAAAAACATTATTACATTTTTTCTAGTTGGAGGAGAAAAAGTGAAACCACAGTGGCATCCTATAAATAAAATAAATTTGAATGAATCAATCAAATCAAAATTAATTTTGAAAAAATTCTTTTTGTACGAGCAGTTCAATAAGTTTTGTATGCAAACACTAATATTGCACTTTTTAAAAATAAATAGTTGAAAGGATGAAATCTAGTAGCGGTGTATGTCGATGGTACACTACATGTTTAAATCATAGCAGCAGCATGCAGCCAGGCACGTAGGATAGCTTTTCTTCCTGTGTGGGGTACTTATACACTAAGGAAAATGATCTAATACAAAAGATTTTGGTAAGACATAGTTTGTATTAGCATATTTTTCATTAACCTATATTAAATAAATTGCTAGTAATCAGTACCATTAGCAGCACAGTCTTGTTGAATAATAAACTACTTTTAATACAGCAATTTTGTTAAGGAATAAATTAATAAATGGTATCTTCCCAATGCGATGCATTTTGTTCCCAGTAAAGCGCTTTCTCTACAATAAGGACAGCAGAATAGCGTCCCCAAAAACGAATGGTATCCGTTAATACCTATAATTCAAAAGACGTTGGTGGGGGTTCGTAGAGATCGGCAAACGATGCGCGCGGTCACATCGTTGTTCGGAGTCTTCTAGCTGCCCTGTCTGAATTTGAATTTTATTGTTCATACCAATACTTTCAATTAATTCATTTTTACTTTGAGGTCAGGTAAATCAATAGAAGATTATTATTTCGCACAACTCAATATTAGTATTAGACTTTATAATCTATTGATATAAAATTCTTATTTTGCACAACCCACGTTAAAATTACAGAAATCACTTTGCCATGTGATATTTCCACGTTTCCAACGCCCAAAGGAAAAAGTTTAAAACTACTTAAAATTGCTTATTCAATATGCATGCATTATTAATTCTCTAATTAGGTATTTCTAGTTTTCTTCTAATACCAGATTTATTTTACAAGTTAAAAGAAGTCCACAAAAGCCGAAGATAAATTGTTAGGAAAACAAGTTTCGATTTAAACTGAACAAGAACTCCGATAAATCAACACAGAACTGGTTGAAAACTTTTTGAAGTCTCTTTAAACTTTTATAAACGGGAATAAGTAAAATATTGTGCAAATACTTAAGCTAGCCATTAAACCTAAGAACAAATAAAAGTCAATCGTTTTATTGTACGATGTAAAATAAATACCTACCAATAATATTAATAAATATAAATAGGGTAAATAAAAAAACCGTGTAACAGTTTGAAAAAAAACTTACTCAACATACATTATACATAAACACTTCGAACGACTTTCATAACGGATTAGTACGCATTATGATAATTTCCTCGGTGCCATTTTTTTTATATATTTGCATATTGGGTTTTTTACTAAATTTTGATTTTTACTGTATCGCATACAAAAAGAAAAAATAAAATTTTCTATGGTTTCAGTTTTTAAAATTTTGAATTATTTACTGAGAAAATAAATAAACAAGATACGCTTTTTAATAAAAACACGGGAATAAACTCGCTGACGTCACATCTGCCTCGACCTATGATGGGTCCCAGTTATTCAGCTGAAGGTCGAACGCCGCGCGTCTACCTGAATGTCAGGCGGGTTGTTTTCTATTTTTAAGCTGTTCTTGTCTACTTAGTTTGGATAGGAATACAATTCGTCGAGGCTGGCAAATAAAATAAATTGCGCGGATAATGGGATGCAGTAATAAGGTTTTTTATTTCATAATTTTAAATTTTCTGCTTTCGCAGCATCTTTTTGATGTCTCTAGGAAAGGTTTGTGACCTTCTAGGAAAATTTTTATTATTGGGATGTATTTTCAATAGGTTCTAATTCAGGATTCACTTGTATAGACAGTAAGTCTCTGCTTTACAATGTACACTGTTAGAAATCCTGGACGTGAGAATCAAAAAAATTTATAATCAATAAAAATAAATCAAATTTAACTTAAAATGTATAGTTATTTTAACTCTTTTGTGTTTAGTAAAAATCAGATTTTAAGAACTAACTTTTCTGGAAGTCGTTTTAACATAACAGCTAACTAAAATTAACATGCAATTCTTTTACGGTTCAAATAAATCAAATACTAGTAACTTTGATAAAGTTTATAATCATTATCAATATCTTTTTTAGTTAAAATTTTAAAAGAAGTTAATACTAACATAAAAAATGTGTCAAATTAACTAATTAAGTTGTAATTTTTGCTGCACAATAAAATCAGATTAATGTCAAAATAGTAATAACATATTTTATGAGTTACTGATTGACTGAAGCGGTTTTAGTTAAATTGACAAAAAAACGGGAGTGGACTTTCTGGGACATAAAAAAAAAGTTAAATTTGATTCTTTTCTTTTAACAGTGTACGATTTCATAATATACTTATTGCAGTATTTTTATATTTTAGCAAAATCCATTAAAAAAAATCTTCCAGATATTATGCTATATTTTATTCAAGCTTATCGAATCTTATCCTTGCAGTCCCAAAAGTGCTCGTTTTGTAGAAAAATAATTAATATCTTACAGGATATAATGGGGTCAGTTAGTATAAAGGTGATCCTTCTCAAATATGACACTAAGGGATTATAAGGGGATTTAAGAAAGACCCGATTCATCATTGAGAAATTGATGTTAAGCAATGTCGTCTCTTTAAGCAATTAAGTCAGTGAGATTAAAAATATCCAGGAGAATGATTAACGGGTTCCAGACAAGTTAATTTTCTTTTTCTTTAAGTAACGCACTTACCAGTTCTTAATCACCAAAAATTCCAAACCGCATATTATACAGGTTGTTTCATAACGAATGTCAATATTGAAAGGGGATAAAATGTGCATAATTTTATGACATGAAGTTCCTAGAAACATAGGGCCGTTTTTGCTTTATATGGGATGATAAAAATATTTTTTTAAATTTTATTTTCATTAACTGCAAAAAACATATTTTTAATATACTTAGTAGGTGTTTACTAGGTCAAGAGACACATCCTTTGTGTAAAAAAACTCTGCAGCATACTAAAAAATTTAATATCTTGCTTTTACTTTAAAGACATGCAAATAATTTGGTTGTTTTCCAGATACGAAAAAAAGTCAAAGGATCTTTTTTATTACAAAATAAGGCATCATTATTAAAGCAGCTTTTGTTTAAAAAAAAGCAATGGGGTAGGTACCTATAGATTTGTTCACTTAAATTAATCAATTAATTTAAATTAAAAATTTATTGAGACGCCACTGGTTAAAACTGAAATATCGATTTTTACATAGACAATGTGCTACTACAACTTGTTGTATACTTACTCCCACCAAGTTTTATAAAAATATCTTACGTAGTTTCTGAGTTAATTATTTTTCAGAAAACCCTGTATAAAGCGAAAACAGCTAGAGTTTTTAAAAAATATATTTTAAATATATCTGATGGTCAAGTCAAGTTTTTATTTAAAATAAAATAAAAATTAGGAGAAACAACAAACTGGCAAATTCATACCCAAGGTACATCATTCAGGCGCAATGATTACCAGGAGGCCAACAGGAACTCATTCAAGGTGTAAAAGCAGTGGTCTAGTAAATACTTTTTAACATGTTTTTTGAATCGAACAACATCGAGGGCTCGGTACCATCCTGGGATGTTATTATATAAACGATAGCTAGATTTAGTCAGTCTGAATCGCTGAGCCACTATCCTGTCTGAGCCTCGAGTGTTGTAGCTGTAAATATCTGAATGCTTAGTGAGTTTATCTCGGCGGGAGTGTAGCTCCAGTACAGTTTGAAAAATATAAACACAGGGCAGCGGCATTATGCCAAATTTTTTGAATATAGGCTCCCAGTGCCCCTGTGTTAGTCATAAGTCTCACAGCTCTTTTTTTTAGACGAAAGATCTGTTGTGCGTTTGGACAATTTGCCTACAATATAGCCCCATACGCAAGATGGAAATGAAAAAGACCAAAGTAAAACGATTCCAAAACGTCAAAAGTCACACACTTACGCAAATTTCTAAGAAAAAATATCGTACTTGATCATTTTCGTCCCAACTCAGTTATGTGGGCTTTCCAGGATAAGGAACTATCCATAGTGATACCAATAACTTACATTAATTTATTGTTTTTGTTTATTAATCGATTACTCGAGATAACTAAATCTTGAGATGCAGGAAATTGCAAGAAAACCATTTTTCTGCATCCATCAGCAGCATTTGTGACGCCACAATCAAATTCTCCAAAATATTTTAATTCTTATAAATACTTGTACCGTGCGAGCAAAAATTATTTGCATCAAAGAGGGCCTTGCATCTAAGGACGTAATGCTTAGCCGTAGAGCTTAATACCTGTTGGGTGTCAGTAACTACCTGAATTAACAATCAATCAGTTATTCCGTCATCTTTAACAGTCGTTACAAGTAATTTGATTTATCGCTAATTTTTCCAATTTCTTGAACAATTCACACAATGAGCTTTACGGAACAGCAGAGATGCTGGTCAACACTTTCGAAAATATGAAGAGACGTGTAAATTTATGTTTGGAGCATGGCGGTGACCAATTTCTTCAATTTATGTAATTATTTTTCTTCTTCTTTCTGTATATTCTTACTTTGTAAATTTTGTAAACAACAAAAATAAATTTGTATTTGTCTACTTATTTTATTACTCATTAGTTTGGCATATCATGTCATAATATGAATTTGAGAAAATTTTAACCTAGATTTGGTTAGATATATCGTCCCCATATCGTTGTGATCTAAACCAAGCCCTACGTTTTTTAATCCAAGCCCTCTTTGATGCAACTAATTTTTGCTCGCACGGTAGTAAGTCGTGAAAGGAAGCATAAACTTAATATTGCATTAACAATTTATAATATCATTATTTACAAAAATAAAAATGTTTAATATAATGTCTCCATTTCCAACTTAAAAATATAATTCATCTACTTATATGGCTAAAGATAATAAGGCAGATTTCAATCTTTATTGAAACCTAGAGAGACCTAAATTTTTATATATTATTGTGCTTTTGAAAGCTATAATAAAATTTAATTTCCAACACATGGAGAAAGTTTTATTTCGTCTTCTGCTGAATTTTATCGCTGTCATACAGGCACTCACAACATAAAAATCCTGTTTATTACGATACAATATTACATATTTTAAATTCAAATTCGTCAAGCAATTTACCAATTCCTAAGCTACTAGTTGTCCGTAATTGTAGATAACACAGTGTGGTCGATTAGGTGCGCAATTAATGGAAAAAAAAAAATTGTTGCGAAACCGAAATTTAAATATTGCCAAAAGTTGACGCATGTTTGATGACCATAATTATAAGGTACACTTAAAAGGGCTCCAAGTCAAACAGCAAACAGAAAAAAATGATCTAATACAACAGGTTTGCTAACCTAGTTTGTATTGATAGCTTATTTTCTATTAACCCATATTAAATAAATAGCTAGTCTCTTAAAACCGCTTTAGTGTTATATTAAGTCCAGATTTACTAGAACAGTGTTTTTATTGGTAGTAATCAGTTCCATTAGCAGCACAATCTTGTTGAATAATGAACTACTTTTAATACAGCAATTATTACAAATCTTCCCAATGCGACGCATTTTGTTCCTACAATTAGAAAAGCAGAACAGCTTCCCAAAAACGAATTATATCCGTTAGAACCTATAATCCACAAGACGTTGGTGGAGATTCGTAGCGATCGGCAACCGCCGCGCGCAGGTCACATCGTTGCTCGGAGTCTTCTAGCTGTCCTGTCTGAATTTGAGTTCCATTGTTCGTACCAATATCTGTTTCAAATAATTTATTTTTATTTTGTATTTAAGTTTTTTAATTTTGCATGTCAGATAAAGCAATAGAAAATTCTTATTTTGCACAACCCATCATTAATATTGGACTTTATAATTTATGGACGAATTTTACCATCTCAGTAGACCATATTGCATAATAGATAAACATATACAATGTTAAACGACAAGAACAATATCACACTAGAAGTTATTTTCTTTTTTGATTACTACAGTACTGATTTTTAGTGATAAATCATATGCTATATTAACCGTAACAAGCAAATATTATTTTGATTAATGTCAAGTTTCATTACAACTGCCAGTCGGAAGTAATACAGTATATATAACCAAATTACGCCCCTAATAGAACTTGATAATTACTGTGCATATTCAGAGCAATAATGGCTAAAAACCATTTTATGGTAGCATTAACTCTCATTTCCTATTGGCTAAATTACCGTGATAATATTATCACTACAGAACGGTATAGCAATTTTCGTTGTCTTACGTAGAAAAGCGCGTTGCTGGCAGATATAGTATTAAACAGTTGTATAAAAGTATGTGCATTTTTATAAGGAATAGAAGGCTTTTTTCTCAGTGCATTTTTATAGGGCAAAAAAAATTTAAATAGTTCTAAAGTAAAATATCTTTATAACGAATAACAGAGAAAAAAGTTATACAGAAAAATTGTTTCCAAATACAAAATCATTGTTTTAACATTATAATGATTTATTTTATATTTAGGTATAATTCCTTGTCAAGTTACAATCAACTTCTTTGAACCCGATTTTGACCCACTTTAAACGGTCAGATTTAATTTAAATTTTTAGACTTAACAAGAACCGCCGACAATACAATAATCTACACCCCAAAAAATACTCCTGTCAAATTTTGACAGCTGTCGGAAATAAAAAAAGTGCGATATTGACAGAACAAAATATAGGGAAAAATAAGCAAAAAAATCTGCTGTCAACATTTGACAGCTGTCAATATGTCAGAATTATTACAATATCCGATAGTAATAAAACAAACGTGGGGCCGTATAGATATTGTCGCTAAGAATAGAGAAAAATTATAAAAAAAATTCTACCCATCAAAATAAAATTTTGACAATTTTTTTTTTAAATTGTATGGAAAATGTCGGAAAATTAAAATTTTAAAAAAATTTGCAAATATTGTTCGTTTCTTATAATTCGGCATAGGCGATCGGGTTTGTATGTATGTTTGTTTGTAACCGACTTCTTTGAACCCGATTTTGACCCAATATAAACGGTCAGATTTAATTTAAATTTTGTAGACCTATAAGAACCGCTGGCGCTGACAATACAATAATCTACTAATCTAGATCAATCTTCTCAAAAAATATTTTTTTTCTTAACAATAACTCAAACTAAAAAATGAAAAATAAATATAGTTTAAAATAACTAAAAACACGCTTTAATAATTGATCGAACTAAAAAGCAGAAAATAATTATAGTTTAAAATAATTTTTGAAATTCTTAATACTTATAAGCGGAAAATAATAATGAACGATAAACATTAGTATTATTGTAACGAAAGCGTGGTGTGCTCGATATACGAAAAATATAGCACAAAGCGCCCCACGCTTTTTTAAAAATAATATACTAATGTTTATCGTTCATTATTATTTTCTGCGAACATTAAGAATTTCAAGAATTATTTTAAACTATATTTATTTTCCGCTTTTTAGTTCCATTAATTATTAAAGCGTGTTTTTTATTTTTTTTTAAACTATATTTATTGTTTTAAAAGTTAATATTTTGTAAACGGCTGAATAAGTATAAAACATGCTTAATAAAAAAATGCCTAGGATTAACTTTAGAATCAAAAAAATGCAAGTTGATATATGTAGCATTTTTATGATCCACCCTGTATAATATCGTTTTTCTACAAAAATAAATTTCAAAAAAATTCATTTAAAAAAAAAAATTTGACTGATCCGTTTCTTTATTATACAGGACAAAAAGTATGGAATAAACTCATTACCTAAAAGACGATTTATTTTATGAACAATCGCTCGGACACGTCAACTTTCTTTTTATTTTCTACATATTTTGAAAATATTTTTCCTTATACAGGGTTGCCCAAAAAAGTAGGACACAAGTCAACTTAATTTTTTAAAATAAAACACCCTATATATTATTACATTTTCGAATTCTACGTAAAATTCTAAACAATTTTTGTGTAGCATGTGATATATCTATGTCGAATAGTTTCAGAATTAAACAGGTTGAAAATTAATTTGTATTCTTATTTTCTGTGGTGTAGCGGCAAAAAAAAAACGAAGTTATTAATTACTGCAAAATCTTTTCCAACATGACGGAAATTATGAACGTCTGAAAGTTATCTAAATGGATTTCAATACAGGGTCGCTCAAAAAATAGATATTGAGAAACTTTTTTTAATAACAACAATGCTAAATTTCAGAAAAATTAACAGTATTACCACTAATCGTAAGTAATGCATAATATTGGATACTCTGAAGGTAATGTAATGGTATTTAATTAGATGTTCAAAATGTTCACTATTTGCTACTTGGCAATATCCAAGTCTATTTACAAACTCAATTTGATTGTTATGCACTACACTAGGAGGTATTAGTCGAATTTCATTTCGAATGCGAATTTTCAAGTCCTCAAGATCTATAGGTTTTGTTTTGAACACTTTAATCTTCAAATAACCCCATAGAAAAAGTTCAAAGGTGTCAAATCAGGTGATCTCGCTGGCCACTCAATAAACCCCCTCCTCCCGATCCACCTGTCTGGAAAAACTTCATCATTAATATTTCAATTGTTTCTGTTTCGGTTAATTTCATTTTTATTAGATGAAATTAATTCACGAAATTTTTGACTAGAAAAAATTTTGATGTTTCTTCTTTGACAGTAAACTTTAATGAAATAATTTGCTGACATTACTTTTAACGCTTTGTTTCTTTTCGGATTTCCAAAGCCTACTTTATTAATAGGTATTACAAATTAATTTTCAACCTGTGTAATTCTGAAACTATTCGACATAGGTATATCACATGCTACAAGAAAATTGTTTAGAAATTTACGTAGAATTCGAAAATGTAATAATATATAGGGTAATCTATTTAAAAAAATTAAGTTCACTTGTGTCCTACTATTTTGGGCAACCCTGTATAAGGAAAAATATTTTCAAAATATGTAGAAAATAAAAAGAAAGTTGACGTGTCCGAGCGATTGTTCATAAAATAAATCGTCTTTTAGATAATGAATTTATTCCACACTTTTTGTCCTCACTGTATACTTTTTAAGCAGAAAAATAAAAAATTATAATTTTCTGCATTGGATTTCATTGCATCCATAAATAAGGATATTTCTCATGTTTCCAAAGTAATAAAGAATCATAGCTGAAAACTAAATAAAAACAGAACAAGTTTACTATTAATCGGTCCAAAAATCTATTCATTCAAAAATAATAATCAACACTGATTTCAAAATTATTATTAATAATTATGCGATACCATCGGTAACATCGGCATCGGCTAGAAATCTTGGTATCATTTTTGATCAATATTTCACCTTTGAAGCTCATATAAAAACATAATTAAAATGCTTAGGTATTATACTACAATCTATATAAACAACCTAATATTATAAAACTTCAGTTTAGACATTAAAAAAATTTAATTCAATTTAGAATTACCCACAACATGAACACTAGAAGTGAAAATAATTTGGAAATACCAATATGTCATAAAAAAATATAAAACCTTTAAAACTAGTATGTAACTGTCACCAACAGTTATTTTTAGTTGGTACATTTTATAATTTTGTCACAAATAAATATATTTATTATTATTATTATAAATCCCAAGAAGATATTTATAAAGCTTATAATAATTTTAAACAAGATAAAAAGCAGCGTTAACATTTTTATTTCATCTAATACAATTAAGCAATAGACTTTTAATCAAAGAACTTCTCATTTTTCAACTTTCTTCAAAGACTCATTTATTCTCTTATCTTGATGTTTTGGGACGAAAACGGGCAAGTTAATATTTTTAAGGCCATTAAGCTAGACATTAAATCCTTTTCCTTATCCCTTAAATAAATTTGGCGCCATATTTTTAACATGGCATTTTTAATGTCTCATTAGTAACTAGAAGAAAATAAATGATTAATTATAATCATTTTTTATATTATTTCAGTGATAATTTTTCAGTCAACACAACTTAAAAAAAAAGTCTCATTAATCTTTTTTGTTTAAAGAACATGGGGGTTATGCGAGGGGTAGGTAAACCATTGCCCACATTTTGTACACCAAATTTCCCCTTTAGAAGAATTTTTTCATGATTTCCATTAATTTTATAAGATTTCCCATGATTTTCTTTATTTTTGACAGATTTTCTCAGATTTCCTTAAATTTCCCATGGATTTCATGGGATTTTTCAGAATTCCCCAAGATTTTCCCTAACATAATTTTTATTTAAAGGAAATGGGAATTGAAATAAAGAATAGTTACAAATATTAACAATAAATAATGCAATAATAATATCTAGCAAGATCGAAGTATGCCGTTTTGATAAGGGAGTGTAGGTATGTACTTTTATATATTTTCTTTTCGTTTTAGATAGTCAATTAGAACAGAAAGAGCTTGGATAATATTAATAAAATTACACCAACAAAAATACAATTTCCGTTGCACGTCATCAATCAGCTGATAATTGAAAATCGGTCAGAAAATATAAGAAAATTAAATTTGGGCAAAAAATATATAAATTTCATGCGATAATGAATGTAAAAGAAACTTAATGTATTCTTCTTTGATACTAAGCCGCTTAAAGGAAATGTTTTTTAAATTTGACCTTTTAAAAATTAATATCATTTGAATTTTTTGGGCTGACAGTTGGCAACAGAAGTGTCAACGCATCGGTGATGCCAGTTTATTTCTTGGCGAATTTTGATTGACGTTTATTGTTTTCATTTCGTGTTTTCGTGAGTTTATTTAAGTCGTTTTTAAATAAAACTGCAAATCCTTTTATAAATAGGATTAAAAACTGTTCTTTTAAGAACAACAAAGGGATACATACACATTTTTGTTGATTACGTTGTTTACCTTTATTTGAAAAATGCCGAAGTATTTCCTTACTGGGGCATTTTGATTACAAACTGGCAACATTGCTGATACTCGAAGGTATGACGTGCAACGGAAATTGTTTTGATTTAAATATAGTTATTTCATTTCTTAACCTCACAATGTACCTACACCCTGTTTTCAACATTTTAATCGCTGTGACAGCATTACATCGACGTCTATTATTCGTACATCAGTATTTTTGACTCCTGCCGTCTGTTATCATTACTTAGAGATAATCCAAAGACTCAAAGAGCTCTTACAAAAAAAAATACAGCTAGCTTGAATGGATGGCTGGGAAGCATAAACTGGCCTACATCAAAACTTTTTTTTACAATAACATCTTAAAAATCAAAGAATAAGTTCTAATTATCCCGTCCCGATATAACTCGTTTTGCAATAGAAAAAAAAATATCAGTGTTTGTTTAGTTCATTTATATTATTTCTATTAACCACAATACCAACAAAACTATTTTAAAAAACTAAAAAGTTAGGTTAGAAACGTTGATCTCGACGTACGATTGATTTTTATATCTCCGATGTAGGAATATTAAACATACTACCGATATACTTTTGGTTATGGCGCAGAAAAATAATTTTGTTTTTCAGGCTATACCTAGATTTGGACATATAATTTAAAGTACCTATCTAAGTATACTTTTACAAAAATTTATTACATTTGACATCAAATAATTTTTTTTAAATTAACTTAGGTAGGTAGGTAGGTACCTATATAATATGCTAAAACACATACAGCAACTAACACATAACCGAGCTTACTGCTTTATTGTGAATTTATTTATACATTTTTAGACATACCTAACCTCAAATTATTAAGCATTTTTAAAATTTATGCATGCATAAGTTTTAAAGATTACCTCTGATTTCCCCAATATCTCCCAGATCCTTTCGGATTTTCTCAAAGATTTCCTATGATTTCCCATGATTTCCTCCAATTTTTACACCAGATTTTCCTCGCGGTTTATCCCTCGAAGTTATGTTATAATGTTTTAATTGTTACAACTTACAACGCTTTTTATATTTCTTGTGTTTTTAATAAAAATTTTGCAACCTAAAACGAAAATAATTTTGTGAAAGAAAAAACCCACTCTCTACTTCTGTTTTCATTGGTGTTTGGCCCAAACCGATAGCATAGCCTGTGGGCTTCAGCGCTGCTTAGCACCCATTTTGTGACTTACAGACTCATATATATAAGTTTGTTGGAGGTGCGGGTCTGTTCTAGAAGTGCCCAGCATCGGCACTAGATAGCGCTTATCGCTGAAATGGAAGGAAATTACTCAACTTTAAAAATTAATTTTGTTTTGCAATAATTATAACTGGCAATAGCTCAGCTAATATGAAACCTTTTCATAATAAAATATTACTTTTTGTGATTTTGTAATAGTTTTATCATTATCAATTTAATAATCACTCTTCCTTAATAATTTATAAAATTCCTGATTTGTTTTTTGACCTTTTCAAATATTAAATTTATTTGGGTATTTTTAGAAAAAAAAACAGCCAAGGCAATATTTCATAAGGCATTAAACCAGACTTCGGCTGTGCTTCGGTCTTTATTCATAGAATAAATTTGGTACAATATTTTCAACGGAATATTTACATATATCTCATTAGAAAGATGAATAAAAAGTTTTTTGACAAAAATAATTAAGTATTTTTCAGCTGAACTTTTATAGCTTGCCATTTCAAAATAAACATAATAACAAATTTTCAAACTCATAAAATTTAATACAAATCCGTGTTAAATTTTTTTTGACTACCTTTATCTAGAAAACTTTTTATATTTGTCATTTTAATTAAGTTGGAATTTTTTTATTACGGTTTTAATATATACCTACGTTCGATACAAATTCAAAAAAAATTGTAAAAGTTTGGACAGGTCCCTAGTATTTTATTCAGTAATAATTTTTGAAGTACAATACCAAACACAGGATATTAACGGACAACTTAAGGTGGGAGTATCAACATGCTTGCCAACCTATAACCTATTTCGCGTATATTTATTTAATTTTTCTAGCTTTTACACAAAATTCAAATAAAATATAAAAATTTGGACCTCTTCTTCAAAATTAAATAAAATAATTATCGTCTTCATATTTTATAGGTAATAATTTTATTGACATATTAAATAAATATCAAGGAATTTCATTAAATATTTTAGGAGACTTGTATAGCGAAAAATATCGGGTAAGATTTTTTTAACATTATTATGTCAGTGTTCTTTCACTATACAATTATCCCAAAATTAGCAATAAAATGAATAGATATTTTTGTTATATATATCAGATATTACCTAAATATTGAAGTTTATTAGTTAATCTAATAATAAACTAAAAAAAGCAACGCGAAATAGGTTATACGTTGGTAATGGATTAATGACGTTGAGAATGCCACCTTAATAATACAACTTACTAATATGTGTACTGTGCAGGCCTCAGGTTCAAACTAATACGGAATTTTGTTTACAAACTTCTTTTATAAGAGCCTCCAAAATGCTGATAAGTCCCTTGAATAAATAAATCTTAAGCGAGACACAAAAGACCCTCAGCATTCTCCAAACTGCCTAAAAAATGCTCTTGTCCCTCTATTTTATGGCCAATATATCCTGCTTATACGACCTTATTACCATATGCTCCAAATGTTGACAGATAGTAGTAATGATAAGAATGAAAATTCGTAAAATGTGTATAAAACTAAACCCCAAAATGTAACTTTATTCCAAAAGGGGTTTCCTGAGAACTGTTATTCATATTAATTGAAATAAAAAGCATTATGTTATTCGTAAATTTGAAGGAAATAATAAATTTATAGTTTTTTTTATGCAGTCAAATACCTAATCAAAAATGGAGTAATCTACAAGTACAGGAATTTTTTTGATGGGTTTTGTTTGGAGGACAAAAGTAATGTTTAACAAAACTACAGGTTCTGTTGTACTGTTGTAGTTTTAATAATATGGTCGAAAAAAAGAAGTATTTAATAAAATTAAAAATATTATTCTTAAAAATAAACAGAAAAATAATGAAATAAACAAATTTTCCAAAAAATATATTATGTAAACTTAAGTTAAGAAATTAATTCTTTACATGAAAGGTATCGTCGTGGTCATATAACTGAAAAATCGCTTGGATACTAACTTATTTAAGGGTCTATCCAGTGCCGAATTAAGGTCGTTTGACGCCTTGGGCTAGACAAATTTTGGCGCCTATTTTTTTCAATTTCGAAATGGATTTTAAAAAATTGAGCGAGTCATGATACGGATGATCAAATTTGTGCCTAAACGTAATCTCGTAAAAATATGTTTTGCAAGCGGAAATTTGCACGTTTTGTTGAAGAAAAAACTCATAGATTAATTTAATTTTAATAAACGTATAATACATGTAATTACTTAGGGAAAATTATGAAACAAAAAATAGAAGTATAAACAAACAACTTTACATTAATGATTAATGTTTACAAAATGTGAAATGAATAAAACAATTAACTCAAAATATCATAACTTAATTAGAGTTTGGTAGTTTCCAAAGTTCAAAAAAACTAATCGACTAATCCAGCTAATTAAGATACAAAAAAATAAAACACATAAAAACACAAATTTAGCTTTAAGAGTCAAATGATATTGGTGGATTGGTTCCTTATAAATACACAAAATGATAAAAACTAAAGTATATAGGGATTACTTCTAAAGCATCATATCAATGACGAATCGTTATTAACGAGATCAATGACATAAACAAATAAGATAATATAAATGTAAATGTTTTGAGCAAAAAATACAAAGGTAATAAAGGAACACTTTTCGCGGCCCAATGCCCAATTATTAACGGTAATTTTAAAAATAACGACGTATTTTAAAGAGTATTAAGATACTAGAAATGTTTTTTTCGACATTTTTGACTCGAGAAATTTTGAATAATGTCGTCGAAGGAAGTTGATTTCGCGAGATCTGATAACTAAAAATAGTCTTAATACTTTAATTTAGAATATTTTTGTTTAGATTTTAATGTGGAATGTTCTTTATATTACTTTATAGGTATGATAATTAGCAATTATGCCATAGTTTAAATAGTAATTTAAATGTATAAAATAATAATTATTATAGGTAAGTACACTGAAATTCGTTAAAAAGCCGCGGCGCCTATTTCGTTCGTGGCGCCTTAGTCTATGGCCTATCTGGCCTAGTGGTTAATCCGGCCCTGAGTCTATCAGTATGTTGTTAAGGTTGTTTTTAACGTTTTCCATTGGTAAGTTTAATTCATGTAAATTGTATTTCAATGTATTTCCAATGAATAACGCCATCATCTATCGCACGTTAAGTTCGTTGTTTTAATTGTAAATGAAGTTAACGCTGTATTTTGTAAGCCATTATGTTAATAAAGCATTCAACCACGTACAAGTTTAAAATATGGTGAATGCGATGGTAAAAGAACTTAGTCCAGTCCTGTCTTTTTAGCCAATATCTCGACGTAAAATAGACCAGACCTCAACAGGGTGCTATAAATGACAGGTGACTTAGCCACGATGCGGCGTGTTCTTAAAAAATTTGAGTATACCAGTTAAACATAATTAAACAATAAACAAGTATAAATTTAGTATCACTGGGTAGCTAAAAGTTTAAGCGTTGTTTGTCTTTGGCTACCCAGCTTTTAATTAATTTTTTTCCTTGGTAAAAAATAATTTTTAAATTTGGCCTGTTTATACTTTTGCCTAAAATAGATCCTAAAATTTAAAATATATTCTATAGGCCTACGCCTGGGTTCTAAAGAAAAATCCTGTTTTATTTAACATTTGTTTCCGCTTCATTTCCTCCGTAAAACATTTATTGATTTTTGATCAATGAACCAAGAATTCTTGGAAATTTATCAAGTCAATATTTGTTTCTCTTCGTTGCGAAATGGAATCGTTAATCCAATCAACACTTCCGAAAAATTCGAATTTTTCTTAAAGTTCAAAACAGGAATGTAATTAAAGATGAGTAACGGAGAAAAGCCAATGTGACTCTATTTAACAACTTCTTTAAAAATTAAGAGAAATCCTGCCACAAAGTAAATATTCGGAAAATTGGTTTTCTTTTATAGTAAATTTAACGGTTTTTCCTACGACCACCAATCAAAATGAGAAAAAAAGCACGGTTAACTTGGCTAGGAAGTATTTTAGATAACAAGCGTATTAAAAAAAAATTGTTTCAGAAAAAGAAAACTGTGTATATAAGTCAAAAATATTGCGAAATACAATAGGAATACCACAAGGGAGCATATTAGGGACAATATTGTTTATTATATTTATCAATGATTTAAACTTTGAAATTATTGATTTATATCCATTTTTAGTCTTATAGAGTATGCTCATGATACTAACATTTTAGTAAGTGGTAGGAATATTTTAGAAATAACAACTAATACAAAAAAGTTTTTCAGGACACAAAGCTTTGGTTTAAAAAGAACAAATTGCTTTTAAATAAAGATAAAACAAACATTCTTATTTTTAAAACCAAACTAAGTAAAAAAGAACGACCAGATATGGTAGAACCTAAGCAATATCAGCTGCCAACAGAAAATAATACCAAACTTTTAGGCATTCACATCGATGAAGAGGCCACATCGAGGTTTGGAATTATTTTTTGGGGAAGCAATTCAAAACTTGAAAAAATTTTTGTTATTCAGAAACGTGGTTTGCGAATAATATATAAAATGTCTTATTTACAGTCATGCAGAGGCATTTTCAGGTCAAAAAAATATTAACTGTTTATATATTGTACATAAAATATACGAAACTATTTTATTTTTTTATAAAAACAGAGATAGGTTTATTACATTTACTTATATCATAATTATAATACAAGAACAAAAGATATAAATTACCCAATACATAGATTAACACTTTCCGAGAAAAATCCATACTATTTGTGTATTAGAATGTATAATAAATTGAATGTTAAAATTAAGAACGCACCAAATGAACGTTTATTTAAAAAGGAATTGAAAAATTTCCTAATTAATTTAGAACCTTACACGTTAAGCGATTATTTACATAATTAAGAAATACTAAATTTATATATTAAGGTACAGGTATGGAAATAACTATAATTTTATTGCTTTCGTTCTGTTTTTTTTGACGACATTTCTTTTTACTTGTTATTTACTCTGTATGTATATATCAATGTAATTTTGAAATAAAGATTATAATAATAATAATAATAATAATAATAATAATAATAATAATAATAATAATAATAATAATAATAATAATAATAATAATAATAATAATAATAATAATAATAATAATAATAATAATAATAATAATAATAATAATAATAATAATAATAATAATAAAATAGTGTAGGTATTGACCCAGTATGGAAATTTTTATGTTGTTTCTGGACCCTAGTGATGCATTCTAATCTCATTCCTCGTCCACTATCTTAGAAGAAACGAACGATTTTGCAAATATTTAAAAAGGAATCTCACGAGAAAAAAAGTACCTTTTTAAGGTAAACACGATATTTTCGATTTTTTGCAATAATTCGTATAGAAATTCCACTTATTTTGATAAACGTATTATAATTTGTAACAAAAACATTTTTTTATATTAGGCGAGGAAAATATGATTGACGATTTGTTAAAGGCTTACCTTTTAAAAGATTAAAATATTGATTTTCAATTACTGCTGACGTAAATGCCACCCTGAGTGATAAGAAAAAAAATAAATTGAATGGACTGTAATGTACAAAATGAATTAAAATTATTGAAACTAACGGGGGTGATGTTCGATATCGTGTAATTTTTTTTATGGTGATTACGGCGAAGTAATAAATTTACTTCAATGTGCTAAAAATTTTAACTTTGAAGGAATAGGCTACCTTGCTTCACTAACAATTCACTCCCTAGTAACGACTAACTAATTGTGGTAAAAAAACTAAGAAAACAAACGCTTTTGAGAAACAATATAAGCAAAAAATTTTAATTTGAAAATACTTTCAATATGCTAGACTCAGCTCGAACACGCGTGTAGCACAGCAGCTTGTGAATCAAATTTTTCGGTCGTGACTAGAATTTAGTTTTTTAAAGTACCCCAGCGAGTTTCAATATTGGCAAAAGTTGCCAAATTTAGTGGTCTTGGCGTTAGAAAAAAAAAGGAAGAACTTAAAAATGTGGTGTGGTGCATTTTTAACAAAAATTTAATGAAAATAGAAGAATAAAAAAAATATTCATTCTAGAAAGCTTAATATGTCGAAGTTGTCCTACCCTCCCCTATCATTGCTGCGTAAGAATTATATCGATTTGTTAAGTACTTGTTACTGCTAAAATACCTTCTTTATGAGTGTACATGAGATAAAACTCTATTAGCAGTAGCTAGATATCCATAGTAGCAAGCAGGCGCCGAAAAGAACAACTCTGTTGTATAGACTCACCGGTGATATTTATTTTGGGAAAATATAGTAAGGAAATCATAATTAAAAACAAAATGGCGTAGAAGTTCTTACCTATCAGTTGGGATAAGGCTTAATAAAACACAAAAAATAACAACAATGTTTTTTTATATGAAAACATTGATTTTTACAACCACATAAAACCATATAGGATTAGTTTTTATTTATTATAAAATATGTTGATAACAACAGAGGATTAAGTTTATGGTTAAGGGGCAAATAAACACAAATAAACCTTTAATATAAGCACACATTATGTACACAACACTTCACACACACTATCACGGAACACAAAATTAGGTTTGCAGTTATGCACATCGCACTTGCACTAAAAGTATACCATACTATCAGACATCAATCGCTCACCAACAACGGCAATGAAATAATATGTTTTGAATTACTTCGTTCAACTTAAACCACGCGGAGCAACGACAGACAAGGGCATCGTCAGCCAGTGAGCTAGGGAGGGGCAGCATAAAAGAACTGAAGAAAACATTAAGATAGAAAAGTTTTAATTAAAAAAAAAATAGAAAACGAAAAAATTATTTACATACAAAATCAATTTAAACATAATCGTGTAGGGTTGCTAGCGAATTTGTTGGTTACTTTGTTTATAAAATCGTCCAAGTTCTTGAAAATGTGTGTACACTCATCATGACGAGGCCTTTGAGGCGAGTTCCAGTCATCGTGCTCCTCAACCTTTTAACTGTACAAGTGGTACAAGGTAAATCAATAAGAATCCTCATGGCCTTCTTTATCGCAGGAAAAAAATCGTCAGTTTCCTTAAGGACTTCCACAACACTTAGTTTGGTCGATTCTGGTTTTTCCTCCCATATTTTTTTCCAAAGTTCTATCTCATTCTTGATATCCAAAATACCGTAAAAGTTTCTGAATTCCTCGCATACTTCTTTAAGGTCTTCCAAAGGTATGTTTTTCATTTGCGCAGGGTGTAGTTTTGTTAGGGCAAAGGATGGTCTATTTGATTTTAGTTTTATTAATTAAGCATAGCTTTTTCGAATAAAAATGAGAGAAAAATTGATTTTTCATTTAAAAAATGTGATACATACACGCACAAGAAATGTGTGACTCCCAAAAAGAGAGATAGGCCTGTGGGTGGCGCCCCATACAATTAGAGAGAACCTTATTTCGAGGGAATTTATAATTGAGTCCGAATAAGGAATTGTCATAGACCTCCGCCAGAATTCTGAAGGGCTTTTTGCCGGGTGGTTGCTGCAGTGTTGTTGTCTTTCAACAGTACGGGGTATGGATTTCATATCTTCCGTCAGTCCAATTTTTTTCACAATAGCAGTAGCATCTTTGATAATATCTTCTGTAACTTTTTCGGGATCGTTACGGTGGTCTATGATCAGTTGTAAAATGCGACTAATATGCTGGAATGCCTGAACCGTGTCCAAGGATACTGATTGGAGCACGTTTACTGTGGGTTCTATAATACCGGAATATTTGGATATCAATACGAGGCTAAAAATAAATGAAGCTTTGGAAGCTGCCGCATGGAGCTGCTACGCATGTTTCCTTGTCGCATTATTGCCATCTCGAGACAATGTTTCTAAAGCCTCCATTATAGCACAAAAATTCTCTTTAAAAACTCTGATGCTTTTGTGTTTTTTGCTCCACCTTGTTTCGCATAACCGGGAAATATTGGGTATTAATTTCCGTCTTAGAACCGACTCTCGAAAAAAATGTTATTATATCCTTGATGGTCCCAACGGTATTTCTGATGTCGGGCAGGGCGTTCAGATCATTGATGACCAAATTGAGCTTATGTGACGAGCAATCTTCGCGAACCGATGCAGTGTTGCCGTTGATTCCCGGAAATTCTCGGTTATTGTTTCGATTAGCCGGGTGCGCGTAATTTTATTTTAATTCCAGTAAGCCGTATTTTTAGAACCTCTAGGGGGTGGCTGTTACCGGAAAAAAAATATCGAATAGGCGAAAAAATGTTGTCAGAAAAACGATTTCGTGTGTGTCTAAACGGAATATTTTAGGGATTATAGAAAGGATTTCTATTTGTGGTTAACCATATATATTCAAGAAAAAACTTGAATTTTAATGATTTTTCTCCGCGTACAAGCTAAAATCAAATGAAAATAGGGTTTTTCTTATAATTTTTTTAATACTGAACTCTACATATAAAAGAAAAATTACACTTCATTTTCATAAAACCTCATGGTTACTTTTCTTTTCAGCTAACTCCAACATGACCGAAGATATTTTCTCATTTCTACTGGCCTAGTTTTAAGAAAAAATAAAAAGTTTTTTAAATTTTAATTAATTAAAATAAGTAGGTATTACACAAAATTTAATTAAACCACAAATAATGTCTTTTCTTTGAATACTATTTCAAGACCGGTTTACTACTAACTGACTTTTTGGGGTATTTTCGACACCTGTGGTTTTCACTACGTGTGCTTAAAACTGTTAACAGTGCCATTTTTTTACAAACACTTTTGTTTTATGAAATAAGAGGTGAAATAGGGTCTTTTACAACGGCTAAATTTTCAAAACTGTCAGATTTGTTGAATTTATTTCTTCTTTTTAAAAATTTAACCATTGAGAGAATAAACTAGTAATCATGAACAAACTAATTATTAGATTTTATTTACGAAAGGCGACCTTCTCTTTAAACTACATGCTCTAGGCTAATTGCAAAAAGCATTAGCGTAAAGAGGAAAATTCAGTGGGTTAATGAAAATCTGCTGGTATTTTGCTTATTTTGTGTAGAAAAAATTGTTACATGCTTGAATTTCCAACTATGTTATGTATAATTATATAAGGTAATTATGTTATTTAAGAATTTACAGCATTCTCTGTTCTTACCAAAAAACGAAAAAAAGATATAAATAGTATAGAATTTATTTTTTATTTTATTAATCCTAAGTCATTCCAAGTGACAATAAAGTTTTTGTAAATAAAAAAAAATTGCTACCTGCTTTGAAAATAATTTTTTTTAATACAATTTTTTAAAAATTATTTCAGTTGCTTTAAATAATCAGATTAATTTTTTTCTCCAAAGAAAACGTATCCTTTTAAATTTACAAAAAATTTATTATTTCACTTGGAATGGAAACGTAAACATCAATAATTGCCATGAATTTGGAGTCCTTGGCACACAAAAAATGCGTTGTGTACGAACACGGAATATTTTTGTAGAAAAATAATTTAAATCTTTCTTCGCTCTTTTTTATTTCTTTAGAAGCTTACCAAAAATTAGTTTTTTTTGGTCCTCTTGTCCTCGTAGGAACACAATCCGTGGACATACTGTATAATTACATTGTTAATACTTATAAGAATTCTATAATATAGAATTCTGATATTATATTTGTGTCTATTCACTGGTCAAATGTGTCATTTTTTTAACACTTTTTTCCTAGTAAGGAAAACCTTGATCCTTTTCGAGTTCAACTTATTATAATGTTTGTGAATTAATTTTCCATCAGACATAATAATGCCTGATATTTACTATCGACTAATCTACAACTTGATAAGCGATTTAATTTACTGAAGCTTTCGAAAGGTAAAATGTGTTTATGGCTTGTATGCTATAATATGACAAAATTAACAAATTAGTGCATTTAAATCTTGCTTTGCTGCTGTACACACAAAAGTTTTAATTAAACTGCCGCCACTCTTGTTAGATAATTAGTTTATTTTTTTTTTAATGGTTAACAAATTTTCCTACTATTTGTATGCACTTTTAGAAATATAGGAGACTAATTTTATCATAACGCTGCACTTGGGTTTTCACTAACTAGTATTACACTGAGAAAAAGACCTTCTATTCTTTATAAGAATTTACATACTCTTTATACAACTGTTTGTGACAGCAACTCGCTTTCTTACTGTAAGGCAACGAAAATTGCTAGACCGTTGTGTAGTGATAATATCACGGTAATTTGGCCAATAGAAAATAGGAGTTAATGCTACCATAGAATGGTTTATAGCCATTATTGCTCTGAATACCTACAGTAATTATTAAGTTCTATTGGGGGTGTAATCTGGTTTTATATAAGTACTGTATTAGTTCCCACGGGCAGTTGTAATGAAACTGGACAATATTCATAATAATATTGGCTTGCTTCGGTTAATAAAGCATATACTTAGGTATCACTAAAAATCAGTACTGTAGTTCTCAAAAATTTAAATAGCTTCTAGTGTGATATTGTTCTGGTCGCTTACCATTGCCTATGGTTATCTATTATGCAACCATTACTGAGGTAGTTAAATTCGTCCATAGATTATAAACTCAAATACAAACGATGGGTTGTGCGAAATAAGAATCTTTTATTGCTTTATCTCAAATGCAAAGTTTAAAAAACTTAAATACAAAGTAAAAATAAATTAGTTGAAACAGGTATTGGTACGAACAATAAAGTGCAAATTCAGACAAGACAGCTAGAAGACTCCGAACAACGATGTGTGCTGCGCAACAAATGCATTGAAACTAATAGTACAGCGCGCGGCGATTGCCGATCGCTACGAACCCCCACCAACGTCTTATGGATTAAAGGTTCCAACGGATACAATTCGTTTTTGGGAACACTGTTCTGCTTTCCTAATTGTAGAGAAAGCGCTTTACTGGAAACAAAATGCGTCGCATTGAGAAGATACAATTTATTTCTTAACAAAATTGCTGTATTAAAAGTAGTTCATTATTCAACAAGACTGTGCTGCTAATGAATCTAATTACTACCAATAAAAACACGGTTCTAGCAAATCTGGAATTTATATAACACTAAAGCGGATTTGATACACTAGCAATTAATTTAATATCGGTTAATAAAAGTAAGCTATTGATACAAACTATGTCTTAGCAAACCTGTTATATTAAATCACTTTCCTCAGTGTAGGATATAAGTATGGACTTAAAATTAAAATTTATTATTTCCCTTATTATTTTGTAAAGAAATATTTTATTTAACATATTTTTAATTAACTAGCATAATATAGCATGCAATGAATTGTAGAATTTATATTTTATAATGACTGTGGATGATCTGCATGAAAATACTATGCCTTAAACTGTTACTATAATCTTAAAAAGGTAATATCTTATCGGACCACATCTTATTTAATGATTTAAAAAGCTTTCCAGTTGACGTCATTTCGCAGACAATAAAAAATAAAAAAAAAATACAACTATTTGGTCGATTTTTGGATAAAACAAAAAATTCAGGAAATATTGTAAAAAAAAATGGCCTAAATATATATTTAATGTCGAACCTAAAACTTAATATAATAAATTAATAATAATAATAATAATATATACACTTATTTGGTTTGTTAAAAACAATTCAGCTGTAAATTGAAATATTCTAAACCAACTTCGATAAACCAAAACCAATATAAATTCCGAGTATTAATCGCACATCAGCATGCTAATTTATATTGGCTGTATCTTTAGATCGCCTCCTTTGATGCGCAACAATATTAAAACCCCCAGGTTTCGTGACTTTATAAGGACACAATGAGCACGAGATGATAATACACGGTTTGATTAAATTTTAATTGAAGGATGAATTTTAATGCTAAGTCTCGGAGCTTTGTATTCGTATATTTTTGTTTGTGGACTGTAATTAGGAAACATATTCTCTCGAATTGTCAAAATAACAGCGTCTCTTGTTTGATGATGATTGACTTGTTTTCGCCTTTTAGGGTAGGATTTTTTACTTTCCGACACTGCGACATGCGATAGCGACGTGCGATGAACTGTGGCGACGCGGATTGCGAGTTTGCGACAAATGTGTGTTTTACCATGCGACACTTCAGTCTAGAAAAAGGTTCGGAGCAGTAAAGACTCCACTAGCGTGCTACAAGACTACTGGGGGCCTATTCTCGTTCCGTGGGACCGTGCTCCCAAGAGAACAATAATTAGCTATGTTTCTCTCGAAAATAGATAGGACTGTATTCCCGAAAGTGTGGGAGCAACCGCTTCCATCGGTTGTTGAGAGAACTTTCCTCTACTGCTTTTTCTTAGTAGAACGAAATAAATCGATAGAAAGAGTGACAATATTGACAATTATTACGTTGGATAATTTGATTTTTTGAAGGTTATGGTGAATTTGAAATTTGAATAAGTATATTTTTAAAAAGGGATCTAGAGGAGATTATATTATTATGTTATATAATAATGCTGTGAGGGATCTAGAAGAAGCGGAAGTGGATAATGACAATGTGGAGAGAAGTCAATTAAAAAGAGGTGCACCCTTTGAAAATGTTTCAGAGGCAATAAAATATGTTAAGTGAAATAAGACTATTCTTTGTACATGTCATAAAACACCCGTAACGCCATACGATTTTATTAGGGTAGTAAAGGTAGAAATGTAATTGATATTTTACATAGTTATCTATGTCCTAAAAAGAGTAAAAAGTATCAGACGAATCAAACAATTAAATCGATAGTATTTTGGCAATCACTACACTTTTACAGCATTTTCAAAAATTAAATTTCTTAGGTGAGAGATACTTATTACATGTGCTCCAGTATTTCAAAGTTTCAAACAAAAATTAACAAACTCATCACAGTCATCACAGACGAAATTAAAAAGTAAATTAAAAACATAAAGGGGTTATGTCATGTTTCTTCTTCCTACGATGTGGTTATTTGCATATTTTTATGGTTTATTGCACTCGAAAAGTTTGGCAACATTGCTGAGAGTCGTTCTATCAACAGCTTCCTTCACATCTATCGAGAATACAGCTATCGAGCCATGAGAGATCCGTGGGATGGGAGAATTTTCAACGTTCTCATGGGATAACTCCCATCTATCAAGAACGAGAATAGGCCCCCTGCAGTACTGCGATGCGATGCCGTTGAGAAAACATTTTTTATTTCTCGACGGCATGTCGCAGCGACAACCGCGGTGTCGCTATATCGTCGCCGCAAGTCGATAGGTAAAAACATTACATTCATTTGACTACTGCTAGAGTTACTCGCCGACACGCAGCAGTGTCGCACGTCGCTATCGCATGTCGCACTGTCGTCAAGTAAAACATTCTACCTTTATTACCTCGTCTCCTTAGGCGTCGTAGCCACTGTCTAGTAAGGCGAACTATAACTATGAGATAATATATTTGTGTGCGGTGGCGGCGGCATGAGCTATAAAAGCAACCAAAGTACAAAGTAGGCGAAGGAATAGTTTTGAAAAGAAACTAATCTTCTCATACTAACCTATTAAAAAAATGGACCAGTGATATTGGTATAATTATTCGCGAATGGAATAATAAATCTATTGTACTCTTTTCAAATAATTATGAAGTACGCGATAAATTCCCACACTAATATTGTACCGTGCGAGCCAAAATTATTTTCTTCAAAGAGGGCTTGGATTAAAAAACGTAGGGCTTGGTTTAGATCACAATGATATGGGGACGATATATCTAATCAAATCTAGGTTAAAATTTTGTCAAATTCATATTATGACATGATATGCCAAACTAATGAGTAATAAAGTAAGTAGACAAATACAAATTTATTTTTGTTGTTTACAAAATTAACAAAGTAAGAATATACAAAAAGAAAAATAAAAATAATTATATAAATTGCTGAAATTGGCCACTGCCATGCTCCAAACATAAATTCACACGTCTCTTTATATTTTTGAATTTGCAACTGGCGTTTTAAAAATAGTGTTCTTTAAATAAGGAAAAACGAAGAAATCCATAACCGTTAAACAAGTTGATCTAGTTGGGAATTCAATGTCTGATCGAAAACTGATCAATCTGCCGTCGAAAAAAATTGCGTAAGTAGTTAATAGTTTCGGCGGCTATATGTCGGCTGCACGGTCCTGTTGAAAATATCCAAAACGTAGTTCGTCGTCAAGTAATTGCTACACAAAGGGATTCAAAAATATTGTCTCTATACCGCTGTGCTGTAACTGTGTCATGGAAAAAAATAGGAACAACAATTCTTCTTCGGGAAAAAGCTAACCAGACACCAATTTTTTGAGGGTGCAATGTGGACTCTACAAAAAAATTGGGATTTTCACTACTCTACATGCGTGTATTCTGAGAATTTACATAACCAAAGAGGTGAAACCAGGCTTCATCCGAAAAAAATGTCAGGTCTAATAAATCATTTCTTTCCAATAAATTTTGGGTAAACCATTGAGAGTAATTCCTGCGTCTTTCATCAGCTGCGGCTTGTATTTCTTGGAATACTTGCACTTTATAAGGAAATAAATTTAGCTGCTTCTTAAGAATAGTCCTGTATGTTCCATAAGATCTTCCCACTTCTTGGGACAGGCGTCTTATATAATTTGTTGGCGTATTTTGCATTATTTCACGAACGTTTGCAACACTTTTTTCTGTTCTTACAGAACGCCTTCCTGCTCCTTTTTTTAGAACCTGTTTCCCTAAACACAGCCACGGTTCTTTTCGGGCAATGATAAAAATCCCCAGCAATAAAAGCAACGTTAGGAAAATGTTCGTGAAAATCGTCCATGCACAAACACGGATTGTATTGCCACTTCCCATTTACTCTAATCCCGTTTTCAAAAATACGCTTGAACCATAAATGTTTTGTGCTGTTCCGTAAAGCCCATTGTGTGAAATGTTAAAGAAATTGGAAACATTAGCGATGAATCAAATTACTTGTAACGACTGTCAAAGACGACGGAATAACTTATTGATTGTTAATTCAGGTAGTTACTGACACCTAACAGGTATTAAGCTCTACGGCTAAGCATTACGTCCTAAGATGCAAGGCCCTCTTTAATGCAAATAATTTTTGCTCGCACTGTATAACCAGCGTCCTCTATGAGGTATCTTAAACCTAATTATTAAATTGTCTTACCCTCAAAAACATAACTATACCAATCATCACCAATTTTCTAAAATAAATTGAACATAATTGACCTATTTTTAAGTCCACTATCTCAGGTTGCTGAATGGTTGCTTTGTTGTGGGACATCCTATATATTATGATTATTATTTAATATAAATTTTTTTTTCTACAAATGAAAATCATAATGTTTTTGGTTCTTGCATAAAAGCCTAAAGCCTTATATTTTCTAATTGAATGCAAATTTCAGAACGGTATAATATCTTCTTTCTATCTGAAATCAAGATTTGATTTCATTAAAGTCATACAATTTTCTTGCACAATCACATGTTAAAAATTTATTCGTGTTCAATGACCTAGGTACCTTTAAGAATCAAACATAATATCGACAACTGGACATTTTAAAATCAAGTTGCTCTTGTCTATAAGAATCTTTTATTATCAGCAAAAATGTTTCCTATATCAAAGTCACATATCCAGAAAATTGAAAACCTTTTAAAGACTTAACGAAAGTTTTGAGAGATCGCAGTAAAAAAGAGATTACGCTGTGTTTTCAACATTTTTTCGGTTGTTTTGTTTTCCTTGCAATAGTGGACACTTCCAAGCGTAATAAAAGTAAACAATAAGTTTAAATTTGCTTCTATAGTAAATAAAGATTTACTAATAAACAAGAAGAAAAAATACGTGAAATAAAACGGACATCTCTAAAAAATATATTATCCTAATATTAATCTTTGGTTTCAAAAATCTTTAAAAGTAACGGCTAGGGAGTTCAGGAGCCATTTTTCACAAATTAATTTAAATTCAGAAATATAAACAACATATTTATATTTTTATTTTATAGTGATATAAAATACCTATACCAATAAAATATTGTCATATTCATTTTATATTATAGATAATCTTAATAGTTGTGCCTGAATTATGAAATATATTCTTGACAATAAATATTATAATATTTAACTCAAAACAAGTATTTTACGTCTGAGTTTATACAAAAAAAATTATACAGGGTTAGTTGAAATAACCGGAACGTCTAATTTTCTTCAAAACTACCAAGGCTAAATCAATGAATTTTGATACAGGTGGATAACTTAAAAAATTTAATTGAAAATTGACAATTGCGACGTTGCCAGATTTTTAGTTTTTTCTGTAACTCAAGGAATGTTTTTTTTTCAAATGTAACACTACTCTTTTTTTATTGAATTCGATTCCTCCCATCAACATCACCATTTCGTAATAGTATCAAATTTTTATCTCAAATAGTTCTATGGGAAAAAAGGTTAATTAGTTACAACTACTCTAAAAAAATACAATATATTTCCATTTAAAAACGTTTCAAATAATGTGAAAAGGAAGGTCGGTAGACATAATGTACCTAATAGTATCGATAACGATAATAACAACAAACAACTACTAACAATCACGTAGCTAGTAAAAATTACTTACATATACAGGGTGATTCACGGTGGATGGATCGTTAGACGAACCAGTAAAGGAATCGTTCTGAAAATTTGGTCGGTTACATAAACGAACACGCTCTACCTATCTAAAATATTTTTAACAATACAGTATTGCCGCTTCCACACAAAAATAATAGCCACTTCGATATTTTAAATTGAACACCCTATATATTATTAAGTTTTTAAATTCTACATAAAATTATAATTATTTTTTAATAAAAGCATTATTAGTCTATGCTTAATGGTTTCCGAGATATTGTCTCTTGAAAAATGACATTTTTGAACTTTGACAGCTTCTAGCTTTTTAACTGTACGTCTGAGAGCAAAACGGCTTAAATGTCCCTATCTTCGATGTTTGTTATCTTTCCAAAAGTGTCAATTTCCGGTTAAACCGGATGTAGGAAATGTAATACTTCCGGTTTGACCGGAAGTTGTTACTTTTGGAAAGATAATAAAAATCGAAGATAGGGACATGTAAGCCGTTTTGCTCTCAGACGTACAGTTAAAAAGCTAGAAGCTGTCAAAGTTCAAAAATGTAATTTTTCAAGAGACAATATCTCGGAAACCATTAGGCATAGACTAATAATGCTTTTATTAAAAAATAATTATAATTTTATGTAGAATTTAAAAACTTAATAATATATAGGGTGCTCCATTTAAAATATCGAAGTGGCTATTATTTTCGTGTGGAAGCGGCAACACTGTATTGTTAAAAATATTTTAGATATGTAGAGCGTGTCCGTTTATGTACGTGACCAAATTTTCAGAACGATTCCTTTACTGGTTCGTCAGAAACGTCTAACGTTCCATCCACCGTGAATCACCCTGTATACACTACATTAATTTGATTATGAAACCAATAATATTATGTAAGTAATTTTTACTAGCTATGTTATTGTTAGTAGTTGTTAGTTGTTATTATCATTATCGATACTATTAGGTACATTATGACATTATGTCTACCAACCTTCCTTTTCACATTATTTGAAATGTTTTCAAATGGAAATAGATTGGATTTTTTTAGAGTTGAAACTAATTAACTTTTTTTTCCATAGAACTACTTGAGATAAAAATTTGATTCTAACAGGAAATGGTAATATTGATGGGAGGAATCGAATTCAATAAAAAAAACATTTACATAAAAAACTAAAATTCTGGCAACGTCGCAATTGTCAATTTTAAATTAATTTTTTTAAGTTATCCACTTGCACCAAAATTCATTGATTTAGCCTTGGTAGTTTTGAAGAAAATTAGCCGGTTATTTCAACTAATCCTGTATATTAGCATTATTTAAATATAAAAAAAAAAATATTTGAATAAACTTTTATTATTATATTAAAATGTCCTATTTGTAAAATATCCAAGTCAAATGTCATCTCAATTTCTGTCATTTGTCACTATATAATATTCAATGGCCTTACTTGCATCTATCTTCGCTCCTCTTCATGTGAGCTTTCCATCTAAGTGTATAACAAAAACCACTTACCAAACTTTATAAACATTTGTTTTGCGGTTTTTGCGTTGGTTCCATGATAAGAAGTAGTTGGGACTTGTATTTCAACTACAATTTAAGCTAATCTTTCACTTAATTTAAAATTTCCTGTGGGAAAAAAATTATTTCGTTCGATCAGTACTAACCGCTTATTTGATACAAGCAGGTTCTAGAAAAAATTTTTAAATCACTTATCAATAAGAAAAAAGAAAATAAAAATTGGATGTTTACCTAAATGAAAAAATCGAAATCTATCACACATAAAGATGGTAAAATTAGTACAAGTTGAACATCATTTTCTGCACAGGCTTCTGCGTATATAAAAGAGCGCCGTGTTTAGTTGTTTATAACGGTTTTAGCTATTTCTTGATCAGTTTCTAAACAATAAAAAATAGCTAGAAACAACAAAAAATAACTGGAAAACAGCAGTGCACTGCCGGCGCAATCGCCAAGTCAGGGTGGAAATTGGCATTGAACGCCCATCTCCCTCTACTTCTATACAAGTAATAATAATAATTAATATAAAAATAATTTATTTATTATTTTTCATACAAGTAACAAATATTACGTAAAATAAAAGGTCATATTTGCCGCCTCCCACGCTAGCAGCACTAGTGTTGTTGAGGCCAAACAAACTTTATAGGCTAAAGTAGATATAAATACAATTTACATTTACTTAAAATAAGGATTATTGAATTATAATGTACAATGTACACTATATACAGCAAAAAGAAACATACATTTGGTATGAGACTAAGAAAGAGATCAGTGGGAAAAAGTAGGCAAAAGATAAAAAAGTGATGATGCGCTCCACATCCCAAACCGCGTAACACAATCCCATAGTAGTATAGATCTGGTTTTTTTTCTGAATGTATTTGGGGACTCAAAAAAGGTATTATTTAATGTGTGTCAGTGACACAATATTATAGCTGATCATTTAAAATAAAAAGGTTTTCTGTGATAGGCGATAGTCAGAATATGCCTTCTTTGAATATTTACATTATCGATTAAATCGATTGTTGTTGTATTTAAAAAGATAATAATAACATATTTGATCCGATTAGTTATTCCTTCTTTTGGCAATATAAAATACTTAAAAGAATAATTTAATGTCTCGATTCCAAACAAAAAATGGTTTGTTGTTAAAAAATTCAAACAGGGCGTAATTTACTGCTACGCTACTAAACTTTATTTTAAATGCCCCCAAGGTGCTATAAAATTGCCTGGAAAATTTCCTGAACAACCTCATTAAATGTTTTTTAATATATTTTAACAAGACCATGCAAACTGGTGTGGTTGTAATTAAAATACTTCAATTAAAAAGAAACACTGTTTTATGTACTATAATCAAAACAAGGTATTTCAGTTAATTTTTAAAAACAAGAAATTTAAAAGTAAAATACCTATAACAAGTTTACTCTAAGGGTTAGGTATAATTAAGCCAACCTTGCTAATTCTCACAAAAAAAGTTAGGGCTAAAAGAATAGCGGTAAAGGGATGCTGTAATCCTGTTTTTACTATTTGTTTAAGGTCCCTATAATATTTTTATTTTTCAAGGTACTGAGATCTTTGAAATAAAAAACACATTTAAAATTAAAAACCTTTTTAAAGTCATTAACAACATTGTTAAATCCTTAATTAACATTTTGTTTTATATACTTAAGGGAGCGGAGCCCAATACCGTACAGAGTCCAATACCGTACATGCCGTTTTTGGCAGCAAAAACAGGTATATATAAGTCTGTCTTTGTTTATTACGTTGCTAGGTGGTCGAGCAGTTGCTTCAACGCGCCAGAACCCAGAACACCAGTTGATCGACGTCCGATCCAGTGAGTGCAGGTATAAACTTTCCGCTGTCGTTCTTCTAAGAAACATCACTGACGATAAACAATAAGTGTTTTAATCATTTTACTTTTAACTTGGATCTTGGTTTATTTTAAGATTGATGTATAACCTTAAGAAATTCGCATGTATTTCCTTTCAAAATATGTTTCAAATATTTTATTTTCTGTGTTTGTTGTTGTAAGTCCGGTTCGGGCAATGCCGTACAGTGTACGGTATAGATTTATATGTAAATATAAAATAATAATAAAAAACTCATTATTTCAGATGAGTACTAAAAAGAAATGTACGTGGTCTCCAAGGAAAAACTAATCTTGTTTCATTCTATAGCATAGCGTTAAAATATGTTCTTTTATTTGTTAAAGTTTTTAAAAATCTGTACGGACTTACACGACCATTATACGGTAATACCCGACGCTTTCGGGTAATACCGTACCTTACCATATTTTTTTAACACACTAATATTTATTTTTGAAAAACGTTTAGAAGTTTTACTTTATTAGGTATTAACAATATACTAAACAAGACTTCCATAAAGCCTTAAATCGGGTTTCTAAGGTAGGTAATTTGCACAGAAATTTAATTCTTGCTTAACTGTACAATTGCAATTGCCTCCGCTCCCCTACTTTTTATCTATTTTTTATTTTATTTTTATTCATTCAGACATCACAATTTAAAAACCAAAACTTACCAAACCGCTGCTATAACATGTAAAACGCCACAATACAAAAAGCTTTTTGGATGACATTAGTTTTACAAACTTTGTTTCGCTAAAGCTCTAAAGCTTGTTTGTGTTTTTCCATTGAGTGGAAAATTTATACTTTCTTTGTCGTAAACCTCTAACACAATTTCCTTAAAACTCAATCTGTCTTGCGGCTTTGAATCTAGGTTTTTTAATCAACAATTTTGAGAAAAAGCAGTAAAAAAAGCTGTTTAGCAAACTATGGCAAAAAATACATTACCTTCTATTTTTAGCTAAATCATACTATAATGTTTATATATTATATATTTAATATTATTCACAGGCGTAGGTAGCTCGTAATTTTTTTTTTTTAAAACGACCAGAAAATATATACTTTCTGGACAATTTTTCGTCTAGACAATAACCTTTTTCCGATCGCAAAACCGGAAAAGTGACGTTAGAGACCGGAAAAAAATTTTCCGGTCCCTGTTTTTTATTTTTCCAATCGCTCTTTGATAATAGAAGCTACCTTAATTTCGTTACTATGACAACAACATTTCGATGTATTGTCGAGTGACAGTTCGTTAATTTTTAATTTGTTGTTTATGTCAAACTTGTTTCGCGAGTTCGCAAATTTAACAATATGAATTCAGATTTTGAATTATCCGACACGGAAAATGAGACTTCAGAAGAAATTTTGGAAGCAGCAAGGAAAGCGACTTAGGATATATTGCCAGTAAAATCAAAAGGCCGTTACGAGAACTCATAAGACGCATTTAAAAATAATATAAAATAATTTAATGTAAGTATATCGAAGTGTCGGTCTTAAAAAAAATATTGTAAGTCACGCAACCGAAAATTAGTGTTTTCCAGGTCTCTCCAAGCTTCCAGGACTCGCCTACGGCTCGTCCTGACTCAACCTGAAAAACACTACTTTCCGGTCTTGTAACGTAAATTACTATTACTGGATAGGCAAACCCTAAAGATCAAGCAACAGGGCTTCCAATTTAAATCAATCTGACAATAACCAAATTTGAATAATATGACAGAAAAACTGAAAAAAGTCTTTAAACGTAAAACCAGATGAAGACACAATACTAAACTAAATAAATAACTTTGAAAATAAACTGTCATGTAGGATCAAAAGAAATACATCAGCCGATTTGCGCAAACTAGCCTATACACAGTCGGCCGGACTTAAAAACGTCTCTAGCGGCCGTTAGAGCAGGTCACTGATGGTGCAAGTAAACTGATTTCAGGGGTCCCCACTTAAAATTGCAGATGGTAGATTTAAAAAAATATAAAGTGTTTTTCTAGTACACCTATTTTAAATATTATAAGTCATTTTCATAATTCTATAATACATTATATATTTTAACCCAGCTTCTCTCGGCCGGTTCAACTTGTAACGATAGTCATCTTTTTATGAAACGGGTTAAAATGAATGTAAATTTACCTTAATGCATTCTAAACGTCGCTTGTGCTCCTGTGAAAATTTTATAGGCACTTTTATAATAAAAGTGACATCTTAATAGAAAAGATATGGTGCTTTTAGCTAAAGCCAGAAGTTAGTAAAGTTTTGTACCATAAGCTTCACTTAACTGAAGAATTTTTAGTGTTATATTTAGTAAGAGGGATGTATTGAATAAAAAAAATTGAGCCTAGACTGGTGAAAGTATTTGTAAAAAGTCACAAATGTATTTCTAACGAAATAACGTGACCATTATAAAAAAAACACTGCTATTCTAACTAAAAGACAAAAATGGAAGATATTAGATTAGATTCGGTTGCAGGAGACATTACAGTGTTAAAATAGCTCTAGCAAAATAAGCAACTTTTTTCAGAAAACTGTTTTTATCCACAGAAAATACATTTTCTCGTCATCAATGGTCACGTTTCAGTCGCAATAATTTAACAACTGACCAAATGATATATTGGGAAAGTAAAAAATACAGAGCCAGCCACACCAAAGTTAATACCTATTTTCTGGACAAAATCAGTAAAATTGGATATTTGTCTCATAATCTACCATCGTACAAAACTTATAAATACTGCTATTACTCTTCACAAGTTTTCTCAAGCCATCAAAAAGGCAAAAATTGTTCCCATTTACAAGAACAAAAGATCTGCTTATGACTGTGCTAACTACCGTTTCATTTCATTGTTGTCGATCTTGTCCAAGGTGTTTGAGTCCACCCTGAAAAAGCAAATTGTTGAACATAATATATGTACGTATATACCGGGTGTCCACGTAAGGTGGCTCGCCCCTCTAACTTATTTGTTTTTCAAGATAATGAAATAAAATTCGGGGGATTGGTATACGACATAAAACTGCATTATTTGACAGGTGACTCATCATTATGGAACTTCCGGTTTAACCGGAAGTGATATAAACTTTCGATTTTTAAATGGGACACCTGGTATATTTTTCCTTTTTTTGACTCCATATGACATTCTAAATACAACGATGTGTAACTTGTCACTTTTTGTCACCAAAAAAATAGTTTTTTTCCAAATTTATTGTTTTATCTAGAGGGCTATGAATACCTTAAAATCACTTCTTTCAGTTCTCTAATCTTGGGAAAAATACAATTTTACTATTTTTGATCCAATGCTATGTGCTATGTAAAACTTAATCTTTAAAGTTGTATAACTCATTTTTTTTTAATGGCAATATGGTGGCTCGTCGGGTTAAGAAAAAAGAGGATTTTATTACGATTATTTTGATGCCATACACTATTAGGGTTTGGAAAAGCTGCCATTAAAAAACTTTAAAAAGTTAACTTAGAACTTTCCTAAAATGAAGCATCTTTTGAGAATAAATTTAGATTTAAATGCATCAAGTAGCCTGTGACCAGCAAAACTGATAAAACAAAATCATGCCTTGAAGAAAATTGATATGCCAACATCAGCTTCTGCCAAAGTAAATTAGTTTGTTGTTTAAAAAACATGGAAAATAATAGTTTTACAAGGAGTGAAAAAGTTGAAAAAAAACTATTTTCTTGGTGACAAAAAATGACAAGTGACACATCGTTGTATTTAGAATGTCATATGGAGTCAAAAAAAGAAATAATATACCAGGTGTCCCATTTAAAAATCGAAAGTTTATGTCACTTCCGGTTAAACCGGAAGTTCCATACTGTTGAGTCACCTGTCAAATAATGCAGTTTTATGTCGTATACAAATCCCCCGAATTTTATTTCATTATCTTGAAAAACAAAAAAGTTAGAGGGGCGAGCCACCTTCCGTGGACACCCGGTATAGAAGATAATATAGTGTCCGCGAAAATAATTAAAAGCTAATATTGTGGCGTATCGGACAAGTGTGTGACTGTTTTCTATATTGGAATACACAACGGATACCCTGGGGTGAGTAGAGCACGACGGTCGTTTCGTTCTTGTTAGGACTCTAAGGGCAGCCATAACCCAAGCAATCCCAACAACAGCGCTAAGATGTATTAAAAGCCTTTTACAAAAGCAAAGCGGCAATCAAATCACCGTAGCGTTATCCCAGAGGAATAAACTCCAATATAAAAGTCACACTGGCAATAATCGAAAGGTAGACAACTAAATAAACCACGAAGTGCATCACAATCCAGTATAGGAAACGCTATTAGCGTTTTCACCGGAACATCTGCCGTTTTGCAGATTAGAAACAGACTGGCACCCACTAGAATGCGCGCAATCCGTTTAAGAAAAGCCATAAGAATGTTTAGAAGATAATATAGTTTCCGCGAAAATAATTAAAAACGAATATTGTGGCATATCGGACATTAAAGCACAATAGATACCCTGGAGCGGATGGACTACGACGGCCGTTTCTTCCTTGTTAGGAGTCTACGGGCAATCCACGCAATCCCAACAACAGCGGTAAAATGTTTTAAAAACCTTTTACAAAAGCAAAGCGTCCATCAATACACCGTAGCGCCATCCCAGCGGAATTAACTCCGATATATAAGGCAGTCACCCCGGTAATAATCGAAAGGTAGACAACTAAATAAACCACGAAGTGCATCACATTCCAGTATAGGGAACGCTATTTGCATTTTTACCGGAACATCTGCCGTTTTGCAGATTAGAAACAGATCAACGCCGGCACCCACTAGAATGCGCGCAATCGGTTTGAAAACCCATACAAATGTAGAAGATAATACAGGATGTTCCTAAATATCATGTAAATACGAAAAGGGGTAATTCTTTGGCTTATTTAATGACTAAAAATTCATTTAAAAAAAAGAAAAAGAAAAAAGAGAAAATGGGCATGACTCCTGAAAAAATATCTCCCTGTAGATTCTTAAAACCATTTAATATGTCCAATGATGTAAGTCCTACAGCGTAACCTATATTCCAAATTAGAGCTGAATATCTCAAAAACTACAAGAGCTATAAAGAAAAAACTAAAAAAATCTTGAAATTTCAACACCCTGTAGATCGGCAGCGAAGCGTCTGCGGACCTATGTTTATATGAATTTTTAGTCATTAAATAAGACAAGGAATTACCCCTTTTCGTATTTACATGATATTTAGGAACATCCTGTATAGTGTCCGCGAAAATATGTAATTAAAAACGAATATTGTATCATATCCATACAAGGACCTTCAAAAAAGTCTAATGCAATGTTGATGTAAAAATAATACGGGAGACAATATTTAAGGGGAGCAAAACTTACATGGGATTTCCCATGACCACTCTGACGGTGCTCCAACCGGTATATTATACAGGGTGACAATTTAAAAACTTGAAATGGCCATATCTTAGGAACGAAAAACTGAAGAAAAAACGCAAAAAACAGTTTCTATAAAACGAAGGGGGAACAAAAAGAAGCGTATTATCCCACCCTTATCTGCAACCCCTTGGACAGGGTGAGATACACCCCTAAAATCTTAAAAAGAAAGGGGGGTCGAGTGATGCATCATTTTGAAGCTCTTGAAAAATGGTTTCCAATGGTACCATTGAAAGCTACATTTCAGGAAATTCTTCTCTGTTTATTTAGGAAAACAATAAATGAAAACACAATTTTAAAATTTTTTATTATTATTTAATTAAATGTTCAAAATGATTTCCGTTGTTTTGAAGACAATAATAAAGCTTACTCTCAAATTCTTCACGTACATTTGCAAATGTTTCTTTGAATATAGCACGGCATTCCTGAACTATTCTATGCTGAAGTTGCTCTAGTGACTCAGGTTGCGTTTTAAAAACCACAGATTTTAGGTGACCCCACAAAAAGAAGTCAAGAGGTGTTAGGTCCGGGATCTAGGTGGCCATTCAACAGTACCTCTTCTTCCAATCCACTGGTTAGGATAATTATCATCCAACCACTGCCTAACGGGAACTACATAATGCGGAGATGCTCCATACTGTTGGAAATGTAGTAAGCGTTCTTCTAAAGATAAATTTCCGAATATGTCCCTCTGATTTTCTAATTCTCGCACTATTAGTGGTTCGATAGACCTCTGTAGCATTTCAGCATACCTGTCGCCATTTAAATTTCCTTGTATAAATATTGGGCCGATAATACCATCTCCCAATATACCAGCCCAAACATTAATTTTCTGGGGGTACTGGGTATGCCCTTCTCTAAATACGTGGGGGTTTTCGTCATTCCAGTAACGACAGTTTTGCCTATTAACACGCCCATTTAAATAAAAGGTACACTCATTACTGAAGCAAATATATTTAACTAGTCGAGGTTCTGCCGTAATTCTATCTGTCATTATTTCACAAAACTGAATTATTCTGTCCGGGTCGTCGTCACCAAATTCTTGCAGTATGTGCATTTTATATGGATAAAACTTATGAAATTTAAGTACCTTTCTTATTGATTCACGAGATAATCCAGTTGCTACAGCTGCTTGACGAGTTGATAAAGTTGAATTCATTGCAAACTGCCCCAGAATTTCAATTTGCGCTGCTTCGTCGGCTAGTCTCGGTTGATTTCTCTTTTTACTCGCGACAGAACCAGTTTCTTCAAATTTGGCTACTAGTTGGCGAACATACTCCGGGCTTACATTTTGACCTGGATGCCTTTCATTAAAACGTTGAGCTGTCCTTAAGAAACATTGATCCTGGGAACCATAAATGAAAATAATTTCTACACGTTCAGCTGTGCTGTACACCATTGTTAAAGATAAGAAGTGCTGCTTTTAAACTGAACCGAAAGTCAACTATTCTTAAAATAATAATACTAGTACAAGTTACTTTTAAAATAAATTCTGTGATAAAAAAATGCGAATATTTACATAATAAAACCATAGCAAATAAACCAAAACAAAATACCTACGCTTAAAATGTTTCGAATTCTTAAGAGATATCTCTTAATATGCCAGGATATTGGTAGCAATCATTTTGAACATTTAATTAAATAATAATAAAAAATTTCAAAATTGTGCTTTCATTTATTGTTTTCCTTAATAAACAGAGAAGAATTTCCTGAAATGTAGCTTTCTATGGTACCATTGGAAAGCATTTTTTAAGAGCTTCAAAATGATGTATCATTCGACCCCCCTTTCTATTTAAGATTTTAGGGGTGTATCTCACCCTGTCCAAGGGGTTGCAGATAAGGGTAAGATAATACGTTTGTTTTTGTTCCCCCTTCGTTTTATAGAAACTGTTTTTTGCGTTTTTTTTCTTCAGTTTTTCGTTCCTAAAATATGGCCATTTCAAGTTTTTAAATTGTCACCCTGTATAAGAACTTTTGTCACTAAATAAGTGATTAAGGAAAACCTCCAAAATTCCTCAAAAAAAAACAAGGGTATAGGAATAAGAGTCCTTGACACGGTTTTTCCTATTAGGAGTTTCTAGTGTTCTGGGAATGTAAAAGGAAAATTGCCACTAATTAATTTAGGGCAACCGGGAAAACTTTATCGAGTAAAATTTCTAAACGATATCGAAATGACTGGTGTGTTAACAGGAACGAATGGCAAAAAGTTTAATTAAATTATTGTTTTTCGAACTAAGCCTCTGGAGTCACACTCCACATAGATAGAAAACTGTCATAGTATCAAACATAAAATTAGGTATTGAATAAACAACAGCAGTAGCGGCGTGTATACAATATAGGGAAAAAGCGTTACCTACCCTACAAAATAAAACGGGTATAAAATGATAAATTTGTATTTTTATAATATTTAAAAAAAAATTCTACGAAATAATAAATTATTTTATAAATAACTTCATGATATTATAGGAAAAATAATAGCAAAAGTCTTTCTCAACATTTTTTTATTAGAATAACTAGGCGAACCTATAATAATTCATAATAATTCAATTCGACATGTTTCGAGTGTAGAAACACTCATCATCAGGAAAACAAAGTGAAAGGTACAAAGCTGATGTTGTTAGCAATAGAGAAAGTAATAGTGGGATTGAGTCGTAATGGAGCTTTCAATGGTGTACAAGAGGTGTAAAAATTGAATAGTTAAACTTTTTAAAAACTTTTTAAAACTATTAATGTTGCACAAAATGTGTATGTTTTGACTCCTGCCGGAGTAACTGGGCCGTAAAAAGCCTGGTACCCCGACAGTATTTTACTTCAAGCTAAATGATGCTTTGACTTTTATGAAAAACAGTTTTTTTTCTTTTTCTTTCCCTCTTATTTCAATACTTTTATTTACAACCATACATGTAATGTTGACATTACAACATTTTTAAAAGTTTGGAAGTGTCACATTACCTACGTCTACTTCCCTCTTCCACTTCCCTCACCCACTTCCCTCACCCATTTCCCTCACTCATTTTCCTCATTCTTGTCATTCAACCAGCATATATCTTGGTTTGGCGTCAAAACAATAAATGTCATATTTTGACATTTTTACTACATTTTTGAAAAAATCAAATATTATCTAATTTTTAATTAACGGTGTGGTTGTAAATAAAATAGTATACAAACCTCACAGGAAAGTTTTCATTACTGTCCGAGATTAAAGTTAACCTCGACGCTTCGCGTCTCGGATAACTAACTAATCTCTCGACAGTTATGAAACACTTTCCTCTTTGGTATGTAATATACTATTACATGTCTCTGAGAAAGCCGAATAAAACCTAAGATTTTTCACTACTTAATAAATGATTTTCAAAAAGTCTGTTAAAACTCCCTTATTTTTCTTTTGCTCTCTTCATTTTTCTGCCCAAGAAAGGGTCTTTGCACTAGCCCTTGACTTTCCAGTATGCTGAAGTCTTGATTGTCGGTCTTTTGACTATTCAATTTTTACACCTCTTGTACACCATTGAAACCTCCATTACGGCTCAATCCGACTATTATTTTCTCTATTGCTAACAACATCAGCATTGTACCTTTCACTTTGTTTTCCTGATGATGAGTGTTTCTACACTCGAAACATGTTGAATTAAATTATTATGAATATTTCTAGGTTCGCCTAGTTATTCTAATAAAAAATTGTGGAGAAAGACTTTGTGCTTTTCTTTTTTCTATATTAGGAATGAAGTATTTTTAGTGTCTGTATTAAATGTAAATGGCAGAGCGTTCAGTCCCCTCCTCTTCCATATTAAAAATATCTAACTAAGTTGGATGACATACAAACTTATTGTATAAGGATTTTTCAGGGGGTGAGAAAAATTACTTTCTAGCATAATATTGATGTTACCACTACCTGACAATTAGACTCTCTACAGCTTATATTATTTTTAATGCCAATCTTTCTTATCCAGTGCTTATAATATCAATACTAAAACGATATTACTATACGACTATATCGTTTTTATTCAGTCTTCCAGAAACCTACACATGTTTTACCACGAGGAAAAATGCCAGAAGCACCATTCTTGTTGACATACACTACAAAAAAATCTGTTTTACTGATGTTATTTTTTTGAAATCGATACATGAATTTGATATGGGTTAAGGTTTCAAGCAAACAAAGCAACAAGAAGTCTGCTTCTTAATTTTCTGGTTGCTGAAACAAGTATTGAGTGATGGTGGTAGACGATTTGACTAAAAATAAACGATTTTATTACTTATTTTATAAATAAACTTGAAACGACTTTAAATCGAACAATAGTGTTAAAAAAAGCTCCAAAATATTAAGAAATTAAGAGAATTAATCGAAACATTTTGAATTTTTCTGCTATTTGATTGCAAAAACGTTATGTCAACTTCGGTATAGTATGTTAGCATGAAATATGGATTTTTTCCCTTAATGGAGGTTCTGATGACTTAAGGGCATCTGTCAAATGTTTATGTATTATAAAATATCTTTTTTTTTAAACCGACCAGAAAATTTACAGTTTCTGGACAATTTTTCATCTAGAAAATAACGTTTTTCCGGTCTCTAATGTCACTGTCACCCTGTTTTTTGTTTTTCCAATCGCTCTTTGATAATACAAGATACCTTGATTTCGTTATTATGACAACAACATTTCGATGTATTGCCGAGTGACAGTTCATTGATTTTTAATTTTGTTCTTTATGTCAAACTTGTTTCGCGTAGATTATAAAATATATGGATGTGTCGGTCTTAAAAAAAATATTGTACGTCACGCAACCGAAAATTAGTGTTTTCCAAATCTCTCCAAGCTTCCAGGACTCGCCTATGGCTCGCCCTGGAAATGCTTGTCTCGACCTGAAAAACACTACTTTCCGGTCTTGTAACGTAAATTACTATTTTCGGCAACTGTCCTGAAAGTACCTACTTTCGGACGCTTTTTCTTTGAAAAAGTAGCACTATTCCGATTCCGTCTTAAGGGAAACACAAACTCGTTAACTTCTGGGTAGGTACTTTCCGGACAGTTCTTTACTTGCCTATGTCTCGTCCTAGAATCTTTTTTACTTTAGTTTTTCCTGAAAATTGTAATTTTATAGCTTTTTCTTAAAATCTTAAAAGTCGCTGAGATTAAAATAACGATGATCTACCAATATTATTTATGTTACAAGTAATTTCTGTTCAAGGAATTTATAAAAAGCCTATTAAAGAGAGCAAAAACATAAAAATATTTACTTATTTAAATAATATTCTAAAAAAATCAGGGCGCAGTGCCTTGGTGGATATTTTAATAAAAAATGTTAATAGGTAAGTTACTCTTTGCGGCATTCCTACACTGAGAGGATCTATTATAACAGGTTTGCTAAGACATAGTTTGTATTGATAGCTTATTTTTTTATTAATTTAAAATAAAATAAATTGCTAGTGTATCAAACCCGCTTTAGTGTTATATGAATTTCAGATTTGCTAGAACAGTGTTTTCATTAGTAGTAATCAGTTCCACTAGCAGCACAGTCTTGTTGAATAATGAACTACTTTTAATACAGCAATTTTGTTAAGAAATAAATTGTATCTTCTCAATGCGACGCATTTTGATCCCAGTTAGGCGCTTTCTCTACAATTAAGACAGCAGAACAGCGTCCCCAACAAGTAATTGTATCCGTTAATACCTATAATCCAAAAGACGTTGGTGGGGGTTCGTAGAGATCGGCAAACGCCGCGCGCGGTCACATCGTTGTTCGGAGTATTCTAGCTGCCCTGTCTGAATTTGAAATTTATTGTTCGTACCAATACTTGTTTCAATTAATTTAGTTTTACTTTGTTTTCAAATTTTTTTAAACTGTACAAAAAAATTCTTATTTCGCACAACCCATCTTTAAAATTGGACTTATAATATTTGGGCGAATTTTATCATCTCAGCAAACCATGTTGCATTATAGATAATCATATGCGATGTTAAACGACAAGAACAATTATTAATATCACACTAGAAGTTATTTAAATTTTTGAGAACTACTGTACAGTACTGATTTTTAGTGGTAAGTCATATTATGCTATATTAACCGTAGCAAGCAAATATTATTATGATAAATGTAAAGCTTTAGTACAACTGCCAGTCGGAAATAATACAGCATATAAAACCAGATTACACCCCCAATGGAACTTGATAATTAGGTACTGTAAGTATTCAAAGCAATAATGGCTATAAATCATTCTATGGTAGCATTAACTCCTATTTCGTTTTGGCTAAATTACCGTGATATTATCACTTCACAACGGTATAGCAATTTTCGTTGTCTTAGACTTTATGTTCTTAACGGATTACTGTAAGTAACCGCTGAAGATTGTTAACAGCAGGACATATTCCGATCACAACGCGATATAAAACAAGTAGATTTTGTCGTTATTTTTTTAAGTTATATTTAGAAATTTCCAATTAAACTTATGCAATGAGAAAATTCCAACAATGGGAAAAACTTTCGGATGTTTTTCTTGAACAGTTACAACATGATTTTTCTGGGATCATTCATAAATGTTAATATTTATGAAAACCGCCACCATTCAAGACATAAAAATAACTTTCGATAGGAAATAAATATATTTTATATAAATTTATAAGTGAAAAAACATATTTTAACAATAATTCAAAATATATCACTTTCTTTTGTAAATTCTCCAGTGAATTTGTTTGTAAAATGTTTTTCTTTATTGTCGTGTAGCTAAGAATCTTGTATAGATATTTCTTCTTAAATGGAAAGTAAACGACATGTTAAGGGAAATAGGGATAGCTTTTTACCTTTTGTGTAACGTCTCGTTTAAGAAATAAGTTTGGGGTAGTCTTACACTTTTAATAATGTGTTCTGAAGGAAATCCACTTTTTAACTAAATTAAGGTGAAACACTAAGGACTGTAAGTAAGCATCTGAATCAGAATGTTATGCTGAATCCCAATAACAAATTGAAAAATATGCCAATAAATGCAGACTCATCTTTTATGCATAATCTCATAATTTCATTTCCATATCTATAAATACATGAAAAGTTATAGGGGTGAACGTCTTTTGAGAAACACCCGGTATAATATATCGACCAACTAGACCTAAACATCTCGATTGTGCCATGTAAAAGAAAGAGGTTGCTATTAGACGTTTGACTTCACCAACTACTTTGGTTTAGGACATATCTCAATCCATCCTCTGTGTGGTAATACTACTAAAAATTAAAAATAAAATTGTCGTGCCAATGCTAAAGTTTTATTGGCAAAATTATGTAATGTTACCCCATTTTCCTGTTGCTATGTAGAGTTTGGGACTCTACTAAGATCGACATTAGGTAACCAGACGTTACTCTTCGTTTTTCACGTGTAAACAAGAACAATTTAACAAAATAGAAAGATTGGACAAAAGTAAATTTTAATTTTCATAGTTTGTAATATCGGCTAAAATCTAAAACACTTTTTTTTCAATTAATTTTTAAGGTTTTGCACTTATTGTAAAAGATAAAGTCATATTGCGAAAAAATGGTAAACCTACTAGGTAAGGTAAAATAATACGAACATGTTATATTTAACTTCCGCCTTATTGAAAACGCAGCACGGCTTTGTGAGCGACCTTAATGGTAAAAATTTAGGAAATTGATAATAAATTAAACTTTAGATACCTACATTTCTTAAAGTAATAAAGATTATCCTTTAAATTTATTTACTCCTATATATACTCTGAAATATCAACGATACTCGAAACCTACAGGTTATTTATTACACATAGACTGCCAGCACTTTTATTGCCTAGTAGATCCTCAACAGTAAATACATTTTGTGTTTCCCGTACGCTTTTTTTCCGTTGGTGTATATTTACCAGTGAAAAGGCAACGTTTTTATGTTTGTTGAATTTAAAAATCTTATAAAAAACAAGATTTATTACAAGCCTTACAGAATATCGAAAAAAACTACCAGAAATTGCGTTGTTGCTTATGTAACTATTGTAAATGTATATTATTATGATGGAATTATTACCGATGTTGTTGGTATGACTATAATACCGAGTTGTATTTTTCAGTTCTGAATAAATAAAACATCACAATGAACATTAAAGAATGAATAGTGTCCAGCTATTAGCACAATTGAGGTCACATTATCATTGTAACATAAATTAGGCTAAAGCAACTCCTTAATTAGTATGAATTGATATTGATTTATTGTTAAAAATTGCCTTCAAATATTTTAGTTATTGGAAATACACCAAACGAAAATAATAAATGAAATGTAATCATAATTTAATAAAAAATATTAACTTCCATAAATCTTATTGTTACTTTAATAAAATTATGATGAATTCATTGTAACACTTATCTGAGTACACTCAACTGAGATCGTACAAATACCACTAATCTATAGTTCCTTTAAGCTTTAGTTGTCGGAACATAATATACAAGGTGTCTCACGGTGACCGTTAATTAGAATATTGGTTATACAGGAAGTTTTCTTAAACTTGCTTATTTTCAATAGAGCACCCTGTATAATATTTTTTTTTATGTTCCTAAGACTTGTGGGACTTCTGATGTTACGGGGACAACAGCAGAAAAACTTATTGTTATAGGAAACCGTTTGGATTCTTTGAGTAAGATAGGATCTCATAATAGAGATGGTATTGTGACGAAAGCCAAATTAATTTCAATTTAAACAGTCAAATATCGTGAGTCATGGAGCCTAATAAATAAAAGTTAAGCAATAATTACTTGTACCAATTACTTTTTAGTAAGAGCAATTGCTTGACTAGCAAATGCTATAAGTAAAAGCAATTGCTAGAACTGAATATGAATAAAATATTGAAGCAATTGCTGTTTTTCTTACACCTCTCTAGCAAATGCTTATTTAACACAAGTTCAGACGTGTCTTATCCACTTGTTCAGATCACATATTTCATGTTCAGTTTGGTGCCTAATTTGCAAGAGTGGACGTAAATACAACAACTTTGGTCTATTTATTTAGTACAATAGTAATCTGTTAGGTTTTTGTGAAAAATAGGAAACTTATATTTGTGATAAGGCAGATTTCAGTGAAAATGAGGAAAGTAATAGTAGTAATAAAGAAAGTAAAGACAAGCAATTGATATTCGTTCACAAATTGAAGGAACATAAATAAATCTCTCTGACCACAACCGTTTAGCTTCCACAACAGCTTCAGCACTTGTAGGAGATTTAATAAAAATATTGGCTTTCTCCAAAACTGCATCAATTACAGAAGTGTATGTCTTATACAGACAGTAGTTTGGTGAACACCGAGTTCTTCACCTACAGAATTTTTAAAGCCCAGATCCGACAATTTCCGCAGAAAGACTTTAATCTTATTTAAAGGCGACAATACACCCCCTGGCCTTTTACCAATATCAGTTAAAAAATAATTTGCCAACCACCCCACATTTTCGCAGTCAAATCGATATAACTTTCTGAAATCATGATATCTGCAATTTTTACGTATACTGTAGATTTTTCTTTTACGGACGTTCATATATTCAGCCATAATCGAATACACAAATTAAGAGCAACGCACGTGTATGCCGCGGAGAACTAAAGTTGACTGCTACCAAGCAAATGATGTAGGGGTCGACCTACCTTAAAAAGTTGAAAGCAATTGCTACACTAGAAAAAGCAATTCCTTAATTTATTCATCACATGTTAAGCAAACGATAGCAATTGCTTCTATTTTTTAAGAAAAATCATTGACTAGAAGCAATTCCTGCACTTTTAAGCGATTGCTGTACGCAAAGCAATTACTTTAGTTTTTATTCATTGGCTTTCAAGAAATTACTTCGATTTTATAAGAAAAAGCGATTGCTGCATTAGTCTCATGGTAACAGTAGTTTTAAACCAATGCTGTAGCCTTTTTATTATTTATATTGGTGGTCAGTAACTCGAGTTAGAGCAGTTGCAATGCTCCACTCTAAAACTCGATTGACAAGAAGGCAAAATCGTTTATTTGTTTAAAAAACACCTTTTCAAACAACTTGGATACAGCGGAAAGGACACTAATCGGACACTGTCTAGTGTCTAGAAGTGAGCTACGCCTGAACCAATTTAAGGATTGAGTGCAGACACTACAATGATTCACGAAAGGAACGCATGTCTGGTAGCGATTCGGATGGATTGTGGAACGCCCTGAATCAGAGAATTTGATGTCCTGTGGAGTGACATTTCTGAAACTAACAATGAAAATTTTAAAGTAAATATTAAATTGGAACTCCTGTCCCAGTAATGAAAGAGGCAAAAGACTTGGGTATTTATTTTGACGTAGGCCTCACATTCAAATAATATATAAAGTATAAACATAAAATCGCTTACTTGCGTTTAAAAGCTTTAGTATCTAAACAAGTTGGTACTCCCCTCAACTACTGTAACTAAGTACCTACTTATTTTGCTATTATAGATTTTGCTTTTTATGTTACCACATCCAATTCGTGTACTTTTTTTTTGTTACTAAAAACAAATATTTCAATCAATACAATTAAGAAAAATATTTTTACGATAACAAACGACAAGAATCTGATAAAGATATTTCTCACTTGTCAAAATCAGTCCCTTATTGGGGAACTTATAAATATCTCAACCCTTGAAACCGCCCTTAGAAGGACTTAACGACCCTCATAAGATATTTTATTTCCAAAAGCTTTCGCAGTTGTTGAAAATTGCCTGGTGGAAATTTTCTTTCGTTATGGCTCTGGGTGGTATAGCGAAATACTTAACAAAGTTACACTTTAGGGATAATCCAGCTAAGTATGTCAAGGATTTTTGTAGTAAGAAGCAGTAATTTCGATTTAAAAAAAACTAATTTTCTTATTAGCTTAACCCCAATACAAACAAATTGTTAGATATTTTGAAAAGCATATACTTCATGTGCATCTTATTTTGCTAAATAAGGAAGTTCTTTAACTGTTTTTACACATATTTTCTCGTTTAATTTTTTTATTCACACACAAGAAGTGCGATTAATAAATATCAGTTTTACTTTATTACCACCATTTTATAAACAGTTTTTTTTGGCTTTTAACTTGGCGCATTTCTGACTATCCAATAACGTATTATTTTTAATATGGCATACCAAATTCTTTAAAGATTTTTGCTGGTATTTTCTACACATGATAAACCAATTTGATATTGATAATCTTTGATCAATGTTTTGCCTGTTATAAGTGAAGGGAGATAAATAATTGTTGACGTATTCCAAATGTCATATGAAAATAATCAATTATCAAATGAGTTAATCGGAACCGAAAATACCAAACCTTAATTTGTAACACGTAAGAATTGCAAACGCCTTAAAAAGGTATTCATTGTGATTGGAAAAAACCCCAGGGATTTTAAAAGGTTTCCAAACATTTAATACCAAAATGAAAAATAAACGTTTGAAAACACGTAATTACATTAATTTACAAAATGGGTACCCTAAAATAATTTTACAATGAAACTTGTTTTAGTTTACCGTTTTGTATAATTTATTATATTAAGTTTTTGTCGCTATTTACAGTAAATATTAAAGTTTACAATTATTTCTAACTTACAGGTAAAATTTTACACATAAAACTTTGTCCAACTGTCAGAAAAAATGCACAGATTAAAAATATTTACTTGCAAGCATTTCCACGCAGAAAAATGCACTTTTCTGCATCAATGCGAAAAAGTTGATAATTTGCATTCAAAGTTTGTACATAATATTGTTAATAACATGTGACACAATACTTAATGTGCTACTTTTCTTGGGTAGTTAAAAACTTATATTATTAACTACTGGTCAGATACATTGGTTTAGGGCCAAATTATCAATCTCCTGGTAAAGTTACCAAGAAGATATTTTCCATAGATACAATTGTCTCAACAATCGTTTCCACAGTAATTATGTCCTTGGTAAAGATACCAGGAGATTAATAATTTGACCCTAAGGCAAACAATAAGGACGCTATATATGAAAGATTTTAAGCCACCTAAATTGTAAAGGACGTTATACGCTAAAAGGTAAACTGAGCAAGCGCAGTCTGTGGCAAATGGTGGATATAACGATATAATACATTTGCTTCTTTGAGTTTTTGAAGCCATATGTAAGAATTTACGTTACACGCTAAACGTTATTCCGATCATGGTCATGGTCTGTAAACCGCTGCCGTTTTTTAAAAACATCCATAATTATATCAAATCAAAAGAATAAATTAAAAATTAATTAAGTACTGCTTTACAAAATAATACGAATATAAAGTGACAATAAAATTTACTTTCGAGGTTAGAAAACCCCAACAATTCGGCGTTGCCAAATTAGGACATTCAACATTTTTCTAACTTATTTTTAAAGCTTAAACAAAAACATCTTGTATTAAAATTAATATTTTTAAAATATTTATGTATATTACACTAAAAATAATTTTAAATCATCAATCAAATAAGATCAATACGTTTGGCACTGATGTTATAACGTATCGCTTATATTCGTTCCGTGTATTTGAACCTAATTAGCGGAGTACGTTATCGCTTATTAAGGTAATCGGTTATTTTTTTACTACTACGCATGATCAGAATAACCGGTAACGTATAACGTTGATCAAATAAGTGGCTTAAAATCTCTCTATTATTAACGACGTGCCGATGTCGCTCTCTTTATTGATTTAACGACCTGTGAAGCTATTTCATAAGTTAGGGTTGATTTTTTTATTTTACTTGTATAGCACAATTCATAGAAATTTATGGTTTTTTGGTCTTATTGTAATAAATAAATATGCCTACTTAAACCAATATTTTAAATTCGTTAAATTAAGGGAAAATAGTATTAAACTAGGTTACAATACAACATCATGAAAGCATGCAGGACAAAAGAATCGGCAACATAGAAAAACATATCTTAATTTGCCGTATTCGATGTAAATAAACCAGGATAATCCTGAATTAACGTTAATTACCTAATTAATCTTAATGCCATATGCAATATGTTCGGTACGTATTCTAATCTAAAGTTGTCAAGGTCTTGTCGGAATATACAAATAAATGGGTTAATATACCTAACATTTATTTGAATGGTAAGAGTTTTAATTACTTCTGAGGATAGGATCATTAATTTTAAGCTAATTCAAGTTGTAATAAAAAAATCTTAACTACAAGTAATTTATTCAATACCAAAAACTATACCAAGATTTTCCCAGACTATACAGGAAATACTGTATCCAAGTACTCACGCACCGGGCGTGTGTAATGGCCTGGTGCTCCGTCTTGCTGGTACCATAAGTTAGTACAGCAAGTGCCGGTAAATTCTAAAAATTCTAGATACAGTTCGCCATTTAACGTACCATCAAAGAAGAAGGGTACTACTTAGTGTATTATTTATAAAAATATATTTAGAAAAAAAACCAAAAATTTTAAATTTAATGGTTGGTCAAATTTGTGGTAGGTTTGCCTAAAAATTTAAATTGTCTCACTGGCTGCTTAATTATGCATTAAGGATTTTCCTGAAATAATAAATTTGATGAGAGACGGTGGCCCAATAATCCAACTAAGAAAATATCTTTGTTATAAATGTATAAACAGACACCTCCAAAAATATTATCGTTACCTATTGCATAAAACAAATCTTAATAAGCAAATTAATTGATTTTGGTCATTTAGGGCTCGAAACTGTTCTATAAAAATGTTTAAGACTGCACATTTGTACCTATTTTTTTTTTCAAACAATTTAGTGCTTAAGGTGGAAGGACCAAAAAATATAGGTTATTTTTTTATGATTTTGTAAAAATAAATAAGTAATTGTAATCATTTAAAAGATAAAATGTATGTCAGCATAAAAAGAAAATTATTTTCATTGATACCAAATATATGCTCAATTTTAACATTTAACCCAAGAACATCATGAAATACGTTCTGATTTATGAACCTCTATCCTTAAAGTACTTAAAATAATATGCACTTAAATCTTCCAAATCAAAAATTGCAAAATATGCAGTAAAATTTCTATTTTTAACGGCTAATCCTATGTAATTTTAAGTCTCGTTAGCACCACATGACGTCATTGCGCGGACCGGACCGAATTGGGAATACGATCGATCATATCTTTCTTTCTTTGTATCATGCGTTTGGCGTGTCTACCGAAAATGTCCGGTGACTACGGCAGTGATATGTCTTAGGTCTTCTGACTGTTAGTAGGGGCAACAATTGTCTGGAGATGCTACAGGTTGTCAGCCCTGTCCATCCGCTTTTCGCAAGTAGTTTATCTATCCCATCTATCTCCTTTTTGACTGATGCCAGTGGTCTAGCCACAGTATTCTCTGCTAGTGCGAAAGACTGCGATGCGCTCTCCCTAGCGAGCGCATCAGCAGTCTCGTTGTCATATAATATTCAACGTCTATAACTCGACTAAATGGGTAAAAGTTTTGAATTTCTAGATTTTTTCCTTTATATTGGATGTATTATCTGAATATGTGGGAAATTTCAACTCGGTTATCTTTTTCCTATATACACAGTTGTTATATTCAGCCACCTGGAGCGAAACATCCGAAAAATAATTTTCTAATTCTTTTAGTCGGCATTCTTTATATTTATATAAAATAAAAAATTCATGTATAAAGTTGTAAGGGTGTAAATATTTTATTTTTATACATAAATAATATAATAATTCTTAAGGTCACACTATTATAGAACACCCTGTAGTTACTTGTGTGTGTGTTTATATTTAAAATTAATATTTATTGTATCCTTTTCCAAAGTGATTTCATAAATTTTCATTTACGCCAAGCTTCAATAAACTGTTCGCAAAATTAATATGTAATTTAAATTTCCAAGTCCAGATTCCAAACAATAACAAATTTAAATTTCTGTATTTCACAGAACCCAAAGGAATATATTATTTTCTTAGATATTAACGAAGATGTTATTTGGTTTATAGAATTTAATATACAAATTAAAATAGTTCATTTCGCTTTATGGATTTTCCACTCGCTCTTATAGCATCAACATCGTTTTCTTAAAAACAACCAGAGCAATCAAATTTATTTCAAAGTATATTTGTTTATAAAAATAATATATAATATACAAGTGCATGGCGCACAGCACGCACCCATGGGAAATCCCACATAAATTTCGCTACCCTCATTACTCCTATTAATTTTATATAAAATTTTTATTATCCTTTAAAAAAGTTCCAATGATACCGAATTTTATTATTTTCTAGTAAGCCAATTGCAAGTTGTTTAGAAAAAACTAACTTCGTAAAATCCTTAATAATATAATACGGCTTTGATACATACCTCAGTGAAACAACAATGATTGTAATAATATCAAAAATTACAAGACCTTTTATTTTTTATTAGTTTTAACATGCTTAACAGTCATCATCATCATCATCACCGGCCCGCAACTGTCCACTGTTGGATAAAGGCCTCTTCTTCTGTTTTCCATGCACCCCTGTCTTTTGCTAGCTGAAACCAGTGTCGTCCCACGTGTTGTTTAATGTCATCAAGCCATCGTTTTTGGGGTCTTCTCCTGCTTCGGTTAGTTTCTCTGGGCCTCCAATGAACGAGTTTTGCAGTCCATCGGTCACAGTCCTGTCTAGCTACATACCCAACCCACTGCCATTTCATGCGTGCGATGCGCTCGATAATATCTGTTATCCTGGTGCTGTCTCGGATGTCATCATTTCTTATCCTTTGTCTAAAAGTTACTCCCAGCATTCTTCTCTCCATAGCTCTTTGCGATTTTCTTAATCTATCGGCGCTTTTTTCTGTCATAGTCGCAGTCTCCAGTCCATAAGTAGCCACGGGCAAAACACAGGCGTCGTACACGGTGGGATGGTTTGGTTTTTGAAGACGACCGAAAGCGCACCAAGATAGTCCAATTCTTCTTGTTATTTCTGTGGTCTGGTTTTCTTTTCCAAGCTTCAATGAGTGTCCAAGGTAGACATAGTGGTCAACATTTTCGACTATCTGACTGTCTATTACTATTTGTGTGCTAGTTTGGGTCATGATTTTTGTTTTGTTCAAGTTCATTTTTAGACCCACTCGACTAGATGCTTGGTTTAATTGATGCAACATACTTGTCAGTTCATCAGCATCGGTGCTTATCAGGACAATATCATCGGCAAACCTTAGGTGATTTAAATATGAGCCATCGATCTTAATTTCTTTATTTTCCCACTCTAAGTTTTTGAAGATATCTTCCAATGCCGCTGTAAATAACTTTAGCGATATCGTATCACCCTGACGTACCCCTCTGCTAATTGGAATTTCTTCGGTCTTGGTGTCCGGGTCGATCTGGACCTGTGGCGTTGCGTTTTTATAAATATTTTCTATTAAGTTGGAATATCTGTAGTCAATTCTACCTGCATCTAATGATTTTAGGAATGCCCACGTTTCAATAGTGTCAAACGCTTTCTGGAAGTCTACAAACGCTAATGCTAATGAATGGGCGGCTGAAGTCGTAAGGCTCCAACCCGTTTGGCAAGCGTGGTGTCCTAGAATGCCAAAACCTCACTGAGAGAAATGCATTATAACCCTTATGAGAATTCTTATAAACATCATAAGAATATTTAATACTATTTGGGACAGCAATACGTGCTAATAGCATATATACACCAAATATAGTTAAGACCAGTGCATAAGAGTAAACAGCTATGTTATACTGTTTATATGACATGGATTGTAACCATAATGGTTTGTTCCATAGCGAATATAAACCATGCGTATACCCATTATACATTAGTTGGAAATGAGTATAATCCAGTTTTATAATGGGTATAACTGTTTAGTTGCCAATACAAAACAGTTTTATAATAGGTATAATGTGGTACGGCTAGTATATATTTGAAAGAATTACAAAAAAAAATTGGTAAACATTACAAAGGTCTTTATTAAACTTGAACAAAAACAACACAAGGCCATTTCTCCTTAACGCTTACTAATACTAAGGAACAACAAAAAATCTGAAATCATAAATACAGCTTTTAGGTTACCAAAAATACTAAAAAAAGTTACATTTTATTATGTCGCTTACAAATTGCTAAATACAGACGTTACAAAACTAAGACCTCAGCCAAATATAAGTGAGTTAGAGTTATTATTATGAGCTAGTTTATCTCAAAATTCACAAATATTAACTAAGGCATACGTATGGAATTATTCTGTTTCGTCCAATTTAATTTTAGTTGTATTCATATTATATATTTTGCAAAAAAAAATAAAATAAAATAGCTATTGATTTGGAATTGTAGGATCAGAATTGTTATTTGAGACTTAAAAATGCATTTATATAAACATTTAGGTTAACAATTTTACAAAATTAAAAGATCTTTTGATTAATCGTTCTAAACTATTTATGAGACTGGCAATCTTATTTTCTATAAATATCAGTCATCAGTCGAATACGGAAGCAATGCCAAAGCTAATTTTTGGGAATTTTAAGATAAACCAACCACACAAGTAATAATAGGTACTTACCCCCTTAAAATGGGTTTGAGTTTGAGTTTTGCAAACTATAACATAATTATGTACAGTTGAATATGTTATCCATATTTTATTATTTTATACATAAAGAAAATGTTCAGCCACTAAACACAGAACACACAATCCGCGGAGCCCGGGGAACAAAGCAAATGGTGTCTCGTGTAAATGTTTGAAGTTTCCCCCACTCATCGCGAAATAGAAGTGTGTTGCATACCCGTTAATAAATGTTTAATATAAACCACTATTTTAAATAATACCCCAAATAAAGCGTTTTATCGTTGATATAATCCTAAAAACAGTTTTTTATTTCCAATAAGAATATTTTACTGAAACACATTCTTATAGTAACTGGCTTATATGTAGTATTATTCTGTCTTATTGTACGTATAAACAACGAGGTAGCAATTCTGTATGTTGTTTGTTAGTTCATTTTTTTATTGTAGTTAGAGATTGTTTAATAATAATTATTAAAAATGTTGCTACTGATATAAGATAATTCTTAACAATTCTGTTTAATTAGTCGATTTCCCTCTGTGCTCCTTTAAACTATGCAGTCGAACCTAAAAACCAGACTACCCCAGATGCTTAACAGTATTTAAGAATAAATAATAATTATTTATTGGTACCATATGGAAAATATTTCTTGGAGAGTATCCGAAATGTTCTCTGCGATTTTTCCTGATAGACCCATTCCAAGCAAAATTACCAACTACAAGCGCGTCGTCGTATAACGTCCGAATTTCAAAATTTGCGTTATTTCCAAAAATTAGATATTAGAAATTTTGGCTATGTACTGCACTGCCCTAGATATAGCAATTTTCTGTGACCTATACAGTGTGACCAGTAAATTCTGCATCATATGGGATTTTATTGTTTATTAATAGCTTTATTCGAAAAAAAAACAGTAGTCACGTGATTCGCATTATCTAGCAAATTTTAATTTGTTCCAAAAAATAATTCAAAAGTGGGGTTATTTCTAAAAATATCGAAAAAAGTTATTAGAAAAAGTTTTTTTAAATACAGTTTCTAGCCCACATGCAAAATTTCAGCTGCATAAGATAATTTTGATACCCACCACTAAAATTTATTTTCCAATTAATGAACACTATACTGATGACACTGTGTTCTTTTTTATCTTAATATTAGGGTGTATTACTTTCAGACACAAACTACGTTTTCAAAAATACTTATTTTATGAAGTTACCTTATACAGGGTCAAAAAGAAAGAAACTTTGCATCACATGCCACCAAATGTTAATAGCCCAATTTTGATTTTGTAGAAAAACACACATTTAATATGGCGCTACTTTAAAGAAAATGTATCTGAAATAAAGCAGTGTCAAAACTAAGAAGTTTTATGTAGGTTGCGTTGAGTCTTATTTTGCAAAAGTGGTGCAATTTACAATATATGGGTAAAAAAATCAAAATAATCTTATGCAGTTTAAATTTTGCAAGTGGGCTAGAAACTGCATTTAAAAAAACTTTTTTCGAATTTTTCAGGAAAAAATTAAAATTTGACAGATAAAGTGAATCACGTGACTACTCTTTTTTTTGCTTAATTTTCATCTCGATCGAAGCAGAACTTGATGCCAAAGTCAAATTTCAAATAAAAGTTATCAATAAAAAAAAAGCCCATATGATGCGGACTTTACTGGCCACACTGTATATGTAAGCATTTTTTGATATTTTGCATATTAACGAAGAAAAATTGATAAAAAATTACTGGTGTTCAGTCTTAAGCGTACATCTAAAAATTCGTCCTTCATTTTTTTTTAAACCAACGTAAGTAAGTCACTTGTTCAAATTAAAAAAAAAAATTAGTGACAGAGCAGGATAAAACAAAAAGGTTTATTACAGGGCGCTCAAAATTTATATAAAACTTTAAAGAATTAAAAAAACGTGATGCCTACCATTATAAAATAAGGGATGTAATAATATGAATACCATGGGACTTTTTCTGCGGGAAAAAGTCGGCATATTCTAGACAAGAAAAGAGCACCAGGGATTTAAAATTCTTGGGTCCCATGCTTTAAACGACATCTTTTTTAATTCTAAATGTTATAGGAAGGAAACATTGATTTTTGTCATTTTGATTATAGGTTGTTAATGCATGGAAAATAAGAAGGGCTTTTGATCAACAAAAACTAATGATAATTCTTAAACTTTTTATAAAATGTGCACATTCTGTAAAAATGGAAAAATAAAATTTTTATTTTTTCCATAAACTGTTATATTTTATAAAAGTCCTTCCTTCAAATTCAAAAGTTTTAATGAGGAAAGACTAAATTACGTTTTTTATTTTGGCACAAAATTATATTACCTTTGTCTCGAAATTCTTTTTTCATTCAAACGTAACCCCATTAAACTGAAATAAATTTAGTCGTTAATTTAAAGTAATAAAATTAATTTCTTCAAAAATTAAACTTTTTTAATGGTGTAAAAGTTGCTTCGGCAAAAATATGTCATTATTAATATTAACTTTAGGTTTCGGTCAATTCCTTTTAAGTTTTACCTAAGTTTAAAAAGAGAAAGTCCTAATTTAGCAGACTAAACAATTATTTTTTAGATAAAACGAGTAGGTATAAATTAAAAGAGCTGATTTAAAAATATATAACCCAAAAGTACCAAAAAGAGATAATAGTCGTAAATAATGGTTGTGCTATTTTTATATTATAATTATTCATTATCAGCAAGAAACAAGAGCACTGTAAAAACAGAGCAACTGACGAAAACGTTTCGTTTATTGAAGAGTTAAAGTCTTTATTAAGCGATGTATTTTAATACTTGAAACTCTCGGTTATTGCGGAGATGTGAATGAGGGGAGGGGGGGAGGGGGGAGAAGAACAAAGTACACCTCTTCTCTCTAAGTCCTTAATATCCCTTACGCTTAAAGATTTCTTAAACTATTTCTATACTAGTGTTTGATATACTTTAAGTGAACAACGTTACCATGGTTTTTTACTGTCAAAATAAGACAGTTTGTTTATATATTGTTGTATTAATCATTCTTCTTGTGTGTCAGCCTATTGTCAATACAAAAAGCAGTAAAGTAAATTATTTTGAGTGTTTTAATTTACAAACGTTAGAAAAGGCCGAGCCAGGCGACCATCTACAGTCCACAACTTAAAGACCGCACATATTTGGACCTCCGAGCAGCGGATGCAAAACAGAAAGAAGACATCAAACAGGTGTGTCCGTTCCATACTTTCCTGTGTTGCATTCCCATTAAGCGTAGTTTTAGGCTGATCTTATTTTAACTAGCGAGTTTTTCGAACGAATCTTGTCATACCTTAATCGATTCAAACAATTTTCTAACGCATTTTGGATAATTTAGTTATCATTTTCGAGATTGTTTGAATAAAATCAATCATAATGACGGATAAGCCTGATACACAGAGTGAAAAACTCATTAGAAAGAGAGGTTCAGTCAAAGCTAAAGTAACAATTTTTGGTAAATACATAACTCGTTTAGAGCAAAAATATGTCGATTTCACTATCGATAATCAAATCGACTTTTTAGAACTAGAACAGCGAGCAGAACGCTTCCAAAACGTTCTAGATGAATTTGAAGACCTGCAAGGTCAAATCGAAGAGATCAGTACAGATCCAACAAACGAGTACCCCGAACGTGAAACATTTGAGAGCGCCTTTTACGGGGTTGTTGCCAGATCAAAACGATTTCTAATTGCTGATAATATTTCGGCCCCATTAAATGCCATTGGTGGAGGTACGCAGAGTTCAGTCGCGTTTAGCAATACTAATAATCCACCTATAAGCGATGGCGCTAGTGGCGTCAAACTGCCAGTTATTGAAATTATGACTTATGACGGTGAATATGACAGGTGGCTAGAGTTTCGAGACACTTTCGAATCGCTTATTCATCAAAACGCTAGACTTAGCGACATCCAGAAGTATCATTATCTGAGGGCTTATTTAGGCCCAAAGGTTCTTGAAATTATAGCCAGTCTAGAGTTCACAGGTTCTAATTACGATAACGCATGGCAGTTAGTTTGTGATAGATTCAATAACAATCGATTATTAATACAAAATCATGTTAAAGCTTTATTTAACATAGAAAAGTTACAATTTGAATCATCTGGCGCTTTAAGAAAATTGGTTGACGGTGTTGCCAAACATCTTAGGGCCCTGAAAACCTTAAATGAACCTATCGAATCGTGGGATACTTTAATTATATACTTAATTACTACGAAATTAGACGATGTTACACTTCGAAAGTGGGAACAAATAAAGGCGACCCACAAAACACCTACACTTGAGAACTTAAGCGACTTTTTAAAGGGAAGGGCTGATTTACTTGAGTCCATAGAGCAAACTAAAGATGATAAAGAGCAAAATACGGATTCTAATCATAACAGGTTTAAACGTAGACCTAAAACGCTTTTGTCGGGAAATCGTGCGGCAAAACCATCGTGCTCTTTTTGTAAAAATGAGCATTACATTCAAAATTGTTCCGAGTTCTTAAAATTAAATATAAATCAACGCGTAGAACAGGCTAAAAGAAAACGGCTTTGTTTAAATTGTTTAAGATTCGGGCATCTATATGAAAAGTGCTTTTCCGGGCCTTGTAAAACATGCAAGAGAAAACATCATACTTTAATACATTCGGAAAAAGGCGATAATTTGCATAACGCACAAAATTCGAATGTATCGGTTGAAAATAGAGAGTTACCGCACGGAAATATAAGTTTATCGTCGCGCAATATATCAGTTAATCAGCAGGTACTTCTTGCAACCGTGTTGCTACGTATTTTTGATAAAAATAATAAACCATTTATTGCGCGTGCGTTACTAGACGCGGGATCACAAAGCAGCTTTGTTACTGAAGAATTTTACAGTAAGCTTGGAATTTCCTATAAACCGATCAATTTACAAATCAGCGGGCTGAATGATACTGTATCTAACGTAAAAGGTAGTGCAACACTACAAGCTCAGTCGCAAGTAAATTACTATTCATGCAAAATTTCATGTCTAATCATACCAACTATCACTAGCGATTTACCAAACTTTAAAGTCGATAAACAAAGGCTTAAAATTCCCAATGACATACAACTGGCTGATGAAAACTTTCATTTACCAGGCAAAATTGATATGCTTTTAGGAGCAGATTACTTTTGGGATGTCATGTGCGTGGGCCAAATCAAATTAGACAGTGGCGGTCCATTCCTACAAAAAACTAAGTTTGGCTGGATAGTATCCGGACAAATTTTAGCTGATCGGCTTCAATCCCAAAAAATCCATTGTAACCTTTTGAAAAATATAGAAATCGACAAACAACTTACGCGATTTTGGGAAATAGAAGAAGTTCGCGATTTAAATCTATTGTCTCGCGAAGAGAAAATTTGTGAAAGGCATTTCATAGAAACGGTAAAACGCGATGAATACGGGCATTTTGAGGTAACTATACCGCTAAAAGATGAAGTAATTAAAGTGGGTGATTCTCGCGAAATAGCAGAAAAACGATTCTACGCTTTAGAGCGTAAATTCAATCGCGATAATAATTTTAAACTACAATATAGTAAGTTTATTGAGGAATATCATATGCTGAACCACATGACTAAGGTCGGCGAACCAGATAGCGCGCGGCATGCGTATTATATGCCACATCACGGCGTAATTAAAGAAAGTAGTTCAACGACTAAGTTACGCGTTGTATTCGACGCGTCGTGTGCAAGCAGCAGCGGCTACTCATTTAACGATTTACAAATGGCTGGCCCAACTATTCAATCGGATCTTTTTTCAATTTTATTGCGTTACCGAAAACATAATTATGTCATTGCCGCGGATGTCGAAAAGATGTACCGAATGTGTCAAATAAATCCCGATCAAACCTGTTTACAGCGAATCTTATGGCGTGATAATCCTGATCAGCCCATCGAAACGTATGAACTATCAACTGTTACGTATGGTACTAAATCAGCATCATTCTTAGCAATTAGATGTCTTTTTCAACTCGGAATAGAATGCGAAGCAAATTTTCCGGTTGCTGCGCAAGTTATCAAAGAAGATTTCTACGTGGACGACATGTTAACAGGTTCGAGTAGCGTGAAGGAAATAGTCTCTTTAGCTAACGAGGTTTCAGAAATTCTCAAAGGAGCCGGTTTTTATCTAAGAAAGTGGGTATCAAACAGTTCCGAGGTGTTAAAGGGCATAAAAACGTCCAATAAAACAGATTTAATTGATTTAGGAGCAAACGAAAATACCAAGACACTTGGTTTGATTTGGAACGGCCGTAAAGATAGCCTTTCGTATAAAATAGGAACCAACTTTGGTACACGCATAACAAAACGAACAATTCTATCCGAAATTTCTCAAATTTTTGACCCCCTCGGTCTATTAAGCGCAGCAATAATACAAGCCAAAATCATTTTGCGTGATATTTGGCTAGAAAGAGTAGGATGGGACAATTCATTGTCGCACGCACTGCATACCAGGTGGTTGCAATTTCGGGATGATCTAACGGCATTAAATCAAATAAGCATAGAAAGGCAAGTTATTTGCAAAAACGCAATTTATGTAGAGATCCACGGTTTTTCAGATGCCTCCTCACATGCATACGGTGCTTGTGTTTATATAAAATCGCAAAATAAAGAAGGTGAGGTATCTGTAAAATTGATTTGCGCCAAATCTAAAGTGGCACCCTTAAAAATACAAACCATTCCACGATTGGAACTAACAGCAGCGGTATTACTTGCCAGACTTGTTAAAAGGGTGAACCAATCACTAAATATAAAAATCGTAAGAACCACTTACTGGTGCGACTCTACGATAGCGCTCGGATGGTTGCATATGGCTCCTCACACCTTGCAAATATTTGTCGCGAATAGAGTTGCGGCCATTCAAGAATTGTCGGATACTAAAGATTGGAGACACGTTCCAACTGTTGACAATCCAGCGGATCATGTATCACGCGGCGTCGCGCCCAGCAATTTATTGTCCCTTGAGACCTATTGGTTCGGTCCAAGCTGGTTACAGCAAGACGAAAGTTATTGGCCAAAATCGCAAGCTTCGACCAACGGCTTGCCCGAAGTGCGAAAAAACGTCATATCGTTAGAACTTTCAGTCAATAACTCGATAATAGACTTTGACCTATATTCTAATTTATCTAAAATAAAACGAATAATCGCCTATTGTATGAGGTTCAAAGACAATTGTTTTAAATCCAAAATCGAGAGAGATCTTAATTCGTTAAATACGGAAAATATTAATCGTGCCTCTTTATGTCTAATAAAGATAGTACAGCAACAAAGCTTTTCCAATGAGATATCAGCTCTTAAAATCAATCATAAAAAATCTAATGGAAAAGGCAAGCTATCAAATCTTAATCCCTTTCTCGACGATGACGGAATTCTTCGAGTAGGCGGTCGATTAGCAAATTCAAATTTTGAATATGATAAGAAGTATCCGATTCTTTTATGTTCAAAGCATGGATTCACTAAATTATTGTTTAGAGGAGAACATATTCGCTTATGTCACGCGGGACCTCAACTATTATTATCATCAATTCGAGAATATTATTGGCCCTTATCAGGACGCAATTTGGCGCGAAAAACATTTCACCAATGTGTACGTTGTTTTCGAGTTAATCCTAAACATATTAACCCAATTATGGGCAATTTACCTGCTCGAAGACTGAACCCTGTTCCTCCATTTTTTACGACTGGCGTGGACTATGCGGGACCCTTCTCTTTAAAAGACAGACAGGGTCGTGGCTGCAAAGTTACTAAAGGCTACATTAGCCTGTTCGTTTGTTTCGTAACTAAAGCCATCCACCTTGAGCTGGTTTCGGATCTAACTAAAGAGGCATTCTTAGCAGCCTTTAAACGTTTTATATCGCGTCGTGGAAGGCCCTCTCAGATGTACTCGGATAACGGCACCAATTTTGTTGGTGCACATTTAGAACTACAACGTTTAGGTACCTTTTTGCAAGAAAATGCTAGAGCTTTGACCGATTCAATCCAAAATGAAGGAATTTCGTGGTCATTTATCCCAGCATATTCGCCCCATTTTGGCGGGTTGTGGGAGGCTGGCATTAAGTCCACAAAATATCATTTAAAACGCGTAGCCAGTGATGCTATATTAACTTTTGAACAATTTTATACCTTGCTAGTTCAAATAGAGGCGGTGCTAAACTCGCGTCCTCTGTCTCCGCTCTCAAGTGATCCCGCAGACTTAACACCTCTGACACCCTCTCATTTCCTTATTGGGCGGCCCCTGACTTCAATTACTGATCCAGATTACACTTCAACCTCAGAAGATCGACTCAAACACTTTCAACGTATTCAGCAGCTTCAGCAGCATTTCTGGTCCAGATGGTCCCTTGAATACGTTTCAGAATTGCAGCAACGTTGCAAATGGAAGACGACACATAGTTCTCTCAAGGTCAACGATTTGGTCATCATCAAAGAAGATAACCAAGCTCCTCTTAAATGGTTACTTGGTCGAATTATAGAATTACACCCGGGCAAGGATGGTGTAGCAAGAGTCGCTACTATAAAGACCAAAACAGGAACAATAAAACGTTCCTTTGCAAAACTTTGTCCTTTGCCTTCGAACTCTAAGGCTGGATCCACATACATCCGTGATACGCATCCGTTGTGTACCACATGATTAATATGAACCAATGAAATTTTATTCCCTAAAATTTCATTGGTTCATATTAATCATGTGGTACAGAACGGATGCGTATCACGGATGTATGTGGATCCAGGCTTAATGCTACAAGTAGTGCGTGCTCTGAACAATGTGAGTGCGTGCCGTATTGAAAGGACTCCCTTTCAAGGCCGGGGCGATGTTTGATATACTTTAAGTGAACAACGTTACCATGGTTTTTTACTGTCAAAATAAGACAGTTTGTTTATATATTGTTGTATTAATCATTCTTCTTGTGTGTCAGCCTATTGTCAATACAAAAAGCAGTAAAGTAAATTATTTTGAGTGTTTTAATTTACAAACGTTAGAAAAGGCCGAGCCAGGCGACCATCTACAGTCCACAACTTAAAGACCGCACAACTAGCGTGTACCCAGACTGCGTTGCAGCGCTTTCTCTGAGATAATAAGGCGAGTTCACCGTCACGTCAAGATTTATAAATACAAACCCGAACAAACCTCAATCAGTGTTTCTCTACAATATTATGCATGTATTATACATAAAAACCTTCCTCTTGAATCACTCTATCTATTAAAAAAAAACGCTTCAAAATCCGTTGCGCAGTTTTAAAGATTTAAGCACATATGACAGGGGACAGACGGGCGACAGCGACTTTGTTTTATACTATGTTAAGATTCTGCCATTTTAAAATCTTATGGTTGTATATTACTTTCTCTATCGTGTACGTACTGATGTATAAAGAGTTCATATATTTTTTTATTGCAAGGGCTCCCCTATGTTCAGATTTGACGACTTTACACGAGTGAATATCTAGTTCCTACACGACCTAATATTCAACAATATCCTGTTGCCTTGTTATCTGATAACGACGTGATAGTGTTCAGTTATTGCAAATGAGATATTTCCAAAATAATATATTTTAGAGACATATAAAAAAAAAATATGAAATGAAAAATAAATAAAAGGCTTGCAAAACTTTAGTAATTTTCATGAAGTACCGTGCGAGCAAAAATTATTTGCATCAAAGAGGGCCTTGCATCTAAGTACGTAATGCTTAGCCGTAGAGCTTAATACCTGTTGGGTGTCAGTAACTACCTGAATTAACAATCAATCAGTTATTCCGCCATCTTTGACAGTCGTTACAAGTAATTTGATTCATCGCTAATTTTTCCAATTTCTTGAACAATTCACACAATGGGCTTTACGGAACAGCACAAAACATTCATGGTTGAAGCATATTTTTGAAACGGGGTTAGAGTAAATGGTGAGTGGCAATACAATCCGGGTTTGTGCATAGACGATTTTCACGAACATTTTCCTAACGTTGCTTTTATTGCTGGGGATTTTTATCATTACCCGAAAAGAACCGTGGCTGTGTTTAGGGAAACAGGTTCTATACAACACAAGACATGGTCCTATTTTTTTCAATGACACAGTTACAGCACAGCGGTATAGAGACAATATTTTGAATCCATTTGTGGAGCAATTACTTGACGACGAACTACGTTTTGGATATTTTTAACAGGGCGGTGCAACCGCCTATACAGCCGCCAAAACTATTAACTACTTACGCAATTTTTTCGACGACAGATTGATCAGTTTTCGATCATTCGATCAGACATTAAATTCCCACCTAAATCACCTTGTTTAACGGTTATGGATTACTTCGTTTTTCAAATCATTTAAAGAAGAATTGCAAATTTAGAACAATTACAAGAAAGGATTATCCAAGAATGTGGTAACATTTCTCCAGAGATGCTGGTCAACACTTTCGAAATATGAAGAGACGTTTGAATTTATGCTTGGAGCATGGCGGTTGCCAATTTTAGCAATTTATGTAATTATTTTTCTTTTTCTTTCTGTATATTCTTACTTTGTTTATATTGTAAACAAGAAAAATAAATTTGTATTTGTCTACTTATTTTATTACCTACTAATTAGTTTGGCATATCATGTCATAATATGAATTTGACAAAATTTTAACCTAGATTTGGTTAGATATATCATCCCCATATTATTCTGATCTAAACCAAGCCCTACGTTTTTTAATCCATGCCCTCTTTGATGCAACTAATTTTTGCTCGCACGGTACGTGTGTTTATTATCTACCTACTGAAAAGCTGACACTTTTATGTACATGCATGTACGTACCCCGGGGACCGTTAAATAAAATAGCTTTTATGGCAGTAAGCATCTTCAGTATATTATGTCTTACTTATTTTTTTTATAGTAATAAGGTAATACGAGGTAACGTTACTATACACAAGTATCTTAAATTAGTAAACGTTTTAAGATTTATTAAAAACTATTTCACATTTTTCTACAATAGTTCCAAAGATACACCCTTCTCGAAAGAAATTTTCAGGCATGTCATATACAGCACACATTTTCTATTACAATTTCCCTTTTATATGTCAATAACTCACTTCAATCTAATATAAAATTACGAGCCAACCTTTATTACATCGACAAGGAAATTCATTTCCTGCTTGGAAGTGCACCTATTATATTTTTATTTGTATTAAAGTTTTAATTAATTGCTGCAAGAAATTTGAAGTTGTATTTTAATATTTTACTCCGGTATAGTTACGTGCACCGCTAGACTGGACATGGGAACTCCCACATCAGTTTTTTTTTGTTTGCTAAGAGGCCAATTAAAAGTTATTTGGGAAAACTCTTCGTAAAATTCTCAAAAATTAAATAAATGCGGCTCTGACACAAATCGCCATTTAGATGTAGAACACCTAGGTCACAAATCATCGCCAGAAGTGGTGCACCATAGGGTAGTAACCTGGCTCTATTACTGTTTTCGCTTTTTATTAATGACTTAACTGACCTAGATTCATCAATAGCCTTTCACTTCGGTTTCCAGATGATCTTAAAATTTTCAGGATTATTCGCTCCTCTCTCGATTATAATTGTTTGCAAAATGACCTTGACCAGCTTATCCAGAGGTCTATAGACAATCAGCTACTCTTAAATATTGATAAACGTAAAATCATGACCATCTCTCTTAAAAAACATAAAATTCTTTATGAATATACTTTTCAATCCATAGGGCTTCATTGTGTTGATTTCCTTAGGGAACTAGAGAGATTACATTTGATTCTTAATTCTCCTTTAACCAACATGTAATGAATGTCCGTGAATCATCCATAAAAATACTAGAATTTCTCATTTGTACATGTAAAAACTTGAATCATATTCAGACGATCAAAATTCTTTGTTACTTATATGTACGCTATAGATTGGAATATGGCGCACTGATATGGAATCCACATTATAATGAATGTAAAGGCCATTAAAGGTGTACAAATATTTTTTTTTAAATATCTTTCCTTTGTAACCGATGGATTCTATTCTCCACGAGGCACTGACCATCTAGCACTACTTCAAAGGTTTCAATTTCCATCACTATCTCAACAAAGATCATGTCCAGCCTACAGTTCCTATTTAAATTATGCAACTATAAGATAGACTGCACTGAATTACTTGTTCTCCTAAAATTTCGCATCCCAGTTTCTAATACCTACAAGATCAAGAGACTCATTTAGTCTGCCCACAGCAGCTAATAGATAATCATAATGCAATATTAAACGACAAGAACAAAATCACACTAGAAGCTATTTAAATTTTTTTGAACTACAGTACTGATTTTTAGTGGTATGCATATGCTTTATTTACCGTAGCAAGCAAATATCATTATGATTAATGTCAAGTTTCATTACAACTTCCAGTCGTAACTAATACAGTATATAAAACCAGATTACACCCCAATATAACTTGATAATTACTGTAAGTATTCAGAGCAATAATGGCTATAAACCATTCTATGATAATATTAACTCCTATTTCCTATTGGCTAAATTACCGTGATATTATCAGTACACAACGGAAAGTGCTAGCTAAATTCTTTTTTTTTTCTGTGACTGAACTCAATTGAAATTTTTAGTGGGTTGCCTGATCTATTTTCCCTATTTTTATATTTTCGTCACATGCTGAAAAATACTCTAACACGCGTGTGATATAAAATACTTTCTAGCCAAGCTAACCGTGCTTTTTTCTCATTTTCATATGGGGTCGTAGGAAAATCCATTTTTGCAATCCAACGTCTCTGAATTTCTTCAAATTGAATCATACGATTCACTTTTGTTTAGAGATATTGAGCGCTTCCTTAAATTGTCTTTCATATGTCATTGTTTATTTTCAAAATTGACAGTTTTATGCATTTGTAAACAAACCATCTCTAAAAATTATTTTGTCCCAACGAGAAACAATGTTTGAACCTTTAGCTATCCAGTTTCCAATTTGTTCTTGTTTACATAAACTTTACCGATGACATCTTGTGATAGCCGAGCGCCTGCAGCTATTTTAAAAATGTTTATCCCAGCGCTCGTTATTAGTCAACAGTCAAGTGTACAAAAATTACTTCAGAATCTTTGAATAAATGGAACATATTATGATGCGGTAGCGCATGTAAAAAGCGAACTGTATTAAAAGAAAGTGTTTTTTAAGGGAAAACAGAAAAGAAACGCACAAGATGAACGAGTTGGGACTCTTACCTGGACTGATAAGCCGTGGCGGTGTAGAGGGTCCTCTTTCTTCTCTTGTGGTTCTATTGAATCATATATCCTGTCACTATTTTATCGTAAAAACTGAAAGAAATGTTCAATTAACGCATTTTTGTGTATTTTATAAAAAACGGATCGGCGAAACAAAACCTTCGTAACGAGTTGCCCTTCTCTCGACCTCGTCCCTGGTAACTGGATGTCTCATCTAGCATGTGCGACTCTGCGCTCCTCCTTGAACCCAAAACGAGAACTTGTACGTTCGCGACAGAAAAATAATAAATTGATTGATTAAAACTAAAAAACTGATTAGTTAAAATAGAAAAAACGTTACCATATCAATATCAGGCCAAAATTAAACTTAACTAATTTAGTTTAAGAAAAAATTATAAAAACGATAAAAAAAATTAGTTTTCTTAACATAATTGAATTGAAATAAGGTCGATAATTTTACTCGTTGTTGGACAAACCTTACGGTTATTTCCTTGTGTTATCTGTGTTAATATGAAACTATAATTTAAGGTTTTGTTTCAGGATTTAATTTGCTGCAGTAGAAGCCTAATAAAACATGGAAACCCCAGGAAAATTCAACAAACTTAACGTTCATCGTAAAAGTTAGCCATTGAGCAGCTCTTGAATGTTATACTACATTTTTGTACATTTATTAAGAGACAAAATGGCGGATGGAGAGCATCAGATCGACAATAATACCCTGAACGATGTATTAAATAGGAGCAGCGAAGTTGATCCCAAACTTTACGAAAGATATATGATGAACAAAGCGATTGACGAACCCGCCTATACAACTCTAATTGTGATGTATTGTCTTCTTATTATTATGGGAGCCTTGGGAAATACACTTGTGGTAAGTACGTAATTAAATTTTTTTAGTTTGTACAAATAGTCCATGATCAAATTGGAGTTGAAATATAGGAATGAAAAGAAAGGCAAGAAGTCTCCACCCGTCTATTTCAATAGGTAATAAATTATTCCTTTGTACCGACATGTTTCGTACGTAGAAACGTCCATCATCAGGAGACAACAAGTAATATAATGAGTATGTTGCTGTTGTTATTAGCAAAGGAGAACTAGTTGATGGTATGAAACGTTATTGCAGCTTTACAGTGAATTAGAAATATATACCATTGAGGAATTTTAAGTAGGTATGTAAAAGATTTTTTTGTTGGTAAAAGACAACTAGACCATGGGGATAGCCATGATTGTGTGTGTTTGTGAGCGAAACACAACAAAAGGATTTATTTTTTGGCAAAGAAAGTGAGACTAAGACTCTTTATATTTTTATGCAAATAGACTATGGTTATTATTAATAGCCATAGTCTATTTGCATAAAAATAATTATATTTGTTGTTTTTTGCCATAGACATTTGCCGTTAGATAATAATCACAAAAAAATTTATGGCTTTGCGCATGTAAACAAAACCACACAGGAATATGCATGCGCACAGCAAAATTATCATTTATGGGAAAATATACAGGTCCGGGCTTTAACATCTTGGTTGTGTGGCTCCGAGTCGGTTCTGGAGATTATTTTGAAGATGTCGCTAAACAAGGAGAACCTAATAACAAGAAGGTTGTGCGCATGTCCACACCTATAGGGCGGCAAGGCGTGTGACTGGTGAGCTTTGCGTACAAACGCATTACTTCACCCATAAAACTTAACTTTTGCTTGCGCACGAGGTAAGCTGTACGGATCTAAAGGTAATTGTCTAAGTCTTTTACCCACAATGATACACAATTATGTATATTCCCATGTCTTTTGATACCAACAAAAAAATCTTTTACATATCTATTTAAAATTCCTCAACGGTATATTTTTCTAATTCACTGTAAAGGTCCATTAACGTTTCATACCACCAAATCGTTTCTTCTTTGCTAATAACAACAGCAACATACTTTTCATATTTCTTGTTGTCTCCTGATGACGGACGTCTTTACGTCCGAAACATGTGGAGATAAGGAATTTGTCGAATAATTTATTATTTAAATAGACTGATGGAGAAACCTTTCTTTTCATTCCTTAGTTTTTTTAGTTGTCATGGAAAATTGGTTACATGTTACATAAAGAACACAAAAAATTTACCGGTAGACTACAATGTCTAGAGACTGAGCGCAAGTCTTTAATATAACTTTAGATCAATACTCTTTACCTTTCGTGATGGGTGTACGGCCGACAATTATTATTGAAAAAAATATAGTTACATGAACATTTTACAAAATTTACAATGTCGTATATTTTGTGAAAGTGAATAAAGCTGAGTAAGTCAAGGGTTATTATCGTTTTTACTTTAATGTATTTCCGAATATATTTCGTTTTATTGGTGTTGTTAAAACGGTGTTTAGGAATTTATTTATAGACCAAGCGGTGAACCAAAATTGAATTAGGAGTAGTTTAGATTCAGCAAAGATGTCTAGATAATAACGCAAGAATTCAATTAACCAGGCCACTTTGCTTGTGAAAAAGTAATATCCGTCAGTGTTTTTTTTTTAAGATTGAGCACACTATAGGAAAAATCCTTTAAGGCGCTCTGGGAGCGGTGCGTGTGCGAAGAAAGCGATTCACGTTTTTCTTGAATCGTTGGAGGTTATATTCGGTTGGAAACACGGTCTCAGAAACTCTGTTCCACAAAGATGACGTCCTCCAAATGAAAGAGTTCTGAAACAATGATGTTCGGGGTGTACTAAGTTGAACCACATAGGGATGGGCGGCAGTGGTTCGTCGTGTGTTTCTGCTATGCATTATTCTAGGTGGAATCAAGCGGGCAATATCTGTCGAACACTTGCCATGGAAATATCTGTAGAAGAGAGTCAAATCACCAACCTGTCTTCGATGTTCTAAGCTGTGGAGGTTCTTAGTCAGCTCGTGGTCGCCGATTAGACGAACGGCTCTTCTTTGGATGGGATCCAACAACCGAAGGGTATGCTTCGGTGCAGAACTCCAGATATGAGAGCAGTATTCCAGTGATGGTCGAATCTGGGCTTTATAGAGTGTCAAAAGTTGTTGAGGTGTATACCACTTTTTGGTACGGAAAAGTATACCGAGCTTCTGAGAAGCTGCCCTGGCGATTGCCACAACGTGATTATGCCAAGACATATTTCCTCCCAGGGTGTCAAACCCAGCAAATTAATAGACGAAGTCAGTGAAATTGCGTGTCCTGCCATAACGATATCGGGTTCTGCAATGTTAACCTTCTTAGAGAAAACTGCTGCCTGGGTTTTTTGAGCGTTAAATTCGACTTGGTTACTGTCACCCCAAGACAAAATTTCTTCCAGGTCTTTATTGAGGCGTGATACCTCATGTTGTCTGCGAAGATGTGCGTCAGCAGCCAATGTTTGAGATTTCAAAGTAAAAGATGAGATAATTGTGCTGTCGTCAGCAAAGCTATATATTGGGTTTTCTGTTTTCGCTAGAAGGTCGTTCATGTACAGTAAGAAGAGAGGGGGGGATAATATGAACCCTTAAGGAACACCAGCATTGATGGTGAAGGTGTCTGAGAAAAACCCGTCAATCGCCACTTGCAGAGAACGGTCCTTGAGGAAGCTACACTTGTTCGGCTCAAAACTCCACATTGTGTAGAATTATAAGAAATAGAAATGTGTGTGATAATACTGATTTTTTCTCAATGTCCCTGCGAACAGTGAAAGGCATACTGAAAAATGTTTAAAATCTGATTATTTTGATGATTGTATTTATTGTACTTATATTGTATTTTTTTTTTCTCTCGGATTTAAAATAATGAATGATCTAATGTGTAATATTAGTGAATGTATTTATTCCTCTTTTACTTTATTTTACTATTCATAGGCATTATTAGACTGTTTTATTATAGTTTATAATTATATTATATGGATACTCCAGTGGGTATCTTGTTACCTGTTTGTATCCCTTTTGGCGTTAATAAATAAAATAAATAAAATAAAATAAATAAAATATAAACCGTAATGCAAAAACGTCCAGGCCATTTTCTTTGATTAGTGACCAGCAGAACGTTGGAGAGCGTAAATCTTATCTAGGAATTCAGATACATTTTCTCCAAGAATATTTTCTTTGCAGGAAAATGAATGTTTATTATCGATCATCTTATATTTTTCTTTATGTCCTAGGGCTACTTTCAAAACTCAGCAATATTGATTCTGTGCTATTTATGTACTTTTTCATTAAAGCAATTTCCAGGTCCGCACTGACGCTAATAGGAAAAATTTAAAATATTGTAGAAGGACGTTTTCACGTTTTAATCGATTTGTTTAACGCTTAAGGGTAGTTTATTTTAAAAACTTAAAACAGAAACATCAATTTTTAAAAATAGAATTAAAAAAACTACTAAATTTAGAAATTAAATCGTAAAAAATTTAAAGGAAAACCAAATATTTTGTGTTTAACTTGAATATATTCGAAATATTTAAAAAAAAAATTCGCCAAATTAGTTGGCCACAAAATAAATTACGTAATTATTACTTAATGTCGTCGTAAACCTATATGTTACCATGTACAAAAGTAAATTTACAGTACATTGTGTAATGTATGTCATTAAGCATTTTGAGTCTTGATCTAGGTTAAAGGTTTAATAAAATTTAGTACTTGGTTTTAAGTCATACAGTGACCGGCAGAAAGTACGCAACAAAGGGGATTTTTTTTTATTTCAAAACTTACTAAATTTTTTTGGCGGTGGAAAAGTTCGGCATGTCCCTAAACAAAAAAGAGCATAGACAAAACTAGTAAATATTGCGCCGTATACAAGGGAGAGGTGAAAACGTTAAATTCACTCAAAAATAAATTGCCCTTATTTTTTACTGTGGAAATTTTTATTTTATTAGAAAATGTTGTTTGCACCTAAAAGTTGTCCATAAATACCAAATTTTAGCTCGGTAGCACAAATATAAATATTTTTCATGGCAACTAGATTTAAATGAAAACAAATTTTATTGTAAGGGTTTAAACTTTAATTCATGAACCAATGGGTTTAAGAGTTTTTGAAAAATTGGGAACGGCAAAATATTGTTAAATGTATGAAGTAAACCCTCATTTATTTTCCATAAAGTTATTCCGCTTATCCATAGAATAATGTACGGTGTGCACCAGAAAAGTTAGATTATTTTTGACGTTATTTTATTAAACTTCCAGTTTTCGCGTATTTAAACAAATTTAAGTAAGTTATGTGTCTAATTGCCCAAGAGCTGTTAAAAAATTGATTTTATAGGTTGCATAGCTTCTATCGATTCGTTATACGAGGGGGCATCAAAAAAAAATAAAAACACTTTTTTTGTGCTACCGAGCTGAAATTTGTTATTTATGGACAACTTTTAAGTGCAAAAGACATTTCCTAATAAAAAAATTTTCTACGGTGGAAAATAAGGGCACTTTATCCTTGAGTGATTTTAACGTTTTCATCTCTCCCTGGTATACTACGAAATATTTACTAGTTTTGTCTATGCTTTTTTTTGTTTAAGGACATGCAGAACTTTTTCACCGCCAAAAAAATTTGGTAAGTTTTGAAACAAAAAAAATCACCTTTGGTGCGTACTTTCTGCCGGTCACTGTATAATGTCTCGTATCAAAATGGTAGGCGACTGGGTTGTGTAGCTTATTTTGATTTAAACTTATTATTTACTGTGCCCTTAAGGTGCGCTATTTAATCACTGAAACACTGAGGATTTTTTAAGAGTTTAACTTGATGAACAGCAAAGCAATGAGATAATGAAAAATTACAATAAGTGTTGCGAATAAAATACAAATTAAATAGTTTTTTAATAAGAAGAAAGATTGCCCCGTTTATCTCACTTTAGGAAGGTGTTATTCCAGTAAGTTTAAAGAAATAAATTCCACTTAATGGTTAACTCTGACAAAAAATGAGAACTGCGGAACTCTTCAGGACTTCAACAATTATTAAATTTAATCTTGACCTTGAACTGACTAGACAAACGGGCAGAGGTTACCCTTACACTTGAATAACTGGTACAACTCTCTGAGTAAGTGATCTTTCGAGTTTTTATACAGTTTTGCAACCCTTATCAACTGGAAGAAGGGGTTCCGTTTTGCTATGTCAGCAATAATTTTGCATGTTAATAAAAGAGGGCATTAAACTGGATGTACTATTAAAAATGGAAACCTTTATTCCAACCAATTACAAACAATTATTTCTTATCAACATTCGCCTACTGACTCCTTCTACGAAACTAGAAATGTCATTGTCCTTGTTCTATACACCATATTTCCACTACACCTTTTCTTATCAAGATTCTTAGCACCACAGCGATGTAAGAGATGAGTAATTCATCCTTAAGGATACCAATCCATATCCGACAATATTTTAGTAAATTTTAACATATTTTAACATATTATTATAGAAAATCGAGCAAGTTAGATCTTCAATACCTTTTTTACTCATCTATAGTTCGGAAAGAACATCACGGATGTTAAGGCTGTTTGCAGAGTTTGAAACACTGTGTCTTGTAGATTAATAATTGCGTGATATGCCGATGACGTAACAATAAGTTGGCTATATTACAAGCGTACCCATTAATCTGCAAGATACAATCTTTCAAACTCTGCAAACCGCTTTGAGATCCGTGATGCCATTTAGAGACTACAGGCCTGAAATAAAGGCGGTAAATAAACAATTTATTACCTTTGTAAGCAGTTTATTTCAAATAGAATAATAAATTATAAATGGGCGTTTTTGTGAAACAATTTTTTCAAATAAATTGAAACAAGTTAACATTAAAACGTTAATTTAAAGATTCCACCACCTACTTATTTATGCCTCAACATTAGGACTTAATATGGCTTTTACTCTATGTTATATAAAGTTTTATAGCTTAAAAATAGGACATACGTATAAACTTTTATGAACTTGTATATAAACCGGCAAGTTTTATTCATTTCCCAGAATTTTTATTCGTGACAAGAGATTTTTGTGAAATAATGTAATGAACATTTTATGAAACCCATTGTATTGCCTAAATCAAAATACAATGTCAGATTTATGCACTAAAGAAATATGTTTAATTCTTTACTTTCTGCACAATGTATGTATGTTTGATTTCACACTATAGGTTTATATAAAAAAAATAAGGAAAAACCTTGAAAATTACAATGAAGTTTTAAAAGTTATTACAATTTTCAGAAAACAAGTCTTAGTATTATACGCTGTTGGAAATACATACCGCGCAGAGGAAGAAAATATTTCTACGGTTTCACTTTCTAAAATTTTGAATTATTAACTGAGAAAATAATTAAACAAAAGACGCTCTTTAATAAAAATTCGCGAAACCAATGATCTACGTCATGAGAAATTGACTAGTTGCTGGGGCTTGGACTGAAGGTTGACCTGCCGGCATCCTGTTCTTGTTCCTGTTCTATTTAAGTTATCTAAACAAGGATAACGATATAATCGACCTCAACAATGGCAAATAAAAGAATGGCACAAATAATGGAATACTATACCACAGTGTCACTAGTAAAGTCCGCATCATATGGGATTTTTTTTATTAATAGCTTTATTCAAAATTTGACTTTGGCATCAAGTTCTGCTTCGATCGAGATGAAAATTAAGCAAAAAAATAGTAGTCACGCATTATCTATCAAATTTTAATTTTTTCAAAAAAATAATTTTTTACCTATATTTTGTAGATTGCACTTTTGCAAAATGAGACTGAACGCAACCTACATAAAACTTGTTAGTTTTGACAAGGCTTTATTTCAGATACATTTTCTTTAAAGTAACGATATATTGAATGTGTGTTTTTCTACAAAATCAAAATTAGGCTATTAAAATTTGGTCGCATGTGATGCAAAGTTTATTTGTTTTTGACCCTGTATAAGGTAACTTTATAAAATAAGTATTTTTGAAAACGTAGTTTGTGTCTGAAAGTAATACACTTTAATATTAAGACAAAAAAGAACACAGTGTCATCAGTAAAGTGTTCATTAAGTGGAAAATAAATTTTAGGGATTTTAGTTTAACTTAACGTAAAGTTTATCTATTTTCAATGAAAAAATTAAAAACCCCTTTACTTTATTTTTTTATTTTTTTACTTTCAGGCACAAACTACGTTTTCAAAAATACTTATTTTATGAAGTTACCTTATACAGGGTCAAAAACAAATAAACTATGCATCACATGCCACCAAATTTTAATAGCCCAATTTTGATTTTGTAGAAAAACACACATTTAATAAGGGCGCTACTTTAAAGAAAATGTATCTGAAATAAAGCCTTGTCAAAATTAAGAAGTTTTATGTAGGTTGCGTTGTGTCTTATTTTGCAAAAGTTGTGCAATTTACAAAATATAGGTAAAAAATCAAAATTCTTTTATGCAGCTGAAATTTTGCATGTGGGCTAGAAACTGCATTAAAAAAAAATTTAATAACTATTTTCGTTATTTTTAGAAATAACCATACTTTTGAATTATTTTTTGGAAAAAATTAAAATTTGACAGATAATGCGAATCACGTGACTACTATTTTTTTGCTTAATTTTTATCTCGATCGAAGCAGAACTTGATGCTAAAGTCAAATTTTAAATAAAGCTATTAATAAAAAAAAATCCCATATGATGCGGACTTTACTGGTGACACTGTATGTATCTGATTTCATATTTTCACACTTTCTGTTTTTTTAATTGTTTCTATGAGATTTGTAAGAATCTACAAAGATTTTTATTTTCGTAAGGTTGTAATTAAGGATATCAATGTTAATCATAATGAAAAAAACCATTACTGCTTCAATGATTTTTACCTATTTCTAATAACATCTCATCCATACTTTGCCGCATTTATGGCACTAAAGAACAACCGTGTATACATGGGTTCAGATCTCACAAAATTAACCTATGTGCATATACAACACATTCAAACTATAACCGGTTGTGGGTATGGTTAATACCTAATTCATATTATGTAGGGTAGACCGATGGGATCAGTCAATGAAGAAATAGATCGGATAGCTAAACAACTTGCGCAAAGCAGATGGGCAAGGCTGACAATTTGTAGCATCTCCAGGCAATTGTGGCCTCTACTTGACGGCAGAAAAACCGCAGTGTTATTACAGCACAGTCGAAAGGACCTAAGAAATATCACTGCCGTAGTCACCCGACATTGCTTGTTCGGTAGACATGCTGAACGTATGCAAATACCAGCTGACGACTTCTGTAGAAGTACCATATATCAGGAACTAACTATCGTAGAGCTTTAACAAAATCATCCTAAGGAAAGCGGGCAAGAGAAATAACCGGAAAGAATGTTTACCGCTAGAGAGCGCAAGCGGGAGTTTTAACATCATTTTTTTATTAAACATTTGCTTCTACAAACAAGGTTTACCAAATATATAGAAAAAATAAATAATCTGGAAGTACATAGCTAAAACTAACAAGAATATATCCTTTCAATTTGATATGGAAAATTTTATTATAAGACGTGCCCAAACGGAACTGTAACTTTTTATTTAAAAGTTCAAAACAAAAATATAACTTTAGATAAAGTCATCCTGCTTGGGATAAAAGAAATCCTCAATGTTTCAACGAACTCTTTTCAATTGAATTTTGTCTTTTATATCAAACGTTGTTTTGTCTCGGTTGCAAATGAAATGGGAACTTCTTAAAATGCTTGTTTATTTATATATGGTCCAACAAACTTTCAAGTAGGGACAAATACAACTGATGTAAAGTCATAATACCGAAGATTACATATGAGCAGCTGATTGGCTGGATCTTGCCGTCGATTTAAATCGATGTTTGTAAATATCTTTTGCCGTAATTTAAAGACATTTTTATTTGTTAATACTTTTTTTACAACCGGATAATACTCGTGATAGTAAAAGCATTATTATGATTAATACACCTAGGACAATTATAACCTCTCATAAAATACCTGGGACTAGTGCTGGGCAAAAATTCGATATATCGATATTTTTATCGATATACCTATCGAATAACGATATTTAAAAAATAAAATAACGATATATCGATATTATCGATATTCTATTGGAATTTTAATATCGTCCAGCCCAACTTATAACACATTTAAGGACCAATATTAAATTCAATCTTTTTTTTTCATGTTTTCATAATTAGAGTCTCCCCTTGAAATGAAGGTACGGAGTTTTACAGGTCACATAAGAAAATATTGATATATTTATAATAAAAAATAAAAATTTAAAAACTGTAAAAATAAAAACTAATTTTGGAAAAAAAATCGATTCTTCATGATGGTATAAAAATTTATAATAATATTCCAAAAAAAATTAAAAATACAATCAATATAAAAAAGTTCAAATATTTATTTAAAAAACATTTATTAAAAATATAACATATTATTAAAAGATGATATAGTGTCCGCGAAAATAATTAAAAGAAAAAGAAAATATAGTGGCATATCGGACAAGTGTGTAACTATTCTTTATATTGGAATACACAGGGATCCAAGTTTAATGGATACCCTACCCTGGGGCGGGTAGACCACGACGGCCGTTTCGTCCTTGTTAGGACTCGACGGGCAGCCATAACCCAAGCAATTCCAAGAACGACGGAAAAAAGTACTGAAAGCCTACTTGTAGAATCAAGGCGGCCCTCAATACACCCTAGCGCCATCCCACGGAACCAACTCCAATATAAAAGATAGTCACACTGGTATAATCGAAAGGTAGACAACTAAATAAACCACAAAGTGCAACCACAATCCAGTATAGGGAACGCTATTTGCGTTTTCACCGAAAACATCTGCCATTTTGCAGACAAGAAAACAGATCAACGCTGGCACCCACCAGAATGCGCGCAATCCGTTTGAGTTTTAAGCCATAAAAATGTTAATTGATTCTACAAGTAGGCTTTCAGTACATTTTTCCGTCGTTCTTGGAATTGCTTGGGTTATGGCTGCCCATCGAGTCCTAACAAGGACGAAACGGCCGTCGTGGTCTACCCGCCCCAGGGTATCCATTGAACTTGGATCCCAGTAGTGAAAAAAGGCACTTTTGGCTCAGCGCCGGGAGTTCTCGCATAACATAACGTTAACGTAAAGAGAGTTTTTGCATGACTCAACGCTATTATTGATTTGTATGTATTTTAGCTGAATACGTTAACGTTATATTATTTTAGACTATGCAAAAACTGTTCTAGAACAATTTTGAGGTTATAGATCGAGGGTTCTAACATGACATACGTTATTATTGATTTATATGTATTTTAGCTGAATACGTTAACGGTATATTATTTTAGTCTATGCAAAAACTGTTTGTTTAATCCTAAACATTTGACGTATTAAACAGTTTTTACATGATTTAACGTTATTATTGTTTTATATGTATTTTAATTAAAAACCTTGACATTATATTATTTTAGTTTATGCAAAAATTAATGTATAATGTACTTTATAATTTTTTATTAAATAAGACGGTAATTATTTACATAATACAATTTATTACTAATAATAGACATACAATGTTGTAAGTAGGTTACATAGTTTTATTTAAAAATATAAAATAGAAATTACATTGGTTGTTGTTGTGTTACCTTCTCAATATAAGGTCTCATTTCAGTTAAAAATTCTTGATTAATTCGTTGAAATTTAGTTATATATTCCCAATTAACACTTTGTTTATGTTGACGAATGAAATCTTCTGATAGTGTTTGATAAGTACTTATATAGTCCCAATTTACCATTGTTTGAAATTCTGTAATGAAACCTTCTGACAATAATTGATATTGAGAAATATAATCCCAATTGACCTTGTTTAAGAAAGTTCTTATAAAATCTTCAGTTAATTTTTGTTTTTTAGATAAAATATTCCAATTTAAATATTCTTGAAAAAATATGATGAAAGTACTGTGAAGGTCGCTAAAGTTTGAAATATTATCCCAAACCTGAGAACAATTATTATTGATATTATTCATTATTGCTACTACTACTACGTTAATATTATAACTATAATATCTATTGTTTGTTATGATTTTTATATACAATTTATATAGGAGTAGGGATAGCTTATGACCCTGACGAACCGAAACCATTATCATTTCTAGATGTAGAATCTACCGTAACAATTTCCATCAAGTCTGGATAAATAACTTTTTCACAAATTAATTGAGCTATACGTGCCCCAGGTTTAATTATAACAGTACTTTCACCATGATTAAAAAGTAATACTTTCACTAAACCTCTATAATCTTGATCAATAACACCAGCACCTACATCAAGTCCTATATCAAGTGCCAATCCGGATCGTGGAGCTATACGACCATACGTGTTGGGAGGAAGTATGATTTTTAATCCTGTGTTAATTAATGCTCGTCCTCTTGATTTAAGTTCATGTGTCTCTATACTATAAAGATCATATCCTACACTTCCAATGCTTGCTAGTGTGGGTACAAATGCTAGGGGGGTGATCTCTGCAAAACTTGAGGACAGACATCTGAAATAATAATAAAGAAAAAAATTTAAATAAACATCATAAAATTAACAATTAATTAGTTATACATACGATTACATATCATCATCGGAGTCCCACATATTCAAATTCATTTCACAATCTGAATCATATTCTGAAGATGATGATACAAATGAACCTTCGAGACTTAGAGAGCAAGCGTAAAACGTTAAATTTGTATTACAAAATGGAGTTAATTTGCATATTCTACAATATTCATGTACTATAGCCTTTATGATTAAACTACCAGGCCAGTTGACTTTAACAAATTTAATGGAGCTTAAAAAGTCACACGTAATATTATTTCTATTTGCTTTTAACCATTTAAAACATGTATAACAGACAGACATAATTTTATTATTATTCAATAAAACTTCATATTTATGTTTTCTAAGTGTATAGTTACCCAAAGAGGAACTACCAATTTGTTTTAAAAATTTTTGACAACAAGGTTGCATTATATTACCCTCTAATAACTGTATATGGGTCATACATTCAAAGTTATCGAATTCAAAATTAAACGTATTAGTATAAACTTTCCACATAATTTTTTTTTTCTGAACCAATTTTTTTTGGATTTCAATAGGTAATATATCTAGTTTAGTTGTAAGTAATTTTGGAAAGCCATTTTCAATATTAAAAATTGGTTGAAAGCAATTAACTATGCATATGTCTAATAAAGATTTTACATTGTATATTTTTTTTTCAATATCATAATCTTGAGTAACAGCACAAACATATGAACTAAATGTATGAGACATTATTATAACTTACTCTCTAGAATCGAAGAACATTAAATTTCCTGTCGCAATAGGTGCTGTATTTATCTGAAATTTTCCGACTTTCAAACTTTCGATTCTCACCTTCGCCTTCAAATAAGTGCATTTTTATCACAATGCCACTAGTATAAATATCGATTAAATGCAACGAAGGATTATAGTAGAAACATTGCTATCATATTAAACATTATCACACTACCGAGAAGAAACGAACTATTTTACAATCAAGTGGTTTAATATCTTGAAAATAAGATTTGGTAATTATTAATATTTATGTTTGTATTTTTTTATTTTACAGATATTGTGCTATAAATTTTTTTTATTTTACAGAGACTTAATTATTATTTTTTTATTTAAATGAATGTTTATTTTTTATTTTAGATCATCAACTAGTTATAATACAGTGGGTTAATATATAATAATATTTAAAGAGATTTGGTAAGTAATTAAATTTATCCTTTTTAATTGTTTTATATTATATAGGTATTTAACTCAAATCAATCAATCAATCTACCACAAGGTTAATTTGTTGTTGTTGTTGTCATCGTCGTTGTCGCTTAAATTTCTAATTTCTGTAAGTATAGTATGAATAATTTTGATGATGATGTTGAAATGAATGAGAATTTTGAATTTATTTTAAAGAAAAATGTATTAACTTTAAAGAAACTTTCAAATGGGGTAATTTGTAATCGTTTAAAAAGCTCTCTTAGTTGTTTTTTGTTACCTTTACCGATTCAAACAAGGGTAGTAATTTTAAAGGATTATAAGAAATATTATTTTGAACAAAATTTGGGTTTACTCGATAATATATATATTGAATTTCATGCTTTTATTTCAAAGTATTACATTAAATTATTTGATAGAACTTACGGGTCAAACATTAGCTTGGAAAATTATGAAGAATTTACTGAAAAAATTGAAAACAAAATTTCATTGTATTATTTTACATTAAATTGGTATGAAAATTCATTTAGTTGCTGTTTTACCTGTTTAAAAAAAATTTATTGGTACATTTTCTGTTATTCAAATTTAAATTTAATTACGATTAATAAGGTAAATCTTAATGAAAATATTTCTTGTAATCAACTGTTTGAAAATATAAGAAATTTAAATTATTGGTGTGATATTTGTTGTGTGAAAGTACTATTTACAGTTTTTAATAGTCGTATAGAAATTGATTGTATGAAATTATTTATAAGTGAACGTATAAGTAATTATGAAATATTCCCTGAATTATAATTGTTTAACCTAATGTAGCAAAAATGATGAGATGGGATGCCTTAACAAAGGAGTTAGAGAGACTCCTTGATGATGACGAACCGCTATCAACAGGACCACCACCTCCGTTGATTGATAAAAGTTGGGATGAAGTGAAGAAGCCATTATTTATATATTCAATACTTGATGATGAAAATAATGCTTTCTTTAATAAACGCCCGGCGGAAAAATTAAGATACGATCCAAACTGGAAACAGTTTATAAAAATGGATCTATCGAAACCAGAACCTGTATCAACAGTTCCAGTCGACCATTCGTGGGATGAGGATCAATCAATCGAAAACTACAATCCATTACCCTACATTTTAAAAAATGATATTATTAGAACTCCACCTCCCAAAATGTAAAAAAAAAAGAAAAGGGAATTTCGAATGTCGGAAAGGATTAGACTACAAGTCTATGCTATACAATGAGCATAGGTTTGTAAGCTATTTCGATACAGCTCCATGAAATTGTTTTTAATATTTCTTTATTTTTAGAACATGAATAAACTGGGGGTACTAAACTTTTTGGGCAAGCTTGACTATGAAGTTGTTAAATTGGCCGATATAGCAATTGACACAAAACATTCTATTTCACAATTCAGGGCAGTCGAGACCGTTTATGGTAGACGTATCCTGGCAGTGTTTGATAATGGTAAAGCAGTTTGGTTACCCGAACGATTCAAGGATCTCTCCGACGATTACTTAGAGGGAGCAAGTAAGGGAAAAAAGATATTATTTATTTACAAGGGTAAGAGGAAAATAGCCTCTGGGCGAGAAATAAACGATATAGAATTTGAATATTCTGAATAATGTCATTATCTAAAAAGTTAAGGGTGGAGTTAAATCCGGTTGTAATTGAAACTGCATTTAAATGTAGATTATTAACTATAGAAATTAAAAATAATCTAGATATTTTAGATCCAATGGTATTTTTAAAAGAAATTGGAATTATATTTCCTAGTTTAGTAAGAAGAATTCATTACTTTCCATGCAAAATTAGCGCAACGTTAGTGGGGAAGTTTATTATTCCAAAGGGGGATGATCAACCACTTATAGAGGGTATAACTGAAAATACATTATATTTGGGTACCAAAAATGAAATTTTATATGATTTAAATGATTATGAAGCTTTTTATAAAGAACATATTTATGATAAAATTTTAAGAAAACTTTCAGACTTTTCAGGCATGGGCTCAGGGTGGACTTTAAAGGAAATTATAAAATTAGATTTAAAATTTAATAAATGTTCATTAATTTCGGCGGGTGCTAGTTTTAGGGATTTACCTGAAGAAATTAAACGCAAAAAATGTTGTGTTAATATTCAAAATAACGATAGAGCTTGTTTTGCATGGGCGATAATTTCAGCTTTGGAACCTGTTAGAAAGAATGCTAATAGGATATCGTCTTATCGACATTACGCTGAGGTGCTTAATTTAGAAGGAATATATTTTCCATTTTCTTTAAGACAACTTTCAAAATTTGAAACTCAAAATGAATTAAGTATCAACATTTATAGCTTAAAAAAACGGGGTACAAGTAATGAATTTTATATTGGTAAATCTATCCCATTATTTAATGATAATGACGATTTGATTTATAGCAGTGATGAAAGTGACAATGAGGTTATAATAAAAAAAAAGAATAAGTTTGAAATTGTTCCAATTGTAATCTCTAAAAAAATAATAGCTAATAGACACGTTAATTTATTATTAATTCAAAAGGGAAATAATAATGAAGTTATCAATAAAGAATCAATTTATCATTACGTTTGGATTAAGAATTTTAGTAGATTATTGGGAACCGGGTTTAATAAAAAGGGAGGACAAAAATATATATGTTTTCGATGTTTATCATATTTTAAAAGTGAAGAAAAATTAAATGATCATAAGGTTTACTGTTTAGAACATGAAGGTGTAAAATGTGTAATGCCTACAGAAGAACATAAGTTTGTTTATTTTAAAAATTATTCTCACAAAGAACGGGTTCCCTTTACTTTATATTGTGATTTAGAAACGTTGCCAATGTCAATGCCAACTGTAAACCCATCAACTGATTCGTCATTCTCCGTATTATGCGAGAAACATGTACCCTATAATATAGGATACATGTTACATTGTTCATATGATAAGTCCTTATGGAAGTATAATTCGTTTTCGGGTCCAAATTGCATAGATTGGTTTATAAATGAATTAAATGAAATTGCAAAATTTGTCTGTAATATATATGCTAATATTCAAGAAATGAAAGAACTTACTGATGTAGAAAAAAATATCTATAATCAAGCTGTAATTTGTCACATTTGTGAAAAGGGCTTTAGCGAAACAGATATTAAAGTTCGTGATCATTCACACATAGGGGATGGGAAATTTCGAGGTGCCGCACATCAATCTTGTAATTTAAATTACAAATTACCAAATTTTATTCCAGTTTTGTTTCACAATTTGTCTAATTTTGATAGTAAATTTTTTATTCAAAAACTCTGTACTGATCTTGAGGGGCCCTTACACGTATTACCTTGTAACAAGGAAAAGTATAAGTGTATTACCAAGAGATTAAAAGTTAAACTGAAAAATGCAAATAATGAGGAATATTTTAAATCGATAAATTTAAAATTTATTGATTCTTTAAATTTTTTAATGTTTGGATTGGAAAAACTAGCTAGCCTATTAACGAATTATGAAATAAGTGAATCTATGCTTAATAACTATTCACCTAATCAAATTAAACTTTTACTTAAAAAGGGTGTATTCCCCTATAGTTATATAAATTCATTTGACAAGTTGAAAGAAACGCGGTTGCCCTCTAAAGATAAATTTTTTAACAAAATTAAGGGGGAAAATATTTCTGACGAAGCGTATAGACACGCTCAAAATGTATGGGATACTTTTAACTGTAGTAATATATTAGAATATTCGAATATATATATGAAAACGGACATTTTACTTTTAGCGGATGTTTTCGAGTCATTTAGAGAACTTTCATTAAACACTTATAATATTGATGCAATTTATTATGTCAGTTTAGCAAGTTTATCTTGGGATTTAATGTTATATAAAACGGGTGTAAAAATTGAACTATTAACAGATATAGACATGTTATTATTTATAGAGAGGGGGATTAGGGGTGGTTTATCTAGTTGTATTCATAGACATGCTGTCGCTAACAATAAATATATGCAAAATTATGACAATAATAAACCAAGTTCTTTTCTTATGTATTTTGATGTAAATAATCTCTATGGTTTTGCTATGTCACAAACACTTCCATTGGGTGGGTTTCGATGGTTATCAGAGGAAGAAATTAAAAAGTTAGTTATTGAAAAAGTTGCACAAGATGCCTTGCGTGGTTTTATATTAGAAGTTTCCTTACTAATACCGCAGGAACATCATGATTACTTTTCCGATTTACCGTTTTGTACAGAACATTTAGCTCCCGAAGGAACAAATCAAAAAAAACTCTTGGCAACACTTAACGATAAAAATAATTATGTTATACATTACGTAGCTTTGCAACAATGTTTAAAACATGGTATTAAATTAAAACAAATTCACAAAGTTTTAACATTTAAACAATCTGCTTGGATGGCACCATATATATTATTGAATACCAGATTGCGTGAACAAGCGTCAAACGAGTTCTACATATTTCTATATAAGCAAATAAACAATTCTTCCTTTGGGAAATCGATTCAGAATGTTAGAAAATATAGGGATGTAAAAATAATTTCAAAGTATGAAGGTAGTTATGGGGTTAATTATTACATGTCTAAACCAAATTTTAAGGATAGGGTTATTTTTGATGAAAATTGTGTTGCTATTGAAATAAAAAGATGTAAAATATACCTTAATCAACCAATATTTATCGGTTTTACCGTATTAGAATTGGCTAAGGTACAATTGTATAAGTTTCACTATGAATATATGAAGGTAAAGTACCCCAATGCTGATACCTTAAAGCTATGCTATACTGACACAGATTCGGGTATTTATCACATTAAAACGGATGATGTATACATGGATATTAAAGGTGATTTAAATGAATGGTTTGATACATCCGACTATGCTCTTGACAACCCTTATGGTATACCAAAAGTAAATAAAAAGGTAATGGGGGTAATGAAAGATGAGTTGAAGGGTAAAATTTTGTTAGAATTTGTAGGATTAAGATCAAAAATGTACGCTTTTCGTATTAATTCGACAGATAAATGTGTAGCAAAAGGGATCCCTTCACCAACAAAAAATAAACTGACGTTAGAATTTTATAAAGAATGTTTGTTTAGTGGTACTCAATTATATAGACAACAATATGAAATACGTTCTTCTAGGCAAAATGTATACACCATTAATACTAATAAGTTAACCTTAGATCGAAAAGATGATAAAAGGAAAATTTTGGAATGTAATATAAAAACTCTACCCTATGGACATTATTCCATAGAACAAATGTAAGGTTTTAAGACATTATATGTGTAAACTAACAACCATTATATTTTTAATTAAGTAAATATTGTAAACTAACCATATGAATTAATAAAATTGTATTGTATTTAAAATCTATTGTTTTTATTTTTTAAATTATAATTACATACAACTAAACCAAGTATCGATGCTTAGCCTAGAGAAATTCGCGGCGCACAGGTGCGGAGACTGCCGCGGGCGCTTCGAATCCTGAACCGGTGCAATTGAACATCCATTCAGAATAATTAAAATTAGCCTTGACCACATTTCCGTAATTAAAAAATCGAATCTTATGCACTTATTGCGCAACAATAGGTACATTAAATAGAACATGACGTTAACTTGGAATCTATTAATGCATAAAACAAGTTTGTTAGTAGTACTTGGTAGTTTTTTAAAGAAAAAAAATGTGTTTAGAAAGTTTTGATTTGCAACAAAAATATTTATTAAACTTTGAAGAACGATTAATGACATTTAATGAAGCGTGGACGGGGGCTATTAATCCTAATAAGTTGACAAAAACAGGATTTTATTTTACGCAAGAACTAGACGTTTGTCGATGTGTTTGTTGTTCCGTTGAAATATTTAAATGGGAAAAAAATGACTGTCCTATTGAAGAACATTATAAATATGCTAAACATTGTAGATTGGCTAGTGCATTGTGGTTATGTAAACAATTTAAGAAAACTGATAAACAACAACAACGACGACATTCAACATTTCCTTTATTGTTATTAATTTTTTTATTGGGTGTAACCTTGTTCAAATTAAATCCCTTTCCATTTTATTAATAATATAAATGAAAATTGCACGACTACAAAATAATTAGTTGAACGTAGTGTGTCATATTGTACAAGATGAATATTCAACAAGGGTGTGTGGTTAATGGAAAACTTTATTTTTTGAATAACTCTCATACAAAACATGTGAACGTGGGCCTTAATGTGGATCATAATTTTACACCGTGCATTGAATTAGGCAATAAAAATGACGCTAGTGTTATCTTGAGTGAGGAGGATTGGACTTGTTTACAAGAACATCAAGGTGTTATAACTAGTTACTTCTTTTCTAATGGATATTTTGATGTGCCCATTCGATTTAACAATTTAACTGTGTTTTTTGATAAAATTGATGATTTTAACGTTATAAAAATCAAACATGACGACAATCGTTACATTTATTTTGGATGTGAAAGTATTTGTAGACTATGGGATATCATACCTTTAATTGATTATCGATTGAATATGTTGAAACGACAAGCATTTGTTGGATATTTTAATGAAATTAAAAAGTGTGTACTGTCACAACAGGGGGACTTATTGGCCTTGGTACATAATATAATTACACCAAAATCACAAATCAACTGTGAAAATGTCAGTACTATGATGGAATTACTCACGCTATATCCTAATATGCTGGATTATAAAATTAATTTTCCAAGAAGAAGAAGATATTATAATGAAATCTGTAACGTTTGATGAATCTAAAAATAAAATTCATCCTATGGTTGTGTGGACGTATGCCTATCGAAAATCAAGACAACGCAATCTTGAAGACTATTCCAATAGGATGCATTTTCAAAGAAGAATCGAAAAAATGTCAAAAATACTGCAAAATGTTTTGTTTGAAAGTTTTAGAAATAAAATATATATAGAAAGATTTAAATAAAATGTGTGTTTTATTAAATTTAAACTAAACTATTATATAAAGTATATACATTAGTTAAGGCACAAATACAATTTTCACCCTTATGATAAAAACATTTTGGACTATCCTTTTTAATGACAGGTTGATCCTCTAGTTCAATGATGACCTTATCAGTGTACTTTCTAACAAAATCAGCTTTCTCCCTTCCTTTAATATAAATTAGATCAGCCTTGTTGGTTAATTCTTGAATTATCTTTGGAACTTTAGATACGTGAACGTTGCCGCTGTGCCAGTCAATATTGTGATGGTTATGCATTAGCCATAGAGTTTGTTCAAAGGCATCTTGTTTTAAGTATCGAATACTGTAGGGTGGTTTAAATATATAATGAGCCGTTTTAGTTCCCGTATAAGCAGCCAGTTCTTTAACGAGTAATTTGTCCTCTAATTTGAAAAATTGTAGATCCATAACCATGCGTATTGGTGACGTCATTATTATTATTATAATTGTCGAACCACTTTAGTGAGAGGGCTATAACTGAATAATTTATCGTGAAGAATTAAACAGTAGGCAGACGTGTTTTGTTCCGTGTCCTTGTTTGTCTCAAACTCGATTCTCATTACGACAGAACCCGATTGCATACTAATCTTTTGATGTGAACAATCTATATAGACAATAGGACAGGTACTTTTAAATTCCTCCGGTGTAAAAATTGGTTCGGTTGATTTACCATAATATGATAAACGAAAGTTTGTAAACATCTCATAGAGTGTGGCAAATTGATTATCTTCAAAATTTAAATATATATCTTGATAGGGAAATCGCTCAGAATTTAAAAATACACGTACGTTGGTTAGTGTGCAATGTTCAAATTTACTCATATCTTCAATTAATTTACCCTTCTTGTCTTTGGCTAAAATTAAACATACGTGTGATGGTGACTCTAAACGTGAACTTGTCTTAACAGGCCACGTATGACGTGTTGTTATGGGTAATGATGCGTATTCAATTAGTTCCCAACCTCGAAATCCCATAATAATATCAGTATTTTTTTCCAAAATTTTTGTAAGAGCCAACTGTTGTGGTATATCCACTGTAATATGGGGAACTCTCCATTGTAATTTATTGATTGATATTTTTGGTTTTTCGGTAGTAGTTTCATCGGTTACAGTTATCGAATCTAGGTCAGAATTAGATCGAATTAAAACCAATTCTTGTTTCATACTCATTATTATTTTACGATAGTCCTCAAAAAACCCCATTAACATTTTTAACGGGATACAGACATTAAATGAACCCTTATCACTTAAAATTAACCCAGTTTGATTTGATTTGGGGAACCACCCTGCATTTTGTAATTTTAAACTTTCATTGATGTTAAACGAAAGGTATCCCTTTATGGTTGAGGTGAGTCCTACATTTCGAATGGCATCAATAGTCACACCATTTAATTCATATCTAATTTCTCGAAACAAAAATGCTATCCCGTTATTAATGAATTTTAGTTTAGTTGCTTTGGTTCCATCCTCCTTTGTTAGCTTTCCTTCAATGTACAAGTGACTTTCGCTAGGTAACGTATAGGTGTCCAATTCTTGAATAGGGATCCTGATCTCATCATTGTATTCAAATTTTGATGTTACAAAGGGTTGATAGGTGTGTAATTCTGAACTTAAAATCGAATTATCGATATGTAAGTTTTCGGTAATGTGTAAAATATCCATTTTAAATTAATACTTTAAAACCGAGAGAACGTAGAAATTTTTTATTTATTGCTGTTAATCGTTTGGAGCTTGATTTTACACTAAGTTTTCCTCTATGGGGTGTTCTTTTATAGGATTTTTTATTTTTATTTATAGTACTCAAGTATTGAGGACAATTGTATTTAATAACCATTATTCGCTGTTTCTACTTTCAAGTGTAATCTAACGGTAATTGTCTCACCTCGAAAATTAATTAAGTTATAATTTTGGTCGACGATTTTTATTGTTATGTTGTTTATTGCCTTAACGCTAATAGGGAAATACAGAATGGGGAGTGGAGACTCCACTATCTTATACCCTGGCTCGACAGAAGGAAAAAATTGGTGGATTATATGGACAGGCTTCCCGTTATGAAATGATCCCGTTACAATATTACAATCAATACAAATGGCATTTACCTTTAAAATTTCTAAAACCCTATCAGATTCTATTCGTTTTAATGGATTAATGATCTTCTTGTTAAAACCAAGCATTTTTCCTATAGAATCATCAGGTGTAAAATCTATAGGGTGTGTACACTTAATTACACATTTTAAGGTATTCAAATTTCCTTCAAGTATTAAATCTATATTTTCTTTTGCCAACTCATTGCTAAGATACTTTTGAAGATCTTGAATTTCATAGCTCCCAGTTGGTATGGTTATCGTTTTATTACCAACATAAAACTTATTCGAACCTGGTTCAATATTTGGAATTGTCATAAATGTTTCAAAATCAGCTAAACCTAGTAAATATTGTTTATTATCATCTAAATATATGGGGGGATTAAAATCAGCACTTAAAGTTGATTCGCTTCCGGATATTGTTATCGTATTTGACATTGCAACACTTTGAAGTTTAAGGTTATTATGTTGATATATTAATAATTGTAAATATTATATAGAAACCTGAGACATAACTGTCCACAATTATGTGAATTAAATGACTGAAACGCATCATAATTATATTTTATTGAAACATTATCCTGAGAACTTTTAAAATAAGTTATAAGTTCTATTGGTGCCTTCAGATTACCATAACTATCAAAATATATAACGACGTTTCCTTGTTTAACATACGCCGTCCAATGAGTTCCCTTTCCATGTTTACTGTCTAAATTAACTATAGATGATTCGTTTGTTCTTATTATTTTTGGTAATTCATCTCTCATAAACACACCACGAAAATGTGGAATTTTAAGTAATTTTACAAATTTATAAAGCTCTATGTTTGATAAGGCATGTCTGGGTAATATTATTGGGAGTTTTTTTTAAACGGTTTCAAAAACATTCCTTTTCCACGTTTCGATTTAAAATTCAATCCCTTTCCTTTCGTCATTGTTTCCATCGCCTTATTATGTCTTTGTGATTCTTCAAGTTGTTTCTGTGCTGCTTTATTGTCTAAAATTGTCTTAGCTATAGAAGCTGTCCCAGCTCCCACCCCACCCAATGCAGCTAACAATGGCAACAATAACGGTAAAAACCCACCAATCTTTTTGGGCGTCTTAATTATTCGTTTCTTTTTAGTTTTAAGTTTCCCCCCTTGTTTCACTTTTAATCCTCTTTTCTTGTTTGCTCGCTTGATATGTTTATATTTATTTTTTATACCCATTCCTAATTTTCTTTTAACCTTCATTGCACCAGTTACGGCTAATGCCGAAATTCGTTCTCCAATTGACGAGTCCTTGGCCTTCACACGTTCCCACGACTTTTCTTCTAATACTTTATCGGCCTTATGTCTCGATTCTAAATTTTTTGATTCTAAATATTTCAAATCGTGTTCTTTACAGGCACTGTCTAGTAAATTTATACCCTCTTGATTGATTCGTTTTTCTATTTTTGTTCCTGGTCCACAAAACCTAAAATTAAATATTTAAATGCATACTTTCAATCTTATATTGAAAACTTACCTATAACCCGGTATATGCGCTTCAAATGGTAAATTATCAATAATTTTATTTAATAAACCAGTTCCTTTCTTCTTACTAGTCTTTTTACTATTAATTGTGGAAGACTGATATGTTGACATTTTATACAAAGTTCTAAATACATACTAAACAAAAATATCATCAAACCTGATTTATAAATATAAGTTTAAAATGATAAATCAATCATTTTTCATTTTACCATAATACAATGAAGATCCGAAAGGCAAAAATTACACTTCCAGTATCTAATCATGATATGAAAACTGCAAGTATAAAATTTAAAAAACATGGAGGTATATTTGGAGGTCAATCTAAACGCTGTCTACTTATTGGATCCTCTGGGAGTGGAAAAACCAATTGCTGCATTTCTTTGTTAGAACATCCCAATGGTTTAAGATTTGAAAACCTGTATATTTATTCAAAGTCGCTTTATCAACCTAAATATAATTACCTTAGGAAATTAATTAGGCCAATTAAGGAAATAGGATTTTTTGAATATCAAAACGACAATGACGTCATCCATCCTAATGAAATTAAAAAAAATTCCGTAATAATTTTTGATGATGTTGCTACTTGTAACCAAAATATTATTAAAGAATATTTTTCTTTCGGGAGACATAAAAATGTGGATTGTTTTTATTTATGTCAAACGTATTCTGCCATACCGAAACAATTAGTTCGTGATAATGCAAATTTAATAATCATGTTTAAACAAGATAATACCAATCTTAAACATGTTTATGATGATCACGTGAGTATTGATATGACGTATCCACAATTTAAAGAAATATGTTCTAATTGTTGGATAAATCAATACGGGTTTTTTGTAATAGATAAAGATTGTGATTTAAATAATGGTCGATATCGAAAGGGATTTGACAAGTTTATTATCCTATAAATAATGCTTATACACAAGATTATTTTATTATTCACTTACAAACCAACATGGATAAACATGCATCAAAACAACTAATTAGAGCGCGAAAGGCCGTCAAGGAAAAATTTAAAAAACTAAAAGCAGATGTATCAACTTCAGAAACACAATTGGAAAGCACTTATAAACCCATAACACAACCTCTAAAGGAATTAATTACAAAATTTAATATGATTGAACCTAAACAAGAAATTAAACAAGAAGAAGAAGAAGAAGAAGAATTTAATAGATCAATACCATATATTTCAACACCTAATAGGAGACGATCTTCTAATAGAGTTGTAGGAAAAACACCTCGACTACCTATAGAAATGCCTTCATTTTTTAACGCCACCGTATATGATAGTGAGTTGGGTAGAACAACTAGAGAAACTCCATTTCAAGAATCGAGTGTAATTGCTGAAACCGAAGATTCACCTGCTGAGACATCAGAAGAAATAACCCCAACTGCGACTTTAGAACAAATAATAAACCAAACGAGAGAAGTAATAAAACAATACGTGGATGGCCCTGGCTACAATGAGTATTTGGAAGACTTCCATGAATTACCTAGATCCTATATTGATGCTAACATAAGAGATACTAACGATAAATTTGACCATAAGTTTGGTATTGTCCATGACTTTGAAGAAAATAAATTTACCCTAGGATTAACACGAGTGCCTGTAGACTTCCAAGGCAAGGACATAATTGTGGATAAATTAAAATATTTAGGATCGAATGGATTATACGAACTCCTATTTAAAAAGGACCCCACTGGTTATAGTTTAAAAGAATTAGATGAATATATGGACATTTTGAAACGAACCGGGGCATATACAGATCAAGATGGTAATGTAGATGTAAGTTCAAATAGCTATAAGAAATTTCGAACGATTATATTACCATACTTAAATAAAAAAGGTATTACGAAAAAAGGGGCAACTCAATTATCATTTGACAAACCAAAACCTCCTGGTAGAACTACTAGACAACAAACAAAGAAAGGAGGGGGATTAACATTAAAAGATAATAATGATAATGTTGATTATGTTTATTGGGACAACGTAAATGAGTTGATAGATCGTCTTCGTTTGTTGATTTCTTCCACAACCGCAGGACATACCGCACATCAAAACGAAATTATTTCCATAATTGAAGAATTGAAGGAAGCCAAAATAATTCAATAAAAACGTGTGTTATCATAGATAATTAACAGTTTTATCATGACGATTAACAAATTCGGAACTCACATATCGAGAAAACCGATACAATATTACTATTGTTATATAACATTACATGCAAGTGATTTAGGGTCACATATTTATGATGGTGCATTTTCTACTCAATCCTATAAAATAAACGGAAATAGTTACTGGACATTTCCCCTTCCTTCAGGCATTGTCGAGTCCTATACTGTATTTAATAAAACCATTGGTTTCCTAAAAAACTATAGTGTTGTTAATAATCTTACAGGAGTAAAATTAACAAAAGGTGATAAGATTCATATTGTACGACCATTAAAGTCATTAAAAACCGGAGACGGTATAATTACATTAACTATAAAACTAGCAATTAGTTAAGAATGAATAAAAAGCAAGACATAATAAACGAGTTGCATAAATCGGCACGTCGTAATTTTAAACGTAGGAAAACCATAATACGATCTATTAGGGATACTATGCAAATAGATTTAATATCACTAATTCCGTATGCAAAATTCAACCATGGGTATAAATATATTTTAATTGCTATTGATGTGTTTTCAAAATATGTATGGAGTCAACCATTAAAAACAAAAGGTGGAAAAGAAGTTAGTGATGCTATGAAGAAAATATTAAAAGATAAAAAAGCAGTTCCACGAAATATTCAATCAGATAGGTAATATATTTAATTATTAGTTTTTTAAACTTGTTATTTACTATTAATTTTTATTTATTTTAGAGGTACAGAATTTTACAACCCTTACTTTAAGAAGTTAATGCAACAATATAAGATAAATCATTATAGTACATTTTCTAACTTAAAGGCTGCTATTGTGGAACGTGTTATTAGAACCCTAAAAACTCGTCTTTGGAAACAATTCAGTTTACAAGGTTCATATAAATGGTTTGATATCTTTGAAAACATTGTATTTGATTATAATAATACTAAACATTCTACTATCGGTATTAAACCTGCTAAAGTGACGAAACGAAATGAAAAGGAAATATTAAATCGTGCATTTAAAAATATTAAAACAATCGATCCTGTAGGAGTAAAATTAAAAATTGGTGATCCTGTACGTGTAAGCAAATATCGTGAAGCTTTTGAGAAGGGCTATACCCCCAATTGGTCTAATGAAATATTTACAATAAGTAAAGTACGTGAAACCAATCCTCGTGTATATCTATTAATCGATGCTAATGGTGAAGAAATACAAGGTACCTTTTATAATCAAGAACTTCAAAAAACAAAACATCCAGATGTACATCTTATTGAAAAAATATTACGAAAAAAAGGTGATAGATCATACATTAAATGGTTAGGCTACGATAATAGACATAACTCATGGATTAACAATAGTGAATTAAATTAATATTTAAAGAAATTGACTTTTATTTATTACATATTTTTGCATAGACTAATATAATATAACGTTAACGTATTCAGCTAAAATACACACAAATCAATAATAACGTTGAGTTATGCAAACACTCTTAAATAATAATATCAATAACCTTAGAATAGTTTTTGCATAGTCTAAAATAATATAACGTTAACGTATTCAGCTAAAATACATACAAATCAATAATAGCGTTGAGTCATGCAAAAACTCTCTTTACGTTAACGTTATGTTATGCGAGAACTCCCGGCGCTGAGCCAAACATGCCTTTTTATACTACTGATCCCTGTGTATTCCAATATAAAAAATAGTTACACACTTGTCCGATATGCCACTATATTTTCTTTTTCTTTTAACATATTATTGTTTTCTTTTTTTTTTGGTTACAATATATTATGATTCTATAATTATTGTATAATTTTGACTCTTAATCTTAATTAATTAAAATTTTTTTTTTTTAATTAGAAATTTCCCTGTAATAATCTTTTGTAAAGTTGGTTGGGAAATTAAATAAATAAAAAAATTTAAAAAAATAATATAATATTTTTATGTTTTATCGATAATATATATTATCGAAATATCGATATATCGAATAACGATATTTAAAAAATAAAATATCGATATATCGATAATATCGATATTATCGATATTAAGTACCGATATTATCGATATATCGACTATATGGATATTTTTTTAAATATCGATATTCGATATTGGAATTTCAATATCACCCAGCCCTACCTGGGACTATTATGAATTCGTAGTAATCCAAGAGCTGCAACAATATTTTCATAACCAAAATCGCCATAGAGAATTGTGATTTATAGAATTAATATGCCAACCGTAGTTCAAACTACTGCTAATGATCCCGCTTCATTTTAACATAAAATTTATCTTATTGTAACAAAAATAAGCTACGGATCCCTGACTATCTAATGTCATTCACGTCGTGCCACATTGCAATTTCTATGAAAACGAAAAATATATATAAATGTGCCTAGATATCTTGATTTAAATTGTAAAACTACGCTTTGTGTGATTAATAAGTAATGATGCATTTCGAAAATAATAAAAATGATGGTTTTACGTAACACATAATATATTACTGATATACTTTTATTTAAGAAAACTTTATTTGGTAATCTGTTTTTACGATTCTTATGCATGTGGCAGTAATAGTAGTCGCCGTATATTTTAAATTATAATAGATTGCTGGGCTAAGCAAAATGGGGGATGTAATTTATTTTTCGACTTGCCTAACAACAAACATCATATGCCATAATTTTTGGAAAATTAAAACTAGGTACAACAAGTATAAATCTAATACAAGTAATAACATAGCCGATACCCTAAAACAGAAAAAGTTAAAAAAAATTATCCAAAATAAATATGGAAATGAATTCTACATTAAAATTATTTCATATTGCCGACGCAACTTTCATAGACTGTTGTTTGTTAATACCTACATAAAATTCCAAATAGTAAAAGTTGAAAAACTTAAATATTCATACACCGGCTACAATGTCTCGTTTTAGCCAATCAGTGGTCTGGGTGGGACGAGGTGATAGAACCACCGAAATTTAGTTTAGCTTTATGAAAATACGTATATTTTAAAATGTTCTCATTTTCTATTGTAAACAAAGCATTGACATATATTATTATATATCTTAATGCTATACCTTATACACTATAGGGCGTCCTGTGCAAAATGTCCTTAACACTGTCAAAATTGATCGCCATAGCATACATCGGCCTTTGTCTAATATATTAATGAAGTAAAGGGTGGGTCATACCATTGTCTATTGTGTTGTGTAATTAATAAATTCGGGTCGTGTTTTGTTTTATTGTGTAAGACGTCACAAGATATTATAATATTAACAAGAATAATTATTTATCTCTTATCTTTCGTTTTAGGGTTTAATAATTTAAGCCCTGATAATATTATTATCTTTCTTTTTCACAGCCTTTTGGTGGTTGGTAAATTGTACAGTACAGAGAAGAAATTGATCTTAACCTGTACTTATTTTCTTACCATGTGGAAAGTTTGGATAACGATGCCTTTCTGAATTCCTTAATACAAATAACCTGAGAGGACTAATTATTTAAGTATTGGGATTATGTCTATTTTTTTTAAGCTTTTATATATTTTTAATCTCTATGGCGAAATTTAGGTACTTAGTTATTTTCTCCGTTTCGGTTTTATAGACGTAGCGTAGTGTGTTAGTAGGCTACCTATATCAATTATAAAGCATCTTTGTTATTCTTTTCGATTAGAAAAATAAATTCAAATTCAAAAATCTCTATATTACCAAAATATTTATAAAATACAGCACATATAGTGGTCAAGAGGCACTACCGAAAATTTACATACAAAGAAAGAAATAAAATATTAGTTTGCATTTCTTTTCCCCTTTCCTTTCTTTTTCAAGGGGGAATCGTGTATAATATTATATTATATTGTATACATATTTCAAAACCATTAAAATATTGTTAGCCAACACATTTATAAACTTACTAATGCCAAATTTACATTTAAAAACAGAAAATTTACGTATATCATTTAAAAAAAAAACATAAAATATAAAAATAAATGGTCTTTTAGCGCCCACTCCTGAACCCCAAAAGATAATTCCGAATCTTAAAATTGAATAAAACTCTGCATAGTAAACTGATTTCAGAGCATGTGGGGCAAGGTATCCTCCCATCACTGGTAGAGCATAGGTAGCAGAGGCCTGCCACTCACATACTCAATCTCTTTATCCCAATTTAGGGTCTGTTCTATAAGTATGCCCAGGAATTTTGTGGATTCCTCCAGCTTGATATCAAAGTTGGCGATTTGTGGCTCATTTAAAGATGTTAATATTCGGGTGGTTCTGATCTACTCTTTTATCCGTTATTGACCGGTCCCAGTATAAAAAATATTTGGTAGATACAAGAACTGGTTCGTCTTCGTCTCATAATCAGGGCACAAAAGACCATAAGAAATTCTAGAGGCGCCTCTCACAATGAATAAGAAGCCGCGAATCTAGAAAGATATAGGCAACAGATTGAGTTATTTGTTAGAGGTCTAAAACACTTCTGCAGGACTAATGTCACTTATGCGATGTTAGGAAAACATATTATCGACAAGAGGCTAATATCCAGAAAAAATTACTGTATTTATCGACCACATGACTCACCCTGATGCCTACATCTCTGGAATGATGAAAAATAACATTTTCAGCGGAAATGCTCCAAAAACAGCTTCAGAATTAAAAATAGCCAAAAATTTTCTCCAGCCTCTATTTGAAGATATACGAGTAGTATCCAATCTTCAGCAATGCTTGGAATTATACTTGTAACAACATGGTGGCCGTGTGGAGCGTATCATACATGAAAAGTTATTTAAATTAAACCTTTGTTTATATGTAAATACAATTCTAGTTTAAGTAACTTAATTTTTGAATTTCGGTATTTTTTATTGATTGTCTAACTACCTTTAAATTTATTATATAGTACTTCTTGTATATTTAAAATTTAAAAAAACTGAAACTATTAGTTTAAATTACTTTATATAAGTAATATTATTTGCGATTACTGAAAACTGACGAACTTATATACTTGTATATTGTATAGAGATTTTTTCTTTGTAGCCAAAGTTCTGATTTTATTTTTGGTTTCAGATAATTTCCGTAGTAAGAAAACCGGCAATGCGAACTCCCAGAAACATGTTCATAGTCAATTTAGCAGTGGCAGACTTGTTACTGTGCACGGTTACAATGCCACTCACTCTAATGGAAATTCTTACGAAGTATTTCCCTTTGGGAAATTACCTCTTTGTTTGTAAAATTATAGGCATTTTACAGGCCACCAGCACCTACGTTTCTACTATATCGATCACTGCTATTGCTTTGGATAGGTACCAAGTAAGTGGAAAATTTATTATTTATTATTTTAGTAGTTTTTGCTGGTGAAAAACCTTAGGATTTGGAATTATTTTTTCTTGATTAAAAATTAAAACTGTTATACATTACAAACATCTTGAGGTTTCTAGTAATATTAATATCTACCGGGTGTCCACGGAAGGTGGTTCGCCCCTCTAACTTTTTTGTTTTTCAAGATAGTGGAATAAAATTTGGGGGATTTGTAAACGACATAAAACTGCATTTTTTGACAGGTGACTCAACATTATGGAACTTCCTGTTTAACCGGAAGTGACAAACACTTTTGATTTTTAAATGGGACACCTGGTATATTTTTCCATTTTTTGACCCCATATGACATTCTAAATATAACGTCACTTGTCACTTTTTGTGTGCTGTGTAAAATTTTATCTTTAAAGTTGTACAACTAATTTTTTTAAACGGCAACATGTTGGCTCGTCGAGTTATGAAAAAAACTATAGCTTTTAGAAAAGCTGCCCTTAAAAAACTGTAAAAAGTTAACTTGGAACTTTCCTAAAACGAAGCATCTTTTGAGAATAGATTTAGATGTAAACGCATCAAGTAGCCTGTGACCAGCAAAACTAATAAAACAAAATCATGCCTTGAAGAAAATTGACATGCCAACAGCTTCTGCCAAAGTAAATTAGTTTGTTGTTTAAAAAACGTGGAATTTAATACTTTTACAAATAGTGAAAAAGTTGATATGTTATTAGTGTTTGGAGAATATAGAAAGAATTCAAACGATGCTGCATGCCTTTACGCACAAAGATATCCTAATCGGCGTCATCCAACCCCGCACTATTACCCAAAACAGGCTACTTGATGCTTTTAAATCTAAATTTATTCTCAAACGATGCTTCATTTTAGAAAAATTTTAAAGTTAACTTTTTAAAGTTTTTTAATGGCAGCTCTTCTAAGACACGACACGGCCGTCCTGAGTTCTAACGTTATAGTATCTAGGGGCTACTTCTTCTTCAACTTGTGCATCTTCATGCCTATTTGTTATCCATACTTTTTGATGTTTTTCGAATTTGTCAATATATTTTGACCTATGTCTCTTGTCAAAATAATATTTTTGTTCCTTCTTCTCTTTTTCTTTTCGTTCATAAATATTTTGCATATTTGGTACTTTCATTTTATAAAAGGATCTTGGAATTTCCATCTGTTCTCTTAAATTTCTTCCCATTAATAGCTGACAAGGGCTTGCTCCACAATTTATTGGAGTTTGCAAATTGTTTAGTCTGTTTTTGTTTAAAAAAGGTTGCGTTTTAAAATTCAAAAATAAATTTATAAAAATTTGTGTGTACGGGCTATCCGAGGTCGGGAAGTGGAAAGGGGTGAGTTTTTATGGGTAGAAAACGATTTATCTCGATTTCCGGAAAACTACAAGTCCTATGGAAAAACGGTAAATGGCAAAGTTGTAGGTAATGAAAAGATCTACAACGTTTGTATTAACACTTTTTTCACATAACCTCAAAATGTATGTGAAAAATTCAAATAACTAAGTTTTTGGTTTTTTATTTTTATCTTTTTTTTTTCAGGAAATTGAAACTTAGCTTTTTATGTCCGAAACACTGTAATTTTTTTGTTTTAAAATATTTATTTTTTCACCTTATTTTAACTTAATATCGAAAAAGCACCCTAATTTTCAATCGAAAATTCTCACGTCAAAATATCTGCTTTTTTAAAAAAGTCAGTGGGTTTTTGTTCGTTGAAATCTCTACTTTCTGATGGTGTAACAAAAAATATACATTACTATGGTAAATGTTCTCAAAATATGCAAAGAAACGAAAAAAACTCGAATCCGAATTTTTTTTTTGTATGTACACTTTTGAGCAATTTATTAAAATTTATATTTTAATTATTCGAAAAACGTAAGATTTCATGTTACATTGATAAACAAAAAAATTACAAATCCATAAAACATAAAGATCGCAAAAAATATGCGAAAATAGTTGTTCTAAATATAATAATTAAAGGTAGGATTGAAAGGGGATTTTATCACATTTGCCGTAGTAATGTATATTTTTTTACACCATTTAGGTACGGTTTCCTAGGACTGTCGGTCGGCCGAAACCGATATTTAACGTCGTCGGTCGAATACAATCGTGTACGTTTTCCCGTATATCGACATTCGACCGATTCGATCGGTTTCCGCTGACCGACAGGTCTAGGAAACCGTACCTTTAAAAAGTAGATATTTCAACGAACAAAAAGCCCACCGACTTTTTTAAAAAAGCAGATATTTTGACGTGAAAATTTTCGATTGAAAATTAGGGTGCTTTTTCGATATTAAGTCAAAATAAGGTGAAAAAATAAATATTTTAAATCAAAAAATTACAGTGTGTTTGGGAAATAAAAAGGTAAGTTTTCTCGAAATTTCGTGAAAAATTTTTCTAATAGATAAAAATAAAATACCAAAAACTTGGTTATTTGAATTTTTCACATAAATTTTGAGGTTATGTGAAAAAAGTGTAAATACAAAAGTTGTAGATCTTTTTATTACCTACAACTTTGCCATTTAACGTTTTTCCATAGGACTTGTGGTTTTGCTGGAAGTCGAGATAAATCGTTTTCTACCCTTAAAAACTCACTCCTTTCCACTTCCCGACCTCGGATCGCCCGTAAATTATTTTTCCTTTCATTTTTGTTATATTCTCTTCCTTTTCCAATGGTTTTCATCCTACTATTATTTTTTTTCACTTTTTACCATTTTCAAAGGCCTGGTCTATACTACTAAAAGACATTTCATCGTTGTCACGACAATATCTCCTATGTGACACATATGGCGAATTATAGGTTATGGTAGTTTGGGAAGCTTTCAGGTACTACGTATCGAATAAGAAAACCCACCTGTGTGTAGATGTCACAACCGCGTCAATAAAATTGTTTTAAAAAAACTCCTATGTAAGCATTCTAAAAGTGATTGCGATAATACCTCTTATGTGAATTTCGTAACACATAGGAGATTTTGTAACTACTACCAGAACATAACCTGTCAGCAGATTCTCACATAGGACTTAATGTTTGTGTAAAGTCTCGAAATTACTCTTATGTGTTAATTTTACAATTAAATAAATCCTCCTATGTGTTAATGTGTCTATTTAATATCTCCCATGTTATTGTTCATAACCATCAATAACACCTATGTGACTGATTTTCTATTATTTTTGTCTTTACATAATTTTTTTGTAAAATTTTTATTCAGCTCAGTTTACCTTCTTAGTTTTACAAAAAATTACTTTTATTGCTTTTAATACTAGTTGCTCTATAATTTGTAACGTTTTTTGCTGCTCCTGAACAATTTTGCATTTCACATTTAGGATATATTGTCATGACAACGACAATTTGTTTCATGAAATATTTTATATTATGTAATATGGAATAATTTACAAGTACGACATTAGGGGCTCTACTTTGTCATCGATCCAGTCATTCTAAAAAAATCGTAGGCAGTATGTCAATATCAAGCATATATAATAGGTGGCAATTTGTAATGAGTTTGATTCAGATACCTGTAGTGTGTATACTGGCATACCACAGGGCTCCATATTGGGTACAATACTTTATATTATATGTCAACGACATTGTCACTATCGATCCAGATATTGAATTAACCATTTACGCGGACGATACTTCCATGGTTGTAGCCGAGGAATCCTTAGATGTTTTGCAGGCAAGGTGTGAGAGTAATTTGGTGGCTTTGCACGAACGGTTTGGGTGGCATCGACCTTAATGTTAATGCCGACAAAACGCTGCTCTTCCAGTCCCATCAAAGACCTGCGCAAACGCCCCCAATTTTGAAGATTGGTGGAAGTCCGATCTTATTTACCGAAAGTGTAAATTTTTTGGGTTTAAACATGGATAGGTTTCTTTCGTGGAAATCACATTGCCGGGCTATTTGTGCCAAACTAAATTCAATATCATACCAGTTCAAAATGTTACACCCGGTACTTACTACAGAACCAACTTTGATACTCTATCATGCTCAAGTGAGTAGCAGAATTTCTTACGCCAATTGTTTCTGGGGTAGGTCACCTATGGTTTCTGATGTTCTTTTATGTCAGAAGAAAATCTTAAGAATATTATAAATGTTCCTTCTACGCATTCCAGTAGAACCCTTTTTAGAACATATAATATATTAACGGTTATATCTGTGTTTAGTTTTGAAATGTGTGTTTATGTATTTTCAAATAAAGCTAAGTTCAAAAAAAAAATTATGTTACATATTTTTAACACGAGACATAAGTCAGATTTTTATATAAAGCATTGTAATCTTAACATTGCCAGAGACTCTCCAAATGTTCTAGGACCTGAGTTATTTAATATGCTTTATGGACATTTGAAGAATTCTACTAATTTCTTAAGTTTTAAAAGTTGCCTAAGAAGGTTCAGTGTGTCTATTTATTGTTTAGATGCATTTTTAATCGTTTTAATTTTTTCGTGTCATTTTAAACGCAATACAACTGACAAAATCTATACATTGTAAAATGTCATTAGACATATCTGTACGCGGGAGGCATACGACACTATGTGCCATCAGCTCGATTTGTGGATATTTAGTAAAAACAATTCTGTACTCGGGTGGCATTCGACACTATGTGCCATCAGCTCGATTTGTGGATATTTAGTAAAAACAATTAAGTTTAACATAATTTTGAGGTTAGTGTTAATTTATGAATGTATTATCTTACTTTCACTACACAAAGTATTAATTATTTAGTGTTTCTTTGTAAATAATTTATTTTTTAATTTTAATTACCATAATTTGTATTTTGATGGACATAGTGTTCTATGCCTGTAAAAAATTATAAGACATAATACTCTACTCGGGAGGCATACGACACTATTTCCAAATTTTACAAAAAATGAGTATATTAAATGGAAATGGTATGCATTTTGGTAAAAGGAAAAGTAATAATAAACAAAATAAAAACTTATTGCAGCCTTAATGCCGATAGTCATACTGGCGTTTAACATTATGTGTAATCCCCACCTACTATTATATAGATCTATAAAGAGGCATATAACACCAAGTAATTATAGTGTTTTATGCCGCTAAATGTGTTGCTAAAGATATTACTAAATATCCGAGGCATACAAATATTATTACCTTGGTTTCTCAGGCCTCTGAATAAAAATGCACATAATGTTAAAAGTCTACGCTGTTTCTCAGCTACCTTAACTAATTGGACTTGGTGTTGTATGCCCTACAAAATAGTTTAATTTTCTGAATAAAACTACATAGTTACCTAACTTTTTGTAAAAATTGGACATAGTGTCGTATACCTCCCGAGTACAGATATAAACATTTATTATTCCTAATTACCCAGCTTTATATATTTTAAAATAATTCTTGATAAATTAGGAGCATTATGCAAATAAAAAAACTTATTAATTATCGGTTCCCTTTATAGTGTAGAGCTGTGGTTCCCAAATTTCGCAACATCCCGGACCCCCGAAATCGGATTATAGAAACATGCGGACCCCCATGGCCAGTTAATTTTGAAAAGTACTAAAACAAACGTTTTGTAACTTATTTAAACAAGATTTTATTTATCAATTTCCTTAAAAACAATGATAAACTTAAACACAAGGATTATCTCTATTCTAGTGGTGAGTTATTTAAATATTTTTGTTTTATTTTCCCTTTGTGATCCGTGGGTTCGCGGACCTCCAAAAAATACGCCGCGGACCCCAAGGGGTCCGCGGACCACCATTTAGGAACCACTGGTGTAGAGTATAGTGTTTCTTAGGTCAATTTAATGACATTAAACAGTAGGAATTTCCTAACCACAGGCGTCCCAAACAAATAATTAAAATGCGTATACACACTTATAAGTTTGTTTTACATTAGGTGTTTGTATATACTACACTTTATAAACCCACTGTATACATAATAATATTATATTAAAATAATAAATATAAGGTAACTCAAAAATTCTATACATAAAACTAAAATCAGAAAAATAAACCTGACACGGCACGACACTGCTCAGAAAATGCTTTAATTTTTTTACCAGAACTCCATTCTCGGACCATTATCCAGCCCGTCCACAAGTTCCAAATTACGTATATTTTATCTTCGTCTCTTCCACGCCATCGGCGGTCACTGGCCTATCTCTGTCTGACAAAATCGATCGTTGAACGGGTCGGAGACCGCTTCAGCTTATCCCAGCCGCTTTAACTGGCGCTTGTATCCCTTGGTGTTGCCAATTCTTCTAAATTTTCGGATTTGTAAGCACAATGTAGCGAGAAACAAGGGTTTGTTAATTAGTTGTTTTTAAACACGGAAAACACTTTTTGTCTTGAATTCAATTATATTGTTTCTTAAGGACTAAAGAATGTATTATTATAACAATGAATGGCTTGTTATTTTTTTCTGTCACACTCAAAACTCGTCGGCTTATGGTATATTTGCAAACTAGCTTTCAAAGAAAGTTACTGACTAACAATTGAATATTGATATAAAAGAAACATTTTTAATAAAAAAACTTAAAGAATTGAAGAAGAAAGATCTGACAACCCTGGTTGTGAGGTCGGTCTCTTTGAGACTGTTTACCGCCGTATGGAATGATTGGAATGTCTTCAAACTGGTTTGGATAAATTATACCTATGTGTATTTCAAGCCACTTCTTATTGGTTGGTTATATTACATTTTTATAAACAAAACTTTGGCTTGATAATAAAAATGGGATAAACATTAAAGATTAAAGCCAATAAACGAAATTTTACACACAAATAAAAATTCGTACCTTTGCTAAAGTACATTAAAAACAATGTAATTTAAATTTAAACAGCGTTTTAAAGATTTTGCAAAGATAATAAAAAATTAATGTCTGCCTCACGATTTAATCACGTAGTATTTTAATGCAGCATCGCATAAGCTGTTTTAAAATTATATTAAAAGAACGATTTTACAATTGTAATTTCAGGGCCGTACGGCCCAGAAACTAAGCAACTTTATAAATAGGAAATGTTACTTAATGTTTTATTATTTGTTAATTATGGTCCCAGGAATGGGAATAATAATTTATTTGGGATTTTTTTAATCTCCTATACAAGATTCGAGCTGCTTGAATAGAGTATTATGAGATTGACATAATCAATGTAGGCACCAATCAAGGACCAATACATTTTAAATTACCTGCAAAACGAATTATTTTATCGGCTTTTTATAAAATACAAAAATAATTCAAAATAATTAAGTATCCTTAAAAAATCTTAGAAGTCACTAATGTTTAATTTAGGCAAGTAAAAACTTGTTATCATAAGATATCTAAAGGTGCAAACGTTTTTTGTCATAATATAGTGTTAGAAATAAAGGAAAAATACATTACATAAACAATAATTCAAATTTAATGAACTTACATAAAATTCTACAATAATTTTACTGGCCATAAATCGTCGGCGGCGGCATGAGAATACGAGCGTGAAGACTGTTACTTTCTTGCACGACCGATAGCAGCCAGTTCTTATATTCATTACATATTATGCAAAAGGAATCCTAAGTTTAATAAATCGATAATATTTAAGAAGTTCCTAACACTAACAATAGATTAGAATCTATTAATTAGGTAGGTACTTTCATTATAAAAAAATTCTAATCAAAAATTCATTATCTTATGGCTTATAAAAAAACATATTTTGAAAACTTAAATCTAAAAATTTCTACAATCCCAAGCATGGTATTTTATTATTTCTTTCATAAAATTAACCGTTTGTATATGTATTTACAAGGCACTTTTTTTAACAATAGGTATTAATATTAATTATAAAAATGTTTTTTCGCAATTATTACGCATACAGATTTTATGACTTTTCGAACATATAAAATAAAGTATGTAAGGAGAGTTGGTACCTCGTATATGCTTTAAGTACAACGATCTTTAAAGTCAAGCGACTTCGGGCGTGTTCATAATTTGGGTTGGTGACCGCTTGGGAATAGCGGGAGTTAGAATAGATGTGCTGTCCTTATAATAAAAGTAAAAATGAATAATAATCACCTTTCATGGTATTGTTGCAGAAGACTCAAAAACTAAGTTACCTTCTTTTAAATCGATTGTTTTCATTATTAACCATGGTCAATAATAAATAATTATAGCAAGGTAGACAAAAATGATTTAATAATTGGTTAATAATAGCCGTTTTATAGGTTAGTAGCGGAAAAAGGGTATTGTGGACTGCTGAACTTTTTAAAATAATACCAACAGAAAATAATTAAAATGTTAACGCTTATTTTAACTTCACGTAAACAAGTATACCCCATTTCACAATTATCTCAAACCTGCCCGACTCCATTAGGTTTTAAATTATGACAAAATATTCATTATTCTTTTTTATTCATAAAAAAATAACTAAGGAAAGGTCGTTAATTATTATTAGTGGCCTAAAGTCTTATAAAGGATGTTTAAGTTCTAATCTATTTTTAGTTAATATTTATACGGGGTTCTAAAAGATATGGTCAATAATTGGTCATTAGGTAGATTGGGCTGAAACAAGGATAGAACTTTATGTAAAAAAAATTGTGCCTGTAGGGGGGGGGGGGGACTCTAAACTAGGGATGGGCGATATCAGCTTTCACCTATCGATAGGTGATAGTCATCTACCTATCGATATATTTTCGTTATCGATATATTGATAACTATCGATACATCGATAACTATCGATATATTGATAACTATCGATAACTATCGATATACCAATCAAAATAAATTTCCATACCCATGACATAAACACACAAAAACACATTAAATTTGAAAGAAAATTAACCCGGATTTATTTTGCGCATATTATTTCTGGACATATTCTTTATTGCAGCTAAGAAATATTAGCTGTTCCGAATGAGCTGTGGTCAGGTTAGTGCGGTTATCGGAACTGAATACTCTCTCAGATGGCACACTTGTTGCACAAACGCAAAGATATTTTTTTGCCAGCTGGCTTAATCTAGGGTATAGAGATGCATTTTGCTTCCACCAAACTAGTGGATCTTCTTCCGGATCTACAGGGGGATAATCGGAAAATTTACTTAATTCTCCTTGACAAGAAGTATCTGCACTGCACGCAAATTTTGAGTTAGAGAATAGTAAGCTTAATCCGCCGGTTCTTTTTTTCTTTGTTTGGGGACTAGAATATGTTAGGGCTTCCATTTCCTTTAAAACTTCAAATGCTAATGCATTCACGGTTTCCTGAGACTTCGAGCCCTCATAAAACTGAAACTAGTGTTTACGGTACACGCTAGATGGCAGCAAAAACCGTAATAATGCTTATTGGAATATTTGATAATAATTTAATTGGAAGAAAGTGGATAGAAGACGTTCGTATTGTACGATGTGTTACCGATAGTTATCCATAATATATCAATACGTATCGATATATCCATGGTTATCAATATATCGATAGTTATCGAAAAATCGATAGTTATAAAAAATCGATAGTTATCGAAAAATCGATATTTATTGAAAAATCGATAGTTATCAAAAAATCGATAGTTATCGATAGTTTTTGTTTCACATATTATTATTCGATATATCGATAACTATCGATATATCGAAAAAAATCCAATTCCTACTCTAAACATGTATTTTCTAAACATTTTTGAAACCGTTAGAGATATTCCATCTATTTTCTTAAAAATGTCGGCATTTAAAAAGTTGTAGTAAGTAGACATAACTTATTTGTAACATTGAGTTTTGTACTTTTTATGTTAAAACCCAGATACACCTGAAACTTTTTTTTTTAATATATCTTTTGCAACTCTATATAGAGTAGTTTCTAAGATGATTTTAAACACTTTTTGTAGCAATTTTTTGTATTTTAATGTTTAGGTTTCTAGATAATTGGTGTATGTTTAAACGGACAGTAGCAATTTAAACTACTATAATAAGAAAATAATTATAATTAAATAGACACAAGAAAATGGAACAAAGTTACAAGAAATACAAACTTAGTCATCTTTAGTGTGATAACTCATAAAACTTTCTTTTGGATGAAGAGCATTTTTGGCATCTAAATGCTGCCTGTTTACGACACAATGCGCATCTGGTCTACTTTTCTTGATAAATCACAAGATGGTCCACATATACACATATACAGGCATATCTTGATGTGAAATGAAAATTTTTACTCTTCTTGGAAGGGCCTCGTTTTGTTGTTTTTTTGAAGGTTTACAATATTCCCTGAGCAATACATCTTCGGAACGATAAATGATCCATTTTTCCACCATTAATTTTATGCAACTGCCAAGCATTCTGTTCCGCCATGTCAAGACAATGAGAGAATAAAGAAAAATACCATTTTTTTCCTCTAATTGAGACTCGATACAAACTAATCAAACCATTCAATATAGCCCAGTCTGGTGGTGCCTGTCTATAATTTGTACCCCCATTAAATGGGTTTACCCTAAATGAATTGCTTTGCTCCATGACCTCCATAATAAGGAACCATATAGATTCGTCCAATCTATGAAATTCTGCAAAGGGCGCAAACAAAATATTTTTTTTTGTTCAGCGCCTCAAACAAAGGCCGCATTTTGGAAAATTTATCATATTTTTTTAATCTTGTATTATCATTGAGATTAATGTTTTGCATGAGATAATTGAATCGATTTCTTGATATAGCCGATATTTTCCAATACATTGCCTTTCTCGAAAACGGATTATATCCACTGAGCAGTAGTACTCCAATAAAACATCTTATTTCATTTGCAGATATATCTCCAAGGCGATAAGGCGAAAGGGAATTTTTCGGCCCACTATCACTTCTTTCCAGTTGGAAAAATTTGAGATTATGTCCCCATTAGTCCAAGAGTACTGGATTTTTGAACTCTTTTGTTTAGTTAATTTTGACGTTTTGCGGACTTAAAAGTAGATAATGGAAGATTATCATCGCTGTCAAAATCTTCATTTTTAGTCTCCACTACCTCAACATCGTCGCCACTATTTGATTCTCGACAAAAATTACTTCAGCATCTGCAATTAGCTGACCAGAGCCTGGAAGATTCTTTATTCTAACAATGTTCTCATCCCCAGAGTCTTAGTCGGTGTTGTAACCAATGGCATTCGTTTTAGGAAGAACTGCTATACCATCTGGAATTGGTACATTTTCACTTATAATATCACAAGAGCTTAAAAATTTCCAGGAATAATTTAAGCTCGCGTGGGATTCGGTAAGAAAATTTCAAACCACTTCACACCATAATTTGGAAAAAAAATTATTAATCAAACTTGACATTTTAAACTAATTTCACTGCTTGTCAAGTTGGCCAGGGTATTTTGACATAATATGTTGAATTGTCATTTTTGTTTAACCGGTTCTGTCACAAAGCTTAATAATAATTACTAGGTATATAGTTTAAAACGTCTGTACGTTGAGTGTTGAGTTTAATAAGTGTATAGCGAAATGTCGCGATTTGGTTAAGAAAATCAAGAAGTAATTAGACAAGAAATTCAAAATATAACACCAGATAACACCCGAAAATCAAAATCAAGTGTATGGAAACAATTTGTTGAATTTTGTGACAAAAAGTTGTATAATATTCATGAGTGTATAAGTGTAGTACAGGTGGCTACTATACTGGAGGACTACGCATTTAATATGAAAAAGCAAAATTTTGAAGATTATAAGGAAAGTGTGGTCAAAGTGATGTGAAATGTTACATAATTCAGATATTTTGCATTATTCACAGGTATATGTACATTATTTAATGGCTGTAGATCATATGTTTACCTTTTCAACTGTCAAAAAATTTCCACTTAAATATCGTGGCGCCTCGAAAAACTTTCCGGAAATTCTTTTAGTTGCCATGGTAACTAGTCATTATGAAGGTATCTTATTGGTTAAAAAGTACAGGTGTGAAATTTTCATCCAAATTTCCTATTTCTGTCATCAGCTCGTGCAATTTTAACGGTATTCTCCAATACCTGCAAAAATAAAAATATAACATAGCCACTCCGTATTATGCTACTGTATGTTATAACCGACACTAATTTTTGAGGTTACGTTTTTACAAAACAAACTAATTTTATTAGTTATATTACTCATTATAAAAAGCTACTAACCTTACCTAACTGAACTATATGATTTAATACAAAAAAAAATGTTTTAAAAAAGTGTAAGAGTACTTACTTTAGATTGTCCATTGTTCGTTTAGATTAAACAGAAATTTTCACTAAGCACTTACCGGCACAAAAACTTACTTTGGCATATTTAAAATAATAAAATCTGTTAAAGGCATTATTGTTCAAATTAGAATGGGTTGCATCATCAAGTTGATAATAGCAAAAAAAAAATTATCTGGAGTCTTATACAATGTATGTTTTAACGGACAGTAGGCGTATTTGGGTTTAAGCTATTGAAATTAATAAAAATTGTATATTGATCTTTGATTATTTGGGAAATACTATCACTACTAATCATCCTGGTACTTGAATTACTACCGGAAATATTTCCAAATGCAAAACTTTCTTAAAAAATTCATGCTCGAGGAGATATTTCCTGTTATTAATTCAAGAACGCGGGAAAAAATTTCGCACCAAAATAATATAAAAAATTATAGCATGATATTTTTCTTTAGATATTTTAGTACTAAACTAAAACTACCAAGTAGGCTCTGTGCCTGTCAACAGATAAATATCTAACAAATTCTTTGCAAAATAGAAACGGCAAATTAGATGGTTGGTTGGAAATGGTTGTTTAGACTTCCTTTACTAACTTTCTTTACATGCTTAGCACGTTTAAACTCTCCTCAACCTTTTTTATATTATGTTACTTCTACATTTCAATTTTTCAATGCCATAAAGCTCCATTAAGGTTTTATACCATTTTCTCTTCTGCTAATACCATCAGCACTATATAAATTTTCTGTCTCCTGATGATGAACGTTTCTATGACCCCTAAAGAATTTCTATATTCTATTAAATATTGTGGAGGAATACTGTTAGTTTTTTCTTTCTTTCCTATTCTAATGTTTTAACCTTGTTTCGGCCCAACCTACCTATTGCCTTATTATTGACCATGCTTTCTGGGACACCCTGTATAACATAGAACATCCTATTTCAACAGGTTTAAATATATCATTAAAGTAGTTTGTGAGGACTTAATTGCTTGAAGTGGTTCTTAGACATATTACAACTCTAAGAAGACACCAATAAATAATTTTCAGTTCATTAAATTGCCTTAAAGTTTCGTGTTTAATTACTGCTGGGTTAAGTAATAAACTAATAAATTCGCCGTAAATTAATAAATTTATCTTCCAAACTTTCTTGAAAAGCTTTTAAATAATCGGAGTGAAGTCAGTGTTGTCAGAAGGTTTAAACAAAACCTAAACTGAGTCAGAAGTAATTTTTATTAAAGAGGTAGGGCTTAACATTGCCACAAACACAATTTTTTAAAGTTATAGTTTTCGTAAAGAAATAAAAACGTAGGTAGAGCCAACTATTATGAGAATAGAACATAGCTAATGTTTTGCGGGTAGATTTTTTTGGTGTTCTACCGCTCTGCATTTTGACCTTCATCTTTAACTCGCTTACTCACGTCTAACAAGGTAGAATCATGAACACCACTCTGTACTCGGGAGGTATACGACACTATGTCCAATTTTTACAAAAAGTTAGGTAAAATCAGAAAACTAAACTATTTTGTGAGGCATACAACATCAAATCCAATTAGTTAAGATAGCTGAGAAACAGCGTAGACTTTTAACACTACCCAACTAACCAAATTATGAAATAAATAAATCTCAGTGATATAACGATCAATCTTTGTTATATCACACATAGAGATAATTAAAAGCATAATCAAAGATTAGTGATATGCCATAGATTAACAAATGTCCGCTCTAGAGGATTTGCACCTTAGATTGATCTTTCTGAAGGTGCAGATCTGACATATCCAGGATGTCATAACTATATTAGTTTGTTTCGTTTTAAATCTGTAACGGTTGCGTCGAGATGATAGCATTATCTTTTCAACGTGATGAATTATATCTGCCACATAGATATGTCTGAGATAAAACATTTTTATTTAGGCGCCATTACAACTATACAGGGTGTTTCACGATATATGGCGCATTAGACGTTTATGGCGAACCAATCAACGGAACTATCCAAAAATTTAGTTTTTAGCATAAAAAGACACGCTATCCAGCTAAAATAGTTTCGATAATGCGGTGTACCACTGCTACTAGAGAATGTAGTACTTATTTTGATATTTTAAATGGAATACCCTATATCATCTAATATTTTTGGATTCTACATAAAATTATGGCCATTTTTAATAAATGTAATATAAGAATAAACTTAACAGTTTCCGATCGAGGTATCGACTTTTCCAAAATAACATTTTTAAACTTAAAGCTTATAGCTTTCTAAGGGTCCGTCTTAGAGCAAAACGGCTTATATGTCCCTATCTTACATTTTTTGTATCTTCCCAAAAGTGTCAACTTCCGGTTAAACCGGAACTAACTATAGAAAGCCTGAAGTTTAGTACTTCCAGTTTAACCAGAGTTGACGTTTGGGAAGAAAATAAAAATGTAAGATTATATTAAGTCGTTTTTGCTCTAAGACGGACCCTTAGAAAGCTACACATAATCTGTCAAGGTTTAAAAATGTCATTTTGGAAAAGTCGATATCTCTGAAACTATTAAGTTTAGACTTATATTTATAATTTTATGTAGAATCCAAAAATATTCCAAGATATAGATTGTTCCATTTAAAATATCGAAGTTGCTACTATTTTCTAGTAGAAGCGGTAACACCGCGTGATCGAAAATATTTTAGCTAGATAGAACATGTTGTTTTGTGCAAAAAACAAATATTTGGATCGTTCCGTTCACTGGTTCACCACATACACGTCTAATAGATCATCATTGTGAATCACATCATTACTGCGCTTCTGTATTTACAACATGGAGAAATCTTATCTCGTGATTAACCTGTAATGTGTTCTTGCAAAATAGCATTGAAGTTAGGGCAAAGCAAATTAAGTACTATTTTAAAAATATATGTAGTTAAGAACTCACCGCAATTGCATTGTTGTTTGAAGCGAAGATAAGTAATATATTTCACATAGGAAAAAAACAGTTTATTTTAGCAGAAAAATATCTATTAAATGCTTTGTACTAGGGCTACACTGAGCCTTGATTTTAACTTTACCAAGTACTCGGCTGAAGGTATTGGCCGAGTACCTAGTACTCGGCTGACGAGTAGTGGAATTTTTGGTTTTTTCATAGTCTGAAACAGTATCCAACCAATATTCATATCTACTATAATATAACAAGACATCATATTATCGATTCGATAATATGATGTCTTTTTATATTATAGTATTAGTGCTGCACCGAGTAGCTCGGTGCTCGGCCTGAATTATTCACCAATATATTATTATATTATAGTATATATGCATATTGGTTGCATAACTGTTTCAGACTATTAAAAAAACAAAAATTCCACTACTCGGCAGACGAGTACTAGGTACACGGCCAATACCTTCAGCAGAGTACTCGGTCAAATTAAAAAACAGGGCTCGATGCAGCCCTACTTTTTATAGAGTACAAAATAACTCGTCCAGTCATTTACTGGCTGTTTTTTTTGTGGTTTTTCTTTGCCATCTTTGTTTCCCTTGGCGTATCCAGTCGCTGGCTACGTCCTCAAAATTTTTTTCCGTGTAGTCACTACTACATGATACAGCATCTGAATCAAACAATTGACCATTTAAGTAAAATTTTTACATTATTTGGTTTACAAGTGTGTTAAGTAACATTTTTATTCTGAATGAGGGAAGTAAATTACTTATGAATTATTGAATATTTTATTAATACCGAAAAATATACAAGGTGGTCTTGAAGTCCGTTAAAATATTTTAGGGGATTGGTCCATATAGGACTCTAGAACATTCTAAGAAAATATTTTTAACATATATAACGGCCCCTAAAATATTTGGCTGAATACCACCTTGTAGGTATACTAAAAAAGAAAATATAAGCCATTTATTTTAGGCAGAAAAGTATTTTTGCGATAACAATTTCGTCTAAAATTAGTTCGGTATTACCTTATTGTACCTTTGTGTAAAATTGGGACCAGGCATATTTTCATTTACACAATCTGCAATACTGTTTTTCATTGTTATTAACAGGTAGTAATTCATGATAAGTGAGTGCTTGGTGGCAAAACTTCGTACGAATCTAGGATAGGAATTTGCTGATTAATACGACGCCTCTGTTGCCTTTTGGACAGGCCTAAAAATGTAACTTATTCACGTCTTCGTGGTTGTACCTATATTGAATATATAAGTAGGTGTACTTAACTATATTACTCACTGAATATCTTCAAGAAACCAAGTCAGAAATTACACAAAATTACAACTCGGCAGAAAAACTAAAAACTCCTATGTTTAAAAAAATAAACGTTTGTTTTAGGTTAGGTAGGACTAGAGCAAGCGTGGCGTAAGTAAGCACTGGGCGCCAACGTGCACGGATTTTCTGTCAGTTGTCAAACGATTAGAAATTAGAGAGCTATAGTAGAGACATTATTATTACGTTAAAATATCACAGTTTCAAATAAAATTACGTAAATATGAATTGATTTTAAATAAATAATCAGCTTCTCTGCCTTAAAAACACTTTTTTATTAAAACACATCCATTGATGGTGATTAATGTATCTAACCAAAAATTTTCAATTTAAAATAATATTTAATATAGTTTTGTTCAATAATTAATTTAAAAATAACTTTTTCGTTTTGTTTTAGAAAATTTAATAAATTATGTATCTAAAAAGAAAACAGAATATGTTTGATATTAGTGTATTAATAAAATTTAGACTACCTTTAGAACAATTCGTCAAAGAGAGATATTCATGTTTTATCTATGTTATATATGTTATGTTATGTTATATATTAATATATGTATCTATCTGCTATCTAAATTAGAATATAATTTTGTTCCAGAACAATGCTAAACCATTTATCGAACGTAGTTTTAAAACATAGATACACAATAAATCCAAAAATATGACATCACATTTACGTATAAGTTTAGGATAAAAATCATCACATGTAAAGATAAATGTTACATCACGATTTTGAAACTTTGATGGCGCTGGTTATATAATAATATATTTGTTTTTGTTCCTTATATTATAAAACATATTAGGGCTCATATATATTGTAGATATAAAACATCAAAACATCGCCATGTTCTCTAATTTATCCTAGAGTGAGATATCACAGATATATCGGTGGTTAGCTGGGTATGTGCATATTTATTCAGAGGCCTAAGACACCTAGGTAATAATATCTGTATGACTCGGATCTTTAGTAATATTTTTAGCAACACATTTAGCGGCATATAACACTATATAATCACTTGGTATTATATGCCTCTAACTAGATCTATATAATAGTAGGTGGGGATTACACATAATGTTAAACGCCAGTATGACTATCGGCATTTAGGCTGCAATAAGTTTTTATTTTGTCTAATATTACTTTTCCTTTTACCAAAATGCATACCATTTCGATTTAATATACTCATTTTTTGTAAAAAATGGACATAGTGTCGTATGCCTTCCGAGTACAGAATTATGGCTTATAATTTTTTACAGGTATAGAACACTATGTCCATCAAAATACAAATTATGATAATTAAAATTTAAAAAAAAATTTATTTACAAGGAAACACTAAATAATTAATACTTTGTGTAGTGAAAGGAAGATAATACATTTATAGATCAACACTAACCTCAAAATTATGTTAAACTTAATTGTTTTTACTAAATATCCACTAATCAAGCTGGTGGCACATAGTGCCGTATGCCTCCCGAGTACAGCACTTATCTTTTGAAAAGTCTTCATATTAGTCTATCAACAACATATTTTGATTTTTTTCTTATATACCAATATGGCCGCAATGGCACCTTCAAATTAAAACTATCTATATGTTAAACATTTACTATTGACCTTCATAAATTGTTTCTCCATAGTGCTCATCAGATGGTATGTGGAAACTTTCTGTGTGCCTTTTTTATATTTTATATAAAATGTAGTAAAAAGCTTCGTTAATTTGCGGTAATTCAATGACAATTTTCGTAGCAATTAATTGTAGTGAAATTCAGGAGGTCTTGTTACCTTTAATTATAACGATCTAAAGCACATGCTTGAAATTTAATCAAAGGTTTAAGGCGGGAGTATAATTTCATGCTTGTGTCTGATACCTTTGACCGGTAAAATTGCTCTAGTGTACATTAATCGAATCCGGCAGGAAATTTAGTTGAATAACATCTGTAAAATCTACTTTACGATGGTAAACCTTAATAAGTTCCAATACATTTGCCATTCCACTATTATTAGCTAAATGTTCTCTCCTACAGTATGTTGCTTAAATCGTTATTATATACGGTGAAATTTTTAACTGAAATTAATTCAGTATTAGAAATCTTTTTTATTTGCTGAAAAAAATTACAAAACTACAGCTGCGATTATTTTTAGTTTGGCATACTTTTTTCGTGTCTTTATGAAATTTACCCCTCTTTTGAAGGTAGAAACCGCCCAAAACTTTTTTTTCAAATGTAAAAGGCATAAGAAAAGAAATAAGACCTACTATTTATTTTTGCATTTCGGTATTGTAGCCGCAATTTTTTTTATTGTAAAAATTCTTGAAAATGTTGATAATTTTATTTCTTTACAAACCTATTTTCTAAAGAAACCTTCATTCTTGACATTCTGTACCACATCTGGGATTATTTGGCGAATTTAGTGTACAAACCGTTGCCTAAGTTCTTCTAAATTTTCTGGTTTTGATACGTACATTTTGGTTTTAAGGTGACCCCAAAGGAAATAATCTTGAGGATTGAGGTCCGGCGATCGTGGCGGCCTACCAATGGTACCCCTTCTTCCTATCCAACGGTTTGTAAAAACTTCACTTAAATATTGTCTAATAGTTATGGCGTAATGAGGCGGAGCACCATCCTGCTGTAACAATATTCGATCATCATGAAGATCTGCTGCTGCATGGTGAGGAAATAAAGCAGTCAAAGCTAAAATTGTTTCATCTTGCAAAAAATCCCAAAATGGATTGCTATTTAAGTTACATTCAAGATATATTGGCCCAATGACGCGGTCGCCAATTATATCTGACCAGACATTAAGATGATGCGGAAGCGGTAAATGTGTTCCTCGAATCCAATAAGGATTTTCTGCGGACCAATATCAATAGTTTTGTTTATTAACTTCACCACTGAGTACAAAAGTATACTCATCTGTAAAATGGATCTAGTCCAAATTTACCAAATGCTGATCAAGTTCATTCATCATCACTTCATAAAAGTGAAGACAGCGGTCCGGATCATCTACCAATAACTCTTGTACCATTGATTGATAGTGATTGATAGCTCTTTAATGATATCTAGCTATCTTTCGAATAGAACACAGAAAGTAACAGTGGGGAGGGTAGAGTCTGTAGAGAGGAGTGTGACAGTAGGTGTACCACAGGGTTCCATTCTTGGACCCCTTCTGTTCATAATTTATATCAACGATTTACCGAATGCGGACCTTAAAAGTATGTACACACTCTTTGCGGACGATACCACAATATCCTGCAATAGACTGGATCATGCTGGGGCTGTGGAGGCTTTGCGGGAGGCGCAATCGAGGGCTGAGAGCTGGTTTACGGCGAATAGACTCTTCTTGAATGTGGATAAGACACTAAACATAGTTTTCTCAACAATACAGCTTCCTGAGGGTGATGAGGTTGGGACTGTAATTTTCCTGGGGGTGTCCTTGATGGGCCGGCTGGCCTCGAGTGTATTCCTTTTGGGTAGACTCTCTGAATGTGTTTCCCGGTCCACTCTTAGGCATGCCTATTTTGCAGTTTGCCAGACCCATATCAACTATGCAATCTTAGCCTGGGGACATAGTTCGGGTGCGAAGGATGTCTTTTGGATGCAGAGGAGGGCGATAATAATAGTTGCTGGGTGATCTTATCGAGAGGAGTGTCGTCCTGCTTTCAGGTCGCTTGGCGTCTTAACGCTACCATCACTTTTTATCCTGGAGAGTCTTGTGTTTGTCAGGACCCATCTTGGTCAATATCAGACTCATGCTGACCTGCACTCGTATGGTACTCGTGGTAGAGATAATTTGGTGCCCTCCTACAGGCGACTCTTGAGGTCTCAGGACGGTCCGGGTAGTCTCGGCATTCGCTTTTTTAATAAACTACCTATTGCTATTAGGACTTTAACAATAAAATCATTCAAAGGAAAGATTAAAAATTTTCTCATTAGTCGGGCATTTTTTGATGTGGCTGAATTCTTAAATTTTAATTGTGACATCACCCAGTTTTAGGTTATTAAATTTGTCATTAAATGTTTGTATGCTCTTCTCTTTTTTTTTAACATGTGTATAGTTTCATGATTTTGATGTTTTGGTGATTGTACTTATTTTACTTTTACTACCTAAATTATAGGTTTTATTATATTATGACGTGTGTAAGCACAGTTTGTGTATGATCATAAATAAAGGAATTTAAATTTAAATTTGAACGTTACATACTCACAGATAGGAGTTATCTGTGCTGTGACATAATGGTTTCCTTCTCGCCACTGTATGTGGTGGGTATTTTCAATACGCCTATGATACTTGCGTAAGATGCAAGATCTGTGAATTTTTTTTTGGCTTTCTAGATTACCGAAATGCAAAAGTAAGTAGTAGGTCGTATTCCCTTGTTATGCCCTTTTTAACGAGCTATTACAATACATACTATTAAATATATATTATGCAACTCCTTATACAGTGTGACCAGTAAAGTCCGCATCATATGGGATTTTTTTTATTAATAGCTTTATTCCAAATTTGACTTTGGCCTCAAATTCTGCTTCGATCGAGATGAAAATTAAGCAAAGAAATAGTAGTCACGTGATTCGCATTATCTGTCAAATTTTAATTTTTTCCAAAAATAATTCAAAAGTGGGGTTATTTCTGAAAATATCGAAAGAAGTTATTAGAATTTTTTTTTAAATGCAGTTTCTAGCCCACATTTCAGCTGCATAAGATAATTTTGATTTCTTACCCACCACTAAAATTTATTTTCCACTTAATAAACACTTTACTGTGTTCTTTTTTGTCTTAATATTAAGGTGTATTACTTTCAGACACAAACAACGTTTTTAAAAATACTTACCTACTTTAAGAAGTTACCTCATACAGGGTCAAAAACAAATAAACTTTCCATCACATGCGACCAAATTTTTATAGCTTAATTTTGATTTTGTAGAAAAACACACATTTAATATGGCGCTACTTTAAAGAAAATGTATCTGAAATAAAGCATTGTCAAAACTAAGAAGTTTTATGTAGGTTGCGTTGAGTCTTATTTTGCAAAAGTGGTGCAATTTACAAAATATAGGTAGGTAAAGAATCAAAATTATCTCATGCAGCTAAAATTTTGCATGTGGGCTAAAAACTGCATTAAGAAAATATTTTCTAATAACTTTTTTCGATACTTTCAGAAATAACCCCACTTTTGAATTATTTTTTGGAAAAATTTAAATTTGACAGATAATGCAAATCACGTCAAATTTCGAATAAAGTTATTAATAAAAAAAAATCCCATATGATGCGGACTTTACTGGTCACACTGTATATACATTATTTTAAAAAAGCGAAAATGAAAAAAATGTCATCCAGCATTTTATTGATTGGTGGCTAACACTAACTGGTGTCATATTATTTAAGTGCTTAAAGCTGAATAAAAATGTTCTTTATGGTGTTAATCCACTTTATATTGTTATACATATGTTGTTACAAAGTACACTTTATAGCGTTTCTCATCATAAATATTGTATTAAAGGTCGGAAATGCTATTTGCCGGGTTCCCAAAACAAAGTAAATTTTATTAATAAACTTTTTATTAGACGACGGTGTTACTACCTAAGCGAATTTTCGTTTAACGAAGTTAAAAGCCATTTATGGGAAAAAGTTTAGACTAACTTTTAAGTAGAGAAAGCCGACCGCGACCCCAAAATTAAAACGTTTTTACGGTTATAAAAACTTACACCTAACTACACATTTACTACAGCAAAAACTTTATATTTAAAGGTTGATAAATTAAAACAAAAGCCTTAGGGCGAATCTGTCATATAAGCTTTTTAACAATATTTCGTGTTTTTTTTTTTGCACTATATCCTTTGCCTCTGCCTTTGGGTAGTGGTAGGTAGTAAAAGTAGTTGTTGTATTATAGTAGAAAATAGGTTTAGCGCGAAGCAAGTTGTCCAGTGCAACCCTTTTTGCGAAATGACATAGCTTAAAATTATAGATAGGTACGCCCCTCAAAATAGGCTACACACTTTTTTTCAACCCCAAAGTAAATGTTGGAAAAATGACGTTTGATTATTTAAAAATCCTTCCTTAGTGGACACCAACGTCATAAGGAGAAGATATTCTTGAAATTTCATGATTCTAGGATTAGGAGTTGATGAATCAATCAGTCACTCAATTACTTTACAATTTTTTATAAAACTATACCTCAACTTTAAATTTGACTGACATCAATAATACTTTGAATGCCCATTTTTGTTTAACTTAAAAATATTTGAATGATGAAAGAGTTTGGACCATTATCTTTATTTGTTTTAAATCACAACGTTTCAACTGGTAAGTATCTCCAGTCGTCTTCAGGTGAATACTAAATAAGTAAAGTAACTACAAGGCTATTTATACTAGCTAGGTGCACTGAAGCATAACTGAGGTGGGTGCAGTCATGCGTTCAGTTGGCACGCGATCTTATCCTAAGATTGCATCTATCTAACAAATGTTTCCAGATATTTCTTATGTCTAATGATGGTTTACTAAAGCAGCCTCGGTTCTGGTGAATAGCAGCAGTTTCCTTAAACTTTCTTTTCCTCTAGTGTGGTTCCTTATGTAGGATTTCAGCTTCTGACCACTTGATATGGTGACCATGTTTCCAGGCATGGTCAGCTGCACCGGACTTTTCGGTCTCTCCTTTTACCGTATTGTTTTTGTGTTTTTTAATCCTTGTCTCGAGTGGTCTTAATGTCTCACCTATATAAGATTGGCCGCACTCGCAGGGGGATCTGGTAGACGCAGTTTTTTCTATCTTTTTGACTTATAGGCTTTGTCTTCGTCAGGTGGCTACTTAGGGTGTCCCTCGAGTTGAATACTGTGTTGACGTTGTCCTAGTCTTCTTATTTTCTTAGATACTCCTTTGACATACGGAATATTGAGTGATGGTTATGCCTCTCTGTTTGCTTCTTGCGCGTTGGGTCGATTCTTACGATTTTCCAATATTGTGTCAACTAATTTTGTGGGGAGCCATTTTTGTTGAGGTCGGTCTTGATGTGGTGAGCTTCTTTTTTAAGTGTTTCTTCCGAGTTACAGATTGTAATTGCTCTATCCACGAGGGTTTTAACTATGCCATGTTTCGTGTTGCTTGAGTGAACTGATGTAAAATTGAGATGCTGACCTGTATGCGTAGGTTTTCTGTATACTGAAGTTTGGATGCTGTTGCCCTTTTTCTTCACGTTGACATCTAGGAACTTTGATGGCGCTGGTTATATAATAATATATTTGTTTTTGTTCCTTATATTATAAAACATATTAGGGCACATATATATTGTAGATATAAAACATCAAAACATCGCCATGTTCTCTAATTTATCCTAGAGTGAGATATCACAGATATATCGGTGGTTAGCTGGGTATGTGCATATTTATTCAGAGGCCTAAGACACCTAGGTAATAATATCTGTATGACTCGGATCTTTGGTAATATTTTTAGCAACACATTTAGCGGCATATAACACTATATAATCACTTGGTATTATATGCCTCTAACTAGATCTATATAATAGTAGGTGGGGATTACACATAATGTTAAACGCCAGTATGACTATCGGCATTTAGGCTGCAATAAGTTTTTATTTTGTCTATTATTACTTTTCCTTTTACCAAAATGCATACCATTTCGATTTAATATACTCATTTTTTGTAAAAAATGGACACTCTTTTGAAGGTAGAAACCGCCCAAAACTTTTTTTTCAAATGTAAAAGGCATAAGAAAAGAAATAAGACCTACTATTTATTTTTGCATTTCGGTATTGTAGCCGCAATTTTTTTTATTGTAAAAATTCTTGAAAATGTTGCTAATTTTATTTCTTTACAAACCTATTTTCTAAAGAAACCTTCATTCTTGACATTCTGTACCACATCTGGGATTATTTGGCGAATTTAGTGTACAAACCGTTGCCTAAGTTCTTCTAAATTTTCTGGTTTTGATACGTACATTTTGGTTTTAAGGTGACCCCAAAGGAAATAATCTTGAGGATTGAGGTCCGGCGATCGTGGCGGCCTACCAATGGTACCCCTTCTTCCTATCCAACGGTTTGTAAAAACTTCACTTAAATATTGTCTAATAGTTATGGCGTAATGAGGCGGAGCACCATCCTGCTGTAACAATATTCGATCATCATGAAGATCTGCTGCTGCATGGTGAGGAAATAAAGCAGTCAAAGCTAAAATTGTTTCATCTTGCAAAAAATCCCAAAATGGATTGCTATTTAAGTTACCTTCAAGATATATTGGCCCAATGACGCGGTCGCCAATTATATCTGACCAGACATTAAGATGATGCGGAAGCGGTAAATGTGTTCCTCGAATCCAATAAGGATTTTCTGCGGACCAATATCAATAGTTTTGTTTATTAACTTCACCACTGAGTACAAAAGTATACTCATCTGTAAAATGGATCTAGTCCAAATTTACCAAATGCTGATCAAGTTCATTCATCATCACTTCATAAAAGTGAAGACAGCGGTCCGGATCATCTACCAATAACTCTTGTACCATTGATTGATAGTGATTGATAGCTCTTTAATGATATCTAGCTATCTTTCGAATAGAACACAGAAAGTAACAGTGGGGAGGGTAGAGTCTGTAGAGAGGAGTGTGACAGTAGGTGTACCACAGGGTTCCATTCTTGGACCCCTTCTGTTCATAATTTATATCAACGATTTACCGAATGCGGACCTTGAAAGTATGTACACACTCTTTGCGGACGATACCACAATATCCTGCAATAGACTGGATCATGCTGGGGCTGTGGAGGCTTTGCGGGAGGCGCAATCGAGGGCTGAGAGCTGGTTTACGGCGAATAGACTCTTCTTGAATGTGGATAAGACACTAAACATAGTTTTCTCAACAATACAGCTTCCTGAGGGTGATGAGGTTGGGACTGTAATTTTCCTGGGGGTGAATCTGGATCCCAGACTGCGCTGGAGCTCTCATACGGACTCCTTGATGGGCCGGCTGGCCTCGAGTGTATTCCTTTTGCGTAGACTCTCTGAATGTGTTTCCCGGTCCACTCTTAGGCATGCCTATTTTGCAGTTTGCCAGACCCATATCAACTATGCAATCTTAGCCTGGGGACATAGTTCGGGTGCGAAGGATGTCTTTTAGATGCAGAGGAGGGCGATAATAATAGTTGCTGGGTGATCTTATCGAGAGGAGTGTCGTCCTGCTTTCAGGTCGCTTGGCGTCTTAACGCTACCATCACTTTTTATCCTGGAGAGTCTTGTGTTTGTCAGGACCCATCTTGGTCAATATCAGACTCATGCTGACCTGCACTCGTATGGTACTCGTGGTAGAGATAATTTGGTGCCCTCCTACAGGCGACTCTTGAGGTCTCAGGACGGTCCGGGTAGTCTCGGCATTCGCTTTTTTAATAAACTACCTATTGCTATTAGGACTTTAACAATAAAATCATTCAAAGGAATGATTAAACATTTTCTCATTAGTCGGGCATTTTTTGATGTGGCTGAATTCTTAAATTTTAATTGTGACATCACCCAGTTTTAGGTTATTAAATTTGTCATTAAATGTTTGTATGCTCTTCTCTTTTTTTTTAACATGTGTATAGTTTCATGATTTTGATGTTTTGGTGATTGTACTTATTTTACTTTTACTACCTAAATTATAGGTTTTATTATATTATGACGTGTGTAAGCACAGTTTGTGTATGATCATAAATAAAGGAATTTGAATTTAAATTTGAACGTTACATACTCACAGATAGGAGTTATCTGTGCTGTGACATAATGGTTTCCTTCTCGCCACTGTATGTGGTGGGTATTTTCAATACGCCTATGATACTTGCGTAAGATGCAAGATCTGTGAATTTTTTTTTGGCTTTCTAGATTACCGAAATGCAAAAGTAAGTAGTAGGTCGTATTCCCTTGTTATGCCCTTTTTAACGAGCTATTACAATACATACTATTAAATATATATTATGCAACTCCTTATACAGTGTGACCAGTAAAGTCCGCATCATATGGGATTTTTTTTATTAATAGCTTTATTCCAAATTTGACTTTGGCCTCAAATTCTGCTTCGATCGAGATGAAAATTAAGCAAAGAAATAGTAGTCACGTGATTCGCATTATCTGTCAAATTTTAATTTTTTCCAAAAATAATTCAAAAGTGGGGTTATTTCTGAAAATATCGAAAGAAGTTATTAGAATTTTTTTTTAAATGCAGTTTCTAGCCCACATTTCAGCTGCATAAGATAATTTTGATTTCTTACCCACCACTAAAATTTATTTTCCACTTAATAAACACTTTACTGTGTTCTTTTTTGTCTTAATATTAAGGTGTATTACTTTCAGACACAAACAACGTTTTTAAAAATACTTACCTACTTTAAGAAGTTACCTCATACAGGGTCAAAAACAAATAAACTTTCCATCACATGCGACCAAATTTTTATAGCTTAATTTTGATTTTGTAGAAAAACACACATTTAATATGGCGCTACTTTAAAGAAAATGTATCTGAAATAAAGCATTGTCAAAACTAAGAAGTTTTATGTAGGTTGCGTTGAGTCTTATTTTGCAAAAGTGGTGCAATTTACAAAATATAGGTAGGTAAAGAATCAAAATTATCTCATGCAGCTAAAATTTTGCATGTGGGCTAAAAACTGCATTAAGAAAATATTTTCTAATAACTTTTTTCGATACTTTCAGAAATAACCCCACTTTTGAATTATTTTTTGGAAAAAATTTAAATTTGACAGATAATGCAAATCACGTCAAATTTCGAATAAAGTTATTAATAAAAAAAAATCCCATATGATGCGGACTTTACTGGTCACACTGTATATACATTATTTTAAAAAAGCGAAAATGAAAAAAATGTCATCCAGCATTTTATTGATTGGTGGCTAACACTAACTGGTGTCATATTATTTAAGTGCTTAAAGCTGAATAAAAATGTTCTTTATGGTGTTAATCCACTTTATATTGTTATACATATGTTGTTACAAAGTACACTTTATAGCGTTTCTCATCATAAATATTGTATTAAAGGTCGGAAATGCTATTTGCCGGGTTCCCAAAACAAAGTAAATTTTATTAATAAACTTTTTATTAGACGACGGTGTTACTACCTAAGCGAATTTTCGTTTAACGAAGTTAAAAGCCATTTATGGGAAAAAGTTAAGACTAACTTTTAAGTAGAGAAAGCCGACCGCGACCCCAAAATTAAAACGTTTTTACGGTTATAAAAGCTTACACCTAACTACACATTTACTACAGCAAAAACTTTATATTTAAAGGTTGATAAATTAAAACAAAAGCCTTAGGGCGAATCTGTCATATAAGCTTTTTAACAATATTTCGTGTTTTTTTTTTGCACTATATCCTTTGCCTCTGCCTTTGGGTAGTGGTAGGTAGTAAAAGTAGTTGTTGTATTATAGTAGAAAATAGGTTTAGCGCGAAGCAAGTTGTCCAGTGCAACCCTTTTTGCGAAATGACATAGCTTAAAATTATAGATAGGTACGCCCCTCAAAATAGGCTACACACTTTTTTTCAACCCCAAAGTAAATGTTGGAAAAATGACGTTTGATTATTTAAAAATCCTTCCTTAGTGGACACCAACGTCATAAGGAGAAGATATTCTTGAAATTTCATGATTCTAGGATTAGGAGTTTAAGATGGGAGTTGATGAATCAATCAGTCACTCAATTACTTTACAATTTTTTATAAAACTATACCTCAACTTTAAATTTGACTGACATCAATAATACTTTGAATGCCCATTTTTGTTTAACTTAAAAATATTTGAATGATGAAAGAGTTTGGCCCATTATCTTTATTTGTTTTAAATCACAACGTTTCAACTGGTAAGTATCTCCAGTCGTCTTCAGGTGAATACTAAATAAGTAAAGTAACTACAAGACTATTTATACTAGCTAGGTGCACTGAAGCATAACTGAGGTGGGTGCAGTCATGCGTTCAGTTGGCACGCGATCTTATCCTAAGATTGCATCTATCTAACAAATGTTTCCAGATATTTCTTATGTCTAATGATGGTTTACTAAAGCAGCCTCGGTTCTGGTGAATAGCAGCAGTTTCCTTAAACTTTCTTTTCCTCTAGTGTGGTTCCTTATGTAGGATTTCAGCTTCTGACCACTTGATATGGTGACCATGTTTCCAGGCATGGTCAGCTGCACCGGACTTTTCGGTCTCTCCTTTTACCGAATTGTTTTTGTGTTTTTTAATCCTTGTCTCGAGTGGTCTTAATGTCTCACCTATATAAGATTGGCCGCACTCGCAGGGGGATCTGGTAGACGCAGTTTTTTCTATCTTTTTGACTTATAGGCTTTGTCTTCGTCAGGTGGCTACTTAGGGTGTCCCTCGAGTTGAATACTGTGTTGACGTTGTCCTAGTCTTCTTATTTTCTTAGATACTCCTTTGACATACGGAATATTGAGTGATGGTTGTGCCTCTTTGTTTGCTTCTTGCGCGTTGGGTCGATTCTTACGATTTTCCAATATTGTGTCAACTAATCTTGTGGGGAGCCATTTTTGTTGAGGTCGGTCTTGATGTGGTGAGCTTCTTTTTTAAGTGTTTCTTCCGAGTTACAGATTGTAATTGCTCTATCCACGAGGGTTTTAACTATGCCATGTTTCGTGTTGCTTGAGTGAACTGATGTAAAATTGAGATGCTGACCTGTATGCGTAGGTTTTCTGTATACTGAAGTTTGGATGCTGTTGCCCTTTTTCTTCACGTTGACATCTAGGAACGGTAATTGGTTGTTATCTTCTTTCTCCATGGTGAATTTGATTGTTGGTGTTAAGCTATTGAGGTGATCTAGAAAATCTCTTAGTTCGTCATTGGTTCCATTTCAAATAATGAAGGTGTCATCCACATATCTTAGCCACATTTTTGGTTTTTTCTTTGCCTGTTCCATTATTGCTTTGGATTCAAACCATTCCATGGAAATGTTAGCGATTATTGGCGAGAGAGATGAGCCCATCGGTAATCCGTCTACTTGTTGATGAATTTATCGTTTTATTGAAAGCATAAAAGCTTAAAAATATTTGTTACCTTGTTAATAAGTTTTCCAGATATTTATTTCTATTTTTTTTTTTTAAACATTCTGTAGGAAATAAAGTGTATGAAACCCAACAATTTTAACGAATTTTAAACGTAAAAAACATAAAGCCCCAAATGGAAAAAAGTTAAAAAAGTTAATAGGCTCTTTAAGTTTTTATGAGTTAAATTTATTATTCCTTAATTCTAATAAAAAGAAAGAAGATATAAAATTATGTAGGCTCATTTTAATTAAAATATATAATAAATGTATAAATAAAAGTACAAAACGGTGGCAAAGAAGAAAATTTAATTATAAACCCAAAACAAGTTTTTATAGATACCTTTTAAAATTTAGAGGCTATTTATAATTAATGCTCGACACACTTACATTTTTATAAAATAAATATATTAAAATTTATTTAAGGCACGTCTTTTAATTTAATGTTGCCAGTTTATCGAAAATAAAATATTATGGAGTGTAATAATTGCTTACGAAAAATATTCTTAAAAATATAAAAATTCTTAGGGATATTAAAGCAGTAACAATTTCTGAAGTTGATTTTATGCGACAAAATTAATTTATTTTCCTTTCTTTTACAGGTTATAGTTTACCCAACAAAAGAAAGTCTTCAACTATTTGGAGCGGCCTTTATTCTTCTACTAATTTGGATGGTGGCCTTGATGCTTGCAATGCCTTTATTTGTCGTAAGGCATTTGACACACCACGAGCTGCCAGGGATGGGAAACGATATGTTAAATCTCGATTTTTGTATAGAAAATTGGCCTATAGAACATGGACGGGCTTATTATTCAATATTTTCCTTAATATTTCAATATACGCTACCCATCATTATCGTTTCGGTAAGTACAACAAATGATAGTTTTATAAGATAAAGAAAACTGGTTAATAAAAAATACTTATTATATTATAGAAAAAAGAAAAGCACAAAGTCTTTCTCCACAGTTTTTATTCGAAAAAACTAGGCGAACCTAGAATAATTCATTATAAATCAAATCGACATGTTTCGAGTGTAGAAACACTCATCATCAGGAAAACGAAGTAAATGGTACAATGCTAATGTTGTTAGCAGTAGAGAAAATAACAAGTGAGACTAAGCCGTAATGGAGCTTTCAATGGTACATACAAGGAGTGAAAAAATTTGAATAGTCAGAAGACAGAAAAGATTCCAGCATACTGAAGAGTCAAGGACTAGTGCAAGGGCACCGTCTTGGGTGGAAAATGAAGAGAAAAAAAGACAAATTAGGGAGTTTTAAAAGACTATGTAAAAGTCATTTTAAGTGTAAGTGATAAAAAATCTTTAGTTTGATTTAACTATGTCGGAGACATATGAAAGTAACATGTAAAAGTGGTAAAATGAGAGGGAAAGAAAAAAGAAAAAAATTGTTTTTCGTAAAAGTCATGCAGATGCTTTCATTTAGCTTGAAATAAAATACTGTTGGGGTACCAGGCTTGTTACAGCCTACTTACCCCCGCAGGAGTCAAAAGATACACATTCAGTGTAAAATAAATATTTAAAAAAGTTTTAAAAAGGTTTTTTGTTTTACAAGAACATACCCGTGAACTTGAAGTTCATTTCCCGTCTGACACATGCTGGTTGCAGTGGAACTTCTCCAACGGGGTAGCGGTGGTGTTCTTGTAAAACAAAAAACTTTTTTAAATATTTATTTTGCACAAAATGTGTATGTTTTTACTCCTGCGATGGTAACTAGGCCGTAACAAGCCTGGTACCCCAACAGTATTTTATTTCAAGCTAAATGAAGGCATCTGCATGACTTTTACGAAAAACAATTTTTTTCTTTTTTCTTTCCCTCTCATTTTAAAACTTTCACAGGTCTCCGACATAGTTAAGTCAAACGCAAGATATTTTATCACTTACACTTAAAATGCCTTTTACAGAGTCTTTTAAAACTTCCTAATTTTTCTTTATTTCTCTTCAAGACAGTGCCTTTGCACTAGTCCTTGACTCTTTGCACACTCCTTGTATGTACCATTGAAAGCTCCACGGCTTGGTCTCACTTGTTATTTTCTCTACTGCTAACAACATTAGCATTGTACCATTTACTTCGTTTTAATATGAGGGTTTCTACACTCGAAACATGTCGATTTAATTTATAATGAATTATTCTAGGTTCGCCTAGTTTCTTCGAATAAAAATTCTGGAGAAAGACTTTGTGCTTTTCTTTTTTCTATATCATTTAACTCCACTTTGAGTATCTTCTTCAAAACTTATTATATTACTTCTCTGTGAAAGACGTTAACTAAGAAAAGGGTGAATCCTACATGAGTTCTCTGTAATTAATTGTTTCAAGTGGCATACTCATTAACAGGTGTCGCTGCTGCTTTTCTAAGTACGTTATCACGTTCCACATATTACATTTTATTCTGGATAAGGCTATGACTTTGAACTACTTTATTTACTTCTTCCATTGTTTGCTGCTTGTTTCGCAATTTAATAAAAAATTCACAAATCTTGCATCTTACGCAAGTATCATAGGCGTATTGAAAATACCTACCACATACAGTAGCGAGAAGGAAACCAGTATGTCACAGCACAGATTACTCCTATCTGTGAGTATGTAACGTGCCGCTATTACGCGTTTCGCGTTATTATGACCGCATGGATGCTCCGATTTAGTTTGAAATAATAATTAAATTATTATACTTAGAAATGTGTAAATTCGACTGTTTTGTTAAAATAAAAAATATAGGATAATCTGTATATTAATACATATTGAAGAGAGCTCAAAACCACCTTTTCAAAAATAGCGACAAAATTATTTCTTTAGCTATACACAGCCATTTACCTGCTGGTCCTTGTACTCTTTGTTCATGAAATGTCTAAATCTTAAGTCGGCTATGAAATTTTTTGGATTGGTGTATCAATTCTCCCCCGACTTTCTGTGTAATACGCCAAGACCGCCGACCTATTTCGCTTTGTTTCAGCGACATTTACTGTTTATTTTTTTCCAATTTTATCGAAATTGAAACAATCAAAAATGCGGTTACCATGATATCGACTAATATGGACACCTGAAAATTTTAAAAATTACGAAAACGTTATCTGATATCAATGAAATTTAGACGAATAAAATCTATTTGCACTGTCGTAGACTAAATTTTGAATGATACACGTTCGATGTGAACTTTGTTAATAAAACTTGTGCAATTAAACGTTGCACCCGTTTCATTATAGTGTTCATCGAATTAGTATCATTAATAACTATCTACTAACTGTTCTCTCTCCCGGCCATATTATCTTAATATCAACAAATATAATAATAAATGCCGAAACCCAAAACAAAACAATATTAATACTCAGCAGATGACGTCATCGATACTGTGCTGCTCGGATGTTTGTTTAGACTTCACCGCCGTGTTATTTATGTGCATGTCGCATGTCGCGTTCATTTTTCATAAAATATACCCATATATACGCACCCAGTAGTATTTTCAATACTAATATTATTACATTTTGTTTCTGTGTCTAGTAACACGCGTGTTTTAAAGCAACCGAGACGAATTATAATAATATATATTTTGCAAAAGAGTTGCTATGTCAGCAACAGAGGGCTTATCGCCAGTTCGTATAAAAGTTTTTTCCTTTATTTATATTAACGGTAGGTACTTATTAAGGTTATGAAATGCTTCTGATATTCAAAGTTAAATTATGTAAGGTTACCGTATACTTACCCTTTTAAAAAATTTTATTGTTATACCCATTGAATTAATAGTATATTAAAGTATACGTTTTATAAAGCATCATTTTATAGCATGCGTCCATGTTAAAAAACGAGCCGCTTGCGGCGAGTTTTATAACGGGACAAGTGCTTAAAACTGCTTTATATAACACGTACTTTATACTATTTTTTCTAATTTGTAGTTTTTGCAATAGAAAACACATATTTAAAAAGAAAATAAATCCTTCAAATTTTGTAAATTTTTATGTCTAAATGTTATGTTGGTAATACTATTTTTTATCATAGTAGCCTATGGACAATAAAAATTATTTTGCGAACTGTCATTTTTTGATTTATTCACCCATTTTCACCACGAGATTCTAATAGCTATTTATATATAAGTTGCGAAATGAGTGTCTTTTAGGCACGCGACGTGAAATTGTCCAACGAGGCAAAGCCGAGTTGGACAACACGTCAAAGTGACTAAAAGACATTGTTTTGTAACGAATTGTATACAATATTTTTTCTACTGAGGTTTTATAATAAAAAACTTAGCTTTACTAACATTTTATTACCTATGTTTCATTGACACTTGCCAAAAAATATTAAATTATACCTAGTCTGTGGTTACGTTTTAATTGTAAATAATTACCTGCGTTACTTTTAAGCACGTTGCTCCTGGTAACGTGCTTAAAAGTATTTTAAGCACGCTGCGCTTAAAAGGAGGTTATTAAAAAACCATAATGACAATCGAAAAGAGCTTATTATAAAACGTCAGTAGAAAAAGTTATTTTAGCGATATGAGATTTGAAATTGGACGGAATACGCTGTGTGATCCTTATACATTTGGTACATATACAGAGCGTTCGGAAATTCGGGCGATTTTGCTACTTTTTTTCGAATTTCAAAAGACGTGATTTTACGTCACGGCATTGCAATTTAGTATAGGGAAGATGGAAAATTCAAATAAAGTTGTAGTTAAAATCGACATTGGAAGGTTAGTAGATTGAATTTTGGATAGGATTTGGCAGAAAATGATAGCTTGAAGAATCTACAAAAGCAAAATAGTTCTCCGTCAATAAAGTTATTATTTAATATGTGTTTTTTAATTAACTAAAACAATACATACAGATTTGTAGATCTAGGCAACCAAACATACATACGTGGGTTCGTGTAGTATTTTGCATATTTGGACTAAAAAATATTAGTTATCTAGAATGCTATGCTAAACGGTGAAAAAAAACATGTCATGTAGGGCCAACCTTTAAATAATAAAATTCGGAGTTCGAAATAGATCTATTACGAACTCGCTAGCGCGTTCGAAATAGATTTGTTTCGAGACAAAATTAGAAAAATTTATTTGTTGGCTAAAATTTGTTGGTTATTTTGTTAATTTCTGTCAATTTATCTGTTTAAACTTTATAAAACTAACGTATAAAGATTTCGTTTAAGACAACATGATCAAAATTAGAAAGAACGGTCCTTTGTAAGTATATTGGTATATTGTTCCAAAAATAACTATGAATGGTAAATATGGTTGTCAGATACAGTGGCATCACACTCAAAGTATATATGAAGCTTAATTTTAAATTTCACCGAATAAAAGCATTAAGAAACTAAAAAAATATTAAACTAAAAGGTTTTTGATTATTTAACAGATTTTCAATAATTTCATAGGAATATGAAAGTATTATTGGGTAAATATTTTTTTAAATATTTAAAGATTTTTTTAAAATTTTTGCATCAAACTTTGTAAACAACCAAAAAAATTAAAAATCCAAATACCTATTTTGCGTAAAGTGTATATCCCTGTTTATCCGTTTTGAATAAGACTATTCTTTTAAATTTGATTGTTTTTATTATAAAATAAAAATGTTTACTCTTACGTTTCGATCCTTCTGGCGGTGGCGGTACTCGACACAGGTGATGGTACTACCAGAAATTTTTTAACCCAGCTCTGAATGGTGTCAAATTTAACAATTTACAGTTAGAAATGGGACGACTTGAAGAAAGGAGGATTTCCCTAAATAATGTGATATTTTAATCGTATTTATTCTATTTCTATAATTTACAATACCAGACAATAAATTTTTGTGTAGAAAAAACCATTTATGTTCAAATCTTTGTAATTTTGATTTTTCAACAAAATTTTTTTAATTAATTTATTACCAGCTTTTATTTGGAAAACACGTTTGCTAAATTACCTTTAACGAATTATGTTTCAAAATATAGAGTTGACCATTTTGATGCGATAACAGCTGCTCCTTGTTTGTTTTAGTTTAGTACATTTGTATTTTTAAGGCCTTTAGTTTGTATCGAAAATGATTCTGGCTCGAATTTGCCCAGAATTGTTTTTGTTAAATACAATTACCATTTATTTAATAAGTATAATATCTATGTTTAGGAACAAATTACAATATTAAGCTTACTAAATAGCAACCCAGTTTTTATACAGTGTGTCCAGTAAAGTCTGTATCATATGGGATTTTTTTTTATTAATAACTTTATTCGAAATTTGACTTTGGCATCAAGTTCTGCTTCAATCGAGATGAAAATTAAGCAAAAAAATAGTAGTCATGTGATTCGCATTATCTGTAAAATTTTAATTTTTTCCAAAAAATAATTCAAAAGTGGGGTTATTTCTTAAAGTATCGAAAAAGTTATTAAAAAAAGTTTTTTTTTTGCAGTTTCTAGCCCACATACAGATCTTCTTAGTTTTGACAATGCTTTATTTCAGATTCATTTTCTTTAAAGTAGCGCCATATTAAATGTGTGTTTTTCTACAAAGGCAAAATTGGGCTATTAAAATTTGGTCGCATGTGATGCAAAGTTTATTTGTTTTTGACCATGTATAAGGTAACTTCATGAAATGAGTATTTTTGAAAACGTAGTTTGTGACTAAAAATAATACACCTTAATATTAAGGTTGAATTCTCAACGTCGTTCAATTTATTACCAACCTATAACCTATTTTACTTTGTTTTTTTAAGTTTATTATTTTTTAAACTAACATTTAAATAAAATCAGTATCGTCGGCACATTACTTAGGTAATATCTGATATATTACAAAAATATCAATTTATTTTATAGCTAATTTTGGGAGAATTGTATGCTGAAAGAACAATGAGTGACAATGACATAATAAAAATGTTAAAAAACTCTTACCCGATATTTTTCGCTATACAATTCTCCTAAAATAAGTTATGAAATTCCTTGATATTTATTAAATATATCATTTATTACCTATAGAATATCAAGTCTATACTAATTTTCTTTAAATTTTGTATAAAAGCTAGAAAACATAAATAAATCTACGCGAAATAGGTTATAGGTTGGCAAGCATGTTGATACTCCCACCTTAAGACAAAAAAGAACACAGTGTCATCAGTAAAGTGTTTATTAGGTGGAAAATAAATTTTAGTGGTGGGTGAAAAATCTAAATTATCTTATGCAGCTGAAATGTTGCACGTGGGCTAGAAACTGCATTTAGAAACTTTTTTCAATATTTTTAGAAATAACCCCACTTTTAAATTATTTTTTGGAAGAAATTATAATTTTACAGATAATGCGAATTACGTAAGTACTATTTTTGGCTTAATTTTGATCTCGATCGAAGCAGAACTTGATGCCAAGGTCAAAGTTCGAATAAAGCTATTAATAAAAAAAATCCCACATAATGCGGACTTTATTGGTCACACTAGATTATTTTTCTAATGACCGACGCGACGTACTTTACATGAAGTAGAAGAGGCTTAAACTGTATTTACCTTGTTGCAGGCCGCATACTCCAGGATTTCTTACAAGCTTCGATATCGCTTTCAAGCCGGCTTTGTAAGTACAGAGGACAATTTACAGAAAAATAGAAGGCAGCTACGTGGGCGACGTCTCCAAAGGACGAATCTTTTGTTGGGGTCGATAGCCATAATTTTTTGTATAAGCTGGTTACCACTCAATTTATTTAATCTTATTGCCGACTTATCGACCGATCCGAAAGGGTTCAGCAGCCAGCCAATGATGGTAAGTCATTAGTTTACTATTTTTTTTATCAGATTACGCTGTATAATTGTTTAGTAAAGTTTTTTATTCAAAATCTTAGTGTTATAATTTCTTTTCGACTATTTTTAAAATTTTAATCTTATAAACATAAATCTAAGGGTTTTTTCATTATACAGGGTGTCCGGAAAAATGTGGGAAATCTCCCGGATATGAAAAAAACACTAGAATACTACAAGTTTATATAAACTTCTTTCGTATCGGCCTTCTCTTCGGAGATATGGGCTCCCAAAGAGCTCCTATGGAATTAAGTTTTTGACACATGATTATTAAACCAACAGGTATATTTCAATTTTTTTTTCCATATGATGTATACCAGGTAAGACCCTTCAAATTACTATCCCAGAAAGTGTTGCGAATTACTCACAGCTGCAGGGATGGACTAGCTGTGACACTAATGTGTCCATTTTTTTACGCCCTGTATGATAAAAACTTTGGACAGCGTTTTTTACATACTCTTAGCTATTGACTAAAAATTAAATACTCTTCATTCATGTCGCTAATCCTAACCGTTTTCGGAAAAACGTAATTTTATTGCGATCGTATTAATATTAGGCAGTTAAAAGTGAACATTTATAATTTATAGGAACAAAGATGTATCTTTTATTAAAATACGCTAAATATACATGATGTAAATATGTTAAAAATGAAGTGTTTCGAAAACGGTTAGAATTAGCGACATGAATGAGAAGAGTACTTAATTTTTAATCAATAGTTAAAGGTATGTAAAAAACGTTGTCCAAAGTTTTCATCAGAGAGGGCGTAAAAAAAATGGGCACATTAGTGTCACAGCTATTCCGTCCCTGCAGCTGTGAGTAATTCGCAACACTTTCTGGGATAGTAATTTGAAGGGTCTTACCTGGTATAGATCATATTAAAAAAAAATTGAAATATACCTGTTGGTTTAATAATTATGTGTCAAAAGCTTAATTCCATGGAAGCTCTTTGGGAGCTTATACCTCCGAAGAGGAGGCCGATAAGAAATAAGTTTATATGAACTTGTAGTATTCTTTTCACGTGTTTTTTTCATATCCGGTAGATTTCCCACATTTTCCCGGACACCCTGTATACTTCCGATCAGAAGACACCGGATAAAAAAATATTACTAATTTTAATTTGCAACTTTTTAGATTTTGTACCGATTTGGATGATTTTTGTAAATCGAAGGCATATTGAGACAATTGGGTTGTAGGCGAATGTTTAAACTAGATTTGTTTTGGGTTTTATCATTTTTTTAAATTTATAACCTTCCTTATTTATCTCACTTCGTAGTCACTTAACCCGTATAAAATATAAACAAAAGTTTATCATAACATATACAATTGGAACAGATAAAAACAATGGTGAATCGTACTTTTATAAATTAAATATAAAGAAATCGTCGGTATTCTGCTCTTTCTACTTAATTGTGAGTTTTGCAGATACAGTTTTTACAGTGAGGGTGGTATGAACATTATTATAAAATGGTAAAATGTTGCTGCTAAAATAAAAGTAATACTTGCTATAATTAAAAAAAATTTCGCAATAAGTAATCAATTAATTAAGCAAAATAATAAATACAAATCGAACGCTTTTTGAAATTTTTTTATTGTCGTAGGTGTGAAAGATATAATCTCAAACTCGAATAATTTCTGCACTCGGTTCGTGCTAAGTGCCTTTTCGTTTGTGATATACAACTTTGCGTATATTTAGGTTGATTTTATTATTTTTAACAATTTTATAATAATAAAGATATTTGGTTTCTTTCTGAACAAAAATGTTTTATGGTTCAAAAGATTAATCCAAGACAAAAAATTTAATTAATTACTCCTAAAATTATTGTGAAAAACATGGACTAAAAATATTCATCTCGATAAATTGTTTTTCATAATCAATGTGATAAAAATTCAACAAGACTTAAAGATCAACCTTATTGCATTGAGATTTAATTAAAAGTGGGTTTACAGCTGCAATTGCATGCTTCAGGTAAATTAAAAAATTGATTACAATAGTCTTGATGTTTGGAGTTCTATTCCACTTATAAAATGAAATTAATTTTGTCACTTGAAACTGTATTTTTATGAGATAAATTACCATTATCTCATTAAAGGTGTAAAAATTATTAATTTTTATAATTAATAAGGGTTAGTCGTTAATTGTCCTTAAACGTCATTTATTACCTGATTTTTTCGCTATGGCTAAAGTACAAACGCGAACTCCGATGTTACAGTACGCAATAAAACATTTTAGTTTGATTATCTTAGAAATCGCTGCTCGAAGCCACACGCACTAGGTATATCTTTTTTTTGACAAATTATGTCATATAATAAGCAGTGCTGACAAGAAGGGGGGCTGGGGGGCAAATTTCCCGGGCCCACGTCTCTTTTAAGGGCCCGTGCTGGGGCTCCGCAGTTAAAAGAATATGATAAATTATAAAAAAAAAAAAAAAAAAAAAATCTCTGTTGACAAAAAATGACTTTGTAAACATTACATAGGTATGTAAAATGTTATATTTTGAAATGAAAACTTTGCAAATCGGGTACGATCGATGTGGAAGTTAAAAATCTTTCCAGCCTGATGGATGATTTAAGTTCAATTAGAAGTAACTGGCAGTCCATACACAATGAATGCAAGTTAGTTGCTGAACACTTGGGTTTAACAGGGGACTTGTCTTCATTGTCTGAAAAACGCAAACGAAAAAGAACCACTTTTTTTTACGAAAATAATCCAAACGATGTTTTTGTAGATTTAAATCCAGAGGAAAAATTCAGAATCAGTGTGTTTAATACTCTATTAGATAGAGAAACAATTTTAGCTTATTAAGTATTGAGCAAAAAATTGAAATTAAAATTGAGGGAATACCTAAACTCGAAATTAACTTGACACAGATCACAAAGTGTAAATCTAGGGACTTTATTGTTATTGATAAGTTTGCTGCAAATAAAAACAGAAGAATGAACTTTACTTTTAAAGAATGTACCCACTAAAGAAAAATGAATTGACCTTTTTTTTTTATCTTATTTCATTTTCAATAAAATAAGTAGGTAATCATAAATTTTTAAAAAATTTATTAAAAATTATTGACCAAATTTGGGCGTGGTCTTAAAAATTTTTCGCCCGCGGCGCATTTCGCCTGCAGCAGGCTTTTAGTGCACCCCCAAGTTAATAAGTCACAAGCCGCCACTGGCTAGGACCCTACCTCCCGCTTTTTAATATTTTAAATCTGGCAGACCTAGGAGTGGGCCCGGGATGCCGCACAGCCCCCGGGCCTGACCTGGCTCTCGACGGCCCTGATATTAAGATTTTTTATCTAGTAATTTATTATATCAAAGCACAAAAAAGTTATGAAGCTTTAGATGAAGGCGATGGGTTGCGAATCTATAATCAGATCTCGATTTCTCATCCTAAAAAAATCATAATTACCAAACTTTGTGCAATTCAAGCCATTATTAAGATACCTATTTATACAAAAGTTGAAAATAATAATAACTTGGAGACAAGGTAAATAATTAGGCTAAATCCTCATATTTTAGTGTCAGGAATTTGTGCCAGCATTTTGTCCACGCATTTTCCGGACACCCTGTATAAATGTGATATTTAATCTTCTTTTTTTTAAATTACTACATAACACTGTTATTCTCTTTGTGTTAGAAACTAAGTATAAAAAATATCGTTTATTCACACCACAGAACTAAAGATTCTGTTAACACCGAGATCAAAGTTCAAATTATGAGGATAATGCACCAGTATTCGTTCTCGGAATACTTTTTTATTTTTGTTATACGGATCGAATTTTGAAACTCGACGCTCTTGATGTTTTTTTTTTTGATGTGATATTTAAGCACTTTTTGCACATATATACAAAAGCATCGTTTATAACAAAAAGTGCACTTTATATTCAATATAGTACAGCGTGTATTCGGAAGTTCTTACCAAATGGGAAACTTTTTTATTATACATTTTACGAAAAAAAGTTATTCTTCATAAAAAGCTCTGCATGGTCTAAAACCTAAAATGCAACCATCAAATATTAAAATTTTCCAATCATATACGAGGTTTGTCAAAAAATGTGAATTTTTCCCAAGAATGTGAATTTTTGCCAAGAGTAAAGTACCTTTATTTTTGACATTATCAAAAATTGTTATTAAAAAAAGTTGATCAGAACTAAAAACCTGTAATCTGTGGTAAAGGGTAAAAGAGTCTTTCCGGCATCACTTTCTCTTTAAAAATAATCAAATAATTTTAAAATTAATGCTTGTTCTCTTTCACAATACGATGTAATTTTTGAAATAATTCTGATTAAAAATGTCACTGTCAAAAAGACAAGAACACTTTTTTGACTGGTAAAATTATACGATATTCATTATTGACTCAAATTTACTATCTCGCCTAGTTCACGAATTTTAGAAAGATAAACACTAGTCTTGACGTAACGATCATTGAACAGACTTTACATAAAGTCGCCACAGTGGTTCTTTTCCCGTGCGTCATCACTTTTACGTCATCAAAATCGTATGAATCAAATCAAAATTACTAGACGAAAAAAGTCAAAACTAAGTTAAGTTCATAAAATGGACGTGCCTGCCTACCGTTTGACGTACCTACATAATATCCTGAAAAATTATTATTTATTTTAAGTTTTGCCCGGCATTCTCTATTATCTAAAAAAAATTGACAAACAAATGTTAATACATTTAATACTATTTTTAAAGCTTAAAATCTAGAACAGTTTGGTGTTTTATTGACTATTAAAATCGCAAAAGTCAAATTTTTAACATCCTTTCATTTAAGGGAATTTAGCCACTGCCGTAAACGTTTCAAAGAACTTTCACGGTTAGAATATTTAAAATAAATAAATTAGTTATTATAAAAATCCATAAATACTTACCGCCAAAACAGATGGTGGGTATAATTACCTCTAAAAAGAACTATTTTTAGAAACAGGAACAGTTTTAAGGCACACAGATTTACAAAATACGAATTAGATTGGCAGATCAAAATAAGGTTGACAATGACGTTCTAAAATACAACGGTTGTCAACTAAACAAATAAAAAAAGTAATTAACTAACGTTAATAGTTTTATCCTTGTCTAGCACGTTATATTATTGCGGAATCTTGGAGACGTTCTTTTATACTTTTATTCAAACTTGTTACTGTAATAAACAAGAATGCAGAGTTATTAACCACGTTGAGTCCTGATCGTTGATTGATGACGCACGGGCAAAGATCCACCGTGGCGACTTTATTTACTGCATAAAAACAAAAAATACTCGTTACTACATTTTTCTTGTTGCCAGACGGAAACAACTTTCCAACTCCAATTATATTTTAGCAAATATGCGTGTTTGTTAGTTGCGTGCGTTATCGGGAAAAGAGGTGTGTTTAGTAAAATTAAATAATTTAGTAAAAATTAGCAAATTATGGAACTTGTTTTCATACAAACCTATTTTAAATCAACTTTGCAAAGTTCTATTTAAAAATATCCGTATTAACCCCATCGCTTTACGGTAGAAACTATAGTTATAACAAAATAAGTATGAAACATTAAAGTTTGAAAGGTAAATGGAATGAAGAAAGAATTGAATCGGAGGTATAATAGTGGATTCCTGTAAATGTCGTAAAATTTCGACGACGTATCTGAATGACATATAAAATAGATCCTAAAATTCAGTGTTCATAAATAATAACATGCACCCTCCCCGGTTTGTAATCGCAGAAGATTCCAGATAGTAAACCACTAAAATAAAAATTAAAAAATGTATATAGTTAACCGAAGTTGGTTAAAAGAATATCAGAATCTCCGTAGCGCAATTGGAAGAGCTTTTGACTGGTTCGAAGTTCTGTGTTCGATTTTCAGTCTAGGCATAACGGTTTTTTTTTTAAATTGTCTGGAGGCCGCTAAACATTTTTCAGTTATCTTTTACTTCTGTTATATTTTGTGTCAATAGATCAACAGGATCAAACTAATGATCTTCTTCATCCTGAATGTTTTCTTCGATAACGCTATCGACATTTGCGTTAAGACATGACTGACCGTGATAATGGCCGCAAAGTACTTAACAGGACATTCCAACTTCTCTGCATCCGCAATTTGTGTTACATCCTTTAGTACAGTTGCAAAATATAGTATTTAAAAGTACATTTGGTGCAGGTGGCAATACAGTCCTCCAAAATATTATTATTTATCGTCCATCCCCATTGTTCAGGATTTAAATCATTAACAAGCCAAATCTGTACTTGGTAATACACTCGACTTAGATGTTGGCATGCAGCTGCGGCAGTAGGAGGGAGTGACGACAATTTCACTGCGGTGTTAAGTCTTGTTGACTTCGCAAATGTCATGTATCGATAGTTTTCAATGGATAATTCTGTTTTAGGGGCTCCATAGATTGCCAGAAGAATGCGTAATCCATTCTCCATAATCGTCTTTACTGTGCAATTTTCCTGTTTAAAAACTTCCGCAAATTGATGCAACTCGGGGTGCCTCTCGAACATTTTAAAAACTTTTATTTTTCCTTTATTAAAAAGCGCAGAGGTTGTGTCGCAGCCAGTAATTGCATGTATAGTAACAACAGAAGCTTTTTACAATTTGGATACTTATTTAGGCTGGAAGAAGAGTATGTTTATGATTTTATTTTTCCTTTCCCTGGTTTAAACAAGAAAACATCCTGGTTTAAAGGAGCACATCCTATTAGAAGAACTAAGAGATCCACATCTTCCCCAACGATAATAGTGATGTTGTGTTGTGATTTCTCAAGTGCCGTCTACTATTAAAACGTCGGCGTCGTCTCTAGCTTGTTTTACAGTTACGTTGATAGATTGTAGTTTATACATTAGCATTGATATTAATCTAGTTTTGTTTGCGTGATTGGATAGGAACTTTTCTTGGCCAAGTTTCACTTGCATTGCTTCGTCAAAAATGACCTCTACGGATCCTGAAGTTAAAGTACTTCGTCGAAGTTGTTCCATTGTTTTTATATTCTTGCTATTGTCACTGTATCCATCAAAGACAACCGTAATGTCAGATCCAAAATGTTTTTGTAGATAATCAATATATCTTTTAATTATACAATCAAAAGTATCATCTTTTTGCCATATTACACGGTGCAGCAGGAATCCACCTTCAATGACGTAAGCAACGTTATCAGCTGGTATTTCATCACACCGAGGCTCGAAGCATTTAACTCATTAACGCATTAGACTCAAGGTTAAATAAAGAGGTGGGAAATAGTTATAACATCGGGCGTTATTTTAACAAGGCAACTTCACGTTTCGATACATTGTATTGTATTTTAGATGTATGTACGTGGCAGCACGTAATCTTTTGTAGACATAACTGCGTTGCGCTTCTTGCAGCATAATTTAGCCGTATGTTATTAGTTTTACGAAAAAAACTTATATAACCTTTTTTGTAGAGAATTTCCTGTTCTTTATTTTTTGTAATTACCCAAAAATTTCTACAACTTACGGAAAGTGAGATATTTAAGAAAATAAGAGTTTTATGGTCTTTCACCTTAAATAACTAAAAACGCAAGCGCGATATTGATGGGGACTTTTTAGACATTGCTTACAAAGTCAAAATAAAGATGTAAACAAAACTTAGGCTCACTTGCATTTTTTTAGCAGATGCTGCTTTTTCCGGCCTAATATGACTGGAGTAGAAAGTGTAATTTTTTTTTAGATGCGAAAAAAACTTACGTGATACTTTTTAAACAAAACTTTGAGTGTAGACTCAAAATATGATGAGAAGCGGTATTTTCTTATAATTTTTTTTCGTATCTCTAAAAAAAATTACACTTTCGCCAGTTTGAATCACGACATTTGATAGGTTTGGTAACGCACGTCATAAGTCAAAAGTTTAAAGCTTTGTACGTAAAATCCTTATAAGGCAATTTCTTGCTCCGATAAATAAATAATAATATTCTTGTTTGTTCCAGGTATGCTACGCAATCTGTCATATGATGGGCATGTCATCCGCGTGCTCCAACCCCATTCTGTACGGCTGCCTTAACGAAAATTTTTGGAAAGAGTTTAAAGACATTTTGTGCATCGAAAAACAAACCGATGATCCTCTGGGTGCATCGCAGAAAATTTCGCTGCGGAAAAAATCGCATAAAGAACGGTCAAAACCAGATTTAGTAACCGGCGCGACTGATTACCAACAGTGTAATACCGTTAGCACGGATATGACGGTTCTAACGAAATGTTAGCGATTAAAGAACATCGCAGCGCGTAATCAAAATAACGCTGTGAGTAAAAATAATATTATTAATTCAATTGTGTGAAAACTAAAAGGTAAAAACAAGTGTTAAAAACTAATTTTAAAAGTGACTGTGAAGTGATTTTTTTTGGCATTGATCTTGGTGTGTTACTTAATTCATAATGGGCCTTTATGGAAATTAATCTACTAACTTCTTGAATGATGAAAGAGTTTTGGACTTCCATTGTCTTTATTTGTTTTAAATCACAACGTTTCAACTGGTAAGTATCTCCCGTCGTCTTCAGGTGAATACTAAATAAGTAAAGTAACTACAGGACTATTTATACTAGCTAGGTGAACTGAAGCATAACTGAGGTGGGTGCAGTAATGCGTTCAGTTGGTACCCGATCTTATCCTAAGATTACATCTATCTAACAAAGGTTTCCAGATATTTCTTATCTTTAATGATGGTTTACTAAAGCAGCCTGTACATCTATCCAACAAAGGTTTCCAGATATTTCTTATATCTAATGATGGTTTACTAAAGCAGCCTGGGTTTTGGTGAATAGCAGCAGCTTAATTATTGAACTTCTTTTTCCTCCAGTGTGGTTCCTTATGTAGGATTTCAGCTTCTGACCACATGATGACCCATGTTTCCAGGCATGGTCATTGGTTGTTTTTTTCTTCCTCCATGAGAAGACAACCAATAACCGTTCCTAGATGTCAACGCGAAGAAAAATGGCAACAGCATCCAAACTTCAGTATACAGAAAACCTACGCATAGAGGTAAGTATCTCAATTTTACATAAAATCACTCAAACAATACGAAACATGGCATAGTTAAAACCCTCGTGGATAGAGCAATTACAATCTGTAACTCGGAAGAAGCACTTAAAAAAGAATCTCACGACATCAAGACCGACCTAAACAAAAATGGATACCCCACAAGATTAGTTGACACAATTTGGGAAAATCGTAAGAATCGACCCAACGCGTAAGAAGCAAACAGAGAGGCACAACAAATACTCAATATTCCGTATGTCAAAGGAGTATCTGTTAAAATAAGAAGACTAGGACAACGATATAACATCAATACCGTATTCAACTCGAGGGACACCCTAAGAAGCCACCTGACGAAGACAAAGACTACAAGTCAAAAAGATAGGAAAAACTGCGTCTACCAGATCCCCTGCAAATGCGGCCAATCTTATATAGGTGATACATTAAGACCACTAGAAACAAGGATTAAAGAACACAAAAACAGTACGTTAAAAGGAGAGACCGAAAAGTCCGGTGCAGCTGACCATGCCTGGAAACATGGTCACCATATCATGTGGTCAGAAGCTGAAATCCTACATAAGGAACCACACTGGAGGAAAATAAAGTTCAAAGAAGCTGCTGCTATTCACCAGAACCCATGCTGCTTTAGTAAACCATCATTAGATATAAGAAATATCTGGAAACCTTCGTTAGATAGATGTAATCTTAGGATAAGATCGCGTGCCAACTGAACGCCTAACTGCACCCACCTCAGTTATGCTTCAGTGCACCTAGCTAATATCAATAGTCATGTAGTTACTTTACTTATTTAGTATTCACCTGAAGACGACTGGAGATTCTTACCAGTTGAAACGTTGTGATTTAAAACAAATAAAGACAATGGAAGTCCAAAACTCTTTCATCATTCAAGAAACATCATTGTCACCAACCTTCAAACAGTTACTAACTTCTTGTTTCGGATTTTTTTTTGGGCCGCTTTCTTTACTAATGGGCCTTTTTTATAAAAATAACTAAAAGACGTATAAGAAAGTGTTGTTTTGGTTATTACTATGCAACGTTGAGAGACCGGTCGATTGTATTTTCATATATTTTAATACCACAAGTAACATTTTTAACAATCTTCTAACGGCCTGTGATTTTGTAAAAAAATTTTACGAGCGAGATTGCCAAAAAGCAATTTGAATATACCTAGGAGAACAATTTTTTTACAGAATTTTTGTTCGATAGATTACTTTGAACTATTTTTGTCAAAAAAATGTTCAGGGCAATACCATACCGTTGGTATGGTCAGCTGAATTTTTTGCCAAAAATAACCTTTTTGAACTGAACTGCCGGTCATAACAAGTTGAATAGCCCCCCATACACCAGCGGATAACTTAACGAATTTGATATGGCCCGAGCCAAATACGCCGATAAAACTTTACATGTATGTGGCGAGCCGAGCTTTATCGGACCGTGTAATATCTGCCACAGATAAAATCAGCCGGTTTTAACCCGTCAGTAGATTCGCTAGGTTAATTTGGGACGCGTATAGTCGTCCAACTTGGTTTGAGGTTAAATTAAAATAATAATAATAACAAATTATGTCTGCCGATTCACGTTACTTGTCAAAAGAATTTATTTTCAAATGTACTTCCACCATATCTACTTAACAAATGTCTAAAAGTATCATTATCCATCCTTAAATTGTTACGGAAACCATTTGGCTCGTAATGTTGAAGTTCTTTCAAGAGTAACATATGACTCAGTTCATCTCTAAGAGAAATCCATTTTTTACCCACTTGCTCCATTTTTTTTTTATTTTTGTTTATTGGTAATAAATACATACGCTATGGCACAAGCTATAGCGCGTTTTCCACGATTGGTATTCATTTTTAAAACTCACCGAGTACAAATAAATCCGAGTCGATCTAAAACCACTGGTTAAATCTTTCAGGAACTCCAAAAGATCGCGAGCCAAGCCAAAACTGTTATTAAACGTGGAGTTTTGTCCCATTAACGAAAAGATTTAATCAGGCGAATCTAATCGGGTTATTAAGTCGGCGAGACATATTCGGCTGCCCAAAAATGACGAGAGTTTTGGTACGTGCCGAGCCTAGCTCGCAGACCAAATCCGAACGGATAAAATCGGTTGAACTTATATGTTGGTGTATGGGGGGCTATTGGTGAAGGACAAGGGATTGTCCAGAAGCGATCAAGATGTACTCATCTAACTTTTTATAATAGTTCACTGTGAACGATTGCCTGTACAACCACGCCTTTGGGCTGGTGACGCATCACGCGTTGGTACCATTAGTACCAAGAGTGGTAAAAGGATTTCTGATAATTTTGGAATAATAGGACTAGCGATCATAATATCCGAATTAATGTAATCACTGTTTCCGTAAAGACCTATGAGAACCTAATGGGGATACCTAAATAAAGGGTTATGAATTTTACTTTAAAGAAAAGGGTAAAACTTTAAATCGATGGAAAACAATAATCATCCAGAAAAGTTTTACTAAGATGGACTGCTGTAAAATACCGACTTATAATCCTGCGATCAATTATTAAAACGTTTACCGGTAAAAAGGTGTATTTTTTCGATTGTAATTTATTGACATTTTTTTCATAATTATACCTAGACCAACGAATTAATTAACACCCTGTATATTTGGTATAGAGCGGTAATAAGCTTTAAGATATTTGTATAAATTCATATTGGGTGAAAGTCAGTATTTTCTATATTAAAACAAGTGTTTTTAATTTTTTTAATGTAATTGATAAAAATTCACTGCAATAATGACAACTAAAATAACAATTTTGTCTTGTGTGTATGGAGGACTTGAGGTTGGAGGCCGATCGCAATGCATTGGATTCGGTCCCAAATTAGAATCGGTAATTCAGCTTTACGAGTCGCTGTAAGATGGCGCGCGTGTTCGAAGTGGGCTATCAAATAATGGTTTCTTATGGACGCAATAACTATTTTTATTTAAATTAGTTCTTTAAGGAACAAATAAGGACTTTTATATGAATTTACACTTACTTTGTTATACTTATTAGTAAACTCGGCCTGTATAAAGTTCCAACAATGCTTGGTTTTTAAAATACAGGTTATTAAACATTCTAGCTATACCTTTGGAGCTAGAAAGAGACTTATTTGGCTGCGTTTTCTCTCTGAAAAAGATCCTGTCTTACACCCCGACACAAAGCAAACTCTACTTTTATAAATTGTACCATTATTTATTATAAATATGGAAATTAATTACAATACAACGTTATTTGTCTTGTCTTGCCTTCAAACATTATTTGTTATTCCGAAAAATAAAATGTCAATTGTCAAAAGTAAAAGCACAGAAAAATAAAGGGTTTAAGTAAAAGTTAAAAACTATGGAGGATCTAGTTTTCCATATTAAAGACGAAGAAGAAGAAGAAGACAACATCAGCCCACTTCGGACGCGAGAGCCATCTATCGGCCAATAGCGAACTAACCAAAAAACCTGGACGGAATTTGAAAATGCTGCCATTGTCGATCGGCCTCCTACCCTATAGTTCTCCATACTTGTGTGGTACTTCACAAATAAATGATGATGAATTTTCCAAAAAAATGTGTTTACAGGTTTTACGATTATACAGGGTAAAACATAAATATATTGGTCTCGCTCGTTGCCAAGTTAAGCAAAGGTTTTTGATTACCCTGTATTTGATTAGTTTATTGTCGGGTTGCTAATGGTTTTTAATCATCATAATTAACTAACCAGCAACTTTGACGGTGACATAAGTGACATTGGCAGGCACAATGTACTCACAATCAAAGCGCACTGGTTAGCGTAATTTCTAACTTTCTAATCAAAATCAAAAATATCTTTTAATTTGAAGAAGTAGTCCATGCTTAAAGTGGAGTTGAAATATGGGAAAGAAATGAAAAACTAAAAATCTTCCTCCACAAAATTTAATAGAATACAAAATTTATTCAAAGGTCTACATGTTTCGAACGTACAAACGTTCATCATCAGGAAAAAATTTATGCTGATGGTGTTAGCAAAAGAGAAAATCAGAACCTTAATGGAGCTTTTATGGACTTAAAACATTGAAGTGTAGAAGAAACATGATATGAAGAAAAAAATTGATAAAGGTTAAACCGTACTAAGTATTTGAAAACGTTATTAAGGGGGGTCTAATCCAACCAAAAAAATGGAGAAGAAGAAAAAACTTTTCTAAGAAGGTGTCAAAGATTATTTAAATTTTAAAAAACTTTTATTTTAACTAAAATTTTATCCTCAGAATGTCTTACATTCATATGTTTGATAAGTTTTTTTAAATTTAAATAATCTTTGACACCTTCTTTGAAAAGGTTTTTCTTCTTCCCCATTTCATTTGGTTGGTTTAAACCCCCATTTATAACGTTTTCATATACTCAGTATGGTTTAACCTTTATTAATTTTCTTCATATCATGTTTCTTCTATACTTTAATTTTTTAAGTCCATACAAGCTCCATTAAGGTTCTGATTTTTTTTTCAGCATAAATTGAATTTTTCTGTCTCCTGATGATGAACGTTTCTACGTTCGAAACATGTAGTGACCCTTTAATACATTTTTTATTCTATTAAATTTTGTTTAGGAGGACTTTTAGTTTTTTTTTTTTGTTTCCCAAAAATATCTTTGTTAGTGCATACAATGTTTTTTAAAATACTATTTATTAGAACAAAATTGAATTTTAGATATTCGAATTAGTAATTTGCTTTAAAATTAAGCCCTATAGGATAAATATAATTGCGCTTTCTATTCTTGGATATTTATTTAATCACTTTTTTAATGTTCCTAATTTTCAACAAAATATCTATTTCTATGACCACATTTAGCAATAATGTAGTTATGGATTTACCAGGTCAAAACATATTGTTTAAAAATACTTAGGTATTGCAAGAAGAGGCTAAACAAAAGGCAACAAAAAATGTTCTATTGTACAAATCAATCCAAATAGATAAGTGAACAAAAATACTTATAACAACCGTTTCTTAAATTGCCATATTTAAAAAACATCTTATTTGATTTATTAATCCCTGAAGGACTACCTTAAGACATAAATTTTTAAAACCAAGGTATTCATTTCTAGTTAATTTAAAGTTAAAAAAACTGACTTTTAATCCAAAAACGAATTACAACATTTAAACGAAAAGTGTAATTGGCTGTGTTTTATAAAAACTCTGATATTGCTTAAACAACTGGAACTGTGTCAAGTTTGTAAAAATAATAATTACCTGGGACCTATTTATGGCAGTGTTTTTTAGACGCATAATTTTATAATAAACATATATTTTAAATGTACAATTATTAACAATTTAATAAATGATAACATTATTTAATTTTTTTTGGAATTACTTTAAAAACGATTTTTTTCCGAGGGTTCGTCCAAGTGCCGGACGCACTTTGACCATCTTTGGCTCACTGTTTTTAACCTCGTTGATCGTACTCGTACACCTACTCATTTATTCCAGTTCCTTGTATTAATTTGTGTATGTCAGCTGAGAGAGTGACGGTATATCCTCTGGTTGATTAAAAATTAATACTATAAAAAAACATTGTGTGTGCTTAAGACCACACGACAGAAGTGAAAACTTCAACAAGGTTAATTCACTTCCCACAAAAAAGTGCTAAACGCGCCTAAAGAAGTTTTCACTTCAAAAATAACATAAACTTGGAATACGGGATAATTTTACTGCATACGAAAAAATATATTTCCTAAAATTGAACAACTCTTGAATTTTTACATCTTCAACAGAAGTCAGAAATCATAATAAATTAGGTCCACGGAATAAGCAATTACGGTAAACCTTACTTCACCCTACGTAAATATATAATTTAAAAAATGCCAGAACATACCTGAGACGCAGACGAGTGTCTAGGCAACGCACACTGACTATTTCCACGTCGATACGTCGATACTGAATGCGACCGATGGCGGCATGCTCTTTCATATAACGTTCATTCGGGTCAGGGTCAGTTCGGATTGAATATAGCAGTTGAATTCGAGCGTCCCAACAAACAATTATAGTCTAAAAAAGGTGACTTTTACCTAAGTTTTTAACTATAAAGCTCGACGGACCGCTTTACATAGTCAGAAGTTAGTTATTTATACCACTTTATCACCTAGTGGGGAATAAAACCAAGGTAATAAAGTGGTAAGAAACACCTGTCATTAGGAGAATAATTGTTCTTCATAGACGAGGCCAAGTAGTCTTCTCCGTGTTAGTAAAGAGGTGTTTTTTACCCGTATTTTACCTATGTTGGGCCTGTTATGGGCTATGAAGTTTATAGAAAATCATAACCACAATTTTAGAAAAAGATAAAAATAATATTTTGTTTTTATTTGTATCAAAGCACAGGAGGCAGGAGGGTTCTTAAATCAGAACATGTCATGTCAGCCGCTATTGATTTTTAAAATGGAGTGGTAGTATATAGATAGGTATGTACTTATAAAAATCATTATTTCATCGATGTGAAGTGAAAAAATGGGTGCGCGTAAAAAATTTTCGTATAGATTTCAATTTTACCTAGAAAAACTAACCGCGCCCCAGAAAAAGGCATTTAATTAAGAAAAACAAGGTAAATTAGAATTGAAAATACCAAAAATTTAAAACGTAGCCAATATTTAGTGCTTGGACGAATAAGTTAGCTCGTTTCTGTGCTCGGTTTTTGTAATATATTTGTTGTTGCTTTAGTGTTACAAGTAATCTAACAAAATTAATTGAAAATAATACACCATGTCGAAAAAAATATGGCGTCAGTAAAATATGTTTCCTAAAGGTCGTGATTTCCTGTGGTTTGGGCCTTAAAAAAAAATTGGACCTATAAGTCAACCCGTATTAGGTTACGCTAGGAGAAAATTTCCTATTTTGTATCTTCCGTCTTGATAGGTCTGTTAGGAGAAATATTCGTTTATATGGCATAACTTTATAATAATGAGTGTTTATGAAGCCGAATTTGGGGTTTTTAAGAATACTGCAGGCCCTATGTACGGCCAATTACTCCATAAAATGTTTCTATCGGGGTTGCTGAATTAATGCCTCGCAACGGATTAATAGCCACTATTATAATGTAACTAACCTTACTTTTTGGCCGAGTTCGAATATAAACGTACAACGTTTTTTTCGTTGTTCCGGCGTTTTGTATAGCTCCTACGCGACCCCTTTTATTTCGCCGAAAAAATGGAAACTGATTATTTTAAAATGGAGAGGGTCAATCTCCTCCTTGGATTATTCTTATGTTCCCCACAAGTGGGAAGATTACTAAAGTGCAATAAACTTTACAATCATCATTCAAGTTTTCTAAGCCAGAATATCTTTAAAGACATAATTTTTGGAAGATAACAGCTTTATATCCGGTAAAAATCACTTTGAGGACAAAATATTGGGCTATAAAGAAATTATTTAAGTCATAACTATAACCTATTTTATACTTTAAAGCCTTCTGGGCTTTAAGTACAAAATGTAAGACTATAGGGTATACATCACCTCAGAAAGGGTTCACATTATAACCTGACCATGAAGATATATTAAAGACAAAATGAAGTATTGGGATTATTGGGCTTTAAGGCCCAATCTAAGGTAAAAAATAACCTGGTTGGGCGTTTATTACTGACTTTCCTTAGACCTAACTATCAAGTCGATTTGCAAGGTAATTATCTACTCTTTTGGACCATCTCTTGGGCCTCTTATATTTCCCCACTTTGAACACGTATTAATAAGTTCGAATTACTTTGTTTGGGCCAAACTGTTAGTCTCTTTGGCCGTTTCGTCTAAAAAGCCGATTTGAAGGTAAAAAATATACTATTTTTTACTTAAATAGGTCATTTTCTCCAAATGAGAGGTCGCCAAGGCTTTAAATGTTTGTTGGGGTAGCACACCCGAGTCTGACGCCTGACGCCTGACGCGTGACGGCTCAGTTTAATTCAGTGCCCACAAAACGTGCTAAACGCGCCTAAAGAAGTTTTCACTTCAATAATAAAAATATTTCTAACCTCATTAAGACAAATCGATACAACAATGTATTGTTTATTTTTATTTTTTTTTAAAGCTATGCATATTATTATCAGTCTATTCTGTACCCAAAGTGACTATCATCATTACAATAATGATTGTTTGTTAAGAAAAGAAAAAAATTAAAACAAAAAGTACAGGATTATCTAATCAGTACCGGTACCGGTACCAGTGGCCTTTTTTATTGAGTTTCCTTGTATTTTCATTAAAACCAATATATCCATTTTGTTAATATTTTACTGTAGAATATAAAATTGCCATTCAAAAAGCAACTTGGCTTAAAAAAAGGACTGTGGCGTAAAGTTGTCGTTTTTTCAATGGAACATCCTGAATATTTTTTATTTCAATAAAATATCTTTCTTTCCTGATTTCACAAATATATTATAGAAAATAGTCTATATTAGCTCAAATCGTTTTTAAGATAAGATCGATCAAATTTTCAAAAATCTGTATTCATTTGAGTTTACGTTTAGTTATATCGTCAATGTTTTGAAAAAGATAAGCCCTATAATAGACCTTTCATAAAAATAAAAATATATAGGGTTTTCCATTGAAAAAAACAACAACTTTACACAACAGTTTCTTTGTCTTAAGGTGGAATTCTCAACGTCATTCCATCTATTGTCAACCCATAACCTATTTCGCGTTGCTTTTTTTAGTTTATTATTTGATTAACTAATATTTAAATAAAATCAATATCGTCGGTACAATATTTAGGTAATATCTGACATATTACAAAAATATGAAGACGATAATGATTTTATTTAAATTTTGTGGAAAAGCTAGAAAAATTAAATAAATATACGCGAAATAGGTTATAATATATCTTTGGGTCTAAATGACATCTCAGATTATCGGCATTAAAATTATGTTAAAATCTATTCCAAAGGATCTACCAAATGCCTCTATTATGTTGACAAAAAATTATTATTAACTTTAACTTGATGACGTCCCAACAGCAATTTTAGCACCAACGTAATTGTTTTTTATAGTTAATAATACCTAAATCATCTTAATATATTCAAGCAGATTAAGAAAACAAGGGTCTCTTATAAAATCGAGTTTATGTGTCCGTAAATTAGTTTTAATATTAAACATTATTAAAATTAAAAAATTTAAAAATATATTTGCTCTTACCCAACATTCAGGATTATTCATAGCCAACAGGATAATAATAAACACATATACACCGAAAACTTTTTAGTGGCTGGAAAAAGCCCCCATTATGTATGTAAAGAATGAATAATTTTTCCCACATTCGTTCCAACCAGCAGTTAAAATAATTTGTTAGACTTTTGTAATTGTTATTCCGGCTATATAAGTATACCAAAAGCAAGAAATAATTTTTAAAATCTGTATTCCGTATATCTCACCTCTTGCATGCATTATACTTGTAAGAAGCTATATCTATATAAGCTGTATCCCATAACGAAGGTGCCATACAGCAACAGGATATAGTAGACTCGAAAATAAGCCATTTATGCTTAATTTCTTATCATAAAATATACACGGTTGATGTGATCCAAGTAAAAATTTAAGCCGATATGAATCAATTTTGGTTATATTTCTAAGACCAAAAAAGGCGATTTCATAATTAGTTTTAAAATATCTCGTAGTTACAAAAAATTCTCGCATATATTTTTGTCCCTCATATTTCTGACCGCTTCACTTTGAATTATGAGAGGCGGTTTTTTATACGCAAATTTTTTTTTAATAATCTCGATATTGCAGTTAGTTATTGGGGTATTGGCGTTTAAATGCTAGAGATGGCAACTAACATTTAAACAACTTTCTTGAGAGCAAACGTTAGTGACGCATTATTCAATTCATTTCCTTTTTTCTTAAATTAACTGATAAATTAATAAAAGCAAAAAACGATATTTGGTCAAATTTGCACAAGTTCCTTTATTTGCTTTTATTAATTTATAAATCCAAACTTCTTTAACGTAAAACTACGTGAAATTGTGCTCCAAAGAAGGCTATTTGTCCAATTTTTGGATAAAACGAAGAAGTAAGGATTGATCAATGACCCATGTTTGGGTCTAAAAAACAAATCAGATTATCGGCAACAAAATTTAACATTTTTAAAGTCCATACCAGAGGATCTACCAAATGCCCCTATTATGTTGTAAACAATTTTTTTATTAACTTTAACTTGATGTCGTGCCAAGCATTTTCAACACTAAAGAATGAAATTATCAATTATGTTCAAAAACCTACTATAAAATAATACTGTTTTTCTATAATATAGAACCTGAAGAAGAGTACCTGAATTATTGACGGTTCAAGTTCCATTGGAGTTTTTTAATATTCTTTTTAAAGCGTATTTATTTTTAGATTAACAATGGAAACTCAAATTTTAAATGGAATATTTTGAAAGTAAATCATAAAAGATTTAAAAGCTCACCGAATAAAAATATCATTTAAATTCTTTCAGTGCCTTTGTAATAATCTTTTTATTTATAATCTTTTTTTAGCGATATTTAAAAACCTAAATTTGCTTTTGCTTTAGAGTCTAAATCCCTTAATAATTTTTATTATTTTATTCATAAAGATGGGTGCTCTTGCATATTTCAAACCGATATAATTTGTTATCGAAAAAGATGTCATCGGTATTAGGTTTCTTGCATTTAAAATGTTTATTCAAAAGCGACCAAATCTATCGAATTTACATCAAAATAAATTGAAAAAGTTTTGTACTGTTGTTTTGTGCTAGAAATGAACGCTAAGATATATTACCACCCCGCATAAGTTTGAATAGGTAAACGAACAGTACCACAACAAAATTTAAGCTTTTAATATTAGTCTTTTATTAATAGAGATTTTTCCTTTAATTTCATCAGATCCATCCTCAAGCGTGTTTCGCCATATCATGGCTTATAAGTGAGTCTAAGATAGGACGACAGAGAGAAAACATGATGTTTAACTTCAACTAGTATACGGCGAAAACCATTAAAATAATATAGCGCTAGGCGCCATCTAATATCCATGTTGGATACTTCTAAAGCATACTAGCACCTTTAAAAAAACTTTTTTTATTATTAGATTTTAAATAAAACATAATTCCCTTTATCTAAATCCAGGTATTAATAGTTATTAAACCTAGGACAATAATAACTTCTCACAAAACACGCAGGATTATTAGGAATTCGTAATAATCCGAGGGCCACAATTATATTTTATTAACCAAAGTCGTCATAGGGGATTGTGAATTATATAATTAATATGAAGATATTAAGCCGTAGTTCAATCTACCGCTGGTGTTCCAGCTTCATTATAACATAAAATTAATCTCATTATAAATAAAAATAATCTACGGCGAAATATCTGACCAAAATCACTCTCAGACTACCGGACTATCTAATGTCATTTTTGTAGCGCCGCATCGCTGTTACTATGGAAACGAAAAATATCAATATACCTAGGTATCTTGATTTAAATGTTAAAGTTTCGCTTTGTGTGTAATAATGGATGTTAAAAATATTGAAATTTTACTACGATAGGGGTATTTGGTGATTATTAACTCGCTGCAAGCAGCACTAGAAATCATTTTTTAATAAAGTTGGAAAATGTTTCCAATTTTGAGAAAAGAGTCAAAAAAATCATTTAAACATTTTCTTCCTATTATTTAACCAATAATAAGACAATAATATAGTAATGTTTTTAAATACTTAAATAGGGATTTTTTTAAATTGTCCTATTATAAAAATGTTAAAAAACTATTTCTTGCATTTTCCTTTAAATAAGTTTTATCTATATTATAGTTTGAAAATAAATTTTTTTAAAAATTTTTTTTTTAAGTTTATACCTAGTTTTTTTTTAATAAAAATTGGTATAACTTTTAAACATTATTTTCCGGTTATACGAATAAATTTGTAAAGTTTGAGCTATATTTTGTGTACCAATAATTATTCTATAGCTTATAGTAGATGCCCTTAATTTTATTTTTTATTTTATTATTTTTAAGAAGGCAAAATTAAAAATATTTCTTAAAAATTTTCCAGCTCATCGAAAAAAAACATTTAAATTCCTGTAGCGGCTCTTTATTACCTTTTTTGCTTTATAATGTTTTTAGTTTAGGGAATTTTAAACCTGAATCAGCTTTTAGAGTGAACAATCCCCGATGACTTTTAATTTTGTTGATAGAAATGATTAGGGAGAGGCCTCTCGGCCTCCCTCTGGGTAATTTAGAAATGTGTAAATTATCCAACATCAGTTGCGCCGAAACAACTTTTCTTTCGAGGGCATGTGCAATTTGCATTTTTTTTGCGGTTAGGGAAGAAACTTTCTTTTATAAATAATTCTAATTGTACCACACAATAGTTTTTTACGTCAAATCAAATGAAATAAAACGTTAAAATATACATGGTGCCTGAAATTGGTGCTGACAGTATTGCGATCTCAGAAACTATAAGAGATAGAAAGACGGTTAAAAATGTTATAATATTAAGTCAATTATATTAACAGTTTATTGGTGCTTGCGGATCGATTTTCGTTCTTTTGGTTTTTGAAATATTTTGAATAAACTAAAATGTGGCATTTCCTTGGATAAGTTATAACTAGGTTATTTTCGAATATTATTTAAACCTGTATCACATTTTCATAGCAACTTTTTACATAGAATATACCTTGGTAATATTTTAGTAACAACATTTTGATTTCCTGGAACCATAATCAATTTTATTTTTTCTTATTACCGCCATATCGGATTTTTTTATTTATTAAAAAGTACTAAATTTTTCCCATAATATGATACTAAACACTATTATAAATTAAAAATTTATAACCTTAAAGTAGAAATAACATTTTTAGGGACAATTCGAACCTATTTGGAAACACCGACATATCGGTGATCCTTTTATTTACGGATAATACAAATATTTGCTAATACTATTCTTATTTAAGGTGAAAACGTTTTATTAATAGCAAACTAATACTAAGGTTCAAAATGTTGACCATTTATTACAATGCATCGTTAACATTTTTTTGACAGCCGAAAGCAACCCAAAACGTTGTAACTAAAATATTGCCAGTTGCTATGAAAATATGTTTACCGATTTAAAAAATATTGGGAAATAACATAGTTATAATAGATTTAAGGAAATGCAACATTTTAGTTTAATCTAAATATCTCAAAAAGCAGAAAACCAGAAGTAATCCGCAAGCGCCAATAAACTGCTAACATATTAGGGTCAAAAACTTTTCCTATTTAACCATTTCTCTATTTCTTATAGTTTGCGAAATCGCAATAATGTCAACACCAATTTCGGGCACTTTATAGATAGAATGTGTTTGGAATAAATACTTTTTAAATTTGTAACTGCAGAAAGTAAAACTTAAAAGAATACCCTCTCGGCAAAAAATTTGACAAACATGTAAGGGTAGTGGGAGTGTCTTTAGTAAGCTTTCGTACATTTAGACGTGTTATCACTTCAACATTATAGAATGAGTGTTTTAAAAAGCTTAAAATGGACATTGTTCTATGTAATTATGCACTTTATGTGATGCATGACTACACTTTGAGAAGCCCACAACAACAATGCGAGGTGCATGTTTTACAGTAAAGGTAGCAATAGCGTGTAGCCCATAGACTGTAGGTTTAAACTATATGAATGAAATATTATGAACCAATTTTTCGAAAGGGTTGGGCAATACCTACCACTCTCTGTTCTATCGCCATTTTAAATCACACTCCTTATTTTTATTTTTTTAATATTTCGTTATTTAGGTACTGAAAGTATTTTAATTTCGGATTCTTACAGCGACAATCCTCGGTACGAAAAAAACGAACTTGGGTTGTGAAGAAATTAAATTTATTTTTTATCGCGAATTAAAATGCTTTACAATTAGAGGTTGCTAACAAACGGTTTTGTCAAAAGTGTATAATGAAATGAACGAACAAACCCGAACAGTGCCGTGCCCGAAGGGCTCGGCACAATAACATTTTCACCAATTTATCAGCTATCAATGTAAGAATAATTTATTTCCTTATGTTTAAATCGATTAAATACATATATTTATAGGACAAACTTGGAAAGTATATCTTAAAATGCACACCTTTGCTGTGCGATTTTAAAGAGCCGGTGCTGACAGGTTCAATGTCTATATCAATGTCATAATATTAAATAACATATATTTCAGTAACGAAAAGTCGTAGCAATGGAGCGAGATGGCAATAGAAATAGGACGTCGAGCACTATACGATGCCGTCTCCAAAAACTACCGAATACTATACGAGAAAACGGAAATTTTGCAACATTTCTTTTTATTTTCTAGTTTTGGTCAGTTGTTATAATGACAATTTGGCGATATGTTTCCCCTTCACGTTCCGCAGGAATGTGAGGCAAAAAAAGCAATAGTAAACATAAAAGACAAGAAAAATATGTTTCTAATACACATTTTTAGTATTAATAATAGATGCATTCTCGGCTGACGATTAGCGATATGTACCCAGTCTAGTTATCTTAATACCGCAAACACCTACTTATAATGTCCTAATTTATTGAACAATTCGAAATATTCTAGAAATTTCCCATATTTCTCCAACTTTAACATTTTACTGTAATTTATTGAGTATTTTAAGACAATTTGAGTTGACCTTCCTGTAAATAAAATTCAAGAAAATAAAGAATCTGTTTTTTCTTTACCTTAACAGATTTTAAATGTCGCCATCAATTTTCGATTCTCTTGGCACGTAGACATAAAATCCCTTGAATATATTTTTTCTGATTTTATTTGTGTTTATCGTTTGTTTAGGTTCTAGAAAATTTCATCAAACCCTGTAAATTGAATTGGCTGTTTTGTTGGATTGATTTGCCTTTTTAGTTTACAAAACAGCTTTTTCCTTAATTTTATTTTAATATTACTTGAAATGGTTAGCTAATAATACTTAAGCTGCTTTGTAAATTGAATAATACAGGCAGAATTTGGTCGTACGATTGCTTTATAAGATAAACTAGCGTGTATCCGGCATGCGTTGCAACCCGCTGGTATAAATACAAACCCGAACAAACCCGATATATTAGTACCCGGCATGCCACTTTCTGAAATTGCACCCGTGCGAAGCCGGGGCGGGTCGCTATTATACATAAAAACCTTCCCCTTGAATCACTCTATCTATTTAAAAAAACCGCTTCAAAATCCGTTGAGTAGTTTTAAAGATTTAAGCATATATATCTGGTAGGGGACGGACAGACAGCGACAGCGACTTTGTTTTATACTATGTTAAGATTAACAATGATTCCTCATACTTGCCTGTCCATATCTTAGACTAATGTCAAAATTGTTTATGTTTATGGAAACGTAGACGCGACTTATCCATAAGGTCATTCGGTCATTGACCCATCGAATTAATTTATTTTTTAAAACCAATAAAAATAATTACCCTTCATAAAATGCAAAAGTTCCGAAGTCTAAGTGTCATGCGATCACTCCCCAGTGTCACCAGTAAAGTCCGCATCATATGGGATTTTTTTTTTATTAATAGCTTTATTCAGAATTTGACTTTGGCATCAAGTTCTGCTTCGATCGAGATGAAAACTAAGCTATAAAATAGTAGTCACGTGATACGCATTATCTGTCAAATTTTTTAAATGCAGTTTCTAGTCCACATGCAAAATTTCAGCTACATAAGATAATTTTGATTTTTTACCTATACATAATATTTTGAAAATTGCACCACTTTTCCAAAATAGGACTCAACGCAACCTACATAAAAGTTCTCAGTTTTGACAAAGCTTTATTTCAGGTACATTTTTTTTTTAAGTTGCGCCATATTAAATGTGTGTGTTTCTATACAAAATCAAAATTGGGCTATTAAAATTTTTGCGTATGTGGCGCATGTTTATTTGTTTTGGACCCTGTATAAGTTAACTTCATAAAATAAGTATTTTTGAAAACGCAGTTTGTGTCTGAAAGTAATACACGTTAATATTAAGACAAAAAAGAACACAGTGTCATCAGTAAAGTGTTCATTAAGTGGAAAATAAATTTTAGTTTAACTTAACGTAAAGTTTATCTATTTTCAACGATTTAATTTAAAACCCCTCTACTTTATTTTTTATTTTTTTACTTTCAGACACAAACTACGTTTATAAAAACACTTATTTTATGAAGTTACCTTATACAAAAACAAATAAACTTTGCATCACATGCAATCAAATTTTAATAGCCCAATTTTGATTTTGTAGAAAAACACACATTTAATGTGGCGCTACTTTAAAGAAAATGTATCTGAAATAAAGCCTTGTCAAAACTGTGAAGTTCTATGTAGGTTGCGTTAAGTCTTATTTTGCAAAAATTTACAAAATATAGGTTTTTACCTATATATACCAAAATTATCCTGTGCAGCTAAAAATTTTACATGTGGGTTAGAAACTGCATTTAAAAAACTTTTTCTAATAACTTTTTTCGATATTTTCAGAAATAACCCTACTTTTGAATTATTTTTTGGAAAAAATTAAAACGAATCACGTGACTACTATTTTTTTGCTTAATTTTCATCTCGATCGAAGCAGAACTTGATGCCAAAGACAAATTTTGAATAAGGCTATTAATAAAAAAAAATCTCATAATATGATGCGGACTTTACTGGTGACACTATATGTGTAGTGATATTAATTTTTTGCAAACCGGTTCATAGATAGAAATTCATGTATGGTTTAATACGCTATGGGCTATAAACAGTCAGGTCAGCTTGCGCTTTCGATAGCTACCTAATAGCTAATAGCTAACTTCTGCAGGGCAAACACTACATTAAAAAGCCTCTGGCTATGAACCCCAAATAGAAGGTTCCATAATGGAGCTCATAGAGTTATTGCAAAGACAACCGTTTTAAGACCACATCCAAACTGCTCGAACTATACCAGCGGGCCCGCGAAGAGCAACGAAGTACAAATTTTAATTTTAACAATGAAGCAAAATAAGTGAAAATATTTACCAAAACAATGAAATTTGTTCTAATTTTTGAGAAATTTTATGGGTGACTGAACTACTTTCATTAAAGGAAACCTAATGTCAAGTTTTTACAAACTCATAAACAAGACAAAATAGCTACTTAACATAAAAAAAATATGTGTATTTTATGAGCTGTCACTTCAAAATATAAGAAAACGGTAAGCTAAAGAGGAATCGAAAAAATTTAACATAAGTAGAACCCTTATTCCATTTGTCGGGAAAAGATTGATAAGATATTTTTTTACGGATGTTGCGGTTTAGGCAAAATATCAAGTTTAAGTTGATATATATTTTATATTAAAACTTGTTCTGGCCTTTACAAAAGTTTACAGAGTTTAGTCGAAGACAGGGATTTATACTGCAATACATATTTTTAAGATTATTTTTGAATGAACGCCTTTTGACAAAAAGCAGAACTTTAACACCAAAAAATTAGTAGAAAAATTTCAGGTTTATTGACGTTGAAAGAAAAAAATAGTTAATAGATAAAGTTATTACCAAAATGAAATTTTATGGAAAAATTCCAAATTTATTCAGCGAAAAAATTTATAAATTTTAAATGAATTGTATTTTTAAAGTAATTCCATTGCATTGGTCATAGCATCGGCGAGTCCACGATGCTACTGGACCAAGTATTATTTGAAAATTTAAATACTATAATTTTAGGGTAAAACTATTTGTCTATTTAAAATCGATTATACACCAAAAAGTAGTTTTTGTAGTAGTAATTAAGGTTAAAGAAATGTGATGTTAGAATTTAATTTTAGAAAATTAATATAGGTGTACATTATGTATTGTATCTTTGTATAAATTGTTGGATAAATGACTTGCTTGTATACTATTATTATTTTTTAAAAACAATGTCAGTAGGTACTATATCTTGGTGTTAAAATGTAAAAATAAAATGTTTAATTTTTATTACTTAGAGAATAGTTGCATACGATATTCTTACACCAAACTTTGCTGAAAATAAATACAATATAAATTTTTGTAACTTCTTGTATGTTTTTTGTAAACCAAAAAAATGTAAATTTATAAGAAAGATATTTGTAAGTTTAGGTAGGTTGTTTTCTTATTTGCTGTCTGGGATCAGTTACCTACGTATTATAAACGCTGTTTCGAATTCCATGCTCACTATTACATTAGGATCTTGTAAACGGTAAAAGATAGGTATATACGATAGAATAAGTAACGCATCGTCCAAAAGTTTGGAAAATTCAGTGTACCTACTTCCGGAGATAATCGGATATCGATCAATATATTTTATTGACAGATATGGCGAAAAAATAATTTTACATTTTCCGTATCGTTTTTTATTTTCTATAACATGCTGCTATCAGATATTGATTTTTAACGTTTCGTCTCTCAGGGTCCATCATCAGATAAGTATTTTTAATGCGGGGCTATATTTTTTATTACAGTTTCGTTAACCTTGGGTCTAGTTAAATAATAGTGTAATAATACTTTAATGAAATATCAAAGTTTCGACCTCAATAATAACATCTTGAATTTTCATCTTCGTAAACGGTAAGATTAAATGGCGTTGATATTTAATAGTTTTATTATATGCAAGACCTACAAAACTACAAAAAAATCCAGGTCTATTTTTAAAAATTCACAAGTACATGATACTGATACCCGAAGGACAAAACGCAAATAAAAGAAAATAAAAAGTTTGAATAAAAATGTAAAATTAATTTTCCCCTGTCTCTGTAAATTAAGCTTTAACAATCGCTGTATAGGTATATCTTACTGTTTACCAATGATGAGCATTTATTATTATTTATTTTTAAAAGATGTGCATTAATATTAATTATATAGATGAGTCTCTTAATATACCGGTTTCGTCAAATAATGATGATGCGCATTTCCATGCATAGATATAAATGTCTAATAAATTATTATTCACTTGCACATGTTATGCAGATTAACCAATGAAAATTTTAACGTTTTTGCTGATTACTTTATCCTAGCGATACTTTACATGATTGCGTAATGCGTAAATTCATGTGTTGACAGTATTGTCACTGTAGTATATATACAGTATGTCTCCGTAATTTGGAACCATATGAAAAACTTTTTTATTATTAATTTCACATCAAAAGTTGGTATTCTTCATTAAAAGTTCTGCATGGTCTAAAACCTAAAATGCAACTATCATATTATATTTAATTCTTTTAGGCGTATACGAGGTTTGTCAAAAAATATGAATTTTGCCCAAAAGCACCTTTATTTTTGACAATATCGAAAATTATTATTAAAAAAAAGTTGATCAAATATATTTACAAAATATGGGTAAAAAATCAAAATTATCTTATGCAACTAATTTTGCATGTGGGCTAGAAACTGCATTTAAAAAACTTTTTCTAATAACTTTTTTTCGATACTTTCAGGAATAACCCTACTTTTGAATTATTTTTTGGACAAAATTAAAATTTGACAGATAATGCGAATCACGTGACTACTATTTTTTTGCTTAATTTTCATACCGATCGAAGCAGAACGTGATGCCAAAGTCAAATTTCGAATAAACTTATTAATAAAAAAAATCTTATATGATGCGGAATTTACTGGTCACACTGTATATTCTATAGTTATTTTTTCTCTTGACTCAATGACCACAACGATGTTATCTGACTTTCTCACACTATTGAGGAACTTATGTAAATATATAATATTGCTAACATAATATCTTTTAAAAATAAAGTATTTACGGTAGCAAATCAGTCCGTTAAAGATTTATGTCACACCTCAGAAAACTAAACAAGTGGACTTATTTATTACTGAATAAATTTTTGCATAATTTATTGACTTTAAAATTCTTTAATTTTTTTTAATAAATCTGGAATACAACTAATATTTATTGTTTTATTTCAAACTGAATATACAATCCTAGACCAAACGAGGAGTGACGAAAAGTTCTAAACTTTACCTTGGTCAAATCTTAAAAGGGCCTCATCGCTTGTAAAAAAAACTGGATTTTTGCCCTCCGCTGTCACCGAATTTCTTCGAAACTGCACCTACGGTTTACTTCAAATTAAACATATTGAAAGACCTATTCTTAAACTCTGTTTCCCATATAGCAGATTTTCCGATTATCCTTTCGTTTTTAAAATATACTATAATTTTTGTTAGTATAAATACGCCAACTTTAAAAGTTATTTTCTCTGAAAGAAAGGCGTAAATTAAAAACCTATTACAAGACAGACAACGATTGAACCTTTAGCTGTCCTGTGATACCAAATCTATTCCTGTTTAATTAAGTTTAACTAGTGGTATTTGGTGATAGCTGAACACCTGCAACTAATTTTGAAATGGTTATCTTAGCTATAGTATAGAAGTCAAATGTACAAAAATTACTTTATAATTTTAAAATAAATAAGTATATCTTGAAATAAATTCGATAGGTTTAGAGGGTTTCGAGTAAATGGTATAAATGCATGGGTATTTTTTTCTATTGTTAACGGGCTTGTCACGTTGATCCGTCACTTTAGAGAATTAACTCGGTCGGTCACAGTCGTTTTCAAAATATAAAAGACACATATTTTTATGCTAATAAATACTCATTTATTATTATATATTAATTTATTTTTTCTATTTGACGTTCATAATAAGTTCATTATGAACTTGAAATGAAGTTCAGAATGAAGCTATTTCGATACGCGTTTTTTCTTTATTTGATGTTGGTAACATTGAAATTGAAAAATTGAAAAATTGACGTAAAATCACGTCTTTTGAAATTCAAAAAAAATTAGCAAAATCGCCCGAATTTCCGAACGCTCTGTATATGTACCGAATGTACAAGGATCACACAACGTATTCCGTCCAATTTTAAATCTCATATCGCTAAAATAACTTTAGAATATTGTTGTGAAAATGGGTCAATAAATCAAAAAATGACAGTTCCCAAAATAATTTTTGTTGTCCAGAGGTTACTATGATAAAAAATAGTATTACCAACATAAAATTTAGACATAAAAATTTGCGGATTTATTTTCTTTTTAAATATGTATTTTTTATTGAAAAAACTACAAATTAGAAAAAATAGTATAAAGCACGTGGTTCATAAGGCGTTTTAGCGCACGTGTCAATTAAAAAACTCGCCACTTCGTGGCTCGTTTTTTAAAATAGACGCGTGCGCTAAAACCGCTTCTTATGAAACGTGTACTTTAATAAACTATTATAATTAAATTTAAGCCCTCATTTGCATTAAGGAGGTAAATATTGACCATAAAATGTCTAAAAATAGTAAGTTACTTAGCAACGGCGGGCGTAGAGATAGAAACTGACCTACACAAAAGCTGAACTCTGGCAGAAGCGGTCCCACTCAACATTTACTATTATTCATTCCAATGAAAATTTTTTATTAAATAAAATACTGGTAAATAGGTTAATAAGCATGAATAATCAAAACGTTTTACAGACATACTCAACTAAATACAAATAAATAATTAGCATCACGTCATTGTCTAACATCAAGTTGACATTTCATCTTCTGGGGTTCAGCTCTGCTTCGATAGGAACTAATTTGTGTCATAATTTAAGTTCCGAAAAATCAAGTAGGTATGTCTTGGAAATTTACAAAAAACTTATTTTTTTCACCACTAAAGTGCTATGTCCGAGGCTTTTTCTCTAGGAGATACCAAAGATGCTATTAAGAAAAGATGTTCAGAAAAAAACACCTAGTAAGAATACAAAATTTAAAAATCCTATGCCTCCTTTGATATTTTGCATTACTTTCATTTTACCCTTCCTGTTGATTAGGCTTACCAACAGAAAACGCTATGAACAACCTTGACAACATACAAGAGTTTCGCCGCTCAAATATTATAGTTACGAGCCAATCAAGCGGTAGGCTTGTTCTTGTTCCGCGTTTAATGCTGCGCTGCTATATTATAATTTACGTTCGCGGCGTAGTACAAAGCCGCTAGAATGCCATGTGCGCGAGGTTTGGCAACCTACTGTGCCGTACTTAAAACAGATAAACTAACATTATTAAATTTATAATAGCAAATGATGATAAATAAACTGTTTGTTATCGAAAAAAGAAGAGTAAATTAAAATAGACCGGTTTATTCTACTCACCGTTCAACTTAAATAATAAATTTTAATTTGCCGACGTTCCTCAGGGCTCTGAAACAATAGGATTATTTCTTAGGTTTCAACAATAACCGATAAAAAACATAACTGATTTGTTTAAAAAAAAGACAAATCTTATTTTCGATAACATAACAAGGGAAATGATAGAAATTAAAAATGACCCGGAAAGTATCAATCGAAGGACATATAGAAACCCTCAGTACTTTTTACTTTTAATTTAATTGAAAAAACGAGAAGAAAAAACAGAGATTTACAACAATGGAATGTTTATAAGAAAAATCGCAACATTTGTGTTTCAGTATTAAGAGAAGAAAAAACAAATTATTATGAAAAACAAATAGATAATAATAAAAAAAACAGTAAGAAAATGTGGAAAACCTTAAGGAATTAAGTTAAACCAACTACAAAAATAGATATTAAAGAAATAATATTTGAAGAAGGTAAAATATCAAACAAGAATATCATTGCTGAAAAATTAAACTCATATTATGTTCAGAGCGTTGAAGATATTATTGCCTCAATAAATGTTGGAAACCATTCTATATGTCCTAAAATTTCTAGAAATAAAAACATTATGGAAAATTTTTCTAAAGTATCTCTTAATCATTTAAGAAAAATTATAAATGATTTAAATTCAAATGAAAATTACAACGAGGTTTTAACTAAGAAATTGATGAAAGAAACATTTACAGTTATTGGATATTATCTTCTTTACTTTATTGAAGTTTGTTTAAACAAAGGAGAAATTCCAGTCGAACTTAAATGTTCATATATTACTCCGGTTCCAAAGATTAAAAATTCAAAACAATGGAATGAAATGAGACCAATAAATGTATTATGGGATATAGAAAAATTAATAGAAGAAGTAGTTTATGAACAAGTTAAGGATTTTTTGAATAAAAACAAAATTTTTATTTATTCTCAAGCTGGGTTTCGAAAAGGATATTCTAGTGAAACAGCTATACAATATGTAGTAGAAAATTGGAAAAGAGCCTTGGAAAGAGAAGAATATGTAATAGCAGTATTTCTTGATTTTAAGCGAGCTTTTGAAACGATTAATAGAGATATATTATTAAAAAAATTATTTGAATATGGTATAAGGGGTAAAGTTTATCAATGGTTTCAAAATTATTTAAATAATAGATCACAGAAAACTAAATTTGGTAATTTTTTTTCAACAAAGAAATTTAATAACATAGGAGTACCTCAAGGAAGTATTTTGGGGCCTTTACTTTTTATTTTATATATTAATGACATGCCATTAGTCCTAAAATTTCTTAAAATACAAATGTTTGCTGATGATACTCTTATCTATATAAGCGGTAAAAATCTTTTGGAAATTTTGGCAATTTTAAATTCAGAACTGATTCTATTGTCAAACTGGTTAAAAGTTAACAAATTAAAATTAAATGTTTCTAAAACAAAATGTATGGTTATGGGTGTAAATTTAAATAATTATACAAATATAAATATTTTAATTGATGGTGATAAACTAGAAATAGTCAATTCTTTTAAATATTTAAGTATATTGATTGATTCAAAATTAAAATTTAATAACCAATTCGAAAATTTAATTTCCAAAATTGCGGGAAAAATTAGTTATTTTAAAAGAATAGGTTCAAATTTAAAATTTTATTCAAAAAAAATTGTATACAATACTTTAATTTTACCACATTTTCTTTATTGTACTACAATTTTGTTTATGGCGGATGAAGGTGTAATAAATAGATTACAAATTTTACAAAATAAAGCAATGCGAATTTTACTTAATATGGATAGATATACAAAAATTAATGTGATGTTAAAAAAATTAGAATGGTTAAATGTAAAAAATTTAGTATTATTTTTGGTTCTAATATTTATTTTTAAAATTCAAAATGATTTGTTACCGCCACATTTAAAGCAATTGACTGTTCTAAATAGTGATCAACATAATTATTTAACACGAAATACCAATAATTTTTTTCTTAATAATTTTTCAAAAAATATTGCATATAAATCAGTTTTTCATAAGGGTCTTATTGAATTTAATAAATTAAACAAGTCAATTAAAAATCAAAAAAGTTTAAAATCTTTTAAAAAAAGTTTAAAATCTTTCTTATTAACTCAACAGGACAAATAAAGTTTCAAAAGGTCATTTAATTCAAAAAATAAATAAAAAAAAGGGTATAAAATTGTTAAAATGTATCATGTAGCCACGTGCTAAATAAATCTTTTTACTACTACTACTACTAATAACTTATTTCTACATTATCACCGCTAATACATGACAAATTAGTTGGTTTCTCGCCTTGCACAGGTTGTAGTACAAAATTTTTAAAAATTACTAATTGTTTACGGTGCCGTTTGTTACGTGTCACTTTTACTATTATGTGTCCTACTTTTATCTTTTTTTATTTGTTTTTTACCATTGTGACTCGTGGAGCCCAGTTTAACTGTAAGTTTTTGCCATTTTTTGTATGTTGTTTTGTTGTTTGTTTGGGTTCACCCTTGGTCCCCATTTTTTTTTTAATGAGGGGAAAAAATGACACCTGCTTGTAACTGTGTTACTCTACTTTATTTTATGTTATGTTATCGAAAATAAGATTTGTCATTTTTTTAAACAAATCAGTTATGTTTTTTATCGGTTATTGTTGAAACCTAAGAAATAATCCTATTGTTTCAGAGCCCTGAGGAAGGAAATATATTTTCCGAAAGGTCGGCAAATTAAAATTTGGGTTTCATTTGCTCCCTAAGATCCTTAAACCCATAAAAACCACCAACATAAAAAGTCTATTGAATCATTAACAATTTTATTTTTTAAATAATAAACATCAAAAAAAGTTAGTCTCCGAAACCGGACGTGTGAGCTTGCTACGGCCCACTATTGAACTGGAAGAAACCAGAATCAGCTGTTAATAGAGACTTTTTGCACCTCTTAATTCGTCATTCGTTTGTGGTTATGGTTATTCTGAGCATGCGCAATGTCAAAAAGGTGATCCGCTATGGTTAATAACCATAACGGACTCCGTTATTTACGGAAGGATAAGGAAGAGCTTATCGTTATCCTTATGGTTATGCTTAAACTGCATGGTTGCCGAAACATACAAAAGTTATCAAGCATCATTGCTATGAATTAAAATTGTGATAAGCGATTACTTAAAATCCAAAGCAATAGTAGCTTTACATTAAAATAAACAACTTAATCAAATTATTGTTAGGTTAGGTATTTTATTTTGTTTAGGTGCGCCGGCGCCAACTTTATAACTACAGACAGAACGTATAGGCGCTGCAAAACCTCTGGTTTTAACAGTGGCGCTACTCGTTATGTTTAATAAAGTTAACCATAACGGAGCTAAAAACTGATATTAATTTAAGAGGTGCAAAAAGTCTCTAATGCCACTTGTGGGTGTCTACTGTCGAAACCTTTTGTTTTTAGCAAAAGTTTACCACAACTTTTTTTTAAATAATACTAATAATAAGGTTTTCTTTTTAATCCACTGGTAGAAAAAGTTGACTCTACGAGTAATATAGGTTTCAAAATTTAAAAAACAAAAATTCCGAAATTTAAAAATTTAACTCAACAAAATTTTTAAAGGGCATTTTTAGTGCAGAAATTCGCAAAACCATAAAAATTATAATATGGTTCGTGACATCGCCCACAATTTAGTAATAACAATGATTTTATAATGGCCGTGCTGATGCGACCTCATTTAAATAAGATTGTTTGATGATTGTTCATTTGTTTCGCTTCAGAAAAGTTGACTATATTATGTATGTCTCCAGTAAATCATTTTAAAAAGCAAATATACTGAGTAAACATTAACATGGACAATAATATGAGGTGGCGTATGAAATAGTTATTTCTTGGAGAATCATTTTGCATAGCCCTAGCTAGCACAACAAAATTATGTTATCCTATTCTTTTACTGGAAACTTTAAACTGACAAGATTTCAAATATTAAATTATTTTCTAATAAAGGCCTTATTTTACCATTTAAGTTATAAAAACTCCTTTCTTGTAAATAAGGCGGTATGAAAGTAGTTATAATAGTATATTAAAGTACGAGTTTCATAAGAAGCGGTTTTAGCGCCCACGTCTATTTTAAAAAACGAGCCACGAAGTGGCGAGTTTTTTTATTGACACGGGCGCTAAAACGCCTTATGAAACATGTGCTTTATACATTTTTTTCTATTTCACCTTTTATAATCAAGAAAAAATACATTTTAAAAAGAAAATAAATCCTTTAAATTTTGCAAATTTTTATGTCTAAATTCTATGTTGGTAATACTATTTTTTATCATAGGAGCCTCTGGACAACAAAAATTATTTTGCAAACTGTCATTTTTTGATTTATTGACCCATTTTCACCACGAGATTCTAAAGTTATTTTAGCGATATGAGATTTGAAATTGAACGGAATACGTTGTGTGATCCTTGTACATTCGGTACATATACAGAGCGTTCGGAAATTCGGGAGATTTTGCTACTTTTTCTCGAATTTCAAAAGACGTGATTTTACGTCACGGCATTGCAATTTAGTAATTGAAGTTAAAATCGACATTAGAAGGTTAGTAGATTGAATTTTGGATAGGATTTGGCAGAAAATGATAGCTTGAAGCATCTACAAAAGATTGATTTATAGATTTATGCAACCAACATACATGACTGTTATCCACACAGAATAAAAAAGTAAGTTATCAAGCTATTTTTCCTCTGCGAAAAATGGGTTTTCTCGTAAATCACAAAGGCCGCGCAAGTCAATGAAATAAAACATTTAAATGTTACCAACATCAAATAAAGAAAAAACGCGTATCGAAATAGCTTCATTACGATCCGCAAATGCGGTTCGTACTGAGCATATTATGAACGTAAAATAGAAAACATATTTTAATAAGCATTTCACCAAAATAAAACAGAAATAAAACTGCACTTTTGGCTGCTGAGTTAGTTTCAAATTTAAGTATGTTTTATTATTATTTTATGCTTTTAGTGAACCTCGTTGTTTGCTTAAATTCCTGGTTAAAATTAGTGTTGGGAAAAATCGACTTATTTTAATAATCGACTACCGAGTATTCGAGTGATTTAAAAAACCGAATGATAATCGATTTTTTTTTCACTCAAATTTAATATTAATTATTAATATTGGCGGTTCATCGTTCATGTTGATATACAGCATTTGTATTGGGAATAACTGACTCGGTGTTGTTAATCGATTGATTTTTTGCGGATTATTAAATGTGGCGGAGATATTTGTGGATTTTTTGGCATGGTTCCCAGATCTTACAATTTAATTTAACAACTTGACTACTTGACCTTGAGATGTCACGATATTGCATAACTCATGATATTTATGAATATTGAATACTCACCACTAAACATTAGTTTTCAGTAGACGCCGACGATTTCTAAATAAAATAATAAATCCTATTATCCTACGCAGGCAACCCGTAATGCAGTATTTAAATCTAAATAATAAATCATATCTTACACTACACAGAGGTAACCCGTATTGCAGTATTTAATTTGAATTATATCGCCAATAATAAGATGGCTCTGGCCGCAGTGAGTGATTGACAGGCGGGCAGCAACTTTGGAGACGCGATGGAAAATAAAAACCATATGTTCGTCACTCAAATCGTAACTCGAATTATTTCCGAAGATAATCGAATAATTCAAGTGATTGAAAAAACCGAATTATAGGTTACTTTTCACTCGAGTTATCCCATCACTAGTTAAAATAAATATTATTCTAAATAAGATATCTTTACAGTTTAGAGTTATTTAAATAATGGTAATTTTGCTTGTTTTACGAGGACGAAGGCACAGTTTATTGAAATGAATTCGGTATGTTTGTATTTCTGGTCCGCCTTAATTAGTATGTATGAATGTAAGTAAAGAGGAAAAAGAGAAATTTGTAATTCAGTATAATATGGTAATTTTGTTTTTATCCGAAGACAGGTATTTTTTCGACGGTAGGTTTATCAATTATACCATTTGGTTAATACTTTTTACAAGGTGCTACAAATTCGTATGCATCGGGATCTCGAGAATAGTAAAAAATACGAAGGTAGTAAAATAATTGAGACCAAGTTGTTTATTTTGGGGCTTAATAATTAGTCAAAGAAAATTGTATATACAGCGTGTATTCGGAAGTACTTACCAAATGGGAAACTTTTTTATTATTAATTTTACGAAAAAAAAATTATTCTTTATAAAAAGCTCTGCATGGTCTAATACCTAAAATGCAACCATCAAATATCGAAATTTTCCAATCATATACGAGGTTTGTCAAAAAATGTGAATTTATCCCAAGAATGTGAATTTTTCCCAAGAGTAAAGTACCTTTATTTTTGACATTATCAAAAATTGTTATAAAAAAAAGTTGATCAGAACTAAAAACCACGTCTAAGTATGCAATAACACGCACTAAATAATTAATAATAAATCAATAAAATAATTTTTCAACATAAATGCGTATAATTGCAAATTTAGCCGTAGTTTTTAGTTCTGATCAACTTTTTTTAATAACAATTTTTGATAATGTCAAAAATAAAGGTACTTTCCTCTTGGGAAAAATTCACATTTTTTGACAAACCTCGTATATGACTGGAAAATTTTGATATTTGATGGTTGCATTTTAGGTTTTAGACCATGCAGAGCTTTTTATAAAGATTAATTTTTTTTCGTAAAATTAATAATAAAAAAGTTTCCCATTTGGTAAGAACTTCCGAAGACACGCTGTATTCCGAAAACCTTCGGAGATATCCGTTGAGAACTGAGAGAACAACAAAAAACACTTTTTATATCCATTCTCTATGTTTTATTAGATAACGGTATTAGTTTTCAAATTTGGCGTTTTATTCTTTAGAGAAAACCGTCAAGTCAATTTTTTTAAATAAGGACCTGGACTTTTAAATACGGTTTAAAGGACACCTCAGGTTTTAGGTTTTGTAATGTTATTTTAATATATAATCCAAAAAATAATTACTAGGACTGTAAAGGTAAAAAAGGATGTTTGTTTGAAGGTGGTAGACAATGAAGTAATATCAAAAAATTACCTTATCGAACTTGTCTTTATTTTGTTACTTAACACAACGTTTCGATTAGTTAGTATCTATAACCGAAACGTTGTGTTAAGTAACAAAATAAAGACAATAGAGGTCCGACAAAGTAATTTTTTGGTTAAAAAGGATGATTTGAAATACACATGATTTGTTATTTGATCATTAAAATTTAAAAACCCTTTAAATAATTTTAAATATGTAATGTTTAAGAGCTCGTATAACCGTTATTAAAATTGCAGGTCCATATTCACAATGGAATGTGTGGCATATTAATTTTTTTGAAAAAAATGGTCATTTGTAGACAACTCGAGAAAGAATAAATATATCGAATTAAAAATCTATCATGCTATTTCAATGTATAAAGAAAATAAAAAAATAAACTGAATCGTGGTTAAACAGCGTCATCTAGAAGATGCAGTTTAAACTAGCGATCACGGTCACAATAAAATTAGCTTTAACGCGACACTATGTTGATTAAACTTGGATAAAGTGTATGGAAGATTCAGCAATTTTAAAATATTTCTTTTACTAGCTTTCCAACAGCCTTTTTATCGACGGTACACACAAACTATCGCAAAAGTTAATGACCTTTTTATTTCCTAGCGGGTATTTTAGAAACTTTTTATGCCTTTTTCCCCAAACATAAAGATATATGTAAGGTAAATAGCTTCCCTAATATCGTACCTTGCCGGTTTTATGGACACCCGATATAGACACACCCTGGTTGGGGTTACCTATAGGTACTACAAATCGACCTAACTTTTTTTTAATTTACCGACAAAAAGTCATTCGATCATTATAAAAAAATTTTTCCTGTAAAATAATTAAGATTTGTCATTAGAAAATTTATTTTTTTTGTACAGGGAGGTCTATTTTCTAATGACAAATCTTAATTTTTTTTACAATCAACTCTCTCTCTCTCTTTATAAAGAATGATTTATGTCGAGAAATTAAAAATGAGGTTCGTTTGTGGTCTAAGGTAACCCCATCCTGGGAAACCCCTATGACAAAAGTAAGAACTTTCAATTCTAAAAACTTTAATAAATAACATTTTTTTCTTAATCGATTAATAAGCCCGCGAAAAGAAATCTCGGTTTCATCTTTCCGTCGCCTTGGTACAAAAAGTTTCGTTTCGGCCGTGTGGGGTAACTATGATACCCCATTGAAATACTTCATGATCTTTTGTAAATGATGCATGATGGTGTGCAAATATGTTCAATAAAATACTAATAATAATTCAAATAGTTTGTTTATTAAGAAAACATTTTTTATTTTTACAATAAATTATTATTTACGCTTCCTCATTATTTTTACAATCGGGACATAATTTTTTTTTACTTTCTTCTCTGTGTATGTTGCAAATGGTTTTTTTTTGCATGTTCTACATGATATTTTAGTCTTTCTATACCTAACAGTAACGAAAAAATTTAAGTTATTTCCATTTTCGGCCGATCGACGACACGATAAGACAGAAATTGTGCGCTTAGGATTTCGATACGCTCGCGCTGCTTGCCGTGCGGGGTATAACGGAGGTAATTAATTAAAGTTTTTTGTGTAAAATTGAAGTTAAATTGAGTACTTTTTATAAAAAAAAGACTTGGTAATATATTTTTCTAGGATTACCCGGAGGAAGAAAAAATAGTTTGGAAGATAATTTTAAAAAATCGCATCTGGGGTACCTAAAATACCACGGAAAGGTTAAAGGTGCAAGAAGTCCTCTTAAGGGCAGTTCCTGATCCCTGTTTAGAGCAGTTGATGTAGATATGAGGGGTAAGTTACGTTGCACAAGCACGATATTTATATAATACATGATTATAATACATGCATGTATATTTTTAACCACGATGCTTATAATTAAATCTGAATATTTAATCATAAATAAATAGAAAGTTGAAGTGCTTTGCCTCTGGAAGAATCATTTGTAAATACGAATACGTATGGATGCGTAAAAGGGTTCCTTAAAAGCCCTAGAGTTATCTAGAATTCTCTTTATGTGTGGTAATGAAATCATTTTAATGGATAACCCTCGGGATATTACATTTTTGTTTTGTAGTTTAAAACATAGTAGCTTTCGCCAGCGGCTACGCCCGCAGTAACAAGACCTGACGGTTATATAAAGCTAACGGTTAATCGCTTGGAAAGCACTGTTCCATCTCCTAGTTGCCTCATCTTGCTTTTGGGTAAGATTTAGGCACACTTAAAGAGAAACTAATTTTGTAAACATAACAAAACAGAATTATCCTTCTGGTAAAACAAAGTTAAACTTCGTTAGGTATGTTAGAGGAAAGAGATCAAATTGTCTAAAAAATCGTTTTCGTCCATGTCGTCCTATAAGGAAAAATAAAATCCCTATTAAAAAAATTTTTCTTATAAAAATAATCGTTTCGAAATAAATGTAAGTATGTGGATTTATTGTCGGTTTACGGCAATGTTATCGGCTCCCAATCAATAAACAATTTAATTTGAATCTTTTACATTACGGTCAGTTTACATTGAAACATTATCCTCAACAATATTTCAAAGAAGTTAGATCTTCTAATATCGCTTAACATAACTTTGTAAAATTTTTATTGTAATTTTATTAAACTTGACATTTTTTACAGCAACGTGACATTTCGATCTTTAACTTTTCTTGTTTCATCAAAATATTGTCACTTATTAATCTCCCACGCAGCAGAATTATCGGGAATTAATTCTGCTGCGTGGGAGATTCGGTAAGAAAATTTCATAAATTGTAGTTTTTTCTTATTGTAATTTTTTTGCTAAAATACTACAAAAACATATTTTCAACGGCTTTAGTTAATTATAAGTAATTAGAGTTTTAGAAATAAAGTTCATTTTAGCCGTTAGTAACTTATTTTTATTACTAAAATGTGAGAAACATTAAATAACAAATTTTTTATGTGAAATCCAATGTCTTTATAGTTTTAAATTGAAATAAAACTTTAAAAAACATATTTCCAATGAGTTTAGTTTAATATGGCGCACTGTATTTTTACAATAGAAGTTGATTTTACTTGTTAGTAACTAAGGTTTATTACTAAAATTTCAGGAACATTAAAAACATTCATTCGTTTTCAACCATAACATCTGATATTACATGTCTACATAGTTTCAAATGAAACTTAAAAAAAAAACATTTTTCCGATGAGTTTGGTTAAATATAACGCACTATATTTTCACAATAGAAGTTGATTTTACTTGTTAGTAACTAAGGTTTATTACTAAAATTTCAGGAACATTAAAAACATTAATTCGTTTTCATCCATAACATTTGAAATTACATGTCTACATAGTTTCAAATGAAACTTAACAAAACATATTTCCGATGAGTTTAGTTAAATTTTTTATGTCTTTTTTAGCCCCGGTGTTCGATATGTAAAACAAATTGGTTAGTATCAGTAAAAATTATAAGTTAGCACCAAAATGTATTTTGATTTTATTCTGAGTGACTTTTGCCAATACATAATATATTATGAAGCACTTCATTTGTACAGAAAAATTATCACTTAATAATTTCATTAAGTTAATAGGAACTAACAAAATTGTCGCGATAATCTCCCGTTTCTATAAGCAACATAAACAAAAAGGAGCCTTCTAATTCGTTGAAAATAAATTTATGTAATTTTCTAATGCTGTTAATTTTTGCGAAAATTATGATTTTTGAAAAGTTAAATGATTTACTCAATGGTAGAGGGCAAGATTTAGAACTTTGATTCCATGTAGAAGAAAGTAATAGAATTAGCACTAGGCTTCTTGGTAAATCTGTAGGAAAACATCGTAGTACTGCGGTACCTAACTCCAAAAATAAGAAGTCTTTTAGAAAAATGTTAAATATTAATTCTCACAAAATTAATTTTGGACCATAAAACTAGATTAATCAAGAAACAAAGAACAATTTGTATCCTACTAAAAAGAAAAATAACCATCTTTGCTCATCCTTTTAAGACACTCTTTCATAAAGCCATAGAAACACTGGAGCGCATCAAACTTCATTTTATTTGGGAATAAATTTTGGGTCTACGCAAAATAACCGACAGGAATATTTTCCAGACGGCCGAATATTTTATCTTCTAGAGTGGATTTCGTTTTCATTTCTTAGTAATTCTTTTCTGTGTTATATTTTATCTCGTTTGTATGTGAACGTATTGATTTATTTATGTCACTCTGCTTTATAGAGCGTGGTAAACTATAAAGAAAACAAACAAGGTCAACAACTATTTAGCTGGAGTTTATACAGAAGATATTTTTTAATACAGGAAACATTTATAATATGCATAATATTTATTCTGGGTGGTGCACCATTATACTACACATGGGAAATCCCATGTAAATTTTGTTACCCACAAATATTGACTCCCCTACACTAATAAAAAGAAAATGTAAATTTACTCACTAAACTGTTGGTTATTTTGATGCCACGTTCAGTGATGGTAAGAATACATTTCATATGTAATATTACACTTTCAGTGTGTTTGTACATTTTTCATGCAAATAATCGCAATGTAAAGTTACATACTGAAACGTAAAATTTCGTATCTAATTGTAATTCTACAATGTAAATTTCGATTGTATTTACAGTATTCTCACTATAACGGAATGTGTATTACTACCATGTTTTTTTTTAAAACTGCGAAGTAAATGTAGCAGAATTGTGAATGTATTTTTACTACTGGTGCCTAATTTGTTATATGTACTTTTACATAAAAAGCTTTCAAATACATTGCATATTAACCAACACGGTAGCAAAAAAACATTTAGCGCTGTACACCTTCATTGCGATGATAATACAAATGTTTTTTATATATTTCAATTTTTTGAAAAGACTTACTACAAAATCTACAAGCGTACATTGTTAACTGCTTACCTATTTTCTTTATTTTTGCACAAAAACCATTAAACAAACAATTTTTCCGTGTTGACTCTCTAGACCAGCGGTTCTCAAACTTTTTTGGTGACGGAACCCTTTTGGGAAGCAAAATACTTGATGGAACCCTACAATAAAACAATAGTTTTTAAAAGTGTGTTCTTTATTAATAAGCATAATAAAAGTACAATGTAACAGTTACTAATTATTACTTACTTTACCACATGGCAAGTACAATAATAGAAGATATTAAAAAAGAAAAAATCTAACTAATGGGAGGTATGAAACTGTTTTTTATTTTTTATCAATTGGTTGATATCAGGTTTAATAGAAGACAGTTGAAGTCTCATATCAGGTTCGGCGTCCAGTCTATTGCGATATTTTGTTTTCGTGGCTGCATAGGTTGAGAATCCTGTTTCGCACAAATATGTTGTTGGGAACGGGAGAAGAATATTCAGAGCCATTTTGCCAAGCATTGGATATTCATCACGGATTCTGCACCAAAAATCGTTGAGAGGCGTCGTTTTGAACAGTGACTCCCTACTTGTGTCTGATGACATTTCTAAAAGAGATTCATATATCTCGTTTGACATACTTTCGGGCTTTTCCAAGTTGGGTAAAAAAGGATTATGAATCCATGAATTCAGTTTCATTTTTGTATTCTGTTCTTCGGGATAATACTTTTCAAAAGATGCGCGCATCGAACTGAGATATTGGACCAATTCTTCAAACACATCATCTTTAAACATTTCTGAGTCGTTATCGCTAACAAACTCACTGAGTGACGTAAAGCTTTCTATTTCTTTCTTACCAACGCAAATAATCCAAAAATCTAATTTTCTTTTGAAGGCAGTTATTTTGGTATAGGCCTGAAACACTGTTGTCTGTTTACCTTGCAATGATAAATTCAATTCGTTCAGTTTTTGAAAGATATCCGCCATAAAAGACAATCGGAACAACCAAGTTTTATCATACAAACGGTCCTTCAAATTAAAAGAAGTATCTGCTGAAAGAAACATTTGTAACTCGGCTCTAAGTTCAAATAGCCTTGTTAAAGTTTTACCCCTAGACAGCCATCGCACTTCTGTATGGAGCAGCAGTGTTTTATGTTTGCTGCCATAATCTTCACACAATAATAAGAACAATCGGGATTGTAGTGGTCGTGATTTGATAAAATTAATTATTTTTACCGCTTCATCCATAACTAATTTTAGATTTGACGGCATTTGCTTCATCGCAAGTGCTTGTCTATGCAGAATACAATGGCTGGAACTACAATTAGGCGCTTTATTTTTTATTCGTGACACTGCTCCTGCTGTTTTACCTGTCATCGCCTTGGCCCCATCTGTACAAATGTCAATGCAATTGTTCCAACTGAGATTATTTTCTTCAAAAAATATATTTATTTTATTAAAAATTTCTTCCCCGGTAGTGTTTGTGAGCAGCGGTGAACACATAAGCATGTCTTCTTCAAAAGAACTTTCATATGGATATCTCACGATAACCAGCAAGATAGCCAAACCAGCGACATCAGTTGACTCGTCCATTTGCAAGGCGAATCGTGTTTTTTGTAGACGTGTAACTAGTTCTTTTTTGACGTAGCTTGCCAGATCATGGATTCGCCGTGAAACAGTATCGTTTGATAGCGGCACAGTAGAAAGATGCTTTGCAGATTTTTCATCGAGCATACATTTTGTTATGTCTAATACACATGGCTTTATTAAATTCTCAGCGATAGTGTGCGCTTCACCTGCTTGTGCAATGCGATAGCTAACTAAATATAATGCCTCCGTGGCCTTTTCGTTGATAGTTTTTGTTACATGCATCATATTTTTTTGACTTTCCAATAACTGATCTTTTTTACGAACAAAAAATTATTTATTCTTGTCTTTAGACTCGGGGTGTATAGTTTGTAAATGTCGGCGCAATTTGGCAGGTGCCATGGAACTATTAGGAAGCAGTTTACTACATAGCATGCAGAGAGGTGAGCCGTTGGAATCAACAAATCCGAAACTGATATATGATTCATCATACTTCCTTTTTTCGTCTTTGAAACCGTCGAGCTTGACGTCGTGGCATCATCGTCTGGATCGGTGATTGCTATATTCTCCGCGCGTACTGCTTTTGAACATTCAGCGTCATTAGAAGATGTTGTTGCAACACGTTTAACACCTTTAAGCCAACGTTCCATTCTTCTTTATTTATAATGTTACACGTCAGGATGGTGGGGTCTAAATAATGCACAATCGTTACTGCGTATAAGAGACTAAGTTTAGTACAATGAAGAAATGTATAAAACTGAGACAACAGAATACAGCAGGCAGTAGAACAATGAACACTAGTTTCTCGCTAGCGAGCTTGTAAGTAGGTAGGTAGGAACTTATCGCTCCGAACGCTAATCGTCAACTGACTGACGAGGCGCGACGCGCGATCGCCGCTTTTATACTTAGTCCTAGACTCGATCTCGAATATTCTCGAAAATACTCGAGTCGGCGCCTTTAATAAACAAAAAGCAAAAATAAAAAGAGAAATATAAAAATTGCGTTGTAAACAATTCAGAGGCGGCTTTTAGCAAAGGGACTGCGCGCTCACAAGTATACATGTTGATACCAAACTTATGAGATATTGTACCAGCTATTGTAACACATGTTTATACAAATACAAATAAATACATAAATATAACTACGCGCGGCCGCGGAGTCAAAACGTTCGACCAGAGAGAGGTGTTTTGATTTTTTTTCTAAATTCTTGAGGAACCCCTACAGAGGTATCGCGGAACCCTAGGGTTCCGCGGAACACACTTAGAGTATAGCTGCTGACTCTAGACGAACACTTTAAACCGCACATGTGCAAAGTAAACAAGAACATGGCGACTTGAGAACGGCGGCGCCGCGGAGTTGGTCACGCGTGCGGCTGCGTTTAGCCAATAAATACATTATTTATGTAATTTTACGTAGTAAAGTGTATTAATACATACTAAGATGTATTAATACAAAGTTCAATGTATTAATGCATAAAGCATTGAAAAATTACAACTGAATATGAAAAAGTTCACCTTCAAATGTAAATATACCATATGAAATATTTTTTTGTGTTGGATTTACATCTATCTTATAAAAACACTGTAGCAAGTATGTAAAATAATGTGTAAAATTCCATTCGGTTTTATCAGTGTATTAATTTTCCATTAAAATTGTATTAGCCTTTTTTGAATGGTGGACTCGCACACCAGCTTTTGTTATTTTATAATACACTAATAATTAAAAGCAATTTAAAAAAAAAATCTTAAAATTCTTAAAAATTTATTACGGCTCTGTTACATAGCTCAATGACACCGCCATCCAGTACATAGCCATGGTCAATAATAATTGTCAAGACAGAAAAACAATTTTTAGGATTAATACCTAATCAGTCAATAATGGCCGTTTTATCGGTAAGTAGAAGGAAAAAGTTCATATTTAATAAAAAATTACTTCATAAATTAACTTATATAATATACAAGGTGGCCGGAAATAGGAGGCCAATCTATTAAAATATATTTTGAGCAAAAATAATATACCGTGCGAGCAAAAATTATTTGCATCAAAGAGGACCTTGCATCTAAGGACATAATGCTTAGCCGTAGAGCTTAATACCTGTTGGGTGTCAGCAACTACCTGAATTAACAATCAATCAGTTATTTCGTCATCTTTGACAGTCGTTACAAGTAATTTGATTCATCGCTAATTTTTCCAATTTCTTGCACAACTCACACAATTGGCTTTACGGAACAGCACAAAACATTCATTGTTGAAGCGTATTTTCGAAACGGGGTTGGAGTAAACGGTGAGTGGCAATACAATCCGGGTTTGTGCATGGACGATTTTCAAAAACCTTTTCCTAACGTTGCTTTTATTGCTGGGGATTTTTATCATTGCCTGAAAAGAACCGTGGCTGTGTTTAGGGAAACAGGTTCTATACAACACAAAAAAGAAGCAGGAAGACCATCTGTAAGAACAGAACAACTTGTTGCAAACGTTCGTGAAATAATGCAAAATACGCCAACAAATTATATAAGACGCCTGTCCCAAGAAGTGGGAAGATCTTATGGAACGTGCAGGACTATTCTTAAGAACCAGCTAAATTTATTTCCTTATAAAGTGCAAGTATTCCAAGAAATACAAGCCGCAGATTTTGAAAGACGCAGGAATTACTCTCAATGGTTTACCCATCGTCCCCATATCATTGTGACCTAAACCAAGCCCTACGTTTTTTAATCCAAGCCATCTTTGATGCAAATAATTTTTGCTTGCATGGTACAAAGCCGCCAAAATGCCACAGCTGGATTAGTTCTCAGTGAGCGCAAGGTCTGGCAACCTATTGTACCGTAATTAAAAAGGATAAACTAATAATATTTAATTTATAATAGCAAATGATGATAAATGAAATGTTTGTTGACTGACGTCTCGACGCTAAAAAACACTCTCAAAGGTATTAGGTACAATTTTATCGTCTTGTTCAATAAATAACTATTTTTCTTCAAATAGCAAAAACTAAAACAAATTGCTGTTATAGTACGTTTAAATCCTCTGAAACTCTTATTATTGAAGCCGTAGTCGTATTTACCGATTTTAAATTCAAAAGATTTTTAATTTTTTAACTGAGAGTAAGCTCCATTTTTCACCAATCGATCGGCAAAGCTAAAAAAGATCACTTCACGACCATAAGTCAAAATTACAAATTTATTAGTTAGTTCCGTTTAATACTCCGCAATTCCATTACATTACTGTAAACTTATAATAGTAATACTAATAAAATTGTAATAATTTCCATTAAGTATCAGATAGATTAAAGTCATACTGTTCAAAATTACTTAAATATTTAATTACGTAATTATAATTTAAGTGCGACTAAATGCTCGATAATAGTTTAAAACTTTCTGAACAGCAATTAGAATTTATAACGCCAATAAATTTTTTATAAATATCTTGTTTTACGTTAATTTAATGCCTGTTACTCACAGATTTACAATTATTATTGTTCGTAAACTCTCAAATATTTTTTGATCGGCTTTCTTGATGTATTTTAATATTTTAATAAATTCTACCCCTAAGGCCCGTTGCACACTTACACGGCCACCGTCCTAACGGCACCGTTTATACGGTTAAGGGATTAGGCAGCTAAGGCAGAATATTATGTTTTCTTGCACACGCACCGGCACCGTGAACACGATTCCGTTCTACCGCGATGTCACCGTGAGCCCCCACTACAATTCACGATTCACGGTAGAGATGGGTCCGACCCGCTATTTTTGTTTAGCAGCTGCTTCTGCTATTGCTAAACAAAAATAACAGTTAGAAATAGCTGCTATTTTAATAGCAGTTGCTATTTTAGCATTATTCATCTCGTAAAACGACACGTGAAATGAAGGTATCGAAAATACAATCACTGCGAGTGCTGCCCAGGTATTTAGACTTCTAAAAAAAAAAGGTCGCCCCTTCCGTGAACTAGTTATCCCAGCACTACTGACAACCGCTTTATACCGAATCAAATAGCAGTTTAAAAAAAACAGGCTGCTATTTAGCAACCCATCTCTACTTCGCAGTAAGTAAATCGAAATTGCAGTTCGAAATACTCATAGCAGATAACCAAAATTACCTAACCTGACAACCGCTCATTTCGCTCTATCAGCGCCAGTTCACAGTCAAAAGTAAATATTAGCTGCTAAAAATTAGCAGCTAATTTTAAAGCTCGTAGCATTTAGCATTATACCAAATCAAATAGCAGTTAAAAAAAAGCAGGCTGCTATTTAGCAACCCACCTCTAATTCACGGCGACCGTTTCCGTGACTGTTGACGGAGGTACATGCCCAGTCCAGTAGAGTTTAAGATTTAATTATTGATGCTTGCACATGTACCGCGCTTATGACATTTTCTTGGTTCATTGGCTGGAACATTATTTTACTTAGTATATTTTATCATAATCAATGGCAGTAGACATAGATATGGATATGTTTATATCTTTGGTGGAAGCAAGGCCGGGTATTTGGGACAAAACAGGTTCTATATATAAGGACAGAAACTGCACAAGAAGTGCCTGGAATGAAATATGTTTGGAGGTCAATCATGATTTTGATTGTATTTAGCAGCCAACATTTCCATAGGTTGTATGCACTCTCTCATAAATGTATCTTGACGTGGAAGCGAATAGGCCATCAAAGCTGGATATGGACATCCTAAAATAGTTGAAAAAGTTGTGTTCGCATTCCCTCAACAAATAGTATAAAGAATGCACCCAATTGTTTCCTTCCCATTTTGATAGGATGAACCTACAAAATTTTGTTTTTTTCTTCGTTTTTTACGCATGTCTATGATCCACATTCGAATCAAAATATAATCAAACCATGCACTACTTGCACTTTATAAGGAAATAAATTTAGCTGCTTCTTCCATAAGATCTTCACAGAGACAGGCGTCTTATAAAATTTGTTTCCTGTTTCCCTAAACACAGCCACGGTTCTTTTCAGGAAATGATAAAAATCCCCTGCAATAAAAGAGACGTTAGGAAAACGTTCGTGAAAATCGTCCATGCACAAACCCGGATTGTATTGCCACTCACCATTTACTCTAATCCCGTTTCGAAAATGCGCTTTAACCATGAATGTTTTGTGCTGTTCCGTAAAGCCCATCGTGTGAATTGTTCAAGAAATTGGAAAAATTAGCGATGAATCACATTACTTGTAACAACTGTCAAAGATGACGGAATAACTGATTGATTATTAATTCAGGTAGTTGCTGACACCCAACAGGTATTAAGCTCTATGGCTAAGCATTACGTCCTCAGATGCAAGGCCTTTTTTGATGCAAATAATTTTTGCTCGCACGGTACCTATTGGGTAGTAAGTATGGTACCCGCTGTTTTATTTCGATGGCGAATTTCTAACAATTAAATTGTGCGAGCGAAGTCGTGAGTAACCGCTAGTGTTTTATAATCAGGACCATGCCGATGGTCTATTCATTGAATCTCTGGTGTTTCCGGTTATTAATGAATTAGTAAAAATATTAATTGTTTACTTTCATCATTATGGTGGTATCAACTAATAAAAATTACGTTCACCATATATTGCTTATTAATCAATAACAACTTTTCCTTTGCTTATTTAAATAATTAGAACAGTGACATTGACCTCCATTGCATCTTGATGTGTCCTTCAAGGAAAGTATATTGCTGATATTATTCATTGCGGAGGTGGCTTGTGCACCAAGCACGTAAAAGTTATAAATAGGTACAATATTATTTGAAGATAATCCATTTTGTAGATTCAGGAATTAGACAATGAGAAAGTTAAGATTTGCAATTTTGATAATTTTTTCTTAAACGGTTAGAACCCGAGCTTAGTTTTGCTGTTTATAAATTATACACCGACAAGTTATTTGTATGTTCTAATTAAAAAGAAATATGTAAAATTAAAGTTAAAAAATATAAAAAATTTAAGTTACGAATAATTTTTTTTATTGTACCAATTTTGCAATTTGAAGTACGCCTCAGCTTGTTTAAAACCAACTTTTAAAAATGCGCCTATTTTAAAGTTACCATGGCATCATCAACATACCGAGAAACGTGAAGCGAAAGAAATAATACTAACGCTGGTTACACATTGGGAGGTTTTCGCCGGGGCGGCAAACTTTCATCGTCATTCGGGCAGTAGTAGTATATAAAAAGTCTTTGGAAGCTTTCACACTGTGCGGCATAATTCCCGCGCGGCAGGCAGCGGTGCCGTTGGCGGTCGTTGCGCAGCCGCCCGCTGCCACTACTCCGGCGGAAATTCTGCCGCTTTCGTTCTCAACGTTGCCAGTAGCTGTTGTGTTGGGTATTTCTTCTTTGTATGCTATCTTTTAGATGATCTAGTAACTGGTCAAATGACTTAGTGCTCATTCGAAAATAATTGAAAAACTTCGCTTCATCATTCCTTAAATGTTCAAACAAGGTATAAAATGCTCCAACTTCATTTCTTCTCAGGTTTATTGGATGGATCCAAATAAGACGATTTTTTCTTTGCCTCTTCCTCCTTTGACGGTATAAGAACAGAGCCAGAATAAGTTGTTGCCTGTCTATTTTATAATTTGTGTAGTAAAAATTACTAAACTATTTCTACACAACAATCTAAACAATACAATACAAACCAAACAGCCACTCCCAACTAGTGCAACTGACAACTGTGGGACTGTGGCAATAAAACCGCTGAAAATCGGCGGTATTTTTCCCGCTAAATGTGTAAACACACCAGTTCTCTTCAGCGGCAACGGCAAGTTTGCCGCCACGGCGAAAACCGCCCAATGTGTAACCAGCGTAACAATGTTTGAAACGTTTTATTCAAATAATAAACAATCTTAATTTTTCAAATAATGCGAAAAGTGCAGTTGGTATTGTTTCAAATATAATTACTTCGGTTTTTGAAATCAGCAGAAATGCTGTTCAACTTAATACTGCTAATATTCCCGGAAGTTTATAAGGTTGCATTTCTATTAATGGCACTCCCATCAATAATGTTGGAAACATTCTTCTTATATTACTAGTACTCTCTTCAACGTAACCTGTCGCCACATGCTGCCGTTGGATTTAATATATGAGTACATTGTATGCAAAACTCGATGTTTGACAATTTGTAAAAAATTACATTTTTTAGTATGTCGTATACATTATTGCATTGTCTATAGCATACTCAAGAAAACTTAATGCAAAAGTCGGTCTTTTATAGAATAAAATACATTCAAAAACATAACATAGATGCCAAACTCAGTTTTTGTTTAGACCTGTCACATGCAAAACTCGGTATTTGCCGTTGACCAATCATTATATATTATACTCATCACGATGCCTGTTGATTATACCTGCTGCCTTATAGGTCAGATTTTTATTCTAATTGTATAGTAAAAAGATGGAAACAATTTCCAGGACTAAACCCTAAAAAAGTTAACTAAGAAGCTCTTTGAAGGGAGACAAATCGTTAATTGCTGGTATTTTGAAGAAACACTATGGCTCTGACTAGAGAGATTCCAGAACTAGAGTTCTACAAAATTGTCGATTCTCCAGACGAGCCGAGTAGATTTGGAGGACACAACGCCTGAAAGGTCATTTTTTAGAGTTTAGGAAGTAAAACTTTGTTAACGTGTTTTTATTAAACATTGTAAGTAATGATGCAATAATTATTTTTATTATTCCGCTAGTATTTTGCATTTCTCAGTTGCAAAACTTGTTCTTTGAACAAGAAAAATGCAAAAATTTTGTTTTTGAATAATTTGATTTGAATTATTGACTAAATTAGTTAATTCTAAAAGATTTTTTTTTCTTTTTTGGATAAAAATTACTAATAACGTACTTTTATAGAATTTTTGAATTTTTTTTTTTTTTTAAATAAACTTATCAGCGGTTTTTCACGTTTCTCTTAAAACAACTTATCCTGCAAAAACCGAGTTTTGCATACAATGTACTCATATTGTCATGCAATTATTCGCCATAATGATAGGGGACGTACGCCGAACCGCATATCCCGTGTGTTTCTCATAATTGTCCAATTTAAGATAACGTGCAATTTGCAAAGGACATGATCCAAATATATATTAATACCAACCACTTGATTGGTGCACTTTCCCTTATCATACCGTAAGAAGACTCTGATGCACCGAAATTTTAGCGGCGCAATGATGAATACTGTTTCACCCAATGCACATAACTAATTCCATCATAATCCGCAATAGTAAAATATCGAGCCTTGACTGTCTTAGCTGGTCGAATAGAAGAAGTAACTCATATAAGCGCAAATTGCACAATTTACATCTTCTTCTAGAGCCAAAGCTACCGCCAATGGCTACCGCCTTCAAAAATAAATTCGTAATGTCCGGTGCACCTGTGAAAAAATTTGGCGTCTTTCTTGAATACATATTATGACTTCTTGGCTACGTAATTCTTGCTAATTGCCTTCATAAATATATGCACTTTGGCCAATTATTTTATATCGACACCTTTGTTTATCCTCAACATACTTTGCAATTTCGAACGGATATCCCACATAGCCGACGCGACGCCTTGTACTGCTCCGATATTTTCTAAAGGTAGGTAAGCTCGTTCATCTGTATCTGTTACCTTCCATCCATGTAATGAACATGTTTTTTTTTAAACGGCTTCCGATTTTTGCGGTATTAACCGCGATTCTGCTTTACTATTTAAGTAATCAATCTTAAAACTTACTTTTTAAAGCAATGTACAACCAATAACAACTGTGGTGACAACAAATAATAGACAGTTTTCGTTGTCTTTTAAAAGCGATTCCGATAGCCGCTATTTGACAACTTTGACATTTGAGCTGTCATTATCGTTACGGATAAGTGGCGGGAGCTAACGGACGGAAGACAAAGCCATAGCGAAAACGGAACGCATGCGTAATGACCATTTTTTTGACAGATGCAATCAACATAACCTATTTTTTGTTGAGGTCTGTTTTTAAAGTTTTTGGTTATTATTTTTTGTTTTTTTGTTTTCGTCATGGATTCAACAGTAAATTCCCTTAAAATATCGAGAAATCGTTTCGCAGATAAGGACGATATCATTTTATTAGAGGAAATATTGGCCAACAACCCATATGGCGATGCATGTAAATAGGCGTCGGCAGTAGCAGAATTCAACTTAACGTTAACGTTAAGCGAATTGAACGAAAACTATTTTTACGATCTGTCAAATAGCGGCTTCGTGTTCGTATTCGTTATGGTTAACCGTTTGAATTTGCCAATACCACGAAAACTCTCTAATCTTATGTGACAGATAGTAAATTAATTTTTGTTTTTCTCATTTTCTCTCATTCCATGACAACGACAGATACTCTGTCAATGTAAAGTATTCGTGGATAACAAACTGTCCTTTAAAACACTTGCTCTATTTGTAAAATCGCGCGTATTTTAAAGACCTTAATATCCGCTTACATATTAATAATATTTTATTCCTGTTATCTTTAGTAGCTATATATACAGGGTGGCGCATCGAAAACGAAACAGAGGCATTTACTGGCAGCTCAATTATTTTTTGGAAAAACGCTCAGATCCGTCGATTTTGTTTTCGAGGGGGACACAAAATTGGCAAAAAATCACGTTAACATTTGCAATCCCTTGGGCGGGGGTGGCACCACCCCTAAAATCTTAAATGGAAAGGGGGGTCAAGTGATACCTTATTTTAAAGGTCTTTCAATTCCCTTTATAATGATGTAAAATTCATATACTTCAGTTTAGTCGTTTTGGAAAAAGAACTGAGCTGCCAGTATATGTCGCTGTTTCGTTTTCGATGCGCCACCCTGTATAATATATAGGTAAGTTTAATTTTTCGTATAAAACTATTTACTTCTGGAGTTGTTACATCTTCAGCCATAACTGATAATTTTCTGTCAGCCATTGAGCATTGGAACAACCTGAAGACTGAGAAGAGTAAAAAAAATATTTTCTTAAAAAATTGGTTTTTAAAATAAGAGCTCATAGTTACTCTTTACTCTACCACACTGCCTATAAATATTTAAGTAAAGTTTTAAGGGAACTGATTGACTGATAATTTTATACCAGACGTTATCTTAATAAAATCAATGAAAAAGTAAGTAGTGTTTGCGTTGTGCAGATTACCCCCGTTAATTCGAACTAGCACTTCTTATGTATAAAAAGTGGCTTACAAATTGAAAGGTTGATTGTACACTTACTATTTGTTAGACGAGGTGTCGTTGAGCTTTTGATCCTTTCTCTTTATAATGTTTTATCTGAAGTATAAAAACGGTTCTTTTTTATTGTTGCACGCGAAATATATAAAAATTAAAAACCTAGATCCCCTAATGTTCACCAAATAATTATTCTAGGTCTTGTCCCAATTTTTTCAACTGTATTTATACAGGGTTCGAGTGGGTTCATAAACGTACAATATTTTTCTCAGTAACTTTGATAGCTTTATGATTAATTTTAAAAAATGTTTATTTTTTTTATTAATTCTTAAAAAATATGTTAAATAAAAAGGTTGAAAGCGACGGTGTTCTTTTAAAATCAAAACCAGTGGATTAAAAAGAAAACCTTATTATTAGTAGTATTTAAAAAAAGGTAGGAGCTAAATTGAACTTTTTTAAAAAACAAAACATTTCGACAGTCGACACCCACAAGTGGCTTTAACAGCTGATACTGGTTTCTTCCTAGAAGTTCCCAGTTCTGTAGTGGCCATACCAAGCTTTCGCATCAGGTTTCAGAGACTACATTTTTATGATGTTTATTATTTAAGTTGAACTGTGAGTAAATTAAACCAATTTGGGTTAATTAACTCTCCTACTTTCAATAACAAACATTTCATTTATCATCATTTGCTATTATAAATGAAATATTATTAGTTTATCCATTTTAATTAGGGTACAATAGGTTGCCAGACCTTGCGCTCACTGAGAACTAATCCAGCTGTGGCATTTTGGCGGCTTTGTACTACGCCGCTTGACGCAGATACAGTGCGAGCAAAAATTATTTGCATCAAAGAGGGCCTTGCATCTAAGGACGTAATGCTTAGCCGTAGAGCTTAATACCTGTTGGGTGTCAGTAACTATCTGAATTAACAATCAGTCAGTTATTCCGTCATCTTTGACAGTCGTTACAAGTAATTTGATTCATCGCTCATATTTCCAATTTCTTGAACAATTCACACAATGAGCTTTACGGAACAGCACAAAACCCAAACATTCATGGTTGAAGCGTATTTTCTAAACAGGGTAAGAGTAAATGGTGAGTGGCAATACAATCCGGGTTTGTGCATAGACGATTTTCACGAACATTTTCCCAACGTTGCTTTTATCCCTCGGGATTTTTATCATTGCCTGAAAAGAACCGTGGCTGTGTTTAGGGAAACATGTTCTATACAATACAAAAAAGGAGCAGGAAGACCATCTGCAAGAACAGAAGGACTTGTTGCAAACGTTCGTGAAATATTGTAAAATACGCCAACAAATTGTATAAGACGCCTGTTCCAAGAAGTGGAAAGATCTTATAGAACACGCAGGACTATTCGTAAGAAGCAGCTAAATTTATTTCCTTATTATACACGTATTATAATTTTGTAAACAATAAAAATAAATTTGTATTTGCCTACTTATTTTATTATTAACTAGCGTGTACCCGGCCTGCGTTGCAGCCTGGCATTGTACGACGTCGCTTTCTCTGAGATAATAAGGCGAGTTCCCCATCACGTCAAGATTTATAAATACAAACCCGAACAAACCTCTAAATTTGTCAGTGTTTCTCTACAATATTATGCATATATTATACATAAAAACCTTCATCTTGAATCACTCTATCTATTAAAAAAAACCGCTTCAAAATCCGTTGCGTAGTTTTAAAGATTTAAGCACATATAGGGACAGACGGGCGACAGCGACTTTGTTTTATACTATGTTAAGATTAGTTTGACATAATATCATGTCATAATATGAATTTGACAAAACTTTAACCTAGATTTGGTTAGATATATCGTCCCCATATCATTGTGATCTAAACCAAGCCCTACGTTTTTTAATCCAAGCCCTCTTTGATGCAAATAATTTTTGCTCGCACGGTATTTTAGGAAAGATTACAGGAACCCATTTTATACGGGGCACATTTTATCCGTCATTAGAAAAAGTAGGGTTATAAGTAAATTTCAAAAAGTGACAAACCGCTCAGATCATAAATAATTAATTTTCTGAGGTTATGTCACGACAGAAAAGAAAATGGTTTGTTGCACAGAGGAGTAATAGGTAAAAAATAGAACTTTTTAAAATTATTTTACAGGATATTTGCAACAATAAGAATATTGCGATCCTTTTTAACAACTCACCACCTTGGATGTATTAATCTAAATAATGAATAATTATTAATAAAAATTCAAATGTTTTTTTTATGGTTTTACCCGATTTTTTATTGTCGCTAATATTTAAAGGTATACAACCAACAATATACAATGCAAAATGGCGAATGTGTCAAGGATGGAGATAAATCTAAATCCGTCAATGCATAGACGTAGTTAGAGAGGTACTTGGGGATGCTAAGCACCCCCAAAATCTAAATTAGCACCCCCAAAAAAAATTTACAATACATAGGCTAATTTAGAACTAACCCATTTTTATAATATACATTATACAGGGTTCCCCATTTAAAAAGGCTAAATATCTGGTTCCACGTTAATTAAAAAAAACGCTCGGACCAGTCGGTTTTTATTTCGAGGGGGACATGTGTCAACTTCCGGTTAAACCGGTTGTAGAATAATATGACACTATTGAAAAGATAATAAAAATCGAAGATAGGGACATGTAAGCCGTTTTACTCTAAAGACGTATAGTTAGAAAGCTAGACGCTGTCAAAGTTCAAAAATCTCATTTTTTAAGAGTCAATATCTCGGAAACTGTTTATTATAGACTAATAATGCTTTTACTAAAAAATGTTCAGAATTTTATGCAGAATCCAAAAAAAAAATATAAAATAGGGGTATCCATTTAAGATTTAGATCTTACCCCCCTCCCTTCTAGGGGCTTGAAGTAACAAGATTGACAATATACGCAAAAGATGTCCCCCTTGAAAGAAAAATCGACGGGTCCAAACGTTTTTTTTTTAAATTAACGTGGAACCAGATATTTTGCCTGTTTCGTTTTAAATAGGGAACCCTGTATGTAATGAATTTTTTATATAAATATTTCAAGCATTCGAATTCTGGTACAAATTCAAGTATATTTAGGTAGTTACGGATTCTGTTTAATATTTCTTTCCGTGTACCCTGTAGTTCACGCCCAGTTTACTTGTCAGAGCGGGTCTATGATCATAAAAATATCGTAAAATACGAGGGCGGCATAATACCTTGTGTATGTCATGTTCTGCAATTCTACATTAATTTAATAATTTAAATTTAACCAGTCGTAGTCGTTCAAATTCGCGGAAATTTTTAGCCGGTATTTTGACTATTTTTTTTGTTTATTAAGGTTTAATATGGTTTTATTGAATTCAGTTAAAGTCTAAAGTTAAATAAACACGAAAAAACAATGAGTGCGTCGTCGGATATAAAATACACCGTGGAATTTTTGAAAAAATTATTTAGCAAGTTACCGTTGGAGGAGAAAGTGATTGTCAAGAACATTGAAAGACCTAAACCTGCTATTAACATCACATTAAAATATTTACTAAAAATTATTGACCAAATTTGGGCGTGGTCTTAAAAAAAATTCGCCTGCGGCGGGGTTTTGTGCACCCTTACGTTAACATGTCACGAGCCGCCACTGGACTTCAGCACCCCCACTGTTGACCGTCCAACTACGCCTATGCGTCAATGTGACCTGTAAGTTAAAGAACGAGCAAGTGCCCCAAATATTATGTCGGTCGCAGTGTAGTTTGGTCCTTGGATTGATCAGTCATTTTTCTTAACATATAATGGACATTCCATAAATATTACATAATAATCCAATTCTAATCTAAGACCAAATGTGTGCCTTATATTGTGGCATGAATTATTTTAAGTTAATACCTAAACATGGTCCAATAATATCACCAGTTATCTTTTGTATGCATAATATTTTACAATTATTTTAAAATGCCATCGATTACTTTGTTGCTGCCTTTCTGGGCGAACGGGAATGCCATTCAAGGGAGTTGGCATCTCCCCAAGATACGCGAATATCTCTAGTTATATTTTCATGATGTTATTTGAAATAAACAAGTTTGATGAGTTGTTAATTTAGTAAATAATACAACCCGGAAGGGAACAATTAGGGACATGTAACTTACTGTTTTATTTAGATGCGCCATTGACAGTTAATCAGGAATCAGATAGCTCTGACTACAATATGAAGCCGTAAGTTATTTATAAGTATTGTTTTACGTGATAAAATGTAGACTTTATTGATTAGTCTTTGATTTGAAATCTGAATTAAGCGGATCTCTCTGCGCATTTTAATAAAAGATAATTTAAATTTAATAATTTAATGGTGTCATAATGAGTGGGTTCTTTTCGTTTAATAGCCCCGGTGCTGGTTTATGATTCGATGATTCAAAACTTCCAAGCTTGTCAATAAGTCAGGTGTCTCAGAAGACTATCTACCATAATAGCCGAAACATAATATATTCAAAGATAAGACACTTTAAGTCTTCCTCCACTGGTATATATCAGTATTTCTTTCCCTTTAAACATACACTCCACTTAAAAAAGTGTGGATTATTTCTTCAAGGTAATATATTCAGTTATTAAACATATAATGTATGTACATAAAAAAACGTAGATTCGAGAAAAAACTATTAACACGAGCTAAAGCGTTAACCATACATGGTGCATTACTTAAACCGCACTGTATGAATACCGTGACAAAAACCAGCATTTTCACATGTCACCTGCTACGAAGATAGTCAATGTCCATGATATGGATCGTCTTCTGGGCCTGCCCATTGCCGTCACGGACGGATGACCCAATGACCTCGATATCGTCCATGGTCGAAGTTGCGAACCATCGACTTCTTCAGCTGATGTCACGCTGCCGCATCGAAGGCACGGCACCGGGTTCTCGATGATATAGTTTGTTATTAGTTGTTTTGGAATTTGTTGGGTGCTCCTTTTTTGTGGTTTTATTGTGTCTAAGGAAATATTTATGGTGGATTAGCGCTATAGGATGGAGTGGCAATTTTTTATATAAAAGGTAGGTTATAAGATTAAATAAATGGCACCCAGGGAGGTTATATAAGTAGATATTGTGTCAACCCCATGCATGAAGAAACTAAATGATATTTACTTAATGTTATTTAAAAGTAGCTTCTATGGCATTTTCCGAGGCATATTAAAACATAAAGTTATATTATGAATAACAAACAGAATTATATTTTGAAATTTCTCTCTGTGATCTGGTTTGACATCTTGAATATTTAATTTATCCTTCACATATAAAGGACGTATTTAGCTTTTTGACACGAGAAAAGGGGGTTAAATATTATTTTCTTATTTTTGAATAACGGCGTTTAATTCTTTACATCAAGAAAATGCAAAAAGCTAGTAACTAGGGTTTTATACCCGACGGAATTGTGTCAAAACAAAAACAAAAGAAGCCGCAGGCCAAATTGATAATTTGATAAGATGCATAAAAAATATGTTTTTTGTCCACGTAATAGATAATAAATAGATAATAGATAATTAAAAGTAGCATCCGTATATACCGTGCGAGCAAAAATTATTTGCATCAAAGAGGGCTTGGATTAAAAAACGTAGGGCTTGGTTTAGATCACAATGATATATGGGGACGATATATCTAACCAAATCTAGGTAAAAATTTTGTCAAATTCATATTAACACATGATATGCCAAACTAATGAGTAATAAAATAAGTAGACAAATACAGATTTATTTTTGTTGTTTACAAAATTAACAATTATTTACATGTATTCTGAGAATTCACATAACCGGAGAGGTGGAACCAGGCTTCATCCGAAAAAAAGTCAGGTCTAATAAATCATTTCTTTCAAATAAATTTTGGGTAAATCATTGAGGGTAATTCCTGCGTTATTTAAAATCTGCGGCTTGTATTTCTTGGAATACTTGCACCTTATAAGGAAATACATTTTGCTGCTTCTTAAGAATAGTCCTGCATGTTCCATAAGATCTTCCCACTTCTTGGGACAGGCGTCTTATGCAATTTGTTGGCGTACTTTGCATTATTTCACGAACGTTTGCAACAAGTTCTTCTGTTCTTACAGATGCTTCTTTTTTGTGTTGTATAGAACCTGTTTCACTAAACACAGCCACGGTTCTTTTCAGGCAATGATAAAAATCCCCAGCAATAAAAGCAACGTTAGGAAAATGTTCGTGAAAATCGTCCATGCACAAACCCGGATTGTATTGCCACTCACCATTTACTCTAACCCCATTTCGAAAATACGCTTCAACCATGAATGTTTTGTGCTGTTCCGTAACGACCATTGTGTGAATTGTTCAAGAAATTGGAAAAATTAGCGATGAATCAAATTACTTGTAACGACTGTCAAAGATGACGGAATAATAGATTAATTGTTAATTCAGGTAGTTACTGACACCCAACAGGTATTAAGCTCTACGGCTAAGCATTACGTCCTTAGATGCAAGGCCCTCTTTGATGCAAATAATTTTTGCTCGCACGGTATACAGTATCAATATTAATAGGGCACAATTTTACAAGAATACCGTCGCAGACGATTATGGCGATTTACAAACTTTACTTTTGTTCAATAATTATTTACAATCATGAAAAATATTCCATCTAATAATCTAGGACTCTTATGGTTAGACCCGGAAAAAAGTTTTATAAAGGTGGGACTAATGGCATTTGATAGAATTAAGGGTCCTATTTAATAAACTAAAGGTCCTCATATGTCCGCTTGTCTGAACATAGAAGTTTCTGGTCGGCCATCTTGAATTTTAATTTTTTTTTAAAGATCATAACATCTCAAAAACCATTAGAAATAGGCAAAAAATAGAAGAATTTATTTCTTGAGATACTAAGAAATGATTTTCTTATGGTATATACTTTTAATAATTATTAATGAATAATTAACAAAGTTATATGACTTAAAGATGTAAAGACAAATTAAAGAAGGTCTTCAATATTACTAATATTACTAATTAAAATACATGGCCTTACATGTTATATCTGTAGAAGTTAGCACATTAACCATAACAATACTAAATAATATAAAATATACTAAATTTGCCGTTTCTAACATTGCGAAAAATACAATAAAAAAATAGTTAAAGAGTTTTTTTAATGATGCTTTACCAATAGATGCTTGTGCTTCCTAATTGTTAATATAACTATGACATTTATTAGTTAAGTACTTTATCAGGCTGCTTTTCGTGGATGTAACATAACCATCACATCCTGATCAACGTAATGAAGTAGAAGAAATATTAAATCTGTATCTTCTCCCACTAAGGTAACAATATCATTATTAGAAAAAAGAAAAGCACAAAGTCTTTCTCCACTATTTTTTTATTAGAATAACTAGTCGAACCTAGAATAATTCATAATAAATAAATTCGACATGTTTCGAGTGTTAAAAAACTCATCATCAGGAAAACAAAGTGAATGGTACAATGCGATGTGGTTAGCAATAGAGAAAATAATTGTGGGATTGAGCCGTACTGGAGCAGTCAAAGGTGTACAAGAGGTGTAAAAAATGTAATAGTCAAAAAACCGACAATCAAGACTTCAGCATACTGACAAGTCAGGGGTTAGTGCAAAGGCCCTGTCTTGGGCAGAAAAAATGAAGAGTGTAGAAGAAAAATTGGGGAGGGATCGTTTCTTAATCTTTCCCTCTTATTTCAATACATTTACATGTCTCTAACAAAGCTGAATAAAAGTTAAGATTTTTCACTACTTCATAAATGTTTTTCACAAAGTCTGTTAAAACTCCCTAATTTTTCTTTTACACTCTTCATTTTTCTGCCCAAGACAGGGCCTTTGCACTAACCCCTAACTTTCCAGTATGCTGGAGTCTTGATTGTCGGTTTTTGACTATTCAATTTTTTACACCTCTTGTACACCGTTGAAAGCTCCATTACGGCTCAATCCCACTATTATTTTCTCTATTGCTAACAAGATCAGCATTGTTTTTCTGATGAGTGTTTCTACACTCGAAACATGTCGAATTTATTTATTATGAATTATTCTAGGTTCGACTAGTTATTCTAATAAAAAAATTGTGGAGAAAGACTTTGTGCTTTTCTTTTTTCTAATCATTTAACGTCACTTTGAGTATGGACTACTTCGTCAAAATATCACTTTTGTTTTATCTAAAAATCGGCTAAATATTTGTACGCCAAAGGTAGCTTTATACGACAATTACCTGCAGTTTTACGTTAAAAAAGGTTTTATTTATAAATTAATAAAAGCAAAAAGAAATATGACCAAATTTGATTTGTTTTTTTTTCTTTAATTAATTTATTATAAAAAAACATGGTTATTTGGCCGAAAAATAAACCAGATAATGTACGTACCAGTTAAAGAGATAAAAAAATAAAATGGCGAATGTGTTATTACTAGTGCTTTTTCTTAATAAGCATAACATTTTAAGATCAATAGTTGATTATTGTCCTCTTGTGGTCACTGCAGCGTCATCTAAAAGGTGGTTTAAGAATTAATGAAATTTTTTCTTGTGTAGTTTTTCCTATATTTTATCTGAACTTTTATGGTTTTCAAATTTTAAAACAATAGGAACTTGTCAGCTTTTCCTTCTTTGCGAGCTTGAACTAATGTATGCTGTAAGCTGGTCATCTCATAAGACAGAATTATTTTTACTGGTCATTATTCGTTAAAAAAATTCTTATATAGTTCAATGCAGACCATATTCCGGCCGGAAGTATACATAGTAGGTTTTTATAGATTACTTTTGGGGGATGATTTGACAAATAATATAATGTGATTTGTTTTTGATGGTTTTGCTTTTTTAATATTTCAGTATATTATACAAAAATTCCAAGTATTTTAAACGTTTATTGAAAGAATTTATTTTTTATTTTTACTGTTCTCAAGAATACCAGTTTCTGATTTAACCGTTAAACTGATGGAACCCGGTTTTACTTCCTTACCTTAATTATAATTCATCAGTAGGCATTTATGGCTTTAATTATTGAAATCGTGATTATTTTTAAAAACATTCATTTTCGCGATTTTAAAAATAAATATTTAGGTTTAAAGAATTTGCCGTCATGTTCTCTGCGATGTTTCATGACAAACCCATTCCTAGTAAAACAACAGTCTTGAATATTGTTTTTTGAGAGTTAAGGTACTGTAATAATTAAATGCAACTACTGACAGCAAAATAATGATGTACTCACAAGAAAATAATAGAGATTTAGAACTTTTACTTGATATACATTGTGACCAGTAAAGTCCGCATCATATAGGATTTTTTTTATTAATAGCTTTATTCGAAATTTGACTTTGGCATCAAGTTATTTTTAATCGAGATAAACATTAAGCAAAAAAATAGTAGTCACGTGATTCGCATTATCTGTAAAATTTTAATTTTTTCCAAAAAATAATTCAAAAGTGGGGTTATTTCTGAAAATATCAAAAAAAGTTTTGAAAAAAAGTTTTTTTAAATGCAGTTTCTAGCCTACATGCAAAATTTTAGCTGCATAAGATAATTTTGATTTTTTACCCATATTTTGTAAATTGCACCACTTTTGCAAAATAAGACTCTACGCAACTCAACTCAATATTAAGGTGTACTACTTTCAGACACACACTATGGTACGTTTAGTTATTTTATGGAGTTACCTTATAAAGGGTCAAAAACAAATGAACTTTGCATCACATGAGACCAAATTTTAATAGCCCAATTTTGATTTTGTAGAAAACACACATTTAATATGGCTACTTTAAAGAAAATGTAACTTAAAGAATTGTCAAAACTAGTTTTATGTAGGTTGCGTTGAGTCTTATTTTGCAAAAGTGGTGTTTTTTTACAAAATATGGGTAAAAAATCAAAATTATCTTATGAAGGTGAAATTTTGCACGTGAGCTAGAAACTGCATTTAAAAAAACTTTTTTCAATATTTTCAGAAATAACCCCACTTTTGAATTAAAAAATTAAAATTTGACAGATAATGCGAATCACGTGACTACTATTTTTTGCTTCATTTTCATCTCGATCGATGCAGAACTTGATGCCAAAGTCAAATTTCGAATAAAGTTATTAAAAAAAAATACCAAATTGTGCTGACTTTATTGGTCACACAGTAGGTAAGGTTTTATTCCAAAAACTTTTTTTGTATTAAAGTCATACTTTCTCTTAATAATATTTAACTTTCAGTTAAGCAGTAACTTTGCATGTCATTATCGGAAACATACACAACGCTCTAGATTAAACCAGTCAGAAATGCAATTTCCCTCATTTTGTTAATCTCCTTCGAATTATTTAACGTTCGTCTCTGAAAACAAAACACTGTAAAATGCCGGTGACTTCGTTGTCGGAAAATTTCTATTAAATCAATATGTTGCATATAAAAACACTTAATTTCTCTCTTTCGACTGACACGAATACCCAGAAAGAAGAATTAGAACACATTCGTTCTTGTCTGCGTAGTAGGCGTATAATTTCGAATGCTTTTTATTTAATTTAAACCCTCCGGTGAATTTTGATCGTTAAATGCATGCAATATTATGATCTGATGATATTAGCACGTGGGGGACTAGAATCAACACGTTAATACCGTGCGAGCAAATATTATTTGCATCAAAGAGGACTTCGATTAAAAAACGTAGGGCTTGGTTTAGATCACAATGATATGGGGACGATATATCTAACCAAATCTAGGTTAAAATTTTGTCAAATTCATATTATGACATGATATGCCAAACTAATGAGTAATAAAATAAGTGGACAAATACAAATTTGTATTTGATGTTTACAAAATTAACAAAGTAAGAATATACAGAAAGAAAAAGAAAAATAATTACATAAATTCCTGCGTCTTTCAAAATCTGCGGCTTGTATTTCTGCATGTTCCATAATATCTTCCCACTTCTTGGGACAGGCGTCTTATACAATTTGTTGGCGTATTTTGCATTATTTCAAGAACGTTTGCAAAATGTTCTTCTGTTTTAAAGATGGTCTTGCTGCTCCATTTTTGTGTTTTATAAAACCTGTTTCCCTAAACACAGCCACGGTTCTTTTCAGGCAATGATAAAAATCCCCAGCAATAAAAGCAACGTTAGTAAAATGTTCGTGAAAACGTCCATGCACAAACCCGGATTGTATTGCCACTCACAATTTACTCTAACCCCGTTTCAAAAATACGCTTCAACCATGAATGTTTTGTGCTGTTCCGTAAAGCCCATTGTGTGAGTTGTTCAAGAAATTGGAAAAATTAGCGACGAATCAAATTATTTTAACGGCTGTCAAAGATGACGGAATAACTAATTGATTGTTAATTCAGGTAGTTACTGACACCCAACAGGTATTAAGCTCTACGGCTAAGCATTACGTCCTTATAGATGAAAGGCATTCTTTGATGCAAATAATTTTTGCTCGCACGGTAGGTATGTATTACTGAACCAGGAACCGGGAGTTGAGGAATCAAGGAATTATTTTCAAAATAATAGGGTAATTATTATTTAAATACAAAATACACACTGAAAAAAAAATAATTAAATTTTAAATCAAAATGCACTGATTCAATACGGGTTCAGACCAGATTAATATAAAAAATTAACACTACCTATTGACCAAATCAAAGAGGCCGTGTCCGAGTTCTTAAAAATGTTTGGTTATTGTGTAAAATAAATGTATATTGTTCATGGGTTGTCCAAAAGGAAACCTTGATTTCTAGTGAAAAAGGCATACTTTTCCAATAAATTTATGTGAATGTGAAATAAAACGTATTTTGAATACGCGAAACAATATCATATTTAATTTCCGAAAATATATATTCACGGAGGATCCCATTAATTCATACTTATTTTTAACACGCTTTTATTAGCTTCACCTGTGTGTTTGCTTGTATGTATGTATGTATGTATGTATGTATGTATGTATGTATGTATGTTTGTATGTTTGTAACCGACTTCTTTGAACCCGATTTTGACCCACTTTAAACGGTCAGATTTATTTTAAATTTTGTGGACTTATCAAGAACCGCTGACAATACAATAATTTGATAAAAAAACCATATGTCAATCTGTCAAAATTTGACAGCTGTCATATGTAACTTTCTTATTTGAAGAGATACATTTTTTTTTGATTTCGGAGTCTTGCAGTTACTATACTCGGTAAAAAAAATAGTCGATAAAAATTTGACATTGACAGCTGTCAAAATTTGACAGGAGTGATTTAAACTTCTTTCTATTGAAATTTTTCATTTGGCAATATTGTAGCTACGATCCTAGACAAGAAAATTTTTTTAAAAAATTGACGTTTACCTGTCAATTTGACAGCTTAAGTATAAATTTTTTTTTCTTCATATTTTCGATATCGGATTCTTGCAGCTACGATCCTGGACAAAAAAAAAATTAAAAAATTTGACATATTCGACCTGTCAAAATTTGACAGCAGTGATATAAAATATTTTTTTTATTAACACGCCTATATTAGCTTCACCTGTATGGTTGTAACCGACTTCTTTGAACCCGATTTTGACCCACTTTAAACGGTCAGATTTAATTTAAATTATGTAGACTTATCAAGAACCGCTGACAATACAATAATTTGATAAGTTTATCTCATTATTAACATATCGCGGAAAACCGCGGATGGTGGATGGATCCACTGCTTTAAATCTAGACATTTCAAATTTTATTGTTAAATTAGTGACAGTATTCCATCTCTACTCCGGACCTCTCTATACGAGCATCTCGCCGCATATGTCCTCTGGGCTTCCTTATGGGCAAAAGGTATAAAAAGGTATATCGGGAATCGGTTTGTTCGTTGTTAGCGGAGCATTTTTTTTTAAATCCAATTCATTTCATAATATTTCATAAATTTAATAAATTTAAAAAAAAAATTATCTAGGTAACAACGAACAAACCGATTGCCGATATACCTTTTTATACCTTTTGCCCATAAGGAAGCGAAGAGGACATATGCGGCGAGGCGCTTGTCTCTCTATGACTATCTCTACTAAAAAAAATTTTTTTCTTAACAATAATTCAAACTAAAAAATGAAAAATAAATAAAGTTTAAAAAAACTAAAAAACACGCTTTAATATAATTAATCAAACTAAAAAGCGAAAAATAAATATAGTTTAAAATAATTCTTGAAATTCTTAATATAGGCAGAAAATAATAATGAACGATAAACATTAGTATTATTGTGAAAAAAGCGTGGGGCGCTTTGTGCTATATTTTTCGTATATCTAGCACCCCGCACTTTTTTCATAATAATACTAATGTCCATCGTTCATTATTATTTTCTGCCTATATTAAGAATTTCAAGAATTATTTTAAACTATATTTATTTTCCGCTCTTTAGTTTGAATAATTATATTAAAGCGTGTTTTTTAGTTTTTTTAAACTATATTTATTGTTAAAAACTTTCACATATTGTGACAACATGTTGATGCTATCTTTACATCGTGTATGACATAAATTTATAATGGTAATATAATTTTCCGTTAACAGAAAATGACCGTTGATGGAAATGATTACTCTATTATGTTCACTGATGAAGAAAAAACACTATATTCATATCAGTAATGAATCTTCATCACAAGCAATAGAGTCCATTTATCAGAAATATATTTTTGTCCTAATTTATCTATGTAATTGTGTATGAAAATCAAGGTAATTATCTTTTTCTTTTTTTAACATAAAATAGTCTATTTAATCTTTAAAATACTTGTATTGTTATTATAGCTAAACTACATTATATGCATTAGTGACAATAATAGGTCGCTAATTCTATTCAACAAGATATTAGTAACCTAAAATAATACAATATCACTAATATTACTACCTACCTAAAAAGTTTCCTGGCTAAACGCAATTGCCAAACTAAATAAAGTAACCTTGCGGGATTTTTTTTTAGCTGCACTTATAGATTTTGCTTTTTGACCATTTGTAGTTGCTACATATTGCACATTTTTTCTTGTGCTTTATGTACTTTTTTATGTAAAATAATACTAATTTAAGTATAATAAAGTCAACATAATCTTTTACTTTTAATTATTTAAGCTTTTAGAGTGTTAGTAAATTATTTCGGAAAGATAATTTACTAATTAGTTAATTATCTTTGAAATATATCGTAGGAAGGCTTTTTAGGAAATATGTGGGAATATATCAGCATGCAGGGTTGAAAATATAATATCAATTAGTTAACCTTGTTACGTACGGGACTAAAATTATCACTTTGAAACCTAAATAGAGTTTTTGAAAAGCAATGTTAATTGCTTGTAAAACGCCTTTATTTTTATATGCATACTTATCATAATTGAAAGAGCTAAATACAGTAGTTATACAGTTGAAAATAATTAACAACCTATTTTTGGAGACGAATTTATCGCTGGGAATTTCTTCGATAAGAGCATCGACTTTTACTCATTTGTACCAAATGAGTAAAACCTCAATTTGATTTCTTAGATAAAATAAAAAAATATAATGACAACGTAAAATTCTTAGTGGTTAGTGCAAGCGACTATACATCAAACACACAATAAAAATGTAATTAAATTCTAAAAATAATAATATATTTCTTTATTGCGCGCGGAACTTTTAATACCAATGATTCAATTCATTACGTGCAAATCTCTTTTATAAAAGCACTCCAATACAAAGGCTGTATTATTGCCACTCATCTATCATTTTAATTTAACTCGTAGTTCCTTGCCAACTATTTAAAAAAATTAATTTCTTATTAATTTTTTTATTTTAGATCCAGTTCAACTGAATCAAAATATTGGATAAAACTAAATACAGCCACCCAGTTTTAAACAATATATTATTATCTTTTTGCTATGTAATTAAAATTTGCGCCATAGGTTTCAGAAATTTAATTGCTTTAAAACGGTTTTACGTTTTTTTACCCAAAAGATTAAAAGAAGCGGCATTTTATTTTCCATATTAAAACAAAAGGTACCATAAGCTGATTAAAATACTTTTGTTTTTGAAAGGTGTATTTTATTCAGACAATATATTATGTCAAAAATGTTATTTTCATCATTCATTCCATTAAAGGTAAACAGTGCCTTTACAACCCTCTCAAAAGTGTCATTTTTTCTCTCACTAATCATGCATAGAAAGGTTCAGATGTTAAAATATTCCATTCTTGATGTTTCCTTAGGGCTTTAAAAATAGGCATCGTTCAATTCAAATAACGTCTGAACAAAAAGGCATCCTAGATACTTTTTTAAATTTATGGCTGAGTCAAATCGGAGTTTAGTAACCATTGATGCCCTTTGACCTCTGCTGAATGTATCCACAACGTTGTTGGAGTTATCGCTGAAGAGATAACAGATTCGATATATCAGTATCGCATATTGTTAAACGATACCGAGAAACTGCTGAGCATATCAAAAAAGCTGGACACAAGGTAGAAATCGTGTCACGACCTTAGGCCAAACTCGTTATTTAAGGCTCTCCGTTTTAAGACAACGATTCGTAACGAAAATAATGTTGCACTCTCAGCTTCAAAGCGCACGACATGTTAGAAACGGTTCGGCAACGACATCGAGAAATTGATTTGACTCCTAGCATTGCTGACTAAGGGCCAGCGTTAACCGCGTATCATTGTAGAGCCTGTTTAAACTTTGCCATGGAGCATGCAAACTGGAGGAAAGCTGAATTGGAGCGATTTCTTTGAAAAGATAAATTGATATTTTGCCTGCGAAATAGGCTAGTTCTTGTTTATAGAAGGCGAGGTGAACGATACGCACAACGCAACAAAGCTCATACCACTTTATTCGGTTGAGAATTGTTTATGGTAAGGAAGTAATTTCGTTTTTTTTAAACCGACCAGAAAATATATACTTTCTGGACAATTTTTCGTCTAGAAAATAACCTTTTTCCGATCGCAAGACCGGAAAAGTGACATTAGAGACCGGACAAGATTTTTCCGGTCCCTGTTTTTTGTTTTTCCAATCGCTCTTTGATAATAAAAGCTACCTTGATTTCGTTACTATGACAACAACATTTCGATATATTGTCGAGTGACAGTTCGTTGATTTTTAATTTGTTCTTTATGTCAAACTTGTTTCGCGAGTTCGCAAATTTAACAATATGAATTCAGATTTTGAATTATCCGACACGGAAAATGAGATTTCAGAAGAAATTTTGGAAGCAGCAAGGAAAGCGACTTATGATATATTGCCAGTAAAATCAAAAGCCCGTTACGAGAAGTCATACGACGCATATAAAAATAATATAAAATAATTAAATACAGTGTCTGCAAGAAAGTCCGCATCAAATGGGATTTTTTTTATTATTAGGTATAGGTAAAAATTGAAAAAGCAGTTAGTTTTTGCTTACCTAAAAACCAAAAATGACGTATACTGAAGCAGCTGCACGACTTGCGTTACCTGTCAAATTTGACATTTTTAATAAAATAGGTTCAAAAATGCCCTTATTTATGAAAATATCAAAAAACTTTATTTGAGAAAGTTGGTAATTTAGGCATTTTTAGCCTCTCTACGAAATTTTGACCGTCTAATAGAATTTTTATTTTTGCCAGGTTCTTGAAAATTTTGATCAACCCTCGTAGATTAACTTTTTATACATCGGTGTAAAACCATTTGCCTTTAGGTCATTTGTAATCTTAATGCAATTTTGTGTAAAATTTTTGTTTCCAATTATTTATTTTGCTTCAAAAACTGATATTGTTATTGATCAGTATGTAATGTTTGATTCAAAGTTTATCTAATTACATCAGTTTTGCCAAAACCGACGTTTCTTATTTTTCTTAGGTTAGTAAACAGATGTACAAAAATAAAATATTAGGAAGCTTTCGTCGAAATTTTACTGAATTAATATTGGATCAAAAAGAATAATTATTAATGCATCGCCTATATTACTACTTGTAAACTATATTTTTGTCGAATAAAATATTTCGAGCGATTAATATTTATTCTTTTTGATCAAAATTTCAACGAAAGCTTCCTAATATTTTCTTTTTGTACATCTGTTTACTAACTTAAAAAAAATGAGTAACGTCGGTTTTGGCAAAACTGATGTAATTAGATGAACTTTGCATCAAACATTACATACTGATCAATACCAATTTCAGTTTTTGAAGCAAAATAAATAATTGGAAACAAAAATTTTACACAAAATTGCATTAAGATTACAAATGAAGTAAAGGCAAATGGTTTTACATCGATGTATAAAAGTTAATCTACGAGGGTTGATCAAAATTTTCAAGAACCTGGCAAAAAATAAAAATTGTATTAGACTATCAAAAATCCGGACAGAGACTAAAAATGCCTAAATAAACAACTTTCTCAAATAAAGTTTTTTGATATTTTAATAATGAACCTATTTTATTAAAAATGTTAAATTTGACAGGTAACGCAAGTCGTGCAGCTGCTTCAGCATACGTCATTTTTGGTCTTTAGGTAAGCAAACACCAACTGCTTTTTCAATTTTTACCTATACCTAATAATAAAAAAAAATTCCATTTGATGCGAACTTTCTTGCGGACACTGTATAAGTATATCGAAGTGTGGGTCTTAAAAAAATATTGTACGTCACGCAACCGAAAATTAGTGTTTTCCAGGTCTCTCCAAGCTTCCAAATGCTTGTCTCGACCTGAAAAACACTACTTTCGGGTCATGTAACGTAAATTACCATTACGGGCCACATAGTTGTGTTGAATAATAGAAATCATTATGCTGAACACTACACAGTGGATATCTTTAAGGAACATGTTGTGCTATTTGTCACTAATATCGGTTAAATTTTGTTCTCGACCTCATACAGCCCGAGGAGTTCGAGATTACCTTTTAAAAGTTAGCATTAAAGCTATGGCTTGGCCAGCATGATGTCCCGACCTGAATCCAATAGAGCAAGTCTGGAATATACTTAAAAGGAAATTACGAGTTCATTCAAACCAGCCTCATAACTTGGTAGACGTGGGACAATAATCTGGTTAAAATTTGGAATGGATCAAACATCCTATGAAAGCAAATTTTAAATATCAACAGAAGCAAAGGTGAAAATTTCGGATTTTGGTTCGTTTTTTTTTCAATGTTTTATGCTTTATCTTGGTAATACATTTATAGAAAAAGGTTTAATTTATTAGTAATTTAATACAAGTTATTGAAATGTTTCATTTCTTAATAATTACCGTTTACAAATTTATTAGTGACCTGTTAATTTCTTAAAGAGTAGTTCTATTTAATATATAGGGTGCTGATAAAGTCTGGAATAATCAATTTTTCTTGAAAAAGCAAAAGTTTTTCGAAAAACACTCGGACCCGTCGATTTTATTTTATTCTTTAAAATTTGTTGACGTTCTTCAATATCATACCGGATGCGCCAAAAACGCTAGGCAAGTGTCAACTTCACTTTTTCAAATAGAACACCCCTTTTTTTCTCCAATATTCAGATTCCTCTCTAAACTCTAGACAAGTTTCATATAACAGTCAACAGGAATTAAAATACAGGGCCCCCAATAAAAATGAAGGTATAATTTCAAAACTTTTTTTCCATGACAAATACTTAGGCTAGGAAAAAAATTCGAACAGAAAATTGGTAATACAGTGAACAATCTAAAATGTTATTTGAGTAAGTGTTGGAAATGGTGTCCATTTACGGCTCTACAATGTCCCAATCTCTCAACAAATTCTAACTGTATATTATGTACAATTTCTCGGGTAATTTGTCCTATGGTTGTTGTTATACGCGTTTTGAGAACATCAATATCTTCTGGTTTATTTTTGTAAACCCTTTCCTTAATATAGCCCCACAGAAAGAAGTCCAATGGCGTTAAGTCGGGGGACCTTGCCGGCCACTCTATTTGACCCCGTCGACCTATCCAATGATGATGAAATAACTCATTCCGGTATCTACGGACTTCGGCCTAATAGTAGGCTGGTGCACCATCCTGCTGAAACCAGATATCATGTAAATCAGAAATGTTCCGATCGGGAAATAGGGCAATTAACGCTGGAGCGAGGTCTTCTTCAAGAAACTGCAAATATCTTTGGTCAGTTAAATTTTCCTTAAAAAAATAGGGTCTTATAACAGTATCCCGAATTATTCCTGCCCATACATTAATTTTTCTCGGAACCAAGGGGGATTTTCGCTGGACCAGTACCGGCAATTTTGACGATTTACCATGCCATCCAAGAAAAAAGTCGCCTCATCAGAAAAAATTATGTTACTCGGAAATAATGCATCGTTAATCAAGTAATTATCCATGAGAATTTTACAGAACTTATTCCTTCTGTCAGGGTCATCTTCCAAAAGTTCCTGTACTCCTTGACATTTATATGCATGCCATTTTTCCTTTCTCAGGAACTTTGCCACCGTTGAATCGTGGATATTTTCAAAATTTTGAGAAATGCTTTTTGTGCTCGAATGTGGTCTCTCTTCCAACGAAACTAGAATATCAAGTTTGACATCCTCGGCAATTTTAGGTCGTCCACGGTTTATCCCTAACGTGACCAACTTTATTATACTAACAATTTTGGAAACAGTTGCCTGATTTATGTGTTCTCTATTTGGATATTTATCATTAAAATACTCACAAACTTCTATTTGTGTTCTCTTTCGATCTCCACATCCTACTATTATTAATATTTCGATTCTTTCAGCTTCCGTTAGAAACATTTTTATGGGTAAAAGTGGCAACTTTGGAGTAAATATTAAATGTTTTGACATTTTTACGTCACTAAGTTATTATGTAGAAACCGGTAAAAAGGTAAATACCTAGACCTTAAAATTATACCTTGAATTTGATTAGGGGTCCTGTTGACTTAAGCCATACAATATGTTATATGAAACTTATCTAGAGTTTAGAGAGGAATCTGAATATTTGAGAAAAAAGGGGTGTTTTATTTGAAAAAGTGAAGTTGACACTTGCCTAGCATTTTTGGCGCATCCGGTATAATATTGAAGAACGTCAAAAAATTTTAAAGAATAAAATAAAATCGACGGGTCCGAGCGTTTTTCGAAAAACTTTTGCGTTTTCAAGAAAAATCGATTATTCCAGACTTTATCAGACTGTATAAGTCCTCTAAGTTGTCCCTTAAGTTGAATGATAAAATAAAATTTACTTTTATTTTGTAAAAATATAAGACCGACGACCTTACACATACAAAACGTTAGATTGCCCCAAATAAAAATGCAAAAAGGAATGTATCAATCTTCTGAAGTAGACATATAAGCGAAAAGTTTAAAGTGGTATGAAAAATGTGTTTTATAGTAACACCTGGCTTAGGATATGCAAATTCAAGTAACGCTTTTTAACAGTATACGGGGTGATTCGCCTTGCGTGGTCTATAATTTTGACGCTTGTATTACTAACTGGATGTAAGTTTCCATTTTGGTATTTCAAAATATCAAAAAAAGCTGTATATTTTAGCATTTTTGCAAAGTTTGAGGACCAATAAGAATGTTTATTTTAAAATATATGTATGCATACATTTTTAGTACTTACCTGCTTAAATTTAAAAAAAAATTATTGTTTTTTGTATTTAACAAATGAAAGAGTGGAAAATACGCCTCTCTTGTTTCACCCATAAATCTGCTTTATGCACGTACACGCATAAAACAAATATATTTTTAAATCCGCCTATATGTAACCAAAAATAATCAACATTTTGGAGTTTACAGGACACGGGGCAAATTTATAACATATGTAGATGACAAATATAGATTTAAATGCTAATTATTCATGTGCCATTTCGCAACATCAATCCTGGTAAAAGAAATACCACAAATAACATTTTTAACATGCACGGTCAGTCTGCATGGCCATGGGAAATCCCATGTGAATTTTGCTCCCCTTAAATATTGGTTCCCCTATTAATTTGACATCAAAATTGAATTATACTTTTTTAAGGTCTTTGTATGATGCATTCACTCCACCAAATTTTATTACTTTAATTAATAAAACAATTAAAAATTATTTAGAAAAAACTTTTCGTAAAATTCTTCAGAATTAAATACGGCTCGAATAGGTACATGCCTCAATAAAATCACCAGTAATAATATTAATAATAATGATAATGATAATGATAATGAAGAAGTAGTCCATACTCAAACTGGAGTTAAATGTATAAAAAAAAAGGAAAGCACAAAGTCTTTCTCCACAAGTTTATTAGAATAGCTAGGCGAAACTAGAATAATTCACAATAATTTGACATGTTTCGAGTGTAGAAACACTCATCATCAGGAAAACAAAGTAAATAGTACAATGCCGGTGTTGTTAGCAATAGAGAAAATAATAAGTGGGATTGAGCCGTAATGGGGCTTTCAATGGTGTACACGAGGTGTAAAAAATGAATAGTCAGAAGACCGACAAGATTTCAGCATACTGGAAAATAAAGGGCTAGTGCAAAAGCCCTGTCTTGGGCAGAAAAATTAAGAGGGCGAAAGAAAAATGTGTGCAAAATTAAAAGATTTAAAAGGTTTTAATTTTGCACACAATGTGTATGCTTTGACTCCTGCCGGGGTAACTGGGCCGTTACAAGGGTACCCCAACAGCATTTTACCTCAAGCTAAATGATGCTTTGAATTTTACAAAAACCATTTTTCTTTTTTCTTTCTCTCTCATATCCACCACTTTTACATGTCTCCGACAAAGTTTAATGAAACTTAAGATTTTTCACTACTTTTATACCTAAATGATTTTCACAAAGTCTGTTAAAAGACCGACAAGACTTCAGCATACTGGAAAGTTAAGGGCTAGTGCAAAGGCCCTGTCTTGAGCAGAAAAATTAAGAAAGCGAAAGAAAAATCAGAGAGTTTTAAAAGACTTGACTGTGAAAATCATTTAGTGTCAGTAGTGAAAAATCTTAAGTTTTATTAAACTTTGTCTCCGACAAAATGTAAAAGTGGTGAAATGAGAGGAAAAGAAAAAAGAAAAAATTGGTTTTCGTAAAATTCGAAGCATCATTTAGCTTGAAATAAAATGCTGTTGGGGTACCAGGCTTGTTACGGCCCAGTTACCCCGGTCGGAGTCAAAGCATACACATTGTGTGCAAAATTAAAAGATTTAAAAGATTTTTAAAAACGAAAACCATTTTTTCTTTTTTCTTTCTCTCTCATTTCACCACTTTTACATGTCTCGGACAAAGTTTAATTAAAAACTTCAGATTTTTCACTACCTAAATGATTTTCACAAAGTCTGTTAAAACTCTCTAATTTTTCGTTCGCTGTCTTCATTTTTCTGCACTAGCCCTTGACTTTCTCGTATGCTGAAGTCTTGTCGGTCTTCTGACTATTAATTTTTTACACCTCGTGTACACCATTAAAAGCTCCATTACGGCTCAATCCCACTTATTATTTTCTCTATTGCTAACAACATCGGCATTGTACTAATTACTTAGTATTCCTGACGATGAGTGTTTGTACACTCGAAACATTTCGAATTATTATGAATTATTCTAGGTTCGCCTAGCTATTCTAATAAACTTGTGGAGAAAGACTTTGTGCTTTCCTTTTTTCTAATAATGATAACGTTAAATGTTACTGGGCGTTTTATTTTTTATTGATTTCAATATACATATTTTACAGTATTCAAGAAAAAATACTAATGATTAAGCTGTACTACATGGAAAATAGTTCTCGAAGAGTATCCGACATGTTGTTGGCGATGTTTTCTCACAGACCCATTCCAACCGAAATAACAAACTTGATCGTAATTTTAAAAGTAAAGGTACTGTAATTAATAAATGTAACTGCGCAGAGCCATATACATATGCGGAAAATAATGGAATTAGCATGAAGTTTCTTGGCAAAACTGTAGAAAAACATCACTCCACAGTAGGGTGCAAATTCCATAAATGTAAATATCATCAGTATAAGTCTGCCGTGCTAACACAAAAGGTCGTAACTGATAAAAACAAAATTCGGAGATATTTTCGTTTTATAAATGACAATTCGAATCTTTGAATATTTCAGTTATCTGCAAAATGTTTTTGGACTAAACGGGAAAATGAAATATATCTGATATATCGTATGAGTTGATTGATATCCCAAATAGGTAGTACTTAAGTGGAGATATTTGAAATTTTGAGAGCTACCACATTTCGACTTAGAAAATATGCACATTTTTTGCATTGGCAATGACCTATCTATTTGACAGTCGCGACTTTTGGACCGGATTATCCAGATAAGTACGACATAATATTATCCTCTTAGTGGTATAAAGTTGTGGATAAATATGATAACAACTTACGACATACTGTCTTAAGGATATTTTGGAATATATCGTGTGAATTACAATGTAATATTACAAACATTGTTATCATGGGTTGAGATAGGAAAATATCATTGTTCAGTGAGAAATAAAACAATGAAATGAAAAACTGCAAATATAATATTAAATAATTATTAACTCGAATGTAAAATAAAGATTAATTTTCAAAAATACTAACATTAACGTTAAAATGAATATTTTGGTCATCAAGATTTGTATCTTCATGATTTTCTGGCAAACTTTGCCAAAATATAATTCTACTCTGTGAAATACCCATAGGCCATGCACAAACCTGGATTGTATTGCCACTCACCATTTACTCTAACCCCGTTTCGAAAATACGCTTCAACCATGAATGTTTTGTGCTGTTCCGTAAAGCCCATTGTGTGAATTGTTCAAGAAATTGGAAAAATTAGCGATGAATTAAATTACTTGTAACGACTGTCAAAGATGACGGAATAACTAATTGATTGTTAATTCAGGTAGTTACTGAGACCCAACAGGTATTAAGCTCTACGGCTAAGCATTACGTCCTTAGATGCAAGACCCTCTTTGATGCAAATAATTTTTGCTCGCACGGTATAACCATGGTATTTATCCTCAGGGAAATAAATTTCTTAAACCAGTAAAATTTAGTAATGGTAATAAATAGTATAGTATAATGTCTTTTGTGCCTTCAGGGCAAGTAGGTACCTACGCAAATAATGCAATATCCTTTTAAACAAACAAACTTTTATTTAGCAAACACTAACAAACCAAACAAACCTAACAAAAAACATTTTCTTTTACAGATTTTATTCGGAATGACCCTTTACAAGCCACACCAATCAATATGCCGAAAACGTATCGAAACCACAGCAAAAGTGAATTGGTTTTAGTTAAACTAATTTTAATTTCGTTGTGCGTTAAAACTTCTCAAACGTGTGATAACCAAGTTAGGGATGAAAGTGTTTTAGATAGAGAATTAAAAAATTACGTCGATCGAGTTTTAAAAACAGAAAACTTCAATGTTATACCGGGTGTAATAGTGGAAAAACTTAAAAATGTGACTGAAACGAACGAGACTAAATGTGACAGTGAAAGAAGTGTACAGAGCTTCGAGGATTATATTCAAAATAGGTTGGACAAATATGCAGAGACGCATGTGGTCTCTGTGAATTTTGAGCAGACAGCGAGGTTTCTTACTTCTAATACCGATGCTGGTATCCCTGCAGCTACAGCTGCTACAGGTAATTTATTTAGTAATACCATAGAGGAACAAAACTAAGAGAAACCATGCAATGAAAATATTTTATCGCTCATAATTTTGTACGACGTACAAATTTATAACGAGTTAAGCCAAGCGTAAAACAAAAACACTTATTTGTGTGGCATTGCATTTTGATTGCTTTGCAGGAACATTTTTTAAATCTCTGCGCTCCAAATTTAAAAAATTTTGTTAAAGCTTCTTTCAAAGAAATCATTTTTCCTTCCAAAAACTGAATGTTCTCTCTGAGTCTTCTAACACATTGAAACTAAAGTTTCTAAAGTAAAAACCATGAAAAATACTGTTAACTCGTCGATCGAACAAACTGTCAAACCACAGCATAAAGAAGTTAAACTAACAACTCGCCTGACTCGATATAGCATCTTACTATAAAACGCCTAAATATGTCTAGTTTTATTCCAGGCGATTAAAAAAATAAACACAATGTCATCGATAAAAAAATAATCGCCTACATCTTCATTTTACAATAAGCCTGAGAGCAGTTTGGCGTTTTATAAAACGCCTAAAAAGGTCAGTCGAATTGTAAAAATTCAGTATTTATTCTTCATTTTACAATACACCTAGTTATTTATAAATCGACTGAATATACAGTCATATACAGTGTGACCTGTAAAGTCCGCATATGGGATTATTTTATTAATAACTTTATTCAAAATTTGACTTTGGCATCAAGTTCTGCTTCGATCGAAATGAAAATTAAGCAAAAAAATAGTAGTCACGTGATTCGCATTATCTGTCAAATTTTTTAAATCCCTGCGCTCCAAATTTAGAAAATTTTGTTAAAGCTTCTCTCAAAGAAATCATTTTTCCTTCCAAAAACTGAATGTTCTCTCTGAGTCTTCTAACATCTCGAAACTAAAGTTTCTAAAGTAAAAACCATGAAAAATACTGTTAACTCGTCGATTGTTTGCAAACTGTCAAACCACAGCATAAAGAAGTTAAACTAACAACTCGCCTGACTCGATATAAAACGCCTAAATATGTCTAGTTTTATTCCAGGCGTTTTCTACAAAATCAAAATTGGGCTATTAAAATTTCGTCGCATGTGATGCAAAGTTTATTTGTTTGTGACCCTGTATAAGGTAACTTCATAAAATAAGTATTTTTGAAAACGTAGTTTGTGTCTGAAAGTAATACACCTTAATATTAAGACAAAAAGGAACACAGTGTCATCAGTAAAGTGTTCATTAAGTGGAAAATAAATTTTAGTGGTGGGTAAAAAAGCAATATTATCTTATGCAGCTCAAATTTTTGCATGTGGGCTAGAAACTGCATTTTAAAACACTTTTTCCAATAACTTTTCTCGATATTTTCAGAAATAACTCCACTTTTGAATTATTTTTTGGAAAAAATTTAAATTTGACAGATAATGCGAATCACGTGACTACTATTTTTTTGCTTTATTTTTATCTCGATCGAAGCAGAACTTGATGTCAAATCAAATTTTGAATAAAGTTATTAATAAAATAATCCCATATGCGGACTTAACAGGTCAAACTGTATGACTGTATATTCAGTCGATTTATAAATAACTAGGTATATTGTAAAATGAAGAATAAATACTGAATTTTTACAATTCGACTGACCTATTTAGGCGTTTTATAAAACGCCAAATTGCTCTCAGGCTTATTGTAAAATGAGGCCATTATTTTTTTAATGTGCCTGGAATAAAACTAGACATATTTAGGCGTTTTATATCGAGTCAGGCGAGTTGTTAGTTTAACTTCTTTATGCTGTGACTTGACAGTTTGTAAACAATCGACGAGTTAACAGTATTTTTCATGGTTTTTACTTTAGAAACTTTAGTTTCGAGATGTTAGACGACCCAGAGAGAACATTCAGTTTTTGGAAGGAAAAATGATTTCTTTGAGAGAAGCTTTAACAAAATTTTCTAAGATTTTTTAAATTTGACAGATAATGCGAATCACGTGACTACTATTTTTTTGCTTAATTTTCATCTCGATTGAAGCAGAACTTGATGCCAAAGTCAAAATTCGAATAAAGCTATTAATAAAAAAAAATCCCATATGATGCGAACTTTACTGGTCACACTGTATAATAATAAAGAATAAGCGCAGAAACTCAAATTTAACCAACCCTTTATAATTTTAATGGATTTCGGATATTTGATCATGTGACAAAAATGTCATGCCTACCAATCAACAAGCAATAATAATTTAACAGTTTGCAGACATTTAACGCGGCCAAAATTTTAACTGTCCGTTTCCTCTTGGTCTACGAATGTGTTTTAATTATCCATAAAATTCCTATTCAGGCCAAAATGAGATTAATCTTTATAGATACTGCAAATTACCAAAGTGACTAACATATTATAAAAATTCCGGATATGGTCTTCTGAACGGGTATTAAGATTTTAACCTACTTTCTTATTTTGTTGTACTTGACTTGTATATCTGGTCGATTTTAAGCGAGGTTTTTAATTTTGCTATAAAAATTATATTACTGACATACCAAACCAAGCAAGACGATCCTTTTAAAATCAAATATTAATTCGTGGTTATGTACGTACATTCACCTATATTTATTTACCATAAACTTATACTTAAAACGGTAATCTATCAGAAATATTTTTATTAAAGTGCTCAACAGCAGGACACATAAGTACGTTATTTTATACTAGTTTTATTTTATCAGCAGGACGGTAGTATACTTAGGATTTTTGCTAAAAATCTACCAGGGGAACCAGCGGCAAGATAGAGATGCTATGCATTTATATCCATAAAAATAAAACCCATTTATCAAAAAAAAAAGTTTATTCTAAAATTTTTTTGGATTCCATCCATAACTCATTTGGCATAAAAATGTTTGGCTTAATTTACATCAAAATACTAAAAACTATACTTATTTAAAAACAAACAATTATAGTTTATTTACGAAAATCACATGTGTGGGTGATATCTAAGGGATCACCTTTGTCTATGCTGGCATAAAAATTGTGGGACTATTCTTGATATATTTAACAGGCAGTCCATCCTTCCGTGGACTCCGAGTATGTCACGCAATATAAACAGTCTGTGGTTTCATATTTTCTTTGGATTACTCTCCTCTCGCTGTTTTTTTTTATATTATTTGCGAACCATTTCTGAAAATAAAAATAAATGTTTTAATTCATTATGCATTAATTAATAATTCATAAATTTTTTAGTATGATTTTTAACAAAAAACTATTAGTTGGGGCAAGATGGGGTACGATACATCTACAACATCCCATCATGCCTCCAATGACACTTTAAAAAAAAAGGTTTTCTTACTTTAACAGTCGACTTTGATAAATTAATGTTTTTGCCAAAAGATGTCTCTATACTGGTAGACTCCAGGAAAAACAACGTATTTTGCTTTAACTTGATGTACACTTTTTGACATGCTCTGTTTTAAGCCAGAAAATAAGATCAATGATACGTCATCGATCATAACTTCCGAACGGTGTCCTTTGAACGCCTGTTCTGCGAAGACTGAGCGATAGAGATGTGACGATATAACTGTCACGGTTAAAAGTAACCGGTTATTAAGAAATAACAGTCACTATCGGTGATTAAATATGATCTGAAGCAGTTACCAGTTATTCAATATACCAAGCGCTCGCACATCGCACTGCCGACTGAGTTCGCCGGCTCATGGCAGCCTTCTTTCGCTGCACGCTGTTATTTTCTAAATAACTGGATAAAGAATAACATGGTTATTTTAGTAATAGGATGTGAAGCAACTTCTAGTGATTCATATACCAACCGATCGCACAGCACTGCCGCTGCTTAAGTCGCCGGCTCATGCAGCCTTCTCTCGCTGTTAAATAACTGGATATTAAAAAATAACATGGTTATTATTAGTAATCGGATAATTTTCATATCACTTTGTGGGCGGTAACGGTAAGGTATAATTAATTTCCAATGAACGTTATTTCTCTGATATTTGATAGTCCTGGTTTGCAGGATGCTTATGCTTAAAGGAAAGGTGTTAAATAGTTACCAGATAATTTCACGTCTTCACTAGATACTCTTCACAGCTATTTTAATTTGGCGCCAATAAAATATTTAAAAAGAGAAAAAGTCGATTATTTAAATATACACCTTTACCTTAGTAAATCTCATTTTTTTTAAATAACTGGTAACTGTTTAAAATAACAGTTAATTTAAAATAACAGTCACCGGTATACCGGTGATTCAAAAATAACTCTGAAGCCCACCTCTACTGAGCGATGCTGTTATCAAGCGAGTCCAAGGTCATGCAATAGAGCCGTCCTCACACGTCAGTGTTGGCAAACGGGACCATGGGGTACCCCATCTTACCCCATGGTATCGTCCTACCCCTGACCCCTACTAAGTAACAAATAAATCGGCTAAAAGAAAAACCATATAATGAGAAATATTAAATGGAAGTGCGAATCTTTCTTTGTCGTGCGCTCTGATAGTAGCACAACTCCAAATATTACGTTTTATGACAAACGAATTTAAATATTTCATTACTAAAAATGTCATAACTTTATGAAATAAACATTTAGATATATAAATAAGTGTTAGGTAGGGGAACGTTGCCTATATTGCACCGCCTTCTAAATTTGACCAACGCAACGTGGTAATCCCTAAAACAAAATACCGATGAAACCATTTGGCAACACGGTACGAGGAACGCATTCGTCTCGTCTCTAGGCTCAGAGCAAGTTAAAACATTTTTGTGGGTTAAAACAACTTAGTTTTGCTTTATTTTTTTACCAGTTAATATTATTTAATAATTGATTTAGTAAAGCAAGTCGTGGACCACAATAGTATGGTTGCGAATCACGTGACTACACTGATAAAAAGAAAATGTAAATTTACACACTGAACTGCTGGTTATTTTGATGCCACGTTCAGTGATGGCAAGAATACATTTCATATGTAATATTACACTTTTAGTGTGTTTTTACATTTTTCATGTAAATAATCGCAATGTAAAGTTACATACTAAAACGTAAAATGTCGTATCTAATTGTAATTCTACAATGTAAATTTCGATTTTATTTACAGTATTCTTACTATAACGGAATGTGTATTACTACCATGTTTTTTTTAAACTACGCTGTAAATGTTGCATAATTGTGAATGTATTTTTGGTATAGCTTTTAACACTTCAGACTCCATCTGCACATCTGCATTAGTTGATTACTGAAAGCTTTGCGATTCAGAAAATTGTGACGAATTAACGGTCAACGCGGTAGCAGTTGAAGTCTCATAGGTTGATTGATGTTCTATCGGAATCCAACTCTCATTATTGTCGAGTAATATTAATATTTCGGGCTTAAGTAATAAAATAATTTCATCTTCGTCCACTGGTGTACCATTCGTTTCCAATACTAAGGAAACCCAAATAATATCCAGTTTTTCCGAAGCTTAAACACTTTTTTCGTGTAGACTGTCTTTTAGACGAACACTTTAAACCGCACGTGTGCAGAGTAAACAAGAAAACGGCGACTTGAGAACGGCGGCGCCGCGAAGTTGGTCACGCGTGCGGCTGCGTTTAGCCAATAAATACATTATTTATGTAATTTTACGTAGTAAAATGTATTAATACATACTAAGATGTATTAATACAAAGTTCAATGTATTAATGCATAGTAAAATGTATTAATACATTTTTTTATGGACAAATTTACGCTTACATTGAAAAATTACAACTGAATATGAAAAAGTTCACCTTCAAATGTAAATATACCATATCAAATATGTTTTTGTGTTGGATTTACATTTGTCTTGTAAAAACACTGTAGCAAGTATGTAAAATATTGTGTAAAATTTCATTCGTTTTTATCAGTGTACTATTTTTTTGCTTAATTTTCATCTCGATCGAATAAAGCTATTAATAAAAAAAAATCCCATATGATGCTGACTTTACTGGTCACGCTGTATATGAAAAATGTTTAGAATTACTATTCGTATTTTGTTGTTTAATTTAGCAAATAATGCCTAGAATTGACTGTAAAATCCTAAAATATAAAAATAGACAAGACTTTTTACTTAAAATTTAAAAAAAACCAAGCGATGTTTGACATGATGGGCGATATATTATCGTATAAGGACTGTTTGTTCGTTTCTATGTCACAACAAATTTTAATCCTCCGGCGGGCGCGCCTTTTATATTCTCATGAACAGGCGCGCGGCTACTGCACCGCAAATTTTTTTTCTTAAAAAAAACGTAATTTAATACTTTGAAATGTTTTTATTAAGTACATCTAAAACAAATAACCAAAAATAAATGTAATTCTACAAATAATACTTGAAAAAATGCTAACAAAATAAAAAAAAAAACATAAAAAATCTTCTTACAATAAAAATGTTAACAAAATGAAAAAAACAAAAAAAATCTTCTTACTTAAACAAAAATAAAACAACGTTTTATTACACAAATATTCAAATTAGAATTTTATTCTACTTCTGTTCAAAGCTGTTCATTAGTCGTCCAAAGCTGTTCAATATAGCCATTCTAGAACGGCTATAAACCACTAATGAACAGCTTTGTACTGATTTTGAACAGCTTTTGAACAGCTTTGAAGAGCTCCTGAACAGCTTTAAAGAGCCCTTGAATAACTTTGAACAGTTTTTGAACATATTATTATAATTACACGACGAGGCGCGCCGCGGTAAATCAGCCGCAAAAATTGCACACTCTAACTAAACGCAACACTGCAACTAATGCCGACCGAAATAGGGTCTGTTCGATAAAGGAAAGGGGGGACAAATGTATCGCGTACGAATACCTAGAAGGACGGCGGCGTCAGTTTTAATGCCCAGTATTTACAAAGAAAAATCTAAAAAATGCGGCATTTTGCCGCGGGCGCGCCCGCCGGTAGGTCAATAAAAAAATAATAAATCCATAGGATTAATGGCCATGAGTAGATTTTATACCTTTAATGTCACAGTCCTAGAGTTGAAATTGCCGAAGATTTCAAACTGTTTACAACTAATATAAATTTTATGGCCAGGGTTGGTTGAGAAAAATGTATTCTATGCGGCAAGTAGGTAATTATTGTGTTCTCTCGATAAGAGAGGTTATGAGTTTGACACGTGTTCTCACCTTTAAGTTAGTGCATTAATTCCTTTTTCGATAAAATAGCTGATTGTGAGTTTTCAGATTTTTAATCAATAATTTATTTCTTTATGAGCGACATTCTTAGAATTAAACTAATGTTGTTGGATAAACTTACTCCTGCTACTTATTCTCTAATCGATTGCTTAAAATTAACAAACAACAAAGATCTTCTGATCTGACCCAGTCTACAACACCTGTGGTTTTACTGAAAACATATAAAATGATTAAATTAAATTTATTTGAATATTATTATCGACTTACAGTTACAGAAAAACATTAGTGCACAATTCGTGTACAAAAATTTAAGTATACATAATTGATTTTTAATATATACGGCAGCAACTATTTATTAATAATTATTGGTATCTTGTAACCAGGATTGTTACATATTAGTCATTTAGATAGAAAATTTGATTCTCTACACATTGGTAAGATAAAACACAGGGTATTCATTCGAACAAACCCGAACGTATAATATTTTAAAAGTTCAAAGTCAACTACCCTGCCTGCTAACAAATTTTAAAAATAAAAACTTCAATTTTTCCGAAATCCTTTGATAGGACACTCCACATAAACTACTCTGTATAAAGCTCAATTAAAATCCACTTACTGCATAACTGAATTAATTGTTTTTTGGTTCATGAGATACAGAGTGAATTTTGTAAATATTATTGTTTACGAGATACCAATAGTGTAAATATAACCCAGAACAAGAAAAATTAAAATTTTGTAAGGGGTAAAGTCATATCTCTCTGATACGCATATATTTTCAATTTTTGTGATAGGAAGCAGTGGCGTACCCATTCTTGACCCCTGAGAGGGGAGGGGGCACAACGGAGCAGAATCGTTAAAAAAAATAAAACAAAATATAGTTGAAATTTTAATGTATATGGCGTTCCGAATTTATAGTTGATAGTAAGCACAAAGTAAATTTATGTGTTTCAATCAATATAATAAAAATAAAATTTATAAATGGTAAAAATATAATTTAAATTTTTCTTACGCTCGCGCTAATAAAGTGTGTGATATTTATAAGTTTAGTCCTAGAGTCCACGGGGGGATATATCTCCTTTATTTCCCCATAAGTATGCCACTGATAGGAAGTGCCTAAATCTGGCAGTCAAATGAATCGTTCACAGTCGTAGCGGCATCTGTAATCATAGCGATTAGAATATTTTGCATACTCAAAGAACTTTGCAATGCTATGCTAGTTTTTGACAGCAGTACATTGTTAAAATACTTGACATTGACTGGATTATAGACCCAAAGTTAAAAATAAGGTTTTAAATTAGTACAAGTTATACGTTGCTGATCAATCAGCAGTACAAATTTTTGAAGAGTTTTAGATTTAAAAAGCATATGCATAGTGCATAGCTCTGTCGCTTAGACTATTTAATATATGAAATATTCTTTTAGATACGGCAGGTAAAAGTTCGTTTTTGACAGGATTTGGTATGGGCCTCTTAGCGTTTTTCCTGAAAAAGCTTATGCTACCAGTCTTCATTGGCGCGCAGCTAATCAAATCAGTGCTGATTGCCATGTTTTTACCGACGGTCCTTGGTGGCTTGGGTAAACTAGCTGGAAAAGGACTCTCTACATTCTCAGGACTCTCTGGAGCCTCAACAGGTAATTTACGAGAATTACAAATCTTGGTTATAAATATTATCATCATCACCATTATCATCATAATATAATATATTTATTGATTACAATGGTTAAACAGGACCGGGTTTAGGATATGTTGATCCCTGGGCTAAACCTGTAGTACCTACGGGCTTTACTGGAGAAAATATATTTTTTGAAATTAACCTACAAAAACGGAATTTTCAGCAATTATCCAATTAAAAAATTTGAAAATAAACGTTTAAAGTTAATTATTAAATTATTTAAAATTTACATACGACATTCTTATGCAGTATTTAGAATTTCATGAATTCATGAGGGATGATAAAAATCAAAAGAACTCAACAGCATTAAGGTCCTATACCTATATACCTTAATGGTATTAACATGCTTATTAACAACTATAATATTTAAAAAAATACAAAGTTAGGATTCAAGTTGATGCTATGTTTCTAAATATGCAAATATGAGTTAACGATTTAAAAAAAAACATATCGTTATCTCAAGTAAACATACTAAAATGCAAGATGACAAAAAGGAAATGTAATGAACGAGCAAAATTTATTTAACCTATATCCTATATAACATATTATTTAATTCAAATATAGAACTTTTCCAAACAATTTAACGATAACGAAAGCGTCAGCTGTTACATAGTGTTTTAATTAGTTTACGCCTACACTAGGTCCGTACTGATAAGGTTACTAATAATATCTTCATAATTTTGTTGTCTCAAAATATCACTTTCAATTCTGCTTAAAGCCAACGCGTTGAGCCTCTCTTCTAACATGGAGGTTCAAAGCCTGTTTTTGATAAACTTTTATTTTAAAAATTACTTTTCCATAAATAACCAGTACATTCGTAAGGCAATCTCATTATTAGGAAAACAACATTTACCATTTTTTTCTAAAATAAGTTTATACATCCACCTCTCCTGACTAATGACTGTTTCATTTTCGTAATAATTTTTCATGGCCAAAAAACTTGAACTGAATGAATTCATTTTTCAATTGATCGTCAGTGTTAGCTGCTGCTATTATCTTCTCATTAAAGTGTATTCAACTAAAAAAAATTGTATACTTCAATCCTCTGCCGCAAAAATGATTCATATTGATCTATTAATTTTTGATGGGATCAGCCATAGCCGGACTCCAGCTCATTTTCTGCTGCTTGGACACAGTCAAGAGGTGAGAAAAAATGAACGTGAAATTATTTTACCAGGACCGTGGTCGCGGAAACCTCTGTGGTGCGAGCTCATATTATATACTGATGTGAAATGCCAATTGATTAAATTATAAATATTATTTTGAAGCATAAAAATATGTTCCTAATTTTGATATTATTATATTAAAAATTATTGGTCCTTTGTAATAGGCTCTTCCCCAAAGAAGGTACGTGTACTGGACATTTTTATCTGATTGCTAAAAAGAAAATACATTTTTATAATGCTATATAATCAAGCAAATGAAGCTAAATTTATCAGGCCCAATTAGTCTTTTTTTTAAAAGAGGTCTCATCTTTGTTATTCTGTAAATTATAAAAGCCATGTCTAATTACCTAATTTTTTGTCATTTTCATTCATTACCTTTGTGTCAGTTACATCGGTTCAACATTTCAAGTAATCTATTATAAATAAAACACAAACTTTAAAATTTTTATTTTCTTACATTAGTCTAGAAATCATTTTGTAGCGGTTTTCAAAAGGTTCTTTTTACTGAATAGTCTAGCCTTATACCGGGTGTTTTTCAAAAGACGTTCACCCCTATAACTTTTTTATATTTATAGATATTAAAATGAAATTTTGAGATTATGCATAAGAGATGAGTCTTCCGGTTTGACCGGAAGTGACCTTGCCTTTGATATTGTAAATGGGACATCTTATATAATTTTACCTCTTTGGGTTCAGCATAACATTATGAGTGAAATAACACCTCACGTGTCATTTCTTGACGTGTTACATTTTTATGTTAATTTTTTAGTTTCAATCTAGAGTGCTACAAATTATTTAAATCTGTTAATTTATAGTCAAGTAGTATATGAAAATTAAAATTATGTTATAATAATTGACTTTGACAACTTGACTTCACAAGCGTTTAAAAAATGAAATTTTGTTTCCTTGAAGTTTACTCCATTTTTCCGAATGAAACGATGGTGGTTCACTTGGATATCTACAACGAGCAATTTTTCTCATCAATTTGATAGGTACCTACCATATACTCCTATATACTATTTTAAAATTGACACTGAAAAATTTGCCTTAAATCCCAATCGCAAATTTAAAAGCGTTATGCATTATTGCCGCCCTCTCTTTTCTAAAGAAATATAAAGGCGGCTTTGAAAAACAAACAATGGAATGGTTTTGAAAAGCAATATGGTTTTAATTTAAAGTTGTAATGTCATTAGTTTATAAAACATACAATACGTAGAATCTTGCGGCTTCAGAAGAATTTTTTTGGTCACTCCAAAAATTAGGAGCATATCAATTTATTTTCTTCATTTTTAGTAAAACTAACCACTTTATCTGATTTACAATGTAAGTTTAATAAACGAATGACATTACAATTTTAATTTAAAACCATATTTGTTTTCAATACCATTCCATTGTTTTTCAAAGCCGCCTTTATATTTCTTTAGAAAAGGGCGGCAATAATGCATAACGTTTTTAAATTTGCGATTGGGATTTAAGGCAATTTTTTTCGTGTCAATTTTAAAATGGCATGGGAGTGTATGGTATCAAATTGTTGGAAAACAAGTTCTCGTATTAAATATATCCTAGTGAACTACCATCGGTCCGTTTGGAAAAATGGAGTAAACGTCAAGGAAACAAAATTTCATTTTTTAAACGCTTGTGAAACTTAGAAAGTCAATTATTACGACATAATTTTAATTTTCATATATTGCTTGACTATAAATTAACAGATTTAATTAATTTGCAGCACTCTAGTCAAAAAATTACAAGTGAGGTGTCATTTTACTAAGAATGTTATGCTGAATACCAATAGGTACAAGATGTCTCATTTAAAATACCAAAGACAAGGTCACTTTCGGTAAAATCGGAAGTGCTAACAAATTGAAAAGTATGCCAATAAATGCATCTCTTATGCATAATATTTCATTTTAATATCTATAAATACAGAAAAGTTATAGGGGTGAACGTCTTTTAAGAAACAACCAGTATATACACAGCGTGTGTGTGAATATTGGCAACATATGGAAAACTTTTTTATCTTTAATTTTAGGAGAGAAACTTATTCTTCATAAAAAGTTTTGCTTACATTAAAAAGTAATATTACGTTAAAAAATCGTAGATATAACGTACAGGGTGCTTAAAAAATAAGAAGAATGGGTTAATATGCTAAGAGTAAAGTAACAGTAATCTACATGCTATACAAACAAAATTTATTGAAAATAAGTTATTGAGAGTTAAATGTTATGTCAGAATATAAAGTCACAGCCACCTACTAAAATTTTTTTTTACACTTTTTTGTCTAGATAACGGGAAATTTTATTGTTGCGAATTTTAGAAGAATAAAAAAACTGTTTAACTTATAAAGCTTCAGCTAAGCCACCATCATTTTCAATAAATTTCACTAGATTTTTCTAAATCTTCAAACTGCGTTTATAAGTTCAACTTCTTGTAAATCATTGCACGCTTCTGTAATTCTATTTCTTAATTCATTGGCATTTGCAGGCCTGCCCTTATAAATAATTTCTTTTATTCTTTCCCCATAGGTAGTAATCTAAAGGGGTGAGGTCAGGTGACCTTGCAGGCCAATTTGTGAATTGGTTGTCATTGTAGGTAGCGCGCCCAATCCAACTATTTGTAAAGTTTACATTAAGCCATTCCCTTACTTGTGCGGAAAAATGGCAAGGTGCTCCATCGAGTTGGAATATTAATCCATGCATTGTTACTAATGGCACTTCTTCGATTAAGTCCATAAATTCTGTTTGTAAAAAGTTTGGAAAAATGTTCCCTTTTAAATAATTTTCAAAAAAGACCGGTCCCAAAATCATATTTCTGACAATACCACACCATACGTTTATTTTTTCTGAAGTTTGGCTTCTGCATTCAACCACCCAGTGGGGATTTTCTGTACTCCGATGGCGAGAGTTTTGCGACGAAAAAACTCCATTAGTAGTAAACATCGCCTCATCGGAAAACAATATTTTGGAATCCAAATTTTCTTCTTCCTCAAAATGTCCCATCGTCCAAAAACAAAAGTCTAGCCTTTTATCCATATCCTGGTAACAACGTATATATAAATTTTGATTTAAATGGTTTGTAGTGGTGCTTTTTTAAAACTTTTCTAATAAAATTAACATTTAAGTCCAAGACCTGATGTCGTTGATTTAAACTTACTTTAGGATGTTTCTGTACATGAAGCAGGACATCTAATTCATCTTTACTTTCGCTATCATCTTTATTTCTTGCTACATCATTCAATTTAAAACAAGCTTTAAATTTTGTAATGATACGGGCTACTGTGGAATGAGTGATATTGTCTCGTTCGGGATGATTTGCATTAAATTCGTCTGCAGCATCTCTTAATGAACGATAGTAATTACTCACAATAAGCACAATTTCTACTTTTTTCTGGTTACTTAGTCGCATTGTTAAGAAATGAATATAACATCTATTTCGTCACTTGCTTGTTTCTAAGGCGACATAGTGTAAAAAAAAATTTATTAGGTGGCTGTGACTTTATATTCTGACATAACATTTAACTCTCAATAACCTATTTTCAATGAGATGTAGAGCATGTGGATTACTCTTACTTTACTCTTAGCATATTAACATATTTTTGTATTTTTACACTACCTTAAAAAGTAATATTATAGGAAATGTAATACTTCCGGTTTGACCGGAAGTTGTCACTTTTGGAAAGATAATAAAAATCGAAGATAGGGACATGTAAGCCGTTTTGCTCTCAGACGTACAGTTAAAAAGCTAGAAGCTGTCAAATTTTAAAAATGTAATTTTTCAAGAGACAATATCTCGGAAACCATTAAGCATAGACTAATAATGCTTTTATTAAAAAATAATTATAATTTTATGTAGAATTTAAAAACTTAATAATATATAGGGTGTTCCATTTAAAATATCGAATTGGCTATGATTTTTGTGTGGAAGCGGCAACACTGTATTGTTTAAAATATTTTAGATATGTAGAGCGTGACCGTTTATGTAAACAACCAAATTTTTAGAACGATTCCTTTACTGGTTCGTCAGAAACGTCTAACGTTCCATCCACCGTGAATCACCCTGTATAAATTTTGATTTAAATGGTTTGTAGTGGTGCTTTTTTAAAACTTTTCTAATAAAATTAACATTTAACTCCAAGTCCCGATGTCGTTGATTTAAACTTAATTTAGGATGTTTCTGTACATGAAGCAGGACATCTAATTCATCTTCACTTTCGCTATCATCTTTATTTCTTGCTACATCATTCAATTTAAAACAAGCTTTAAATTTTGTAATGATACGGGCTACTGTGGAATGAGTGATATTATCTTGTTCGGGATGCTTTGCATTAAATTCGTCTGCAGCATCTCTTAATGAACGATAGTAATTACTCACAATAAGCACAATTTCTATTTTTCTGGTTACTAAGTCGCATTGTTAAGAAATGAATATAACTATTACATTGACATCTATTTCGTCACTTGCTTGTTTCTAAGGCGACATAGTGTAAAAAAATTTTTAGTAGGTGGCTGTGACTTTATATTCTGACATAACATTTAACTCTCAATAACTTATTTTCAATGAGATGTAGAGCATGTAGATTACTCTTACTTTTAGCATATTAACATATTTATGTATTTTTTAACAACCCTGTACGTTATATCTACGATTTTTTAACGTAATATTACTTTTTATGAAGAATACGTTTTTCTCTTAAAATCAAAGATAAAAAAGTTTTCTATAAGATGTTGCCAATATTCATACACACGCTGTATATATGTCTTATTATTGGCAAAATTAATTTCCATACTAAGCTCCCTCGACCGCATTGCATACCAATTTCTTCTTCTCTTTTCCTTAATTCCTTTTGTAAATAGCATTTTAACCAACCAACAGTTTTTATACACAAGCATGTTTATTGGCCTTATGATTTATAAGCATAATCATTAATAACTAGCTCCCGGGCATCACTGAGTATTTCCATTGCCAGAAATAAAGAAAACAATCTGTATATTTAAAATTTTTACGAATAAAATATAGAATTTGAATACAATGTCTATAGTATTCAATAAGCACAATTAAATTAAAGGCTTCGCTACTTGTGTTGTCTTCTTCAGAAGCACTTTCGTAATTAGTTTTGTTATATTGTGAAGTTCCCATAATCTCATACAATTATGGTACCTTATAAAGAAAGTATTAATTACATGCTAAATAATTATTAGCAAAGATAAGATAATCTGCAGGCTAAAATATACGTCAAAAATTAGGAAATTTGTTTAATTTCTTTTATAGACACAAAGGTAAAAGAAAACTTTGAATCGTTGAGGCCTTTACCTGTTAGAAATTCATTATAACTCAATGAAAGACAATTTATTTTCTCAAATTTCCACTTTTATTTGAAAAACTTTTTCTTTACACGACGCGTTTCGCTACATTGTAGCTTCTTCGGGTGTATGGTGCTAACTAATTGTATTTCAGTACAATAACAAAATGGTCTAGATACTTAATTACTTAATTCAGGTATACACATTACAAGCATAATTATTTAATTATATTTTCTTAAAAATGTTTAGGTATTGTAAACTTAAATATTATTGTCGGTATAATATAATATCTTAATCTTATGGGAAATCAAAAGAACCCTATTTAGATTATTGACACAGATTTAGCAAAGGTGAACTATCTATCTGGTTCTAATTGGTCGTTTCATAAAGCACCGGAATTTTTCAATCGATTTATTTCTAAATTTTCCAAAAGATTAAGTTTTGACCCTTGTTCTCAATATGTAAAGTTTTTAATTTGTTATCAAAATTATGTTGTTCCTGTAAAAGATGATTAGAATAAGTTGAGTCGGTTTTATGACTGAGAAAACTTCTTCTATGTTCCAAAATTCTAGTTTTAAATGATCGACCTGTTTGGCCTACATAAGTTTTGGGACAAGAGCCACAATTTAATTGGTAAACCCCCGAATTATTGTTCTTGTTGCTTTTTGATTTATAATTTTTTTTAAATTTTCCCATAGGATTGTTACTTTTATATGCGACGTTGATATTCCTTTGATTAAGGTGTTTTTTAATTTTATCCAATGGGTTTCCAAAATAATTGGAAATCACATCGTTGTTTTTCAAATAAAAGTGGAAATTTGACAAAATAAATTGTCTTTCATTGAGTAAAAGAAAACACTGGTTTATGATAAAATGTTTTAACAATAGATCTGTGTTTAAGGGCAATTAATATTGTCGGCGACGATTTTAAATTCTTATCTTTTTATCACTAATAAAATTCAGTTTTTGATTCAAAAAAATTGTTGTCATACGCATATTAATAGTATGCATTAGTTGCATAAATAATTAACATAATTTTTCAATGTTAAAATTTTATTTTCTTCAATATATTTTCCATTCTACAGTAATTATTGCTTATTATTAGCAACATAGCATGTAAAGCGTTACATGTTAATAAATACATTCTAAACAAAATAATAGCTAGTTAAAATATTTGTTCCTAACTATACAAGTCAGAATTACATTGTTTTACAGCTTATCGCTACCAAGCACACTAGGTCCCTTTTATTTAACCAGTGCAGTGGCTAGCATTAAATTTCTATAATCATAAAGTAGAATAAAAGGCAGATTTATAATAATGCGAAGGTACTTTGTATACGATTTAATTTTATTTGGATATCTTTATTATCAATTTAAATTTAAAATTACTAAAATTCACAGGCGCTAAAGAAGTTTTCACCGAACTCGGCTGTTAAGGTGGGCGTATCAACATGCTTGCCAACCTATAACCTATTTCGCGTAGATTTATTTATGTTTTCTAGCTTTTACACAAAATTTAAATAAAATCGGTATCGACTTGATATTCTATAGATAATAATTAACATGTTAAATAAATATCAAGGAATTTCACAAGTTATTTAAGGAGAATTGTATATCGAAAAATATCGGTTAAGTTTTTTTTAACATTATTATGCCATTGTTCTTTCACTATGCAATTTTCCCATAGCAATAAAATAAATTGATATTTTTGTAATATATCAGATACGTATTACCTAAATAATGTGCAGACGATATTGATTTTATTTAAATCTTAGTCAATAAAACAATAAACTAAGAAAAACAAGGCGAAATAGGTTATAGGTTGGCAATAAATTGAATGACGTTGATAATTCCACCTTAAAGGTTATTTTTTCCTATACATTGCCTGAACCCTGACATTCTTTCGGGTTTAAAAAAACGATATATGACACCTTATTTTTTGAAAACTATCTTCACTTCTTGACAATATTTTTTATTATTAGAATAGTAATAATTTTTTCGTTATTTAGGTTTTAACAGACCACCACAGGAAATGGAAGATTTTGAATTTAAAGATGCTGATCCGTATAATGCCGAAGAATCACTTGGTGTAGGTTTTAATGATGAACAAGATAGCTTAAGTTTAAATACTGTTGATAGTTCCAGTACGATATCACCAAATAGTAGGTAAGCATGTTGTCACAGAATATATATTGCTTAGCTATATATTTTATAGCTACGCAATATATTATATTATTCTGCAATGTCAATAAATATGAGATATATACCGTGAGAGCAAAAAATATTTGCATCAAAGAGGGCCTTGCATCGAAGGGCGTAATGCTTAGCCGTAGAGCTTAATACCTGTTGGGTGTCAGTAACTACCTGAATTAACAACCGTCATCTTTGACAGTCGTTACAAATAATTTGATTCATCGCTAATTTTTTCAATTTCTTGAACAATTCACACAATGGGCTTTACGGAACAGCACAAAACATTCATGGTTGAAGCGTATTTTCGAAACGGGGTTAGAGTAAATGGTAAGTGGCAATACAATCCGGGTATGTGCATGGAAGATTTTCACGAACATTTTGCTAACGTTGCTTTTATTGCTGGGGATTTTTATCATTGCCTGAAAAGCACCGTGGCTGTGTTTAGCGAAACAGGTTCTATACAACACAAAAAAAGGAGCAGGAAGACCATCTGTAAGAACAGAAAGGATTATCCTTTAATAAGTGTGGTAACATTTCTCCAGAGATGCTGGTCAACACTTTCGAAAATATGAAAAGACGTGTGAATTTGTGCTTAGAGCATGGCATGGCGGTGGCCAATTTCACCAATTTATGTAATTATTTTTATTTTTCTTTTTGTATATTTTTACTTTGTTGATTTTGTAAACAACAAAAATAAATTTGTATTTGTCTACTTATTTTATTACTCATTTTGGCATATCATATCATAATATTATGATTTTGACAAAAATTTTAACCTAGATTTCGTTAGATATATCGTCCCCTTATTATTGTGATCTAAACCAAGCCACACGTTTTTTAATCCAAGCCCTCTTTGATGCAAATAATTTTTGCTCGCTCGGTATTTAGGAAAATAATAAGATAACATTTTTGTAAATTTACAGTTTTACAAAGTAACGAGTTAGAATGTTAAAAACTTTTATAAGCCAATGGCAAATATAAGATTTAGGTGTGTTGCTTATATTATATTTGTGTATTAGTTATTATTTTAAAACCATAATAATTTTAAAAATAACTTCATGATGTGCTAAAATTAAAAATATTCATAAATAAAATGATTAAATCAAAAAGTTAACGACAAAAATATAATTACATAAATATTTAACAATAATTAAATACGCCTTTAAAAATATTGAATTTAATGAGGCTTAGAATACAAATATTTTTAATTATTTTCTTTTAAAAAGATTAATAAGAAAATTTTTTAATATGTCTTTGTATCTTCCCCTACGAAACAATGTTTAATTTATTTGCTACTTCACAAAATTGTTTTTTTTTAATACAGCTTAATTACTTGAAAGCAGGAAAAAAATTACTTCCATTTATATCTTACCCTACAAAAGATATAGAAACATTTCAATTATTCTTATACCAGTAATTTAACAACGTAACAACAGGTTATAAGTTAATTCTTACATAAAAAAAATAACTTACTGCCTATTTCACGCTTGGCTTGGTCGTAAAATGAAATATAGATATTTGTTAAATCACGGGATTTAGGAGAACCTTTTGTTTTATAAACAACTAGCCGATACCTGCCGCTTCGCTCGCGCTATTCTGTTGTTCCAAATTCGCTATCGATAGAAAACAGCGGGTACCATACATACTATCCAATAGTTCATAGGTATGTATGTACACCTAGTTTCACGACCCACTTCCAGGTGAATTAAAATCGCTGCAATTTCTAGCCGCAACGGCTTATATATTTTTACGTCGGGGCAGTTCGTCTTTTAGCCTCATTACCGTGCATAAGACAAAGAAAGAAACGGCTTTTATTACTATCGAACAAGTTAGTTGGATTTAATGCTTTGCAATGACTTAAATAGACTTGAAGATACGAGAATACGGGTAGAAGGAGGGAGGGGGGGGGGGGGGGGGGGTTCAACTGTTAGAGTATGAAATTAATTAAAATTTATTTATTTATTTTGATTTGGAGGAGTGATGGGTGACGTCCCGCGAAATTTTTTTTATTGCTTGTCCTTTTAGTTATATACAGGGGGTGGCGCACTATTGCATGGGCGTCCGAACAAACTTTTTCATGGGGGGGCCAACAGATAATCGACTAAATTGCGATTAAAAATATTTAAACCAATTAAAATAATATCCAGAAAATCAATTGGTAAAATTTGCTAGGTGCTATCAATGTCAAATTGTAAGGATAAGCGTTATTGATAAAAATATAGACGCATGAGATGATGCTGGGAGTTTTTGAGAGAAGTAAATTTGACTGTCAAAAATTTAGCGCGTAAGTGATGTTGATATAACAAACTATATGGAAGAATAGACTGTGCCCAGGTGATTTTGGGAGACATGCGCAAAAAAATACAACGTAAAAGTTTGACAGGTGCTGTGGTCAAATTTTAATGAAAAGCGATATTGATACAATGAACTATATGGAATCAAATACGGTGAATGAGTTACTTTAGAATATTAGCAAAAACTTCTGTTAACAAAATTTAACAGGTGTTGTCACTGTCAATAGAATCTGTGACCGGAAAAGTTAGAAGAAAGAAATACGAAATTTTTTTGCAGCTCAATATCAAATTTTGATAATATTTTATTTCGATTTATTATGTCAACAAACATGAAAATAATAACAAAAAATAATAACAATCATCTCATACCAAGCGGGGTGCAGAGTCTATTTTCACACATACAGTGCTTGCATAAGGTCCACCTCCCCCCTTTTGATAATTTGGGAATGGTTTCAGATATATTTAAAGTCGGTATGCGTAAATGATAGGTAAAAAATTTACTTTTGAGAAAAATTTTGTTGTTTTTTGATTCAAAATGGCGGACATTTGCCATCTTGGAAAACGTTTTTAAATGGGAAGGGGGTCGAGTAATACTTCAGTTAAAGGTTATGCTTGATATAAATAACCTTGTATTTTTTAATGTTTTAAAATGTGCCGTTTCAAAATGACGATTCCGAAAAATATGAGAAAACAACCATATTTTTGGAAGATCCCATCATCTTGAAAAACAAAACAATAATTTTATAAGTGTAAATTATAAGTAAGCTACTTAATTTTTTTGAAATATTGTTGCTTTGGGAGCGAAGGAAAAACAAGTCTTCTCCACAATTTTATTTTTGTTTTTCTTTCATTCCCATATTTGCAACTCCATTTTAAGCATGGACTGTTACTTCCAATTAATGTTGTTTTGTTATTCAACATGGCGGAGATCGCCGAATATATGTTTCCTTGCATAATTTCCGATTCGCCATGTTAAAGCGGAACATTTTGGAACACTATAAAAATTGCAAGGTTAAATTGGATGTGAAATACCTTTAAAATGAAGCATCACCCGACCTCCTTTTCCAGTTAAAAATATGTTCCATTTTTCCGCCACCTTGAATAACAAAACAATTCTCCTTAAAAGTAAGTATTTTGCCTATTATTTATGCCTACCGAATTTAAACAATATATCTCAAGCCGTTTATACAAGGAGAGAGATTGAATATAGCAGTTGAATTCGAGCGTAGCACACCCGAGTCTGACGCGTGACGCGTGACGGCGACGCGTGACGGCTCAGTTTAATTCAGTGCCCACAAAAAGTGCTAAACGCGCCTAAAGAAGTTTTCACTTCAAAAAGTTTTAAAGGTTGTTGTACGAGTAGCATTTGTTGCTCTTCATTCTACATTAGGTTGGGCCGTTTTTATTATTTTTTATTTTTCCGAGGGGCTTCTCGCGAAAAAGGTGCAAAACGATTTAAAACTAACGTGTGCAAAATAGTATTCCATTCTGATAAGTCCTTCTGCCTCCGGATTGTAGGCAAAGTTTCGAAATTTTTGCGTAACCACTAAACCACTAAACCACCTAACGTTTATGAATTCTGAAATTATGTTTTGTCTTTTTTATTTTTCTAGTAGATAAAGAAAACTAATAAAATTGTGTTTTATTTTATAAATATATATTGTTTGTCCGTGGTTGCCTTGCTGTTATGTTTTAAAAAAATTCTACTTTTTTTATTAAATTCGCTATTTTCAAAGCCAATCCGGAGGCATAGGTTGAAATCCGACCTCAACCATATTTTACGTGTGCTCTAAAGGTATCATGAGGCACACTTTTCGCGATGAGCCCAAAGGAAATCGGCCAATTTTTTTTTTATATATAAAACGGCCCAGCCTATTCTACATGTAAGTATAGGTATTTTAAAAAAATCCTGACTGAAGAATCCAAAAATTGAATAATATACAGCGTGTTGTATTTAAAATAAGAAATTTGGTATTGGCCACTATTATTTGATACACCCTGTATAAAAAGTTTTTATTGAAAAAATGCGCAACTAGAAATACCTATCCACGTATCGAATTTATTCCATTTGGCTGATACACAATGTATGTATATTTTTTTTAAATATTGTTATAGGTTCACTTATTGACATAAATTCCAAATGTATCCAATAAATTTTATGGTTATTGCGTTAACGACAGAAACATATTAAATTGAATACCTATACCAATTAATCAATTTGGTTTTCCAATAATAAAATATTTCGCTTACAAATATTTCAGTTCTGAAGTTATTATTTGAACCAGTTTAGCATATTAACTACCCGCCCAGTTTTTACATTAAAACGTCACGCTCTATAAAATAATCAAATAGTTTATCAAAAATTGTATTTAATAGCTTTTGTTTGGTGACAACAAAAATAATATAATGATAGAAAATTTAGTTTATGTTGCCATCATTACAAGAAGGAGTACCTAGGTACCATATAAATAAAATTTAGTAAAATAAATTATTAAAACAATGAAATTTCACTTATAATTTTCTTTAAAAATTCGCGACTGAGGAAAAATTTCCGGGTTTATAATTCAACCTTGGGGGAGATTCGATAAGAAAATTTCCCGCGTAGTAAAATATTACTCCAAAATTTCATTTTTATTAAGAATGACAAACATTTGAACCAACATAGCGATCCATGAATAAGAAAAAATTTCGTTAGTTGTTTCCTTAGCAACGGACTGTCGTCGCATCAGTGTAATAATTATTCTGATTTAGATAAAATGTTTATTGTTTTTTGAAATGTCTCGTTTTGGTAAAGAAAGTCAATATAGCCCCCCATACACCATCAGCGGATAACATAACGAATTTGATATGGCAAATACGCCGATAAAACTTTACGTGTATGTGGCGAGCCGAGCTTTATCGGACCCTGTAATATCTGCCACGGATGAAATCAGCCGGTTTTAAACCGTCAGTAGATTCGCTAGGTTAATTTGGGACGCGTGTCAAGTCGTCCAACTTGGTTTGAGGTTAAATTAAAATAATAATAATAACAAATAATGTCTGCTGATTCACGTTACTTGTCAAAATAATTTATTTTCAAATGTACTTTCACCATACTTAACAAATAATGTCTGAAAGTATCATTATCCATCCTTAAATTGTTACGGAAATAATTTGGCTCGTCTTGTTGACGTCCTTTCAAGAGTAACATATGACTCAGTTCATCTCTACAAGAAATCCATTTTTTACCCACGTGCTCCGTTTTTTTGATTTTTGTTTACTGGCAATAAATACATACGCTATGGCGATTGGTATCAAGTACAAATAAATACGAGTCGATCTAAAACCACTGGTTAAATATTTCAGGAAATCCAAAAGATCGCTAGCCAAGTTAAACCTGTTATAAAACTTGGAGTTTTGTCTCATTCACGAGAAGATTTAATCAGGCGAATCTAATCGGGTTATTAGGTCGGCGAGCTAATTTCGTCTGGCCAAAAATGACGAGAGTTTTGGTACATGCCGAGCCTAGCTCGCAGACCAAATCTGAACGGATCAAATCGGTCCAACTTATATGTTTGTGTATGGGGGGCAAATATATTATTAGGAAAGAGGTTCAAAACCTAATCCCGGATAATACTAAAAAATCCAAAGTGCACTTTGTCTAAAAGTATGCTTTTTTGCCTTAACAAATACTAATTATTTATAGTTGGATGTCATTATTTCGGCATTTAACGTGACAGAAAAATTTCTCGTGTAATTTGACCGCCGGAAGTTCAAGAACATGAACATTTCCGGATTTAAAATTTAATGTGCTGATTGGGTAGAAAAAGTGGGTGCGAAATGTTTACAGAAATACGTAACAATTCTCCTAACACTGTACTTTTCTTTATACCGCGGTGTCTGAGCAACAGGAAAATTTATTTAAAAAAATAAATTAGTTAATTACAAAGGCTTTAGACTTATATTGCGAATGAACGACCCAAAATTACTACAAAACGATTATTTTTGGTTTGACGGAAATTTGAAAAGTGAAAGATGAATTTAAGTTACATTATTCATCATCTTATTTCATAAGTTTAGACTTCAAAGAGTTTCATTTTCTATACCTAATCATAAAACGCCAGAAGAATTTTCTAGAGTCTAGAGTCTAGCATATTTGCATACTAGACAGATCATTAGTGGCCAGAATGATATATTACCCGAACTAACTAAAATAGGTTTAATATTGATATATTGAGGTTATTGGATACTTAATTCTTTATTTGAATGTAGTGCGACAACAATTGATTAACACATTACCATAATTAAATAGATTTTGTTTTTCTCTTCTAAAAAAAACTTATTTTATCACACATAATGAAAAAATTAGTTAAAATGATTTTTCTGTTGTTGTTACTTCTAGAACCATACTTGTTTTCTATATTTTATGAGGAGGCAAAATAAATAATTGGGTTCTTCTTTATATTATTTCTCGGCTTTTTAAAGTAAGTTTTAAAACCATTATCTTAGGGTCGGAATGGAAGACTGATTAACTGTTAATCAGAATCCTATCCTTTTGTGCCAACTAGTATGTTACTGTTATATCATTATTTTATAATTATTAAAAATGTATTTTATATTTTGACATAAATAAATATCTTTATTAAAATTACAACTAAGTGTATATCATAAAAATATAAATTATAAAAACAAACAAAAGTTACAAATAAAACAAAATAATTGTACAAGATTTTCGACTAGCCTTTAAAAATACAACCACGTCACTCCAACCTATAGATAACGTTATAAGTTATAATATAAAACTTGAGTTTAGACGTAAAATTTATTTAAATTGTTTTATTCATAAAATAAATTCTACTACCATGCGAGCAAAAATTATTTGCATCAAAGAGGGCCTTGCATATAAGGATGCAATGCTTAGCAGTAGAGCTTAATACCATTTGGGTGTCAGTAACTATCTGAAAAAACAAAGTTATTCCGTTACTAGTAATTTGATTCATCGCTAATTTTTCCAATTTCTTGAAGAATTCACACAATGGGCTTTACGGAACAGCACAAAACATACATGGTTGAAGCGTATTTTCGAAACGGGTTTAGAGTAAATGGTGAGTGGCAATACAATCCGAGTTTGTGCATGGACGATTTTCACGAACATTTTCCTAACGTTGCTTTTATTGCTGGGGATTTTTATCAGTCTGAAAAGAACCGTGGCTGTGTTTAGGGAAACATATTCTATACAACACAAAAAAGGAGCAGGAAGACCATCTGTAAAAACAGAAGAACTTGTTGCAAACGTTTGTGAAATAATGCAAAATACGCCAACAAATTGTATAAGACGCCTGTCCCAAGAAGTGGGAAGATCTTATGGAACATGCAGGCTATTCTTCAGAAGCAGCTAAATTTATTTCCTTATAAAGTGCAAGTATTCCAAGAAATATAAGCCGCAGATTTTGAAGACGCAGGAATTACTCTTAATGGTTTACCCAAAATTTATTGGAAAGAAACGATTTATTAAACTTGACATTTTTTCGGGTGAAGCCTGGTTCCACCTCTCCGGTTATGTTATTTTTCGACGACAGATTGATCAGTTTTCGATCATACATTGAATTCCCACCTAGATCACCTTGTTTAATGGTTATGGATTACTTCGTTTTTTCTTATTTAAAGAACATTGTTTTTAAAACACCAGTTGCAAATTTAGAACAATTACAAGAAAGGATTATCCAAGAATGTGGTAACATTTCTTCAGAGATGCTGGTCAACACTTTCGAAAATATGAAGAGACGTGTGAATTTATGCTTGGAGCATGGCGGTGGCCAATTTGAGCAATTTATGTAATTATTTTTCTTTTTATTAATTTTGTATACAACAAAAATAAATTTGTATTTGTCTGCTTATTTTATTACTCATTAGTTTGTGATATCATGTCATAATATGAATTTGACAAAATTTTAACCTAGATTTTGTTAGATATATCGTCCCCATATCATTGTGATCTAAACCTAGCCCTACGTTTTTTAATCCGAGTCATCTTTGATCGCACGGTACAAAAACAGATTATTTATATGAAAAAATTCAATTTACTACTAACTGTTAACTTTTAAATAAGTAACTGTTTATCATATTTTATTATTAATTACACTATTAAGTATTTGAATAACTGCTCTTTTTATTAATTCGATGAACTTTATCACTGGCTTAAAAAGACTTTTAAAGATTCGTTTGTAGAATCGACTATTGTGTTAGCAAAAGGTATCCAATATTTGAATTTGTTATTAAGCTGTAATGTTGACGATATTAAAATCAAATGCATTCAAGATAAAACGAAGTGAATGTAAGGCTTATCAATGATAATAATTCATCCTATAACATCCCCAACAAACAATTATAGTCTAAAAAAGGTGACTTTTACCTAATATTTTAACTATAAAGCTCGACGGACCGCTTTACATAGTCAGAAGTTAGTAATTTATACCACTTTATCACCTAGTGGGGAATAAAACCAAGGTAATAAAGTGGTAAGAAACACCTGCCATTAGGAGAATTGTTCTTCATAGACGAGGCCAAGTAGTCTTCTCCGTGGTAGTAAAGAGGTGTTTTTTACCCGTATTTTACCTATGTGGGCCTATGTTGGGCCTGTTATGGGCTATGAAGTTTATAGAAAATCATAACCACAATTTTAGAAAAAGATAAAAATAGTATTTTGTTTTTATTTGTATCAAAGCACAGGAGGCAGGAGGGTTCTTAAATCAGAACATGTCATGTCAGCCGCTATTGATTTTTAAAATGGAGTGGTAGTATATAGATAGGTATGTACTTATAAAAATCATTATTTCATCGATGTGAAGTGAAAAAATGGGTGCGCGTAAAAAATGTTCGTATAGATTTCAATTTTACCTAGAAAAACTAACCGCGCCCCAGAAAAAAGGCATTTAATTAAAAAAAACAAGGTAAATTAAAATTAAAAATACCAAAAATTTAAAATGTAGCCAATATTTAGTGCTTGGACGAGTAAGTTAGCTCGTTTCTGTGCTCGGTTTTTGTAATATATTTGTTGTTGCTTTAGTGTTACAAGTAATCTAACAAAATTAATTGAAAATAATACACCATGTTGAAAAAAATATGGCGTCAGTAAAATATTTTTCCTAAAGGTCGTGATTTCTCGTGGTTTGGGCCTTAAAAAAAATTGGACAACCCGTATTAGGTTACGCTAGGAGAAAATTTCCTATCTTGTATCTTCCGTCTTGATAGGTCTAAATTAGGAGAAATATTCGTTTATATGGCATAACTTTATAATAATAAGTGTTTATGAAGCCTAATTTGGGGTTTTTAAGAATTCTGCAGGCCCTATGTACGGCCAATTACTCCATAAAATGTTTCTATCGGGGTTGCTGAATTAATGTCTCGCAACGGATTAATAGCCACTATTATAATGTAACTAACCTTACTTTTTGGAATAGTTCCCATATAAACGTACAACGTTTTCTTCTTTGTTCCGGCGTTTTGTATAGCTCCTACGCGACCCCTTTTATTTCGCCGAAAAAATGGAAACTGATTATTTTAAAATGGAGAGGGTCAAGCTCCTCCTTGGATTATTCTTATGTTTCCCCATAAGTGGGAAGATTACCACAGTGCAATAAACTTTACAATCATCATTCAAGTTTTCTAAGCCAGAATCTCTTTAAAGACATAATTTTTGGAAGATACGGCTTTATATCCGGTAAAAATCACTTTGAGGACAAAATATTGGGCTATAAAGAAATTATTTAAATCATAACTGTAACCTATTTTATACTTTAAAGCCTTCTGGGCTTTAAGTACAAAATGTAAGACTAATATAGGGTATACATCACCTCAGAAAGTGTTCACATTATAACCTGACCATGAAGATATATTAAAGACAAAACGAAGTAATTTGTTCTTCATTTATGGGCCTAAAAGATTATTGGGCTTTAAGGCCCAATCTAAGGTAAAAAATAACCTAGTTGGGCGTTTATTACTGACTTTGCTTAGACCTAACTATCAAGTCGATTTACAAGGTAATTATCTACTCTTTTGGACCATCTCTTGGGCCTCTTATATTTTCCCACTTTCAACACGTATTAATAAGTTCGAATTACTTTGTTTTGACCAAACAGTTAGTCTCTTTGGCCGTTTCGTCTAAAAAGCCGATTTGGAGGTAAAAAATAGACTATTTTTTACTTAAATAGGTAATTTTCTCCAAATAAGAGGTCGCCAAGGCTTTAAATGTTTGTTGGGCTATTATTTATTATTATTATTATCGTTACAGCCCCTAAAAAATCATTCCATCTTGCTTTATTTCTTTTAACCAATTATCAAAAACTGTTTTTCCTTGTAGATTTGACTTTGCACACAACAGAGTCTACTCAGCACCAACCATTAACGACAACTATTACCTCCGTCGACCCAACAAGAAGACCGACTACAAAGTATTCCATAAAATACCATCATCGTCTCTGCTGTTAACAAGTTACGATCCATTTTACAGTCCACTTTTATCCAGACTGGATGCCGTCTTTCAGCAACTAGGATTGACTAGTGACAAAACTCCAACGACGGAAAGATGTCGCGAGAGGCTGGTGTGCATGATGTATGCAAATCCAGCCAAATATGCGCCGTATAGCAACTTGGTATCAGCGCAGTTAAGCAGGTAAAAATGTGTACATATTTTCTAGAATTAGAAAGTTTTACCAAGTTATTAGGTATACGAAATTATACAGTGTAACCAGTCCGCATCATATGGGATTTTTTTATTAATAGCTTTATTCGAAATTTGTCTTTGGCATCAAGTTCTGCTTCGATCGAGATGAAAATTAAGCAAAAAATAGTAGTCACGTGATTCGCATTATCTGTCAAATTTTAAAATAATTTCAAAAAATAATTCAAAAGTGGGGTTAATTCTGAAAATATCTAAAATTTATTTTCCACTTAATGAACACTTTACTGGTGACACTGTGTTCTTTTTTGTCTTAGTATTAAGGTGTATTACTTTCAGACACAAACTACGTTTTCAAAAATACTTATTTTATGAAGTTACCTTATACAGGGTCAAAAACAATAAACTTTGCATCACACGCGACGAAATTTTAATAGCCCAATTTTGATTTTGTAGAAAAACACACATTTATTGTGGCGCTACTTTAAAGAAAATGTATCTGAAATAAAACATTGTCAAAACTAAGAAGTTTATTGAAGTACGTTGCGTTGAGTATTGTTTTGCAAAAGGGGTGCAATTTACAAAATATGGGTAAAAAATCAAAATTATCTTATGCAGCTGATATTTTGCATGTTGGCTAAAATCTGCATTCAAAAAAACTTTTTCTAATAACTTTTTTCGATACCTATAGAAATAACCCCACTTTTGAATTATTTTTTGGAAAAAATTGAAATGTGACAGACGTGACTACTATTTTTTTGCTTAATTTATATCTTGATCGAAGCAGAACTTGATGCCAAAGTCAAATTTCGAATAAAGCTATTATTAAAAAAAATTCCATATGATGCGGACTTTATCTACTGGTCCCACTGTATATAATTACCATGGCATTTAAAAAAAAAGCGTTTGTCTACGGACAAGGTGCTGCATCCAGTGCATTCTATGAGGAAATCCGCATCAAGTTTATGTTGACGCACATTACTTATTACTTTTCTGTGGTAAATGGAAATTAGCTACTTTAGGCTAAACCATAAGGGTATAGGACACCCTATATTGACAAAAAAGCCTTCTATTCCTTATAAAAATTCACATACTCTTTATGCAACTGTATGTATGTACCTGTATACACGGTGTATACGGTGGAACTTTTAACTGGAATAAATTCAGTATTAGAAAGCCTCTTTATTTACTAAAAAAGTACAGAGCTACGACTGGATTTATTTTTAGTTTGGCACACTTTTTCGTGTCTTCATGAAACGTAAGGTTGTGATTGATTGTGAAGGAAAAGGCATAAAAAAGGGAATACGTTGTTTACCTTTGCATTTCGGTAATTTAGACGCAATTTATTTTCTTTTAAAAATTGTTTGAAATGTTGTCCATTTTTTTCTTGACAAACCGCTAGATTAAAGTAAAATTCGTTCTTGGCGTTATACCGCCATATCCAGGATTATTTATTATCAGTCATTGCCTAAGTTCCTCTAAATTTTCTAATTTTGTTACGTAAACTTTGGTTTTAAGGTGACTCCAAAGGAAATAACTTAGTGGATTAAGGTCCGGCGATCGTGACGGTCATTCAATGGTACCCCTTCCTCCTATCCAACGTTTGTAAAACTTCCCTTAAATATTGTCGAACATTTATGACGTAATGAGGATTAGCTGTCGTAACCATATTCGATAATCATGAAGATCTGTATCTGCATGGTGAGGAAATAAAGCAGTCAAAGCTGGAATAAGTTCTCCTTGCAAAAAATCCAGATAATATGTATGGTCATTTAAGTTAGAAATATTGGCCCAATGACGCAGTCGCCGATTATATATGCCCAAACATTAAGTTTTTGAGAAAGCTGGCTGTGTACCTATTTGTCGCATACAGTTTTGTTTATCCACTTTACCATTTAGTACAAAAGTACAGTCATTTGCAAAAAGGGTCCAGTTAAAATCTACTAAATGCTAATGGATTTTTTCTGTCCTCGTATAGATGTTTATTTTTATTTTAGGGAGCTGAATGAACTACGAAAACCAGCGTCAGACAATCCCGATATTCTAAGATTTTTCAAGTACATGAAAGCAGCCAAAGACGGTCAAGATGGCGAGGAGTGTCTTGCACATGACGAATGCCCATCTTTGACAGCTAATCAACCTAGTCCAGCTTTGCTCACTACATATAATGATATAAATAAACTTGTTCTAGCCAGAAAACTTAATAGATAAGAAGCTGTCTGAAAGATTAATGTTTAAGGAATAGCTTAAGTCTTTAGTTTGTCATATTCTGACTAGGCATATAAAATATTTACCTGATTAGAAGACTAGCACATTTAAAATTAAATTCGTGATTAATAAAAACGCATAGGTTTACAGGACCGAATTAAAATTATATCATTATTTTTAAATCTATACCTCTAAAACATATTTTACCATTTCTTATTTCAATTGTCAGTCTTTATTTAGCAACTAACAATGTTAGCTTTGTTGTTGTTGGTATTAAGAAAATATTACTAAAAAATATTTAGCCGCTACAGACAATGTTTTTTTTTAAAACGGGAAAGTTTTAAGTTTCAGATCGGGAATCAAACTCAGAACCTCTTTCTTTCCGGGCAATCAAGCTGCCCCATGGAAGCTATGAATTCTTCCCAGTTTATTTGGGCCATATAACTAATATAACATCAACACACTTATTAATGACTATTTATCATTAAAATTAATTAAACTTATATCTTTAATCAATGTTATCTATCCATACGAGTATATACATTCAGTAGGTCATTCATATTTGTCATAAAACTCCTTGTTTAAGGGTCCAATAAGTTTCTTTACTGCTTTTTTTGGGTCAATTTTAAAATCTAAAATGACATTCCGCAACGTAAAAATGTCATTCCAAAATGCAATCCCCTTTGAGTGATAATCAAAAATTAGGTTGTTTAAAATTCTATTTTATAATTTTCTTTTGACTCGAAGGGGGTTGAATTTGGTGATAACATTTTTACATTACAGGATGTCATTTCGGAATCTGAAAAACTGACGTGTCTTCAGATTTTTGATCATCAAAATACGACCCAATCTGTGCCGGATGCCTGGAGGAGGAAGAGACCCGGCTGCATTTTTTGGGCACCTGTAAGGCCCTGGAAAGACTCAGGCACCAGGTCCTGGGATCGGCGGCTCTCCAAAAGGAAGAAATCATGCACGGCCCTCGCCTGGAGCAACATACTTAACTTCATAAAGAGGTCGGGACGCTTTGGCAGGGGCCAAGGTGGTTAGTGTGACTAGGGGAAGATTCTGGGGTAGGCAAAAAGGATCGCTGTTGGTCTACTTGCCAGGTTTTCGGAACCTCCCCTCAATTACTACTACTACTACTAATCAAAATACACCACAGCACTGACGTATATTAACAGATGGCAACAAATCTTTCAGGAAGACACGTGTTGAGAAGACATCATTCATCATTTGGATGGAAAATTATTAAAAAACATAGCTTTCGTGGCGTATTAGTAAGCGTACTTGCCTGGAAAGCATAAGTGCCAAGGTTCGTTCGCTATTGAAGTTACACAAGTTTCATTTTAAAAGATCGTACGCTGCTAGAAAAGTTCAAGTTTAAATTTCAACTTTACTTGAATTAGATCACGTTATTGCCAGGTTTATTCCATAACCGAAAATAATCCTGATTTTAGCAAAAACAACCATTATTATTCGTCTGATTAAAAAGCATCATTTAACTTTTAGATAATGTATTGTTTAATATTCCAATTAAAGTATGTATTACTCAGGAATGAATTGATTTTTTTGATTCTATTTAATTTATACATATTTATAAATGAAAAACAGAATTATTTTCTTAGTATAAGTGGTTAAATTTTTGTTTAACTATGGAATATACCTATCAGTGATTTATTTTGACTGAAGGGTTACCTCATTTTGTAATTTTATTATTTATTACATTATTAATTTATTTATTTTTCTTTAAATACTTTTTATTTTTAGTTCTTTGTAAAAGGATTTTTAAAGTGTTATGCTATTAATTTATTTCACAAAATTGTGAATAATATGCAAAGAGTTTAATAAAATATTGACAAAAACTAGAATTTTTTATTCTCACCTTAATCGTTTCTTTATAGCATACGTTAAAGGAACAAAAATTACTTCAGTATTTCTGAATAAACAAATTTACCTTAATTTAATAATTTTAGTCGTTTTATGAGTGGAAAATTCTCAAAAATTTATGTTTGCTTGATTCTTTGACCTGTATGTGTTCTTATAACATTTACCCGATTGCGATGAAACTTTGGTGAGTTATTGTTTGCACATCGCGGAAGGTTGGCTTAAACGTGGCATTGCAAAGCATGCCGGGTACTTGCTAGTAATATGAAAAATTTACACCACACTGCCTATCTGTTCGCTCTCAAGTTTTCTCGGAATTGTTTGCGTTAAAGCTTGTTTAGCTAGCATACTTTCGATAACTTTTTTTAAGGGGCCCTGCCGAATGATATTTACTTTGAGAGTAGGTCACAAATTTGACTGTTTTGAATTAAGGTGGGAGTATCTACCTATAACTTATCTGTATTTATAGATTTTAAAATGAAATTTCGAGATTATGCATGAGAGATCAGTCTACATTTATTGTCATCATTTTCAATTTGTTGGCACTTCCAGTTTGACCGGAAGTGACCTTGACTTTGGTATTTTAAATGGGACATCTTGTATATTTTTACTTATTGGGATTCAGCATAACATTCTGAGTACAATGACACCTTACTTGTAATTTCTTAACGTGTAATAACATTTTTATGTTTATTTTTTATTTTTAATCTAGAGTGCTACAAATTAATTAAATCTGTTAATTTATAGTCAAGTAGTATATGAAAATTAAAATTATGTCATAATGATAATTGACTTTATATAAGTTTCACAAGCGTTTATAAAATGAAATTTTGTTTTCTTGACAGTTACTCCATTTTTCCAAATGGAACGATGGTAGTTCACTACGATATTTAAAACGAGCATTTTTTCCCAAAAATTTGATACCATACACTCCCATGCTATTTTAAAATTGACACGAAAAAATTGCCTTAAGTCCCAATCGCAAATTTAAAAGCGTTATGCATTATTGTCGCCCTGTCTTTTCTAAAGAAATATAAAGGCTTTGAAAAACAATGGAATGGTTCTGAAAACCTATATGGTTTTAAATTAAAATTGTAATATCATTCGTTTATTAAACTTACATTGTAAATCAGATAAAATGGTTAGTTTTACTAGAAATGAACAAATTGATATGCTCCAAATTTTTGGAGTTACAAGAAACATTCTTGTGAAGCCGCAAGATTTTATGTATTGTATGTTTTATAAACTAGTGACAGTACAACTTTAAATTAAAGCCATATATATTGCTTTTCAAAACCATTCCATTGTTTTTCAAAGCCGCGTTTATATTCCGTTAGAAAAGAGAGGGCGGCAATAATGCACAACGCTTTTAAATTTGCGATTGGGATTTAAGGCAAATTTTTTCGTGTCAATTTTAAAATAGCATGGGAGTATATGGTATCAAATTTTTGGGAAAAAATGCTCGTTTTAAATATCCTAGTGAACTACCATCGTTCCATTTGGAAAAATGGAGTAACTGTCAAGAAAACAAAATTTAATTTTTTAAACGCTTGTGAAACTTATAAAGTCAATTATTATTATGACATAATTTTAATTTTCATATACTACTTGACTATAAATTAACAGATTTAATTAATTTGTAACAATCTAGATTAAAAATAAAAAATAAACATAAAATAGTATATTACGTTACAAGACCGGAAAGTACTATTTTACAGGACGAAGCAGGCAATTTCCAGGGCGAGCCGCCAGGCGAGTCCTGGGAGCCTGCGAGTCCTGTTAACGTACTTTTCGGTTGAGTGACGTACAATATTTTTTTTACAATCGACACAAGACACCAGTGGCGTGCGAGAAAACGTTAATAATAGCTTACTATATGGGTATAGTTTTAGCAGAAAACTCTAATAGTTGGGAAAATTATGTTTAATAATAAATACAATTTGGTACAAATGTTCTTAATTCTATTTTATCTATTAATATCTATTTGTTAATTGTTATATTGAAAGTACAATTTTGTGGTGTATTAAATTGTAGACATGACGGGAAATTTTTTGATTCATCTTTATAGGATGTTTGTGAAGTTATATCCACTTTTGATCCTCCGGCTTCCTGAATTCTACTGGCTATATCAATCTTATTTTGTAGAGACTGTTCAATGTAGCCTTCGGCAACTTGGGATGATTTCCAGCCGCCATGTCGTTTTAAATTAAGGATATCGCCTCCACCTTCAACTAACAGTGTCGCCGAACTACGTCGAAAACAGTGCCCTGTAAATTGCTCTGGGTTTGGTAATCCCAAATAGGATGCTATTTTTGATGGCGCTTTTCCTACTGAATGCAAACCTACTGGTTGAATAGTGCATTTTCCTTTATTATAGAAAAGAAATAGCCTGCGATGTGGAACACTAGGCGGACGTAAAGAAATATATTTTCTATATATATTTAGGTTTCGTTCCCCAACAACTATAAATGACCTGGGTTGGTATGTTTTTGTATTTGGAATTTTTACCGCCAACATCGATTCGTTATCTTTAACATCGTCAATTGTCATATTGGTCAATTCTTCACGGCGACACGCTCCAGCCGAACCCATTATTAGTAAAAGCTAAAAAAAATAAGAAATAGTTTAAATATATTTTTTTTAAACACAATATAAGAAAAGAAGAACTTTAAGAAAACTCGTATTATGTATTTAAGTACTTACTTTGATTAAAAGATAATCATTATCAGGGGCTTCCAGCAAAAATTTGTCAATGTCTTCTCTGGTAAGTACGTTCGATTTTTGGGGAATGTATCCAACAGATTTTCTCTTTATGAATGCTATCAGTTTATAATATTTGCTTATATCAATGTTTTCTTTTAAATTTAACATAGATTTGATCATTGAGTACAAGCTCCACAGTGTAGATGATTTTAATTTTTCGGATTTTTCAGCAAAATAAGCTAACAAAACATCCTCAGAAACATTTCTGACATTTTTTTCTCTACACCAATTTTTAAAGACGCTAAACGTTTTTTCATACCGCACTCTGGACTTATGCGGCAACAAATCGTCTGTAGCTCTAGCAGCTGCCTCTGTTATTTCAACTGGAACGTCATTTTCTTCCCAATCCAAATTAAGTTCCATATCTAAAGTCTTCCACACAATTTTATAAAGCCACAAAAGTTTATTTATCAAAGTCAATATCGTACCTGACAGTTCGTTACTATGGAAGCAAGAAAACATAAACATGTCAAAGCCTACTTATAAATGAGTTTGGTTAATTTTTTTAAATTGGGAGCGGAACGCAACAAAAATTGACCGGTAAAGTACTTTACCGGTCAATTTTTCATTACTTTCCGGTCTAGACCAGCAAAGTGATATTTTCCGATCAAAAACATTGTCTAGAAAGTGCTTGCTTTCCGGTCGATTGAAAAAAAATGTTATTACACGTTAAAAAATTACAAGTAAGGTGTCATTGTACTCAGAATGTTATGCTGAATCCCAATTAGTAAAAATATAGAAGATGTCCCATTTAAAATACCAAAGTCAAGGTCACTTCCGGTCAAACTGGAAGTGCCAACAAATTGAAAATGATGACAATAAATGTAGACTGATCCATTTTAAAATGTTATAACACGTAAAAAAATTAAAAATGAAGTGCCATTTTACTCATAATGAACCCAAATAAGTAAAAATATACAAGATCTCCCATTTAAACTATCAAAGTCAAGGTCACTTCTGGTCAAACCGGAAGTGCTAACAAATTGAAAATTATGCCAACAAATGCAGACTCGTCTCTTATGCATAATCTCAAAATTTTATTTGAATATTCTGTAAATATAAAAAAGTTATAGGGGTGAACGTCTTTTGAGAAACACCCGGTATATGCTTGCAAACCTATAACCTATTTCGCGTAAATTTGTATCTTAGCTGTTATACAAAATTTAATGTCGCCTGCATATTTTATAGGTAATAATTGACATACCTATTAAATAAATATGGACGAATTTTTTAAATCGTTTTAGGAGAATTGAAGGTATAGCAAAAAATATCCGTTGAAATTTTTTTTTAACATTATTCTGTCATTATTCTCAAAGAATTAACAATAATGTTATAATATGTCAGATATTACCGAAATAATATCTCGACGAATATTGATTTTATTTAAATGTTAGTTAAGGAAATGAAAACAAAAAAATACAACGCGAATTAGGTTATAGGTTGGCAACAGATTGAATGACGTTGAGAATTCCATCTGTATTATCTGTTACATGCCCGCTCGATTCCACCTAGAGTAATGCATAGCAGAAACACACGACGAACCACTGCCGCCCATCCCTATGTGGTTCAACTTAGTACACCCCGAACATCATTGTTTCAGAACTCTTTCATCTGGAGGACGTCATCTTTGTGGAACGGCCTTTCTGAGACCGTGTTTCCAACCGAATATAACCTCCAACGATTCAAGAAAAACGTGAATCGCTTTCTTCGCACACGCACCGCTCCCAGAGCGCCTTAAAGGATTTTCCTATAGTGCTTGTGCTCGATCATAAAAAAAAAAAAAAAAAAAACATTAAATATCAAACTATACAACAAGGCCATATGAGCCGATTTCCTAAATCTGCTACGTCAAATTCATAGATGGCACAATGAGTTCACCAACAAGAAAGCGATTAACCTTTTCACTGCTAAATTAAAACATTGTTACCGCCTGTCTGTTTTTTTTTAAATTTATTTTTATAGCTTATCGTAAAACTTGATTTCACATAAGTACCTACACCTATCCTAGATTTTAGTAGCTTACATTTATTTTCCTACCTATAGTATACTATAGTCTACACTTAAAAATGTCCCTATTTTTAATTGCTTTGTAGCTTATAATATTTTCAACCTTTTGACGTCCCAACGTTAATTACATAAAAACATATTGACCGCCATGTATTCTATTTCTAACAGAATTAAATGACGACTCTCACTATTCAATACCTACCTAGGCTACAACGTATACCTAGGTATGTTGGGTAAAATATGAATGATGTGCGGTTTGTTTGTATAACTTGGTTTTAATTTGCAATTATTACTACTTTTCAAAATGGTTAAAATAAGTAGGTTTTCTTACTTAAGAAACATCCAATTTGTTTGTATGAGTGTATTACGTATTTTGCTATTTTTCGACGAAATAAAACCTATTTTAGTTATACTTGCTGTCGCATTTTATCTACTTTTATTTGTTTAACATTTAACACCCAATGCAACGGTAAAATCATTATGAAAGTCGGTCCAATTACCCCGGAGTAATCAGCGTACATATTATTATTAAAAACATACATTCAGCTGGAATTGAGAACCTCCTATTTTATTGTCTGTTAAAAATGCTTGAATTCTTAAAAATTCCAATAAAATACGATATGCGGCAACACTACGACATCACATCAGTGAATTTGAGACATCTGTTGCCGAGGCGCTGCAATATAACGACAGACAGGCGATAGATTTAAGGTTAGAGTTACGATCAACTCCACAATGGCGGCCAAACCAGCTCCAATACGTCAAAAAATGGGTTGTCAAATTTTCTCGGACATCCGTCATTCTTATAGTTTGATATTTAATGTCTGTTATTATCTTTTTCAGCAAAATATAACCAATACTGTATTGTATATTCGGGGATATAGATATAATATAAAAAATTTTAGACTATGTAGGGTTTAGGCTTATGCATTATAATCATTGGTCATTATCCCAGATTTAACCTCAAACAATAACAATAACGTTATTTTTAACATATTTTTATTATGTTTCTTTAATTTATTGATATCTTAAAATTTTAAAACAAGATAATATATTATTATTGTTCAGCGTTATATTAATTTAAATTCAAATTTTATAATATTCATTCATGTTTCATTTAACACAAAATAAATTGAAACGGGTTTAAAGGACTCTGAAACACGAAAAAACAATTATTGATAATTGTATGAAATATTCAGTTAATCTGGGCTTAAAAATAACTTTTCAAAAATATAAAATTCCAGACAGAGCTAGAAGTAGATCAAGCGTAAATTTCTTTTGGACCGTTAAAATTTAAATCAACTAAAAGCTTTCTGAATTTGCTTTGATTCATGAGATTAAAGGGGAACATTTTTTTATGTTATATAAGAAAAATTGTTTTTGGCAAATACTCATACACTGTTAGAAATCCTCGACGTGAGAATCAAAAAAATTTATAATCAATTAAAATAAATCAAATTTAACTTAAAATGTATAGTTATTTTAACTCTTTTGTGTTTAGTAAAAATCAGATTTTAAGAACTAACTTTTCTGGAAGTCGTTTTAACATAACAGCTAACTAAAATTAACATGCAATTCTTTTACGGTTCAAATGAATCAAATACTAGTAACTTTGATAAAGTTTATAATCATTATCAATATCTTTTTTAGTTAAAATTTTAAAATAAGTTAATACTAACATAAAAAAAGTGTCAAATTAACTAATTAAGTTGTAATTTTTACTGCACAATAAAATCAGATTAATGTCAAAATACTAATAACATATTTTATGAGTTACTGATTGACTGAAGCGGTTTTAGTTAAATTGACAAAAAAACGGGAGTGGACTTTCTGGTTAAATTTAATTCTTTTCTTTTAACAGTGTAGATAGCTATTATAACAAATTTTCTTCTCAATACAAATAATTTTTTTAAATTTTTTGCATTTATTTATAACAGACATTATTTTTTTACTTAATCACTATTAACGGATAATATCAACTTTATGTATCTTTGGCGTTGGCATTAATATTAAAATAGTAAATGTTATATGTATATAAGAAGTTTATTTAGGGGAAAAGGTATCATGATATGAAACATTTTGTTTTTGAAAATCAGTATGAAATTTTTAATTAATTTAATTTTACTGCAAAATAAACTCATTAATAAAATTTAAAATTAAATCATATATTTTTTTTGTCTAGTACATCTCTAGTGCAGCAGTCTATAAAATTAGTTTCAATTATTTATAAAATCATAAAGAAGAAAATATAAATAAAATACCATTTTTTTAAAATTAAAATAAATCATCTCCGAAGAAAGGATCATCATCATCATCAGATTCTTCCAAGTTAATAATAAGGGGAAGAGTATCTGAAGCATCGATAAATATTTCCCCTTCCCACACATCATTTAAAGTATGTTTATTACTTATGCTTTTATAATTCCTGGGTTTATTATATCTACTTACCTCGTAAATTGCGTCAAAGGGTAAAAGAGTCTTTCTGGCATCACTTTCTCTTTAAAAATATTTAAATACTTTTTAAATTTATGCTTATTCTTTTTCACAATACCGTGACATTTTGAAATAATGTTGATTAAAAATATCACTGTCAAAAATGACAATAAAACTTTTTTGATTGGTAAAATTATACGATTACTATTCATTATTGACGCAAATTTACGATCTCACTTAGTTCACGAATGTTAGAAAGATAAACACTAGTCGTGACGTAACGGTCAGCGGTCATCAAACGGACTTTTTTTTTGACGAACTTGTACAGTTGTACACTTAAATGAAAAAACGTAATTTCATTTAAAGGGAAAGAAATAAGACACTTTGTCTTCCTCCACTGGAACATTAAAATAAGTTTCAAGGGTTATAAAGGGTAAATTCTCTACATGTTTCGAACGCATAAGCATTCATCATCAGGAGAATAGAATGAGGAATTTTAGAAATATAACAAGTGCAAATAGTCCTAACGGAGATACGCAGGGCCGTAGCCAGAAAATAATTTCGAGGGGGGGGTTTGTTCCAGTGGTGGATTTAGAATTTGTTCTAGGGGGGGAGGGGGGCGCGAAAGGGAACTCTTTTGCGCTGCAGGCGAAAATTTTTGGGGTGCCACGCCCTTTTTTGGGTAAAATAACCGATAAGCTTAATCTGCGGCAATATGCCAGACTTTAAAACACTCTTTCAATTTAAAAGAAATTTGAAATTTGAAAGGTCGGTCGACAAAATAAATAATAAACTATTTATTTTACTAATTAACATGTCTCTTATATTAAGTCATAATTAATTGTAATAAATTATATCATGTAATAATAAGATCAAAAACAAAATAATGAAAACGAAAAATAAACAATAGGAACAAAAAAAATATCTGAAGTACCTACCTACTTACTTTGTACTAAATTACAAAATCAAGTTTCCTGTTCTTAGAAGAGAAAATATTTATGATTTTGTTTTTACGTCTACGTTTGTTATGAACCAGTAATTAATTTAAGGTAGTCAAGTCAATGTAAAAAAAAATATAGTTCGGAATTCAAAAATACTTTAAAAAATTAGTTTAACTTGCTGGAGTTGCCGGGGAATAAAATTGTTTTGGTATTAACTTTAGAATATTGGATGTTTTACTGTAATAAACGGTGTAGTTTGGTGTTCAAATATTTATTAAAACTTTTTAAGTATTAAGCGAGCCAGTAGTAATTATTATTTTGATTTTGTTAACATTTCGGGGGGGGGGGGGGGGTTACATCCCTTCTAACCCCCCCCCTCCCTCTGGCTACGGCCCTGGAGCTACGAGATGATGGAAAAAACAAGCAAAGTGTTTGGAAAACCTTTCAACGTAATGGTAAACCTACCGAGAGGCCATTCGTAAAATATTGACAGAAAATAAGTTATGAAGGTAGCATAGCATTAAGTTAAGTGTAATTATTGAGACAGCATCATAAGTGTGAGGGGAGAAGAATATTTAAAATTGGAATAGATGCTGTAAAAACTTTATTTATAATCAAATGAAGAGTAGCTGAAAAGTCCCATATTAGTGGACTAGTAACTTAAGTGTGAGGAGAAGAAAATTTAAAATGAGGAGTAGCTGGAAGGTCACATTCTAGTGAACTAGTAACGTAAGTGTGAGGAAAAGAATATTTAACAATGGAGTAGTAAAAAGTTTTTAATAAAATGAAGAATAACTGAAGTCACAAATCAGTGAGTCAGCAACGTGAATGTGAGGAGTATTTAAAAATTGACATAGAAGATGTTTTAAGTTAAAGTTTTTTTATATCTGAAAAGTAAAAAATATTTTCAAGGTTAGAATTTTATCAGAAATATACACTCCACTTAAAATATGGACTATTTCTTCAAGTTGCAATTTTATTTATTCATTTCAAAGTTACTCAGGTTTCTCCTTTTATTAAAATATACGGAAATAGTCGCGCTCTATTTTAAACGTTTTTTTTTTGATGAGATGTTATTATATCAGGACAAACTTCCATGTCTCGTTAGTTACTATTTAATAAAAAAGAATATTCATGCAAAACCCTCATATTGTAAATAAATAAGGTATAAGTCAGCATACGATGCAGCTTAAAAAACAACAAATTACTATCTATATAAAACCTAAAAGTCCTAAATACTTTGATCAAAGATAAATCTTGACTTTCTTATTTCAAGTTCAAAGAATTTTTATTTCATATCAAAGCTAAAGATTTAAAAGGGACTTGAATCAGAATCAGTTTACAGTTTTTGCCCTAACGATCTCTTATTATATATTATATAGAGTAGCAAAGGACTTAACGAGGGGGGAGGCAATGGGGCGCGGGCTAAGGGCGACGTAATAAAAGGACGCCGAAAGCGTTATGCCAAATATGGCACTTTTGTGTTTGCGATTTTAATAAAATTTATTTATAAATTAGCAATCCTTGAGGTAAATTTTCTCAAAAATTTAAATAGCTTCTAGTGTGATATTGTTCTTGCGTTTAACATTGCAGATGATTATCAATTATTATGCAACATGGTTCACTGAGATGGTAAACTTCGCCCATAGATTATAAGGTCCAATACTAATGATGGGTTGTGTGAAATAAAAATATTATATTGCTTTATCTGACATGCTAAGTTTAAAAAAACTTAAATACAAAATAAAAATAAATAATTGAAATATGTATTGGTTGGATTATAGGTTCTAACGGATACAATTCATTTTGGTGACGCTGTTCTGCTTTCTTAATTGTATAGAAAGCGCATTACTGGGAACATAATGTGTCGCACTAAGAAAATACAATTTATTTCGTAACAAAATTGGTGTATGAAAAGTAGTTCGTTAATCAACAAGCCTGTGCTGCTAATGGAACTGATCACTACCAATAAAAACACTGTTTTAGCAAATCTGGAATTGATATAACACCAAAGCGGGTTTGATACACTAGCAATTTATTTAATATGGGTTAATAAAAAACAAGCTATCAATACAAACTGTGTGGGAATAACTTTGCCTTATCTACTTAGCAAACCTGTTGTATTAGATCATTTTCCTCAGTGCAGGATATAATAATTATTATTAATCTTATAAGTATCATACTTATTACTATGCTGCACAAGTAAAATACCTACAATCTTTACCCCGCATTAAACTTTACGGTATCCACTAGACAAAATATATTTATTATGTAGGTACTTTTAAGGGTAACTTATCTCCACTTTAAATACAACAACATCTTCAAACGGCGTTAAGTGGAATTGGCGTTAGACCGCTCGAAATGCATTTACTTTATCATACGAGTAGGTACTTTTATTTTGTTTTGTATGTACGATCAAATTCTTTTACGTAAAAGCTTTTTTATACAATACAGTGGCATTAACTTGTCATGCACGTAAAGTGTTATTTCTTAAAGGTCTGGATACATTGGCGACTTCTTTACTTGGTAAATGATAAAAAAAATAGGAAAGAAACAAAAAACTAAAAGTCTTCCTCCACAAAATTTAATAGAATATAGAAATTCTTTAGGGGTCGCTACATGTTTCGAACGTAGAAACGTTCATTATCAGGAGACAGAAAATGTAGATATATAGTGTTGATGGTATTAGCAGAAGAGAAAATGGTATAAAACCTTAATGGAGCTTTATGGCATTGAAAAATTGAGTGACATATATAAAAAAGGGTTAAGTAGAGTTAAAACGTGCTGAGCATGTGAAGAAAGTTAGTAAAGGAAGTCTAAACAACCAAATAAAATGAGGAAGAAGAAAAAGGCCATCTAAAGAGGAGGTGTCGAGGATTTTTTAAATTTTTTATATAAAATTTTTTTAAAATTATTGAAATGTGTGTAAGACAGTATCTACAAAGATAAACATTGTCATTTGTAGAAGTCAAAAAAGAATTTCTATATTCTATTAACTTTTGTGGAGGAAGACTTTTAGTTTTTTCTTTCTTTCCTATACTTTCAACTCCACTTTAAGCATGGACTACTTCTTAAAATTTAAAAGATAAAAAAAAAGTAAATTACATTTAAGAATAACTAACAGTAACTAGGGGAGAACGGGTTTGTTCGGCACACTTTTACATATTACTTTTTTTTCTTAGTAGTGATTGCTTTTAATGATACGTAAGACACAGGATAAGAATGGACAAAGTTACTACTACTTATAAAACACTTATTAGGACCCTAACATATATATTTTCAATTTTTTGAGAATATGAAAAAATGGCCACTCTACTCCACAAGCTGGTAACAGAGGCCACATATGGGCATACACTGGCATCTTAATTAAAAACAACAAAAACAACATCCGATAAGCGGTAATTACAGCATATTATATCCAATAGGATCAAAACCAAATCTATAAATGGTTGCAATTTGTAGGAATGATCAGTATTCAAATGTGGATGTACTATCATCGATTTTTACTGTTGCTTCATATTTAACATTAAAAAATACAAATTTATTTCAAACTTCTCTCAAAAAGTTAAAGTTTTATTTATCATTTATATATATATTGCTAAACAAAAGCTCGAAGGATCGCCAGATCACATAACTATTAATGGTCAAATATTAAAATATTCAAAAATTACAAAATATCTTGGTCTGTATGTGGATGAGAGTTTGTCCTGGGAAAACCACATAGATGTTATTAGACAAAAATAGCTGCTTCAGTTGGTATACTCAGACGCTTAAGTCATACTGTGCCAAAGAAACTCCTGAGACCTGCGTACTACTGCCTAATACACAGCCCATTGCAATATCTAACGGCTTTGTGGTATCCCTCAGGACACAAGGTTAATAAATTAAAAACATTACAGAACAAAGCAATAAAAAATCTTTACTTATTAAATTATAGATATAGTAGTGTCTCTCTCTACAAGAACTGTCGTTAGAACAAATATATAAATTACAAGTTTGTGTCTTTCTTTATCCACCAGGTCTTGTGCAAGTCTCGATTGTTAAATGCATCATTCACATATAGACATCAAACACACCCGCTAAATACTAGATATAAAAAACAATCTGAATGTACCCCAATTTAACTCAAAAATGTTGGGCATGTCAATGTATGTAAAGGGTGTAACCCTGTATAATAGTCTTCCACAGTGTTAGAGGGTTAGATTGCAGAAGATTTTAACTATATGTTAAGCGTCATGTGGGTCAAATATAGGTGTAATTTCGTGTAGAGACTGTTTGAGAGTGTGTTATAGCCTCGCTGTCTCATGTTCGTTTTCTTAATGTTTTTGTCTATTATTATTTGTTATTATTAAGCACTAGTAAGTAACTTACTTATTGTTAATTATTATTATTACTACTAGGTGTTGTGTTTTTAATTTCTAATATTATAAGTCCTATTGAAAACTTTAAGAGGAATCTGCACAAAAATGTAAATATTTTTTTTTTGATTCAATAAATACATTGTTGTTGTTGGTTGTAAATTTTTTGAACCCGATAATATTATATATTATATATCTAAAATTTGTTTTGTATTTTTTTAAACCTTGGTTTGCTTTGATTATTAGCTTAATATATTTGTAATATTTTACGCAAAATATATAATTTAAAAGTCATTTTAAAATTGTAATGGTAAAAAAACCAAAACTGATTTTTATACGTGCTTCACAGTAAATTGAACAACAAAATTTATCTACGGCATATTACAGAACTAAAGTATAGCAGTCATATTTCCTTGCATAGCTTAGCTTCTACCTGTTAGATAGCAGCGTATGTAATGAATGCGTTCGCAAATTATTTAAAAATAGCCACTGTGCCAGGATGGCCACTTCTCCACTTGACCAGTTCTTCCCTATATTCCTATACCCGGTGGCCTTCTCCCAACGCAGGATCCAATAGCAACTAAACCACAAAACCCTTTAGTATTTTTTACACAACAGAGTTATAGGGAGGCCTTGTGTCTAAAATTTAAAATTATTTCATATAATGCAAGGTATCTAAAATAGTCAAAAGATATCAAACAGACTTTTATTTGAAATAGAACACCCTATTTGATATGCTAATTTGGATAAAACATTTTGTATAACATATTATACGATTAAAATTAGTTTTTGAGTTATTAAATTTTTTTTTTAATTTCGTGTTTTGCCACAACATGCACCTGTCTGTAGAACAGAGCCATTCTAATATATAAAATTTGTTGAATGGAATATGATTGTTAAGTGGCGACTAATAGACCAGTGCTGAAGCCTTTGAAAATGGTCAAAAGTGAAAAAAAATAAAAGTAGGATGAAACCCATTGGAAAAGGAAGAGAATAGAACAAAAATGAAAGGAAAAATAAATTACGGGCGATCCGAGGTCGGAAAGGGGGGGGGGGGGGGGGTTTAAGGGTAGAAAACGATTTATCTCGATTTCCGGTAAAACTACAAGTTCTATGGAAAAACGTTAAATCGCAAAATTGTAGGTAATAAAAAGATCTACAACTTTTGTATTTACACTTTTTTCATATAACCTCAAAATGTATGTGAAAAATTCAAATAACCAAGTTTTTGGTTTTTTATTTTTATCTTTTACAAAAAAAAATTTTTACCCATGAAATTTGGTGAAAACTTACCTTTTTATGTCCCAAACACACTGTAATTTTTTTGATTTAAAATATTTATTTTTTAACCTTATTTTGACTTAATATCGAAAAAACACCCTAATTTTCAATTGAAAATTCTCACGTCAAAATATATGCTTTTTTAAAAAAGTCGGTGGGCTTTTTGTTCGTTGAAATCTTTACTTTCTGGTGGTGTTAAAAAAAATATACATTACTATGGTAAATGTTCTCAAAAAAATGCAAAGAAAGGAAAAAAACTCGAATCCGAAATTTTTTTTTTAGATCCATATGTACAATTTTGAGCTATTTATTAAAATTTATACTTTTTTTTATCAATGTAACATGGAATCTTACGTTTTTCGAGTAATTAAAGTATAAATTTTAATAAATAGCTCAAAATTGTACATATTGCTCTAAAAAAAAAATCGGATTCGAGATTTTTTTCGTTTCTTTGCATTTTTTTGAGAACATTTACCATAGTAATGTATATTTTTTTAACACCATCAGAAAGTAGAGATTGCAGCGAACAAAAGCCCACCGACTTTTTTAAAAAAGCAAATATTTTGACGTGAGAATTTTCGATTGAAAATTAGGGTGTTTTTTCGATATTTAGTCAAAATAAGGTTAAAAAATAAATATTTGAAATCAAAAAAATTACAGTGTGTTTAGGACATAAAAAGGTAAGTTTTCACCAAATTTCGTGGATAAAAAAAAAATTTTGTAAAAGATAAAAATAAAAAACCAAAAACTTGGTTATTTGAATTTTTCACATACATTTTGAGGTTATATAAAAAAAGTGTAAATACAAAAGTTGTAGATCTTTTTATTACCTACAATTTTGCAATTTAACGTTTTTCCATAGGACTTGTAGTTTTACCGGAAATCGAGATAAATCGTTTTCTACCCTTAAAACCTCCCCCGCCCCCTCTTCCTGACATCGGATCGCCCGTAATTTATTTTTCCTTTCATTTTTGTTTTATTCTCTTCCTTTTCCAATGGGTTTCATCCTACTATTATTTTTTTTGGTTTCAAAAATTATCGATCCTGGTCTATAAGGCATATTTTTAAAAATAAAAATATTTACCAGAGCCTTTTAAAATGAATGTAACAAAATTGAATATTTAAAATGCCAGGTCTGGTATTTTAAATACACTATCTTTTATTTTCTAGGCTTAATCCTGAAAATGCTGTTAGTCAATTGACTTTTTACTCTATAACTTCTAGTAATACTAGACTGAGGAAAATGATCTAATACAACAGGTTTACTAAGACATAGTTTGTATTGATAGCTTATTTTGTATTAACCCATATTAAACAAATTGCTAGTGTATCAAACCCGCTTTAGTGTTATATCAATTTTAGATTTGCTAGAAAAGTGTTTTTATGGGTAGTAATCAGTTCCATTAGCAGCACAGTCTCGCTGAATAATGAACTACTTTTAATACAGCAATTTTGTTAAGAAATAAATTGTATCTGCTCAATTTGTTCCCAGTAATGCGCTTTCTCAACAATTAAGAAAGCAGAACAGCGTCCCAAAAAACGAATTGTATTCGTTAGAACCTATAATCCTCCATGATGTTGGTGGTAGTTCGGAGCGATGCGCAGGTCACATCGTTGTTCAGAGTCTTTTAGCTGTCCTGTCTGAATTTGAATTCTATTGATCGTACCAATACCTGTTTCAATTAATTTATTTTTACTTTGTTATTATGTTTTTTTTTAATTTTACATATCAGATAAATCAATAGAAAATTCTTATTTCGCACAACCCATCAATAATATTGGACTTTATAGTCTATGGGCGACAAGAACATATCACACGAGAAACTATTGAAATATTCGAGAGCTATAGTAGGTACTGATTTTTAGTGACAAGTATATGCTTTATTAACGGTAGCAAGCAAATATTTTTATTATGTTAATTTTCATTACAACTTCCAGTCGGAACTAATACAGTATATAAAACCAGATTACACACCCAATGGAACTTGATAATTACTGGGAGTATTCAAAGCAATAATGGCTATAAGCCATTCTATAGTAGCATTAACTCCTATTTCATATCGGCTAAATTACCGTGATATTATCACTACACAACGATCTAGCAATTTTCATTGTGTGACAGTAGGAAAGCGCGTTGCTGTCCCGTATAGTAAAAAATAGTTGTATAAAGAATAACTTAATTCTTATAAGAAATATAAGGCTTTTTCTCAGTGTAGTTTTCATGCAATTACAAATTTTGTTTGTTATATCGGAAATTTTATTTTAACTTTTAATAACAAAAATCCCTGTTTTAACCCACTTTTTAAACACGCGATATTATTGTTTTTAGATTTGCCTGTTACAGTACCTGTTATTCAAATTGCATTAATAACATTACTTAATATTCCATAGATATTTCCACCCCATATGCTCCATATTTCATGATCCATTGCACAAATTGATTTAACTGGAATTTTTACGAAAAATATTGCTTCGTGGAATATTTTTGCATACAAATGCCGAAAAAATATTGGATTTGCCAGTGGAAAATAACCCTAAGAAGCAAATAATTTATTATGAAATTGACACTCAAATGAATGTAAAGCAGCTGGAAGTTTCTAGTCAATTCACGTTATCACTCAATATTTATACAATAATAAACATAGTTACCAATTTTTTTCAGTCAAGGCATTCTGGGATTTAAGGAGGAGTCGGTGAAACAGAATGCAGGTCTGTTCATTAAAAAAAAATTAATTTTAACTTGTAGAGCAAAGATACAAACTAAACTGTATAGTCAAGAAGCAAACCAAAATGGCATTTTGATATTTTTGTCACAGAAAAAATACCTACGGGTTTATTTTCGCCAAGTCACGAATTATTCAAAATAATTAAGGCTTTTTTATTGCAAAGTAATGAAAGTATAACTTGTACCACTCCATTTTTTGAACTTTAAAGAAATGGTGACTAAGGGGCTCATATCTGAATTATTCAGTCGATGATTTTTGTTGAAAATCCTGGGATTAAGGTAATGTAGAATAAATCCAGCTGATCTTGTAAGGACACGCGCCACATAATTCATGGAGACAAGAAGGGACGGACGGCAGTGTTATGATAATTTGATAATATTTCAGTCACTTGAAAATATACGTTGTTTCAAAATTATAAGTTCAGCAGATGTTTAAACGTTTATTGAAGTAAAAACAAACCAATGTCAACGTGTTGACAACCAAAACTAACCTAACCTCAAATTATTTAGTTGAACCTCTTGTCGCCTGACTTTAAGACGCCACCTGTGGTGAATGTCACCCCTCAAAGACGACACCCCTCCCCCCCCCCACACGTGGATCCATTAAAGTGCCTTTATAAACAGGCTAGTATATGATGTCTCACTTACTTCCTGAAAATCGAGACGGCTATAGTTCCAGTATTTACATCATTCGCGTCACTTCAATTCTCCATGTAGGTGTCCACAAGGAGACTAAAATCTGTTGAGATTTTTGTTTCACGAGAAATTTATCTCAGATGTGTTTCCACAGAATATGAGAGATTTCTATGAAACACTCGATTTGATAAATTTCTCTATCATGAGACAAGGTGTTTCTGAATGCGCTGTTTCCACTATCAATTTACATTTCAAGCAGGAAGAAACAAAACGTTGTGTTGTGAAGTGATTTTATAAAAATATGTCAACAAAAAGGGCTAGATGAAGTGCTGCAGCTTATAATTACCTTGCCGTTAAGTCCCGTAGTACATAAACGAAAAGGTCTCACAATTATTGGGTGAGAGATTGGACGCAAGGTAGGTGTCCACAAGGAGACTAAAATCTTTTGAGATTTTTGTTTCGCGAGAAATTTATCTCAGATGTGTTTCCACAGAATATGAGAGATTTCTATGAAATATTCGATTTGATGAATTTTTCTCTCATGAGACAAGGTGTCTAAATGCGCTGTTTCCACAATCAATTTACATTTCAAACAGAAAGAAACAAAACATTGTGTTGTGAAGTGATTTTATAAAAAGATGTCAACGAAAAGGGCTAGATGAAGTGCTGCAGCTTATAATTACCTTGCCGTTAAGTCCCGTAGTACATAAACGAAAAGGTCTCACAATTATTGCGTGAGAGATTGGACGCAAGGTAGGTGTCCACAAGGAGACTAAAATCTCTTGAGATTTTTGTTTCACGAGAAATTTATCTCAGATGTGTTTCTACATAATATGAGAGATTTCTATGAAACACTTGATTTGATGAATTTTTCTCTCATGAGACAAGGTGTCTAAATGCGCTGTTTCCACAATCAATTTACATTTCAAGCAGAAAGAAACAAAACTTTGTGTTGTAAGTAATTTTATAAAAAGATCTCAACAAAAAGGGCTAGACGAAGGGCTGCAGCTTGTTATTATTACATTGCCGTTAAGTCCCGTGTACACAAACGAAAAGGTCTTACAGATATTGGGTGAGAGATTGGATTAAAAGGAAAGAAAACAAGAATATAATGGAAATATTATTAAAAGAACTAGAACGTGAAGATCAGGAATGTTACAAGAACTTTCTTCGAATGTCCGCTGCTGCAGATTTTCGTTTTCTGGTGATGCTCGGGAACTGGCAACGAAGGTTATGTATTTTATCCTTTACTTCCTGAGCCGGAATTCCAAACTTGTTGGAAATTTCGTCCATAGCTGATTTTTGTAGATTTCGGTTTTTATAATTTTCGGACGAGCAGTCCCACAAATTAGGATATGATTCATATACTTCAATTAATTTCAGTATCATGCTTGTTGTCTTAAAAGAACAGTATTTCCTTTTTAAATCCCTTTTTTCACTTGAATAACTCACAACAGTGAAACTCACGTGCAGCGAGTGAAATAATTGTATCATGCAAGATTCGCAATAAATCGTGTTTCCACGTTGAAACTTGTTCAAGAAATAAAACTATCATGAAACATTGTTTTACGAGATTATCGCTAGTATATCACGTGTCACCTGTTTCGACAATGAAATGAGAGTTTTCCTGAAATTTTTATTTCATGAGACAAAAATCTCATGAGATATTTTCATTGTGAATTAGCATCTTTCCTGTAATTTTTATCTCGGCTGTTGATAATTTATTACCATTTACCTACTCACTTCTAACTAATTAAAATGTATCTTTAAATGTTAATTTTTTGTATTTTTGTGATTTAATTTAGTTTTTAGTACCTATTTGTTGTTAAAAATATCGAGAATTGGTAAAAAATAGTCTTCTAATTTCCTTTTGTTTCGTTAATTTTCTATTAATGAAAGCTTGAGTAATAATATTATAAAATCAGTTAAACAAGAAAGGAAAACTTAACCAACCCGATCGTTTGAAGAAGATAAGATACATTATTGTCGTTATAGGGACAAAAATATTTTAAATTGCAAAGTACGTTTTAATTAATTACTGACGAGGGTGCCTAAAGCCACTTACAAACACTAAAACAAGAGACCTCATTTGTTTTAGGGTTTTATGCATATAAGAATGAGAATGTATAATTTTGGGTTATTTAAATCCAATAATACCCATTTCAGAAAAGTCTATTAACCTACAAATATGTTATATATATGTTTAAATATGTAATTACACCTATTTACGATAAAAAAAAATTTTTTCTTTTTTGAAACGTATGTGTAAAATTTAACTCTAGTTACATGTAATCTAGGGTGCTTTGACATACAAATGTGATGATAGCAATAAATATTTGACAGGGACCGTCAAAACGCGTTAAAATTTATAAAGAAGATAAAAATGGTGTTATTAAGTTGTGAAGAAAAAATTGAAATTGTTTTGATTGTGGGACAAAACTATAAAACGCATAGAGAAGCAGCAATTATTTTTAATAATAGACATCCCAATAAAAATATTTATCAATCAACTATTACAAGAATAATGAATAAATTTAAGACTACTGGAAGTTTAAACAATAACTTTAATGGAAAACGCCGAAAACTGGTTGCCAATGAGAACATGCACGCAGTTAGAAGTAATGCTGTCTGTTGTAGAACATCCAAAAGTGTCATTGCGCAAAAGAAAGTGGTTAATACAAAAAAATGTAAGTAAGGATACAGTGGAAAGAATTTTAAAACGAAATAATTTCATACCATTCAAACCAAAAATCGTTCACACATTGAAATAAAGGGACTATGATAGGCATTGTCGCTGGTGGTCTGAGGAAAATCCCAATTTTACAATAAAGTCTCGTGACAAATATTCATTTAAAACGAACGTGTGGTGTGGTATTTACAAGAACAGATTAATAGGACCATATTTTTTTCACCAATCTATGAATGCCGAACGTTATTTACAATTTTTGCAAAATCAAATCAGTGACTTTATGGACGAACTACCTTTACAAGAACGTCAATGTGTTTGGTTCCAATAAGACGGTGCAACATGCCACAGTACATTAAATGTTAGGGCATATCTTGAACATTTGTTCAATGGAAAAGTTATGCACAGATATTCAGATATTTTTTGGTCTACTAGATCCCCTGACCTAACCCCTCTAAATTTCTTCCTATGGGGTTACCTAAAACAAAAAGTTTACCAGCAATGGCCTTTTTATGATGTTAATCATTTGGAGAGGATAATTACAAAATCATGCCGGGAAATTTCTTCAGAAATTATAAGAAAAGTATTAAGGAAATTTGCCAATAGAACGATGAAATGTATTGAACGAGAGGGTGGATATGTTGAGCCATTAGTGGAATAAGTGAAAATTAAATTTCTATTATTATTATGTTAGTTACACAATTTATTATTTGTATGTGTTTTCTTATTTGCAATATAAAAAATTATTCAAAAAAACAAAACATATTTTTTCATCGTAAATAGGTGTAATTGCATATTTAAACGTGGTTTTTAGTTCTGATCAACTTTTTTTTATAACAATTTTCGATGTTGTCAAAAATAAAGGTACTTTACTCTTAAGCAAAATTCATATTTTTTGACAAACCCCGTCTATGTCTGGGAAAATTTAATATCTGATAGTTACATTTTAGGTTTTAGACCATGCAGAGCTTTTTATAAAGAATACAATTTTCTGAGAAATCAATAATAAAAAAGTTTTCCATATGATGCGAACTTACGGAGACATACATATGAGAATATGTACAGTGTCACCAGTAAAGTCCGCTTCATATGAGATTTTTTTTTATTAATAGCTTTATTGAAAATTTGACTTTGGCATCAAGTTCTGCTTCGATCGAGATGAAAATTAAGCAAAAAAATAGTAGTCACGTGATTCGCATTATTTGTCAAATTTTAATTTTTTCCAAAGAATAATTCAAAAGTGGGGTTATTTTTGAAAATATCGAAAAAAGTTATTTGAAAAAGTTTTTTTAAATGCAGTTTCTACCCATATGCAAATTTCAGCTGGATAAGATAATTTTGCTTTTTTACCTATGTTTTGTAAATTGCTCTACTTTTGCAAAATAAGACTCAACGCAACCTACATAAAACTTCCTAGTTTTAACAATGCTTTATTTCAGATACATTTTCTTTACAGTAGCGCCATATTAAATGTGTGTTTTTCAACAAAATCAAAATTGGGCTATTAAAATTTGGTCGCATGTGATGCAAAGTTCATCTGTTTTTGACCCCGTACAAGGTAACTTCATATAAAATAAGTATTTATGAAAACTTAGTTCGTGTCTGAAAGTAATACACCTTAATATTAAGACAAAAAAGAACACAGTGTCATCAGTAAAGTGTTCATTAGGTGGAAAATAAATTTTAGTTTAACTTAACGTAAAGTTTTTCAACGATTTAATTTAAAATCCCTTTTTTTATTTTTTTACTTTTAGACACAAACTACGTTTTAAAAAATACTTATTTTATGAAGTTACCTTATACAGGGTCAAAAACAAATAAGCTTTGCATCACATGCGACCAAATTTTAATAGCCCAATTTTGATTTTGTAGAAAAACACACATTTAATATGGCGCTACTTTAAAGAAAATGTATCTGAAATAAAGCATTGTCAAAACTAAGAAGTTTTATGTGGGTTGCGTTAAGTCTTATTTTGCAAAAGTGGTGCAATTTACAAAATATACATAAAAAATCAAAATTATCGTATTCAGCTGAAATTTTGCATGTGAGCTAGAAACTGTATTTAAAAAAACTTTTTCCAATAACTTTTTATGATATATTCAAAAAAAACCCCACTTTTGAATTATTTTTTGGAAAAAATTAAAATTTGACAGATGATGCGTATCACGTGACTACTATTTTTTTGCTTAATTTTCATCTCGATCGAAGCAGAACTTGATGCCAGAGTCAAATTTTAAATAAAACTATTAATAAAAAAAAATCTCATATGATGCGGACTTTACTGGTGACACTGTATAAACGTATGCTGGTAGTAAAAAATAAATAGAATAATTCTGTAAAATATTTTTTGACGAGATGGCGCTTTATTAGTATGGCATCTCAGAGTAAGCGACCATGCCGAAAAGTATACTAGAACAATTTCCGGAAAAAGTGGTATTGCAATATCGGGTACTCGCTAGTATTATATAAATTTATAAGTACCAAAACACTTCATTATTAATTTGAAGAAATAGTCCATACTTAAAGTGGAGTTGAAAGTATGAAAAGGAAAGAAAAACACAAAGTCTTCCTCCACAAAATTTAATAGAATAAAATTCTAGTTAGAAAGGTCTCTACATGTTTCGAACGTAGAAACGTTCATCATCAGGAGACAGAAATCTATTTTATGCTGATGTTGTTAGCAAAAGAGAAAATTAGAACCTTAATGGAGCTTTTATGGACGTAAAATTTTTATAGAAAAACATTTTAAATGTAGAAGAAACATGGCTTGAAAAAATTGACAATGGTTGAATACTGAGCATTCAAAAATGTTGTTAGAGTAGGCTTAGACCAACCAAACTAAATGGAGAAGAAGAAAAAAGAAAAAAAAACCGGGAAAAAAGAAACTTTCTTAAAAGGTGTCGGAATCTATTTAGTTTTAATTCTTAAAATTTATATCCAGCATAAGTAACACATTATGAGGATAGAAGTGCAGGAGCACAATCTGTAAAAAATAGAAATTGTAATTAAAATTAAAGAGTGAGTGAGTACAGAATTTTTTATAGTTTAAAAAAAAAAAAAAAAATTTTTTAATTTTTTTAAAAAGAAGGGTAAGTACTTACAATGTTGTTAGGAAAACGTAAAGTTTTTGGGGTACTGAGGATTAAACCTCAGTAACCCCGCGAACGGTTAATTTGAAACCAAAAGTTAAAAAATCGAACATTTTTTAAAAATTAAAAAATTAAAAGTCAAAAGGTTCTTCACCTCCACGTGCTGGAGAAACGTGACGTGAATGAAAGATGAAATTTTGTGGAGGAAGACTTTGTGTTTTTCTTTCCTTTTCATACTTCATTATTGTTTTATGTCATATTTTCTAAAAAATCCAAAACCTAAATGAAATTCGGAGGGGGGAATGTGCGCTCCCTTTAAACGATAAAACCTTAGTTAAAACATTATCACGATTGTTTCAAAAAAATTTTCGTCTGTCGTGTATATTGTGGTCGCTTTGATTTTTAAGTATTTCCTGAATTATTAAAACACACTGAGATAGAACCTGTTTCATTACCATTGAGAGACGAGATAATTGATGAAGGGCTAAACTGTCCAGGTCAATAAAATCTCGTTGAGATACTAATGCAACTTTTACAACAGTACAGTAAATATACAACAGCAACAGCCGTAAAGGACTAGTAAATATTTTAAATAAAAAATAAATTGGTAGCCTGCGGTTTTACCCCGGAAATAAAAGTCCACTTTAACAAATTAATGTATTTAAGAAAAGTGCACCAGCAATACTCTCTTTACTATTATACTCATAACGTTGCGGTGCCAACCGGATCTTTGTAGATCCGTTTAGTAACTTTCTCCGGTTTTAGAGGAATATGGCGTACGCCATTCTGTTTAAAAAAAAATAATTTAAATATGGATTTATTTTAGTGCAATTAATGCACACACATTTTTCCTGATAGAAATTTGGGGTAATTATAGAAAGATTGGCAACTACCTATCTTTTCCTCGCAATTTCCCTAATTATTTAGTATTGAATGCCATATACAATAGACAGATTTATTGAAATATAGTTTTTTTTTTAAATAAAATAATAATAAAAAACATTTTAATACATACCTACGTATACACAGAACGTGAAACAATGAAGATTTTTTACCTTGAAAGGTAAAAAAAACATCAATGATTTTTCATTTCCGCTTATTTAAATAGAGATTTTCAAAAATAATTTTAACAGTCGCCATTTTAAAATAGCTAGACAGAATCGCACCAAAATTTATGAGCATACTGTATACGAGATATTAGCTTTCAAATGATGTATCACAAGTTGTATGTTTTTATTTAAAAAATAGATTAATGTCCTCATATCTTTTGACAAATTTCTATAAAAAAACAAACGAATCAAAATGTTAGTATCTATATATAAAACTAAATTGATGTGTTCGGTGTTCGGGTTTGTTCCATATACTTACTGAACAAGTTATGAACTATCTTATTTTGTTTCTATGAGGTGACCTCTGAGGCGTCTTCCTTTAGTTGTCGGCAGATTAAATGCCATAAGTCTCTGTTCATATGACATGTTTCCCTTGGTTGCCGACATCTTTGTACTTCGGCGCTGCCCTGGGAAAAACTTCTATTCCTTATTCGAATTCACATATTCATTATACAACTGTTTAGTACTATATGTGACAGCAACGCGCTCTCTTAATGTCAGACAATGAAAATTGCTAGAGCGTTGTGTAGTGATAATATCACTGTAATTTAGCCAATAGGAAATAGAAGCTAATAGAATGGTATATAGCCATTATTTTTGTTGTGCAATAAAATCACTGTTCTACTAAATCTGGAATTGATATAACACCAAAGCGGTTTTGATACACTAACAATTTATTTATTATTGGTTAATAAAAAACTAGCTATCAATACAAACTATGTCTTCGCAAACCTGTTGTATTAGATCATTTTCCTCAGTGTAAACCCTTTCTAAAAGCTCAATGTTCTTGACAAAATAAGAAGTACACACGCTGTGGGCGTATCCCAAAATAGATCTTACTATGACTTATACAGTTTGCTGATTATCTCCAGTGATTTGTTCTCAAATGCTTGGCCGATTTGCTGATGGGCATGGTAAAGCAGCCTGGACGTTTCTAATATTTTTATATTTTATTACGAATTTCTAATATCAAAAGCCATGCAAATCTTTGTAGACCTAGGCTGCCCCAGCTTCTTCTATTTAGTAATTTTTTTTCAAGTAGTATGGCTTTCTCAACTGGTAACTTCTACTATTAGTCATCTGATTAAACCATCACTCTTTTGTAATTTTTGTATTATATAATAATTATTATAAGAGGATGTGGTATTTTGCATACTATATTATTATATTCCTTGCCGAATTTATATATTTACGCACTTACTGTTTAACAGTTCATTTATTAAGACAATCAATAGATAAAAAATTAATTAAAATTCGTAACATAATTAAACTACCAAGGAGACTGATGGAACTGGTCTTCTTCGAGTTTAATTATATAATAGAACATCAGAAATCATAGAACCGTGTTTTTTTTAATATTTCACATTATTGGGGAAGTATCGTAGGAACTGGAATAAATAATAGAGAACTAGACTAACTTTGGTAAATATACTATTATGACAGAAAAATCCATATTGGCCCACAATTTTTATTTCTCCTAAACCAGTGGCGTAGGTGAATCAAAACGTAGTTTCGGTGACAGTTTCGGTTTCGGCCAAAAATCGGCGGGGCCGAAACTAAGTGTTCGTGAATTGTCGTGTACCGTTTGGCTAACTTTGGGATCTCAGTATACAATAAAATTTTTAACATGTATAAGTAGGTTTCGGTTTCGGCCTAAACTGAGACCAAGGCCGAAGATTCGGTTTCGGTTTCGGCTGAAAACTTGTTTCGGTTGGATACTACAAAAAATATCTTATTCCATTGATATTAATTTCCAAAACAATGATTTTAATAATAACCATTCTAAACTGATTCTTGGTCTCTTTAATATTTTCCTTATAACATACAGTTTGGTAGAAAATAAGACGACAATGATATTATGCATTTTTTTGTCTGCTAGTTATTATTAGGTTAAAATTAGGGGTACAGACGGTATGGTTTATTATTATTTCTTAAATTAGGTTAATCGTATGGACCGTGTGAGTCAACGATGGTGCGAAGTGGATTTATACGTAAATAATTTCGATATTTCCTTATCATATTTGTTTTGTGATGGTGAAAGTGCCGCCAGTTATTTATTAAGTTCGTTCGTTCATCACCGCTATAATATAAACCCAATGTTTGCGCACCGAATTTCTTCGAAATCGCACATACGATTTACTTTAATTATTGCAAAACTTATTCTTAAAATCTTATGTAGCAAATTTTCCCATTACCCTTTGGTTTTCAAAATATAATATAGGTTCTGTTATTATAAAAAGGCAAATTGTGAAAATTATGAATAGGAAAGAAAAAACTAAAAGTCTTTCTCCACACAATTTAATAGAATAATTTTTTTTTGGTCAAAGGTCTCTACATGTTTCGAATGCAGAAATGTCTATCATCAGGAGACAGACAAATATATTGCTGATGGTTTTAGCAGAAGAGAAAATGATAAGTGGCAAAAAACTTTAATGGAGCTTTTATGGCATCAAAAATTGAATTGTTGCAATGACATAATGTGAGGAAAAATAGAAATTAAAGTAAGTTAAAACATACTGAGTATGTGAAAAAGTCAGTTGAAAGGGTCTAAAATAACCAAAAAGACCGGGGAAGCAGGAAAAACACTTCAAAAAAGAAGATGTCAGAAAGGGTTTTGCGAGTCACTTGTCTGAGCACGTGAACAGTAGAATAGCCTTTTATATTTCTTAAAATGATTAAATTTGTAGCTATTTTCTTTAGATGGAAATTAACGTCTGTTGGGGTTACTGAACTTTAACATTCATTTCTTCGACAAATCGTTTCGTAAGTACCTAAACTTATATTTATAAAAAAATTTCATATTTCAATCTCCTTTTTATATTGCATACTAATACGTTCTAATTTCTATACATAAAAAAAAATCTATATTTTTTAAAGGTCCTAAAGACATATCTACTTATTTGTATTAAAAAAACCCTTTTTGACATCTTTTTTTTATAAGTGTTTTTCCTGCTTCCCCGGTCTTTTTGGTTATTTTAGACCCTTTCAACTGACTGAGCAATATATTTTTCTGATGATGAACGTATCTGCGTTCGAAACATATAGAGACCTTTTCAAAAAAAAATTCCATGAAATTTTGTGGAGAAAGACTTTTAGTTTTTTCTTTCCTATTCTTACTTCCAAATCCACTTTAAGCATGGACTATACTTCTTCAAATGTAAAAATTGAGGACCTTGCTGCAAGAAGGATGCAGCTCCATTTTAGGGTAATTTTGAGTTTAAATATACGGTATATGCAAAAAAATTTGGCGGATCGATTGGTACAAAATCTATTTAATCTAAATTTATCTATCTGCCTTCTCCGTTGTTGATGCAAAAAAGGTGCAGCTCCGTCCTGTATATTTCTTTTTAGTTTTAGTTTTTTTTGTGGGTTATGATCCATACTCTTTTGATTTTTGATACCTACTTAATAAAAAAGTTTTCACTGGCAACTTTGTTTTTTTTTTGACAAAGAATGAGGTAGTGAGGAAGTACATATTTTTTCACGTGTTTGGTGGAAGAATGATGCAGCTCCAAATTTTTTGCCAATTTTTTTCTCATTTCTCAAAGTATTGCGAGATTCAAAATAGTCTGAAATATTGAATAAACCTCTTTATTATCGATTGGCGTTTACTTTTTCAGTTTAAAATACAAACATTTTTTTCTAGACAGTTTTTCAATTTCCCAACAAATACTAAAAATGGAGCTGCATCCTTCTTGCAGCAAAGTCCTCAATTATGTTCTATCAAGATAAGGCCCAAAATAACAATCGCTTACGATTCAAACAACGTTTGAGCCTTTAGCTACCCAGGATACCAAGTTTTTGCCTATTTAATTAAATTTTCCTCGTGAAATTTAGTAACAGCCGAACGCCTGCAACTATTTTTACTTATCTTGGCGATCGTAAATAGTACAGAAGTCAAAATATACAAACATTATTTTATTGTTTCTAATAAATAAATATATCTTGAAATAAAGTCTATCGGTTAAGAGAGTTTAAATGCATCACATGTCATGAGTGGAAGCGACTTGTTAAATATTTTTTTTGACCCAGTATTTCGAAAAATGGCTGGAAAACCCATTTGCCTAAAAATAATTTTATCAGTAACCGGTCATTTATTGTTCTCTTTCAACAAAGATTATCGCATGCATGTCATTAGTCATTACTTAACACAATACCCAACAAGGTTACTCCAAAATACTGTTACTGTAACACCAATAATTACTTTCTCCTGGGCAAACCCCGCATTTCTGCAAGAGATTATGTAAGCCGGGCATCCCAAGACATAATTTTTATAGCATCTAAATCCCCCACACTCCGTATATAATTCCTTTGGAAGTCCTTTATCCAAGCAATACACTGTCGGTCCTTCTAGACGGAATATTAAATTTGGGATCTAAAGTTAAACAAAAGGAGCGTGAGTGAAGTTATGGTAATAAAAGGACGTTAATCCTAATCTGAATTATATATTCCGCAATGTGTGGTAGCTCTTAAAACTTGGTAATAATACTTGGCGCAAATTAACTGGAGCTAATAATACTCATTAATCCGCCAAAATAGCTTCTTTATTAAAAGTTAGATCAGTGCAAGTGCGAACCTCTTGACGTAGCTCGTCGGCAGTGTCCCGTTATCTGACCTAAACAAATAAACGTGTACGTGTATTCAAACTCATACTCTCAACAAAATAAAAACTATATTGCTAAATTTAAAAATGTTTTGGTCGGTTAAGTGGTTGTTTTTACTCTCTTCTGTGGCACTAGTGGCACTGCAAGGCCCAAATGGACCTAACTTCATTCCTCCGGAGGTACAAGATGGAAGACAAGGTACGTAAAGGTCAATAGACCGGAGACTGACTGGTCGGTGGATTGGTTTTTCGTGATGATGTGCTAAGTAATGTTAGTACCTATTTTAGTTGTGTTTGGTTTATATAAGGAAGATGACGGGTTTTAGTGTGATGGATGTGTGTTCTTGTTGTCATTTAAAGATGTTAAATTTAAAAACGTAAGTAGAAGTAGGTATGATTATAAATGATTGCAGTAAGTAATGTTAAAGAAAAATAGATAGGTTAGCAGAATTTATGATCAACATCCCTAACTAATTTTAAGGAACAGTAGCCGACTAAATAATGTGCACACCTAAACTCGTTGTTCGAGAGTAGTGCTGATACTTTGTTGTTTAAACATTTTTGCCCCTTTCTCCTTTAACCTAGGGTCTGGAGCGATGCCAGTTCTCCGCACGCCCTTCCCCCTTTCAATTTTCTGATATTTGATAAAAATATATCACATCTTCTATATTAGATACTTTTAATTAAAAAACTGTATACTTGTTTAACATATTATAGTTATCAGTTTCTTCCAAAAACCATGAAATTTTAATTTATTTGAAGACAATACAGGGTCCGGAAGAAAGTCCGCATCAAATGGGATTTTTTTTTAATATTAGGTATAGGTAAAAATTGAAAAAGCAGTTAGATTTTGCTTACCTAAAAACCAAAAATGACGTATACTGAAGCAGCTGCACGACTTGCGTTACCTGTCAAATTTGACATTTTTAATAAAATAGGTTCAAAAATGCCCTTATTTATCAAAATATCGAAAAACTTTATTCGAGAGTTGTTTATTTAGGCATTTTTAGCCTCTGTAAGAAATTTTGATAGTCTAATACAATTTTTATTTTTTGTCAGCTACTTGATAATTTTGATCAACCCTCGTAGATTAACTTTTACACATCGATGGAAAACCGTTTGCCTTTACTTCATTTGTAATCTTAATGCAATTTTGTGTAAAATTTTTGTTTCCAATTATTTATTTTTCTTCAAAAACTGAAATTGTTATTAATCAGTATGTAATGTTTGATGCAAAGTTTATCTAATTACATCAGTTTTGCCAAAACCGACGTTTCTCATTGTTCTTAACTTAGTAAACAGATGTACAAAAAGAAAATATTAGGAAGCTTTCGTTGAAATATTTTATTTTATATACGCCTACTTGTAAATTATATTTTTGTTGAATAAAATGTCTCGAGCGATTAATATTTATTCTTTTTGATCCAATATTAATTAAGTAAAATTTCAACGAAAGCTTCCCAATATTTTCTTTTTGTACATCTGTTTACTAACTTAAGAAAAATGAGAAACGTCGGTTTTGGCAAAACTGATGTAATTAGATAAACTTTGCATCAAACATTACATACTTATCAATAACAATTTCAGTTTTTGAAGCAAAATAAATAGTTGGAAAAAAAAAATTTTAAACAAAATTGCATTAAGATTACAAATGAAGTAAAGGCAAATGGTTTTACATCGATGTATAAAAGTTAATCTACGAGGGTTGATCAAAATTTTCAAGAACCTGGCAAAAAATAAAAATTTTATTTGACTATCAAAATTCCGGGTTTGTTCGGCTAAAAATGCCTAAATAAACAACTTTCTCGAATAAAGTTTTTCGATATTTTGATAATTAAGGGCATTTTTGAACCTATTTTATTAAAAATGTCAAATTTGACAGGTAACGCAAGTCGTGCAGCTGCTTCAGTATATGTCATTTTTGATTTTTAGGTAAGCAAAAACTAACTACTTTTTCAATTTTTACCTATACCTAATAATAAAAAAAAATCCCATTTGATGCGAACTTTCTGGCGGACACTGTGTATTAGAAAGCATTTTAACTTTTTTAAAAATTACAACAAACATATAATAAAAGGATGGGAAATATCAGTTATAAATAGCTTTCAAATAAAATGGCAGTCTACAACAACATGTAATATATTATTAAAACGGTAAAGATTCTTTATTTGGGTAGGGGACTTGGGGATCATTCGGCCACGGGGCACTTTCAGCCACTTCCAATATTTGCAATAATATTCAAAAATCGCCCCTAAAACCGACAATGCAGTGTTCTTTTTTTATGTACTAATCATCTCTGATAATTTGTATTCGTTTGGCGTCGTTCGACAAAGTAGATATTTGAAAAGTAAAATATTGTTCTTTAAACGTGACAGTTGTTATATATTTTGCGTTCTCTCAATTTAACGGTAAGTTTTATACGATTTAAACAAAATATGCTGCTATAGGCTATAAATATTATATACTTATTGACTCTAGCATCATTTCTAAATAAAAAATAAAACTCTCGGTGTGACTAATTTAATTACAAATAACAGCATGTCGGGGAACATTCGGCTAATACTACTTGGGCAGGCCCGGTCCCAGCGCCCGGGCAACCCGGGCAGACGCCGTGGGCGCAAAGTCCAAGGGGCGCAAAATATTGCCAAAGGTAAAACAAATAAGCGTCTGTATAACCTTCGATGTATAATATACTATTTAAAAGATAAGGGCGCCCAAGTATTTTTTATAAATTCTGAAACAAGGCTGGTGCCTTTAACCCATTTAATAGGGGCCAAAAAAAACATCGAAAATGGAACATCGATGATCTTTAAACCTCGATATTTATAGTCCGCCCTTAGCGCGACGCGGTGAGCGCGGCGACTAAAAAAGAAACAGCAGGCTCAATTGGATAGACTAGTGTCGACTTCAGCTGGTGATTATTTTCTGGAAAAACGCTGGGACACGTCGATTATTATTTTTAGTTGCGAATTTTTTGACATAAGAAATGTGTATATAGGTTGTCTCAAAAACAACATATTATTATACTGTCAACATTGATTTTTTTAAATAGAACACCTTATATATTTTATTATTTTTAAATTCTACGATACATTTTGAACACTTTTTGTATAACATACCATATCTCAAAATCAACGGTTTTCGATATATTGGCATTTTAATATTTTCCTGAAAAAATGCTGAGATCCGTGGATTTTTAGTTTTAATTGCGCATTTCTTTATTATAATTTTAACCTGTTACCTGGAATAATTTATTTTGACACAGACATTTACTTCTTGTCAAAAATTCTTCAAATTGTGTAGATCCCTCTAATAGCTGGCAAGTGGATTGGTCGACGGGGTCCAATAGAATGGCCGGCAAGGTCACAAGATTTGACCCCGCTAGATTTTTTTTCTGTGGGGCTATTTACAATCTAAAGTATGCTTTAACAGACCTAACAATATTGATGAACTTAAAGCTCGAATAAGGCATGAGGTTAGATTAATAGAGCCCCAGGTAATCCATAATGTTTTGGAAGAATTCAAAGATCGACTTGCATATTGCCAGGAAGTTGGTGGCGGTCAATTTCAACATTTATTAAAAAATTTAATATAGTCTATGTAAATATTATTGACTAAATAGATGTAAAGAGTTCATTTTTAATTGTAGTTTTCGTACCAGAAAAAATGTCAATATATCGAAAATCGTTGACTTTGAAGATATGGTACGTTATACAAAAAGTGTCCAGAATGTATCGTAGAATTTACAAATAATATAATATACAGGGTGTTCTATTTTAAAAAATCAATGTTGACGGTATACCGGGTGTCCACGGACCACTAACTTTTTTGTTTTTCAAGATAATGAAATAAAATTCGGGAGATTTGTATACGACATAAAACTGCATTATTTGATAGGTGACTCAACATTATGGAACTTCCGATTTAACCGGAAGTGACATAAACTTTCGATTTTTAAATGGGACACCTGGTAGATTTTTCTTTTTTTTTACTCCATAATATGACATTCTAAATACAACGATGTGTCACTTGTCACTTTTTGTCACCAAGAAAATATTTTTTTTCCAAATTTATCGTTTTATCTAGACGGCTATGAATATCTTAAAATTACTTATTTCAGTTTTATAATCTTGGGAAAAATACAATTTTACTATTTTTGATCTAATGCTATGTGCTATGTAAAATGTAATCTTTAAAGTTGTATAACTAATTTTTTTAAATAGCAACATGGTGGCTCGTCGGGTTAAGAAAAAAGAGGATTTTATTACGATTATTTTGAAACCATACACTATTAGGTTTTATAAAAGCTGCCATTAAAAAACTTTAAAAAGTTAACTTAGAACTTTCCTAAAATGAAGCATCTTTTGAGAATAAATTTAGATTTAAATGCATCAAGTAGCCTGTGACCAGCAAAACTGATAAACCAAAATTATACCTTGAAGAAAATTGAAATGCCAACAGCTTCTGCCAAAGTAAATTAGTTTGTTGTTTAAAAAACATGGAAAATAATAGTTTTACAAGGAATGAAAAAGTAAAAAAAAATATTTTCTTGGTGAAAAAAAGTGACAATTGATACATCGTTGTATTTAGAATGTCATATGGAGTCAAAAAAAGTAAAAATATACCAGGTGTCTCATTTAAAAATCGAAAGTTTATGTCACTTCCGGTTAAACCGGAAGTTCCATAATATTGAGTCACGTGTCAAAAAATGCAGTTTTATGTCGTATACAAATCCCCCGAATTTTATTTTATTATCTTGAAAAACAAAAAAGTTAGAGGGGCGAGCCACCTCCCGTGGACACCCGGTATATAATTATGTTCTTCTTGACACCAACCTGTATACACAATTCTTATGTCAAAAAATTCGCAATTAAAAATAATAATCGACGTGTCCAAGCGTTTTTCCAGAAAATAGTCACCTGAATTTTAAACAAATTTATTCCAACCTTTTTGAGCTCACTGTATATTTTATTAACTATGTTAGTCAACTATTAAAAGCGAGAAATGATCTTTTATGAAATCAAATTTTTAAGAATAAAACACATTTTATTATCCCACAACAGATGACATTTCAGATATAGATAGACAAGATATTATTGCTAAACTAGTTCCTCCAGTGATGTCGGGGACGGCACGAACTGCATCATACTACAAATTTTATTACAATTTCGGTATTTTAATTGTTGATTAATCATTTATATTTTTTTTAGAACATGTTTATTTTGTAAATTAGTAGAAAAAACCATAATAAACCGTTTTTGGGTATGTTATAGCAATTATTTACTGTTGGCCGAAAGTGCCCCCTAATGACGGCCGAATCTACCCTAGTACGGGGCACTTTCGGCCACTCGGAAACAACTTTTTTATAATTTTTTTTTTCGATCTAAAATTTTATATAATGGATTTATGTTGACCTTAGGGGGCAGTCGTAAACGTATATATTAGGTTTAGCAATGGGATATTTTGATTCCGCTGATAGTTTGGTAATTTATGGGGAAAAACGGTTTAGGGGCCGAATGATCCCCAAGTTCCCCTACGTAATAATGGTATTGATAAGGAAACATATCGATGAATAAATAAAGAAGCAGAAAAAGACAAAAGTATAAATAAAAACAAGAAACAGAATATAACCTGGAAAAAAAATAGGAAATATGAATTTTTGAGATCATATAAAATATCATTAAAGCTGTAATCAATACTAATATATAAAGTTGTTTAACTGATTTATCAACGCCCAGCCTAAACTCCTAATCCTAAAAAGACATTTTTAAATGCAATAATTAATTAGCTAACGACATAAAAAGAAAAATACCTAAGTATATAAAATAATTTGAAAATACACGTTACCACATACAACCCAAGCGAAATTCCAAATACTACTGAATTACTGTAGTAGTAGTAAGTAAATGCATTTTTGTAGCAGAAAATAAATGATCCCCTGCTTTCTGGCCTGGCTATGCGTTGTTCACGCCGCATTAATGTAACGCTATTTTTTCTATATTTAATGTCTCATACTAAAGCTTGCTAGTAGTAATACTAATAATAATAATAATAATCAATTTTTATTGGTTCATTGACCTATGTAAAATACATTTCAAATGTAATATTATTTTCTTCTGTTCCCATAAACAACTCCAAAATCTAGAGACTATTTTATTAAACTTTTTAATGTTTTCATAAATAATAATTTAAAATTGTACCTTTTAATTTCATGGCCCAATTATATCTTATAATACCCCTAAAAAATATTGGTTTTTCATGATCTATAATAAAGTTATTTTTTCCCCTTGTATCGGCAAGGAAGATATTTTTATAATATGGTGCTGACATTTAAATTTATTTTATGAATAAACATTAAAGTACGAAATAATAGGAAGTTTTCTATATTCATGTTCTAAACTATTTAGCATTTCCGTTATTTTGGTGTATTTATCACACCCCAATATTATTCCCGTTGCTCTATTTTATAAAACCTTTAATTTATTTTTATCTTGTCGTTAACACATATATAAAATTGAACTACAAAAAACAAAATGAGCTGAAATAATAGGATTAAAAATAATTTTTTTACTATAAATACTTGGGTATCCTCCTAATCAATTTAGCACTTCTATTTTTTTTTGAAATTTTTTTTGAAATATAATCTACAAATTTTAAATTTCTGTCAACAATAACTCCTAAATATTTAACTTGCTTCAATATCTTCCTTATTCATTTTTAAAAATGATTTTGACTTTGAAACTCAACCATTTATATTATGGTCGAGTTGATTAATATTCATATTATTTATCAGCTATATTAAATTACTATCAGAAATGTAAATTACTGTATCATCAGCGAACAAATAAAATTTACAATAGTTTATATTATAGACGAGATTATCAGTATTATTATAAATAGTGATGGTACAAATATACTACTGTGTACCTATATAATATTGTGTTGTAAAGATGCAAAAACGACACAACTCTAAATTATTATTATCATTTTCATTTTTTGGTATAAATAAAGGCGCATATTTCAAATTGGCATTTTTGTAATAAAAAGAAAACATTTTTGTATTATTTAATTTTGTTTTGATATGGTTACATAAAGACAAAAGAAAATATTTTCTCTGAACCTTGCATGTTAAAAAATATGCTTATTAAATTATATTACTTTAATATTTCCCGTTTTTATTTGGTTTTAACAGAACCACTTGCTGGAGTTTTCCCATAAACCAGCAGTAATATATTGTTTAATAATCACGTTTTAGTTAAAACTGGCCAAATTCAAAAATTATATGCTTTTTAATTTTACCAAAACTTTATTTTTAGGACGAAATTTACTCGACTGGATTGGTTTAGGTACAGGACCAGATCAAGATCCATATTTGTCAAAAACAAACTCGCAGTGTTTAAATGGAGATTTGGCATCATGCTTCCAGAGCAGGGCGTTGTCGACACTTGATGACTTCTTTAACCAGGTTAAATTTAACTCAATTATTAAAAAAACCAAAAAATATTATTTTTCCCGGTTATTTTGATATGATTAATATTTTACCAAGATAATTTTGAAAAAATGATAAAAAAAAAACTACTTAAATTCGTTCTTACGAAGAATAATAAATACCACCATACCAAAATGAGTCGATTTTTCTTGTAGAATGAATTTATCTACTTAAATTTACATTTCATTTATATTTTAGAATTCCATGTGGCAATAGTAAATGATTTCCTTATTGGAAATGGAAGACGGATATTGCAAAATATTATAAAAAATTACTAGAATTGATTTTTTTTTTCTTTTAGCCTTCATATGTTCTAACAGAAAAAGCTAGAGTGCTGAGGCTCCCAGAAACCCACTTAAGACAACTGAGTCAAGAAAATTATGAGTACTCATCGTCTGCCAGATCAGATGATTCGGAATGGGATGGTCTTGTTAAATTTGGGATGAGAAAAGTAAGTATAGTAACGGCGCGGGGGGAGGTGCGGGTATACTTTAAAAGTGTCCAACATTGACACAAACCTTCTCGATGGTCCTCACCGTAAATTATTTAAGTGTCAACTTTAGTCTGATCTTAGCTTTACTGTTATGACATGGTAAAACGCGTCTGGGGAAAGATCTGACGAAATGGAAGAAAAACCACTCTCTATTTCTAAGTTTATTTGCTAATTATATGGAAATATATAGAGGCCGAGGTTAAAGTAAAAAAAATAATTACAAATATACCTATGTAAATTAAAAATATTTTTACTTTTTAAAATTTGCCTTGCTAAAGATTAACTAAAGCACTGCCAAACAAATCTTTATTTGGGAAAGAAAGAAAAACCCAAAAGTCTTCCTCCACAAAATTTAATAGAATAAAAAATTTTTAGGGGTCAATGCCTGTTTTGAACGTAGAAACGTTCATCATCAGGAGACAGAAAATTTATTTTGTGCTGATGGTTTTAGCAGAAGAGAAAATGGTGTAGAACCTTAATGGAGCTTTTATGGAATTAAAAAATTGATGTGTCGAAGAGACGTAATATGAAGAAAATTGATAAAGGTTAAACCATACTGAGTATGTAAAAAAGTTATTAAAGGGGGTCTAAATCAACAAAATAAACTGGGGAAGAAGAAAAACCTTTCTAAAAAGAAGGTGTCGAAGATTATTGAAATTTTTTTTTTAAACTTTTTAAGTATAAGTATGTCTGTAAAACATTATAAGGATAAAATTGTCATAATTATGAAGATATCACAATAAAATTATATTCCAAAAACTGTTTTGTGGGGTACTGAGAATTAAAACTCAGTAACCCCGCAAGCGGTTAATTTAAAACCGATAAAATCAATTAACAAGTTGCACATTTTTTTAAAAAGTTAAAAGTCAAAAGGTTGTTCACGTCCACCTGTTTTGGAATGCAATTTTATTGTGATATATTTATTATTATGATAATTTTATATTTATAATGTCTTACAGACATATATTTGAAAAGTTTTAGAAACATTTTTAAATAATCTTCGACATATTCTTTTTAGAAAGGTTTTTGCTTATTTCCCAGTTAATTTGGTTGGTTTAGACCCCCTTTAATAACTTTTTTAACATACTCAGTATCGTTTAACCTTTATCAAATTTCTTCATATTATCTCTTCAACACATCAATTTTTTAAATCCATTAAAGCTCCATTAAGGTTCTACACCATTTTCTCTTCTGCTAAAACCATCAGCAGTAAATAAATTTTCTGTCTCCTGATGATGAACGTTTTTATGTTCGAAACAAGTAGAGACCCCTAGAGAATTTTTATTCTTTTAAATTTTGTGGAGAAAGACTTTAGGTTTTTTCTTTCTTTCCCATACTTTCAACTCCACTTTAAGCATGGACTATTTCCTCAAAGTAAATCTTTATTTGGTAGAATATATTATTATTCAGTTACTTCGAGTATTTATAAATAGAAGCAGTAATGGCCCGTTTTAAATTTTCTTTTTATCTTACCTTTTACAACTTCTATTTAGGGAACCTACGTATTTTATTTCAAAATCAAATTCTTAGGAAAAGAAACGTATTCTACTAAAATCGCCATCTACTAATTTGAGTTTCAAATCTTTACATAACGTTAAAAATTCCTCGCAGAACTTCTAAAAAAGATTAAATTTAAAAGTTTTTTTTTCTGTAGAAGTAAAGAAAACAAGTTTAAAAATAGCTTGCTTAAAGGTTTCGGTTTAAAAAGAAAAAAAATTAAAAATTTAATTTAAGGAAATGTTTCCTCAAATTGTTCATAAACCATAAAGTACGATGAAACTTTAATAATAAACTGTAAGTAAGTTTGCTTATTTTACCCCATTGTCAAACTACAAAACTTTTAATTAAAAGCAAATCATTATCGCTTTCGATAGCAATAATTAATGTTAGGGATAAATACGACCAGTTCTCCGTGAAATCTCAATGGAACCAAATCATAATACCAAACTTATATTATAATAAGGACCTTGAGAAACAACTTTAAATAAGAAAGGAATTCCTAATTACGATTATATAGATTAAACTTTTGAATATCAACATATAGAAAACTTATTTTTAGAAACCTAAAAAAAAATTCACAGATCTTGCACCTTACGCAAGCATCCTATGTATTGAAAATACCTGACACAGCTTTAAAATTTTAATGTCCTATGTGATGTAATTAAAGCCCACATTCTAATTTGTATTTTGTAAAAGTTTAAAAAATGTTCTTTAATTCTACAGGGTCCGCCCAAATTTGATTAACAAATGGGATAATTTTTTATTATTGATTTCTCAGAAAATTGTATTCTACATAAAAGTTTTGCATCTTGAGTAAATCATTTTGAAGTATTCAAATCTTTTGTGGCATATACAGGGTGAATATAAAATAGAAAAATATGATGTCAGTGACTCAAAAAATTTTAAAAATTTAAAAACTGAAACAGCCATATTAACAGTTAATATGTAAAGTTAATATGAAAAGTGTAAAAATTCAATAAGGGCAAAAATTTGATTTTTAACTTGACTTTTCTTGAAAACTATTAGCACTAGAAAACAACTTTATTTAACTTTTTATCTTGGATTTATTAGTTCTTTAATATGGCGGTTTCAGTTTTTGAATTTCTAAAAATTTTTGAGTCATTGACGTCATATTTTTCTATTTTATATTCACCCTGTATATGCCACAGAAGCTTTGAATACGTCAAAATAATTTACTCAAGATGCAAAACTTTTATGTACAATAACATTTTCTGAGAAATCAATAATAAAAAAATTATCCCATTTGTTAACCAAATTTGGGCGGACCCTGTATGTGCAATTATTGTGCTCCCACTTTTTGCTTTCCACTCTTTTTTTTTCGATATAATATTCCGATTTAAATAACGTGAACTTACCTTATTTAACAAAATTATTATGGCAGTCTTCAAAACACAAATATACATAATTATATAACTTATCTCAATAAAACACTTTTTAACAAAATTATTATGGCATTCTTTAAAACACAAACTAAAGCTAAACATTATTTACTTGCCGAATCATATTTTTCTATTTTATATTCACCCTGTATATGCCACAGAAGATTTGAATACGTCAAAATAATTTACTCAAGATGCAAAACTTTTATGTGCAATACGATTTTCTGAGAAATCAATAATAAAAAAATTATCCCATTTGTTAACCAAATTTGGGCGGACCCTGTATGTGCAATTATTGTGCTCCCACTTTTTGCCTTTCACTCTTTTTTTTTCGATATAATATTCCGATTTAAATAACGTGAACTTACCTTATTTAACAAAATTATTATGGCATTCTTTAAAACACGAACTAAAACTAAACATTATTTACTTGCCGACTTTACGCTATTATTCATATTTATATTTACCAAGTATTATCAGAGTATTATGATACAAGACCGCTCGAAATATTGCGGTGTTGGGTCGCGACAGATCGACACCGCGACACCAATGCAAAGTTTGCATAAAAACGATCCCAATAGTATTTTCAATACTAAAAACGTACTTCGCGGAGACATGATAACAGTTTGAAAATGCTATGCCTCATTATTTGTCCTCATGAGAGTTTTAAATAATTATGGTTATAAAAATTTACTGGATATACATTTTCACAGAAATTGATGAACTTAAAATACATTATCAATAATATTCCATGGCCATTGTTGATAACTACGAAATAATTTTATTATAGACTTTGAAAGCACGTCACTTGACAACTGCCTGATGGCCTTAGGTAAAGGGGTGTGCAAAAAGTAAACAATTCACAAAATGTTAAAGATTTTCGTCCAATAGCTTCACTATTTTTTTTTTTTTTTTTTTTTATTTATTTATTTTACGTCGGCCTTTTTCCGCAACGAGGCCAATCACCGACGCCAGGGAATTTGTCACACACTATCTGGTAATTTTGCCGAATCCCTCTTTGTCGAGGGTAGGGTTCTTTAACGTGCCAACATCCATGACACGGGGCCCACAGTTTAACGTCTCTTCCGAAAGACGGCGCCACCTCTTAAACCAAATTCCAAATTTAACATCGACGTTGCCGGCACCGGGAATGGAACTCGGGCCTACGATCTGTAAGGCTGTAGCGCTAACCACTAGACCACAACGTCGACTCTTTACTATCTTTAATGTCTAAAAGTCTTGAAATACCAATTTTTAATCAAGTTATATCTTATTTAGATAAATATTATATTTTATCCAGCAATCAATCTGGTTTCAGAGCTAATTTTAGCACGACATTATTATTTAAACTTAATGATGCTATTTCCGACAATTGGAATTCAAATTTTGTTACTAGTATCGTTTTTCTTGGTCAAGGCATTTAGTTCTCTAAATCCTGAATTACTACTTGCAAAACTTAAATATATATGATAATATTATAGTAAACACACTTGGGAGTGGTTTGCAAATTATTTATCCAATAGATCTTAAAACACAAGAATTTTAAACGAATTTTTTCATCATGTTTCAAATTTATGAAAAGTATTAAATTGATTTCCTTAAGGATCTGTACTGGGTCCTTTCTTATTTATAATTTATACAAATGATTTTTTTTTATCCATGAAATATGATAATCTATTAGCTTTTGCTGATGATAAACAAATATATCACAAAATAAAAAAATGATCTTCTGCATTGGAAAACATTGCTAAATGAGAATATTTCTATTGTTTTTGATATAATAAATGATTATGGATTGAAACTTAATGAAACAAAACAAGTTTACTTTTAATTGGTCCAAAATTATATCGGTGGCAAATTTATTCATTAATCGCGGTTTTGATGTCAAATATTTAAATATCCCTGTGCAGAAGTAAAATAAGGTTTAAATAATAATCCATATTAAATATTATTCTTTAGACAATACATAATTTTATACTAAGTACTAGAAACAAGGAAAAATTATTAAAAAAACTTAATAATAACGAGTACAAAATAAATGATAAATTTACGAATTATAATAACACAATCGTCACTGTTTTTATTACAGCTGACAAGCAAGGGGATTTCCACTTATTAACCTTACAGCTAGGGTGATTTCCGAAAAAAAATTGTTTTTTTTGGGTCTGACTGGCTAAAAATTACAGTTATAAAATTTTCACAGATATTAAAAGAAATTAAAATACTGTTCCCTAAAGGAAATAACCAAAAGTAGCTAAATGTTATCAGAAATTGAACAAAAAATACCGTTTCCCAAAAATTAAAATAAAAATAAATTTTGATATTGCTGTAATAATTGTAAACCCTATAATTAATTCTTTATTTTAGATAGAAAAGTTTTTAAAATCCACAGCGTTTGAACTGGACTTTGACAACGAGGTTACAGAAAGAGGAAAATACGCACCAAGGTTTATTGATGAAATTGCTGATGAAATTGATATTATTGAAGACAAGAAAGATTCACTATTTAGTAAGTTAATACAAGCAAAGTTAGGTATTTCTTAACCATAACGCATAATGTACATAAAATAAATTTGAAAAGACAAACAATAATTACACCATTCCTTGGAAAACATTAATAATTTCAAATGAGTATATATTAATGGGTGATAAAATCCAATAAAATTAAAAATTCGAAAGCAACAATTATGTAGCGGAACAACGGGCAAATGTGTAACTGTCTTTTGTACTGGAAGACACAGGGATTCAAGCATAATGGATAACCTGGGGCGGGTAGACCACGACGGCCGTTTCATCCTTATGAGGACTCTACAGGCAGCTATAACCCATGCAACTCCAAGCCATTTTGCAGAAATCAAGCGGTCTTCAAAATACCAAAGCGCTATCTAAGCGGAATCAAATTACAACAAAGTAAATAAAAATAAAACCATTAAGTGCAACAAAGTCCAGTATAGGGAACGCATACGCGTTTCACCAAAATAGTTTGCCGTTTTGCTACCCCCCTCCCCCCGGTTTTCCTCTAAATAAACCACGGACCAAAAAGGTGTAGGTAGTTTTGATACGGAAACTACCGAAGCTTATTACCGGATTGCAATATATCTTTTATTTTTGGACCCTTTAATAAGTAACTTAAAACAATGATTTTTATACAAACATTGGCTAAATTTCAAAGCCTCTTTCCCAAAGATCCGTCCATTCTCACTGAGGAAAAGTTAACTGACTTCTAGTCACTTGTATTCTTTTTAAACATGACCTGACAGGAACTAAAGATGAGCTAGTTGTCGATTTTAAACTTTGGAGCAGAGCAATTGCTAGACTGATAAATGAAAAGTGACTAACTAAGACATTAGAACACGTTGGTTGTTTGGTTGGTTAAAGGCGGGGGTCGGGTTCGACGTGTGGCCCAAGCTTCTTAAACTGCAGCTCTGGCTTATTGTGCGCCCCAGTCTTGTTAGAAAAGGTTTGTTCCTTCTACGAGGTCCAGTAGTTTTCTTTCAAGTTTGACATGCGGGAGGTTATCGCCACGTCGAATTTTTTTTAGAACACGTCACTGACACCTTTACAAATATCAGGACATTATTTTATATATTAGCCTTATTGCCTGTCGTTACTGCAGAAAGTGAACGTAGTTTTTCAACTTTGGGAAAACTCAAAAATTATTTAATAAGGAGTTCTTCAGAAAACCGGCTAAATGGCTTCTGGAATGCCAATGGAACTTTTTCCTTTGTGAACCCCTGCTTCCAATAGATCTAGCTTCCTAATGAAGCCAATTATTTTATTGGAGGAGACATTCTTTATGTCATCCGGCAGCAGTGTCAGTTCGCCGAATAGGGTAAATCTGATTGTTGCTGCTGCGAGACAGACGCACAATAATTTATGTGTTCCGCTGTTTTTGCATCTTCCATGCAGAGCCGGCATTCTTCACCTTGCGCACCGAACATTAACAAGGCGCTAATCCAATTTTGTGCATATGGTGTCGCAATCTTCAGAGGTCGGTATACAATCTCAGCAGGACTTTATCGTGCATCATATTGAGCTCTAGTTAGTTAGCTGTTAATTTATATGGCTGTTAATTAATGCCCTTGAGTGTTTTACGTCTGGTAAATTCAATCAGTGCTCTCGCTACTTATCTGTTGCGACAGCCAAAATCCGTCTCTTGATCGTAGCGAGGGATATACTTATTACCACAGAATATTCCAACTGTGTGTTCTCTGCTTATTACCTTATTTTTCAGCTCCTCATACTCTTTATGTTTTTGTAACTCTACCATATTTGTGGGGTCAGTACCACTTATTATACAAGTACGTTTATTATCCGGTTGGCTCAACGTAGAAAATGCCATGCCAATTTTAAGGTACCAAATATTGGCTCCATTTTTTATTTTCGACTAATAATGCACAAAAATAAGGCATAAGGAAATTATGGTATTATGGGATACTGTAAAACAAAGTTAAACTTGTAAATTTCCACTATATTAATTAGAAAAATGACATGTTTCGCTAACACTGCATCTTCGTCAGATGACAATGATTTAATAAAGGTGAAAATTAAAAATTGGGGTGCAATAAAAAAAGAAAATAAAAAAAAATTACAAAAAAGCTATTGACTTAGTTTTTCCTAGAAGCAAAAACTCTGACCAATTTAAACTTGTCACTTTCTTGGGACAACGTAGCAAAGTAATTGGTAATTATCTTAACAAACTTGATATAAAATGTGTGTTACAAAACTAATAACTCTTTAAGTAAATTTGTCAAAAACTAAAAGCGATAAAAACAAAAAATCAGGCGTCTATAAATTAAAATGCCAATATTGTCCTAAAACATACATGGGCCAAACGGGTAGACATTTCGACAAAAGAATACAGGAACATTATAACAGTTTTCTAAAAAATAAAATAGACTCAAACTATGCTAACCATTTACTTGATTATCAACATAATTTCGAAGCTTCCTTTAAAATCTTATATGTATGTTACACAAAGGCCTAAAACTAAATTTGTTAGAATCTATGGAAATAAATAAACTTAAAAATACGGACCTGTTACTTAATGATCAACTAGATTTAAATAATTGTTAAATTTATTCTGTTGACCATATACCTACTTAAGATTTTATAAATTACTCATATTGTACATAATTTAATTTAATTTTTAAACCCTCTATTGTAATCCTTTCACTGTTTTATTTACATCTTCAATAATTTTATTTTATTGCACCGCAATTTTTAATTTTCACCTTTAATTAAACCATTGTCATCTGACGAAGCTACAGTGTTAGCGAAACATGTCATTTTTGTAGTTAATATAGTGGAAATTTACAAGTTCAACTTTGTTTTACTGTATCCCATAATACTATAAGTATGGATTTCCACCTAGTATCGGCTGAATCAATTAATTTCATAAGGAAATTATTTTCTTGCATTTCCAGATAATATGCAACTGCTATCAGACAAGCTAGTTGACTTTTTGTGCTCTAACGATGCTCAAAAATATTGCTATAACCGTAGAAAAATAATTTCTATGTCGCCTCTCCTCAATATTTTCCGTCTATTGTTACAAACTATTATTCTTTTCTTTCGTAGCTTATACACGGACCAATAAAGAAGACTTTTTGTATTCTTTCTTATTTCAGATTTATAGGTCTGTTTTTGTAGAAAAGCTGTTTGCACAGCGTTATTTATTAAATGCTTTCTCCAGTCTTTGTTATGACAAAAACACGTACCTATCTTACAATGGTCTATTATTTTCTTTTAAATTAAAAAAATTATATACACAAAGTCACTTGTCTACCATATTAATAGCTATAAAGTAGCCTGCAGACTACAGGTTCAAACTAGGCGGCATGATAATCGGCACCCTTGGCTGCCTCTAGTATTATCTAGTTACTAGGTACCTAAAAATTAAATTTTTTTTTAATTTAAAATTTTTGGATTTTTGTTTGTCTTTGTTTGTCTCACCCTTCTGTGAACTGTCACGAATTTTTTTAAATAACAGCGGCCCTTGTTTGATGACAATTTATTTGTTTACGCCTTTTATCACCCTGTGTCGCCTCGTGCATCGGATCCACAGGCTCGTAAAGCGGACAATAATTATCAGTAATATATTTGTGTGCAGTGGTGGCGGCACAAGCCATGAAACTAACAAAGAAAAGGATAAAGTGGACGAGCTTTCTAAGAGAAACCAGTTTTCTCATATTAACCTAATAATAGAGGTGAAACTGGAACCGAAAAAACGGTTGATTTATTTACGATTTGGATTACAAAATCCACTGTACTCTTTTAAAATTAGTAACTTCTCTTATTTTCTAACAAGACACGCATTTACTGCAAGATATAAAACCTCATGAACAACTATAGCAGCAACATTAAGGTTCCTTGCTACAGACAGACTTTACGAAGATTTTAAATGTTTGGTTAAATTTTGACAGCTGGAATCTTGCAAATATAAGATATATTATGTTCCCGCAAGAGCGTGATACAAAGAAAAACAACAAAAAAACACTAAAAAGAATATAGTTAATTTTAAAGTAGGTACCAATATTAGAGGCACCCTCGTGTGCCTATTAGGGATATGCGATCTATTATAAACCTGCAGTCTGCGTGGGCTACGCATTGTTAGCAAGTGTCCTTGTCTATTTAAAGCTTTGTTGAAAGAAAAACCAAGAATACTTTTAATAAAAATTGTAGTATTGGGTTGCTCAAAGTTTTTAAACAATAATTTATTAACAGTGGCAGAAATAATATACTTTTAATCAAGAATTAAGGTACTTGAGAGTAATAGTTATTCCCAGATTCGATTGGGTTTGCTCGATTAACAAACCAAAAATGAACCTAATTTTAAATAATTGAGCCATACTTAAGAATCTAAATTAAATTTATATCTGCTTTCCGTTCCTATCAGTAAATTTTCGCATTCATAAATGAAAATATTTTCATACTGGCTGTTAACACATTTTCTAAAATATTTAATAAATAATTATATTCAATTTCAAGTGAGAAATAGGAATTTAATATAAGAAGAATTTAGTATTATGATCATGAATTCCCTCCTTTTTACCTTGTATAGAAGTATTATCACGAAAATAAGTTATTCTGAAATGAATAATATTTTTAATAATAATAAAATTATGCGTAAAAATTCAATAAGTTTCTCTAGTGATGCAGTTGTTATTTCGTTACTTTTTATTTTATTCAAAAATTGCCTAAACAACTGCCTATGAATCAAAAGAACCAAGAGCTTTAAGTTTAAAAAGTAAAAAATATAACGCAATGGAATATGGGCCACCAGCTCCAAGTATTGCATTATTAGCTGGTATTTAAACATTTTCTTTTATTAAAAGAGAATATTATGGCATATCAGACAAGTGTGTAACTACTTTTATATTGGAATACACAGAGACCCAAGTTTAATGGATACCCTGTGGCGAGATTTTGCAAAGATGTCTTCAGTACATTTTACCGTCGTTATTGGAATTGCTTGGGTTATGGTTGCCGGTAGAGTCCTAACAAGGACGAAACAGCCGTCGTGGTCAACCTCCCAGGGTATCCATTAAACTTGGATTCCTGTGTATTCCAATATAAAAACTAGTTACACACTTGTCTGATATGTCACAATATTCTCTTTTATTTTCGCGGACACTATAATATTATCTTCTAAATATTTTTTTTTAGTTTTTTTATAATAGATAGATACATGACTGGCTCAATGGCATCTTTTCCTATTACACAGTTAAATATACACTGAGGCAAATAACTTTCCAAGATGTTTTGATTGCCATAAATGTCAGCACCGTATAGTTTAAAAAGAGATAGTTGTGCTTTTATTAAAAATATTTTTTAAAATTATAACATTGGGTAGTTGTTTATATAAAGTCGCCACAGTGGTTCTTTTCCCGTGCGTCATCACTTTCACGTCATCAAAATCGTATGAATCAAATCAAAATTACGAGACGAAAAAGGTCAAAACTAAGTCTAAGTTCATAAAATGGACGTGCCTGCCTACCGTTTGACGTACCTACATAATATCTCAAAAAATTATTATTTATTTTAAGTTTTGCCCGGCATTCTCTATTATCTAAAATAAATGGACAAACAAATGTTAATACATTTAATAATATTTTTAAAGCTTAAAATCTAGAAAAGTTTGGTGTTTTATTGACTATAAAAATCGCAAAAGTCAAATTTTTGACATCCTTTCATTTAAGGGAATTTAGCCACTGCCGTAAACTTTTCAAAGAACTTTTACGGTTAGAATATTTAAAATAAATAAATTAGGTATTATGAAAATCTATAAATACTTACCGCCAAAACAGATGGTGGGTATAATTAGCTCCAAAAAGAACTATTTTTAGAAAAAGGAACAGTTTTAAGGACAAAAATTTACAAAATACGAATTAGATTGGCAGATCAAAATAAGGTTGACAATGACGTTCCAAAATACAACGGTAGTCAACTAAACAAATAAAAATAGTAATTAATTGACGTTTAAAGTTTTATTCTTGTCTAGCACGTTATATTATTGCGGGATCTTGGAGACGTTCTTTTATGCTTTTATTCAAACTTGTTACTGTAATAAATAAGGATGCAGAGTTATTAACCACGTTGAGTCCTGATCGTTGATTGATGACACACGGGCAAAGATCCACTGTGGCGACTTTACCTATGTCCACTGTTACACTATAGACCAGCTATACTCTAAGTGTGTTCCGCGGAACCCTAGCGTTCCGCGATACCTCTGTAGGGGTTCCTCAAGAATTTAGAAAAAAATCAAAACACCTCTCTCTGGTCGAACGTTTTGACTCCGCGGCCGCGCGTAGGTATATTTATTTATTTATTTGTATTTGTATAAACATGTGTTACAATAGCTGGTACAATACCTCATAAGTTTGGTATCAACATGTATACTTGTATACTTGTGAGCGCGCAGTCCCTTTGATAAAAGCCGCCTCTGAATTGTTTACAACGCAATTTTTATATTTCTCTTTTTATTTTTGCTTTTTGTTTATCAAAGGCGCCGACTCGAGTATTTTCGAGAATATTCGAGATCGAGTCTAGGACTAAGTATAAAAGCGGCGATCGCGCGTCGCGCCTCGTCAGTCAGCTGACGATTAGCGTTCGGAGCGATAAGTTCCTACCTACCTACTTACAAGCTCGTTAGCGAGAAACTAGTGTTCATTGTTCTACTGCCTGCTGTATTCTGTTGTCTCAGTTTTATACATAAATAAAGAAGAATGGAACGTTGACTTAAAGGTGTTAAACGTGTTGCAACAACATCTTCTAATGACGCTGAATGTTCAAAAGCAGTACGCGCGGAGAATATAGCAATCACCGATCCAGACGATGATGCCACGACGTCAAGCTCGACGGTTTCAAAGACGAAAAAAAGGAAGTATGATGAATCATATATCAGTTTCGGATTTGATTTAGTTTTAATTATATATTAATAAATAGATTCCGACACCTTTTAAGAAAGTTTCTTTTTTCCCGGGTTTTTTTCTTTTCTCTTCTTCTCCATTTAGTTTGGTTGGTTTAAGCCTACTCTAACAACATTTTTGAATGCTCAGTATTCAACTTTTTCAAGCCATGTTTCTTCTACATTTAAAATGTTTTTCTATAAAAATTTTACGTCCATAAAAGCTCCATTAAGGTTCTAATTTTCTCTTTTGCTAACAACATCAGCATAAAATAGATTTCTGTCTCCTGATGATGAACGTTTCTACGTTCGAAACATGTAGAGACCTTTCTAACTAGAATTTTATTCTATTAAATTTTGTGGAGGAAGACTTTGTGTTTTTCTTTCCTTTTTATACTTTCAACTCCACTTTAAGTATGGACTATTTCTTCAAATTATTTAAAATTGATAGTTTATGTTCAAAATTATTGGTTAAAATATCAGGTAAGATATTATAATTGCAAATACTTATGGTTTAAAGTTCATATTTGTGTTTTAGCCTCAAAATTAAAGTAAACCTCTATCAGTTTATCCTTAAAGGAATTCACCATCTCTCCCGTGGAAACGGGACAGATGGTGAACCTTGATATGGGATAGATGGTGAACCTTTATAAAATTGGTAATATACATATTAATGGTAGATATTTTGGTATTTTAAGAATTCTTACCATGCCTACATTTTATAAAATTTCTCCCGTTCCCAACTTATCTAGAATTGAAACTGTTCGCAAAAGGGCCAGAAATTTAGCGTCAGTTTTAAATACAGAAAGCAATATAAAAGTTTTAAAAGAAAAATTGCTGGTAAAGAGCAATAAAATAGTAAAAAAGATCAAGGCGAAAGAAACCAAACCAACGTAAAAAAAAGAAAATTAGAAATTCATGACACATCAGAGGAAAGTGAACCCGAACTAAATGATGAAGACGAAATAAGCGATAATAGTAATGATTACTGCGTAGGATGTGGTGAAGAATATAACACTACCAGCTAGGAAGAATGTTGATTGGATTAAGTGTGTGCGGTGTGAGCGCTGGATGCACGAGGATTCCACCAAATATGGAAATAGTTGTGATACATGTGGAAAATTTGTATCCAAGCACAAACAAAACTAATATGGCGACGTTACAATTGTTATTTTTAGAATCACCATCACACCCATATTATTATATCATTCATCAACTAACCCATACATCTATGGGTGAGATGGTGAACGAACTATTTTTTTTTATTTTGAATTATTTATTTTCCTAAACCTTATAGCATTTAGTTTACCTATATTATGTTTAAGTTTATTATATGCAATGCAGAACAGATGGGTTACACCGTCTTACGCGCCTTCCACCATATCATTGTATACCTATTTAACCCATAGAGCATCATATTATGTGGCACCAAGTAAGTGGTGAGATCAAAAAATGTTTCTCCTACCGTAAGTGCAAGTGTCATAAAGTTAAATAAAACTCCTATAAACAAGATGCCAGCCAAAAGCTGAAAAAAATATATAATTTAATGAACTTTTTAATCTTGTTTAAAATTATTAAAATGCATTTCTTATTTTTTGTTGTTAAAAACATAATTTTCAATTTTCAGAGAGAAAACAACTCAAAAAGCTTTTCATCCCAATGTTGCTGATTCTGAAACTGTTCAAGCTAAAACTTCTGCTATTTTTACCACTTATCCTGGGTCTGGCATCATTTAAAAAATTCCTCGGTTTCATTGCCCTTATTATTCCAGGTAAGTAGGTTTTGTTTTAGAGTAAATATTGATTTGACTTTTAAATATTTAGGAGTAAAGATCACAATGGTATCAACTTGTAAAATTAATTAATTTTATTGTTGAAGCATCTTCAAAAGATCATTGAATTTAAATTAAAATGAGAACTAATTTCGTTAACATTTTTGTTAATTGGCAATTTACTTCTCTGGTGATTTGCTTAGCTGACAAATTTTAAATTGGGCAAAATTAAATTTCAATTTTATTTATTTTTTTCGAGTTAATTTATAGCTAATATACATTCTGGATTCGATGGTAGGGTATTTTGCTAATAAATTACATATAATTATTTTATTAAGCATGGGAACAGAAAAGTTGTCCTTTTTTTCTTTTGATGTAGGAGTTTAAACAAATTTATTAATTTTGTATTTCTTTAAATCAATAAATCAAAGTAAATATGCATATCTTTATTTTAGGAATAATTGCTTACTTCAAATTCTGTAAACCCAATTTCCAATCCGCTTTTGGACCCAACCAGTTCGCCGGACCACATTATTCTCCTACAGGCGTGGCCTACCCATTACATCATAGGTAAGTCATAGAGTGCAATCGTTAATAAAAGTCAGAGGAAATGATATGAATTCTGTATTAATATATTTACTAGTTAAAGTCTCTAAATGTTTCGGATATTTGTAACATCCAATGGGAAACAACAGTTCACGAAAAATTGGTTCGTATCACCTTAATAGAGACACAATATTGCCTTATAAAAACAGCCTTATAATGGCGTATTTCTTTGTTTAGCTAGTTGTCACAATAATGTTAATTTTAAATAAGGATAACCATAATTTTGATAATTAAGTTAATCACAATGTCGTATAACGCGTATGGTAACTACATCATGGTATGTAACAGTTTTAAACTTATTTATGACATAATAAATATGTATACAAAGTGTAATGCTGCAAAACCTATTAAAAACATTAATTTGTATTGTTATTTAAAGGGAACAACCATCTTTCGTTCATCCTCCATCTCATCATGAAGACTATTCACCAGCCTACGGCCATGGAGGATTTAATTTTAGGGACGACAATGCAGCTCAAAATTTAGCCTACAACGGTTGGAATGGTCAACAATTTAGAGACTCTGGCAAAGACATTCAGGCAGAACCTGATACGCAACCAAAGAAATCAATTTTGCCTGATTCATAAATATTTGTAATATGCCTCATCTCGATATTAGATGGCATATTATAAGATAATTATTAGAAAATATTGGTTTACAATGCATTGTTCGTGTAAATCCGTCTTTTCTGTTAATTGTTCCAGTTTATTTTTTTTTCTTTAACTCGTCACAAGTTGCCTAGTGTGCCTATTTAGACCCATGGCACAATAATTATATTACTCATGCTAGGCAACTCTAACTAAACCAGTATACCTACCATAGATCATCGGTTTATGGAACAAACCAAGGAAGTCTGAAGAAAATTTTAATTTCATTATATCCATCCTTGCGCTGTCCATTTGATACTATTTAATTAACTTTATATTTGATGGACTGCTATGCTTTGATACCACTATATGTCGCCACGGATTATTATCCAGGTATTTGTGATTTTTACTACCTATAATAGTCGATAAAATAATCTTAATTTTTTCAATGGATTGTTACACAGGAAGTAAAAAATTAGTTATAAAATGTATTAATATTGTTTTATTACTGTAAGTAAAACACTTTTTTACTTAAAAGTGTTTTACTTACAGTAATAAAACAATATTATTATGGATTTCCACCAAGTAACGACCAATAATATTAAAGTGATAAAATGTATTAGTTAAGATTCTGTTAATTTGTCTTTAATTATTATTTTATGTAACTACAATTCAAGAAAGATGTTGCTTTTTTGCCATAAATATCTAACAAATTCTTTGCAAAATATAGACATATATACATACTTTACAAAAAAAATCGAAAAAAGGAATATTAGAGGTATTGAAAGTATTTATTGAGCTATATTAAGATGAAAGACTCATATTTAAATAGTTAATTAATTATTATTAATATTGCTTTTATTATTGTGATAATTATTATTAATGTTAAACACACAGTTATTATAAACAATAGATGGCTGTGCGTTTGACAGAAAAACTATCGCTGTAATTGCACCCTGGGTACCCAGGAGAAAAAAACTTTCGGAAAGTTTTGTAGTTGCTATAGTAACGAGCTGATGAAAGCCTTATTGGCAATAATTTATAGGTGTGAAATTGTAATTTAATTTAAATTATGTGATTTTTCATTTTTGTCCATTGCGTTATGTATATGCAAAGTATTTCATAGTATTCCGTGATGTATTTATAGTGATGATACTTAATATATATGTGAGCGATGATGCTCTGGGGTTTCAGTAAATAATGATAACATAGAGTGAAACAAGTCATTTATTGTTGTATATTTTTTATTTATTTATTTAAGACATATTGTATATAAATATTAGATATTTTCTATTGTAAATAAAAATTTTGAATCCATATATTTGTTTAAAATCTAAAAACTCTAGAAATGGAGTTCTTTTACATTAAAATTACTTATCTATATCTATCATTCCTAATTTAAGGCCCAGTCCTTTTATATAATATGGCCTATTTGAAAGTACCAATTTCCTCATTGTCACATTGAGTATAGTACATTGAAAAGAGAGACAAAAACAATATTTTTTTCCATGAATAAAAGAACACCATTGTTCGACGCGCTAAATTGAACTTTACAAAAAACAGCCACAGTAGAAAGGAAAGGATAAAGGCGTCGGTTGTTCACTTTAACTACATCATTTGGTAACCCTTTCTTGTCTTGAAGCAAAGTCGAATTAAGGTTGGATTAAGCAAACTGTTGAATTTTTGTAAAATACTTTACTTTCGCAAAATAAAAACAATATCCTATTTGTAATGTTTAATGGTCTATTTAAAATAGTCCATATAGTTCCGGCAACTTTATCTTTTTCATTAATTTTTTTTTGAGATAACGAGGTTATCTCATAGACAATTTACCTTTGGATACGTACAGCTTATCTCCTGCGGAAACAAAAGTTACGTTTTATGGGTGAAAAAATACGTCATGACCAATCATCAATACAGCTGAACGGCATGACTCGCCGGTCAGCTGCCTTCCTTCTGGACATCTTCGTGCATGCGCACAAACCTTGTGTTATCGGCCTGTCCTACTTTATCGACATGCTCACGATACTTTATTTCTCTGTGAAGATACTCTCCAGAACTGTTTTAAAGTTTCTCTGTGGATTCCTTCATCCATCATCCTTGTAGTTTTCTTAGCTATCATGGATTGTGGGTGTTTAATATTTACGGATTTCTAGTTTTTGTGTGGTTAAGTGAATTGTGTATAAGCAAAGAACCGAAGAAGTTTTTCTGACGGCTCTGTTCGGCATGTCCGATAAATCTAAAAAGCAATTTGGATATACGTCACGTGACTACTAGTATAGAGACAAATAAAAAAAAAATGTGAACTTACAAAAAGAGCGGTTACGTGACGAGATACCAAACAAATATAAATCACCTTTTAATGTTTTTCTTTTTAGAAAAATGTAATCCTCCATGGTCATTTAATGGAGAGCAAACTACTTATTATATACATTTATCATGATTCGTTTTTAAAGTAGAGAACAATTCATTGAACCGTTCAACAAAGGGAGATAAATTATCAATAGATATCTTAAAAGAAAATTTCACATTAATAATATTTTGAAATAGATTGGAAAGCTCTTTTGAGGATTCGATGATGGAAAATAAATTAAGGTCAAGTGTTATATAGTACTAAATCAAAATGTGTTTTTTTTTAACAAAAAATGTTAAACATAGAAGCTTTAAAAATTAATTGTTTGTTGTACCGTGCGAAGGACGTAATGTTTAGCCGTAGAGCTTAATACCTGTTGGGTGTCAGTAACTACCTGAATCAACAATCAATCAGTTATTCCGTCATCTTTGACAGTCGTTACAAGTAATTTGATTCATCGCTAATTTTTCCAATTTCTTGAACAATTCACACAATGGGCTTTACGAAAAAGCACAAAACATTCATGGTTAAGGCGTATTTTTGAAACGGGGTTAGAGTAAATGGTGATTGGCAATACAATCCGGGTTTGTGCATGGACGATTTTCACGAACATTTTCCTAAAATGTTGCTTTTATTGCTGGGGATTTATATCATCGCCTGAAAAGAACCGTGGCTGTGTTTAGGGAAACAGGTTCTATACATCACAAAAAAGGAGCAGGAAGACCATCTATAAAAACAGAAAAACTTGTTGCAAACGTTCGTAAAATAATGCAAAATACGCCAACAAATTGTATAAGACGCCTGATGTCCCAAGAAGTGGGAAGATCTTATGGATCATGCAGGACTATTCTTGAGAAGCAGCTAAATTTATTTCCTTATAAAGTGCAAGTATTCCAAGAAATACAAGCCGTAGATATTGAAAGACGCAGGAATTACTCTCAATGGTTTACCCAAAATTTATTGGAAAGAAATTATTTATTAGACCTGACATTTTTTCGGATGAAGCCTGGGTCCACCTCTCCAGTTATGTGAATTCTCAGAATACACGCATGTGTAGTAGTATAAATCCCCATTTTTTTGTCCACATTGTACCCTCAAAAAATTGGTGTCTGGTTAGCTGTTTCCCGATAGAGAATTGTTGGTCCTATTTTTTTCCATGGCACAGTTACACCACAGCGGTATAGAGACATTATTTTGAATCCAGTTGTGGAGCAATTACTTGACGCCGAACTACGTTTTGGATATTTTTAACAGGACGGTGCAACCGCTCATACAGCCGCCGAAGCTATTAACTACTTACGCAATAATTTTTTCGACGACAGATTGATCATTTTTCGATCAGACATTGAATTCCCACCTAGATCACCTTGTTTAACGGTTATGGATTACTTCGTTTTTCCTCATTTAAAGAACATTATTTTTAAAACACCAGAGCTGCAAATTTAGAACAATTATTACAAGAAAGGATTATCCAAGAATGTGGTAACATTTCTCCAGAGATGCTGGTCAACACTTTCGAAAATATGAAAAGACGTGTAAATTTATGCTTGGTGGCCAATTTCAGCAATTTATGTAATTTTTTTTTTCTTTCGGTATATTATTCTTACTTTGTTAATTTTGTAAACAACAAAAATAAATTTGTCTACTTATTTTATTACTCATTAGTTTGCCATATCATGTCATAATATGAATTTGACAAAATTTTAACCTATAGATTTCGTTAGATATATCGTCCCCCATTGTGATCTAAACCAAGCCTTACCTTTTTTAATCCAAGCCCTCTTTGATGCAAATAATTATTGCTCGCACGGTATTATTACCTTAAAAATATAAAAATAATAAAAAACAGTTTTTTTCTGCAGCCCAGACTATATCGTTTTAATTGTAGGTATGTTTGTTGGATGAAGTGTTTCGTAACAACAATGATGATTTCCACTTTTTAGTATGAAATGTTTGTTACAAATTATGGACCCCCAATTTCTTTTTCGTTGATATGGACCCCTTGTAGGTCGTAGTCTGTATTTGGGAATCATTAGTTTAGAGGTTTCGAATAAACGGTATAAACGCACGTCGCAAATAAAAGCGATTTTTAGGCTCTTAATGAATCTGTTTAAAGATCCAGAAAGTTGTTAACGGGGGTTGTGTTCGAAATGTTAAAAATTTGCCAATTTCAAGGAAAATGTTCTTTTATGTAACTTTTTTTCATATTTCACATTCTTATTGTTGGCAAACACCCAGTTATGGTTGTATTTTATGGGAGTTTGAAAGAATAAATAATATGTTTATATATCCGCAATAAGGACATCAGATTAATTAGTGTTGCCGACGTCAACAACGCATTTGGATTGGAATATTTCGGTTGGGTTGTATATTATTGTACAGTGCATTTTGGAATTACATTACGTAGATATTTGTTGTTATATGCATTTTCTTCTATGGAGGGGAAATGCAGGGAGAGTGGAATGGGAATGAATCGCGCTCAAACAGAAGATGGCAACATTGAGTCTTGATCGATCCCTTTTTAATGCAAAAAAGGTTTTCAGGACACAAAGGTTTGGTTTGAAAATAACAAATGGCTTTTAAATAAAGATAAGACAAATATTGTTATTTTTAAAACCAAACTAAGTAAAAAAGAACGACCAGATATGGTAGAACTTGAGCAATATCAGCTGCCACCGAAAAATAATACCAAATTTTTAGGCATTTACATCGATGAATTTTTAGATTGGTCACACCATATTGACTACCTTCGTAACAAATTAAATACGATAATATGCTATAGTTTACAAATTATAACCAACTGTTTAAACGATATGGCAAAAAGAATCTATTTCGCCAATTTTGAGGCAACATCGAGGTTTGGAATTATTTTTTGGGGAAGCAATTCAAAACTTGAAAATTTTTTTGTCATTCAGAAACGTGTTTTGCGAATAATATATAAAATGTCTTACTTACAGGCACTGTCATGCAGAGGCATTTCCTGGTCAAAAAAAATATAACTGTTTATGCATTGTACATTATGTACATAATATACGAAAATATTTTATTCTTTTATAAAAACAGAGATTGGTTTAATACAATTATTACTTATCATAATTATGAGACAAGAACAAAAGATATAAATTACCCAATACATGGATTAACACTTTCCGAGAAAAATCCATACTATATGTGTATCAGAATGTATAATAAATAGAATGTTAGAATTAAGAACGCACCAAATGAACGTTTATTTAAAAAGGAATTGAAAAATTACTAAAAATACTAAATTTATTTATTAAAGTACAGGTATTGAAATAACTATAATTGCTTTTGTTCTGTTTTTCTTTTACGACATTTCTTTTTACTTGTTATTTACTTTGTATATTATATATATCAATGTAATTTTAAAATGAAGATTAAATAAATAAAAATAAATAAAAATACACGCCAGGTCCACTTTGAATTAATTTCTTTTCATTATACAGACTTGCAAGTAAGGTATAACATACTTTCTGGACACCACGTGCAATATTTGGTTACAAAAAATATTAAATAAATCTAATTTTATTGTAATTTACTATTTTTAATAAAATCACACATAAAATTTGTTTAATACAAGGTAAATCATTTAGATAGCTTTCTTATATTCTTTAAATTAAAATATACACAAAGCAAACTAAAAAGTTAACTATGTCAAGTGGGTAAATTCCACAATGTCTTCAATGGTCAAGGTTACTATTTTAGGCGTGGGTTTCTCATAAACCAAAAGTCTATTTCCTTAAGGCAAACTTTTCCTAAGCAACTTAATTGAGATTCAGTAAATGATATAATAAAATTAAAGTTTCTATACGAGCGTTATTAAAATTTTTACAATTTATTTTTATAAACTGCATTCGATTCCTCCTAAAATATTTTTCGACTTACAACTTGCACACTACGAAAGGATATTTCAAAGCACCCGTGTTTGGGTAAAAAGTTCGAATAATATACAAATTGCATTTTAATGCAACTTCTGCAATATTTGGTAATTTCTGATACCTGGTGCACATGCAGGCTTATATTATATACTAGCGTGTACCCGGCATGCGTTGCAACCCGCTGGTATAAATACAAACCCGAACAAACCCGATATATTAGTACCCGGCATTCCACTTTCTGAAATTGCACCTGTGCGAAGCCGGGGCGGGTCGCTAGTTATACATAAAAACCTTCCCCTTGAATCACTCTATCTATTAAAAAAAACCGCTTCAAAATCCGTTGCGTAATTTTAAAGATTTAGCACATAAGGGGACAGACAGGCGACAGCGACTTTGTTTTATACTATGATAAGATTAATATAAGTATATTTTGTGGAGTTAACGAAGATTGTAGACTATCGGATACAGACAGCAAGCTACGAGCATTCCAACTTGCAAGGTTGCTCTACGAAATATCCGGTGCTACGATACGACTGAACGTTTATTTTTGGCGGTTTTAAAGTTTTAATTATTTTTACTGAGCTTAAGAAATCGATGTGCGATTTGTGTTTACTAAAGAACTACAGGAATATTTCGGTTTGGTTGAGCTTATCTTATGCCAGATAATTATTGAGATAATGGAAAAGTGCAACAAAGTGTTTAGTAATTTTTTATATCCTATGATTTAAGAGCAAACACTAGAAACGCTTTCGCCATTTCATTTTATTATCAATATTTTGTCTTCTCCAAAAAGCGGCCAGATATCCGTGCTTGGGTAGCAGATACCTACAGTCGCAAGCAAAAAAATTAATTGATAAATTAATAAAAGCATAAATAGTATTGTGTATCCAGTGCGTGAAGTCAATCACCAGACATTCCCTAAAGTATACTTTTAAGTAAATTTTTAGGTTGTATCTCTTTAATAATATTTAATAAAACTTTCAACTTTTAAAAATAGCTTTAATGTAATAATTAATTTTATAATTCACCGAATATTTGAAGCACATTCTTGAAGTAACAAAATTAATTAGACATTTAACAATAAACAAACCAAAATGACTAATGAGTCACACACAAAGTTTGCTCTGAAGATAGATTTGAAAATGTGCAAAATCATTTAAATAATACAATTAGTAAGACTGAGGAGGCAATACATTGGTACTTCACGAAATTTCAATTTCAATCTTTATTCACGACGATACAGCCAGTATCGTAGGTAATAAAGGTTCCCTCCATTTGTTGAAAAAATCCAAAAACCCGTTGAATTAACAGTTTTTTGCATATCCCTGACTTCGCGAAAAATGGGAGAAACCAATATAACACACTTTTTAAAGCACTGTTTAAAGTAGAAACTAGGATATTAATCTAGATATTAATTTGCTTTGTATATTATTCAATAATAAAATTGAACAACAAATTTACTTTCCCACAAAAATGTATTTCTGGTAGCTAAATCCAAGAAGATGCTAAAATTGGAAATACATATAACGGATATTTTAAATAAGAATGCGATGTTAATTTTTGTTTTAAAAACAGCTTTTCCATAAACATAAATCACAAAAGTAAAAGTAAAAAAAAAATATTTGTTAAACATATTTCTGTAACGTTTGTCAGACAAATATTTATTTAGGGTCTAATTTATGTGCCTACGTTTATTTTTAGTAGATATGCTAACATGCTACTTTTACTACTTAAATATTAATTAACATGTTAGCTTCTTTTTTGGTAGCTACCTATCCGATGACCTATTTGCACAGCTGACGTATAACTTAATTATCAAACACCTAAACCGAAATACGATAATATGTTTTAAAAAGCGATATGGATTATTTAAAAATTTAGAATTATCGGATTTATGGGATAACAGACATCTATAAATCTGAAAATTTCATGATGCATTTACAAAGATTAATCCAATTTACCACAATGCATAAAAAATTAATGAACAAAGTGAGACCGATTAAAAATATGCCATATAAAGATTTTTTTAATTAATTGGTTACTACTAGCCGTTTGGAGAAATTAGAGAAAGTGAAACAATCCGGTAAAGAAAATGCCATATGTTGCAGTATTAGCTTATATTAACCTAAAAACTATGTTTTAAACATAAAGTTAAAAACTAGATTTATTAAATACCTTGTATCAAATATTTAACCGATCTGGACTTATAATAATAATAATAATAATAATAACAAATTTTTATTAGTTCATTGAACTATTTAAGTACATTTCAAATTGTAAATTTTTTCTTCTCTCCTCATAGATAATTACAATCTAGAAAGACTATTTTATTAAACTTTTTTATATAAAATTTGATTCTTTAATTTTTTTACAAATAGTTTTAAATTACACCTTTTAATTTCATTTCCTAACTTGTTATATTCTATAGCACCACTAAAAAATATTGATTTTTAAGTCGATTTCAAATTTGTATGATCCAAAATAAAGTTATTTTTTCCTCTTGTTTCATGAATATGAACTTCATTAAATTTTGTCAAGAAATTTTCATAATATGGTGCTGTTATATTTAAATTTATTTTATGAATAAAAATCAAAATACGAAATAATAAAAAATTTTCTATATTCCTTGCATCAAAGAGAGCTTGGAGTAAAAAACGTGGGGCTTGGTTTAGATCACAATGATATTATGTAGACAATATATTAGCTAACCAAATCTGGATTAAAATTTTGTCAAATTCATATTATGACATGATATTTGGATATTGGACCTTGCCTTGACTTACAGTCGAAAAATAGGATTCAGAGAGTCCAGAATTCGTGTATACGCTTCGTTTGTGGACTTAAAACGCGTGACCATGTATCTTATAAATTGAAAACGTTAAAATGGCTAAATATGCAAGACAGATTAAAACTACATCTTGGTTGTTTTATTTTTAAGCTGCTCGAGAGTGGAACTCCCGGATATCTTCGCGAGAAACTCTCTTTTAGATGTGCAACTCACAACCGCCACACTCGCCAAAATAATTTGCTTAATTTACCTCGACATCGCACTGCTCTATTTCAGCGGTCTTGTTTAAACGGAAATTAAAAATGTTTTTGTTAAATGGGCCTATATTATACATTTTTTTAATTTTTTTTTGTTGTTTTTTGCATAAGTGATAGGTAACAGGTATTATATTGTTATAGGTATATTATGTTTATACTTGATACTTATAATCTTAGTGATAATATTGTAATTTATTATATTATAATTGTATTTTATATGCTCGGTTAAGCAAACAGCTATGCTGCACTTCGCTGAGTTAAAAATAAAGACGATTCTATCTATCTATCTATCTATATGCCAAACTAATGAGTAATAAAATAAGTAGACAAAAACAAATTTATTTTTGTTGTTACAAAATTAACAAAGTAAGAATATACAGAAAGAAAAAGAAAAATAATTACATAAATTGCTGAAATTGGCCACCGCCATGCTTCAAGCATAAATTCACAAGTCTCTTTATATTTTTGAAAGTGTTGACCAGCTTCTCTGGAGAAATGTTACCACATTCTTGGATAATCCTTTCTTGTAATTGTTCTAAATTTGCAACTGGTGTTTTAAAAATAGTGTTCTTTAAATGAGGAAAAACGAAGTAATCCATAACCGTTAAACACGGTGATCTAGGTGGAAATTCATTGTCTAATCGAAAACTGATCAATCTGTCGTAAAAAAAAATGCATAAGTAGTTAATAGTTTCGGCGGCTGTATGGGCGGTTGCACCATTCTGTTGAAAATATCCAAAACGTAGTTTGTCGTCAAGAAATTGCTCCACAAATGGATTCAAAATATTGTCTCTATACCGCTCTGCTGTAACTGTGTCATGGAAAAAATAGGACCAACAATTCTTCTTCGGGAAACAGTTAACCAGACACCAATTTTTTGAGGGTGCAACGTGGACTCTACAAAAAAAAAATGGTGATTTTCACTACTCCACATGCGTGTATTCTGAGAATTCACATAACCGGAGAGGTGAAACCAGGCTTCATCCGAAAAAAAGTCAGGTCTAATCATTTCTTTCCAATAAATTTTGGGTAAATCATTGAGGGTAATTCCTGCGTCATTTAAAATCTGCGGCTTGTATTTTTTGGAATACTTGCACGTTATAAGGAAATAAGTTTAGCTGCTTCTTAAGAATAGTCCTGCATGTTCCATAAGATATTCCCACTTCTTGGGACAGGCGTCTTATACAATTTGTTGGCGTATTTTGCATTATTTCACGAACGTTTGCAACAAGTTCTTCTGTTCTTGATGGTCTTCCTGCTCCTTCATTGTGTTGTATAGAACCTGTTTCCCTGAACACAGCCACGGTTCTTTTTAGGCAATGATAAAATCACCAGCAATAAAAGCTAAGTTAGGAAAATGATCGTGAAAATCATCCATGCACAACCCCGAATTGTATTGCCACCATTTACTCTAACCCCGTTTCGAAAATACGCTGCAACCATAAATGTTTTGTGCTGTTCCGTAAAGCCCATTATGTGAATTGTTCAAGAAATGACGACTGTCAAAGATGACGGAATAACTGATTGATTGTTAATTCAGGTTATTACTGACACCCAACAGATATTAAGCTCTACGGCTAAGCATTACGTCCTTAGATGCAAGGCCCTCTTTGATGCAAATAATGTTTGCTCGCACGGCATAATTCTGTGAAATTTATACCTTAAAAAAATATTATGGCGATCAAGAAATGTGACAAGTCACATTAATATTTGCACTAGAAACCAAAACCGCCATAAAATCGGTTAAATAATCGCAGCATTTTAAGTTTTACTGCAACCCGCAATTATGACAATCGACCGAAAGTATTGCTTTGGCTTCTATCATGTTTTCTCTGATGCTTCATTAAATGCCTTCAGCGAGATTTTAACCTTTAACACACATTTGCCCGCTGTTTTTCGCAAAAAGAAGGTCAAGAATTTTCTGTTAAGTATTATAAATTATTATAGTCTGTGGACCTATGCACAAAAACTATAAATACCTAACTCAATGTTTTTGAAAATGGCAAACTCCGTGCCAAATATTTTTATTTTTTAATGAGCCCATTAAAATATACCAAATCTAGATGTTTTTTTCCTGGGTCTGTCCATTTTCCAGATGCACGTCGGCCAGGATTGGCTCATTGTGCTCATCCTTGTTAGTCTTACACCCACTCATCAATTCCAGTTTGTATAAACTGGAGATTTGTGTTCTCTTTCAATTTATAGCTGGAGGCGAGTATTTCTTCGTTTTCTCGCAGTCTCCACGGTGCTGGTTCGTTGCAGCAATAAAACAGTATATTTTTCTTCGTTCTATTTATTAGTTTCAACAAAACGGTAATTTAAAACATCAAAACGTGAACACATTTACAGTCTACGGGACACTCTAGCAACCTAGACGTAGTAATAGGTCAGCTAAACTTATATACTACAACGGGCATAGTATACAAAGCGAGAAGTACGTTTTCCTTTTAACCGGGTCCTTTCCGGGTTGAAAGGAATATCACTTTCGAGCAAAAACACCACACGCGTGTACCAAATACGAGAAGAAATACGTTAACCTTTAACTGGGTCCGTTCCGGGATGAAACGAATTCACTTTTTACTACCGGAGATTGAGAGTATACGTAGGGAGAAAATTAGCCTACGTGCTATTCTTTTTTAGTACTATTTGAGACTGACTTTCAAAAGAAAAAATATTTCGCGGTGGCGGGAGTCTGTCAGCATGACATATTTTTTTGTGACAACAGGTGTGGGACCAGTTAGCGACAAGGGTTTGTGAGGGGACACCTGGGGGTGGTATTTAAGTGGAACGTGGAAAACTACAGTGGGAAACGACACTAAAAATCTTGGTTATAAAGAGAGTTTTAACACAGTTCCTTGCACTAGTTGTGTGTGTGGGTCAACTGGGGAGAGGGTTGGTATATCCTCTGGTTCTAGTCTTGGTTGCCCGAGTATTTGGTCATTTTTTCGATCCAGTGCCTCGAATTGTCAGATTATGTGCTGTACAGTTTCCCTATCTTGTCCGCAGAGCCTGCAGCTTAGATGTTCGTTGTATAGTTGCATACGACGCAGGCGCTTCTTAACAGCCATGTGTCCTGTCAGAATTCCTGTGATGGTTCTCAGCTGGTTTCTGCTTATCAGAAGTAGCTCTCTCGCTAGTTTCGGGCAAGGTCCTCGATGAAAGATTTGCTATGGTTCAATCCCTGCCGGTTTTTCCAGGATTTTGTGAGCATTCTTTGTCCATCGTTTTGTGGCGTCTAGGACTATGGACCTTGGGACACCCAGTGCCGGCTCTGGCAGTACGTCAATAAACCTAACATTTTTCTAGTAATTTTTTGATGTTAAAATTATCCTTTTTGTCAGAAGGCGATTGCTATTATTGGCCAATAGCAGCGGAAGTAAAAGTATGACACGTGTTTCTCATTGCACCTTGTCTGGAATCTTTTAAATGCAGCTTAGTAAATACCACTGTATTTTGTCGGCAGCAAATTGTCCACGACATCTGCTGCAATTTCGGAAACTTTCGGGGTCGTACAAGTATATTCTGAGTATTTATTTAATTTGTGAGTAAGTTTAGTTTTAAAAAATGGTATTTTTGAAAGAATAGAAATTAAAGGAAGTTGCGTAATAATCCATGCTGGCACTTGTCACATCGAAATGCGTTGTGTTGTTATTAATGTAACCCCACAGGAAAAAGTCGTTTGATGAAAAATCAGACCAAACTGATCAATTTATGCTGTAGTTTAATCCGATTATGCTCCCATCGAAAACGTTTTGGACATCATCTACGTCGCGTGGATTATGCGCAGGAAAATATTTGAAATCAAACATCCTCGTTCTCAGGAGCAACTTTTTTTTAATGCAGGTCCAATTTGAAATTTAAAGTTTCCAAAACTTTTTCCAAATTTTGTTTCAAAAAAATTTTGAGGATAGCAAAATTTATATGGGATTTCTCAAGTTCAGAGTCCATAAAATTTTGCAGCGTTGAGCATTAAAAAGTTTTCTCTGTATTTTCAAAAGTTGTAAGGGTTATCAGTAAGAAAATATGTTATACTACGCCGGTCAAATTAATTCCATAATGGTAATAGAATAATGATTTAGAAAGCAAGGAGTAAAAACATAATTGAAAAATAACCATAAAATCAAAGCATTGAAAATTATCATTTATTTTATTTATTTTAGGAATAATATTTCAAAATGCCTGTGGCAAAACATCTACATTTCATTTTGAGGGTTGTCTAGACCTAATATATTTTCTTACGGTATGTTATATTAGACAGCCACGGACGATTTATTGCCAAAGATTCAGTGCTAATATGCAGCTAAGGAATTGCACAGGCAACTGTGAAAAATGGAAAAGTTTGAAGTGGCCAGGATAACCTTTATGTACAAATTTATAGACAAAGATTTTGTATATTAAACAAATATTTCCATAGATTTTCTGATGGTATAAAGCATGTTTCAAAAACCTCATACTCAGACAGCTTCTAAAGATAATCAATATAACAGCATAAACGGCATACTTAATAATTATGCAAATACCTTAAGAGCAAACACTTGTGATGCCTATCAGGTAAAAAAATTTTACTGATAATTAAAATTATTAAAACCAAAAAAGAAAATTTGTTCAAATTTGTTAAAATTTGTCCATATATTTATTTTTTTCTGCTTTTATTGGATCGATTTTTGGATAAAACGAAGAAGTAACGAAATATTAATTTAAAAAATGAATTGGCGAGTGCCTCACTATTGTTTATTCTTGTAAAATAATAATCATTTGTTGCAGAAACCAACTGTTTGGTTTCTGATCGTTTACTAAAGCTTGAATAGATAGTAAGTGAGATTTAGATACCTTACTGGAATAGGAATGTTGTTTTATCGCTGTCGATGTCGTCTTTACTGAATGTATGCAAGCAAGACATATTTTTAACGGTAAAGAAAAGAAAAAGTTTTCTGCAAGTTGCAAAACATTGGAATAGTAAAGTATAATAATAAAATTCCGTTATTAATACGCCTTATTTTCTTCAAATGTTTATTATATTGTTTTTATTTTTTTTTAATTGTTACGATAACTTTCTTTTTAGAATAATTAAAACGATTTTATCTAGGTAAATATAATATAAAGGACGGAAGTATTTTTTGTTGATGAAATCTGTTTAATGACCGCTGACCGTTACGTCATATTCTGCATATTTGCAATAATTTTAAAATTAATGCTTGTTCTTTTTCACAATACCGTTACATTTTTGAAATAATGTTGATTAAAAATATCACTGCCAAAAATGACAATAAACTTTCTTTGATTGGTAAACTTATACGACATTCATCATTGACGCAAATTTATTATCTCACCTAGTTTTCGAATGTTAGAAAGATAAGCACTAGTCGTGACGTAACGAGTCAGCGGTCATTGAACAGACTTTACATGAAATATAACATTGTTTTCTGGGTTTATGTCATTTGTCAATTACTGTAAATAATTTTTAATATTAACAGAATAAATTGATCAAATAGTTTTAGTCTCCGTAATTTTAGTTAAGATGTTAAATAAAGCCGTTTGCCATGCACCAGTAAACAGTTTTAATCGAGCAAGACAGAAGTAGACCCAAAACAATTATTCTCCGGAACTAATACGCACCTGCAGTCTAATTCCGACAAAAGTGAATATTTATTTATCAAAAGTGACACACACACACACACAATGACATATTAAAATAGTTTACTAAAAAGGTAGAAATTTACATCTTCCCTGGCGGTCACCTACACAAATACAGCAACCAATGAATCAATATGCTATAATAAATACTATACTAAGTATTTAAGTACTGTACTTAAGCCATTGGTAAGTCCTGAAAATATGACACTAATGCTGATGTAGAAGATGAATTAACTTACCCACTATTAAAGAATGGCCTTGCGTATGTAAACAAAACCATACAGGAATAGGCATGCATGCGCACTCCAAAATTATCGATTAACGAATGGGAAAATAGACAGATTCGGGCTTTAACATCTTGTTTCTGTGGCCTAGGCCTAGTTAGATGTGTTTAAATTGATCATAATAAAATAAAATTACATATTATCAAGAACTATCATTACTTTATACTTTCTGATAATGCGAAATACCCAATATTTTACCCGTATTTGGGCATAATAAATTCATAGGTACAATGGTCTTTGCTGAAGTCTTTATATCCGAATCAATAAAGGCACAAACAAAGTTTACTATTTTTCGAGGAAAAGTCATTCTTAATAAAAAAATTTGCTTGCTGAAAAAATGCGATTGTCGACGAAAAAAAATAATATTGTGTACAGGGTGTCCAAAAACTTAAAAATTCAAATTTTTTACAAGAATTACACCTAAATATAAAATAAAATATTTAACAAAATGCGATAAACACAATCATACACCAAAACCAGATAGTAGAACAACAAATATTTTTCAAACACGGCTCCGCCCTGAAGGACGCATTTGGGCTACAAGATAGTCATAGCTCCTCCGCAACTCTTCTAGGGATATTGCGTGCTGTAATTCTTTGTTTTAAAATGTTCTCATCATTTGGCAGAGGATTGGCATAAGTTAACTGTTTTAGGCGTCCCCACAAACGGGAAACGTTTCATTAAATTTTTCAATAACGTAACTGTATGAAAAATCTCCGTTACCATAAACATTGGATTAAATGTATTCTTTGCTCCGTTGTTAACATTGTGTACAAAATTTTAAAAAGTTACTGACAATATGACGTTTTTCTTGACACTGTAATAATTTATTTCTGAGGTAACTAATCAAAGGTCATAAGTAGAGGTATACAAAATAAAAGATACACCTACAAACTCCTCAGTGAAATTAAAACTTAAAGCAAAAAATTATTGCTATTCAAATTTAATGAAAACCAATATCCTAGAAGATGTGATGATTTGAAACAATTCTCTTAAATAGCATTTTGCTAAAAATTGTAAAATACGCGTACTTTATTCTTGTAAAAAATTTGAATTTTTAAGTTTTTGGACAGCCTAACCCTGTACACAATATGATTTTTTTTTCGTCGACAATCGTATTTGTTCAGCAAGCAATTTTTTTTTATAAAGAATGACTTTTCCTCGAAAAATTAAATTTTTGGTCTGTTTGTCCTCTTGTCTACCACATCGCCGGACATACTGTATATATTTCCAAAATCCCGGAGGAAAAAATTACATTCTCATACAAATACTCATATGATAGAATGTCCTCCATACAGGGTCCTGCAATAGTGCGTCAGGCTTCAATAGCTCCTATACGAATTTAGTTAGGAATTTCATTCATACGCTAACTTATACTGTATCATACGGGGTACTTTAGGAAAATATTTTTTCATATACAGGGTGGCCCGAAAAAGTGTGATCATAAAAAGTTGTGATTTTTTAAATGGGATACCCCATATTTTTTTGCATATTTAGATTTATGCCATTGTCCTTTATAAATGCCTAAAATTTTGATTGATTTGCTTTGGTAGTTTAAAAGAAATCAATTAAAAACTAAAAAAAAAATTATTTTGAAGTCGTGGAAAAAATATCAAAAAAACAATCTAAAATTAGTTTTTCAACCACGGTCTTAAGTGAGTTTAATAACAAGAGGCTTAAAGATACTATGAATCGAATAGTATTTATCTATTTTATACAGGGGGTTCATAATAAAGTTTCAAAAATGACACATTTCAAACCTATTTTTCTCAACTTTTCCAAATGGAACACCCTGTATATTATTTCGGTATCTTATATAAAATACACAAGCAATTTTTTTTTGTAGTTGAAGCATATAAGTTATTTCCAGCCGTTTTCGAAACAAATGCAAATTTCATAATTCTATCGATATTACACCTTTTTAAAATGAATTAAAGAACTTGTCAAACTAATATGATAAGAATCCAGGTTTTATTTCAAAACCTACTATGAGTTTTAGGGATTAACCTTACTAATGAACCTCTTTGCTGGTATTGCAATTGAAATGTTAAAAGGAAAGTAAACAGATCTTTTCAAAAACATGTTGGCTTGTGCACAGAACAAAATGGAAGACATTTTGAACAATTACTGTAGTTTCTTATTATTAGTCTAGTCGCCTACGCTTAATAAAATAAACTCTGTTTAATCAACATAATTTATGAAATTTGCATTTATTTCGAAAACGGCTGGAAATAACTTATATGCTTCAACTACAAAAAAAAATGCTTGTGTATTTTATATAAAATACCGAAATAATATACATACAATATACATTCATTTGGAAAAGTTGAGAAAAATAGGTTTGAAGTGTGTCATTTTAGAAACCTTATTATGAACACCCTGTATAAAATAGATAAATACTATTCTATTCATAGTATCTTTAAACCTCTTGTCATTAAACTCACTTAATACCGTGGTTGAAAAACTTTTAGATTGTTTTTTTGACATTTTTTCCACTTCAAAATATTTTTTTAAAATTTTTAATGGATTGCTCTTAAACTGCCAAAGCAAATCAAACAAAATTTTAGGCATTTATAAAGGACAATAGCATAAATCTAAATATGCAAAAAAATGTGGGGTATGCCATTTAAAAAATTACAACTTTTTATGACCACACTTTTTTGGGCTACCCTGTATATGAAAAAATATTTTCCGGAAGTACCCCGTATGATACAGTATAAGTAAGCGTATAAATGAAATTCCTAACTAAATTCGTATAGGAGCTATGGAAGCCTGGCGCACTATTGCAGGACCCTGTATACCTACAGTGTGTTGTAGGCCTAGTACAAAAGTACGTTTATGAATTAAATGCGTGGTCTAACTTTGCTTAATCATCGTGGCATTTGCCATTTATTGATTTAAAGTCGAAAAATCAGCAACAGACACTTAACAAGGACTTTTATGACAAACACAAATGGCTTAGTGGATGTCACATATTGGTAAACCTATTTTTTTGACCTCGTCTACTTTTTAATGAGAGTTTAATTTCATGGAACTTCAAAGGTTATTCGGACACAGGGCCGTTTCTGAGTGGTGTGCTGGGAGTGCCCCCGCACAGGGGCGGCGAGAATTATAGGGCGGCAAAAGCCGCCTGCAGTTTCACAGAAAAAAAATTTGGACGTAAAAAAAAATTCTAGGAGTTTTCAAAAATATGAAGGCAACCGGCGGCTGCCCTTCGTCAAATAAGAATGGTAAATTTAGTTCTCAAAAAAAAATTATGCAGTAGCTGTCAAGAATGAGGCAGCCGCCCTTTGTGTTAATTAGAGATTTCTTTTTAGATAGGTAAGTATCGGAAAAATACAAAAAATTCTCAACGGGGGCGGCCGCCCTGCAACCCGCGCCAATTACATTTTGTCTTAGGTTTACTCAAAAAATTAAAACCTATTGATATTATTTGAATAATTATGTAGGTAGGTCTTATTAATTTGGTAGTAGGGTAGGTGGGGGCAAAAACACTCACAGGGCAAAAGAACGCACCCTATTTAAATTTGCCGCCGATGTCCGGTTTCAAATGCTGTTACAGATAGCTTTTCCGACGTCGAAAAAAAGTACCCAAACATTTTGATTACGAATCAAAAGATGACTCCATCGTCGAGGCCAAACAGAGTTTCAATGTGAATTTTTATTTTTCGATTTTGGATATTGTGATACAATTAATTAAGGAGATATTCGTTTCACTTAATAAGTGCAATGAAACTTCTGGGTCTTTGTCGAACTTCTATGAAGCTAATAACATAAATGACGAGAAAATATTAAAATCCTGCAAAGGTCTCGATATAGCGCTTTAAGATCAAGGAAGTCCCACAAACAAAGATATTGATGGCTCAGAGCTCTACCAGGAAATTTTGTCGTTCCGAGAATTTTTTCCAATAAAACATTCGATTGTAGTTACGCTAAATTTCATAGCTGGGTATTGCGCTGAGAATTTATATTACTCTACCGATTACTGTTGCACCAAAGTTAAAATTAACTAAATATTACTTGCGGTCAACTATGTCCCAAGAAAGGATTAGTTATCGCCATTGAAAGCTAAATTTGTGAAGAGTTGAAGGTAGACCAGGTGATTGTTGAGAGTCAAAAAAGGCTAGATGAGTAATTCTTTGATTTTTTTTACTACTTATTTCATCTACTATATAGGTTTATTTTTATTACCAAAAATTAGTTTTTAGTTTCTTGTTTTTGTTTTCTTTCTAGATTTTAGCACATGTTTGCAGAATGTTATGTTTTAAAGTTTTGTAATAGTATATACCTACCTATAATTAAATAAGTATTTATACAACTTTTTTAAATTGACTTGACTACAATTGTTAGGTAGGTAATGTAATGAGGAGCTCATCACTGTTTGCAATACCTGTACAACAAAATTTCTGCAATACTTCTACATGCAATACACTGCAATATTCTGCAACACTCTGCAATACAGTCTGCGATTCTCTGCAATACCTAGAATATTTCTGCAATACCTGTAGAAATATTTAGGAGTGCTGAGCCCTTCCGTATGTAAGTATGGATAAAAGAAACATATTAAAAATAGACACCTATTAAATAAATTGAGGTGATTTTTGTGACAATTGCTTTGCGCCATAATTTTAGGTAGGTAATTGTAAAATAGTAACTGATTTGATTTAGAGGGCAGCCAGTTCATAATATGTCGCACAAGGGCGGCCAACAGGCCAGAAACGGCCCTGTTCGGACATAAACAAACAGAAAACCACACCAATATCCGCAAAACGAAATGTATTTTGAAGGGCTTCTCCACATCAATATCCCACCGTACGCCGCTGTTTTATTCTATTGTAAAAAAATAGTTCAGCAAACTTTCAATTTTACCAACATTTTACAGCATTATTACCGATTCCATTGGATTTATCCTTTAGGCGATTATGTAAATAGTAAATAATCTAACGGCATCAAAGGAAAAAAAATCTGTAAACACAATTGTCCGCGACCACAGCTTCCATATCAATTATAGACTTTTAGATATGTAGAACACTGAATTAATTTTTAGAACATACATGTAAATGAATCAACACGTAGGTGTAGCCTCCAATTTTGTATTAGAATTTTTATAGCCAAATTATCTAAAAGAAATTTATTTATTTCTTTCATTAAAGCTAGTAGTTTGGAAAACTTACAACTATTTAAATTTGGCTCTTTAATTGTGTGCATATTTTTAGAATTCGTTTTTTTTTAATCTGGTGTGTCAACAATTTAAACTATTACTAAAATAAACTAAATATAGATGAATTAATGAAGAAGGTGAAGGACACCCTTCAGTTTATTATAACCCGTTAGAGCTCAATAGCACCCCTGCAATTGTGACTTGTGTCTTAACCGAAGATTTTTTCTTAACGCTTTACTTAATTAGATAAGTTTGTTAGAGGTATGCTTAGAAGTACCCAATATCGATATACTGAAACCTTTGTAACTAGTACCATCTCAAAACTTATAAAATCGCGAAGAAAAACCCAATACAGAAACGAAAGAGGAGCAACCATTTCTTACAATACCTTATGTCAAGGGGATTTCTGAAAAGATTAGAAGGATAACCAAAAACTATAATATTAAAACAGCCTTCAAATCCGGACATAAGCTTAGAAGCTTTCTTACAAAAGTAAAACCCCCCCGTAATAAAACACACACAAAAATTGTATCTATCAAATCCCTTGCGAGTGTGGCGAATCGTAGGGGAGACCGGGGCCAGTTGTCACAATTTTAAGAAATTATTTTTTTATAATTAAATATGAAACATTATATGCGCATTTAGTGCATCACTACAATGTTTCATGCTTTGGAAATACTATTTAAAATCTATAAGGCTGTACATGAATTCAAAGTGCTAAATTTGAATTTTTCAAAAAATAGACACAATTGTGACAACTTGCCCCTTGTTGGGGCTGGATGTCACATTACTGGGGGTTGGTTGTCACGACGTATATTTCATTATTTTAAGAACATATAATAATACAAAATCTTAATACAACATGTAATTATTCTAAAGTTGTTAAGGAAAAGTAGAAAAGTGATTTTAAAATCATTCACTTTCGTAGTTATGGCAAATATAAAGTGTTTGTCTATCAGTGCACGCATCACGGGACCAACCACCTCTACATTTTACCCACTCTTCATTCGGCACACTGTTGGAAAATGGTTCGAGACAAATTAAACAAAAACATTCTTCTTCTTCAGTTTCACTATTCGAATTGGTGGTCTCTCGGGTGGTCTTAGGTTTTTCAATTTTTTGGAGCTTCTTAATTTTCCGGCATTTTCAATGAGTTAGCACTATAGCAAACTGATAAGCTAGAATACGTGGTAGGTGATAATCCGAAATAAATGTCAGATGCTTTAAGTATATATTGAACCAGTTGGTTTTCAAGTTCAGGCTCAAATACTAAATGATTTTTGATGTAGCCAACTGTGATCATTGGTGTTACCACTTGTTCATCTAGTAAGTCAGACTCTGGAATTTTTTTACAGTATCTTGCCAAAGTACGGTAATTTACGTTAAAATCATCTGCCGCTTTTCTTATTGATGATCCATTTAATTTTACCAACCTAGCAGCTCTTAAAAGTACATCAGCTGGCGTTTTTCCCTTCTCAGTCTTCCTTTTAAAATTTCGGACCATTATTGTGTAACCTAAAAACAATAAAAAGCAAATAGACTTATAATATCTACCTAAGTGGAGTGGTGTGGAAAGTTAATCGTCTAGCGGGGCTGGTTGTCACATGTGACAATCGACCCCGGCTTATTTGAGACAACTTGCCCCACTACACAATTAATTTTCAAAGCTCAATTACGCCACTAATTACACAAATAGAAATTCAATACTTACGTTAAATCGAAGCCAGCCAAGTGAAAAACAAAATGTATTCAACAGTTTTTGTATATTATCAACTGCTGTCTTCAAAACAAATAGTTAAATGGCTAGCGAAAAATTTAGTTAGGTTAAGCGATTTATTTATTTTCGTCCGCGTGACCCTAATTCATCGGTGGCAATTTTTATACTAAATCCACCTGCTCTCTGAAGACTCGAGAATGCTTTGTGACCTACCAGGCAACTGCATCTTTCGGCGTTGCCAAGTTGTAAGCCTTGTGACAACCAACCCATGTTACAACCAGCCCCGGTCTCCCCTACATTGGAGAAACAAAAATACCTCTTCTCGTACGAGTTAAAGAACATCTGAAACATACTCAAAGAGGTGAAACTTCGAGATCAGGTATAGCGGAACATGTATGGACCGACCAGCATAATATACAGTGGTCAGAAGCTAAGGTTTTGGACACGGAACAGCACTGGAGAAAACGAAAATTCAAAGAAGCAGCTTTCATGAATCAAAATACCCATATATTTAGTAAACCAAGTATAGACATCGCCAATATCTGGAAGCCTCTTCTTGTCCAAAACCAACAGCTTAAACTTCACACTTCAATAAGAAATCATCAAGCTTCATTGCAAATTATGGATAGTATTTAAGATACTAGCCTTAGAATTAGGTATAATTTAGTTTACACTTGAAAACGGTTAGGGATATCTACTAACTAACCGAAACGTTGTGTTAGGTAACAAAATAAAGACAATGGATGTCCGACAAGGTAAGTTTTAGAAATTTATGAAAATAATAAAATAAAGCAACAGAGAGTAAAATGGAGCGTTAGGAAACCAAAACTACAGGTTTGCTGAAGTACTAAAATAATCTGCTAGTTAAGTAACTATTCTTAGGAAAGTCACGGCAAATAAGCACGCAGGTGTCCCATCATCTCATTTATTATTAATTCCGTTAAATTAGGAAAAATATTTACATTATACTTTTTAAAGGGTATAAGCTAATAAACATAAATAACGTCGTAACGATAATAAGGTTAGTATGTTTCCTCTTTTAAAGATCCTTTATAAATTATAATAAGTGGAATTATAATTTTACAATTGATATAATTTGAATTATTTCTCATAATTATATTAGATAAAAGAAAGTTTTTAAAGAAAGCTGCTGGGATTTAAAACTAATGTAGGTAAATACGACATACAGTATTATAAAAATAAAAAAATACCGACAATAATATTGTTTTTACTTATAGATTAAGAAGAAAATTTTCTAGAAACATATATGCATGATACACATTTTTTTTGTTCCTGGAAATTATAGAAGGTAGGTTTAAGTAATGTTAGATGGCAATATAAATTTGTGTTTTTAAATTCAAGGGTATTTTGGTTATTGCTAAAAGACTTGTCCAACATTACAAAGATTAGGAAGCTGCGATGCATGGACTATGTTTTCACACACTCTAATCAAACCTATAAATACGTCAATGTCTTTAAAACCAACTAAGCGAGTTTGTCAATACCAACTAATATTCACTTATAATCTCCCTAGCAGCAGAATTATAACCGATAATTTTTTTCAAGGCCACGAATGTTGTATAATGAGTGAAACCGGGAAAAAAATTATCGGAAATTAATTCTGCTGCGTGGAAGATTCGGTAAGAAAATTTCATAAATTGGTGTTCTTTCTTATTGTAATTTTTTTCCTAAAATGCTACAAAAACATATTTCCGGCGGCTTTAGTTAATTATCACTAATTATAGTTTTAGAAATGAAGTTCATTTTAGACGTTAGTAACTCATTTTTATTACCAAATGTGAGAAACATTAAATAACAAATTTGTTATCTGAAATCCAATGACTTTATAATGAATTTAAAATTCAAATAAAACTTTAAAAAACATATTTCCGATGAATTTAGTTAATTATGACGCACTATATTTTTACAATAGAAGTTGATTTTACTTGTTAGTAACTAAGGTTTATTACTAAAATTTCAGGAACATTAAAAACATTAATTTGTTTTTAACCATAACATCTGAAATTACATGTCAACATTGTTTCAAATGAAACTTGAAAAAACATATTTCCGATGAATTTAGTTAAATTTTTGATGTGTCTCTTTTAGCCCCGGTGTTTGATATGTAAAGCAAATTGGTTAGTATCAATAAAAATTATAAGTTAGCAAAAAAATATATTTTGATTTATTCTGAGTGACTTTTGCCAATAGATATTCTTCACTTAATTTTTGACAGAAAAATTATCACTTAATAATTTCATTAAGTTAATAGAAACTAACAAAATTATCGCGATAATGTCCCGTTGCTATAAGCAACGTAAACAAAAAGGATTCTAATTGGTTGACAATAAATTTTTGTAATTTTCAAAAAAATACACGGTAATCATCTAAACTCAAAAATAATAGTAATTTAAGTTAACCTTAGGCCATGGTAATTGGTCTGATATTAAACATAAGATTTTTATTTCTTAATTCATAGAATGGTTTATAGTCATTATTGCTCTGAATACTCACAGAAATTATCAAGTTCTATTGGGGGTGTAATCTGATTTTATATACCTACTATATTAGTTCCGACTGGCGGTTGCAATGAAACTTGACATTAATCAGAATATTATTTGCTTGCTCCTGTTAATAAAGCATATACACGTAGGGAAAATGTTTGTCCGCCCATCTCTTAGTAATAAGTTAGAACAGTACAAAAATATGAAGTATCGCAAAGCAAACATAGGTAGGTAGATTATGTTTCCCCCGCTCCATCGTATTGCATCTCGCTCATAGCACTTGCTGGTGGCACGCCGCGCCGCTTCGATTCTATTAATATCAAATAAATATTCATTCTTTCGTACGTTGCCGCCTGAATGAAAGGATCAGGATCAAGCAAAACGCATCGAGCCAGCCAGATTAGAGATGGGTCCGACCCGCTATTTTAATTTAGCAGCTGCTTCTGCTATTGCTAAACAAAAATAACAGTTAGAAATAGCTGCTATTTTAATAGCAGTTTCTTTTTAAACTCTCAAACTAAAACCCAAACAATAATGCCACAAAATAGTCTACGGTTCGATTGGCCCGACTCCGAACTGGCGTTCGCAGTAAGTAAATCGGAATAGCATAGCAGTGATAACCAAAATCACCTAACCTGACAACGGCTTATTTTGCTCTGTCAGCGCCAGTTCACAGTAAAGTAAATATTAGGTGCTAAAAATTAGCAGCTAATTTTAAAGCTCGTAGCATTTAGCATTATACCGAATCAAATAGCAGTTTAAAAAAAGCAGGCTGCTATTTAGCAAATCATCTCTAAGCCAGATCCGATGCGATGGAGTGGGGGAAACAGAATCTACCTATTTCTGTTTACTTTGCGATACTTCATATTTGTACTATTCTAACTTACTACTAAGAGATGGGCGGACAAACATTTTCCCTACGTGTATATACTTAACACTAGAAATCAGTACTCATAGTACAAATCAGTTTTCCATTCTTGTATTTGTAATTTCCAAAATGTCACAATATTATTATTAATTGATTTTGTAGTATTCTTAAGACTAGGTACTTTTTTTTAATCAAATTTCGTGACTACTTTTACAATATGTATACATACATATTATGTAACTTAAAAGAAAGGAACAGTTTATACCCTGTAATATTTATAGTCCTCCGCATCACATCTGACAAAAAAACAACCCCCGGGAAAAAAGAAACTCGGATAAAGGGAAGCCAAGATGGAAAAAGGCAGTACAAATATCTTCGAAATTCATCACTGCGACGCGTTCTTATATGTTTTTCGGGGACTTGAAATAAAGTTTTAATGTAATTTTTTTCTCATGATACGACGTGTGTTTAAACTAATTATTGATTATTTATTATTTATAAAATGCTTTTTTTCTGTTTATTATATGACAAATCAGATTATTAATGCGAAAGGGTTTATATAAGGGGAACGAATGAAACGACACAATCTCACAAATACGCATGTTTTCTTTATTATTTAGGGTGTCCCAAAAGTAATGGGACACAGAGCAACAGCAGACTCCTTAAGGCGAAATAATGCGATTTACTTAAACTTGCCTTATCCCAAAATTGATAACAACCAAGATACAGGGTGTCAAAGTTTTAATTTAGTTTTCGTTTTTTTGAGATTATTTCTTAACGAAACGACATAGCAGCACAAAATTAAGGATTTTGTGGTTTTTTGAGGTGAGGAATTCAAAATTATCCATAGTTTTTGTGTAACCAGTAGAGGGCGCTGCCTACGGCATGGCCCACTCCTTTTATCTGGCATAACTTTGTTTAGGATTCTTATATCGATCCGACTATCAAAAAAATAAGTTACTTTACTTCTTTTACATCAAAACGTATAACTTATTGAAGTCGCTAGGAGCAACCATTTTCGAGAAAATCGCATTCGATATTTTTAATGCAAGAATCCTAAAATATTTAAAATAATTGTGTATTCGTATTAGTATTATTTATCACAGATAGCCTTGATTAAAAACAACGACGCTTCTAAGGCAACAACATGTTACATAAAGTATCATCTGTCAAAGTTATTAATTTTCTTCGTACAATACCTACGTAGATATTTTAAGTTTTTTAGGGATGCCTCGACATAATTTATTTTCCAATGAGGAAATGAGTGATATGCTTTGTATTTATGCACAAGAAAATATTAACGGTCGGAGTGCAGGGCGCAGGTAAATGTATGGAAGTCAATGTTAGCCATTTTGAACAATTATTGCTATCACAACGTTACCTTTTTTTTTCTATTTTGTTACTTTTAAATGTTATTAAACTAAATATTAAATAAAATTTTTGATTGAAGTAAAATTAGTAATTCCGTAGGTACCTATACGAAAATGCGTTTTTATTAGAAAAAAATAGTCAACCTTAAACAAATGTAGCTGATTTACAATAATTTTAAGTTAGAAATTCATCGTTGCTTTTGGACCATGTACTTAGTTGCATAGGACATATGAAATGCGATTATCTCGAAAATCGTTGCTCCTAGCGACTTCAATAAATTATACGTTTTTGATGTAAAAGAAGTAAAGAAACTTATTTTTTTAATAGTCGAATCGATATAAGGATCCTAAACAACGTTATGCCAGATAAAAGGAGTGGGTCATGCCGTAGGCAGCGCCCTCCACTGGTTATTCAAAAACTATGGATAATTTTGAATTCCTCACCTCAAAAAACCCCAAAATCCTAAATTTTGTGCTGCTATGTCGTTTCGTTAAGAAATAATCGCAAAAAAACGAAAACAAAATTAAAACTTTGACACCCTGTATCTTGGTTGTTATCAATTTTGGGATAAGGCAAGTTTAAGTAAATCGCATTATTTCGCCTTAAGGAGTCTGCTTCTCTGTGTCCCATTACTTTTGGGACACCCTGTATAGTTAAAACTGGAGACCGACCGAAGATTCGGTTACGGTTTCGGCTAGTTTTGGTCAAAAAATCTAGTTTCGGTTTCGTCCAAAAATCGGCGGAAACTTCGGGTGCGCCGAAACTCTTCTTCTTTTTCAAGTGTCACCTCCTCTTAGAAGGTTGGCTATCAGAATAGCTATTCTCACTTTCTATGTTGCAGCTCTAAACAACTCAACGGAACTAGGGTTGCCATCTTCGAATTTACGAAACTATAACCTGAATCGCTAAATCCCCGGACATTTCGCCTGAAGCCCCGGACGCACCGTGACGCACGTAAAATAAAATAAAATATAGATACAAAATATTTTTCAAACATATTTTTTTAGTAAATTTTAAAAGTTTTTGTGATAAATATGCATAAAAACACATGAACTTAAAACATATATTAAATTATAAATAAAATTAACAAACAACCGAGCAAACAACTGCAGTCACAAAATATATATTTAAAAAAAAACAAAATGCTTGTATTTTTTATATATACTTAATTATGTAAAAAAAGTAAAATACATATTATACATTATACATACTAACTTAAATATATTTTTAAAAAATGTTAATTATTTATTACATATTTATATTAATGAGCCTAACGCTAAGTTTAACCTTAATTTAATCTGAAGAAATAGTCCATACTTAAAGTGGAGTTGAAAGTATGAAAAGGAAAGAAAAATACAAAGTCTTCCTCCACAAAATTTAATGGACAGGATTCCAAGTTTAAGGGTCTCTACATGTTTCGAATGCACAAACGTTCATCTTCAGGAAACAGAAAGTTTTTTAAATTTATGCTGATGGTGTTAGCAAAAGAGAAATTGAAATTTAGAACCTTAATGGAGCTTTTATGGATTTAAAACTGGAGTATAATAGAAGAAACATGAAATAAAAGATTTGATAATGGTAAAACCATAGAGTGTTTAAAACATTATGAAGGGGTGTAAACCAACCAAATAAATTGGGGAAGAAGAAAACCTATCTAAGGTGTCGAAGCTTATTTAAAAACATTTAAAGAAACTTATGGATATAAGACATTATTGTGAAGGTACAATCGTTGTGTTTTTACATCTGTAAAAATATAAATCGAAATTAAAATAAAGTGAAGGAGTACAGAAGTTTTTTTTTATGTTTTAGAGAGAATTTTTAATTTTAAATAATAGGTTAGTACTTACAAAATTGTTGTAGTGAAAAGAATTTTTGGGGTCCTGAGGACTAAACCTCAGTAACCCCGCGAGAAGTTAATTTGAAACCTATAATCGCTTTAGTTTTTGTTATATTTTTCAACACCGGCAATATCATTTAGTACTTTTTTGTCACCTTTCAAAAGATATTGATAGAATTCTGAACAAGTCATCCCAAAATTATATTTCGTTTTTAAGATAATATATGAAATTGTGTCTGGATTTAATTTATTTCTTTCTGGATTCCACTAAGAATTCATCAGAGAAAATACTCTTTCGACGCTTGCCTTATGTGCTGGCGAGCAAAAAAAATATTGAGCCACTTTCGACTTTCCGCATTTCACTACACTTATTTCCATTGTCGCATTTTGTAAAAAGTTCACTCCAAAATGTTTGCAGTTTTTCTCTATTTTGTAGGCAAATATACTCATCACTCACTCATCAAAATTGACAATTGCGACGTTGCCAGATTTTTAGTTTTTTCTCTAACTCTAGGAATGTTTTTGTTTCAAATATAACACTACTCTTTTTTTATTGAATTCGATTCCTCCCATCAACATTACCAATTCCTGATAGTATCAAATTTTTATCTCAAATAGTTCTATGGGAAAAAAGTTAATTAGTTACAACTATAACTCCAAAAAAATCCAATCTATTTCCATTTAAAAACGTTTCAAATAATGTGGAAAGGAAGGTTGGTAGACATAATGTACCTAATAGTATCGATAACGATAATAACAACAAACAACTACTAACAATAACATAGCTAGTGAAAATGACTTACGTATTATAGTACTCACATTAACTTGATTATGAAACGGATAATATGTAAGTCATTTTTACTAGCTATGTTATTGATATTGTTAGTAGTTAGTAGATGGTTGTTGTTATTATCGTTATCGGTAATATTAAGTTGGTACATTATGTCTACCAACCTTCCTTTTTTTTTTAATTAAAATAGATTGGATTTTTTTAAAGTTAGAGTTGTAACTAATTAACTTTTTTTCCCATAGAACTATTTGAGATAAAAATTTTATACTATCAGAAAATAGTAATGTGGAGGGGAGGAATCGAATTCAATAAAGAAAAAGGATGGTGGTGCTACATTTGAAAAAAAAAACATTCCTTGAGTTACAGTAAAAACAAAAAATCTGGCAAAGCCGCAATTATCAATTTTTTAAGTAATCCACCTGTACCAAAATTCATTGATTTAGCCTTTGTAGTTTTAAAGAAAATTGGCCGTTCCGTACCCTATTGTAATATTATTTTAACAACACGCAAAAACAATTAAAATTCATTATTATTTTCACAATAATCGAAAATTGTTTTATCATTCTGATTCTGATGTCAGAACTTAAAAATCGTAAGGAACTTGGTGAACTTATGCATTGACGTCTTATCGGCTTGTCATGATAAAGATAATGAGATGTATATCTTGTCCTATCATCGTTGAGCATTAAGAATCAGTATTATTTTATACGTTTAAGTGTTTTTAAAGTGGATGTCATAAAAATAAAGGTTACGTCTAATTAAATGAATCCGATACGAGCATTGAGATCTTACTAAATTTTAACATTAAATGATTTCCATTTTAATATGGTTTGAATAATATAAACAACAATAATTATGTGAAGGAAAACTCCCTTTGTTGATTATGATAAGAAATATTGTTAATTTCTGAGAATTTGCAAATGGATATTAGCGTAATGAAGTTTTATAAATAATAAGGTTAGCAAGACTGAAACGATGCTATGGGAACTTTGTGCTTATACTTCATTGTTTGCTGGTTTAGGGCGAAATTGGCTTATCGTTGTAAAGACGATATATACGTGAGAGAAATTAGAATTAGGAGAAAGTAGTAGATATGCTGCAGTATAAACGTAAACTGTAAAGGACATACATAAGATTAAAGGAGAAACATATGAAAAAAAGCAAAATCACGAATTATAATTTGGGGGCAAAATTTTAATTGGAATTTCGATAACAATAATCTATTAATTCTTAAAAAAAAATCAAAAACTACTATTTTTTTTTGATTCAACAATACTACATTATTTGTTTTTTATTTTCTTAAATTTTAATTACCCTTAATCCAAAGATGGAATTTAAACTCACTTTTTTTTTCAAATGCAAAGCATTTATAGTGGATAGATTGGGAAAAATGCCATAAAAAATGGATTACAAATGGATACAAATAGGTCATTTTTTCTTTGTTAAACATTATTAGAAACTTGAAAAAGAGAGTAGTTTTTCCTTTGATTTCATCATGATTAATTCGAACTCTCCACGGAGCTTCTTTTTTTTATTTGTCTATATACTCATATCGTATACAGTACTACATTAAAATTAGAAAGGCGCTGTCGCAACAATTTCTGCACACTTGGTGCTCAATATCGAATCAGCCTGTGTTGGGTTTCTGGACACAGCAAGATACATGGCAACGAGACTGCTGATGCGCTCGCCAGGAAGGGCGCAAGCATGTCTGCCGAGCTAGCAGAGAATACTGTGGCTAGACCACTGGGATCAGTCAAAGTGGATATAGATCGGATAGCTAAACAACTTGCACAAAGCAGATGGACAGGGATGGCAACTTGTAGCATCTCCAGGCAATTGTAACCCCTACTTGACGGAAGGAAAACCGCAGTGCTATTACAACACAGTCGGAAGGACCTAAGAAACTTCACTGCCGTAGTCACCGGACTTTGCCTGTTCGGTAGACACGCTGAACGTATGCAAATACCAACTAACGACTTCTGTAGAAGTTGCAGAGATGAAGAAGAGGAGGAAAGTATTCAGCATTTCTTGTGTGAATGCCCCGGCCTCGCTAGAAGAAGGTTCAATGCCCTGGGCGGACCATTCTTTAATGAAATGGAGGAAGTGAGCAACCTGCAACTGGGTCGACTCACGAAGTTTATTAACAGCAGTGGCTGGTTTGAATGAGCTGTCAAGATTCTTCTACGATCTACGTCACGTCGCGTTAACCATCAGGTAGGAAGCTGATGCGGATAGGTTCTGCGGAACACGTGTGATACCACAACGGTCCTACACACTACTACGTGTGACTGTTTGGTCAATGCCAGAGGTCTGCCACTATAACCTTGATTTCGTCAGCTCCATCCCCAGATGCATTTCGCCGTATCATGTCTCATCAGTGAGGCTGGGATCTGACCCGCACTTTCAACAAACTTATGTAAATAGGTAAATAGTTAAGAGGAAGTTCCCTGTAAAGACATATAGGTAAGTATATACAGGGTGATTCACGGTGGATGGAACGTTAGACGTTTCTGACGAACCAGTAAAGGAATCGTTCTGAAAATTTGGTCGTTTATATAAACGGACACGCTCTACCTAACTAAAATATTTTTAACAATACAGTGTTGCCGCTTCCATACAAAAATAATAGCTACTTCGATATTTTAAATGGAACACCCTATATATTAATACATTTTTAAATTCTACATAAAATTATAATTATTATTTAATAAAAGCATTATTAGTCTATGCTTAATGGTTTCCGAGATATTGTCTCTTGAAAAATGACATTTTTGAACTTTGACAGCTTCTAGCTTTTTAACTGTACGTCTGAGAGCAAAACGGCTTACATGTCCCTATCTTCGTTTTTTATTATCTTTCCAAAAGTAACAACTTCCGGTCAAACCGGAAGTACTATATTTCCTACATCCGGTTTAACCGGAAATTGACACTTTTGGAAAGATATTAAAAATCGAAGATAGGGACATGTAAGCCGTTTTGCTCTCAGACGTACAGTTAAAAAGATAGAAGCTGTCAAAGTTCAAACATGTCATTTTTCAAGAGACAATATCTCGGAAACCATTAAGCATAGACTTATAATGCTTTTATTAAACAATAATTATAATTTTATGTAGAATTTAAAAATTTAATAATATATACTGTGTTCCATTTAAAATATCTAAGTAGCTATTATTTTTGTGTGGAAGCGGCAACACTGTATTGTTAAAAATATTTTAGATAGTTAGAGCGTGTCCGTTTATGTAAACGACCACATTTTCAGAACGCTTCCTTTACTGGTTCGTCAGAAACGTCTAATGTTCCATCCACCGTGAATCACCCTGTATATGAATCTCCCCCTGAAGTATGGAACGTATGAAATTTACGGTACCCATTCCAAAATTCTCAGACATTAGAAAATAAAACTATTTATTTCCTATTCATAAAACTAATCAAATCTGTTGTAGTTCAAACTTGTGATGCATTCAAATTAGTCGTAATACCTATAGATTAATTTTAATTCGTACCACATTCATTCAGCTCTATTTTTATTTAAATAGCAAGTTGTTATTGTTACTTTCACCCATATAACTACAAGATTATTAACTTTTTTTTTGTAAATATTTGAACTCGATGCATTCCACAAGCGAGAGTGGTATTATATCAACAAAAATAATTACTACAAATCAGTGGTCAACAATTTTTTAAGGAAAAAAGTAAATTTACTATTATTATATATGTATTTAAGTTGTTAAAAATATTTAAAATGAAACTGTAGTAGAGGAACACTCTCAGCGTTAGTCAAATAAGATTCAAATTAAATTAAATGGCTCAAAATTTTTTGTTTCCAATTATTTTGCGACAATTGCTTAGACGACAAAAAAAAAGCAATTTTTCAAGCAAGGTAAAATAATAAGACACTTCGGAAACAATGGCTAAAGAAAAATAACTTTTTTATAACCCATTTTAAAAAAAGAAAAAAACTGTGCGAGTATGTTCTGGAGTATACCGGATTACTGGGTTTATATTTTCTTTCAGTTTTCATATAAAAACTGCTCCATATTTATTTTGTTATTCAGTTTGATAACCGAGACGATATATAAAAGTAAAAACATAATAAAATTCAGTAGTCATTCACACGCTGTTAGTAAATTTTATTTTGTTTAAAAGAACTGTTAAGTTGGTAATAAAACAACATGAGAAAAGTTTTATTATACCTTTTACTGTCGATATTTTTTCGCCTTTGTTTAGATCATAAATATAATAAAAGTAATATTATTTTATCGAATAGTTCAGGCATTTATTTTTATCAAACGGCATTAAAACAAATTACTGTTTGCTACTACTAAAATAAGTCAAATGTCAATTTAAATCTATCAATAAATTAATTGTCTTTTTAGTGTTCTGTGCCAAAAATAGAAAAAATGGAATATTTCGTTGCTTTTCATGAATTTAAAATCCTTGACATTGAGAGCTAAAATTTCACATTTAAAATATAAAGATATAGATACATATCAATTATATAATTTATTTTCTAAAAGTATGAGCTGCGGTTACAAAGGTTGCGAATTCTCCAAAAAAATATCGAGTTGTTGGTTCATTTGTTTTACCTGTCAGCAGACACTATCTTGTTACTCTATTGTATTATAATTAATTTGTTTTAAAAACAACTTTATCAGCTAAGATATGATTTCGTTCTCATCTTTGTCAACCAGCATATCAATAGAATATATCAATAAACGTCGATTTAAATTCAATAAAACACTTTTTTTTTGAACAACTAGAATTTGAACAATAATTAATTGCTGATCAGATATTTGTTTTGATTTCATATAAAATAATATTAAGTTATTAGACAAAAATAACTTTGTCTGTATTTGAATTTGAAACCAAGAAATCTTCACTTTTACTTCATTACCATAACGGATTTTGTGTTGGAAGCGACCAGTTGAAATTCTTTGATGAAATTTATTAGAACTTAAGAACTGGTCACGTTTACTCCTGCAATAATATTTTTAGGATATTTTATGGAGAAACCATCGCTTTTAGGTCTACCAGATTCTAGCATTCATACCTTATACTCAAAAATTGAATAAATGTTATTTAAAAAATAGTTTCAGTCAAATTGGGTATGGGATAGCTAAAATTTTAAACCTTGTTTGTCATCTAATATATTTTTAGTAATCATTCACAATTTCCATGTAAAAACATGGTTCCTGTCAAGTATACTGACAATAAATATGTTAACTACAATTTTATTCTGAATCCTTATCTAAAGGGGATGGCCAGTGGCCACCTATCCAGGATAAGTGCATCAGGTTTAATTAAATATGATTCTTTTAACTGCAGCATAAAAGTCAAACCATCAGATTATATCAAATATACCGTGCGAGCAAAAATTATTTGCACTAAAGAGGGCTTGGATTAAAAAACGTGGAGGTTGGTTTAGATGACAATGATATGGGGAAGATATATCTAACCAAATCATTTTGTCAAATTCATATTATGACATGATATGCCAAACTAATGAGTAATAAAATAAGTAGACAAAAACAAATTCATTTTTGTTGTTTACAAAATTAACAAAGTAAGTAAGAATATACAGAAAGAAAAAGAAAAATAATTACATAAATTGCTGAAATTGGCCACCGCCATGCTCCAAGCTTAAATTCACACGTCTCTTCATATTTTCGAAAGTGATGACCAGCATCTCTGGAGAAATGTTACCACATTCTTGGATAATCCTTTCTAGTAATTGTTCTAAATTTGCAACTGGTGTTTTTAGTAGTGTTCTTTAAATGAGGAAAAACGAAGTAAGTAATTCATAACCGTCCTGTTGAAAATATCCAAAACGTAGTTCGTCGTCAAGTAATTGCTCCACAAATGGATTCAAAATATTGTCTCTATACCGCTGTGCTGTAACTGTGTCATGGAAAAAAATAGGACCAACAATTATTCTTCTTCGGGAAACAGCTAACCAGACACCAATTTTTTGAGGGTGCAATGTGGACTTTACAAAAAAATGGGAATTTTCACTACTCCAGATGCGTGCATTCTGAGAATTCACATAACCGGAGCGGTGGAACCAGGCTTTATCCGAAAAAAATGTCAGGTCTAGTAAATAATTTCTTTCCAATAAATTAATATTGTGTAAGCCATTGAGAATAATTCCTGCGTCTTTCAATATCTGCGGCTTGTATTTCTTGGAATACTTACACTTTATAAGGAAATAAATTTAGCTGCTTCTTAAGAATAGTCCTGCATGTTCAATAAGTTCTTTCTACTTCTTGGTACAGGCGTCTTATACAATTTGTTGGGGTATTTTGCATTATTTCACGAACGTTTGCAACAAGCTCTTCTGTTCTTAATCAAGCTCTTCCTGCTTCTTTTTTGGGTTGTATAAAACATGTTTCCCTAAACACAGCCACGGTCCTTTTCAGGCAATGATAAAAATCCCCAGCAATAAAAGCAACGTTAGGAAAATGTTCGTGAAAATCGTCCATGCATAAACCCGGATTGTATTGCCACTCACCATTTACTCTAACCCCGTTTCAAAAATACGCTTCAACCATGAATGTTTTGTGCTGTTTCGTAAAGCCCATTGTATGAATTGTTCAAGAAATTGGAAAAATTAGCGATGAATCAAATTACTTGTAACGACTGTCAAAGATGACGGAATATCTGATCGACTGTTAGTTCAGGTAGTTACTGACACCCAACAGGTATTAGCTCTATGGCTAAGCATTACGTCCTTAGATGCAAGGCCCTCTTTGATGCAAATAATTTTTGATCGCACGGTATTATGACACATTGTTCGAACGACTTCAAAAAGACCATCGAGTAGTTAGGTATCTTCAGTGTTATTAAGAATTCAGTGTTAACTTGACAGGTTGTGCTTTAATGCTTTTATCTAAAATCATTTAATTATAGACGCATAATACTTATTATGACCAAAAATAATGGAAAATGTACGTAATTTATTTTCTAATTTTTAATTTTAAAGATGGTGTGGAATTTTCTGGTTTCGGTAAAATAACCCGTTATTAACCGCTTTGCCCCCCCCCCCCGCCCTTTTAACCACACCGCACTGTTAATACACTGTTAGAAATCCTGGACATGAGAATCAAAAAAATTTATAATCAATTAAAATAAATCAAATTTAACCTAAAATGTATAGTTATTTTAACTCTTTTGTGTTTAGTAAAAATCAGATTTTAAGAACTTACTTTTCTGGAAGTCGTTTTAACATAACAGCTAACTAATATTAACATGCAATTCTTTTACGGTTCAAATAAATCAAATACTAGTTTGATAAAGTTTATAATCATTATCAATATCTTTTTAAGTTAAAATTTTAAAAGAAGTTAATACTAACATAAAAAATGTGTCAAATTAACTAATTAAGTTGTAATTTTTACTGCACAATAAAATCAGATTAATGTCAAAATAGTAATAACATATTTTATGAGTTACTGATTGACTGAAGCGGTTTTAGGTAAATTGACAAAAAAACGGGAGTGGACTTTCTGGGACATAAAAAAAAAGTTAAATTTTATTCTTTTCTTTTAACAGTGTACGAGTAGCTTTTTGCTGATCGACTATTTAAATAATTGATATGTTACATTGATACACCCTACCCTACACAATATAAAAATATTATGCTGGTTCATGTAAGAAAAAACTAACATGCCTAAAATAGATTAGTATTACATCTGAATCAATAATAATTATTATATCGAATTGGGGTATTTTTTTGGGAAATAAACCCATTAAACCCATTGTACAATAAAGCGTTAATTGAAGTTGAAATTGCGTTATACACGAAACATTTCCAAACGCAGAATATTATTCTGTGGATAACATTATGGACTAACCAGTTTAATAATGATAAATTCCAGGGGGTTTATGATTTAATTAAAGTATAATATAGCTGCGTACGTAAGTATTTTCAATGGCGCTGGTTGAAATGTTTGTTGAAAGGGACGATATATACAGATTTTTTCCGTGATGCTTACGGGAAAAATCATGAGCCTGAAATAATTGCTTTATAGGTCAAACGATATCTTCAAGTTTTTAATTATTGTAAAATTTTAAATTTTATTTTTGTGAAAAATTCTGTAATTTTTATATGCCTGAACGTTTTAAAATTTTTTTTTATTATAAAGTTATCAAAAAATTAAAACTCATGGGAAATAATTTTTCAGGATCTTTTTTGATTGTAAAATTTTTAATCATTTTTCTAGTTTTTATTTTTTTTACGCTAAGAAAGTTATAGAAATTGTCTCATAAATTATCGTATGAGATAATTATTTTATTGACTCCATGTTGGAATTTATAATTCGTGAAAATACATTTTAAGCTGTACCTACAGCTGAAGAAAAGACAAAGTTCAAAATTGAACAATTTACGGCGAGGACCGCCGAAGAGATGAAACGCTAAGCGCCATCTAGTGTCGACTTCTAAAGTATTCTCGCACCTTAACAAACTTATATAAATATATAAATATATAAATAAGTAAAATGTTGAGAGAGTAAAGACACAAGTCACAATTATAGGAGTGCTAGGCAGCACTGAAAGCCCATAGGGTAACGGTTTGGACCGAAAACCGATGAAATCAGAAGTTAAAAATGTTTTTTTTTTCATTTCGTCAGATCCATCCTCAGACACGTTTTGCCATATCATGGCTCGTCAGTAACACTAGGATATGATTTGATATTTAATATTATAAATGTATGCGTTTTGATCCTTGTGTGTTAAACCAAATTACCAAAAATAGAACAAGAATTTTAGCAAGAACAGAAAAGTAAGTAACAAGAAAATGATAATCGGCAGCAATGATATTAAAAGTACGAAAAAACCCGTTATAAGAAAGGAGTAGTAAAACATACAATTATAGTTATTTATGTATCAAGGGAATTATAAGGGTCTTAATTACCGAGGGCAAAGTTTACTTCCCGAGGGCCTTTGGCCCGAGGGACAGCAATTGACCGAGGTAATTGAGACTCTTATAATTCCCGTGGTACCTACATAGATAATTTTATTTGTGACCGATTTAAATTTTTGTTTATTTTTAAACCGGAATAAATGTTTTAATTTATTACCTTTCCGGAATATTTGAATCAGGTGTCGTCAATAATGACATTGACGTAATGACATGAATAAATAGTATATTAAAGTATAAGTGGATATTAAGGTCTTTAAAACACGCGCGATTTTGCAAGCAGGACGGCGCAGCCGGAGTGCTTGAAATAGAGCAAGTGTTTTAAAGACCAGTTATCCACGAATACTTTACATTATTTTTTTTTATTGGTACACTTATTGGTATTTATATTACAAAAAATGGAAATAATAACTTAGTAAGTAAGTGAAATGGTCAAATTCGTTATGTGATATACCTGTCGTCATGAAAATGAGGAGAACAAAAAATAACTTCCAATCTGTCACATAAGATTCATTGTTGTCACCGTTGACATTGGTTGTGTATATGGAGGACTTGAGGTAGGAGGCCGATCGCAATGCATTAGATTCGGTCCCAAATTAGCATCGGTAATTCAGCTTTACGAGTTGCCATAAGATGGCGCTCGTGTTCGAAGTGGGCTATCAAATAAATGGTTTCTTATGGACGCGATAACTATTTTTATTTTTTTATTTAAATTAGTTCTTTAAGGAACAAATAAGGACTTTTATATGAATTTACACTTACTTTGTTATACTTATTAGTAAACTCGGCCTGTATAAAGTTCCAACGATGCTTCGTTTTTAAAATACAGGAACATTTTAGCTAAGGGTTTTACCTTTGGAGCTAGAAATAGACTTATTTGGCTGCGTTTCCTCTCTGAAAAGATCCTGTCTTACACCCCGACACAAAGCAAACTCTACTTTTATAAATTGTACCATTATTCATTATAAATATAGAAATTAATTACAATACAACTTTATTTGTCTTGTCTTGCCTTTTCAAACGTTATTTGTTATTTCGAAAAAAAAATGTCAATTGTCAAAAGTAAAAGCCACAGAAAAAAAAGGGTTTAGTAAAAGTTAAAAACTATGGAGGATCTAGTTTTCCATATTAAAAACGAAGAAGAAGAAGACAACATCAGCCCACTTCGGACGCGAGAGCCATCTGTCGGCCAATAGCGAACTAACCAAAAAACCGGGACAGAAATTGAAAATGCTGCCATTGTCGATCGGCCTCCTACCCTCTAGTTCTCCATAGTTGTGTATTGCTTAAAAAAATATTTTATTTGACGTTAAAAGGTAATTCTGTCAAATCAATAATTAAAAAGTTGACAAATTTAGACTTCACGTTTCACGGGTTGTTGTTGCCTTTAAAACACGCGCGTTTTTGAAAGTGGTATTTAAACACGCTGAGGCGTACTTTAAATAAGCGAAATAGGGTATCAATAAAAAAAAATTGTTATTTTAGCATTTCTTGATTTATTTTACCTGTAAAAGGTAGAGGAAATTAGAGAATCTTTAATATCCCGAGGGAGTTATAACCCTCTTTATTGATAGCGTAACCCTGATGATATAAACTTATAATATCTCGGTCATAAATAAAAAATATTATAAAAACCCATAACTTAAGCTATAAAACTAATTTGTTTATATTTCATTAGTTGTTGTAATAATTTTACTATTTTCTCTTTCCCCAGACAATACACTACGGAAAATATTATTAAACTACACTTTTCTTATAAAAAAAATATATTAGCGACAACACAGTTTGTAAAACACACCTTCAAATAATTATTCCCAGTCCCTCATTATTATTTTTTGTCACGCTACGTCTTTGTAATTATGGATTTCCAAAATCTACTTATTACAAACCAATAATGTTCCATGCAATGAACCAGACGATGTAAATCTACCCAATGAACCCTGCTCACCTCCCAAGTAGTGAAAATTTCACTATCGCTGTAACAATTTTCCCCCAATGGTGTTTTTCTCACGGGGCAGGTAAATCCAATCGTCCAAATCAAACAACAATCAAGGTCTCGGTCAATCCTAGGCGCCCGATTCTCAAACGCGAAGATTACGCAGAACCGCTTTGTGATAACCCTAATTTCTTCAGCTGGTCCATACGACACACTTCGTTCTTCATTCAAAGCGATGGTATATAAAATGTTCCCTCTTCTTTTAATTCTTCATTTTATTTGCTACTTTGGTCATGTGCTAAGACCGGCACAAGTTTTTTTATAAATATAATTTTTATTGTTGTTTTTGCCAAACATAGAGGACAATAATGAAGTGTTTAGTGATTTGTGCAGTGTTTGCTGTTTCGTTTGCTGTGGTTGTCGCAGGACCCGTAATAGATGAACATAAGACACCTCATCTTAATTCGGTAAGTCACATTTCCAAAAAAAAATAATAAGTTAAAAATCGTAAATAAATTTTACTTATTAAATTTGTAAAATTTTGAATAAAGTTGTAGGAATCAATTTTAAAGAAAATGTTAATAACCAATTAATAAAACATTTCATATGGTATGTAAGGTATTAAAAAATATCTTGAGAACAAAAATTTCAAATTGTATCTGTTATAAAAAATATGAAACTTATTGTTTTGGATTATTATTGTACCATAATAAATAATAGAAGAAACGGAAATTCATGTTTTAACAAAAAAATTCAAAATCTTTTTTTTATAATTTTAACGAAAGAGGTCAGAATCATAGTAAAGCCAGGAAAGCTTTATAGTAATATCGTTGTTGATAAATAGACCAATTTATAGTTTGTTCCTTTGGTCGAGATGGCCATTCATTACGTTTTGCCGGTAAAAAATATAATAACTATATTATTATTATTTATTATAAATTATTAATATTACAATAAGCAGTAGGTATAACAGTTATAGATATTGCATTTTTATATTTTAATATAATTAGTCTACTTTCAAAGTTATAGGAACACTAATATGACGATGCTAGAAATGAAGAGATTCAAGTAGAAAATTATAATTCCATTTTAAAATTTCGTGTTAATAATATGATGTTATATTATTTCTGGTTATAATAATTATTACTATCCTTAACTTAAAAACCGCCTAAAAAACTTTAATAAAATTATTGTTTTAGTTTTGATCAATATTGAATTTTTGCAGGCCAGTAGGTTTAAAGACGTTATTTCTATTATCAAAAAAACAAGATTCCTAAATTTGGCGTCTCATCAAATTCCTAGTATTTATTTTAAAAACTTAACGGTTACGTATGTTTCGCCCTTCTACGGGCATAATCATGGGACCTAACATTCAAAATGAAAAAAATCAAATTCCAAAAGAATTCAAATACATAATAAATATTACAGATGCTTATGTGACGTCGACTTTGTGCATCTTGATTTTTGATAATAAAAACATTTTTTTTTGTTTCAATTGTTTTTTCTACTTGAAACCTTCGATTGACAAAACCCTCTTATTTGAATTAAAGGCAGCTGAAAGTAAAACCTAACAGTCGCTGTAGTTGCTTAATGTATTACATTTTTTTTAAATATAAAGTATAAAAGATCATTTGGCTAATAATAAAATTGCTGATATAATGATATTAAGGGAAAGAAATAAAAATTTTTTTTATTTTTTATTTCGAATATGGTAATTTTTGTTTAAATTCTGTGAAAATATTAAAAACTTCTTAATACGTAAGGTTTTGGAGTTGTTGAGTGATTTTTTCAGCAAGAGCGTGCTAAAGTATTAGGTTCTAAATTACAACAACGGACTTTACTAGCCACTGGAACCAAAGTTACAATATTTATAAAACAGTAACCAGGATCTATCCTCGATTTTTACTATGCAGTATAAAATGGGTGTTAATGTTTATCCAAATATGTTATATTATGGAAAAAATTAGGATTTGTACAGGGTCTTCCAACGAGGACTGAACAGGGGCTCATTTTTGAGCTTCCTTGTATTTAAAGAAAAATCTAAAATAACCAATCGATGTACTTTTTCCTGCAGAATTCAAAAATAAAACCAAAAATTTATTTGAACCAGAAACAAAAGAGTTACGCTATGGATAAGGTGTTTTTTAAATGGAACATAGCTTTTTTATACGATTTTTGGAACGAGTGATTTTTTCTTGTCCGTTCTGATTAAAATATTTAATATTGTGACAGCTATTTTTATTAAATTTAAATGTTTTATCCAGTATAATTTACCTTTAACCTGTTTGAAACATACACTAGGTAATAAAGGTATAATCACCTTTGAATCCTTCAAAGTCAAAAAATTTGACAAATTTACTATAATATTGCCGAAATGAAATATGCATTAGATGAGAGAGTGCAGATTGTTACCTTGTTCTACAAATGCCAAGAAAATGCAAGAGAAGCAAGGAGAAGATTTATTGCAAATTTTCACAGAAATATATCCGTCAATACTATTCTAAGGATAAAGAACCTATTTGAGGAAAATAAATTATTAATGTTTTTTTTAAATTAGTAGATATAGAGTTGGATTTCTTTTTCTGTCATGTCATGTTTTATTTTCCTCAAATAGGTTCTTTATCCTTAGAATAGTAGTAACGGATATATTTCTGTGAAAATTTGCAATAAATCTTCTCCTTGCTTATCTTGCATTTTCTTGGCATTTGTAGAACAAGATAACAATCTGCAATCTCTCATCTAATACATATTTCATTTCGGCAATATTATAGTAAATTTGTAAAATTTTTTGACTTTAAAGGATTCAAAGGTGATTATACCTTTATTACCTAGTGTATGTTTCAAACAGGTTAAAGTTAAATTATACTGGATAAAACATTAAAATTTAATAAAAATAGCTGTCACAATATTAAATATTTTAATCAGAACGGACAAAAAAAAATCACTCGTTCCAAAAATCGTATAAAAAAAGCTATGTTCCATTTAAAAAACTCTTATCCATAGCGTAACTCTTTTGTTTCTGGTTTAAATAAATTTTTGGTTTCATTTTTGAATTCTGCAGGAAAAAGTACATCGATTGGCTATTTTGGATTTTTCTTTAAATACAAGGAAGCTCAAAAATGAGCCCCTGTTCAGTCCTCGTTGGAAGACCCTGTACATAACCTAGACGAATGAGTTTAAAAGCAGTTCTGCTTCATAATGGCAACAAAAAACCCTTTATTCCTCTTGCACATGCAGATGACATGACGGACACATACGAAAGTATGTAACTTATTCTAAATACAATATGCTTTGATACGTATAAGTGGCAAATATGTGATGACCTAAAAGTCATAGGACTATTACTAGGGCTACAGGTTGGATTTACGACGTATTACTGCTTTTTTTTTTATCTTTGGGATAGTAGAGCAATAGAGAGCCATTACCAATGAAAAGAAGAATGGCTTTTCATTATTGAACAGAGTGATTTGTCACGACATTGACAGTTACGTTTTGCACTGGTTGCGTAAGTGACCACAGAGCTACTTATGCATATGGTATCGTAACAGCACCTTAAACGGGTTCTCTAAGATAATTATTATGCAATTAATGCAATCAAAATGATCAAATTCGAGATTTGAATTACGATTAACATATTACCGCCAAAGTGCTTAGGTATATAGCGGCAAAAATCATTATTTACTTATATTATAAAATATTTATTTAGTTATCAATATTCTACCAAACTGGTATAGGTAGTATGTAATTAATTACCGATTCGTGTTTGCATTGCATCACAAGAAAAACGAACTTGATCTTGATTTCGTTAAATTATGTTATGTTTACTTTACGCTCAAGTAAAAGCAAAGTGCCGGTTATTTTTTTTTTGTGTAAGTTACTGACCCGTATTTTTATTGGTCATGTTTTGTGGCTTAAAATATATAATGAGAAGGTTAAAAAAGGTGATTGATTGTTGTATACCGGATGTTTCAGGAGAAACACTAACCCTGATAGATAAATGCAAGGCCGTTTGCGCTTCTTGTTGTATTTTTGTCATGAATTGGTATTTTTAATAGATGATCTTTCTTGTGATATCAAATAGTTGGAAAAAAAGTGGTCTATCTTTTTGTCTGAAACATGTTTCCACTTGAAAAAATTGAGTTCTGTGGGAAAAAGCGTTTTTAAAATGTTAAAGAGGTTGTAAAAATTTAAAACCACAACAAAACTTAAAAATTGCATTTTTATCAACATTTTGGCTTAAAAGTAAAGCATTTTAGAGGGTTCATAGTTTATATATACATGAAAAATAAAAACACAAATGCTTTAAAGTCTCAGAATATACATTGCACAGAAGCTGAATTCAAATAATGGTATTGGCTGATTAATTTATACCTCAAATCAATTAAACTAAACTAAACTAAACTAAGAAATTAAGAAGTTAAAATATACCACCATCATATGGACCCATTTATACCTACAACTAAGGAATTAAATTAAACTAAATTAAACTAAGAAGTTGCCGAACTTTTAACTTTCTTACTTGAATCGACATAGTTCGTGGGGCGATCGGCATAATATTCCCGTCATGTCATTTGTCATTTCGGTGAATGTAATAAAGAAGAATTTGTGCACATAACCCTAAATTCTTGTTTAATTTTAGAATTATATTTTTATTATTCCAAAAAGTTTTACGATGGCTGTTAACGACAGTACATTGATTGAATTAGTAGGTACATCAGTTCCCATGCATTTATGATAAAACGGACAAGAATTATAAAAATAAAATTATTCGGCAAAATAATTGGCTTACAATTGCCAGCATATTGTCCGATGAGGAAAATAAAGTGGATGGTTAGTGAACAATTATTTTTACTTATATGTGGTTAAATAAAACTAATCTAGAAATAGTTCAGCTGAAGAAGCGGGAAACGGGTGGTCGGTTCTCCGAAACCGATTTGCTACTGAGTTAAGGGCAAAAAAATGCACCCCATCGGCAGCCGGCAGGACCCCCACCTGGCATCTGTTTTGTGCGATGGAATTTTTTATTCATGTTTTAAAATAATAATATTCATCATCACCTTCTTCTTCTCTCGTAGATACATTAAGTGGCTTAGTTGAAGAAGTATAAACCATCGCCTTAATTTCTTAATTTAATTTTCTTAGTTAAGTTTAGTTCCACACAAAAATTCGCTTCTAATCAATGAAATATTCTGAAAGTTAGAAACCAACCAAAAATTTGGCTTCTGCGAACGCCGGATTTTCTGACAGCGGTTTAGGATTTATCGTGTGCGAATGCTTTTAAACAAATGCGCATGCGTCGTCAGTTTGCTGACGGTTTCTGCCCGCTTTACGAACGAAGCTATTATTATGCATTTTTGTTGATCAGCTGTGTTAGTCTAGTAAATCTTAACATGGAACTTTTAATGCAATCAAGACATGTTTATACTTTTTATCGACACTCACTTATTTCAACCGATTAAACTAGGCCGATAAAAAGCAGTGGAAGCACCAAAAGGCATTTAAATTTTTATTAACCTAAAACTGACAACCGTAAACCACAATCTCAACCGTAATGACTATGAAACACAAAAATGAAAATTTATTCTATATAAAACTAATAAGTCTTTACAGAAAACAAATTGTTTAATAAGTATACATGTTTCTCTTCAGGTGCATTCCAACGAACCCACAATAGAAGAATCTCTATTGAAAAAACTAAATAACAAATGCGCGAATCATGATGTTTCCTCCTGCATGATGTTAAAACTGGTCACTTATTTCAATCGTATGTTGAAGAAATCCCAGATTGAACTTGGCGATGTAGAAATTACTCAGACTTCAACGGAAACCTTTACTGCTGAGACTTCCAGGAGTTTGAAGGATGTAGAAAAAATGTCTGAGGAAGCACAACTATCTGAAGTAATCACTGATAAATTGTACAATTTTGTGCGATCTAGATCACTTAAATGGCATGTGAGTATGTTTAGCTATATGTATGAAAATTATTAACAATAATTAATAATTTTCTTCTAGATTACATTATGACTGAAAATTACGAATTATTATAAAGATTAATGCAGATATAGTAATTAGACCAAATTAAACGATACGTGTAAATTTATTTTGGAAACTTTAAATTTGCATATTTAGATGATAAACGTAACCCTTAGCCTTGCCCTATTATTTAATTAAATTAAGTATAATAAAAATAAAAACAATAAAAACATGTTTTATACCGCGCCACATGTAGTAAAGTCCGCATCATATGGAATTTCTTTTTTATTAATAGCTTTATTTAAAATTTGACTTTGGCATCAAGTTCTGCTTCGATCGAGATAAAAATTAAGAAAAAAAATACTAGTCACGTGATTCGCATTATGTGTCAAATTTTAATTATTTCCAAAAATTAATTCATAAGTGGGGTTATTTCTGAAATTATATAAAAAAGTAATTAGAAAAAATTTTTTTTAATATAGTTTCTAACCCACGTGCAAAATTTCAGCTGCATAAGATAATTTTGATTTTTACCTATATTTTGTAATTGCACCACTTTTGCAAAATAAAACTCAACGCGACCTACATAAAACTTCTCAGTTCTGATAAGGCTTTATTTCAGATACATTTTCTTTAAAGTAGCGCCATATTAAATGTGTGTTTTTCTACAAAATCACAATTTTGCTATTAAAATTTGGTCGCATGTGACGCAAAGTTTATTTGTTTTTGACCCTGTATAAGGAAATTTCATAAAATAAGTATTTTTGAAATCTGTGTCTGACACAAACCACTTTTTCAAAAATACTTATTTTATGAAGTTACCTTATACAGGGTCAAAAACAAATAAGCTTTGCATCACATGCGACCAAATTTTAATTTAATTTTAATTTTAATTTTAATTTAAATTTAAAGTACATTAATTCGTAATGTTTATTAAAAAAAACACTGAAAATCCCTAACGAATTATGTAACTAATGCACCCCAAACCTATAAACGCCCCATTAACATTTATTTTCTCTCTAATACTGAAATTCTCTCGCAAATTACTGTAATACCACAGACATAACGCTTAGCCTAATAAATTCTCATAAATTCATTAACCAAATCCTCACGTGTATAAACACCTTTAATAACATCAAATTCCCGTTTGTGCTTTAGAAAATTATTACATCTTCTTTAAGCAGAAAGCTTTCAGTCGTTTAGGTATTTTCTGAATTTGTTAACGAACGTGTCATTGTAAGTTTGGTCTGTTTAGAAGACTTGCTACAGATGTTTTCCCTCTTACGTATCCTTTTAGGAAATTCTAGAAATTATCTGTATACAGGGTGGTCCAACGAAAATTTAACACCTCGATTTTTCTACTTTAAAATGAAAACGTGGAAAATTGCTCGGACGATTTTTATTTCAAGGGGGGCACCTTTTGCTTATATAGTCAATCTTGTTACTTCAAACCCCTAGGAGGGAGGGGGGGTAAGATCTAAATCTTAAATGGATACCCCTATTTTATATAATTTTTTTGGATTCTGCATAAAATTCTGAACATTTTTTAATAAAAGCATTATTAGTCTATACTTAACAGTTTCCAAGATATTGACTCTTGAAAAATTACATTTTTTAACTTTGACAGCGTCTAGCTTTATAACTGTACGTCTTAGAGCAAAACGGCTTACATGTCCAATAGTGTCAATTTCCGGTTAAACCGGAAGTACTATATTTCTTACATCCGGTTTAACTGTAAGTTGTCAAAGTTCAAAATTGTAATTTTTCAAGAGTCAATATCTCGGAAACTGTTAAGTATAGACTAATAATGCTTCTATTAAAAAAATGTTCAGAATTTTATGCAGAATCCAAAAAAATTATATAAAATCCATCCATTTAGGATTTAGATCTTACCCCCCCCCCCCTCCCTCCTAGGGGCTTGAAGTAACAATATTGACAATATACGCAAAAGATGTCCCCCTCGAAATAAAAATCGACGGGTCCGAGCGATTTCCCACATTTCCATTTTTAAGCAGGAAAATCGAGGTGTTAAGTTTTCGTTGGACTACCCTGTATAATAATATAAAAAGAGTTAATATTTTTAAACACGTTTTATATAATTATTGTTGTATTTTAAACTATTTTTACAGAAACCACTCTTAAGGTTAAACAAAAGAAAATGAGTAAATGAGTAGTATAAAGTTAGTCTAATGAACCTTATTTTAATAAAAAAATACATGTCTTGACTTAAATAACTGCACTGAGAAAAAAACCTTTTAGCCCTTATAAGAATTTGCATACTCTTTATACATCTGTTTAATACTATATGTGACAGCAACGCGCTTTCCTACTGTAAGATAATATAAATTGCTAGACCATTGTGTAGTCATATTATCATGCCAATAGGAAATAGGAGTTAATGCTACCATAGAATGGTTTATAGCCATTATTGCTCTGGATACTTACAATAATTATCAAGTTCTATTGGGGGTGTAACCTAGTTTTATATACTGTATTAGTTCCGACTGGCAATTGTAATTAAACTTGACATTAATCAATATAATATTTGCTTGCTTTGGTTCATAAAGCATATACTTAACACTAAAAATCAGTACTGTAGTTCTCAAAAATTTAAATAGCTTCTATTGTAATATTGTTCTTGTCGTTTAACATTATATTATATGATTTTGTCTATTATGCAACATGGTTTACTGAGTTAAATTCGTCCATAGATTATAAACTTCAATATTAATGAGGGGTTGTGCGAAATAAGAAGAAATATTTATATAATGCTTTATCTGACATGCAAACTTAAAAAAAACTTAAATACAAAGTAAATATAAATTAATTGAAACAGATAATGGTACGATCAATAAAATTCAAATTCAGACAGGACAGGTAGAAGACCCCGAACAATAATGTGACCTGCGCAACAAATACGTTACAATTAGTACTACGGCGCGCGGCGATTGCCGATCGCTACGAACTCACACCAACGTCTTGTTGATTATAGGTTCTTATGGATACAATTCGTTTTTGGGAACGCTGTCCTGCTTTGTTAATTGCAGAAAAAGCGCTTTGCTGGGAACAAAAATTGGTCGCATTGGGAAGATACAATTTATTTCTTAACAAAATTGCTGTAATAAAAGTAGTTCATTATTCAACAAGACTGTGCTGCTAAAGGAACTGAATACTAGATACCAAGAAAAACACTGTACTAGCAAATCTGGAATTAATATAACACTAAAGCGGGTTTAAGACACTAGCAATTTATTAAATATGGGTTAATAAAAAATTAGCAATACAAACTATCTCTTAGCAAACCTGTCATATTAGATCATTTTCCTCAGTGTGTCTGAAATTAAATATGAATCTTGGGTTTAAAAATTTGAAATTAGGTTGCAAAAACATGCAGTTTATTCTATTGATATTTTCATAGGAATATTACGTTTTTGTTTAATTTCGAATGTAGCTACTGTTACTAAAAAAAGTGGATGATGATAATATTATTTAATTAAAGAAATTTTATACACATTGATAATATTATTAAGTATATAATATAATTTTTCACGTATTATAATAGAATTGACCAGATATTTAAAAACAAGAAGTTGGGGCAAACTATACGAAAGCAAACAAATGCTGTTTTTATCAATTATTAACAATAATAAAAAAAAATGTACCTATTCAATCACACTTCAAGAAAATTAAATATTTTTTCAAAGTATTTTTAAGAAAAATAAATAGGCAGAACCAAATTATTTTACCAGCAGCGAAAAATTGAAAAAGATAAAAACACAATACGAACATTATAAAAAGATATTGAGTTTCGGCATTTTCGTTACTGAAATTGATAGGGTTACACGTTCTCAACAAAAAATGGTTACAACGAAGCGCCGAAAATACATTCCAGACGCGTTAATGGGTTTCTAAAATGTAAACATTTTTCCCCATATATAGATAGCGTTCACCACAATATTCCTATAATGGCCTGTATTAACCCTTAATCCCAGAAAATTACGTTGTTAACCCTTTACCTTACATTTAATAAACATAGACTTAAATGCCGGAAGCTTAAGATAAGCAAACATTTCCAGATAATTATTAGGCAGGTATACTTGTCGTAATGAGCCAAACAACATCGGCTCTAAATTAGTAGTACTTTTTTTTGGCATGTGGACAATCGAAATAAATTTTTATTTAATTACCAAAAAAATGTTTATAGGCCAGGGTCGATAATTTTTAAAACCAAAAAAAATAATGGTAGGATGAAACCCATTGGAAAAGGAAGAGAATATAACAAAAATGAAAGGGAAAATAATTTACGGGCGATCTGAGGTCGGGAAGTGGAAAGGGGTGAATTTTTAAGGGTAGAAAACGATTTATCTCGATTTCCGGCAAAACTACCTATGGAAAAACGTTAAAAAGCAAAGTTGTAGGTAATAAAAAGATCTACAACTTTGGTATTTACACCTTTTTCACATAACAATAAAATGTATGTGAGAAATTGAAATAACCAAGTTTTTGGTTTACACTATAGTACCTACTTTATAATCTTATATTTTTTGGAGTTATTTCGAGTTACAATACTTCTTTGACAAATAAAATCGTTGGTTAGAATCACATTTGTTGAGTTTTTTTTATGTATTTTCCAAATAAAATTAATTTTACTAGCAAATCGAGATTTATTTTTTTTGCGGCATAGAGTACCGCGGTGCGACCGCTGGTGGGATTTTCAAATGCGCGCCCGCCGCAGGGTTAAATGAAATAATAATTTATTTTAATTTATCTATATGTACCGTCTATGCAAACAATCTGTTAAAGTAATAAATGTATTGACAAGTACTTTCTAAATGAGTAATATTTACTATTACTTAGTTGCATTTTTATTAATTACATCCTTTTATAATAATATCTTAACTTTTACTATATGCCTACTTGAATATACAACCATTTCTTTTTGTATAATTTGACAAAGAAATAAATACCTTCATATTTTCATTTTCTTTGTTGCTATATTTAAAAAATAATTTAAACTTTGTATCAAGTTTTAAGATTCATATAATTTATCAACTTAAATGTGTCTATGTTAGCACAGCTTTGTCTAAAACTCAACACTCAACAAAGTCATATTATGCTAGATACAATCCGCAGCCCAAATTTCATCAAAATGTTTAATAAATATTAGAAAAGTAAAAAAATTCTCAATTTATTATTTACGCATAATTTTTAAATTAAAATATTTTAAAAGTGTTTCTTTAATTTGTTTTATTGATAAAAATCGTTACGAAAAAAAAAAGATGGAAGTATTATTGATTAAGTCTTAGTTTTCTTTGAGTTATGAACTGGGCCAAAATTTTGGGCCAGTTTATTTTGACGATCAAGTCTTTTTTGAGGAACCGAATTTCATTTTGACAGTTAATTGAAAATTCGATGTTGTTTTCTTTCTTTTACCACACTTTTTCCTAAGAAAATATTCTTAACCAATACTTAAGTATTTAATTTAATTATATTTCTTGTCAGACTGACCTAGAAGAGTTACGTTCTCACCTAATTTATTTTATTGTGTGATTAGAAATCTAATTTCTTTAATCAGTGGAAAATCTAATAACAATGACTGAAATCCATTATTAAAAACATGATTTTACTCTTGAACTACATAGTAATTAACGTTTTTACAGTGAAATTGCTACTAAATACCATAAGGTCAAGTAAAACTTTTCATTTCCGCTTTTGGAATTAACCATTCAGAATGATTCTTGACCCAGAAAAAAACAGCACATGTTATTGAATGTGATATACCACTAAACTTGACAGATGAAGTCTTGTAAGGAAATTTCAACTCTTTCTTTATGTTAATGCGACTTTCGGAATTTTAACATTGTAAATTTATCCTTTAGCTAGGCTAGCTATTCAATAAATCCCTTTTGGCAAAGGTTTACAATATGACGCCTGACTTTGTATAAATTTTCGAATCTTGTTAATTTCTAAAATTTCAATTTATTATATTTTGCAAAAAAACTAATTATAATTTCGGTAAATTCGATAACTTAGAAGGAGATATAAAAAATTTTAAAATAATATTAGTACTTAGATTTTATTTTTACTTTTCACTGAACAACCCGAAGCAAGAACTTAAATGTTAAATCATGATTCTATACAACACTTCACACAAAGAAATACAAATTTACACGCCAATACTATTTCCCGGCCTTAAGCTTATTTCGATGAAATTTAAAAAAAGCAAAAAAAATGTTTCTTTGATCATTTTACTGTGTGTCAAAGTTACTTAGTGGCAACGACGGCAGTTACCGGTTTAAAAATTATACATTATTAACGTTTTGTGTTAATTAAAGTTCAACGTATCCGGAAAACCATTTAAACTATTTTAAGATATGCCTCTAATAAACGTTTAATTTAAATGTATATTTATGTATTTTTCACGTTTTAATAACGTGTATTTTTAAGACGAATAATTAACGTTTAGATATCTAACGTATATGGTTTATCAACCACTGGCACCTTGTTATAACAATGAAAAAACGTTACTGGGATATTAGTGGATGTTATTGTGTCGGAACACTGAAAACAAGTAACTCATGTACAAATTATAAAACAATGGAATGAAACAGATTAAGCCTAATATTATACAATAAATACCGATTGTAATTTTTTTTTCTTTTATCTTTTAGGTTACCGACGGAGCTGACTTTGTACTCTCCGGTGGCAGCGACAAAACTGGTGGGTTAAACCTTGGTCTATCTCTTCGTCCAATTGAAGGTGCTACTGAAGAAGGACGTAAGAAAAAAGATAACGGAGGAAACATGCAAGCTATTATGGCAGCAGCTGTCATGAAAATTGGTCTCTTAAAAGCTCTGGCATTCAAAGGGTTGGTGCTGTTGGTCGGAAAGGCTTTATTAGTCAGCAAGGTAAGGAACATAAAGCAAATTCTATTAATATGATTTATTTCTTTTGTGTATTGGCTAATATAGAGAATAGTAGATTCTGTAACGAGGTTGGAATGAAAATTCGATCCGAGTGGGAGATACTACGAGTATCGAATTTTCATTCTAACCGAGTAGCAGACTATATTTTCTCCACGACCATCCAGTTCCATATCTGATTCATCCGATTTTTCACTCATTTTTGACTTGCACTAAAATTTGTCTGAAAATAATTATTACAACGCAGCCATTTTTATCTGACACTGACAGTTTCGAAATTCACGGCACCCTATGTCGTTTATATCAATTACAGAATATTCATTCCGTATCTTGTTATGGAATAAAAATACACGCAAAACGCATAAGAAGCAAGTGTTTCAGAATAAATATTCCAACTCAAGAGCGAGAATTTTTACATTCTATTATCAAAAATGATTTTGGAATTATTGCATTCAGTAATGGTCGTGGAGAAACTTAGTTTAGTAACATATCAATAACAAAAGTATATTTTTTTTCAAGGCAAATAATAGAAAAAAAAGTAATTGAATTTATAAGCGATTAGCCTTGTAATTTTTCACATTTAGCAAAATTTTGTCACTAAAACTTTACACAATTTTGTCAAATCTTATAATATGTTTAGCATACTGATGTTGTCTAATCAACAATTATTTTATGATAATTTTTCTATCTTTCTGACCAAAAGGTCTATTATCTTTAAGGCCAACCCAATACTATTAAAATTGGGCAATGTTATTCTTTTAAATAATTTAAAACTCCGTAAAGTAGCATAAATCCTAAGCTGATAAGCATTAAAACCTATTTACAGTTTACAAAAGCCTTTTAAACTTATTTAAAACACGTTTATGTGATATAAAAATAATCTGATTTAATTCAGTTTAAAGGCATACAAACTATTGAAAAAATAAAGAAACAATTAAAATAGTTGCTAAAAATTATAGGTAATCCGTAACTCAAACATGCAAATTGCTATCCAATAATTTACTTTGTCTGGGAGAAAATATGTTTACACTAAACTAAGCATTTAATTTACAATAATCGAACAAAAAATCACGCCTATAAGTAAAGATCACTAGGTTATAAAGATCACGAAAACTTTCTTTCTTGATTGACCGTGGGAAACATGACTTTTCTCTTTGTGTCAACGATTAATTGTTGTTTAAATATTTTTATCTGTTGCAGAGATTTTCGTTTTCAAAAAAAACTATATTTTTTTTAAGTTAATGTTTATAATAACCCTCATGCGCATACAAAAATACTTTGCAATATTCTGATGTCAAACAAAATATAAACCTTGTAATGACAAAAAAAGAGACGAAGATCAAAAGTCAATTAATGCTAATGTCAATGACAAGGCCTGTCATAACCAAATATAATGTTGGATCTTAACTATCTTATGCCCAGTTGTATAGGTTCCGGTTAATCGGGACTTCATTGTTATAGGTAGCGGTTATCTAAAAATTTTCAGAATAACCGTTGGTTTGGAATTATAGGTTGCGATTAGCGCCAAACTTGGGGTTAACTAACAGTTAATTTAACAGGCCAAAAAGCACCCGTTGAAAATCAATCTTAGGATTAAAATAGGAAAAAATTACATACTTCTAACATATAACCCAAAAATCCTAAAATACTTATATTATAAAATATGATGATGATGTGATTTTATTATTAAATTATACGTTCAAGGCAACAAATTGTAAAACGGTAAGATATGATATGTTAAGTTCAGTTTTTAGTTTAAAATTCGCTATGAAGTTAGCGACTATTTGGTTTAACCGGGACTTATCAAACTGATATATTTTATTAATCTTAACATTAAAGTGGTGCTTAATCTTATCTTTAGCGTTCAAATTAAACAGAACCTATACAACTGGGCATTAAGGTGGAATTATCAACGTCATTCAATTTATTGCCAACCTATAACCTATTTCGCCTTGTCTTTCTTAGTTTATTATTTTATTGACTAAGATTTAAATAAAATCAATATCGTCTGCACATTATTTAGGTAATATCTGATATATTACAAAAATATCAATTTATTTCATTGCTTATTTTAGGAGAATTGTATAGTGAAAGAACAATGACATAATAATGTTGAAAAAAATCTTAACTGATATTTTTCGATATACAATTATCCTTAAATATTTTATGAAATTCCTTGATATTTATTTAACATGTTAATAATTATTACCTATAGAGTATGAAGACGATATTGATTTTATTTAAATTTTATGTTGAAGTTAGAAAAAATAAATAAATTTACGGGAAATAGGTTATAGGTTGGTAAGCATGTTGATACTCCCACCTTAAACAGGCCTTAACCAAGAAAAATTCACAGCAAATTTTTAATAAATTATTCCAAAATTATTCTGTTTAAAGAAAAATAACTGTTTATTACTGATTACTATTCTTTATATGGGGGTGAGTTTTGCAAGCCTTGGGAAACAAGTAATGATTTTTTTTAAATTTGGTAATAGAAATAATTAAGTTTGCTAATAGTAGGGGAGCCCACGATGCTAAATGGGGATTTACTCGAGCGTCGTGAGGACCTATTGGATCTTGAAGATTGGATGGTAGAAAGGAAAAAATGTCATATCATGTATACCCTTTAACCGGTGGGCGGGGTTACTACAGGCTTTCAAAAATGTAAAAAAAAAAACAGTCACATGGATATACTCGAGCGCGTCAGATATTAATAGTGTATATGCCCCACGTGACTCTCATGACGGAGGTACATTAATCTGCCGATTTTGATGGTGGGGGCGGCGGTACGGAAGGGTTAAAAATGGTGGAAACAAAAATTTACTCGAGCGTGTCAGATATTCAGAGGGGATGTTAAGGAATCCCTAAGAAAGCTCCCATTCAATAGACTGACGATTCGGATGTGACGCAAGCTCGTGGCGACTTTTCGAAAATGCAAAAAAAAACGCTATTTTGACATACTCGAGCGCGTCAGATTTTCATACAGGCGGTTCAGCTTGGTGTCCTGGTCGTGCTGATTCATAATCTGACGATTATTTTGAGGAATTTTGTTAATCTGACCGTTTAAAAAAAATTTTTCATGATTTATTTTCTTAAATCTTAAAAATTTTATTCACTTACAAAAATATTTCGGTACAAAATTCGGAACGAGTAATAACAATAAGAGTGACAGACTGCGATATAATTTAAAGACAAAATCCATAGCAACAAAACGGTTTCATAACTATCTTAATGCTTTTTTATAATATTATTTTTACACATTTTTGATGGAATTAAGGGAAAAATGCATAAGTGTGTTATATTTTTGAAATCGGAAGAAAAGGAACCATCTAATGCGCTTCTAATATACAGAGTGTCTCATTTAAAAAGGTAAATATTTGGTTTTAAATGTGACATGTGACACTTACTGTCATTTTTGACAAAACCCATAAATACTTGGCCAAAAGTTCTACATCCTACTTTTTGAGTGAACGCGCTAATTCAAAAAACAAAAAAGTTACAGGCTTTTAAAAGTGGGACAAACTAAAATGTAAACTAATAACCCTGTACATATAATCACACGAATGCTGTGATCAGCCTGTGATGGCGTGATGGCTGACGGTAAGTGTGTGGGGACGGTGCGAGAGAGTGAGTGATAAAGAAAGAGACATTGAGGCGCGGAGTGCTTCACTGCAGCTGCATGCGCTAAAAAACTGTATTGACTATTTTTGTTACTTTGGCTTGTGGTAATCGGCAGATTATATTTTTCCCGTTATCCTTGAATTATTCCCTTCAAAATAAAAATAAAATTGACCGCGCTCGAGAATGTCCATGTGACGTTTTTTGCAAGTTTGTGACCCTCCCACTCCCTTACGTCACGCTCAAATCGTCAGATTATTGAAATGCAGACTCTTTAGCATGTAATTAACCCACCACACCTTAATCTGACGCGCTCGAGTAAATCCAGCTATCGATTTTTTTTACTATTCTGATCAGCTGCCGTACACGCGTGGCACTATATAGAGGGCTTAGACATGGCAGAGGTACTCAACAGGGTGCAAGGTATCCCCCATATTATAATCTGCCGCGCTTGAGTAAATCCCAAAATCCCCTGTTGGGCTCCCCTACTATAAGGGAACACTGTGTTTTATTTTACTATAATCCAAAGAGCTGCAAACGTCAAAATCTAATATTTTAAAGTCAGTTATGTCGAAAATTCAATTTTTTTAAATATAACCTTACTCGTTTCAGAGATTGCCTAATAGGCCGTTATAACCCTGTAAAGATATTCTGAAACTTGAAATAGTAGCAGTAGTAGTTAAGGGGGGGGGGGGGACTTAGCGCCATGCAAATAGGCCAAAATTTTACCGGCAGGTCTTTTACTTTGTCTTATACCTGTATACATATCGCCATCCCTGATGCTATCCAGCACTATTTTCTCATTATTCCAAAATGCGTTTTTTACTACTACTATGCCTATGCGTCCGGTAAAATTGGTTAACATAAACTAATTTTAATGCAGTGATATGCAACCAAAAATGTCATTGACCAAGAAACATTTTTAATGGCAAGAACGTTCTTGAGAAGAAGAAAATTTCTCCAAGTACGTCTAGTTCCGCGTTTCTTCGCTAGAATGCATGGCGGCATTGAAGTTAACATTATACTGGCATTAATGTTTATATTATTACCGCAGAAACCGCTTCTAGGTCAAAACAAGCTTTTTCATCATCTGAAGAAAGCAAGTTATTCAAGATATCTCTAGAAGGCGCGGCATGGTAAATTTCATTCGTTTTTATTAAGTGTAAAAAGGTAATAAATAAATATGTCCAGATAACATGCGAGTCGTATAACTGAAAGGTATGGCAGGGCCGGGTACAAGCCTTAGCAAATAGGTACATTTATTAATTGGTTTCTTATGTTTAACAAAAATAGAAAGCCAAATATAGACGGTGTCCGGGAAAAAAAATTTAGGGGATAATTCTAGACCGAAAATAAATGCTATAATATCTTCCTATAACATTTTTCATATACAATTATCTTTTATTTCAAAGCTTGGGCACGAAGTCTGTATCAAAAATTTGGGCAGCGATTTATATTTCGTTATTTTTCTTAGAAATGGTACAAAATAGCGAAACAATAAAATTTTAAGAATACAGCGGAAAAATTAAAAGAAATTAGGTTCTGACAATTTTATTGATAACAGTAAATTATAAATTAAATAATCATTGTCTACAAATGCATTAAAAACACCACAAACTTTTTTCGAGCCCTTCCATAAAAAAAAAATCTGGAATCAATACCGTACCTCCTCTTCAATGCTCTTAAGATACCAACTGTAAAGGAATTGTATTTATTCACTTTAAGTTTATTTGTATACTTTTATACCCTTGGTTACTTTCCATGTCCGGATTTGCTCTATACTGATACATACAATTCTCAATTTTTATTGGGTTGACATATTTTAATTATTTTTTTCTTTTAGCTCGCACTTGTCCTCGCCGTCATCATCGGTCTGAAAAAATTGCTTAGCCAAGAAAAGCACGTGACCTACGAAGTTGTAGCACAACCCCACCATGACCATCATGAGCACCACGTCAGCAGTGGAGGCCATGACAGTTACGGAGGCGGCGGCGGCGGCGGTGGTTGGGGAAGGACCTTTGATGCCAAGGAAGCTCAACATTTGGCCTACAGTGCCCAAGTACCTGCTAACTAAATGTTTCTGACTTCAGAGAAAAATGAAATGTTGTTACCACCATATTGGTGAATAGCGTAATATTTATTTGTTTAATTTATTTCTGATGTGAATGTGAATTTATTGTGTTTTACTAAATGTTAAAAGAAAAAATAAACTGTTACAGAAAATTTTGTTAAAACCTTTTCTTTTATTAATGAGTACAATTATTACTAATTATTATTTAATTAGGACATGTTAATCAATAGCCTTAATTAGGGGCTAAAAAAGGTATAGACGCTGTCTCAATATTATTTTCGAAAAGCATTCCTGTCTTTGAGAAGCAATTATCTGCATACAGTTTGGTGTTAAAAAAATTGGTTAAGAAATAACTGAAAAAGTCAAAATACAACATTTTTGTTTTTTTAGTGGGGTGCGAGGAAACGAACTACTCCCCAATCGGTAGGTCACGAAACCAAGGATTAATAGCCCTTGGGGGGGGGGGGTGTACTTTTAATTTCCGAGGATCATGGTTCAAAGCCCACGTTATACCGTAGGTCTCCTCGGGAATGTTGCTGGCAGAGAAAGAAGAGGAAAAATCTGCTAAAAAAAATAAGCTAGCGAGCAAGACAGAATTAATTATATATTTACACAAACTTCATGTTTGACAAGTTGCTTTCGCAAAGATACATGCTTTACAGCATTGAGCCTATAATAAGTAATAGGTTTTGCAATATGAATGATTAAATTGAGCGCCTTTACCCATTATTTTTGTTGATCTTGCTCATGTCGATATACCGCACCTCTCTTAGTCGCCATTCTTGCGTTTGATTTTCATTTAAGAGCAAGCATTAGTTACGCATTCGCCATTTCATTTTCTTACCAATATTTCATTTAATTTTCGTTTTCTGCAAAAAGCGGGCAAATATCTGTCTCTGGGTTGGTTGGTTATCTACAGTTGGTTAAAAAACATTTAGTTGATAAATTCATAAAAGCATAAAACGAAGTTTTATCAAATTTGCGCATTTTTCTTGTTATGCTTTTTTTAATTTATAAATTCAACCTTTTTTATCCATACCTGTAGGTAATTGTACCCCACATACGAATATTTGACCGATTTGTGAATAAAACGAAGAAGTAACGAATTATTGATAAAATAGTATTTTATTTCAATCCCTATCGCCATGCTGTCAAGAAGCATTGATTATAGTCGAATTTTTTTTAATAATAAATCAGCACGAAGCTATTCACACTACTTAAGAGTTTTAAGTGCTTATAGTTTGAAACTTGATGTAATAAAAAAAATTTAAAAAAAGTTTACCATTGAAAACACTTCAAAGTATTCTTTGTGAACCCGTTTTATAGCTAAGTTTAGTTGTAATTTATAACTAGTTTTCTTCAATATAAAGTTTCTGTGCTGAACCCAAACTTTGACAATTAGGGTAAGATAATTCGAATAACATTTTTAAATCGATATCCGTTGGTCGATCAGCACCAGGAGCCCTGGGCGATTATACAATGGCACTTGACGAGTGGGTAGTTTAAACTAATTTGGTGAGAAGTTTTGCGGGCCGATAGTTATATGGGTCATTCAAAACTATTATGAGATTCTTACGTATATTTTAATACATTTCAAATTCTTCTAAATTAAGATATTATATTCTACGCCATATTCCAAGGACGATACTCCATAAATACCGGGTGTTTCTCATAAGACGTTCACCCCTATAACTTTTTTATATATATATAGATATTAAAATGAAATTTTGAGATTATGCCTAAGAGATTAGTCTACATTTATTGGCATAATTTTCAATTTGTTAGCACTTCCGGTTTGACCGGAAGTGACCTTGACTTTGATATTTTAAATGGGACATCTTGTATATTTTTACTTATTTGGGTTCAGCATAACATTATGAGTGAAATGACATCTCACTTGTCTTTTTTTGACGTGTTATAACATTTTTATGTTTATTGTTTATTGTCAATCTAGAGTGCTACAAATTAATTAAATCTGTTAATTTATAGTCAAGTAGTATATGAATATTAAAATTATGTCATAATAATTGACTTTCTAATTTTCACAAGCGTTTAAAAAATGAAATTTTGCTTTCTTGACGTTTAGTTCATTTTTCCAAATGGAACGATGGTGGTTCACTAGAATATTTAAAACGAACATTTTTTTTTCCAACAATTTGGTACCATACACTCCTATTGCTATTTTAAAATTGACACTGAAAGATTTGCCTTAAGGTGGGAGTACCAATACGCTTGCCAACCTATAACCTATTTCGCGTAGATTTATTTATGTTTTCTAGCTTTTACACAAAATTTAAATAAAATTAGTATGGACTTGATATTCTATACGTAATAATTGACATATTTAATAAATATCAAGGAATTTCATAACTTATTTAAGGAGAATAGCGAAAAATATCGGGTAAGATTTTTTTTAACATTATTATGTCATTGTTCTTTCACTATACATTTTTCCCAAAATTAGCAATGAAATAAATTGATATTTTTGTAATATATCAGATATTACCTAAGTAATGTGCCGACGATACTGATTTTATTTAAATGTTAGTTTATAAAATAATAAACTTAAAAAAACAAAGCGAAATAGGTTATAGGTTGGCAATAAGTTGAACGACGTCGAGAATTCCACCTTAAATCCCAATCGCAAATTTAAAAGCGTTATGCATTATTGCCGGCCTCTTTTTTCTCTTCAGAAATATAAACGCGGCTTTGAGAAACTATGGAATGGTTTTGAAAAGCAATATGGCTTTTATTTAAAGTTGTAATGTCATTAGTTTATAAAACATACAATACATACAATCTTGCGGCTTCACTAGAATTTTTCTGGTCACTCCAAAAATTAGGAGCATATTAATTTGTTCATTTCTAGTAAAACTAACCATTTTATCTGATTTACAATGTAAGTTTAATAGACGAATTGTAGTTTTTTAATGCCGCCTTTATATTTCTTTTTTAGAAAAGACCATAATGCATAATGCTTTTAAATTTGCGATTGGGACTTAAGGCAAATTTTTTCGTTTCAATTTTAAAACAGCATAGGAGTGTATGGTATCAAATTGTTTGAAAAGAAATGCTCGTTTGAAATATCCTAGTGAACTACCATCGTTCCATTTGGAAAAATGGAGTAAACGTCAAGAAAACAAAATTTCATTTTTTAAACCCTTGTGAAAATTAGAAAGTCCATTATTATGACATAATTTTAATTTTCATTATAATACTTGACTATAAATTAATTTGTAGCACTCTAGATTGAAAATGAAAAATAAACGTAAAAATGTTATAACACGTCAAAAAATGATAAGTAAGGTGTTATTTTATTCAGAATGTTATGCAGAACAAAAATAAGTAAAAATATACAAGATGTCCCGTTTAAAATATCAAAGTCAAGGTCACTTCCGGTCAAACCGGAAGTGCTAACAAATTGAAAACTATGCCAATAAATGTAGACTAATCTCTTATGGATAATCTCAAAATTTCATTTTAATATCTATAAATATAAAAAAGTTATAGGGGTGAACGTCTTTTGAGAAACATCCGGTATACAAAAAAAAAAGTTGTAGTACATTTTAACGAAAATTATTATACTTATACACAAATCTTAAAAGTAGAGTAGGTTTTTTTTCCGCCAGCAATTTCGAGTGTAATTATACGCGCCTCTAAAACGAAATTCCAAATATTACTGAAAATTACATAAATTTATTTTCAACCAATTAGAAGGCTCCTTTTTGTTCACGTTGCTTATAGTAACGGAAGATTATGGCGATAATTTTGTTAGTTCCTATTAACTTGATTTAAATGAAATAATAGGTGATAATTTTTCTAGCAAAAATGAAGTGCTTTATATTTATCTATTGGCAAAAGTCACTCAGAATAAAATCAAAATACATTGTGTTGCTAACTTAGAATTTTTATTGATACCTACTAACCAATTTGCTTAACATATCGAACACCGGGACTAAAAGAGACACATCAAAAATTTAACTAAACTCATCGGAAATATGTTTTTTTTAAGTTTCATTGGAAACTATGTAGACATGTAATTTCAGATGTTATGGTTGAAAGCGAATTAATGTTTTTAATGTTCCTGAAATTTTAGTAATAAACCTTAGTTACTAACAAGTAAAATCCACTTCTATTGTAAAAATATAGTCCGTCATATTAAACTAAACTCATCGGAAATATGTTTTTTAAAGTTTTATTTGAATTTAAAACTATAAATACATTGGATTTCAGATAACAAATTTGTTACTTAATGTTTCTCACATTTTAGTAATAAAAATGTCTTACTAACGGCTAAAATGAACTTCATTTCTAAAACTCTAATTAGTTACAATTAACTAAAGCCGTCGGAAATATGTTTTTCGGCAACCGTCAGGGAAGTTGACTTCCCGGACGCTTTTCCTTTGAGAAAGTAGCATTTCTCCGGCCTAGTCCGGGAAGTACGTGCCTAGTCCGGGAAGTATTACATCAATATTAGCGATTGCTCGAATTTTAATATAAATATTAATATAAATAAGAATTAGAATGTTTTTGTTAGTACCTACCAGACCTATCTTCTGTTCGAATTTCAATATTTAATACAAATAAGAATAAAAATGTTCGAAATTTTGTTCAACAAAGAAATATAATAAAGAAATCTGTCTCATTGATTTGTTATTCTACACGGTTGCCGAAAAAATAGTGTACGCAACACGATTGTTGATAGAAAATTTCCCTCGTCTTCGACTCGGGATAATTTTCTATCAACAAAATTTTTTCGCCAGCACAAAATGATCCTCTATCTTTAACCGTGGGATCGACTAGCTATGCGTTAGTCACGTTCGGCAAAATTGATTGATCTGTTGTCCTTATTGCTGGCATCTAAACATGTTATTTATTCTCTCTTACTCCCATAAAATTTTACTGTCATTCGAGTAAGCCAAAAGGGTATGTAATAAAAGAGTTGACTTACTACGTCATAAATTGTGGTGCTGCCACTAAATTTTGCGTTCCGCTAAACAGCGAAAAATCTTAACATAGTATGAAACAAAGTCGCTGTCGCTGTCTGTCCGTCCATACCTATATATGCTTAAATCTTTAAAACTACGCAACGGATTTTGAAGCGGTTTTTTTTAATAGATAGAGTGATTCAAGGGGAAGGTTATGTATAACTAGCGACCTTCGCACGGGTGCTATTTCAGAAAGTGGCATGCCGGGTACTAATATATCGGGTTTGTATTTATACCAGCGGGTTGCAACGCATGCCGGGTACACGCTAGTATATAATAAAGAACAAAAATATTTAGCTCGTGCAAAAACCTGTGTGGGAATTTCTTTTAAAAATTAATTAAGTTTATGCCTATAAAAATGTAATTTTGTTGTTATTATACGGACTTTTATTAAATTTATAGTGCTTGTTTAAGTTGCTTAAAATTTAACAAGCGCGGATAAAAGCCATATTATAAAGAATAACTTTTTTGTCCCGGCCTTCACAATAATGTCTCCTTTTTTTTTATAAAACCCAACGAGAACTTAATCTTAAAATTGGCTATAGTCTATCTAGTGAAATCCCAAAGTACGTTATCATTCTAAATGTCGCCATAACCAAACAATAGGGCAAGTTTTTCATAAATATTAAATTAATTTCATTTAGGTATTTACGAGGGTATTTATATTCTGTGAAAACTTTTGTTGTAGATGTTGATTTTTTTATTTAATTTGTCCACATTTTCACAAAAACATAAAGTCTCAATTTACTTCCATCAACCGTTTTTTTTTTCAGCAAATTTTGGATATATGTTAAATTGTTTATCATAATTACCGAAAATTCTACAAACGAACTTTTGACACGCATAAAAGCACGTGTGACTAAATTTAAAAAAAACATAACACCAATTCAACCAAATAAGTAAACAGACACTGCTAAGTATCCATTAAAAAAAACTCAATAAAGCATATTTATTTCCATTCAAAGAAGAGATAGATCGAAGTCAAGAATTTTCTACGATCGCGTTAACCATCAGGAAGCTGATGCAAATACGTTCCGGGGAACATGTGTGGTACCACAACGGTCTTTATAGGACTACGTGTGACTGTCTGGACAATGCCAGAGGTCTGCCACTCTAACCTAACCTATTTCCATGGTAGACGATGTAAATATTAACCCTACGAGTAATAGACAGGCGATCAGGTCTTATATTACTACCTGCCGATAGGACATTAATTTGGCATAGACGTACCATATCGGCGGTATTTCGTTTGCAAGTAGCATGCATCTGTTTATATTTAGTATATCTTGGAACTATAGTTTAGCTATTATTAACCTGTGGTGTATCCATTAAATTATGAAAATTTTTAATGAAATCATCAAATTTTATTAAAAATATTCTTATAATAGTAATAGTTGAAGACAATACGTAATCGATATCAATTATTTTGACAAAAAGAGGGACAAAAGGTTGAATTTTCAGATTAAGTCAAGATAAGACAAAACGACATTTTAGGTACTGGAAATAAAATAATCGATGCCCTTTGATACCATTCCAACAAGCGAAGCTTCAGCTCGTTCATCTGGAGAGCTGTAGTAATAATAATAATACATGAATTGGCCAATAATATAATATGACAAAAAGTATAATATTTTTTTAAAATATAATTATATTATTTAACGTTTTGGTGTTTTTTTAAACTTTTATGAGTCCATATCAATAACAAATATCTATGAAATATATGGCTCATCTCGAATCAGGAACAGTATTTCTATAAGTACAGCGATCATTAAATTACGTAATAAATTTAGCTGGTGTTTTGTTTTCTATAAAATACATCGTTCTGGCATTAAATAAAGTGATTACAAACGGTCATTCAGAGGATTATTATATAATTAATGCTTGTGAAGCTTTTATGTAGGTACTAAATAAATCAACTAGCGCTAAACGTAAAATTTACTAGTTTTATAACATATTAATGTTAAATTTGTATATTATAATGGTCGTATTAAATTAAACTAGTTTGACTTACTGGCTACTCGGGTGGTTCACATTGATGTTTTTTTTTTAATTGAACATTGGAAAAAACCGCCACTTACTTATCTGCTTGAGGTAAGAAAATATTTCACTTTCTTGCTTATTACTGAGAAACCAGTTATACATTTTTTGCATATAAATAAATTAAAATTAAAGAAATTTTAATACTATAATACTCTGTGCCTATTATATACCGTGCAAGCAAAAATTATTTGCATCAAAGAGGGCTTGGATTAAAAAACGTAGAGCTTGGTTTAGATCACAATGATATGGGGACGATATATCTAACCAAATCTAGGTTAAAATTTTGTCAAATTCACATTGTGACATGATATGCCAACTTAATGAGTAATAAAATAAGTAGACAAATACAAATTTATTTTTGTTGTTTACAAAATAAACAAAGTAAGAATAAACAGAAAGAAAAAGAAAAATAATTACATAAATTGCTGAAATTGGCCACCGCCATGCTCCAAGCATAAATTTGGGGTAAACCATTGAGAGTAATTCCTGCGTCTTTTAAAATCTGCTGCTTGTATTTCTTGAACTACTTGCACTATATAAGGAAGTAAATTTAGCTGCTTCTTAAGAATAGTCCTGCATGTTCTATAAGATCTTCCCACTTCTTGGGACAGGCGTCTTATACAATTTGTTGGCGTATTTTGCATTATTTCACGAACGTTTGCAACAAGTTCTTCTGTTCTTACAGATGGTCTTCCTGCTCTTTTTTGTGTTGTATAGAATCTATTTTCCTAAACACAGCCACGGTTCTTTTCAGGTAATGATAAAAATCCCCAGCAATAAAAGCAACGTTAGGAAAATATTCGTGAAAATCGTCCATGCACAAACCCGGATTGTATTGCCACTTAACATTTACTCTAACCCCGTTTCGAAAATACGCTTCAACCATGAATGTTTTGTGCTGTTCCGTAAAGCCCATTGTGTGAATTATTCAAGAAATTGGAAAAATTAAAGATGAATCAAATTACTCGTAACGACTGTCAAAGATGGCGAAATAACTGATTGATTGGTAATTCAGGTAGTTACTGCATGACACCCAACAGGTAGTAAGCTCTACGACTAAGCATTACGTCGATCCTTAGATGCAAGGCCCTCTTTCATGCTGGGAACCTAATTGTGTAAGATGATGAAAGACCAATATATTATTTGAAAATAATATTTAACATTACAAACAAAAACAATATATTATTGTATTTAATTTATTATCGAATTTAGTATGTAGGCACTACAAACCACTATCAAAATTTTGACAAAATACAAATACGTTAATACGTTTACCGTTTACATATTATTCCATATTATTCTATAAAAATAAATAAGAAAAATAAATAATATCTACATTCAGACAAAAAGACCAGTTACTGTAAAAAAAAGTTAATATTTTGTAAATTTATAAAAGTTAGTTTAAAGACGACAGAATTTACTATACGGATAGGAATCCTTAAAGTTTATTTATTTTATGTTGATAAGAAAATTTATTAAATTAACCATTTTATTTAGTATTCTCTCTCCAAAATAATTTCCATAAAAACTATTTAACATTAAAAGTTCTGTGCTACAATTTTCAATCCAACGACGTCAGAGCAAAAAAGACATCTCATTCTCTTTATCATGACAAGCCGACAATATGTCAAATGCAAAGATCCACCAGGTTTCTCAGGAGTTCCACAAACTTCCACACGTAGATAATATTGATAAATATCGATAATGTCGATATTATCGATAATATCGATTTTTCGATATTTTATTTTATAAATATCGCTATTCGATATATCTATAAAAATATCGATATATCGAATTTTTGCCCAGCCCTACTTATACCTATATCAAATAAGTGTTAGGCGATATTAAATATAAATATGTGTATTGATACACTGACATTTAGGTATATTATAGCAAAAGATTGACTTTATTAAACAGAAGACACATGTATAAAAATTCATTAGTGACGGTAAAAAATTACATAAACATTAAACAAATCAGGTAAAGGCGTAAATAAAGGATAAAAACCATAATGATTATCGCATTCTTCCCTCCTTTTATTATCAATGATATTCATCTAAATATTTAGGCGACATTCTTACACCAACATCAAAAAATCGATGTTATCCATGTGATCGGATATTATCGATAATATCGATTTTTCGATATTTTATTTTTTAAATATCGTTATTCGATATATCGATATATCGATAAAAATATCGATATATCGAATTTTTGCCCAGCCCTAGCGTGGTTTATCTTTGCTTGATTGTCGTTGTTCCAAACTAATAAAAAAATATTTTGGCGATTAATTATGACGGTACTATTTATATTTCAGCCGATAATGAGTATTTTCTATTTGAAGATAGACGACTCTTCAAGGCTGATCCTTTATGCTTTCTATAAAACGACTTATTTATTTTTTCTTCCGAATCCTGGTCATTTCTAGCGTTAATAACAGTTTCTACGGGACCACTTGGGACTATGGACGCATACCCTGGGCTGGTTTCTCCTTCTGTCGCTGCACCTGCACCACTCGGTGCATATACTATATCAGGGTAGACGTTGCTGGATTGGGCTTCTCTGCCGTAGTATCCATTGTTCCCGTAGTATCCTCCCCCATACCCGTGGTGTTCGTAGCCATGGTGGGGACTATGTCCTTAGAAGAAACATAAAAATTAGTAGGAAAGAAAGAAAAACAAAAGTCTTCCTCCACAAAATTTAATAGAAATAGATTCTTTAGGGGTCTCTACATGTTTCAAACGTAAAAACGTTCATCTTCAGGAGACAGAAAAAAATTATATTGTGCTGATGGTGTTAGCAGAAGAGAAAATGAAAACCCTAATGGAGCTTTTATGGCATTGAAAAATTGAAATTTAGAAGTTACGCATATAAAAAAGGTTGAGGAGAGTTAAAACACGCTGAGCATGCAAAGAAAGTTGGTATAGGAAGTGCAAACAACCAAACTAAAAGAGGAAGCAGAAAAAGGCCTTCTAAAGAGAAGGTATCAAAGATTTTTTAATCATTTATATAATTTTTTTTGTAAAATCATTGATATTAGGACAGTATAAAGACAAAAATCTAAGGTATAATTCATAATATCAGAATAGTTGAGAATGGTTTTTGGGGAACTATTGGGCTTTAACCCCCAGTACCCCAAAAACTATTCTCAATTATTCTGATATTATGAATTCTACCTTAGATTTTTATCTTTATACTGTCCTACAGACATATTATTATCAATGATTTTACAAAAAAAAATTATATAAATGATTAAAAAATCTTTGACACGTTCTCTTTAGAAGGCCTTTTTCTTCTTCCTTTTAGTTTGGTTGTTTACACTTCCTTTACTAACATTCTTCACATGCTCAGCGTGTTTTAACTCTCCTTAACCTTTTTTATATGCGTCACTTCTAAATTTCAATTTTTCGCTCCATTAAGGTTGTATGCCATTTTCTCTTCTGCTAACACCATCAGCACAATATAAATTTTTTCTGTCTCCTGAAGATTAACGTTTCTACATTTGAAACATGTAGAGACTAGGGATGTTAAAGAGCAGGTAAATTGCTGAACAGGTTCGAACAGTTCGGTTCTCACCCGGGAACCTGTTCCGTAAACCTGTTCACCTGTTCTTTTGATCATAAATTATTGTCACTCAATGACTTGGTAAAAAAAAGTAAAAAAGTGAAAGGTCAGGAAAGTAGTAAAAACCCGGTTTTTGTTAATCAGTTTCTAAAAAAAAAAAAAAAAAAAAAAAAAAAGGTCGCCAGTTTTGTACAACAACACACAAAGAACACCCCTCATTCCTGTTTCCTGTCTCCTTCAAAGAAGGAACAAACAAATTACAGCCTGTTCTTTTTATGAGTGATTGGTGATTTATTGGCTTGCGGGTCGTCGTTTGAGAATAAAAAGAACAGGCTGTTCTTTGTTTGTTCTTTCTTTGGAGCAGAACAGGGAACAGAGAACAGAGAACAGGGAATAGAGAACGGGGAGCAGTGAGAGCTACACGCGGACGCAGCGGTGTTCTGTGTTTTTACTTTGTTTGCGAAACTGGCGACCTTTTTTTTTACCTTTTACCTCTTTTTTTACCAAGTGAGTGACAATAGAACAGGTGAACAGGTTCCCGGGTCAGAACTGCTGAACTCCCGTTTTCCCTGCTCTTTAACATCACTCGAGCGCAATCATCTGTCATAAGTCTATCTAAAGAACCGGTTCAGTTCTTTTACAAAGAACAGTTCACTGAACAGGCTATCTCTAACCTGTTCTAAAGAACCTGTTCGGTTCTTTTCTTTACAACTCTAGTAGAGACCCCTAAAGAATCTATTTCTATTAAATTTTGTGGAGAAAGTCTTTTTATTTTTCTTTCTTTCCTACATTTTCAACTCCACTTTAAGTATGGACTACTTCTTCAAATAAAAATTAGTATTGTGTTCGGGTTTATTCGTGGCAATCATCACACGATTTGAAAAAACACATTGTGGTGCAAAAGTAGATACTATAACATCAAAAAGAACCTACCTTCATAATGAGACCCATGACTGATGGGATGCTGCTCCATCTCAATGATCTCCATGGGTGTGTGGTCCTTTAATTTTGATATTAATGCAAACAGGGAAATGATAAGTGCTGCCTTGGCAAGGAATATTGCTTTTATGGCTAGGACTTTTAAAATGGCAAACATGATGGATGCCATAAGGGCGGCTTTATAGCCGATCAGCATTTGTATCATATTTTTTCCTTCGTCATCTTTTTTGCCCCGACCTGGAATAAAATAATAATTTTTTGTAATTTTTATATAATAATATTAATTATTTTATGAAAAGGAAAGAAAAAGACAAAGTCTTCCTCCACAAAGTTTAATAGACCTTTTAGTTTAAAGGTCTCTACCTGTTTCGAACGTCGAAAGGTTCATCATTAGAAGACAGAAAAATGTATTTTATGCTGATGGTGGATGGCAAAAGAGAAAATTATAACCTTAATGGAGCTTTTATGGACTTAAAAAATTGAAGTATAAAAGGAACATGATATGAAGAAAATTGATAATGGGTAAACCATACTGAGTATTTAAAAACGTTATTAAAGGAGGTCTAAACCAACCAAATAAAATGGGGAAGAAAAAACCTTTCTAAGAAGGTGTCGAAGATTATTAAAATTTCAGAAAACTTATCAAACTATGTCTGTAAGACATTATGAGGATAAAATTGTAGTCACAATCTGTAAAAAATATGTAACTTTGTGGAGGAAGACTTTGTGTTTTTCCTTCCTTTTCATACTTTCAACTCCACTTTAAGTAGGGACTATTTCTTCAAATTAATTATTTTAATTGTACCTACTGTCATTATTTATACAGGGTGATTCACGTTGAGTGGCCTATTAGAAGATCTCGGAAACGAGTAAAGTTATATTTCTAAAAGTTTGGTAGCGGGCATGATTGGCTTTGAACTTTTAAAATATTATATTTCGACGTTTGTATCACTTCCGGTTATACCGGAAGTTATGGCCAACTTTGGTATTTCAAATGGAATACCCTGTATATTTTAGCATTTTTGGATACCTTATTGAAACCTAAGTAACTTTTATTAACAAAGATCTATAATTATTTCTAACCGTTTTTGAGATATGAATTATAAAATGCATTTTTTATGTAAAAACCTTACCGAGAAAAAACTTCAGTAATTTTGAAATTAATAAAGTTAAACATTTATAATTTTGTAGGCTTTTAACTAAAACATAGATCCTTAGACTACATTACTTAAGTTTCATGTTTTGAAAGTGTGCCAATTTGGCCATTTAGATAAATGCAAATGGAACACCATATTTTTTATTTTAGTAACGTGTAGAGAATGAAATTTCCTAGCTAAATGTTTAATATGCCAGTATCAATATTTTTAGTCGTTTTGGAATTATGAGCGATTAAAAAAAAATATCTTAAAATATGTGTTTGTGTTAAGTTCATAAGACATTATTTTTGTAAAGAAGGCTTTGACTCCGATTTTTGTTTGACTTTGAGGTTTGTTACTAATTAGTAAAGTAGGCATTGACTGAAATTGTTTTAAAGTTGACACTCACCTTAATTATTTACAAAAATAATGTCTTATGAACTTAACACAAACACATATTTTAAGATATTTTTTTTTAAATTGCTTATAATTCCAAAACGACTAAAAATATTGATACTGGCATATTAAACATTTAGATAGGAAATTTGATTCTCTACACGTTACTAAAATAAAAAATATGGTGTTCCATTTGCAAAAATTGACTTATGCACATTTATCTAAATGGCCACATTGGCACACTTTCAAAAACCCCCTGTATACAAAACATAAAACTTAAGTAATGTAGTTTAAGGATCTATGTTTTAGTTAAAAGCCTACAAAATTTTAAATGTTTAACTTTATTAATTTCAAAATTACTGAACTTTCTTCTCGGTAAGGTTTTTACATAAAAAATGCATTTTATAATTCATATCTCAAAAACGGTTAGAGATAGGTATAGATCATTGTTAATAAAAGTTACTTAGGTTTCAATAGGGTATCCAAAAATTGCTAAAACAGACAGGGTATTATATTTGAAATACCAAAGTTGGCCATAACTTCCGGTATAACCGAAAGTGATACAAACGTCAAAATATAATATTTTAAAAGTTCAAAGCCAATCATGTCTGCTACCAAATCTTTAGAAATATAACTTTACTCGTTTCCGAGATCTTCTAATAGGCCACTCAATGTGAATCACCCTGTATAACGTGTAAACTTAGTCAGACATTAATTGCTTTGTCAATTTTATTGTAAATTATTTTAGTTAGCATTATAATCTTTCTACGTATGATTTACAAAGACGCCAATCGAAATTTTCTGACCATTCTAAATCTATTTCCGTAATGTTCAATGGCGTAACAAACACACCCTTTGGCCATTGACGGCCCTTTCAAAACTTTCTGCCAGCTTTGCTTTTCATAGGTATTTCCTTAAATTTCATAATTAATTTAATTTTTTTATATCCTGAGAATTTAACTTTGTTAAGGGAAGAAGAGTTATACGTAAAAGCGCGGAATTTAGAAATGATATATCATAAAGACTTGTCCATTGACTTTCCTAGTCAAATTTTAAGCCTCAGAAAGGGACTTGGAGACAGTATGTCAAAATTGAAAACAGTGTATGAACTTGCGGATCATTTATTAATAAAAAATCAGTGTGTTTCTCAAATTTTCCAGATGTATCTAGTGCAGTGATGTTATTTCTAACTGTACCAGTTAGTGTGGCATCAACGGAACGATCTCTTGGATTTATCCTTAATCAGTATCGAACACAAGTTTGTTAAATCATTAAATATCGACGAAATTATAAACGATTGTGCAAAAAAAAACTCTCGACGATGTGGTCGTCTTGTATAATACCTTGTATAGTACTTAGTGACATAATGTTTGTGCAGACTTGTTGAGAGTTTATGTGTTTTACTGTTTTCTGTCTTCTGGATTCTAGGAGGCTCGATCACTGCTACCCCCGTTTTACTACATACATGGTAAGCAACATTATAAGTGATGTTTTATAATTTTGATTTAACATCATGTGTGCTGGAATAATACGTATAATGGGCCCACTCAGATTTTGTTACGTCACTGGTAATATTATGATGTCGTTGAATAACACTCCATTAATTCTTGAATTGTTGGTGTCCTGGAAATTTATATGGATTTTAAAAGCTTTGTTTGGACGTCAATAAAAGACATGTATTTAATTTGAAGAAGTAGTCCATGCTTAAAGTGGAGTTAAAGTATGGGAAAGAAAGAAAAAACTAAAAGTCCTCCTTCACAAAATTTAATAGAATAAAAAATTATTCAAGAGTCTCTACATGTTTCGAACGTAGAAACGTTCATCATCAGGAGACAGAAAAATTTATTTTATGCTGATGGTGTTAGCAAAAGAGAAAAGACATACAAAGTTTAAAAAAACTTAAATACAAAGTAAAAATAAATTAATTGAAACAGGTATTGATACGATCAATAAAATTCAAATTCAGACAGGACAGCTAGAAGACTCCGAACAACGATGTGACCTGCTCACCAAATTCGTTAAAACTAATTCTACGGCGCGCGGCGATTGCCGATCGCTATGAACCCCCACCAATGTCTTGTGGATTATAGTATCTAACGGATATAATTCGTTTTTGGGGAGGCTCTTCTGCTTTCGTAAAAGAGAGAGCGCTTTACTGGGAACAAAATGCGTCGCATTGAGAAGATACTATTTATTTCTCAACAAAATTGCTATATTCAAAGTAGTTCATTATTTAACAAGACTGTGCTACTAATGAAACTGATTACTACCAATAAAAACACTGTTCTAGCAAATCTGGAATTGATATAACACTAAAGCGAGTTTGATACACTAGCAATCTATTTAATATGGGTTATGAAAAAATAAACTACAAACTATATCTTCGCAAACCTGTTGTATTAGATAATTTTCCCTAGTGTAGTGTTAGATAAAATATAGCATTATTGTATAAGGATTTTTCAGGTGGTTGGAGAAATTATTTTCTCACAAAATATTTATAAAAAATACCCTATTTACAGCACATGGCATTATTGTTGGTATTGAACTTTAGTGTTCCTTAAAACCTCTTCGGGCCCCAGGTATCGTATATGATACAACGGTTCTAAAATTTATTATAAATCTTCGGTTTGTATTTCAGTTATTTGACCCTCTGGTATCGCATGTGATATGCGCCTACTATTGGGTAAAAAAGTGAAAAGGTCACGTATCGCGTGGTATTTAGTTGTTTGTTTTATTGAGTGTCGACGCCATGGCCGGTGCCAATAAAAATAAAGGAACTAAACGTAAGTATTAAATTTTTTGGCGTTTTTTTTGCATAGTTCCTGTTTTTAACAATTCAGAAAAGTTGTGGCATGTTTGTTATGTTAAAATAAGTAGGCTAAATAATGTTTTTCATCCCTTAAACTCAAAGTATCTCTACTGATACTACGGGTTCCAAACGATACAATATTTTAAAATATTGTTTTTATTTTTTCAAGCACTGACTGAAGCAGAACTTCAGGAGGCCGTAGATAATACAAACTTGGATGGATCGGACTGGGATGGAAATGTTTCCAGCGATAACGATGAATGGGATGAATGGAATAGCCCGACCGATACTGAAGTTTTGGGAACTTTTCACGATGAAACACTGGTTGAAAATTATGAAGAAGGTGGTGACGGACTACCTGGCATTTAAGTTCTCGCTTGCTAAGTCCCTTTTGTATTCGAGAGAAAAATCTTCGTCTAACTCAGAGGAGAGTGACGTTGCTAATTAGCCCAGCAGAAAAATATGGAAAATTACACCAATTCCTGACAAACGCCTACGAAAGAGAGAAGCTAAACATTTCCCTGAATACCTTAGTGGGACCCAAAAATCTAGATCAAAATGCAGATATCCTGGATGCAGAAGCCTAGCAGTGTGTTGCATGTAACGTGTTCTTATGCTGTATTCTTTAAAGAAATTGTTTTTCTGCCTTTTACCAATAAATGTTAATTAAAATTAAAAAAAAAAATGTTTTATTGTCACAGTTCAGACCCAAAGTATCATAAGTGATACCAGCATTTTTTTTAAATGTACCCATCCAAAAAATATTTAAATAATTTTTTTAGCGTTTTGTATCCCTCTAAGATTATTTACTTCCCTTGGCATCATAATATTCCCAGCAATTCTGTCTTGGGCCCGAGGAGGTTATTGTTGTTGGTGAAAGTAAGGATACTTAATATATTTCTACAAATATTATTACTACTTCTAACGAGCGGGTCGAGTTTGAGTTACATACGTGGATTTAGCATTACACAAACCCATGCACTCAAAAATAATTGTCCTTACCTTCTTCTTTTGCATCCAAATAGTTATTGACATAAAAATCCAATTCGACACCGTCACTTCTGGGATTTCCTAAACTCACACCTGCCAAATCGCCAAACTTTAAATCCAGCGATAACCGTTCCATCATTGGCACATTTTTACCTTTTTTACTTTCGTTTAGTTTTACCGCAACACCATAACCTAAGTTCAGACCTTTTTGCGATATCAGGTCTTTGAGCCACACATTTCCAGCGTTGATTTTGACCACGAACAAAAGAACACCTGCCACACAAATAAAACGCATATTTAATATGTTTAAAATGGCACGAAGTTTTCCAGTTTCGATTTATTAGAGTAGCAGTTCTGCGTAGCAATATAACACTTTTCAAGGAAAAAATAGGTACCGGTACTACAAGGATATTGCTAAATAACTGGAGTAAGTATACTGCACTTCTTTATATCGTTTACGGATGGTAACCAACCCTGAAATTTTAGCGTGATATTATTAATCATGCTACTAATACGGCTGCAGTTAAATTAAAATGTTTCTATCAAGTGTGAAACATGAACTGATTATATTAATAGGTACATAAATTAATTGGTTATTATGGCGTGTCGTTTTGATTTCATCTAAGCCTTATCAAGATATTTTTTTTAGCTTTCCCGGACAGTATTGTACCGGGGGGACAAATAAGCGAGGACGTCGGCTTTATCTTGGAAACCATTAATCGTACAACTTTCGGAAAGTTTTTTTTATTAGTAAAGTGGTCAAGAGATATTGCTGGAAATTACTTTTAAGTTCCTCATTTCGCCGCAAGGGGGCACAATTAAAAATTATTTTTTTAAATTCTAAATTTCTCGGAAAATTCCCATATTAAGGTATAACTCTGATTACATTATTGGAAAGCTTAGACAATTCTGCATCATTTTGGTTTAAGGCTCATTGGCGTATCGACCTTGATAAGAGTGGGATAAGCTATTGAAAGTGTACACATTAAAATCGCTGTAACTTCTAAACGACTTATCCGATTTTACTAAATTTAAGCTTGTTTGGAAAAGAAAAATAAGTATCTTCAATTGCCGTATCCAACAATACACGATTATGTTTAATAAAATTGCTAGAGGGCGCAATTTGTAAAAACAGTTTTTTTGATTTTATCCTGAAAATTCAAATCATACGGTATAACTATGATATAATAATCGAAAAGTAGATGAAATTTGCAAGAAAAGATGTGAAGACCGCAGTTTGATATATTTGTTCGTTTCAGAGTTATTGCCAAAACAATAATTTTTAATACAAATTGCGCCCTCTAGCAATTTTATTAGAAACTATCGTGTACCATTAGATACGACAATTAAAGGTACTTCCAAACAAGCTTAAATTTAGTAAAATCGGATAAGTCGTTTAGAAGTTACAGCGATTTAAATGTTTACACTTTCAATAGCTTCTCCCACTCTTATCAAGTGAAAGTTTAAACATAAAAATCGCTGTAACTTCTAAACGACTTAACCGATTTTACTAAATTTAAGCTTGTTTGGAAGAAAAAGATAAGTACCTTCAATTGTCGTATCGAATGGTAAAAGATAGTTTCTAATAAAATTGCTAGAGGGCGCAATTTGTATTAAAAATTATTTTTTCGGCAATAACTCTGAAACGAACAAAGATATCGAACTGCGGTCTTCACATCTTTACTTGCAAATTTCATCTACTTTGCTATTATGATGTCATAGTTATACCATATGATTTGAATTTTCGGGATAAAATCGAAAAAACGGTTATTATTACAAATTGCGCCCTCTAGCAATTTTATTAAACACTATCGTGTACTGTTGGATGCGGCAATTGAAGACACTTATTTTCCCCTTCCAAACAAGCTTAAATTTAGTAAAATCGGATAAGTCGTTTAGAAGTTACAGCGAAGTTACAGAAGTTACAATGTTTACACTTTCAATAGCTTCTCCCACTCTTATTAAGGTCGGTACGCCAATAAGCCTTTAACCAAAATGATGCAGAATTGTCTAATCTTTGCAATGATGTAATCAGAGTCATACCTTAATATGGGAATTTTCGAAGTAATTTAGAATTAAAAAAAAATTTTAATTGTGCCCCCTTGTGGCGAAATGAGGAACTTTAAAGTAATTTCCAGCAATTTTTCTTGACCACTATACCCATGAAAAAATCTTTCCGAAAGTTGTACGATTAACGGTTTCCGAGATAAAGCCGACGTCCTCGCTTATTTGACCACCCGGTACATATATTATCAATTACAATTAATATTAGAAATTTGCAGAAAATTTTTAACAAGTTACCTTTAAGTGGCTCACCGAAAGAAACACAACCCCTAGCGCTCTATAATAAACCATAATAACCTTTCTCTCTAAAACTAATCGGGAAGTCAATATTTGACACCCTTAAAAACTGCATGGAATTTCCTATGTCCCTCCTAACGATGCAACACCCAGTATACATTTTTAAAAACCAGTAATGTTTCGATCTAACAACAAAACTAAATAGGTTTCGACAAACAAACTACGGAACAGTTATTAAGGTAGGTAATGATAATTGATGCTTTTACCCCTAAACTTACCAGAAACTAATTTACAGGGGATAAGGCTCTAATTTGGGAATAAGCTTTCTCCTATTAAATTGGGTATTAAGTTTATAGGTTAACGGATGGTAATTTGGAAACCTAATCTAATATTTATATATACAAATTGAGTGTCGCTTTTTACTATTGTTACTTTTGTCAAGTTTAAAATATAGGCACATATCGGAAGAATAAGGAAATGCATTAGTACTAGCAAATATTCTGCATTAAATAGGCGCTGAAAAATAACATTGTTGTCGCTATACTAGGTTAATTTCTTTTAAAATGACTTTTTAACATTATTATGGTCATTTTTTAAATATTATTTTTTTCCTGCTAAACTCTATAGCCCTAAAAATACATGATGCTGTGGTGAAAAATATCTTTTATTTATAAAAATTATGATTTTGTTATTCATTGAGGTCATGTAGTTACAAAGTATTGTTTTTTAATCCTAAAAATTGTCTACCAGCTATAAAGAAAACTATTTTAGTTTACCTAGCTACTACTAAGTTACCTTTTTCTTTTTATATTATTAGATCTTTTTATATTATTAGATTACTTTACTTTTCTTTACCCAAACTAAACCTGACATTCTGAGCCAGTTACCTAGGTATACAGTTTTAAAGAATGAAAGGCAAAATTAATAGGGTTCTCAGTAGGCTATATTTTATATAACTGCAATACTTTTATTCTTTAGTTAATTTGGCCCAGACTATCACCAGTGATGTTTAGTCTGGGAAAATAAAGTAAGAAAATCATAGTACAAAATAAAATGGCGAAAAAAAATTTATGCAAAGAAATGCAGTTGGGATGAGGTTTAATAAAACACAAAAATTAACTTTGTTTTTATATGAAAACATTTATTTATTTTTTCCACTACGTTATAAAGCATGTTAATTACATCGGGGATCAAATTTATCGTTAAGTAGAAAATGAAGACACATGAATCCTAAATATTAGGACACGCCGACAAAACACTTGTAGTTTTCATTGGTCAAAATTTAATTAATTTTATTATTCATTTAATGCTGAGTGAAGAACTTGACTTAATTCAACTTAAACCACCCTGAGAAATGACAGGTCGCTGTTATAAATCAGGTCGTTCCTCTCTGTCACGCTTAGCACTTAAGAACAAAGTATAGTAAGGGATAGCTATATAGCGCTCGCTGAAACTTACCTAAACGAATTCACCTCATTTAAAAAAAAGGAACTGTTCAATTGCTAAAAAGTTGGTATATTTTTATTTTATTTTATTTTATGTGGTAATTAGATTACCTTGTAGGAGTTTTTTATTCGATATATATTTTTATGGTTAAATGACATTCTAATACCGTAAAAAAAGATCGAATAGGCACAAGATGTCATGATTGTGTCTAAACGAAATATTTTAGAGATAATTTTTTTTTTTCTGTCAACCCATATAATATATTCAAAAAATAAGTATTGAAAGATTTTTCGCAGTGTACTTGCGTCAGGAAATAAATAAATCCTAAGTAGGTATAAGCTTGACAATTAATATGTTGTTTTTAAATTCTCTGGATTAAATAGAAGCAATTAAAATTTGCTTATGACGTCAAAGTGTATAATGTATAGCGTGAGAGCGGGCTATTTAATATACTACGTACTACGTGATGTCACACAGCGCTATTTAATTATTTATAAATAATTAAGGAATTACATTATTTTGTTTATATTATTTTTTGGTGTGGCTGAACATATTTATGCAACAAAATAAATTTGAGCAAGTTCCCTATTGTCCAACTAACTGTCTGTATAACTTTATCTGCTATTATAGCTATGACTATTTTTGCCAGACTCGCATGTTGTGTGTTATTTACCAAAAACCTGATGGTTTGTAACAAATGTTAATGGGAGTATAGGTTATGGTGTTCCACAGAAAAAAAGGTAATTGCAAAAGCATTGCACCAGCGAAAATCCAAGTTTACTCTTTCGCATCATTAGGATTGGTACCTTTTTAATAAATCGGTTATCCTGTTGTAGGTATTCCTTTATCCGTGAAATTGAAAGCGTTTGCTTTTTTAATTTGGAGTACAACCATATTTCCCTATATCGATTCTCTTCTTGAATAGCGCCATAATAATTGTAACAAAGTTATTTCCCATCAGATCGCATTTCGATAAAATTCTGATTATGGTTTTGGTCAATCATGGAGATGACCCTACAGTGTGAGTTTGAAACTTGACATAAAAATTCAGTAAATACAGTAGGTACAGTTTTTTTTTTTGAAAAATGCTTGAGTTCGCACGGTTTTTATCATTTTAACTTGTGGTATTTTTATCAAAAAAATATTGTCTAGTGTACAGCGTGTCCCTAATTAGAGATATGACGAATTTGATAATTTTTTTGAAATTGCCACCCTAGTTTTGACTATTTTGAAAGTGCATAATAATAGCCCCCCAACACCAGCGGATAACTTAACAAATTTGATATGGCACGAGCCAAATACGCCGATAAAACTTTACGTGTATGTGGCGAGCCGAGCTTCATCGGACCGTGTTAAATCTGCCACGGATGAAATCAGCCGGTTTTAAACAGTCAGTAGATTTGCTAGGTTAATTTGGGACGCATGTTCATTCTTTCAACTTGGTTTGAGGGTAAATTAAAATAATAATAATGACAAATAATGTCTTCCGATTTACGTTACTTATCAAAAGAATTTGTAACGAAATTTATTAACGTTTACCAAAGTTATCCATGTTTGTGGCAAGTAAAATGCAAAGATTATACGAACAAAATTTTGAAAAATAAGGCATATAACCATACTCAACAAATGTCTAAATGTCATTTTATAAAGTCGATGAGCCAAATTCGGCTGCCCAAAAATGACATGAGTTTTGGTTATGGAGGACTTGAGGTAGGAGGCCGATCGCAATGTATTGGATTCGGTCCCAAATTAGCATCGGTAATTCAGCTTTACGAGTCGCCGTAAGATGGCGCTCGTGTTCGAAGTGGGCTATCAAATAAATGGCTTCTTATGGACGCGATAACTATTTTTATTTAAATTAGTTCTTTAAGGAACAAATAAGGACTTTTATATAAATTTACACTTACTTTGTTTTACTTATTAGTAAACTCGGCCTGTATAAAGTTCCAACGAAGCTTGGTTTTTAAAATATAAGGGTATTAAACATTCTAGCTATACCTTTGGAGCTAGAAAGAGACTTATTTGGCTGCGTTTCCTCTCTGAAAAAGATCCTGTCTTACACCCCGACACAAAGCAAACTCTACTTTTATAAATTGTACCATTATTCATTATAAATATGGAAATCAATTACAATACAACGTTATTTGTCTCGTCTTGTCTTCAAACGTCATTTGTTCTTTCGAAAATAAAATGTCAATTTGTCAAAAGTAAAAGTAAAAAACGAAGAAGAAGAAGAAGACGACACCAGCCCACTTGCGACGCGAGAGCATCTATCGGCCAATAGCGAACTAACCAAAAAACCGGGACAAAATTTGAAAATGCTGCCATTGTCGATTGGCCTCCTACCCTCTAGTTCTCCATAGTTTTGGTACGTGCCGAGCCTAGCTCGCAGACCAAATCAACGGATCAAATCGGTGCAACTTATATGTTGGTGTATTGGGGGCTATCAGTTATACGGATGCCACATATTTAAAATTTGTATTCCTTGTAATTTATAAGGTGATAAACAAACAAAAATTAAATTAATTGAAAAATAAAGAAAAAACCTTCCAGCCATCTTTAATATTTTTCGTCAATAAATGCTTAAAATGTTGTCCATTTGCTATTTGGCAATATCCCAAATACAAGGAAAACTAGTTTTGAACGCTTCTGATTACTTCGGGAGAAATTAATATACACTCAGGTCTTATTTGTGTTTTAAACTCCTCAACGTTAATTTGCCGGTTTCCTACAAGAAATAAAAATTTGAATCTAAAACTGATGCATAATTTAATATGCACTTTCAATATGGTCCATTTATTCCAAGTTATAAACTCATGTTATACAGAGTTAGTTGAAATAACCGGAACGGCTAATTTTCTTCAAAACTACAAAGGCTAAATAAATGAATTTTGGTACAGGTGGATACCTTAAAAAATTGAATTGAAAATTGACAATTGCGACGTTGCCAGATTTTTAGTTTTTTCTGCAACTTAAGGAATGTTTTTTTTTTAAATGTAACACTACTCTTTTTTTATTGAATTCGATTCCCACCATTAACATTACCATTTCCTGATAGTATCAAATTTGTATCTCAAATAGTTCTATGGGAAAAAAGTTAATTAGTTACAATTGTAACTCTAAAAAAATCCAATATATTTCCATTTAAAAAGTTTCAAATAATGTGGAAAGGAAGGTTGGTAGACATAATGTACCTAATAGTATCGATAACGATAATAACAACAAACAACTACTAACAATAACATAGCTAGTAAAAATTACGTACATATTATCGGTTTCATAATCAAATTAATGTAGTGTACTATAATATGTAAGTAATTTTTACTAGCTATGTTATTGTTAGTAGTTGTTTGTTGTTATTATCGTTATCGATACTATTAGGTACATTATGTCTACCAACCTTCCATTTCACATTATTTGAAACGTTTTTAAATGGAAATATATTGGATTTTTTTAGAGTTAGAGTTGTTACTAATTAACTTTTTTCCCATAGAACTATTTGAGATAAAAAATTGATACTATCAGGAAATGGTAATGTTGATGGGGGGAATCAAATTCAATAAAAAAATAGTAGTGTTACGTTTGAAAAAAAAGCATTCCTTAAGTTACCGAAAAAACTAAAAATCTGGCAACGTCGCAATTGTCAATTTTCAATTCAATTTGTTAAGTTATCCACCTGTACCAAAATTCACTGATTTAGCCTTGGTAGTTTTAAGGAAAATTAGCCGTTCCGGTTATTTCAACTAACCCTGTATATTAAATTAGGAAGTAGTAGTATCTACTAAAGCAGTTAAAATTAATTTAAATTATGGTACCAATGTGAATTAAATTTAGTTTGTATTGGTGGCACTATAATACATTGTTTCGAGTATCTAATTTTTATTTTTGCACTAAAATTAATATGTTTACAGATAAATCCTATGCTATAATCTGTGATTATATTAAATCCACAATACATTCATTCTTAATACAGTCGAAACTATGTTCTAAACCATACGAAACGTGTAAAACAACTTAAAGTAATACAATATTAATGCTGGGCATCTAAATATATCCCAAGCTGTACTTTGTACATTTTACAGCACAGGGACTAGTCTCTCCCAGGAATGGGTAAAACCACTTCCATCGAACATCCAGCATGTTTCTGGAGGGATTAAAACATGCCGAAACATGCATAGAGCCATGTATGAGAAATCACCGTCAGTGTAACCTAGTCTAATAAACTTCTTATCGCGGTAAAGAAGATAGAGGCACATAAATCCCTGTCTAGGGCTGTATTTTTATATTATTTATCTTTATATTAAAATGTAGGTGTCAATAACCAAGTTATTTGACTATTAAGGGCATATCAGCTATGTTTTTACATGAATTAAAGGATTTAGGGTAAAATTTTAAAATGCTATGTTTCATCAGGGACGTATCTAGGAATTTTGGCGCCCAGGGCGAATAGTAGTTCTGTGCCGTACCAGACAATCTTAAAACAAAAATTATACATCTATAAATTTTAGTTTAAAAAAAATATATTAACACTATTAACTGACTTGAACTTAACATTCGTGAAAAGAAAAATTGATTGTTCGGACTTGTGTGACTTATGTCGTCGCAACTCACAACTCACGTAGCATAGTGACGCAATCGAATCGCGGCGCCTTTTCTTCAAATATCGGCGTTGCCAAATGTCAAAAGCAATCCAGCCGTAATTGCATAAGTAAATTTTAAATTCCCATATTTCTACTGACCATTTTGGGGCCCTGTTAATATGGCGCCCCGGGCGGTCGCCCTATTCGCCCCCCACCCTTGCTACGTCACTGTGTTTCATAGCAAGTGTGGAAAATCAATTTTTTCACGCGACTCTGCCGTTGATCGAGCTATTTGAATTATCAGGAAAAATATAAATTTTGCATAAATGTTTAAAGCTAATTTAGCCTAGAATGGAAAATTATAGAAAAAATATAACCAAATGTTTTTATTTAATTAAAATTTGGAAATATCGCTAATACCCTGTACTTTAATGTAAATTGAATTTTTAGAAAATTGTTAATTGAACATGTTTTTTCTAAATTGCATAGTTTTTCACTCGGTTTTTCCCGAGGTTTTCCAAAAACTTTTAATTACTTTATAACTTTATTATCACTTTCCCGCTATTTTATTTTGTTTTGCGAATTATTTGTAGTATTATAATAAAACATTGGTTTTCTAAATTTTTCAATTTTTTTGTTACTTGAAGAGGTTGGCTTTTTGTCATCAATTTCCCGGCGCCCTTCCCCTGCGTGCGCTCCTGCCCTTTTAAAGTAAGTGCAAACATTAATACAGTGTAGAAGATGTTAAAAAAACTTATTAAAAAAATTATGTACTTACACTCGAAGTGACTATATCAAAAGAAACCCTTCCAAATTATTTACATATTCTGATTTAATTAAATGGTAGATTACTCTATGAGCATTATTAATTAGACATATTTTTAATAAACTGTAATTATGTGACAGGCATGTATAACTTAATTATTAAGAAACTTGCATTTTTGTTATCTTAACATAGTATAAAACAAAGTCGCTATCGCCCGTCTGTCCGTATATCCCTATATGTGCTTAAATCTTTAAAACTACGCAACGGATTTTGAAGCGGTTTTTTTTAATAGATAGAGTGATTCAAGGGGAAGGTTTTTATGTATAACTAGCGACCCGCCCCGGCTTCGCACGGGTGCAATTTCAGAAAGTGGCATGCCGGGTACTAATATATCGGGTATGTTCGGGTTTGTATTTATACCAGTGGGTTGCAACGCATGCCGGGTACACGCTAGTTAATTATAATTTTAATATAATAATTTATAAATAACTGAGAGCCTAAAATATGTATGTAGTGTAAAAGAGTGTTTATTATATTATTATTTAATAATTGGTTCTTCTAATTAATAATATTATAAAATAACCAAGAATTTTAAGGTTTTTTTTGCACCTTCATATGTTTAGGCCTTTGTCATTTTTTACTCTCTGTTTCTATCTTACATTTCAATCTTCATGACATCCAAGCGCATAATATATTTGGGTTGCTATCTTAATAGGTAGAAATGACAGAGATACAGTCCCCTAAAAATTTATGATACTTTTACTGAAACCTAGTTACTACTAAATTACCTTTTTCTGAGCTCCTTTTTTTAGGATTGGCGCTTAGTGACGTAAAAAGGAACTATTTAGTTCCTAAAAGGAAATACTTTAGTTATAAAAAGAGAATTCATTTAGAATAGTTTATTTTTTGTGATTATTAGATAACTTTGGAGGAATTAAAAAATGGTCTTTTAAAAATATTTTATTCGATACATATTCTAATGGTTAAACGGTATTTTGTTACCGGAAGATATCGATATCGAATAGGTGGAAAAATATGTTGCCAATAAAACTATACCCATATTATTATACTACAGTGTTACCAGTATCTAAAGTCCGCATCATATGACGTTTTTTTTTATTAATAGCTTTATTCGAAATTTGACTTTGGCATCAAGTTCTGCTTCGATCGAGATGAAAATTAAGAAAAAAAGTAGTAGTCGTGATTAGCATTATCTGTAAAATTTTAATTTTTTCCAAAAAATAATTCAAACTAAGGTTATTTTTGAAAGTATCCAAAAAAGTTATTGGAAAAAGTTTTTTTTAATGCAGTTTCTAGCCCACATGCTAAATTTCAGCTGCATAAAATAATTTTGATTTTTTACCAATATTTTGTTAATTGCACCACTTTTGCAAAATAAGACTCAACACAACCTACATAATACTTAGTTTTGACAATGCTTTATTTCAGATACATTTTCTTTAAAGTATTAAATGTGTGTTTTTCTACAAAATCAAAATTGGGCTATTAAAATTTGGTCGCATGTGATGCAAAGTTTATTTGTTTTTTACCCTGTATAAGGTAACTTCATAAAATATTTCTAAAAACGTAGTTTGTGTCTGAAAGTAATACACCTAAATATTAAGATAAAAAAGAACACAGTGTCATCAGCAAAGTGTCCATTAAGTGGAAAATAAATTTTAGTAGTGGGTAAAAATCAAAATTATCTTATGCAGCTGAAATTTTGATGTAATATAAATGTAAGCTAGAAACTGCATTAAAAAAAACTTTTTCTAATAACTTTTTTCGATATTTTCAAAAATAACCCCACTTTTAAATAATTTTTTTTTAATTAAAATTTGATAGATAATGCGAATCACTTGACTACTATTCTTTTGCTTAATTTTCATCTCAATCAAGGCATAACTTGATGATGCCAAAGTCAAATTTCGAATAAAGCTATTAATTAAAAAAAAATCCCATATGATACGGACTTTACTGGTCACATTGTATATATCAAAAAAAAAAATATACTGAATGATTTTCCTCAGTGTGCAATTAACTATTTTAAATCTAAGTATATTTAATTTACCATCCTTTTATATGGACACGAGCTCTAAAAGTAAAAATAATTAATGGAGGTATGTGTGTTTATTAATGTTTTAATTAAAAAAAAGATAGTGAGATTATTTAAATTTGTAAAGTAATTTTAAATAAACCCAAGTTTTCATTAATTGTTTGAATCTATTGAACGTTTTATGAATAAAAGGCTCATTAATGATCGTTTAAAAAATTTCTGCGACCTGACATTTCACAGCTTAAGCAGACCTTAAAATTTTTAATATTGTCAATGATGTATCTCTTAAAATAGTGCCTATAAAGCCCCCGCAGAGGAAGATCGATAGAGTAAGACAATAGGTTAGGTGTAAATAATTGTTAAACTTATTGCAAATACACAAACAATTTATAGCAAGCCCAATTTTAAATAAACTGTAATAAGAAAGTGGACAAGTGTATTTATATTGAAACCAAACTAGCAAACTAATCACTATAACATCTGTCGATATCCGGAAAATTTCTACAGAGAAATTATTGTTACACTTTATGAAAACGGATGTTGTAGGTTTGTATTTATGTATCTTAAGATGCCTCCTTTTTTTAGATAAATATTTATTCCTTTATGGGCTTAAAATATATAAAATTCACACCTACATTTCGAGGTTTTTTTTATGGCAACTTTTAAACGCATAACAATTATTTATTGTACAAGACGATAAAATTGTACTTTATCTTTGAGAGTGCTATAATTACGCTTGAGCAGATAATGCGATTTTATCGTCGTGTGCAATACAACATTTTTTTTTTAATAGCAAGACTTCGAATTCAGGTGAAAAATAAAATTTCAAAGAAAATTGTAATTTTTGGCATAAAAATCGCAACTGTGTTGCTCCGTTACTAGGGATATGGATTACTCTGTCAACAAATGTCAAACAAATTTTACATTCTGGTTTTTGTGGAGTGTTCAGTATTTTTGCGTTTTGTGTACGAAGTGAATACGAAATGCACGGAAAAGAATTAACACAAGAAAATTAAAAATATATGTTTCTAATAATGTTAATTATAAAATTACACTTGTTGTTAATCCTTCGAATTAATGTGTTTGAAGTTGTAAATTTAATGAAATAAAAAAAGTTAAAACATTTTATCTACCCTTGCTGTTAAAGTGTTACTTTATCTACCCTCGCGGTTAAAGTGATACTTTATCTACTCAAAAGAGTTGCTATAATAACATTTTAACATCAGCTATAGAAAAAAATATATTTTAACTTGCTTTCAAAATTCGTTTTTTTCGATTTAAAGTTATTAATTAGGATGACTTTGGCGTTTCTGACTTTTGATTGAGGATATCTACAAAACTATTTAAGCTAGACTACTAAATGAAAAGTCTTGAATTTTAAATTTTAAAATTGATTTTTTTATATTGGAACTGGGTTTATAATTCAATATCAAATTTATATTTCTAATTTTTGACTGTCTCAAGTCACCCTTCCTACTTCGGGGTTGCATGTCAAATACATGTCTTCGGAAGTTCTTACCAAATGGGAAACTTTTTAATTATTAACTCTACGAAAAAAAGTTCCACTTCCTAAAAAGTCCTGCTTGTTGAAAAAATAAATTTGCACAAGAATATTTATACAGGGTATTTCATTAAGGGTGGCCACCGGCCATATCTCGGAAACTACTAAGCAAAGAAACTTGGGCAACAAAAATTATGAGTAAAGAGGTCATGAGAAAATTCTGGGGGCACAATTGAAAATAATTTTTTTAAATTCTAAATTTCTCCGAAAATTCCCATATTAAGGTATAACTCTGGTTACATCATTAGAAAGCTTAGACAATTCTGCCTTATTTTGGTTTAAGACTCATTGGCGTACCGACCTTGCTAAGAGTGGGGAAAGATATTTTGAAAGTGTAAACATTAAAATCGCTGTAACTTCTAAACATGCGATTTTACTAAATTTAAGCTTGTTTGAAAGAGAAAGGTAAGTATCTTCAATTGCCGTATTCAATGGTAAACGATAGTTTCTAATAAAATTGCTAGAGGGCGCAATTTGTAATAATAATAGTTTTTTGATTTTACCCCGAAAATTCAAATCATACTATGACATCATAATCGAAAAGGAGATTAAATTTGCAAGAAAAAATGTGAAAACCGCAGTTTTATATCTTTGTTCGTTTTGGAGTTATTGCCAAAACAATAATTTTTAACACTTTTATCGAAAAAATTATTGTTTTTATAGCTTCGTGGCCAAAGCATTCCACGACAAAAAAATATTTTTTCTACGATCGTGCAAAAAGTAACTATTTTTTTACTATCTACTGTGCCAAAAGTTTAACTTTTTTGCTTACCTTTCTCATCCAAACAAGCTTAAATTTAGTAAAATCGCATAACTTTTCCCACTCTTAGCGTCGGTACGCCAATGAGCCTTAAACCAAAATGATGCATAATTGTCTAAGCTTTCTAATGATGTAATCAGAGTTATACCTTAATATGTGAATTTTCGGAGAAATTTAGAATTAAAACAAATATTTTCAATAGTGCCCTCTTGCGGCGAAATGAGGAACTTTAGAATAGTTTCCAGTATTTTCTCATGACCGCTTTACTCCTAATTTTTTTCCCCAAGTTTCTTTGCTTAGTAGTTTCCGAGATATGGCCGGTGGCCACCCTTAATGAAACACCCTGTATAAATATTCTTGTGCAAATTTATTTTCTCACCGAGCAGGACTTTTTAGGAAGAGGCACTTTTTTTCGTAGAGTTAATAATTAAAAAGTTTCCCATTTGGTAAGAACTTCCGAAGACATGCTGTATAATAAGTACACTGAACCATTTTTTTTAAAATAAAATAACACAGGCGATAGGTTTTAATAGATGATGGAACCACTTGGTTATTATTTTAATAATATGAAATATAGTTTAATGCAAAATGAAAAACAAATCTAAAAATATACATTAAACCCAGTTACAGTTTCTCGATAATTTACGAATAGATTGTAGGTGCTTCCTCAACTTGCTCCAAATTCTTGTGCTTCTACGGCAATCTTAAATAAACTTCTACTATCTGTAATATTCTAAATCCTACAAAGTTTATAAGCTATTCTTGGCTTACCTACTAACCCAATCTCAATACAAAACTGGCAAGAATATTAATAATTTAAAATAAACCATAATAAATTCGATATTTAATAATGTTATAATTATAATTCTTTTATAATTTTAATATTTTGGCACTCGTTTTGTTTAGTTCACGTTTTCATCAATACCGTTTCTTCCGGTCTCACATATCTCAGAAAATATTTCATGAGATAAAAATGTAATTTTTTTATATAATTTTAATGTCGTTTCTATTCTTTTAATCAGCAGCTAATGTTCCTAAAATAAAAAGAAAACCGTGCTAATTTACAAAACATATGTATGTATTCTGAAATGATTCAAAACACACACAAAAGAGGATCGCGTTGGGCGGTTTTGAAACCGCTTTGGTGAATCGTCTAATGCATCCACCGCTAGCTGTTTTCTTGGTTGAAGCGGTTCCAGAATATCTGGGATTATATGCGTTTGGTCTGACATGTTAGTTTTCAAAGCGTGATTGGAATACAAACAATGACTAGTAAAAACCGTTGTATGATTTAATAGGCCCAAATAGGGATAAAATACCGGGTATTTCGTATGTATTGAATGATGAATGAATTATAACTTTATTTTATTGTGATCAAATTAAGCACATCTAACTGGGCCTAAAAAGTAAATACCTAGGTATGTTTATATTAATCCAAGGGTGAATATATTCCACGGGTCAAGTTCTCGGGAAAAAACTTTTTCAAATTCTTGAACAAGTAATTGTGTTTGAAAATGTTTTACATATTACCAAGTTTTTGCCAATTTGTTGAAATCAATACAAGTTATATAACAACTAATATTTGACTTAAGATTAGGTACGCGATAATATCGAAGGTTGGTCATTTTGCTGATTTTGCTTGACTTTATATTCGATTTTATAAGACTAGTTTAATTGACACTCTTCCTTTTCGAACTAAAACCACAACAAAGAATCATTTTAAACAAATTTTAGAAGCAAAACCTTAAAAATAATCTATCCTCAAAATCCGATAGGTTTGCAACTGCTAAAAATGCCAGAAATCACTACCTTTTTCCCAACTTGATCAAAAATTTAGAAGAAATTCCAATTTTTGGGCAAGAATTTGGGACAAATTTTAGCTTTTTACAGGTAAAAATAAATTGGTCAACTTTTACAATTTCTTTGAGCCAGAATTTAAGTTTTAAAGCCCGGACCTGTCTATTTTCCCATTCGTCAAAAGATAATGATGCAGTGCGCATGTCTAACCGTGTGTAGCTTTGTTTACATGCGCGAGGCCATAAATTTGTCACTTTCGTGATTATTATTTGCTTATCTAAACGTAAATAGCTATGCCGTCGCCTTGGTAGAAACCGCTACAAAAACGCCATGTGTGTCATCATCCTTAATATGAATTGAAAATCAGCAGCTGATAAGTCCATTCTTTTTTAAGGCTCTGCCCATGTACAACCAAAAATTGGCGAAGTTTAGTACGGTATTCTGAGGGAAATAAGAATTAAATATTACTAATAATAATTAATAATAATATATTACATATTTATTTCTTTATCATATTGTATTTACTAAAGCTACATCGTCTCAATTAAAAACGGATTATTATAATATTCTAACTTTAAAACCCACGATAAAGAGCGAAACTACAATCACTTTGTACACAATTATAGTAGAAAATAAATGTTCATTCATGAAAAGTATCGCTGGCTGGCTGACTGACTGGTTGGAAATTATGCAGTGCCGTAAACCTAAATCTCTATTAAAAAAAATTTTAATATTGAAATTTCAAACATCAAAATAGATTTAAAACAAAATGGTTACCCTGAAACATTTGTAACTAATAAAATCTCAAAATTTAAAAATCGCGAAGTAAAAACTAATACAGAAACGAAAGAGGAGCAAGCATTTCTCACAATACCTTATGTCAAGGGGATTTTTGAAAAGATTAGAAGGATAACCAAAAACTATAATACCAAAACAGCCTTTAAATCCGGAAATACGCTTAGAAGCTTTCTTACAAAAGTAAAACCCCCCAGTAATGAAAACACAAAAAATTGTATCTATCAAATCCCTTGCGAGTGTGGCGAATCGTACATTGGAGAAACAAAAATACCTCTTCCCGTACGAGTTAAAAAACATCTGAAACATACTTAAAGAGGTGAAACTTCGAGATCAGGTATACCGGAACATGTATACAGGGTTCCCCATTTAAAACGAAGCAGGCTAAATATCTGGTTCCACGTTAATTAAAAAAAAAACGCTCGGACCCGTCGATTTTTATTTCGAGGGGGACATCTTTTGCGTATAAAGTCAATCTTGTTACTTCAAGCCCCTAGGAGTAAGATCTAAATCTTAAATGAATACCCCTATTTTATATAATTTTTTTGGATTCTGCATAAAATTCTAAACATTTTTTAAAAAGCATTAATAGTCTATACTTTATAGTTTCCGAGATATTGACTCTTGAAAAGTGACATTTTTGAACTTCGACAGCTTCTAACTTTCTAACAGTACGTCTTAGAGCAAAACGGCTTACATGACCCATCTCCAATTTTTATTATCTTCCCAAAAAAATCAACTTTAAAACCGGTTAAACAGGATGTTACTCAAAAGCAGGAAAGATAGTTGTTCCGGTTTAACTGGAAGTTGATTTTTTTGGGAAGATAATAAAAATTGAAGATAGGGACATGTAAACCATTTTGCTCTAAGACGTACTGTTAGAAAGTTAGAAGCTGTCAAAGTTCAAAAATGTCACTTTTCAAGAGTCAATATCTCGAAAACTATAAAGTATAGACTAATAATGTATTTAATAAAAAATAATTATAATTTTATGTGGAATTTAAAAATGCAATAATATACAGGGTATTCCATTAAAAAAAATAAGTTAATAGCTGCCCAACTTTTTTTTGAAGCACCCTGTATATATTTCAAAAATCTTAGAAGATAAAAGACAATTAAATAAAATCGACTTGTCCGAGCGTTTTTTATTCAGGTGCTTCGTTTACTTGCAAAAGGTAGTTTTCCAGACTTTATATCCTCACTGTATACTTACTAACCGAAACGTTGTGTTAAGTAACAAAATAAAGACAATGGAAGTCCGACAAGGTAATTTTTTTAATATTCTATAATTTGTGTTAGCATATAATATGGGACAACTTTAAAAATTATTTTTTACCAAAGAAATAAGACAAACAAGGTTTAAACCTTTGGCTACCCAATGTTTATACCTGTTTAATTAAATTTATTGGTGATATTTGGTGAAAACCGAACGCCTGCAACTATTTTTAAAATTATCTTGGCAATTAATAGTATTAAAGTCAAATGCTAGTCTAAATAAACAAATATATCTATCTTGCGAAACAATTTGATAGGTTAAGATAGTTTCGAGAAAATGCATGTGGCGCAGCGAAATTAAACTAATAAACACAAGAAAATAAAAAAAAAATTAAAAAAAAAATTAAAAAAAAAAAAAGTTTTACTCTTTCAATTGATTTAATATTTTTTACGAAACTGGTACATAATTAAAAAGGCGCATTCGTTTTTTTTCAGTTGCAAATTAAATTTATTTTTGCAAAATTCCACGCCTATGCCCAATGTCCGTGAATTTTTCAAGGCTACGTCGGCATCCGCAGCATTCGACATTGGGCGTTTCTCTTTTACGCAAAAAGCGAGAAAAGCAAGTTCTCCGTCCTGTTCTCTTGACCGATTCTCGCTCTATATTACAAACTGGTCTGTAAAGAAAAGTACGCACTTTTATCTCAATCACTTATGGCAAGTAATCGATTTACAGGGTGAAACTCTTTAATACTTTTTATGAAAAAGTTGCTTTATCTGGTTAGAGAGTTTTAAAAAGTCGTTTTATTCAAATGAAGTCGCAGAATATTAGTGTAAAAAGCATAAAAAAAACCTATTGGAATACAGATGGCTACTAAAATACAATATAATATTGCCTTTAATGTATTTTAGATAATATGATCCCTATCAGAGGCGTATTTAGGGGATTAGAGGCCAGACCCTTAAAAGACCAGAAAAACTTAACTTTCCAAGTGTTTTTCTTATTAGATACCAATAAACCTTAAAATTAGATAATAGTTGAGTTAATTTAATTATTTAACTTGAATATTTAATGGCTTACCTCTGAAAGGCAGAAATTTTTGCAGTGAATAAAGCAGTCAATACCTTGCGGGATCACCCTGGCTTGAGAGGACCTGCGTCTATAGCTATCTATATAAATAGTCGAGCAGCCATAAAGGCAATTTGCTCCAGCAGTCCTAAGTCAAAATAAGTAAGGCGCTGTCGCAACAATCTCTGTACACTTGGTGCTCAACATCGAATCACCTTGTGTTGGGTTCCTGGACACAACAACATATATACATACATATAGCGAGACTGCTGATGCGCTCGCCAATGAGGGCGCAAGCATGTCTGTCGAACTAGCAGAGAATACTGTGGCTAGACCACTGGGATCACTCAAAGAAGAGATAGATCGAACAGCTAAAGAACTTGCGCAAAGCAGATGAAGCTTACAACTTGTAGCATCTCCAGGCAATTGTGGCCCCTACTTAATAACAGGAGAACCGCAGCGCTATTACAGCACAGTCGGAAGGACCTAAGAAACATCACTGCCGTAGTCACCGGACATTGCCTGTTCGGTAGACACGCTGAACGTATGCAAATACCAACTAACGACTTCTGTAGAAGTTGCAGAGATAAAGAAAAGGGGGAAAGTATTCAGCATTTCTTGTGTGAATGCCCTGGCCTCGCGAGAAGAAGGTTCAATGCCCTGGGGCGAACAATTTTTTAATGATCTGGAGGATGTGAGCAGCCTGCAACTGAGTCGACTTACTAAGTTTATTAGCAGCAGTGGATGATTTGAATAAGCTGTCAAGATTTTTCTTCGATCGCGTTAACGATCAGGAAGCTGATGGAAATAGGTTCCGCGGAACACGTGTGGTACCACAACGGTCCTTATAGGATTACGTGTGACTGTTTGGACAATGCCAAAGGTCTGCCACTCTAACCTAACCTACCTAATTGAAAAATATCGTAAATTTCCAGTTGAGATAGGAAGTTTGCCTTCAATTTCGCCAATTGTAATTTTAACAATCCTATAAATTGCAATAAAGCCATTTAGTTAGTTTATTTTATTTATAAATACGTCAGTGGTCTTTAGTTATGCTTTTTAAAAATTAAAATATTTAAAATATTTGATTCAATAGTATGAATTATTTTTTTGTTATTGGCCTTTTTGTCTTATAAAGCAAAATGTTTTATATATTGTCCCAAATTAATTTAAATTGAATCCCATGATTAATTAAATTTAGGAGCGCAGGTACATAATAATATCGCCCTTTACAATAAAATTAGCTATATTTACGAAAGATTAATAATTTAATAATTTTTTAGATATTTTCCATATTTTTTTACAAAAAAAGAGAGTAAAAATGAGAATTTTTTTGATTAAATTTATGATATAAAAGAAAATCCTTAATCTACTCAAAAGGACGTATCTGAAATCTTTAATAAGGTGTATTATTTTTTAATAACATTTTGCTTTTGTATGGAAAGTTTTAGAAACTCCTACAACAATGGAAAACCTTTGACATCGATTGGTAGGAAGGTAAAATATTTTAATGGTAGATACAACTGAACCTGCAAATTTATTATAAAAAAGTATTTACCAACAAGCAATAGATAAAAAACTTCTGTAACAAAATATATTAAGCTTTAATTATTTTTCAAATACCTAACTTTAATACGTAAGTCAAAATGTATTATAAATTTGATAATAAAAGAACATAAAAAAAAGTGGTTCATCGTTAATTTTGATGACTTAACTGCTCTCATTTTATTACAACAAAAAAAGCATAATAAATTTCACTGGTAGAAAAAAAATAGAAGCCATAACATGGTGGCAATCAAAATCTGCTTTTACTTTTATTACGTGCATCAGCTATAAAAAGTTGCTTCGACGAGACTATACGATAAAGGTTCTATAGGTACCGTCTCAGATTAATAGACCGCGTAATTATGACATAATTTATTATAAAGATGAATTTTTTCCAAAAAAAAATTAACCAAAATCGAGAGCGATGATGGCAATGTCAAGTTAATCTATTGTTAAAGTGTTTCAGGTATTCTTCTACGGCGGGTTTTTTTATGGTTGGATGCACTAATGGGATTTAATCGTTGAGTACTTTTTATGGATTTTTAAATATCCTTAGTTAAGTAAATGATAATATTATAACATGTTCGTTTGCAGGTGGTAGATAATGTAGTATTATTAAAATAATTACTTTGTCGGACTTCGGTTCCAGGTATTGCAGTTTTAAGTCGAAATCCAAATGCTGTAACGTCGTTGTCTCATAGTCTTGTACAAAAACGCGATAAGAGTTTGTTCTTTGGTCATCTGGATCTTTGTCTTTTTTACACTTGAATACGGTTAGATATACTAACTAACTAACCAAAACGTTATGTTAAGTAGCAAAATAAAGACAATGGAAATCCGGCAAGAGCAGGGATATTCATAGAATTGCAGCTTTTAATAAAAAAAAACATGAACTGAAGATGGATGACTAAAATTTGAATGGTTTCTCTTTAATAAAAAACTAAAAGGCTACTTAAAAAATAATTAGGAATACACTAAATACCTCACGCCATGCCAACCAAAGAGTAATATTAGAAAAGGTGTATTTTAGCAGGATTTAGTATCTTCCATAAGATATCAAAATAACCATATATTAGGTAAGTGAAGTCCCAGAATGGAAACCAGCATCCCCCTGGGAAACTACGCCATAGTATACCAAGCAGAAGTTCATGCGATACAAGCATGCATACAAAAGAATCTTGAAAAGGGCTATCACGGCCAAAAGTTACATATCCTGTCGGACAGCCAAGCTGCTCTGAAGGCTCTTAACTCCTTCCGATTTACATCAAAAATCACAATGGAGTGCCTTAACCACCCAAAAGACCTGGCAGCCAGAAACAGCAGGGTTGAACTCCTATGGGTTCCTGGTCATTCAGGGATAAAAGGCAACGAAAAAGCAGATGAACTGGCAAGAACCGGATCTGCTCAAAATTTCAGGGGCCCAGAACCCGCCCTTGGAATATTAAAAAAGGTAACCAAAACAACATTAGACAGGTGGGCGCAAAAGCAACATCTATCTCGATGGAATGGTACACCTGGCCAGGCACACGCACGGGCCGTTATTGATAGGCCCTCGAAGATGCTATCAGCTGGAATGCTGCTCTTGACGCGCCCTCAGTTAAAACAAGTGACCGGCCTACTAACAGGCCACTGTCACTTAAGAAGGCACCTTTAAAGAATGGGAGTCTATAATGGACCCATTGAATGCAGACTTTGCGGCGAAGAGGACGAAACCGCCTCCCATATAATTTACAGCTGCGAAGCGCTAAACCGTAAAAGATTCAAAATCTTCGGAAACATTCGACGTGGCGACAACCTCCCGCACGACAAACTTGGAAGGAAACTACTGGACCTCATAGAAGGAACAAATCTTTTCTAACAAGACTGTGGCGCACAATAAGCCAGAAGGCTGCAGAGTAAGAAGCTTGGGCTACACGACGAACTTATGACCATCTTACTGGTCAATCAATAAGATGAAAAAATCTTGTCTTAGTAAAGAGTGAGGAATATTGTATTCTTGCAGATATAGTTTTGATGGCAGATATTTGGAGATTAAAAATGTTGAAAAGGAAAGTTAGTGTATTAAACACTAATAATTTATATTTCTAAAAAAAGTTATCCTCGAGCCGGGATGCGATTTTACAAAATATAAACTATTACAGCACAAAACACGCTCTAACTACGAAATTACAAAATATAATAACGGCAAAATATGTCCTCTTGGCTGCCTTCCGTCTAAAAGGTATAAAAAGGTATATCGGCAATCGGTTTGTTCGTTGTTACTAGAGCATTTTTTTTTTAAATCCAATTCATTTTATATTTCATAAAATGTTAATTAAATTTTTAAAAAATGATCTGCTAACAACGTACAAACCGATTACCGATATACCTTTTTATACCTTTTTGCCCATAAGGAAGCCAAGAGGACATATGCGGCGAGACGCTCGTTTTATATTTTGTAACTTCGTAGTTAGAGGCGTGTCTTGTCTTGTGCTGTAATAGTATATATTTTGTAAAATCGCAGCCGGGATCGAACCGACAACCTCTGTATATCTAGTACAACGCGCTAAATATCGATTATTAAAAAATATTGTTGCTTTCGTTGCATAAGCTATAAACTTTGTTACTTAAAAAACATAATATAATATAATGATGATATTTTATCTAAATTTGATTTAAATTCGATACAAATTCAATTTTTGGAAATACAATCTGGGGATGGTATAATAAAGCAAATATTGTTTTTCTTGTAACACCTTGTAGAACTAAACTGCATCTATATTTGATCGAGTCTAATCGCTTTCAAACCGGGTCATATAAGATGCATCAGACAAACTCGATCCAATTACTTATTTGTTATTATTTCCTTGCATTTTTCTGCTCCACTAAATTCCTCTCAAGAAAAGTTGCTTTTGGTTTTTTGCACTTCATTCCGTATAAGTAGTGGATTAGAAGTGTTCTTATCACATTTTACTAAGTGTCATTGCGAGAACATGAAGTTCCTAATATTAGCAGGTGTTATCTTTCTGTTAGTAGCAACTGCACAAGCTGAAGGCCCTCATGGTTTAACAATTCTCTCAAAAATTTTTCGGCAATATATCAATTCTCAACCTGAGGATGTTAAACTTGGTGACGGAGTGCATATTATCAGCACAAGAAGTGAAAATGACGCCCGCGCCTACGTCGAGGATGGGACACTACTCGGAACAGTGGAGAATTATTTGGATAGCCATGAAGTTAGGATAAAACTACCGGAGTTAATGCCAGGTGAAGGTTTCGGAAGAGCTTTTAAGACTGCCTTGGACGAAGTTGAACTTAAAGAAGATGAAAGTGAGTACTCCGTTTTTAGTGTTAATAGGTCGAAGTGAAAACAATAGCGGATGGTCGGTGAAGTAAAAGTGATTTTGGTTGATTCTTTAAAGGTTTATTGCGTCTAGCGTCTATACGAAATAAGTTCGATTGCATATTAATATGTCATTGATTATGTTATTCACGAAATTAATTTTGAAATAATAATGTGCACTGTGCAAGCATGAGATATCTAAGCGGATGTTTATATTTTAAAATGGTTTACACCTATTTGTTCTTGGAATTCGTCTTTATTCTAACACTTGATTACACAACTTACCATAATTTAAAATGCTCTATTTTCTTCAAATTAATATTTTGAGCCATTGTTGAGTCTAAATCTTACTGGAACACCGTTTTCGGCAAATATATTTTTGCGCAATATCAAAGAAAATAAAGGTATCAATATTGGTGTCACTTTAGGATTTAGATCCACGTGTTTATACTACTTAGGAATGTCGACGGGAATTTTAGAACCCGGTGCGACATCTTGCAAAAGCAAAACAGACAAAACTCTTTTGAATTACTTATGAATGGTTGAGCTTTACAAAAACACCTTAAATCGGTCCAAAATAATCTTATCCACCGACTATTTTGGCAACTATCACTTAGCCCATGTTTCATTTGTGTAATAATGAGGTAGCATGTCGTTTTCTCTCAGCTTTTTAAATTTTACTAGTAATTTGTGATTTGGAGAAGTTTTTCGAGTAGTTTTTTGATTTTCTAAATGTGAAATAATATTTTTCCTTGAGTAAAGCCCACAGACTGCGACTTTGCTGGTGCGTTGTTCGACGAGCCGCTTGACGGACAAGTGAGGTGAAGTTGTCAGAAATATGAGACAAAAACTACAGTGTGACCAATAAAGTCCGCATCATATGGGATTTTTTTTTATTAATAACTTTATTCGAAATTTGACTTTGGCATCAAGTTCTGCTTTGATCGAGATGAAAATTAAGCAAAAAATAGTAGTCACGTGATTCGCATTATCTGTAAAATTTTAATTTTTTCCAGAAAATAATTCAAAAGTGGGGTTATTTCTGAAAGTATCGAAAAAAGTGAAACGTTTTTTAAAATGCAGTTTCTAGCCCACATGCAAAATTTCAGCTGCATAAAATAATTTTGAATTTTTACCCTTATTTTGTAAATTGCACCACTTTTGCAAAATAAGACGCAACGCAACCTACATAAAACTTCTTAGTTTTGACAATGCTTTATTTTAGATACATTTTCTTCCATTTCCATATTAAATGTGTGTTTTTCTACAAAATCAAAATTGGGCTATTAAAATTCGGTCGCATGTGATGCAAAGTTTATTTGTTTTTGACCCTGTATAAGGTAACTTCATAAAATAAGTATTGTTGGAAACGTAGTTTGTGTCTGAAAGTAAATACACCTTAATATTAAGACAAAAAAAGAACACAGTGTCATCAGTAAAGTGTTCATTAAGTGGAAAATAAATTTTAGTGGTGGGTAGAAATCAAAATTATCTTATGCAGCTGAAATTTTGCATGTGGGGTAGAAACTGCATTTAAAAAAACTTTTTCTTATAACTTTTTCGATACTTTCAGAAATAACCCCATTTTTGAATTATTTTGTGGAAAAAATTAAAATTTGACAGATAATGCGAATCACGTGACTATTATTTTGTTGCTTAATTTTCATCTCGATCGAAGCAGAACTTGATGCCAAAGTCAAATTTCGAATAAAGCTATTAATAAAAAAATCACATATGATGCGGACTTTACTGGTCACACTGTATGCGAGAATTTACCAAACTGATGTTGTGTAACTAGCGTCCTGAAGAAGGTGTCTTAAAACTAATTATAAAAATGTCTTTCTTGCCCCTAAAAACACAACTACACCAAATTTGTTTCCTACCAGCTTTTCTATTTTTAAAACGTCGCCAATTTTTTACTTGGATCACCCTGTATCTCTTTAAATGTGAATATTTTATTACAAGAAATTAAGTATAAATGACCTATTTTCAAGTCTACTATTGCTGTAGCCTTAGTTATGAGACGCCCGGTAGAAAGCAATGCATTAATGAATTTTGACCAACCATAGTGCGTAATAATTGGAATTCTATCTATAACAATTTACGTCTTTCAACAATATCTTTATAATTCCGACTAAAAACTACGTAAAATATGCTTTTAGGAACGAACCACTCTTCAAATACAGTCAAAAAGTTAATTATCCTTTTTAAATGTCCTTTTTACTAAAGTTCCGCAAAATTCTATATGTACTACGAATACTAACTAAAATCTTTGATTTTAGTTTCTAGTAAGTTCACTGCCTTTAGAATTTTACTGCTATTCATTGGTAAATAATTTAAGAAAAACGGAAACGTAATTTTGACCAAGTTTTAGAAATTTGGAACCCCATAAATTACATTTAGTTGCTTTATTATTAATTTGAACTTCCACAAAGTACATTTATTATATTTTTAATTAATTTTAATAAGTACCTTACATATTTTTACGCTTTGTAGTTAAAATACAAAAAAAATTCTTACCGGTTAAGTTGTCATTATTTGTGATTTAAACAAGTGTAAAATACTAAAGGCAAGTTTTATAGTACCTACTGCCATTGCGTTCTCTGAACGCAATGCTACTGCTATTGAAGCAAAGCTTCCGGATCTTCATATTAATTTTGTATGTTTATGTTTTACCGTTCCCGTGTTTTTAAAGCTACGCGCTTAGCCATTGTGTCTAATAAAATGATTTGGACAAAAAAATACTTTATAAAGTGAAGTTTCCTTCCTTTTTTGAAAACTCATCAGCATCAGACTCTTACAACTTACTACTTACAACAAAATAAAAAAAAAATTTTGTTTTTTATAATATTTTTCTCTACCTATAGCATTTATCAAAATTGACATCCATAATCAAACATTTTGGAGTTAAGCTATTTTATGTGCTATGCAGTTTAGTTCCTTTAAATTCGACATGGAGCTCCTTTAAAACTAGTTTATGCTAGTTCAGCTTATACAAAAGTATAGGCACATAATATATAGGTACGCAGTAGCTATATATTCTGTGGTATAGGTTAAGAAACCATACTATGCTTTATAAAATTTATTCAAAAAAGAATAAATTATTACATATCCAAGCCAATTTTATCAGTATTGATTAAAATATTTTATATAAATTTATTAAAAAATATAATTAATAATTATTCTTACAATAATCAGTTTTGAATAAGACGGGCTTATTCAATGATTCTTTGATGTAATCAGTAGGCAGAGTTGATTATTTAAATCGATCTGTTGCGGACTTATATTTAATCAATACTATGTTCATAAGTGTGTAAGTAATATTTATTTTTTTTAAATTATTCCATTGGTCCCGAAGAATTGCCTAGTTCAGGCATTGAAGATTGCCTAGTTTAGGCAATTCTTGATAAAATGGCGAATATAATTATTGACCTATGTGGATTTATTAGTAAATTTTTTCTAAATTATGTACTCGCTGTGCCTGTGTTGTGCTGGTATTATATATTTTTTAAAAATCTGGCTATTGAGTAATTATTTGTATACAAAATATATTTCATACCCACTAAAAATAATTAAAAATAACTTTGATTTTCAGAAAAATACCCAATTACAAAAAACCAATTTTAATTATAATTAAATTATAATAAACTTTTTTATAAAAATTGGACATACATTTACGTAACTTATCTTTAAAAAAATTTGAAACGTGGAATTACTTTTAAAAAAATTGTTTTCGGATTTTGACGAACGTTTAGGCTAAATTTGTGCTGCCCAAAAATTACTCTATACGTTTTTTTTTACATAAATATTAAATAAACAAGTTTCATTTGCGGGTATACAAATTATTTATCTTTGTTTTTCAATATCATACTTATTTTTATTTTAATTCTTTCGTAAAGATTTTCTTGGTTCTTAAATGTTTTAAATACTATAACATACTATGGATGAGGTTTCAAAAATTATTAATGTGACTAGAGACGTGTTAATAACAATGTTCACAAATCTTTATGTAGTTAAACGACTCGACGCCGTTGTGTCCTTAAATATCGCATCAATAAGTGCTTCACAATAGGGCAACGGCACTTTTTTCTTAAAACCACCCAGAATATTTAAAACTATTTATTTGTAAATTTCTAACTCTAATAAATCTTTATAATATTATTTATTACATTACAGTGCATTTGTTAATCACATGTTTTAATTGATAATAGGATTTAAATTGCTATATACGACAAATTATTTAAATACAATTATTTAACAAGTTTGTCAATGGATATAGCTCAGTGATAATTTTCTGTTTGTGTCTAAATTGAGGCATAGTGACTTTTATAATGAAGCGTTTACTGCAGTAACTCGATATTAATATACTAACAGATGAAGAGAAAATTTAAACAACATATTGCCTAACAAGTGTGAAAAGTAAAGTGAACACTTTCCAACTCGCGTACCAAATTTTATTATTTTTTAATAAGAAAATTAAAAGTTATTTCTTCCTAAAATCCTTAAAAATTTAATATGGCTCCGATACATATATCAATAAAACCAGAGTAATAATAATTATGAAAATTTCATAAATTTATTTTCAACCAATTAGCAGGCTCCTTTTTGTTTACGTTGCTTATAGCAACGGGAGACTATCGCGATAGTCTATAGCCTATTGACCTAATGAAATTAATAAGTGATAATTTTTCTTAGGTACTACTACGACTTAATTTTAATTCAAATGTCAAGTCATTTCGAAGTGACAGGTGAGACAAACCAGCAAGTAACAATCAGTTTTTTAGTCGTACCCGTGATATTTATTGTTACAATAATATTGTGTAAAAAATGATTCGTTTTGGTAATGAATCCGCAAGTTCGATTGCTAAAGAAATTGAACAGTTAGTAACTCATTTTTATTACTAAAATGTGAGAAACATTAAATAACAAATTTGTTATCTGAAATCCAATGTCTTTATAGGTTGAAATTCAAATATAACTTTAAAAAACATGTTTCCGATGAGTTTAGTTTAATATGACGCACTGTATCTTTAAAATAGAAGTTGATTTTACTTGTTAGTAACTAAGGTTTATTACTAAAATTTCAGGAACATTGAAAGAAACTCCAATTTATGAAATTTTCTAACCGAATCTCCCACGCAGCAGAATTAATTCCCGATAATTTTTTTCTCGGTTTCACTCATGTTTTTGTTAATAGAACATTTCCCTCGTCTTCGACTCGGGATAATTTTCTATCATCAAAATTATTCGTGACCTTAAAAAAAATTATCGGTAATAATTCTGCTGCTAGGGAGATTATAAGTGATAGTTTCAAATGTTACCTACCTACTAGAAGTTTCGTTTTTTAATCGATTCAACATGTCTTGCAGTTTTTTAAAAATTGTACTACTATTTATAATGATATAATGAGAAAGTTTTCATTAATAAAGTTATTATTTCTCAATTTGTAGACAAGTGGATAAACAACACGTTTTACAAAAATACCGATTTAAACAGCTAATTTAAATGGAAACTTAATGAGCTTTAATCAAATTCGCAAACAATTATTATCGCTTTACTGCTGAGCAATATCCTAAACGGTAAGAAAATTCAGTTCTTACATTATTAAGTTGACACGAAAAGATGCGATTGCAAATTCCGAAAATCGCAATCATTAATTCTTCCAAATTTCTATAACGCACATTTTTACTAATAACGATTTTAATGTGATCCCATAGAAGAAACCCAGCCGGAGACCTAGTTGGCATAATTTATTCGCAAGAGCAACTTCTTTTAATTCAGGTCCAATTTGATTTTGTAAAATTTCCAAAAAAAACGATCCAATATTCCGAGGTCCAAATATGCCCCCCACCCTCCAACATTTGAGGGTAGGTTAGGTTAGGTTAGAGTGGCAGACCTCTGGCATTGACCAAACAGTCACATGTAGTTTTGTAAGGACCGTTGTGGTACCATACGTGTACCGCGGAACCTATCATCAGATTCCTGATGGTTAACGCGACATGACATGGATCGTAGAAGAATCTTGGCAGTTCATTCAAACCAGCCACTGCTGTTAATAAACTTAGTGAGAAGGCTGCTCACTTTCGTCAGATCATTAAAGAATGGTTCGCTCAGGGCATTGAACTTTCTTCTAGCGAGGCCGGGGCATTCACACAAGAAATGCTGAATACTTTCCTCCTCTTCTTCATCTCTGCAACTTCTACAAAAGTCGTTAGTTGGTATTGGCATAGGTTCAGCGTGTCTGCCGAACAGGCAATGTCCGGTGAGTACGGCAGTGATGTTTCTTAGGTCCTTCCATTTGAGGGTACAAATTTATGTTCATTTTTTTACTCCAATATCTACAATCTTGAACATTTGCTTTATTGTTGATTGTGGGGCATTCGTCGGTAAAATAAGCAGTGCATGAGAATTTCCTATCGTTATTTAATATTTCCATAACTTGAAAACGAAAGTTGCTCTTCGTGTTTCATCACCTTCCCTCAAATTATAATACTATGTTTCTGTAATTTGCGCAATATTGTGGAGTGAAGCCTTTCTATACAGCTTTGCCAAGGAGCCCTTTGCTAATTTCAGAATTTTATTCTACATTGAGTAAAAGTTCTTAATCTGCATTATTTTATTGTGCTCTACCATCGAGTACATCATTATCTCTAACCACTTGCATTTATTAGTTACAGTTCCTTTACTCTCAAAATTGCGAACAATTTTTGGGACTGTTTAAAATGGGTTTGACACGAAATATCGCGGAGAACATTTCAAATACTCTGAAAACAGGTTAAAATTAATAAAAAATAAAACGTTTAGTAACGTTTTACATTCTTATAACAATTATTACTTGCGATTTCATTGAGGTATGTATCAGAGCCAAATTTTACGAAGAGTTTTTCTAAATAACATTTAAATGGCTTATTAGAAAATAGTAAATTTTGGTATGCCAGTCCATCATACAAGGACCTTCAATAAAGTCATATACAATTTTGATGGAAAATTAATAGAGGGTAGTAAAATTTATATGGAATCTCCTCTCCGAGTTCAGTCTTGCATTGAACCACCCAGTATAGGCAGTAGGCATTCTTTTTTATACACAAAAAAAAAGAAAATAAACCTAGATCATGTATTATTAATGATGTTAATAACTTTTCTCGTAAAAAAAGAAATATTGTTACAAAGAAACAACTGAAAAAGTATATAGGCAACATTTTCCATATTACAGTTTGTCCATCTCTTCTCCCTAGGGAACGGGGCAGTTTATTTAAAGTTTTTCATTTTATATTTTTACTCATTGCCTAACTTTTCTTATCGTTCTTAATATTGAAGTGAGTTTTACCAATAGTTATTTGTCTCTGTCTCTAAAGGCTATAAAGTTGATCTTTTTTGGACGAATGGGAAATTCGCGGCACAGACGAAAACACGAAAATGCAAATAAACATATACTGGCATTAATTTTTTTAACTCTTACCTTAAATATACATTTAATTTATTTTGAAATGTAGACAAAAAAATTGCTAACAGCGACATTTTCTTAATTTTAGCAGCTGTAGATACTTATTTAAGTATTTTCTAAATAAAAATCTTTGGAATTATTTGAGACAGGAAAGCGCAAACCTGAAGTAACTTCCCATCCTGCAAGAATTCGACTTGATATTTCCTTTTTTCATAAAATGGAATCTTCAATGTAGCCTTCCGCTACAAATTAGATTTCCAACCTCCTTGGCTTTTTAATATTGAAATATCAGCGCCTGGTTTAGAGCCTTGAATAGGCAATTTGCTGTGAATAGTCCAAATTTATAGCAAATTGAAATTCTCTTCCAAAAGAGGAGTTGACTTCTTCTAAAAGAATTTAGCATTTGGTAGTTGAAGATACTGTGCAATAAGGTGATGGTATTTTTACAAAAGTACAACTTGTGAAGAGCATATTATCTCAAAAGGATAATTCATAAAAATTTTGAATTGAATGGTCATAAATTTAAGTATTTTTGAATAATCGGTAGAGATGCTCGTATTTTACCAGTGTTCGTCTCTGGAATTGTGATTACTGACACGTTTCTTTTGTCTTGAATGTTGTTTGTAGACATTTTTTGTCTTTTCGCCTTAAGCATCAGACAATCCTATTAGTAATACGATATAATTAGTAAAAAAAACTAACTTTACAAATATTACCATTTATTACCTTCCACCTTAAATAGTTCTTATTTGAAGCTTCTGTTAGAAATTTATTTACATCATTTCTTGTAAAAACTGCAGACATTTTGGCCTCGTAACCCTCATTTTTGTTTTTAAAAAAGCAAGCAATTTTGGAATTTTGCTGAAATCAATGTTATTTTTAATCATAAATTGTAGATTTCAACATCGAATAGGTAAACCATAACGTCGCTGATTTTAACACTATCCATAAAAAATGCAGCAAGAAATACTTCTTCTTTTAAATTTTTTGTTTTATGAACATTGCATCCATTCTGTGTTTCAGATAGATTATCCCGGATTTTTCTGGTATCTACTAAATTTAAAATCGCTTTATTTGCGGCTTCTAAAATTTCATCTGGATTGTCACTATCACTTATATTGCTTTTTAGTATCTTTATTATTTAGGTACTGATTATTAAATTGCGTAGCAACGCACCTTCTAGTTTTATTGTTATTGGCAAAAAAAGTAAATACGGCCAAAAAAGTTATATTTCAGGGACACTACTAAATCCGTAAATAGCTATTTATGCCATCAGTTACGATATGCCTAGTTTTGTGTAACGCGTAAGATTCACAAGTTACAAAAAATTTCATTTCGTAACGTATTGCATAGAAGATTTTTTCTAATTTTGAAGAAAGTAATAAAAAAATAAAATTTAATATAATTGATAAAAATTTGGAAAACATAAATTTAGTTTTTCTAATTTTAACATATAACTGATGGCATAAATAGCTATTGTTGCTGTTACTTCATGTTAGTTGTCAGTTTGACATTTTGTAAAAAAGTCTAGACGGAAGGTTTTTAGCGAGATTGATATATTTTTAGTTTTATTTTTAAAAAATGAGTCATTCAAGTTCTGAAGACCTACCAAGCGATATTGAAGTGGCAGCAGGTAATGCTCTATTATCAGTAATTCCCAAAAAGTCAAAGGCAGTTTATGATTTGGCATACGAAAAATTTGTTACGTGGTGTGATGAGAAGAAAATTAAACATGTTAATGAGAAAGTTTTACTTGCATATTTCGAGGGTAAGAAAGATCTAAAAGTTTCCACATTATGGACACTTTACTCAATGTTAAGGTCTGAACTAAATCTGAAAAGGAATATTGATATTAAAAAATATACAAAATGGTAGCATAATATATTAAAAGGCAAGCGGACGGGTACAGTGCTAAAAAGTCAAAAGTTTTTATTAAAAAAGATTTTGCCAAATTTTTATTGGAAGCTGATGACAAAGAATACTTAATGGCTAAGGTTTCAATGATAATTGGAATGGCAGGAGCATGCAGAAAAGCAGAATTAACTTTTCTTCCAGTTGAAAATGTTATGGACGAAGGAAGCCATTTTCGTGTTGATATCCCACCTTCAAAAACAAAAGTTATACGGCAGTGTGCAATTACCACTGGAGACATTGAAAATACGAATCTTGTTGAAATATTAAGAAAATATATTAAGTTGCGTCCCCAGATTCTTAAACACAACAGATTTTTTGTAAAATATGCGAATGGAAAATGTACCAGAAATCCTGTGGGAATTAACACATTTAGCAGTCTGCCAAAAGTTATTGCACAATTTCTTGGTCTTTCAAATCCTGTTCTATATACTGGCCACTGCTTCAGAAGAAGCTCTGCCACTTTCCTAGCAGACAGTGGCGCTGATCTTTTAAAATTAAAGAGGCACGGAGGTTGGAAATCTAGTTCTGTTGCGGAGGGATATGTTGAAAATTCCATGAATAATAAAAAACTTATAGCGCAAGAAATATTTGGTGAAACATCTAATGCAATGTGCGTCGCTTCCCGAATAACAGCAAGTTCGAGCAATGAAAAAAATATGTCGTCGGGAATTAATTTGAATAATTGCAATAATTGTGTTATCAATATTTATAATAATTAATTAATTTATAATTTATGTTTTTAACTTGTATTATAACAGTTTAATAAATAGAATAATTCTTTTTGTCACTAATTTTGAAATACATTTTTCGGCCCCAATTGCATAAAATTTTACTTTATACAACTAGTTACAAAAAGTAAGACGTTTCATAATGTCAATCAGTTTTAAAAAGTGTCACTTTATATGTCAAAATTAGAAAAAAGTATTTTTTAAGTACTTTTTTTTTGCTCAACTAATTTTACTCCTTGTAGGCGAAAACTATTTTTAATTTAATTTTTATTTTTTTAGGCGAATCTAGAGGCAAAGGCAACAAAGGAGGCGGTGGCGGTGGCGGAGGAGGTGGTGGAGGCGGTGGCGTAATGATGATGGGCCTTATGATGGGCAAACTGTTGGCAGCTCTGGGTATTGGTGGAGTTGGTCTTCTCGCAATGAAGGCTTTGATGGTGTCAGCCTTAGCGCTAATGTTATCAATTATTATTGGCTTAAAAAAGCTGGTACATCATGATGACGATGGCGGTAGTGGTAGTGGTAAGTATCCGTACAGGTAATAGCTATAATACGGAAGAATAAAATTGCTTTATTGTAATTAAAGAAAATATATGTTTTCTAGAAAAAATTGATTTTTTTAAGATATTGAGCAAAAAAAAGTGTAAATACGAAAATTACGAAATTTTTATTTATTAGTAAAAATTATTTTCACACACATAAAATTGTCATTTCGCAATATTGTTCCTGATATAATTAATATAAATATATTTATAGGTCACCATGTGATTCATGCTAGCCATGGCCATGAACATTACAGAAAGAGGAGGGAAGCAGCTGAAACGGCCTACAGGGCCTGGGAGGGGTACAAAACTCAATAACCAGTGAGAATGATCGTCAAACTGTATTTATTTTATTTATTCTAGTTAATAACAAAACATGTCGTCATCAACATCACCATCATTTATCATATTCATTTATCGTTCTGTTTCTATATAAAAATAGGTTTAAAGTTTATTTTCTGATTATATTCGACTTATAAATTTAATATGCCCTAAAAGGATATCAAAATCCATGATATCAGTGTAATAAATAAATAAGAAACATAATAACGCTTTAGTTAAAAGTTATTTAGGTTTGTTAAAAGAAAAAAACCATATTACCAAGTATTTTTCTAACCATTTAATTAATTTATTAATTTTTAATATGTCTTTAAATTTTTTATCATCCTGTTAATTTAAAAAGTTCAAATTTCCGTTTTTTTTACTTCTGGTAGTGAGCAGTCAATTTATTTCACTTTCATCAAGTAATTAGCTTATTTCTTTGGATTTTTGAAACTTAACTTTATTTAATATCAATGTAAATATAATTATTAATATGATAAATTTTTAAACCCGCATTTCTTCTTAACTTATTCTTCCATTATTCATGCTCATTTGCCAAAAAATATATTTTATTATTAAGCTCGTATGTATTGTATATTTGTTTTGTTGTTATAACACTTTTGATACTTGACAAATGTACAGAAATCAATTAAATGTGTAAAAAATAAAACAAGAAAATGTTTTGATACATCCGTCTTTTAATACAACATTGACCCAAATTCCGACAAATTTCTCTCCATGGTCGTACAATTAGGGGAAGCTTGTCTAAATCGTCAGCGTACCATAATTGTATTTGCGTGGATGTTTTATGTTGGAGTATTTTGTGGTTGGATTCTTCTTTCTACGAGGCCTAATAAATTGTTAGAAAGGGAATGAGAAATAATTGAGCAATCGGTTGTACCTAACTTTTCTTAAAACTTTTTTACAGAAGTAGTCCATTATCTCAAAGTGGAGCTGTAGAGATATAAGGAAAAAATCCACAGTCGTCTCCACAAATATATTAAAAAAGGTCAAATTAATGTGATGTACATGTTTCGATACTAGAGAGTACCATCATCAGCACCGAAGGGCCACTAATACTAGGAATGTAAAAGATTTTAAAAAATAAAAATAAAAAACCATGAATGAGACCAGGACATTTTGAGTGCTTAGGCGAATACTAATACAGATTAAAAAGTTGTAATAAAATTCGAAAGGATAAAATTCTTCTACCCGTAGATTGTAAACAAATAACGAAGAAAATTAATTCCATTCGAATTTTATTACAACCCTTTAACCAGTATTCGTCTCAAAATGTCCTCGTCTCATTCATGGTTTTTAGTTTTTAATATTTAAAAATCTTTTACATTCCTAGTATTAGTGGCACTTGGGCCCTTCGGTGCTGATAATGGTACTCTCTAGTACCGAAACATTAACACCACATTAATTTGACCTGTTTTAATATATCTGTGGTTTTTTTTCCTATTTTTCTTAAAACGCTAAACTATTAAATCCAGGTATAATAAATTCATTGTTTATAGTGAATTGACATTCGTGACAAGTGAACTGTTAGTTTCCTAGTAGTTTAGAGCCTTGAATAAGCAAAACTTTAAAGATAGTTATGTGTTTACATTAGGTATAATAATTAAAAGAATAAGTCGATTGGTTAACCCAGAAAAAATTGATCAAACATAAGAAAAATCATTAAAGAATATATTATAGTAGCAAAAAACAAAACCATTTGCTGCTAGTTAACAAGGATACAGTTTGTAAAAGGATTGTATAAGGATTGTTAAAGATTAAACAAGATTCACGATTTACTCAATCTTCTACTAATTCATTTCTCCTTTTATCAAAAGTTCAATGAATTGAATTTCTTTACCTAGATATACAGTGGCCTCGATCTGGGAGACTGGTTTTTTGGTATGAGGATGAAGAGAAGAAAGCTGCGTACGATATTATTTATACACAGGATGATAAAGCGTTTTCTGCTTTCTTTTCTTTTTACTTTCGATGTTTTGTGGTTGCTGCGAGCTCCTGATGTTTAAGTACTTTTTTTTCGTTCGTTGATTAGTTGATAGATTATAAAATAAAGTTTAATACTCGACGAGGCTATTGATCTCGATCTTTAAATTTAAACATTTAAAGTAAAACACGTAATGTTGTTTAAAATTCGTGAGAGTTCGTTACTTAAAATTTGGTCATTCAGTTATACAAAAAATAAATCGGGCAATACCTTTAACAGACACGTTCCTCGCTTATGTATTAATATATAATTTTAATGGTTATATTATATTAAATGCCTTCTATTATACAGAACAATGCAAGAAACAAAAAACCTTTTTTTAACGGTAAATTGGTTTTACAAGTTTAATAGTTAATCCAGAAGTTGGCATTTTCAAATAAAGACACAATTTTCCCCAAGTTGTACCGTGCGAGCAAAAATTATTTGCATCAAAGAGGGCCTTGCATCTAAGGACGTAATGCTTGGTGTATGGAGAACTATAGGGTAGGAGGCCGATCGACAATGGCAGCATTTTCAAATTCTGTCCCGGTTTTTTGGTTAGTTCGCTATTGGCCGATAGATGGCTCTCGCGTCCGAAGTGGGCTGAAGTTGTCTTCTTCTTCTTCGTTTTTAATATGGAAAACTTGATCCTCCATAGTTTTTAAATTTTACTTAAACCCTTTATTTTTCTGTGCTTTTACTTTTGACAATTGACATTTTATTTTTCGAAATAACAAATAATGTTTGAAGGCAAGAGAAGACAAACAACGTTGTATTGTAATTAATTTCCATATTTATAATGAATAATGGTACAATTTATAAAAGTAGAGTTTGCTTTGTGTCGGGGTGTAAGACAGGATCTTTTTCAGAGAGAAAACGCAGCCAAATAAGTCTCTTTCTAGCTCCAAAGGTATAGCTAGAATGTTTAATACCCTGTATTTTAAAAGCCAAGCATCGTTGGAACTTTATACAGGCCGAGTTTACTAATAAGTATAACAAAGTAAGTGTAAATTCATATAAAAGTCCTTATTTGTTCCTTAAAGAACTAATTTAAATAAAAATAGTTATTGCGTCCATAAGAAACCATTATTTGATAGCCCACTTCGAACACGCGCGCCATCTTACAGCGACTCGTAAAGCTGAATTACCGATGCTAATTTGGGACCGAATCCAATGCATTGCGATCGGCCTCCTACCTCAAGTCCTCCATAGCTGGGTGTCAGTAACTACCTGAATTCCGTCATCTTTGACAGTCGTTGCAAGTAATTTGATTCGTCGTTAATTTTTCCAATTTCTTGAACAATTCACACAATGGGTTTTAGGGAACAGCACAAAGCATTCATGGTTGAAGCGCATTTTCGAAACGGGGTTAGAGTAAATGGTTAGTGGCAATACAATCCGGGTTTGTGCATGGACGATTTTCACGAACATTTTCCTAACGTTGCTTTTATTGCTGGGGATTTTTATCATTGCCTGAAAAGAACCGTGGCTGTGTTTAGGGAAACATGTTTTATACAACACAAAAAAGAAGCAGGAAGAGCATCTGTAAGAACAGAAGAACTTGTTGCCAACGTTCGTGAAATAATGCAAAATACGCCATAAAATTGTATAAGACGCCTGTCCCAAGAAGTGGGAAGATCTTATGGAACATGCAGGACTATTCTTAAGAATTTCAGCAATTTATGTCATTATTTTTCTTTTTCTTTCTGTATATTCTTACTTTGTTAATTTTGTAAACAACAAAAATAAATTTGTATTCTTCTACTTATTTTATTACTCATTAGTTTGGCATATTATCATGTTTTAATATGAATTTAACAAAATTTTTACCTAGATTTGGTTAGATATATCATCCCCATATCATTGTGATCTAAACCAAGCCCTACTTTTTTTAATCTAAGCCTTCTTTGATGTAAATAATTTTTGCTCGCACAGTATTTAAACTCAGCAGAAAGACAGATAAACATAGAGATTGACAGAAATGGAAAACATATCTAAAGTTGCTAAATTCAATTTTCACTTCTTCTTCTACTTTTACTATCGGTATATTATAAAGAGTAACTTTCACCCAATTTTAATGTTTTATTTTTAAAACAAAGTCCTTGTCTTCCTTTAATAAATAATTAAAATTAATATTCAAATTGCATTTTGTTTGAATTAACTCATTCTGTCGTAAAGCAACATTTTCTTCATTTACTTCACCACGCCCATGTTATATACAAAATTGGTTATTTTGTATGAAATACCTAATAATTCTTATTGTTTTGTCTTAAAACCTATCATAACTGATAACTATTAACCACCAATTACACGATACGACGTTCTTGGAATTGCTTGGGTAACGGCTGCCCGTCGAGTCCTTACAAGGACGAAACGGCCGTCGTGGTCTACCCGCCCCAGGGTATCCATTGAACTTGGATCCCTGTGTATTCCAATATAAAAGATAGTTACACACTTGTCCGATATGCCACAATATGTTCTTTCTTTAATTCTCCATAAGATTTTTAAATTTAATTAAAATTGTTTTAACGTTTTTATTACACATCGAAGCCAATTTTAAAATTGATTAAAATATAAATTGATTAAAATAATATTATTAATGATTCTTCTTCATTAATCAGTTTTAAATAAGACGGCTTAGTCATGGACTCGGATTTGATTTAATCAATAGGCAGTCTTAATTTTTTTTATCTATCTGGCATTGACCTGTATATTTTTGAAGGTACTACCTTGTTAATACTTAATGACGACAGGATATCAATTTTGATTATTTCCTACCAAACAATTGTGTCCCCTGTAACTACTGCTTCAATAATGTACGCGTATATATTAAAAACAAAACACAGAGTAAACTTTTGTTATTAAAAGAATGGTAGAATAAAGGAAGGAAAGTACCAGTAGCAAAAAATTGTAAGTAAGAACTGTAAAGTGAATATTTTCAATGCGTTAAGAGCAGGTAGGTATAATAACATCTGACGCTATGGAGGAAAAGAAAGTGTTCTTAAGGTCGATTATGCCGGTCGAGAATCGATTCTGGGTCAAAATCAACATGAAGAAGTAATCAAAAATAACAGACAATACAGTTGAAATATACATCCTTAATAATATGTATTTCCACACAAGTTCCAATTTATGTTAAAAATTAAAATGTATATTTATGAATGAAAATTGTTTCTATTGATTCCTATTTTTTTTTTATAACTTTTATTAAACCAATAGGGTGCGAATTATTCGAAAAGCCAAAATGCTTCTGGGGTATTTTAATTTTAATGCTATGTTTAGACACATGGTCAATATTTGAAAAAACAAGAGGTTTATTGGACAAGGTTTCAATTAAGTATTACTCAAATTTAACACTATAATCTTCCCAACTTCAAAATAAACAAGCAGAACATTTAGTTCATTCTGATCTTCGCTCCACAAAAAGGAAGTTTTTCAATAATAAAAAACTACCTACCTACAGTGTGTCCACGGATAGAGTTTGGAAGAGGAAAAACTTTTTAATTAGATTATAGAATAAAAAGTAATTCTTTATAAATACGTCTGCTTGTGCTGAAACTACAACTTCGAATATCAGATTTGCTATTACTATACAGAATTCATCAAAAACAACATTTTTAGATCTTTTTTTTTCAATTCCTTCATTTATTAAATGAATTTTGCTAGTGTTGAAACCACAATTTCAACTATTAGATTTGCGATTACTATACAGAGTTGATCAGAAAGAACAGTTTTAATTTTTTGGATCTTTTTTTATTATTCCTTAATTTATTAAATAAATTTTGCTAGCGTTGAAACTACAATTTCAAACTATTAGATTTGCTTACTATACAGGGTTCGTCAGAAACAAGAGTTTTTGTTTTTTGCATTTTTTTTTAATTACTTATAATTTTCAATTCCTTTTGATGATTGGCTAAATCATCACTTTGGAAGTAAATGGATTGGAATCCATGGTCCAAATCAGTGGCACGTAGTAGTCCCGATCTCATAATGATCGACTTTTATTTCTGGGGATATCTGAAGCCACATGTGTATAAAACCAATATCAATAATAACTTAAATCTCTTGAAAGAAAAAATAAGAGTAGTTATTGCAAATATCCCATTACAGCAAGTGAGGAACTGTTATCGGGAATTCAGATGTCGAACGAAACTATTCGCGTAACTCGGTGGTACCACGTTTAAATAAAAGTTGTATAATTTATGATTGAATGAAGTGAAGATAATATGATATTCAATAATAAAAATAGTTCAAAAGTAGGCAAAAAAAAATTGTTTTCAATCGTTACTCGGCCAGATATAAAATCATATTCGAAGTAAGAATGCAACAATAGTTGTTTGTTTTTACATAAATTTATTTTAAACGAAATCCAAAAAACCAAAAATGTTGTTTCTGACGCAAATGTGATAAGTATTTAAAATTGTAATTTTACCATAAGCAAAATTCATTTAATAAATCAAGGAATTGTAAATTATAATGGAAAAAAATCTTAAAAAGTAAAAAACGTTGTTTTTGTTTAAACCTGTGTATAGCAATCGCAAATCTGATATTCGAAATTGTAGTTTTAGCACAAGCAGTTTTTATAAAATATGACTTTTTCTTCTCTACTATCCGTAGACACTTATGTTATTTCTTTAAGAACACCAATTTTTTGAAATGGTAGTTTTTTAATGTCTGTATTAAATATAACTGAAAATTGTTAATCGGTGTGCAGACAAAGTTTTACACCTCTACTGGATTTGAACGCAGAACCTCATGATTACCAGTCGAGCGCTCTGCCAATTGCACCACGGAGACACTGGAATAATCTCACCAACTACGGCAATATAATAATAATAATAATAATAATAATAATAATAATAATAATAATAATAATAATAATAATAATAATAATAATAATAATAAAATTTATAATGAAAGAACGTATCCTAACAGATAGATGCAGAATATGCAAAGAACAAACCGAATCCATCGATCACATCATAAGCGGATGCCAAACACTAGCCCCAAAAGAATATACCAAAAGACACGACAATGTTGGCAGAGTAATTCACCAAGAGCTCTTAAAAATCCACGAACCGACAATCACCGAAACAATCCCATACTACAAATATAACCCAGAAAGCATCCATGAAACAGAAAACTATAAGATATACTGGAATAGGGAAATAATAACGGATCTTCCCTTACAACACAATAGACCAGACATGATGTTCACTGACAAAATAAACAAACATACTTACCTGATCGACTTCTCTATCCCGCTTGCCACAAACCTACAAAAGAAACACAGAGAAAAAATTAGTAAATACTTACCTCTTGCCAACGAAATAAAAGAAATGTGGAACCAAGAAAAAGTGATGGTAGTACCAATCATCATAGGTGCAACTGGAGAAATACCACACACACTCTTCGAAAACCTAAAAAAACTAAACATTAAAGAACAAATATACTATACTACCATAGAAGCCATATTCAGATACAAAATCTGTGGAACCTGAAAATAATAATAATAATAATAATAATAATAATAATAATAATAATAATAATAATAATAATAATAATAATAATAATAATAATGTTTTTATTTCCACATTAGAAAGGTTTAAATGTTAACATTTATTATATTGTATATTGTATTAAGTGTTAGTGCAATGTTAAAAAAAAGGCGAAGTTCAGTAATAGACTGTCCCTTAATTCAATACACAGATTATTAAAAAAATTATTATTGAGAAACTTAAACAAAATTAAACTTTTGACACTCTGTATCTTCGAAATCATCTTTTATGACTGAGGTAAGTTGGATTAGATCGTCATATTATGTAAGCTTCAGGAATTTGTTTTAGCATTTTTTCCGCACATTTTAGAGACACCCTATATGCTGTATATCAGAAACATTAAGGCTTAATTGAAATGTGGAACTTCGTTAATAAATTATAATTAATCAGAGGAAAATGAGGCACATACTAGTAATAGGCATTATTATTTACTTACTATAGCATTTAAGTAGGCAATAATAGATAATTTGAAATACTTATACCTAAATTAATTTCCTTTAGCTAAGTAAAATATAAATAGCAGAAAGTTCCTTAATTATGCACTATACAAAATTTATTTATATCTAGAATTTAATTTACTTATTTGAATTCAGTGAATATAATGTTAAGTTAATTTAAGTTATATTTAGGTATTTTAACTTAACACAAGGCCGTATTGAGGAGGGAGCTTCCCTTTCCGCTGATTCATTTTAAAAGTCTTCTACGCACTGGGCTGTTAAAAAAACGTATTGATTCGAGAAACTTTGTTTAAGATAAAAATTAACTAGTTTGCCATTTGTTAATTGAGTGTAGAAGAGTAGGGGGGAGTGGGGGAATCCCAGTCAGGTGGGGAATTCCGGTCACTTTAAATACTACAGTGTAAACGTACTCAGTTTGATTAGTACCGTGCTGCCATCTAATAAACAACGATCCGAGTTAAATGCATGTGGTTTCGCTATGATCACCCCATTGTACTGACTCTAATTGAACCTCAAAGTTTTTGCTCTGTTTTGTTATAACTTTCAGGCAAATTGAAACAAACTTAAGTAGAAAAATAATGTATTTTTTTGCATGCCCTTATATGATACTTTCTCAGAATTAATTGGTCTAATAATTCCTGCGTTCACTACAATTAATTTTAGGGTTAGGGTTTTTTGTTGCAAGTAGCTTTTGGGTAATGCCGGTCAACCCAATTGGGGCAATACCAGTCTAAGTTTTATATTATTTTCTAGTTTAGTTGTTTAATTTTTATATTTTATAAACATTTAGAAGGATTTAATGAAACCCTTGGTAATATATTACTTTATTATACATGGATGTGTTTTATTCCTTTCTTATTAAAAAAATATATTCTACAGTAATTTTTGCCGTATAAAATGCATTTAAAATGGACTGACCGGAATTACCCGCAGGGTGGGGGAATACTGGTCAATGACACCTCATTTGTCAGGTCCTAACGTCTCTTTTGAGGTGACTTATTTTGATTTAAATGGGAAACTATGATCTAGTGGATGGGTCAGGCTCTCTTTCATTCTACTTACTTATAGCAAAACACTACTATTTGTTTAACTATAAGTAATCTAGCTTAAGTGACCGCCATCCCCCCACCATCCCCTAATATGTAAATAGACGGAAATACGGCCAGCATTGACCGATGCTTATAATAAGGAGAATATTTTTAAATGTGTTAAGATGCCTAAAACTGTAGTTCAAAATTTATTTTAAGAGGTTTTAGTGGTACGGGGGTATAAAGTAATTTGAAAAATTTAATTGCTCATTGAAAAACTTAATACAAATTTATTACAAGTTGTTTTATTCGCTAGAATATGCCACAAAAAACTTTTTTTCTTAGTTTAACCACAGAATATATAGCTTTGCCTAGCTATATATTCTGTGGTTTAACTAAATAAAAGGTTTCAGATATAATTTTAAGCTTAATAGGTTGGCATGGATTAGGGCGACGAAGAACGGACTAACTGCTTTAAAAGATGAATAGACTTTAAAAAAAAGGCAAAATAAATTTTGAGAGAAATAATTTCGTGAAATGGCCACCAGGCTACCTGACAAGAGGGCTTACAAATGCGTATACCAACCCTGATAACATAAAAATGGGTCATATAAAAGTAGTTAGGTACAAATTGAATCACTAATCATCAATCCAATAGTAATTTAAAATTTCATTTGTTTTTACAGCTTGAAGTTGATTCCGTTTTTTTCTTTGACGATTATTTTATTTTGCATTTCTTCTTTAAAATCAGTAGTATCAGCAGTTAAGGGTGTTCGCAAACTGTCAGGTAGGGGTGCCAGATTGCTATTAGAAGAAATCGTTAAATCATTCGCCAAAAATCGTAAAAAGTCGTAAAAAGTAATGAGACTACGATAAAGCGGGAATTTAAAGTATATTTCGATAAAATGGACTTATATAACAAAGTACCTACTTATATAAAAATATAAGAAATATTTAGTAAAAAAAAAGGTCGCAACAGCAACCAACAAATGGATTTTAGATGACGTAGGTTCTAAGCGATAATATCATGGATTAATTTGTTTAATTGTTACTGTTGTTACCCGTGATATATCTCTGTCTAATACCAATAATTGTCATTACTATTCTTATAAAGTCGCTTTAATAGTACCTATGCGCCATCTTCATTAAAATTTCTCTACTTAAAGTAGCACATCTAATGCGTATTTTACAGTACATAGCTATTTGTCTGCTAACTTATAGTTAAGTTACCGGGCTCTAGGTGAAAGTCACATCGCGAAATATTATTTTAAATACCCAAGAATTATCAACGTAATTCTGTCTGTATTACACTATAGTGTAGAAATAAAACCGTTTGTAGACAAAGTAAACTATGCCTTAACTATTGAAAATATTCTCAAAGTTCTAATATTCTCTTGGATAAGAAATATATCATACGATATTAAACGAGACACAAGGATTGAAACATTTCCGAACTAAAAATGAGAACAGATGAAATCTAACCTAAAGTAAATTTTATTTAATTTTATAAATGATCACCCCAAAGTTCAACAAACTTTTTCTTCCTTTACGAAAGTTATTTTTCTAGATACTCTTATTGGCCGAAGTTTTTTTTTTCACATGAGGTTAAAAAATTCCTGAAATAATTTAACCTCGCCCGGTATTCGGTACGAAAATGTCGCACCCAGTTGTGTTAAAAATAAAATTATTTATAAATATAAATATAATTAAAAAAATTTATTTTAAACAAAATTTGGTGTAGAATTTAAGGTTTTAGCATACTATGTTTTTCATTTTCGTAATTTTGGTTTACATTAGGTAGAATTTTATTTTTATTTTTCTAAAATGCCACTAAATGCATTGTGATGCTAAAAAATAAAGTTAAAATTGAGAGTTACATTTTTTTATACCGTGTGTCCAAAAAAGTATGCAACATATTATGGGAAAGTTTTTTATCACCGATTTCTCAGAAAATTTTATTCTTTATAAAAGTCCTTTCCTTAAAGCTATAAATGCATATTTCATATTTCACATGCGGATAATAGTAGGGGAGCAAATGCCATTCTTTCGAAATGGCCTTAAGGGTAAAGCACCTACCTTAATAATTATTAGAAATACAGCAAAATTTTGTATGGAAATGTTTTTGCAAATTAAATACTTAGTCCAAATACGAAATTTGAGTTAGGTGTGCCAATTTTTAATTTTTTTTTATATGCATTTCTTTAAAATAGGTTCTTGGACTTCAGAGTACTGGGTGAAAATGACAAATAAATTATTAATTATTTCCAGTAATATGAATAAAGTTGGACTCTATTATAATTTTGTTTAGAAAAGTTGGCTAAAATCTGTTTAAGTAGGCGTGCAACACGCTAATATCTAAACCACCTCGTACCATTGAAAGGTTTTAAAAAGTTTGCAACTACTTAATCCATTTTTATTACCTACGTTTAAGTTATTTATTAAAAATTAAAAATGCGTAAACAAAAAATCGACGACAGGTGTACCGTTTAGGGGAAAATAGAGATTAACCAAAAAAAAATTAAAAATTGTGACACCTAACTCTCAACAAATTTCGTATTTGGACTAACTTACTAATTTGCAAGAACATTTCCATATAGAATTTTGCTGTATTTCTAATAATTAAGGTACTTTACTCTTAAGGCAATTTCGAAAAAGTGGCATTTACTCCCTTCTCCCTTACTATTAGCGGCAGGTAAAATATGAAATATGTATTTAAAGTTTTAAGGCATGCACCAACTTTTATAAAGAATAAAATTTTCTGAGAAATTGGTGATAAAAAACTTACCCATATGTTGCATACTTTCTTGGACATATTGTAATATATCGATTGTAGTTGCGCAAAAATATTATTTTAATATTAATTTAACATAGCTCATTATTTCATATTATGTAATTCAAAAATTAGAAAATTCAAATTTTATTGGTTTTTCATTTAGGTAGGTACCTACATGAAGAGATTTAGTAGCAATAACATTATATTGATTTCTACTTATTGTAGTTACACTGAAATACAATTTTAAGACTTAACATAGTATATTCTTTTATTTTACATACATTTTGAGTTAATAAAAGTGGTAGAAAAATGCTTTTATTTGTTTTTATTTCAATTATTTATATTTTATGGTTTGCATAATTAGCGGCAGCGAACCGGTCATAGGGGACAATGTTAATCATATTTTGACAGTACAAACTGTCAGTAAAAATTTGTGTTTCGTAGTAAACAGAATATTTGGCAGTCAAAAATAAACAACACGTTTTATTCTTAAAATGAATTATTGAAAATCATAATGTATGCAATTTATGCAAAAAATTATCCGACGTTACGATCAATCATCGTACTATGTCCATATTTGGCCAAACTAATAGAAGATTGCGGTCGCCATTTGAAGAAAAAAAAACTTGTTTCGAATTTTACAGGAATATTTGCTTCTAAATTATTTAAAATTAAAACTATTAAATGGAAAAACGTTAAATAAAATTGTGTCTAAATATTATATTATTTTATCAGACATAGATATTCAATTAATAAAGCGGTATGTTTGATTCCACGTCCCAGCTTTTTCGCCTTTAAGAAGAAAGGAGGAGGCAGAATAATATCAAAAACATCCTAGTTACGGAAGAGAAAATGTATAAAAAATTTAAATCTAATTTTGCTCAACTGCGTAAACATGTTTAAATAATAAAATTGAAACTAAGTTTAACTCGAACAATATTATTCTGTGATTTGACTATGTCAAAAATTTTTAAAGTAATAAATTCACAGTAATGTAGTTTCAATGTAGTAATCAAAATTTTTTCACTATAATTCGCTGGTGGTTACTCATGGTGACCTATCAAAAAACCCATTTTGTTTGGTTAAAAAGCTGTGCTATTATATATATGCTATATATGCTAATAAATTTAAATACACTAACATCTATTGGTAATTTCAGACACTTTTCAATTCAGCCTTTGGGTCTTATCTATCAGCTTTGTTTTCATTTTAGAATAAAATTCCTTTTTATTTCCAAAAAAACAAATATATAATACTTAATTGAATAAGTTTTTATTCCCAATAGCAAAATCTCGAATTTCTTCGTGTTAATCAAGAACTTTATGTACATTTTTATTTTATCGCTAACCGAGCTCGAAAAAGTTTGATGAATCCAGTATAAAACAAAAGCTTTCAGCTTGGAAGACTGTTAGGTTAATAAAAAAGAATAAAGTGCAACGTAGATTGTATTAACGTTGTGTCCTTCGATTTTATTATTTTGTCGATACAGATATCTGTCTTGTGGTTTATAGTTTATTATATATTTTCTATATTATATTAATATATTCTATATTATAGTTGAATATCACCGGCGTATACAAGGGGGGGGGGGGTAATGGGGGTAATTACTCCCCCCCCAAGATTACTTAAGCGTTGTTTAATTTTTGTCCTTACTCCTTAAAGTTGCTATTATCTAGTATCCTAGCCAGGCACGTAGCTAGGGGAAGGGGGTACAGGGGGCCCAGCCCCCCCCGAAACTCCAGCTCTGATTTCGGCAACATAGGCAACACATTAAACATTTCCTACACTATTACATTTTCTTCACCTTAAATATTACCGGGTTTGTTTTTGTGCTTTTCTTGAGGATTTTGTGTTGTGTTTTTTATTTTTCCCATTTGAAAACCAAGCACCATGATGCAAAAAAGGGCGTGGCACCCAAGCCTTTGTTGAATATTGTTATTGTTAATGACGTTAATATTATTATTATCTTAACGACGGTTTTTCTTAATAACCTCTATTTGTAAGAATAATACCTTCTAGGGAACTTATATTTTTACAGGGTTTTAATATTTTTACTGTTTTGTAATATTTTGTTTCCATTTCTAAATTTGTTATTTTTCGATACATAATGTTTATTCTTGTCTGTAAATACTTTGTGTAATTTATACTGTCGAAAGTCAAATGCTTCTTTAGGTAGATTTCAGTGGCGTGAAGCATGCATTCCAGTTAATATATTTTAAATCGCAGCCTAATTCTTCGGTTAGTTGTATGGCTAATTAGCCATTTGCCATTTAAAATAAATATTGTATTGTATTGTATTGTGTAACAATTGTATTGTAATTTTTGCTCGCACGGTATTTTAATTTTAATAATTTTTATTTTTCTATAAAATATAACTTCCTTTCCTCTAATTCCAGGGCTTTCTAAAAAAGCGTCTGTCGCAAGAACCTCTAGTGCGATATTACAAAATGTTATATTAATGAGAAGGTAAATGCTTATAAGTACTGATAAACTTTAAACCGCCGCGCCGCTAAACACCTAAACAGAATATTTTCATCATCTCACAATGCTAAAACTTTACATATAAAATTATCTAAGGTTTGCCTTAGACAAGCATGAGCTACACAAATTTATGTAAGTACCTAAGTAAGTTTTTATTATTATTTCACGTTTTACGTTTGAAGTAGTAAGGTCAAGGTCACATGAATGATTTAATAATGTAATTGTCCATGATTGTAATAGGTTTTCCATGGGAAATAAATAATATAAAAGGCCTTATTATTAAAGTCTACAGTAAGGAAAATAATCTAATACCACAGGTTGGCTAAGGCATAGTTTGTATTGATAGCTTATTTTTTATTAAGGGATATTCTAAATTGCATCCGTTATAACCTATAATCAACAAGACGTTGGTGGAGGTTCCTAGCGATCGGCAATCGCCGCGCGCCGTTGTATTAGGTAGTTTTAACGTATTTGTTGCGCAGGTCACATCGTTGTTCGGTGTCTTCTAGCTCTCCAGTTTGAATTTGAATTTTATCGATCGTTTCGTCGATTAACCTGTTTCAATTAATTTATTTTTACTTTTTATTTAAGTTTTTTTAAACTTTGCATGTCAGATAAACCAATAGAAGATTCTTATTGAGCACAAACCATCATTAGTATTGGACTTTATAATCTATGGACGTATTTTACCATCTCAGTAAAACATGTTGCATAATAGATAATGATATGCAATGTTAAACGACAAGAACAATATAACACTAAAAGCTACTTAAATTTTTGAGAACTACAGTACTGATTTTTGGTGGTAAGCTTTATTAACCTTAGCAAGTAAATAATAATATGATTAATATCACGTTTCATTACAATTGCTAGTCGAAATTGATAGAGTATATAAAGCCAGATTACACACCCAATAGAACTTGATAATTACCGTGAGTATTCAGAGCAATAATGGCTATAAACCATTCTATGGTAGCATTAACTCCTATTTCCTTGTGGCTATATTATTGTTTACTGGCTATATTACTACACAACGGTCTATTGTTGTCTTACAGTAGGAAAGCGGCTTGCTGTCACATATAGTATTAAACAGTTGTATAAAGAGTAAGTGAATTCTTATAACGAATGGAAGCCCTTTTCTCAGTGTACAAGCCATGTAATAATTAATCATAGTTATTGAAGTGAAAACTTCTTTAGGCGCGTTTAGCACTTTTTGTGGCCACTGAATTAAACTGAGCCGTCACGCGTAACGCTCGGCTGTGTTACGCTCGAATTCGACTCCTATATTCAATCCGAACTGACCCGCATGAACGTTATCTGAAAGAGCATGCCGCATCAGTCGCATTCAGTACCGACGTGGAAACAGTGTGCTTTGTTTGTGTGTTTAAGATCACAAGATAGACACTGTTGCGTCTCGGGTATGTTCTGGCATTTTTTTCAAGGGTTGTTCAATTTCAGGAAATATATTTATTCGATATTATTAATTTCACCTTGTTGAAGTTTTCACTTCTGTCGTGTGGTCTTAAGCACACACAATTTTTTTGGATATATTTAATTTTTGCAAACACGTATTTTATTTTAATCCTTTTACTTAAAAATGGCGGCGAATTTGCCTAGCTACTAAAAAAATAAGTAGACTTACCTAAATCCACGACATCTTCTTAAGAAAAATTGTCCTTCAACTTGCAGAACTTTCCTTTATTTTCATATTCTCAATAATTTAAATAAAATATGTTTGAACGAAATTTACCATTCGGATGGTTGCCTTTAAGTGTTAAAGTAAAGTAATAGGTATATTTTTTAGTGTTATTTTTAAGCATTCTATAATTTACCTCGTAATATGTAATTTTTACCACCTCATTATTTTTTACTGTGTATAGTTAAGACAGATCGCACCTCTCAAATTAGCTGATTATTTTTTAAATCTGTTTAAAGAGAGGATCCCAATCCGAAAGTCTAAACGGCTTTTGCTAATAATTGATCAAACAAATTTAAAGTTGTTTAAACATGACGAATGCAAGGTAGTGGATTAGGAGGAACTCAGAAAAAAGTTATTTAGCTGGTTCAAAGTTCTTTATAAACTAGGTTTGTAGGATTTCAATTATTTCCTGTAGTATTCGTGATTCAGTCATCGTAAAGTGCAACGTTTGTACTTCCTGTCCAACTTAAACAATTACAATGCAAATTGCTACAATTCAATCTTCAATGTTTCTTTGTTTAATGGTTCGAAACTGCCTCATTTTCTCTTAATTTCCTTTTGCTAGTAATCTTTAGTTAAAAAAAAATTTTACAGTACCTACCTATCTATATTATTTCCTTGTCTATTTTGATTTTGCAATTTTTCCTTTATTTTTAATCACCTAATTTACAACTGAAAAATGTAAATCGGCGTGCAGGCAAAGTTTATAAAATTAAAAAACCTTTTACACTAACAATAATAATTATAAAGGACACTAATATCACGTAAAATTGTCAAAATATACAGGGTGTCCCATTTAACAAAAAATGCAACTTTATGTTATCACATTTTTTTGGGCCACCCTGTACCTATATGCGATAATTGGGCATGTTCACGTGACGTCATTAGTCAAATTTGACAGACGCCCTGAGGAAAAGCAAAACCTGTTTTTACCGTTAGTTTACAGGTATTTTTGTCTTATTTATTTTATTTTTTGATTTCTGAATTATTACTACCACATTTAACCACTGAGCAAAATCTCGGCATATATTAGGGTAACTAGCTAATACTTATCACAAAAAGAATTAATAAAAATCGATTAACTGCATTAACCTTAATGTAAATATTAATACGTTTTTCCCATAAACGTCATAAGTCATAAAGAAAGATGGACCAATAATGCATATGGCCGTCTTGCGAAAAATTGACTCCCCTATGCGTCTGAAGAAACTGTGACAAAAGTGGTTGGCAACATTGAATTCCCTAGGGTTTTGGGAGTGTTTGCAACAGTGAACTTCCGTCAATGTCAAGTCAACGGTTCTTAAAAGACTGCCATTGGTGCTGATGGTGCTTTATTTTGCCGATGTGTTCACAGTGTTCCCAACATACTTTAATTTTGGAACGATTTCACCGGCAACAGAAAATATATTTTTCAAATTTAAAAACATAAGGTTTGCTATGCGCCAGTTATAACACAGGAATAAACAATTTCAACTACAAAAAACTTTAATTTGGTAAACAGCCAAGCGAAAAGTTGTTGCAAATAGAAGCAAAACTGAAAAAATTCAATGTTGCCAAACTCATTTGTCAAAGTCATAAATGATCGCTATAGGGGGTCAAAAAGTTATCTAGTAATTATTCGTCCATCTTTCTTTATGACGTTCGTGGTTTTTCCTTAGGGCGACTGTCATTAGTGTCAACTGTCAGGTTGTGCACATGCCCTATAGGATAAGTTTTAGGCAATTATGTTAGCAGTTTATTGGTGCTTACGGATTAATTCTGATTCTTTTGGTTTTTGAGATGTTTCGAATAAACTTAAGTGTTGCATTTCCTTAGATTGGTTTTAGCTATGTTATTTTTCAATATTTCCTAAACTTGTAAACACATTTTTATATTAACTTTTTACATATATAGAATATGCCTACTTGGTAATATTCTAGTTACAACGTTTTGGTCTCCTCGAACCAGCACCATTTTTTTTTCTTATGACCCTCATAGTGGATTTTTTATTTATGGAAAAGTACTTAATTTTTCCTATACTATGACACTAAACAGTAAATTAAAAATAACATTTTTGGGGAAAATTTCAACATATTATTGTTTGGCCACACTAATATATCGAATGATCCTTTAACTTAAGAATAAAGCTAATTTAATAACAATGTTTATACTATTCTAAAGAATTTTCTCTAAAAATTTTATTTTTAGTTATTCTGAGGTTGCAAATTTTTAATTTATGATAATGGTTAGTGTTCTCTTAAAGGAAAAATTAAGCACTTTTTGATAAATAAAAAATTCAATACAGCGGTCATAAGAAAAATAAAATTGATGATGGTTCCAGGAAACCAAAATGTTGTAACTAAAATATTATCAATTAGGCATATTCTATGTAAAAAGTTGTTGTGAAAACGTTACAAGATTTTAAAAATATTGGGAAATAAAATAGTTACGACCAATCTAAGGAAATGTATTATTTTAGCTTACTCAAAATATGTGAAAAACGAAAAGAACCAGAATCGATCCGCAAGTACCAATAATCTATCTCTTATAGTGTCCGAGATCGCAATACTGTCAGTACCGATTTCGGCCACCCTGTATATTAATAAGATTCTTTATAAATAATATTTCTGATAAATTATATATTTGAGTGTTGATACTGATAGAAAAACAAGTAAACTGATATTTTGTAATCTAATCTGATAAAATAATAACTTCATCTGATATTTATTGGATAAGACTTTTTCTTCTAAATTAGAATTGTTTCCATCAGCCACCTCTGCTTTTGTCACAACACAAAGTAATTTCCCGAGATAAACTTAACTTTTACTTCAGACATTCTAGAAAATTCAGGAAATTGTTAAAGATTTACAAGCGTTGCTCCACTTGCACGTTGGATGACATTCTTCACAATTATTTCTCTTTTTCTAAATGACAAAATCTCTATTTCCGGTGACAAAAACAAATTAGGGAAAACTGGGGTAAACGCAATAATTTTCTTGTTTTCGTTTTAGTTTAAGACATGTGAAAGATTATTGATATAAAGTGGCCAAGTTATAATAATTGTAAACTACAAATGCATTAAAAAAAGTAAATTAAAATGATTTTATTAGCGACGTTCTGAATAAGACACTTTTTAAAACAAACGTAAAATTTATAGCAGCATACACTAAAGGGATCTAAATTTAAACTATATATAAAATGACCAATGCTAGAATAACGAAAGAGGAGCAAGTATTTCTTACAATACCATATATTAAGGGGATTTCTGAAAGGATTATAAGGGTAACAAAAACTATAATCATCATTATCAAAACAGCCTTCAAATCCGGAAATACGCTTAGAAGCTTTCTTACAAAAGTAAAACCCCCCCGTAATGAAAACACACAAAATTGTATTATCAAATCCCTTGCAGGGCGAATTGTACATTAGAAAATTAAAAAGACCTCTTCCCGTACGAGTTAAAGAACATCTGAAACATACTCAAAGAGGTGAAACTTCGAGATCAGGTATAGCGGAACATGTATGTATAAAATCGTAAAGAGGTTATTTTCAAGATTCAGGTTATTAGATTTTAATTAGCGTCTCTAGCTTATAATTTAGGTTGTGTAATTTTGGACAAAAGCTTATAAAAGAACAAATTGAATTTGTTTATGAAGTTTCTCCTTTATTATTTTTTAAACTGATTTCCTCTACTTTCCAAATGAACAGCCCAGCTTTCTTTTCAGATGACAGTTTTTTCTTGATCAAATAATTGAAAAATTTCAGGATTTAAACATTTTTATCAACTAGGAATATGAAGTAGGTATCTAAAAATAACGCGTAGTGTGCTTATGTCAGTCAGTGACGATGCTCTCTTTTGAAATCTTTGATAACTAAAGCTGATTGTCTTAATAGAACTCTATTTGTAACTTTGTAAGTTTATCATTTAAATTAAATTATTTCCCAAATTATTTTCGCACTAAAAATAAGCAAGTAACAGAGAAATAAATATGTTGGTAAGAGCAATAACTAAAATACAATCGTTCTGAAAGAAAACGGAAAACGTGTACAATATAGTCACGGCACGAAGGCAGTTATTTGGTTTTGAAAACGTACCTAATAAAATATTGAAGTCAACCTAATTCATCAATATCGCATTGTAAAGAATTCATAGCAAGAAAAAGTGAAACTGTCATAATAATTATCGGAGTCATTGTTAAATTGTCGAGACATAAAGGATGGAATTTTTAACTGGAATAAGTTCAATATTTGAGTACCTCTTTATTTGCTGAAGAAATACAGAACTACGGCTGCGTTTATTGAAACAGAATTGTTGATATTGGTGAAAAGAAAATCCAAAAAAAATTGGCAAAATTTCCAACAATTTTTATAATAAAATTAATTGTGTCCACATTACCGAAATGCAAAAGTAAATAGTAGGTCTTATTCCCTTTCCAACAAGCAATACCTTTACATTCGAAAAAAAATTGGTGGTAGTTTATGTCCCCAAAAGAGGAATAAATTTCATGAAGACTCGAACTTATGCCGTAGTTCTGTATTTTTTTATAAAGAGGCTTTCTAATACTGAATTTATTCCAGTTAAAAATTGTACTTTGAATAAAATTTTTATATATCCAAAACACTTTACTTGTTACCCATCACTGACAAAATTATTAATGCATAAATATCCCTAAACTCATTTCATATTTTTTAGGGCCTTTTCCAATATCAAAAGAAAGTGAGAAGCCTATAAGGAACAATAGGAGCATGTTCGATATTAGCTACGCTGTAAAGGTTAGAAGAATCAAATCCAAATCGAAATCAGATATTGTAATAATTTAGAGTATATCTCTTTATAAACAGGATCCTGCAATAATGCGTCAAGCGTCCATAGCTCCCATATAAATTAAATTTCATTTATATGCTGACTTATACTAAAACACGGAATGTACTTCTGAAAAATAATATCGCATATACAGGGTGGCCCAAAACTTGTGATAACATAAAGTTGTATTTTTTAAATGAGACACCGTTCATATTATAAAATGAATAATTTCTAAATAAACAATTTCGTGTTTGCAATTTATTTAAAATTCCATCACGTTTTTAAAATATTAATCAAAAACCATAAATGTAGCTATCTATAATAAATTTTAATAAACAAAATAGCTAGGTTGCCATGAAAAAACAATAAGATTTATTAATCAATTACATTTTGACAATATTTTATTTACATTTATCAGAAATAAGTACTGACAATTTTTTGTTCCAAAAATTATGTTTTTATAGAAAGCTTATCAATATGGGTTTTGCATTAGCAGAGAAGAAAAAGTGTACTCTCTAGTAGAATTTATGTGACATCCAGACGCGTTTTAGTAAAAATATTAAGCTTTTTGTTGAATCGGGAATCATATCACAATCAAGAGAAAAATCAGTCCTATTGACAGTTATTGAAGAGCCAAATAATAATGAAACATATGTGGTGCAAAAAGTTGGAATAAGTGGGAGATCAGTCTTGCTATGCATGCTACATTTAAGTGCACCAAACTCTGAAGAAAAATTGCTTTTAAAAAAAAATCATTTGGTCGATAGAATTGGCTCCATTGTATATTTTAATCTAGGAGTAAGTTAAAGAATCCAATAAGCCTAACTCACATCCAAAAGTGCTATACAAATTATTAAATGGTCATAAAAAGTATCCTGTTTAATGAAAATTTAGTATCTTGAACCAAGGGAATCTCAAAAAAACTAAATTAATTAGGTATATAAACAACTTAATATTTTTCACTAAATATTAAATTTACCCGTCTACAAACCTAAAAGTAAGCAACATATTTAAAACTCGGCGATAAAAGTCAAGCGAAACAACAAAAATCCCAAAATTATTTTTAACTAATAGAATAATAGCTGTAATTGAATACTTTCGCTCCATTTCGAAAACATTGCTCGACCGCCTTTCAATAAAAGTAATTGTTTTACTGCTGAAGTTAGAGGAACTACATAATTCAATTCTACAATATTTTCCCTAGAGATTTGGCAAAGTGCATTAAGGGGTAACTTTAAGACCGGAAGATTACTTTCAAAACAATGAAAATGTTTTTAAATTGTATGTTAAAGCGTATTATTTCCTGCTAATTGGTTTATTTCAGTATTATACTCGTTATTATTTTTTTAACAGATTTTTCTGGAAATCTATTTTATAACTCAAATAAATTGTGTTTTTATTCTTTTAATTGTTAATTATCACCAAGTTTTCAGTTATTAATTACTTAGCTTAAGACAAAATATAACTTGCAAATATGGAGGATTGTCTAGACTTAGATTACTTTTTGCAAATCGTTTAATTGTTTTATTTACAATCTATTTGAAAAACAACAATAAGCAAAAGTATAATTATCATTTTTTAAATTAGTATATAAAAACTTTTGATGATTTTAAAGATTTTTGTAATTCGGTTATAGGTATTGCAAATGAATATTTTACCGACATGTTCATGAAATGCGCAGTTGTAAAGCCTCTTTTGTGCAGCCTTAATGCACAACTTTTGATTATCACCGTAACGTTCGGAAGTGAGGTCGATTAGCATTGAACCCGATTTGAAATAAAGTATTGTCTACAAAGTTTATAGAATCGCTCAAGTACCAGCTTTTGGTTATAGCCCCGCAGCCTGTCGTCACCATTACGAGCAAATATGTTTAACGAAGAATGATGTAAGTTTTCATTAAATCACCTCGAAGTCTTCATTCCGTCAGTGTTGTCAGGCCGAGTCTTCTTAAGCGCTCCTTGTCAGTAAATTGACTGAGTTCAGGATACAATCGTGTTATTATGGGCTTGGTCAGTTCAAACGCGTATATTATATCAACAAGATTGGTGGAATATAATATTGATCTACTGCTTTAATTAAATGTCACCATGTTTCGATGTGTCTTCTAAGTATTAATTAATGAATTTTAAAACAATTTGGTATCAGCTGCAAAGATTGAGGGGTAAGACGATGTCTAAAGTCTAACTTGTAGTGATTAAATAATGGAGGCTCTAATAAAGTATCAAACATGCCTAAGCAGTCATCAAATTTAGGTCTTATATTATTAAACTGATACGCAGAGATTCGATTGCAGATGCCTCTAAAATTGCAAGCATTAGTTCTTCAAAATTTTGGTAACGCACATTATTAGAAATAACACTTTTAAAGTGACCCTACAGGAAGAAGTCGTTTGGTAAAAGAGCCGGAGACATTGCAGATCAATCTATGGTGTCATTTAATCCCATAGTGTGTCCATCGAAAATGTTTCGAACATATTTTTTCACTTCTCCTGTATTGTCCGCAGGACAACCATCCACTTTAAACTAATATCTTCATTTACAGGACCAACTTTTTTCAATGCAGGTCCAATTTGATTTTGTAGTTCAAGTTCAAAAAAATGTTCTATTCAGAAATTTTGTTTTAAAAAAACGTTTCAAAATCTAAGATCCGCTGTAGCTTTTATTCTGTTTTCAATAGACACTTAGTTCTCACTTAGGACAACCTGTTGAAAGTCGAACAGCAAAATGGTCCAGTTTTAAAAATAGACGTTGATGGTGACCTGGTCAAAGGCTCGTTAAAAGTCGAAGTAGATGACGTCCAGTAGCTCACCTCTATTCACCGATTTTGTCCAATGATTAAGACTTACTAAGAATTGATTGTTGCGGACTTCTTAGATAAAAAGCCATACTGTCAAGAGTTTAGAGCATTAAAGGCAACCCAAGAATCGATTTTTTTTAGGACAGACAATTTTCTTCATAGACTTGCTAACAATATAGAGGTCCTGATTATTTCTCTGTAATTTCGTGCATCAAATTTGTCACCTTTTTTATAAAATAAATAGTGATAACAACAGCCTTTTTTCGGCGGTGAGTAGTCGGTCATCGATTAGATAGTAAGAGCAAACAAATATGTGATATTAATTTAGATTTATTATTAGGGCTAGTATGTACCGTACTGTAAACCTCGTAGTCTAAATTATGATTAAATTTTAGGATTTTTGATGTGCCTAAAGAACTCTTTATACTTGATTTCTTAACGACTGCTATTAATTATAATAAAATGTTTTCCTTTATTAGAAGAGTATGTAATATTAAAAAATAATCATAAAGAATAATCTGCAAACCATCCAAATTTTGGAATCTTTTCACCATGGTAAGACCATTCCAGCACCGCTACCTATGGAATATAATAAACACTTTATATTAAATAACCTACTTTTTCGTCTACTTGCCTATGCCATCTTCGTATCATTAAAGCACGTGTAGTCTATTATTTACAATTAATGATATCTTCCACTAAAATCACTGAGCAATGAAGGCATAATGTTTACAAATGCATGACAGGAATTATTTCAGGCACTCCGCATCTAATTTATAATTAATATTTCCTAAGTGTAACTGTACAAAAAAATACGTAGCAGTAATAAAATGACCAAAGAGTTAATTTTATTATAATAATAAATTTTTACTATTCAGTTATTTAAATGAAGGAAAGCATTAGGAATTCCAAATGTACATGTTTCTATAACAAAAGATAGAGAATGGAGACTATAACACAAGTTATATTTGCTAAAATGTAAACACAAAATTATTTTGCCTAAATCAATAGTCAATATAACAAGATGGCATAAAGTCTCTGCAGCATATCCCAAGGAGATTGTAACTTTTACAAATATATATAAATTTGGAGGATTTTCAAAAAAAAGTTGTAACTGATCTAGTTATCAGATGTTATTAAAATAATTATAAAAAAACCGAAACTCAGATGGTTTTTGGCCCAGAATTTTCCAAAAATCAATAGAGATGTTTTTTAAGTGTCTGTATTAAATAAGCTTTTTTTAATTGAAAAAGTTTTCTGCTTCCCCGAAAATCGAACCCGGAACCTCTCGATGGCCAGTCGAATGCCCTGCCAATTGTACTACGGAGATCTGCAATTCTCTCCCCAATTTTGGTAGTTGATTAAAAAGAAAATGTAACAGTGGAAAAATGGACAAATATGTAACACACACTAATAAAATTATAAGTGATGTGTGGGAACGGGAAAGATGATTTATCGATGCTTCTTTATGATTTTATTAATAAGATAAAAATATTTGAAACAAAATGAATAGACTGATGCACTAGACAAAAAAATATATAATTTAATTTTAAATTTTATAAGTAGAATTATTTATTTTCCAATAAATTTAAATTAATTAAAAATTTCATACCGATTTTCAAAAACTTTTATCCTAAAAAAACTTCATTATTTCTGACCTCATTAACAGTATGAAAACAACAATAAAAAATTTGAAAAAACGCGTTTGTATTTTACTTGTTCATGTGCATCCGTCTTTATGTAGATCAAGCCTAAGACAAATCATAACCTTTACCACCGGTAAGTCAAATGGAATAAATTAATTTACGACGTACCGCAAATATGGAGAATATGACGTAACGGTCAGCGGTCATTGAACATACTGTACCTGTAAAATTGGGGAGTAAATATTTAATCATTTATTGATTTATTACTTTACGTTCGTATGGTATATAATTCTCAGCGTAATAGTTATTGAGTCAAGACTGTTACTAGAAAACAGTTGGCAAGCGTACTATTAAAGGAACTACTTAAAAAGTATGCCGAAGACCGAAAACAATACCTTTAAGTATTAATTAAATATCGAAAAGCATGATTACTTGTTCAACTAAACGAATACTTATTACAGTTTTAAAGGTGAAATTAGAAAAAGCTCCTTTACTACATTGTGGTTTAACTTTTCCAATTCGCTTTTTGTATCGCGTATTCGTAATCGTATATAAAATTCGTATCGTATAATTCGTTTAATAATGGCAAGTAAGTACGTAAATTTTTTTGTGTTTACTACTAACATGAGAAAACCCTTTTATTAACCTCATTTGTCTAATGAGAAATAGATCATGAAGATTTTTTATCTTTTTAAAAAAATTGACTGAAACTTTATTCACTTAACGAAGTGAACATGAAAAATAAACTCTAGAAAATGTCCCAAGATAACGAAAATTATACAGGGTGAGTCGGGCGGACGGACCAAATTTCAGGAGCGTAATATACACGCAAAAACAATTTGAAAAAACCCATATTATGTTCTTATTTGATAATCATTTGTTTTCAAGTTATAGCCTAATACCAAATAAGGAAAAGCTCATATATTAACGGTTTCCTAATCATAGCGTTCTTTTAATAAATGTTTAAAAATGCCGCCATTGACTTCTAAACATTTTCTGCTTCGTCTACGAAGAAAGTTGCTCTTCTAATTGCTTCATGTCTTTCTTCTTTAAAACTGGCTGCAGTATTTCTAATATGTCGAATTAGTGCATCCCGAGTGTCCACTTTTACTTTGTTCACTTCATTTTTAAACCAGCCCCATAAACAATAATCTAGTGCTCTGAGGTCTGGAGATCTTGGAGGCCAATTAATAGGACCACCGCGACCAATCCAACGCCCTGGAAATATTTCGTCTAAATGTTGCTTGACCTGACGAGCAAAATGTGCAGGAGCTCCATATCGTGCTGGTAATATATTTGCCTTCTGATATTTACAGGAACATCCTCTAGTAGTCCTTGTAACTCATGTTGTAAAAAATTTAGGCAGTTGTCTCCTGTGAGGCGATTCTCCAAAATGAAAGGGTCACCTCTCTGTATACACTCTGTATTTTAAACTAATATTTACAAATCGTTCGGCTCATTGTTTCCACAGATATTTACCTACATTTTTACAATATTAAGTCGTCAATATGTGTAAATATTTACTTGTTTATATAACATCTTAAGTCACGGCTCACACGCTATTGCTTCTTTAAAAAAATTATTTACGTAGTACTTTTTAAATTATCTCGAGTCTTATCAAATATTTAAATAATCAATCTACTTAAGTAGGAAAAGATATTTAAAATTTATTATTTTTTTTTTCGATTTAAACTCTGTATTGTACATAAACTTCTTTCAACTTGCTAATTTAAAAAATATTTTTGGGCAAACCGACCAAACACTAGTAATATGCCAACAATAAAACCTAAGTCAGTAACAAAAAAGAAACAAAATAAAACGCTACACGGATAAGTGGTAATAATTTCTGTCATTTCAGTTAAAACAATTATTTCTTGATTCGTTAACCGTCATGTTGCTCTAAACGTAAATATCTGCAAAACTACCAAAGCAATTTGTCAATACTAACTCGTATTCAGGAAATTATCCTTTCTTTAAGGAAGCCAGAAAATATTGTTTCAGGAGCAAACCGCATCCCATAAATTTGCGTCTAAAAACTCGATTAGGGTTATTGAAAAAGGTCGTCTCCGAGATAAGTGATGCGATTTAAAAGATGCACCAAGGTAAGACAAGTAAATTATGAATTTTTATATATGCATACATACATACACTGTGACCAGTAAAGTCCGCATCATATGGGATTTTTTTTTATTAATAACTTTATTCGAAATTTGACTTGGGCATCAAGTTCTGCTTCGATCGAGACGAAAATTAAGCAAAAAAAATAGTATGGGGAAAAACACACAGTCGTCCCCATATCTTCACAGCTCCACTCTGAGATAATGGACTACTTCCGTAAAATTAAAAAATAGTAGTCACATTATCTGTCAAATATTTTGTAAATTGCACCACTTTTGCAAAATAAGACTCCACGCAACCTACATAAAACTTCTTAGTTTTGAAAATGCTTTATTTCAGATTTATTTTCTTTTGTTTTATTACTGTAAGTAAAACACTTTTTTACTTAAATTCCACTTTTTATTGACAATACGACATGTTTCACTGCACTGCAGCTTCGTCAGGTAATGTACATTTAATTTTAAAGATACGCTATATACAGGGTGACTGGTAAGTAGACGTATTCCTTTGGGGAGGTGTTTGTAGAGCCTATTTGCAATTGAATTAATCATACTACCCTCTATTCAAAACCCACTGGATTTTGAGATATTTTCATGTTTATGTTTTTTCGAAATTCTCGTAAGTTTTCGTTTTTGCCCCTGTATTATTATTTCTTTTACTTCTTTGCCATACTTTTTGCCTTATAACCTGCACTAGTGTGTCAGCTAACATGTAAAATTGGAACATTTACAAAAATGATAATTTTTTTCTTTAATTTCAAATTCTTAGTAGTCATAGTACGAGAATTTCGAAAAAACATAAACATGAAAATATCTCAAAATCCAGTGGGTTTTGCATAGAGGGTAGTATGGTTAATTCAATTGCAAATAGGCTCTACAAACACCTCCCCAAAGGAATACGTCTACTTACCAGTCACCCTGTATAGATGCCTGTATAATAACAAAAGAAATTTTATTGTAAAGGGTGGTATAAACGATGGGATTTCCTAATATTTTGTATAATTTATTCTAGGATGACAAACAATTTAGTCCTAAGAACAGTTCAAAGATTTGGGGTTTTCCTATCTTAATTTTATTTACAAAATTTATGAAATTGGGAGTTATATTGACTGACAAGAATATTAAAATAGTTCAATAAAGGTGAATTGTTTAGGTCTAATTGATTATTTAACAACACATTTGCATTTTTAAGCTTGTTTATTTCCAGTGATTCGAGATGGTTTAATTTTGATCCTTTATTTTCTACATGAAGTATTTTAAATTCTTCTTTAAAAGAGTGGTTCGCGTAATTGGAATAATTTTTGCTATTTACAAAACTATTAAAATGTTCTTTGATTCTTTTTGAAAAACTTCTACCTGTTTGACCTATATAGGTTTTTGGACAATCACCGCAAGTTAATTTATCCTACTCCTGATTTTTCTTTTTTAATTTCCTTTAAAGTAGCGCCCATATTAAATGTGTGTTTTTCTACAAAATCAAAATTGGGCTATTAAAATTTGGTCGCATGTGATGCACAGTTTATTTGTTTTTTACCCTGTATAAGGAACTTCATAAAATAAGTATTTTGTGTCTGAAAGTAATACACCTTAATATTAAGACAAAAAAGAACACAGTTTCATCAGTAAAGTGTTCATTAAGTGGAAAATAAATTTTAGTGGTGGGTAAAAAAATCAAACCTATCTTATGCAGCTGAAATTTTGCGTGTGGACTAGAAACTGCATTTAAAAAAACTTTTTTTTTCTAATACTTTTTTCGATATTTTCAGAAATAAGCCCATTTTTGAATTACTTTTTGGAAAAAATTAAAATTTGACAGATAATGCGAATCACGTGACTAAGTAGTACTATTTTTTTGCTTAATTTTTATCTCGATCAAAGCAGAACTTGATGCCAAAGTCAAATTTAAAATAAAGCTGTTAATAAAAAAAATCCCATAAAATATGATGCGGACTTTACTGGTCACACGGTATATTATACGTTTGTAAACGTGAGAAGTACATACATTTTTAACACATAGAATAGGGTACAAATCACGCACGTAATTGGTAAACCCTCTAAGAAACTATCAATTTGAATGCTAGTATACTAAACGCATACCCAGTTAAAACAAGTGACTGGTTTGTTAACAGCCTACTGTTACTTAAGAAATCATTTTCAACTAGTAGAAGTTTACAATGGATCCAAAATGCGGATTTTTCGGTGAAGAGGACGAAAATATATCATAATATATAGCTTCGAAGCACTAATCCGCAAAAGATTCAAAATCTTTGAGACTATAAATTTGTACCCCAGAGTACTTTCATTTCTTTGGGTTGAACCTAAACAGGGGTACAAATATTTCAAAAAAGTGCCTTAAAAATATTTTATCAAAGAAAAACGCATTAAAAAATATTAAAAAGTCAAAAATTCATAATTTATAGGTCGCGCCAGTGGATACCAGGACAGAGGTTCTGGAGGTTACCAAGATTTTGATACTAGCGGTGGTGGAGGTGGCTATTCAAATAGAGGAGGATACTATGAGAGATGCTATTCAGGTAATCAATGATGAACTGTTTTCTACTAAATACAAATAAATAGATAAATATTAAAAATGTTATAAAAATGTTATGACATTTTTTTTAATTAACATCAATTTGACATTCAGTTTCCGTTTGCTTGGGGTGTTCTGCCATCTACACTACATGCCCTCTGGGCAACCAGCCAAAAGGCTGCTGAAAAAAACATTCAATATCGCTTGTAAATCAGAAATGGGGTTATAAATGCTACTCTACAGTCTACATCCACGCCAATTTAAAATAAAATAGAAAATTACGTTAAATCAAAAGTACGAAAACTAAAGAAACAAAATTATGAATTCTGTATCTTATGTCTGTAGTTAGAAAATACAAATAACTTAAAGTTTAGGTAGGTATTTACTTTTTCAAAAATTATTATACATAGTTACTTTGGATAATATTAACTGAGAACTGAAATTTCCCGATTTGGCTATACTAACCCATCTGATAAAATACGTTCGAGATAACATTAAGTAAAGTCACCGGTAGAAAGTAAACCAACTCTTTCCTGCTATGAAGCGCTCCTGTCTTTGTATCCGGCACGCATATCAAGTAAAAGTGAATGGGCGAGAAATGTCTTTGCTAAACATTATTATCGCGAGGTCACGACCTACAATTGTTGAAAATGTACCCATAGTTTTGGCGAGAATCATCTTAACTTTCATGTTCATGCAATTTGAAGAAATGTTCTCATTGGTCACAGCTCTAGTTCGATCGCGGAATTACTTAAACCAGTAAATAAATTATGTTTACTTATTAGTATTCTCGTTATATCTAGCTAATATTTTGTCTATTGGGACTGAAACATTTCGCTATTTCATTTATTTTAATTTAAACTGTTCTCCTATTATAGCTCATATATGTAGCTATAATCTGACTAAGGTAATCATCCGGGATTTAATTTCGTAGAAATTCTCAGTTTCTGCGTTTGTAGTAGGTAAAGTATAGATATGAAAATACCTATTTTCAGAAAAATAGTATTCCCTTCATAAAAAGTTCAAGGATTTCTACAAAGCTAACACATATAATTGAATTTATAGAAATAGCCCATGTTCAAAGTAGAGTTGATGGTATATGAACGAGAAGAAAAGCACAAAGTCTTTAACTTGTGGAGAAAGACTTTAAGCTTATTGCATGCGTTCAGCTATCATATCATGAAAAATTACCGATAATATTTAATTAAACAAGCATAAATTTGATATCATTATTGAATAACTAATGGTTTAAATTTTGTTTCGCCACTCACCTATTTTTTTGCACCAACAATAATATTAAAAAATTAATTGATTCAGCCGATACTAGGTGGAATCCATAATTATAGTATTATGGGATACACTAAAACATAGTTGAACTTGTAAATTTCCACTATATTAACTAGAAAAATTACATTTTTTTGCTAACACTGTAGCTTCGTCAGATGTCAATGATTTAATATAGGTGAAAATTAAAAACTAGGGTGCAATAAAATTAAATTATTGAAGATGTAAATAAAACAGTGGAAGGGTTACAATATCAGGAAAATCCAACAGAGGGTTTAAAAATTAAATTAAATTAGTTATGGCAGGACACGCAATTCCACTGACTTCGTCTATTAATTTGCTGGGTATCAACCTGGGAGGAAATATTTCTTGGCATAATCACGTTGTGGCAATCGCCAGGGCAGCTTCTCAGAAGCTCGGTATACTTTTCCGTACCAAAAAGTTGTATACACCTCAACAACTTTTGACACTCTATAAAGCCCAGATTCGACCATCACTGGAATACTGCTCTCATATCTGGAGTTCTGCATCGAAGCATACCCTCCGGTTGTTGGATTCCATCCAAAGGAGAGCCGTTCGTCTAATCGGCGACCACGAGCTGACTAAGAACCTCGACAGCTTAGAACATCGAAGACAGGTTGATGATTTGACTCTTTTCTACAGATATTTCCATGGCAAGTGTTCGACAGATATTGCCCGCTCGATTCCACCTAGAGTAATGCATAGCAGAAACACACGACGAACCACTGCCGCCCATCCCTATGTAGTTCAACTTAGTACACCACGAACATCATTGTTTCAGAACTCTTTCATTTGGAGGACGTCATCTTTGTGGAACGGCCTTTCTGAGACCGTGTTTCCAACCGAATATAACCTCCAACGATTCAAGAAAAACGTGAATCGCTTTCTTCGCACACGCACCGCTCCCAGAGCGCCCTAAAGGATTTTTCCTATAGTGCTTGTGCTCGATCATTCTAGTTTATCATTAGATTTAAATAATTCACCTATGTTAAATTTATTCTGTTGACCATATTATACTTAAAATTTTGTAAAATACCCATATTGTACCTTGTTTCATTAATTTTTAAACCCTCTGTTGGATTTTCCCGCTATTGTAACCCTTTCCACTGTTTTATTTACATCTTCAATAATTTAATTTTATTGCACCCCAGTTCATTGTCATCTGATGAAGTTACAGTGTTAGCGAAACATGTAATTTTTTTAGTTAATATAGTGGAATTTTACAAGTTCAACTTTGTTTTAATGTATCCCATAATACTATAATAATATTAAATATGTTATAGTACCTATTACTTTTTCTAAAACCATTTCTCCAAAAGAAATCTTAGTTTAAGTTATGTCACTGTACTGACAATAATTTATCTAGAATGGCTACGCACCGCAATGTCATTGTTGTTTTGTTAGAAAAAAAAACAGACAAAAGATAAAAGGTAAGATTTCCTTTGTGAAAAATAATATTATATCAAGATGAATAAAAGGATATAATAAAGTTATAAGATAAAGCCTAAAAATCAGAGGGTATTTAAAAGTTATGGCAAAATGCTTATACCTCTTGTTTTTCTTTGTATTATAGCACACATTATACAGCTCTAGCTATATATTCTGTGATAAAAGCAATACGATTAGCATTATACGAAAACTGGGATACACCAAGCAAGTACACAACATGTATTTTAATGAATGATAGAAGAATTTTGAACTTGTATTGTTTTTATTTGTTTCAAATGACATCGTTTTATCTGGTAAGAATCTCCAATTATCTTCAGGTTAACACGGTATTCATGCTGGGGATATTAGTTAAAACGTTGTGATTTCGTGCGAGCAAAAATTATTTGCATCAAAGAGGACCTTGCATCTAAGGACGTAACGCTTATCCGAAGAGCTTAATACCTGGTGGGTGTCAGTAACTACCTGAATTAACAATCAATCAGTTATTCCGTCATCTTTGACAGTGGTTACAAGTAATTTGATTATTCGCTAATTTTTCCAATTTCTTGAACAATTCACACAATGGGCTTTACGGAACAGCACAAAACATTTATTTACAATGGTGAGTGGCAATACAATCCGGGTTCGTGCATGGACGATTTTCACGAATATTTTCCTAACGTTGCTTTTGGTGCAGAGGATTTTTATCATTGCCTGAAAAGAACCGTGGCTGTGTTTAGGGAAACAAGTTTTATACAACAGAAAAAAGGAGCAGGAAGACCATCTGTAAAAACAAAAGAACTTGTTGCAAACGTTTGTGAAATAATCCAAAATACGCCAACAAATTATATAAGACGCCTGTCCCAAGAAGTGGGAAGATCTTATGGAACATGACGTAGGACTATTCTTAAGAAACAGCTAAATTTTATTGCCTTATAAAGTGCAAGTATTTCAAGAAATACAAGCCGCAGATTTTGAAAGACGCAGGAATTACTCTCAATGGTTTACCAAAAATTTATTGGAAAGAAATGATTTATTAGACCTGATGAAGCCTGGTTTCACCTCTCCTGTTATGTGAATTCTCAGAATACATGTAATTATTTTTCTTTTTCTTTCTGTATATTCTTACTTTGTTAATTTCGTTAACAACAAAAATAAATTTGTACCTATTTGTCTACTTATTTTATTACTCATTAGTTTGGCATACCATATAATATGAATTTGACAACATTTTACCCTAGATTTGGTTAGATATATCGTCCCCATGGCATTGTGATCTAAACCAAGCCCCACGTTTTTTAATCCAAGCCCTCTTTGATGCAAATAATTTTTGCTCGCACGGTAGAAAACAAATAAAGACAATGTAAGTCCAAAACTTTTCTATCATTCAAGAAAGATATCTGTCTCCAACCTTTAAATATGTATTTTTATGTTAATAAATTTCAAATAGTAATACTTTTTTTATTCAATTCAAATTAATCATCTTCAACTTTGGACATTTTTATAAAAATAAAGCCTAGACAAGTGTCAGCCAGCAGGGCGTCAAGGTTTTTTTTATAAAAATTGCTAATTATCTTTTTAAGAGCTAACAACATCAATAACAAAAAGCTACATTGAAAATTAATTAATTTAGGATTTTATTGTTGCAACATAATTTCATTTCCCAAATTTATTTTTTGCAATCATTAAATAAAAAGTATTTTAGGTATCTTTCATACCAAAAATAAATTATTTTCCGAATAAAATTGGCAGTCCAGTCGCATCCACGTAAAATAATTAGATTTTTATGACGTTATTCAGGTCGTAAGATAAACCTTTGGGAAAAGAATATACGTTTCGAAATGAATATTTTATGGCAATAAAGACGTCACTTTGTTCCGATTTAACAGGTGTAATATAAAAGTAAAGGAGTGCCACTTTTCATTTTAGAATGTAGAATTTACCTTACAGTCAAAATATTATAATATGGTAAATTTCAACCCAAACATGAGTCAGTCATTTCGAGAGTGTCTGCTTTTTTTTTTAAAGAAATTATAAGCATAGTATCAGTTCGTGCAGCCAATACAAATGAATAATATTATTACGCTTGCCTATTCGGATTATTCCTCTGCGTTCTCTGCCCAGCACATTCTTGCGGGAATCTACTGTTTACCGTGGGATTCGAACTACGATCTTCAGCCATTAGAAGCAGTTCCCAAGGGTTATCAATCTTTGGTTTTGCGCATCTATGACCTACCAATTGGGAGACTGTATATTTTCCAACACCTCGAAAGACATTCGATCTTAACCGGGAACTCAACTGAAACTCATTGAATTGTCTTCTATTAAATACGCTTTATTAAACCTCACTAGATAACCTAAATTCTTAATGATTCGGTTTTTTTCGTATATATTCAATATTTCTCCTATACTTTCTTCCTTTTTCTAGACAATAATCCAATAAAATTAATCTCGTCGTCGTCGTCGAATTCAGATTTTAAATCGAAAAGTTATCGAGGAAATAGTAAGGTCTATCATCGAAGTCGTGCTGTGCGAGTTATACCTACATAAATATATTTTGTTCAATTACTAAACCTTTAAATTAAAAACCAAATGTATAAAACTAACTTCTTAGCACTTCTCTGTTTAAAAGAATCATAATTTAATAATATTTTTTATTTTTCTGTAAACCTGATACCAAAGATAATCTTGAGTTGGTATAATTGTTTTTGATGGCACACGAAGGAAAAACTCTTAATATTAATAAAAGCTATACGAATACAATAAACATAATTTTACAAATATTTGTCCATTATTTTCGGTATAGTATAGCAAAAATACTTTTTACTATAAAGTAACGGTTTAAATAGCACCAAATACTACGATAGATAAGTATTCACTGCTTTTAAACCGAAAATAAAGTGACTATTAGTGCGCCATTAAGTAAACAAACAAGTTTAACCATAACATGTTTTTTCCTGAAGAATCTGCGCTGGCAAAACCCAAATTGTAGTATCAATTTTGCTAAAATGGCCAGTTTTTCTTTTTCTTTGATTTTCTAGATTACCGAAATGCAATAGTAAATAGTGGGCCGAATTTCCTGTTTTATGCCCTTTTTACAATACATAGGTACCTTTACATTTAAAAAGAAGTTGGGGTCGGTTTCTTCTGTCAACTAAAAATAAAAGCAGCCATAGTTATGTATTTTTTCAGCAAATAAAGGGGCTCCCCAATTCTGAATTTCTATCAGTTAAAAATTCCACCCCATATAAATTATGCAGAAACTTATTGTTGTTAAATAAAATATAACAAACTCGTATATAATAATTTGAAAAATTGTTAGCTAAAAGTAATTCACTGATTACAAGTTAAAATTTTAGAAAATCTAATTTATATGATTCAATAGTTTCTTTTTTAACATTGCGTGCTTAAAAAAATTATATATAATAGTAAGCTGTAGCTCACCATTACACATTACATTATGTTTTCATGTATATCTTTATCTAATGCCAACAAACCGAGTAAAAAATAATTAAACAATCACGAATATGTTTGTTGTGAACAAAAACAGAAGTTTAACCATGCTGTATGTTTTTTTGGCATTACAAATTACTCTCTAGCATAATGAAAATAAAAGTGAAAATAATTATTAACATAAACGAATTGTTGAAGGAAAAAAAATATCTTTTATTAAATTTAATGACAAGTAAGTAATTTTAAACGACTTAAAAAATATGCGCTGCACAGAAATAAATCAATCAATCTACAGGATGGAATTGAACTGGAATAAATTCAGTTTTAGGATGCAAAAGTAACTAGCGCTTTGTACTCCCTTTTCAACGAGCTGCATAACTTTACATTTGAAAAAAAAGTTGGGGGCAAAAGAGAGGTAAATTTCATAAAGACACGAAAAAGGTATGTCAAACTAAAAAGAAACTCAGCCGTAGTTCTGTATTTTTTCAGCAAATAAAAAGGCTTTTTAATACTGAATTTATTCCAGTTGAAAATTCCACCCTGTATATAAAGCTGAATGTAAGAAACAGTGTGTCCAGAAAAAAACCTACTTTAAGATAAGGTGGGAAGTTCAAATTTTCCGTATATCTAGAGATTGGTACCAAAATAAATTTAAAAAAAACTATTCGGATTTTAAAAGTAATTTTAAAAAACATTATCTTATGCTCGGATTGGACGACTTTTTATGCCAACTAGTACGTTACTCTCATCAATAGTTATTTTTAATTTTTATGATTTATAATTTTTATATTTTGGCACAAATAAATGATGTAAAACTCGGTTTTTGCAGGATAAGTTGTTTTAAGAGAAACGTGAAAAACCGCTGATAAGTTTATTTAAAAAAAATAAATTGCAAAAATTCCATAAAAGTTCGTTATTAGTTATTTTTATTCAAAAAACTAAAAAAAATCCTTTAGAATTAACTAATTTAGTAAATAATTCAAATCAAATTATTCAAAAACAAAGTTTTGCATCTTTCTCGTTCAAAGAACAAGTTTGCAACTAAGAAATGCAAAATACTAGCGGAATAATAAAAATAATTGCTTCATTACTTACAATGTTTAATAAAAACACGTTAACAAAGTTTAAGTTCCCAAATTCTAAAAAATGACGCTTCGGGCGTTGCGTCCTCTAAATCCTCAGTATCACTTAACTGGCTACTCGGCTCGCCTGGAGAATCGACAATTTTGTAGAACTCTAGTTCTGGAATTTCTCTCCAGTCAGGGTGCTCCAGTTCTTCTGCCAAAGACTAGTAATTGACGATTTGTCTCCACTGTTGAGTTTCCCGTTATAACTTTTTTAGGGTTTAGTACTGAAAGTTGTTTTCCTCTTTTTACTATACCATCAGAACAAAAATCCTACCTATAAGGCAGCAGGTATAATCAACAGATGATTGTCATGTGATGAGTATACTATATAATGATTGGTCCACGGCAAATACCGAGTTTTGCATCTGACAAGTCTAAACAAAAACTGAGTTTTGCATTTACGTTATGTTTTTGAATGTATTTTATTCTATAAAAGATCGACTTTTGCATTTAGTTTTCCTGAGTATGCTATAGACAATGCATTAATGAGTTTTGCATAATATATTGTATTATCCTTATTATTATTATTATTATTATTATTATTATTATTATTATTATTATTATTATTATTATTATTATTATTATGAAAATGTAAAAAAAAAATCTGAAATTTCAAAATATTTAACCATGAGCTGAGTTATACAGGTTATGTTTAGCTCGGTTAATTTCTTATATTGTAGGTACATCGAAAACACTTGTTCTTTAACCAATAAATTGTGTTTTATTTAACACTTTAGGGTTTGGCCAATAAAATGCATAGTATAGCATAGTATAACGTGTTCATACATCTGTAAAATATCACACTAATATAAGATAAATTAATAATTAAGCTGGGAAATTTTTAAAATTACTATATTTGACCCAATTGTTTATAAATTGTTAATAAGAAAAATTCCACAGCAGGTTTTTGTAAACGATCTGCATAGTTATTTTGACGCTGTGGGAGAAATCAATAACATTCCCATTGATCATCTATAAGGAATGTCATCAATGATTATGTTTATTCACTAATTAAAAACAATAACTAGTATTGTTAACCACGAATACAATCAGTGTTCAGTACAGCCCATTGTAAATGGGGTAAAAAAGTAGGGTAAGAATTTTTAAACAATAAGATTACCATTGAATCATTTTATAAATACGCGGTAATGGGACATAATATACAAAATATTTTTAACAGTTAATTTATGTAGAAAGTTTTGATCGCATGCAAAATCGTTTGATCAGCTTTTTAAGATCAAGTCAGGTACAATTTATCACAATGGACCAAAAATTACTGAAGTGTCGATACAGTTAAAGGAAGCTTGTAAAATGTTTATGTAAATATTTAACCACGCAAAGGCTTCTTTTAGTTCGGTGACATCCGGCGGAACATTTTTGAGAGTGGGCAGCAAAAATGGGCATTATTTCGGGTAATACAGTTTTTGATATAATTTATGTATTTGTGACTATTGAAATTCAAACTATAATTAATAAATTGAGATTGAAGATTTCAAACTTAATTTATGACATGATTATAGAAAACTAAAATAATTAAAAAGTGCTATTTTTCTATTATTATGTTTAGTGGTAAAAGAACCTGCAACTACACCCAAGTCTTTACAATACTATTTTCGACGTATAAAATTCCCAAATCTGCGAGTCTCCCTGGTGACATTGTGGTCCTCTTTTCAAGCCTTCATCAAATATATCTTAATTTTACGGAAGTAGTCCATTATCTCAAAGTGGAGCTGTTGAGATATAGGGAAAAGAACCCCACAATCGTCTCCACAAATATATTTAAAAAAAAGGTCAAATCAATGTGGTGTAGGTACATGTTTCGGTACTAGAAAGTACTATCATCAGCATTGAAGGGCCCAAGTGCCACTAACACGAGGGAATGTAAACAAATATTAAAAACATGAAAAGACAAGAATATATTGTATACTTGGACGAAAACAAAGTTAAAAATTTTTAAAAAATGTTAAAAATTAAAAATTGATATTAAAAATTGAAAGGAGTTTCCTCCTTTCCTTCTCGTACATAGTAAATAACTTGATTCAAATATATCTCAAATTTTATTACCGCTTAAAGTGAATACATCTTAAACTGAGTCATCTCCCCATTTCTGAGATTTCCTTTTTAGAGAATAACTGCAGTTGGCTTCCCTAATATTGTCATTGTCACATTATTTTCTGCAGCACCAACTCCTTTTGCAGAAGGAACACTTGGTTTGGGTTTAAAAATATCAGTGCGAGTGCCTTTCGCGCAAGAAACAATATTTACCTATTTTTGCTTGGACACTATTCATTTCACTAACATCATAAAAAATTGGGGTGCGCTTCGGCTTCGGCATCTTTGTTGTATACGGTGATCCCGTGCCGAAAATTCAGAAAATACAATAAATCGGATAGGCAGCAAGCAATAAGTTATTCATTCGTTAAAATGATAAACTTTGAATGAAAGTTTACGACCTTTTTCATTTAATTTACCCGGTTCTTCCATATTTTTTTGCTTAATTTAGCAGGTAGGGTGCTCGCTCAACCGCGCACACCAATGGTGCCGCCACTGGTAGTAAGGTAAGTAGGTATGTATAAATAGAATTTTCAGCGGCTTTGTTAATATTAAAAGTAAGAGTCAATTTTTATGTATTTTTGAGGAGTAACTCTCGCCTTGTTGGAAGCAATAAAATCTATTTACAAAAAGCGTTTTTGCTTTCGTTTAGTTATTTTTAAATACTTTTATTTTTTAACATAATCTCTTTTTTGACGCACTTACGTTTCCTGCTATGTAACGACTTGATTTCGCTGAAAACGTCCATTTTTGTTCATTGTTTATCTTCTGCGAATCAACATTTCCTAAAGTGTTTTTTAAATTTCTAGCCAAAATAAGTCAGACGGTACCAAATCCACATACTTGCGTAGTCTATTATAATATGCTGGACTTGATTGTTCAGTAAATTTAGTATTTGCCATAAAAAAGGAAAACAATTTTATTCTTCTTAAGTAAATTAGGACTGCTCTGTGGCATGTATTCCAAGAATAACTATTCCTTGGTCTCCAAGATGATGATCTTGAGCTTTGCAGATAAATATTAAACACAGGTATCCTTTAAAGGCGGTAAACACTTTAGAGCTCATTGTATTAAATCTTATTTGATTTCCGAATATTAGTAACGTACCATTGTCATTTAAGAAAACACCTTTAATGAATGGTAATCTAAAATAGATCCTTTAAATGCAGACTTTGCGGTGAAGAATACGCCGCCTCTCATATTATATACAGCTGCGAAGCACTAACCTGCAAAATATTCAAGGAAATTTTTAACGCGGTGACAACCTCCAACATGACAAATTTGGTAGGACCTTGTAGAGGAAACAAATCTTGTCTTACAAGACTTGGGCGCGCAATAAGCCCAAAGGCTGTCGTGCAAGAAGCTTGGGCACAAACCCGACCTCTTCCTTTACCAAACCAACCAAGTTTCATCGCGTGGTTAGTATCTTAAAGTATCAGAGAATATCAACGATTTGGAAACATCTGCTGCCGTCACAACACTCAACAATCTTGTGGAGACCACGATATTGACAGTACTGCCAACCCTAAAATATCTAAAATATTGTTCGGTACTAAATACGTGATACTGAAATGTTTAGGGTCCCAATGGTAAGTTGCTACAGCTTTATTCACGACTATAATTTATCATGAAAAATTGCCAAACTTTTAGTAATACTTACATAATTATACACTTCTTAATGACGATCTTCAAATCCACTTTCCTACAAAAGTAAAAATTTGCTGCGATTAAAGGCCTTCCACTTTTTGGGTTTCTAGTTTCTTTGTATATATCAACAATTTTCTAATTATAGGTACCATAATATGACTAAGTAGCAGTGGCGGCTGGTTAATGAAGGGCTCTGGGGCACCGCCCTCCCTGCAATTATTTCAAACAGAATCCAAAAATCCTTTACTTAAAAAACCAATAACGCAATGTATGTAAGCAATCAATTAAAATAATTTAAACCAAACGTAGCCCTATTCTAACAGGCAGGCTATACTCATAGACAAGCGAGTTGCGCGCTCTCAAGGTTGTACTAAGCGCGGGCCGCGGGCGGCGGCGGGCGACCGATTATCCGTCCCGATTCAACGCGCCTTCTCGATGGGTTGTCATAACGATGGAGGCCTCTGACGTCACCTACACATCGCACAACGAGCGGCCACGGAGAGCTCCAATTTTCCGCGCCCACTGTTCGCGAATCGCGATGCGACCTGTCGTCTGTCGATGCCGCTGACTCGCTGACGTTTTGTTTATTTGTTTTGAATTATTTATAAAATTGGAAAATTTGGTCTAATATGAAGGTGATTTACAGAAGGTTGTGTTTAATTCTCTGAGCTTAAGTGAAAAACTTGATTTAAAAAATGCAGGGCGGCCACTACCAATATTAAACATTGTACAAGTGCAATCAAAATGTAAAAGTAAGGCACAGTTTACGCGTAAGTTTGACAAAGAAATATATAATAAAATATTCTGGATATGCGGTTGTGAGGACAAAAATTATTTTTTTTGTTTCGTGTGTCTTCTTTTTGGCGGGGATGATAATTGAACTAAAAATGGGGTGCAGGACTTAAAACATCTTTCAGAGAAAATAAAAAACATGAAAATAGTGCAAAACATCGTTATAATGTGGTAAGTTTTGAGATGTTAGGACAAACTAATATTTTAACTTGTTCAAGTAGCGCTTATGCTGATAAAATTAAAATTCACAACGAGAAAGTTAGAAAAAACAGACACGTACTTTCGAAAATAATAGACATTTTAATTTTTTTTAATTTAAAGCCAGCGCCCCCCTGACTCACTAGTCACGAGCCGCCACTGCTGAGAAGATATATCACGCCAGGATCGAACAGATAGGCTGCAGATCCCCATTAAAAGTCACAAATTTAAAACAACCACAGAATAAAAGCAAAATATCCAAAGACAAAAAGAGGGCATGCGTTTTAACTGCAAAACTTGGATGTATATATCTATATGTGTAAAATGAGATGAATATTCAAGTACAAATGAGAGTTTAAAACCTGTGAAATAAGTTAAATCAATGAAAAACAGTACACAGTACCTACATAGTAAATGCAACCTGATAGGTAGACAGGATTTCAAGATGTTTATTACGTTTTAAATCCCTCTTAGTTTTATGTACTAGCACGGCAAATAATGCTTCAATTTTTTAAAGGGTTGGAAACATTTAAGACTAAAATAGAAAAAAAATATTATAAAAAACACGTTTCATACGATATTTACAATATATTTCTTTTGAAAAACTCGCCGCTCGTTTCCCACGTTGGCCCATTTTTTTAAAACGATGAAAATTTGGATCTTAATAAACTTTATAATATATTTAAGAATTTAACTTAGTTATTACTGAAAATGGTTAAAATTTAAATTTTATGGTAAAATTTTGAATTTTCCAAAAAATTATTTTAATTATCTAGGTGTAATGAGAAACATTATAATAAGTACAAATACCTGACGTGTATTTAATTTTTAAAAGCATAAATCTAATAAATAGTGTACCATCGAGGCCAATGTCCTCAAGTATTTTTTTTTCCAAATATATACATTTATCATTGTGCCTCCAAAGAATTAAGATCTTAAACCTAACGCCAGAATTAGTACGGCCAAAATTAATTTGTCAATCTTTGTGCTTTTGTCCTAATAAAACCCTACGAACATTAATAATAATGTAAAAAGAACTGTACATTGTATTTGAAACTATCCTTTAATTAATGACCGGTTGTAAATTTATGTTTAAAACGTTATATTAATATAAGTCATTAAATAAAATTGAACCTATCATTTCCCATTGAAGTACCTAGATAATTGCTACGATTATGTTCAAAACAATTAAAAAAAATTAAACATTTTACCACAATTATGTTAAAAAAAATTATTCCTTAAAAATATGTTAACCTAAATAAGACCTTTATTAAAAACCTAACGCTTATATTAAGAATGTTTCCGGATTATCTCATGACATTCACATCACGCCGCATGGAAACGAGAATGTCAATATATCTATAGGCATCTGAGTTAAATTTTTAAGTTTCGCTTTGTCTATTTAATAAGTCATAATGGATTTGCAAAATACTAAAAATGAAATACGATGGACAAGGGCGTCCGAAGGAACTTTTCCAAGGGGGGGCCAATCATAATTGGAATTATTTTTTGTTTCTAGCACTTCAACAAACCTTCAATAAAAGAATGGAGCAAAACACCTAATACTTATATTAAATACCAAAAAATAGCAAAACAAAATATTTAAAAATGTTCAAATATAACAAAAAAAAAATACAACAAAAAACTTTTTATTCAGATTTATTGGAGAAAAGAAATGTTAATTTTCTTGAATCTTTTGCAAATTCATCAATAATTTTTTCAATTAAATGTCTTTTTTTTCTTTTACAAATTTGCGATAAACACTCATCGTACATAAACCGTCCAATCGGTGCTCAGTCATAGCTGATATTTAGCAGCTAGACTTCGCCCTTTAAGAATTGTAATTTATAATTTATATTCTTAATAAAGACTATTATTATTATTATTATTATTATTATAGTCGAGCGAATCCAGGTTTTTACTCTTCTGGGAGTACTGAATGATCTTTCGACTGTACATGTAGTTGGAGGTTAACAAATTGCAATAAACAAAGAAGATTTTTGAATTCCACATTTTATTTTATACAACGAGAGTTCGTTTTACCAATTTTGTCAATTGAATTGTATTTCAATAAATATGTATATCCCAGTTAAATAAAATATCTCAAATCTACTTGGGCCAGGGGGGGCAAGCGCACCCCCTTGCTCCGCCCCCCCCCCCTTCGGAGGCCCTTGACGATGGATAGTTGTAGTTAAAGCATAGTATTTGACTTGCGTGTAATGAACCATAATATAATTTTATATAACACTGGCAACAAGTAGTAGTAGTAGTAGTAAGTAACATGTTTTATTTATCAAAAAGCTACAATTAAATATTTTTTAATACATTTTTTAACACATTTTTATAGATTTATTTTTAAATCTTAAAACGCAACCTTCTTTTAACAAAAACAGACAGAAAAGTTAAACATTTTGTATATTGTATCAAATATTACTTATCATTTTGTTTTTTAATTAAATGTTATTTTAACGTTTTTTTAAACAGTTTTAATGATTTTTAAGATTTAATAGAATTTTCCAAATTATTATATTCTATCAAACCTTTATAAAAATAGATTTTTCTATTTCACGTTCATAATAAGCTCAGTACGATACGCATTTGCGTATCGTAATGAAGCTATTTCGATACGCGTTTTTTCTTTATTTGATGTAACATTTAAATGTTTTATTTCATTGACTTGCGCGGCCTTTGTGATGTACGAGAAAACCCATTTTTCGCAGAGGAAAAATAGCTTGATAACTAACTTTTTTATTCTGTGTGGATAACAGTCATGTATGTTGCTGCATAAATATATAAATCCATCTTTTGTAGATGCTTCAAGCTATCATTTTCTGCCAAATCCTATCCAACATTCAATCTACTAACCTTCCAATGTCGATTTTAACTTCAACTTTATTTGAATTTTCCATCTTCCCTATACTAAATTGCAATGCCGTGACGTAAAATCACGTCTTTTGAAATATGAAAAAAAGTAGTAAAATCGCCCGAATTTCCGAACGCTCTGTATATGTAGCGAATGTACAAGGATCACACAACGTATTCCGTCCAATTTCAAATCTCATATCGCTAAAATAACTTTAGAATCTCGTGGTGAAAATGGGTCAATAAATCAAAAATTGACAGTTTGCAAAATAATTTTTGTTGTCCAGAGGCTACTATGATGAAAAATAGTATTACCAACATAAAATTTAGACATAAAAATTTACAAAAGTTTAAGGATTTATTTTCTTTTTAAAATGTATTTTTCTTGATTATAAAAGGTGAAATAGAAAAAAATGTATAAAGCACATGTTTCATAGGGCGTTTTAGCGCACGTGTCAATAAAAAACTCGCCACTTTGTTGCTCGTTTTTTAAAATAGACGCGTGCGCTAAAACCGCTTCTTATGAAACGTGTACTTTAATATACTATTATAAGCTAATGTTTTAGACACTCTATCCACATAAAAATTTTGATTAGTTCTTGTTTTATAATTATGACGGTCATAATTAAAAGAACAAAAAAAAATTAAACAATCAGGAAATAAATTATTTTTAATTTTATGTATAAAGATACATCTTAAATAAAAAATTAAATTTCGGACATTCAACCATTTTAAATTTTTCAACATAAAATTAATTTTTATATAGGGTGACTGGTAAGTAGACGTATTCCTTTGGGGAGGTGTTTGTAGAGCCTATTTGCAATTGAATTAACCATACTACCCTCTATGCAAAACCCACTGGATTTTGAGATATTTTCATGTTTATGTTTTTTCGAAATTCTCGTACTATGACTACTAAGAATTTGAAATTAAAGAAAAAAATTATCATTTTTGTAAATGTTCCAATTTTACGTGTTAGCTGACACACTAGTGCAGGTTATAAGGCAAAAAGTATGGCAAAGAAGTAAAAGAAATAAAAATACAGGGGCAAAAACGAAAAATTTCGAAAAAACATAAACATGAAAATATCTCAAAATCCAGTGGGTTTTGAATAGAGGGTAGTATGGTTAATTCAATTGCAAATAGGCTCTACAAACACCTCCCCAAAGGAATACGTCTACTTACCAGTCACCCTGTATATTTGTCACAATTTAAAATATTCCACATTGAATTATTTTGTAAAATTTATAATTTATCAAATATTTCCTCACTAGCACAATATAAAATGGAAGAACAGTAAAGAAAATGTGGTTATATAATAGTATTAAATACAGTTTTTTTAGAAAACAAACTTAAATTAGAACTGATTCTTTTAAAATAACCTACGTTTCCGGCAATCTTCGATATGATACTTTCAAAATAATTTAAAAATTTTAATTTTGAATCAATGATTATCCCTAAATATTTAAAACTGTTTACTAATTCCAACTTTTCACCATCAATTACAACATTTATATTTTGACAATTTAAATTATTATCCATAACCATACATTTAGTTTTTGAAATATTTAATTTTAATTTATTTACTTTTAGTCAACTTAATAATATATTTATTTCAGAAATTAGAGTATTTAGATTAGACCATCAAAAGAATTTAAAACATTAATATAAATTAAGGTGTCATCAGCAAACATTTGTAACTTACACATTTTTAAAACTAAAGGCATATCGTTGATGTATAAAATAAATAATAATGGACCTAGCATACTTCCTTGAGGAACTCCTATATTATTTATTTTTTTATTTGAATATGTTTTTGATATTTTTGTTTTTTGTAATTTTTAAACCATTTATAAACTTTTCCACCAATACCATTATTTCCTCGCTTATTCTGGCCCACTACATACGCTGGTTAAATAAAATTCTATTAAAACTACAGTTTTAAAGTTCGTTTACAATCAAATATGATGTTTGATTCACTTTATTTTATAAAAACCAAAAATTAATTTTTGACAATAAAAATGTCTTATGGTGTTAGTAACTGTATAACTCACCATTATGTTTATAATGAACTATAACATTAACTTTAAAAGCTTTATTTAAAAAGAAAAAATATTGTCTTTAGTGCCGGGTAATATACTTTTCTTTGTATTTTAATAAATAATTTTGCTGTGAAAAAGAGGACGCATCATTTAATCATAATGTACTTTTCCGGCAAATAAAGAAAAAGTAGATCACTTATTTTATATTTTAGGCAAACAAAATTTCTTTAAGTTTATCTGCTTAGTTAACTTACCAACAGTTTTATCATAATTATTTTTAATTTGAAGAAATAGGCCATGCTTAAAGTATAGAAAAGAAAGAAAAATTAAAAGACTTCCTCCACAACTCTATTAGAATAGAAATATTTAATTGAAGTTTCTACATGTTTCGAACGCAGAAACGTTCATCACCAGGAGACAGAAAAACCTTTGCTGATGGTGTTAGCAAAAGATAAATGGGTAGAAGATATACCTATATAACATTAATGGAGCTTTTATGGAATATAAAAAATGTGTATCAAATAAATTGGGAAAAAAAATTGGTAGAAATTTATATCATAGGTACTGAGTATGTAGAAAAATATATATAGTAAAATAATTCAAACGTATTTCTTCAAAAGGAGAAGTCCAAACCAACTGAATGGAAAGGAAAGTAAAATGACACTTCAAAAAAAAGATTTTCAAAAAAAAGGTAAAAAAGACAGAGAAGTAAAACATGAAAAGTTCTTTAGAAAAAACCAATGACATGATCTTGATTTAGCATGAAGTTGTACTTACACAAATAAATTATTCAAAAAAACTGTTTGGGCCCCTGTGACTAAACTAAGACCCAGTGAACTATAATTCCAGACGAACATCTTTAGAAATTTTTAGAAAAATATCTAAACAAAAAACCGGAAGTTTATTTGAATTTTCCAATTTTGAAAAAAAAACTATTGACCATAAACAGAACTTGACAGTTTTTTTATTTTTTATATTTGACTTATCTGCTTGCTAAGTGAGCGACACATTGAGAAACCTGGAAGTTAGGTGTAAAGCATGAGCTGGACAACACAGCACTACACACACTACACACACTTGACCTATATTGTGCATGAGAAACCTGTCCAAAATATATACGTAATTCTATACAACTAGTACTGCTTTAACCGCTTTTATATAAAATTTCTGTTTCTGCTACAGTAAATAAATAGATGCAGTAACCTATAAATTATTCTCTGAATGTTTGATACCACTTTCAATAATTATTATTTGGATATAAAAAGAAATTTAAGTACCATCAATGCTCTAACCAAATTATAACATAATCATTAAATAAGAGCATACAATCTGATCCGATTAAAAGTGTTACACAAAGATTAAATGGTATAAAAAACTGAAATCTACCATTTAATAAATAACAGCAATCATTTTATAATACCTGCTTGTCTACCAAAGTTGAAGACCGAATCACTGGCTTGCGTGAGAAATTTCAAAGTGAGAGTTCTTCTTCGATCTCTAAACGATTTTGTATTATTTTGTAATGATCTATTAGTGAAACTGGCTTTTTAAATCCTTTTTTTAAACACTTTTACTATCTTTGAATAAATGTATGCATATTTAGTACTTAGTACTAATAGGTATTTATTTAAAAAAAAAAGAATAGCCACTATATTGTTTTTCAAGAGACCAATAAAAGAAAAGAAGGTATTCCTTATTGGCTCTCTCTACTATTAACGATTTTTTGCAATACATTTTGAGTTTGAAAATTAAATTTCTTTACTTTCGTCGTAGAAAGTTTGCATTTTTATTGCGGTATGAATATCGGAAATTATTAATTGTCAGAACCTTTTCACATTTTTAAGTTTTGTCACTGACGTTCGCAATAGCGCACCGATAATTTTGGGGTTCACTGAAGGCCATGATACGAAGAAAATGAGATATGCTAGATCACAGTCATAACTCCCGTTGCACGGAGATATTGAATTTGAACTGGATTCATCAACGACCAGCTTAAACCCCCTATCCTAGAATAATGAAATTTTGAGGATGTGTTCTCCTTATAACGTAGGCATCCATTACGAAAGGATTTTTCCAAAATTAACACATTAGTTAAAACAGTAGTAAAAATTTTTATGATAATCACTGTATCTCAGAAACTACAACTCGTGAAAGCTTAAAAATTGGTATATAAGTCCCTTTAATAAAACCATAGAAATGGAGGGGGTAAGTTTCCAATATAAACTTTTATACCCCTTTTCCACCCCATGGAGGCAAAATTTTCCAATACATAAAAATACGTACTTGCTTATTTTAACAGAGTAAGCAGTACCAACTTTAAGCAATATAGCTTAAAATTATAGAAAGTTATGTGTACCCCCCTCAAAATAGACTACTCCCCTTTTTTCAACTCCTTGGTAGATTTAGGAAAAATAACGAAACACGTAGATATATTATTTTACCGTGCGAGCAAAAATTATTTGCATCAAAGAGGGCCTTGCATCTAAGGACGTAATGCTTAGCCGTAGAGCTTAATACCTGTTGCGTGTCAGTAACTACCTGAATTAACAATCAATCAGTTATTCCGTCATCTTTGACAGTCGTTACAAGTAATTTGATTCATCGCTAGTTTTTTCAATTTCTTGAACAATTCACACAATGGGCTTTACGGAACAGCACAAAACATTCATGGTTGAAGCGTATTTTCGAAACGGGGTTAGAGTAAACGGTGAGTGGCAATACAATCCGGGTTTGTGCATAGACTATTTTCACGAACATTTTCCTAACGTTGCTTTTATTGCTGGGGATTTTTATCATTGCCTAAAGAACCGTGGCTGTATTTAGGGAAACGGGTTTTATACAACACAAAAAAGGAGCAGGAAGACCATCTGTAAGAACAGAAGAACTTGTTGCAAACGTTCGTGAAATAATGCAAAATACGCCAACAAATTGTATAAGACGCCTGTCCCAAGAAGTGGGAAGAACTTATGGAACATGCAGGACTCTTCTTAAGAAGCAGCTAAATTTATTTCCTTATTAAGTGCAAGTATTCCAAGAAATACAAGGCGCAGACTTTGAAAGACGCAGGAATTACTCTCAATGGTTTACCCAAAATTTATTGGAAAGAAATGATTTACTATAGACCTGACATTTTTTTCGGATAAAGCCTGGTTCCACCTCACCGGTTATGTGAATTATCAGCTTGCGGAGTGGTGAAAAGTCCCATTTTTTTGTAGAGTCCACATTGCATCCTCAAAAAATTGGTGTCTGGTTAGCTGTTTCCCGAAAAAAAATTGTTGGTCCTATTTTTTTCTATGACACAGTTACAGCACAGCGGTATACAGACAATATTTTGATCCATTTGTGGAGCAATTACTTGACGACGAACTACGTTTTGGATATTTTCAACAGGACGGTGCAACCGCCCATACAGCCGCCGGAACTATTAATTACTTACGCAATTTTTTCGACGACAAATTGATCAGTTTTCGATCAGACATTGAATTCCCACCTAGATCACCTTGTTTAACGGTTATGGATTACTTCGTTTTTCCTCATTTAAAGAACACTGTTTTTAAAATACCAGTTGCAAATTTAGAACAATAATTACAAGAAAGGATTATCCAAGAATGTGGTAACATTTCTCCAGAGATGCTGCTGGTCAACACTTTCGAAATCGAATTCTTATAAGTTTGATTTGAGTTCACTTAATGCGCTCTAGATCTTAGATAAAACCTCATGTACAGAACTTACATTTAAAAACGCAATTATATTTTTTCACCACTAGACCCCTGGGTGAGCCACTGCGACAATCAACACCGTAATATTGAAAAGGTGACATTAAAAAGATGCTTGCCGCCATATAACCGATAATCTACTTAAAGTACGTTTCCCACTACTGGGTTTAAGCATTTTTTATTAACTTTTGAAGAAGCTATGTTACTTTTTCCACAGATGTATATGACTGCAACTAGTAAATTCCATAAACCATCAATACATTTTTATAATGTCATTCTCGTTTTCCGCATTGTGCAGATGCTGTGCCTTGTTAATGACAAAACTGTAATATCATCTATAGATTTGCATTTAAATCAATACATTTTATTAACATACTATTGTAATAACAAAAAAGATAGGATTAATGTATCAACACTATTAGGACAAATGTTGCTCCTTTACATATACCCTTGTCTATCAACGTTATCGCGTTATTTTTAAGGAAATCGCTAGCCGAATAGTAGTTTTGAGTTTTATATAGCTTGCCTTACATGGTAATGGCTTCTTAGAGAATCAGGTAACTGGTTACCTATTTAATATATTTTCTACGACACACCGTATAAAGTAATTCATCTTGGGTTGTTGGAGTTGCGTAATACCATTTATTACCTCACTAGTGACCCAATGAACATAATTTATTATTCACTCAATAAAGGGCTAAGTAAAAACTTTAATATATAGAGTGTCGAACAGTTTCTTTTAAATTAGAGATATAAATAAGATATTTTTGTAGTTGTTGCTAGATTTCAACAAAGTCTTGTGAAAAAATTCACGAATTTGTATAATTTCTTCTATACAGTGTCACCAGAACAACTATATTTCCTGCTTTCGAGTAACATCCGGTTTAATCGGAAGTTGATTTTTTTGGGAAGATAATAAAAATTGAAGATAGGGACATGTAAGCCGTTTTGCTCTAAGACGTACTGTTAGAAAGTTATAAGCTGTCAAAGTTCAAAAATGTCACTTTTCGAGAGTCAATATCTCGGAAATTATGAAGTATAGACTAATAGTGCATTTAATAAAAAATAATTATAATTTTATGTGGAATTTAAAAATGTAAAAACAGGGTGTTCCATTTAAAAAAAAAATAACGTCGACACTTGACAGTTGGTGACATTACTGACATATGGTATAATAGTCAAATAGTAAAATTTTAGTCCTATAGATTGCCCAAAACCCGGATCCGATATCACCTTTCGTTCGCCTGTAATTAAGCCGTTCCGGAACATTTGCCCAACCCTGTACATAGAAAGTGTTTTCTGACTTGTTTACTAATTGGGTACTAAAAATGTCATAAACAAAAAGACTTAAAGTACCATCTTATAAACATTACTTTTTCTAATAAAAAACACATTGTCCATTTAACATATACTTGTAGGTACTAGTCGATCGGTTTGATACTTTACCATGACTAATCGTATTAGCCATAAAATTTCTAGGACAACAAAAGAAAATCTTTAACTCTCTCTGGTTCTATGTCAAAATTAGCACACAAGTGGTTTATTCATATGTTCAGATTGAAAGAAAAATATATTCCTCTACATTTATTACAAATAACTTAAGTAGCTGATGAATATTAATAATAATATAACCAAAACAGGCTTAAAATAAAAACATTATATTATAATATATTTGCTGCTTTTTATTTGCATTCTTGATCAGTTCACTTTTAAATGAACTGACCTAAAATGATATGATCCAAAATGCATCAAATAAAACTGGCTTTTATCCTGTTTCGAACTACGTCAGTGTCATTTGTCCCGTACATTTTTTTGAGGTTATGGTTATTCTCGATTTGATTATATTTTACAAGAAATAAACGCTTTGATGTACTTTATGTACTATTATAGCTAATTCCTCCTCCGAATCCTCTGATTTTAAATTTTCGATTACGGGTAAATATTTTATATTTTTATCTGTGGTTTGAGGTTAGGCTACGCCAAGTATCTTGTCAAAACAACTCCCACCTTCTACTTCTGACCAGTTCACTTTAAGTGATCGAAATTTGTTGGTAGTGCAGTTAGGGGATAGGGGCAAAGGGTGAAGTGACCGGGTCACTTACAAATCAGATCAGTTTGTAAATAAAACATCCTAATTATCAAATTTTAGTGATCCGGGTCAAATTGACCTGATCCAAGATGCAAATAAAAAGCAGCAAATATATCGTATTGGCAATTTTAGCAAATTGAATAAACAAGTTTATTTTCTACTCTTTATCAAAACTAGTAAAATGAGATAAACAAAAATAAAATGAAATTTTATAATATTGCGTCAATATTTTAAATCGAAATGGGGTTGCCCCACCACAACTAATTATAAATTAAATAAAATGTTACTTTTTTTAAAATTATTTTGGTTTATAAAATTTTTTTATTATTTTAGCTACCAAACATTAATACAAGATGTAAAATGTATTAAATATACTTACCCTTAGTAACATTATGTTTAATATCAAAATAATCAATCAGAAAGCTTAATAGTATTATTTCAGGACACATTAAACAAAATATTTCATTTTAAGGATTACGCAACTCCCAAGATGAATAAAAGAACGTAAAACAACCGGCAAAATTGTTCTTTGAATTTTTCACCAATTTCAACAAACAAATAAACCAAAAGAAAAATTGGTCGGTCTCATTTATTTAAAGTTTTAGTTAGATTAATAAGAAGTAACCCAAAGGTTACTTTATGTTACCAATTAATACAGATTCGTCTTTCACACGTAATTCCGCTTCATTCAATGCTGTTATAGAAGCCACTTTTTAGAAATCCGGGTAGGTATATAAGTATGTATCTAGTAGAAAGAAAATATTAAACATTGTTCGAAAAGTATCAATAAAATTCACATATTCCGCCCAAGTACAAAAAAAAGCTAACATAATTGTAGCAGAATAATGTAAACAATGTTTAAAGTAAACCGGCTTTGATTCGACTCGCGGTCTACCGCGTGGTAACCTTCGCCATGACCGTCGCTGCCCCCAGGTGCGCGCGACAGAAGACGTCGATGCCGAAGAAGTACATATCGCACAGGGCCCTCGAAACGAGGTTACACTGCGCGTCTTGAGAAAGCGGTCCCGCCATATACTCATTATATTCCACGGTCCCAAATTGTGTGTTATTCACTGCCTCCAGAGGAGGGAGACTTTGTTATATATCTGTTCAACCCATCCGAAAGAGCATATCAATAAGAATATTATCACGATGAACTTCAGAATAATTTCGGTTGTACTGTGCGTGGCCGTCGCGTCTCAAGCCCTTCCTACTCAGGAAGAAGCTCGCAGCAACACTATTCAAACAGAAAATGACCTGATGGACGCAATATATACCGACTGTCTCCGAAAAGACTCTGTATCTTGTCTTAAGTACAAAATCTACAATTTCGTTGACAAAACCTTAGGACATAAGGACACAATTACAGTGACTGACGGAGTGCAAATCGTCAAAACAGGAAGTGATAAAGACGGTGCCCCACGTGCTTTAAACAGTGATGCTTCAATTGAAACTGTCCTCTTCGACCGTGTTTCGCGGTGGCTGGAAACCCACACTATTAAAGTCGATCTTAAAGGAAGTGATATCATAAACGCAGTGCAATCGACAGCTAGAAGTTTTAGTGATGCAATTTCCGAAGAAGAAGAGGCCGTCGATGAAGGCAGAGGGAAAGGAGGAAAAAAGAAAAAAGGAGGAATGATGGGACCTCTTATGGCTGCCGTAGCTCTTAAGACTGCCGTTATAGGAAAACTTGCCCTTGCTGCAATTGCTCTCATCGCTGGTAAAGCATTGATCATCGGTAAAATCGCACTGGTTCTCGCATCTATCATTGGAATCAAAAAACTTTTGGCCAGTCAAGGTAGTGGGAAGCACGTAACCTACGAAGTAGTTGCCCACCCACAACATAGTTCCAGCCACGTCAGCACCCACGAAGTAGCTTACGCTGGAGGTTCCGGACATGGAGGCGGCTATGGTGGCGATGTTGGAGGAGGCTACGGAGGCGGCGGCGGCGGCTCAGGTCATGGAGGCGGATGGGGAAGGTCGCTCGATGCTCAAGAACTTGCTTACAGGGGGCAACAACCCGAAGTCCAAGCTCAACAACAATAAAATACTTGAACCCTAAAAGGGTTTAGTACCTGCCAAATCTCAGTCCTACAGCAAGAATCTGATTAGGAGATCAATACTGTACATTTTAGATAATATTTCCACGATAATATCTTCTAATCAGAAACTTGCGTCTAGGACATTTTATTTATGTAATTTATTTCAACTTTATTTGTAGTTTTACTTTACTACCTTAGACTGATGGCGAGACCAACGGACAAAGACTTTTTTACCAGAACGCCTGCTGCGTCAGGCGAGTAACTTTAAGTTTATTTGTTAATTTAAATGAAATTAATAAAATGAATAATAAAAATACAAGTAATCATTTTGTTTTATTATTTGCGTGAATGTAAGTAAATTTTTATTCATAAGAAACAAATTATGAGATAAAATATACATCTTATTAAACTATTAACCAGAAATAAAAAATTCAATTTCTCTGACCTTAAAAAAGGAGTAGGTACCTAAAGAATACTCTTGTATCGCCCACCTGTAGCTAAATTTTATGGGTGATCGCACCTGCATGTCCCAGATAAACAAAACATATTGTAGATAGTTCATTAAGAGTTTAAAAGGCGTCAGTTATTCATTTCATTCAGTGTCAAGGTTACTTCAACTCTTAATCAGTAATTAGCCGGACCCTATGCATGTTTAGAAACTTCAATAGGCCGAAGAAAAGGGGTTTAACCACCTCATGATTGATGCGTTTTTTATACCGAGAGAAAGTTTTTTTTTGTCTCAGCGCTTCTGTGGTAAATAACGCACATCTTAAGGCATTTTAATATGTAAATAGTGACATTTAAATGGTGGGAAATATATTTAATGAGCCAATTATTGTAATTTGTTTATTTTGATTGTTGTAAATATTGGTTTATAGTTCATATTATGATCTACATAGAATAGCGATAGATATAGCTATCTAATTTATGTTGCTAGATTATTGATATTAAAAGCTTATTATAAAGACTTGGTAGTATGTATTAGTATTACGTAAAAATAAAAATAAATTTGGATTCCTGTCCTTTTTTTATTTAAAAATTGGGCACTTTGAAATGCATGGGTGGTAATTAAGTGCAGCAAAGTATATAAGCTGCATTAAAATACACAAAAATGTTACTAAGCGACTTGAAAAGCATCAATATTTTAACTCCATTGGATAAACCCAAAAGGGCTGTACAAAAAAACTTTTTTATATGGTATTTATATAAGTAAACAAGTTTCTTCATCCAAAACCTACAATTTCCCATATTATATTGGCTTTTAAAAAGTGATGTTTCGGGCTTCAACATTTCTGTCTTAGGTTGTATTACATTTCAAAAATGGCAGCGTCCGGTTTCGCCGTGAACCAGTTTTGGGTACATGAAATACATATCAACTTTATCTGATATTATTTCTTTAATTCAATAATCCTATGAGCTACAGTCATATTTTAAAAATATTGGTGTTATGACCTACCATACCGAATCAAAGACAATTTTGCAGTGTAGTACTATTAATCTTTTTTCCTTTTCGTTTTCCTACTTAATTTTTTTTTGTATATTTGAAAGTTTTATAAAAAAGATAACATTGAAAATATTGAACATGGTAATCGAGGTTTCGTAAAAGCTAACTAACGACTTCACAGCACCACAGGAGAATATTTTTTCAAAGTAATCAGAAGTTACTATGTAAAATGAAACGAAAAGTATACTTTGTTATTTGTCACTAATTTTATTTATATATTCACTGGAACCGACAAAGAACTTCAACATATTTTTAATCACCTCAACTCTATACACCCTAAAATGAAATTCACACTAGAAATAGGAAATAACTCAAATAATTTTTTATATCTTAAAATAACAAAAACCATTGACAAAAGACTACAGTTTGACATTTATAGAAAACCTACCTTCACAGACATCACAATACCACATGACTCAGTACACCCAAAAACACATAAAATGGCAGCATATAGGTCAATGGTACATATAGCTCTATCTATATACCACTCTCCAAAAAAAGTCTAAAGATAGAGCTTGATACCATTAGGACTATTGCTGTCAACCAGTGGTGCAGCCAGAATGTTTTATTAGGGGGGGTTTTCAAAAAAAAGAACAAAAATTTTAAAAAGCGTTTTTTTTTTATTTGGTCGTTAATTTTAATACTGTAGGAAAATTTGTATGAATACAAATTCTGTATTTTTTAAATTAATACCTGTTTAAAGGCCGTTTAGACAAGGGTCGATAATTTTTGAAACCAAAAAAAATAATAGTAGGATGAAACCCATTGGAAAAGGAAGAGAATATTACAAAAATGAAAGGAAAAATAATTTACGGGCGATCCGACGTCGGGAAGTGGAAGGGGGTGAGTTTTTAAGGGTAGAAAACGATTTATCTCTATTTCCGGCAAAACAACAAGTCCTATGGAAAAACGTGAAATGGCAAAGTTGTAGGTAATAAAAAGATCTACAACTTTTGTATTTACACTTTTTTCACATAACCTTAAAATTTATGTGAAAAATTCAAATAACCAAGTTTTTGGTTTTTTATTTTTATCTTTTATAAGAAAAATATGATTTTTAATCGAAAATTCTCACGTCAAAATATCTGCTTTTTTAAAAAAGTCGGGGGGCGTTTTGTTCGTTGAAATCTCTACTTTCTGATAGTGTAAAAAAAAATATACATTACTATGGTAAATGTTCTCAAAAAATGCAAAGAAACGAAAAAAACTCGAATCCTAAATTTTTTTTTTAATTATTATGTACAATTTTGAGCTATTTATTAAAATGTATACTTTAATTACTCGAAAAAGTAACATTCCATGTTACATTGATAAACAAAAAAATTACAAATCCATAAAACATAAAGATCGCAAAAAATATGCGAAAATAGTTGTTCTAAATATAATTAAAGGTAGGATTTAAATGGAATTTCATCACATTTACCATAGTAATGTATATCTTTTTTACACCGGAGACAGGTTAGCAACGGCCACTGGCAACGCGAGAAATTTTCATCGCAGGCGGACGCCGCGATCCTTCATACCTCGCTGCTCGACGAGCGGGGCCTGGGCAATCTGCATTGTGAGGGTTAATAAAAAAGCATATTAATTTAAATATTTAGATAGACTCTTACTTATTAACAATGAAAAAATGTATAACTGTCAATAATTTCTAATTATCTGTTTAATAGCTATATTGGGAAAAAAGAGGAATTAAAATGTATGCACGTCTATGAACTTTTACGAAAAAAACACCGTTGCTGCGAGTCGATTTTCTTTAAATTTTGGATATGTGTTAAGTATACCATAAAAAACATGGTAGTGGTCAGATCGGCCCGTGGCCGATCGATTTGTTTTTTTTAAATGGTCTCAAAGTTGAAAATTTGTAACTATGAAGAAATACGTTTTTGTAACAAGTGATGGTTTATATTAAATAGGAAGAGAGGGACGTTATCCTGTGACCTGTTAGGGGGTTTAAACTAAAGAACACTTATCGCTTAAGCGATTTTTTCTAATATCCCCAACGACCAGCCGTAATACGTCGATAAAATCAGTGCCGTATTAGAAAAAACAGGTATTAAGATAAACGCACGTCTATGAACTTTTACGAAAAAAACACCGTTGCTGCGAGTCGATTTTCTTTAAATTTTGGATATGTGTTAAGTATACCATAAAAAACATGGTAGTGGTCAGATCGGCCCGTGGCCGATCGATTTGTTTTTTTTAAATGGTCTCAAAGTTGAAAATTTGTAACTATGAAGAAATACGTTTTTGTAACAAGTGATGGTTTATATTAAATAGGAAGAGAGGGACGTTATCCTGTGACCTGTTAGGGGGTTTAAACTAAAGAACACTTATCGCTTAATCGATTTTTTCTAATATCCCCAACGACCAGCCGTAATACGTCGATAAAATCAGTGCCGTATTAGAAAAAACAGGTATTAAGATAAACGCACGTCTATGAACTTTTACGAAAAAAACACCGTTGCTGCGAGTCGATTTTCTTTAAATTTTAAATATGTGTTAAGTATACCATAAAAAACATGGTAGTGGTCAGATCGGCCCGTGGCCGATCGATTTGTTTTTTTTAAATGGTCTCAAAGTTGAAAATTTGTAACTATGAAGAAATACGTTTTTGTAACAAGTGATGGTTTATATTAAATAGGAAGAGAGGGACGTTATCCTGTGACCTGTTAGGGGGTTTAAACTAAAGAACACTTATCGCTTAATCGATTTTTTCTAATATCCCCAACGACCAGCCGTAATACGTCGATAAAATCAGTGCCGTATTAGAAAAAACAGGTATTAAGATAAACGCACGTCTATGAACTTTTACGAAAAAAACACCGTTGCTGCGAGTCGATTTTCTTTAAATTTTGGATATGTGTTAAGTATACCATAAAAATGGTAGTGGTCAGATCGGCCGTGGCCGATCGATTTGTTTTTTTTAAATGGTCTCAAAGTTGAAAATTTGTAACTATGAAGAAATACGTTTTTGTAACAAGTGATGGTTTATATTAAATAGGAAGAGAGGGACGTTATCCTGTGACCTGTTAGGGGGTTTAAACTAAAGAACACTTATCGCTTAATCGATTTTTTTTAATATCCCCAACGACCAGCCGTAATACGTCGATAAAATCAGTGCCGTATTAGAAAAAACAGGTATTAAGATAAACGCACGTCTATGAACTTTTACGAAAAAAACACCGTTGCTGCGAGTCGATTTTCTTTAAATTTTGGATATGTGTTAAGTATACCATAAAAATGGTAGTGGTCAGATCGGCCGTGGCCGATCGATTTGTTTTTTTTAAATGGTCTCAAAGTTGAAAATTTGTAACTATGAAGAAATACGTTTTTGTAACAAGTGATGGTTTATATTAAATAGGAAGAGAGGGACGTTATCCTGTGACCTGTTAGGGGGTTTAAACTAAAGAACACTTATCGCTTAAGCGATTTTTTCTAATATCCCCAACGACCAGCCGTAATACGTCGATAAAATCAGTGCCGTATTAGAAAAAACAGGAAAAAATCGAAAAAAATTTTCAACCTTGAGACCATTTAAAAAAAACAAATCGATCGGCCACGGACCGATCTGACCACTACCATGTTTTTTATGGTATACTTAACACATATCCAAAATTTAAAGAAAATCGACTCGCAGCAACGGTGTTTTTTTCGTAAAAGTTCATAGACGTGCGTTTATCTTAATACCTGTTTTTTCTAATACGACACTGATTTTATCGACGTATTACGGCTGGTCGTTGGGGATATTAGAAAAAATCGATTAAGCGATAAGTGTTCTTTAGTTTAAACCCCCTAACAGGTCACAGGATAACGTCCCTCTCTTCCTATTTAATATAAACCATCACTTGTTACAAAAACGTATTTCTTCATAGTTACAAATTTTCAACTTTGAGACCATTTAAAAAAAACAAATCGATCGGCCACGGGCCGATCTGACCACTACCATGTTTTTTATGGTATACTTAACACATATCCAAAATTTAAAGAAAATCGACTCGCAGCAACGGTGTTTTTTTCGTAAAAGTTCATAGACGTGCGTTTATCTTAATACCTGTTTTTTCTAATACGGCACTGATTTTATCGACGTATTACGGCTGGTCGTTGGGGATATTAGAAAAAATCGCTTAAGCGATAAGTGTTCTTTAGTTTAAACCCCCTAACAGGTCACAGGATAACGTCCCTCTCTTCCTATTTAATATAAACCATCACTTGTTACAAAAACGTATTTCTTCATAGTTACAAATTTTCAACTTTGAGACCATTTAAAAAAAACAAATCGATCGGCCACGGGCCGATCTGACCACTACCATGTTTTTTATGGTATACTTAACACATATCCAAAATTTAAAGAAAATCGACTCGCAGCAACGGTGTTTTTTTCGTAAAAGTTCATAGACGTGCGTTTATCTTAATACCTGTTTTTTCTAATACGGCACTGATTTTATCGACGTATTACGGCTGGTCGTTGGGGATATTAGAAAAAATCGCTTAAGCGATAAGTGTTCTTTAGTTTAAACCCCCTAACAGGTCACAGGATAACGTCCCTCTCTTCCTATTTAATATAAACCATCACTTGTTACAAAAACGTATTTCTTCATAGTTACAAATTTTCAACTTTGAGACCATTTAAAAAAAACAAATCGATCGGCCACGGGCCGATCTGACCACTACCATGTTTTTTATGGTATACTTAACACATATCCAAAATTTAAAGAAAATCGACTCGCAGCAACGGTGTTTTTTTCGTAAAAGTTCATAGACGTGCGTTTATCTTAATACCTGTTTTTTCTAATACGGCACTGATTTTATCGACGTATTACGGCTGGTCGTTGGGGATATTAGAAAAAATCGCTTAAGCGATAAGTGTTCTTTAGTTTAAACCCCCTAACAGGTCACAGGATAACGTCCCTCTCTTCCTATTTAATATAAACCATCACTTGTTACAAAAACGTATTTCTTCATAGTTACAAATTTTCAACTTTGAGACCATTTAAAAAAAAACAAATCGATCGGCCACGGGCCGATCTGACCACTACCATGTTTTTTATGGTATACTTAACACATATCCAAAATTTAAAGAAAATCGACTCGCAGCAACGGTGTTTTTTTCGTAAAAGTTCATAGACGTGCGTTTATCTTAATACCTGTTTTTTCTAATACGGCACTGATTTTATCGACGTATTACGGCTGGTCGTTGTATTAGAAAAAATCGATTAAGCGATAAGTGTTCTTTAGTTTAAACCCCCTAACAGGTCACAGGATAACGTCCCTCTCTTCCTATTTAATATAAACCATCACTTGTTACAAAAACGTATTTCTTCATAGTTACAAATTTTCAACTTTGAGACCATTTAAAAAAAACAAATCGATCGGCCACGGGCCGATCTGACCACTACCATGTTTTTTATGGTATACTTAACACATATCCAAAATTTAAAGAAAATCGACTCGCAGCAACGGTGTTTTTTTCGTAAAAGTTCATAGACGTGCATACATTTTAATTCCTCTTTTTTCCCAATATAGCTATTAAACAGATAATTAGAAATTATTGACAGTTATACATTTTTTCATTGTTAATAAGTAAGAGTCTATCTAAATATTTAAATTAATATGCTTTTTTATTAACCGTCACAATGCAGATTGCCCAGGCCCCGCTCGTCGAGCAGCGAGGTATGAAGGATCGCGGCGTCCGCCTGCGATGAAAATTTCTCGCGTTGCCAGTGGCCGTTGCTAACCTGTCTCCGGTCTTTTTACCACCATCAGAAAGTAGAGATTTCAACGAACAAAAAGCTCACCGACTTTTTTAACAAAGCAGATATTTTGACATGAGAATTTTCGATTGAAAATTAAGGTGCTTTTTCGATATTAAGTCAAAATAAAGTGAAAAAATAAATATTTTAAATCAAAAAAATTACAGTGTATTTGGGACATAAAAAGGTACTTAACTTATTACCAAATTTCGTGAAAAAAAAATTTTCTTTTAAAAGATAAAAATAAAAAACCAATAACTTGGTTATTTGAATTTTTCACATAAATTTTGAGGTTATATGAAAAAAGTGTAAATAAAAAAGTTGTAGATCTTTTTATTATCTACAACTTTGCCATTTAACGTTTTTCCATAGGACTTGTAGTTTTGCCGGAAATCGAGATAAATCATTTTCTACCCTTAAAAACTCACGACTTTCCACTTCCCGACCTCGAATCGCCCGTAAGTTATTTTTCCTTTCATTTTTGTTATATTCTCTTCCTTTTCCAATGGGTTTCATCCTACTATTATTTTTTTTTTTTTTTCACTTTTTACGATTTTCAAAGGCTTCAGCCCTGGTCTAAACCGTAAAAAAAATCTTAGTCTGGGTGTCTGGGTGTCTGGGGGGGGGGGGTTAACCCCTAAAACCCCCCCTCGCTGCGCCACTGCTGTCAACAATAGCTACACAATAAAAGAAATAAACTCCCTTATCTCAAATAAGCAAAAGGCACTAGCTATGATACAAATATACCCCAACATAAAAACACGGAATACTAAAAAATTTCATACTCTTAAACATGTAGGCCCAACCTCCGAAAATATAGCAAACATTTTATCCTCTGACAAAGTGACAATAGCTTTTAAATCCTTAAATAATCTATCAAAACTAATATTTAACGTTAAAGATAAATGTGGAAAATATAAGAAATCAGGAGTTTATAAACTAAAATGCAATGAATGCAATAGCTGTTATATAGGGCAAACGGGACAAAACTTTGAAACTAGATTTAAAGAACATAATGCATGTTTTAGACTATATAAAGAAAAGAACATTTAATTTTGTGAATCATTTTATTAACAACTTAAAAATATTACATACAGAACAAAAAGGTCATAAATTAGATATATTAGAAAATATCGAAATTTACAAACATGAAAAGACTATATTGTCAAGCTTTTAAATACACAATTATTAGATTTCGGAAATTGCGCACTTTTAAAATTATTATAATTTTTATCTGGCATGTTTACCATTTAGATTTTATAAACATTAGCCAGCCTATTTCTTATAATTAGGAATGTTGTAAAATACCATTGTGTACAATCGGGGTATGGAACTGATGATTTAATGCGAAGGACCAGTTAAATACGGTTTCTTATGTTTAACAAATCGTTTAATTGAAAACTTAACTTTATAACATTTAAAAAATTCAAATTAAAAATGAACTACAAGTAGCGGTCTGGTCTCTTCGATTTGTTGTCAACTATCTTTCAATGTCATTTTTTTACAGGTCCTCTCTCACGCCACCCGTCTCAGATAATGTTGTCACCTTAACATAGTGTTGTCACCTTAACATACCGCCTGCCTTGAAAAGTATTTTTCAACTAAATTGCTATTAAGTCTAAGTGGTAGACTCAATTGGCAATATAGAAACTTTATTTAGAGCACGTTTTAAAATGTTACCATTTGGCATCTTAACGGATACCACCCGCACCACATTATTTGCGCCGCGATGCAGTTCGGTTACACGTGCCATAGGCCACTTTAAAGGTGGTGTATTTTCTTCAATCAGCACAACTAAAGAATCAATTTTTACATTACTCTCGACATCTTGCTTCCATTTAGTGCGAGTCTGCAACTGTGTCAAATAGTCTCTGGACCACCGTTCCCAAAACTGTTGATGTAACTGTTGAAGTCGATGGTGTCTGTCTAGCCTTGAAGTCTTAACTTCTCTGACGTCTTCCTCTGTAGGCCCAGCGAGTGAAGCTCCAATTAGGAAATGCGATGGGGTAAGGGAAAGGAAATCTCGGGGATCGTTGGATAAGGGAGTTAGGGGCCTAGAGTTTAAGCATGCCTCAATTTGGACTAATAAAGTGTACATTTCTTCAAAATTCAAGGAAGAATCACGCAAGACACGATTTAGGTGAAATTTAGTTGATTTTACTGCCGCCTCCCAAAGGCCACCCATGTGCGAATTTTACTTAATATGGATAGATATACAAAAATTAATGTGATGTTAAAAAAATTAGAAAGGTTAAATGTAAAAAATTTAGTATTGTTTTGGTTCTAATATTTATTTTAAAAATTCAAAATGATTTGTTACCTCCACATTTAAAGCAATTGACTGTTCTAAATAGTGATCAACATAATTATTTAACACGAAATAACAACAATTTTTTTCTTAATAGTTTTTCAAAAAATATTGCATATAAATCGGTTTTTCATAAGGGTCTTATTGAATTTAATAAATTAAACAAGTCAATTAAAAATCAAAAAAGTTTAAAATCTTTTTAAAAAAGTTTAAAATCTTTCTTATTAACTCAACAGGACAAGTAAAGTTTCAAAAGGTCATTTAATTCAAAAAATAAATAAAATAAAGGGTATAAACTTGTTAAAATGTATCATGTAGCCACGTGCTAAATAAATCTTTTTACTACTACTACTACTACCAAAGAATATTATACTTTAGGTAGATCCAATAATTTTATGACTTTGTTAACCTATATAATATACCCAAACGGCCGGTATTTTCATCCTCGGTTAAAGCTCGGTTATTTTAATTCCTCGGTTAAACTTGACATTTGATGTTTATAACATGCTTTATGTGTCACAAAACAAGTTTAACTAAGCAATAAAAATAACCGAGTTTTAACCGAGGATGAAAATACCGGCCCTTAGTGTGTTAAGTTTAGATTAGCGTCTTGAAGATGTAGTTGTACTACGAAACGGCCGTAACGCCAAAATTTTTAAATAAAAATTAGTGTCAAATAACAAAGTATACTTTTCGTTTCATTTTACTTAGTTAAAATGTATTGTCACAAAGTAACGGACAAGTTAATCAATTATTTAATCATAAGTACATTTAATTCCAATAACACTAAATAAAATCAAGGTCTACAAATTATGCCCTGGTTGCAAAATTGTTGGCAAATCTTTTAGAAATCTAAGAATACTTTCCTCTTCGCCAAAGAGGGGCTCCAAAGAGGGGCTAGGGTGTTTTGCCCCTCTTGTATCTACCACTAGAAATATTGATATTGTTACATTTAGTTAAAATTTGGTAGTGATGTGTAGAATAGAAAGAACTCCTGAAATCAAGAACATATTTTAAAGATCATTTATGGCTGAGACACAATTAACATTAGACGATAAGCAACAAGCAACATAAATAAGATTTGATATGTACAAAAAAATCGATCGCGACCTAATTAAGTTTTAAGTAACAATCAACATAATTATATGTATTTTTTATTTCTTATTTCCTATTTCTTAGTGTACCTATATTATTTATTTTTTAATAATTGTGCCTAGGCCTTAATAACTTAATGGGGGATAATTTACAAAAATGTAATAAATTTTAAAAGTCCAGTTTGCACAATTTAAATTAAATTGCCTTCTTAACAAGTTTTAAAGTCATTATTTTTTTATGTACAGGGTTATCCAACCAAGACTAGACAAGGCGATTTTTTGACTTTTCCTGTACTTTTATAAAAAAACTGAAATACCCATCTTAAGCCATTTTCTCCCGCGAATTCGAATATCTTCAGCAAAAAACAATTGAACATCAAACAAAAGTACTAGGGGTCACTTTGATATTTTTTTAAATGGAACACCCGGTATATTTTTACATTTTTAAATTCCACATAAAATTATCATTATTTTTTATTAAATGCACTATTAGTCTATACTTCATAGTTTCCGAGATATTGACTCTCGAAAAGTGACATTTTTGAACTTTGACAGCTTATAACTTTCTAACAGTACGTCTTAGAGCAAAACAGCTTACATGTCCATATCCCTATCTTCAATTTTTATTATCTTCCCAAAAAAATCAACTTCCAGTTAAACCGGAACAACTATATTTCCTTCTTTCGAGTTACATCCGGTTTAACCGGAAGTTGATTTTTTTGGGAAGATAATAAAAATTGAAGATAGGGACATGTAAGCTGTTTTGCTCTAAGACGTACTGTAAGAAAGTTATAAGCTGTCAAAGTTCAAAAATGTCACTTTTCGAGAGTCAATATCTCGGAAACTATGAAGTATAGACTAATAGTGCATTTAATAAAAAATAATTATAATTTTATGTGGAATTTAAAAATATAAAAATATACAGGGTGTTCCATTTAAAAAAATATCAAAGTGACCCCTAGTACTTTTGTTTGATGTTCAATTGTTTTTTGCTGAAGATATTCGAATTCGCGGGAGAAAATGACTTAAGATGGCTATTTCAGTTTTTTTTATAAAAGTACAGGAAAAGTCAAAAAATCGCCTTGTCTAGTCTTGGTTGGATAACCCTGTACAAAAAAATCGATCGCGACCTAATTAAGTTTTAAGTAACAATCAGCATAATTATATGTATTTTTTATTTTTTATTTCCTATTTCTTAGTGTACAGGGTCTTCCAACGAGGACTGAACAGGGGCTCATTTTTGAGCTTCCTTGTATTTAAAGAAAAATCCAAAATAGACAATCGATGTACTTTTTCCTGCAGAATTCAAAAATGAAACCAAAAATTTATTTAAACCAGAAACAAAAGAGTTACGATATGGATAAGGTGTTTTTTAAATGGAACATATTTTATACGATTTTTCGAACGAGTGATTTTTTTTTTGTCCGTTCTGATTAAAATATTTAATATTGTGACAGCTATTTTTATTAAATTTTAATGTTTTATCCAGTATAATTTAACTTTAACCTGTTTGAAAGATACACTAGGTAATAAAGGTATAATCACCTTTGAATCCTTCAAAGTCAAAAAATTTGACAAATTTACTATAATATTGCCGAAATGACTTTGAAGGATTCAAAGGTGATTATACCTTTATTACCTAGTGTATGTTTCAAACAGGTTAAAGTTAAATTATACTGGATAAAACATTAAAATTTAATAAAAATAGCTGTCACAATATTAAATAATTTAATCAGAACGGACAAAAAAAAAATCACTCGTTCCAAAAATCGTATAAAAAAAGCTATGTTCCATTTAAAAAACACCTTATCCATAGCGTAACTCTTTTGTTTCTGGTTCAAATAAATTTTTGGTTTCATTTTTGAATTCTGCAGGAAAAAGTACATCGATTGGCTATTTTGGATTTTTCTTTAAATACAAGGAAGCTCAAAAATAAGCCCCTGTTCAGTCCTCGTTGGAAGACCCTGTAGCTATATTATTTATTTTTTAATAATTGTGTCTAGGCCTTAATAACTCTCAATAACTTAATGGGGGATAATTTACAAAAAGTAATAAATTTTAAAAGTCCAGTTTGCACAATTTATATTAAATTGAAACAAGTTTTAAAGTCATTATTTTTTTATGTACAAAATCTTAATCCCTTCCAGTGAAATTAATGTGTGGCTTTTCCGCCTTTTGTATTTTAATTAAAATTTATTTAATTACTTTCTTGATTAAAAGTAAGGCTTTTTTTGGTACAAAAAATCGTATATCTTATGTTTGACCTATTAAAAAGGCGAACTAGTTTTTTGACCGTGACTAACAAACTGTTTTCAAGTTCAATTTATTTTTAAGTTCAGTGAGAAAGAGTAAAATGCTTTACGGTTTCTTATGCATTTGTAAGCGCATCCAAGCAGAGAAGAAGTACAAATAGGATTTCTTTTGAGCTGCTCAGTGGCATTAGAAACATTAATATTTAATGTTCTTTTGGTAATTTTATTTTTCAACGTCTTTAATTTTCTTGTGCACAACTATGTACAAACATACTACCAATATTTTCAAAAAGCCTGCTTTATTTGTTGTTTTTAAGCACACCGCAAAAGATTTATAACACCAAAAGTTTTTTAAATTTTAATAGTGCAAACTTCCAATACTATAAAAGATAAATTAATTGCAGAATCTTGTTCGGGATAAGTTGTTAATATATTATAAGAACGTTCTTTCGTTCAGAGTGCAAGGCGATTACCCTATTATATTTTCAACACGATATATACATGTTTTAAAAGATAAAAATAAAGCTCATAAAATGTGTAATATTAATCAATCTAGACGATCGAAAATTTTCACTACTGAGAAAAACCTCTAATCAACTGATACGTAGGGATTATACAGACCTTATTAATAATACTGAAACTGAAATAAATTCAAATTCAAAAATTCTAAAAATTTATAAAAAATAATAAAAAGCAATTTAAATTTTCCTACTAACTTATTTGCAGATTATTTTAAGGAGCAACATGGTAATCAACCAATATTTTCTGACACTAACAGTAATAATCAAGTTTTAGTTACAATGATTTAAATTTTCTAAGTTTTTGATGTACGCAGGTGACCTAAATTTTTTTCGAATCATCAGAGTGACGGGGGAATGCAATGGATTGCAGGGTGATCTTGCTAAGATTCTGTGAAAGTCAGAGTTTATTTCTTAATCTATATTAGTGTGTATCGACTACGTTTACCAGAGAAAAAAATGTACATAATTTTCGTTATGCTATTAATAATAATGATCTTAAATCGGTTTGTTCGGTTGTATAAACATGAAATATGTTTAGAATTTTATGTCAAATATGAAAAAATAAAGGTGCCAATTAAAAAAAAATTAAATTAGTTGTACTAACTTGTTTTTGAGTCACCCCGTAATACATAAAACTACATTAAAAAAGCGAGACAAAATAAAAAAAATTGACGGGTCCGAGCGTTTTTTTTACGAAAAACACCTTCTTTTTAAATGGGTTTGTTCCAACCTTTATGATGAGTTTATATTATAGTACACGGTCGTAAAAGTTTATGCATATTCTCCTTGATGCTATTTTATAGTATAACTTTATGAATGTTCCGCGGTAATTTTATAAAATTTAATACCTTCTGCTTGGTCAGATGGTGTCTGTAAACTTTACGAAAAGAAAGAAAAAGCTAGATTTTAATGAAAAGCGTACTTAATTTTGAAATAATCGACCAGATAATGCAATTCTGAAGGAATTTGTACCACTGCACTTAAGATACAGTTGTGTCTACCGACAAATGAAGTTCATGAATGAGGTCAGAACAACATCCTGCAGCATTTACTGATAACCAATAATTATTATTAAGTTGACATTCTTGGACAAATTATTAAAAAATAATAAGTTTATATCAGGTTTTTTAAATTCAAATACCAAAATGACCAAGGAGAATTCTGTTTCCTTAATCAAAGGCCACAATATGTAAGGAAACAATAATTTAAAGAAAGCGGTGTAATATAAAACATATTTTACGTACAAAAAGGGAATAGGGTAATTATATACAGCGTGTCCAGAGAAGTTGAAGACATATTATGGGAATTTTCTTTATTGTTGATTTTACGAAAAAAAGTTATTCTTTATAAAAAGTTATGCTTGATGCGCAAATATAATTGACATATTATATCTTAATATATCATGTACAGGGCGGCAAAAAAATATAAAAACACAGAATTACGGAAGTACCCTCATTTTTTATTTTAGAGCAAATTGTTATAAGAAAATTTTACTAAGGACTACAAAACGCGGTCAGGTACAATTTTTCGTTAAAATATTTTAATTTACAGGGTACCATCAAAAAGCCTTTGCAAAATATATTTTTATTTTATTTCTTTAATTTTTACCTGCAACAATTTCGCGACAACTATGTGCAATACTATAGTAACGAATATTGACATGTTAGTCAAAAATCATTTAATATTTTTCGATTTATTAATAGAGATTTTCGTTAGTTTCGTCATGGTTGTAAAGTTAACGCTGCAGGAAAAAATAGAAATTGTACATATCGTCGGAGATCACTATAAACCTATTAGGGAAGCCGCACACATATTTAATAATAGACACCCTGACAAATTGGTATGTAGCGCCACTATAGCAAACGTAATGAATAAATTTAAAGCTACAGGTTCCGTTGAAAATGCATTTAAGAAAAAACACAACAAATTGATAGTCGTTACAAGTAATTTAATTCATCGCTAATTTTTCCAATTTCTTGAACAATTTACACAATGGGCTTTACGAAACAGCACAAAACATTCATGGTTAAAGCGTATTTTCGAAACTGGGTTAGAGTAAATGGTGAGTGGCAATACAATCCGGGTTTCACGAACATTTATCTAAGGTTGCTTTTATTGCTGGGGATTTTTATCATTGTCTAAAAAGAACCGTGGCTGTGTTTAGGGAAACAGGTTTTATACAAAACAAAAAAGGAGCAGAAAGATCATCTGTAAGAACAGAAGAACTTGTTGCAAACGTTCGTGAAATAATGCAAAATACGCCAACAAATTGTATAGACGCCTGTCGCAAAAAGTGGGAAGATCTTATGAAACATGCAGGACTATTCTTAAGAAGCAGCTAATTTTATTTCCTTATAAAGTGCAAGTATTCCAAGAAATACCAGCCGCAGATTTTGAAAGACGCAGGAATTACTGTGTATATGTGGTAACATTTCTTCAGAGATGCTGGTCAACACTTTCGAAAATATAAAGAGACGTGTGAATTTATGCTTGAAGCATGGCGGTGGCCAATTTCAACAATTTATGTAATTATTTTTCTTTTTCTTTCTGTATATTCTTACTTTGTTAATTTTTTAAACAACAAAAATAAATTTGTGATTGTCTAATTATTTTATTACTAATTAGTTTGGCATATTATGTCTTAATATGAATTTGACAAAATTTTAACCTAGATTTGGTTAGGTATATCGTCCTCATATCATTGTGATCTAAACCAAGCCCTACGTTTTTTAATCCAAGCCCTCTTTAATGCAAATAATTTTTCTCGCACGGTAGCTCTCATGTTGTGATACTATACATAAAAATCTTAAAGATATAGTTTTTTTTTTCAATTTTACAGTCGTTATGAATTTTCATCATGGATGGGCCTCATCAATGGTAATTTTTCCATAAACTCGTAAACAAGTAAAATAAGGATACTTTTAATATTTCTTTCGCCATAACGTCAGGATATAGCTGCAATTTACTATGCACTATACCATTTTATCTTAAGAAAGATAAGAGAAATATATTTTTGGCGTCGTTTTATGACATTGGAAAGAGTTAGGTTAGAGGTAAATTTGAAAAAGTGGCAAACCTGTCAGATAATAAATTTTCTCACATTATGTTACGACAGAAAGTTTGTCAGTAGTTCCCCATAGGAATGATGAAATCCTTTAAAATTATTTTTTAAAAACTTTGGCACAAATGTTATCCTTTTTAAAAACTCACTCACTACCTCGGATATATTAATCGCAATTATTAATGAAAAAAAAATTTATTGTTTAACCAAGGCCTTCTGACATTTAAGAAGAAGTAAGGGAACTAGTACTTTTCTCTAATTTATATAAGTATTTACTTCTTATTTTAAAAGTTAAAACATAAATATTTAGACCAATATTTATACTTATATCCAGGAACGCAACAACAAAATATAATTTTTACTATAAAACTTGATAAACTAAACTATATACTTATTTTTTATTACAATAGACAAGGAAGAGGCACTTATTATTTAATATGCATAAAATAAAATCCTTGCAAATGAGCAAATGTAAAACCAACATCAAATAAATTCAGCTGGTTTCGTAAGGTCACGCGCCACAGAATTCATGAAGACGAGATGGAACGAACTGGGAGTGCGAGGATAAAATGAAAATATTTTAGTCACATGCAAATATACTGGGATTAGCGTTGACAGTATCTTCTTAATAACTTTCCTGATTTTAGCAATTATTTTCTACGTAACTATCTTCATAAGATTTCATAAAATACTACAACTCCTTAGTTTTATAGCTTTTATAAAGGAATAAGACACTTTTAAATTTGAATTAAACAGTTTCATTTCAAAATAATAAGTTCAACAGAAGGTTAAATATTTATCATATGTAAAGATGGCGTCGATCGAGCTGACACATATTATAAACGAACTTAAAAAACTAAATAAACTTGATCTAATTAACTATATAGTTCTTAAAAAAGTACCAGAAAGTGCATCGGCTCTAAATGAAAGTGCAGTGAAGTTCCTCGAAGGAAATTCTGAACAGGATGTGTTCTATGAGACTCACGCTGATCAAGGTACGTCCGACAAGCCTGGTGTTTGTAATGGGACAATCTGCATATCAATGAAAGCGGATCTTAAAGTTGCAAATATGAGGGCAGATTCTCAGACAAGACTGGTGCAAGAACTAGAAACGTCAATAAAACAACTTAACATGATCATAACGCTTCTCCAAGAAAGATCGGGAAGTGAGGTTAAACGATTGATCCCGGAATCACAACAAACCGGTGCAACTGTCGATGCTGGGGCCACGACTTGCGGCTCGGGCTCCGCTGACGCTGTTTCGGCGGGGCGGCGCACGACTTCATCAACTGCAGGTTTTTCAGAAGTATCCCCACCACTCGGTACCACACAGTCACAGCAGTACAATTATTCTACACGTACTCGCAGTAGACTGCTCCGTTCTCAGACCCAAGGGACAGTTGGATCGGCAAACCATTCAAAAACGAATAAGGCTGAACACGGCGCAGCGATAGCCCAATCTGAGCCGGTGCGAAATGAAATCACTGCCCAGCAAGTTGCTGGGGCATTATTGGAAGTAAAATCATATCAAACTTTTAATGATTTAACTAAACCAAATGAAGGAAAGGATAATACTTCATGGTCAGTTGCCCGATCAAAACGAAATCAGCGCAAAACAATTATTGGTACAGGCACAAATTGTCAATTGAAAGCTGTGCCTAATTATGTATATTTTCATATATTTAGATTGGATCCGTCTTGCACAGAACAAGATCTAAAAACGTACTTATGTACCATGTTTCCCGAAGTATCTTGTTATAAACTGGACTCAAAATATCCTACTGAATACTCATCATTTAAAGTAGGGGTGTTTGAAAATCATGCAGCAAATATCATGGAGTCAAATTTGTGGTCGCCGGGCACAAAAATTAACAAGTTTTTTCACTTGAAAAGGGCCAATTCAACCGGCAAATAGCGACTTCTTTTGTGGAATCTAAAAAGGACCTTTTAAGTATATTTCATATAAATATTCAAGGCTTAACTAATAAAACCGACGAACTTGCGCAGTTTGCAAAAGTACACAATTATGACGTATTATGTATTAGTGAACACTGGTGCAGTGAAGAAATCCTAAAGTGCGTTTATTTGGAAAACTATGATTTAGTATCTTCCTTTAATAGATCTAAGCATATACACGGTGGTGTTTGTATTTTTGTTAGACGTGGACTTGATTTCAAGTATATAAATGTTCTGAGCCATTGTAGGGAGCTTGACGCCGAATTTTGTGCCATGGAGATATGTCATGGTAAGATTTTAATTTTAACATTGTATAGGTCTTGCACTGGTTGCGTTGATACTTTTTTGGGTTCACTGGATGAGTTGCTTCACAGCTATTGTGATAAATATAAGCAAATAATTGTTCTTGGCGATTTTAACATAAATTTTTTGGGTGCCTCTTCCGGTCTTGCTGACCTTGTGTCTGTCCTGGATAGTTTTGGTATGAGTGCAAGTATTTCTGCTTTTACAAGGGTTACCGAGAATACAGCAACATGTATAGATAATATAATAACCAATTTGAATGAAAATATTTATACTGCCGGCGTTAAGGATCCGTGCCTGTCTGATCATTATGGTCAATTTATTGAATTAAACTTGGGTGTTAAAATTAAACCTAACATTTCTAAAGTAAGAAAAATTACTAGTAACTCTATTACCCTTAAAATAAACAAGATCTTATGAATCTGAATTGGATTGATTTTTATAGCTCAGATGATGTTGAATGTATGGCGACATGGTTAGCGGAAAAGTGTAAAACTCTTATCAATAAATGTTTTCCTTTTAAAATTATTATTAGAGGTAACCAGGCCCCAGTCCGCTGGTTTAATAATGAATTAAAAGAAAAGCGCGAAAAAATGTCGACAGTGAAGTTTATTAAAGACCAAACTGGTAATGAAACGTTCGGAGATCTGTATAAATTTTTGCGTAAAGATTATAAAAACTCTATTGTAAGGGCAAAAAGACAGGCATATAGTGATTATATTGTCAGTTCGAGGAATAAGTCGAGCGCGTGGAAAATTATAAATGTGGAACGAAATCATAATCCACGAAAAAATTATAGTAATGGGACTAGGTTGAGCGCTGGTGACTTTAATGATTATTTCCTGAGGGTCGCCTCCGAAATGGTTCAGCAGCTGTCGATTAAAGACGATTTACAGAAAGAACTTATAAATTCCATTCCGTTGGTACCCAAGTCATTTGCATTTTTGCCTATTTCTGAGGAGGATGTCAGAACTGCGATTCTGTCTCTTAAAGACTCTGCCTCTTCTGATATTTATAATATAAATAGCATAATTTTAAAGCATATGTGTGAGGAACTTATTAAGCCCCTAAGATTTTTATTTAATGCTTGCGTAGCACAGGGTGTATTTCCAAATTCGCTTAAGTTGGCCAAGGTGATACCAATTTTTAAGAGGGGTAATGTGGACTCGGTATCTGACTACAGACCGATTTCGATCATACCAATTTTTGGGAAAGTTTTTGAGGTTATCTTGAAGAATAACATCAGTGATTATTTTGAGGCCAACGGTCTTTTAAATGCTTCTCAGTACGGCTTTAGGAAGGGTCGTTCTACTGTTCAGGCAGTGGTTCAGATTGTGCATGACATAGTCGAGGGTCTCGAAAAGGGAGAACATGTGAGCATGACCCTATGCGACCTCAGCAAGGCCTTCGACTGTGTCTCGCACAAGCTATTAGTTGAGAAATTATATCGATACGGGATCAGGGGTGAGACCTTGAGCCTGCTAAAATCATATCTGTCTATGAGAAGACAGTGTGTCTCTCTTGATGATGTTATGTCGGATTTTGGACTGATCGAGAATGGAGTGCCCCAGGGATCAGTTCTTGGGCCTCTTCTCTTTGTCATATATATAAATGACCTATTTTCATTTCTTGCCCTCTACGGTTGCTTTTGTTTTGCAGATGATACAACTCTATTGTGTCATCATAAAAATATTAACGAATTAAATTTAATTAGCTTACATCTGGCTGAGAGGGCCGCCATCTGGTTTACACAGAACTGTCTGACACTAAATACCGAAAAAACTCAAAAGTTGGTAATTTCAACACGTCGTGACGTTGTGAAGGGTCAAAGTGTAAATGTTTTGGGTTTAACTGTTGATGATACCCTAAGCTGGACTCCCCAAATAGAGTCACTACGGACTAAACTGTCTTCGGCGATTTTCGTGATAAGAAAATTAAGGTCACTTCTTGATCACCAGTCAGTGATGAGTGTCTATTACTCACTCTTCCATGTCCATCTTTCCTACGGAGTACTTTTGTGGGGAAACTCATCTAACTCCCTACGTATTTTTAGACTACAGAAAAAATCTGTAAGAGTTATTGCGGGTGTTGGTGGGCGTGACCACTGCAAGCCACATTTTATTAGTCTAAAGATTTTGACGCTGCCATCATTATTTATTTTGCACCAATTACTTGAAATTCATAGAAACAATAGTCATTTTCAGCTTAACTCCGACATTCACCACTATGGCACGAGGTCGGCTCACTTTATTCGGCCAAACAAGTACAGACTTAATAAGTCTATAAATAATTCTCTAAAAATTGAGCTTTATAATGTGCTTCCTAAAAGGGTAAAGAGCTTAAATGAAAAGAAATTTAAGAGTGGGATTACGAAATTTCTTAAATCCCACGCTTTCTATTCGACAGTAGAATACCTTAATGTTGTAAAGTCACAAAATACAACATTTATATTTTGAATTTTGTTTGTTAGTTACTGTTTATAAGTTTGTTTATATTATTATATTTGTTTATACAATTATTATGTTTTAATTTATTATATTATCTTAATTTAGCTAAATTCACCCGTAAAGGATTGCTTTATATTTCCTATAGTACCTATGACTTGCCTCAATTTGTATTTTTTGCAAAAATGTGGTCAAATAAAATATGTCTATGTCTATGTCTATGTCTATTGAATAAAAGCAACCGATGTCAACGTATTGTCATGATTTGACAAGCAAAGATAACCTAACCTCAAATTATTTAGTTAAACTCCGTGCCACTTAGTTTAAGACGCCACCTGACTTGGAACTCACCCTTCGGAGACGCTCCCCCCTCCCCAAGTGCCTTTATGAACATGCTAGTATATGCTGTCTCGCTCACTTCTTTTAGAGCGAGAAGGTTATGGCTACCTAATTTTTTGCGTCAGGTTCTTCAAAGGCGTAATGGTATTTTGTTAATTACTTTTATATAAAAAAGCTAAAATAGACACAAAATGTGAAATTTACTGTGGCTGAAGGACCTAAGTCCAAAGGCAATTGGGTAACCAATAAATAAGTAAAATAAAAGGTATACCTATCTAAATGTAATGCGCGATTAAAAAACACTCCAAAGCAGACTTTTATACATTAGCTTTATGCTAAAACAGAATAATTATTTATTTTAAAATTTTCTGTAAGAAAATATCGCAAATTGTGTTCCGTTTTAGTAATTTTATTAAGTTCGCTTTGTATCAGGTATTTTATTCAGGTAGCTAGGAAATAATTCGCCTTGCAAAATTACATACTGACAAGCAGACTTTCTGGGTTCTTGCGAGAAGTATAAATTTTTTATTCTTTAGTCGTCGAAATACATAACACTTTACAAATATATATAAGGTCGTGTATGGATCCGGTCGATCATTTTTTAAAGTTAGCGAAAAATGTTAAACATTAAAGTTTTAGGGGGTGTTTTTAAACTCTATAAGAATAAAGAAATATTAAGTATATACCATGAGCAAAAGTCATAACAAAACATATTCTTTTTTAATTTGAAGAACCAGTATATTATTCGATATTTATGTTCACACCACACATCTAAACCTAACCGTTTTCGCGATATAATTATTTTCTAATAAATTATTACAAAAATATTCATTTAGTTATCTCGTTGTCCTAAAATTATTAACTAACTCCGTTAAGTTTATAATATAAATAATTTAACATGTCGAAAACTGATAAGGTGTTTTTTTTTAGAATTTTGAAGAGAAGAACATAAATATCCATTAAAAAATAGTAACCTTGTTTTGATAAGACTTTTCCTGTATACCTAATTGTTTCATATTCTAGTAGACTTTAAAATCCTTAAATCTTTTGTGTTTAAAATCTTTCCCTAACTATCTTACTTTGAGAAATAATCAACCGTTTCCATACATGTCAGCGAACCTGTATAAAACTATGTGATATATTATTCTAGGATTCATATTGCATTCGACATGCTTGAAAATTCCATTACGTTATATTTCCATTGAATAGCTACTACAAACTTTACTCAGCAATTTAAATGTTCCCATAATTTTTTTTATGTAATCCGAAACCTTCCATGTAATTGAACGGTAATTAAAAACTGCTTACCCCAATTGAAAGCGCTGCTGGAAATATTAAATAATACTTTTAAAGCAGGATGTTTTAAAATATTTTGGCTTATTGCTGGATACAAATGTTTCTAGTTTTCTGTAAGAAATAGTAAAGCCAACAAGAATAATAATAAAAAATAACAAGTAAATTCCATTAGTTTTGGAGAGCTTAAACGATGATGAATTTAATTATTTCGTAATTTTTATTTTTGTATGTGTGGTAAATAATTTAAATTTCACTCTATTTGTTCCTTTTTTTGATGATGTTCCATTTGAGCTTACATACGCACAGGGTAGAATTTCAAATAAAGAGGCTTGCTACCATTGAATGAACAGTTTTTCTGCAAGGTACAGTCTGCCTGTATAACGTTATAAATTTGTGTTTTATAAAAATGTTTAAACCTTTACGCCTCTCAGCTTACCAATTTAATCATAAAACTTGAATTAATAATAATAAGAAGCTTTTGTAAAATGAAATCTCGTTTGCCTTAAACTATTAAGAACCATAATGTTATTAAAATTTAAAATTGCACTACTAACGAATTATTCTTGTTCAAAATAGGAGAAATATTCAGAAACCATTTTTTATTTACTTACGTTATTAACTAAAATATAACACATTTTTTTTGGGTATCTCTATTTTATCAACATAATCAAATAATGAGAACCCAGGCCGGAAGATGAATATGAAAATATAAATTATAAAAACAACAATACCTATAGAGTTCTCCACACGATAGTATTTCCAGAAACGCTTTCAGCCGCAAGAATGGTTACATGTCTGTAGATAGGGATAGTCCGGCCCTGGCATTCAACGTAAATGTAAAATAACAAGCATTAAGTATAAAATAAAGTTTTTAAAATGACAAAGAACAGGTACGTTGCTAATTATGCATTATATTTAATTTTGATACGCTTTACTTATTTAGTGCACTGTATTTTATATCATGCACAATTAAAAAAATAAAAGTTTTAAAACAAATAGGGCGAATCATATTTTCGTTGTGTTGTTTTTTATTTATCTAAACGGTAGCTATTTTGTGCGTGAAAGCATTTACTAAAAAATACAATTATAAAAATCTAATTAGTGTTATTATAGTTAGATACATTTTCATTTTTTGATATTGAGTTGATTTTCACTTTTATGAGTGTGTGTTTTAATATTTTATCGTTAATAAAGAGCATTTTTGTAGCCTTCACTAAAAAATTACTATACTGGGTGTCCGAAAAAAGGAGGTTAATTCGTTAACCATATATTCATTAAGCAATAATATTATTACTTTTATAATGCCATATTCAATTTTTTACCCTCATGTTCCATATTCAGGGCGGAAAAGTTTGATATTAATAACTGATTTTCTTAAACAATTCGAATATTTAATAAGATATTAATTTCAAATTTGCTATATTACTTCAATATAAAGATCTTTTGAAAAAAAAATAAAACACAATTGTCAAATATTCAAAGTTTTAATTTTTTCAGGTAAAAATAGTAGATTATTGTCTAAGAACTAGTGACAATAGTGGCGTTTAACTGTTAGGCGGGTGACACACTGGAGAAATAAGTTTCGTGAAATTTGTTGCAAGAAACAGGAAACTTGTTTCAGTACCACACAACCCATATATTTAAATGAGACGGAATACACTGGTGTTTGCAAAACAGGCGACCCGAAATTGTTTCGCATACAAATTTCACATTGACATAAAAAAAAGTTTGACATAACTTGTTTCAGCAACAAGTTTCATGAAACTTATTTCTCCAGTGTGTCACCCACCTTATATAAAGAACACTAGCAATAGTAAGTTCTTACTAGGGCAATAAAATAAACTGGTTTATTTCTACAGGTTTTTATCTGTACGCCACTGTTCCAATATTTTAGTCCTTTGCTTGCTTGTATCCAAGCTAATGCCACAACGACTGGTTTGATTAAGCATCTGAAAATCATGAAATTTGCGTAAGTCGCATTGGCATCAGTTAAGGACCTACACTTTTCAAATGATCTCTAAAACGCATCATTTTATCGAAAGTTATTAAAAGACAAAAAATAATCAAAAGCAAATAATAACCTGAAAAAATTTAGTTCAAAAGTTATTGGCACACGAACTAAAAAAAAAGGGGGGGATTAGGGGATGCTGGAGAAAAAAAGTGGTACGCCAGTGACATTTTTCCATGTGGATATTATTTCTGATCAGCCTGATCAATTCTATATAAAAATGGTCTCTTGCGTCTTTCTCCTCAGGTACACTGTTCTTAAGTAAAATCATTTAATTAAATTAGCTTCATTTTGCAGTATTGACGAATACTTTTTGATCGCATAAATCCAGTTATCCGGGAACGGTGACGTTCTTAACCCTTGAGCGCCCAGCCTACTAAAAGCAACGTAAATGCCCAACCGGGGTCCCCAAGGGACCCCATAGTAAATAAACATATGGATATGCATTAAACTGTATTTTAATTATCAAACACAAGCTTAAGGTTATAGTGTTCAAAATATTTATTAAATATTTAAAAATTAACTTACAACACTTTCTGAAGAATATTAACAAAAGCAAAACAAATACTAATATGTAGGTATTATACTATTATCTCTGAGGGACCCCACCTACCTAATAGCGTTATAACCTGGCACTGTCGCGGCGTCGGCGGCTCAAACCAAACTAACACGTGACACGTGCTAACACTATTTTCAAGCACATACCTAAAGGCGCAGTTGCCAGATTTTTTTTATTCCAGAAATACTAAGGAAAATACTGTACTGGGGTCCCGCAAGGACCCCGCTTAGGCATTCAAGGGTTAAAAACATACTTAACGCTTTAACGGCAGTCTTATCTGCATTTCTTCCAAGAAGAACTACCTGTGTTACTTGAAGATATACCATATGCGCCAAGGAATCAGATGTGGTACATGCATGATGGAGCTCCTGCTCATTTCAGTGTAATCATTCGCGACCATTTAGATGCAGTTTATCCATGGATAGGTCGCGGAGGAGCTCAACAATGGCCAGCAAGATCCCCTGATCTCAATAGTTCGGATTTTTTCTTGTGGGTCAACTTAAAACTCTAGTGTATAAAACTCCCATTAACAATTTAAGGGAGCGAATAATAATTGCCTTCTGTGGAACATTTCGAAATTCGCCTGGAATATTTTAACGAGTGCGCTATTCGATGCAGACGGGCGAAAGAATGCCTATTAAGTAAAGATGGTCATTTACAACAATTTTTATAAAACAAAATTTTGCATTATCAATGTTAATAATAATAAATAGTAGAGCTAATTTAATTTAATTATTTTAATTAAGAACGGTGTGCCTGAGGAGAAAAACTCAAGAGACCATTTTTATGTAGAATTGACCAGGCTAATTAGAAATAATATTCACATGGAAAAATGTCAGTGATGTACCACTTTTTTTCTAAAAAATATCAGAGGACATGTTTGCAGGGACACCACTGGTAGGACAAAAAAATAACTTTTATAACTAAAACATGTGGTTTTATGTCCTATTAGCACATACCAAAGTTAAAAATATTATCTAAAGTACTTTCGGAGATATTACAAAAAACGCATTAGCAAAAAATTTAAGCCGTTTAGGACATATGTTTATATGAACTTTTCTTCATAAAATGACTTGATGAATCACACCTTAAAATATTAGCACGTCATTAAGGAACACCCTGTGTACTGACTAGAGAAATTGGGTTTCAATAGACAAGCTAAAATATTGCTTATTTGACACACCGTGCACCGCTACAAACTCTTAATTCTCATCTTACGCATTGGAACTTTTATACCTCTCGCAGCATTTGGATTGGGAGCACGTTCCCTTTGAAAAAGGTGTTCCAATTTGAATACTTTATTAACCGTTTAAAGGTAATAATTTAAAGAAATTAAACATTAATAGATAGTTTGTTCCTCATAACACTAATTAAAATTTGGTATTCCAATAGTTATCTAGGTTTATTACCAACACTTATTTACACCATGGTATTTGGCACTTTATTTTCTATTTAAGAAATTACCATTAATTTAACAACACTTTATATGTTCCATTGTTTGTTTGGTGCGTTTATCTGAAACACACACACATACCAAATGTCTAATTAAAGGTAAAAGTGGGCTTTCGCTGACTGACAGCATTTTATGTCATTAAATTATTATTGAAATAAATGTGTCTGGTATTCTATTATTATTGTTATTATTAAAATTTTATTTTAAACCATTTACTAGCGAAGAAATAAGAGAACTTTTTACATAAGTGAAACCGCGAAAAAAATTATCGGGAATTAATTATTCTGTTGCGTGGGAGATTCTGTAAGAAAATTTCATAAATTGGAGTTTTTTCTTATTGTAATTTTTTTGCTAAAATGCTACAAAAACATATTACCGGCGGCTTTAGTTAATTGTAAGTAATTAGAGTTTTAGAAATGAAGTTCATTTTAGCCGTTAGTAACTAATTTTTATTACTAAAATGTGAGAAACATTAAATAACAAATTTGTTATCATAATCATAATCATAATCATAAATTTTATTTGACTACGTTTTGTACATGTTAAAAATACAATTGTAGCAGGTCAGTGTATCAATAATCAAAGTCTATATGCTACTAGATTATAAATATCACAATACAATAAGGTAATAGGAACAATACATCTCATGAACAAACAATTTTAAAAAACAATTAATTTAAAAAAAAAAAAAACAGCAATGTTTCAACGTACTATGTCAATATTTTCGCATGATGAATTTATATTTTCCAAATATTCCTTGATAGAATAAAAAGCAGATTTACTGAGAATGTTTTTCATGGTATATTTAAATTTTTTTGGCTGAAGGCCTTTGATTGAATCTGGCAGAGCATTAAAGAGATCAATTTTTGGTGAGTTCTTTATTGATTTTTCTAGTCTATATTTGGGTTTTCTAATCAGGACTGCCGATCTAGTGCTGTAGTTATGAAAGTTAGAATTTAGCTTGAAGTAATCTATGTTACTGTGTATTTCAATCAGCTGATGCAAGATAAATAGAGACGGTAATGTCAATATTCCCAGACGTATAAAATGAGGTTTGCAGTGGTCTCGATGCCCTGCACCCACAATTGCTCGAACAGCCCTCTTTTGCAATTTAAACACAATATGCGAATCCGCAGAGTTACCCCACAGTTGTATTCCATATGTAACGTGGGCATGAAAAAGTAAGTAATAAACAGTCATAACAGAATCCAGTCCAATTAATGGTTTAAGCATTATTATTACGAAAATAGAAGAGGATAGCCTGCCCCGCAATGATCGAATGTGGGGCCCCCAATTTAAATCACTATCCAATGTAACACCAAGCATTTTAGCCTCTGAACCATTCACCACACTACGACTTGTCGAGAAAACGACTTCCTGGGTCTTATCCATATTCAGTTTCAGATTATTCTGAGAAAACCATTCATTTGCTTTTTGTTTTAGATCACTACATTTGTTTTTTAGTTCATTAATGTTGTCACAGCTGCACAGCAGTGATGTGTCGTCCGCAAAACAAATGCACCCGTACGGGGACAGATGTAAGAATAAGTCATTCATATAAATTATAAAGAGGAGCGGACCTAGAACTGATCCTTGGGGTACCCCACTCTCTACCAGTACACGGCGCGACACTCCATCCTGAAGAGAGACATACTGTATTCGGGAAGTCAAGTAAGAGATCAACAAGCTCAGAGGCAGACCCCGAATTCCATATCGAGAAAGCTTTTCGATCAGAAGCTCGTGAGAAACGCAGTCAAAGGCCTTGCTAAGGTCACAAAGAGTAAGACCCACATGCTCTCCCCTCTCAAGGCCCTCCACTACGCCACTCACAATCCTCGCCACTGCCTGGATCGCCGAGCGACCATCCCTGAAACCAAACTGTGAGTAGTGCAATTTTGATTCAATATACTGACTTATGTTTTTTTTTGATGATTATTTCAAAAACCTTTCCAAACAGTGGGATTATGGAAATTGGTCGATAATTATCCGCGGAGTCGATGTCTCCCTTCTTAAAAATTGGGACCACCCTAGCCACCTTAAAACAGTCCGGAAATTTTCCCTGCTCTATACAAGCATTAAAGAGAAATGTTAGGGGCCCAACCATCCGCTCACTAGTCTGCTTTAAAATTACACTATTCACATCGTATGTATCGGAAACCCAATGTTTTTATAGTTTTAAATTGAAATAAAACTTTAAAAAAACCTATTTCCGATGAGTTTAGTTTAATATGACGCACTATATTTTTACAATAGAAGTTGATTTTACTTGTTAGTAACTAAGGTTTTTTACTAAAATTTCAGGAACATTAAAAACATTAATTCGATTTCAACCATAACATCTGATATTACATGTCACATGTATACATAGTTTCAAATGAAACTTAAAAAAACATATTTCCGTTGAGTTTAGTTTAATATGACGCACTATATTTTTACAATAGAAGTTGATTTTACTTGTTACTAACTAAGGTTTATTACTAAAATTTCAGGAACAATAAAAACATTAATTCGTTTTCAACCATAACATGTGAAATTACATATCTACATAGTTGCATATGAAACTTAAAAAAAACATATTTCCGATGTGTTTAGTTAAATTTTTTATGTGTCTCTTTTAGCCCCGGTGTTCGATATGTAAAGCAAATTGGTCAGTATCACTAAAAATTATAAGTTAGCAAGAAAATGTATTTTGATTTTATTCTGAGTGAATTTTGCCAATAGATATAAAGCACTTCATTTTTGACAGGAAAATTATCACTTATTAATTTCATTAAGTTAATGGGAACTAACAAAATTATCGCGATAATCTCCCGTTGCTATAAGCAACATAGACAAAAAGGATCCTTCTAATTGGTTGAAAATAAATTTATGTAATTTTCTTAGTAATCTACCCGGCACACCTTAAATTATTATTACTGGAGGAAGGTAGCGCAGGGGTAAAAAATAAATGTAAATGAAAAATAGAATTGTCGAGTACTGAAGGATTCATTCTTAAGAAAATTAAATATGGTAATCACACCAGTCCAATAAGCTTTTATGATGAAAAGTTTCCTGAAAGGCATAATTTTTCAAAGCTGGCAGTTTTTCGTCGTAGCTCCCTCCAGCGATATTATTAGTGGAAATATGTCTATTTTTTCAAGCTTTCATATATTTTTTATCGTCAAATTTGAGTAGTCGGTTTTTTTCTTCGTTTCGGTTATAGAGAGGTTGTGTGTGAGTGGATAACTTATTTCGATTATATAAGCTTTTCTGTAATTTTTTTCCATTAGAAGCATATCTGGATGGTTGTGGTCCACTGTTCTATCCGTTATTATTGTCCTGTTTTAGTATAAAAATATTCAGGAGATTCAAGAATTAGTGCGGGTGAATATTGATAGTTTGGTAGGAGGTTTTCTTTGAGGACCAATTTATGAACCAGTTATTTGTGTATGATCTTTGCCACATGAGTAGGTCTGCCTTTCCAGAACCTCCTATAATACGTTTTATCGTTTCTCCAGATAAATTTCAATTTCTGTACACATCTTCTACATTCCATTTTAAGATGACTTTTCATAATTTCTTGTTTGAATAACTCGGTCTTACATAGAAATTATAAACCCTTTTTTTTCAGCGTGTAGCGGTCTTCTTTCTAACCAATCCAGTAACTTTTTCTATCTATGTTTGTATTTTGAAGTGCAGAAAGTATTTGAAATGTAGAGCTTTCCCTTGCCAAGTTACAATACAAGCTCTTGATTTGGCGGTGCGCTGGTGATATTGGCTAATCAATTTGCTATAAGTTAAGGGCTGTATATCCAGTGTCTTATGGTGTCAATTTTTATAGAATGAATTTCCCAATTCGATTCTTGGAAGTATTTTCTCATACTTCCAAGAATCGAATGGGAAAATTCTACAATTTTTTTTACTATAATATTAATATTATTATAATACAATTATAAAATGTCACTGGCAGGCACGCTTATCTTCTAGCTCAGTTTAAGAATTATTAATTTTACCAAACGACCAACCGCAGCAAATGCAATTATCACAGTGGTTTGCGCATCATTTGCAGAATAATTTTTTTTTTTTTTTTTTTTTTTTATTTTACGTCGGCCTTTTTCCGCAACGAGGCCAATCACCGACGCCAGGGAATTTGTCACACACTATCTGGTAATTTTGCCGAAAATTGTCGAGGGTAGGGTTCTTTAACGTGCTAAGATCCATGACACGGGGCCCACAGTTTAACGTCTCTTCCGAAAGACGGCGCACCTTCCAAATTTAACATCGACGTTGCCGGCACCGGGAATGGAGCTCGGGCCTACGATCTGTGAGGCCGCTGCGCTGACCACTAGACCACAACGTCGACATTTGCAGAATAATAAAAACGTCTTTTTTTAAATTCTTGTATACTGGCGAGACAAGGTTTCACGTCCCTAGTTACGTAAATTTTTGCCAAATAAAAATGTGAAACCCTAAAAATCCACATTTATGTGTAAAGAAGCCTTTACATTCTCAAAAAACTCTGGATAATTTAAATGTCTTTTTGAAAAAAATTGTCGAAAGTCCGATTCAGTTAGGATTTAAGGATATTTTTAACTGTTATATAATATATTATATTATCTAATATTTGGAGATGGATGGTAAACATGCATTTTGTCAAATGGTTGTTTTCTTTGCGTCAAATATACGGTGCGAGCAAAAATTATTTGCATCAAAGAGGGCCTTGCATCTAAGGACGTAATGCTTAGCCGTAGAGCTTAATACCTGTTGGGTGTCAGTAACTACCTGAATTAACAATCAATCAGTTATTCCGTCATCTTTGATAGTCGTTACAAGTAATTTGATTCATCGCTAATTTTTCCAATTTCTTGAACGATTCACACAATGACCTTTACGGAACAGCAGAAAACATTTATGGTTGAAGCGTACTTTCGAAACGGGGTTAGAGTAAATGGTGAGTGGCAATACAATCCAGGTTTGTGCATGGACGATTTTTACGAACATTTTCCTAACGTTGCTTTTATTGCTGGGGATTTTTATCAGTGCCTGAAGAGAACCGTGGCTGAGTTTAGGGAAACAAGTTCTATACAACACAAAAAAGGAGCAGGAAGACCATCTGTAAGAACAGAAGAACTTGGCAAAGGTTCGTGAAATAATGCAAAATACGCCAACAAATTGTATAAGATGCCAAGTCCCAAGAAGTGGGAAGATCTTATGAAACAACATGCAGGACTATTCTTAAGAAGCAGCTAAATTTATTTCCTTATAAAGTGCAGGTATTATAATTTTGTAAACAACAAAAATAAATTTGTATTTGTCTACTTATTTTATTACTCATTAGTTTGGCATATCATGTCATAATATGAATTTGACAAAATATTAACCTAGACTTGATTAGATATATCGTCCCCATATCATTGTGATCTAAACCAAGCCCTAGGTTTTTTTAATCCAAGCCCTCTTTAATGTAAATATTTTTTGCTCGCACGGTATAGTAGTAGTAGAAAACTGTCTAAGAGCTTTACTGTTAAACTCAAATGGAGGAAGAGCATATTACTGAAGATGGCAGGATAGATTCGAAAAAACACAAATAAATGCTTTTACTGAAACCCCTTGAAGTCAATGAATCGTTTTATTTACAACAATTTACTTAAAAACAAGATCTGTGTGCCGTAAGGTTATTTTGGTGAAGCACCCATTCCCAAGAAATTCGGCTGTTCCTTTTTTTGCTGAAATAATGGCAAATTGTTTCGATTTTAAACCATTTAGTGCCGTTTTTGCGTTTTCGAGTATTTTCCTTTTTCTGAATGTAACATGGAAACTGATCCAATAGATTTATTTAAAGCCAAAAGGGTATTTAGTTGGATTTTTTTATTAAAATTAAAAATCTATAGACTTCAGGGAAAGGATAAGTAATATAAAAGTAAAATAAATAAGCTAAGAATTTTAATTTAATTTACACAAAATTTACCAATACACTCGCAAAATACAAAATAAATTTGGTCGTGAAATATGGTAGGTAAGTATATAGAAGTAATCAATATACAGTTATACAGTTTTGATGTAAAACAATAAATCAAATGATAAAAAATGGTAAAAACCAAAGTAATTGCCGAATATGTGGCTATTTGTTTGAAAAAATTGCCTTCACAGATGTAAATTATTTTGATTGATGGTTTTTGCCTTTTAATTTTGGCTTAAATTAAGTAATGAATGCTTTGTTAATATGCAGTAGTAAAATATTTGATAACCAGTTGTTATGGCGTAAATATTAAAGTTATTAAGGTATGTAGTTTCACTTACATATTATTGTATTCAATTACACCTTGAATATTAAAAAGATTATCATAACCCGATGCCTAATCAAATAAGCCTCAGTTGACATAATGCTTATTACATTACTCAATGAGCTTCGTATAGACTCGCTTTGATATAAATGCAAAATTATTTAATACATCGCGATTGCGATGAAAGCTGTTAATGGTTGAATATATTATCAATATATCCGGTTGGATATTTCTTCTAACAATGTTGCATCAGAACTTTCTTTTGGCGTGATGTTTAGATTATGAGACATAGACAGGATTTCTATAACAACTTCTTTGCAATTTAAAATTTAATAGGAGAGCAGCCTGTGGTGGGCAGGTGGTCCTAGGAAATTAAGGTTTTTCTATTCTATGACTCGAAAATAATATTAAGTAAGTCATAAAAATATATGGTTGTACTAATTTTAATTGATTTGAATGATTACACTAGTCAACAAATACAAAAAAATTGCGACTGAGGGTATATGTACGGGGAAGTTTAAAGTATCCTGATTGAGCATTTAACAAACCAAAATTTTCCACGTACAGAATTTCAGTTATAGAATATGTTAAGTAGTTATTTTCATTTTATACAAACATTTTTATATAATATTTATACATAAGTTCAAACCAAGAAAAAGAAAGATATTTTAAGAATAACAGGATTTAGTTATAAAAATACATAATGAGGCGCTGTGAACCAGAGCGGACCATCCCACAAAATCACAAATATTGGACTAAGTCGTGATTAGCATAACTTCGTTTAGGAAAAATGTGTTTATGGTATATAAATGCACCTTCTTCGTTACCTAATGCTTTAACGAAATTTTTCATTAATCTCAGTTTAATATGTAATGAAGGTAACAGAACTTCTTTTAATTCAACATGGGGTATATTTTTACGTTAGGTTGGCCTGGAATACCGGGTGTCCACGGAAGGTGGTTCGCCCCTCTAACTTTTTTGTTTTTCAAGATAATGGAATAAAATTTGGGGGATTTGTATACGACATAAAACTACATTTTTTGACAGGTGACTCAACTTTATGGAACTTCCGTTTTAACCGGAAGTGACTTAAACTTTCGATTTTTAAATGGGTCACCTGGTATATTTTTCCTTTTCTAACTCCATATGACATTCTCAATAAAACATTGTGTGACTTGTCACTTTTTGTCAACAAGAAAATATTTTTTTCCAAATTTATTGTTTTATCTAGAGGGCCATGAATACCTAACTTAAAATCACTTATTTTAGTTCTATAATCTTGGGAAAAATACAATTTTACTATTTTTGGTTCAATGCCATGTGTTGTGTAAAATTTATTCTATAAAGTTGTATAACTCATTTTTTTTAAACGGCAACATGGTGGCTCGTCGGGTTAAGTAAAAAGAGGATTTTATTACGATTATTTTGATACTACATAATATTAGGTTTTAGAAAAGCTGCTATTAAAAAACTTTAAAAAGTTAAATTGGAACTTTCCTAAAATGAAGCATCTTTTGAGAATAAATTTAGATTTAAATGCATCAAGTAGCATGTGACCAGCAAAATTGATAAAACAAAAATTGAAAATGAATTATTTCTACATTCTTCAAACAATAATAACATATCAACTTTTACACTCCTTGTTAAACTATTATTTTCCATGTTTTTAAACAAGAACCTAATTTACTTTGGCAGAAGCTGTCGGCATGTCAATTTTCTTCAAGGCATGATTTTGTTTTATCAGTTTTGGTGGTCACAGGCTACTTGATACGTTTAAATCTAAATTTATTCTCTTATCTTAGGAAAGTTCCAAGTTAACTTTTTCAAATTTTTTTATGGCAGCTTTTCTAAAACCCAATAGTGTGTGGTATCAAAATAATCGTAATAAAATCCTCTTTTTTCTTAACCCGACGAGCCACCATGTTGCCGTTAAAAAAAATAAATTATACAACTTTCCATTGTTGTAACTTAGAACTTAAAACTTCAGCATGCTCTTACTGAAAAAATCATAACTCAAAAAGGTTAGTTTTTACGATCAAAACTTAACAAAAAACTGCCTTTTACATTACAGTCGCAAATTGGCTGTAAACAAGTGATTAACTATAAAGGTTTTGCCTTGCTTTTGACTTTTATATCTACTAATTTAGCTAATTTCAACGTATTTTGATTAAATTTTGTGTTTGCAACGCTATCTTGGTAGTTGTCAACATAATATGTACGTTACCGCGCGCTGGTTCCCCTCCTCAATCGCTAAAAATATTTTATTATCTGGCGTTCTCATAGATGCCGAATCGAGATGGTCAATTTAACTTTGGATAATAAATCGTGGGCGTCTCTTATTCCCCAACCACTCCGCTAATACCCATTTCCTTGTTCTGATATCTTTTTTTCACGTACCTCGTAGCCTGCAGTGCTCAAATGTATACATCTACTTAAGAAATTATTATTTAATCTTTAATTGCAGTTTCTAAGCAACCATAAAAACAGAACTTTTTGTACGCTGTATACTATAACCAGCTACGCATTAAATTTTTGTTTGCACCACGTAATTAGCCGTTGAATAACACTTCTACCCGAGACTTCTTCTATTTGCTCTAGTAATTGTTTTGATACATACAAAATACTACGGCGTAGTATGAAAATCATGAATGAAAGTTCAGGTATGAAAAGAACGCGTGGTGCAATCACTTTCTCTTGTAGGTCCTGTTTTAACGTTAAATTAGCAGGTCAAGTGAGTAATAAAACATCTGTCCAATTTCTTTTTAGCATTATCTGGAAGTTGCAAAAATTATACCTAAAAATTAAAAAGTTTAGGGCAGCATATGGCTGACAGTAATTTAATAAAATAATGAGGTACTTATTAATATTTTAAAGAGATTATAAAATAAAGAAAAATACCAATGCGCTCACTTTAAGTATATGACGGGCTCGTAGAAAGTTTTCTACCAAACAATGAAACAAAAGGCTTTTTCAAAATAATAACAATTTTTTAACTATATCTTCATCTTCCATCCAGCATCACCGACGTAAAGTTGGCATAGCCGATAGTATAACCCGTGGGCCCGTACACCGAGAACGGTATGAAACCCATAATTCCCCCCTCCCCCAAGCAAACAAAAGCAATAATAATACTAATAACAATAAAAGAAACAATGAAAAAATACTGCTGGATCCGTGCGCCACCAAGTTTGTATCTTAGCAAAGTGCACGGCAAATACCCTACTGTAATTTAAAATCCCCACATAGATAAAGGAATGTCACCAAATTGGTTAAACAGAAGACACTCTAAAATAGAAGGATTTATAATTCCTATCCGTCCTATTCTGTTTCATTCAAAAAATTATGAAAAGGTCATCTAAACTAAATATTTGGACGATATATGCAGAAAATGCAGATTCCCGCGATAGAACAAATTACGGGGGGCTGTGGTGCTATGGCCCAACGCTTATATTGGAAGGCATATTCAGGTGGCAAAGATCATCCACAAAGAACTGCTCATAAATTAGGCCTAAAAGATAACCGCCCACCAAACTATCAATACTCATCAGAACCAGTTGTTGAATCTTCTCAATATCTCTTATACCGACCGGCTAATAATAATAGGTAAAACAGTATCAACATTACAGTAAAAAAGCATTTATAATCGATATAGATTACCCACTATCACAGAACCTTTTCAAAACTGAAACGGAGCAGAAAAAAACAAGTACTCAAATTTGGCGACATACATGCTAAGCAAGATTTTGTTTCACGGCTATCTAGATTTTTTATAAAACATCATATTATGCCTAAATTAGAAGTTTTCCCTAATTATGTTATTAATTCTAAAGTAGTTTTTTGGCCATTGGAATAATAAGTAACTAACCTACACATAAAAGAATCATAAAGTTTAAAATTATTTTTTTGTCGTGGCCACGAAGCTATAAAAACAATAATTTCTTCGATAAAAGTGTTAAAAATTATTGTTTTGGCAATAACTTTAAAACCAACAAAGATATTGAACTGCAGTCTTTACATTTTTCTTGTAAATTTAATCTACTTTCCGATTATGATGACGTTATACCGTATGATTTGAATTTTCGGGATAAAATCGAAAAAACTGTTATTATTACAAATTGCGCTCTCTAGCAATTTTATTAGAAACTATTGTGTATCGTTGAATACGGCAATTAAAAGTACTTACCTTTCTCTTCCAAACAAGCTTAAATTTAGTTAAATCGGATAAGTCATTTAGAAGTTATAGCGATTTTAATGATTACATTTTCAATAGCTTCCCCTACTCTTATCAAGGTCGGTACGCCAATGAGCCTTAAACCGAAATGATGCAGAATTATCTATTCTTTTTGATGATGTAACCAAAGGTAAACCATAATATAAGAATTTTCGGAGAAATTTGGAATTTTAAAAATTAATTTTTAATTGTGCCGCCTTGTGGCGAAATGCGAAACTTAAAAATAATTTCCAGAATTTTCTCATGACCACTTTTATTGTAAAAAAACGAAGATAATAATAACACATACATATTTTTTCATCAGTTAGACTGAGAGATAAAGGATTTACTAATTATCTTCAATATAAATATTCTCACGCCCCACCCCATTTTTTTTTTTTTAGATTATCTCAAAGATCATACCCGACATCTTTTAAACGAGATTCATTTTCAATACTAGCTATGAAATTAGTCGGCAAACGAAAAAGGATAATTCGGCGTGTTACAACTTTCTCTTGTTCAAGTCCGAGAAAGTAATTTAGATCAGGAGATGACGGCAACGCGATTGCACAGACGGAAATTTCTCTTCTCCAGGGTCAATACTTTGACTGTCAAGGAACCTGAGGTCAAGAACACCAAGACCTAGTTATGGTTTGGTAACGATTCTTGCCGGATATTAAAAGGTGATGATGAAATATCTGAATAGGTGTTACCAACACTTTAATTTTTAGGTGTTGGCAAAAAATAGACGAACAATTTAAAGCTTTCATTGATGAAATGAAAAAAATTATAAAATCAATTTCAAAGCTAGAGAATAATATTTCTAATCTCAGGGTGGTCTAAAAATTTGCATATAAGTTTCTTTAATGAAATAAGAATATACGTATACGTTTCGTCATTTAAAAAAAATCACTTAGGATTTAAAGGGGCTATTTTGTGGGGGGTGCCTATACCTGTCTATTATTTTAAGCTACATTGCTGAAAATTGGTAATATGCTTACTCTGTTCAAATAAGCAAGTACGTGTTATGATGATTTGAGAAATTTTGGCCGTAGGGGTAAATAGAGGAGTAAGAGAATAGAAAAAGTAATACGTAATAAATTTCAGACACATTTTTCGCTTGGGACAAATAAACATTTGAAGTAGAGAGTGGTTTTCTTTTCATTTCGTGACATCCATCCCCAGACGCGTTTCGCCATATTATGGCTCATCAGTGAGGCTAGGATATGACGAAAGAAAGGGGCACAGTGTTCAAACCATGAACAATTTACGGCGAGGACCGTCGAAAAGATGAAGAGCTAAGCGCCATCTAGTGCCGAAGTTAGACACTTCTCATAAATAAACATTTGTTTAGATATTTCGGAAAATTTTGTCCTTAAGGGATGGTAAACAAACGGGTATAAAAGTTTATATTGAAATAAATATTTTTGTTTCGAATTTCTTGAAACATGCAAAAATATTGTCAATGCAAGTAATGAAACACGTTCTTATTTTTTTAAACGTCGCTTCGGCTTCTAAAGCGTAAATAGGGGTTATAAAATATTATATCGGAAATAGTTATTTTCCTAACAAGTGCGGAAACTAATATTTTCCCGCACGCGACTGCAGTTGATCCCAAAAACGCGGAGCGGAGGTCGGGCAAGCGGTCAAGGGCGGGAAAGACACTTTACGCGTGAGTTAGGAACATTATTTTTTCTACGACCGTATAGATAAACAAAAAAGTATACATACTTTTTTTCCAAAAATCATTTTATTTCAATATATTATATAAAACTTTAACTAAAAATCTACTAATTGTTATGAACGTTAATATTAAAAACACAATTTGTTGCATTCTGTAAATTATTTTAAATTGCCGGCCCAGTGGAGTTATTTGGTGTTAACTGGTAAGTGCATAAAGACGACGTCGATTGTAATGGCATCGGTGCAGGTCGCATAAAGATAACGATGACAGTGACGGCAACGGTTGAAAGTCATTTGTAGATGAAAGAATTTTATTCGATATGTTTCTTCTGATTCTTGGAGAAAAAAATTGCATAATTTTTCTTTCCCGCACTAGGGCGGGAAAGTGACATTTTAAAAACTAAAATGCGTGCGGGAAAATGGGTTAAAACGCTCGGTCGTAGAAAAATTATTTTGTTGGGGGCTTTATTGAAACTCAATTAAAAGAAACTCATATTTATTTTTTTGTTAAAAATCGGAACCTAAGGGGATGAAAAGGGTTTAAAAAAGGTTATGTTAGAAAACATATTTTTGATGAAATTTTTAAGCGTATTTCAATATTTCTATAAATTCTGGTGTTTAGAAACACAAAATCCATGGAAAGGTACTGTGAGCATTATTAACTATCTTTTATGAAATAGATACATTTTTTAATAATGATGATGAATCTATATTTTTGGTATTATTTTCACGAAGAAATCAAGGAGATTGACATGACATTTTTATTAAAAGAGAAAGAAATAATGTATAAAAGCACCAAAAAAACTTTTTAAAAATAATATGGGTACCTAGGGGTTCTATTGGTAGCCGCTGCTTTATTTTAATAGAGAATTTATAACAATTGACTTACGGTAACGAAGCCGCGGTTATCCCCAATACATTTTTGATACTTAATTTCAAGCTATAAGGTTTTTAAAGTATGGTTTTTTAATATGTATATAACAAAAATAGTTTAGCTTATACTTTATTTGCATTACATTGTATAAGATTCCTTATAATGCATGTATATAATGTATAAATAGAATAATATATTATGACAGTCAAAAACAGTTAGATAAGTTGTTTAAAAATGTAAGAGCACACATCACATTATTCCAACAGACACTTAGCAGCTGTATTCCTTAACTAATTAAAATAGTTTTAAGAACTTTTAACAAGATGACTTATGACGTCGTTTGTTCACCGCAATGTGTTTATATTATACGTATGGACATGTCTAAAACAGTTAGTTATTATTATTTGGTCAGTAGGACATGTAAGATATATTGTTAAAATATCGCACCTTTATCACGGTGTATGTTCTTTTCAGAGCTTAATTCTAAAATATTCTATAATATACCGGCTGTCCACGAAAGGTGGTTCACCCCTCTAACTTTTTAGTTTTTCAAGATAATGGAATACAATTCGGGGGATTTGTATACGACGTTAAACGTATTTTTTGACCTGTAACTCACATTACGGAACTTCCTGTTTAACCGGAAGTGACATAAACTTTCGATTTTTAAATGGGACACCTGGTATATTTTCCCTTTTTTTGACTCTATATGACATTCTAAATACAACAAATTTATTGTTTTATCTATCTTATCACTTATTTCAGTTCTTTAATCTTGGGAAAAATACAATTTTACTATTTTGGTCCAATGCTATGTGCTATGTAAAATTTAATCTGTAAAGATGTATAACTTTTTTTTTTTAAATGGCAACATAGTGGCTCGTCGGGTTAAGAAAAAAGAGGATTTTATACGATTATTTTAATACCATACACTATTAGGTTTTAGAAAAGCTGCCATTAAAAGTTAAGTTAACTAATGAAGCATCTTTTGAGAATAAATTTAGATTTAAATGCATCAAAGTAGCCTGTGACCAGCAAAACTGATAAAAGAAAATCATGCCTTAAAGAAAATTCACATGCCAACAGCTTCTGCTAAAGTAAATTAGTTTGTTGTTTAAAAAACATGAAAAATAATAGTTTTACAAGGAGCGAAAAAGTTGATACGTTATTATACGTTGCATTTTCGGAACCAAAATGAGTTATACAAGTTTACAGATTAAATTTTACATAGCACATAGCATTGGATCAAAAATAGTAAAATTGTATTTTTCCCAAGATTAAAGAACTGAAATAAGTGATTCTTTGGTTTCCATAGCCCTCTAAATAAAAAAATAAATTTGGGAAAAAAATATTTTCTTGGTGACAAAAAGTGACAAGTGACACAACGTTGTATTTAGAATGTCATATGGAGTCAAATAAAGGAAAAATATACCAGGTGTCCCATTTAAAAATCGAAAGTTTATCTCATTTCCGGTTAAACCGGAAGTTCCATAATGTTCAGTCACCTGTCAAAAAATACAGTTTTAGGTCGTATACAAACCACTCAAATTTTATTCCATTATCTTTAAAAACAAAAAAGTTAGAGGGGCGAACCACCTTCCGTGGACACCCGGTATTTATTTCATAAACTCATATTTCTTATAGAGAATGTATCTAGACAAGTAACGAGTAAAATAGAGAAAGGCTTTAAAATTTCTTTACTTTATACGATGACATGTCATTAGTACAATAACAAAAATGGGATAAATAATAATAATAATAATTGATATTTATTTAGCACTGAAAGTAATGAAAGAAACTTTTACAAGCACAGGTAAAATTATATTATAATTAATCAATAACTGCCCAAAATAAGGAGAAATACCAGAAGATCTAACGTGTTCTTTTATAACACCAGTTCCAAAAATTAAGAATACAAAAAAAAAGCTGTGAAATGAGGCCAATAAATATATTAGGGGATATTGAAAAATTTATAAGAAATAACAGTTTGTGAACAGATACTCGAATTTATTGAAGAAAACAAAATTTTGTAAATATGCTAACAGGTTTTAGAAAATGATATTAAACAGAAAAGGTAATCCAGTGTGTAATTGAAAATTGGGAGCTAAGCGTTTACAAAAATTAAGTTATATTTGCAGTATTTTTGGATTTTAAACGTGCTTTCGAAACAATTGATAGGGATAAATTACTAAACAAATTATATCAGTATGGATTAAGGGGAGTTGTTTATAAAAAATGGTTTTAAAATTATTTAAGTAATAGGCAGCAAAAAACAAAAATGGATAACGTTTTTTCTAAAAAGGAATATAAGAATATTGGGATACCACAAGGTCGCATTTTAGGTCCATCATTATTAATTATTCTTTATATAAATGATATGCCAAATGTTTTAAAACAAGGTTTTATTCAAATATTTGCTGATGATACTGTAGTATAATATATAAACTGTAAAAATATTCTTGATTGTATAGAAATTTTAAATTTTGAATGAAAAACTGTATCAAACTGGTTAAAGATAAATAAATTAAAATTAAATGTTTTTAAAACAAAGTTTATGGTTATTGGAAATAACGTGAATAATACAGATATAAATATTTTTGTCGATGAAAAAAAATTAGAAATTATATACTCTTTTAAATATTTGGGAGTAATTTTAGATTCTAAATTAAAAATTTTTAGTTACATTTTAAATTTCTTGTATCTAAAATTGTAAAAAAATTAATTATTTAAAAAGAATTAGTTAAAATTTAAGTTTATTTTCACGAAAAACAATTTATAACAATATAATTTTACCTCATTTTTTATATTGTTCAACTATATTATACACAGTAAATGATGGGGTATTTAATAGACTCCAAGTTTTGCGAAATAAAGCTATGCGTATAATTTTAAATGTGGATAAATATACAAAAATAAATTTAATGTTAGAGAAACTTCAGTGGTTAAATGTTAAAAATTTAATGTTTCTCTTGATGTGTACTTTTTTTTTGAAATGCAACATAATTTACTGCCTTCTTATTTAAAATATTTTTTAACTCTGAATTTTGAAAATCATAACTGTATGCAACTAGGTATAACAAAGCTTTTTGTCTGGGTAGGGTATCAAAACATTTAACAAAATAATGGATTAAGTGAATATATAACAACTTAAATATTTCAATTAAATAACAGAACTCTTTGAAAATTTTTAAAAAATCATTAAAAAATTATTTATTTAAAAAACAAAATAGTGACTGAAAATTTTTTTTTAATACTTATAGTATATATCGTTAAATTATTTTAAATATTTTATAAAGCTGGTAAATTGTAGCAAATTGAATAATGAGCAAAATAAATATGTTACGAATCACATTTTATATGGTATATAATATATACAGGAACAGTTAATACTTATTGTTCTTTGTATTAACTGCACAGAATGGTGTTTTTTTAATGGCATATAAAACTGTTTGTTCTTAACTATTTTATTAATATCAGACTATTTTCATTAACTATTTTATCGTCTTTAGCACAAAAATTTAAAATTAAAATTCATAGCTTTTAGGATTCTTTCTTACACCTGTTCTGATTACCATGAAAACCAGCAATTGTTTAAAATTTATTGATTGTCAAATCTATCGTTTTTCGTTGTTTTGTGTCAAGAAATATACAATTTTTGCTTTAGTTTGTCCAGTACCATAATGTCTGATAGCGACAGTGAGACACCTCAAGAAATAACGGATGCGGCTAAGATTATTGTATCAAATCTTTTGCCCGCTAAATCAAAAATACAATACGAGAAAGTGTATACTCTATTTCGTGAATGGTGTAACGTAAAGAAGCTAAAAACCATATCAGAAAATGGTCTGCTGTGTTATTTGTAGGAAAAATCGAAAATATGGATTTGATTTACTTTGATTATAAAAATGTTTTGAAAATTAAATTTTGAATTTATAAAAAACATCAATACATTTTTTTAGCCGTGAAAAAATAACAATTTTCACGGTGAAAAATTAAGGCGATTTATGCATCCATAGCAACAATGTCCTCTCTAAACAGTGAGATAAATACTTAAACGTATAATATGAGTTAAGCAGGTCCAACAAATTTTAATAAATCAAATTGCCGGACCTATTAAAAAGCCTTTCTCTATTTACAATTTTCTCGCATCGAAAAGTAGACCCTACAAAATTTGCGTGCAAATAGCAATCTGTAATCACTACTAACACCCATTTGTACCGCATTGTTTCGATCTAATTCCAAAGCTAGAGGATCTCGCATTGCATGCTTAATCAATTACAGTTTAAAAACGACAAGGCACGCGCCGACTAGAATGTGAAAATTTATACGATAGAGAACAAAGGAAATTATAGTTCGGACTAATAAGAAAATAATCTAAAATTAGACGAAAAAGAAATTAAGTGAGCATGATCATTAATCAGGTTTAACCTAGATTGTGAGACTGAATAGTCATAATATAATAAATATTTTACTTTAAATATCCCTGTAATTTTTAGTCTCAGTTACTATAAAGTATAAATTTTGATGATGTCAAATAATGTTAAATTTTTTTAGTAAGAAACGATTTTTTTTTTTTATGATCGAGCACAAGCACTATAGGAAAATCCCTTAAGGCGCTCTGGGAGCGGTGCGTGTGCGAAGAAAGCGATTCACGTTTTTCTTGAATCGTTGGAGGTTATATTCGGTTGGAAACACGGTCCAGAAAGGCCGTTCCACAAAGATGACGTCCTCCAAATGAAAGAGTTCTGACACAATGATGTTCGGGGTGTACTAAGTTGAACCACATAGGGATGGGCGGCAGTGGTTCGTCGTGTGTTTCTGCTATGCATTACTCTAGGTGGAATCGAGCGGGCAATATCTGTCGAACACTTGCCATGGAAATATCTGTAGAAGAGAGTCAAATCACCAACCTGTCTTCGATGTTTTAAGCTGTCGAGGTTCTTAGTCAGCTCGTGGTCGCCGATTAGACGAACGGCTCTCCTTTGGATGGAATCCAACAACCGAAGGGTATGCTTCGGTGCAGAACTCCAGATATGAGAGCAGTATTCCAGTGATGGTCGAATCTGGGCTTTATAGAGTGTCAAAAGTTGTTGAGGTGTATACAACTTTTTGGTACGGAAAAGTATACCGAGCTTCTGAGAAGCTGCCCTGGCGATTGCCACAGCGTGATTATGCCAAGACATATTTCCTCCCAGGTTGACACCCAGCAAATTAATAGACGAAGTCAGTGGAATTGCGTGTCCTGCCATAACGATATCGGGTTCTGCAATGTTCACCTTCTTAGAGAAAACTGCAGCCTGGGTTTTTTGAGCGTTAAATTCGACTTGGTTACTGTCACCCCAAGACAAAATTTCTTCCAGGTCTTTATTGAGGCGTGATATCTCATGTTGTCTGCGAAGATGTGCGTCAGCAGCCGATGTTTGAGATTTCAAAGTAAAAGATGAGATAAGTGTGCTGTCGTCAGCAAAGCAATATAAGACCATAGACAATTTACTTTTAGATAAGCAAACAATAATCACGAAAGTGGCAGATTTATGGCCTCGCGCATGTAAACAAAGCTAGACACTATTAGACATGCGCACTGCAACATTATTGTTTGACGAATGGAAAAATAGACAGGTCCGGGCTTTAAAATTTAAATTCTTGACAAACAATTGGAATTTCTTCTCAATTTTTGATCAAGTTGGGAAAAAAGGTAGTAATTTCTGACATTTTTAGTAGTAGGAAACCTATCAGATTTTAAGGATAGAACATTGTTTTCAAGGTTTTGTTTTTTAAATTTTTTAAAAATTATTTGTCGTTGTGTTTTTAGTTCGAAAAGGAAGAGAACAGAAACAAGTGAATTAAACTAGTCTTATAAAATCAAATATAAAAACAAACAAAACCAGCAAAATAACCAATCTACGGTGTTATCGCGTGCCTAACCTCAAGTAATATTAGTTGGTATATAAGCGTGTATTGATTTTTACAATTTGGTAAAAACTTGGGTAGGTAAATACGTGTAAAACATTTTCAAGCTACATTTCTTGTTCAAGAATTTGAAAAGTGTTTGCCGGAGGAATACTGGCTTTATTAAAAGCTTAATGTCGGGGTGTACAGATTTAAAGCGACCAGCAACTTTGACACAATTAATTTTCTCACAATCAGACACAATTCACTAAACTACCTACACAAAAACTAGAAATCCGTAAATATTAAACACCCACAATCCACGATAGCTAAGAAAACTACAAGGAATCCACAGAGAAACCAAAACACAAAAACAAAAATGGCGGCCGAGCCGGTTCTGGGAGGAAATTTTGAGCATGTCGGTAAAGTAGGACAAGCCGATAACACGAGGTTTGTGCGCATGCACGAAGGTGTCCAGAGGGAAGGCAGCTGACCGGCGAGTCATGCGCTTGAACGTACCCATAACACGACACTTTTGTCTGCGCATGAAATAAGCACTACGTATCTAAAGGTAAATTGTCTATGATTTAAACTCATTTTTTTGCCGAATGTAACCTAGATAGTCCATTGTCATGGATTATTCTCTTAAAATAAAAACCTTAATTAGCAATCACGTATACTTGGCTTAAATTTTTTCCATATTAATAAGCTACAGTAATACCAAGTTATAATAAAGAATGCTCTAAAAATCCGCTTCTTTTGAAATATTCATTTTAGTGGACGTTAGTGGAGCGAAAGTTAACGCAATAAAAACTACTAGAAAATCTAAATGAATAAGGATCTGTTTAAAATAATGTTACAATTTTTTTCTAAAAAGCGTTACAAATACTGAAAAAACAACAGTAAAGTGCTCTGAAAGTCTCGTATTCTTAAAGCCAGAAATAATATTCCCTACATGATAGAAGTTATACACACAACAATAATTCCATTTTATTTCGTCTGTGACAACTTGGGCTGCAAAGTTGTAAACTATTTCTACAAAAATAATATTTAATTGACAACTATATTAAATATCAATTAGAAAAAAGTGTTAATAATACTTTTCAGTTACCAAATTAAATATAAGCGTAAGTTTTTTTTTTGGAATTAATGCATGTCGTTTTTTTCCCTGTTTTGGAAACAGATGTTGCTTCTTCTTCATCAATAATGTAGTTTGGTTTATCTCTAATGAGACAACTTGTTTTGCCCTTGCGCGTCGTCGATAAAAATTCACACTAAACTTATTTTGCAAACGGAAATTTTTATTATCCAAGAGCAACTACCGTGCGAGCAAAAATTATTTGCATCAAAGAGGGCCTTGTATCTAAGGACGTACTGCTTAGCCGTAAAGCTTAATACATGTTGGGTGTCAGTAACTACCTGAATTAACAATCAATCAGTTATTCCGTCATCTTTGAGAGTCGTTACAAGTAAGTTGATTCATCGCTAATTTTTCCAATTTCTTGAACAATTCACACAATGGGCTTTACGGAACAGCACAAAACAATCATGGTTAAAGCGTATTTTCGAAACGGGGTTAGACTAAATGGTGAGTGGCAATACAATCCTGGTTTGTGCATGGACGATTTTCACGAACATTTTCCTAACGTTACATTTATTGTTGGGGATTTTTATCATTACCTGAAAAGAACCGTGGCTGTGTTTAGTGAAACAGGTTCTATACAACACAAAAAAGGAACAGGAAGACCATTTGTAAGAACAGAATAACTTGTTGCAAACGTTCGTGAAATAATGCAAAATACGCCAACAAATTGTATAAGACGCCTGTCCCATTCTCATTTATTTTATATTATTTTTATTTTTCTTTCTGTATATTCTTACTTTGTTAATTTTGTAAACAACAAAAATAAATTTGTATTTGTTTACTTATTTTATTACATAATTAGTTTGGCATATCATGTCATAATATGAATTTGACAAAATTGTAACCTAGATTTGGTTAGATAATATATCGTCTCCATATCATTGTGATCTAAACCAAGCCCTACGTTTTTTAATCCAAGCCCTCCTTGATGCAAATAATTTTTGCTCGCACGGTATATAGATTCTTTGTTTTAACCTGCAATATATTAGCGCTCTCTCCCTCTCTATCTCACTTCATATTTTTTCTATGAAAGCAGAATAAACCTGAAACTATACAAAAGGCTCTTAGTTCAAAGTACTTAATTAAAAAATTAAACTGTATGGTGTCCAGATGAAATTACAATGTCATTGTAGTTAAATAATAATATTTTATTTTTCAATAAATTTCATTGTATACTTAATTATTCAACATTATTAAAATATGTAATATTATTTATGTTTTCCCATTACCTATTAGCCTTTATATAATAACTGTGAAAAATATTATTGTGGAATCAAAATCCACACTAAATTTAAAATAATTTAAAAATATAAAATACCTTTACAAAATATTTTCTTTAAGTAAGCCCAGACTAAACCATACTTTCATCCATGCATTCCGTCTCTCCCCCGATCGTCAGCTGCCGAAGAACTCACCCGGAGGGGACCTGCGTGGCGCTACTTCATCAGTCCACTCTTCGCCGGTATAAAACCATCTAGTGCAAGTGAATTCATATCAGTTAAGTACATCCAAACTGTCAAAAATGTTCTTACCTTACGCGATTTTCGGTCTTTTAATTACCAGTTCTTTAGCCCGGTCATCAGGACCGTCGGGCCAAAATGCCGTTCACGAAGAAGAAACACCGCGATCCGAGGATTCGTATTCTTACTTAAGTGACTTAAAGTATATGTACAAAGTGTATCAGGAATGTGCTACTCAAGATATAACCTCCTGTTTGAAACTGAAACTTGTCGCCGCTTTGGATAGAGCTGCAAGAAGCTACAGCTTGAACCTGGTGGATGGAGTTACTTTTATCAAAGACCCTAAAGTTAATATAGAAAATGAGCAGCCAAAGAGTGAAGCAGAAATTGAAGCGAGCCTACCGAGGTCCCTGAACGAAAAGGATGACGTCTTAAGTGGACTCATCATGAACAAAGTGGGCACCTTTTTGGAATCCCATTCGTTACAGGTAGGCAACAATTCTTAGATTTTATTTAGTTTTAAATATCAAAAACAAGTTTGAGAAATTTATTTAGGCGTTAAATTTAAATTGGAATATATTTTTTTAATTAGATTACATAATATGTTGATGATTACACATCATAAACCACATTTTTATTTTTTTAAATTTAAATCAAAAAGAGTCTAGGAAAAGAGTTATTCACGAGAAAAGAAACGCTAACATTATTTATTTACCTTTATGTCAAATTACTGACGTAACCACTATGCTATAACCGTTTAATATTAAAGTTATAAGATCATTTAACATTAACTAACCTGCTCCTTTCTTTATTTCCAGATTAAACTGCCAAGTTCCTCCGACATTGCCCGTAGCTTCACCGAAGAAGGGCGTGGCAAGAAAGGTGGCAAAAAAGGCGGTGGCGCTATGATGCTCCTTCCACTTATCCTTGGAGGTACCATGATTCCTTTGGCTCTTGGAGCACTTGCTTTGCTAGCTGGTAAAGCGCTGATAATCTCAAAATTGGCCCTGGTACTTGCTGGTATTATTGGACTTAAGAAACTTCTATCTGGTGGAGGTGGAGGCCATGAGTCTGGACATGTTGAGGTTGTTTCAGGTGGTCACCACGGGTCTGGCTGGGGAAGGTCTTATGATAAGGAAGAAGCGGCAAAACTTGCATATCAAGCCTACGACCCCAAAAAGGAGCGATGAAAGGAAATGAGACTTAATAGGCTATTTATTTAAATTATTTTTTTATTCGTAAGTTATTGTAAGAAAATTGTTGTAAGATAAATACATTTTTAATTTATTAAATTGATATTTGATTTATTGAGTATTTCGGTTATTGATAATAAACATTATGAAAAGAAAGCTAGCTTCTTAGCAAAATAAAACCAGTCACCTAACAAAGTCTAAATGAAATATGGCTTTTTATGAAATATTTAAACGTTCACACTTTCAATTTCGTCTAGTTTAAATAAAAGCAAATTCTTTAATAGAACTAATCATAATATTATAGAGAAAGTACTGGTAGCTAGAAGTTGACTGAAAACTGCATGCTTCGATTACGTCGGCCAGTTTTTACTTTCTTTGGGTCTAGTTAATTTCTTAGATAATTCGGTATTTTTTGGTTGTTTTGGAGATTCAAAGGTCGTTATAGCGTAACCAATTCTAGATAAAATGTAAACCAGAACAGGTTGGTTTGTCGGCCGTGACATTGATCGTGTATGCAAGTCACGGTTAAGCGAAGAAAGCATATTGTAAATAATAAATTGCAGCCGTAAATATGTGTGTTTTTTTCTCGAGAAAGTTTTTATGGAAAATCTTGATTAAATGTAGCAATTGGTTCGTGTAAAATGTTTGTTATTTGATTTAATTGGTCAATTTCTTTCGTTGTTAATTTAAAATGCTGCGACGGCAAATTTAGGTTATTTGTACAAGTAAACAGTAATAAGTATAAATTAAGTAGCAAAATAAATACAATATTAAGGATAGCATTTTCCAATGAATACGTTTTTTAGATTATATGAATACAAATTAAAAGGTTTAGGTAGTTGTTTGTCAAAGCTATTATACAGTGCGAGCAAAAAATATTTGCATCAAAGAGGGCCTTGCATCTAAGAACGTAATGCTTAGCCGTAGACCTTAATACCTGTTGGGTGTCAGTAACTACCTGAATTAACAATGAATCAGTTATTCCGTCATCTTTGACAGTCGTTACAAGTAATTTGATTCATCGCTAATTTTCAATTCAATTCACACAATGGGCTTTACGGAACAGCACAAAACATTCATGGTTAAAGCGTATTTTCGAAACGGGGTTAGAGTAAATTGTGAGTGGCAATACAATCCGGGTTTGTGCATGGACGATTTTCACGAACATTTTCCTAACGTTGATGCTTTTATTGCTGGGGATTTTTTTCATTGCCTGAAAACAACCGTGCCTGTATTTGTGTTTAGGGAAACAGGTTCTATACAACACAAAAAAGGAGCAGGAAGACCATCTGTAAGAACAGAAGAACTTGTTGCAAACGTTCGTGAAATAATGCAAAATACGCCAACAAATTGTATAAGACGCATGTCCCAAGAAGTGGGAAGATCTTATGGTACATGCAGGACTATTCTTAAGAAGCAGCTAAATTTATTTCTTTATAAAGGGCAAATATTCCAAGAAATACAAGCCGCAGATTTTGAAAGACGCAGGAATTACTCTCAATGGTTTACCCAAAATTTGTTGGAAAGAAATGATTTATTAGACCTGACATTTTTCGGATGAAGCCTGGTTCCACCTCTCCGGTTATGTGAATTATCAGAATACATGTAATTATTTTTATTTTTCTTTCTGTATATTCTCACTTTGTTAATTTTGTAAATAACAAAAATAAATTTGTATTTGTCTACTTATTTTATTACTCATTAGTTTGGCATATCATGTCATAATATGAATTTGACAAAATTTTAACCTAGATTTGGTTAGATATATCGTTCCCATATCATTGTGATCTAAACCAAGCCCTACGTTTTTTAATCCAAGCCCTTTTTGATGCCAATAATTTTTGCTCGCACGGTACTATGCCAAAGGTAATGATTAATTAACGATAAATTTATTTTAAAGTATAGATTACAAATCTAAACATGGTTTTTAGCGGAAAAGCTACCTTTTTAAAATATCCTTACTTAAACTGCTTTTTTAAGAGGTTAGGATCCAGAAGTATATTATAATATTTTATTCGTGTCACATCCAATTTTAGAGAAATAAAGAATTAGTAACAAGGGTAGGTACTATTGCATACAAATTTATCTTTCTTGTCTTTGTTTTATCTTCTGTAGAGCCATTTTTAATAAAATTGCAGGGTGGTCCATTAGTGCCATAATGTCCAATATGCTGTCCATTTAAAACAATAGGTATACAAGAGGTGTGCGGACACTTGCGTGTAAAATATTTTTAAAATTTTATTTATTATACAGAGCGACTAAGAAAGAGATATAACTCAAACTTGGTTTTTTTCTTTAATAATCCACCTTATATATTTTATGATTTTCGAATTCCCCAGGTAATTTAAGTAATATTTAATGTGAAATATCCTTTACCTAAACCTTATAGTTTTGTAGATAATTAGGATTTTGTATTAAAATATTAAAAGTTCTGATTCCTTGTATATTACAGGAAACCAGTTATTATAAATAGTTTTCTATACAATAAAACATATCAATATTGTGGCAATTACTTGTACAAGTGAAACAAGACTTCAAAAATTATTTTCAGTCTTCCTCCACAAAATTTAATAGAATAAAATTCTAGTTCGAAAGGTCTCTACATGTTTCGAACGTAGAAACGTTCATCATCAGGAGACAGAAATCTATTTTATGCTGATGTTGTTAGCAAATTAATGGAGCTTTTATGGACGTAAAATTTTTTTTAAATGTAGAAGAAACATGGCTTGAAAAATTGACAATGGATGAATACTGAGCATTCAAAAACGTTGTTTAGGTAGGCTTAAACCAACCAAACTAAATGGAGAAGAAGAGAAAAGAAAAAAACCCGGGAGAAAAAAACTTTCTAAAAAGGTGTAGGAAATTATTTAGATTTCATTCTTAAAATTTATATCCAGCATAAGTGACACATTATGAGGATAGAAGTGCAGTAGCACAATCTATAAAAAATAGAAATTGTAATTAAAATTAAAGAGTGAATGAGTACAGAATTTTTTTATTATATGATTTAAAAAAAAAAAATAAAAAAAAAAAAAAAAAGGGTAAGTACTTACAATGTTGTTATGTAAATGTAAAGTTTTTTGGGGTACTTAATTTAATTAATTTTACCGCCATTCTACCTGTCAGTACACCTGTCAATCGATTCATCTTTCATTCACGTCACGTTTCTCCAGCACGTGGAGGTGAAGAGCCTTTTGACTTTTGAATTTAAAAAATGTTCAATTTTTTAATTTTTGGTTTTAAATTAACCGTTCGCGGGGTTACTGAGGTTTAATCCTCAGTATCCCAAAAAACTTTACATTTACATAACAACATTGTAAGTACTTACCCTTTTTTTTTTTTAATTTTTTTTTTAAAATCATATAATAAAAAAATTCTGTACTCATTCACTCTTTAATTTTAATTACAATTTCTATTTTTTACAGATTGTGCTACTGCACTTCTATCCTCATACTGTGTCACTTATGCTGGATATAAATTTTAAGAATGAAATCTAAATAATTTCCTACACCTTTTTAGAAAGTTTTTTCTCCCGGGTTTTTTTCTTTTCTCTTCTTCTCCATTTAGTTTGGTTGGTTTAAGCCTACTTAAACAACGTTTTTGAATGCTCAGTATTTATCCATTGTCAATTTTTCAAGCCATGTTTCTTCTACATTTAAAAAAAATTTTACGTCCATAAAAGCTCCATTAAGGTTCTAATTTTCTCTTTTGCTAACAACATCAGCATAAAATAGATTTCTGTCTCCTGATGATGAACGTTTCTACGTTCGAAACATGTAGAGACCTTTCGAACTAGAATTTTATTCTATTAAATTTTGTGGAGGAAGACTTTGTGTTTTTCTTTCCTTTTCATACTTTCAACTCCACTTTAAGTATGGACTATTTCTTCAAATTAAAAATATATAAGTTGTCTTATTTAACAAAACCTAGGTTTGGATTGCATCTTCTCTCTTTTCGACCGTCGTGTATGAAAAAACAATATTTTTAAAATATGCACCTTAGTTTCCTAAAAACAAGGGTTTTACGTCTCGCACTAATGGACCATCAATGTAATTTTCTCAAAAAACAATTTTAAAAATAAGGATAAACTATTATACCTAATAGGAAATTAACAGGTATGTCCGAAGTAATCGCCAAAAAAATAATCACTGAATCGGAAAAACTGAGTTAGTCAATGCATTAAGCATGAAAAACTTTGTTACCTGAAAAAGGTTCCCAGGAATTAAAAAAAACTAAAAGGGTGGCTAATAAATTGCACAAGAAAAAAAAGGTTTACTATCATTAATTTAAATTGATTAACAAACTACATTAGTATGATACTATAACTTAAAATTTGATTTACTGGATCCCTTGCCTAATAAGGCATACCTTCTTTTTTTTCACGAACCTTTCAATTGAAATATATTTAGATAAGTTTAAAGGTATTGAAAGACGCTTTAAAAACGCTCAAAATTAAAAATCATGACCAACCACGATTTGATGAGTAATACCAAATGATATAGTGATACAAGTAACACTCATTTTGATTTATTTTATTAACTTTAAAGGTTATATTTGGTGACAGCCGAACGCCTGAAACTATTTGGGAATTAAAGAATTAATTGATTTGTCCGCTACTTTGTGACCATACATTGTAAAATGAAACTGAATATATACTTTGTTATTTGTCACTATATTTTAAAAAGTTTTGAAGATGAAGATGTAATTGTACTACGAAACGGCCCTAACGCCAAAACTTTTTAAAATATAGTGACAACTAACAAAGTATATATTATTCGTTTCCATTTTACATAGTTATTCGGGAATTATTTATCTTTGAATTCGTAGTAGCCCTAATAATTCCTACTATTTTTTTGAAAACAACATATAATAAACAAGCACTCTAATTATTCCAATTGTTATTTTTAATTCTACACCCGTGTAGACAAATTACCAGCAATAAAAATATGCAAATTACGGAAAATAATGTCCCCTCTGTTATTCCATTTTTCCATTTAAATATTTTAATGCTTATTACCACACAATCCAATCGTAAAACTTGTAAACAATGATGTTGTGTATGTGAATCCTTTTTAGGCGTGACACTAAAATTTTAAACCCAATTAATCATTGTGTTTTATTTGCGGTTTTTGAGTTAAGCCCATACGACGATTGCTGTCCCAATTTTTGCAACTGTATAAAAAAAGTCGTAAAAAAACGTATGATGTATAAGTATTTACGGATAGTTTTAACATCGCGATAAATTAAAATTCTAACGAAGGGTTTTCTTTCACTTGAGCAGTTCCGCCCTTGATGCGTTTCAACCTATCATGGCTCATCGTTAAGAAACTGACGTGAGAGAAAAAGCGGTGTATGTGCTGCTAAATGTACTAAAAAGTAGCTAGGTAGAGCAAAGCTATACCATCGGTTAAACTAGTTTTGTCGTAATAAGTACACAAAGAAATCGAAAAAACTCATCGATAAATAATATTTTTTACAAAATACATGAGAGCTGATAGCTACAAAAACTTTGATTAAATAAGTATTTATTACTTATTTCTGGCCATTACGTACCTACAATTATTATTCATTTGACCAAAAATTTACAGGTTAAATTTTTTTTATTCTTTTAATAGGATTTTATGGATCAAAATTACTATTGTGTGCCTTGCACGTTAGTTGATTTCATCGATAAGTAATGATAATTTTCATTTCATCTGAACGCCGTTTTGTCAGAAACTAGGTTTCTAAAATTTTTCTTCTTAAAATATTAGGTTTCCAAGGATTAATGTTTTCATTATGTAGGTTATCCTTTCCTAAGTAAGTTAAATAGTAATTTACGTTACAAGACCGGAAAGTAGTGTTTTTCAGGTCGAGACAAGCAGGCGAGTCCTGGAAGCTTGGAGAGACCTGGAAAACACTAATTTTCGGTTGCGTGACGTACAATATTTTTTTTAAGACCGACACTTCGATATACTTACATTACATTATTTTATATTATTTTTAAATGCGTCGTATGACTTCTCGTAACGGGCTTTTGATTTTACTGGCAATATATCGTAAGTCGCTTTCCTTGCTGCTTCCAAAATTTCTTCTGAAATCTTATTTTCCGTTTCGGATAATTCAAAATCTGAATTCATATTGTTAAATTTGCGAACTCGCGAAACAAGTTTGACATAAACAACAAATTAAAAATCAACGAACTGTCACTCGACAATACATCGAAATGTTCTTGTCATAGTAACAAAATCAAGGTATTATTATCAAAGAGCGATTGGAAAAACAAAAAGCAGAATATTTTCCGGTCTCTAACGTCACTTTTCCGGCCTTGCGATCGGAAAAAGGTTATTTTCTAGACGAAAAATTGTCTAGAAAGTGTATATTTTCTGGTCGGTTTTAAAAAAAATGATTTTTCTGACGAAGGTAGGTACCTACACCCCTAGCACTACGCCATAGTCTTAAGAAATAAAAACAACTTTTCTTATTATTAACCTTTAAAAATCAGCTATTTGAATTTGAAGGAATTATTTGCATGATTTTTTTAAACTTTTATTATTTTTAATCGTTTTTTTATGATGTAACTATTGTTAAAGTATTTTAGTTCGTTTCATAAAAGCTATATAATTCAACATTAGACAGATATTAGCTAGAAATTGAGGGAAGTTACCAGCGTTTATGGTTTAAGTCTTCTATGTAAGAATATATTGTTAATAGTGTTAAATAAATGGTAAAAAAAAAAATTTAATTATAATTTTACACACACAGATTTTTATTTTTACTCGACATGTTTCGCCACACAGTTGCTTCTTCAAAGGAGTAATTCATACATTTTTTAAGCCAAAAAACCCAAAAAAAAAAATTTAACATAAAATTAATTGAAATTAAGTATTTAATATAATGTTAACCTATAATATACTAGTTTAGAAAGGTAACCGTATTTTTACTTTATATTACTTTCAGACACAAACTACGTTTTTAAAAATACTTATTTTATGAAGGTACCTTATACAGGATCAAAAACAAATAAACTTTGCATCACATTCGACCAAAGTTTAATAGCCCAATTTTGATTTTGTAGAAAAACACACATTTAATATGGCGCTACTTTAAAGAAAATGTATCTGAAATAAATGATTATCAAAACTAAGAAGTTTTATGTAGGTTGCGTTGAGTCTTATTTTGCAAAAGTGTTGCAATTTACAAAATATAGGTAAAAAATCAAAATTACCTTATGCAGCTGAAATTTTGCATGTGGGCTAGAAACTGCATTTAAAAAACTTTTTCTAATAACTTTTTTCGATATTTTCAGAAATAACCCCACTTTTGAATTATTTTTTGGAAAAAATTAAAATTTGACCGATAATGTGAATCACGTGACTATTATTTTTTTTGCTTAATTTTCATCTCGATCGAAGCAGAACTTGATGCCAGAGTCAAATTTTGAATAAAGCTATTAATAAAAAAAATCACATATGATGCGGACTTTACTGGTGACACTGTAGAAGTGGTATTTTTGGTTTTTTGATATATTTTTTTGAAAACAATGGGTATATTATTATTGGGGAAATTGTTTAGCGTCGTTTCCTGGTATCCTAGGAAACCAACATCAGGAAATGTTATTTTTCTGTCATAAGATTTTCCGCCACAAAATTAATCAAAAAAGCGGTTTGACTGGAGAGCTGTCTAGCAATTTTTCGGGGGTAATATCATTCGTGAATCTAATTTTTCCGAAAAAAATTTGGAAAAACGAGTTGACAAGTAATTTGTTTCAAACAAATTACTTGTCAACGAGTTATTTGAATTTTTTCATAGGAAAAATGAGATTCACGAATGATGTTTGGCAAGATTATTTTCTGACTGAACAAAAGAAGCCTATTTAGGTACTAGTAATATGATAATTTCATCAATCAAAGCAACGTACAAAGTATAGTTTACTGGGTACTATTATTACTAAAGTTACAATTTGTTTGGTTGCTATGTGGAATTGTTTTGCTTTTGCATTTGCATTCGCTGATAACTAGATAGAAATTCAACCATTTTTTATTTTGACAGTACCTATCAAACATTTTTCCGGAAAAATTACTGACAGGAGCTATCATGCAATTTTTCCACTTGAAAATTAAATATGACAAACAAATTCTTGTCAGTGATTGGTCAAAATTGATAGGAAGGAAATAATCAATTTAAAAAATATTTTTAACACAAAATATCTAATTGTAATTCATCGAAATCGGACCGAATGAAACTGTTATTATTAAATACTTACGGAGCAAAACTCAAATCAACTTATGGCATAAAATTTGAAAAATTTTAGCATTTTTTGCATTACATTTTTAGTCCTCATTGTAAAAGGCATTAACAGGTTTTGATAAAATATGCAAATTTTATAGATATAAAATTTCCAAGAGAACAGCAATGATTTTCTAAATTTCATTAAAGCTTATAGCTGGAGTTTAACTATGATAGGTACTCATAATAATATATATATTATTCTGAACGTAAATTTATTTTCCAAGGCAGTAAAGTGTAACATTTTCAAATAAATGCTTTTATGATAGTAATATTCATAATAATATACTTAAGCAATTTTATAGGTTTTCAAGCAATGGCGTATAGGAATAAAGTTTAAATTATAAAGAATTTGCATAAATCTTCCACTAAATATAATTAAAAACATAGTTATCCTGATGCACCTTTTTGGCAAAGGTATTATAAATTATACTCTCAATATACCAATATAGCTGCCATCTCTTAATACAATTCTGTAACTAAATAGTCGCAGAACTACAACCAACGTACACTGGTACTGCCAGCATTATGGTTGTATCGGCGGACAAAGCAAAGGAAAAACAAAAGCACAAATTAAGTACTGATGAGCTGATATAGGTGTAGCTAGCATACTTTTATTTTAATTGTACAGAAACGAAAATACCATTTACAGTAAATTTTAACATATTTCTTTTAAAAAAAATTGTCACATTAAAATCTTAATTTGTCAGGCAGACAAATTATACAATTTAATGTTTTTGCAGTGGGCCAACTTAGGGCTATAAAGTGGCCACCTAGATTACCCGATCTTAACTCGCTAGACTTTTTTGTGGTGCTATTTTCTCTATTATATACAAAAAAAATATATACAATAACAGAAAAAAAAGTGTCTCCGGCTTTCAATTCCAACTTCTGTCAGATATATAACCGTTAACAACATTCCTATTACTACACGACAAAGGGAAGAATATCTGTTTTTAAAGGTGTAAGGGGAGTGCATGATAGCAGAAAGTTTTTTTCATAAAATAAATATATAATAGATAACAATTATAATTGAAGTTGAGAATAATTAGTAGAAATAGTTTGTTTTACTTTTTTTTAAATATTTTCTTTAAGTTGGCTTTTAAGGAGGGGCAGCAGCCTATTGGTCCATATGTGTTAGTCCTGACGTAGCTACACAAGGGTGTAGATAAGGACCTGCGCCCTTGTTTTATTGACAAATTTTTTTTATTATTTTATAATGGCTTCTAAAATATATGGTAAGAATAAAGTTTAGTGCTTTTAAAGACTACTTGTCCATGCATCATAAACTTGTGTAGAGCAGCACAGGTTTATATTTATTTATATTAAAATAATATTTAATTTTTATGACATACTTAGGAACATATTATCGTAAAAATCGTAAAGGTCTAGGTAAATATTATTATAGATATAGGCAGATGGTATATCAGTAATCATTATCGGGAAAATTTACATTACAACAAAAATTTTCAAGCGTTTATAAGTATTTTGCCATAATTCCGTTGCATTAATATAACACCTGTTACGGGATTAAATATTCCAATGAACTTAAACAGGATGTAGGGTAAAATGGCTAATAAATACTCAACATTTATCAAAATTTAGTCACCTACCAATAACAATCCATGAAAATCATAAGTGGCATTATATTAGTTGCCCTCACTCAAAAAGTCATATTTTTCCATACTTAGATACTATTAGATATTATATTCTGTGCTTAAGGTAAGGATTATAGCATATAAATCATCGGGCAGAAATAATAAGAGGTTTGTATGGGAAATAATAATACCAATTATTAAAACAGAGGTTAATTTTATCTTAAAATCTTTACTATAAATATTTAGGGTACGAAATGTATATTTTCCACTACTAACTTATAAAACGGCCATTATTGACCGATTATTACCTTAGAAATAGTTTTTCTCTACCTTGTCAATTTATTATTGAACATGGTTAATAAAAATCATAAAACAATCCATTTTAAAGCAGGTAACTTTATTTTATGATTCTGCAACCATAACACGGAAGATGAATATTTTTTGTTTTTATTCTTATTCTCAGCACGGAGACGCGGATACCACATCTATTTTGTCCTCCGCAATTCCCAAGCGGCCACTTATCCAAAGAACCAACACCACATACATGGATATAATGCCTGGCATACTTTACCTTATTTGGAAATATTTGTGAATGATGTTTGCGTCTAAATTTTTTATAATAATTAATGTTATTAAAATGAGTGTCCTGTAATGGAAAAAAAAATTAATAAGCTCATAGCCCTCGGGCAATAATAAGCTTTTTAAACTTTGGTTAATAATTTACTATTATTTCAAAAATTTTAACATGATACTTACTTTAGTTTTGCTTTTTTTAAATAGCATAGCAAAGTTAAATTATTTACTTAGTTAAGTTGTGAAAGGAACGCTTTGTATAGTCATATAAGAAATATATAGGGGCATATTTAAATGCAGCAAGGAAAGATGAAATTATCTTTCCTGAGTTAAATTTTTAAAAGGAATGCTTAACGTTGCCGTTGGCTTCGCTATGCTATTTAAAAGTAAATAAAATCAACTCGCTTATTAACTAAACATATAATTGAAATCTTAATAGATGGACAATTGCTTTAATCAGCAATTTATCAAAAAGAACCCCTAGGTAAGCAAAATAAACTTTCTACAATTTACAATTATAACAAAATAGTTCAAAAATAAGATTTGTAATAATTTTATTTCACTGCTTGAAAACAAAAATGTAATATGTAAAAATCAACACCCAAGAAAAAAGGTTGGTCATATACGATACGGTAATGACGAAAAAAAAATTATTGGCTTATCATATTATTTTATACAGTGTGTCCACGGATAGAGTTTGGAAAAGAAACAACTCTTTTATTAGTAGGTATAGAAGAAAAAGTCATTCTTGATAAAAACGGCTGCTTGTGTTGTACAATTTCGAAAATCAGATTTGCTATTACTATACAGATTTCGTCAAAAACAACATTTTTACATTTTTAGATCTTTATTTTTAAATTCCTTGATTTATTAAATGAATTTTGTCAGTGTTGAAACTACAATTTCAACTATTAGATTAGCGATTACTATAAAGAGTTGGTCAGAAAAAAGTTTTTGCTTTTTGAATTTTTTTTTCAATTCCTTTTGATGATTGGCTTATTCATCACTTTGTGAACAAATAGATTGGAAGGTACCTATGCTCCAAATCAGTTGGCACGTAGAGTCCCGATCTCACAATTATTATCGACTTTCATTTATGGGGATATCTGAAGTCACATGTGTATAAAACCAATTTTAATAATAACTTAGATCTCTCGAAAGAAAAAATAAGAGTAGTTATTGCAAATATCCCAATACAGCAAGTTAGGAACTGTTCTTGGGCATTCAGATGTCGAGTTGAATTATGCGCTAACTCGGTGGTACCACGTTTGAATAAAGGTTTTATAATTTATGATTAAAAGAATTGAAGAAATATGACATGTAATAATGAAAATTTCATAAATTTATTTTCAACCAATTAGAAGGCTTCATTTTGTTTGCGTTGCTTATAGCGACGGGAGACTATCGCGATAGTCTATAAACCTAATAAAATTAATAAGTGATAATTTTTCTGTCAAAAATGAAGTGCTTTATATCTATTGGCAAACGTCACTCAGAATAAAATCAAAATACATTTTGTTGCTAACTTATAATTTTTATTGGTCGTAGGTCTCATCATCTCATCATATTAAAAGAAACTCCAATTTATGAAATTTTCTTACCGAATCTCCCACGCAGCAGAATTAATTCCCGATAATTTTTTTCTCGGTTTCACTCATGTTTTTGTTGATAGAAAATTATTCCGAGTCGAAGACGAGGAAAATTTTCTATCAACGAAACCATTCGTGACCTTGAAAAGAATTATCGGTAATAATTCTGCTGCTAGGGAGATTATAAGTGAAAATATTTCTATAGTAGGCAAATAAAAAACGGTTTTCTTACAACAAAATCGTTACTCGGCGAGATATAAAATCATATTCAAAGTAAGAAAGCAACAATAGTTGTTTGTTATTACGTAAATTTATTTTAAACAAAATCCAAAAAACTAAAAATGTTGTTTCTGACGAACTTTGTATAGTAATTGCAAATGTGATATTTGAAATTGTAGTGTTAGCACAAGCAGACGTTTTTATAAAGAATTACTTTTTCTTCTATAACTACTAATAACAAAGTTTTTTCTCTTCCAAACTGTATCCGTGGACACACTATGTTAAAGTAATGTTTTTTGTCATTTGAGCATTTATAACAAACCCGACCCTTTTGAGGTAAACAGCGGGCTCAGGCAGGGAGACGCGATATCTCCAATTTTGTTCAACATCGCTCTTGAGAAGGTAATAAGAACCGCTGAAATAAGTACTGAACTCTTTGCTCGGGATGGCCCAAGATTATTGCTGGCCTTTGCCGATGATATTGACGTAGTGGGTAATACGGTATTGACTGTGAAAGACCTCTTTTCGAGGGTAGAAACACAAGCTGAGCAAGTGGGACTCAGAATAAACGAGGACAAAACCAAGTATATGCACACCAGTAGAACAGGACGTAGAGACAGGGTAGGCCAAAATGTTACTGTGGAGGATTACAATTATGAGAGGGTCGAAACCTTTAAGTATTTGGGAGCCACAATTACACAAGATAACAACCTGGCAGAGGAAATTAAAGTCCGAATTCAAAGTGGAAACAAATGTCTCTATGCGCTTAAGTCAGTACTAGCATCGAAGAGCATCTCGCGAGGAACAAAAATTACAGTTTATAAGACCATTATACGACCGATTGTTATGTATGCTAGCGAAACCTGGACCCTGACCAAAGACAACGAACGAAAATTGAGAATCTTTGAGAGGAAGGTTCTGCGCAAGAATTTTGGACCACTGCGAAGCCCAGAAACACAACAGTACCGAATAAGAACCAACCAAGAAATAGCAGAATTATACAAAGATCCAGATATTGTGAAGGAGATAAAGACAAGAAGACTGCAATGGGCGGGTCACGTACAAAGACAGCCTGACACACGGATGATAAAATTGGCTTGGGAGGGAGTACCAGTGGGACGAAGACCTTTGGGGCGCCCCCGAATGAGATGGCGGGACAACATCAAAACGGACCTAAGGACCATTGGGATAGAGTACGACCCAGCATTGATGGAAGATCGACAACAATGGAGGCGAATAGTACAGTCGGCCAAGACCCACCCCGGGTTGTAGAGCCATGGAGTAGTAGTAGTATTTATTTTAAACCCAGTTTGTACTGAAAAGTAATATCGATGACATTATAAATTTATGAAATTTAATTTTAATAAATTGTATCTATTAAATCAACGGTTTTTTTTTCTTTTTTCTATCATATTTCCGACTTATTTTACGGATTTCAGACTTTATTGACTGTATTAATTATATTTAAGCAACTATTTTTTGATCAAAAATGTGTTTTTGTTTTAAATTGTTTAAAAAGGTACTCACAGTCACTCAATCATTTAGCAACTTTACCCTATCAAGTAGACAATCCTGTTCGCAGATCAATTTAAATTATTATATAATTTACCAAAAGATACAGTTGCCAATAACAAATAAATAGGAAGAATTTCCTTCCAATAAAGTGCATATTATCAAGAGAGCGAATACTACAAACCTATTAGCAGATATCTCAAACAGGCTCATTCACAACGGTATAGAACATTAAGAGTCCTTTTTAAGACATTTGTAAAGTAGGCAGCTACAAATGAAATCGCAGTCTTGCTATTATGTTTTGCAGAATGTAGGTTTTTAAAATCTAGTCCAAAAAGATAACGAAATTTTAGCATCAATTATTTTAATTGTTATTTTCAACTTAGGTATACAGGGTGTCCGGGAAAATGTGGGAAATCTCCTGTAAATAAAAAAAAAACGTGAAAAGAAAACTACAAGTTTTTATAAACTTCTTTCGTATCGGCCTCCTCTTCGGAGATATGGGCTCCCAAAGAGCTCCCATGGAATTAAGTTTTTGACACATAATTATTAAACCAATAGGTATATTTCAATTGTTTTATATGATCTATACCACGTAAGACTCTTCAAATTACTCTCCTAGAAAGTGTTGCGAATTACTCACAGCTGCAGGGACGGACTAGCTGTGACACTAATGTGCCCATTTTTTTACTCCCTGTATGATAAAAACTTTGGACAACGTTTTTTACATACCTTTAACTATTGACTAAAAATTAAGTACTCTTGATTCATGTCGCTAATCCTAACCGTTTTCGGAAAAACGTCATTTTATTGCGATCATGTATTAATATTAAGCAGTTAAAAGTGAACATTTATAATTTATAGGAACAAAGATGTATCTTTTATTGAAATACGCTAAATATACATGATGTAAATATGTTAAAAGTGGCGTTTTTGCGAAAGCGGTTAGGTTTAGCGACATGAATGAAGAGTACTTAATATTTAGTCAATCCCAATTCCCACATTTTCCCGGACACCCTGTATAATTTCTATAGAGACAGTCCCATAACTAATGGGCTATACAGTAACAGGAGATACAGTAGACCTAAAAATAGGTTGTTTGTGCTTAATTTCTCATGATAAAATATCCACGATTAAAGATATACAGGGTGATCCAAGTAATAACTTATTTTAGACAATTGGCGAATATTTGAAAATTATTAAGCGGATTTTATTCAAATTTGCTGTAGGTAGTTATGTTTTTTAAGGCAAAAAAGACGATTTTATAGCTAGTTTTAAGATACCTCCTGGAGGACGCCAGTTACACAATATGAATTCTCGAATATATTTTCTGTGTCACATTACCTCAAAATTATGAAAAATTAATACATAAAAAGTTGTAATTCATTAATCTGAATATTTTAATTAGTTTTTCTGTTTAACGGCTAGATGGCAAGAAACAATTAAATAAGCACCTTTCTTAACAAAATACACACACAATTTTTTGAAAATCGACCAAGGATATCTCTACGATCTCCTCTATGTTCCACTAAGAAATATAGGTAAAGTACCACACATATTTCATAATATCTCGAAATTACATACAGTGTCACCAGTAAAGTCCGCATCATATGGAATTTTTCTTTTTTTATTAATAACTTTATTCGAAATTTGACTTTTGCATCAAGTTCTGCTTCGATCGAGACGAAAATAAAAAAAATAGTAGTCACGTGATTCGCATTATCTGTCAAATTTTAATTTTTTCCAAAAAATAATTCAAAAGTGGCATTATTTCTGAAAAATCGAAAAAAGTTATTAGAAAAAGTTTTTTTTTAATATAGTTTCTAGCCCACATGCAAAATTTCAGCTGCATATGATAATTTTGATTTTTTACCTATATTTTGTAATTTGCACCACTTTGGCAAAAGAAGACTCAACGCAACCTACATAAAACTTCTTAGTTTTAACGATGCTTTATTTCAGATACATTTTCTTTAAAGTAGCGCCATATTAAAGGTGTGTTTTTCTAGAAAATCAAAATTGGGCTATTAAAATTTGGTCGCATCTGATGCAAAGTTTTTTTGTTTTTGACCCTGTATAAGGTAACTTCATGAAATTAGTATTTTTGAAAACGTAGTTTGTGCCTGAAAGTAAAAAAATAAAAAATAAAGTAAAGGGGTTTTAAATTAAATCGTTGAAAATAGATAACTTTACTGATGACACTGTGTTCTTTTTTGTCTTAATATTAAGGTGTATAACTATCAGACACAAACTACGTTTTCAAAAATACTTATTTTATGAAGTTACCTTATTCAGGGTCAAAAACAAATAAACTTTGCATCACATGCGACGAAATTTTAATAGCCCAATTTTGATTTTGTAGAAAAACACATATTTAATATTGCGCTACTTTAAAGAAAATGTATCTGAAATAAAGCATCGTCAAAACTAAGAAGTTTTATGTAGGTTGCGTTGAGTCTTATTTTGCAAAAGTGGTGCAATTTACAAAATATAGGTAAAAATCAAAATGATCTTATGCAGCTAAAATTTTGCATGTGGACTAGAAACTGCATTTAAAAAACTTTTTTTAATAACTTTTTTCCATACTTTCAAAAATAACCCCACTTTTGAATTATTTTTTAAAAATAATTAAAATTTGACAGATAATGCAATTCACGTGACTACTATGTTTTTGCTTAATTTTCATCTCGATCGAAGAAGAACTTGATGCCGAAGTCAAATTTTCAATAAAGATATTAATAAAAAAAATCCCATATGATGCGGACTTTACTGGTCACACTGTATATTACATTATATCTCGGAATTACACATAACCAAAAAAAAGAGAATAGTCAGTAAATTATATGAAAACTTATCCCTTTTCCTTTATCTAATCCCCGAACAAATATCTTATCGGCAAGAAACTTTTTATTTTAAAACAGCTCATCTTTCAATGTCCAACAATGGTGTTGGTAAAAATATATTACTTCTGGTTTACACTCGACAAACATAAAGAAGATTTATAAAATTTTCCTAAGTCATGACTTGTTGAAGTCTCTTTGTGGAAAAATAGGATAACCATGAAAGATTGCATTAGACAGTCAAAAATAATTTTTTTTATGTGCGAGAAAAAAATCTTTATTCCGAGTCACACCCCTGCGGACTATAATAAGAACAAGTATGTTTGAAATTATCAAAATAACAGCTGTATGTTTTGAAAATGATATATTCTGTAGTGGCAGTCGCATAAGCCAAAAAACAACAAAGAAAAGTACCAAGTGGGTAAGGCTTTTAAAGATAAACCAGTTTTCTCATATTAACCAATTAAAAGAGCTAAAACTGAAACTGGGAGATTGGTTTATTTATTTACGAACGGATTAAAAAATTTATTAACTCTTTTAAAATTAGTAGTTAATCAGTTAAGACAAGCTACATGAGCGGCTTGCACCCAATAGGGAACTTTCAAATTTTTTTTTTTCAATAATATGATTTAGTTAGGCCTGAAAAAAGTATTCCCCAAAAAAACTCCTTAAAAATCAAAAATAACTTAGTAAAAATTCTTTAAAGTTTCGCGCGTGTCGAAAGCATTTCAAACGATCTCTAAAGCGCGCGAAGCCCGATGACGTCAGGGGTATGACTTTTGGTCATCCGTCATCCTGACACTCCTGACAGGTGCCGAGCGACCCAATTTGCATTTGGATTGCCGTGTGTTATTGTTATTGTATTGTTCTTTTAAGGTCGTGTCGCTTGACGCGTGGATGTCAAATCTGACAAATCATCAAATTTATTGAAAACCTATAACCTATTTCGTGGATGTCACACACAAATTTGACAAATGATACCCCTTGACGTCACGACTACTAGCAGCGCGTTTTTACCCGGTTGGAATAATTTGAATTTTGGGGCATTTTAAAATCTTTCTACCGGTCTTTTGGGACGAAATATGTTGTATTTTTTTGCTGCCATATGTTTTATGACAATATGTACTTATGATTTATATAATTTTTTCCCCATTTAAAATTTTTGTTCCCTATTTAAGATTCCTAGCTTCAGACAGAGGTTACGATGATTTAAATTATTTGACAGCTATTATTTTGAGAATTTGAGCGATATGTTGCCTAATAATTATAGTCTCCAGTAGTGTGATATAGTGCGAGCAAACATTATTGGCATCAAAGAGGGCTTGGATTAAAAAACGTGGGGCTTGGTTTAGATCACAATGATATGGGGACGATATATCTAACCAAATCTGGGTTAAAATTTTGTCAAATTTATATTATGATATGATATGCCAAACTAATGAGTAATAAAATAAGTAGACAAATACAAATTTATTTTTGTTGTTTACAAAATTAACAAAGTAAGAATATATAGGAAAAAATAATAACTACATAAATTGCTGAAATTGGCCACCGCCATGCTCCAATCATAAATTCCTGCAGTAATTCCTCCTTTCAAAATCTGCGACTTGTATTTCTTGGAATACTTGCACGTTATACGGAAATAAATTTATCTGCTTCTTAAAAATAGTCCTGTATGTTCCATAAGATCTTCCCACTTCTTGGGACAGGCATCTTATACAATTTGTTGGCGTATTTTGCATTATTTCACGAACGTTTGCAACAAGTTCTTCTGTTCTTACAGACAAGTATTAATGATACTGCAGTTATATACAGTGCGTCCGTCTCACTTTGTTGTTACTGTGTTACACAACATAATAGTTAATCTTATTTACGGGCTACAATGGCTGCAGATCGCCTTAATAGTCTGGCTTTCCTATATGTCCACCGTGATATAAACGTAGATGTAAACAAAATCATAAATATTTTCTCTTCTAAGAACAGGAAACTTGATTTTGTAAATTAGTACAAAGTAAGTAGGTACTTCAGATAATTTTTTGTTCTTATTGTTTATTTTTCGTTTTCATTCTTATTTTGTTTTTGATCTTATTATTACATAATTTAATTTATTATAATTATTATAAATACTTAGATAGACTTAGTATAAGAGATATGTTAATTAGTAAAATAAATAGTTTATTGTTTATTTGGTCGACCGTCCTTTTAAGTTTCGAATTTCTTTTAAATTAAAAGAGTGTTTTAAAGTCTGGCGTATTGCCGCAGATTAGGCTTTCGGTTATTTTACAAGAAAAGGGCGTGGCACACAAAAATTTTCGCCTGTGGCGCAAATGAGCGCATTTCCCTTTCGCGTCCCTCCCCTCCTAGAACAAATCCTAAATCCGCCACTGGAACAAACCCCCCCCCGAAATTATTTTCTGGCTACGGCCTTGCTTACAGATGGTCTTCCTGCTCCTTTTTTGTGTTGTATAGAACCTGTTTCCTAAACACAGCCACGGTTCTTTTTAGGCAATGATAAAAATCCCCAACAATAAAAGCAACGTTAGGAAAATGTTCGTGAAAATCGTCCATGCACAAACCCGGATTGTATTGCCACTCACCATTTACTCTTCAACCATGAATGTTTTGTGCTGTTTCCTAAAGCCCATTGTGTGAATTGTTCAAGAAATTTGAAAAATTAGCGATGAATCAAATTACTTTTAACGACTGTCAAAGATGACGGAATAACTGATTGATTGTTTATTCAGGTAGTTACTGACACCCAATAGGTATTAAGCTTCACGGCTAAGCATTACGTCCTTAGATGCAAGGCCCTCTTTGATGCAAATAATTTTTGCTCGCACGGTACAAAGAAATACAAAAAAATGTTTAGGTAGGATGGTAGGAATCTAGGAATCTACTACTACAAACCCAAGGGTGCTAATTAGCGATTTGTTAGCCAGTTTATACCTGCGGTCTGTGGATTACTACGCTACTGCAACTGTTACGTATGTATACTGTAAAACATGCACTGTGCGTAGTTTTTGTTCGAGTAAAGCAGCCAGCAAAGCCGCAATCTGTCTAGTCTAGAACGTGATAATTTTTGTGTTCCAGATGACAAGCTATTAATTATCATCACGGATCGGTCAATTCTGAGCAAGGTTTTTTTTTATCAAAACTCTTAAATTTAAAAGGAATTAACAGTAAGCGACAAAATTTCTTCGGATTCGTAGTACTTTTACTTTTAATTAAATTTGTTCTTTTGAGTTATTGTATGATAAAGCCAATTTCAATAGCATGTAAGCTTAACCTGCTAAGAAAAGCTATTACGAACATCCAATAGGATAAGAAATTATCAATTTACCTCCCATAATATGGTATTATGCAGTTTCCATTAAATAATCAGGACCCTGAGGAACTACATCCCCTGAACGAAACCTATCTTTAAATTTGTATATTCGTTTATTATACAACATTTCTTGTATATTATAGACAATATTCCTTAAATTCTTGCTATAATATGGGTTAAAGTTATCGGTATAAAATAATAGTATATTATTTAACAAGCGTATAATGTAGGCTATACTACACGAGATTTTAATAATATAGCCATTATACGCGAGTCAAATACTATACTTTATCTACGACTATTCAGTACTCAAAAAATTAGAAAATGCATTCAGAGCAACAAATTTTATTACAATAGGATATTTTTACATTACAAAGGGAGCACGAATATTACTTACATGCATATCGTTTTTATAAATAATGGAAAAAGTTTCGGAGCTAACATTATTTACAGTGGTAGATGTAGATGGGCATAATTTTGAGTTTATTTGTTCTAAAATTTTATTAGCAGCGCGAGCGTCTATTTTGTTTTTTTTTTGAATCATCAATATAACCTTCATTGTTGGGACCGTGGATTATGAAATCTTATAATCCACGGTTGTAGATTATGAGTAACTATGGTAATATGAACCACATTATATAGGGTTGGGCAAATGTTCCGGAACGGATTAATTACAGGCGAACGAAAAGTGATATCGGATCCGGGTTTTCTATAGGACTAAAATTTTACTATTTGACTGACTGACATATGTCAGTAATGTCACCAACTGTCTAGTGTTAACGTTATTTTTATTTTTTTTTTAATGGAACACCCTGTATATTTTTACATTTTTAAATTTCACATAAAATTATAATTATTTTTTATTGAATGCACTATTAGTCTATACTTCATAGTTTCCGAGATATTGACTCTCGAAAAGTGATATTTTTTTTAACTTTGACAGCTTATAACTTTCTAACAGTACGTCTTAGAGCAAAACGGCTTACATGTTCCTATCTTCAATTTTTGTTATCTTCCCAAAAAATCAACTTCGAGTTAAACCGGAACATCTATATTTCCTGCTTTCGAGTTACATTCGGTTTAACCGGAAGTTGATTTTTTTGGGAAGATAATAAAAATTGAAGATAGGAACATGAAAGCCGTTTTGCTCTAAGACGTACTGTTAGAAAGTTATAAGCTGTCAAAGTTCAAAAATGTCACTTTTCGAGAGTCAATATCTCGGAAACTATGAAGTATAGACTAATAGTGCATTTAATAAAAAATAATTATAATTTTATGTGGAATTTAAAAATGTAAAAATATACAGGGTGTTCCGTTTAAAAAAAATAAAAAAATAACGTTAACATTTGACAGTTTAAATTACAGATAACATTACTGATATATGGTATAATAGTCAAATAGTAAAATTTTAGTCCTATAGATTGCCCAAAACCCTGATCCGATATCACTTTTCCTTCGCCTGTAATTAAGCCGTTCCGGAACATTTGCCCAACCCTGTATATGTACTAACAAACACATTATGCTTCTATTATTAAATAGTCGTAGATAAAGGATTTTAATTGAATACGATCGTGTTTTTCTTTTCTTTAATGTATGTACGTATAGTTACGTGTATTATAAAAAAGTAAAATGTGCTCTACCATTACCGTATAATGGATCCGCAGTATCTTTAACCTAGTGTTACCATTTAATTTTACTTAAATGGTACCTTGTACCTAGATCTTCAATTCTAGTAACATACATTTTTGCTATATGTAGCCAATAGGTTACATCCACGCCTCCCTGTGATAAAACCGTAAAGGCCATTCGTCTTGGCCACAGTGCTTGACCGCGAAGCTCGTGGACATCTTCGTCATGGACATGAAGGTACTTTTGGTTGTCCTGGTGTTATCTACAAGAAGTGATATTGTCCATGGAGAAAAAGATGAGTTCAAAGAGGAAATGGCAATATACAAAGTTGCGGTTGATTTTGTTGATGAGTGTGGATCTAAAAATTTGTCACTGTGTCTAAAAGTAAGTTGAATTAGATTTAATTTAATTTGTGGGTTAGAGGAGGGTTTATACGAATTTTTATATTCCTAATTACACTGCGCGACATATTTAACGCATAACGAAAAAATTGCCTCAATTTTGATGTTATATATTTTCCAAATTTGTGGTTCGTTTTTAATGATTTTTTTTCAAATTATAGGTTTTTTCCTTAAGCATTTCACTGCCTTTGTTGTTTTACTTGAAAAAGTAACTTTGGTATTATACCGGGTGTTATAAAACTGTTATGTTTTTTTTACGGAAATTCAAAACACCCTGTGGGATTTACTAGCCATTGCAAGTTATCGCAATTCCAGCCAAATTGAAGTCACATGTTTCCTTTACATTTTCTTTCTTGATTCATTGGTTTATCTCTGTTTTTTTCATGAAATATTCAATTTTTAGTTCAACGTGATTTTCATAAAAAAATGTTTAGTTAAAAAATACAAAATAAACGAAATGCTTTGATTAATGCAACAGCAAGAAAAAACAAATTATAAAGTAAATATAGAATCAATATCTGGTATTAATTTACTGAATCCACAAAACAGGGCAAAGAAAATACAGGGAAAAAATTGTAATTTCTAAATGTATTAAAAAAAAATTAAATATGAATAATTAGTAGCGAGTATTGCCTCTCCTTGCTCTAATGAATGCTTCGCATCTTCTTGGCATACTTAAAATCAGATTTCTGATTTAATCTTGATTAATCTGATTCCATATTTCCATAAGCCTCAATGACAGAACATTTAAGTTTCTAGGAAGAGGAAGCAAGGCTCTAAGATTCGTCGGCAATACTCGCTACTAATGATTCATATTTAATTTTTTTGAATACCTTTAGAAATTGCAATTTTCTTTCCTGTATTTTTTTGCCCTGTTTTGTGGATTCAGTAAATTAATACCAGATATTGATTCTTTATTTACTTTATAATTTGTTTTTTCTTGCTGTTGCATTAATCAAAGCATTTCGTTTATTTTGTATTTTTTAAATAAACATTTTTTTATGAAAATCACGTTGAACTAAAAATTGAATATTTCATGAAAAAACAGAAATAAACCAATGAATCAAAAAAGAAAATGTAAAGGAAACATGTGACTTCAATTTGGCTGGAATTGCGATAACTTGCAATGGCTAGGAAATCCCACAGGGTGTTTTGAATTTCCGTAAAAAAAACATAACAGTTTTATAACACCCGGTATAATACCAAAGTTACTTTTTCAAGTAAAACAACAAAGGCAGTGATATGCTTAAGAAAAAACCTATAATTTGAAAAAAAAAATCATTAAAAACAAACCACAAAGTTGGAAAATATATAACATCAAAATTGAGGCAATTTTTTCGTTATGCGTTAAATATGTCGCGCAGTGTATTATTATTTTTACCATATTCTTATTTGTGCAGAAACAAAATAGGAACTGCTTTATTATTGGTAATAATTTACCCTATGTCTTAATTAAACTGGATTAAAGTATTTGCTACTGTTATACAGAATGTTACAAATTCGCTTTTCACGTTAACGGTAAGCGATATAGCAAAGGTTAAATATGGGCAAAGTTGCACAATTTTGACATGACTAACATGCCTTAGAAATATTGAACAAAATCCCAATAAAGTCAAATTAATCTAAGAACTCACCACGTCACCTTACATTACTGGCACCCTGTTGAAGTTTGGTATATTTAACGTTAAGCGGTTGGCTATAGAAACAGAACCGAACTAAGTTCTTTTATCTTCGCCTTCGCCATCTGTTAAATTTTGTAAGGGAGTCTTAATATTTTGTAAAGATACAAAATTCAACAACCTGTAGCAAAAAATTTTAGCCGTTTAGGACATATGTTTATTTAAACTTTTCTTCATAAAATGACTTGAGGAATCACACCCTTAAAATAAATATTAGCACGTCATTAAGGAACACTCTGTATTTATTATACAAGGAAGCCAGTAATACATTTTTGCTAGGTGTAAGCTTTGTGGTGCAGGTCTAATTGAAACCCCATATTGGGAACCCTTTTTGTATTGTTACTTTGTGGAAATTTTATATATGGGTATATACATAGGGTATCCCGTAACTATGGGGATATACAGCAACAGGAGATAGTGGACTTATTGAAAGTATGTTATTTAATTTCATTTCTTATACGGTTAAAGAGATATGGGGTGATCCAAGTAAATATTTACTTTATAAAATGGGCGATGATTTGATGTTATGCGGATATGAATCAAATTTGGTGTCGTTATGTTTTTGAGGGCAAGAAGGCGGATTCTGAGATTTCTGAGTTTAAGATACCTCCTAGAGTATATACAATATGAGTTTGATAAATTCTCGCACATATTTTTTGTCTCTCACATTTCTGACCGCTTTACCTCAAATTATGAAAGATGGATCTTTTATACGTAAAAAAGTTTGTACTTCATTAATCTCGATATTTCAATTAGTTTTTGAGATAATTGCGTTTAAAGGCTAGATGGCAAAAAATATTTAAATAAAGAGACATCCTGTATATAGCGATAAGTAATTGGTTTAACTACGCACTTTATTGATTTGATAATACATGAGTAAACCAAAATGGTGCTTGTACTCACTATTAAACCAAAATAATAAATACCAAGAAAGTCTGTCTCTGAAATATATAAAATCCAAAAGTAAAATGTTTAAAACACTCACTGCACAAAAAACAGCCTCAGAAACACTTAAAAACAATCAAAATCGAAAGAAAATAATATGTCACAAACTGATTCGTGAGCTTGCTACGCGGCCCACTGCTGATCTGGGAACTTTAACTACGAAACTAGATCAGCTGTTAATGTCAAATGTCGTTGTCTTCTGTCGAAACGCTTTGTTTTAAAACAAAGTTAACTATACCTACTTCCGAAGATATTGCGATAAAACTGAAAATTTTCGTTTCACTACTTAATAATGATTTTCACAAATAAGTTTTTTAAATCTCCCTAATTTTTCTTTTGCTCTCCTCATTTTTCTGCCTTTGCACTTACCTTTGCCTTTTCACTATGCTGAAGTCTTGTTTGTCGGTCTTTTGACTATTCAATTTTACACCTCTTGTACACCATTAAAAGCTCCATTAAGGCTCAATCCCACACTATTATTTTCTTTATCGCTAACAACATCAGCATTTAACCTTTCACTTTATTTTCCTGATGATAAGTGTTTCTACACTCGAAACATGTCGATTTGAATTATGAATTATTCTAGGTTCGGAGGTGTGGAGAAAGACTTTGTGCTTTTCTTTTTTCTATATCATTTAACTCTACTTTGAGTATGGAATACTTCTTCAAAATTAAGATATAAACGTTTCGACCTAAATAATGATAATAATATTAATAAAGATATTTATTTGAGCCAAAATATAAAAATTATAAAATATAACAAATGCAAAAATAACTATTGGTTAAATATCAATTTTCATCTTCGTCGACGGTAGGAGATGCATCTAAGTTTAAATGGCGGCAAAGTTGCCTAATTTGGCGTCGACTACTGTCGACTAACATTCCTTTAGAAAATTCCGAATGAAGCTCTACTTTGTGTACTTATAACATAAATAGCTAATAATATATGGTTTTTTTCGCTTTAAACATTTTTTTATTGATATAATAAATCAAACAAGAAATATAGGAACTGTTTGTAAATTTTCCAATTACCTTCGTCGCAATTTCATGGGAATATTCATTATTCTCCTGTAAATGTAGGATATGGAGGAATTAAAATTGACAATACCAAAATTTATTGCCTGTATTTCAATTCTCTCGAACTGGTATTTGGTTCAACTTGACACTCTAAAGAATAAAAAACATATGTGTTTTATTAACGGATACTATTCAACAACAATGGTAACGAATTTAGATGTAAAACCTTGCTATTATGTTTGAAAGTGTGTATTTGGTTCGCAACAAAAGTACAACTTTGCGTTTCCCTTCTTTCGTCGAATTCTAGCCTTACTGATGAGCCATGATATGGCGAAACGTGTCTGGTGATGAATCTGACAAAATGAAAGGACCGATTCTTCTGATTTCATTACTCTTCGGCCCTTAAACCGATAGTCTACGGGCTTAGCACTGCTTAGCTGAACTCCTGTAATTGTGACGTGTGTCTTTACAGGTGATTTATTCTAAACATTTTACTTATTTTTATACGTTCGTTAAAGGGGCTGGTATGCTTTAAAAGTGTCCCACACCGGCACTAGATGGAGCTTAGCTCTTCATCTGCTTGACGGTGTCCCCGTATACTGGTTCAAGTAAAACTTTCAGTTTTATTTTTTTCGTGAAATCCCAGCCTTACTGATGAGCCATAATATGACAAAACGCGTCTGGAGATGGATCTTCTTCTCATACCGCCATAATGGTAACAAATTACAAATTTAAAATCAGAAAAAGGCCGACGTAAAATAAATAAATTAAAAAAAAAAAAAAAAAAAAAAAAAAAATTAAAATCTGCCGTCATGGGTACGTAGATAAATGCAAAGCCGTTTACGCTTCTTGTTGTATTTTTGTCATGATTCGGTATTTTTAATACATGATCTCTTCTTTTTTCACTTGACTTGGTGTTTGTCAAATTGTTGGAAAAAAAAAGTGGTATATCTTTTTGCCCAAGAAGTGAGCTTATATGTGTCCATTTGAAAAAATTCAGCTATCTGGAAAGAAGCCTTTTTAAAAAGTCAAAAATTTGTTAAAAATTTAATAAAACGCAATAAAACTTGAAACATTTTTATCAAGATTTTGGTATAGAAGAACCATGTTAAGGAGTTCAAATCGATAAAGATAAAAAGAAAAATAATTTAAAGTGTACAAAACTGACGTATGAAGTGTCGTTGCATTTGGAAGGGTGTTCTGAATCGATTAAGCAACAAATATACAGGGTCATCCATTTAAAAATCCAAAGTTGATGTAATTTTCGGTAAAACCGGAAGTGACAAAATGGTATCCGCCATATCATAAAATGCAAATTAATACCATAAAATGAGTACATTATATGCAAAACTCGGTTTTTGCAGGATAAGTTGTTTTAAGAGAAACGTGAAAAACCGCTGATAATTTTATTTAAAAAAAAATAAATTGCAAAAATTCTATAAAAGTACGTCATGAGTTATTTTTATTCAAAAAAGTAAAAAAAAAATCCTTTAGAATTAACTAATTCAGTAAATAAGTAATTCAAATCAAATTATTCAAAAACAAAGTTTTGCACCTTTCTCGTTCAAAGAACAAGTTTTGCAACTAAGAAATGTAAAATACTAGCAGAATAATGAAAATAATTGCTTCATTACTTACAATGCGTTAACAAAGTTCGACTTCCTAAAATCTAAAAAATGACGTTTTGGGCGCTGTGTCCTCTAAATCCTCAGTATCACTTAACTGGCTACTCGGCTCGCCTGGAGAATCGACAATTTTGTACTCTAGTTCTGGAATTTCTCTCCAGTCAGGGCCATAGTGCTTCTGCAAAAGACTAGCAATTGACGATTTGTCTTCCCTCAAAGAATTTCCCGTTATAACTTTTTTAGGGTTTAATCCTGAAAGTTGTTTCCCTCTTTTTACTATACCATCAGAACAAAAATCTGACATATAAGGCAGCAGGTATAATCAACAGGTGATTGTCACATGATGAGTATATATATATATAAATTGGTCAACGACAAATACCAAGTTTTGCATCTGACAGGTCTAAACAAAAACTTAGTTTTGCATATACGTTATGTTTTTGAATGTATTTTATTCTATAAAAGACATATTTTTGCATTTAGTGTTCTTGAGTATGCTATAGAATAGACAATGCATTAATGTATAGGACATACTAAAAATGTAATTTTTAACAAATTGTCAAAGTAACCGAGTTTTGCATATAAGGTACTCAATATAAACCCATCAAATTTAATTTCTGTAATTTATGCAATAAAAAAGTTATATTGGTGAGCCTTCCTCCTGAAATATCCTGTATTTAAGACCACTGTACTCAAAATGTTTACAAATTTATGAAAAATAATGGTCAAGTCTAATAATTTCTAAGTACGCACCGTTTATTTATATTAAATTAAATTTTAATCTGTATATACGAACATTGTTACAGTTTATATGAACATTATTAAAGCAGCTTTTGTTTTAAATGCTTAATGCAATATTATTGATCATAAATGGAAATTCAGACATAGCTAATTAACATTAGGTATCATTTAATGAATACTTATTTGATGTGTACCATGTGGATCTTATCTATTTATCAACCTATTATAGGTATATCTATTTGCTATATATGTATCTATATAAGCTGAATATAACAATAAAACTGAGTTTATGTGAAAAAGAAAATCGACCTCAAGATGAGGGAATAATTTCCATATATCTAGCTACCATATCGATATGTAGGGAAAAATCTGAAATTTGAAAATTAATAGAAATGAAAAAATGCAATATATTTCTTGACAAAATGGTGTTGGAATTACTAAAGGGTAGCCAGTAGCGAAGCCACGGAAACCGTCTAGAGTCGATAGTACGTAAAAACGTGGAACAGTAAAGTGGGCGGTACCTGGTAGTAATCTATAAAAGGGGAACATCAAAATAATGCATCGTGGAGTACGTGGAGCAATTTTGTGTTAATATACGTTGCATAAGAATTTTTTCCTTTATACATTGCTTGCTCCTAAAAAGGAGTATTTGATACTAACTGCAAATAGTTTTATTATATTTATCAAAGCAACGACTCGAGGATCATTGAATCATTGATTTATTACAAAAAACCAAAATTAATACCATTTTTTCTAAAAAGGAATTTTTGATTTGATTTTTGGTTGTGGTACAACGAGGTAGCATTTTAGGTCCATTATTATTTATTCTTTATTAAAAACGAATAAATGTGGCATAACGGACAAGTGTGTAACTGTTTTTATTTTGGAGTGCAGAGGGATAAAAGCACAATGGATGCCCTGGGGCGGGTAGACCATGACGGCCGTTTTGTCCTTGTTAGGACTCTACGGGCAGCCATAACCCAAGCAATCCCGACGACAGCGGTAAGATGTATTAAAAGCCTTTTACAAAAGCAAAGCGCATCGTAGCGCCATTCCAACAGAAGATTGCAGATCTGCGAAACGGCAGATGTTCCGCTGAAAGCGCAAAAAGCGTTCCCTATACTGGATTGTGATGCACTTAGTGGTTTATTTAGTTGTATACCTTTCGATTATTACCAGTGTGACTGCCTTTTATATTAGAGTCAATTTCGCTGGCGCTACGGTGTATTGATGGCCGCTTTGCTTTTGTAAAAAGGCTTTTAATAGTTGCTTATTATTTGACCACTTGTCTTGGCTGAGCTGACCTAAACTGACTACCTTGCCGTTTTATTTGACCAAGTAAGTCAGATTATCTCAGTCAAATTTCCTCCCCCCTTACCTACGCTAAGGTTACCGGATTTGTGACTGAGATCGTTCCTTTTGGCTGATTTATGTGTCAACATTGTCAACTTGTCAATGGTTGTTTTATTTGCAATTTAGTCAAGAAATTTCTTTTAGTTAGCTCAGCCAAGACAACTGGTCAAATAATAAGCAACTAATATATCTAACCGCTGTTGTCGGGAAACTGATGAAAGATAAATAAATTAAAATTAAATGTTTTTAAAACAAAATTTGTGGTTATTGGAAATAACTTGAATTTAAGAGTATATTATGCCACTGGAGTGTGTTGCACTTCGTGGTTTTATTTATTTTATCTACCATTTGATTTAATATTAATGTAACTGCCTTTTGTATTAGAGTTAATTCCGCTGGGATGGCGGTACGGTGCATTGAAGGCCGCTTGACTTTTGCAAAATGGCTCTTAGTACGTTGTGCCGCTATCTGTGGAGTTGCTTACGTTATGGCTGACTGTAGAGTGCTAATAATGATGAAACGGCCGTCGTGGTTCACCCGTTCTTGGGTATCCATTATGCTTGAATCCCTGTGTTTTCCAATACAAAAAACTGTTACACACTTGTCCGAGATATTACTATTACGTTGCTTTTAATTATTTTTTTACGCACACAATAATTATCTCCCAATTAATTAATTTTGTTTTAGGAGCGCGCACTAAAATATATAGACGGTTTTCCTAATGAGCTAAACCTCTTCAAGGGAATTAAAATAAAACCTAATGCCAGATTTTCGAGGAAAACTACCATCGTGAAACTTCCGGATGAACCGCGAGCCCGGGAAGACGCTCTAGAAAATGTTTTATGGGATCGAATAGCTGACTATTTAAGTTTTCACACAATTGAATTCAAAATGCCGCCTGATACTCTACAAGAAATGAAAAAAAGCGTGGAAGAAGGTAAGGCAAAATGTTCTTGTTTTAATTTCATTGTAATAGGTCTCCAGTCTCCATTCTACAGTCTCTAAAAGTCTATATTAGGTGTTATAAATTTTACATCCTGGTTTTATTGAGCTAAATAGATGCTACATTAGTTTTGGAAACAGCTCAGTTAACGTTATAACAAATTTGTTGGATTAAAACGTAAAAGTACTTTTTTTATACAGTGTGTGTATAAAGTCTGGAAACGGCTTAATAACATCACAATTTACTGGCCGATTTAAACCAAATTTGGTACAGTTGTGTAAGAGGATCTAACGCACCGAATGACGATATTGGCGTTGTTGCCAGCTTTTTAGTTTGTCTGGAATTCGATCAAATTTTATATTTTTAAATATAACACCCAGTATATTTTTAAATTTTTAAATTCCACATAAAATTATAATTATTTTTTATTAAGTGCATTATTAGTCTATACTTCATAGTTTCCGAGATATTGACTCTCGAAAAGTGACATTTTTGAACTTTGACAGCTTATAACTTTCTAACAGTACGTCTTAGAGCAAAACGGCTTACATGTCCCTATCTTCAATTTTTATTATCTTCCCAACAAAAAAACTCGAAAGCAGGAAATATAGTTGTTCCGGTTTAACTGAAAGTTGATTTTTTTGGGAAGATAATAAAAATTGAAGATAGGGACATGTAAGCCGTTTTGCTCTAAGACGTACTGTTAGAAAGTTATAAGCTGTCAAAGTTCAAAAATGTCACTTTTCGAGAGTCAATATCTCGGAAACTATGAAGTATAGACTAATAATGCATTTAATAAAAAATAATTATAATTTTATGTGAAATTTAAAAATGTAAAAATATACTGGGTGTTATATTTAAAAATATAAAATTCGTTCGAATTCCAGACAAACTAAAAAGCTGGCAACAACGCCAATATCGTCATTCGGTGCGTTAGATCCTCTTACACCACTGTACCAAATTTGGTTTAAATCGGCCAGTAAATTGTGATGTTATTAAGCCGTTTCCAGACTTTATACACACACTGTATAGGGTGACTCCCGTTAGACGTATATGACGAACCAGATAATACAGTCTGAAAGTCTTTACATAGTCATTTACATAAACGTAACGGTTCTTTTAACGCCAATATTTCTGACGATACCGTGTTGCCACTTCTATCAAAAATGAGTAGCAACTCGATATTTTAAACGAAACATCTACTATTTTATTTTCGAACCTCCTATTAATTTCTTAACAACTTAATTAGGTGTTCTTTACCTAACATAGATCTTAAATTTATAAATAGATAAAAGGATGAACTGAGTTTAGACATACCATGTTCACAATATACCTTCCATGTCAAACATTCGTCCAGATGAATACCAAGAAACTTAGTGCTCTGAACTTGGCACAAGTATTTATCATCAATAAATAAATTAATACTATCATCAGTTTTTGCCTATTATGAAATCTAACAAACTGGGTCTTGTCTACATTTAGTAACATCGAATGCTATATAATATATAAAAAAATATAATATAATATCTTTTAACCCTGCCATACTACGTCACTGAAATTTGATGGACGGTTAAATAATACCAGGAGGCTTTTAACCCTACGCCCAAATCTTAGTTGCGATATAAGTACAGGATGATTTAAAAATACAGATTATTTGGTTACTTGAAAATGTGACCATAAGTTTTTTTTTTCGAGTTTAAAACACCCTGCATATTATTATTGATTTTAAAAGCTTAAGGCTCTTTATTTTTGTATATCCTACTATACCTAACTTCTCAAGTTTTTGACTTATTAGCCATTATTTGTAAAATTTTCACGACGATTTAATTTCCAATCGGTTTTTAGTAAGTAGATTTGCCATGACAAACTCTTGTTAGTAGTAGTAGTAGTAGTAAAATGTTTTATTTAGCAAAAAGCTACAGCTAGATTTTTTTTTGATACATTTTGTCAACACATTTTTATAGATTTATTTTTAAATTTTAAAACGCAACCTTCTTTTAACAAAAACAGACAGAAAAGTTAAACATTTTGCAAATTGTATCAAATACTTATTACGTATCATTTTATTTTTTAATTAAATGTAATTTTAAAGTTTTTTTAGATAGTTTTAATGATATTTGAGATTTAATAGAATTTTCCTTAATGAAAAATATACTTATAAGCTAAGGTTTTAGATACTCTATCAACTAAAAAATTTTGATTAGTTCTTGTTTTATAATTTATGATGGTCATGATTAAAAGAACAAAAATTTTTTAAACAATCAGGCAATAAATTATTTTTAATTTTATGTATAAGATACATACTACACTGAGGAAAATTTCTAATAGCCCTTATTAGAAATCGACTTACCGTAGCTAGAAATCGTAATAACATAGGGGACAGATCATGTCCGTTGTTGCCGTTATTAAAATGAAAGTGCTGGAACAGCCGACTTACCACAAGTAGCACATCACATAAGTCATTTTAAGTTTGCGGTGGTTACCTAACAGGCTTTCCTACCATTACCAAAAAAAATTGTTATCAGTATTATTGTTATTTTTAATAGGAGATTCATAGTTTAGTTAGTACAACAAATTAAGTTGTTGTGGTTACTACTGTGCTATTTACCCTTATAAACAAAATTTACTTAATGGTAGTTAATTTTTGTACTATTGCAGTTACTTATAGGACCTGTAAAAACTAAATAAATTGCTGTAATAAGTAGTGCGTTGACTTGTCTTAAGTAATTGTTGTGTTTGCTACAGCAATGATTTTTGACTTAAAAAACGACGTTAAAGTTTGCATAATTAGGGAGTTTTTGCATAAATTTCCTTTTTATCCAGGCAGGTAAGATTTTTTTTAGGCAAAGCCTGAAAGATAACATATAGTGCGAAACTAGAGGTAGGTACTCACATTATATAGGTTATACAGGTAAGCATAAAAAAACTTAATGTAGGTAAGTATAGTTATTAAAATTTTATTAAGCCATAATAATATAGTAATACATTTTTTAAAAACATTAACAGGATAAGTATTACCACAGGTATTACTTATTAGTTTACTGAAGCTTTTGGTCAATTTTTAATTGAAAAAATTTAAGTTTTTGATGAGTTTCCGTTTATTAATTTTTTTAAACCATCTCAGAACTCAAAAATAAAATATTTTAATTTAATTATCTAAAAATAAAACCTATTTGGAACATACCTTGATTATAGGTAGTTAAAAATATAATTTACATTATTTATATTTTCAAGATTTATTAAATATTAATTAATTGCCATTTGCCTAGTACTTAAAGTATGTTCCAAATAAGTTTTATATTAGTTAATTTATTATTCAAATAAATATATTCTTAATGGTTTGTAGTTCTGAAGATGCTTTAAAAATTATAATAAATCAAAACGTTAACAAAAATATAATATTTTTTAATTAAAAATTGACCATAAACCAATTTTACTTATTTAACAGTAAATAATCATTAAATTAAAGTATAGTTTTAAATAATATTATCAAATTATATACCGGGTGACAACGAACTTGATAGCAATATAGCCTTCATTATAGGTAAGTCTCACGATATGTCCCTCTCGTACTTTTTTATATAAACTTCCGGTTAAACCGGACCAGAAAGAAGGTAAATATACTTCCGGTAAAAATATACTGGGCGCCCCACTTCAAATGAGAAAATTAGAATCACTTCCAGTTAAACCGAATATGATTTTAAAAGTATGATTTTATTAAAAACTATGCACTTAGAAATTTCCTGAAATTTGAAAAAAGTTTGTATATTAATAAAACTACGGAAAAAATAGGGGGTAACAACATTCGTTATCACCCAGTAAAACGTAAACAGTAAAAAACTTGACATGCCAAATAATTAAAAGTCCTACATGTAAACTTACATGATCAAAACAATCACTAAAAAACTTGACATCGTATACTTAACTAACATAAAACGTAAACCTTACAGATAAAAATCATCCGTTGAAACCTTAACATCTTAATATGATAACTACTAAAAAGTACAGAACGTAAACCTACGAGATCAAAACTATCACTAAAAAACTTGACATACCTAATATGTCAACTAATAATATAGTAATTATGCTATACATAAAAGAAATAGAAAAGACAATATTCGGTACGAATGTATGGATATATATTAGTTGCCATAGAGCGACCGGTATCAGAAATATTATTGTTTCTATATATTATAGATAGCAGAGAGAGTATAGCAAAAATTACAAAATACAGTAATTAGGTACATTTGCTATAAACAAGTATAAGAAATCACTTTTAATACAATATAACTATTTTTGGTTAAATACTAACTATGGTTAAAAATTTGTTTGTCAATATTTGCATTAAAAACACATAATTAAATTACTACCAAAATTACGAAAAACTTACCTCCAACAAGAACACAAATCACACCATGTAAAAAATCACAGAACAATTAATACCACCACTCAACCCACGGCCTATTAGTAAAATGGGGATGGGCATTGGGTACGGCACGAGGCACGAGTCGACCCGCCAATCCCGCCATAATTTGTCAACACGAACACGTCCCGACGGGTCACGAAAATATTCGAACAGCCGGCAGGTCCAAATCCATAGTTGTCAGATATATTTTTTTTGCTGCTGCTGTTACTTTTTCGACTTGTAGCTATTTAGCTGGTAGCTGCAGTAAGTAAAGGGATATTAATTTGGCTGAGATTGTAATTACAGCTACATATTTAGTTGTAGTACCTAATAACGAATTTTCAGTTGTTACCATAATAAAAATCATTAGTTGCCTTTACCAATAACGATTCAAATAAAAAAGTTCATAAGCTTAAGTAAACCTATGTAGTTATAGCTATTAAAAAATAACAACCATTGCAATTATTTAAGCTATGGTTATTAAAAATTTCCAGCACAGAAATTTAGCTGGCCCTGTTTTCTCAGTGTAAATAAAAAATTAAATTTCTGACATTCAACCAATCTAAATTTTTTAACATAAATTTTATTTTTGTTTATTTGTCACAATTTAAAATAATCTGCATTGCCTTATTTTGTAAAATTTGTAATTTGTTAAATATTTCCCCACTAGCACAATATAAAATGGAAGAACAATAAAGAAAATGTGGTAATATAATAGTATTAAATAAATTTTTTTAGAAAACGAACTTAAATTAGAACTGATTCTTTTAATATAACTTATTTTTCCGGCAATCTTTGATATGATACTTACAAAATAATTTTAAAAATTTAATTTTGAATCAATAATTATCCCTAAATATTTAAAACTGTTTACTAATTCCAATTTTTCACCATCAATTACAACATTTATATTTTGACAATTTAAATTATTACCCATAACCATACATTTAGTTTTTGAAATATTTAATTTTAATTTATTTACTTTTAGCCAATTTAATAAATTATTATATATCTTAGAATTTAGAGTATTTAGACCATCAAAAATATTTAAAACATTAATGTACTTAAATTAAGGTGTCATCAGCAAACATTTGTAACTTACACATTTTTAAAACTAAAGGCATATCGTTGATGTATAAAATAAATAATATTGGACCTAGTATACTTCCTTGAGGAATTCCTATATTATTTATGTTTTTATTTGAATATGTTTTTTGTGACCTGTTACTTAAATATTTTTAAACCATTTATAAACGATTTCATAGAAATTATGTCACTTTTGTTGTTGTAGTATTTTGTTAATTATTACAGATACAGGTACTGAAAATCGTTAAAAATTATAACATAAAAATATTAATTTGAGTTATTACAGCCCAACTAATCAACTTTTATTGGGTACTCAAAAACATATATTTATAATTTTCAGGTAGAGGTAAAGGCGGAGGAGGCGGTAAAGGAGGCGACAAAGGCGGCGGTGGCGGTTTTCGAATGAAAGGAATGATGATGCTCTTTCAGCTCAAAGCAGCCCTCTTGGGGGCTCTGGCCTTAAAATTCATAGGTTTGGTAGCATTCAAAGCACTGCTAGTAGCTAAGATAGCATTCACAATTTCCTCAATAATAGCCTTAAAGAAGTTAGTGGAACAAAAACATCATAGCTCGACATATGAAGTTATTGCCGCCCATCCACATGATGACTATGGACATTATGACAGGTCGTTTACACAAGAGCAAGTAGCGTATAATGGATATAATGGGGCTGCCAGGAGTAAGAACTAGTAAAATTTTTGCCTGTTATATTATATGAACTGTGTAAATATATTTAGTTAAGAACATCATTCATTTTTATCCAATAAGTAATATTTACAAAGTAAGTAAACATAAAAGTAATGTTTGTGGTGAGAAAGCACTAGCACACTTTTCGGGTTACTATTTAACTATATGAAATATCGAGTGTACAATAAAATTATTATTTTATAACTTAACTTGAAAATTTGAGTAATAAATATTCATAGATTGGTGATATACAAATATTGGCTTTTGTGCAATTTGTAAATAAATATATGACTTAAAGAGAATATTGTGGCATATCGGACAAGTGTGTAACTGTTTTTTATATTGGAATACACAGGGATCCAAGCACAATGGATACCATGGGGCGGGTAGACCGCGACGGCCGTTTCGCCCTTGTTAGGACTCTACGGGCAGCCATATTCCAAGCAATCCCGACACAGCGGTAAGATGTATTAAAAGCCTTTTTACAAAAGCAAAGTAGGGGTGTTACAGTGGAACTGGACCTGTTCTTTTGGAATACGTCTCATCTGCCTATTCCGCGTACCTATTACCTATTACCAGGTACCTATTCCAGATCCGTTGGCACTGTCACATGTTTGATTCTCTGGTTTCATTGTTATTCCTTTTTCAAGTTGTCAGGTACAGGTACGATATAGGGAATGAAACGGCTACAGGTTTTGCTTTAAATTCATATAATATGTTTATAATATGACGAATTTGCAGTTGAGAATTTTAAACGTTGCCGTTACAAGCACATTGCAATAATTAAAATAATCTCACTAAATAAAGATAAAGGGAAATAGTAATAAATAATATTAAATATTTCTAAAAATATTGTAATAATTTATTGGGCAACAAAATATAGCATATTTAATGTAGGATATGCAACCAGCAATGAGGAATTAATTAAAAAGACAACATATATCTATGCCTATTCTTCATGTTTCTTTAAATAATAGGCATCCGTTACAATCAAATCTTCCAAAAAAGTCTGGTGCGAAAAATATTAATGTTACAAAAATTTAAACCGAAATTTAATTCGAACAATCGGAAACTGCTGGCCACGCTGGAGTTCTAGCGGCCTTCTTTAAAAACTCGTGTCGGCCATGCAGCCGGAATATTTTTATTATTATTTTATATTTGACCTGGAATAGTTTGGACCTGTAATAGGTATTTGGAATAGGTTCGGGTTTGGAATAGGTACAGGTCCAACTAGGTACGAGAAAAAGCTATTCCGTAACATCCCTAAAGCAAAGCGGCCATCAATTATATTTTCGCGGACACTATATTATCGTCTAAAATTTTTATGGCTTTTTTAAACGGATTGCGTGCATTCTAGTGACTGCCGGCGTTGATCTGTTTCTAGTCTGCAAAACGCCAGATGTTTCGGTGAAACGCAAATAGCGTTCCCTATACTGGATTGTGATGCACTTCGTGGTTTATTTAGTTGTCTACCTTTCGACATTACCAGTGTGACTGCCTTTTATATTGCAGTTAATTCCGCTGGAAAGGCGCTACGGTGTATTGATAGCCGCTTTGCTTTTATAAAAAGGGTTTAATACATCATACCGCTGTGTCGGGATTGCTTGGGTTATGGCTGCCCGTAGAGTCCTAACAAGGACGAAACGGCCGTCGTGGTCTACCTGCCACATTTCGCTTAAATTATTTGCACATCTCTCCTGCAACCAATTATTGAAACTTTGTTATGTCTGTTCATACCTTTCCTTCAATCTATCTGGTATAATAGTTGAGCGTCCGATGTTTTAAGCATTTTCAATATCAGAATTTTCACTTTCATCCTTATACTCGCTCATTTTCTTGCTGCACTCAGTCTCTAAATATTCTCATTGATCAGTAAATCGTCCATACCGTTCTAATATACCTACTATAAATTATATTTTAAAAATTGTAGGTTTAAAAAACATAGATATATATTTTTCAATTTGACAAAAATGTTGTTTATGAATTTGCAAAAAATCATATATTTATTTGCTATATCATAAAAACAATAATTTCTTATGGCTTTAACTAATGGCTTTCGTGTGCTTTATATTAAGTTATAACAAACATCCCACTTGTTATACTTTTAAAATTTCATATCAAAATCGCCTTTATATTATTTTTCTAAATGTTGATTACGAGCTATCTAGAAAAATGTATAAACGTTACGTAACATAGTATCATTGATAATATTTATAACCACAGTAAAATAATTTTTAATAATACTTATACGATAAAATGTTTCTTATTTGTAATTAGAAACAGATACATACTATTTAAAAAATATATAATACGAAAACTAAATATGTCTTCCAGCTTCTAATTAAAAAAAAAATTAAATCTATAAATTCTGTCGCTAATGAATAAGGTTATGTTAAGGATTGTTAAAGGTTGGGTATATATTATATCTTAAGTCGTATTGAATGCATAGGTACGGAAACTGTTGAAACATTTTTAATTGGCCCATCTACCTCTGGGTTTAACTGTCACCCCTACCAACTTACTTGAATTTTTTAAATTATTTAATTGATTTATTTCCTCAATTTTGGGAAGGACCGGGGCATTGTGTATTTGTTTTACGAAAAGCAGCGGGTAACATTATTTTAGAGAAGCTTGTTAATAAGATAAATATGTAAATATTTGTTACATATAGGGGACTTAGTTAAGGTCGTAGATATGGGGAAGGGATAAATTTTCCATATACGTATTTCACAAAAATGTTATTCTATATTTCTCCTAACCCTTCAGCCCTTGGCAGCAGTGGTGCATAGAGGATCTTGCCTTTGAAGGGACCAATGAGAGCACGATTTTTTAAAGGAAGGAAATTTAACTTAACTTTTTTAAATCGATAAAATGAACTAAACTTCTACAATTATTATGCAGGATAACCCATTAATGAAATTATAATTTAATTTGAAATTTTTAAAATAAGGATCGAACTTTTACCATTCTACCATTAATATTACTTACTCAAAATATCGGCAATATTTATTTTTACTAAAACACTTGATTGCTGCTTAGAATATGTTAACTTTTTGGGCAGAGCTAGAGATCATAGAATCAGTTTTATCATAAAATATGAGCCCAATATTATATCGCAGTTGTTAATACTAAAATAATACTTTATGACTTATTGCGGAGAAGCTGCTTTCAAAAAATTTTCATACCGCCATTTACAATACCCAAAACAATATTAATGCAATTACAATTTTCTGTAGTGCAATTATTTATATTGATAGATAATTATTATTGATCATTACCTATTCCTTTCGTCACAAGTTAGAGATATATGATTGTCAACTTTTTATTTATTTCAGTAGATATTTTAGAGTAGGTAACAAATTATATTTAACACATTTTTTTTTATATTAAGGATGGTTATATTGGTATCGTAAAAAGTTTACTGTTTAATGGGTTTTCACATTGAAAAACTTTTTTTCGGCCATGCCATATATTAACATTAAATTTAATTCACTATAGGGTAATTTTATCTCACTTCATCATATTTTAAGACAAAAAATATTTCTAAAAGAAATAAATTTATTACGGTTAACACAGGCAGGGCTGATGAAAACCATTTTTTATGGTTTTTGCTATATTACTTAATTACTTAACTTACATACGTTCCATTAAAACAAATTAACGCTTTGAATTCAATTTATTATAATTTCTTTTGTCCGGATGCTCGACACGAAATAAGAACTAATATTGACTTGTTTTCTTTGTGGATTATTATGCAATCATAAAAAAAATTGTTTAAGCATTTTTCTATTATATATAAATATTTTATACTGCTCTAGAAATCTATAAAGTCTAGACAACACTTGGTGTCGTCCAGCAGCATTAAATTATTTTTAATAATTTATTTACTCACGAGGGCCTGATTGTTTGTCATCGTATTCTATTTGTAGGATTCAAAATGTTCATAATGACCGTAACTATGTGTAGAGCAGTATATAGTATTATAGTTTTTAGTAATATATTTGATAAATATCCTGAATTTTTAAGTTGAATGAGCCACATTCTTGTTGAAAATGGGTACGCTTTGTTACGTTAAATGACTTTCATAGAAACAAAGTAAACGTAAATTTAACAAAGTCATTTTAAATTAAATGCATCTAAATTTATTGGCGATAAAAAGTAAAGTAAAGTTCTGTAAAGTGAAGCTCGGAATTATTCGATCTTTTTGTTAGGACTCGTCTACTTTTTGACATTAGCTTCAATTAACATTAACGGTATATTCTGATATTTCTTTTAGTGACTCGACATTTCTATCTCTATCTACTTTTTGATGTTACATTTTTGTGTAATTATAATGCGTTTATAGTTAAAAGAACATTTATAATTCTATCGCCTCTATAACTATTAAATTTATTTTTATACTGTTGAAGATTACGGGTAATTATTAACTAGACTTCTTAATTACATATTACAATTAGTATATATTTTAATATTAACGCGTTGTAGGAAAATATGGTGTTATAGTTAAAGTTTATTTTTAAGAAATATAATCAATAAAAAAATAGCTTGTCTTCATTAGACCGAGACTGTTATTATAAAGACATTCAAACAAACCAGTAAGTAGAAGAAAGTACCCTAATATGGGATACCTTTTGTTAAACTGTCATATTTTAGGGAACGATTATTCAATTTTTTTTTTATATGTTGACATTAATGTACTACCTGCCAGACTCTGACATAACTTTTGTGTACTATTATTGAAACAGGCGATTTTGGCTAAAATGTCATTTTATTAATTTTAAAAAATGGTGTCCTAATATTGGATATACATTAATGTATACAATATTATGAATGTTTTTAAACAAAAAAAAAACAATTGCATTTTTCATGTTTCGTATGTCCCACTGTTTTCTTTTGTTCGTTGCCATTCTGAAAATAAATATATAGATAATAATTTCCTAACCGTTTGATTCAAATCCTAATATTGGATATCCAATATTGGGCGCTTATGTTCAATATTAGGCACCCCATCATATTATTAGGTTATATTTTTCTACGGAAAAACTAACAACAATTACAGGTACAGCAAAACCTAAATAAATACAATGCCTACCACATTAGCTTCAACAGTGACATACAACTACCTAAATTACTTACCTGATTTTCGATATTTCAACGCTCAAACAGGTCGCGGTAAAATATTGTCAAGCGTGAAAACTAACAAATTGCCAATATCACTTTGATGGACTGTACTAGCAGGTTGAAAAACATCGGCCATGCATTTGAGGTTTAAGTGAACTACTTGTTAATAGATGGCGCCCCATATTTATCTGGTTTGGCAAATACAATGGTGTCTAATATTAGGAGCTATCTCAATATTAGGCTACTTTCCTCTATATATAATATTTCACTGTCACAAGTTATACATCCTAAATTTTTTCATATTATTTTGGATAAACCATCTAGCAAATACCTATATTAGTTTAGTTCCTAATTTATCATAATCTTTGCTCAATTAAATATTTCTAGATGAAGATATTAAAAACTTTATGTTAGTAAATTGGGGTTTTGGGTAATTTTTAGTTTACAATCTTGATGGTAGATATTTTTTTAAGATAAAATATTATTGTTCTATTAAATCTAATATTTAAATATTGGTAGGTAATATTATATTACATATTATGTACTATAGGTGATAGGTGTATTAGGTATTAAGTAAAAAAATTGGAGAATATGCTTCTTTATATTTAAACAGGGTAGGTAGCTATATTTCATATTACAACCTTTTATAGGAAATAGAGACATATATCTTATCTTAATGATAAAGTTACAGTAATAATATTAACGTTTCCTTTCTTTAATGAATAATTATTGGTTGGAACCTGTGTTTCTTCCTATTATTATCTCTAATTTATTACAATTATAATTTCCTTTTTATATATTTTAAGTTCTTATATTAACTAGGTAGATACAATATCCTGCCCACTTTATCCTGAAGGAGATGATAGAAACAGAAAACCATTTTACAACGGCCACGTGTCCCTTTATGACATTAGAAAAAGTAAGATTAGAAGTAAATTAAAAAAAGTAACAAACCTGTTCGGTAATAAATAAAGGCCAAGACACAGTTAAAAAATAAGTAATATTTAATAGGAAATAAAAAATATAAATTATGATGGCACAAAACCGTGTTTTCTCCAATTACTTTCAAGAAATATCAACCAATGAAATGGTTAAATTGCTACCTGTCAATAAATCGACATCCTATAACATTCTTTTAAGTTTTCGTTTATCGCAAATACATAAACAAAGTGATAATACAAATTAATAACACCTCTCTAGCCTGAAAATTAAACCGACAAATGTCAAAATAGCTATTGGGGGCGGGGCATATTCTATACAGCTTTCATTGACCAGTAATTAGAAGCTTGCAACAGAAAATTCAAAATTTTGATATTTTAAATTTCGTTTCTTGTTGTTTGTTCCTTAAAACTTAATTGTGTCGCGATTGGTTTGTTTCTACATATCCAATCTTATTTCTGTTGCTTAATGCTGGCGTTGCTTATTTTTTAATTGTGTCTCGGCTTTTATAGATTTTTTGAGGTTATTTTACGACAGAAAAGAAAGTGGTTTGTCTGCTGTTGCACAGAGGAATAATAGGTTAACGTTTTAAATTATTTGTGAGGAATTTTGGAACAAATCTGATCCTTTTTAAAAACTTTTCAAAACTTACAACTTTAGATGTATCCAAAGAAATGGCAAATTGTCCAAATATATCGCAGTGTAATTTGGTCCGTGGATTGCCCAATGTGGTGGATCTTTGTTCAATTGTTTTTTCTGTCATCTTTCTCACGAAAAAATGGATAGACCTTAGTAGATGGGTTAACTTCTAGTAAGTAGTTAGTCTGGTTATTTTAATTTATTGCGTTGTGTTATACGATCTAATCATTAGTGGATAAAGAATGATAGGTAATTGAAGAATATTTTTAATATTCAAAGATTTTTTTTTGGATAAATTACATTAAAACTGTACCAAATATAAAAACTTCGGATATATATTGTAAATGTTCACTATAATAACGAAATTTTAAAAATTCATCTGGCGTTGTTTTTGACGTTTTTCAGAGATAATTAGTATGCACGTAATATTATGTACTATTGTAGAAAGTCTTAACTTTGAAAACATCCTAAGTAAAGTTATTATAATAATTTTTATTCCTAGAGCTAATAGATTCCTCAATACTTATCAGCTTTACATTTTTTATTAATTTTTTATTTTTATTTAATTTTTTTAAAACATTATAATTTTCGGAATTCATTTTTTGGGATTATAAAAATCCAAAAAAATATTCTAGCCTTTTACTGACATAGCTTGATGTGCTTGTTTTCAACAATTTATAATATCAATTCAATACATAAGTGGATCTTCATATCGAAAAAATCGCTATACATCGCTATAGATTTTGTATACACTTAATAGGCTACTCCACTAGTATTCATTGTGTTAATTCTGTGATGGAAAATATTTCAGGAAGAATTTAATTATATGATAGTTTACTTAATATAAAAATCAGTAAATTATTTCATTGGAATTATAGATCCTAAGTTCCTTCCCAAACCTATAACGTAAATAACTATTACAAGCCGTTTGTAGCAGACCTTGTATATGTTTCCGCTCAACTTAGTGAATTACTTCTTTTATTAAATCAGTGACACATTTTGACACTTTCTTTATTTAAAGTAATTTTATTAAATTTTAAAATTATACAAAATAGCAATTATTAAAATCGGCCTTAAAAAATTGTGTATATTATGTTCAAAAATTAGGTACCTATATATATCACTGGCAGGATTGCAGGACTTGCCTAGTGTACTTTGGCAACTGCTCGTCCTATAAAATATTAGGTACTGTTCGTTATTTTAAATAAGTATTTATCGAAAAGCGAATTTCCAAAGTTTTGTACTTATAAAAGTAGTCAATAATATGATTTTAAACTTTGATGTACGTTACGCGAACATGTTAGGTGCAATCCGATGAATCTTGTTTTAATGCTATTAAGTTATTTTTAGTTTAAACTATATATTTAATTTAAAAAAATAAAGGCCAGAAAAAATATACCTAAATCAAATTTTCTTCTAGGCCGTCAGAAAAACCCACAATAATTCTTAAATAAATGAATATGATTTACGACACCAAAGGTGTGTTGGTCACCAATTAATTTAAACTGCCTTACAGTTTTTTAGATTACGGGCTGATTAATAGTGTAATAGGTCCGACGTTTCTCACATTATAACTTAATGTTTCCATCCCTATGTTTTTGACATTACAAAGGTTCCATTCTGGTTTCACCAAAATATGGTCCTTGATTCGTATTGTACCTGCATTCGGCTTACTTTATACGGTGTGTTTGTAAAAGTTCAAAACATTCTTTTAATTTTAATTTTACAAAAAAAATTTAAGAAGGTTTACTTTTCAAATAAAAAAGTATTTTAGTTAGAGAACTTTTACTGGCATACTGTAAAATTAAGCGTTTGATTTATTGTTTTTATGAAATGTAAATTTTATTTATTGTGTAACATTAATAAAGAATGATATTTAAAATATGATCTATTTTTTATTTTAACATACAATCCGTTTTAATTTTTTTGAAAACTTTTTTATGAAATTTAATTTAAATTCATATTGAGTCGTTCGGAAAAATATTTATAACTTTCGATTAATAATAAAGCTTGTTTTAAAATTAAATGGTTGATTTAATTGGGTCATATGTATGCAGTAGAAGGGCCATTTCATATATTTTCAATCATGCGGTGGTTTTATTTTAATATAAAAATATGTCGGTTTTTTAAACAAACTTTAAACTGGCTGGCGGAAAAGTGCGCCTAAGCTCTTTTTAATTTAATTTATCTAAAACCGCAAAGGGTATTTCGTTAACCAAACAAATGCAAAAAAATATCAGAAAACAATAAAGAAAAACAAATTTAAATGTAAAATTTCATCGAGCATATTGAGTTGAGTATTGCAATATCTGACTGATAAAGTTTTATAGAATAAGGCAGACTAAAGCGTTTTTGATTCGTTGTTTTGTTTCATCTGTCTTGTTTTTAATGTTCGCATATTGGTTAACGAGAAAAAACATTTTGAATACTTATAATTTTATTAACCAAATGCACAACAATAACATTATTATAATTCAGAAAAAGAAAAGCACGAAGTCTTTCTCCACAATATTTATTATATGAATAACTAGGCCAACCTAGAATCACATCGACATGTTTCGAGTGTAGAAACACTCATCATCAGGTCATCAGGAAAACAAAGTGAAAATAAGTAAAATGCTGATGTTTTTAGCAAAACAAAAAATAATGGTGAGATTGAGCCGTAATGGAGCTTTTAATGGTGTACAAGAGGTGTAAAATTGAATAGTCAGAAGGTCGACAATCAAGACTCCAGCATACTGAAGAGTCGAGGGTTAAGTGCAGAAGTACACTGTGCCGTGCAGAAAATCAGGGTAGTAAAAGAAAAAATTAGGGAGTTTTGAAAAACTTATCTGTAAAAATCATTATTAAAGTACTGAAACATCTTGAGTTTTATTAAGCCTAGTCAGAAACATGTGAAAGTATTGGAGTGGATGTAAAGAAAAAGAAAAAAGTTGTTTCTTTTGGGGTCAAAGCATCTTTTGGTTAAAAGTAAAAAACTGTTGGGTACCCCGCTTTTTACGGCCCAGTTACCCCGCCGGAGTCAAAGCGCACACATTTGGTGCAAAAATCCTAAGAAATTTTTTAAAAAATTTGTGTTCCCGCTAGAGAGGTTCTACTGTAACCAACACGTACGTGCCGTATTTTTCCATCCTACATTGAAGCAGAACTTGATGCCAAAGTCAAATTTCGAATAAAGCTATTATTAAAAAACAATCCCATATGATGCGGACTTTACTGGTGACACTGTATATACGGAAAAAATCAGATAAGAGCTTTACGAGGTGTCGATTTAATATTATTGGTCCTCTAGAAATTTATTGAACATTCAACTGGCTTCAATCGAGTAAATAACATCTTTTGTACGCCTTTCGCCAAACAGATCGTCTCGAGGGATGACAATGATTGACATGCTTTTATGGTATTTGTACGAGCGGAACATCAAAATATATATATTTCTTTTTAAATTGTAGTTAGGTATACAGAAACCATCAAGGTTTCTCACATATTATTTTTTTAAATACACAATGAAATATGTGATATTAAGACAACCCCAAGCATAGTACAATCCGGAAATTAAACGAAAATTATTTTGGAAATTAATAAAATATTTTTTTAATTGCATTGTTTAAATTTCTTTGTATAAACTTGATTTGATGATTAAGGCATCGTTCTTTTTTGTGTTATTTCATGTAGCGGGTGGCAAAATAAGTACAGTCCTCGGCTGTATCATAGAGACCGTTAACCTTACAGTTTTTGGAAAAATATAATATCCTAAATACTTTGACACGGACGAGCGCAAAGGTCACCCTTATTTGGTCATCTAATATTATATGACAGCATAATATAAAATTTTGGATACTTGGTTGGTTCTAAAAGTGAGATAATTAGGAACTAAATTTTTTTTATTGATATTGCAAGAAGTTGCAATAGTTTGTTCTCCCAAAAAATTATTGCATTTGAAGTGGAAAGGCATAACAATTTAGGGCCTCATAACCCCATAAAAATAATAATAATACTATAACTATAAGTAACTATTTTTGACAGTACCATACTAGTTGGCACAAAAAGGTAGTATTTAGATTATTAATTAATCAGTCCTCCAATTCGACCCTAAGGTGGGAGTATCAACATGCTTGCCAACCTATAACCTATTTCGCGTAGATTTATTTATTTTTTCTAACTTTTACACAAAATTTAACTAAAATCAATATCGTCTTCATATTCTATAGGTAATAATTAACATGTTAAATAAATATCAAGGAATATAAGTTATTTAAGGAGAATGGTATATCGAAAAATATCGGTTAAGATTTTTTTAACATTATTATGTCATTGTTCTTTAACTATACAATTCTCCAAAAATAAGCAATGAAATAAATTGATATTTTTGTAATATATCAGATATTACCTAAATAATGTGCAGACGATATTGATTTTATTTAAATCTTAGCAATAAAATAATAAACTAAGAAAAACAAGGCGAAATAGGTTATAGGTTGGTATTAAATTAAATTACGATAATTCCACCCTAAAATAATGTTTTTTAAAAGCCGAATACTTTGTTTTTTTTTATATCCGATTCTATATTTTATTATATATTAATGAACTATTATATTTAAAAGAAGTTTTATATTTTTCTTTATGAGGTATTGGTATTTCCAAATTATTTTCATTTCTAGTGTTTATGTTGTGGGTAATTCCAAATTGATTTTTTTTATATAAATAATGAAAAAAAAAATTTAGTAAAAATTATTTTATGAACAAAACAATTTAAATGAATTTAACTTTTAAACTCAAATTTTATAATACATATTACGTTGTGTATAGGTTGAAGTAACATGGTCGTATTTTTAAAGGCTACTTGAAAATTGTTATTTTATAATAAGCTTTTTTATTCTGCTTTTTATATTAGCTTCAAAGATCAAAATATTGATAAAAATTGATACTAAGATATCTATTGGATATTACCAAAGGTATCGCATAATTATTAACAATCATTTGGAAATCAGTTTTGATTATTATTTTTGAATGAATAAATTTTGGACCAATTAAAAATATACTTGTTTTGTTTTCATTTAGTTTTAAACAATGATTCCTTATTACTTTGGAAACCTTAGAAAGATAATTATTTATTAATGAAATTCAATTCAGAAGATGATAATTTTTTATTTTGTGATATATTTGTTCACCATCAGCAAAAGCTAATAGATTACCACACTTTATGGCTAAATAAAAATCATAATTATAAATAATAAAGGACTCAGTGCAGATTCTTGAGGAACTTTTTTTAATACCTTCGATGAATTTGAAACATCATAAAGAAATTCGTTTGAAATTCTTGTAATTTGATAAATAATTGGCAAACCATTTACAAGTGTGTTTACTAAATCATATATTTAAGTTTTAAAAGTAGTAACTTATGATTTAGATAGTCAAAAGCCCTGGGCAGATCTAATGAAACGATATTATTAACAAAATTTGAACCCAATATTCTAAAATATCATCTTTAAGGTTACATAATAATGTCGTTGGGCTAAAATTAGCTTTGAAACCTGATTAATTGCTAGGTAAAATATGATATTGATCAAAATTGGATGCAACTTGATTAAGTCTTTCAAGAACTTTAAATAATAAGGATAATAAAGCTATTGGTCGATAATCTTTAACATTTTGTGCATTATTTACTGTAGGTATTAAAATAATAATACCAGTTTTCCAAAAAAACTGAATAAAGATTATTTGAATTATTTGATATTAAATACAGAGTTTCTATATTCTCCAAGTTACACCATCGATTCCACGAAAGTCTGTTTTGATATCAGATATAGTTTTTATGATATCATAATTTTAGATATGTTTTAAATTTAAGAATTCATCATCACTTATTATATAGGTATGCACGTTCTTATCGTATTCGATAGTCTTTAAATTATTACTCATTATTATACTTTATGAAAGTATGCCTTCTAATATATTATAGACAAAGTAAACATTGAAAACCTTAATAGTTTTCTTCGCTCTAATTTCACAACAATGGTAGTGTCATCCTGTATACAAGGTGCCCTAAGAACAAAAATCGATCCGCAAGCACCAATTTAGCCGTCTTTCTATCTCTTATAATTACCGAGATCGTAATACTTTCAGCACCAATTTTGATCACCCTGTATATCACACCCAGTTATCTTTATTCATGCAAACTACCTGTAATGCCTCTTGAACCGGAGCACATTAAAGAGACAATAATTTGAAAACAAAGACGAACCAATTACTTTTTTTACTTTCACTGAAATTTCAGAATCACTGAGACATAACAAACTATTGTCATGTCAGGTATATAAAATCTCGTGTGTTAAGTTCTCAGGTTTTGTTGTTAAAAATTCGCAAAGGATTGCAAAACAGAGGAATCTTTCGCGCAAAGTTAATCATTTCCCTTCTTTTGTTTTATAAGGATAATCTCATAGAAATAGATTTTAGTGTGAATCGTTACTCAATACGAAGTGCTTCAAATTTTTTTTCATGAGGATCAAGAACTGTTTATAGTGGAGGGTGGTGCCGTGTAATTTTTGTAAATATATTTTGTGGTTAAACATTTGTTACCTCTAGGATTTGTGCATCTATCTAGTTATTATTTTTGTGTTAAACTAACATCTATAATTCTAACGGTTTTTTTTTCAAGTATTATTTCCCAATTTTTATATTTTTCTGGCCACCCAAATTAAATTGGACCATACTTTTTTGCATTTACTATACAACTGTAGTAATCTAGAACTAATTCTAAATAATAAAAATTACATATTATAAAGAAATCCTGATATTGATAGACAATTAGCACTATTAGCAGAAAGGGAGCGGATAGAATATTGTAAATGCTTTTATAAATAAAGGCGTACAAAGATATAAATATTACGTTTCAAAAAGATTTGTAACCATATTATTTAATCGGTCAAATTTAATTGTAACATTTGGCAGAAATTATTTACTCACGAGCAAAGCTTCCTGGTAGTAAATCAAGATTTTAGTGAATCATACTTCTTTGTAAGAAAATAATTGTTGCCAATCTTATTATTATCACAATTAAAGTCATTTGGTTGGTGGATTATTGTTTAAAGGCTTTCTGCAATCCCAAGCTTTAGCATCATCTCCTAATAAAAGTATTTAAATTCGAAATAGTCGGAATTATTAAAATAATATAAGATGTACTTCAAATACAACTTATTAAAAACAGCGTTAATGCTACACGTCTTCAACCTTACAACATCAACACTTATGAGGTCACCAAGCTTAGAAGATACATTTAAACAGTGCCTGGTATCCTACCAACCTCACAATGATTTGAAATCCTGTTTTGGAATGGGCGCTATTACTCGTCTGCAATCACTGGACGCGGATCCAGAATTTGATTTTATTGATGGACTGACGTTGTCCAGAGATGCTACTCAGGAGTATAGAGATAACAGTTACAACTATGCAGATCTGAATCCGACTGATATGAGGTAAATATTTTATTATTATAATTACCTTTTACCCAGAAGGTAAATTTTCGTGCATCGAATTGTTACAAGTTAATTTTTTCAAATTATGTCAATATCTCAAAAACTATTTCGTTTAGGAAAGTGTGGGGAAATTAGAGCCTACTGAGGAGAATTTTAACGAGAAATTTTTTTTAGTGTAACAGAACGTAACTAGGAAACCAGATTTAAAGAACATAATAATGCATGCTTTAGGCTAAACAAAAGGTCATCCAATTTTGCGAATCATTTTCTAGATGCAAACCCTAGTTAGACATTAACAACTTATAAATTTTACTTTCTGAATAAACAGGTCATAAAATAGATATATTAGAAAACATCGAAATGTACAAACCTAAAAAGATCACAATGTGAACCTCTTAAACAGCCACTTAGATTTCGAAATTTCGAAAATTTCCCATTAATACCGTTATTATAAACTTCATCTGTTTACCCTTAGATTTTATGAACAATAACCCTCCTGCCCCTTGCAAAGTATTAGATATACTCCTAACAAAAAACCATTGTATACCAACACCAACTGTAACAATAATATACTATACCATTTAAATTTATTATAAATTATTTATTACTCTGTGTATCTATATAATATACTTTAGTTAAGTTTATATATGTTAGCGTCATGAAGATGAAGTTGTACTACGAAACGGCCGTTACCTCAAAATATTTTTTAAATATAGTGACAAACCGCTAAGTATAATATATTGGTTTTATTTTACTCGTCGTAAACGCCTCTGAACAGCTCAATATTATAATATTTTATTTCTAACTTTCTATGTACGGTTTTAAAAATTATATGACTCAGGAAAACATGACTCAGAAAAGTATTCCTAATTTGTAATTTATACAAATTGATACATTCACGCTAATCGGTCAAATTTGTCGTAATAAATTAGAATTAAGCTTGTTTTGGAAATCTATTTATATTCGGGGTATATTTTATACCATTCCTTACATTTTAATGAATAAACTGGAAAAGAAATACCTATGAACAAATAAAGGGAGTTTTTAGTATTTTCAACAAAAACTATTAAATTACAAAAGTTCTTTAGGTACCTAAATCATTTTTAGAATTGAATTTTACTTATTTTCTCCAATATAGCTCAAGTTTTTAATTCAAAAGAAATTATAGAAGTTTTGTTGTAGGTACCAATTAAAATAAAGCATTTCGTTATTTACAAGAAATATAAAGGCCAAGAAATAAGTCAAATTAATGTATTAACTCTTAACTTTCTGGAAAATTTACATAATTCAGAGGTGTTTTAATTTAAATATCAAAGAGATGACACAAAAGATTGCAAATTTCCCTCGAGTCTTTCGTCTGCTTTGAGACTTTTCATTTATTTTAGTTTCTCAACTTTTATCGTTGATTACGTAAGCAAATTAAACCTTTAATACCGACGCATGGAGATTTCCCTAAGCGAAGAATAATAAAGTGCACTTCAAATCTTTTCCTACGACCACCTATGAAAATAAGAAAAAAATCACGGTTAACTTGGCTAGAAAGTGCTTTATATCATATGCGTGTTGAAATGTTTTCTTTCAATAGGTGTGTTGAAATGAAAAACAGCTGATGGCTGACGAATTGCATAGCAAAACTATTTAAAAAATAACAAACTTATGGTACCCGTGGAGCGAATTGGGGTGCTGGGTGGGGTAAAGTACACTAGGGCATTACTGGGAATAAAAAAAACTTTTTTCGCTACTTTTGGCATTGAATATCAAACTATAAGAAGGCCATATGAGCCGATTTCATAAATCTGCTACGTCAAATTCATAGATGGCACAATGAGTTCACCAACAAGAAAGCGACTAACCTTTTCACTGCTAAATTAAAACATTGTTGCCGCCTATCTGTTTGACTTGCTGCATGAGTTTTTTAAATTTATTTTTATAGCTTATCGTAAAACTTGATTTCACATAAGTACCTACACCTATCCACGTCTAGACCTAAAAATGTACCTATTTTTAATTGCAGCATATAATATTTTCAACCTTTTGACGTCCCAACGTTAATTACATGAAAACATATTGACCGCCATGTATTCTATTTCTAATAGAACTAAATGACGACTCTCACTATTCAATACCTACCTAGGCTACAACGTATATGTTGGGTAAAATATGAATGATGTGCGGTTTGTATAACTTGGTTTTTATTTGCAATTATTACTACTTTTTAAAATGGTTAAAATAAGTAGGTTTTACTTTCTTACTTAAGAAACATTCAGTTTGTTTGTATTAGTGTATTATACGTATCTTGCTATTTTTCGACGAAATAAAACCTATTTTAGTTATACTTGCTGTCGCTTTTTATCTACTTTTATTTGTTTAACATTTAACACCTAATGCAACGGTAAAATCATAATGAAAGTCGGTCCAATTACCCCGGAGTAATCAGCGTACATATTATTATCAAAAACATACATTCGGCTGGAATTGAGAACCTCCTATTTTATTGTGTGTTAAAAATGCTTGAATTCTTAAAAATTCCAATAAAATACGATATGCGGCAACACCACGACATCACATCAGTGAATTGGATACATCTGTTGCCGAGGCGCGAACGACAGACAGGCGACAGATTTAAGGTTAGAGTTACGATCAGCTCCACAATGGCGACCAAACCAGCTCCAATACGTCAAAAAATGGGTTGTCAACTTTTCTCGGACATCCGTCATTCTTATATAGTTTGATATTCAATGCTTTTGGTAACCATAAGGAGTTTTTATGATAAAAAATAAAAATTTAAAGAAAGGGAAAATAGATCAGGCAACCCACTAAACATAGACAAGGGAGATACGCACTCTCTCCCACTAAATATATCAACTGACTTGAGCAAGAGAAAAAAGAAAGGGTTTAGCTGGAACAGAAGTGGAATACCGATTTATAATTTAAGTTTGATTTCTACAATTTTTATTATCTAGGATAGATACAGGACAAGTAAATGTGCTTTATGTAATTAAATTTATTTTAATAATAACGTGAGCATTATTTCAAATATGCGATTCATAAAAATTAAGAGACTCTCAATATTTAACTCCATTGCCACGCTCTATATATAGGGTAAGAGATGGAAGTAAGGAACACTCGGCAGCTGCAGTCGGGAGTGGTCGTGCGGTTTTTATTAAAATGAGCAAAATTATAAGGGCGCCAGTAACCTTTTTGTTACGCCTTTTGTTCCTCAGAGAGTATTTAATATTCGGCTACAAAATATCAAAACTTACCACAAGAGCTTCAGCAAAATGGAATCATTATTTTATTTAGATGTGAGTAATGCAAGAAAAAAAAATAAGAAAATAATCCAACATAAAATGCCACGGTTTATTAAAAAAAAATAATATAATATTTTATTTTAAATATCTATTTAATTTTTACCTGTATCGTACGCAATAAAAAAAGACTAATTACCGCTTGTGATCACAATGGGTTTACAATGGGTTTGCATGTGTAACTAAATATCACTGGTCTTTTAAATATGTTTAACTAGATACGTCCGGGCACATATGTTAGGCACTAATCTTAATGCAAAGAAAATTATCAAAGTGAAAGGTAAGAAAAGCAAAAAAAATATAAAGATGACGTCAAAATTAGTCACCGTTACTAATATAATTAGTCCAAGAACAAATAAATTTAAACTTTAAACGTGTTACTTGATAGGTTACCCTGTGGGGTAAACCTGTTATCCCAAATTATTGTCCAAATATGAGTCCTTAAAACTGCAGAGCTTTTAACCGTGATCCAGTCGAACTATGACGTCACTGAGGCGTCCGTGGAAACCTGCTTGCAGGGACTTGCCCTATAAAGAAATTAAATTTCTCAGAATAGGCTTAATTTTGTAGTTGAAAAGAAAATGTTAGTTTTATCGGCATTTCAATTTTAATATACCGAGTGTTTAATTTTAATTCATTTATTTAGGAAACTTTAATATATTACCCTGCTCTACGGCAATGGAAAATCATTGAGCTCTTGACAAAACGATACTAGACAGATTTAAGCTATTTTGAAAGTAGAGTTATAGGAAATCTTATGAGCATGACAAAAAAATAATTCACTTTCATAAATGTGAAAAAAAAATACTAAATTAAGTTGTCTGTAAATAAATTAATGGGACTGATCAGTTTTCTCTCTAGCTTACTGTATAAAATGGGCTTAAGTAAAGAACTACTTACACTTATGTGGTGGAATGTGGCAAATTATGATGTACAATGGCCAGGTAACTTCAATAAACCTTTAGCCGTCTCTTTGAGGGTTTGACTAGGACAATTCCCAATAAAATCTGGAATAGAGGAACATCCTCCATTAATTGGTTTCATAAATTACTCACAAAAGAACGAGAATACTATTAATTGAATAATTCTGTTACAAAATGAAAGAAATGATTGGATAAAACTTACTTTTCTATTAGCTCGACTAAGCTTCGGTACGTTCCATTACCAATCCAACTTCAAAGTTGCTGCTTGACCCTGTGTATCAACCAAATACGGCACAACCAAAACAGGCGACAATTATTTTTAACCCCGAAGGCAAATTACATCCCCTAACGGTTAGGGAAAGTCTATATGACTAAAAAACTTGCCACGAGTTGGAAACGACCGACTTCTTCAAGGGATCACAAGAAAAAGGGAACGAAAACCCCGCACACCTGTCAATTTTTCCTTTGACAGCCGAATGGCGTAGGCGTAGGAAGACACATTTTCTACTCGTAAAAGAATCCAACACTAAACCTATTTCACCATTTTAACGAAACTACAACCCGCAAAATCCCAAATTTCACATTCAACGAACAATTATTTTGACCTTAAAACATGAAATTAACAACAAATCTTTAACTAGACCGGGAACTACTTTTCGTTTCGAAACCAAAAACCTGAGACGCAGGACTCTTATCAGGTGGTACCTGCATACCGACCAAAGGATCTCGGTTCTCGGATTCAGTCGTCTACCCATCTTCCGGCGGAACGCCGTCCTAGAGTGCAGCGGAAGCCGGTACCGCGTAAATCGTATTTTTAAAACTGCGCTCAGATGCAGCCTATATGAACTGGCTAATTTCCCATGCTAATTTTAAATATTGTAATTCAATAAAATATTCTATTAATTAATGGCAAAGTCCCTAATAATACACAAAATATTTACATAATTAATAGACAGAACAACTTATAAAGGCACTATGAATTTGAACCGTTACAAATCCCCCCCAACTTTAAAGAATTTTACCCAAAATTCTTTAGGCTTCGTCGTCGTCTGGTGGATGAGCTTTTAAATCCTTGATATGCCAGACTCCGGCAGATTTTCCAACTTCATTCTTTAACTCGTAAGTCCAGGGCGATAGTCGCCTTGCAATGATAAGAGGACCTATAAACGTAGGTGCTAGCTTGGCAGTAAAATATTTTGAAGCGTCAGACAAAACATAATTTCTTCGCCAGACTTGTTGGTTTGGAAGGAATTGTTCGGGACGGCGACGAAGATCATAAACCTTTTTATTAACTTCATAAGCCTTCAGCAATTTTGTTTTTATATCAGCATAAACCCTGGAGAGGCCAATTGATCGGTTTGTACAATCGGTAGTATTACGCTTAATTGAGATAGGCTGCTCAATATCATCGGAAGTATTTTCTGCTGGTGCTTCACGACCAAAAACTATGAAATTTGGAGAGTGACCGGTGACTTCATGAACTGCAGACCGGATTGCATGTCCAACTCTACCTAAATGTTTATCCCAATTTCTGTGGTTTTCGGTCACATATGCCTTCAGCATAGTTTTAACAACTTTATTAATTCTTTCACAAGGATTCGCTTGAGGATGATAGTAGGCAGTATACTTTATGTAAATATTGTATTTCTTCATAAGGTTTGTAAATTCACCTGATCGAAACTGGACTCCATTATCAACAATAATTGCTCTAGGGCTTCCAAATAGCAATAGGACGCCCTGTTCCAAGTGTCGGCAAATTGCAGAAGCGGTAGCGGCACGTAGCGGAAACAAAAGGGGAAATTTATTAAAACAATCTGCGACAACTAGTATGAAAGTATAACCAGAACTTGAACGAGGTAACGGACCTACTAAATCAGCACAGAGTAACTCGAAGGGTTTGGATATTGAGGTTTGGGAACTTAACATAAGTCCTGCAGGTTTTCGTTGTTCAGGCTTCGTAGCGATGCATACCCTACATCTTTTAATATATTTGGTTACATCTGACTTCAGCTTAGGCCAATAATATTTCTTTTGTAGATCTTGACTGGTTTTAAAAATACCCGAATGACAGAGGTAATTGTGCGCATCAAAAATAAGGTCTTTACGTCTCTCTTTAGGAACTACTTCTTTCCAGTAGTCTTCTTCAGATGCTAATTCGGGGTATTTCGATTCTACATATTTAAAAAGTTTATTGTTAAAGGAACGAAATGAAGAATATTTCTGTGGAAATTTGTTAACTTTTTCATAGAGATTATGATACCATGAATCTTTAGGCTCATTACTCTTGCTCGCATTGCTCATAGTAAGAGCATCCAAAACAGGAACGGTCCTTGATAGAGTGTCTGGGACTACGTGATCTTTTCCTTTCCGATGTATTATTTTATAGTCAAATTGCTGCATCCTCAGGGCCCATCGCGCCAAGCGACCAGTGGGATTTTTAAGATTATCTAGCCAAACCAAACTGTGATGATCAGTTATCACTGTAAATTGACTTCCTTCCAGATAAGCACGCAATTTTTCTATGGCCCATATTACAGCTAAACACTCGCGTTCAGTTACCGTATAATTTCTCTCATTTCTAGTAAGAGAGCGGGAAATGTATGCAATGACCTTTTCTCCTTATCGAATTATACCAGATCTTGGCCTTGCCCTTAAATAAATCTGAAGCAGAGGCACAAAGCTGGGTTTTAGAGACATTTCTGGAAATGCTGAGTTCATGGACGGTCTCCAAAAATGCATTCAGTGATATTGATTCTCCATCATTAGCAATATTCCACTGATAAACTGGTACTGTTTTTGGTCTGTCATTTAGGGGGCGTGGTCTTACACCTAAGTTAGGAGGTACGTCATCGTCGGTGGAATCTTCAGTCTCAGATGTTGAGCTACTACTGCTACCAATATTGGTTGAGGAAAGAAGCTCCGCTATCTCTAGCGCACCATGCGTTTGAGACAGTTGACGATGCTTTCTGGCTTTACGTTGCAAAAGTGAGTGTATGTCCAGAAGAGTTACAATGAGTTTGGATTTCTGTCCTGTTTGGATATCTCCCTTGGGACAAGATCGATTTACACGCCCATAAACATGCCACAGCTTCGAAGATATTTTCATAAACAAGCCACTGTCAGCACTATCAGAAAAGGTGGAGACAAGTCCTTCTAGTTCAGTACTTGCATTCTTGACTGCATCATGATCCGTTTTAAAATCAAAAGGATACGTAGGATATGATAATGGAGTTCCTGCTTTTTCCAACTTTAGAAGTCGGCGCAGAGTCTTTCGCATTTCCTCCACAGTGGTGTCATCTTCTACATTTATTCCTCTAAATTTCAATTCATATATGAATTCTTCTCGCTCCAGGCGATTAACTTCCATTTTCATAGCCATATTGAGGCAAACAATTTTACAAAATAATTTTAAATTTTAAATTTTTTTTTTTTTTTTTTTTTTTTTTTTTAATCACAACTTTATAAATGGACACACTATACGTGACACTTAACAACGAGTTCACCTAAAACTAGCATCACTCTAACACTAATAATGTACTTAATAAGAAAAGAACACTATTTTTTTACTATATTCACAACACTTCACAACCAAAAAAATTTTGTTTTTGATCCTTTCAATAGTAGTTTAAATAAATAAAAAAATTTCTTAAAAAATTTTCTCAAAAAAATCCTGGAAATTAGGGAAATTTGAAAAATGCAACGCTGCCTTAAAGATTAGTGGCAAACTCCACAAATGACCAAGGAAACAAGAAAAATTTGCTTTACAGTAAACTTTACCTTAATAGAAAATAAATTTCTAAATTTAAAAATTTTTACTAATAAGTGATAGGGTGCCCCACGTTCTGGGCCGCCATATTTACTTGCCACGCTCTATATATAGGGTAAGAGATGGAAGTAAGGAACACTCGGCAGCTGCAGTCGGGAGTGGTCGTGCGGTTTTTATTAAAATGAGCAAAATTATAAGGGCGCCAGTAACCTTTTTGTTACGCCTTTTGTTCCTCAGAGAGTATTTAATATTCGGCTACAAAATATCAAAACTTACCACAAGAGCTTCAGCAAAATGGAATCATTATTTTATTTAGATGTGAGTAATGCAAGAAAAAAAAATAAGAAAATAATCCAACATAAAATGCCACGGTTTATTAAAAAAAAATAATATAATATTTTATTTTAAATATCTATTTAATTTTTACCTGTATCGTACGCAATAAAAAAAGACTAATTACCGCTTGTGATCACAATGGGTTTACAATGGGTTTGCATGTGTAACTAAATATCACTGGTCTTTTAAATATGTTTAACTAGATACGTCCGGGCACATATGTTAGGCACTAATCTTAATGCAAAGAAAATTATCAAAGTGAAAGGTAAGAAAAGCAAAAAAAATATAAAGATGACGTCAAAATTAGTCACCGTTACTAATATAATTAGTCCAAGAACAAATAAATTTAAACTTTAAACGTGTTACTTGATAGGTTACCCTGTGGGGTAAACCTGTTATCCCAAATTATTGTCCAAATATGAGTCCTTAAAACTGCAGAGCTTTTAACCGTGATCCAGTCGAACTATGACGTCACTGAGGCGTCCGTGGAAACCTGCTTGCAGGGACTTGCCCTATAAAGAAATTAAATTTCTCAGAATAGGCTTAATTTTGTAGTTGAAAAGAAAATGTTAGTTTTATCGGCATTTCAATTTTAATATACCGAGTGTTTAATTTTAATTCATTTATTTAGGAAACTTTAATATATTACCCTGCTCTACGGCAATGGAAAATCATTGAGCTCTTGACAAAACGATACTAGACAGATTTAAGCTATTTTGAAAGTAGAGTTATAGGAAATCTTATGAGCATGACAAAAAAATAATTCACTTTCATAAATGTGAAAAAAAAATACTAAATTAAGTTGTCTGTAAATAAATTAATGGGACTGATCAGTTTTCTCTCTAGCTTACTGTATAAAATGGGCTTAAGTAAAGAACTACTTACACTTATGTGGTGGAATGTGGCAAATTATGATGTACAATGGCCAGGTAACTTCAATAAACCTTTAGCCGTCTCTTTGAGGGTTTGACTAGGACAATTCCCAATAAAATCTGGAATAGAGGAACATCCTCCATTAATTGGTTTCATAAATTACTCACAAAAGAACGAGAATACTATTAATTGAATAATTCTGTTACAAAATGAAAGAAATGATTGGATAAAACTTACTTTTCTATTAGCTCGACTAAGCTTCGGTACGTTCCATTACCAATCCAACTTCAAAGTTGCTGCTTGACCCTGTGTATCAACCAAATACGGCACAACCAAAACAGGCGACAATTATTTTTAACCCCGAAGGCAAATTACATCCCCTAACGGTTAGGGAAAGTCTATATGACAAAAAAACTTGCCACGAGTTGGAAACGACCGACTTCTTCAAGGGATCACAAGAAAAAGGGAACGAAAACCCCGCACACCTGTCAATTTTTCCTTTGACAGCCGAATGGCGTAGGCGTAGGAAGACACATTTTCTACTCGTAAAAGAATCCAACACTAAACCTATTTCACCATTTTAACGAAACTACAACCCGCAAAATCCCAAATTTCACATTCAACGAACAATTATTTTGACCTTAAAACATGAAATTAACAACAAATCTTTAACTAGACCGGGAACTACTTTTCGTTTCGAAACCAAAAACCTGAGACGCAGGACTCTTATCAGGTGGTACCTGCATACCGACCAAAGGATCTCGGTTCTCGGATTCAGTCGTCTACCCATCTTCCGGCGGAACGCCGTCCTAGAGTGCAGCGGAAGCCGGTACCGCGTAAATCGTATTTTTAAAACTGCGCTCAGATGCAGCCTATATGAACTGGCTAATTTCCCATGCTAATTTTAAATATTGTAATTCAATAAAATATTCTATTAATTAATGGCAAAGTCCCTAATAATACACAAAATATTTACATAATTAATAGACAGAACAACTTATAAAGGCACTATGAATTTGAACCGTTACACCATTTCTATCCATTCACAATTCACCCCTCTGGTTCACTAAGGGCGGATGTCACAATTTTGAGAAAGTAGCAAATATCGTTTTCCACTAAACCGAAGTCACTCTATCCAATGGACTAAAACTCTATGTCCTAAAATTAATAGTTTTTAAGATAGTAATTATATAAAGCCAGTTGTCCACTATTGCTTTGGAGTACTAACGGCCTATGTGACAAAGTTTGGACAACCGTCTTTATCGCCCAGCTCCCGTTAGACCGAAGTCGCACATACGTCTTTTGTGAAAGCTACCAACATTGGACATGTGGCTTCTGTCAGTCAACAGTGTAGGTACTGTAAAACCTGTAAAATTTTAACAAACTGTGATTAATTTACTTGTGTTGACACTGTTTTTGCCACTTTAATTGAACAATGGAGGGTAAAAGTAAAAAAGCATGTGTATCAGACAGAACCCTTAAAGTTTTTAACCTTCTGAAACCAAAATCAACCACTGATAAAGGTAAGAATATTTTTGCACCATTATTTGAGGTTAGGTTGTAATAGCTTTTGAATTGTATTCGGATTTAGAAAAGAAAAAATATTTTGTCACTAATTTTTTGTTAATATTTCAGAGACAAAAAATGAGTCTCCTGCAGTAAGAAACTCAGACAATGTGTTACCGAATAAAAAATGTGCCATGAAAGATAATAGGTAATATTAGGTATATTAGACCATATTTGGATATAAATAATGAGAATTTAATAGCACCAAACATAGAGAGTCCAGTAGATAAAACATTGTTTTATGTTGTTTTGGAGGGAGGGACACTAGAACGAATTTCACCACCACCTAATAGCGTTTTTTGTTTCGTCAATATCGCACTTTTTTTATACTTGACAGCTATCAAAATTTGACAGGAGAATGTTTTGCGTATTTTTTCCGTATTCCTTGGGTCAATGTCGATACGACCCGCTATTTTTTTGACAAATATCGAAAATTCCCAAATTTGACATTTTGACAGGTATTCTATATACCGCTTGTCAATAAGATTTTGACAGATCTGAGATAAACGTTTTGTAGTATACCACTACCGTAGCCGCTATACCAAATTTCGTCAAAATCGGATATAAGGAAGCTAGAGCGAAAGAAAATTTTGACAAATAGTTTATACACGAGCTGCAGCTCGCACGGTACATACTATTTTTACGAAACTTTTTTTTCCCATTTATCTTTTCAAAACAAAAATTTTTTTTTTTTAATTTGACATTGACAGGTGTCAAATTTTGACAGTGGAATTTTTTGCTTATTTTTCCCGAAATCCCCGCCCTAGAAGAAGTACGCCTACAATTTTTTAAATTTTTTTAAGACCACTTTTTTGCCCGTTTCAGCTCGCTCGCGTCATTTATGGTAATTTTTTTTATTTAAAAAAATTGTTTTCGTTTAATTTAGGTACGTTCGCAAAATCTAGAGCTTGCAATATTTTCAATGGACTATCCACTTTATATTTGAAAATGTAATAAATATAAAATAATTATAATAACAGCAAAATCTAAAAACAAAGTCACCTGATTACCGTTTTTTAGCTCTCCTGTAAAATACCTTTTTTTGACATCCTCCCTTAGTGAACCAGTGGGGAAAATTATTTCTAAGGTTGGGACTTTTTAGGAGATGAGTACTAATATTGAGTTTTGTTGTTTTTGTAGTATTTTGTACGTACCTATACTTAGGTATTCTTTTATTAAAAATATGCAAGGAGCTAAAAAATCAGAAAAAAATTCAGTGTACAACATAGATAGTAGGATGATCGTAAGCAAATAGAAGAAAAAGTTATTCTTTTTATTTAAAACTAGTCATAGACCTAATAAAAATATATTAATTTTACGGAAGTAGTCCATTATCTCCGTGGAGCAGTGAAGACATGGGAAAAGAAACTCTCAGTCATCTTCCCAATAATATGAAAAGTCAATTTATTGGGGTGTACATGTTTCGGTACTAGAAAGAACCATCATCAGAACCAAAGGGCCAAAATAAATTAGGAATAGAAAAAGGAAGGACAAATCAGATTTTTTTTTTTTTATGATCGAGCACAAGCACTATGGGAAAAATCCTTTAAGGCGCTCTGGGAGCGGTGCGTGTGCAAAGAAAGCGATTCGCGTTTTTCTTGAATCGTTGGAGGTTATATTCCGTTGGAAACACGGTCTCAGAAAGGCCGTTCCACAAAGATGACGTCCTCCAAATGAAAGAGTTCTGAAACAATGATGTTTAGGGTTGACTAAGTTGAACCACATAGGGATGGGCGGCAGTGGTTCGTCGTGTGTTTCTGCTATGCATTACTCTAGATGAAATCGAGGAGGCAATATCTGTCGAACACTTGCCATGGAAATATCTGTAGAAGAGGGTCAAATCACCAACCTGTCTTCGATGTTCTAAGCTGTCGAGGTTCTTAGTCAGCTCGTGGTCGCCGATAAGACCAACGGCTCTCCATTGGATGGAATCCAGCAACCGAAGGGTATGCTTCGGTGCAGAACTCCAGATATGATATGATTAATGTACTTACCCCAAGTGCCACTTTGTTTACATTCCTTTGCAAATAATGTTCACTTTTTTTATATCAACACTGAAATAAAAATCTTCTATTCATTATAAGCTTTCCTACTGTAAGATAACGAAAATTGCTAGACCGTCGTGTATATAATATCATGGATATTTAGCCAATACGAAATAGGAGATAATAATGCTCCATAGAATTGTTTATAGCCACTATTGCTCTAAATACTCACAGTAATTATCAAGTTCTATTGGGAGTGTAATCTGGTTTTATATACTATATTAATGCCGACTGGCAGTTGTAATGAAAGTTGATATTAATGAAAATAATATTTGCTTGCTAGGGTTAATAAATCATATACCTACTTACCACTAAAAATCAGGACTGTAGTTCTCAAAAATTTAAATAGCTTCTGCTTCCAGTGTGATGTTTTTCTTGCAGTTTAACATTGCATGATTATCTACTATGCAACATGGTTTACTGAGATCGTAAAATTCATCCATAGAATATAAAAATATCAATATTAATGATGGGTTGTGCGAAATAAGAATCATCTATTGCTTTATCTGACATGCAAAGTTTTAAGAGCAGTAACCCCTTCTACCACAATGAAAATTGCCGAACGTTTTGCTGGTCAAACGAAAAGAAAAAATAAAAATTGGTATTTAGAAAATAAATTCTACTTTAAATACCCCATCCAGAAAAGTAAATGACGATCGAAAATATTCCCAAAATTTTTTTTTGAAATTTTTTTTATTTTTAGTAATTTTGTAATATCTTAAACAATTCTTTATCGGTCAAAAGCAAAATGACTTTCCCGGGTGTAGAATGTTGTACCAAACAATTTTTCTTAAAGCCATTTTTCAATATCGGCCTTACTATTTTCTCAAAAACGTTGGGCGCGTAAATCTACTTTACACGCTTAAATTCACTTTACGCGCCCAACGTTTTTGAGAAAAAAGTAAGGCCGATATTGAAAAATGGCTTTAAGAAAAATTGTTTGGTACAACATTCTACACCCGGGAAAGTAATTTTGCTTTTGACCAATAAAGAATTGTTTAAGATATTACAAAATTACTAAAAATAAAAAAATTTCTAAAAAAAATTTTGGGAATATTTTCGATCGTCATTTACTTTTCTGGATGGGGTATTTAAAGTAGAATTTATTTTCTAAATACCAATTTTTATTTTTACTTTTCGTTTGACCAGCAAAACGTTCGGCAATTTTCATTGTGGTAAAAGGGGTTACTTCCTCTTAAAAAACTTATATAGAAAGAAAAAATAAATTAATTGAAACAGGTTTTGATACCATCAAGGAACATTAAATTCAGACAGGCCAGCTAGAAGACTCCGAACAACGATGTGACCTGCACAACAACCAGCGTTAAAACTTATACTAGGAAGCCTGGCGTTTGCCGATCGCTACGAACCCCCACCAACGTCTTATGGATTATAGGATCTAAAGGATACAATTTGTTTTTGGATACGCTGTTCTGCTTTCTTAATTATAAGGAAAGCGCTTTACTGGGAACAAAATGCGTCGCATTGAGAAGATACAATTAATTTCTTGACAAAATTGCTGTATTAAAAGTAGTTTATTATTCAACAAGACTGTGCTGGTAATGGAACTGATTATTACCAATAAAAACACTGTTTTAGTAAATCTGGAAGTGATATAACACTAAAGCGGCTTTGATACACTAGCAATTTATTTAATATGGGTTAATAAAAAATAAGCTATCAATACAAACTATGTCTTAGCAAACCTGTGTTAATTAGTTCATTTTCCTCAATGAAGGACTTAGATAATACGTTCTGCAAATATCCAAATGCAGTTTCCGTCTTTAATCCAGGTTATCCTTCAATCCCGCTGTAAATAGTTTTTTTGGTGTGTTCTACCCTCGGTTCTAGCACGGTAAAAATGATGTAAACTAGATTAAAGTTGATCCTACAACTTTACATGCCGCTGTGAGTGGCACTGCTATATGTTTACATTTTGATGCATGGAAATTTTAAGTTATAAGCGATTCTTAATAATGCAAAACTTTATGCAAAAACTCCAATGCACGCCGGTAAAGTATATGTTTAAACCAATTAAGTATATAGGATAATCCCCACGACTCTCTAATAAGGAAAAATGTATTTAGAAATAAATTTACCGACCTTTTTTAATTTCATTAAATGTCCCTACTAAAGGGAAGAAAAAGCTCTGAAAATTAATGTAAATGTTCGCAATGGTTCGCGATTTAATGGTCGGTTTATAAGCCGGTTTTAATTCCAATTTAGATTTGCTTTTCCGAAATAAACTGGGTACTTTAGTGTAATTTAACCTAATTTTAAAAATAACAAAATAAAGCAAAGTCTATTAGGCATATTTTTAAACAAATATATTTTACAATTATTACACAGTAAAAAATTCAGCCAATTAACAGGAAGGGATGTCTGATTTAATTTATTTGATTATATTATTTGATTTAAATTTTATTCAGTACTTAGTATGATTTGTACAGTTCTTTACAGAAAATAATCATAATATGGCATTACTTTACATCCATACTGATCTCATTTTTAATTAGTTTGATACATGAGACAACTGAAATTTTTATTGCATTATATAAACAGTTCTTTCAGAAAATCTAATTTTTGTTGCAGAAGCCTTGTTGACACATTTGACCACGTATTCTCTAAACGTGCTATGCGATGGGACATGAGCTTTATTTATCCCGGTTTAAACATGCGAGTGGCCCCATCTTTTTCTCCAGGAGGAATGTTGGAATTTGTAATGGATTCAAATCGGGAAGCTGTGAATGTTCACAGACTTCAGGAAGTTGGAACAGGTAAATCTGATGATTTAAATTTATTTTATATCATTAAAACTCTCTTACTTGAGGAGTTTGTGAGCCAAATGATACAAGTAAAAAATCCATTAAAAAAGGGATTCCTAATTAGACTCCTTAAGATTTGAGGAAGGTTCATGAAAAAGTAGCATTGCATGTCCATTTTATACCGTGCGAGCAAAAATTATTTGCATCAAAGAGGGATTGGATTAAACAACGTAGGGCTTGGTTTAGATCACAATGATATGGGGACGATATATCTAACCAAATCTAGGTTAAAATTTTGTCAAATTCATATTATGACATGATATGCCGAACTAATGAGTAATAAAATAAGTAGACAAATACAAATTTATTTTTGTTGTTTACAATATTAATAAAGTAAGAATATACAGAAAAAAAAAGAAAAATAATTACATAAATTGCTGAAATTGGCCACCGTCATGCTCCAAGCATAACTTACAGGTCTCGTCATATATTCGAAAGTGTTGACCAGCGTCTCTGGAGAAATGTTACCACATTCTTGGATAATCCTTTCTTGTAATTGTCCTAAATTTGCAACTGGTTTTTTAAAAATAGTGTTCTTTAAATGAGGAAAAACGTTAAACAAGGTGATCAATCTGTCGTCGAAAAAATTGCGTAAGTAGTTAATAGTTTCGGCGGCTGTATGGGCGGTTGCACCGTCCTGTTGAAAATATCCAAAACGTAGTTCGTCGTCAAGTAATTGCTCCACAAATGTATTCCAAATATTGTCTCTATACCGCTGTGCTGTTACTGTGTCATGGAAAAAAACAGGACCAACAATTCTTCTTCGGGAATCAGCTAACCAGACACCAATTTTTTGAGGGTGCAATGTGGACTTTCACTACTGGAAATGGGGATTTTCACTACTCCACATGCGTGTATTCTGAGAATTCACATAATTCGAGAGGTGGAACCAGGCTTTATCCGAAAAAATGTCATGTCTAATAAATCATTTCTTTCCAATAAATTTTGGGTAAACCATTGAGCGACTTTCAATATCTGCGGTTTGTATTTCTCGGAATACTTGCACTTTATAAGGAATTTAGCTGCTTCTTAATAATAGTCCTGCATGTTCCATAAGATCTTCCCACTTCTTGGGACAGGCGTCTTATACAATTTGTTGGCGTATTTTGCATTATTTCACGAACGTTTGCAACAAGTTCTTCTGTTCGTACAGATGGTCTTCCTGCTCCTTTTTTGTGTTGTATAGAACCTGTTTCCCTAAACACAGCCACGGTTCTTTTCAGGCAATAATAAGAATCCCCAGCAATAAAAGCAACGTTAGGAAAATGTTCGTGAAAATCGTCCATGCACAAACCCGAATTGTATTGCCACTCACCATTTACTCTAACCCTGTTTCGAAAATACGCTTCAACCATGAATGCTTTGTGCTGTTCCGTAAAGCCCATTGTGTGAATTGTTTAAGAAATTGGAAAAATTAGCGATTAATCAAATTACTTGTAACGACTGTCAAAGATGACGGAATAACTGATTGATTGTTAATTCAGGTAATTACTGACACCCAACAGGTATTAAGCTCTACGGCTAAGCATTACGTCCTTAGGTGCAGTGCCCTCTTTGATGCAAATAATTTTTGCTCGCACGGTATCAAAATAGTTTCATTTACATCTTTGTAGGTAGGAGCTACGTTTTTCCGTATATTTTATATGAGATATCTACTGAAGGTGTTGCTGTTTATTACACATTTCCATGCTTATCGTAGCCAACTGGGTAGTGTTAACTTTTTCTTGAATTCGAAGACCAATGTATAACATGTTTAAAGCAATAAGTATCATACTTGATGTTTCTTTTTATATGTTTAAGCGTAACAAAACAATTTATTGCTCTCTATTTTTTAGAATCAGCGATTTGCCTAATGTTTATTTTTTCAGTATCGCCATCTACCGTTAAATATTTTAAGTGCAGCTATATTTTCTTGTTTATAGAATATACATACTATAGAGGACATCATTATAACGGTTTTTATAACGATCGTGAATGTCGGCAACGATTGTGTTACTGAACAATTCACTTTTGTGAATGCAATCATTTGTAAAAGATGGCAGCAGTATGATCAGAATTTAAAGTTATAAAATTGTAATTTTAAAGGTAAAACAAAATTCCAATTTTAACTGTGGCAGGAATATACGCAAACCTACCGCAGATTGAATTTAGAATTTTAGGGATAGTTTAGGTAGTTTAATTTTAAGCTTTAAAAAAATGATATGATTTTAGGCACATTAAATAGATATCAAGTGTCCTATCAAAATTAAAAAATAATATTTTGTTAAACATTTAATGAAACAAAACTTGACTTTATCTACATCTTTCCATAATTATGTTATATCTTAACATAGTATAAAACAAAGTCGCTATCGCCCGTCTGTCCCTATATCTGCTTAAATCTTTAAAACTACGCAACGGATTTTGAAGCGGTTTTTTTTAATAGATAGAGTGATTCAAGAGGAAGGTTTTTATGTATAACTAGCGACCCGCCCCGGCTTCGCACGGGTGCAATTTCAGAAAGTGGCATGCCGGGTACTAATATATCGTGTTTGTTCGGGTTTGTATTTCTGTGGTACTAAGGCAGAACCCGATATGTCAAAATACGTGATTTTTCAGAAAACGAATTTTAAAGTTCGCGATATCCCCAAAATTAAGATTGCATTTACAGTAACTAGGCAAGTCCAGTAAAATATTTCACCATAAACATCCTTTTTGCTTGTAGCATTTCAAGTTAAAATTGTTCCGGATAACGAAGATATTTAGATTAGTTGGACATATCGTGTTTTTCCCTCTTTAGTTTCACCAATAAAATTGACATGTCGCGTGGTAAAACCAATTCCGACAAGTTGAAACTGGAGGAATGTGGCATAAACCGATATGACAGACATACCGGGATATACAAATAAATGTTTGGCGGTGCGGGACGACACCATAACCCGATATGTCTAGCATATTGGGTTTTGCCAGCGACCAATTTTCATTTATGAAACATATCGGGATCTTATTTTATTAACCCACATTGCATAGGAGTAACAGAACCATATCGGGTTTTGCCATTATATTCGTCACCACTAACTGCATATTGGCTTTAAAAACGGAAACTTGACATATCGGGTTCTGCCTTAGTACCACAGATTTATACCAGCGGGTTGCAACGCATGCCGGGTACACTCTAGTCAGTTTATATATTGATTTTCCTCCTCACACTTGTGTGTACTTACAGACGCTGGTATGAGCCTTTTAACTCCTTGCTTCTTTTATATGGATAATAGAAAAAACCGTTCAATCAATACATAGCTTGTCTCAATGCACATATTATATTTGTGACCTATTATATTATATGAGGCGTCTAGTTTCAAAACCGGACAGATCCAATTTTTGAAATTTCGCGGCTTTTGGTGGCGCTGCGATCGTACTAAACTTGCCTACCAACCCGTATAGGAATGAAAAACATAAATGGATAAATCCCATTAAAAATGTGCACTAAAGTTTAAGGTGAGTTTTAAAACCAGACAAATCCTGATGACAATTCATAACATAACAGGACAGATCCAGTTGTTACCAGAAGCGCACAAATCCTGGGGTTGGTAGGCGATTAATTTCATAACCGGACAAATCCGCTCAACGTTTTAATACGGCGTTTGTTGTCCTTTTGTTATTCTCATTAGCGCTTGGGATTTTGAGTAGTAAAAACGGTACTGCAAAAACAAATGCTCTAAAAATGAACATTCCTGTCGAAACCCCTCCGAGTGCAAGTAGAGAACGTATTAAGCAGCCAAAAAATTAATTTTAAGCTTAAAAAACCATAAATAACTGAGTTTTTAAAGGTTTTACAACTTTATATGTACTTTTCTATCTTTTAAAAAACATGTTACAGAATTAAGGAAATAAATACAGTTTATTCTATAAAATGATTAACAATTAGTTGTTAATAACTGTCAAAACAGGACAAATCCATCTGATTTTTTTCAAAATAAGGGTTTTTTATTAAAATTTAAGAATGAAATTCTACAAATTGATAGCTATCATATTTTCCAAATTATCATAAAAAAAGTAGACCATTCCGCTTATTTTTTGAGAAATGACGGTTTTTTGGACTTAACGCATTTCCACTTAAAGCGGATCTGTTCGGTTTTGAAACTAGACGCCTCTTATATGTTGTTTGAAATTTCTTCAAGAAACATTAACTCTTAACCAAGTCCTTTGTATCATCTTAACACTCCGTAATACACTTTTGGAATTTCTAATATTATACGTTGTTCTCCTAAGGGTGAATGTTCTTATATTAGTTTAGACTTAAAAGTCTCATTTCTCTCTTTTCAAATTTATACTTCGCTTAAAGTATGGACTATTTCTTCAAATTAATAAGTTAATAGTTGGAAGAATTTAGAAATATCAAGGCCTAAATAATATAAAATTATGTATAGTCGCAAATAATAAAAATAAATTTTTTCAAAAATTGTTTGTTAAATGCTTTGTCCGTTACTAACTAAAAATTAGGAAAAACAACCAAGAAACTCTAGTATATTATAAAATTCTTAGATAAATTGTTTAAAATTTCGCAATTTTACTATTAACCACGATATAATTTTCCACCATTCATAAATCTTTCATTATAGTAAAGGCTACCTTAAACTTGAACTTCGTTTTTTTTTCGAGTTCAATAACTTCTTTTGACCGTAGTTTATTTTCCGGTTAGAGTAGTTAACGCTGAACTTGCGGAATTCTATTACCAGCGACTTATGAATGGAATTTTATTGAAGAGTAGTTCTTGATAACGTCGTTAGATGGCATTATCAATTTCAGTCTAAACAAATAACATTGTTATTATTATTAAAGATTTATACAAATAATTTTTTAAATTAAAACGTTTTATGTATATTATGTAGTAAAAATTTTGTGACTATTGTTATGTTGATGTATTCTGTAGTAAGTAGATCAAAAGAAATATACGATTCTTATAGTTATTTAACTAAAGAGAAATTGCTTACACACACAACATTAATGTCCTTTTTGGACAAAGAGAATAGATTTTTTATAATGTGTATCAATGGGGAAGTGGGATTGCTGCTTTGGTGCTATTTTAACACATAAAAAGAGACAGGACCGTGTTTGACGAGTTACATAATGTAAGATTATTATATTTGTGTTTTTTGAAAAAGTAATTTCAAAATTTTGTTTACTTTAACGACTTCCAAACACAGTTTAAAAAGAATCCACTTAGGAATCACCCTGTATATTTTAAAAGAAAAAGTCAGAAGAGAGTAAATAATTTTCTTGATAATTGAGGCCAAATTTTGACCAATAAATTTTCAAATATATAATATAATATTCTTAACAATGGTTTCTAGAGCAGGTCTGAGTAGGTCTTAATTTTTTAACTAATTCACCGTAAAATTTGACCATATTATAACAAAAATAACGTACATACCTAACAGTGGCGCATGAGCCATTTCGTTTTTTGATCAATAAGTCGTTATTTCTTCGTTTAATCCAAAAATCGGCCAAATACCCCTCTTAGAGTACAATTATTACCTATAGTTTTACTATGAAAAAGGTTACAAGACATTTACAAATTAATAAAAGCAGAAAAAGAAATATGGACAAACCAACACAGGTATTTGGCCGCTTTTAGGAGAAAACGAAAAATAAACTAAACGTTGATAAGAAAATGAAATGGAATGCAATTCTATTGTGTTTTCTTCGTGATTTTGACTAATTTTTACCCTTACAATGTCTTACCGACATAAACCTAAAGATGTTTTATAAAAAACTTTTTAAACAATTTTAATAATCTTCGACACCTTTTTAGAAAGGCTTTTCTTCTTCCCCATTTTTTGGTTAGTTTAGAGTGTTTAGACCCTCTTTACATACATACTCAGTATGGTTAGTATTTCATCAATTTCTTTCATATTATGTCTCTTCTACACTTTAAGTTTAATTCCATACAAGCTCCATTAAGGTTCTACACCACTTTCTCTTCTGCTAAAACCATCAGCACCAAATATATTTTCTGTCTCCTGATGTTGAACGTTTCTACGTTCGAAACATGTAGAAACCCTTAAATAATTTTTTATTCTATTAAATTTTGTGGAGGAAGACTTTTAGTTTTTTCTTTCTTTCCCATACTTTGAACTCCACTTTAAGCATGGACTAGGTACTTCTTCAAATAAGAAAATGAAATGGCAAATGAGTCACTCATGTCATGCATTCCAAATTGAATTTTAAAAATGTAACCATGATAATTTTAGCCTTAACTAGTTTATCAGTAGCTCTTAACTAGTTTCATAGTGTTATACTCTTGGTAATTTTTATACGGAACACTAATTATAAATGTTTGTTTGAAGGTTGAAGACAATAATGTATCTTGAGTAATAGATGTGTTTTAGACTTCCATTGCCTTTAGTTTTTCATATCACAACGTTTCAACTGGTAAGTATCTCCAGTCGTCTTAGATACTTATCAGTTGAAACGTTGTGATATGAAAAACTAAAGGCAATGGAAGCCCAAAACACATCTCTTACTCACTAATTATAAATAATAAATACATTGAATGATAAAATAAAAAATCTTTGCACCCAATTTGACTTTGCTAATGCATTAAAAGTTTTTAATTCTGATTTACTAGACATTTTGTTTTCCTTTTAGGACGACTGCTTGCAAAGCAGTTCCTAGTACCTCTCCTGCTAGGATTTAAATTTAATGTAGCTACCTTATTACCGATAATGTTTGGAATTTTGGTAATAATAGCTAAAAAAGCCGTATTTCTAAGCAAATTAGCCCTTGTTGTCAGCAGTGCTTTCGGACTTGGATCATTACTTTTTAGTTATGGAGGGCAAGGTAATAATCAATATGGAACTGACCATCAAAATTATCATGGAGGTCATCAATATCATCCAACAACTTTTGGAAACTATTATAAAGGGTAACGATATTACTTATACCTATAGAAAATAATGTTTTATTTTAGGTCTAGAATGAGATAGGCACGTAGATAGCCTTTCTTCCTGGGAGGGGTACTCCCATACCTGAAGTAGCTAGGATTTTATCATGTGGGGAGGGGGAGAGATAGGTACCATAGTGTCAATAATTTACTAAACTTCAGTATTTCGTTTATTTTTTGTTTTCTTCAAGAAGCGGTCAAATACTCTGTGAGTAGCAATTACCTATAGTTTTGATTTTTGAATAAAAACAAAAGTATTAAGTAACTGTATATTAAGTATCATGTAATAGGTCAATAGACCCCAAAGCTACGCCGGCTGGTGTTTTTACATAAAAAGTGCTAAGTATTATTTTTTATGAAGCATTTAAAAAGTTAGTATAATGGGGTTACTTAAAGCATTAATTGATTACACAAACTGCATCTAAAGGGGGGGCGGGGTACTGCCCCCGCCCCCAGTACCCCGCTTTATCTACGTACCTGGAATGAGATTTAGATAATATTTTTGATTAGTGATTTGCATCTCAGAGTTGATTACAATATGTATTTGTCAATAGGATTTATAAATTATATACTTTATACATATTATTTATATCAATATAAGCTGCTAAATATATAGGAAAGAAAGAAAAAACCAAAAATCTTCCCTCCACAAAATTTCATAGAATAAAAATTCTCTAGGGGTCTCTACATGTTTCGAACGTAGAAACGTTCATCATCAGGAGACAGAAAATTTATTTAGTGCTGATGGTTTTAGCAGAAGAGAAAATGGTGTAGAACCTTAATGGAGCTTTTATGGAATTAAAAAATTGATGTATGGAAGAGACATAATATGAAGAAAATTCATAAAGGTTAAACCATACTGAGTATGTGAAAAAGTTATTAGAGGGGGTCTTAACCAACCAAATAAACTGGGAAAAAAAAAACCTTCCTAAAAAGAAGGTGTCGAAGATTACTTAAATTTTTTTATAAAACTTTTCAAGTGTACCTATGTCTGTAAGACATTATAAGGATAAAATTGTCATAATTATGAAGATATCACAATAAAATTACATTGCAAAAACTGTTTTGTGGGGTACTGGGGACATACGTGGACGTGAACAACCTTTTGACCTCTAACTTTTAAAAAATGTGCAACTTATTAATTAATTTTATTGGTTTTAAATTAACCGCTTACGAGGGGGGGTTACTAAGCTTTAATACTCAGTACCCCACAAAACACTTTTTGCAATGTAATTTTATTGTGATATCATAACTATGATAATTTTATCCAAATAATGTCGTACAAACATACACTTGAAAAGTTTTATAAAAAAATTTAAATAATCTTTCACACCTTCTTTTTAGGAAGGTTTTTTCTTCTTCCCCAGTTTATTTGGTTGGTTTAGACCCCCTTTAATAACTTTTTCACATACTCAGTATGGTTTAACCTTTATCAATTTTTTTCATATTATGTCTCTTCTACACATCAATTTTTAATCCCGTAAAAGCTCCACTAAGGTTCAACACCATTTTCTCTTCTATTAAGACCATCAGAACTAAATAAATTTTCTGTCTCCTATAATGAACGTTTCTACGTTCGAAATATGTAGAGAACACTAGAGAATTTTTATTCTATTAAATTTTGTGGAGGAAGGCTTTTAGTTTTTCTTTCTTTCCCATACTTTCAACTCCACTTTAAGCATGGACTGTTTCTTCTTATTAAATATATTGTCACAAAGTAACGGTCGTACGGTATGTAATTTTATTGTAACTGACTCTGTAGTCTGTCATGCTTCCTGTCCGTATCAATGTAACAAAAATTGGTGTCGGTAATAAGGGAAATTTTTTTAAAGTTATTTGCCAATTTATTTGAATAAGAACTGTTTTAGATACAATGAAGAACTATCTCCCCAGGAACATTTGCATTATAGAGGTATGAGTGAAGCTGCAATGGACCAGTTAAAACTTTACGGAAGTCTACCTGATGCTTTTGGAGACAGAGCCGTTGAAGAAAATAATCATAAAACTGGTCGAAATTTTGCTTGGAGTGAAGATGAGAAAAAGAAAATATTAAATGCAGCCTAAACGACAAATTATTTATTTTATTTATTTACTGATCTCCAAATGTTTAACAATATTGCACCCGAATTTAATGACAGTGGCAAAGCGGAATACCGGCAAAGCCAGGGTTGGGGACCATTTATGTAAATGTTTTTATTCCTTTATATAAATAATTGCCTTAAATAAAGTGTGTTTACTATTGTTGTTTAAATTTTTGACCGCGACAATGGAATCAATATTGAGTTTAACAAAAACATTTGTCGATTGCAGAGTTCATACCGTGCGAACAAAAATATTTGCATCAAAGAGGGCTTGGATTAAAAAACGTAGGGCTTGGTTTAGATTACAATGATATGGGGACGATATATCTAACCAAATCTAGGTTAAAATTTTGTCAATTTCATATTATGACATGATATGCTAAACTAATGACTAATAAAATAAGTAGACAAATACAAATTTATTTTTGTTGTTTACAAAATTAACAAAGTAAGAATATACTGAAAAAAAAAGAAAAATAATTACATAAATGGCTGAAATTGGCCACCGCCATACTCCAAGCATAAATTCACACGTCTCTTCATATTTTCGAAAATGTTGACCAGCATTTTGACTGTATTTTGCATTATTTCATGAACGTTTGCAACAAGTTCTTCTGTTCTGACAGATGGTCTTCCTGCTTCTTTTTTTGTTGTATAGAACCTGTTTCCCTAAACACAGCCCCGGTCTTGCTAGGTAATGATAAAAATCCCGAGCAATAAAAGCAACGTTAGGAAAATGTTCGTGAAAATCGTCCATGCACAAACCCGGATTGTATTGCCACTCACCACTTACTCTAACCCCGTTTCGAAAATACGCTTCAACCATGAATGTTTTGTGCTGTTCCATAAGGCCCATTGTGTGAATTGGTCAAGAAATTGGAAAAATTAGCTATGAATCAAATTACTTGTAACGATGATCAAAGATGACGGAATAACTGATTGATTGTTAATTCAGGTAGTTACTGACACCCAACAGGTATTAAGCTCTACGGCTAAACATTACGTCCTTAGATGAAATGCCTTCTTTGATGCAAATAATTTTTGCTCGCACGGTACAAGTAATTTTAATTTGTATAATTTTATAAATCTTTTATTTACAATAAATTATTTGAGGTTGCCTTAAATTTTTTACACAAAAATTTCCTTTAATTTAAGTGTTGATGAAAAAACAGTTCTGGCAGATCCTTTTTTTGGTAGCCCGAGATCACTCAGAGCGTAAAAACTTTCCATCTAAAATAAAAATTATAAAGTTTTGCCATGTTTCTTTGTAGCTTTAAATTGTCCATATCTGTATCTAAGTAATAAAATATACCATATTAATAAATCTAAACATTCCACTGATAAATTTTTGTTCATTGTAAAAAATATTTCATCCAACCAATAACCGCAACAGTATAAAAGCAATACACCACTTCTTGACGTGATTTTATTTTTAACATCATACTTTGATTAAAACGTAATAAGTATTCCAATAAACTGTATATATCACAAAACTATGTTAATATAACATTAACAAAGAAAAATATACGTTTTACTAACGGTAGCTTTTAAACAATTTATTATTAAGGCCTTATTAAGTAAAAATAATACCCGATCTAGGAAAAGTTAATAATAGTTCTTAAGAGATTTATCTAAAGCCAATTAATGTGTATTTTGATGAATGATCATTTTCTGTTTGCATAGGTGCACTCTTGACCTACTCTAAATGGAAGTCATGTAGGGTAGCCATTTTTTTTTTATATGAATTTAATATGGACTTTTTTAATATTTAATTACATTATTTATTTTTTTATTTTACTATGAAGAACATAAACTGGACAAACACGAGTACAGTACTTACTAAATCAAAGAAATGCGTAGTTCTAACTATAGTAGTATAAATAAAAATAAACATATATAAATTTCAGAAGTAGAGAGTGGGTTTTTTCTTTAGTTTAGATCCATCACCAGATGCGTTTCGCCGTATCATGGCTCATTAGTGAGGCTAGGATTCGATGAAAGAAAGGAAACACAAAGTTTAAACTTGATCAATTTACTAGTGTCGATGTTGAACACAAAAGCATACCCGTATCTCCAAAAAATGTATATAAATAAGTAAAATGTCGAGAGAAAATCCCCTGCAAAGACACAAGTTACAATTACAGGAATGCCGGGCAGCGCTAAAAGCCCATAGGCTATCGGTTTGGACCGAAAACCAACGATCAGAAGTAGAGAGTGATTTAGTCCTTTCATTTCGTCAAATCCATCCCTAGATGCATTTCTCCATATCATGGCTCATCAGTGAGGCTTTATATAAATATATTTTTTGATTAAATGTGAAATAAAATAGTTACAAATAAGTGTTATAATAATATAGCATCTTATGACAGTATGATCCAAATAAAACGATTTGAATATAATTATTCTGATACTTATTACTTAATATAAGCTCAGGACTATTTCTAGATGAATAAACAATATAATTATATGGTGATAAATCACCGAATGCGATTATATCAATGAATGAATTAAAGTTCTGATCTGTAAGGTTTAGCGATGTACAATTTGTATTAATTGGATCAAGTGAACACTTAATGTTGGGAAGATTGATGTCTCCTGAAACTATTACATTTATTTAAATTTAAGGTTATTAGAAGCCGAGAGTTCTGAACAGCATTTTTTCTAAATAAAGTTTAAACAACTCTAAGCGTTAAATATTCAAATCTACTGGCGTGCAAATCGTCGTTAATTTGACTAAGTGGCGTATATCACTTTTGTTAACTTTCCAGAAGAGCCTTTTAAAGATTTTAGTATATTTGACTTGCTCGTAATTCTGGAACTAAAACGCATATAATAATCAGCTTAGATATAGGTATCGATGAGTCCTTTGAACACTTTGGCAAAGGTTTCTATGAAGATGTAGTATTACTATCTACAGAAGAAATATGGCTAAAAAAAAGATATACGCCACTCTGTAAAATTATTTTTTATTGCATTTTGATATATGCCTATTGCATTTACCAATATACGCCTATTAGTAAAGTAATTTATTGCTCAATTTTTATATAGGCAGGGCCGAATTAAGGTCGGTTGACGCCTTAGGCCAGACAAATTTTTTTCAATTTCGAAATGGATTTTAAAAAATTGAGCGCGTCATGATACGGATGATCAAATTTGTGCCTAAACGTAATCTCGTAAAAATGTGTTTTTCAAGCGAAAATTTGCACGTTTTGTTGAAGAAAAAACTCATAGATTAATTTAATTGTAATAATCGTATAATACATATGTAAGTACTAAGGGAAAATTATAAAACAAAAAATAGAAGTAAGTATAAACAAACAACCTAACAAGGGCGTCCGAAGGAACTTTTCCAAGGGGGGGCAAATCATAATTGGAATTATTTTTGTTTCTAGCACTTCAACAAACCTTCAATAAAAGAATAGAGCAAAACACCTAATACTTATATTAAATAACAAAAAATAGCTAAACAAAATATTTAAAAATGTTCAAATATAACAAAAAAAAAATACAACAAAAAACTTATAAGTTATTCAGATTTATTGGAGAAAAGAAATGTTAATTTTCTTGAATCTTTTGCAAATTCATCAATAATTTTTTCAATTAAATGTATTTTTTTTTCTTTTACAAATTTGCGATGAACACTCATCATACATAAACCGTCCAATCGGTGCTCAGTCATAGTCGAGCGAATCCAGGTTTTTACTCTTCTGAGAGTACTGAATGATCTTTCGACTGTACATGTAGTTGGACGTAAACAAATTGCTATCGCAATTGCCTGAACAATAGTATGTCTATTTGTATATTGCTATTATGACTAGCTGTGTAAATTAAAATAAAGCTTTATTTATTCTATTCTAATATTTTTCCTTCCCTATTTAGTGAAGATTTTTCAATTCCAATTTTGTCAATTGAATTATATATATCTTAATAAATATGTATATTCCAGTTAAATAAAATATCTAAAATTGACTTGGGCCAGGGGGGCGGGGGCAAGCGCACTCCCTTGCCCCCCCCCCCCCCTTCTGACGCCCTTGCAACTTAACATTAATGAATAATGTTTACAAAATGTGAAATAAATAAAACAATTAACTCAAAATATCATAACTTAATAAGAGTTTGGTAGTTTCCAAAGTTCAAAAAAACTAATCGACTAATCCAGCTAATTAGGATACAAAAATATAAAACACATAAAAACACAAATTCAGCGCTAAGAATCAAATGATATTGGTAGATTGGTTCCTTATAAATACACAAAATGATATAAACTAAAGCACACACATATTTTTAAGAGTATTAAGATACTAAAAATGTTTTTTTCGACATTCTTTACTCGAGAAATTTTGAATAATGTCGTCGAAGGAAGTTGATTTCACAAGATCTGATAACTAAATCGTCTTAATACTTTAACTTAGAATATTTTTGTTTAGATTGGAATGTGGAATGTTCTTTATACTTTATAGGTATGATAATTAGTATTATGCCATAGTTTAAATAGTGATTTAAATGTATAAAATAATAATTATTATAGGTACACTGAAATTCGTTAAAAAGCCGCGGCGCCTATTTCGTTCGTGGCGCCTTAGGCCATGGCCTATTTGGCTTAGTGGTTAATCCAGCCCTGTATATAGGCCGGTATATTTCTTAAGCATGTATCATACATTATTATACATTAAGACTACTGGTTTTAATATTTTTAAACAATTTAAATCCTTGTTCACTTGAATGACCGATTTCTTCTTTAATTTCCTTACTTATTATCTCTTTAAAATGAATTAGCGATAACTAATCTTCCGAATCGTAATCATTTATATTTTCGACTGCCACAGCTGTTCCATAGTACCATTTTTTTTATATAACATTTTAACCTGGCTCCCTTCTTGTAAAGTCTTATCTAACACTACCAACTCATTGAAATTGATTACATTTTGTGTCCCATTCCTCCACTTAACGAGTATATCCATTTTTTATTAATAAGGTCAATATTATGCAATAGAACACCAAAACAATGAAGCTTTTTCACGTTAATTTAAAATAACACCTAATTTTGAGGTTAAAACCTTATTGGCATACGTACTCAAACAGGCCGATATAGGCATATACGTCTCATAAAGTACAATGTTGCCATTTGACGTAGGTTTACTGATAGACGTATATAATATATGCCCGTTAGCGAAAGCGACCCTAGTGCTTATTAGTCGTACGCCTAAACGAAAAAACGGAATAACTTTTAAACCCTTGGGAATTGAAATACGTCACTTAGCGAGCGCATGTCCCATGTCAATTCACATATACTACCGTAAAAATCGAAATATCGCATTTTTGCATATACGCCACTTAGTTAAATTAACGACGAAATGCAAAATCTCCAAGCTAAATTTCATTTCTTTAAAACTGTATTTAATTTTCTGATATTTCTGATACTTTTTGGAAGTTATTTGGCTTCCCTGACCTTGTCCCTCCTTTTTTTCTATAAAATTTGGTATATAGTTACGGTTCTTACATTGTATGGTATTTGACTACGTATTAAAATGCAAAATTGATATAATAATATCCCTATTAGTTGTAGCCATTTAATAAATTTCTGCTTTAAATTTTAAATAATATTCAATTTCTATTAAGCTATGAATTCACAATTCATATTAATTTATCATACATTGTTAATAAATATAAATGTGGAATAATTACATGATAATTAAGATAAAATCTGCGACATCTTTTATTTTATTAGATCACACACACCTTGTTTCCATTATGCGAGCTTTATCTCAATCAACACAGAGAAAAACTAAACAGAGTGGAAATTTAATTGTTAACATTTTAATACAAGATGGTTTTACCTGTGATACTCAAAACGAAATTTTTTCTACATTTTAGTATGTACAGGTATTGTCAATTTTTAATTTTTATCATACTATATTGAACAAAGAGCCAGGCAAATAATTATGAATTGAGGAGACGTAAAACTCGGAATACCATTTTGGGTTTCTGGCGTTATTGCTTATCGAGTTCCCTTTAGCCTTTTAGTTCCTGGCAACATTTTGGTGTTTTGTTGTTTTTTACGATTCTTAAAAAATATCATTATTTTTGTTAGCGCATCGGTTTTACCACAAACACATAAATTAATTGTTAAAATTAAATTAAATATACTTCAATCAAACCGACACATGTCAAAATCTTTATTGGGGGCGGGGCACATTCTATACAGCTTTTCGTTGGCTAGTAAGAAGAAACTGGCAACAGAAAATCCAATTCAATATCTTAAATTTCAGTTCCTCTTAATTATTATACTTTACTTCAATTAATAACAACTTTATATTAATTGTATTATTTACTAAATTCGATAGCTAAGTAATTTTTGAGTAAATTTTGTTATTGTCAGGGGAAATGCAAAATAACCCATAAAAATGTACGACCTTTAAAAGTTAATTTATACTTAAGTAAGTCCATTAAAGTTGGATACCACAGCCATTTTCTAATTTTCTTTCTTGCTAACAAAAATAGCAACATTTATATTTTCTTTCGGTTTGCCATCTCCTAATAATGAGCATTTCTATGATCAAGATATGTTAAGATAATTTGGAATAATTTTTCTTATTCAAAAAAACTTGTAGTGAAGGACTTTGTGCTTTTTTCTTCATTTCTAATTTATATTGATTTATTTTTTTTTTTCAGTTCGTTATTAATCAAACCAGCAGAGCACCCAAAATATATTTTTTCTACGACTGTGCGTTTTAACCCATTTTCCCGCATGCAATTTAGTTTTGAAAGTGTCACTTTCCTGCACTAGTGCGGGAAAGTAAAATTATGCAAATTTTGACCTTATTAAATAGTTTTTTAACCTCGAAAATTATAACTATTGTTACAATAGGTAAATAAGTATTTACGAAATCCGAAATAGTCCATCTAATAAAATCTACCTCTTTTCTTGCCTTTTGTTGTATTTTAATTTTTTTTTTAATATAAAATAATGAAGATATTTTTATATAACCCTGTACATTTCTTTAAAGTCATGTCATAAAACAACTGTGACGGGTTGTTTAAAAAGCGTCTTCGAAGTGAGAGTATAGTCTTTTTCTAAATTAAACTGAATAAAGCAATATTTAATGGATTCATTCGACGAAGAACTTCCCGAAGCCATTTTGAAGGCTGCAGAAAAAGTAAATTCCGGGTTGTTACCTGCCAAATCAAGACTAAGGTGTGAAAAGCAATATGAACATTTTGTTACATGGTGTAAGGAGAAAGGGGCGAAAACCTATAAGGAGGAGAATATTAACATTCATAATAATTAGTACCTAGCTTTGTAGTTACAATTTTATATATTATAATAATAGGTTGAAATAAAATAATTTTTGGAAAATAAGTATGTATACTTTTTTGTATATCTATACGGTCGTAGAAAAAATAACGTTCCTAACTCATGCGTAAAGTGTCTTTCCCCTACGCGATTGCAGTTGACCCGAAAGACGCGGAGCGGAGTTCGGGCAAGCAGCCAAGGTATCACTTTCCGCACTTGTTAGGAAAATAACTATTTAATCAGGAATCTGCTTGTTTTCATGAAACATTTTAATAATGAAATAAGAAATATCTATTCTTTTGACCATTTTACGAATCACCCAGGTAAATTTAATTATTATCTTAATTATTTAACATCAACACTTAACAAAATCTTTAGAAGAAAAAAGATGCACATATTTCATAATACAACAAACGTTAGTAATTCGTGAACCGTGAATTTTTACCAACATATAAAACCGTTTCCGACTGGCTTATATTCTTTAGTGCATTTTATGTCTCCTTATTATAAAATTTTAAAAAATGCATTACAAAACTATATTTCTATTTTTAGTTTTAACTTTAATTAGTGTTAGTGCAAAATCAGATACCATTGCAGAACTGTACAAAATCGCTGTGTCCATAAAAGAGTGTTTAATTAATAAATATCCCGGAATGTGTTTACGAGAAAGGGCTTTGGAATCATTAAACGAATCGACGCATACAGATGAGCCCATCATGCTTGGATTCATTAGGATAGAAAAAAATTATGCTTTTAATTGGAATAAAACGACTGAAAATGAACTCTCCAATGAAGTTAGCAAAAGGAGCCTTCAATTGAGCAACGCCCTCTATGATAAACTAGTGGAATTCTTTAAATCTCGGACGATAAGGCTTAATGTAGATGATGCTGTAGAAGGTAAGATAGCTAAGATAGCTCATATTTACATCACATCCGAAATGAAGCAATTTATGTTCTAGTTTGCCCATTTATACGGACACAAAAACGTCTTCTACAAAAATATTTTAAAATAAGTAGAATATACTAGAATATTTTTCCTCTAATTTCATCAGATCCATTCCTAAACGCATTTAGCCATGGCTTATTCGTAAAGGGCGGATTATATGCAATTAAATTCAGCCAAAATATGCGCATACATATGCCTTGTTTGCCTTTAAAACATGCAGTTATTTGCATTTTTTTACCAAATAATATATAATAAATATACTGGTATGCATTTATTATAGTAAAATGAGGTAAATACACACATCGGGTTTTAAAAAATATGTTTAAAATAGATAGAAAAATAAAAATAAACAATTTTTTAACCTAAAATTGTATAAAAGTCATTTATTACTAAATATATTTTTTTAATTTTTAACTAAAAAGGGTTGTGCTCTATTATTAAAAATTTGTTTATACAAAGAGAAGCTTCTTTCAACACCTACTGATGTAATCCGACAATACTGCAACTTAGATAGCAAAATATAAGGCCAAGGTACAAGTTCGACGAGGATATTATGTCTGATATAAAACTGAAATTAACCTTAATAAAAACAAGATCTTTAGCTGCACTTGCACCTTTTAACAACTCTTTACTTTGCATACCACACTTCAAATCGTCATCTAATTCCAAAATTAGTTCTTTAATGGCTTTGAACTGCTGCGTAGAATATTGCGGCCCCCACCGGGTAATTACAGGTTCTGGAGGTAAACTAACTCCTGGTAATCTCTCCTTATACAACTGCACTCTTAAAGGTGCTTTTGGAAACACTTTTTTTACATTTGAAATTAATTTATTTTTACCAAAGGTTTATTTCCCAGTATGTATTACAAATCGATATAAATACCGTTTGTTAAGCAGATAATAATAACGCATTGTTAAGTGACATTAAACAACCCCTAACAATATACCTGCAAACCCCGGATACCCCCAATAAAAACCTTGTGTATAACCAAAATGTAAATATAATTATTATAATCTTTAGATTGGAAAATCCCTGAAATAAGTACCTAACTGGACATTAAACCTTTAACTTTTCTTTCTTTAAAATTTTTGATAAAGCCCTAAACATAAAAATATGCTCTTAAAATAATAATTTATGAGAAATATGCATTTTATTATAAAATTTACAAAATATGCAAAAAATGCATATATATACATATATGCATTTTGCATATATTTCGCGCTTTACTCATCAGTACGGCTAGGATCTGACGAAATGAAGAAAACCAATTAGTTTTTTGCTTGGTTGCGACAAGAGTTCAAGTTTAAAAAAATACCATATAATATTGCCCAATGATATTTATAATAATCGTAAAGAATGATCAGCAAATTCAGTTAACAAAAATTAAATAACCAAAGTGCCCCGGTTATTATTAATGAAAAAATACTTTTATATTGCTAGTTTGTGTCTTTGAATTTTATTTGCCTTTTAAATTTCGGTTTGTAAATTACTCATATTATTTTCTTTGTTTCTTCCTACTTTTTAAAAATTTAGAAGTTATTATTTATATAATAGGTATTTAGTTTAAATATTTAAAAGAAAATGTAATCATTTTATTGAACTTAGGAAGGGGAAAGAAAGGAGGAGGCAAAGGAGGAGGTAAAGCTATGATGATGATGGGTGGAGCTGCAGCATGTATGATGGCGGGTATGATGATGGGCAAGGTAAATTTTAAATAATATTTTTTTCCCAAAAAAAATACCTAAAACCCAATCCGTGCCTTTAAATATTATTTACTCTCATTGCATTTCTAATGTTTACTCAAAAATAAATAGACCAATAGAATTAGTTTAAAAATGTGTTTATTTATTAAAATATTTTAAAGACATTTTTAAACAACTTATTTTTTGCTCGCTTTTTGAGTCGACTTCAAATTTATATGATCCCAAATAAAATTACGCTGTAAATATAAACTTCATAATGTTTCTTAAGAAATTTTCATAAGCTATGACATCTTTCTTATTTATTTTAAAAGAAATATTTTGATTTTCAACTGTTTTTCAGGCCCTATTAACACACATTTTGTTTTGTCATATTTATTTTTAATTTATTTTCACACATTTATTTCCATATATATTAGGTTCTAATTTGTTATTTATTTTATTCATCAGCGATATTAAATTACTATCTAAAATGTAAATTACTGTATCATCAGCAAAAAAAAAAAATTACCATAGCCTACATTGTAAACCAAATCATTAATATAGCTTACAAATAATAAAATACCAAGTACCTATACTACGTTGTGATACAAAAATATTTATAACTTTTTTATTTGACATATTATTATACTAGATACCTGCCACCTATTCATTAAAAAGCCGTGAAATCATTTATGTGCCTGTTCACTAATTCTCTGTTTTTTATTCATCAGTTGTATCAAATACACGTTTTAAATCTAAAAGACTAAAGATAAAACAGATTATACCAAAAAATAACTGTGATAAAATTAAACTTTGAAGAAGGTTTAACATAAAATATAAATTTCCACGCCAAATCAAAAGTTTTTGTTTCTAAGTGTAGCTATTTAATTTATAGCTAAACCATAGGAGCGCCAAAAAATATCCCCTAAATATTGCCGTATGTACCTTAAGCCTTAATAGAAACATTTCCCTTTCCAAATCATTTTTTATAAATATTAGTAGATTGTTGTACCTTTAAGAAGGATATGTAAGAGACATTTATTATTTATTTTATTATAGTTTATTTAAAAGACGGAAAATTGTAAATTCGTTAAATCTGTTGCAATGATAGGTACCTGAATTTTTATTATTTTCTAAAATTTCTTAATTTCTAGATGGCAATGGGAGCCATGATGATGGCAAAGATGGCGGTGATCATGTCAGCAATGATGGCCATTAAAAAATAACTTCTTTCTCTCCTTAGTGAGAATACAAAGGGCAGAATTCTGAATTTGTTTTAATTCATCTGATTTTATATGCATGTACAGCCATTCATTCTATTCTTAAGCAACAGAAACTTGATACCTTTTAAACAATATTTTTTTTTTGTAACTGATCCTTGAATTATTTTTAATAGAAAGGACTCGTAGAGTTCATGCTAAGGTAAAATTACGTAAAGCAGTTTCAGATTATTCCAAGTTTAACTATTTCTTCAAATAACTGTAAAAAAAAGTACAGGTATCAGGTTCCTGTCCCTTACAGGATAGAAGAATAATCAGAATAAGATGATATTATCTGATTTTCTTCACATTTTTTCAATTGTGCGCAGAAGTCTGAATTAAGATTAGATCTTGAGCTAAGCAATATTTGGTTGTGTCATCGTTGTTTACTAGTTGATTTAATTAGTATTTCAGAGTTTTTGCTTTCCCGAATACGTTTATATTATATAAGTATTTCTTATTAATATACTGGCACGAGTTCGGTAGATAATGCCTTGCGTTTCTTGTGTCATTTGACTCCAAGGGTTCGCTTAAGGTTTCAGGAGGTGTTCGTTTATATTTAGTTGGTGCTTGTCTAATTGCTTAGAGTACTATTTTCATTGTGTGAATTTACTAAAAAAATTAAGAGGCATTATACACTGCGCGGCATATTTAACGCATAACGAAAAAATTGCATCAATTTTGATGTTATATATTTTCCAAATTTGTGGTTCGTTTTTAACGATTTTTTTTTCTAATTGTAGGTTTTTTCCTTAAGCATATTACTGCCTATATTGTTCAGCTTTAAAAAGACACTTTGTTATTATACCGGGTGTTATAAAACTGTTATGTTTTTTTACGGAAATTCAAAACACCCTGTGGGATTTACTTGCCATTGCAAGTTATCGCAATAACAGTTAAATGATAGTCCCATATTTCCTATACATTTTCTTTTTTGATTCATTGGTTTATCTCTGTTTTTTCATGAAACATTCAATGTTTAATTCAACGTGATTTTCATAAAAAAATGTTTAGTTAAAAAATACAAAATAAATTAAATGCTTTGATTAATGCAACAGCTAGAAAAAACAAATTATAAAGTAAATAAAGAATCAATATCTGGTATTAATTAATTTTATTGAATCCACAAAATAGGCCAAAAAAATACACAGAAAAAAATTGTAATTTCTAAATGTATTCAAATAAATTTAAAAAAATGGTACAAAATTATCTCCAAGAAACAGAAATTTTAACTTTGCCTTGGCCAGCAAGAAGCCATGATATTATCCTATTGAGCATTTATGGGATAACATAAGACGACATCTTAGAGCCATGCTTCCTCCTCTTAGAAACTTAAATGATCTGTCATTGAGGCTTATGGAAATATGGAATCAGATTAATCAAGATGAAATCAGAAATCTAATTTTAAGTATGCCAAGAAGATGCGAAGCCGTCATTAAAGCAAGGGGAGGCAATACTTGTTACTAATTATTCATATTTAATTTTTTTGAATACCTTTAGAAATTACAATTTTTTTCCCTGTTTAGTGGATTCAATAAAATTAATTAACACCAGATATTGATTCTTTATTTACTTTATAATTTGTTTTTTCTTGCTGTTGCATTAATCAAAGCATTTCGTTTATTTTGTATTTTTTAACTAAACATTTTTTTATGAAAATCAAGTTGAACTAAAAATTGAATATTTCATGAAAAAACAGAGATAAACCAATGAATCAAAAAAGAAAATGTAAAGGAAACATGGGACTTTCATTTGGCTGTAATTGCGGTAACTTGCAATGGCTAGTAAATCCCACAGTGTGTCTTAAATTTCCGTAAAAAAAACATAACAGTTTTATAACACCCGGTAACCCGGTAACCCGGTAACCAAAGTTACTTTTTTAAAGTGTTGCCGCGAGACGAGACAAAATGGGTCTTTCATCTCGTCGAGAGAGGGCGAGACGAGACGACTTTCTCTCGTCTTGTCTCGCTTCTCTCGTGATTTAAACCAAGCAAAGTTTTAACGCGTTTAGGTTAGGTTCTATCATATTTGACATAAATTGTGTGCAATATATGTCAAATATGACAGAACCTAACCTAAATGCGTTACAATTTATGTCAAATATGATAGAACCTAACCTAAACGCGTTAAAACTTTGCTTGGTATTTAACTACAGGGTGGCCCATTATAGTGTGACAAAGGTCTCTGTACCACTAAGATAGCGGAAAACTTTTGACTAAGCTTATTAAGGGTTAAGAGGTGCCTCTAATAAAATTATTTTTGTCTATACAGGGTGCTCCAAAATACCAGCACGGTAAGAAATTTCCATTTCCAAGATATTTACTTTTAAAAAAATGTAATTTTTGAGTACCTACAGTACGTCTTAGAGCAAAACGGCTCACATGTCCCTATCTTCCATTTTTATTATCTTCCCAAAAAAATCACCTTCCGGTTAAACCGGAAGAACTATATTTCCTGCTTTCGAGTTAAATCCGGTTTAGCCCGAAGTTTGATTAATTTGGGAAGATAGTGAAAATGGAAGATATAGACATAATATGCGCCGTTTTGCTCTAAGATATAGAAACTGTTAAAAAGCTATAGGCTGTCGAAACTCAAAAAATATAATTTTTCAAAAGTCAATATCTTGGAAACAATTAACTATAGACTAATAATGCATTTAATAAAAGTAATTATAAATTTATGTAGAATCAGCAAATTTAAAAAAAAATTTTTTTTGGCACACCCTGTCTATTATAAGATTTTTAAAATCTTCTTAATTTCTTCGTATCAAAAATATATAATGTCCATATTTGAACCGACGGTTTTCGAGTTATTTGACTGCAAATAATTTTATCTAGCGATAAAACGTCATAATAATATGTTATTCTGAATGGCCAGGCACGGCTAACTAGATGAAACTATTTGCAGTTAAATAACTCGAAAACCGCTGGTCCAAATATAGACATTATGTATATTTTTGCAAACAGGAATTTAAGAAGATTTACAAAAGCTTAAAAAAGTAACGTTTTTTGCTCGAGAGAGATCGAGAGAGACGAGAATTTCTCGACGAGCGAGGCTACTTCTCTCGTCTCGTCTCGGAGCTTTATTCGAGGGAAAATATCTTTCTCGTCTCGTCGAGAGAGGGCCAGACGAGACGAGAGACGAGAATCACTCGTCTCGGCGGCAACACTACTTTTTTAAGCAAAATGACAAAGGCTGTGATAAGTAAGGAAAAAACCTACAATTAGAAAAAAAAATCATTAAAAACGAACCACAAATTTGGAAAATATATAACATCAAAATTGAGGCAATTTTTTCGTTATGCGTTAAATATGCCGCGCAGTGTATTAAAAAGTAAGGAAAACATTACAATTAAAAATAATAGAGTATCCAGAACAACGAACACCTCTTTACCCTACAATTTTAGTCATATTATATATTCTTTTAAATTTGTAGATGGGCATGATGGCAATGGGAGCCATGATGATGTCAAAATTGGCGTTGCTCATGTCCGCCATAATGGCCCTTAAAAAAATGAAAGGCGGCGGTGGAGATGATGAAGGCGGAAAAGACAAACAAATAAAAATAGTTTACGCCACAACGAGCGGTGGAGGTGGAGACTATGGCAAAGGAGGGGGTGGAGGTAGCGGAGGAGGTGGAGGAGGTGGAGGAGGATGGCACAGAAGTCTGAATCATGAACCTCATACTATTACATATCGCGCGCACGTTCCTCAAGATGCTAACGCTAATGTGGTTTATGAAGGTTACTGATTTTTCGTTATTTTTTTTAACACTGATAGGGAGGGTATAAATTGCTGTAAAAAGCTTTGGAGCTAGAAAATATTTCTATCAACATAGACCCAGAAAATTTCGTGTGATGTTAGGCTCTCAAAGATATTCACTGAAAATGGTTATTTGGACAACTAATGGGGTGGCGTTATGAGAGACGTATAGAGACAATATAGTACTTTCGTAGTTTATTCAAATCAAACTATCTGATACCATCCTCCAAATCCTGTACTTCTTTTTAAGAAAAAAGGTACTTTTTTTCCAACAAATAAAAGGTAAATTTTTTTAAGTAATTTTAATTTTTGGGAGAATAAAATTAATTTTTTGCTTTCAAAAGAACCACCTCCCTCTACAGCGCTTTCCACCTCAAATGGGTATTGAGATTTTTGTAGGAAAAACTTACGTATATTTATTCACGTTTTCTTCTCCACCAAAGCTTTTTACATTTTTTTAAACCCATTATTTTGTCCACACCTCATAACAGCAAACACTAATGGTGCATTCGCCATTTGGTTTTTTGATCAATAGTTCGTTATTTTTTCGTTTTATTCAATCCGCCTTTAAAATAATAAAACCAGAAAAAAAATATAGCAAAATTGAATTGACAAAATTTAGTTTTTTGCTCCTAATAATTTATCAACTAATTTATTTTATAACTTAAAACTGTGAATATTTGCTTCCCAAAGACGTGTTTTGGTCGCTTCTTTTGAGGAAACGAAAAATAAACAAACTGTGAACGTGTTTGCTCTTAATAATATCTTCTTAAAAACTATGTTAACTGCCTGGTTATCAAGAAAGCACCTAACCAGAATATTTTGATTGTTCAAAAGCCATTTCTGCTAATAACATTGATGCCAAAATTAATGTTGACTGGTTCGTTTATAGCTTTAGAATCTTTCTCTCTTAAATTAATGTTATACTATTTCTATTTTTTTCTTTTTATTTCTCCCAATTTTATTATAACCAGCAAAGGTAAATTTTTAATTATACTGATGAAGTTTCAATACTTAATAATAATTGAAAGGCTGGTATGGAAATGATTTTTGTATTATGGTTTTCCAGATTAAAAAAAAATAAGTCATTTCCATTACGCCATGTATATAAATAGTGTCACCAATAAAGTCCGCATCATATGGGATTTTTTTTATTAATAGCTTTATTCGAAATTTGACTTTGGTATCAAGTTCTGCTTCGATCGAGATGAAAACTAAGCAAAAAAATTATCTGTCAAATTTAAATTTTTTCCAAAAAATAATTCAAAAGTGTGGTTATTTCTGAAAAAATCGAAAAAAGTTATTAGAAAAAGTTTTTTTTAATGCAGTTTCTAGCCCACGTGTAAAATTTCAGCTGGATAAGATAATTTTAATTTTTTACCTATATTTTGTAAATTGCACCACTTTTGCAAAACAAGACTCAACGCAACCTACATAAAACTTCTTAGTTTTGACAATGCTTTATTTCAGATACATTTTCTTTAAAGTAGCGCCATATTAAATGTGTGTTTTTCTACAAAATCAAAATTGGGCTATTAAAATTTGGTCGCATGTGATGCAAAGTTCATTTATTGGTTTTTGACCCTGTATAAGGTAACTTCATAAAATAAGTATTTTTGAAAACGTAGTTTGTGTCTGAAAGTAAAAAAATAAAAAATAAAATAAAGGGGTTTTAATTTAAATCGTTAAAAATAGATAAAAAGCTAAAATTTATTTTCCACTTAATGAACACTTTACTGATGACACTGTGTTATTTTTTGTCTTAATATTAAGATGTATTACTTTCAGACACAAACTACGTTTTCAAAAATACTTATTTTATGAAGTTACCTTATACAGGGTCAAAAACAAATGAACTTTGCTTCACATGCGACCAAATTTTAATAGCCCAATTTTGACTTTGTAGAAAAACACACATTTAATATGGCGCTACTTTAAAGAAAATGAATCTGAAATAAAGCATTGTCAAAACTAAGCGGTTTTATGTAGGTTGCACTGAGTCTTATTTTGCAAAAGTGGTGCAATTTACAAAATATAGGTAAAAAATCAAAATTATCTTATCCTGCTGAAATTTTGCATGTGGGCTAGAAACTGCATTTTTTTTTTAAACTTTTTCTAATAACTTTTTTCGCTAATTTCAGAAATAACCCCGCTTTTGAATTATTTTTTGGAAAAAATTAATAGTTAACAGATAATGCGAATCACGTGACTACAATTTTTTTGCCTAATTTTCATCTCGATCGAAGCAGAACTTGATGCCAAAGTCAAATTTCGAATAAAGCTATTAATAAATAAATCCCATATGATGCGGACTTTGCTGGTGACACTGTAGAGTGACGGGCAAAATGCTGGCTCCATATTGAAAACGTTTTTATTATTGATTTCTTACAAAATTTTATTCTTGATAAAACTTTTGCATTATTGAAAAGAACTTTTGAAAATAATTTGATCTCTTTAATCTGCCTCATCTCTATACAGGGTAAGACAAAAAAAAAATCGTTTTTTGTATAAAAGGTCGTGACTTCGCATTCGTACCCAATTTTTAATTCTAAACTTGCACAAATGAAAATTTTATCTGAAAGGAAAAAATAAGAATACTTTATTCTAGAGCAACTTTAAAAAAATTGATTGTCCTTATCTGAAAGGAAAAAATAAGAATACTTTATTCTAGAGCAACTTTAAAAAAATTGATTGTCCTTATCTGAAAGGAAAAAATGAGATTACTTTATTCTAGAGCAACTTTAAAAAAATTGATTGTCCTTATCTAAAAGGAAAAAATAAGAATACTTTATTCTAGAGCAAGTTTAAAAAGATTGATTGTCCTTATCTGAAAGGAAAAAATAAGAATACTTTATTCTAGAGCAAGTTTAAAAAAATTGATTGTCCTTATCTAAAAGGAAAAAATAAGAATACTTTATTCTAGAGCAACTTTAAAAAAATTGATTGTCCCTTGTATGTTCTACGGTTTTTTTTTCTATTTTAGTGAGCGCCTTTTTAGTTTAAGCGAATGCAGAAAGTTTTATCAGGAATAAAATTTTCTGACGAATTATTAATAACAGCATTTTCAACATGGAGCAAGCATTATGCCGGTTACTGTATATCAAAAACTTCCTTCTCAATAAATATGTGACTATTCTTCGTTCTTCATTATGCAAAAGTTTTACCGACATAATTAGAAAAGTTTCATTACTTATATGTACATATAGATAGGTTATTTTAGCAGTAATTTATTTTTAGTGATATAAATTTTAAATAATTTAATAATTGGTATAAATTTAAAAAATTGTTAGTTTTAAATATTTTATAACGAGCCATGTACTTGATTTTCTATAAAAAAAAATATATATTCCATTATCTTGATTTTAAAACTACGAAAGCAATAAAAACACTTACTTTTCGCATTTAAATAAGTACCGAAAGAATCAGATAAAATACTTAACACGTTACTAGATAAAGAGAATTTAAAAAAAATATATTTTTTAGCTGGTATCTACGTACTTAGTTAGCGTGTTAAGTAGGTTTCGTAGAAAATTATCAATCAATTTAAAAATAAAGGAAGATTTTTATATTAGTTTAACAATTAATTTTTTTTTAAATGTAACATGGATGAATATTTATTTTTTAATATAATATTGTTTAAGTAAGTAAGGTCTAATCTTTTACCTTTCTTACAGGAACTGTAGATTGCAAAAGAGAAAATAACACACCAGAATCCCGTTCAAATTGTCAATAAAGAATTTTTTGAATGTTTTAAAATATATTTAACTAAATTTTTGCGTATCGTTCCCTATATAAATGCGACAGGAATATTAGATGTGATAGTTATATTCACTAGAATTTTATTTTTACTGCTGTGGGTTTAAAATTACATCTGCAAAAGTAAGACAACTAAGATTTGATTTTTGAAAAATGTGGTATTTTATATAGATATAATTAATTTGGGGTCTCAAAAGACAATTCAGGAGCAAGCAGCTTAGTAGATTTAAGCAAAAACCGATAAAACTCCTTAGAAATGTGAAAGAAGTAAATTCATGTAAATAACGATAAATTCAAACTTCAAGCAAAAACCGATAAAAATTTGAAATATTTGTTATACAATCAATTCTCAAGAAGGAATTGTAACTAATATAGTTACTCGGTGTTATGTAAAAAATATATGTTGTATAAATAGGTAACTCAAACTTAGAGCACTCTTTATTTAGAATTTTTGAAAATTCAAATGCTAAAACTCGCCAGAGTTCAGAAAATAACTAGTTGAATATTTTAACAAATTATCAACAAATAAAAGACAATAATCCTTTTTTCACATGTCTGTAATAAATGTGCTGTTAACATTTGCAATAATTTGATACATTAGCACTGACACAATTTCTTTTAAAAAATTAATTATTTTTAAGGAAAAAACGAAGAGTTTACGCTTCCATTCTACACATGCTATCTTGGCACGCGAAAAAATAATATTACCAGTTCTTGCGGATTTATTGTTATTGTATGTTTGCTCCACAATAGGTTTAATAGGAGTGCTAGTTTAGTTTTGTATACAGGGTGTTCATTTAAAAACTTTCCACCTCGATTTTCCTGCTTTAAAATGAATATGTGGAAAATCGCTCGGACCCGTCGATTTTTATTTCGAGGGGGACATCTTTTGCGTATATTGTCAATCTTGTTACTTTAAGCCCCTAGGAGGGAGGGGGCTAAGTTCTAAATCTTAAATGGATATCTCTATTTTATATAATTTTTTTGGATTCTGCATAAAATTCTGAACATTTTTTAATAAAAGTATTATTAGTCTATACTTAACAGTTTCCGAGATATTGACTTTTGAAAAATGACATTTTTGAACTTTGACAGCGTCTAGCTTTCTAACTGTACGTCTTAGAGCAAAACGGCTTACATGTCCCTGTCTTCGATTTTTATTATCTTTCCAATAGTGTCAACTTCCGGTCAAACCGGAAGTACTATATTTCTTACAAATGAACACCCTGTATATATTTGAATATTTTAAAGTACATATTATAGTGACCATAGTAAGATTAGTAAGTAATTTTTAAAATCCATTAGGTAACAACATTCCAAAACATCCCAAGTAGTTTATTTAGATATTAATTATTTGCTGAGAAACGTTTTGAACCATTTTCGAATCAAATATCAAAATTGTGTCGCGACGAAATATGTTCCGAAACTTTTTCGACATATTTTACAATTTTGTGACTCGCCTCATTTAACACACAAGGGAAAGGACATTTTTCAAAATATTTTTAGATAAAATTGTAAAGTTATGAATGAAATAGTTTTCGAAACTTTCAGCAATACTCACTACCTGCTAGTCGATCAGAACAAATTATAAAAACAATAACCTATAATTTTTAAGAAGAAGACCTAAATAATATAATAATACCTATATAAATATATAAAACCCTCAATATTTATAATTTTTAAATTGTTTTCAGTTTGGTTTTTTAAAATGTTTAATTTTAGTTGTTTTGAAACAACTTTTTAACCTTCTTTATTTACCATACTTATTATTTGTTGTAAATTATATCAAATATGTCTGTGGGTTCTACTTATTTTAGGTTATGTACGTCGTTTTTACTTTTGCTACATTGGTTTCGCATTATTTTCGATACATTATCGAAACAGTGTTTCTATTTTCATGTGTCTATTAATTACAGCTACATAATATATGAAACATTATAGGAACCCAATACTAAAAATTGTATCTTGACACAATTTTGAACCAAAAAAATATTTGACATATTTTGACAAATAAATAAACTTTTATCTTGTTAAAATTGGTATTAGTAAAAATTAGTAGAAAATTCCTGCCTCTTTTGAAAAGCCGTAAATTTGTCACATTAATTCTATTTTACTAGCCAATTCAATTTAAAAAAAAAATATATTATGTAAAATTTTGAATATATTTTCAATATAATTTTTTCTGTAAATGCAAATACAATGAGATCGCTTTGAAAATATAAAGCTAAATTACATGATTAAATTTATTTCATTGATTTTTTGTTTCTCTTTACACACTTGACACTTGTGTCAAATGCATAAAAGCCGATCCGCACCTATGCATTTTTACCCTGCATTTTTGAATCATGATTGCAACAGCTGATTTTATGATTTTTTTTAACGCATATGCATTAAAATCCTGATATGTCCACATTAATGTTTTTTTAAATTGAAATTTGGTTGTTTTAATATTGGTGCAATTTGATAGAATACAAAATCGGTTGATTTGATACAGTTCTGTAAGTGCAATGACAGGCTCTTTGCTCCAGATAAGTCGTCCCCAAACATAAAAACCAGCAGACAAACGCGGTTGAAACCACATAATATAGTTAAAACTGAAGACTGGCAGATGTCTTGTTTATTTTTTTTTTTCAAACGAGCGATGTCATATTTATAAATTAATTTTACCCACCGAAAGTGCTAGGGAATTTTGACAAAATCGCTTGGGGGTGTGCAAATTATTAGAACTTTTTCTTTTTCAAGGGTAAAAAACGCTGCAACTTTCACTCACGGTGAAATGCATAAATGTGAATTCCAAATTGCAGGTAATTTTGATGCGGGGTAAAAATGCAGGATGAAAATGCATAGATATGGAACGGCCTTTATGGGGAAATTATTTCGTCTTCATATTGTTATTGTTCTACTTCACAACCTGTAGGTAATTCAAATTCTTTATTTTCTTAATGTGTACAGTTTAACATCTTCAAACAGCGCCCTCCAAGATTAAAAATAAACATTTGATATAACATTTTCGACAATTTTTTTTTAAGTTTTGATTATGCGCCGAAACGGCGAAAGTCACAGCTAGTACCAATCACTCGGAAACACGTGCAATAACGCCATTTAAAATGTGTATGTTTTGAAAATGTTTCCAAATTTGTAGCCAACACTTGGCCTATCATCGCGTGGTCATTAGAACAATTTGAAATTTTAATTTCTATAGTATAGATTTATTTTTAAAAGAACTCTTTTCGAAGCAATTCTTAGCAGTTTTATTATCTGTGTCACCATGTAAAGCCAGTAACGAACCCGGCACCGTCAAGCATACATACATGTAATTAGCATATTGTGATAATCTGCGTCAAAAATATTGTGTCTCTGTCTAACGAATTCCATTTTCAACAATTAAAATTTTTCCTTATTTAACAATTTACAACTACCACCAGGAAGAAAAATCTAAATTGGTTCTTGAACATCTATGCCCCCCTTCCAACTAATGCGGATCTGCCTCTTGGCTTCACACAACAAGGAACGACACGCTACTGAGACATATTATATATATCCTGCTTAAGGAAACCATAAACTTTCTAGTTGAACCTTTAACCACTTTAATAAATGAGAGTTTTTTGAGCGGTATTTATCCGGACGTTTTCAAGATGGCTAAAATTACACCAATATTAAAAAAGGGTAACTCTGAATTGGTGGAGAATTATCGACCTATAGCCATTATAGTGATATTTTCCAAGGTTTTTGAGTCTCTGCTGAAGGATCGTCTGTATAATTATTTTGAGACTAATGGGTTGTTTCACCCTTCTCAGTATGGGTTTAGGAAAAAAAGATCAACACTGGGAGCAGTCTTACAGGTTGTGAGTGACATAGTCGAGGGCTTGGAGTCTGGAGAGCTCACGTCAATAACTTTGTGCGATCTAACAAAAGCTTTCGACTGTGTCTGTCACAAACTCCTGTTAAAAAAACTATGCCACTATGGCATAAGAGGTGTTCCCCTAAACCTTCTTGAGTCTTATTTGTCTGATCGGCAGCAGTTTGTGGAGATTGAAGGTGTCAAGTCTGATTTAGGCTATGTTAAATATGGAGTGCCACAGGGATCCGTCCTTGGGCCCCTCCTGTTTATAATTTATATTAATGATATGTGTTATTACATGCAACGGATTTACAATTTAACCATATTTGCAGACGACACTACTTTTATTACTTCTGCTTCTAGTCTGGAGAATTTGATTATGGCATCTCAACTGCTGCTGAAGGATGCAGAAAGCTGGTTTTCTTGCAATCTCTTGCAGCTTAATACGGGTAAGACTCAGGAACTGGTTGTCTCGAGTAATCGACAGTTGAACAAAAACAATAAATGTAGATTACTGGGTATCACTCTGGATGGTTCCTTATCCTGGGAGGCCCACGTAACTGAACTGGGACGAAAATTGTCGAGTACGATATTCCTTCTTAGAAACTTGCGTAAATGTTTGACTTTGGACATTTTGAAATCACTATATTTCGGCCTTTTTCATTCCCATATTGCGTATGGGGCAATGTTGTGGGGAAACAGTACAAATGCACAACAGATCTTTCGACTCCAAAAGAAAGCTGTAAGACTTTTGGCTAACGCAGGATATAGGGACCATTGTCAGCCTCTGTTCAAAAAATTTGGCATAATGCCGCTGCCCTGTGTATATATTTTTCAAACTGTGCTGGAGCTGCATTCCCGCAGAGATAAACTCACTAGGCATTCAGACATTCACAGATACAACACTCGCGGCTCAGACAGGATAGTGGCTCAGCGATTCAGACTTACCAAATCTAAAAACAATTCACTTAATTGCAATTTATATAATAAGATCCCGGGACGGTATCGGGCCCTCGATGATGTTCTGTTCAAAAAGTGTGTTAAAATGTATTTACTAAACCATTGCTTTTATACCTTAAATTAATACCTGTTGGCCTCCTGGTAATCACCGCCCGGATGCTGTGCATTGGTTGTGGGGTTCCCAGTTATGTCTCTCTTAATTTTAAATTTTATTTTAATGTTTGTGCATTGTTTGTTTTACACACTAATTTATTGTTATTTATATACATTTGTACGTGTTAAATTATATTTACCTACATATATATTATTATTTATGACGTGCTATAAACTATTTATGTAAGTAGCAAACATAGACAAGCGAGTTGCGCGCTCTCAAGGATAGATAGGCAACTTAACATACTAAATTGGTTCCCTGATAGCGCCACATGCGACCGGTGGAAAAACTAAATATAGTCGTGGTGGGGGTAGGCGCCAAGCATAAAAATTTTAATTTTATTATTACTTTGAATTCAAATTTTCGCGCTTCCAACTTAACGGAAAAGTTTGAAGCGCGAAACATCTGATTCAAGTTAAAATAATTTGGGAGAACGAAAGGAAATTATAACAACGTTTCTTTGATATGGCGACAAGATTTATTAATATTAGATATTTACATAATTATGGTTTACATAAAAAAACAGTTTACATTATTATATTATTATTTTCTGTAGATTTTTCTAACAATTCCGTGTTATTTTCAAAGTTTTTATTTAATAAACTAGGTATTGTACCTTGTAGTTCATTAAGTTGTGAAATAAAGTTTCTTTCTAAATCTTTAATAGCTTTCGCTGTACTTTCCAATCGTTGGGCGACATTAATGAAGTCTTCAGGAGGTTCCACGCTTTTGTTAATTGCCTTGGTTTTTCTTCCCGATTTCTTTGGTCGCGACATATTAAATATATACCTATTTACGATTCTCAAACTACCGACTGCGCCATGTTAAGTTTATAAATTATATATAAATAATTATTTAATAATAACTTTATTTTTTATATATTTGACAAATCAATCATAAAATGACAATGACTCAATGACAATCTTTCACCAGTCCAGGTAAGACTTCAGGATCTGTCACAACAAGCCATATTTTTATCTTTCTCGCACATATTATGCAGGTACAGAGAGAGAGAGAGAGGTACAGAATGTTGGCCATGCTCATTCTAAATAAATATTCTGTTCCTACCAACGTTAGGAGATGAACAACCTTATAAAACAAAATTCCTACAATAGCGCCACTAGCGACCGGGGGGCTAAATTAAACGAACAGGGGACGACCTTCACCATTTAAGTTATCCTAGCCTGGTAGCAAATAAAAACTTTGACTTTGACTTTAATATTTTCAATAACTGTCAATAAAACTGATTTTATATGTCCTGTCAGAACACTGGTGGTGGTCCTCAGTTGGTTTCTACTCACTATACGCATGTACCGTATAACCTTTTGGTGTTTGTCCCCTATAAGAAATTTGATATATGGTTATTTAGGTACTAGAGTTGGTTACCTTTTTGCCACTTGATGTCTCAATTTTTGAATAGTCGACTTTTGAGTTTCGTACGTTTCTCAACAGAACAAAATAGTAACGTTGAACCACATTACAGCGTTACTCAGTATTCAATAATTATTAAAAGAAAAAACTGAATAACGATTTACGAAATGATAATTGGATATTTTCATTTTAAAGATTTTTGTAAATTCCTTTTATGTTAATAATAGAAGACATACTTACTAAATAAGATTCAATGTCAACCTAAGTAATGTTTGGTAATTTATTTTCTTTTTATTTAATCAATGAAAAAATACAATCCGCAGATGTGACTAAAGAATTTAAACTATAAAAAAATATGCAAATTAGAATAATTTAGGACACATTAGAGAAAACACGGAAAAAGAAATCATAAGAGTTGAAACATAAATTTATTACACAACGTTGTATCCGTATATTTATATCTAATAGAAATATTAAACAAGTTCAAGATTATTGGTCTTGACCGACAAGTTTATAATAGGTTTCATTATGTACCGAGAAGCACAACCAATTAGACCAGATTTCTATAAAAATAAATTATTATCACGTATGGTCGTTGTTGAATAGCGAGTGCACATGTAATCGTTAATAGTTGTGAGTAAAATGCTGGTATATACAGTACAGAGTCTTACAATTCGTTTTAAAGTTCAAAAGTCGTCTGTGATTTTTATATTTTAAATCACAGAAAGCCTCATAGAAGAATATCTTTATCATATGCAATGCAATTTGGTGATATTTTTAGCAAATTAATTTTAAGGTGCATGTTTTGGGTTCTCTAATACCAGTGCAATCTAGAGTAACAAAGGCGTTCCAATGTAGCAAAACAATATTATAATAAAGTATGAGGTCTGCAAAGTAAATGATTTAGTCCCAGGATTTTCATTTTACATGTAAGGTAAGTATTGATAGACATGGCATACGATAGTAGACAGTATCACCCATATAATTAAAATTTTTAAAATAACACATTTCAGAGAATACCAAAAGAAAATTATTTATTGGCAAATAAAAAAAATATAAAATTTACATCTTTACCACCACATGTTTAAAAACGAATCTTTAGATACGCGCGGCAAAACCTTTGAGCTAAATTCTTTAGAAGAGTCATTCTCACGATATAGAAGGTTTATAGACAGGTATTTATAATAATGAGCAAAAATGCCCACTCCTAGTATTAAGTAAGTTAAAAAAAAAAGAATAAATTAAGATAACGTTATACAATTTGGAGTCTGCTTACAGGCCTCCATCATCCTAGTTCCAGTACTGCTGAACATATTCGCATAAAACAAAAAATTGTAGTAAGTCGGTAGGTATGTGTTTTTATTTACAACCATGCATGTAATAATGACATTTCATCTATCTTGGAAAGATGAAAAGTTGACGTTTTGTGACGTCTACTTTCCACCCGGGTGGTTGATTTCATAGTTATTTGAAGTTAATGTAGTTTTAGTAAAATTTGAACTTGACTTTGAAATCAATTTTGCCGTATTAACTTGAGTAGTGACTGAACTGTGACTGTATGTATTCCTTAGCTTCTGTACTAGATTTCTAGCTTCCTTACCTCTTAATTTGCATAAGTCGCCACAGTTATTTGCGTGTGAGCAAAGTAGCTGCTATTCTTCTGAAACAGTGGCCAGTAAAACTTTCAATATTCAACTTCAGAAAAGCCGCGTTTTTTTGGAAACTAACTTAAAGTGTTGTTACCAACGTTTTGTTTAGTAATTTTTCCATATCTTATTTGCACAAAAAGTTTTCCATCCTATATATTTTTCCGAAAAGTTATGTACTCCTTAAGTGGTGCAATCCATTTCTTATCAGTTATCATAAAAGATCGTCGCTGGTACCTTTTGCTATTCTGTAATTCAATCGCTACCTTTTCTTCTAAAAAGTAAAAATCTATTGTTTTCATTTTGTATAATTCATCTGATCGCTAGGGCGCCTGAGAAACCAATGGGACAACAAATGTATTAAATAACAAGTTATAATATAGAAATGGTCAACCCTTCGACCTAAAATATCTTTTAAAAAAATACCTTATGTGCATATTCCAAAAAAGTTTCAATATTTGCCATAGACATTATATAGCTTTCTCCCAATTAAAAGAGTGGTCTTCAGCATTGAATATACTGACCAATGCGTTGATATCTGCTTTGTCTTGGCATTTTTGCTAAAATAAGCTACTAGCGCCCATTCAAAAGAGAAGGATTTTAAACTTTGTTTGCCGTACATCATTCTTCTGTTATATGCCTTGTCATATCTCCGATGGCTTGTAGTAGTTGATATAAGATCTTCTTCTACTATTTTTGCTACTTCCCGAATTTCTGGTGGAGTAGCAGCAAACTCAAACTTCTTATCCTCATTTTTTTCGATGTTTTGCGAAATTTTTTACACTACATACGTTTTCAAAAAATAATATTATATTGTTTAGTGACATGGAAACCAGATTCTTAAAATAATATTTGCCATCTTGATGTGTATTATTACCTAAGTTATTTTATCACCTGCAGTTATTTGAAATTCTGAAAAAGTCAAATGACATTTCGCTTTTAACACGTTCACTGCCGAGCCGATTTTCAAAAAATTTCCCTCGGCGCCATTTTCATTTTTGACTAGTAAAAATCATTTGATGACTATTAATATCCGAAATATTGTGATATCATTCTCCATAGGGCTGTAATATTGATTTTTAAGTGTAGGTCACCGGTGACCTACGCGGCGCTTAGGGCGTTTTTGGTCACCCTATACAGCTATACCTAAATGGTAGGCAACATACAATATAAGGAAAACATGATATGCCTGCATTAGACGAATCGTCGTAGGTCATCTTACCGCTCAAAATTTTATGTTATGTTGGGTTTCGACAAAGTTATTGACAAAATTGACTGTAGGTCACCGGTGACCCACACGGCGCCCCATGAACAACTACCCGTAGGTAGGTCACCGGTGACCTACATGGCAGTTAACGTGTTAATAATAATTTTAATTTAAAATAATAAGAAGTGGATTGACGTGATTGTAAAAAAAATAGTATTCAAAACTTGGTGGAAAGTTTCATTACTGTCTCGAGATTTAGTTAGTAAGTAAGTACTAACTCACTTGACAGTAATGAAACACTTTCCACCTAAGTACGAAATGTACTAGAGCCATGGCTTTATTTATAGAAATAGTGCAAAAATCCCCATTTTTATGCCCATTCTTTTTGCAATGACACTTGATGAATGAGCTTTGGTACAAGGTTTTACCAATCATCATGTATATTTTTCTGTAATAAGGAATGTTTTAATTTATCAATAAATTGTAAACTTATTTAGTTAGTTAAGTAGGTACCTAAATTTAACTTCTTTGTTAGAATTACCCATCAACAGCATCTTTTTCTTCTGTGGGTCAGTTCTCACAGACGAATAACTTTCACTTCCATAATTTCGTGATGATACCGTCCCATTTTCTCATATTATTTTCTTATTTTATATGGACCTTTAAATAGCTTTAATAACGATGATTCGTTTTATTTTCTCTTACAGTTTTGTTTATATTTTTTTTATCTAGAAAAAACTTTATTACTTTTACTTTACATGTCTTTCAGGTCGCAGTATTGGAATGATGTCTTTGTTATAATTTTTATGTGCTATTGTGTTTGGTACCATTTTTTGGTATTCCTGGTATGTTTATTAAAAAGGATGAACTGCAACAACAGATGGAATTTCCGAATAAGTAATATAGATAGTAATGTTTAAGCTGCTTTTCTCCAAGTTGTACCGTATCCCAGGTAGCAAGCTGACGTAACAATAATGATATTTTTAGGGGATATTTGGTCATGGGACGTTGTAATAGAACGCAAAAATCTATCATTTTATTTTAAGTTATTTTATTAAAGTGCGTTCTCACGAGTCCAAACAATATGTTTCCTTTTTAAATTCAAAGAAGGGCTCTAAAAGCTTTTGTTCCAAGAATAAATATGATAATAAAACCAAATATAATGAACGGTTTTTCTTAAACAAATAACCAATGCCTAAATTATACAAAACTATCATTATATCATAAAGTTTATTTTTTCTATATCCTAAAAACAAAACCCAACCATACTAATAATATTATCTAGAATCCTTAATACAGCACGTATTGTCGTAGTTAAGATAAACAAGGGGACTTCGTTGGTGGTCGGTCCATTATAATGAGATAATGTTATGAACCATATATTGAGGAAAAAATGGAAAATATAGGTAGCAACTTGGATTCGTATTTTGACCATTCTATGTATGTGAAAGTCGGATCAGATTTATTCTTTTATTTTCCCTGGATCAGCCTAAAAAGGTTTTTTTTTAAGTAAATCTGATTGCTGTACTTTAAATTTAGGGTTATTTGAGAATGTTATTTGTAAGACCGTTTTTACGGTTATTTTATAAATATACTATGTATTTTTTATCTATTGATAAGATTTTTAAGTTGAAATGTCCATAGAGAAAAACTTTTAATTAAGTATCGAGAGGGTATAACTAGAGTCACCTAGCGGTAATGTCTACAACCATATATTGGGACGACCCTGTTTTATGATCTAAGACAGAGTTTTAGACAGAAATGGCCTCTGATTGGTTCAATAGAATAAACTATCACTTGGTACCGAGGGATGATACTGATTTTAGTACGTTCTATAGGGTGGAATATCTAAATATTTGAAGTAGCATAATTTAAGGGGTTGTATTTAGAAGTTAGATGCTTAATCAAGAAGATTCACAATTCAGTTCCGAAGTTTCTTTTATCGGGTTCGGTTCAGCAAGTTCCTAAAGTTCTCTTAACGGTTTCGGTTTAGCAGTTCCTAAGTTTCTATTTTCCGGTTCGGTGGACCAAGTACCAAAGATGCTATATTCGGGTGTAATCGGGCGGGTTTTAAGAGTACATATTTTCGGACACATTTCTCTCTTTGATATACCTCTTGTGTAGTGAATCCTTTGTTTCTTAAAAGTGTAAAGTAAATTGTGGGTCTAAAGGTATGATTGTTGTTTTACCTATAAGTTTCAGGGTTTTAGTGTTTAGACTTTTCAGTTTTCGGGGGTTATCATAAATTAATCTTTTACTGATTAAATTACGGGGTTGTATTAATTTAAAAATAATAATTTTATCTGTTTACAGGATTTTAAACATTAAATGGGTAATTTTCTGAATCGTACAGTAAACGCATGTCAATAGAAAAATCTCGCTTTATTAGTTTTAGCATAATACATATTTTGTATTAGCTTTATAGTCTTTCTTTTCTTGTTCCTTAACTTTTCTTTCTACCTTTCTTTATAATAATTGTTGTGAATAGATTTATAAGTTGTTGTTTAAATTGGGTGTTGTTTTATTGTAACAATCAATATAAAGGGTTTCATTAACAAAGGTTGAACGGTTCGCGCTCGCGCCATAAAGACGCGTCGCTGCGACGTTATTGTTAGCATCATCACCTAGATATTGCTGTTTGGTCGACATTGGTAAGTCGTTTGGTATTAACAGTAGATACAACTAACACAACGAAACGACGTGGAGTGGTGAAGAACTCCAATATCTTCAAGAGTGCCTTTGCTATAAAATTACCTTAGTTATTTATACTCGTAATTCTAAACTTATGTGTAGGGACCGGTCTGGTATTCTCGGTCAGATACGCTACCAGTGATAATGAATAATGTTTATTATAGTCAGAACGCTACCGCATTTGTAATTAACTAGTAATTAGTGATATACAAGATCAATCCTGTCACAACGTAAAAACTCTAGGAATATTCAAAAATTTACCACTGAATTTTACTGCGTTTCTTAGCGTATTGCCAATATATTTAAAAGCGTGGCCATGGAACACTATAAAAAAGATCATGCTGTCCTTGTTTAGATCATTTCTTTTGATAAGGATAGCCTCTGTAACCTCGCTACTATTCGTTAGCTCTCGTGGCTTTCGCGTAGTCGCAGTTTACTCAGACGTTGTCACGTGTTTACGCGTAGGTATATACGGCAAGGGAGGGTGACCATGATGTTCATCCCATTGTAGATGATTACATAGAAACAAACTCAGCAACCTATGTTTATTTCATTCATATCCTTCTTTGCGCAACAAACATTATGCAATAAATATTTTTTCCGTCGACCGTGTATTTACAACCTTAAATAATGTATAAAAATCATACATTAATGGCCCCTATTAATGCATGATTTTTTTTTATTAATAAACGATTTTAGGCAACCAAACATACTACAAAGCACGCACTGCCGCGTACATAATGGCGTTGCCATAGTTTCTGTCGATGTCAATAAGTTTGAAATTCAAAAATTTGTTATAATATGTACTTTGGTTATAAAAAAAAAAATTATCTATTAACAAGACAATCGACGGAAAAATATTGTAACGAACGCGTATATTAAATCAATAATCGAGACAATTTCAACGTGTGAGCGCAGCGAGCACGTTAATTTGTTGAGAATCGCTCTTATTATTACACTAGTGTGTTAAATTACTATTATGATAGAGATAATTGTATTGTGATAAGATAATTAGCACCAAAGTTCAACTAATATATTTGATATTTCCGCTTTGGGGTAAAAAAAATTCTGTATTCATATCCATATTTATTTTCGTACTTATTATAAATATTGCATTATAACATAATATCCTAAAATTTCTGTACTTTAATAATGTTTATTGTCTATTAACAATTGTTATTTGAAGTGTATAACAAAAATAACTTTTAGTTTAGATAGTTTCATTTTTCTCCACGACCATTACTGAATGCAATAATTCCAAAATCATTTTTGATAATAGAATGTAAAAATTCTCGCTCTTGAGTTGGAATATTTATTCTGAAACACTTGCTTCTTATGCGTTTTGCGTGTATTTTCATTCCATAACAAGATACGGAATGAATATTTTGTAATTGATATAAACGACATAGGTTGCCACGAATTTCGAAACTGTCAGTGTCATATAAAAATGACCGCGTTGTAATAATTATTTTCAGACAAATTTTAGTGCAAGTCAAAAAATGAGTGAAAAATCGGATGAATTAGATATGGAACTGGATGGTCGTGGAGAAAATATAGTCTGCTACTCGGTTAGAATGAAAATTCGATACTCGTGGTTCCTCACGCTCGCTACGCTCGCGTCGGAATCTTCCACTCGGATCGAATTTTCATTCCAACCTCGTTACAGAATCTACTATTCAAAATTTGCTCTGTATTGATATCACTTGGTCAATATTATTTCTACTAATAAGTATAAAAGATAGAGAGAGAGAGAAAGAAATAAAGATATATTTTTTAAATGTATATTGTTCAGCTTTTTTTGTTAAAATAAACTTTACAATTGCAGGATTTCGTCTTAGGACTTACAATAAAATTAATACACGTTATAAGACCAGTCCAAATCCACGACGTATAAATGTAATATTTACGTCACTGTTGTCAATCAAATCAAAAATAATTTTAGGTTATATTCCATTTGTTATCATCCAACTTTTGTACTAACATTTTTTAATTATTTCTAATAACAACTAAGTTATTGTACTGACTACCCTGTATATATTATGGGTTCTTTATAAATACTATTATTTGTATTATTCTGTGGTAAACCTAAGTAAAAATAGTGAAATTTAGCTTATATCAAATGGAATTAATTTATTTATTGTAAAAATACATTATCGCTAACAATAATAGGGTTTCCTGTTTAAAAATAAATAGTCTGAATAAAGTAACTTTATAAGGAGATTATTATTAACCGGATGTAATAAATATAGTACTTCCGGTTTGACCGGAAGTTGACACTATTGGAAAGATAATAAAAATCGAAGATAGGGACATGTAAGCCGTTTTGCTCTAAGACGTACAGTTAGAAAGCTAGACGCTGTCAAAGTTCAAAAATGTCATTTTTCAAGAGTCAATATCTCGGAAACTGTTAAGTATAGACTAATAATGCTTTTATTAAAAAATGTTCAGAATTTTATGCAGAATCCAAAAAAATTATATAAAATAGGGGTATCCATTTAAAATTTAGATCTTACTCCCCTCCCTCCTAGGGGCTTGAAGTAACAAGATTGACAATATACGCAAAAGATGTCCCCCTCGAAATAAAAATCGACGGGTCCGAGCGATTTTCCACATTTTCATTTTAAAGCAGGAAAATCAAGGTGGGAGGTTTTCAAACGAACACCCTGTATACAAAAAATTTAAAGCAATTTTTTTTTATTTCGAATAATGTGAGTAATAACCAAGATAAGTTTTATCTAATATAATTTAAGTGGATCAAAAATAGTATATAAACTCTATAAGGGGCACCTATAATGCAACCGTTATTAAATTACCAGATTGTTAGACGATTTTTCGTAGTATCGTGCGTTGATTATATAAAAAATGTTTTCGTTTAAAATTCTTCTAGTAATAGGTTTTGTTCTAACATTGAGTTCTTGGTGCGAGGCGAAGGTTTACTCTCAATGTGAGTTCGCTCAAGCCATGTATAACCAAGGAGTCACAAATCGTGCTGACTTGGGGACGTGGACTTGTATCGCCTACCAGGAATCAAGATTTAATACGCAAGCTATAAACTATGACACTGGGGATTATGGTATTTTGCAAATTAGCCATTTATACTGGTGTTCTGACAGCGACACTCCAGGTATGCATCACTTATTCTTTATTATCTAGTTTTTTTTTGGAAAATAGTAAAAAATTAACAACGTTTCATAAAGAACGTTTTAAATAACTGAAAGGTTTGTATTCCCTGCTAGCAAATGTGTTGTTCTTATGATACACGACTTAAAATTCGTATTAAAACCTCAAATCAAAATTTCTTTTGTTTAGGTATGGATTGCAATATTACTTGTCAATCTCTACTCGGTGATGACATTACAGAGGACATAGTATGTGCCAGACATGTTTTCGACGTTACTGTACGACAAGGCAGCAATGGATTTACTGCTTGGACGACATACGGTTCCTGTACTGGAGATCAAACTAGCTGGATCAATGACTGCGGCTTTTAAATAATTGAAAATAATTTACTGTTTATATTTCCTAATAAAATAAAATAAAATAATATGTTTTTTTATTATAGTTAAGTTTATTATAAAGATAGGTACATATTAAAAAATTAATTATGTCAGCCGATACTAGGAAATCCATAATTATAGTATTATGGGATACAGTAAAACAAAGTTGAACTTGTAAATTTCCACTATATTAACTAGAAAAATGACATGTTTCGCTAACACTGTAGCTTCGTCAGATGACAATGCTTTAATAAAGGTGAAAATTTGAAACTGGGGTGCGATAAAATTAAATTATTGAAGATGTAAATAAAACAGTGGAAGGGTTACAATAGCGGAAAAACCCAACGGAGAGTTTAAAAATTAAATTAAATTAGGTACAATATGGGTAATTTATCACATCTTAAGTAGGTATATGGTCAACAGGATAAATTTAACAAAGGTGAATTATTTCAATCTAGTTAATCATTAAGTAACAGGTCCGTATTTTTAAGTTTATTTATTTAAATAGATTCTAACAAATTTAGTTTTAAGCCTTTGTTTTCTGTATGTAAGATTTTAAAGGAAGGATCGAAATTATGTTGTTAATCAAGTAAATGGTTAGCATAGTTTGAGTCTATTTTATTTTTTAGAAAACTGTTATAATGTTCCTGCATTCTTTTGTAAAAATGTCTACCCTTTTGGCCAATGTATATTTTAGGACAATCTTTGCATTTTAATTTATAGACGCCTGATTTTTTGTTTTTATTGCTTTTAGTGTTAATGTTCTTGATAAATTTACTTAAAGAGTTTTTAGTTTTGTAACACACAATTATATCAAGTTTGTTAAGAAAATTGCCAATTACTTTGCTAGGTTGTCCAAAGAAAGTGACAAGTTTCAATTGCTTCTGGGAAAAACTAAATCAATAGCTTTTTTGTAAGTTTTATTTTTTAGGATTTGGTCAATTAGATTTGAGTTATATCCGTTATTAACTGCAATTTGTTTAATAATGTTTAGTTCTTTTTGAAAATTGATTTTATTTAGAGGGAGAGTTAGTCTACGGATCATACTGTGAAAAGAAGCTAATTTGTGTTGTATAGGGTGGCAAGAAGAGTTGTGTATGACAGTATTAGTATGAGATGGTTTATAGAAAACGCAGAAAACGTGTCTATCAATTTTCTCTCTTAATATTTAAATCAAGAAAATTGATAGAATTGTCACTTTGGTGTTCTATTGTGAACTTGATATTTTGTGTAGGCTGTTAACATATTCTAAAAAGACTTTTAACTGTATTTTAGTACCAAGAAAACATGTTAAGACGTCATCAACATAATTACCTATGCCAATAAAGAAACTGTTTGAAAATAGAATGATTGATTATGTTATCTTCTAAAAATCCATAAATATTTCAGCCAATAAAGGACTAAGAGGATTATCCATAATAAGACCATTTTTGCTAGTGTATATTTTGTCGTTGAACTCAAAATAATTTTGTTCAAGGCATACTGTAAGAGAATTGATAATTTCTTGTTTTTTGACCAGATATTCATTTTTTAAGGTAAGAAGTTGATTGACGAAAGTAATCGTTTCATCGATGGGTACGCTGGAAAACAAATTAGTAACATCATAAGAGATTAGATTAGCATTGTTAGGTACATTAATTTTATTTACTAGCTCAAGAGAATTTTTATTGCAAATTTGGCTAAAAATTTGGTGTGACTTTTAATGATGTCAATTCGTTTTTTTGAAATTTTTTTTTATTTTGTTAGCGAAACATGTAATTTTTCTAGTTAAGAGCAGTAACCCCCTTTACCACAATGGAAATTGCCGAACGTTTTGCTGGCAAACGAAAAGAAAAAAGAAAAATTGATATTTACAAAATAAATTCTACTTTAAATACCCCATCCAAAAAAGTAAATGACGATCGAAAATATTCCCAAAATTTATTTTAGAAATTTTTTTATTTTTAGTAATTTTGTAATATCCTAAACAATTCTTTATTGGTCAAAAGCAAAATGACTTTCCCGGGTGTAGAATGTTATACCAAACAATTTTTCTTTAAGCCATTTTTCAATATCGGCCTTACTTTTTTCTCAAAAACTTTGGGCGCGTAAAGTGAATTTAAGCGTGTAAAGTGGGTTTACGCGCCCAAAGTTTTTGAGAAAAAAGTAAGGCCGATATTGAAAAATGGCTTTAAGAAGAATTGTTTGGTACAACATTCTACACCCGGGAAAGTAATTTTGCTTTTGACCAATAAAGAATTGTTTAAAATATTACAAAATTATTAAAAATAAAAAAAAAATTTTTTTAAAAATTTTGGGAATATTTTCGATCGTCATTTACTTTTCTGGATGGGGTATTTAAAGTAGAATTTATTTTCTAAATACCAATTTTTATTTTTTATTTTCGTTTGACCAGCAAAACGTTCGGCAATTTTCATTGTGGTAAAGGGGTTACTTCCTCTTAATATAGTGAAAATTTACAAGTTCAACTATGTTTTACTGTATCCATAATAATATAATAGATACCTGTGCCAACTGGTTATTCATTACTTAAAGCTTCGAATTTCAAACTTCAAAGAACAACGGAACATTGATGGTTGGTTGGTTGGTTGGCTGGTTGGTTAGTTGCTTGGTTGGCCTTCTGACTTATTGTGCGCCCCAGTACTATTAGAAAAGGTTTGTTCCTTCTACGAGGTCTAATAGTTTCCTACCAAGTTTGTCATGCGGGAGGTTGTTGCCGCGTTGAATACCTAGACCTATTTTTGGAGAGTTTTTCTGAATTTCGATCCATCTCAGACAAATCCATTTAAATACTTTCAACCCAATTTAAATAATGTATTTTTATCGGTTTTTTATAGAATTGAAACTTCAAACCTAAAGTAAATTAGTGCACGTTTAACCAGATATATTTCCATATTATATCAAATAGTGCCAGAAAGTATGCAGCATATGGAGTAATTTTTTTTTAAATTTAATACATTTATTTTATTTCAAAAATGTTCTGCATATCTTCAATCCAAAATTATACCCATCAAATGCAGCAAAAGTCTCAAGGTATTCGAGGAAGAATCAAAAATTCAAAATTGTATTAAGTGCTTAGTGGTAGAGCTGCAGCAACTATTACCAGGGAGGGTGTACGCTTAGTATAACCAAAAATCTTAGCTGCCGTTTGACTAACAATCTTCAATCAAACAATTGCCAAAGTATCTCGTAACCTAACGACCACCATTTTAAATGACAGAATTACTCTCTTCTTATTCTAGGTCGATCAAAAAACTGTATAACAAACATACAGGATGTATCTAAATGGTGCAAAAAAAATGCTTCCACAAATTCCTAACGCTTAAATATGACGATCTAACTTAACTTACTCAGTCCAAAAGTGGATGATTTCGGTGATACAGGGGGCCCGCTCCCCCCCCCCCCCCCCAACAAAATGAATTTTATGCGAAATATCCATATATTATTAGAGCTCTGAGTACCCTAGTCATGGTATCTATTAACTGGGACATTACTGTTAATCCTAACAGAGTAATTGATATCATGGCAGGCAAAAAGAACAGAAGATTGTTATTATAATTATTTTCATGTATACCTAGTTTTATAGTACCTATACATATAATAATAAAAATATATATTATTTATTTGTTTAAAATTTTAATACAATATAAACCCAATACGAAAAAAATCCGATTTTTTTTAATGAAAACGAGGGTATATGGGGGGGGGGGCAATGGGGGCAATTGCCCTCCCCCCAGGCACGAGACCCAAGCACCTCAATTATTACCAAGATTGTTTTTGTGCTTTTCTTGAGGATTTTGTGTTGTGTTTTTTATTTTTCCCACTTGAAAACCAAGCACCATAATTCAAAAAAGGGCGTGGCACCCAAAAAATGTTCACGAGCTTTCGATTATAATGCTATATTCGTTTCGATAATTTAAAAAGGAAAGAAGAGATTGGAAATAGAATACAAGACTTTCTTCTTACAGGCAAAAGTACGATCGAAATAACGCCTTCTGGCCGAAGCAGCTGTTACGTGGGTATGTTACTGACGTTCTCGAATAGAGCCTGACCTACATGGTATTGTAGTTTAATTTTGAGTATCATATAAAAAAATAAGTTTTCTTATATGATACGTTATAAAAAAAAAGTTTCTTAAGGATATTGTTGTCTTCTATGGAGTTTAAAAATACTTAAAATTAAGTACCTAGGTCAAAAAAAAATAAAAAATATCTATCTGCAGAGTTTAAAGTATCGATCTTAAAGTATTATCATATCCACTTTAAAGGATTTAATTAGTTATCTCACCGATTGATTGTTATGCCTATTTTGTTGTTTATGTTCACTTTATCAAGTGGTTATTGCTTTTAATTTTGTTTTATCAAGATGAAGTAATTTCTTTTTACCTAAAATAACTTAGTATCTGAGTAAATGTTAAGTACATAGTAGTTAAGATGGGTTATCTAGATGGGAATAAATAAAATTATATAATATCCTGTTAAGATATTCTACTTCAATTGATAAGTGAAAAAAACAAATATTTTTTGATGTTGGTTTTCAAATAAATTTTAAAAACAATTAACTAACCAGACAGCTTAGAATATGATAAAAATTATATTGGAAGAAAAAATTCACTTTAACCAGATCACTTTTAGTGTAAGAAAACAAAGAGGCCTGGTTATCTAATTATTAATTTAAGTCTTCTTGCAAACAGACATAACTACAAAAAAAAACCTGATTAACCAATTTACCATTCAAGTAGAGAATAATTATTTCTGTACTATTTTCATGATAAAATCATAAACATAATAACAACTTTTATTTATTGACAGTTTAGTGTCACTTTTCATTGATGAATACCTCTACTTTTTAACCAAAGCAGTGGCAAGAGAAACTAGAATCATACTTTTCCAAACAGGTTTCGAAATATCTATACTTAATTTTAGGTTTATTGGTAAAATTTTAACCAACTTATTTGAAAAGAAAGTTGCATTAAAGTTATGTCACTTGGCAGAAATTTGCGGGCATATATATTATATAAAAACTATTTTTAAGTTATGATAAAAATCAGACTTTTATATACAGTGTGACCAGTAAAGTCCGCATCATATGGGATTTTTTTTTATTAATAGCTTTATTCGAAATTTGACTTTGACATCAAGTTCTGCTTCGATCGAGATGAAAATTAAGCAAAAAAATAGTAGTAACGTGATTTGCATTATCTGTCAAATTTTAATTTTTTTCAAAAAGTAATTCAAAAGTGGGGTTATTTCTGAAAATATCGAAAAAGTTATTAGAAAAAGTTTCTAGCCCACATGCCAAATTTCAGCTGCATAAGATAATTTTGATTTTTTACCATACAGGGTGATCCTTAAGAACATCAAGAAAATCTAGGATATGATTCCTGGCATCAATTTAAGTTGAAAAGTTCATATGGACTTATGCCCTAAAATGCTTACCCTCTAAGATACAGGGTGTTAAAATATTTTTAAAAAATATTTATTTTAGTTTCGAAAATCCTTAAAGATACGGTATTAAAAATTCGTGCTTATCTATTTTGGATCAAACTACACCTTTTCATTAAAAAAGGTTTTGCTTCCTTCCACCAGTTGCATGCGTACCAGATACCATCAATATTGTTTTGGTGAAAATATTTGATACGCCACTGATTTTTTAAACTATTTTTTCCATTTTTCTTTAAATCTACTGCTTTTTTCAAAAACATAGTAGAGACAACTTTTGTTCAGCTTGTATCAATAATGCATAAAAATGCATCAGATTTTAAAAAATTAGTGGCGTAGCAAATATTTTCACCAAAACAATATTGATGATATCTGGTACGCACGCCACTGGTGGAAGGAAGCAAAACCTTTTTTAATAAAAAGGTGTACTTTGCTCCAAAATAGATAAGCACGAATTTTCAATACCGTATATATTTTAACACCCTGTTTCTTAGAGGGTAAGCATTTTAGGGCATAAGTCCATAATATGAACTTTTCAACTTAAATTGATGCCAGGAATCATATCCTAGGTTTTCTTGATGTACTTAAGGATCACCCTATATAAGCAATGTCAGAATGCTTAGCTAAATATTTGTAATCAATTTTTATTACTGTAGGTATATAATTCTTGTTTTATTAATATTTTAAGGAACTTCTGCTGGGCCCAAAAATACCGCGACCATGAGCTACCTAACTGAAAATTAGGAACCTCTCCTTGAAGGAAGAGATTCCTCATTCCCTCATTGTATAAAACATTAATATGAATTTAAAGAGAGAAGCATATAAAAAACTGCAATTGTCACACCTTGTAGGCAGGTATGTTAAACTCTTTGTAAATAGATTATGTTTGCACATTGGCAATGTTTTACATAACTCTTATATAAAATCTAGGTTTAGTACCATCATCGTTTTTATGAAACCCTGTATTATAGCAAATGGTAATGTAGCTAAATTTAACATACTACCAGGAAACGCATGTACCATGGCAAATATACCATTAAACTGACAAGGCATTTCTATTTAAATATAAATAAAGGCTATATTATCTTATTTTACCGTCAATGTCTTTGGTGCGCGAATAAGAAATTTATCTTTGACAATGAAGCCAATAGTAGCAGTGATTATTGTTTTATTTGGCGCTTGCAATGCAATGATTTATTCTAAATGTGAATTTGCAAAAATTGCTAAACAAAACGGTCTAGACATGTTGGGGACATGGACTTGTATTGCAGCCGGTGAATCAAAACTTAATACGGAAACTAAAAGCTACGATGGTGATTATGGAATTTTTCAGATTAGCAGAAATTATTGGTGTGGATCAGGTGAGGATACTTTTTTTTAGATTTTCCGATTTTAAAATTTTGGTAAAAATTATTTTTTTCGGGGTAATTTTGTAGATACGCAAAATTATTCTATATTATTTATTAGCAATTTTCCAATGTTATGAACAAATACATTTAAGATTTTAAGTAAACAGCAATATTTTTAAAATTTTGCTTTTACAAAAATATTTTTTGCAATATTTTTCGTAATAAGCTAAATGAAATTAAAGAGTGGAATGGTAAGTGGGCTAAGTGCCATTTCTTTACTTTTTAGTATTTTTACTTAAAAGTAATATAAATGCCAACGCGAATGTATCCTAAAACAGGCCAAATCCATTATTTAACTACGTCACCCTACTAAAATACTGTAGCTCAGGAAATGTGCCATCGAAAGTTTCCTTTAAAAGCGGCTAAGTGCCAACCATAAAACACGTGTCTGTTTAGGCGATAAGTCTGAACCAGTCATAGTATCTAGTACTAAGCCATATCAACTATTATTTTGTAATAATAAATCTATATACAAATCTTAGTCTTTTTTTTTGAGTAGGGCAGCAAATTATTTTCAGTTTTACTCTTATTGCACATAGCCTTTTTTTTAAATGTGGTCTTATAGGCACTTAGCTTTTTTTTCAATGTTGCCTTACAGGCACTTAGCCTGTTCAAGTGAATAGGAACTTTAAAAATTATTTTTAAGATAATCATATAAGCTGGATTTCTAAATTTTTGCCAGGCTATTCTAATAACACTAAAATATTATTATATAAAAAAAATAAATAAAACTTTACTAGCGTTTATATTGAGTCTCACAAACAGTTTTTTTTACTAATTTAAATCTATACTTTTGGCACTTAGCCCACTTATCTATTCCACTCTATAATTATGAAAATTCTTTATTTGAAATATTATTTTATACAATTCGTGAAAATATCTAAATTGAAATTTTAGTTTTCATTGGCATCTACCTGGTTTTAAATAATTTTTCTTAATTTTCTCACTAAAAAACTTAATTTGTAAATTATTTTCGGCTAGATATCTCTGCTTAGAGGTCCAATATCGATTCCTGCGGATGTCGCTATATTATAATCACGAGACATAGATGAAAAATAAAAATAGATCTAAATGATCACTGGTCATTATATTATAAACGATGTTGGTGAGAGAATTTCTGAGTCTCCGTAGCGCAATTGGTAGAGCGCTTGACTGTTGATCCAGAAGTTCTGGTTTTAAGGGAGGCGTAAAACTTATTCAATTTAGAAAAATTTTAAATCATTTAAGTGCGGAAAAGTGACTTTTCGATATTTGCTACAAGATTTTTTTATTTTTTATTTTAAATATTTTTTTATATCAAATCTAACACGTGCGGAAAAAAATATCACCATGCGGAAACGGCAAATTGCGCACGCTTGTAAGGAAAATAAATGTTGTGTAGAAATAACCACCTAAGTCAGCTTTTAAAAATATTATTTACATTTATTTTATTTTATAATTAAAGGACGAAGAAGTACTATACAATTTGTTTTTAATTATAAAACATGTCATCTTGATCGAAAACCTTATCAGTAAATTGTGCATGTTTTCCAAATTTGCCATATTAAAAAGCTACATATTTTTCGCATAAGTATAAAAAGCAGATGCCTAAGTAGTCCCTAGTTAACAAATGTAGTTATTATTATACAATAATATATTCACATAATTTCAATATTACATCCAGAAACGAAGCGTAGCGACCAGATTTTTATGTCATGTGGTTCGTGCGGACGGAATTTGGCGCCCACAATTTAGACCAATCAGGGCCCGGTTTACCTATTGATGTTTAATGAATCTCTATTTTTATTAAACAAAAAAAAAATAAGTCAATACACAATAAACCTCATCTTAAATTGTTTTTACAGGGAAACCATGTGGAATTTCCTGCGATTCACTTTTAAATGACGATTTATCCGATGATATAAAATGTGTCAAACAAATATTTCAAGACGCTAAACGCAAGAAAAAGGATGGCTTTAGTCCATGGTCGTCCACCTACCAGCATTGTCAGGGAGATCAAAATCGATGGGTAGAGGGTTGTAGCGTATAACCCATTTTTTGTGTACATAACTGCAAAGTACTGATTTGAAGGTGGTAGCTAATGAAGTATTATCAAAAAAATGACCTTGTCGGACTTCGATTCTCTTTATTTTGTTATTTAATTAAATGTGAAGACGGTTAGAGATACTAACTAACCGAAACGTTGTGTTAAGTGACAAAATAAGGACAATAATGGAAGTCCGACAAGGTAGTTTTTTTGTAAAATACTAGGTTTGGCCACTCTGCTATTAAGCAAGATGTCTAGTGGAAAGAACATTTACAAAAATCAGTATATTTTTGGATATTGCCTGAAATTGAATAAACGTCGTTTCCTCAAAAGTGCCTTATTATTCTTTCCTACACTTGCTGACGTAACAAAGTAACAACGAGGTTGGGATTCCAGACAAGCACTTCAAACTTTAAAAATTTTAATATGCCGTCTAACACGTTGGGTAAGAACTTCTAAATGGGATTTAATACGTCACAAATGAAGTGTTGTCATTTCATCCCAAGTGGCTGTGTTTATAAATCCACCAGTGGCGGCGGGTCATAAAATTAAAAAGATAAATGGGGGAAATCTTTCTTAACAAGGCCAAAGTTTGATTTTTATATATTAACATAAATTACTGTAAATTTTAAAAATAAAAGTTAAACGAAAATTTTTTTATTACATGAAAATCACATTTTAAGACGTTGGCTATATTTTAATATGTTTAAAATAAATAAACCCCATTATTTAAATTGTAACAAAAATACGGTAAACCCTTAATGGCTACCAATATAAAATACACCTATAATGCAATTAAATAAGGATCATATAACGGGGGGATTTGGTCGGGGATCAGTAATCATTTATTAATAAATTTTCAATCAGTAATAAATTATTAATAAATTTTTATTAGCAAATATTTTCAGCTTATATCTAAAAATAAATAAATAAATAAATAATATTAGGGTACATTACCCTCCTGTTTAGTGTTTATGTATCAATAGGTATGTTTCATAACTTATTTTGAAATGTGACTGTGTTTACCAAAAAAATCATACCTATCTAATTTATAAATTGTTTTGGAATGAAATTGTTTAATATAAAACGAAAAAATGATAATAAATATTTTTCGCAATAATATAATAATATTTCTGAGCATGTCCAAATTTGTCAACAGAAAAATAGATTACGTGTTTATAAAGATCTCCAGGATGACGAATGCGGTTTCTTTTAAATACGTCACATAGGTATAGAGTAAAAGGTACATACCCTTTAAAAATAGATTAATGATAAAGCGATCTTTCGCATTATTTTACATGTACACATTGAGTCCCCAAGTAAGGAGGAGGAGGATTTGAGGTTACCCAGAAGTCCAAAAATTATAATTTTTCTAACTTAACGGACATACCTACAATGTTTTTACTAGTTTTCTAGTATCTTTGTAGCCAACTCTCCACACTCTTTATCATGGCTTTGCCACTGATTGTATGATATATACGTGTACGGTAACATCTTTAATTTAATTCACAGTTCTAGCGACCGACAGCTCCTTTAGAACGGTACTTTGAAGATATTTAAAGTTGGAATAGATAGAAAAAGTATGTTCTTAATAAAAGCTAAATTTTCTAATCTATACAATATTTTAAATTTGCGGTAATATAAAGATTTCGAGAATTTTTTTGAATAATTTGTAACAAACACGAATTTTCTGCCGCAAAGAGTAAATAAATTCACCAAAACAAGATGGTATTTTTGACACTCCTCGTCAAGATATACAAATCGGACTTTCGCAAAAAGAAATAATATAAATTACGTTTTGGGCCTCCGAATATTTTAGATGGTAAATATCGTTGAAGCAAATGATAAAAAATAGACAGTATTTGTAAACTGGTTTAAGTATTTTTTAACTAGAAAAAATATCGAAAACCACAACGGCTATTTCGTTGACATGAGTAGGTTGAGTCTTGTTAAAGAGTAAATACTCTTCATTTCAGCGAACTAAACATTTTGATTCGGACCCAGCCGTTGGCATAGCCGCGTAACTTTGCATTTAAGGATGAAAGCGTTTGGAAAAGTTCTTGTCATTAATTGCCACTTTAAACTTTTTTGTAATTATTCTGCAGCTGGTAATGTATTAGAGAAAACTATTAGGTTTACTTAATTATTTAATTTAATTTGCTGGCAACTGGAATTTATAAATTCGTTTCTGAACCGTTGCAACATCTGCAGGATCCATATAATTTCTGCGGTAATGGTCGTGGTGATCGTCTTCGTATGTCGACGAATGAACGTGCTCCTCAGTGTACTTTGGAGTTTTTATTATCTCGAAGGTGGTTTTCTCGTTGTTCCCGCCGGACACAAGCTTTTTAAGGCCGAGAATAGCTGTTAAAATAAGCGCCATTTTACCAACGAGAAGGGCAGTTCCAGACATTACGGCAATACCTAAAAATAATAATTTTATTATCATATTGGTATTTATATAACCTAGTAGCACTCATTTATTATTTTATGAGTGCACTGAGGAAAATTATCTAATACAACAGGTTTGCTAGGACAAGTTGTATTGATAGCTTATTTTTTACTAACCCATATTAACCCTCAGTGGCGTATTTAGGGGGGGGGGGTCCGAGGGGTCTGGACCCCCCCCCCCCGGGGGCTCAACATTAAAAAAAACTCAGAACAGATCAGATGCCTTGTTGCATTTAATGTAGACAGGGTGAACTGAACCTTGCAAAAAATATTACAGACTACAAAAGATAATATGTGGCATTTTGAAGTATTGATTCTGGACAGTGGCGTATATAATGTGTTTGGGGATTCCCGCAGTCTTATTTAAATTGTAAAATTTTATTGTTTGGCGCCCGTGTTTTCTAATTTAAGTGAGTAAAATAATATATACATGGTGATTGATAATTCGATTAATTACTCGCAGGAGGTAATTTGTGATTTTTTCTTAAATATGACCTATTCCGAAAATGCTTGGTTTTCGAGTTATTTCAATTTTTTTCTTGTTTTTTACCTGCGTGTCTAATTTATTTAATTTAAAAAAATTTAAATGATATTCACTTAGTTTTGTAATTTTTTTGCAAACTAGAACTATTAGCAATACTTTGTTTTTACAAATAATTAAGTAACTGTGTCACAGATAACAAAACAACATGGCCAAACTTGGCAAAAATAAAATGGCAAAAATAACTTGAAAACCAATCATTTTCGGAATCAGTCATATTATGTAGAAATATATATTTTTAAACATAAATATTTAAAAAAATATATTTTCCCATTATTGCGTTTATATTTAAAAATTTCTTAATTTCTTCCTTTTTTGGGTTCAGCTATCAAAACATAGAAATTATAAATTTTGATAGTTCAAAATAGGGCGTGGCACCGAAAATTTTTTCGCCTGCGGCGCTTTTTTAAAGAAAGAGAGAAAGAAATATAAAACGAAAGGTATAGACCCCCCCCCCGTGGCAATATTCTAAATACGCCACTGTTAACCCTTAACTACGGACACGGAGTCTGATAGACTCTATACTACATAGGTCACCACAATTGTTCATGGCTGCTGTCGCTTTAAGTACCTTACCTATTTTCAGTGCTCTGCAACGTGTCTACTGTGGTAAGGTCGTGAAAATTTATTTTTTCGAGTTATGCAAGTTTGGGGGTCTGACAGACTCCGTGTCATTATTTGTGTAATATAAGATTGTAATCTATTATGGCTAATACACAGAAAATATGGTTATATATTATGTCCCTATAAATTAAAAAGAAAAGCGGCGTACACTTGCATAAAATGCAGTAAACCTATTTGCCTGCAGTGCTCTCGAAAATCGTATAAATTGTTGTTCTGATCGAAAATAATAGGCATAAAAAGGTATTTTAATTTTACCTGCAGATTTTTATACTACTTGCGTTTAGAATTTGATTTTATTTTTTTCAACTTTGTGTTATCAGTAGGTGTAAAGTTTTTTTATTACCAATTGTTTTTTGTTATTTTTAAAAGAAGTAGAGTATAAGAATTAGTACCTACTGTGTTTGGAAAATATTACAAAACAAAGGATTTTGCATATTGTTAATTTATGTAACGTTTTTTAAATATTTAACATATATGCTGTAATACAGGCTTTAAGAATACCTTGTGCATTATTTATTGATAAAAAAAAAATATATAAACGTTTATTTTTTGTATTACTGCATATTTTTTAATAGGAGTCTGTCAGACATCCTGTCCGTATCAGTGTAACAAAACTGGGTGTCCGTAGTTAAGTGCTTTAGTGTCATATCAATTCCAGATTTGCAAGAACAGTGTTTTTATTGGTAGTAATCAGTTCTATTAACAGCACAACTGTGCTGTGCTGTTGAATAATGAACTACTTTTAATATAGCAATTTTGGCAAGAAATACATTGTATCTTCTCAATGCGAGGCATTTTCTTCCCAGTAAAGCGCTTTCTTTACGATTGAGAAAGCAGAACAATGTCCACAAAAACGAATTGTATCCGTTAGAACCTATAATCCACAAGACGTTGGTGGAGGTTCGAAGCGGTAGGCAATCGCCGAGCGCCGTAGCTTTAGCGTATTTGATGAGCAGGTCACATTATTGCTGTCCTGTCTTTATAGATCGTACTAATACCTGTTTCAATTAATTTATTTGTACTTTTGTATTTAAGTTTTTTTAAACTTTGCATGCCAGATAAAGCAATAGAAGATGCTTGTTTCGCACAACCCATCATTTGTATTGGACTTTATAATATATGGATGAATTTAACAATCTCAGTGAACCATGTTGCACAATAGATAATCATATGCAATGTTAAACAACAAGAACAATCACACTAGAAGCTATTTAAATTTTTGAGAACTTCATTACTGATTTTTAATGGTAAGTATAGGTATGCAGTAATAACCGTAGCAAGCAAATATGAATAATGTCAAGTTTCATTACAACTACCAGTAGGAACTAATACAGTATATAAAACCAGATTACACCCCCAATAGAACTTCATAATTACTGTGTGTATTCAGAGCAAAAATGGCTATAAACAATTCTATGATATGGTATTCCATTTCCTATTGGCCAAATTACCGTGATATTATCACTATACAACGGTCTAGCTTCAAATTGTGTTCAATTATCACAATAATTTACACCTGGCCATAAACGAAATAATTTTTTTTATCCAGATATCTCAAAAACGGCTGCTCCAATCAACTCTTACCACATATACCCTTTTTTAGGTAAAATACGTTGGAAGAATGTTTATTTAAAAGCTCAATACAGAGTGGTTCAAAAAAGGTATTTCGTTTTCAATGTATGCAAGGTACCGCAGATGCTGCCCTCTTAAATTTAATATTTTATTTAAATTTTACTCAAGCTGCAAGCTGCAAACAACAAATTTAGTCTAAGGAATTTTTATGCTGCTGCTTACATTTTTGGCAGGTAGCTTGTTTTGTAGAGTGGGACTCGCATACAAAACGGTGGCAGTGACGGTGGACTTGTCTGCCTTTTCGACACTATTTCTTTTTTGCAAATATAACATCAAAGTATTATCGTAGTTTTGATGCTCTTTATTTTTATTCTCCAACTACTGGGCGAGGGATAAACACAAAGTCAAATATTTTATTTGTTTTTATGAAAATTTCGTAAAATTTTACAAAATAATCCTGGAAATTGACGTTTGTGCCCCTCTCGGTACGACAAAGGTTAAAAATGTTATACAGGATGTCTCACGGTGATCGTTCATTAGAATATTTCGGAAACTAACATTATTTGAATCCTGCAAATTTGGGTAATGGGGTTTTCGGAGATGCTCTCTTTCAATAAAATAAAAGCGACAATGTGTGACTTACGGCTATACCAGAAGTTGTCTCACACTCAAATGAAGCACCCTGTATAATATTTTTTTCTGTGTGCCTTTCTTTATTTTCATTTTTTTTAAAGTTTTTGTATCCTACTCTATCAGTTTTAGAAAAAAAATACCTTTTCTTAAATTTTGACCTTTAACATGGTGTCGCCTAGAATTGGATATTATGTTTTTAAAGATGAAATAGTGCAACATGAAAATTCGGTTGTGAAATTTGACTGTGCTCGATAATGAATTACCGGAAAATGAAATTTTATATGCAGAAAAGTAAGTGGAAAAGTAACAACTTTTGATCCTTAAGAAAAAAAGTTGAAACCTTTTTTTTTTCGGGGTTATGTCCTATTTGTTCACATAGGGTGTCCCTATACCTGCCTATATTAGTTTCAAATTTATAGGTTTTTTGTAAAACCCTGTAAATATTAAGCAGTCTTATTGCTTTTTGGCAAAATAGCTGTGATGAACAAAGCAATTATATGTTTCTACAAACAAGTAGTGTGAGTGATTGTCAGTTGCATTTAACTATTTATCGATATTTTAATGCCGATATTATTTTCGAAAAATGGCAAATTATAGAAATGCAAACATAGTAAATTATTTTTTGTTTAAAGGTTGTTTCACATATCGACCTATAGGGATATATAAGATATTTTCCCAATTTTCCTAATATTATTTTAATAAAATTCATACATACATACACTACGTCCATTAATTATGGAATAGGTAAAAAAGTACTAAAATTTTAAACATCCATATCTTCATCAAAATTATATCAATCCACTTAATTTTTGGTTTATTAGGTAGGCCGTCCCTTGGATTACTTAGCACAAAGTGTTTGACCTTACTTTATGTCTTTTTTATACAGGATGATGGCTATAAGATACCAAGACGTGTAATATGTGCCGATTTTAAAATTAATGTTTGGAAAATACGAAGCAATGAAAACTAAATTTCATTAGTGTTCTGGTTACAGCTTTATGTTAGGTACTTACTGTACAAATTACAGTGCAGTGCCGTTCGTGTCAATTAAAAAAAAAATTAAAAAATCTGTATATTGCAAATTATATTGACTGAAAACGTTTTACTTTTATTTTGATTTATGTTGCTAGTTGCATTCCATTGTCTTTATTTGTTTTAAATCACAACGTTTCAACTGGTTAGTAGAATACCTGAAGACGACTGAAGATACTTACCAGTTGAAACGTTGTGATTTAAAACAAATAAGGACAATGGAAGTTCAAAACTCTTTCATCATTCAAGAAACATCTTTGTCTCCAACCTTTAAATAGTCACTACTATATTGGTTACAAACATTATTGCTGATCGAGTCAGGTCTATTTTATATTATCAGGTAGGCAATAATAAAATAGCATTTCGCTATAAAGATATAATAATAATAATACTAAAAAAAATTGTTACATGCTTCAAAAGCGAACATTACGGTATGCCAATAGTGGTCCAATATATTAACAACCTGTTGCTGCTATACTATTACCTTGTTGACATACACCATTTAACAAAATAAGTGTTTTAACAACGAGTAAGCAAATAGAACAATAACGTTTATAACCAGAACGAACGATATCTAAATATTACAAATATTTTATCAACTTTTACTCTCATTTAACACAAACAATTATTAATTATTCTAATAATCAGGTTGTTAAGAAACTAATAAGGTTTCTGTGGCTCTTAAAAAATAATATTCCCACCAGTACTATTAATCGTTAGCCATAAACGAAGCACTTGAAAAGGAATTTTAGTTAGAAAGCTGCTTTTTGATACCTATCATACTTAATCATGTGAAAGAACAGATCAGTATTATTTTGTGTCCAGTCCTTTTACGAGAGTTAAGAATCCTCCAAATGTGGTTGAAAATATATTTTTGTGCTATAACTCCTAAACGAAAAATAATATGGAAAAAAAGGATTGTACAAAATATGTTGTAGAGCATTAAATTTTACACAAGAAAGGTTATTACTACTTTTTTTTTAACTACAATCATTAATCCATACGAGGTTCGCAAATTTCAAAATGAATTTTTTGGTTAGGTGTTTAATAAAAATGGAACTTAAATGTCTATATGGCATCACAGTCGTTCTTGGAATAAAGTTGCAGGGTAACAATAAGGCCTGTCGTCCACTGAATGAGTTTTTATGGGAATTTTATTCATCAGAATGGAACGAGTAATATCTAAGCTACCAGCCCAACTCTTTTTAAGAGATTCTAGGTTTTCCTTATTAATAATACCCAAGGGGACCAGGGTTTATAGTTGAGTTTTTGTGGAAATAATTAACTTCAAAGAAATAGTTTTAAAAATTTTAACGTAAACCACTGCTTAATGCAAATTATATCTTTTTACCTTTATAAGCCATGGCAAGAAAACTTCCCTTTATTGCCAGTGCTGCAAAAAGAGCGCCATATCCCCCTCCCTTGCCACCACCGTCTTTCTTCTTTCTTCCTTCCTCCGTCAAGCCTATTTCACTATCTTTTATAAGTTGAGGAATATTGACTTTGATCTTGTGGGTATCCAAAAACCTTTAATGAAAACATATTATAATATTATAATTATGATAAAATTATAGGTAGCATTTTCAACTAGAAGAAGTATAATATATCCCTGGGATAAAAAGTAAACTACTATCTGATAAGCAGGCGTCAGCTCCACAGAATATGCGAGTTAAATGATAGTAGGTATTTCAGCTGAGGTATAAAGCTGCAGGGTGGCTTTTTAAAATCTTACAATGGCTTCAATTCTTCAAAAACGCGGGGGAATAAAAATCAGGTATTTTCAATAAGTGATCATTGACTCTGGTTTAAGGTTCTTTTTCAACATTCAACAGTAAAAAAGTTCTTATCTTGTTAAAAAGAAGATAGGATTTGTTTATGTAGTTTTCCATTTATATTTCTTTAAATGCAAGCACAAATAGAAAAGAACTTTTTTAAAACACAATTATTGAGTTAATGTTAACACACTTTAAAAACGTTCATTTCGCATTTCTATGATTTATTTTAGTTCGAATAATTGCTTTATTGAAGGGTATAGGAGTGTTAAAACCGACCTTTGTAAACTTTATATCCTTAAAACAAGTAATTGAGTAAAATCATGAAATAGCCGTTCCCATAACTTTTTTAAAAATCAGTGTTTTACCATTTGTCATTGGTCATAGCGTATTTACTACCTATTTAAAGCCAAATAAGTCTATCAACAATATATGTTTATTTCGCTGCAAAAAGCGATGTGCCTGAATTTATTGGTAATCTAATATAGAGCTAAGTTGATAACGGATAAATAAAAAGTTGTCTAATGCCTATGGAGATCAACTTTTTAAGGGAAACTAATTATAAAGTGCACTTTTAAAATTGTTTAAGTTCGATATGTTTATTAAAATTTCCATTGCCTTACTGAAAAGGTATTTTAACAAACTTGGCACATTTTTTTATTGATTTTTTTCCACATTTTTGTCCTTAGTATTTACTAGTACATAATCAAAATTCACCTGGTAGTTCTATCCTCCAGAAGATTATCCAAATCATCATGGGCAAGCTTATCCAACTTTGATTCATTTAAAGTAAGTCCACTTAGACTTTTTCCCAGTCTACTATTACTCACAATGGTAAGTCCATCAACTATATTAAAAGACTTAATATTAAGTGCCCTGTCAGCCACTTTAATTGCTTGAATTTTAAGGCACTTAATAACTTCATCTTTTTGCGCGCACTGATTGAAAAACCGTCTTAGCACACGCGTGGGATTGTGCAAATTTTCTTGGCCACTTTGACATTTGCAAAAAACTAAAAGGTTTAAAAAAACTAAAGATTTAAAGCTTTTGGTGTCCATAGTTTTCTGTTAGGTTGCTTCGCATAGGACTATGGTCAGGTGAGCGTTATCAGATGCTTTATTAAGAAGATCTCGTGTGCATAATGCAAGGGTTTTAGACCGTGAAAAATTAAAATTAGGATTCGACATGCAACTAATGCACCCGCGATCTTAGACATTTAATTAACAGAACAGGACTTAAGTAATTTTCTATATAGATACCATTTATATGGTATGGTTAATAATTGCTTTCCTGATTTAAAGAGTTACATGGTTTTTGGTAACTTTTAGACTTAATATTTTACAAAATCTAATAGTTTTTAAAATGCAAGAACAGATTTACGAAAATATTCATATATTCTGTTAACATTAATCTTTTGATCAACAATTATTTAAGCAGACAATTTTAGCCACAAATGACATCACTAGAGACCGGATTTTAAGCTTTTAGCTTATTGCTGAATTTAATAAGCAACTATGACACTTTTAATTTCTACACGAACTTGACAAAACTTGGTAAATTACGATAGCTGTTTTTATGCAATTTTTGCTTTTTTTGAGATTTAATGATTTTTTGCCCTTCGTGCTTATTTGAACTTTCTTACGTATATTTACGATAGTTTTAGAGAATTTAGAAGCTTCATACTTGAATTTTAAGGAACAAAAGGCAAATCAATTCAAGTATGTCAGGAAGTTTTAGAAATACCCGAACTTGCACACAATTTGTCTTACTTTGAAAGTAAATTTAAATTTGTAAGAATATTCAATTTTTAGAAAAACAGCAGCTTCCATTAGTGGAATCCGTGAATGTTATTTAAACTGTTGAAGCTGAAGCAAATAGTATTCCAGGATATATTGATCAAACAATAATAGAAAAATTAGTTCAGACTATTTCAAAGCATAACACTGCAAAAATTTATACTATTTTGAGTGGTGGGCAAGATTACGATTTTGAAGTAGATCCAGCAACTAAACCGGAATTTAAATTTGCACTAATAAGACATAATTTTATCACGGAGAATTATGTTATTGTAAAAACAACAGAATGTATTATATAAATAACAATATTATTATTATCATTACAACTTATTTTAATTTTTTTTATTATCTGATAAATTTTTCGCTTAATTTGCTTATTTAATGCTTCTTTCGGCTTTTTTTTTTAATTTTGCGCTTTTTTATCCGGTCTCTAGACATCACTGACATTAATGGAAATTACTTGTTACAATTAAAGTCGCCTTGAGAAATGAGTTGTTGATTTACTTGATTTTTTTGGGAATTCCCTAACAATTTTTGAAAAAATTAAATTGATGTTACTATAAAAGTTACTGGTTAGTTAATTATTGTCAAAAATCTCTGTTCAACTCACACTAGAGTCAATAAAAAATTAGTTTATAATAAAATGTCTGCGGTAACCACCCATAAAAAGCCTAATTAGCAATTGGATCAATACAGATGAGCTAAGAATTAGTAAAAGCACTGTTATATTTGCTAAAAACAAATCTTTTAGGTTGAAGAATTTGTACAGAGAAACCATAGTTATAAAAGAGCTAAAAAGCCACAAAAAGTGTAAAATTTTACCCTCTGTGCGAGCAGGTCAATGTATTTAGTTTTAGAAAAACGCATGGCCACGCAACGCGTCACCAATCCTGAAGGCAGGGGTGAGCATAAAAGCGGTCAAAACTACGCTCAAAAGGAAGACTCTAAATTTTCCCAATCACAAGTTAAGGTCGTTACGCTACCAGTTAGTTCTTTGGTGTTGGCAATCTATGCTTTATTAAGAATTATTGGATTTCTTTCCACTTATCCTAGATCTCTTCCTGCGTCGATCGACCGTACGGTTCACCAATCCAAAGTTGATTCCCGGCGCATAGATGAACATGGAAAATAGGTTCTATTTTCCCCAAAATCTCAATTAGCGCTCAAAACAGGTAATCACTAAAAATTTTAAGGAAATAATCGAATTAAAACAGCAATTGTTAGGGCACTAATTTTTTTTTATTACATAAATATGTTTAGTAACATAAAACATATTGCGTCTTAAACGCCACAAGCAAACCTGAATGGCTTCTATTTAATCCAAAGGATTAAATATGATCATTTCTTTCTGCAGTGTGGGTTTTTTGATGATATTGTCTTACGCTTAAGAGCATTATTCTTCTAATTTAATTTTCATGCAAGTTCCCCATTTTCTTGGTTTGTACAATATAGTTCCAAACAAAATTCGAAGCTCTAATATAAATAGTAGATGTTCAACTAATAACATGACAGTAACAATCGAGCATAGAAGAGTCAAATATCCGCATGAATATTTAAATCGAAATGGTTTTTGGGAAAAATATATGTACTTATACCCAAGTAGCAATTATAGACACAAGTTGGACACAAATTCTTTGCTGAGAAACGTTTCGAAACATTTTCGATTCAAATTATTTAGATTGTGTGGAGACACATGTGTTTCGAAACTTTTGCGACACATTTTCGAATTTAGTTACTAGAAACGATTAAGAACTGTTAGTTTCGAAGTACTTTTCAAACTACAGTGTCGATACATTTAGGAAACGCACAAAAGAAAATTTTTCGAAACATTTTTATATAATATTATGAAATTGTGTTTAGACACATATGCTCCCAAATTGTAGCGACACATTTTCGAATTAAGTGATTCAAAACAAATTGGTATTCTTCTGCTTTGAAATATTTACCAAACAGTGATATCCATTTAATTACGAAACTTGCGCAAAACATAATTTTCGAAACTGCTAGAAACCTTTACACTACCGCATCCGGACAATTATTATAACCTCAATTATAACGAATATAACCTATAAATTGTACATTTTTGTTTTGTTAATATGGGAAGAAAACAACAGTTTAAACATTCTTCGAGGTTTTACAAAAGTTTTATTAAACGTTCAACAAAGTACAAACCAATTTTGTAGGTTATATGTCACAGAAAGTGTAAAGTGGTAGTGTATACCGTGACGGTATACAGAAGTTTTATGCTTCTAAGCTTAACCTTCATCTTGACGGGACTGTGCATTTTTTACTTTAGCGACGTTTGTTTCGCATGGTTTCGGTACAATATCGAAACATTCTTCATGTTTCGACACATTTTCTATGAATTATAGCTTCATGATTATCGAAACATTATAGAAACCAAATACTAGAAATTGTGTGTCGACTCCATTTTAGACCAAAATAATTCTCGCTTTCTGGCGGCCATTTTGACAAATTCATTTTTATATTATTAAAATGGACTTTAATTAACTTTCTGCGTCATTTGAAATGTAAAAAAGTGGTTACATTAGTTCCATTTTGCTAGCTTAATCAATTGAAAGAAAAATTAAGTAAAATTTTAAAAATATTTAAGATTTTATTTTTTGACAAAGTATTTATTTTGTGTGTAAATGTCAATATATCGGGAGCGTCTTAAGAATATAAAGCTAAATTACTAAATTGCACGATAAAATTTATTTCGTCAACGATTTTTGGATCTCCTCTGCAATAAACCATACGAAAGAAATGTATCACTTATAGAAAATACTCTGGTGACAAATTCATTATGGCGAAATTATGCTGTCATCATATTGTTTACTTTCTTTTATTTTACAACCTGCAGAGAGATAGATATTATATATCTAATTATTTGTTTCAATAATGTTTCCATTTTGACAATTTACAATTCCAACAGTCAGCGCCCTCTTTGTAAAATTAACTCTCACTCGACACATTTATGGTAACATGTTCCAAACATTTCTGAAAATTTTTCGAAACATTTTCGATAAAAGTTTCGATTTTGCGTCGAAACAGCGAAAGTCACAGCCCGTACCAACCACTTGGAAACACGTGCTAATGCGCCATTTAAAATGTATACGTCTCGAAAATATTTCCATACATGTTGCCAACAATTTCCAATTTGTGTCGGAAACAGAAACAATAGTTTAGACACATTTACCGTAATGTGTCTAAAAATGCTACTTGGGTAGATACATTTTTTTTTCAGTTTTGTAACAACGCGAGAATTTGCACTCGAATGAGGTGTGATGAAAGATACACACATCAAGTAAACCAAAGTAGATGACAATGATAACCTATCCTTAGTAGACATTGTCCTTATAGCCTAGGTAGTGGCGGCTCGTGCCATTTTAGTGAAGTAGGGCCAGGTAAACCCTTACCGCCGCAGGCAAAAAAATTTTGGGTGCCACGCCCTTTTTTGTTAATAGTTCTTGCTTTTGAAGTAGGAAAAATAAGCAAAAAGGCACCTAATTTAATTTATGAATTTACAATCATATCTTGAATAGGTATACCTAAACACGATAACAAGTTGAAACACACAAGCAATGTCAGTGGTTTCATCTGCGATAACAGCGATAAACGGAGAGTCCTTTATTTCTTTTATGACTTCATCATGATAGTCATGATACACATCTACCATACAGTCCAGAAGTTCATTTTGTATGGTTTTTGATGTTCCTTTAAATACTTTTGATTTTTCAATATGATCTTTAAGAGTTTTGTCTAATTCTGAGCTGAAATTTATTAATTCACGAAATATGCCCCTATTTTCCGACGTCTCTTTTTCGTCATGACCTCTTAAAGCCAACTCAAATGCACCACAAAACCGAACGCAGTTTATAATTTGGTTTAATATGTATCTGTTTTTATCAATTTGTTCGTGTTTCTTCATTATTTCATTGCGATATGCAGAATTTAATTGAGTTTTAATGTTAATTTTACCAAGCATACTGAAATTAAATATATTGTTTAAATGTACCTTCGATTTTTCATGTGTCTTCATTTTGTCCCAGATATGGACCAAATCATCTGTACCTTTTTGGGGCCAAGTTTGCTCCCCACCAAATAAAACACACATAAAACAAAATAGTGTATTAGATTCATCACAACCGCACACCCAAGTATTTTTTCCATAAATATTTCTATTAAATTAACGCAAACGCACTTTCTGTCCGCCCTAAGTTTTTTCTATATTTAAATCTGGTAACGGTCGTCCTAATTCCTTAATTTCCAATTTCTGTTCTAAGGAAATGGTAGAAAATGGAGTTTCCTTTAAAAATCTAATAGTATTCATTACTTATGTATTTCTAAAATAAAAAGTTCGTTAACCCTACATTAAATCAGCTGGCCAAACGAAAACAAATCGGGACGCGACGCGAACATCAGCTGTTTGAAACGTCTAACATCAAACGGTCAAACGAAGAGAGCCTGGCTAGTGAGTGGCTACGTCGCCGAGATTTTTGCCTGCTTGCATTCAAGGTCATTTTCCAATGTTTTTTTATTGAGGTGATGGCGTTTCGTCACCTCCCGTGTGCCTCGTCGCGCTTGGCGCGAAGCTACGTTACCGTTTTCGCATAATCGCTTCCTTTTAGATGGAAATTTGCACCCGACTGTGTTCCATTTTTAAATTATTTTGCTAATTGCTTTAAAAACGAGAATATTAATTTTAATAGGTTTTGGTAATTTGTAAAGGGCAGGACGCTAGACAGGAGGGCAGGTAGTGCCATGGCACTGTGGCTCTACCCCACGAGCCGCCACTGAGCCTAGGTGATACTTTGCAACTAGATTTTTTCTAGAAAATTATATATAGATTATTATTATTATTATATTTTAGATTTTTTCTGTGCCAGTTTTTATTTGGCGGTAGGATAGCAGGCATCCATGGTGCCAAATGATTTTAAGAAATTAGCTTTTTTTGAGGAATTAACTAACTAAAACTTTACTCATGCAAAGTTTAGGTTATGATTGTTTTAACGCTTGGATTATATAATAATGCTTAAGTTACAGTAGACAGTTTAAATGATGATCTTCGAGTATCATGGTGTCCATCACATCCTACATAAATCAGGAATATCTGCATCTGAAGGCCTTCCCTTTCTTGGATCATTTCTAATGGATTTAAGATCCGATTTTACGAGCTATGATAGTTGCTTAAATATTAATGATCGTTCTAAAGTACCGTGGTAAAGTGTGGGTATCATACTTACTATATAAAATACTATTCTGATATCCATCATAAAATATTGATGGAGAGGCTTGCTGATGTCGGCGTGTGTGGCGGTCTGCAAAGAAGGGTGTGGTCCTATATTTATGATCGTAAACAAATTGTCTCAGTTAATGGCTATTATTCTGATTCTTTTTTAGCAACATCAGGTGTTCCCCAGGGAAGTCACTTGAGACCTCGGTTTTTTATTATTTACATCAATGATATAATTAAATGTTTTCACAACTCAAATTTCTTGGTTTATGCTGATGACCTAAAAGTCTTCAAGATTATACGAGGTCTTGTGGACTGTCTGGATATCCAGGAGGATCTCAGGAGGCTGGTTGAGTACTGCGATCGGAACAGTCTGTTTTTAAATATAAAGAAATGTTTTTCCATAACATTTACCAGAAATATTAACATAATTAAATACGTATATAACATTAATGACTCTGTTTTAGACAGTGTCGATCAAATAAAATACTTGGGTGTAATATTGGATTCCAAGTGGTCATTTTGTGGACATATTGATAAAATAATCAACGAATCAAACAGAATGTTAGGTTTTATTGTAAGAACGTGCAGAGAGTTTAGAGATCCCAGAACTTTCAATTCTCTGTACTTTGCATTTGTTTATAGTAGGCTGTCATTTGCCTCGGTTATATGGAATCCTTTATATCTTACACCAACCAGACGTCTTGAAGCAGTTCAGAATTTTTTTTTTAAATCTGTTGCCTTTAAGGCTAACTGTACTGTCGTGACCGCACTAAGGACCTATAAATTGCTCTCCCTTTCTAATAGAAGGCATGTCACGGACCTTTCTTTCTTGTTTAAGTTAAGTAATGCTCTTATTGATGTACCTCCATTGTTACAACAAATTAACTTTAACGGCCCTGCAGGGGATCTAAGAAGATTTCATTTATTTAATTTGCCTTATCAAAGAACTAATTTAGGACTGAACACCGCTCTGACCAGGCTACAAAGAACCTATAACCAACACTATGAAAACATCGATTTGTTTAATCTAAATTTAAGCCAATTTAAATTAAGAGTAAAAAGATATTTCTTACAACAGATTCTTGTGTAGAATATTTACATAGAAAAGTATGTACTGCAGTATTCCATTTTATATTTTAGTCTAGCTTAGTTTTAGATAGTTTTAGTTTGTTTTACCTAATATTATGTAATACTAGTAAACAGTGGATACTGTTTCTGGAACCCACGCAGTTCTGTTAGCTTCCTAAGCCAATAGAAATAAATAAATAAATAAATAAATAAATAAATCCAACATTTTATGTAAATTTGCAAACATTGTCTTTCAACAATTTATATTGTTGTAAGTTTTAATAAAGAAAATGTTTTACTGTTCTACATCTAGGTGGGCAACTACATATAATTTAATATACATAAGAAGTAGGTACATAATAATTTGAAATATTAAACATATTTTTCTTTAATACTGCTCTGGTAATTATTCTTTAACAATGATAATATTTTTCATTGCAATTTTATTTCAGTAAACATTTTCACATTGTTAGATAGAATCCCATATAATACAGTAAACGGATATGTGAAACAAAAAGTGTGGCACGTAAATAACACTACTTTACAAATCGAAAGCTGTGTAAATCTAAATAAAGAAACTTTCTGAGAAAAGTTCCAATTGCTCTATAAATATAGTATTATTTTAAAACACGATTGTAGGTATTTTAAATTTCCTTAAAAATAGCATATTAGCACTATTGGTTATATTGGATAAAACAGACGAATTTAGTCAAATTAGTATTAGTTATATTAGTAGTTTAAATAATAGGCACTACTAATAATAGTACATGTTTCCAAAATTTTAGTGCGTCAGATTTTCGTTTATTTAGAAAGCCCAGTTAATATTATTTAACAAACACATATTATTATATAAAAATCCAATAAAAACGTAATTCCATTTCTAGTTTAACCAAAGTTTTACAATTTTTCTTTTATTAAAATGTTTACACAAAATTATTTTCTTTAAAAATTTATAAAGACAAACCAAAAAAATATTTACAAAATAATACTTAGTTGACTTTTTTCACTTGCCATTTCGAACATAGAACTGTCAATGTAAGACGGTTTTAAATTTTTATCCCATTAGTGAATACGGCTGTAAAATTTTTCAGAATTAGCCTTATTGACTTTTATTTATTAATTTTAGGCGTTTTAAAAAAATTAATTATTCGGTTAATTATCAATTATTAATTTCGATTATGGTATTTTGTTACTTTATTACTAAAGGGAGGAATATATGCAAAATGCATATAAATGCGTTTTTTTGCATATTTTGTCAATTTTATAATAAAATACATATTTTTCATACATTATTCTTTTAGGAGCATATTTTTATATTTTCGGCTTTATCAAAAAATTTACATTTTGATTATACAGAAGGTATTTATTGGGGGTTTTCGGGGTTTGCAGGTATATTGTTAGGGGTTATTTATTGTCACTTAATAATGCATTAATATTACCTGCATAAAAAACTATATTTATATCGATTTATAATACATATTTCTGTTTTAATTTGTCGAACGTTTTCTTTTTCCGCTAAATGTAACAACACTTCCGGTAAAGTAAGGAACAAATTGGATGTAACTGTAAAAAAGAATAAAGGATTTAAATACTTAACTGCAGTAAAAAGCATTTATGGCGAAAACCATCCAACGAAGTTGTATCTTGGCCTTACATTTTGCTATCTAAGTTGTAGTATTGTCTGATTACATCAGTAGATGTTAAAAGAAGCTTCTCTTAGTATACACATGTTTTTACTAATAGAAGACAATCCTTTTTAGTCGATAATTTGGAAAAATATTTATGAAATGAAATAATTATTAAAAAAATTCCTTTTATACAATTTTAGGTTAAAAAATTGTTTACTTTTATTTTTCTTCCTTTTTTTTTGCATTTTTTTAAGAATAAATATATTTTTTTAAAACCCAATGTGTTTTTTTACCACATTTAACTATAATAAATTAAGAAAAATTGTATATCAGCATGCATGGCAAACAAGGCATATGTAAGCGCATATTTTGGCTGAATTGAAGTGCATATAATCCACCCTTTATTTATTATTATTTATATTTTAGTAATTTATCTAAAAAAACGCCATTAACATAATCCACATTATATTTATTGCCAAGGCGGCCGCGGACAAAGTCTTCTCGCGCTCGTGTTTCCGTACTGTCATAGGCGAATAATGTAAAGAAAACGAACTCTATGCTTCTTAGCATTTAATAAGTTAATATTTTATGGTTATAATTAATGACTAGTTCGTCACTGTAAATAAATTTAATTTGCTTGAGTATTAAAAAACTTTTTAAAAAATCCTAAAATTTCTGAAAAAAAGATAAATAGTTATTTACGTTACAAGACCGGAAAGTAGTGTTTTCCAGGTCGAGACAAGCTTGCAGAGACCTGCACGGTTGCGTGACAAACAATATTTTTTTTAAGACCGATACTTCGATATATATTTATTTCTTTATTTTATTTTATTTTATATTATTTTTGAATGCGTCGTATGAATTCTCGTAACGGGGTTTTGATATTACTGGCAATATATCGTAAGTCACTTTCGTTGCTGCTTTCAAATTTTCCGTGTCGAATAATTCAAAATCTGAATTCATATTTTTAAGTTTGCGCACTCGCGAAACAAGTTTGACACATTAAAAATCAACGAAGTCTCATTCGACAATACATCGAAATGTTGTTATCATAGTAACGAAATCAAGGTAGATTGTATTATCAAAGAGCGATTGAAAAAATGAAAAAACAGTGACCGGAAATAGTAATTTACGTTACAAGACCGGAAAGTAGTGTTTTTCAGGTCGAGACAAGCTAGGAGAAATCTGGAAAACACTAATTTTCGGTTGCGTGACGTACAATATTTTTTTTAAGACCGACGCTTCGATATACTTACATTAAATTATTTTATATTATTTTTAAATGCGTCGTATGACTTCTCGTAACGGGCTTTTGATCTTACTGGCAATATATCGTAAGTCGGTTTCCTTGCTGCTTCCAAAATTTCTTCTGAAATCTCATTTTCCGTGTCGGATAATTTAAAATCTAAATTCATATTGTTAAATTTGCGAACTCGCGAAACAAGTTTGACAATACATCGAAATGTTGTTGACATAGTAACGAAATCAAGGTAGCTTGTATTATCAAAGAGCGATTGGAAAAACAAAAAACAGGGACCGGAAAAATCATTTCCAGTCTCTAACGTCACTTTTCCGGTCTTGCGATCGGAAAAAGGTTATTTTCTAGACGAAAAATTGTCCAGAACGTGTATATTGTCTGGTGGGTTTTAAAAAAATCTTTAGCCGGTCCCTCACGTCCATTTTCCGGTCTTGATCGACAACACGTTATTTTCTGGATGAAAAATTGTCCAGACAGTGTATATTTTCTGGTGGGTCTTAAAAAAATAAGTTTTTCTTAGATATTATTGCATATTATATGTGCAAATGCACGTTGAATGATAAATAGTTACTGCAAATGCATAACATTTCAAGAAGGTATTAATAAATGGTAACACTAAAAGTAAATAACTTTCATTACGGATTAGGTTTACACATGTTCCTTTTCTATATCCGGTTAAGTAAGTACTTACGAACCGTTTTAACAGTTTTAAGTACCTGTGCTGTAATGACAAGAAATTCTCTTGTCCTTATAATGTGGACCATTATAAGCTTGCACTTTTCTGAGGTGTTTTTTTTTCTAGAATATAATAAATGGAGCCAAACCTGAACTATGCCTGGATGGTCCAGTTCAAAAAAGTTACAATAATACCAGATTATAGACTAAAATTTATTTATCTTTAATTAAGAAATTAACTAAAATCTTTAAACTTTTAATTAATCTTCGAAGATAAATTTAAAATGATAATGTATAGAAATTGACGGTTACAAAATGAAAATTTAAATATTTTTTTTTCCGGGTACTTACATCAACAATATACGGGGTTCACTAATCTAAAAATCTGAGCTTTTTCTTGTATGTATTCACTTTCTATATCTCGGTAACACAAAGTAAAAGTAAAACTAGCTAAAACTACGAATAGTTATATTCTAATGAAAATTACAAATAATAAATATTGACTTCTTAAAGACATGAACTAAATGAAGTATAACATTAAATGTAAATAACTTTCATTAGAAATTAGCTTTGTCTAACCTTTATAAAAAACTATTATCAATTATCGCAATGTTATTGATAACTTAGTAATAATATCCATAACATGTTATTAAAATAACTTGTTTTAGAAGAACAATAGATAACTAAAGGACTAGCAATGATTCCATCAGTATACTTTCCTTTCCACCCACATTTACTAAATTAAGGAAACTTAATTTAACAATGCATGACATCTAAAAGTTTAAATTGTGAATAAAAAGATGTATATATTTTTTATTTAATAAAAACTTACAACTGCTAAGCCCTTCAGAACCCAGTTAATTTGTCCGATTATTAAAATGGACAGAATCATTTTTAGATACTAAAATTTAAATGGACAAATCCAATTGAAATTTCTAAAAAATGTGTTGACATCTCCAAATCGTCCAGCATGCAGTGGCGGATTTAGGGGGGGGGGGCGCCCCCCCCCCTAGAGTTCTAACAAAACTACATAATATTTATAGTTCTATAAAAAAAAATCTATTTTTTGTTTTTGACCTCTCAAATTTCGAGTTTCTTTTAAATTAAAAGAGTGTTTTAAAGGCTGGCATATTGCCGCAGATTAAGCTTTACGGTTATTTTATACAAAAAAGGGCGTGGCACCCAAAAATTTTTCATTCCCTTTCGCGCCCCCCCTAGAACAAATCCTTAATCCGCCACTGCCAGCATGGGCTTATATAGATTTGAATTAAGACTTATTTATTCAATTGGTAAAAGTTATCTAAAAGTAACAACCATTGCAATCAATATTAATCCAATGTATTTTACTATTTAATTGTTAAAACATCTAATTAAAAACCTTGTCATTAAATTAAAATAGGTTTACAAAGGTCTAGAAATTTTATTTAATGAAAACCTGTTGGTGTGTTTACCGAATCTATTACAATATTATTAATGAATAACTCTCATAAAAAAGAAAGTTTCTTGAACGATGTCGGCTTTATTTGTTTATTTAGCTTAATGAAATTCCTTAAAGATTCACACCCAGACAAATCTTGGGGTATTGATATTTATATCTTTTTCTCTCGTATACGCATAATTTAACATAAGTCGTATTAAGTATTATATTGAACCCTTTATAAATAGTGTTAATTTAATAATGTAAGACTTAGGTGACGTTACCTTTAAAGAGATAAAGATATGCGGGTCCGATTCCACGTCATACTTTATGGACGTTTTTATATCGATATATCGATATTTTATTTTTTTCAAGATATTATCGATATTTATCGATATTATCGATATTTATTGATATTTATCGACCCTTATCGATATTATTGATATTTATCGATATTATCAATATATCCGATCACATCGATAATATCGATTTTTCGATTTTTGATGTTGGTGTAAGAATGTCGCCTAAATATTAGGGTGAATATCATTGATAATAAAAGGAGGGAAGAAAGCGATAATCATTATTGTTTTTACCTTTTATTTACGCCTTTACCTGATTTGTTTAGTGTTTAATGTAATTTTTGACTGTCACTAATGAATTGTTATACATGGGTCTTCTGTTGAATTAAGTCAATCTTTTGGTATAATATAAATGTCAGTGTATCAATACTAGGGCTGGGCAAAAATTCGACATCCATATATATTTTTGTCGATATATCGAATAACGATATTTAAGAAATAAAATATCGATAATTATCGATATTTATCGACATTATCGATTTATCGTTATTTTCGATATTTATCGATATTATCGATATCATCGATATTTATCGATAGTTTATTTAATTATCATTTTATCATCGATATTTATCGATTTATCGACTATATCGACTATAGATCTTATGGAACATGCAGGAATATTCTTGAAAAGCAGCTAAATTTATTTCCTTATAAAGTGCAAGTATTCCAAGATATTTAAACCGCAGATTTTGGAAGACGCAGGAATTACTCTCAATGGTTTTATTGGAAAGAAATGATTTATTAGACCTGACATGTTTTTCGGTTGAAGCCTGGTTACACCTCTCCGGTTATGTAAATTCTCAGAATACACGCATATGGAGTAGTGAAAATCCCCATTTTTTTGTAGAGTCCATATTGCACCCTCAAAACATTTGTGTCTGGTTAGCTGTTTCCCGAAGAAGAATTGTTGGTCCTATTTTTTTCCATGACACAGTTACAGCACAGCGGTATAGAGCCAATATTTTGAATCCATTTGTGGAGCAATTACTTGACGACGAACTACGTTTTGGATATTTTCAACAGGACGGTGCAACCGCCCATACAGCCGCCGAAACTACTAACTACTTACGCAATTTTTTCGACGACAGATTGATCAGATTTCAATCAGACATTGAATTCCCACCTAGATCACCTTGTTTAACGGTTATGGATTAGTTCGTTTTTCCTCATTTAAAGAACACTATTTTTAAAACACCACTTGCAAATTTAGAACAATTACAAGAAAGGATTATCCAAGAATGTGGTAACATTTCTCCAGAGATGCTGGTCAACACTTTCGAAAATATGAGGAGACGTGTGAATTTATGCTTGGAGCATGGCGGTGGCCAATTTCAGCAATTTATTTAATTATTTTTCTTACTCTTTCTGTATATTCTTACTTTGTTAATTTTGTAAACAAGAAAAATAAATTTGTATTTGTCTACTTATTTTATCACTCATTAGTTTAGCATATCATGTCGTAATATAAATTTGACAAAATTTTAACCTAGATTTGGTTAGATATATCGTTCCCATATCATTGTGATCTAAACCAACCCCTACGTTTTTTAATCCAAGCCCTCTTTGATGCAAATAATTTTTGTTCGCACGGTATGATAAAAACTTATATTTTTGATTTAAAAAATACTATATCAATAAGTCTACGCCACTGCTAAATAAGATTACGGGATGTCAGAAGAAGAACGAGTTTCTGCGGTTACAAAAAATGAGAGTTTCGATTTCTATTCTGGTAAGGTTTCAACTCAATATTTGAACTTTCGTTAAATTATTTTTACACGTTGAGTCAGTGTGTGTTGGATATACGTACTTTTGTTTTATCTTCTGGTTGGATAAATTAAATATAACATGTTGCAAGCAGTGCACCATTGACAAGTCGATCGAAGAATAATTGGACTGCTAGCCTATGTGTCTAAATTAAAAACTTGTTTCCATTTTATTTTAAAAAATATTTATTTTAAGGTGGAATTCTCAACGTCGTTCAATTTATTGCCAACCTATAACCTATTTCGCTTTGTTTTTCAAGTTTCTTGTTTTTTAAACTAACATTTAAATAAAATCAGTATCGTCGGCACATTACTTAGGTAATATCTGATATATTACAAAAATATGAATTTATTTTATTGCTAATTTTGGGAGAATTGTATAGTGAAAGAACAATAACATAATAATGTTAAAAAAAATCTTACTCGATATTTTTCGCTATACAATTCTCCTAAAATAAGTTATGAAATTCCCTGATATTTATTAAATATGTCAATTATTACCTATAGAATGTCAAGTCGATACTGATTTTATTTAAATTTTGTGTAAAAGTTAGAAAACATAAATAAATGTACGCGAAATAGGTTATAGGTTGGCAAGCATGTTGATACTCCCACCTTAATAAATATGCTATTACCAATTTTAAGAATATAAGGCCTATCCGCATCTATGCATTTTCACCCTGCATTTTTGCATTATGATTGCAACAGCTGATTTTATGATAACGCACATGCATCAAGGTCCAAATACACTGCGCGCCATATTTAACGCATAACGAACAAATTGCTTCAATTTTGATGTTATATATTTTCCAAATTTGTGGTTCGTTTTTAATGTTTTTTTTTCTAATTGTAGGTTTTTTCCTTAAGCATATCACTGCCTTTTTTGTTTTGCTTAAAAAAGTAACTTTGGTATTATACCGGGTGTTATAAAACTGTTATGTTTTTTTTAAGGAAATTCAAAACACCCTGTGGGATTTACTAGCCATTGCAAGTTATCGCAATTACAGCCAAATAAAAGTCCCTAGTTTCCTTTATATTTTATTTTTTGATTCATTGGTTTATCTCTGTTTTTTCATGAAGTATTCAATTTTTACTTCAACGTGATTTTCATAAAAAATATTTGGTTAAAAAATACAAAATAAACGAAATGCGTTGATTAATGCAACAGCAAGAAAAAACAAATTATAAAATAAATAAAGAATCAATATCTGGTAGTAATTAATTAATTAATTTTATTGAATCAACAAAACGGCAAAAAGATACAGGGAAAAAAATTGTAATTTCTAAAAGTATACATTAATGATTTTTTAATTTGAAATTTGGTTGTTGGTAATTTTTTGTTTTAATATTGTTACAATTTGACAGAATACAAAATTGGTTGATTTTAATAGGTACAGTTCTATAAATGCAATGACTGAGTCTTTGCTTCAGACAAGTCGTCCCAATCTCAAAAAGCAGCAGAAATACGCATGGGGGTGTGCAAATGTTTAGAACTTGTTCTTTTTCAAGGGTAAGAAACGCTGCAACTTTCACTTACGTTGAAATGCATAAATGTGAATCCCAAATTGCATGCAATTTTAATGCATGTTGATGCATAGTTATGGATCGGCTTTTACATAAAAAAAAAAACATTGGCAGTGTTTAGAATACTTAGCAAATACCTAAAAGGTGAAGGAAGTATTAGGCTTAAGCATACTATGAGCATGATCCATAGTGCGGGCTGCAACACGAAAACAAGAACCCATGGTCTTTATTAACTCTTAGTAAAATAATTTAAATTCCCATTTTTCGTCATTAAATGATGCTATTACTGTAAGGGACTAAAAATAGCTTTACACCTACATTTTTGCCCATAAATTAATAAAAATATAATTGTGGTTTTAAGAGACTATGATTTTTTAAATTATTTTATGCGTTTTATATAAAATTTACACGTCTATTATATATAATTTCTTTACAGAAAATATTAAATATACCAGCAGAAATTTCTCTTAAAAAAATCAACCGATCCTATCTGAAAATTGCCAGTGGCAAACACTGACTAATATTTATGCAAATTACAGAATTGCTGACATTCAAGTGTAAACGCCTTCGACATTTCTTTTATCAGCGGCGTACTTTGGGACCTATTTTGGTTTAATACAGTCTATATTTTGCAATTAAATTAGGTTTCAGAACAACGCCACACATGTTAGTTCAATAATAGCAGTTATTTATGATGATGGTTATAAAAGTAACCTTTCATTTACTACCATACACTGAAATAAACAAAAAAATTAATGCCCATTCTTGTGGTGCCTATAATACTGTCCTTGGATTTACATATTTATAAAAATTCCACCAATTATCTCAGCAAAAATATTGTCAATAAAGCACTCAAGGGCATCACGAGGTATAATATCCACGAATAATTCTGTCAAATTTAAAATTCCAATAGATGATAAGGCTTTCGATGTTTTCAATTAATAATAAGAAACTATAATTGCAGCTTAGGGTTATTATTAATTTTGTGACGTCCGATTTCATATTTTTCAAAATGATATTTTATAAAGGAACTAATTTTGTATAAAAAACACATTATAAAAACTGATTTTACATTATAGCCTACCCTAATGCGAGGACGCTTTCTCTTATTGATTGATCTTGGTTATTTTAACAGACAAAAATTGTCGTATAAATCATTTAAAATAGTATCCATAATCAAATCTGCTCTTGTGATCTTGATATTAATAAACAGGGTGAGTCGGGAGGAACGGACCAAACTTTAGAAGCGTAATATACACGCAAAAACAATTTGAAAAAACCCATATGTTCTTATTCGATAATCATTTGTTTTCAAGTTATAGCGTAATACCAAATAAACAAAAGTTCATATATTAACGGTTTCCCAATCATAGCGTTCTTTTAATAAATGTTCAAAAATACCGCCACTGACTTCTAAACATTTTCTGCTTCGTCTACGAAGATGGCCCCCCGTTGCTTTTCTAATTGCTTTATGTCTTTCTTCTTTAAAATTGGCTGCAGTATTTCTAATACGTCGAACTAGTGCATCCCGAGTGTCCACTTTTACTTTGTACATTTTTAAATCAGTCCCATAAACAATAATCTAGTGCTGTGGGGTCTGGAGATCTTGGAGGTCAATTAATAGGACCACCGCGACCAATCCAATGCCCTGGAAATGTTTCGTCTAAAGGTTGCTTGACCTGACGATCAAAATGTGCTGGAGCTCCATCGTGCTGGTAATACATTTGCCTTCTGATATTTACAGGAACATCCTCTAGTAGTCCTTATAACTCATGTTGTGAAAAAATTAGGTAGTTGTATTCTGTGAGGCGATTCTTCAAAATGAAAGTGCCAATTAAATAGCTATCGAGCATATCACACCCACCAATAGTTAACCGAAAACTTATGTTGAAAATTACTTTCAACTGTTGCGTGAGGATTTTCGATTGACCATACATAAGAGTTACGAGTATTATTAATACCGTCACGGGTAAATGTTGATTCATCTGTTAAAAGTATACGCAATACAACAGGATGATTATTTTTTATACACCGACAAAATTCAATACGTTTAGCATAATCTTCTGGTTTAAAGTGCTGTACTCTCTGTACATGGTATGGATATAAGCCTTGTGCTCGTGGGGGGTGTTTAATACTCTTTTTTGTGAAATGTCCAATTGAGTACCAATTCTTCGTGAGCTGGTCATTTAATTTTCTTTTACTAAATCCGAATATTTTCTACTTTTCCTAAACCTTGTCGATGTACTGTTAGCACTGGGAAGCTTACCACTCTCGCACAAATTGTTAAAAACTCTGATAAACACGTTTCTAGTCGGATGTCTGTGATGTGGATACCGTTGACGATATTCTTCAACAGCAGCTGTAGCACTTCCATTACAGAAACCATAAATAAATACCATATTTGCATATTCTAATTTTGAATATGTCTTTGGCATTTTGTAACACTTTAATTACACATTGTCAAGGCAACATAGATGTCAAATAGTTTAGAGTCTTGAGCATGGCGTACTCTAATTACGTGAAAATTTTGATAAAAGTGGAACGTAGAAAAAAATTTGATATTGCGCTATAACTTGAAAACAAATGAATATCGGATAAGAACATAATTGGATTTTTACATTGTTTTCGGGTGTATTATATACTCCTGAATTTTGGTCCGTTCCTCCCGACTCACCCTGTATAATTTCTACTGAATTTACCTATTGAAATCCAATCTGCTAATAATGTTTGCTTTGTTGATTTGTCTTTGTCTATTAAGATGTTCTTCTATGAATTTAAAATCAATAAGTAGGCGAAGTAACCGTATACATTTAATTGAAAGCCACGCCTCCTAAATAAGACTAGTAGGAAAAATAATTGAATTTTGTGATCTAAATATTTTAATTCCCATTGTCTTTTTTTTTAAACAAATAATTCAATTGTATTAGTTTTGATGTTACGATTAGTCATTCCAGGATTGGAATACCAAGAATTTATTCGAATTACTGATAGTAAACCCACCAATTTTACATTTTCAAAAGACTGTGTAAATTTATTGATTATTGGAAAATTGGAACAACTATTTATAGTAATTCTAATTTTTTGTCGTAATGTTATAAGATTTAATATATCTTGCATGGTCACGATATTTATCATTACGAAAAAAAGTATAAAGTACACAGAGAAAAACCTTCTATTCTTTATAAAAATGTACATACTCCTAATACAACTGTATAATATTACATGTGACAGCAACGCGCTTTGCTACTGACAACAAGAGTTGCTAGACCATTGTATAGCATTAATATCACGGTAATTTGGTCAATAGGAAATAGGAGTTAATGCAACCATAAACTGGTTTATAGCCATTATTGCTCTGAATACTCACAGTAATTATCAAGTTCTATTAGAGGTGTAAAATATGGTTTTATATACTACTATACTGGACCGTTTTTAATGAAACTTGACATTAATCATAATAATATTTGCTTGCAACGGTTAATAAAGCATATAGGTACCTACCAATAAAAAGCAGTACTGTAGTTCTCAAAAATTTAAATAACTTCTAGCGTGATATTGTTCTTGTCGTTTAATATTGCATATTATGATTATATATTATGCAACATGGTTGACTGAGATGGTGAAATTCGTCCATAGATTATAAAGTCCAATACTAATGATTTTGATATTGCTTTATCTGACATGCAAAGTTTAAGAAACTTAATTACAAAGTAAAAATAAATTAATTGAAACAGGTATTGGTACGATCAATAAAATTCAAATTAAGACAGGACAGCTAGAAGACTCTGAACAACGATGTGGCCTGTGCAACAAATACGTTAAAACTAATACTACGGCGTGCGGCGACTCGATCGCTATGAATCCCCACCAACGTCTTGTGGATTATAGGTTCTAACGGATACAATTCGTTTTCGAGGGCGCTGTTCTGTTTTCTTAATTGTAGAGAAAGCGCTTCACTAGGAACAAAATGAGAAGATCCAATTTATTTCTTAACAAAATTGCTGTAATAAAAGTAGTTCATATCGGCGTTGTGGTCTAGTGGTCAGTGCAGCGGCCTCACGGATCGATCCGGGGGGCGGCAACGGCGATGTTAAAATTTGGAATTTGGTTTTAAGAGGTGCACCGTCTTTCGGAAGAGACGTTAAACTGTGGGTCCCGTGTCATGGATGTTGGCACGTTAAAGAACCCTACCCTCGACAAAGAGGGATTCAGCAAAATTACCAGATAGTGTGTGACAAATTCCCTGGCGTCGGTGATTGGCGTCGTTGCGGAAATAGGCCGACGTAAAATAAAAAAATAAATAATAAAAGTAGTTCATTATTCAACAAGACTGTGCTGCTAATGGAACTGATTATTACCAATAAAAACACTGTTCTAGTAAATCTGGAATTGATATAACACTAAAGCGGGTTTAATACACTAGCAATTTATTTAATATGGGTTAATAAAAAATAAGATATCAATTAGCAAACCTGTTGTATACGATAAGTTTCCTCAGTGTACGTGTTTATTAAAAAAGCAAATTCCATTTCGGTGTGTCAACCACAGCTGAGTATTGTCTGTAGGTCATATGCAAATTTTTCTTTCTGCGTCTGTACAGAGTTCCCACTAAAAAAGGCGAATCAAATACTTATTATCTTATCACATTTATACAAGCTACAAGTACAGCTATATGATTTGATATTTCGACTGAGACAGGCATGTGTGAACTATCAACTATTTTTGTCAAATTATCATCATAGCTTCTATATTGACACCAAAGGAAAGGAACTGATCTAGTTATTATATAATACTGAAAAACATATATGCTGTACAAACACCTTAAAGTTAAAGCGCACTTCATCCAGATTTTTTTTAAAATCAATAGGAGGCCAATAAAAAAAAATTAAAGACAGCCAAAACTAGCCAAACTTCAAAAATTAATTAATTATTATTAATTAATAAATTAGTCACCTTGACAGATAGTCGTGTAGTCACGACCGTAATTTTTTGATAAACAGCAGAGGCTAATGTTGATTTCCATTGGTATGGTTCTATACCACCAGCATTGCTAATTGCAATTTATTATCCAAGAAAATAGGATAATGCAGAAAATTTGAAGTAACATACTTTCAGAAAATTTCTTAGTTTTAAGTACCCATCCAATATTTAAACGAATGTTTTTCTTTAATATAGTAAACTTACACTACACCTTTTTATCGAATATGTAGCAGATTTATATGTGTTGTGGGGTTATTAAAAATATTTTTGAAAACTGGTCATTTATAAAGCAAGTAATATTTATACAGAAAGCATGTTTTATACCATACAATAGATAATTTGGAATTTTTAATGAAAAGCCAATAACAATATAATTAAAAAAATATTCCAATTATTAAATTATGCAATTTGAAAACAGAACTTTTAAATAAATTATTTTTATAATTCAATTTGAGATTAAAGCACATGCATTTTTTTTTTATGGGCGTACTTTTATGTAGAATGGAACACACCCACTTACACCCCGTTACATGTCCACCCCCTCACATCACATCTCACCTTATAAATAATAGCTGGGGACAGGACCGTCTTAGCTGCACTAGTTTTAACTGGTGAATATTTATTGAATACATAAAAAAATTCTAAAATAATTTGTGAAAGACCGTCGAAATGGCATGTGCGGGAAAAAAACGTCAAAAACAGAAAAAAATCAAATATTTTTCTTTAATTTTACAAATGCAAATTTAAAGAAAAATATAAAGGAATTTCAGGGCTGTGGCCGAGGGATTTTCTTTTTCATGCAGTTTAAATTATTTTTAATTAAGATTATTATATAAAAATAAACATTAAAGGTTCTATTGTGGATAATCAATATACATTATCGTATAATGGTTATTTGTTGTAGTAGTAAAATAGTAGGATATAATATAAAGAAAATATTTTTAAAAGCATTTTATTCAGGCAAGAAAGTTTAATTTTTAATGCAACAAAAACAGGGATACAATTCCCACAACATTTTATTAATAAACTCATTTATAAAGTCAAAATATTGAAATTTAGTTAAAATACAGGATGTCCCAAAAGGTAATAATACAATCCAAAACAATTTAGGAGTGAGTAGATTGGTTTAAAATATGATAAGAACGTCATATAAAATTATCCTATGTCTACTTATTATAGAGCCACAACCCCCTAAAGGGGTACTCTGAAGATGGTTTTTATTTTCGAAATCTTTACAAATTTAAAATTTAGATATATAAGCTATGTACGCTGAATAGAACTCTGATCTTAAAGTTGTCAATATTTAATAAATGTGTCCAGAAATAGGGGATAGTTAGGTAAAAATAAGCATAACTTTTTTTGACGCTAACATTTATACTTTTTTATGTCAAATTAGAAAAACCTAACATATTTTAGGAAAAAAAGGTAATTTTGCAATTTTGATAAATTTATTTAAAAATCACTTTGCATCCAAAAAAGACGATAGCATAATATGTAGTAATGGGTTATTGATATTTTACTTAGTAGCATTTTATTTAACGTTGAATCATTTTAAGGTATTTGAATTGTTTGTTTTAAGTTCATACCTATGTGCGTATACAAGAAGACAACTAGTTTCATTTTCAGGGCTTCACAATGAAATGGTGAAATAAAATAGGATTTCTGCTATGGAATGTGTTCAATATGTGCACCCCGTTCAACTACACAGGCAAGCTCTTTGAACTTTAAAAAGCATACCAGGATTATTTATAATTGCATCTGAGTGAAAAAATATTCTATCTAACATTTGTTCTTTTGTCACAGGAGTTAAATAAACAAACCAAAAAAATATATAAAGGATTTAGGTCTGGAAAGCGAGGTGGACCACCACGAACTATCCACTGATTGGGAAACGAATTATTTAATTACTTTCTTAGGACATTGCTAAAATGTAGCGGAGTATCGTCGTGCATAAACCACGTATTCTTTGGCACTTCTAAAGGGACATATTCTAACAAATTATTTAAATGATCTCGAAGCAACACCCCATTTTGCCCATTTAATGATCAATCGATAGTAAAAATACTTATCCAGGTATTTATCAGAAATAGAAAACTTTTAGGATTTGGTAATACTAGTAAATAACATAAATTAGCGATTTTTTAAATGCAAGGTAATTTTTAAATGAATTTATCCAATCATGTCGTACCAATAGTACCTACCTTTTTTTCGTCAAATATGTCAGGTTTTTCTAAAGTATAAGCGTTAACGTAAAAAATACGTATCTATTTACCCCACTATCGTGCCCTATTTGTGGCCACATTTCTTAAATATCGACATTTTTAAGACTTCAGTTCTATTCATCGTGCAAAGCTTACCAAACTATCTAAATTTTAAAGTTGTATCTACAAAGATTTCAAAAATATTTAGAAAATAACCATATTCAGACTACCCCTCAAGGGGCTGTTGGTTCGTAGTAAGGACACAATTTAATATGAAGTTCTTACTTTATTTTTAATCAATCTACTCAATCCAAATTATTATCCATACATTTTAGGTCACCCTGTGTATATTAATTTTTTTGTTTGCGTACGCGGCCAATATAAATGTATCTTGAAATGTTAGATAATAAAATAAGTATTATGATTTCCATAAAGATATCAAGTAATAATATATCAAATAAATTGCTCATTAAAAAAAAATAATTGTGTAACCATTTTTTTTTGGTTAATATCGGAAACAAGTTTATAAAAATCCTAGTATAATAATAAATAACTTTTAAATAACGAAAAAAATCACTTACTGATATAACAAATACAAGACCAAAGGTGGTCTGCGGTTAAAGAATCTCATAAAGATGACTCTTATTTAATCTTTAGGACCGACATATCTATCAAAATAAAATTAAAACATCTTGCGTAAAGGAAATTTATTTATAAAGAATACATAGCTTGAATGCTGCCATTTACAAATGCATTGGCGCGCATCTTTACAGAATGATTTCATATTTAATTTGACTATAGAAAAGCTAAAATAGATTTTGTTACTTCCATTTAAATTTAAATTATTTTATTATATTATACAACAACTAACAGTTTATTAGTTTATTACAGGGAACGTGAAGAAAACTAATAGGAAACTGAAGATTAAGAGTAAAAACAAAATAATATAGGTATATTAAAGAAAATTACTGAACTAGCCAAAAGAACTAGTTCTCTTTAAGATAGTTTAAAGATGTTGGTTATCTTAACAATGACCCTCCTAGAGAGCAGCCATAACTTCGTTACTTCTCTTTAATATAGATTTTTTTAATGTCGTTTATCTTTGTGGGAAAGTCATTGTAAATGTTGATTCCGTTATAGAGCAGTGATAACATGCCAAAATTACTTTTTATTGAAATAGTGGTTAATAATTCGGTCTGTATGGTATGTTCATTCACGGATTTCGGATTTCAATAAACTTATGAGTCTTCCTTTCTGAAAGAGAAACCATATACAGTGTCACCAGTAAAGTCCGCATTATATGGGATTTTTTTTATTAATAGCTTTATTCAAAATTTGACTTTGGCATCAAGTTCTGCTTCGATCGAGATAAAAATTAAGCAAAAAATTAGTAGTCACATGATTCGCATTATCTGTCAAATTTTAATTTTTTCCAAAAAATAATTCAAAAGTGGGGTTATTTCTGAAAATATCGAAAAAAGTTATTAAAAAAAGTTTTTTTTAAATGCCGTTTCTAGTCCACATGCAAAATTTCAGCTGGATAAGATAATTTTGATTTTTTACCTATATTTTGTAAATTGCACCACTTTTGCAAAATAAGACTCAACGCAACCTACATGAAACTTCGTAGTTTTGACAATGCTTTATTTCAGATACATTTTCTTTAAAATAGCGCCATATTAAATGTGTGTTTTTCTACAAAATCAAAATTGGGCTATTAAAATTTGGTCGCAACAACTTCATAAAATAAGTATTTTTGAAACCGTAGTTTGTGTCTGAAAGTAATACACCTTAATATTAAGACAAAAAAGAACACAGTGTCATCAGTAAAGTGTTCATTAAGTGGAAATTAAATTTTAGTTTAACTTAACGTAAAGTAGTTTTTAACGATTTAATTTAAAACCCCTTTATTTTATTTTTCATTTTTTTATTTTCAGACACAAACTACGTTTTCAAAAATACTTATTTTATGAAGTTACCTTATACAGGTTCAAAAATAAATGAACTTTGCATCACATTCGACCAAATTTGAATAGCCCACTTTTGATTTTGTAGAAAAACACATATTTAATATGGCGCTACTTTAAAGAAAATGTATCTGGAATAAAGCATTGTCAAAACTAAGAAGTTTTATGTAGGTTGCGTTGAGTCTTATTTTGTAAAAGTGGTGCAATTTACAAAATATAGGTAAAAAATCAAAATTATCTTATGCAGCTGAAATTTTGCATGTGGGCTAGAAACGCCATTTAAAAAAACTTTGTCTAATCACTTTTTCGATATTTTCAGAAATAACCCCTCTTTTGAATTCTTTTTTGGAAAAAATTAAAATTTGACAGATAATGCGAATCACGTGACTACTATTTTTTTGCTTAATTTTCATCTCAATCGAAGCAGAACTTGATGCCAAAGTCAAATTAATTATAAATAAAAAAAATCTCATATGATGCGGTCTTTACTGGTGACGCTGTAGAAGTGGCACTTAACAGATTTTTAAGAAATTGCAACGAATTATACACGAAAAATTAGGAAATTATTATGACAACCAAATAGTTATGTAATGATAATCGATTAATTTATCACCTATAATTCCTTGCATATAAGTTTTGTTTTTAGAAATATAAATACATTCAGGTATCTTAAGTTTTAACACAAGCATTTACTGAAGAATTTTAAATTTAGTTCAATAAAATATTTAATTTTTATTATCATTTTTTTAATACGCCATAATATTATTGTTTTTTGCCTTAATTCGATTTTTTTAAAATTAAATCTGATAACCGATATACAATGTTGCCGGACTGTTGACAACAACAGTTAGTTCATATCAAGCAACTTTCTTCTTTATGAATTTAGAGAAAAACGAGAAAAATATTTGTTGTTTTATAAAATCTAGAACTGTTAATTATAGTTTTAAATTTAGACCCCTTTAGAGTTATACCCTTAACAAACTTAATTAAGATAATATTTTGGAACCAGGGTCAAAAGTTTTTTTTTACAAATTAAGGGATTGATGATATAATTAAATTTTAAATAATTAGCCGATACAAACCACGTGACTTTTAACGGTAGCTGTGGGCAACAAGTATTGCGCGACTCGTTCAATACTACCTGCAATGTCATTTTATAGTCACATGTACCAATTACGATGAAATATTTGCCCTCAGCCTCCATTCTTGAGACATCGTTGAATTGAGTAATAATAATTAAGCTCAAAGATGTTTAATTAAAATAGTTAAAAATAGTTTCAATATGTATTTAGTAAGGAAATATAGATATTATACCGTATTTAAGATTACCTTTTCTAAAATAGAATAAAGAATTATCTTTCTCCACGACCATTACTAAATACAATAATTTCAAAATCATTTTTGATAAAAGAATGTAAAAATTCTTGTTCTTGAGTTGGAATATTTATTCTGAAACACTTGCTTCTTATGCGTTTTGCGTGTATTTTCATTCCATAACCAGATAAGGAATGAATATTCTGTAATTGATATAAACGACATAGGTTGCCATAAATTTCGAAAGTGTCAGGGTCAGATAAAAATGGCCGCATTGTAATAATTATTTTCAGACAAATTTTAGTGCAAGTCAAAAAATGAGTGAAAAATCGGATGAATCAGATATGGAACTGGATGGTCGTGGAGAAAATATAGTCTGCTACTCGGTTAGAATAAAAATTCGATACTCGTGGTTACTCACGCTCGCTACGCTCGCGTTCGGAATCTTCCACTCGGATAGAATTTTCATTCCAACCTCGTTACAGAATCTACTATTCTCCATAACCATTACTGAATGCAATAATTCCAAAATCATTTTTGATAATAGAGTGTAAAAATTCTCGCTCTTGAGTTGGAATATTTATTCTGAAACACTTGCTTCTGATGCGTTTTGCGTGTATTTTCATTCCATAACAAGATACGGAATGAATATTCTGTAATTGATATAAACGACATAGGTTGCCATGAATTTCGAAACTGTCAGTGTCAGATAAAAATGGCCGCGTTGTAATAATTATTTTCAGATAAACTTTAGTGCAAGTCAAAAAATTAGTAAAAAATCGGATGAATCAGATATGGAACTGGATGGTCGTGGAGAAAATATAGTCTGCTACTCGATTAGAATGAAAATTCGATACTCGTGGTTACTCACACTCGCTACGCTCGCGTTCGGAATCTTCCACTCGGGTCGAATTTTCATTCCAACGTCGTTACAGAATCTACTATTATTTATATCTCTAAAGCAGTCAGGCACAAGTGTGGGATAAATTGCAATGTTGAAATTACAAAAATAATAAAAATTTAAAAGAAGGAGTTATTATTTGTCTATTTTGTCCGAAGACGAAAAAATATATATGAGAAGACGCTGTATTTTCTTCTAATTATCGAAACATTTATCTAACCAAAATTGATTCGGTAAACAAAACCAGTTCAACAGCATTAGTAGTAACGCCTCTGCATCAAAAATTTCTTTTTCTTCCCAGTGTGTGTTGTGCCATCTTCATAATTGTAATAGATTATTAAAATACTATACTTTTCGCTTTTTTCTATGTCAAGGTTAGCGGTCACTTCTTAATCTAACAGGTCCATATATCTGTCCTGTCAGAAATTCTCATGTATAAAAATACCATTTGGTGAATATTTTAATTTAAATTCAAAAGTAAAGTATAAAAAGATGAGTGGCCCAAAATTATCATCAGTTTCGCTCGGGGAGGTGAAGTGTCAAAACATGAAGCCCTATAGTGTATTAGTGTTAGCTTTATGCATAATTAGTTCACTTGCTGAGGATAGCAGTATTATTCCACAAGGTGTTGGTGATGTTATAAATCTTTTCAACGAATGCGGATCGGAAGGATTAGCGCCATGTTTGAAACTGAAAGCTCTCACCCTAATCGATAGGGTTAGTCGAATGGAAAAAATTACCCTTACGGATGGAGTCGAGATTAAAGGAAAAGCAGAAGAAAATTTAAGTGAACCGTCATTGGAAGAAGAAGAAAAAAATTTGCCTCGATCATTGGATTCCAAGGATGAAGCCCTTACTAACATGATTGTTAATAGGGTGGCTAGGATGATTGGATCTAAAACTATTGAAATATCAGTGTCAAAATTGGTAGAGTCAGGTTGGTAGCTGTATAATTTATTCGATTTTAAGGAACACAATTTTTTGTGTACATGTTTTAAAAATATTAATAGCCCCGAATTTTTTTGCAATAATAATAAGTTACAAATTTTTAACATACCAAAAAAAAAATAAAGTCCGCCTATGACATGAGTAAAGAATCATTACATTTGCTTGTACATAATAATTGATGTTGAATACTAAGTACGGCAATAGTATTTGCTTATTGTAGTCACGTACTAATGATAAAATTTTAACTTATTCATACATTTTTTTTGATTTTCTTAAAAAAAATATTTTAAAACTGTTAACTCGCCCATAACTCTTTGAAGGTTTTTTTTTTAAATTTACGTTAGAAGTTTAGGGAAACTATATTATTAATTTTTTTTATTCCCCCTTCAATTTAGTCAAAGGCACCTTGTCCTGTTTCAAATCTTTGTGCAACCTCAATTAATCAACGACGATTTGTATTGTTAATATTTTTTTGTGTTGTTTTAATTTATCAATAAAAAAACGTCATATTATGACATATTAAATCAATATTACAAGGAAAACAGAAATAAAGGACCATACCATAACAAATAGTTTAATGAACCAAATTTATAACTCTTTAGTGAGTGCTGTTATCAGTGGTTAAATTCATTTAGTAATACTCATATATATATTTTTTCTATTTATGTCGATAATTGACTATGTAATGATTTGTTTAATAACATTATATACTTTGAAAAAACAAAACACAACATCAACAGTTTTGTTTCAAATAAGAAGTCACATTTTCGTACCTAAACATGTATGTTTGATTACATGATTAATAATTGCACATGCATAAATTAAATATATATTAATATAAAGACCAATTCTTCAAATAATATGTTAACTGCTACGTAACGTGTACCTGTATTAGATTCATGACTGTTATAATGCTATTATAATATTTCCTAAAATTGGACATAGCGTACATTTGTACATAAGAATATGGCATATTACACTATAGATAATTCGGATAATTTATCGGTAGTCGAAAAATAACAATAAATTTTAAAAAGTTCTTTCCATTTTTAGACAAAGCTTATTGGGGAAAATATAGAATTTTTTTTAAAAACCTTGTTCTGCACTTTATTGTACAATTAAATTCTAATATGGTTGTTTGTGTTACTATTTTTGGTACAAATTCAAAATTATCCTATAGTCAGTTTTTAATAATATTTATAATAGTACAATAATATGCATTAATCTGTTACATAAAGTAGAATTGAACCAATCAATTCAATAATCTTCAATCATTATGTTGACTAATTTTATTTAGTAATTGTTATAAATGTTATAATTTTAATTTTAACTTAAATTTATGTAATGGTATTTATAAAAATATTTTTTAGACACTTCATATAACCGTTAATTATTGTGTTATAATAACAAGAATAAATATTTTAATTATTAATGAAGCTTATTATATTTTTATTAACAAGCTTTCTAGGTATAATTTAAACATTGTAGGCACAAAATTTTATTTGTTTATCCGCTCCGCTGTCACCGAATTTTTTCACAGCCGCACATACTATATTTACTTTGATTTAAAAATCTTGACCTATCCTTAAAGTCTGTTTGTCATGTAACAGATTTTCCGATTATCCTTTTATTTTCAAAATATACTTAACTAACAATCGTGTTTGTATAAATAGGCCAATTCTAAAAATTATTTTCTTCCAAGGAAAACAACCATTAAACTTTTAGCTGTCCAGTGATACCAAATTTATTTTTATATAATAAAATATTAGGGGTAAAAATTGATGAGAGCCGAACGATTGCAACTATGTTTGAAGTATTTATCTAGCCGATTGTTAGTAGTATAGATGTGAAATATAAAAAAATTACTTTATTATTTCTAAATAAACAAATTTATCTTGAAATAAATTCGAAAGGTTTAGAGGGTTTCGGGTAAATGGGATAAATGCATTTCACCCATTATCTGCTAAAAACAACTGACAAAAAAATTAAAACAATAGAAACAAAATATCTGTTATGATTTAATCCAAAATAATAAGAAAAAAAATGAAAATGTTATTGAATCTAGAATAGCATATTATAGATTTTGCCGTCAGAGTTGGCTGTTACATTGCTTAACATACAGGGTGTTCATTTGAAAACTTCCCACCTCGATTTTCCTGCTTTAAATTGAAAATGTGGAAAATCGCTTGGACCCGTCGATTTTTATTTCGAGGAGGACATCTTTTTCGTATATTGTCAATCTTGTTACTTCAAGCCCCTAGGGGGGACGGGATCTAAATCTTAAATGGATACCCCTATTTTATATAATTTTTTTGGATTCTGCATAAAATTCTGAACATTTTTTAATAAAAGCATTATTAGCCTATACTTAACAGTTTCCGAGATATTTATTCTTGAAAAATTACATTTTTGAAATTTGACAGCGTCTAGCTTTCTAACTGTACGTCTTAGAGCAAAACGGCTTACATGTTCCTATCTTCGATTTTTATTATCTTTCCAATAGTGTGAACTTTTGGTTAAACCGGATGTAAGAAATATAGTACTTCCGGTTTGACCGGAAGTTGACACTTTTGGAAAGATAATAAAAATCGAAGATAGGGATATGTAAGCCGTTTTACTCTAAGACGTACAGTTAGAAAGCTAGACGCTGTCAAAGTTCAAAAATGTAATTTTTCAAGAGTTAATATCTTGGAAACTGTTAAGTATAGACTAATAATGCTTTTATTAAAAAATGATCAGAATTTTATGCAGAATCCAAAAAAATTATATAAAGTAGGGGTATCCATTTAAGATGTAGATCTTATCCCCCCCCTCCCTCCTAGGGGCATGAAGTAACAAGATTGACAATATACGCAAAAGATGTCCCCCTCGAAATAAAAATCAACTGGTGCGAGCGATTTTCCACATTTTTATTTTAAAGCAGGAAAATCGAGGTGGGAAGTTTTTAAATGAACACCCTGTATATAATATTAATTGCTTTTAATAAAAAATATATATATATATGAATTTTTGCCGTTTGCAGCTATTTTAAAATATTAGTAATAATAAATTTGTTTTGCCTCGTCATATCATGAAGCGTGGCTAAAAGATATATTGCAACTGGTTTGTTCGTTGTTCCCCAGAGCATTTTTTTCAATTTTTTCAACTAATATTATTTTATAAAAATAAAATTTAAATTATTTAAAAAAAAAATTGAAAAAATTGCTCTGGGTAACAACGAACAAACCAATTGCAAATATACCTTTTAGCGTGCAGCATGATATGACTAGGCTTTTCATGAAATGACGGATTTCACTATCAGCCTACGACATATATATATATAACTCTGATAAGTAAATATTTACAGTGCAACAAAATATAAACGAAACATTATTCTATTTTATTTTTACAGCTCGTAAAGGAGATGAAGGTGGTGGATTTGACAAGTTTGGACTTGAAGGAGGCGGAGGAGGAGGAGGAGGAGGGTCGTCAGGAGGCAAAAAGGGTAAAAAAGACCAAGGTACGTAGTATGGAAAAATTTCTAAAAACTCACAAATACACTACGCCCATTAATTATCGAATATTAAAAAATGAACCCTCAAATTAATAAGCTGTAATTTCGTTAATAATGAACCAATTTAAATTTTTTTTTTTTAATTATAGATATAAGATTCTCGTGTTTAGCGCAGAGTAGTTTGCGTCCTGACACGTCTTATTGTACGGGGTAGCGCATAAACTCTAGATGCATGTAAATTTCCTTAAATTTAAAACTGACATATCTTACATAAAAATTGAATTTAATTTATTTTTTAAACGAAAGCAATTAGACATCTATCTGCGCTAGAAACTGGCCAAAAAGTTTCGCCATGCCACTAGAGGCAAAAAAAAAATACCATTTCTTCGAAATAAATTCTGTTGCCGAAAGAGTGTTTCGTAAATAATCAATGAGTCATTTTATCACTTTTGACTTTTAAATTTAGAATAAAAAACATGTCAACAAATAAAAACCATAATACAGGGTGGCACGCAAAAACTTATCCATTTAATTCGTTCACAGAATATATCCCTGAATTTGTATTTGTATTATTATTTTTGTATTTTTAATTTTAAGCAATTTAATTAAATGGTTAGATATTTCCGCAGCACTCTGTATTATAGACTTTATTGGTTGACATGTTTTTTATTCTAAATTTAAAAGCCAAAAGTGATAAAATGACTCATTGATTATTTACAAAACATTTTTTCGGCAACAGAATTTACTTCGAAGAAATGGTATTTTTTTCTTTGCCTCTAGTGGCATGGCGAAACTTTTTGGCCAGTTTCTAACGCAGATAGATGTCTAGTTGCTTTCGTTTAAAACATAAATTAAATTAAATTTTTATACTACTCTGCGCTAAACACGAGAATCTTATATCTATAATTAAAAAAAAAAGTTCAAAATTGGTTTATTATTAACGAAATTACAGCTTATTAATTTGATGGTGCATTTTTTAATATTCGATAATTAATGGGCGTAGTGTATGTCATTGTAGATCTAGGCTTTTACAACGTGCCTCAAAATGATTGATTTAACTATACAAAAATTAAATTAAATTGCAAAAATTTAAAAAAGGTCTTCCATGTTTTAACAGTAAACTTGGATCGATTGACCATGAACTAAACATCATATTATTATTATTTATCTAATAAGAAATATTTAGTCAATTGCTTTTAGGTAATAGTTGATGTATTAGAAATTAACTAATATTATCTATTATTGGGTTCAGACTAATCTATCTAAAATATTGCTTTATAGTTTTTAATGCCTAAAGCAGTTATACTTCTGATATAGTTACATAGATTTTAAAAGATATTTTACATAGTTCAATATTTATTTTCAATGATTGTTATTTAAAGGCAAGTTTATATTATAATAAAGTCAGTATTTTACAGGTATTTAAACTGAGATTAGAAAAACATTTTTTTAAAAGCACCTAAAAAACTATGTAGAAAAATAGTTTGATAGAGATCGATGGTGGCCACATTTTGAATCAAAACACCACGACCAGTATAATAAAAATTATAAAAATAATTAATAAAATAAAAAAGGTTGCTATTATATAACAGAGCTAGCTTGTTATATATTATATATATTTATTCATCGGAAAAGAGCATTCGTAAGCTTACAGCTATGTAAAATTATTTATTGTATCACATAATTTATCAATTATACCAGTCAGGTTAAAATATCTCATAATGCTTTTTAATAAAATCTAATATTTTTTAGGAATGTTCATGCAAATGTTTGCTGCCAGTTTATTGGCTAAAAAAATTGCCATGTTACCACTATACATTGGGGCACTTGCTCTTCTTGCACTAAAAGCACTCATCACTTCCAAGATTGCGCTTTTGATCATCGGTATAATTGCTATTAAGAAACTGATCGCCAGCAAGCACCAGGGAGGAGGAGGAACTGCTGTACACCACGTGCATGCTTCCGCAGGAGGACACGGGGGATGGAGTAAGTAGACTGAATAATCAAAAATGCTTTAAAAAGGGTCTCTTCATGTAAAAACAACAGCAAAGACTTCTGTTGTCTAATAAAGCACTACCTTACTTTTCATTGCTGTTTAAAAAAAGAAAATGGAAAGTACCTAATAATTTCGCAGTAAAGTGCTCCGCCTGGGCATGTTTCGCCTTCCATGCTCCGTTGCCATATAATAATTTACATTCAAGGGGGAAAAAACAATGCCTTTAAAATGCCATGTGTCTTTTAAAACAAACAGCTGTATTAGTTCTCAGCGAGCCCAAGATTTGGCAACCTATTGTACAGTAATTAAAATCGGCAATCAGCTGTTCATGTCACGTGTGGTTGTCAACCGTCAAAACGCTTCGTTTTTAGAAAAAGTTGACTCTACTGTACCAGTATTAAATTTTATACCCACTTAGTCTAAGGTATATAATATACAGTGCGACCAGTAAAGTTTGCATCATATGGGATTTTTTTTTTATTAATAGCTTTATTCGAAATTTGACTTTAAGCAAAAAAATAATAGTCACGTGATTCGCATTATCTGTCAAATTTTAATTTTTTCCAAAAAATAATTCAAAAGTGGGGTTATTTCTGAAAGTATCGAAAAAAGTTATTAGAAAAAGTTTTTTTAAAAGCAGTTTCTAGCCCACATGCAAAATTTCAGCTGCATTAGATAATTTTTATTTTTTATCCACCACTAAAATTTATTTTCCACTTAATGAACACTTTACTGATGACACTGTGTTTTTTTGTCTTAATATTAAGGTGAATTACTTTCAGACATAAACTACGTTTTCTAAAATACTTATTTTATGAAGTTACCTTATACAGGGTCAAAACAAATAAACTTTGCATCACATGCGACCAAATTTTAATAGCCCAATTTTGATTTTGTAGAAAAACACACATTTAATATGGCGCTACTTTAAAAAAAAATTATCTGAAATAAAGCATTGTCAAAACTAAAAAGTTTTATGTAGGTTGCGTTAAGTCTTATTTTGCAAAAGTGGTGCAATTAACAAAATATATGTAAAAAATCAAAATTATCTCAGGCAGCTGAAATTTTGCATGTTGGCTAGAAACTGCATTTAAAAAAACTTTTTCCAATAACTTTTTTCGATATTTTCAGAAATAACGCCACTTTTGAATTATTTTTTGGAAAAAATTGAAATTTGACAGATAATGCGAATCACGTGACTACTATTTCTTGCTTAATTTTCATCTCAATCGAAGCAGAACTTGATGCCAAAGTCAAATTTTGAATAAAGTTATTAATAAAAAAAAATTCTATATGATGAGGACTTTACTGGTGACACTGTATAACCGAGATTGATTATTTTGTTTTATAGGTGGTGGCGGCGGCGGTGGTGGCTGGGAAGGCGGCTGGGATAGACGGTCGCTTCAAGAAGCACAAAACTTGGCTTTCAAAGGACAACAACCAACGTAACATAGTATTAAATCTGATATTAGTGCGGCATGTAATAATTTTCTATACATGTTTTCTGGTCTTTGACGCTAAGCGTTAAATACGCGCAACTTTATCTTTTTGATACTTTACCTCCTTTTTTCTTTCTCATGTACATTTTCTTTATTTTTCATAATATTCTTAGTTTTAATGTCAACGTGTGACATAGAAAAGCCCAAGTTTTAGTACGGATATAAGCCTTTATAATTATGTTATTCAAATTAAATTTTATTTTCCTTCCTAATCAATGTGAAATTTATTCAAAAGCCGTGTCTAATACTTGCTGTGAGGACAAACTTTATTGTTTATAATGTTTGTGAATGTATGACCGATTTTTTGGTCAATGATGTTTCGACTGCCATAATTTATTGATAATAATTTATATTTTATCTGACAGTTATAAAAAACGATTAATTTATTTAGGTAATTTATTATTTTTGTTACATGTCTGTTCGATTTACTTTGATTTGTAATAAATGACACTTTTTGTTAAATTTTTGCATTTTTATTACCAGAAATTTCTTAACCTTAATTAAATTACAGGGTCAAAAATGTATTATTTGTTTTCGATTTTTTTTAGGTTAAATAAGCAATAATATTTTGGATTTAAAAAATTTAATTTTTTGTTTGTGTGACATAATTCGAGCCCATCGCAAATTATGTAGGTAATATAAAAAAAAAGCTTCTGATAAGTAAAACATAAAAAAAAAATATGAGGTTTACTTCATTTTACTTATTATTGGGATTCATTGTAAAGGTACAACGCTTATAAACAAAATTCAATATTTCTTAAAATCAATTTAATTTTGAAATAATTATTTCTTATTTAATTTTGTCGTGGTTCTATCTACCGACACACTACGTAGAAGTGATTTATAATACTTACGTAAATAATATAGCACAATTTTATTCCGAGTTAGAGTACTACAACCATTAAAACTAGGGAAATACTTTTCACAACAAAAAAAATCACTGATAAAAATAACAAAAGGAAACAATTTTTAATGTTCCAATATTTGAATATTTTTTTAACTAAACACAACTATTTATTTTCTAAAAAACGATATAATTATTTATTCATTGACCTACTTAAATTATATTTTATTTCTAAATAATATCAATTTAATTTAGGATTAAACGGAAATTGATATTTTCAATTCTTATTAAATACCTATTTTTAGTATTCCATATAACGGATTTTTATTTATTTGTTTACCAATAATAATGCATTAAAGGTGTATTCTGTTTTAATAGCAAAATCAACATTAACTCTAATTTTATTTATATACAAATAAAAGTAAATAATTTTCCGAATTCCAATTTACCCAATTGATCGAATAAATTTTATTTTGTTTGTATTTATTTGCACCATTCAACCTAAACTTCACTTTCTTTTCAATAATTTGGTAACAATGCCCCTGTAAAAATTGGTAAAAACTTTGATTGATGAAACAAGCGATAAAAAATTAAAACACGATTGCTTGCGCAATTTTATAGTTGACTGGACGCCAGTAAACCGAAGCAAAACGAAACCATCTTCACAATTTCAATTTCAGTTACTTTTTCAGGCGGAATCAGATTCACTGTCTCTCGGTCAAACAGGTTAAATTCTTAACGCAAGGTGCGCGGCAGGGGCAACTCTCTCCTAAATCCAACAAGGTGAAGATACCCGAATTTCTAGGTCATGAACAACCAATGGCTTGAGGGTAGAAGAAGCAAGGAGAAGAAGAAAATCTGCAGAAAATGTGCCATCGGTACTTGCTGCTAAATTTGCCGCGTCCCCTCTTCACCGTGTTTTACCGGGTCATATCGTGGAGAAAAGGTCAATCTTTGTGGCAAGGATGATACTATAAAGCGACCTGTAAGATCAGTGATTGCATTAGTAGAATTAAAATTCTTTCGGTGACAAGTGCGTGAGATATGAAAACGTACGTGCTTGTGGTGGCATTTTGCGCCCTTGGTGTGATAGCGCAGGACAATTTCGAAAGCGCTAGTGTTCGTTTTATTTTAAAAATATACGATGATTGTGCCAATTCGGACGGATTTTCGCCATGCTTAAAGAAAAAAGCCATCACTTTTCTAGACCGAGTAGCACGTATGGACAAATTAGCACTTGTGGATGGAATAACTCTAATTAAATCAAAGGAATCAGCACCTTTAGAGCCTCCAGCATCAGAGAACGAAATTGAGCAAAATATAGCAAGATCTATTGAAGGAAAGGATGAAGCCCTTAACGATATGATTGCAAGTAAAATTGGTAATCTTCTTGGATCAAGAACATTGGAAATTTCAATGCCTGCAGTTTCTGATTTGATGGACGAAGGTAAATAATAGATTACTAATAATAAATCAGTAATGATTTCTGTGGTGACGCCAATTTGTTAAAAACAAATAAATTTGTTCATTATCCAAAACAAAATTGTAAATTTATTTTTAATTTTCAATACTATAACAATAACATCAGCTACTAAAATATTTTAAACTTTCTGTTGTCTATTAAATCTACAAGTTACAACTTATTATGATTTCAAGTCAACTCGATTAAATGAATACCATAAAAGTTTAAAATGTATATTCTTAATGAGATTTAAAATTCATCCATTAAATATGAATATTAATACAATCAAATATTGCATGAGATATTATATCTAAATGAATGGTAAACTGGCAATTTGTAATATTATTATATTAGTTTGGTTTTCGCCTTGGTATTAAAAATTAGTTAGGTGTACCTACATTCTAGTATTATTTTCTTTTTGAACTAGAAATATTTTTTAAAAGGAGCATCTAGTAACCCAAAGAAATTGTCAAAAATACCTGAAGATTTTTTACATACTGACTAGTCAAGTAAACAACCAGATTGAACTGAGTGTAATATTAATAGAGGGTTTATACAGATAACGTTAAACTTATCGATATAGAATTATTAATAATTGGCGGTGTGTGTTCCAAAAAAATATTTAATTTATTTAAAGTTAAATAATATTAAAACTTTAATTTCTTATTTCAGGTCGTAGTGGAAGTCTTGATGGAGGCGGTGGTGGTGGTGGCGGAGGAAAAAAAGGCGGCAAAGGAGGTGGAGGTGGCAAAATGAAAAATATGATGGGCGGTATGATGATGGCGATTGCCGCCAAATTAGCAGCTTTAATACCGCTCGCAATAGCTGGCCTTTTCCTTCTCGCAGGAAAAGCTTTGATCACAGCCAAAATAGCCTTGCTCATATCAGGAATCATTGCCATTAAGAAAATATTCGCCTCCAAACAAGGAGGAGGAGGAGGAGGCGGTGGTGGACACGGTGGAGGAGGTTGGTCTAGTGGAGGAGGCGGAGGCGGTGGTGGTGGTGGTGGAGGATGGCAGTCATCCGGCGGCGGCGGCGGTGGCGGCGGTGGTTGGGACAAAAGGTCCATTGATTTAGCTCAACAGACAGCTTACAAAGCTTATAAGCAGCCATAACTTGTCGCTTAAGTTGTCTTAATATTTTTAGGACCTTGTGTTATGTACAAATTTTTTCGACCGATTTATTGGTTACTTAATTTATTATCTACGATCTGTTTATAAGATTTACATTTACCGTTTCTAAAATGATGCTGAAAAACCGTGGAACAGAAGATGTATTTGGTATTTAATATAATTATATTTTTAATAGTGAAAAAATAGCCTGGCATTGAAAATGGAATGGAAAAATCATTTAGCTTTTCATACAAATAACTATAAGTCCTTGATTTTCACTTCTATGGTAAATTATTATTTCTGTAACAAGCTACGATAATAATACTTAAAAAAACTGCATCAGACGTGAGTTATTCTCAGTTTTACTGCTCTATTAAATAACCTTGCATTAAATTTGTTTAACATCTTTAAATCAAAGATTTATTTACCAACAATTTTTTATTGTCTATTCTAGTCAACTGCAGATATGGAATTACTTCTGTATTATATTTATACGTAATTTATAGTTTATTTCAAATTAATATGATATCGCAACAATCCATTTTGGAAACGTAAATGTTGACTTTATTCTTCTGTATTTTATTTATTAAAATTAGAATTAGTTGTTTCGTTTTTTAAGTTTTACTTGAGACAGCGACTTATTTATTGTGATTGACTTTTTTTGACAAACTGGACCAGACAAGAACATTATGACTTCATTACCTACCTAGTATCCAAAAGTATTGTTTTGTTTTTTAATAAAAAGAATTATTTATAGAAATACGTTTTATTTATACATTAATCATTAAAGATATTATTAAAATATACTTTGTTAAGAAAAATTATTCCTAACTAACTATTTTTTAATTTGAAAACAAAAGATTTGCTTATTGTCCTTACACACATTGCACAGATCATTATTGTAAAATTAAAAAGCAATGAAGAAAGAAAGTTTACCTTATTCAGTCAAATGAATGAATAGAATGTAAACCGAGTAGGAAAATCTCAACAAGCAAATACTATTAACATAATTGTTAACGTGCGATCTATTGGATAGCTTATCTTGATTATTTGTTTTTTTCTTGAGAACGGGGACAATATGATTCTTCGTGACCGCATTTTCCAATTTAATGGTTACACACATATGTGAATTTTTTACACAAAAAGAAAAACACTGAAGTAAAAATTTCTTTTTGATTTCACTTGTTGTAGAATATGTAGAGGAAAAGTTGTTTTGTTTTAATGCCGATTATTTCGAATTAATTCGGTTTAATAATAAAATTAAAATTGTAATCACACAATTAATACAACAAGAAAGTTTTTTTGCAACCTTCGATGAATAAATTTAAAAACAGTCTTTGTTTTAATCACAGGCCTAAAAAAAGTAGAATAAGAACTGTACTAGAAAAGGTTGTCTGGTCGAGAAATCAATTTTTTACCCTAGAAAAGAATTGACAACCATTTGAATTAACGCCAACGAAAAATAGGAGTCTTTTCGAACTACCGGGTGTCCCACTAAGAATAGCTCTCGGCCGTATCTCAGAAAGGATTAGTCGTATGGCTTGCGGAAAAAATTTTTTTTAGTAAAAGTGGCCATGAGAAATTGCTGGAGATTATTTTTAAGTTCCTCATTTCGCCGCAAGAGGGCACAATTAATTTTTTTTTTTTAAATTCTAAATTTCTCCGAAAATTCTTATATTAAGGTATAACTCTGATCACATCATCGAAAAGCTTAGACCATTCTGCATCATTTTGTTTAAAGGCTCGTTGGCGTACCGACCTTGATAAGAGTGGGGGAAGCTATTGAATGTATAAACATTAAAATCGCTGTAACTTCTAAGCGACTTATCCTATTTTACTAAATTTAAGCTTGTTTGGAAGGGAAAGGTAAATATCTTCAATCGCCGTATCCAACAGTACACGACAGTGTTTAATAAAATTTCTAGAGGGCGCAATTTATAATAATAACAGTTTTTTCGATTTTATCCCGAAAATTCAAATCATACGGTATAACTATGACATCATAATCGGAAAGTAGATGAAATTTGCAAGAAACGATGTGAAGACCGCTGTTCGATATCCTTATTCATTTCAGAGTTATCGCCAAAGTAATAATTATTAATACAAATTGCGCCCTCTAGCAATTTTATTAGAAGCTATCGTGTACCATTGGATACGACAATTAAAGATACTCCAAACAAGCTTAAATTTAGTAAAATCGGATAAGTCATTTAGAAGTTATAGCGATCTTAATGTTTACACTTTCAATGGCTTCTCCCACTCTTATCAAGTGAAACTTCTAAACAACTTATCCGATTTTACTAAATTTAAGCTTGTTGAGAAGTACCTTCAATTGTCGTATCCAATGGTACACGATAGTTTATTAGTCAATTATTGTTTTGACAATAACTCTGAAACGAACAAATATATCGAATTGCGGTTTTTACATCTTTTCTTGCAAATTTCATCTACTTTTCGATTATGATGTCATAGTTATACCGTATGATTTGAATTTTCGGGATAAAATCGAAAAAACTGTTATTATTACAAATTGCGCCCTCTAGCAATTTTATTAGAAACTATCGTGTATTATTGGATACGGCAATTGAAGTTAATTACCTTTCCCTTCCAAACAAGCTTAAATTTAGTAAAATCGGATAAGTCGTTTAGAAGTTACAGCGATTTTAATGTTAACACATTCAATAGCTTCCCCCACTCTTATCAAGGTCGGTACGTCAACAAGCCTTAAACCAAAATGATGCAGAATTGTCTAAGCTTTTCGATGATGTAATCAGAGTTATATCTTAATATGGGAACTTTCGGAGAAATTTAGAATTTAAAAAAAAAATTTAATTGTGCCCTCTTGCGGCGAAATGAGAAACTTAAAAATAATTTCCAGCAATTTTTCATGGCCACTTTTAATAAAAAAAAAAAATTTTCGCAAACCATACCACTAACCCTTTCTGAGATACGGCCGAGAGCTATTCTTAGTGGGACACCCGGTACAGCGAGCTGGCGAGCCAATAAAGTAGGTTGTTATTAACTTGTTCGCGTATTTATTGTGGTGTTCATTCATTTTGTTTATACCTTATATAAACCTTCAAAACAATAGGTATTAACAATGCCACTGTGTTAAGTTCATAATTGTGTTATAGTGAGAAAAGTGCTGCAGAGAATATATTTTTCAACAAGTAATAAATCTCGATAGATGCATTGTTTTATTAAGACATATTATAAATATCATATAATAAAAAGTGTTTATAAACTGTTATGCTCCAGATATTATTAAATTAAATTAGATAACCTTGTATTTTCAAAGTTGGCGCGCGTCGATCGCTATGACGTTACACTCAGTTGGAATGATGCTGCAATCTAAAATTAGTGGGCAACCTATAAAAACCAAAATCCCGTTAGTACAGAGATATTACCGTGCGAGCAAAAATTATTTGCATCAAAGAGGGCCTTGAATCTAAGGACGTAATGTTTAGCCGTAGAGCTTAATACCTGTTGGGTGTCAGTAACGACCTGAATTAACAATCAATTAGTTATTTCGTCATCTTTGACAGTCGTTACAAGTCATTTGATTTATCGCTAATTTTTCCAATTTCTTGAATAATTCACACAATGGGTTTTACGGAACAGCACAAAACATTCATGGTCGAAGCGTGTTTTCGAAACGGGGTTAGAGTAAATTGTGAGTGGCAATACAATCCGGGTTTGTGCATGGACGATTTTCACGAACATTTTCCTAACGTTGATGCTTTAATTGCTGGGGATTTTTATCATTGCCTGAAAAGAACCGTGCCTGTGTTTGTGTTTAGGGAAACAGGTTCTATACAACACAAAAAAGGAGCAGGAAGACCTTCTGTAAGAAAAACTTGTTGCAAACGTTCATGAAATAATGCAAAATGCGCCAACAAATTGTATAAGACGCCTGTCCCAAGAAGTGGGAAGATCTTATGGAACATGCAAGATTATTCTTAAGAAGCAGCTAAATTCATTTCCTTATAAAGTGCAAGTATTCCAAGAAATACAAGCCGCAGATTTTAAAAGACGCAGGAATTACTCTCAATGGTTTACCCAAAATTTATTGTAAATAAATCATTTATTAGACCTGACATTTTTTTCGGATGAAACCTGGTTCCACCTCTCCGGTTATGTGAATTCTCAGAATACACGCATGTGGAATAGTAAAAATCCCCATTTTTTTGTCCACATTGCACTCTCAAAAAATTGGTGTCTGGTTAGCTGTTTCCAGAAGAAAAATTGTTGGTCTTATTTTTTTTCATGACACAGTTACAGCACAGCGGTATAGAGACAATATTTTGCATCCATTTGTGGAGCAATTACCTGACGACGGACTACGTTTTGGATATTTTCAACAGGACGGTGCAACCGCCCATACAGCCGCCGAAACTATTAACTACTTACGCAATTCTTTACGACAGATTGATCAGATTTCGATCAGACATTGAATTCCCACCTAGATCACTTTCTTTAACGGTTATGGATTAAGTACTTCGTTTTTCCTCATTTAAAGAACACTATTTTTAAAACACCAGTTGCAAATTTAGAACAACTACAAGAAAGGATTATCCAAGAATGTGGTAACATTTCCCCAGAGATGCTGGTCAACACTTTCGAAAATATGAAGAGACGTGTTAGTTTATGTTTGGAGCAAATTTTAGCAATTTATGTAATATTTTTTTTCTTTCGGTATATTCTTACTTTGTTAATTTTGTAAACAACAAAAATAAATTTGTATTTGTCTACTTATTTTATTACTCATTAGTTTGACTGGCATATCATGTCATAATATGAATTTGACAAAATTTTAACCTAGATTTGGTTAGATATATCGTCCCCATATTATTGTGATCTAAACCAAGCCCTACGTTTTTTAATCCAAACCCTCTTTGATGCAAATAATTTTTGCTCGCACGGTATATTGTGCCATTTATACAGCCTATTAAGAATTCTACGTTTTTTTATAAGCTTGTGGTGTTTATACACGCCTTATAATAAAATTTGCATTCGGTTAACGCACATTAGACCGTTCGTCTAAAGTAGGTAAAATGGTAAACAACTTTTTTCGAATTACAGATTATTCACCTAAAAATATTGGAGAGTGAATCGTGACCAGATTTGATAAAAAGTAAAAGCTCCTTTTATCTAACGCTAATTGTTAACTTGTTAGTTTAATTCACACTTTACAAACATATCACGTGACCCTATTAGAAAACCCAGTTTATTTGATAAAAGTGGTTTCATTTTCACACGATTAAACTTAGGCCCGATTGTAAAATTTTAGTTTAACGATATTTTAAGTGAATCTATATAGTTTATCATTTGAAAATAACCTTTTTTCAGCGAACTACGGGTCATAGAAAGTTCAATGGTAAACGCCCAATAGGTGGCGTTCAGGATGCGATCAAAATGTTCTAACCTTACTATAGAGTAGTTCGCTTGTAATAATGATGATCCTCAGTTCACGGTAAACGCTCGATAGTAGGGGAATGAGGGGCATAACCGCATATCAAAGGAAAAATTGAAATTATAAAACTTGTAATACATTTTGTTTCACTTTTTTTTATTGAAATATACTTTACAATACCTTATGAAACAAGGACGTAATATAGAAAAGTAACAACTTACTACATTTTGAAATATTAGAAAAATAACAAAAGTATGCAAAATCCGGTTGTGCCCCATACCATGGGGCAGAAGCGGATGTCGTGAAACAAAACCGCACATTGGACTAATCAGACATAAAACATCGATCACATTTAAAACTGTTGAGTTTGGCGTTCCGTTTTTCTTTTAGGTACCTATATGTTATATGTTCTCATCATTTTTTCTAAAAACAACGTAATAATTAATCCGGGGGCAAAACCGACTGCGGACTAGCGGACGCTATCCGGTTTTGCCCCGTCCGATTTTGCCCCCAAGGTAGATCAGGTTAACAATCTAACATAACCAAAAAATAGAAAATCGTAGAATCACACATAAGACTTGATTAGGAAGATTAAAAGTTAGTCTACAGCGAACGCCATACAATGAAATAAACAATAATACACATAGTAAAGTATTGGCTAACAGAAAAGTGGGCAAAATAAGATCACTTAACTTAAATTGTATGACAAAACAATTACACTATAAATCACCGCATTTATCACCTTTAAAAACCGTTTGCCATGTGCTGACAAGGTCAAGAATAGGGGTGTTACAGTGGAACTGGACCTGTTCTTTTGGAATAGGTATCATCTGCCTATTCCGCGTACCTATTACCTATTACCAGGTACCTATTCCAGGTCCGTTGGCACTGTCACATGTTTGATTCTCTGGTTTCATTGTTATTCCTTTTTCAAGTTGTCAGGTACAGGTACGATATAGGGAATGGAACGGCTACAGGTTTTGCTTTAAATTCATATAATATGTTTATAATATGGCGAATTTGCAGTTGAGAATTTTAAACGTTGCCGTTACAAGCATATTGCAATAATTAAAATAATCTCACTAAATAAAGATAAAGGGAAATAGTAATAAATAATAAATATTTCTTAAAATATTGTAATAATTTATTGGGCAACAAAATATAGAGTATTTAATGTAGGATATGCAACCAGCAATGAGGAATTGATTAAAAAGGCAACATAATATTGTGAATGTACCTATGCCTATTCTTCATGTTTCTTTAAATAATAGGCCTCCGTTACAATCAAATCTTCCAAAAAAGTCTGGTGCGAAAAATATTAATCTGTTACAAAAATTTATAACTAAATTTAATTCGAATAATCGGAAACTGCTGGCCACGCTGGAGTTCTAGCGGCCTCCTTTAAAAACTCGTGTCGGCCATGCAGCCGGAATAGCTCCAATCGACGGAGCGGCGTTTAAGTTTGACCTGGAATAGTTTGTACCTGTAATAGGTATTTGGAATAGGTTCGGGTTTGGAATAGGTACAGGTCCAACTAGGTACGACAAAAAGGTTTTCCGTAACATCCCTAGTCAAGAAACAAGCGCGAAATAAGTTAGTGCCCACGGGTGGGTCTGTTAGGAAGTAGAGGGGGTATGCGGTTATACCCCGCTATACGGTTATGCCCCTCACTCCCCTACAACCGGTCCATAAAATGCCTTTAACAAATCGAAAACGTAATAATGTGAATATTTTAACTAGAATTAATTCGTTAACTTAGAATCTATGGCACATAATGTTTAGTAATATTGAAAAATCTAAAAACACGGGTACCTATACCTTTTTTTTATTAACGTTCTTTTGCATTTTCTGAATTTCACCCTTCATCTAGGGATGGAAACTAATGGAACTTTATTTTTCCATACGCAAATGCATCTATTATGACAACTTGGAAGAAAGTACGTAAAAAGAAAAAATAACCCACTATTTACCTTTAAATTTCTGTTAGGTACCTGAAAAAAAAAATAATATGAAAAATGTAATTTCTTATATAATTTCATAATCAATATGAAGAAACCCAAACATGCCGATGGTTTTTATAAATTCAGGGTGCGTTAAATATTAAATAAGTAGTCTCAGCAAGTTTGTTTTTTAAGTAAAATTTCCTATATTCACTAGTAGGCACAAGAGGTTAAATTCTATCAGGATTTAATTTAACCTCTCGCGGTAACCAGTAAGAAAATTAAAATTATTTTATTTAAACACAATTAGCTGTGGAATTTTCTATTATACTATCTATACCATTTCTACTAAATGTAGCTACACGTAAATACAATTTTAGATCTTAGCATAGTATATTTTTTTTAAATTTTACGTAACTTTGGTTTACAACATTTGGTAGAAATTTTTTTCAATTATTTTTCTAAAATGGCACTAAATGAATTGTGATGCTACCATAACAAGTTAAAATTGAGAGCCAATTTTTTTTTAATATCGATTGTAGTTGAGCAAAAATATTATTTCAATATTAAGCATAGCTCATTATTTCATATTATGTAAGATTTGTTTTACTACAATTCGTAGAAAATTAATATTGTATTGGACCGGGGAATTACATGGCCCGTAAAACTATTACAGGTCAGAATAGGACTGTCACCATATGTACAGATTCACTCGCCTCGATCCACTCCATAGATAATATGTATACCCAACATCCACTAGCACAGAATATACACCATATATGCCAACAACTTGCTGAGCAGATATCCAGATACTAATCACATAGATACCATCTCACGTCGGTATCAGCGGCAATGAAAAAGCAGATCAAGCTGCCAAAGAAGCTCTGAGTTCAAACCTGCCCATTCAACAAATTCAGCTTCCAAAAGATCTAAATAATCACTTTAAGCAAAACATCTTAAATAGACCAAAAAACTACTGGAACCACTCAAATACCAAGCTATCAAACATACAACCCAATATTAGACCTAGTAACCTACCCTCCATGAGCAGGAGAGTTGCAATCATAATACACAGATTAAGAATCGGACACACTCCCCACCCACCCTTATGTGACCACTGCAACACAATCCTTACAGTAGAGCACATACAGTGTGCCCCAAATATGCTGGAAACAGGCAAACCAATCATATGCAAGCAGATTTCCAAGAAACTCTATAGGTTCACCCAGTCAATATCAAAATGTGATAAAATTCTTAAAATACATTAAAATATACAATTCTATATAAGCTTTTTTTTTCTTCTCACTTCTAATGTACCATATTCTCACTAGGTATTCACCTATTATTGCATAAATTATAGTATCATACAGTTTTGTAGACGTGCCAATGGCCACAAGCAGCCGAGGCACTATATTTAAATAAATAAATAAATAAATAAATAAATAAATAAATAAATAAATAAATAAATAAATAAATAAATAAATAAATAAATAAATAAATAAATAAATAAATAAATAAATAAATAAATAAATAAATAAATAAATAAATAAATAAATAAATAAATAAATAAATAAATAAATAAAATATTGTATTGGTTTTTCATATAGGTAGGTACATGAAGAGATTTCGGTAGCGATAACATTATATTAATTCACTTACTTATTGTAGTTATACTGAAATATAATTTTAAGATTTACCATAGTTTATTTTTTTATTTTCCATAAATTTTGAGTTACTACAAGTGGGGGAAACATGCTTTTTTTAGTTTTTATTTCATTGTTTTATACTACATTTTATGACTTCTATAATTAGCTGCAGCATATCGGTCATAATAGGCTATGTTCATCATATTTTAACTTTCAGTAAAAATTCGTGTTTAACAGTAAACAGAATATTTTGCAGTAAAAAAAACGATATTTTTAATTTTTAAATTGAATCGTTTTGAAATTTATGCTGTATGCAATTTATGCAAAAAATTTTACGACGTTACGATCAATCATCGTACATGTCATATTTGACCAAACTAATAGAAGTTTGCGGTTACCATTTAAAGAAAAAATATTTGTTTTGAACTGTCCAAGAATATTTGCTGCTAAATTATTTAAAAATAAAACTATTAAATGGAAAAATAGTAAATAAAATGGTGTCCAAATATTATATGTATTTTATCAGACATAGATATTAAAATAATATAGCGATAATAAAGCGATTTGTTCGATTCCAATTCCCAGCTTTTTCGCCTTTAAGAAGAAAATAGGTGGCAGAAGAATACCAAAAGCGTCGTAAATATTTAAGGGAAATGTATAAAAAAATTGAAAATTTAAGACCTAATTTTGTTCAACTGCGTTTTTGCGAAGTGTAAACTCGTTTAAATAAAAAAATTTAAACTAACTTTAAACCAGACAACATTATTCTGTGATTATGTCAAAAAATTTCCACTATAATTTGCTATTATTGGTTACTCACAGCGAAGCAATTTTCGATAAAATACGTTTGTTGCCATGGTGACCTGTCAAAAAAAACCATCTTGGAATTTTCGAGTGAATTTTTAATATGTACAATTTTATAACTTTTGTAATATTAGTTTAATACGTAATATATATGGAATTGGTGTATCTAGTTTTCAAGATAATTTGTAATTTTATCATAAAAATTAAGCATATAAAGATGTATTTTCAATATTTGCTATATGGTCCCCTTAGTTATGGAACATCCTATATACGAAATATTCAACATTTTCGTTAGTTAAATTACTGTTTCATCTGATGGATACTTTTATACGACTTTTACGAACAATAAAATACAAACCAATAAAATCGTAAGTGGGTTCTTGAAAATTTATTTTAATTGATTTATTTTTGCCATTTATTTACCTCATTCTCACCATTTTATTGTAAGTTCTAACAAAAGATTTTTAGGCATGGGAATATTTTTGGTTAATTATTGAGAAAATGAAAAACCGACGATAATTTACCTGAAAAAGTTAATTTGACTTTATTTGGTGCAGTCTCTTTGTTAGATAAACACTATGGTTTTTTTATTAACTTGTCATTTTCACTTGTTGGCACCTATTATTTAAATTATTTTAAAAATATTTCCGTAATAAACACAAAATAAAAAGTTTTAAAAGTATACATTTGAATTATAAATTGCAGGGGTTTAACATATTGTTATAAGTAGTACTTATAGTTTATAATATGATATATAGCTTTTATAATAATATTAGCCACTTAATAAAGTTTAATTCCAATATTTAGGAGAAACCATAATTTAAAAAAAAAATGTTTTAAAAAGATAATAATTTAAAATTACGATTTTAAAAAAAATATTTTTAACTTACAAAAGCATCTTACTTTGTGAATACCTCTGCACTGAGAAAAATACCTTCTATCCCATAGAAGAATTCACATACTCTTTATACATCTGTTTAATACTATATATGTGAGAGCAACGCGCTTTTCTACTGTAAGACAACGAAAATGGTAGACTATTGTATAGTGATAATATCACGGTAACTGAGCCACTTAGCCAATAGGAAATAGAAGTTATTGCTACCATAGAATGGTTTATAGACATTATTGCTCTGAATACACACAGTAATTATCAAGCTCTAATGGGGGTGTAATCTGGTTTTATATACAGTATTAGTTCCGACTGGCAGTTGTAATGAAACTTGACATTAATCATAATAATATTTGCTCGCTACGGTTAATAAAGCATATATTTACAACTAAAAATCAGTACTGTAGTTCTCAAAAATTTAAATAGCTTCTAGTGTGATAATGTTCTTGTTGTTTAACATTGCATATTATCTATTAGGCAACATGGTGTACTGGCATGATAAAATTCGTCCATAGATTATAAAGTCCAATACTAATGATGAGTTGTGCGAAATAAGAATCTTTTATTGGTTTATCTGACATGCAAAGTTTAATAAAAGACTCAGAACAACGATGTGTCCTGCGCCACAAATACGTTAAAACTAATACTACGGCAAGCGGCTATTACCGATCGCTATGAACCCCCACCAACGTCTTGTGGATTATAGGTTCTAACGGACACAATTATTTTTTGGGGACGCTGTTCTGCTTTCTTAATTGTAGAGAAAGAGCTTTACTAAGAAAAGAATGCGTGGCATTGCGACAATACAATTTATTTCTTAACAAATTTGCTCTATTAAAAGTAGTTCATTATTCAACAAGACAGTGCTGCTAATAGAACTGATTACTACCAATAAACCACTGTGCTAGCAAATCGGGAATTGATATAACACTAAAGCGGGTTTGATACAATAGCAATTTATTTATTATGGATTAATAAATAATAAGTTATCAAATACAAAGTATGTCTTAGCAAACCGGTTGTATTAGATCATTTTCCTTAGTGTGCATTTAAGTATTTTATTCTTATTTTCATTAAAGTTTTGAATAACTGGCATAAATCTAATGCATACAGGGTGTTTCATTAAAAGGGTGGCCACCGGCCATATCTCGGAAACTACTAAGCGTAGAAACTTGGGGAAAAAAAATTATAATTAAAGCGATCATGAGAAAATTCTGTAAATTTATTTTAAGTTCCTCACTTGGCCGCAAGGGGGCACAATCGAAAATATTTTTTTTTTAATTTTAAATTTCTCCGAAAATTTCCATATTAAGGTATAACTCTGATTACATCATTAGAAAGCTTAGACAATTCTGCATCATTTTGGTTTAAGGCTCATTTTGAAAGTGTAAACATTAAAATCGCTGTAACTTACTTACTACTAAATTTCAGCTTGTTTGGAAGAGAAAGGTAAGCAAAAAAGTTAAACTTTTGGCACAGTAGATAGTGAAAAAATAGTAACTTTTTGCACGATCGTAGAAAAAATATTTTTTGTCGTAACAATAATTTTTTCTATTAAAGTGTTAAAAATGATTCTTTTGGCAATAACTCTAAAAGGAACAAAGATATTAAACTGCGGTCTTCACATTTTTTTTTTGCAAATTTAATCTCCTTTCCGATTATGATGTCATAGTTATACCGTATGATTTGAATTTTCGGGGTAATCAAAAAACTATTATTATTACAAATTGCACCCGCAATTTTATTAGAAACTATCGTGTACCATTGGATACGGCAGTTGAAGGTACTTACCTTTCTCTTCCAAACAAGCTTAAATTTAGTAAAATCGCATAAGGCGTGTAGAAGTTACAGCGATTTTAATGTTTACACTTTCAAAATATCTTTCCCCACTCTTAGCAAGGTCGGTACGCCAATGAGCCTTAAACCAAAATGATGCAGAATTGTCTAAGCTTTCTAATGATGTAATCAGAGTTATACCTTAATATGGGAATTTTCAAAGAAATTTAGAATTTAAAAAAATTATTTTCAATTGTGCCATCTTGCGGCGAAATGAGGAACTTAAAAATAATTTTCATACTTTTCTCATGACCGCTTTAATCATAATCTTTTTTCCCCAAGTTTCTATGTATATGGCCGGCGGCCACCCTTAATGAAACACCCTGTATAAATATGCTTGTGAAAATTTATTTTCTCACCAAGCAGGACTTTTTAGGAATTAATAATTAAAAAGTTTCCCATTTGGTAAGAACTTCCAAAGACAAGAAAGTATAATGAGTTACCATAGAAAAAAAATCCTTTTATCCCTAAAATATTTGGTTTAAACACAAACGAGGACGTTTTTTGATAATAGATCTTTGTGTCTATTCGATATTTTTTTCCGGTAACCGAATGCCGTGTAATCATAAAAATATGTGTCAAATAATATTATAAAAAAAAATATTTTTGAATTCCTACAAGGTTATCTAATAGCCACAAAAAATAAAATAAAAATATAACAACTTTTTATAAGTCTTAGTAAAATATACTTTTTAGAAACTAAATAGTTTCTTTTTGTAAAATATGGTAAAATCATTTGGGTACCTTTCAGGGTTCCAGTTTCATTTGTGTTCATTTTCCCCTTAATCATAAATTCCACTGTTGCTATTAACATGCTTTATAATAAATAAAAGCTAATCTTATTCAGTCTTACGTAGTGCAAAAAATTTTGATGTGGTATAAAAAACATTGTAGTTATTTTTGTATATTATCAAACCTTCTTCCAACTGCATTTCTTTGCGTAAAAACTTGTCTCTCTTGATGGCAATTTATTTTTGAATTGAATTAATTAGTTCTAAAACTACTTTCATTTAATTTATTATGTAATAAAGCAACTTGACCGCTTGTGAACGTATACGTTTCTGGTCGCCACAATGTCTAGTAAATGCTAGTAATAATTCCGTGCTTTAAAAAAATAACATCACCATTTTGTCAGGATAAATTCCTTATATTGTTATTATTGAACAAGTAATTTTTGGATCTTGACAGCTAGTATTATTATTGATCGAGCGTCTAGTTTAAATCATACTATTCTCGGATTTGATTTGGAAATTTTTAATATATTTTAGTCATATTTTAAGAAAAAAATAAACTTTGACGTTATAAAAATTATACAGGGTCCCGCACCTCACCTCCCGTCTTCTATAGCTCGCTTAGTAATTAAGTTAGAATTTTCATATTTTGCAGACCTTATCTGTATCTTAGGACGCATTTCAGGAAGATATTTTTTTTCATACAGGGTGTTCCAAAAAAGTGTGACGTCATAAGGGTGTATTTTTTTTAAATTACATGCCATATATTTTCTTACATTTTTGAGTGCTTCCTATAGTTACCTACCTAAAATTTTATTAAAATTGATTCAGTATTATAGACGAAAAAAAATAAAAACTAAAAAATATCCGTTTTGCGCCACTGGTATTAAAAATAAATAAAAAATAAAAATAATGCCTCGTTAATAAATTAAACAAAGGAACTTATTAGATAAGGTATAACAATTTTGTTAACCAAGTTTGGTTAACACGAATTGTACAGGGTGTCCAAAGTTTAGTGTCAAACTTTGCAAACTTTAAAGCAATTTATTTTTCTTATTTCAAATACGAACCCCTGTATATTTTTATGTCATTCGATGCAGAATTAAAAATCAAACTTTTTTCCTAATTGCAACCCTATCGAAATTTCTAACGCATCAAGAGTTATTTGCAGAAAACTAATTTTATCAACTATTCCAACAGTCATTATTATGAATAAATATCGAAGGTGGCTTTGAAAAACAATTTATTGGTAATAAAGTTTATTAAAGTCACCATTGACCATTTTGACTTTAGTAATCTAAATGTTTCAAATATTTGAACAATATTGTTAAATTGTTAGTAATTATTAACTGGAAATGATAATCGTGAATATGGTTATCTTTGAAAATTCGTTGAACTGTTCTTTCGATTACATCTACGGCATCAGCGACTGCTTGTTGAGTGACTGAAGGATTTTCTATAACAGATAATAGCACAGCCAATTGATTTTGTTCAGTTCGGACCGGTTTATTTCTCACTGGTTTTGGGTAGTTTACATTTCCCGTTTATACAAACCTCTCTAATATGTTTTTCAGGCTCCTTTTGTCTGGATGTCGTCGTTCCGGATAACACTGTGCGTAAACTCGGCTTGCCAAAAAAGAGGTCTTTTCGCATGCTCCTAATATAAAAATCATATCTACGAGCTCTTCTTGGTTGTAGTCCATCAGAAAAAACAATATAAAGTAATTATATCAGCTTAAATAATTACTAACAATTTAACAGTATTTAAAACTTTTAGATTACTAAAGTCAAAATGGTCTCTGTTCACTTTAATAAACTTTAATACCAATAAATTGTTTTTCAAAGCCACCTTCGATATTTATTCATAATAATGACTGTTGAAATAGTTGATAAAATTAGTTTTCTGCAAATAACTCTTGATGCGTTAGAAATTTCGATAGGGTTGCAAGGGAAAAAAGTTTGATTTTTAATTCTGCATCGAATGACATAAAAATATACAGGGGTTCCCATTTGGAATAAGAAAAATAAATTGCTTTAAAGTTTGCAAAGTTTGACACTAAACTTTGGACACCCTGTACAATTCGTGTTAACCAAACTTGGTTAACGAAATTGTTATACCTTATTTAATAGGTACCTTTGTATAAATTTATTAACGAGGCATTATTTTTATTTTTTATTTATTTTTAATACCAGTGGCGCAAAACTGATATTTTTTAGTTTTTATTTTTTTTCGTCTATAATACTAAATCAATTTAAATAAAATTTTGGGGGTATGTAGGTAACTATAGGAGGCACCCAAAAATGTAAGAAAATATATTGCATGTGATTAAAAAAAATACACCCTTATGACGTCACACTTTTTTGGAACACCCTGTATGAAAAAAAATATTTTCCTGAAATGCGCCCCATGATACAGATAAGGTCTGCAAAATATGAAAATTTTAACTTAATTACTAAGTGAGCTATAGAAGACAGGAGGTGAGGTGCAGGACCCTGTATACAGTTATGAGAAAATGGTACATTAATATAATAAATAACCGCCATTTAAAAAGGAGAACTCCCAAATAAAGGGCCTTAACTAACAAACTGTCAATAATGTAAAGTTTATAAATATATCTTTTGAACAGTAACTTTTTGTCCACAAAGGATTGACTTTATAGAAAAATAAAGGTGCTATTGATTGTGCGATTTCATTGATTACCTGGACCCAAATACTAATTATTACTTAATTGGTAAATATTGGTTCCTTGGAATTTTAGGGTTGTTACTTCTAAAGTGGTTTATCGTATATTTTAAAAGAAATATGCAATGAACTACCCAGAACTCACCACGTGGAGGTATCCGACCTCCGAGAGAATTTAACTGATTTGCGAATATATGAGGGGAGGAACTCTAGGTCGGATATCTCCACGTGGTGAGTTCTGGGTAGTTCATTGCATATTTCTTTTAAAATATACCATGAACTAGCGAAAGTCCGTCATAATTTAACCGATATCAAAAAAAAATAATATACCTAAATTGCTACAACTTTGAGGATTGTGTGACCCCTCAAAACAAATGAGTAGGAAGTTAAACTTTTGCGCAGGAAATAGTGTTTATAGATAGAACATTTTGGCTCCTAGCCAATATCAAAATTTTGAAAAAAAAATCAATTTTTCGCTCCACCCTAGTGTTGTACATGTAATGTAATGTTGTGTATATTAAAGCCTGTTTGAATTTTTTTAAATGACCAATGTGTTTTTTTTATTTCTCTAAAAATAGTTCAAATTTAAAAAAAGAGTCTTCTTAAATAAAGTAATCCATAAATGTGTGAATTGTTCAAGAAATTGGAAAAATTAGCGATGAATCAAATTCCTTGTAACGACTGTCAAAGATGACAGAATAACTGATTGATTGTTTATTCAGGTAGTTACTGACACCCGACAGGTATTAAGCTCTACGGCTAAGCATTACGTCGTTAGATGCAAGGCCCTCTTTAATGCAAATAATTTTTTCTCGCACGGTAGCATAGTCTTAGCAGGAGATAATGTAAAGTAGAACTACTACATAAAATATAATAACCAATATACATTGCATTGCATAGCAACATTACCTACATAAAATTTCATAAAATTTTTCTGGTAGATACCTTAACAGACATTATAGTATTTTATTAAATATGGACTGGGTTATAGTAAATTTATAAATGCGTTTATAGTAAATTATTATGTAGGCCTCCAATAATTTATGCTTTGCTTTTTTTTTCAATTTTCCTATAAACTATTTACCAATTGATCCATTTACGCACGTAAACCCTACCAAAAAACATCGTTCAGTAAGCAAAGAGTGGGCAATATTTAAGTAACAATCAATTTTTTTAGGCCCATCAATCCATCGTCATTCCTGCAAGTTGACAAAAGTGCGCCACTGCGGCACCGCAAAAATTGTACGGTTCGTCTAATAAAACTAATTCATGCGTAAACTATTATTATATTTATCATTTTACTTAAAACTGTTCGTAATATTCAGTAAGACAAAACTTTAACAATGTCAGCTAGCCAAGTTGGCAATACTGCGGAAGACTTGACAGTGGTGGGACGTGCTGCATTCTGAAAAAAAAAACTTTAACGGTAGCTTTACCAAAAACATACGACAGCGCTCTAGTTGCGTTATTATGCTTCAACATATTAGCGCAAAGTGGCACTAGTTATTTTATAATCTTTTGTGTAAAATGAACTGGACTTCTATTTTAGTTTTAATGATAATATTGATAAAGTGTGTTAGCTGCAATGAGGAGAAAAAAGACAATTTTGGGATTGAGAATGACATCATTAATCCCAAAGCAGACGAACTGGATAAACTTCGTGACGTTACAAAATCCTGGAGAGAGGCTTTTTCGAGGTATCCTACTGTAGCAACTTGGACTGTTCAAACTGGAATACCAGTGACTGAAGACGAAACAGGTAAAAAAAATTTTGAATTTAAATTTTTTAAAAATTTTCCACTATATCGTTAACCTCAAAATTGCTTAGGTTTAGTTTTTAGTGGGGGAAAGGTGGTGTCCTCAAGTGGTATAAAAGAAAGGGTAGCGGCATGCTTTTAAAGGGTGTTAAGGGGAGGGGGGTCGTCAATTGGTTTATCTAGTTTTGTAGAAGCAAAATTTTCCCTTTTTTTAAATTTTGAAACAGAAAAATTTTAGTGAAAATTTCATAAATTTATTTTCAACCAATTAGAAGGCTCCTTTTTGTTTGCGTTGCTTATAGCGACGGGAGACTATCGCGATAGTCTATAGCCTATTCACCTAATAAAATTAATAAGTGATCATTTTTCTGTCAAAAATAAGGTGCTTTATATTTTATGGCAAACGTCAGTCAGAATAAAATCCAAATACATTTTGTTGCCAACTTATAATTTTTATTGAGAATAGGTCGTAGGTCTCATCATCTCATCATATTAAAAGAAACTCCAATTTATGAAATTTTCTTACCGAATCTCCCACGCAGCAGAATTAATTCCCGATAATTCTGCTGCTAGGGAGATTATAAGTGAAAATTATATACCTGCCATTCTTAGACTCTTAAGTTTTGACATGTTGCTATGACAAAAAAATTTCAGAAATCGTCTTACCTGTAAGATTAATAAGGGGAAATTTCTCCGGCTTGATAGCTGTAATAAAAAAAAGTGATGTTTGTATTATTATAAGGCGAAATTTTTCATTAATTTTGTACGCCCTATTATTTAATTTTTTTAATACTTGTCACTTGTTTCTAGTAGTATAAAATTATTGAATGTATAAAGAATCATATTTATTTTAGATTATTATTTAAACCTTGTTTTACTAGAGCACAGGAAAGTAAAATAATGCAATTTAAACTGATTTACCAAAATATAGTGACCACTATTATTTTTTACACCACAGGGTTGTATTATGTCCCTGAGCATCGGTATGTCACCAATTTAATTCTGTTTTCAAATATATTTCGCATCAAATTTTCTTGCTGAATCTCCATAGAGCTAAAATTAAAATATCGAAAATAATTCATGCTCTAGGGAGTTTAAAAGTAAATATTACCCAAGACACCTAATTTATGTATTCCTTGATTTGGATATAGAAGAATATAAATTGATTCTAACTGTAAATAGTGCCACTGTAATTTTTTTATAAGAAAAAATAAGGAAAATTGTAAAAACAAATATTTTACTAAATATATAATCTCATGAAGTAACAAATAATATCACATAAATAGAAAAATAGCTAAATTAAAAACTTTAGTTTAAAAAAAAGTATTTTATAATAATTCGTAAAATATTTGGTGCGTTTGTGCTAGGAGGGGGCTGCAGATCTCTTTTTTGGTTGATACAGTGCTTTTTTGTATTACTACTCACTTACTAACATGAAAAAGCGACTGGAAACACATTTTTATTTTTAATAGTTTGAATACTTGTTTTTTGTCATTCCTTTATCGACTTTGGCGATTTCCATAATCATTATTAAATTAAAGATATTTAAAAATGTGAATAGTTATCCAATACAGTTCAATTTTAGATTTCAAGGTTTTTTAAATTCTAGCAAGGAATTAAATACCAATATTGTCGCAAAAATTGACTACAATAATTGACCTAAACTAAACTCTAAAAATCAACTCAAACCGAGTATTTTAGATAAAAAAAATATTGTAACATTTTAATGGTTATTACCAAAACTGTGTAGTATAATAGTTCATTTCGTTATAAATTAGGTGTGACCTTTTAAGACATTTTTTGGATCGACGGTGTGTAAGATCCGTTTTTTTCAAGTTTATAACCCGCAACCATTTGGAACCAACGGAATTTTATAAGAAAAATAAAATAAATTCATAATTTCTGTCATATTTACCTTGTTTAATGTTAGCCATTAAACGAAATGTCCTATAAATTACCAGTAGATACAGTTTAAACATTTTTTCCAAGAAATTGCTTTACTACAAGCATTAGCCTGTTAAACGGAGAAATAACGTTTTCATGTTATAACAGTATAGGGGAGAGCAAGGCAATATGACATACTATCTTTTGAAAATCAATTTTAACTAAACCAAAAGGTATATTAGGTTTTATTCTTTTCTTTTCATATGGCCTGTTAACGTTCTAAGTGAATTAAAATATTTTACTTGTAAGAATGGCAACATTTAGGAAAAATTTCAAAAAATAATACAACCATTTAACCTTATAGGGTAAGGCAAATTGACATACCAGATTTTTTCCTGAAAGGCATAATGACATGGTTGTATGAAATTAACTGTCCAGTGAGTAAAACAAAAAAAATAACAATGTAAGTGTAAAATGTAGTTTCTACTTATATTTTAAGTTTGTTGTACATTAACGAAAGAAAAAAAAAATATTGAAACAAAATATGAATAAATTAAGAACGACATAGTGCTTTACAGGCAAAACGACACACTGCTATGTCATTTTGCCCAATGTGCAATATAAAGAATAAATATATTTTCTAGGTTATAATTTTATTCAATCATTTAAATGTTAGTGTAATATTAAAACTAGAGGGCTAATAATTGTGGGTTAACACTAAAACATTGGCAGCGACCTTATATATTTTACCCAAAAATATTTCAACAATCACTTACCTTGATGTTTTACATAGGAAAATACACAAACTCTCTAGAAAACAACAAACGATCGACTATGCTATTTTATTACGGCTGACGATCTTAGTGGTATAAAGATATGTTTGTAGTAGAGAACTCAACACGAATGTAATCGAACTGGGCCGAAAACAGGTAATATGTCATTTTGCCTGCTATGTCATTATGCCTTGCTCTCCCCTACCGGGTGTTTCTCAAAAGACGTTCACCCATATAACTTTTTTAATAAAAAAAAAAGATAAAATAACAAAGGAACTACCTATCGAGTTCCTAAAAAGAATATTTTAGTTATAAAAAGAAGTTATTAACACGCTTTCATTAGCTTCACCTGTATGTTTGCTTGTTTGTTTGTTTGTCCGTAACCGACTTCTTTGCACCCGATTTTGACCCACTTTAAACTGTCAGATTTAATTTAAATTTTGTAGACTTATCAAGAACCGCTGACATACAATAATCTACACGCGAAAAATTCTCTTGTCAAATTTTGACAGCTGTCAGGTATAAAACGAAGAAGCGATTTTGACGAAACAATTGATGTGGTCGTGTCGTATAGTATTCGATGCGGAGACTCCGGCAAAAATAAGCAAGAAAATCTCCTCTCAAAATTTGATACCTGTCAATATGTCAAATCGTTTAAAAAAATTATATTAATGACTATTTAACTAGAGTGTTTTACACTGGCAAAATGTCATAGCAGTCATAGTCTTCTACTGGCAAAATTACTACCTGCACCTACCTGGACAAAATTCACATGTGATTTTTGCCGCGGCAAAATTTTAATAAAATTAATTGCAAACTTAAGAGAAAAAGCACCAGATCAAGTAATATCATCAAATCAAAATCAATCAAATAATGCACAAACGTTTAATTATCACAACTGTAACTTTTACATCAATAAATAAGTAATTTTTTTGTTTTATTCTTAAATAAAAGTTTTCTAATTTTATTGTTCTTTGTCTTTTTTCTAGTTAAATAGTCATGTCGAATACCACTCGAGAAAAAATTGTGTAAGCAAAATTGTTCTCAAGGATTTATTTAAGTTTGTTGCTTTTAAGCAATTTCGCTCATGACATTTTCGACAAAATCACTCGCCTGACGGCTCGTGATTTTGTCAAAAATGTCATTCGCGAAATTGCCAAGCAACAAACTTTCATACCTTTCGAAAATTTTGCCGACAAAATTTTATCTCTTGTGATATTATATATGAAAAAACTATAAGGTCGTATGTATATTGGCGGTGGAAAGTTGAAAAAAATACGCAAAAATTCTCTTGTCAAAATTTGACACCTGTCAATATGTCAGAATTATTACAATAACCGATAGTAATGAAACAAAAATAGGGTCGCTAAGAATAGAGAAAAATTTTAAAAAATATTCTACCCGCTTTTTAGTTTGATTAATTATTAAAACGTGTTTTTTAGTTTCTTAAACTATATTTATTCTTATGTTTTTTTTTTGTGAAAATTAGATAACCATATTATACAGTGTCACTAGTAAAGTTCGCACCATATGGAATTTTTTTTATTAATAGCTTTATTCAAAATTTGACTTTGGCATCAAGTTCTGCTTCGATCAAGATGAAAATTAAGCAAAAAAATAGTAGTCACGTGATTCGCATTATCTGTCAAATTTTAATTATTTCCAAAAAATAATTCAAAAGTGGGGTTATTTCTGAAAATATCGATGATCAACGTTTTCAAAAATACTTATTTTATGAAGTTACCTTATACAGGGTCAAAAACAAATAAACTTTGCATCACATTCGACCAAATTTTAATAGCCCAATTTTGATTTTGTAGAAAAACATACATTTAATATGGCGCTACTTTAAAGAAAATGTATCTAAAATAAAGCATTCTCAAAACTAAGAAGTTTTATGCAGGTTGCGTTGAGTCTTATTTTGCAAAAGTGGTGCCATTCACAAAATATAGGTAAAAAATTAAAATTATCTTATGCAGCTGAAATTTTGCATGTTGGCTAGAAACTGCATTTAAAAAAAAATTTTCTAATAACTTTTTTCGATATTTTCAGAAATAACCCCACTTTTGAATTATTTTTTGGAAAAAATTGAAATTTGACAGCTAATGCGAATCACGTGACTACTATTTTTTTGCTTAATTTTCATCTCGATCCAAGCAGAACTTGATGCCAAAGTCAAATTTTGAATAAAGCTATTAATAAAAAAAAAATCCCATATGATGCGGACCTTACTGGTGACACTGTATTTTAATGATTAAAAATTTATTTTCATACCTGTAGGATCAGTCATGACAGTTAGAAATGAATAACATTTTCAGCAAGAGCCTGTGGTCGATGTCGTTAATTATCTGAATAAGAAATAGGTATGCTGCTAGTAAAGTACTAGCCCCTTTCACAACCATTAAAATTTTATTATTTAGCTTTTTTCTTAATGCCATTTTCGAGTTTTAAAATCCGCTGCTTTTGGTACCATGCACTGCTTATCTTAATCATTCACCTAATATTTACAATATAACAGTGGGACACTATGGGACAGACAGTGGTGTAGCAAAGGCAGATGACACCTGGGGCGGATATCAATGTTATCACCCCTAGGCGAAATGTTTGGGTGCAACGCCCAAACTAACCCATTGGGGTTACTTTTGGGGATACAATTTATATTTTCAGAAGAATTTTTTTTTTATTTTTGTTGACATTCCCATGTTAGGTTGCATTAAGATATTTACCAATAACTAACTAACCAGGCAACTTGGACTGCGACATTAATGACATTGGCAACCATTACTCACAATCAAATTTGTCTGATTAGTAAAACAAGAATTAAGCATTTCGAGCCACTCTGACTGTAAGAAAATCATTTCTACCAATGTGATTTAAGTCACAGTTAAAGTTTCTGATTGGTTTAATTATTATTTTTTAAATCTATGTACTTTTATGTAATTTTAAATAAGAAAAGTATAAAATAGACAATTTAAAAAAAATTATTGCCATGATGTTTACTATTGGACCATTCGTATGGGGTCTTATTGGCACGAGCTTATGTCTACCGGGTGGCCCACTCTCAACGCAGGATTCCATAGCATCTAAACTATTCAATTTTTTAATATTTTTTAAAAGCAGAGTTATAGGGAGGCATTGGGTCTACAATTTAAAATTATTTCAAATTATACAGGGTATCTCAAATAGTCAGGGTATATCAAACATACTTTTTTTTAAATGGAACACCCTATATATTATGATGTTTTTTGATTGGATGATCAATTCTAAGAATATTCTGTATAACATATAATATGTTTAAATTTAACAGTTTTTAAGTTATTAACGATTTTTCAAAAATTTCGTGTTTGCAGCCCGTAAAGTGTATGCACCTGTCGGTAGTAGAGACTGACAGAAAAAAATGAAATTTGGGTTATGGAATATGATTGTTCATTAGCGTCTAAAGCATATTTTAAAAAACAAAAATATTTACCGAAGTCTTTTAAAATGCCTTTCTAAATGTAACAATTTTAAAACCGTAAAAATTCTTAAAAGTCTGTTATTTTAAACAAACCCTACTATTTTTTATGCCTAATCGAAAGACATTTTTAATACAATTCCAATTATACTAGTGTTCCTCATACCTACCTTTTATAGTTTTTTCTGAAATAGCTATTTCTTCCTTTACCATATAAACTCGGTGTTTATTTTCTCATAGAGTGCCTTGAATAACGCACCGTGTCCTTACGACGCTCTTTTTCTAGAGTGCCATGGACACCCAACTATTCATTTTATTAATCTTAAGTCATTTGAAGTTTTTCTTAAGGGAAAAAATTAATGATATTGCTTAAACTTAAAACAACAGAAATATTTTTTAAATTTACAAATACTGAAAAATGTCACTTTAAATGAATTAAGATTAATAAAATGAATAGTTGGGTGTCCATGGCACTCTAGAAAAAGAGCGTCATACGGACACGGTGCGGTATTCAAGGCACTCTATGAGAAAATAAACACCGAGTTTATATGGCAAAGAAAGAAATAGCTATTTCAGAGAAAACCATAAAAGGTAGGTATAGGGAACCCTAGTATAATTAGAATTGTATTAAAAATGTCTTTCGATTAGGCATAAAAAATAATAGGGTATGTATTTAAAATACCAGACTTTTAAGAATTTTTACATTTTTAAAATTGTTACATTTAGAAAGGCATTTTAAAAGACTTCGGTAAATATTTTTGTTTTTTAAAATATTCTTTAGACGCTACTGAACAATCATATTCCATAACCCAAATTTCATTTATTTCTGTCAATCTGTACTACCGACAGGTGCATATTCTTTACGTGCTGCAAACACGAAATTTTTGAAAAATCGTTAATAAGTCAAAAACTGTTAAATTTAAACATATTATATGTTATACAGAATATTCTTAGAATTGATCATCCAATCCAAAAATATCATAAAACATAGGGTGTTCCATTAAAGAAAAAAAGTATGTTTGATATACCCTGACTATTTGAGATACCCTGTATAATTTGAAATAATTTTAAATTGTAGACCCAATGCCTCCCTATAACTCTGTTTTTAAAAAATTATAAAAAGTTGAACAGTTTAGATGCTATGGAATCCTGCGTTGAGAGTGGGCCACCCGGTATATGGTGATGTCATCGCCCCCTCCCTTGTTACTGTCCCCCTGGCGAACCGATATAACAATAATCCATGAAACGTTTGCTTAAATCTTCGAAATTTTTTGTTAACTATTTTTCTGTTAGATCCTTGTTTTTAGCTTCCTCATTACAGTTTGATAATTTCGAGCATGTTTTCTCAACAATGCAATGGAACTTAACTAGAAATAATCCAGCCAAACTTAATTTAAAAAATAATGGGCTTCAAATCCTTAAATAAATATTAGGTCTACAAAGAAAATGTCTTATTAAAGTTGTTGAGAATTTTATAATTTATAAAATTGGTAATTTATCATTTCTACGTCAGAGTGATGGAAATAGAGATTTTCAGTGCGGAAAATTTAATGTTAAAAATCTCATTATTGGACTAATTTAAAGAAATACAGCTAGAAAATAACTATTAGGCTCTTTTCATTTTATCTAAAAATGTTACGTTGGTAAAACTAATATCGTACTGTTATAGGTAAAACAATAAATGGTCGCCGAAAGAAGGGTTTGGAGTAAATTACATTTTTTCAAGCTCTATAATATTTTCCTTACACTTAAATATGCTGCAATATAATTAAGTTTTTACTCAGAAGTTCCTCAATATAAACATAAGGATTATATTGACAAAACCAGAGTTATTAAATAACTGAATCTTTTTAAAAGTTTAAGAAACTAAAAAACACGCTTTAATAATTAGACTAAAAAGCGGAAAATAAATATAGTTTAAAATAATTCTTGAAATTCTTAATATAGACTGAAAATAATAATGAACGATAAACATTAGTATTATTGTGAAAGAAGCGTGGGGCTCTTTGTACTATTTTTTTTTCACAATAATACTAATGTTTATCGTTCATTATTATTTTCTGCCTATATTAAGAATTCCAAGAATTATTTTAAACTATTTTTATTTTCCGCTTTTTAGTCTGATTGATTTATTAAAGCGTATTTTTTAGTTTTTTTTTAACTATATTAATTTTTTATTTTTTAGGTTGAGTTATTGTTAAGGAAAACAAATCTATTTTTGAGTAGATTGAGCTGGATTAGTAGATTATTGTATTGTTAGCGGTTCTTGATAAGTCTACAAAATTTAAATTAAATCTGTATCTGACAGTTTAAAGTGGGTCAAAATCGGGTTAAAAGAAGTCGGTTAAAAACAAACATACATACAAACTCGAACAAACCCGATCGCTTATGCCGAATTATAAGAAAAGAACGATATTTGCAAATTTTTGAAAATTCTGACATATTGACAGGTGTCAAATTTTTACAACAAAATTTTTTGCGTATTTTTTTCAACTTTCCACCGTTAATATACATACGACCCTATATTTTTTTAGACGATTTGACGTATTGACAGCGGTCAAAGTTTGACAGGAGAATTTTTTGCTTATTTTTCCCGAAGTCTTCGCATCGAATACTATACGACCCCATAATTTGTTTCGTCAAAATCGCATCTTGGTTTTATACCTGCCAGCTGTCAAAATTTGACAGGATAATTTTTTGCGTATTAGATTATTGTATTTTCAGCGGTTCTTGATAAGTCTACAAAATTTAAATTAAATCTGACCGTTTAAAGTGGGTCAAAATCGGGTTCATAGAAGTCAGTTACAAACAAACAAACATACATACAGGTGAAGCTAAAAAAAGCGTGTTTAAAATAAGCATTAGGCGATCAGCAATAAGCAACAGAAATAAGATTTGATACGTGGATACAAATCAGTCGCGACACAATTAAGTTTTAAGTAACAAGCAGCAAGAAACAATATTTGAGATATCGAAGTGTTGCATTTCCTGCTGCAAGTTTCTTATTAGGTACTGGCTATTGAAAGCTGCATAGAATATGCACCGCCCCCAATAACTATTTTGACATTAATTGTCGGTTAAATTTTTAGGCTAGAGAGGTAATTTTAATTTATGTTTAACACTTTAACTATGTGTTTGCGATAAAACCGGTGAGCTTACAAAAATAATCCCATTTTTTGAACAAAAAACCAAAATAACCTGTTCTGTCAGTTAGCAATTCAACCATTTCATTGGTCGATCTTTCACGAAAGTGATTGGAGGAGACACTGTATTGTGCCATCATATTTTATATTTTTTATTTCTTATTACCTATTTCTTATTGCAACTACTTATTTTTTAATTGTGTCTCTGCCATAACGGGTCGATTTATGGAAAACGTTATGGCGATCATTTTTAATTTTCCATGTCGTAATTTTCTAGTTTGCTCATAAAATTCTGTACATCTGTCTCATTTGACACAGCTGTCACAACGGATCTTTTAACTACCCATAAATAATTTGATGGTATTATATTATTATTTGTCACCCAAGATTCCACAATTATTTTACTGATTATATTGCAGATTGTTAACTTTAAGGTTTTTTCATTCTGTCAAGTTGTTGGGATTATTTGTAACTGTTTTCTTAAACAATAACTTAAGAGTTTATATCTCCTTGGCTGTTGTGAATCTCTCGCGATTAACGTCGATCAAAAATTAATTATTACTACCCTTGTCATGTAACGAATTTTCATTTTAAAAACAAAAATGAAATCTAGAACCATACTACATTTTTATAAATTGCTGTCCAAAAACTTAATTCTTGGGTATTAATACTTTGTTTTAGCACCTAGTCGAATTTCTAACTAATTATTTAATTTTAAAATCATGCCGAGGTTGGTTAATGAATTTATCGATGTATGTATTATCACTTATGTCGTGTGCCGTCCACGCATCGTCGGTGAAAAAGAAATGTGAAGGATAGAAACGTAAATACCTGGAATTAACATTAAAAATAATCATTTTTTTCTATTCCAACGCATTACATATTATTCGCATCTAGTTATTTCAAATTTGATCAGCTCGTTACGAATATGTTAAAAGTATATCTGTCGTAGGCTGATAGTGAAATCCGTCATTTTATGAAAAGCCTAGTCATATCATGAAGCGTGGCTAAAAGGTATATTGCAACTGGTTTGTTCGTTGTTCCCCAGAGCATTTTTTTTCAATTTTTTTAACTAATATTATTTTATAAAAATAAAATTTAAATTAAATTTTAAAAAAATGCTCTGGGGGACAACGATCGATGTTTTTCTCAACTTTGGGATCACCTTTTTAAGTATAACCGTATTAACAATTTTATCGTTGCTTTGTTTTGTTGAAACTTTTAAAAATGTTCCTTTTTTATTAAATAATCATTCAATTGACTTTCTATTAATTTTCAGTTACAGATATGGAAGACCCCAGTGAATATGCCAGAGGTAGGAAAAAGGGAGGAATGAAGAAAAAAATGAAAAAATACATGATGCCTTTACTGATAGCATACAAACTTAAATTTTTCACACTTATTCCTGTTTTGATTGGAGGACTAGTATTGCTAACCGGCGCAACAGGACTAGCAGGATTTTTCTTTGCTTTATTTGCGGCCGTAATGGGATTAAAAACTGGACCAAGTGAACATCATTAAGAAAAAAATTTTACGTGCAAAGTTGAAACCAAAGTACCTATATTGCTAATGGGAACTCTACACAATCATTATCACTGATATTGACTTATTATATGTCAATACTAAAATTAATGAAATATGTTACAAGAATGTCATTATTTTGTTAACCTTGATAGTAATACTGATGTGCAATTGATCGTGTAAGATACTGCTCTAAACAAAATTTAATATACAGGGTGTCTTATAACTAAGGGGTCACAAAGCAACAGACTATAGAAGACGTCATGAAAATAGTTCACTTCTTAATTTCTTATAGTAAAGTATCCACGATTAAAGAGTTACAAGGTAATCCAAGTAAATCATTATTTTAGAAAATTGGCATTGATTGAAAAACGGTTAAGCGTATATGAATCAAATTTGGTGTAGTTATATTCTTAAGTGCAAGAAAGACGATTTTATAATTATAAGCATTAAGATCTCCCCTAGCGAACGCTAGTTACACAACATGAGTTTGGTAAATTCTGGCATATATATTTTTGTCGCTCAGCTCAAATTTACAAAAAAGGGTTATTTTATACGTAAAAAAGTTGTATCTGATTAAACTCGATATTTTAATTAGTTTTTGAGATATTTGCGTTGAACTGCTAGATGGCAAAAAACATAAATACCTTCCGTAATGAAACATAATTTTATGAAAATTAGGCGTGGATATTTTATCACGAAATGAAGCATGAGCTATTTTCAAGTCTACTATATCCTGTTGCTGTATAGCCCTTTAGTTATGCGACGCCCTGTGTAATTACATTAGGTAAGAAATAATACAAAGTATAATAAAATATGTTCTTCAATCGTCTCAGTAGTTACTCTACAAAAAAAGAATTGGAATTTCTATTATATTTTTGTACCTGGTCTGTTACCGACGATTAAAAGTGTTAAAAATATTTATTTTATCAATTGTTAATAATTTTTGATACTTTCCTTTATAAAAATATATCCGGTATTGTCATAATATGTTATTTTAAATTAGTTTTTCAACTGAGGAGCAATTGGGCATCCTATTTTATTTTTACTATAAATGTTTTTTTTTATTGTTAATTCTTTAAAAAAAATTACTTTGATTTCTCAACCGGATTTGGTTAAAGTAAAGTAACACAATTGCTAACACTTTTCCTTGTTTTACTTACGTTGCTAATAAAACAATAATTGGCAAAGCCATCTGGTTAATTGATACATCGGACAAGAATTGCATTTATTAATTTATTAAAGTTATGTAGGTACGTAAAATGGATTTCTTTATACATTAACTTAACTATGCTAACTAAATTAGAGATTTAAGTAAACTAGTCAGTGGTTCTATCTTCATTTCAAAAACCGTCTAAGAAAAATCCACAATCTTTTAGTAAGACACAATTTTAAAGCTTTGGCTTTATTTTTTGAATATATATTTGAAATAATTACAAAGAAGGAAAGCTCTAGTAATTTCAAACATATTATAAAGCTTATTTATTATAAAAGAATAATAATTAAATGATTTGACATAATGGAAATATTTAAAAATGTATAAATGTACCTATATTGTTAAATCAGTTTATTATTTGAGGTGAAATTCTCAACATCATTCTATTACCAATCTATAACCTATTTCCCTTTATTTTTTTTAGTTTAATATATCATTAACTTACATTTAAAAAAAATCAACATCGTCTGTACATTATTTAGGTAATATCTGATATGTTACAAAAACATTTCGCTACATAATTCTCCTAAAATAATGTACGAAATGCTTTGTTTAATAAGTACCTATGTCAGTTAAATATATTAATTTTATTTAAATTTTGTGTAAAGGCCAGAGAAAAAATTAATTTACTTGTAGTAGGCTATAAGTTAGCTAGCATATTGATACCACATATATGTAACCAGTATATTGCCAAGGGTATGAAACCAGGCTTATTAAAAGTGAGGCCATTATGCAGCTCGTTACCGGGATAGTGAGCATGCGCAACATGCGCATGCTAACAACAAATGTTAATCAGCTGTTACTTCAATGCGAACAGAAGCGTCACTCATTATTTTCATTTTACGTCTTGTGATGTTTGTATGATTTTTATGTGGTGTATTGTATACTTAACGAAGTTATGTAAATTGTGTACTTAGTTTATAAAGGAGAGAGCGCATTTTAATTTGTAACTCTGATAAAGGTATCTAAACTACCTTTGCTATCCTATGTAATAAACTGTTGTTTTAAAAATTATGCTCCAAAAAATAGTTAAATACATTTTAAGCCGAGGGTTCAGTATTTACATCAGCCACAAAATAATGTGAACTGCACAAACTCTGTATCCCGCTTTAGTCCTCTATAAGGGTCACAATCTTGTATCATGCCATTAGCAATATGCGGGTTATATTTATGTGGTTGATACTCCCACCTTAAGTCAACTTACCCAACCACTAAAGAAAGTTCCTTGATATAGGTATATTTTGCAATAGTAATTTACGTTACAAGACCGGAAAGTAGTGTTTTTCAGGTCGAGACAAGCATTTCCAGGGCGAGCCATAGGCGAGTCCTGGAAGCTTGGAGAGACCTGGAAAACACTAATTTTCGGTTGCGTGACGTACAATATTTTTTTTAAGACCGACACTTCGATATATTTTATAATCTACGCGAAACAAGTTTGACATAAAGAACAAAATTAAAAATCAACGAACTGTCACTCGACAATACATCGAAATGTTGTTGTCATAATAACGAAATCAAGGTATCTTGTATTATCAAAGAGCGATTGGAAAAACAAAAAATAGGGTGACAGTGACATTAGAGACCGGAAAAGTGACATTAGAGTCCGGAAAAGATTTTTCCGGTCTCTAATGTCACTTTTCCGGTCTTGCGATCGGAAAAACGTTATGTTCCAGACGAAAAATTGTCCAGAAAGTGTAAATTTTCTGGTCGGTTTTAAAAAATAGTAATTTACGTTACAAGACCGGAAAGTAGTGTTTGTCAGGTCGAGACAAGCATTTCCAGGGCGAGCCATAGGCGAGTCCTGGAAGCTTGGAGAGACCTGGAAAACACTAATTTTCGGTTGCGTGACGTACAATATTTTACGTTAACAAATAAAAGTTCAGATATTAAACAAATTATCTATCTATTTTACTTGTGTTGCACATTAATTTTAAAGGGCAATATACGGGTTTTCGACGTCATATCAATAACACAGGCCTGCATTTTTTAACACTTTGAAAGTTGATTTAAAAATTTTAACTGTTTTCCAGTAACTGGGTAGCGCTGATTTCAAATCTGCTTTTAGTTTTTTTATATCACGTAAGATTATTTTTCAAACCGGTAAAATCCAAAAATATAGAAAAAACACGATTTATTTCATTTATAAGCTAGTTTTTAAATATATTAAGGAAAAAAATATACAAAATATACACATATAAACTATTATAAATGGTTATTTATTCGTTACGCTTCTTCAAAAAATGTTTTCTTGTTTCAGAAAAGCTTGGTTGTTTTTTTGTTCCAACAGAAATCGGCCATCATTTTTGTGTCCCAGCGCCCCTGGTATCTTTTTTCCATCTCTTTAATATATTGATGAAATCTTTCATCTTGCTCTTCACCCACGTCCCCAAGATTTTCCGGGAATTAGTCCAAATGGAAATGTAAAAAGTGAATTTTTATGCTCATATTCTGAAATTCCTGAAATTTTCCAGCATATTTTTAACGACCTCAACATAGTAGTAATTTATGTTCAACTTCTTTAAAAGCATTCCATGCATGTTTTTCCTTATCTTCCATTACCTTTTCAAATTCGGTATCTTTCATCAAGCTGCTAATCTGCGGCCCTACAAAGATTCCCTCCTTTAATTTTGCCTCTGACAGAGCCGGAAATGTTTTACACAAATATTTAAAACAATTTCCTTCTTTGTTTAATGCCTTAACAAATTGTTTCATACGTCCAAGTTTTATGTGAAGTGGTGAAAGTAACACTTTTTGAGGGTCAATAAGACTTTCGCGAATAACATTTTTGTTTCCAGGTGTTAAAGTCTCTCTTTGTAACCAGTCTCTTTTTATCCCATGCTGTTCTCGCTAGCTAGACTGCTGACCTAAGAGAATACTTAAAATGTTTAGATCTTCACATACTTCCCAGTTGTGATTTTCATATTGTATTCTTAAAAGTAATTTCTCTAAATTTTTATAGTTTTCCTTTAACTTAACTGTATGGCCAACCAAAACAGAAGCAAAAATATTGTCATTATGTAAAAGAGCAGCTTTAAAGCTCCTTTTTGAAGTCGATGAAAAGTCTCCAGTCGGAAAGTGTGTAGCACCACAGAAAATCATTTTTTATTCATCAATCATTTAGAATTTGAAGTAATACATTCATTTTAAAATGTATTAAAACGCCTATTATACGTTTTTTTTATATTTTTTCTTTTTTTTGCAAAAAACAAATCTGTGGGTGATAGAGACCAATTGTATTTTAATTAATTATTTCTATATAAAAACTAAGCTCAACAAACCAAAATCACGTCATCACAAATTTCATGCAGGCCTGTGTAATCTGCCGTTGTTGCAAGCATCACTAGTAATTTTTTTAATTTTCTTTCAGAAATTTTCAAAATTCGGGACATACGCTTATCAAGTAATTTATCATTTCTAAAAAGTATTATGCAAAGGATAATTAATTTCACCAATAACGGTACTTTTTGCCTTACCTTAGCCTTAGAGGTTATTTTCTAAAACATAACAACCACGGGAAATTAATTACTGATCTTGATCTATTAAATTTAGGAAAATATCATTTTCCTGTTCATAATTGCCACACATTTTATGCACTGCCACTTGAAATGATATCTTAAACATTGCGTGACAAATTACTCAGATCATAATCTGTTTTTATGAAAAACACACTAAAATACTACATTTGAAAATATCGCTGTTTGGAATCTAAAAATAAAATATAATATACAGGGTGTTATTTAAGTATGTGGCTAAACTCCAAGGGGTGCTTCTTTAAGTGATTTTAAGAAGAAAAGTTCATTTAAACATGGGTCCGAAAATGCATAGTTTTTACGATACAGGGTGTCAAACTTTAAAAAAAAAATCAGATGTTCGTAAATATCTCAATACTCTTTTATTCGATTTTGTTGAAATTTGGCAATTCTATTTGTAATAATAAGAGGATAATTTAGCCTCAATTAGATAAAAATTATTAAGTCCAGTGGCGTTCCGGAAGACACTCCAACTAATATTTTTGACAAAAAAATAGCGCGCCACTGACTTTTTTTAAAATTATGTATTTTTCTTCTAATTAGCAACTACAAATACAACTATTTTATACCGTGAGTTTTTTTTTTATATCTTGCTTTGTTTTCGAGAAAACAAAAATATAAACCACTTTATTTCATGTCCCCGGCAAAATAAGAGAAAAAAAGTTAAAAACTATAACTCTTGTCCCGGGGACATGCCATAAAGTGGTTTTTATTTTTTTTTCTCGAAAGCAAAGCCAGATATAAAAAAAACTCGGGAGATTAAATAGTTGTATTTGTAGTTGCCTAATTCGACAAAAATACATAATTTTAAAAAAGTCAGTGGCGCGCAATTTTTTTGTCAAAAATATTAGTTGAACTGTCTTTCGGGACGCCACTGGACTTAATAAATTTAATCTAATCGAGGCTTAATTATCCTCTTGTTATTACAAACAGAATTGCCATAGGTAGCAGTAGAGTATTAGTCCACAGACAGCAGTTTAAATTTTTTATTTGTTTACGCCTTTTATCACCCCGTCTCCTCAAGCATCGCAGCCACAGCTTCGTAATGCGGACTATACTTATGAAGATAATTAAATAAATTTGTATGCAGTGACAGCCAGTGGCAGCTCGTGACTAGTGAGTCATGGGGGGCCCTGGCTTTAAATAAAAAAAAAATTAAAATGTCTATTATTTTCGAAAGTAGGTGTCTGTTTTTTCTAACTTTCTCGTTGTGAATTTTAATTTCATCAGCATAAGCACTACTTAAACAAGTTAAAATATTAGTTTGTCCTAACATCTCAAAACTTACCACATTATGACGATGTTTTGCACTATTTTCATGTTTTTTATTTTCTCTAAAAGATGTTTTAAGTCCTGCACCCTATTTATAGTCCAATTATCATCCCCGTCAAAAAGAAGACACACGAAACAAAAAAAAATAATTTTTGTCCTCACAACCGCATATCCAGAATTTTTTATTATATATTTTTATTTGTCAAACTTACGCGTAAACTGTGCCTTACTTTTACATTTTGATTGCACTTGTACTATATTCAATATTGGTAGTGGCCGCACTGTATTTTTTAAATCAAGTTTTTCACTTAAGCTCAGAGAACTAAACACAAGCTTCTGTAAATCAATGACCTTCATATTAGACGAAATTTTCCAACTTTATAATGTTACTATAATAAATCAAAACAAATAAACAAAACGTGAGCGGCATCGACAGGGCGAATCGCGAGTCGCGAACAGCTGTTGGGCGGAAAATTTTGAGCTCCTCGTTGTGCGATATGTAGGTGACGTCACGCCTCCGTAGTCATAACGAGAAGTCGCGTTGAATCGGGAAGAATAATTGGTCGCCCGCGTTTAGTAAAATCTTGAGAGCACGCAACTTGCTTGTCTATAGCCTGCCCGCTGGAATAGGGCTATGTTGGGTTTGAATTATGTCCGCGCTTATTATAACCTACCCGCTGGAATGGGGCTATGTTTGGTTTGAATTATTTTAATAAATTGCTTACATACATTGCTTTATTGGTTTTTTAAGTAAAGTATTTTTGGATTCTGTTTGAAATAATTGCAGGGAGGGCGGCGCCCCAGAGCCCTTCATTAACGAGCCGCCACTGGTGACAGCAACATAAGCCATAAAAAAAGAAGGAAAGGACAAAATTGTGCGAAGCTTTTGAAGAGAATCCAGTTTTTACATATTAATCTATTAAAAGAGCTTAAACTGAAATTGGGCGATTGGTTTATTTATTTATAAATACATTGGGAAAGTTATGGTACTCTTTTAAAATTAGTAACCACTCTTATCTTTAAATAAGACACGCAGACAAGCTATTACACCACACGAGCGACTTGTAGCAACTTTAAAATTCCATCGCTACGGCAGAAGTTATTCTAGGGTAGGTCGGTACTTTGCTCTAAAAATGTAAAAAGTTGATTTATCGTTTCTGTCTGTTTGTCCTTCAGTTGTGCGTGATATTATATAATATGTACATATTTATCGTTAGGGAATGATTACTTATTTATTTAATTTATTATATTTTTTTTCTGGGTCAAGAAAAGGTAGGTTACATAATTTGACTGTAAAAACTTATTATAACATTGTAGGACCAAAATAATTGAGCACATTTTATAAATTTGTAACTTTATTAAGTTATAGATCTGAATTTTTATAGACTCGTAATATAAAAATACCATACCTACCATTAACTCAATGGTAGATACTAAGGTTGCAGATATAAGCATGCATACTGGATGGATGCTCATCGTAAAATATTATCGTAGCACTTAAACATATTGCCAGTGATTTGCGATTGTATTTCGGGGAGGAGGGAGGAGGGGAGTCTGGTTTTAAAATTTATTCGTATTTAATGCCAAAAAAAGTTAAGAAGGTATTAGCTTCCCCCCCCCCTTCCCCTCCCCCTAAGTGCTCCACTACTGCACTGCTTAAGGTAAAACTAGCCGACGAACTTTTATTCAACGCTTCATTAAATGAAAAATCGTTTATATGACAGAGCGATTTTGATTTTGGTTTGCTGTACATAATTATTTTTTAATGCTCCAAGACTAGAATAACAGTTTGGTCTTCCCCCGAACATATTTAGTCATTATACGTATTCTACATCTCCCTATTTTTTTAAGTTGAAAGGAGTTGAATAAATTTAAAAAGACTTGGGTAGAAGACGATACATATTTATTTTTTAATGTATTAAGTTGACAAACATATGTACAAATTATAATGGGACAAATAAAAATTTGAATAAAACTGTAAAAAAGTAATAGTTGTTTTTTTATGGCAAAAACATAAAAGGAGTAGAATGCTTGTTCCAATTGGGGCCGGTGAATTTAAATAGCATCTCATGAAGAGGCTGTGAGGTCAGGAAAAACATTTTTTTTCCGAGAAAAAAGTTGACAACCATTTAAATTTATATTAAAGTCAACCAAAAACACTCGCTGAACCACGATGAATTTGCTAGTCAATCAGACCAATTATTGTTATTAACTTTTTTGCGTTTGCGTATTATTTGTGATGTTTATCAATTTTGATTTTGATGAACAATTTGTTGTTATTTTTATGAAATATACTAATAACTTTCAAAACAATAGGTATTTGTATTTATTTAGTACATAATGGCCATATAATCGAATTCATCACATTCAGCATAAACAACCTGAATTAGAACCTATTAAAAATACATCCCTATAAATAAAATCTTCCTAGAGGGTCACAACACAAACTTTTCCTAGAGACAATTAAAAAGACGCCGCGAAAGCAGAAAGTTTGAAAACATGAGAGCCAAATCTTATTACGTCATTCCATTATCCGCGCAACTCTTTTATTTGTCAGCCTCGACCGATTATATTGCTATATTTGTTTTGATACATTAAATAGACAAGAACAGCTTAAAAATAGAAACAACCCGCCCGATATTCAGGTAGACGCGGCGTTCGACCTTCAGCTGAATAACTCGGTCCCATGGGTCGAGGCAGATGTGACGTCAGTGACTTTATTCCCGTAGACCGTATCTTGTTTATTTATTTTCTCAGTAAATATTATAATGTAGAAAATTTTATTTTTCTTTCTCTGTGCGATAGTAAAAAGGCTATTGTGTTATAGTGGGAAAAGTGCCGCAGAGGATAGAGGTATCCATTCCATTCTACAGGTAATGAATCTCAATAGGTACATTATTTTATTATTAAATAATATCATAAAGAAATTTTTAAAATTGTTTATGATATCCATATATTATTATTAGCTATTTTTTTTTGAGTTTTCAACAAACCCAAATGTCATTATCCTGTATTTTCATAGTTATATCATATCTTATGCAGCTTAAAAATACTTTTTCTAATAACTTTTTTCAATATTTTCAGAAATTTTTTGGAAAAAATTAAAATAACAGATAATGCGAATCACGTGACTACTATTTTTTGCTTAATTTTCATCTCGATCGAAGCAGAACTTGATGCCAAAGTCAAATTTTAAATAAAGCTATTAATAAAAAAAATCCCATATGATGCGGACTTTTCTGGTCACACTGTATACAGTATACAGCCTGTTAGGCATTATACTTTTTTTATAGGCCTGTTGTCAGTACTCGCCAAGCATTAATCTTCTATTGGATGAGAAAGAAGGGTAATCATGGTGGATATGTTCGACTGTGTCATCTTTCTATTCGCAGTGCACAATAATATAAGTTAATTAAATTTTTATTAAATTTCAAAAGAAAAATTCACAAAATAAATATTTGTAATGTTATGATAGGCTTATTACGGGCACGTGGCTACGACAAAATTTTCACGCTTGATGTTTTTTAATGTTGTTTTTGTGACGACACCTTTAACGGTCCGATTCTTAAACCGTTTACCATAATGTTGAATAAGTGACCCCATTAAAGAATGTGGCATTTTTTAAATGATCCGCTTCTGATTAAACAGTGTTAGTCATAACGGATATAATATGATCTTTGATCTTTTCTGTACTGTTGTAAAGTAATAAATTATTTTACAAATAACATAAATAAAAGTCTTGTATTTTTTACAGGGCTTATGATCTGGTAATAATTTGTGTACTAGCAAAGAGGGATTTGAAAAATAGATAAAATAAAATATCCAGCTAATAAACCCGAAATACCATTTATTAACACTCTATAAGGGCCAAATTATTTATCTCCTGGTATCTTTACCAAGGACATAATTACTGTGGAAACGATTGTTGAGACAATTGTATCTATGGAAAATATATTCTTGGTAACTTTACCAGGAGATTGATAATTTGGCCCTAAGGGACTAGTACTACGAACTAATCATTAATCAATTTTTTTCTCTAAATTAGAAACCGTTATTAGACAAAATCTATATTGGTTTCTCAAGGCGTATGCTGATCAAGATGCGCTTCTACTACCTAACTTGTCTGCTGTAATTTAGTACCTACAATAAAATAATAAATATATATGTTTTTGCGTGTGCGATAACATGTAAAGAACTAGGTACTGCTGAGTGCGGTAGCAGGCATAGGAATATTTTAGTGAAGTTTGTTTAATGACCGCGTACCGTTATGTCATATTCTCCATATTTCGGTACGTCGTAAATTAATTCAGTCAGTTTGACTTACCGGTGGTAAAGGTTACGATTTTTCTTAGGCTTGATCTACATAAAGACAAGCAGTTTTAAAAAAAAATTATTATTTTTAAACTGTTAATGAAGTCAAAAATAAATTGTTTATTTAGGGTAAAAGGTATCGTTGGATGAAACATTTGGTTTTTAAAAATCAGTATGAAATTTTTAATTAATTTCAAAGTTGTCACTATTCATCGAATCATGATAATAACGAGATTTCAGGCTATAGTTGAATATCAAACTTGCATTATTCACAAATCTATTTTCTGAACCAGCATGTAGAATAATATACCGTACACCCTCTGAAATATTTTTTTACTGTATGAAGAGTATCATCTTTCCAAGTTCGCCTAAAAGCCCCTTTACTGTATATCCAAGTTTCATCCAGAAAATCAGGTGTTAAAAGAAATTGAGAGTTGCCTTTTTTTGTCTTGAAAACTCTACTCGTTTTTGCGCTATATGGGGTTGCTCTATTAAAAATGCCTGTTTGATACAGTACATTTACGCCATTTAAATTTAAATTTTTTTAAACAGTCCGCTAATGAACCAGTGGATATTTCAACACCATTAATGATTTAGAGGTTAAGTTGCATTAACCTAATGGTAACGTGCTTTATACCTCCCATAAATACGCTCTCTTATGGTATGTTCATAAGTTTCGTGAAGTTGTTGACCACGGGATGACAAAATAGCTCATTATTGACATTCTCAAAATCTACACCCTTCTCTTTCCCTTTTGCCTTAATTCGTTGGATTGTTACACACGAAACTTCCAAGGCATCAGAAATTCTCTAAAACAGATAGGTATTTATAAAACATTGCCATATCGTCACCTTAAGATGCAAATGGCCTAATCGCAAAAGGCAAATTGTTCAGGAGACACGAAAAACTACTTACTTGAAACAATGGATTTTACACTATCAATAGCGACAGTCTATTATCAATCACACATAACTTGCTGGAAGTTAGGCCAATCTCGTATCATCATAGAATGGACCGGAGATCGGCCAGTTTCAACTTACTGTTTTTGGCGCGAAGTTTGATGTTCTGGTCGTAAAGCGTTTTCCAGTCGGTGTGGTTAATTTTCGCGAAAACCTCCAATATAAAATGTCAATTTACAAGGGCGTCCGAAGGAACTTTTCCAAGGGGGGGCAAATCATAATTGGAATTATTTTTGTTTCTAGCACTTCAACAAACCTTCAATAGAAGAATAGAGCAAAACATCTAATACTTATATTAAATAACAAAAAATAGCTAAACAAAATATTTAAAAATGTTCAAATATAACAAAAAAAAATACAACAAAAAACTTTATTTTTAAGTTATTCTGATTTATTGGAGAAAAGAAATATTAATTTTCTGGAATCTTTTGCAAATTCATCAATAATTTTTTCAATTAAATGTATTTTTTTTTTTTTCAAATTTGCGATGAACACTCATCATACATAAACCGTCCAATCGGTGCTAAGTCATAGTCGAGCTAATCCAGGTTTTTAACTCTTCTGAGAGTACTGAATGATCTTTCGACTGTACATGTAGTTGGAGGTAAACAAATTGCTATCGCAATTGCCTGACCAATAGCGGATCTGGATAGAACTTGCAATGTTCCAGTAATTCTAACATGGATGTATCTTCTGTGTAAATTAAAATAAAGCTTTATTTATTCTATTCTAATATTTTTCCCCAGCTCTATTTAGTGAAGATTTTTGAATTCCACATTTCAGTTTATGCAACAAGAGTTCGTTTTACCAATTTTGTCAATTGAATTGTATCTCAATAAATATGTATATCCCAGTTAAATAAAATATTCTCAAATCTACTTGGGCCAGGGGGGGGGACCCCCTTGCTCCCCCTTCGGACGCCCTTGTCAATTTAGACAAAAAGTGGAGTTAGGCCATTTGCATCTTAAGGCGACGATATATATTTTTCATGTTTATTATTTATGTTTTCATAATTCCTGCTTTATTATATTATCTACTTACCTCGTAAACTGCGTTAAAGGACAAACGAGTCTTTCCGGCCTCATTTTCTCTTTGAAAATAATTAAATCATAATACCACAATACCGTGGCATTTTAAAAATAATGTTGATTAAGAATGTCAATGTCAAAAATGACAATAACATTTTTTGACTGGTAAAATTACACGACATTCATTATTGACGCAAATTTACTATCTCACCTAGTTCACGAATGTTAGAAAGATAAGCATTAATCATGACGTAACGTTGAACTGACTTTAACTCCTGGTTTTTATTAGTAATTTAACAAACTAGTGTATTAATAAGGGCGATTAATAATCAAGACAATTTGTTGAGATTATTAATCGCTATTTAATATTAGCGTTAGTTACAATATTTTTCCGTTGATTGTCTTGTTAATAGATAATTTTTTTTATTTAGAACCAAAGTACATATTATAAGCGTTGTACCAACAATTTTTTGAATTTCAAACTTATTGACATCGACAGAAACTATGGCAACGCCATTATGTACGCGGCAGTGCGTGCTTTGTAGTATGTTTGGTTGCCTAAAATCGTTTATTAATAAAACAAAATCATGCATTAATAGGGGCCATTAATGTATGATTTTTTATACATTAATTAAGGTTGTAAATACACGGTCGACGGAAAAAAGTATTAACAAGCGGAAAAGCCAGAAACCCTCGCAAGATCGCAATCGATCATATAAACAAAACCGAACATATTTATATAGGTACATTAAAACAAATAATATTCGTTTTTACACTTATGAAAATTGCTTACTTACAAAAAAGTATGTTTATATCTAAATTTCTAATACATTTGAATCAATAATAAAACATTCTCCATGTAAGCCGTAAGTCACTGAATACTAGGTCAATTATCTATCAAGTAAACAAGCACTTTGTTAAATCGTTTCCAAAGCAATTTTCCGGCTTTTGCTGGGTAAACACATGTAATTTTTTATCATCTTTGTGTCGAATCAAACGAAAATGAATTGACTGGTAATTTAGATAAAAGCACTGTATTAAAACAGGACCGACATTGGAAATATTTAAATAATAAAAAAAAATCAAGTCCGATTTCCAAAACAGCTCGAATTTTTAATTTTCTTTTAAAACTGGAAGAGTTTTGGTGTTTGCTGTATAAATCATAAATTACGTTCCGAACTCCCATTTTCGCTTAAATCTTCAGTCTTTGGCTTTCTTCGTTTACATTTTTTAGTATTCTTCGGTATTAACCCATTAACGCCCAAATTAATTTTTTTTTGAAAAATTTTATGAAATAGGAATTTTTTAGTTACAAATGATAATCGTTAGTTAGATTACACCTTCAAAAGTTTAAGTGATTGGTGGTTTTTGAAAAAAGGGCTGATCTATAAATAGATCGCTGGGCAAAAAAGAATATCATTTTATATATTTTTAAATGAATTTTATTTCTAGATAAAAACTATTTTTTATGAAAATTAGAAAAACATTTAGTACATAGTCATTATATTTGTTGCAAAATGTAAGCGGCCAACTTTTACAAGATGGATACTGGCAGCGTCTTTGATTTTCTCCTTTTTTGAGAAAATGGCCTATTTCGTCTAGTCGTACATTATCTAAAACAAGTCTTTTAGAGGTTGAAGGAAAACTGAATGGTCGACCTTTGGAAACATTTCTTTCATGACCTAGTTTTAGATATGGTACCATATCTATTATTCTCGTAAATAAATACCAGTAACACTTCTTGCCCCTAATTGCAATACTGTGCTTCTCCAACAGCCAATCGTGATGATCCACTCCTCCCATAAATTTATTATAGTTTTGAATCAATCGTGGCTGAGGAACTGGAACTCGAGCTTTTTGTTCTTGATTCTATCGTGGAGCTGATGCTATAGTGGTTTGACCGCAAAGCGCAAAAGCATCGTATGTAGGGTCTATTTAGTCCAATTTGCAATAAGTTTTTCCGGTTCTTCTAATTTGCGCTTTTTCTGTAAATGCGGCAGTAAACGTTCTAACGGTAGATTATCTTCTTCATCACTATCTTCTACAATGTAATGTGGAAGTATTTCTGTAAAGTCAGCAACATCCTTTACCGTAGGAGTACCAGTATCTTCATCATTGATAACTTCCTCATCCGTGAGTTCGTCAACTTCAGGAGGCAACGCTAGTATATCTGCGTCAATTTGTTCTGATTATAGATAGTCAACAGCATCTTCCAAGTTTTTAAAAACATTTTTATTTCTATCCATTGCAATAATTCTAAAAAAAAAGAACAAATATTTTAGAACATTTTTATAACTATTTAAAAATTTTATACCTGGAAAGCCCAATGATCTATTAATAGATCGCTAGTTTTTCTCAAGTATAAAAAAAAATTTATTTAAAATTTTGTCAATATTACTTTATGGTAGTCTTTATTTGTTATTTTTACAACTAAATAAGAAAAAAAATTTACCTACCTGCAAGCAAATCAAAGATATACCACAAAATAGCTAGGGGCACACAAGAACTAAAAATAGCAGAACTAAATAGCTGCACTACTCAATTCAACAAGTCTCTATAAACTAATCACAAAGATTTGTTATTATAAGGTGGTCCTAACTGATAATAAAATTGGGTATGTATTCGTTTGATGCATCGTAGAGGGCAGAACGACGTGATTTGTAAAGTGATCTATAAATAGGACGCTGGGCGCTAATGGGTTAAGTATATTAGACAATTTTCTGCACAGTCCTGAAACTAATTCCCAGTGCTTTTGCTACGGTTTTCTGCATATTGGTTGACGATTTTTCACTTTTTCTTTCATTCTTGAAATAGTTTATTAAATTAAGCACCATTTTTTTTGCTTGGAGATGCAAAAAACCAGAAAATTGCTTTTTATCGTTCATATTGTAACATTAAATTAATTTTCAAAGTCATATAAAACTTTACATAAAACGGTATTGTTTTTTGTCTCTTTTGGGGATTAACATCGGTAAAACCTCTTTTCATAACATTCTATTTACAATGTAAGGAAAAAAGTATAGAAATTACTTGCGTAATTTTGACTCACGGTATTGTTAAAAAAACCACAAAAATGGAAGGTTTCCTTCGTATAGGGGGAAATTAATTTTAATTTCAATTCTTACAAGGAGATCAGTACCTGACTCACCATGTTTAAAATTGTGGTAAGTAATTATTTTAAAATGTACCTCAGACCGAAAGACCTTCCGACCGACGTAGCCAGTACTATTATTGATGAATTTGTGAATAGTTAAACATGGTAGAGGGCAACAAAATGGTGTCAAAAGGATTTCGTAGATCTCGTACAGGTGTACTTGTAAAAATGAATGCCCAAATGTAAGTACAGATCCTTACAAGTCATTCGCTAACATATTATATGGAAGATTTACCATTGTTGTGTAGTATTTTCGACAAGACCGCGATCTCAAATACAAAACACCATTGGTACAAAACTGGTTGGCTGCACAGAAAATTCAGTGGATTGGTCATCACAATCTCGGGATTTTTTAAAATTATTATATTAAAATTTGTGTTGGCGAGTTAAGAATTTCCATACTTTTGTCCACGACTATTAGATAGTGTAAAGCCGGTTCTGTTCTTTATAAACTATATGAATATACTAAACCGATACACTAAACGAATAGTTTATTTTTTATCGTCATGTTGCACAGAAGGGTTTTGCAAGTTTTTATTATTTTTACATTAACTGTTATTAATGGTGGAAACTGTTTTTGGTTAACAGATTCTTTTAATGGTGCAAATCAAAGCAATGCCATGGAAGTGGTCAATATGGGTATGCATTTTTCTTATTAAACTAAGGAATATAGTTTTTAATTACTGTTTTTAGATTTAGTCGAGGAAGGTCGAAAGAAAAAGAGAAAGGACAAATGGGTTAAAGCTTTGATCCTTGGTGCAATTATGGTAAAATTGATTATATTTCCATTGGCGGTTAAAGCTATGGCGGTAATGTCTAGCATTTCAGTTTTTTTAAGCACAATGAGTCTTATTATGTCCTCCATTGTGGGCTACGTAAAAGTAGCAACAAGAAAACCACCCGAGGTAAGTCTTCATTAGTTAAAAAAATACTCGTAAGTAAAATTTATCCCACATGCAGTATGCAACAAAAGGGAAATTTTTTTTATTAGGTACATATAGGGCAAAAAATATGAAAATTGTTCGAGAGTAAAGTACCCTTATAACGAAATATAGAGAAAACCCGAACAAACCCGTTATAAAGGAAAGTTGTAATGAATTAAATAATATTATTTTCAAATCAAAAATAATAGCCTATTAAAAAAAATATATATTTTCTTGAAAACAGTCCATTATAATATTTTAGTATTGAAAATACTACTGGGATCGTTTTTAGGCAAAATTTGCATTGGTGTCGCGACCCAACACCGCAATATCTTGAGCGGTCTTGTAACATAATACTCTGATAATACTTGCTAAATATAAATATGAATAACAGCGTAAAGTCGGCAAGTAAATAATGTTTAGTTTTAGTATTTTTGCACTTCAAAGTGCTTTCTTAAGATAAATTATATAATATTGTGTTTTAAAGAATGCCATAATAATTTTGTTAAAAAGTGTTTTATTGAGATAAGTTATATAATTATGTATACTTGTGTTTTGAGGACTGCCATAATAATTTTGTTAAATCCAAGATAAAAAGTTAAATAAAGTTTTTTTCTAGTGCTAATAGTTTTCAAGAAAAGTCAAGTTAAAAATCAAATTTTTGCCCTTATTGAATTTTTACACTTTTCATATTAACTTTACATATTAACTGTTAATATAGCTGGTTCAGTTTTTATATTTTAAAATTTTTTTGAGTCACTGACGTCATATGCCACAGGAGATTTGAATACATCAAAATGATTTACTCAAGATGCAAAACTTTTATGTAGAATAAAAGTTTCTGAGAAATCAATAATACAAAATTATCCCATTTGTTAACCAAATTTGGGCGGACCCTGTAGAATTAAAGAACATTTTTTAAACTTTTACAAAATACAAATTAGAATGTGGGCTTTAATTATTTTTAAAAATTTTTGAGTCACTGACGTCATATTTTTCTATTTTATATTCACCCTGTATATGCCACAGAAATTGAAATTTTGGGTAAACATAAACAAAACAAGTAGTGAATTATATTGGAAAATATGTAACTTACATCACATAGGACATTAAAATTTTAAAGCTGTGTCAGGTATTTTCAATACAGAGGATGCTTGCGTAAGGTGCAAGATCTGTGATTTTTTTTTATATATAGGTACAAATACTTTTTCAACTTTACCAAAATCAAATTTATTTCTGATTATCTCGCATCAAATTAAAGCAAAATTGCAAAATTTATTATATCTATATTTTTTTAAGTAACCGAAAGCTTAATCTCTTTGGCAAGCCTACTACAAACACGTGTTAAATTACATACATTCTTCTAATATTAGTGTAGCTACATGACTGTAAAAGTCGATCCCGTGTGAAATATTAAAAAAAAAAACATAAATAAGAACGCTAACTAAATAATATCTAAATCTACTAAAACTAACCTACGGAAAAATAAATAAGAGAAAAATGTATATATTTATAGTGTGATTGAAGCCATTCTAAGCACATCCAATATGGTTATCGGATATGCAGTAACTTTGGTCGATATTTATATTTCGTTTGTGCAACTGGTTCTGCAGCCACTGGTTTTTCCAGAACAATTCTTTTTCATTATTTCAAAAATACTGGCCAGTTTTTTCAAAATAGCAAAGTATATGCAAATTCAACATTCAGAGCGATTTTGAAACTTAATAACTAATATAACTGTACCATAAAAATAACATTATTTTTAAATTTTAGGTCAAAGTAATACATGTCAATGATGTATGGGCCAAAGGAGATGAATTACCTCTAGTAAAAGATGGTGTTGAATATACCTCAAATGTACCTTTAGAGCAAGTTTATTACAATAAAAGAAGATAATGATAAGTAGTTATAAGGAGTTTCCGGAAATCACGTTAACAATTTTTGATGACAGACTTCTGATTTTAAACCCAGTCAATTTAAGCCAACATTATTATACCAAAAATATAACTTAAAACATAATATTCAATTTTTGTTCCAAATTTCTCTTTCACCTTTTCAACTATGTATTATCGTTTAAGCAGTCGATGATTTCGTTTTCCGCATCCCATAATAATATGAATACGTAAAAAAATTAAAATCAATTAACGTATTGTTCCAAATTAAGAAAATAAACAGATTTAGCTTTTTCACTAAAATTAAAATTACTATACTATGCTAATAAATGGACGACGGAATATTTCTGTTACCCATGTACCGGGTAGTACCAGAAAGGTCGATTATTTCAAAAGTACAGGAGTTAGCAAAAAAAAAGTCCTATATAAAAGTTAAGGCTTTAAAAAATCTATATATTTGTGATAAATTGGAATATACAGGTTCGCTCAAAAAGTTGTGGAAAAATTAAAGTTATATATTTTTAAATGGAACACCCTATACAGGATCCTGCACCTCACCTCCCGTGTTTTATAGCATAATTAGTAATTAAGTAAGGATTTTTATATTTTGCAGACCTTACCTGTATCTTGGGGCACATTTCAGGAAAATATTTAAATGATTTTAAACCCAGTCAATTTAAGCCAACATTATTATACCAAAAATATAACTTAAAACATAATATTCAATTTTTGTTCCAAATTTCTCTTTCACCTTTTCAACTATGTATTATCGTTTAAGCAGTCGATGATTTCGTTTTCCGCATCCCATAATAATATGAATACGTAAAAAAATTAAAATCAATTAACGTATTGTTCCAAATTAAGAAAATAAACAGATTTAGCTTTTTCACTAAAATTAAAATTACTATACTATGCTAATAAATGGACGACGGAATATTTCTGTTACCCATGTACCGGGTAGTACCAGAAAGGTCGATTATTTCAAAAGTACAGGAGTTAGCAAAAAAAAAGTCCTATATAAAAGTTAAGGCTTTAAAAAATCTATATATTTGTGATAAATTGGAATATACAGGTTCGCTCAAAAAGTTGTGGAAAAATTAAAGTTATATATTTTTAAATGGAACACCCTATACAGGATCCTGCACCTCACCTCCCGTGTTTTATAGCATAATTAGTAATTAAGTAAGGATTTTTATATTTTGCAGACCTTACCTGTATCTTGGGGCACATTTCAGGAAAATATTTTTTTTCATACAGGGTGTTCCAAAAAGTGTGACATCATAAGGATTTATTTTTTGGATTACATGCATTTCGGTGCCTCCTATAGTTACCTACATTACCCTAGAATTTTATTGAAATCGATTCAGTATTATAGGCGAAAAAAAATAAAAACGGAAAAATATCAGTTTTGCACCACTGGTTTTAAAAATTGATGAACAATAAAATTAATGCCTCGTTAATAAAATAATACAAAGGTATCAAACAAACATTATACAAAGGTACTTGTTAAATAAAGTCTAACAGTCTCATTATTAACCAGTGTGATTATTACAAATTATACAGGGTGTCCAAAGTTTAGTGTCAAACTTTGCAAACTTTAAAGCAATTTATTTTTCTTATTTTAAATAGGAATCCCTATATATTTTAATGTCATTCGATGCAGAATTAAAAGTCAAAAATTTGACCTTATTGCAACCCTAGCGCAATTTCTAACGCATCAAGACTTCTTTGCAGAAAATTCATTTTATCAATTATTCCAACAGTCGTTATTATGAATAAATATGACTGGTGACTTTGAAAAACAATTTATTGGTATTAAAGTTTATTAGAGTGACAAGAGACCATTTTGACTTTAGTAATCTAAAATTTTCAAATATTGTTAAATTGTTAGTAACTATTTAAGCTGTTATAAGTACATAATTTATATTGTTTTTTTTGTGATGGACTACAACCAAGAATAGATATAATTTTTATATTAGTAGCATGCGAAAAGAACTCTTTTTGGCAAGCCTAGTTTACGCACAGCATTATCCGGAACGACGACATCCAGACAAAAGGAGCATGCAAAAGATATTAGAGAGGTTTGTACAAACGGGAAATGTAAACAACCCAAAACCAGTGAAAAATAAACCGTTCCGAACTAAAGAAAATCAATTGGCTGTGCTATTATCTGTTATAGAAAATCCTACAGTTAGTCAACAAGCAGTCGCTGATGCCGTAGATGTAAGAGAAAGAACAGTTCAACAAATTTTAAAGGATAACGATCTCCACGATTATCATTTCCAGTTAAAAATTACTAAAAATTTAACAATATTTGAAACTTTTAGATTACTAAAGTCAAAATGGGCTCTGGTCACTTTAATAAATGTTAATACAAATAAATTGTTTATCTATGCCACCTTCGATATTTTTATTCATAATAATGACCATTGGAATAGTTGATAAAATGAGTTTTCTCCAAATCTTGCAGTCTTGATGCGCTAGAAATTGCAATAGGGTTGTAATTAGGACAAACGCTTGGTTTTTAATTCTGCATCGAATGACATTAAAATATACAGGGGTTCCTATTTGAAATAAGAAAAATAAATTGCTTCAAAGTTTGCAAAGTTTGACACTAAACTTTGGACACCCTGTACAATTCGTATTAATTAAACTTGGTTAACGACACTATTATACCTTATTTAATAAGTACTTTTGTATAATTTTATTACCGGGGTATTACTTTTATTTTTTATTAATTTTTAAAACCAGTGGTGCAAAACTGATATTTTTCATTTTTTATTTTTTTTCGCCTATAATACTCAATCGATTTCAATAAAATTTTAGGGTTATGTAGGTAACAATAGAAGGCACCCAAATAAGTAAGAAAATATATGACATGTGATCTAAAAAAAGAGACACACTTTTTTGGAACACCCTGTATGAAAAATTTTTTTTTCCGGAAATGCGCACCAAGATACAGGTAAGGTCTGCAAAATATCAAAATCATAACTTAATTAATAAGTGAGCTATAGAAGACGGGAGGTGAGGTGCAGGACCCTGTATAATATCACTTATTTGGATCGTTTAGTTAATTTAGATCATTTTTAGTAAGCATACGTTATGCTTAAATACATTAGTTTCCTAGATATCATATTTTGATCAGTTATAAAACAGTATAAATTTTAATAAACAATTTAATAAGTTAACATATTATAGTTGTTTTTACTTGAGAAACAAATAAGGGATGGCCATTGACAATAATAATTTGGCATCTGAAAGTCAATTTCTGCAAGAATTAAGCAAAGATGAAAATAGCATGGCATCCTTACTTACTGAAACAGAGAGAATTAATATTTTAATTATAAGGTATGTCGTTTCCAAACTACAGACTTGTAATGAAGGTGTTACAAACAATTTGTCGAATTTTGTGATGAGCAGTTTACATACACATTTTATTCAGCTTTCAAAATTTTATTTAATAAAACTAATTAGCCTGTTTCCTTTTGTGCGGTACGTTATTTGATAAATAATTTAAGTTAACGTCATCCAGCCTTAATTTTGACCCACCTTGTAACGTCCACCAGTAAGTGAAATTTATCCAAACAATGTCTTGTGTAATTAAACAATACTGTTATGTTTGTTCCGGCTGGTTTTTGGTCTTTAAGCAAATATTTTACTTTTGATTTCACTGGGTCACTTTAAATCAATGGATGGGTAGGTGTCACTTTACATACAATAATGTTACACCTCCCTATTTTGTACTGAACCTAATTTAAAGAGGGGCTCAATGCGTATAAATAATTATGATCATTGTTAAAAGATAGAGTCTGTGTTCGACCTTTTAGTGCCATAGTTTAATTATTCAAGTGCCGTGCGTAAGTTGTGAGTGACCTGGCAGACAATCGCTTTTGGACAGTTTTAAAACAAAGTGGTGACAATTCCAAAAAAACCTGAAAATGGAGAATTCTTTTAGTTTGGTGCTGATTGCCCTGATTGGATCTATAGTGTCAGGGGTTAGTGATTATTTCCTGGCTAGTGATTTTTTATCGAGTAATAACGAAATTGTTTCTGTTACAGGGGCCATTGGCCGATCACCTGGAAACTAATAATATACCTTCAGTAAGTAAGATGAACATTAAAAATTTTTAAAATATATTTCATGAAAATACATACTTTTTTAAATTAGAAAAATTGCTTACAGATTTTAATAATTTAATTATTTAATAATTTTAATAATTTAAATAAAATAAGGTACATTTTCTTCTCTTAGTAATTGTAAAGTAAAAGATAAAGATATTTTAACACTTTTACAGTTTTTTAAAGAAATTTGATATTTTTTTAATTTAAACTGAAAGATAATTAAAAAATTAGAAACATAAACGATACATTTATTTACAAGACTAAAGACAGGAAAAGATAATTATATATTAAAACCTACACCACTGTGTATTAAAAATAGGTATATCAATATTATTGTTATGTGCTTTTAAACAAACTCTGTCTTTTAAAAGTCGACGTTGTGGTCTAGTGGTTAGCGCTACAGCCTTACAGATCGTAGGCCCGAGTTCCATTCCCGGTGCCGGCAACGTCGATGTTAAATTTGGAATTTGGTTTAAGAGGTGGCGCCGTCTTTCGGAAGAGACGTTAAACTGTGGGCCCCGTGTCATGGATGTTGGCACGTTAAAGAACCCTACCCTCGACAAAGAGGGATTCGGCAAAATTACCAGATAGTGTGTGACAAATTCCCTGGCGTCGGTGATTGGCCTCGTTGCGGAAAAAGGCCGACGTAAAATAAATAAATAATCTGTCTTTTAAAAAAATTGGAAACAAAATTCATATTTTCGAAGGGATGTGGAAACAAAGTAAACATTTCGAGGGAATATACTTTATGAAAAACTGGTGCTGCTACTTCAAAATAACCTGCATTTCTTTTTTACATAATTTTGATGTATTCATTGAAAGAAACATTTTTTCGTTATTAAATTACCTAAGGTATTGTATTTTTCGAAGATGACCTTGATTTTCCTGGTAAAAATACAAAGAATAATTAATTAAAAAAAAAAGTTAAACATAATAATATAAATTTTTTCATAATTAAACACTTTTATTATTTGCTGTATTTTTAGACAAAAATAAACTTACTAGGTTTGTATATAATATCGAAGCTGTGAAAAATACCACTTCTATATTTATATGCGAAAATTGTTATTACTAATTCAATTGTAAAATAAGTAAAAAAGTGTAAAAGAAAAAAAATTGTACCTACCATTTAAATATTTAGGATTAAGCAAGAACAAAACATTATTTTTCTCAAAGCAATTTTATTATTAGTATTAAATATGCTGTAGTACCTATTTGAAATTATCATTAATTTCTCTTGTTGAAAACAATAAGATACTTTCTTTTATCTTTGACGAAATAGCAAGATAATTTAGTATTAAATCAAATTAAAAAGATTTCTTTAAATCATACCAAAAAAATTCACTGTCCTATCTGTAAAATGAATATTAAAATTGTACCACTAGCAATCACTAGTGAAGTATTCACCATTTTATTTAACTTATTTATATTTGGTTTATTTTTCGTTTTCTCCAAAAACTGGCCTTTGGGTAACAATTACTTGCAGTTTTAAGTTAAAAAAAAGTAATCTATAAAGTAATAGAAGTCTAAAACGAAATTTTGTCAAATTTGCGCCTATTTCTTTTTCTCCTTTTATTCATTTTTATTAATATATATCAAAACTGTTGATAATTGTACTCCAAAGGGGTTTTTGGCCGATTTTTGAATAAAACGAAGAAGTAACGAAATATTAAGTAAAGAAAACACAAAATGGCGAATGCTCCATTGATGAAACTATTTATGTTTAATATTTACAATTATATAAATTCTTACCAATTGAATGAAGTCGAAAACACAGAGTATTGCATATTATATAATATATTATAAATTATGAATAGGAAAGAAAAACTAAAAGTCTTCCTTCATAAAATTAATTAAATAGTTTTTATTTTCCTATTCATACTTTCAACTCCACTTTAAGCATGAACTATTTCTTTAAATTATGTTTTTTTATTATAGGAATCTGAATTTCTCAATGGTTTTAACAACTGTGCACTTAAATCAGATACCGCAGAAATTACTAGTTGTGCGACAGAAAGACTCGTTCGTTCACTAGACAAACTATCTGCCCAACAAACTCTGGAAATTTTACCAGGAGTATCACTTATCAGGTAAAAATTTGTTGTTAAACATGACATTTTTTATAACTCTTATTTTTTACTACAATATTTATGGTATTGGAAACAAAATAAAATGTATATAAATGAAAATATTAAGTTATCAATTTGAATTCATAGTTTTAAACCAATGACCTATAATATGTTGACCATAATAATTCATCATAATATTGTTGCAATTAATCAAATGTTTAAACTAAAAAATAACAAAATAATATATAAAAATTAAGATGATTTTTAATTTTAATTATTTAACATGCAAATTATTTAGAATATTTAAACAGAATTTCTACTTCTAAATACCATTACCTAATTACAAGATTACGTAAGTCACCTTATTTCCTTAAATAATCAAAAAATGTTTAGCGATGGTAGTTCCTCAAACTACCGGTCCGGTAAAGAACTTAAAGACGAAATCGAAAAGGCTAAGTCCAGTGACACCTCATTGTTGGAACTCGTTGGAGATGCTGCTGGAAGGTTGTTTAGTGGAAGAACTTTAAAAGTCAAGCTTCCTGATAGCGCAGCCATTGGCAGAGCTCTAGAAGAAGGTATGTTGTGGATAGGGTTACAAACTTTAACCACAATAAATATATTAAAAATATATCTATTAAAATGCTAACATAACATATATCTACCAAATTTAAACGAAATTTGCAGCTTTCTAAACTAAAATCTAAACACAAACTTTTCACAGCCCAAAAATTCAAATTCAAGTAAATTTCTTTTATTCTATTGTTGCTTTCATCTTCATATTATTATATTCTAAGCAGTTATATTATTGTGTGTCATTTAATATTCCCTGCGGATTTTTTCGGTCCATCATTTAACTAAATTTAAGATCATTTTTGGTTACCCACTAACAGTTTTCATTGGTTTAGCCAATAAACTCTTATAAAGTTACAGTTTTTTAAAGACATTTATGAAAATTGAAAATTTAGACAGCACCAATTTATGTGGCTACAGTTTGTTCAATGACTGCTGACCTTTACGTCATATTCTCCATATTTGCGGCAGTTTGACTTACCGGTGGTAAAGGTTATGATTTTTCTTAGGCTTGATCTACATAAAGACGGATGCATGTGAACAAGTAAAATACAAGCTTATTATTTTTATACTGTTAATGAAGTCAGAAATAACTAGTTTATTTATGATAAAAGGTGTCAAAGAATAAAACATTTTGTTTTTGAATATCAGTATTAAAAAACGCCTGTTTGATAAAGTACATTTACGGCATTTAAATTTTAATTTAACCAGCATGTAGACTAATATACCATACACCATCTGAATTTTTTTTAACTGTATGAAGAATATCATCTTTACAACTTCGCCTAAAAGCCCCTTTACTGTATATCCAGGTTTCATCCAGAAAAACAGGTTTCAAAGGAAATTAAGAATTGCCGTTATTCTTTTAAAAATTCTACTCGTTTTTTGGCTAAATGGAGTTGCTCTATTAAAAAAACACCTGTTTGATACAGTACATTTACGCCATTTAAATTTTAGTCCGCTAATGAACCAGTGGATATTTTAACATCATCAATGAATTTAAGGTTTAGTTGTATTGAGCGGTGAAAATGTGTTCAACTGTTCTATATATCCCATAAATAATATGCTCTTTTATGGTATGTTCATGAGTTTTGTAAAGTTGTCAACCACGGGATGACAAAATAGCTACATTATTGCAATTTTTAAAATCTTCATCCTTCTCTATCCCTTTGGCCTTAATTCGTTGGATTGTTGAATAGTAGGAAACTCCCAAAGCATCAGAAACTCTCTAAAATAGATAGGTATCTATAAAAACATTTCCATATATTTTTCATGTTAATTATTTGTTTTCACAATTCCTGTTTTATTATATCAACTTACTTCGTAAACTGCGTTAAAGGGTAAGAGAGCCTTTCCGGCATCATTTTCTCTTTGAAAATAAACAAATAATTTTAAAATTAATGCTTATTCTGTTTCACAATATCGTGACATTTTTGAAATAATGTTGATTAATAATGTCACTGTCAAAAATGACAATAAAATTTTTTGACTGGTAAAATTATACGACATTCATTATTGACGCAAATTTGATATCTCACCTAGTTCACGAATGTTAGAAAGATAAGCACTAGTCATGACGTAATGGTCAGCGGTCATTGAACACATTTTGCCTATAATTGTTTATGTTTATATTTTGGTATTTGTTATTTAGATTTGATCAAGACCTATTTATGATTTATAAATAATATCCATTCTATCTTATAAATTTTTGTTTGGTTAAGCGAATGAAGTTAGGTTTTGTGTGAAATTATTTTACGTACTACAGGTCGTAAAAGAACGGGCGGAGGAGGAGGTGGCGGCGGCAAGAAAAAAGGCAACGATATGATGAAACACCTTATGGGCATCGGAGGTATATTTGCTGCAATGATTCCAATTTTCTTAGGGAAAGTAGCCCTTATTGCAACCAAAGCCTTAATTGTTGGTAAAATAGCATTCGTCTTAGCTGGCATTCTTCTGTTCCAGATGTTTATGAAACAAAATAATAATGTAAGTGTTTTTTTTTCGTTTTTAAAATGTTTTAAATTCTCTATCTCTTTTCAAGTAATACTTAATACATGTTTTCTAATTCCGGAATTGATTCCAGTCTTGATTTGATTACAAAAATCGAGTGTAATAGTAATTTACGTTACAAGACCGAAAAGTAGTGTTTTTCAGGTCGAGACAAGCATTTCCAGGGCGAGCCGTAGGCGAGAGAGTGAAGAAACCTGGAAAACACTAATTTTCGGTTGCGTGACGTACAATATTTTTTTTAAGACCGACACTTCGATATACTTACATTAAATTATTTTATATTATTTTTAAATGCGTCGTATGACTTCTCGTAACGGGCTTTTGATTTTACTGGCAATATATTGTAAGTCGCTTTCCTTGCTGCTTCCAAAATTTCTTCTGAACTCTCATTTTCCGTGTCGGATAATTCAAAATCTGAATTCATATTGTTAAATTTGCGAACTCGCGAAACAACTTTGATATAAACAACAAATTAAAAATCAACGAACTGTCACTCGACAATACATCGAAATGTTGTTGTCATAGTAACGAAATCAAGATAGCTTGTATTATCAAAGAGCGATTGGAAAAACAAAAAACAGGGACCGCAAAAATCTTTTCCGGTCTCTAACGTCACTTTTCCGGTCTTGCGATCGGAAAAAGGTTATTTTCTAGACGAAAAATGGTCCAGAAAGTGTTTATTTTCTGGTCGGTTTTAAAAAAAATCCGTATCGTAAAACCAACTTAAGGTTTCTGAATTAAAGCAAATCCAACATGTTGAAGTAACAGTTTCCTAAAGGATACTTATAAATATTTATACATGATTTTCTTTCTACATAGCATGGATCCGATACTAGTGGCTGGAGCTCCTCATCTCAAGTTTCATATGGACCACCTGCTAGCTCCTATGGACCTCCATCGACCTCTTATGGTGTACCTTCAGGACCCTACTCCAGGTCACTTAGAGTAGACAATGAGGAAGCACAAGAACTGGCTTATTCAGCGCATAAATAACTTGTGATATATTATGTAAAAATTGAATAATTTATTTGATTTATTTATTTAATTTATTTTGTTTAATAAATCTTTCGTTTATTTTTTTAAATTTTCGTTTTTGTATTAAGTACAAAACTACTTAATAAAAATTGAGAATAATCTTTTATTTAACGCAAATTGCTTTGAAACTGCGTTAAAAACGCTTGCTCTCAAAATATGTCAAGTGGGAAAATACTCTTTAATACCGGGTGTCCACGGAAGGTGGCTCGCCAATTTAACTTTTTTGTTTTTCAAAATAATGGAATAAAATTTGGGGGATTTGTATACGACATAAAACGTAATTTCTTGACAGGTGACTCAAAATTATGGAAATTCCGGTTTAACCGGAAGTGACATAAACTTTTCAAATATAACGATGTGTCACTTGTCACTTTTTGTCACCCCGAAAATATTTTTTTTCCAAATTTATTGTTTTATCTAGAGGGCTATGAATACCTTAAAATCACTTATTTTAGTTCTTTAGCGTGGAAAAAATACAATTTTACTATTTTTGGTCCAATGCTATGTGCTGTGTAAAATTTAATGTTTAAACTTTTTTTAAACGGCAACATGGTGGCTCGTCGGGTTAAGAAAAAAGATAATTTTATTACGAATATTTTGATACCACACACTATTAGGCGATTAAGAAACTTTAAAAAGTTAACTGGACCAGGTTTGAGTAATAGTGCCGGGTTGGATGACGCCTATTAGGATATTTTTATGCGTAAAGTCGTGCAGTTTTGGTTAAATTCTTTCTACATTCTCCAAACACTAATAATATATCAACTTTTTCACTACTTGTAAAACTATTATTTTCCATGTTTTTTAAACAACAAACGTATTTACTTTGGCGGAAGCTGTCGGCATGTCAATTTTCTTCAAGGCTTGATTTTGTTTTGTCAGTTTTGCTGGTCACATGCTACTTGATGCATTTAAATCTAAATTTATTCTCAAAAGATGCTTCATTTTAGGAAAGTTCCAAGTTAACTTATATATACTTTTATTTATAGCAATAATTTGATGACCTTTGTACCACGTATCGTGGTAATTATAATTTATTTAGGTATATATTTATTTATGTACCTATTTATATTATAAAATTAGGTTCTATATTTAATCTAAGCCCCTATTTGCCAAATTAGATCAGTTGTAAATTAAAAACTGTTTAGTGAATATAGGTAGCTGTTTATAATTAAAACTTTTCATCTAATGGAATATCATTCAACAAACCAGTCTTACTTCTTTGCCCTCTGTCGTATTAATACCTCATTATATTTCAACAGCATTTATATTATTAGACTTTCTGCTACACGATACGGCAGAACCAATTGTTACATTTACTAAACTAAAGCAGTAGCTGTAGTGAACATCTAACAGGTGGCGATAGTAGTTCTATAAAATATTATTATCGAATTTTTACAAATAAATGTTGAATACTTAAGTTAGTTAATGGTAATAATAGATAGGATGTGGCCGTCGTCGTTAACAATTTGGCCAATAGCTATAACGTTTCATAAAGCTAGCGGGTCGCCATCTTGCGTTGGTCGTCTTGGCATAACCTATTAATTACTATGTCTCATTAAATTTTATTAACACCATCATTTTTTCAGTGGAAGAAAAGACTAAGAAAAATCACTATATTCTGAAATAGGTAATTATTGCTCTGTAACAAAAACAAACAAAAAATAGCTATTTGTGTATCAAGGCCGTAAAGTTGTTCGTTTCTTTTCTTCAAAAAACATCATTCCGCCGAGAGGAACATACATTTTTCTAGGCAACATAAAGTATATGGCGCACCGAAAACTTTCCACCCAGGTTTATTTTCTTGTTAATAAATAAATCAAAATTCGCTCGAACACGGGAACCTTAGATCTCAGGGGGACATATTTTTTTGCTATTCCCCCCCCCCCCCCCCCCACTCCTACTGGAATCCCTACGATGGGGTTCGAGTGATACCTTATTTTAAAGGGAATTGAATTGCCTTCCAAACAAGACCATGCTCGTTTAAATCGAGTGAATAGTTCCTGAGAAATAGGGCTAAAAAGAAAATTTCGGGGGGGGGGGGGGGTGTGAAGGATAAGAATTAAGCAAGCAAGTAGTAAATTATTATGCTGTCACTCGATTTTAACGGGCAAGGTCGCGTTTGATAGGCAATTCAATTTTCTTTAAAATAAGGTATCACTCGACCCCCTTTCCATTTAAAATTTTAAGGGTGGAAGCCACCCCGCCGTTTCCTAACGACGGGGTGGCTACCAGCAGCGGGGTGAAAATAGCAAAAAAATATGTCCCCCTAAAAACTAAGGTTCCCGTGTTCGAGCGAATTTTAATTTATTTATTAACAAGAAAATAAACCGGGGTGGAAAGTTTTCGGTGCGCCACCCTGTATACACTTAAAAGCAACACGATATAATAAGTAAAAAATTTACTTTATTTTTTAAATTTTTTTCTGAAAGAACTCTAGATTGCAAATAAAAAAATATTCTGGGTATATTTGTTGTTAAGTGTTATGTTAAAAATACATTTATTACATTTTGAAAATGCAATTCCACTTTTACACATAAAATTACTAACAGCAACAATTTCTTGATTTCCAGTAGTAGGGGAGACCGGGGGAATGCCCCACACATGGAAATAACGCGCAGGCCACTGTAGAAAAAACTGCAACCAGGAATGCACAGGTGTATATCACGAATTGTTGCCGTAGCCATGTCAAGTGCGTACTTGCGCCAATAGTTTGGAATAATTGCCGGCAGTCGTTAACCAACAGCGAACGTGTTTGTGCTAAATGGACTTTTGATCTATCTTTTGTGCAAATTATTCGGTTGATAATTATTAGTTACTGTGCATATTTAAAGAAGATATATTTTATTTTCACTTGCTAGGGCTCATAGAAGTGTTGTCCTAAGTGATCACCAATAAAATGTAAGTACTTTTCTTGAATTCAATTTTTAGGTTGGAAAATATCTCCCGGGGAAATACCGCGCATAATAATGGGGGAATAGCGCGCTGCGCGATATCACCCCAACCCATGAAGATGACATCTGTTTAATCTGCGGAGAGTTTGGAAGGGACAACGAGGTCAGGTATCGTTGCACTTTCTGCTCAAAGTGGGCACACGCCGCTTGTAGTGGAAAAGAAAAATGAAAAGTCTAACTTTGTGACTACTGTTGCTAACAGTTTTTTGTTACCTAAGTATCTGTTGGAATGTGTATTTTATGTTAGTATACAATAATGTTCCTTTATTTATTTGCTCACTATTATATTTTTTCATTATTTGGGTTACCTACATACCAGTATTTTATGTATAATAAAGTCTTAGTTAAACTGTATTGAAACACTTAACTGCGTGCCATTCCCCCAAATGCCCGGGTAATACCGCGCAGGCACTCATTTTTATTTTTTTGTGTTAATGGACATTACAAAAAGAAATGTTTGATTTCCAATGTTGCAATAGTTCGTGTATTGTATTAACACTCCTTATACAAAAAATTACGTCAAAAATAAAAATATTTAATAATTTAGGAGTAATTCTGCTTAGGTGCGCGGCATTCCCCCGGTATCCCCTACTCTGCGCGGCATATTTAATGCATAACGAAAAAATTGCCTCAATTTTGATGTTATTATATATTTTCCAAATTTGTGGTTCGTTTTTAATGATTTTTTTTCTTATTGTAGGTTTTTTCCTTAAGCATATCACTGCCTTTGTTGTTTTGCTTAAAAAAGTAACATTGGTATTATACCGGGTGTTATAAAACTGTTATGTTTTTTTTACGGAAATTCAAAATACCCTGTGGTATTTACTTGCCATTGCAAGTTATCGTAATTACAACCAAATGAAAGTCCCATATTTCCTTTACATTTTCTTTTTTGATTCATTGGTTTATCTCTGTTTTTTCATGAAATATTCAATTTTTAGTTCAACGTGATTGTCTTAAAAAAATGTTTAGTTAAAAGATACAAAATAAACGAAATGCTTTGATTAATGCAACAGCAAAAAAAAAACAAATTATAAAGTAAATAAAGAATCAATATCTGGTATTAATTAATTTTATTGAATCCACAAAACAGGACAAAAAAATACAGGAAAAAAAATTGTAAAGGTATTCAAAAAAATTAAATATGAATAAGTAGTAGCGAGTATTGCCTCCCCTTGCTTTAATGACTGCTACACATCTTCTTGGTATACTTAAAATCAGATTTCTGATTTCATGTGGATTAATCTGATTCCATATTTTATAAGCCTCAATGACAGATCATTTAAGTTTCTAGGAGGAGGAAGCATGGCTCTAAGATGTTGTCTCATGTTATTTCATAAATGCTCAATAGGATTAATGTCAGGGCTTCTTGCTGGCCAAGGCAAAGTTAACATTTCTGTTTCTTGGAGATAACTTTATACCACTCTTTTTAATTTTTTTGAATACCTTTAGAAATTACAATTTTTTCCCTGTATTTTGTTTGCCCTGTTTTGTGGATTCAATAATAGTATATTAACGTACACGTTTGATAAAGCATCATTTTATAGCACGCGTGCATGTTAAAAAACGAGCCGCTTGCGGCGAGTTTTATAACGGGACAAGTGCTTAAAACTGCTTTATATAACACGTACGTTATACTATTTTTTCTAATTTGTAGTTTTTTCAATAAAAACACATATTTAAAAAGAAAATAAATCCTTCAAATTTTGTAAATTTTTATGTCTAAATTTTATGTTGGTAATACTATTTTTTATCATAGTAGCCTCTGGGCAACAAAAATTATTTTGCGAACTGTCATTTTTTCATTTATTGACCCATTTTCACCACGAGATTCTAAAGTTATTTTAGCGATATGAAATTTGAAATTGGACGGAATACGTTGTGTGATCCTTGTACATTCCGTACATATACAGAGCGTTCGGAAATTCGGGCAATTTTGCTACTTTTTTTCGAATTTCAAAAGACGTGATTTTACGTCACGGCATTGCAATTTAGTATAGGGAAGATGGAAAATTCAAATAAAGTTGTAGTTAAAATCGACATTGGAAGGTTAGTAGATTGAATTTTGGATAGGATTTGGCAGAAAATGATAGCTTGAAGCATCTACAAAAGCAAAATAGTTCTCCGTCAATAAAGTTATTATTTAATATGTGTTTTTTAATGAACTAAAACAATACATACAGATTTGTAGATCTAGGCAACCAAACATACGTAGGTTCGTGTAGTATTTTGCATATATGGACTAAAAAATATTAGTTATCTAGAATGCTATGCTAAACGGTGAAAGAAAACATGTCATGTAGGGCCAACCTTTAAATAATAAAATTCGGAGTTCGAAATAGATCTATTTCGAACGCGCTAGCGAGTTCGAAATAGATCTGTTTAGAGACAAAATTAGAAAAAATTAATTATTACCAGATATTGATTCTTTAATAATTTGTTTTTTCTTGCTGTTGCATTAATTAAAGCATTTCGTTTATTTTGTATTTTTTAACTCAACATTTTTTTATGAAAATCACGTTGAACTAAAAATTGAATATTTCTTGAAAAACAGAGATAAGTAAACCAATGAATCAAAAAAAAATGTAATGGAAACATGGGACTTTCATTTGGCTGTAATTGCGATAACTTGCAATGACTAGTAAATCCCACAGAGTGTTTTGAATTTCCGTAAAAAAACATAACAGTTTTATAACCCCCGATATAATACCAAAGTTACCATTTTTTAAGCAAAACAACGAAGGCAGTTATATGCTTAAGGAAAAACCTACAATTAGAAAAAAAATCGTTAAAAACGAACCACAAATTTGTAAAATATATAACATCAAAATTGAGGCAATTTTTTCGTTATACGTTAAATATGCCGCGCAGTGTATTCATTAAAGTTCCTTCTAACTGAAATACTTTGGAATTATTTTGGATGGTAAACGAAAACCTTAAGTACCTTCCTCTTCCTGCAAGAATTGTATTTGATATTACCTTTTTCTTGAAATGGAATCTTCAATGTAGCTTTCCGCCACAGAACTAGACTTCCCATATTTCAACCAAAAGAGAGATCTTTTAAAAAAATGACCTGTATACCTATTAGCATTTAGTAACTGAAGTTACTGTATAATAAGTAATGGTATTGGTGAGGAACATTTGCCATAACGATAAGTAATAAAAAACGTTTGATAGTGCAGTACATTGAAAAGTTGTAAATTTAAGTATTCTTGAATTATCAGTTAGCTCATTAATTATTGTAAATACTCGTTTCTTACCTGATTTCGTCTTTGAAATTGTGAATACAAACTGTAAAAATTTGTATATTTAAATTATTATTTATCTGCTTATAGTAAAAAAAAAAAATTACTCATTTTTACTCCTAAACAACGAATATCTCTTTATTTCGACGACCCAAATATTTATAGCTGTGGTACAAAAAACATAACAAAATAAGTGGAATTTCTACAAGGTGAATACACGTATAGGGTGAATATATTACAGTAACAAGTTTCCTTTGCCTTAAATGTCGTTTGTAGACATTTACCTTAGCTTATGAGTTATTTCGCCTACAAGCACCAGCCAATCCAATTATCGGACACGCCTAAAATTAACACGATGTTATTAGTAAAAAAACTAACTTTAAAAGTTTTACAATTTAGTACCTTCCACATCAAATAGTTCTCATCTGTAGCTTCTGTTATAAATTTATTTACATAATTTCTAGTTAAAACCGCCGAGTTTTTCGTCTGGTAACCCACATTTTTCTTTTTTAAGAAAGCAAGCAATTTTCGAACTTTGCGATATCAATGTTTCTTTTAAATATTTTGTTTTATGAACATTGCACCATTCCATAAAAATGTCATAGGGTTTTAAATAGATTATTCGGAATTTTTCTGTTAATAAATTTAAAGTCGCTTCATTTGCAGCTTTTAAAATTTCATCTGGAGTATTACTGTCACTCATATTGCGTTCAAATATTTTAATTATTTAGGTACTGACTATTGATTTTAATTATTATAATACTGATACTGACAGAAACGGAAATGATCCTGCTTTATCTTAATATAGAAACTGCATAGGTACTAAAACAAGAATTAAAATTGAAACAATTTATTTTATGTCCAGGAGGCAACAACTTTGGATCATTTTAACTAGCGTCGTATACCGGGTCAGTGAATATTTTAATTTATATTACAAAAAATAGCCTAAAATTGTTTTACCTAATTTATATAAAAACAACTTTGTCTTACATTACACATGAAAAAATAACTAATTTAATTTATAAAATTAGATAGTAATTGGATGATTTCTTGATGATTTGATGTTATTATAATTGTCAAAAAAAGCCTTGGTTCCATTATTGGGAACACTATCTAAAAATAAATAGTGACAGGCAGATTATTATAATAAGCATTTCGTTTTCCCTTCTGTTTTTATACTTTGTTACAAATAACTCACGATAAACTTGATGATTTTATAAATTAAAGTAAGGTGTACAGTACGCTTCGGTAATTTAAAAAGCTATCTACAAAAGTATTAGTTAGGTACGCATTTATGTGATTTTAAAAACGTCTCATTAAATATAAATCATAAATAACACTATCAGAAAACTAAATTTTATCTATAAAAATACTTTCTAGTCAATATGATAGATCTATTTATTCCTTCTCTCTCATTATTTTCTTGAAAGACTATAAGTCAGGTCTCTTTGATAGGAAAATTGGAGTGTTCTTCCAATATCGTAGATGTTATTTGAGGCTATTTAGAATGTGTAAGTTTTTGTTTCAATTTTAATGGGACCCACCTTAATGACTTGTAAAAATCAACCTTTTCTTCATAATCCTCTCCCTAAAGTACAAATCACGTCACCGTGTAATCTAAAGTAGATTTGGAAAAGAAAGAAAAAACTAAAAATCTTCCTCCACAAAAATTCCACAATTTTGTGAAGGAACACTTTTAGTTTTTTCTTTCTTTCCCAGACTTTTAACTCCACTACATGGACTAACTCATCAAATTAAAGTAGATTTTTTTTGTAACCTCATCTGATTAAATGATCGCTTGATATCAGAGTCTAATTCAAGCAATAAAAACCATCAATCAAATAGGAATACTTTATTTTTAATTAAAAAATAAATAACAATAAATAAATAAAATTAATCTTATCTAAACGCCAGGTTTATAATCTGGTTGCAGTCCCGAAGGTAACGGCTGGTCCGGAAAACTTCGTCCATATCCCGAATGACCGCCATGCCCTCCGTAATCTTCGTGTGAAGTTGAGTGGGAATGAGAATTGGTATGCACAGGCTTGGCAATAACTTCATAGGTGGTTTTACCGCCACCTCCTCCATGACCTTTCAAGGCAGCAATAGCTGATAATAAAAGTGACGCCAGAGCAGCCATTAAAGCTTTACCGGCAATAGCTGCCAATGCTGCCATCGCCATGGCCATCATAGTTCCCTTCATCATTGCTGCTGCTGCTAAAAGGTAACCCAAACCACCTCCACCTCCTTTTCCACCTTTTTTACGGGCTGTAGCACCTTCTTCTTTTTCACTTTCACCCCACGGTTTTACTTTTATTGCGTGGCTATTCAAAAACCCCGTTACTTTTCTCATTAGGAATACGTCAAGTCTAGCATCAGGATCATTTGGGAATTCTCTGGCTAAGTTGGATACGATATCAGCGGTGGTAGCACTGTAGGTACCATTTTCGCGGACTATCGATACTCCAGGTAGTATATTGTAGTCATCTTCTTCGTTTACTCGGTCTACCCAAGAAACAACGTCTAATTTAAGGCAGGTTAATGAGTATAAAGTGTCACAGTTTTTTGCAAAAGATTTTTTTAAATCACTTTTAATGTCCTCACTAAGAGAAAGACCTACAAGTAGAAAAATTATAAAAGTTTTATGCTTCCACATTGTTGGATGACCGAAGGCGACTGAATTCTTAATAAAAACTGCACTGATCTTTATATAGCAGAAAATTTAAATTATAAAACTGCAGTGGCTTTAACCAAAATTTCCCATTCACTATGATGAATGGAAGGAAGTGGAGCAACACGTAATTAACGTACGGCAAGCGTGAAATAGCAAAAAAATATCCAGCCTCTGATAGTAGCAACAAAGAAGAGAGCAATACATTTCTTAAACGGAACACACCACAAGAAATTCTTTCTTTAGTTAACCCGTTACAATTAAAGTAAAAGTAAAGCATTGTTGAAATTTCACTTGAAATGTAATTTTGACATTCATTACTAGATTATTATAATTTATATTTACCAGATGTCGTCGTAAATTTGTTAAATAAGGGAATCGGCTGCATTTTTTATTGTCAATCAGATTTTTGCCTATTTTTGTGCTGTTATTATAAATGCTGTCAAGAAATGGATATGGGGAAGTTTTTTGTACCGAGTGGTCAAGCGAGGATGTCGGCTATATTTCGGAAACCATTGGAAGTTTATTTTAATTTGATTTAATTTAATCCATACAATACAATCAACTAACAATTTACAAAATATCTTATACATAATAATATATAGAAATAGTTATATTAAAAGTAATTGTACTTAATTATATTAGTGTTAATTTAAATATATTATACTAAAAAGATGCACCTAAGTGAGTTAACACTTGTCTGTGCGTGAAAATGTTGCTAATCATAACGTGTTATCTAGTCAATTAAGTATTCATTTCCCACTATAAAAAAAGAAATGAAATACAAAGATTAATTAATCAATTATCAGACGAAGGAATAGGTTATAATTTTCATTAATAAACTCCTTAGGCATGTGTGAGAGTTTTTTGAGATTTTTGATATTTTTAATATCTTCTATAAATAAATTATAACATTTAGGTCTAGAGGGCTATGAATACCTTAAAATCACTTATATAAGTTCGTTAATCTAAGGAAAAATACAATACTAACTGCTGTGTAAAATTTAATAATTGTAGTTTTTAATGTCTGTAATAAATAACGTGAGAGCAAAAGTTATTTGCATTATAGAGGGCCTTGCATCTAAGGACGTAATGCTTAGCCGTAGAGGTTAATACCTGTTGGATGTCAGTAACTACCTGAATTAACAATCAATCAGTTATTCCGTCATCTTTGACAGTCGTTACAAGTAATTTGATTCATCGCTAATTTTTCCAATTTCTTGAACAATTCACACAATGGGCTTTACGGAACAGCACAAAACATTCATGGTTGAAGCGTATTTTCGAAACGGTAGAGTAAATGCAATACAATCCGGGTTTGTGCATGGACGATTTTCACGAATATTTTCCTAACGTTGCTTTTATTGCTGGGGATTTTTATCATTGCCTGAAAAAAACCGTGGCTGTGTTTAGGGAAACAGGTTCTATACAAGACAAAAAAGGAGTAGGAAGACCATCTGTAAGAACAGAAGAACTTGTTGCAAACGTTCGTGAAATAATGCAAAATACGCCGACAAATTGTAAAAGACGCCTGTCCCAAGAAGTGGGAAGATCTTATGGAACATGCAGGAATATTCTTAAGAAGCAGCTAAATTTATTTCCCTATTAAGTGCAAGTATTCCAAGAAATACAACCCGCAGGAATTACTCTCAATGGTTTGCCCAAAATTTATTGGATAGAAATGATTTATTAGACCTGACATTTTTTTCGGATGAAGCCTGGTTCCACCTCTCCGGTTATATGAATTCTCAGAATACACGCATGTGGAGTAGCTTGGAGTAGCTTTATGCTTGAATCATGGCGGTGGCCAATTTCAGAAATTTATGTAATTATTTTTCTTTTTCTTTTTCTTTCTGTATATTCTTACTTTGTTAATTTTGTAAACAACAGAAATAAATTTATATTTGTCTACTTATTTTATTACTCATTAGTAGTTAATAAATTTAGCTGCTTCTTAAGAATAGTCCTGCATGTTCTATAAGATCTTCCCACTTCTTAAGACAGGCGTCTTATACAATTTGTTGGCGTATTTTGCATTATTTCACGAACGTTTGCAACAAGTTCTTCTGTTCTTACAGATGATCTTCCTGCTCCTTTTTTGTGTTGTAAAGAACCTGTTTCGTCCATGCATAAACCCGAATTGTATTTCCACTCACCATTTACTGTAACCCCGTTTTGAAAATACGCGTCAATCATAAATGTTTTGTGTTGTTCCGTAAAGCCCATTGTTTGAATTGTTCAAGAAATTGGAAAAATTGGCGATGAATCAAATTACTTGTAACGACTGTCAAAGATGACGGAATAACTGATTGATTGTTAATTCAGGTAGTTACTGACACCCAACAGGTATTCAGCTCTACGGCTAAGCATTACGTCCTTAGATGCAAGGCCCTCTTTAATGCAAATAATTTTTGCTCGCACGGTATATAAGCTGCAGGAAATTGCAAGAAAATCATTTTTCTGCATCTCTCTGTGACGCCACAGTCAAGGTATAATTATTGCGTATCGCGAGTAAAACCAATGGTAGTCTTAAGCTATCACTGGCAGATAAATTCCAAAACCTTTTTATGAAATTTTGAGAAGCACACCAAAAAAACTTTGTATCCAGGTTCTGTGATGTGAACTACAATTTACCTTAAAATAAAAAAAATTGGCGAAAAGAAAACACAAGTTTTAAAAATTGTTTTTTGTTTCTTAAACGTTTTTTTATAATATTCAAAGTATGTTCAGCCCATTTTTATACAGGACATTATAACAGTAATTATTTTATGGTATCTATAGTTATAATTATTGGAAACAGGTCTTGCGTAAAAAATATTGTTTCGTTTTCTTTTTTGGTATATGTGATCCCAGAATTTAGTGGTTAGCGTACCATAACAAAAAATATTATTTGTACTAGATGATGCCTAAAATAGTTTAGGAAATACCAAACGCTAATTATTGCTTTCAAAACGCACAAAAATAAAAATATTTTGTCAAATTTTTTTTTTCTATACTTAAACTAATTAAAATTTTTAGATGGAAACCTTTTGCAGAAAATAGAGGTTTCAAAGTAACGCGGTGTCAACCTTAACAGCTCCTTCACTTCCTTATTTACTAAATTGACAATGTCGTTCGTATGGGTACTTTGTTTTAAAATTTCCGAAGAATAATAAGTCCAATTAACACTTTATTCGTCATTCCATCGTACGATCAAGCTGGTGAAAAGCAACATGTTCAGTTCCGGTAATAAAAAACTTTATTATAATATCAACAATCGTATAATGAGCCTTGTTAAATTAAAGTAGTTTAATATAATATGTTGCATTCTATAGTAGGTAGATTAAAATAACTCCTAATTAATTTGGCGTATAATTAATTTTATCTAAGTATCTAAAAGGAATGTCACGTAGTTACTATTTAAGAGTAGCAACACTGTTGTAGTTGTTGTAGTATACTAAGAAAATATACAGCAAAAACTTTTTTACTGATGTATTTTTTTTTTAAATATTTGCCGAAGTTGTAAATTGACTTTTTGTAGCAGTAAAATAAGGTTTACTGATGCATTTTTGGCTATCCCCACTAAAAAATTTGCCAAACTTGCAAATGGACTTTTTTGTAGCAGTAAAATAAGGTTTACTGATGTATTTTCGGCTATCCTCACTAAAATATTTTCCAAAGTTGCAAATTTTTTTTTTTTGTAGCAGTAAAATAAGGTTTAATAATGTATTTTCTATTAATTTTAATATGTACTTTCATAGAGAAACAATACTTAGTTTACTTAGCTGTCGAAAATAAATATTTTTATTAATATTTCACATTAGCAAAATACATGTAATAGCAAAAATTTTTCAAGAGAATTTTTACTTGACATGAGGAAAAATTTTGCTGACCAAGTAAAAAAAATTAATGGGAGGGTACCTCGCGCGCACGACAGTACGCTGAATAATAAAGGGTTTTCCAATAAGAACGATATGATTTCAAAATGAAATAAAATTAAAATAATTTCAGATACAACAAAACGTTTTATATTATCTTAAAGTATAGTCGATAACATTTATGTTTTGAATAACACATCGTTTAAATGTTCTCCGCGACTTCGTGTACACGAGCGAATTCGACGAACCTAATTTTCGATGACTTTATGCAATAAATCGGACGTGATCTGACGAATGCAGGGTTCAATGTTCAACATTAATAGATTAAGTGTTTGTGGTCTATTTTCATAAACCTTAGATTTCAAATAGCTCCACAAGAAGTAATCTAAAGGAGTTAAATCACAGCTTCTTGGAGGCCACTGAACAGTAGCATTCCTTGAAATTATCCTTTCGTCAAACTTTTCTTGCAGTATATCGATAGTTTCATGAGCAGCGTGACATGTGGCACCGTCTTGCTGGAACCACATATCCTCCAAATCAAGTGCATCTAAATTTGGCCACAAAAAATTTCTTAACATCTGTCGATATCGTTCACCATTCACTGTAACTGCATCTCCTGCCTCATTTTGGAAAAAAAATGGTCCGATGATGCCACCATACCATAAACCACATCATACAGTTACTTTTAGCGGATACAAATGCTTCTCATGAATCTGTTGTGGATTGTTTTCACACCAAAAATGGCAATTTTGCTTTTTAACGTATCCACTTAACCAAAAATGAGCTTCATCTGAAAAGATAATTTTTTTGGCAAAATTAGGTTGTTCTAAACCCCAAGCAGAAAACTCTCTGCGCCGACGATGGTCCATTGGCTTAAGTTCTTGGGTCAAAACAATCTTATACGGGTGTAAATTCAAGTATTCTTTCAAAATACGCCAAGTTGTCGTTTTTTTAATCCTTAACTCTTGAGCACGACGAGGAATTGATAAATTTGGATCCACTGCAACACTAGCTCTTACAGCAGCAATATTCTCAACAGTTCTTGCGTTTCGATGTATTCTTGGTATTTTTACATCGTGAAGAGTAAAATTATTTTCAAATTTCTCAACGATGCGACGAATGGCAAGCAAAGGAGGACGATTATTTACACCAAAGTTTTCGCGAAGTACGCGATAAGTGTTCACAAAAGATCGTCTATTTTCGTAAAATTTTTGGATAATAACCAAACGTTCTTGAAGCGCGTATTTAGCCATAATAAATTGTTATAGTTTACTGACAATAACTGACAACTGGTGACAGGTATAACTTTATTACCATGATTACCATATCGTTTCAAAATCATATCGTTCTTATTGGAAAACCCTTTACATACATAAGTTGAATAAAGGCTTTAAATTGGTAATCATTTTTAGATACCACTGCAAAACTGCTGAACTGACAATAGAAAAAATTAACAATTACAGTCATGCATACCTTGGGGACAAACACCGAGAAGTTAATATTCTTAGTTTGACTTGGTTCTCACCTATAGGCTAAAATTTTAACAATTGTTTGAAGTGTAATTATTTAATTTTTTTTTGTTGTTTCAGAATGACCATCATCTGATGAAAAAATTGAGGTAAAATCTGAGATCCGAGAGCTATTTAATTTAACTGTTTAACCGTCTTTATACAGTGTGTCCCCGGATGGAATTGACAAGAGGAAAAAGATCTTTATTATTGATTTTACGACAAAAAGTTTTTTTTTATAAAAGATTCTGCTTGTCGAGAAAATGAATTAACGATATAAAAATTTTAGATCAAATATTGATAAATTGAGAAAACATGAAAATGCTCTAAGAAAGAAGTACCATTACTTTAGACAAAATGTTTATAAAACAAGTTTAAATCGAAAATAAAGCCAAATGTGAAATCTGAAATCTAATTTATGTTTTTTATTTTTTACCATAGAATTTATGAACATTCAAAATGTACAATTGTAAAAAAGTTATTGTTCCACATATCCTCCTCCAACCTGCACACATTTCTCCAAATTAGAAATAAATTAAATAAATAGGTCAGCACTCTCAGGTTTTCATTTTGAACGTTCATAAATTCTATTGTAAAAAATAAAAAAAAATATAATTCAGATTTCAAATTTTGTATTTAGGCTTTATTTTGGATTATAAACAACTTTGTTTCATAAACATTTTGTCTAAAATAATAAATAATGGTACTCCTATCTTAAAGCATTTTCATGTTTTCTTAATTGATCTGATCTAGAATTTTTATATGGTAAATTAATTTTCTCGACAAGCAGAATTTTTTATATAGAATAAGTTTTCGTCGTAAAATCAATAATAAAGATCTTTTTCCTCTTGTCAACTCCATCCGGGGACACACTGTAAGTATAATTATTATAAATATATATTTTTATTATAGAAAGAGAGACGTTTTTACTATAAAAAAATTTCATTCCTGTAGCAAAATAATTATTTTAGCAAGACAGATCTCTGCACAGACAGTTAAGCATTTTTGTTGCAATTAAAAAAAAACATTTCTGGCCTTGTAGAAATTGATTGTTTCATTAGCAAAATATTTTATAGTTATAAGTTATAACAGAGTTATTCTTTACAAAGTAGCTTTATTACCACAGCAAAGTCTATTCAGCAAAATACAATTCTCCTGATAGAGTAATGTGCTTGGCTGTTCTCTATTTAACAAAACAGTTTAGCTATGGTTGCCTAAATTCTCGCAAGGGATAAAAAGAGATTTTCTCAGTGTAAACTACCAGGAGGTGGAAGATTATTAAAAATTTACAAAATTCGGTATTTTTTAAGTCAATTACCTACCCAACTTGTGATTTTACAATTATTAGAAGAAAGAATAATAAAACATATTATAGAAAAACTAGAATAACTGTACAGTGTGTTTTTTTAAGGTCGACGAGCGGCCATATCTCGGAAACTACTGGGCATAGAAACTCAGGAAAAGAAAAATGATAATTAAAGTGGCCATGAGAAAATTCTGGAAATAATTTTTAAGTTCCGCATTTTGCCGCAAGAGGGCGTAATTGAAAAGTAAATTTTGAAATTTTACATAACTCCGAAAATTCCACATTAAGGTAAATGTTTGATAACACCATTTTAAAGCTTGGACAATTATGCATCATTTTGGTCTTATGCTCATTGGCGTACCGACTTTAATAAGAGTGGGGGAAGCTGTTGAAAGTGTAATCATTTAAATCGCTGTAACTTATAAACGACTTATCCGATTTTAGCAAACTAAAGACTGTTTGGAAGAGAAATGTATGCACTTTCACCAATCGTACTTAGTTGTCCATAATAGTTCTAAAAAAAAAATGCTAGAGGGCGCAATTTGCAATAACAATACATTTTTTGATTTTACTCCGAAAAAATAAATCAAACGGTATAATTATGATACCATAATCGAAAAGAAGATCAAATTTGCTAGAAAAAATATTAAAACCCAGTTCGATATCTTTGTTCGTTTCAGAGTTATTGCCAAAACAATAATTTTTAATACAAATTGTGCCCTCTAGCAATTTTATTAGAAACTATCTTGTACCATTGGATACAACAATTGAAGGTACTTACCTTTCTGTTCCAAACAAGCTTAAATTTAGTAAAATCGGATAAGGCGTTCAGAAGTTACAGTGATTTTAATGTTTACACTTTCACTTGGTAAGAGTGGGAGAAGCTATTGAAAGTGTAAACAATAAAATCGCTGTAACTTCTAAACGACTTATCCGATTTTACTAAATTTAAGCTTGTTTGGAAGAACCTTCAATTGTCGAATCTAGTGGTACACGATAGTTTCTAATAAAATTGCTAAAGGGCGCAATTTGTATTAAAAATTATTGTTTTGGCAATAACTCTGAAACGAACAAAGATATCGAACTGCGGTTTTAATATTTTTTCTAGCAAATTTCATCTTCTTTTCGATTATGGTATCATAATTATACCGTATGATTTATTTTTTCGGAGTAAAATCAAAAAATTTATTGTTATTGGAAATTGCGCCCTCTAGCATTTTTTTTTGAGAACTATTATGGACAACTAAGTACGATTGGTGAAAGTGCATACATTTCTCTTCCAAACAGTCTTTAGTTTGCTAAAATCGGATAAGTCGTTTATAAGTTACAGCGATTTAAATGATTACACTTTCAACAGCTTCCCCCACTCTTATTAAAGTCGGTACGCCAATGAGCATAAGACCAAAATGATGCATAATTGTCCAAGCTTTAAAATGGTGTTATCAAACATATACCGTAATGTGGAACTGTCGGAGTTATGTAAAATTTTAAAATTTACTTTTCAATTACGCCCTCTTGCGACAAAATGCGGAACTTAAAAATTATTTCCAGAATTTTCTCAAGGCCACTTTAATTACAATTTTTCTTTTTTTGAGTTTCTATGCCCAGTAGTTTCCGAGATATGGCCGCTCGTCGGCCTTAAAAAAACACCCTGTATAACTTGACAACAAATAAATATGAAATAAATATAGGAGTTATTTACATTATTCTCATCAGGTGTACAATTAATATAGTCCGTTGGTTTGGTATCTCCCGACTCAATGTTGTACTAAATTATAAACTATATGTATAAGTACTGCAGTAAGAAAAATCATATTCAAACATCATCCACTTTAATGAAATTTAATAAATACAAATAAATTAAATAAATAAATAGTCATCACGATTTTATTGGGGAAGCTTGTATCCTGGTTGAAGAGCCAGTGGTAGAGGATAATTGTCCAAACTTCTTCCATGTCCTTCATAACCACGGTCCCATCCTCCGTCATGGGAGTGAACTTGTACAGGCTTAGCCACAACTTCGTAAGTCGAGTGTCCTCCACCTCCACCAGAGGTCAAGCTTTTAAGACCGATAATCGCCGACAACATGAAAGATATCAAAGCAGTCATAAGAGCTTTACCGGCAATGGCTGCAAGTCCACCGAGGGCCAGGGTCAGCAGCATTCCTTTCATCATTGCACCGGCAGCAAGAAGCATCCCCATGCTATCACCTTTTTTATCCTTTTTACGGGCAGTACCTGCGCTGTCAATTGCTGCAGTGTTCCAGAGATTCAGTTTTAAGGAGTGGTCACCCAAGAATCCAGATAGTTTTTTCATAAGAAAGGCATTTAGTCTGGCGTTGGGGTCATCAGGAAATTCACGAGCTAACTCGGCCACCATCTCGCCATTATTTGTTTTAGCACTTTTGTTTTCACGCACCAGTGATACACCGGGGAGGATGTTGATATCGTCATTTTCGTTTAACTTATCCACCCATGAAATAGCGTCGAATTTTAAGCAAGTAAACGAATACGCTTCATCACAGTTTTTTGTTAACGATTTTTTAAATGCACTTCTATCGTTTTTATTATTAACGTCATCTGCTACACAGAAACACAAAACAGTGAAAACCGCTATGAAAAATATAATTTTCGTATACATATTTATTCTGAGTTTGCTCATGAAAGACTGATAAAGTACCAAAAATTCTAACGAATTATATACCTGTTCATATAATTAGTAAAAATGTAGATTTATTATTGAAATTAGTAGGATAAGGATTTAAAATAAGTGGAGCAAACAAAAATAATTGGGAGAACACTGTCAATATTTTCAAAGTTAATAAGGTACAATGTAGTGGTCCGTATATTTTCAGGTGCTCGCTCACATAGGCCTAGAGAAAGGTACGCAGGTATTTTTTACACCTTGTTAACCACACATAAAGATCTAGATTTTTTGTCAATAAATCTAAGGTGTTAGTTACCCCACCATTATTAGCGGGATGTGTGGACAGAGGTCCGTAAATTAATGAGATGTTCACTTTAATTTGATCTGTGTGCGTTATTATGTTTGGTACAATGCATGGTATAGTGCGAGTGCAGAAAGCTAAGTAGATACATTTTACCGTAAGTAGATTTTTAGGCATTCAACGTATATTTTTCATTTCCTCCCCATCAAGGGATTACCTAAATAAAATGTATTGTAAAATCAATTATTGTGAAATATTCAGGGTAAGATAGGAAGCCATAATTTAATTATTCTTAATTTTTTTTTATATAATATGACATTCTGTAGTAATAAAGGGTTTTATCTACAAAATAATATATTGTAGTATATTGATATACATTTCCTGCCAATAAGAACAATTGCAGCATGATCCGGAGTCAGGTGCTGTCAATCATACGAGGAAGAAATTTGTCATTCTGTGCGAGTTTTAAACTATACTTTTTCTTCGGCTGTTTTAATATACAATGTAAGCAATAAACTGCAAAAGTTACTTGTGAGAAATGTACTTTTATCAATTATTAATTAATTTAAAAAATTAACTCATTTGGTAAATTTAATACTACAATAATAAAATTGCAAAAAAGTCCTTTTTTATTTGTTATTAATTATATTCAAAGTTACATTAGTACCTTAAAAAGTAACGGTTAGGGAACTACAAATCGCTTTTTAAGGCATAAGTTGACATTATTTCCATTTCCTATATTTGATATCGTTGGAATGTCCAACAACTTATTGATCTACCCCAAAATTTTGTTGGCTATCTTATTTCGATTATTTAGGAACTCCTGGATGTAACAACCTTCAGCTACTATCGTAGAGTGCCATTTACTTAGATTATAATAGAAGATTGGCAAAAATAATGGCCAGTATACAGGGTGGCGCGCTCTATTCGCGTCTGTCTATTTACGAAAAGCCATACAATTATTTTAAAAGTTTTTATTGAAGAGTATATTTATTATAGGTCCATTAGGTGCACGTTTTATTATTATTTTGAATTAACTCGGTAAATCCAAAAAAAAAAGTTACAGACCAATGTTGGAAAAATGTATATGGATTACCCTGTATATTATTACTTATTTCGATAGCGCAGAGTAAATAAAGGCAAGTTACTGTTATATTATTATAATACTTATACCTGAGCGATAACGTTTCTGAGATGTTTAGCATTTTTTGAAAATGTTGATCATAATTCAAGAAGCATACTCCTTGCCGCGGGGTTGTCCGAAATCGCCACCAAGATTGCTTCCCCTTAAAATCGTCGCCTAAAATCGCCACGACTTACACAGGTACCTGGACACCCTTAGCCCAAAATCGCCACGGGCCTTTATGGAACTTAAGGTATATCGGCAACCGGTTTGTTCGTTGTTACCCAGAGTATTTTTTTTAATTTAATTTTTTCAACTAATATTATTTTTATTAAATTTAAATTAAAAAAAAAGAACTTGACATATACTGATAGGGATATGAAAAACTAAAATTGCAAGCACCTTGCAGGTCAAATATTTTACCCAAATTTTATCTGTGGTTGGTGGCGATTTTGGGATGTCCCCCCTTGCCGTCAGTATAGTATATTTGAGGCTTCTAATAAGCATTTATTACTTTAGCAAAAATATCATATTTAGATCTAAAAAAAGAGACCTCTTCAAAAAAGTGTACAGGGTGTGTAAAATGTTCTTTTTAATTTTGTCTTTATTTTAAATGAAATACGCTGTATTTATTAACGTGTTTTACTTACCAAGTTATATTCAAAATAATGACAGCACTGATCAACGCTACCTTGATTAAATTAAAATTTATAATTAATTTGTGTTGGGCTACATGCTTGATGAAACTGTTGTTCCATTACACAGGAAAAAAAAATAATAACTACTTGTTATGTTTCACAAATTTAATCAGTTTCCTGACACGTGTTTCGGCCCTTTCGGGTCATTTTCAAAGCAGTACAAGAAGATACTAAATTCTACGTGACATTACAAAGGTATTTATATCAATTGTTATGGTAACTATAAACATGTCATAAAATTAAAATTAGGATTAGAAGATTGAATGGTCAACTGTGGGTTTTCCTAATTTTTAAACTTACTGATACATATTTAGTCCTAAATAAGTGTGCTATTAAGAATTAGGGAAGCACCTGAAGGTATTTCGGTTTGATTATTAACAACATTACATTTGTTTTTTAAGGCTTTTTTGATAGCTATTGTTTCTAGTAGATTTGGTTTTCTGCTTTTATTGTATATGTATATGGGTTTTATGTTGTTAGAGATTGAGTGATTGTCTTTTATGCAGTGTTCAGCTAACCCTGTTTTTTTTTGTTTTTTAAATAGATGTTTTGTGTTCTTTAAGCCTGGTGTCAAAATTTTTACCTGTTTGTCCAATGTAGATAGCATCGCAGTTGTCGCATTCTATTTGGCAGACCCCACTTTGTAAAAGTTTGTTTTTAGTTTCTATATTAGCATTGGATATGTGTTTGTTTAAGTTGTTTTTATTGACTTGTATAGGAATGATATTATCAATATCATTCATTCATTCATTACCATAACAAATGATATAAATACCTTTGTAATGTCACGAAGAATTTAGTGTCTTCTTGTACTCCTTTGAAAATGACCCGTAAGGGCCGAAACACGTGTCAAGAAACTGATTAAATTTGTGAAACATAACAAGTAGTTATTATTTTTTCTTCCTATGCAATGGAATTAAAATTTGTGGTCGAAAAAGCCAAACAAAACAGAAAATTTTAGTTTACTAATAAACTACAAGACTCAGGTTATGAAACTCTAATACGAATTAAAAGGTTATTAAAATTAGAATAGAATTACGATATAAAATACAGGGTGTTCCATTTAAAATAAGAAAGATAAAAAGTACATTTTACATACCCTGTGGACTTTTTAATTTTAGAATTAAATCTGATATTTTTGTTAAAGTATCAATACAATTTGAAACACTCACCCCAAATATATAGGGCAAATATGCTTCTTGAATTACATTTGCAAAAAAACGCTTAATATCTCAGAAACGTCCTGAGTTAGGTTTAAGTATTATCAGTAACCTTTATTTACTCCACGCTATTGAAATATGTAATAACATACAGGGTAATCCATTTAAATTTTTACAACTTTGGTCTGTTACTTTGTTTTGAATAACCCTGTATTATTTAAAATAATTTTAAAACCTGCTCCTATCGGACCTATCTACACTACAATAAAAACTTTTTAAAATAATTGTATGGCTTTTCGTTGGACAGTGCATTTTCCGGTCTGATAATTTAGGAAAAAAGAGGTATCTTTGTCATTGTGATTTTCTATTACAAAGTCGGCATATTCTCTAGTTAAAGTAAATTTTCGAGAAGTTTTCATTTTAGTGTTCGATATATGAAACAAAATTGCGTCTTCCAAATCGTGGGTTTTCATTTTATACGTCTCATCTCTCCTGCAAGCACCCATAATTCACATAATAAATACAACTTGTACAAATGTATAAATTTGAATCCCAAAGTGAATGAAATTTTAATTCAGGGTTAAAAATGCAGGGTGAAAATGCATAGGTATGGATCGGTCTTTATGTCTTTCCATAATATGTAATCTTAACCCTAATAGAAATATATATTACTGTTAAAAAATATTAATTGCATTTTGTAATCATATCACAGCATACCCGGAATAGCTGATGTAAAGACATTTAGGCGGACGTTACTCCTGAAACAAGTCATCGGTATAACGATGTTTAAAATACATGTTTTTCCAGTTTTATCAAAAACACCCATTCATTTGCAGATTAGGACCTCAGGTATATCTACAATTTTTAACACAAATCACTATATTTATAATGACGCTCAATAAATGTTTATAAAAGGACCCTAGAATGGGCCCTTGCTAATGGTGATTTTTTTAGTTCAGAGTACAAATACTTCACAAAAATTTTATGGCAACAATATGATAGCAATATTAAAGAAAATATGATACTTTATGCATTAAATTAAATCAAAATAATGTAAATAAAATGCCAATTATTGCCATGTTAAAAATAAAACTTATTATTTCAAAATATTAACACATTCCTGGTAAAAATCGGATCAGGTTTTTTTGAAAAAAAAATTAATATTCATTGACATGGATTTTACAGAATATTAACGACCCTATTAACTATATGGATTGTCAGATGCTTTTAACAGTTTGATTATAACTGCATGATATTGTAAAAACATCATTAACCCTGTCTGCGAAGTTTTACTGTTAGTTAAAATACTTATAAGAAGGTGTTCTATAACTTGATTCTGTCATTTCAAAGAACGTGCTCAATCTGTATCTCAATGATAATTATACATAATATATTATATCCTAACCGAAAAAGATCTATTGTAAGTTAATAAAGTAAAAGTTAGGGTTTTGTTAAGTCACCCTTCTTCAGTTATTTTTTTAAATCGGAATTTCATATTTTTCCTTTCTTAATTTAAAGTCGTACAAATATTTTAAATACCGAGGAACTAAAGTTACAGATTCTATAACACACTAAAAACGTGGAAACAAAAAATTCATTTTACATACCAGTACTATAGTGATTCTATTGGTGTATTTGTCAAAATTGATAAAAAAAACCGTGTTAAATTCGTTTGGAAAGAACATTTTGTGCTACACTTTTTTACTCCTATTACTGGTACACAAAAATTCGTTTTCATTTTTCTATATCAAGTTTTCATTGCTTCGGATCAAGTATTTTTTATTAAATAATAAATATTTAAGAGCAAACACTAGTGTGTTTAATAGATAAATTACTAATAAAACCAAAAAACGAAATTTGGTCAAATTTGCCCATATTTCTTTTTCTGCTATTATTAATTTATAAATCCCACCATTTTTACGCAAACAGTTGGTAATTCCACTTTAAAGATGGGCATTTGGTCGATTTTGAATAAAACGAAGAAGAAATATTGATCAGAAAAGTAAATGCTAAAGGCGTTACTAGTGTTTGCTCCTAAAATAAGGTTGTATGCAATAAAATAAAACGTTTTGCAATAAATATGTTGGCCAACTCGGCTTCGCCTCGATAGACCGTTTTCACGTTGTTCGCAAAAAGTTTACTTTTCGCACTAGTTACTTAGTACCTGTTTAATTATCGTAATTTAAGCTCATATTTTACTTTGGTAGTAGGTATTGTTTCCTTTAACATATCTACGATAAGAAAAAAATAATAATTAAAACAAAATAATTCAACTTTTTATTAAACAACAATAAATAACAATAAATTAAATAAATAACTATTTATCACAATTTATTATGCCGGCGTGTATCCAGGCTGCAATCCTAGAGGTAGCGGAGCAGTGTCAAAGCTTCTTTTGTGTCCATGACTGTCCCATCCATGATCAGGTTTGGCGATGACTTCGTAAGTTGAATGTCCTCCACCTCCTCCTCCGTGACCCTTAAGACTGGCTATTGCTGCGAGCATCAGGGCAGCTAAGGCTGCCATTAGTGCTTTTCCTGCCAATGCTGCGACACCTGCAAGACCCATGGCCATCATCATGCCCTTCATCATACCACCCATGGCAAGGACCATTCCTAGACCGCCGCCGCCTCCTCCTTTTTTGCCTCCACCTCCACCACCTCCTCCTCCGCCGCCTTTACGAGCTGTCCCTGCAGATTCTTGGTCATATTTCCAGAAGTTCAACTTGATGGAATGATTGTCGAAGAATCCAGTCATTTTCTTCATGAGGTATCCATCCAGTCTAGCATTAGGATCGTCGGGGAACTCACGAGCTAACTCCGCAACTATATCGCCAGTGTTGGCTTTAGCACTGTTATTTTCCCGCACCAACGACACTCCGGGTAGTACACTGATATCCTCATTTTCACTTAACTTATCCACCCAAGACACAGCGTCCAACTTAAGGCAAGTAAGCGAATAAGAGTCGTCACAGTTTTTTCCGAGAGATTTTTTAAACTCACTTCTGTCACTTTTAGTCGGAACATTATTAGCGAACACTAAACACGCCAGGGAGAAGAACACAATTAATTCCTTCGAAGTCATCCTTATGCTAGAACGTTTGATCTGCATCTGATGAATTACCAAAAACCGCCGACGTTTTATAGTGGATCAAGTCATTAGTGAAAAAAAATTAGATCTAACGTCCGAAATTAGTAGCTCGGAGAATAAAAATAAGTGGAGCACACAAACATAATTATTGTGAGAGTAAGTGACAGGGCTATTAAAGATTAAAAATTTCATTAAGTTTCAATACTGTGGTTCATATTAGAAGGCTCTCACCAGAGAAAGGATTTTTTTTTATAATTTTATCCGTAACACCTTGCTGACCACACGTTAAGATCTAGATTTTTTTGCTCGATAAGAAAAAGGCGTTCCTTTTCCGGTGCTTGCCGGCAATAATCACAGATCTGCAGAATTTGGCACTCACTTTTAATTTGTTAACTCGTTCGATTTCAACTAATTAGAAAATATTATATGGTAAGTAATATTTTAGCTGGTATAATCGGCCATTTATTCAGTGTTTTGCAAATAAATTATTGCTACTTATCACACTATATTTACCTTCGTACCGAGAAAACTCTAAGGAAAGCATTGTTCTAGCTTCCATACTAGTAGAAAAATATTTAGAAAGGTTCACGTCATTATCATATGAATAGAAAGCTTAAGCGTAAAATGTTAGGTATCTATGATCTTTTATTATACGAGTTGAAAATTAACATATTTAAACTTTAATATAACAAAAATCAACATATTTTTTTAATGTTTAGTGGTTGCACCGTTATTATCGATGAAGGCTGGCAAATGTGGCCGTTGTGGCATACTTAGAACTAGGTTTCTCGTACACATGTGTTATCTCGTCCTATGTTTCGACTATCCTTTGATCCAATTTTTCCTGGTTTCTAGGCGGGAACTTGTGATGATACATTAATTTTGTTATTGCCCCCAAACGCTTCCAATTGGATTGACTTAGGACTTTTTAAAGGTTACGATTGACTACGAATATGATTTCCCACTAAATAATTTTGAACTATGCTGTCTTAATGTAGCATTATCGTTTTGAAATATAGAATATTGACCATGTTCCGCGCTGACCGATTTGACAAAATCCTGTACACCTAGCACATTTCCAGACCCAAATGTTTATAGAAAACCCTCCATTTTGATTGGTCGTAGGTGTACTGCATTATTATAAAAAAACATATCGGGATTTTATATAGAATGTTGCCAATTTAATCAAGATTCGCTTAAATCCGTCAAATTAATTTTTTTCAAATACATTTTTTTAGAAAAAAATATATTGTACAGGGTGGATCATAAAAATGCTAAGTGTATCAATTTTAATTTTCCAATGAAATATATCGTATATTTTTACATTTTTTCATTCTATAATCAATTCTTCTAGAAATTTTTCATGAATCAATACCTATCTTGAACCGTTCACAAAAAAAAACTTTAATGCTGGCACCGTTCGTATGTTTCTCGACTTAACAACGTTTTGAACTCAAGTCACAATCTTTAATTTAATAAAAGCCATACTGGAGAAAGATACCTAAATTTCCTTGGAAATGATCTGGTTCCAGCATTTTCCACTCTATTTCCAGAAGATTTACCAAGTTTAACGTTAAAGTTTCAACATGATATTGCTATCCCGTATTATGCTGTTTAAGTTCGTGTAAGGGAGTACATAAATACAATTTTTCCGTGGCTGTGAACAGATAGACGAAGTCAATAGAGTTCAATAGAGTGGCCATCCAGATAGCCCGATCTCAACCCAAACAACTTTTATGAGGCCAATTGCAAAAATGTAGTTTATAAATCTAAACCCAACTCTATAGTTACGCCTAAGGAGTCCATTCAACGAGTAATACGGGAAATTTCTCCACAAGACGTTCAAAATATACAACAGAAATTTTTAGATCGACTGATCTCCTGCAGAACTGCTGTTGGTGAAGGACATTTTCAATATCTTGTAAAATTTTCTTTTAATACTTTGAAGTATCTCTATTTTGTTTTAAAACGTAATTTTTCGCCAACGATTAAATATAGGGTATAGGAATAGGTAATATACGTAGCTATAGGGTATGATTTGTAAAGAATGTCCAGAATTGATTGTGGAATGTAAAAATGTAAAAATATACAATATATTTCATTAAAGAAAATTTAATTTATACACATATATCGTTTTTATGATCAACTCTGTATAATATCTTTTTTCTAAAAAAAAAAGCATTTAAAAAAAAAATTTGACGGGTCCGAGCGATTCTTGATTAAGTGGGTGGTATTCTACAGTGTGACCAGTAAAGTCCGCATCAAATGGGATTTTTTTTTTATTAATAGCTTTATTCGAAATTTGACTTTGACATCAAGTTCTGCTTCGATTGAGATGAAAATTAAGCAAAAAAATAGTAGTCACGTGATTCGCATTATCTGTCAAATTTTAATTTTTTCCAAACAATAATTCAAAAGTGGGGTTATTTCTGAAAGTATCGAAAAAAGTTATAAGAAAAAGTATTTTTAAATGCAGCTTCTAGCCTACATGCAAAATTTCTGCACCATAAGATAATTTTGATTTTTTACCCACCACTAAAATTTATTTTCCACTTAATGAACACTTTACTGATGACACTGTGTTCTTTTTTGTCTTAATATTAAGGTGTATTACTTTTAGACACAAATTACCTTTTCAAACATACTTATTTTATGAAGTTACCTTATACAGGGCCAAAAACGAATAAACTTTGCATCACATGCGACCAAATTTTAATGGCCCAATTTTGATTTTGTAGAAAAACACACATTTAATATGGTGCTACTTTAAAGAAAATGTATCTGAAATAAAGCATTGTCAAAACTAAGAAGTTTCATGTAGGTTGCGTTGAGTCTCATTTTGCAAAAGTGGTGCAATTTACAAAACATGGGTAAAAAATCAAAATTATCTTATACAGCTGAAATTTTGCATGTGAGCTAGAAGCTGCATTTAAAAAAACTTTTTCCTATAACTTTTTTCGATACTTTCAGAAATAACCCTACTTTTGAATTGTTTTTTCGAAAAAATTAAAATTTGACAGATACTTAATGCGAATCACGTGACTACTATTTTTTTGCTTAATTTTTATCTCGATGGAAGCAGAACTTGATGCCAACACTTTATATAAAAGACTTGTCCGTTTCTTCATTATTTCCCTGTATATTTTTCAACGTTCAAACTCGAGTATACGATACGCGTATACAGTGTACATGTCCACGCGGATTTTCTCATTGTTGGACGATCGGAAAATATTTCTATTTTCCACATGTCATATTATTTCCATTTATATATTAATGAGCAAATTCTACTTTTCTGTTTGGTTAAAAATATCTTATTGGAAACAAATCTTTTGCAAAATTTTACAGAAAAAATTAGGAAATAACCTTAAATCATGAAAGATGTAGTTATTTGCATTGTAGAATTCAAACTCTATTTTTCTTACCAATAACGCAAAAACTTGTTTTCTGCTCTTTGTTTTAACTATTTTATGAAGTGCTTAAAATGATTTTCCTTTTGTTCTAAACAAAAATAAATTCGATTTTCAAATTGCTCCTTAACTTTCTGAAATATATCTCTTGGAATACTTCGATAAGCATCAACTAACCTTTAAGGCAATTCTTCCAGAGATGCCGGCTCGGTATTATAAACTAGTGATTTAATCTAACCCTATAAAAAGGGTTAAGATCAGGCGATCTTGGCGGCCTCGATTCGACAGACACAAGTGATGGTAAGAACGTTTGATTTTTTATGATTTAAAAGGTGCGAATATTATTAAAGATTTTACAAAAAAAAAGCAAGAAGCAATTTTTGCGTTATTGTGAGAGAAATAGAGAGTTTTAGCACTACGATAATGTTTTATTTTAGCTTTGGGATTATTTTTCCTCATTTACATTTACGTTCCAATTTTTCTTATCAAATTTTAGAAAATACAGTTTAAAATATTTCTTACTTAAATCTCAGTAATTTTGTCATCGCTGAAACGCATTAGCTTAAGCATAAACTAAGTTAACCTAGACATACCGAAGTGGCTTTAGAACGATATTTGCGTTCGCTTAATGCCACATATTTACTTACTTACAGCCAACGTTTGGCGTAACTAGTTGCAGATTTGTACATCGTACACCATTATGAGCGGTAAAATGTTTATATTGGATTGTTTCTCTTGGTTTTCTTTCTCTATGGCTTAAGCAATAGGCTTTCCAGGAGAGGTGTCATAAGTGGGGTAAGGCCATTTAAGTTTTCAAAGTAAATGAGGGTATTGCTTCAGGGTTCGGTCTACTGTAGTGTATAAAATACAGCCATAGAAAATTTTTAAAAGGTCTCCCTGTATAAATTACGAATGTTCTTCGGCGTGCAGACAGAATTGAAAAAGTGTTATGCCTCCGCTAAAAGTCGAACCCAGAGCCTCGATTACTAGTCGAACGCTCTGCTATTTGCGCTACGGAGACTCTACAATTCTTTCACCAACTTTGGATATACGGGGTGTTTCAATAAAATCTCCCAGGCCAATTATTTCGAAAACTAAAGCGACATGTAAATTCTGTAAACGTCAGTTTTTAGCCTCTATGATTGGCTTCACAACTGTGTAAAAAATGTGTTTGAATAATACAAGATGTTGGTGGCGCTACAGTGCAAAGAAATTTTTCGATGGAAGGATCTTTTAAATGTTGTCGCTCTTAAAGATAATTAATTTTTGATCAAATTATGTCCCATAAAATTTTTTTGATAAATCCAACATGAAAGGAGATATTTGGGTTTTTTTTTAAATAATTTTAACGATTATTTTAATTTTAAATAAACGCCAGTTTTTAGTCTCTACGATTGGCTTCACAACTGTGTAAAAAATGTGTTTGAATAATACAAGATGTAGGTGGCGCCACGGTGCAAAGACATTTTTCGATGACAGGAACTTTTAAATGTTGTCGCTCTTAAAGATAACTAATTTTTTATCAAATTATGTCCCATAAAATTTTTTTGATAAATCCCACATAAAAGGAAATATATTTTGTGTTTTTTTTTAAATAATTTTAATATCCTTTAGCAGATTTTAATTTAATTTTGGTAACGATAATTTTAGTGATAAAACGCTGGTGTAGCGCTAAATTATTACGACCAGTGACGTTTCAACAAATAATATTGGCAAAAAATAAGACGCCACTGAGTTTTTGATAATTTTTATATTTTTTTTCGGATTAAGCAACTAAAAATCTTTTTCTTGTCTCTTAAATTGTTTCTTATCTTGCTTCGTTTTCGAGGAATAAAAATAAAAACATTTTTATTGCATATCTCTGAAAGACAAAAATCATTAAATAATTGAAACGGTGTATTTTTTGCTATTAATCGAAATACACTATTGAGAGTGTGCAGAACCGAATTATTATATCGATTTGCTATGTGCTTATAGGAAAACGGCAATAATTTTGAACACCTCATTCGACCCCATTAAATAGTTTTTGGTATTGTTCTAACTTTCATTAATAATTTTGTATAATTTCTCATCAGTTCTTTCATAAAATTTTAAACATCTTTTAATTTTATTTTATAATGCTTTTATTTATTGTTTTAATGCTTTTAAACAACAAATACAATGTATTAATTATTTAATGATTTTTGTTTTCCAGAGATATGCAATAAAATCGTTATTATTTTTATTTCTCGAAAACTAAGCAAGATAAGAAAACAATTTAACAGACAAGAAAATGATATTTTTAGTTGCTTAATCCGAAAAATAGAAAAATTACCAAAAACTCAGTGGCGTCTTATTTTTTGCCAATATTATTTGTTAAGGCGCCCCCTGAGACCTCTCTGGACGTAATAATTTAGCGCTATACGATCGTTTTATCCCTAAAATTATCATTACCAAAATTAAATTAAAATCTGCTAAAGGATATTAAAAATATTTATAATTAAAATACACGTTAAAATTATTTAAAAAAAAAACTTAACCCCAAATATCTCCTTCTTTCATGTACTAAGGCACATATCAATGAAGATCTGCTTCTGCATGGTGAGGAAATAAAGCAGTCAAAGCTGAAATCAGTTCTCCTTGCAAAAAATCCAGATATATAATATGGCCATATAAGTTACCTTCATCAAAGAATATTGGCCCAATGACGCGGTCCCAACTATTAGGCGGCCATCACACCAGCGATACGCGACGACGACGATACCGCGACGATATTGAAATGCTAGCGACTCATGATACAAAGAAAGAAGAGATATGACATTGCGCATGTGGGCGGAGCCAAATCGACAGCTGCTTACGTCATGTGGTGATAATTTTCTGGCGGGCTTCGTATAACCTACGTTTGGTTTTATGTACTATTGTTATTATTTGTTATACAGAAAGAGGTTTTTAGTGTTTTTTTGGATTATTATTGTTGTTTGTTATTGACAATTAGTTGTTAATATGCGTTGTGCAGTGGCGTTATGCATAAGTGATAATATGACAGCTTTTATTTGTTATAATTATCTGCAAAAAGTATATAGGTACCTACATATTTATGATACAAATCTATGTAAAATATTTAAAATTTTAGCTTAAAAAAATTGTTCTCTTCCTCGTACATAGGTGAGATAAAAAAGTTTAATTTGACGAAATTGGTTTAAAATAATAAACTGTTATATGTGTGCCTTATTTTTTAATAATTGTTAATATGTACCTCTTATTACTATTATGATAATTACCAGTCCTAGTATATTTTTTTTAATGTCTGAATGAGTTTTTTACATCCTTATCCTTGGTGAAATTATAGTCAAATGCAGTGGCGGACTGGAGCGGGTGGCCGGGTGGCCATCGCCACCGGGGCCAGAAGGTCTTTAGGGGCCAATTGGTCCAAACATTTAAACAACCATTTTTTTTTTCAAAAAATTTTCTTAATGAGGGTTGGGGCCATAGAGGTCATGTAGCCACCGGGGCCAAATGATTCCAGTCCTCCACTGGTCAAATGTTAACAATATACATTTATAAACAGACATCTCCAAAAATATTATCGTTTCATATAGCATAAAAAAATCTTAATAAGCAAATTAATTGATTTTGGTCATTTAAGGCTCGAAACTGTTTTCTAAAAATGTTTAAGACTGGTACCTATTTTTTTTTCAAACAATTTATTTCTTAAGGTGGAAGGACCAAAAAATATAGGGTATTTTTTTATGATTTTGTAAAAATAAATAAGTAAATTACAATTATTGTAATCATTTAAAAGATAAAATGTATGTCAGCATAAGCAGAAAATTATTTTCATTGATACCAAATATATGCTAACTTTTAACATTTAACCCAAGAACAACATGAAATACGTTCTGATTTATGAACCTCTATCCTTAAAGTACTTAAAATAATATGCACTTAAATCTTCCAAAGCAAAAATTGCAAAATATGCAGTAAAATTTCTATTTTTACCGGCTAATCCTATGTAATTTTAAATCTTGTTAGCACCACATGACGTCATTGCGCGGACCGGACCGAATTGGGAATACGATCGATCATATCTTTCTTTCTTTGTATCATGCTAGCGACTTGTCCGCGACCAGTTCCTACGAGGACTTTACACCAAGGCTACGCTACCGCTACGCAATTTGACTAGTTTGCAAAAATAACCAACTTTAGTGTACAAGATGTCTTCGTCAAGTGAAGACGATGCAGTCGTAGTGGCATTGTATTATTTAAGAAAAAAACGAAGGCGCAGATTATATATATATATTTCTTTATTTACCTGTGCTTTTTGTATCTGCCGCATTTCACTCCACGCCTTTTCTGTTACATCTTTTCTGGAATAATCAGATAAATTATAATTATATAAACAGGGATATTTTTCGATTATTTCAACAAATGTAATGTTATTTTGTTCCTCACTCATGATAATTGTATCTTCGCGGTCGCAAAGAGATTGAGCCAATCGGTCGCGGGCGACCGGTATCTTTCAGGTAGCGTCGTGATCGCGTCGCCGTTGCCTTGGTGAGCAGGTCTCCATTTGAAACTATGTGCCGCGACTGCAAAGCTACGTCGCGTAGCGGTATCGTCGTCGTCGCGTAACGCTGGTGTGATGGCCGCCTTAGTTAACGTAACATTAAGTTTTTACGGTGTGCGGTGCGTGTTTCTTACATCCAGTAAGAATTTACTGCGGACCAATATAGACAGTTCGTTTTATTGATTTTACCGTTTAATATAAAAGTATACTTATCTGTAAAAACGATTCAGGCCGAATCTACTAAATGCCGATCAAGTGTATTCATTATCACTTCACAAAAAACTGAAGACGGCGGTCCAGATGTGCTGAACAGGAGTAATAGGATTTTCTTGGAGAGCAAGTAAAACGTTTAATTGCGTGTCTTCATCCATTACTCTGCCTTATTCTTGGTATGTCCCTAACGTGGCCCACCTAATGATAACGTGAATTTTGCTGATGGTGCCTTGGATAATTGGTTGTAGATCGGTGTGTGTTTCGTGAAATAAAGTTGCTACCTCTGCTTGAGTGCATGATCTGTCGCCAAAGCCAATTTATATTAAAATTTCAATTTTGTACGACAAAACCTAAATTATTGTATCAATTGTTGCTAAAATGGCCAGTTTCTTTCTAGATTACTGAAAGGCCAAAAATGGGGGGTCGTGTTTATGCCTTTTTTAACGAGCTATCACAATACATACCTTTACATTTGAGAACAAAACTTGGGGGCTGTTTCTACCCCAAAAAGGGAGGTAAATTACGTAAAGACACAAAAAAAGTATTCCAAACTAAAAATAAACGCAGCCGTAGTTCTATATTTCTTCAGCAAATAAAGAGGCTTTCTAATACTTAATTATTCCAGTTAAAAATTCCATCCTGATAACTTATTCATTTGTATATAAATACAAAACAGTTTGGAATTTCCGGCGATTTTAAACTGAGGGAGAGGGTTGTTAGGGTAAAAGTTGGTGAAAGAATTTCAGCCTTGGTAGCGCAAATGTCGGAGCGTTCGACTAATAGAGAGGTTCTGGGTTCGATTTCCAGCATAAGCATAAAAAAATTTTAATTAAAATTTTTTTTTCTGTACACTGAAGACTATTATTTTATTTATATATTCACAGCCCATATTGTGGATAATATAAACTGTTGTAAATATATCAAATTACTTTATGTTTATTGATAATGTTTTATTTCATAAAGAATTTATATTACCTGTGAAAATCATGGTACACAAAGTACCTATTGTTTAGGTTGTAGTTATTTGTAAAGTAATAATTATAATAATAAAAATAAAAATAATAATACAATAATTGCTAATATCCAGGGGCGAATTTCAGCCTTGGCAAAGAAGAAGCTGCGAAGCATAAAAGGAGCCCCTGAGCTTAGGTTGGCTAAACGAAAGAGAAAGTAATTCACCACTTGACGAAAAAATGATGTACTTTTACCTCGATTCCAAAAATCGGAGTACAAAAGTTTGGACTTTGACAAAAGTTTTTCTTTCACCTTTAATCTCATTTATTAAGAAAGCTAGTTATCAAAAATTGGATTTTTATTTAAAGTACAATACCTATTATTGTCTCTGTAGAATCAGAAATTATGCAAGAAAAAGTAACTGAAATTACCCACTCCTTTGCAGAAAAAAAAGATCGTCGAGTGCTATTATAATAATTATAATAATTATAATATGTATATTTGGTACCTATTTATCTATTTTATGTCTCAGTTTACTAACATTATAAAACTAAGTTAAATAAACAAAAAAATAAAGTTAATTCTTCATTAAATCACTTTAAAAAAGGCCGACTCTGTTACTGCCTAGGGGCCCTGGATCCCTTAGTCCAGGCCTGACTAATAACTATTTTATTAGAGCGTTTCACTCTTAATGGATGTTTAATTACCTTATATTAGGTTCTCTTTAAAAGTCAATTACCGTTTTTATTATGAACTGTATCTTATTTAAAAATATTACAGCCGTATTCACTAAAGAGATATAAATTTAAAACGGTCCTAAAATGTCAGTTTCCTGTTTAAAATGACAAGTGTCAAAGTACGTCAACTAAATTGTAAACACATTTGTGGTTCTTATTTAAACTCATAAAAAAATAGTATATTAAAGTATAAGTGGATATTAAGGTCTTTAAAACACGCGCGATTTTGCAAGCACGACGGCGCAGCCGGAGTGCTTGAAATAGAGCAAGTGTTTTAAAGACCAGTTATCAACGAATACTTTACATTCTTTTTTTTTATTGGTATTTATATTATAAAAAATGTAAATAATAACTTAGTAAGTAAGTGAAATGGTCGAATTCGCGATGTGATATACCTGTCGTTGTCATAAAAATGAGGAGAACAAAAAATACCTTCCAATCTGTCACATAAGATTCATTGTTGTCACCGTTGACATTGGTTGTCTATTGCTTAAAAAAATGACGTTAAAAGGTTATTCTGTCAAATCAATAATTCAAAAGTTGACATATTTAGACTTCACGTTTCACGGGTTGTTGATGTTGCCATGGTAACTTTAAAACACGCGCGTTTTTGAAAGTGGGATTTAAACACGCTGAGGCGTACTTTAAATAAGCGAAATAGGGTATCAATAAAAAAAAAGTTTTTTTGATGCGTACTGTCTCTTTTATTAGAACTAAAACAATTTTGGAAACAAAATCCAATATTACGAAGTGTTAGTTTCTAACTTGGAATAAATTCAGCAAATCCAGTGCAGTTTTTTTTTGTTGCTTGGGCAAGGATATTAACATTTTAGATTGTGATATTTTTTATAAAAAATATATTACAGTGTGTCCCAAAATAAAGATATGACGTTGTCGATAATCTTTTTAAATGGCAACCCTAGTTTTTTATTGACTATTTTAAAGTGCATATATTAAGGTATGCGTAAGTAACAAATTGCAAATTTTTCTTCTCATTTATAAGATACTAGCGTGTACCCGGCCTGCATTGCAATGCCAGGCATTATACGCCTCTGAGATAATAATAAGGCGAGTTAACCATCACGTCAAGATTTATAAATGCAAACCCGAACAAACCACTAAATTTATCAGTGTTTCTCTAAAATATTATGCATGTATTATACATAAAAACCTTCCTCTTGAATCACTCTATATATTAGAAAAAACCGCTTCAAAATAAGTTGCGTAGTTTTAAAGATTTAAGCACACATAGCTGGGGACAGACGCAACAGCGACTTTGTTTTATACTATGTTAAGAAGAAGATTAAACGAACAAAAATTAAATTAATTGAATAATAAAGAAAATCTTCTAGCCTTCTTTAATACTTTTTCGTCAATAAATGCTCAAAATGTTCTCCTATTTGGCAACATCCTAAACGCAAGTAAAACTCGTTTTAAACATTTCTAATTACTTCGGGAGAAAATAACCTACACTCATGTATTATTTGTGCTTTTAATTCCTTAATTCCATTTGAAAATTTCGTACAAGGAATTAAAAGTTCAAATTTGGTACTTATAATGTATACTTTAAAAAATAGTCAATAAAAACTAGGGTTGACATTAGAAAAATTATCGACATCGTCATATCTCTAGCTTTGTACCGTGCGAGCAAAAATTATTTGCATCAAAGAAGGATTAAAAAACGTAGGGCTTGGTTTAGATCACAATGATATGGGGACGATATATCTAACCAAATCTAGGTTAAAAGTTTGTCAAATTCATATTATGACATGATATGCCAAACTAACTAGTAATAAAATAAGTAGACAAATACAAATTTATTTTTGTTGTTTATAAAATTAACAAAGTAAGAATATACAGAACGAAAAAGAAAAATAATTACATAAATTTCTAAAATTGGCTACCGCCATGCTCCAAGCATAAATTCACACGTCTCTTCATATTTTCCAAAGTGTTGACCAGCATCTTTGGAGAACTGTTACCACATCCTTGGATAATCCTTTCCTTTTTTTTCCTTAGCTGCTTCTTAAGAATAATAGTCCTGCATGTTCCGTAAGATGTTCCCACTGCTTGGGCCAGGCATCTTATACAATTTGTTGGCGTATTTTGAATTATTTCACGAACCTTTGCAACAAATTCTTATGTTCTTACAGATGGTTTTCCTACTCCTTTTTTGTGTTGTATAGAACTTGTTTCCCTAAACACAGCCACAGTTCTTTTCAGGCAATGATAAAAATCTCCAGGAATAAAAGCAACATTAGGAAATTGTCAATGAACATCGTCCATGCACAAACCCGGATTGTATTCGACTCACCATTTACTCTAACACCGTTTCGAAAATACGCTTCAACCATAAATGTTTTGTGCTGTTCCGTAAAGCCCATTGTGTGAAGTGTTCAAGAAATTGGAAAAATTAGCGATGAATTAAATTACTTGTAACGACTGTCAAAGATGACGGAATAACTGATTGATTATTAATTCAGGTAGTTACTGACACCCAACAGGGATTAAGCTCTACGGCTAAGCATTACGTCCTTAGATGCAAGGCCCTCTTTGATGCAAATAATTTTTGCTCGCACGGTATTAAGGTATGCGTGAGTACCAGATTTCAAATTTTTATTCTTTGTCATTTATAAGATATTAAACGAACAAAAATTGATTTAATTGAATAAAAAAAGAAAACATTCTATCCTTCTTTAATACTTTTTCGTCAATAAATACTCAAAATGTTCTGGCTGAATGGCAGACCTGCCAAAGCCAAAAAAAAAAATACTCAAAATGTTCTCCTATTTGGCAACATCCTAAACGCAAGTAAAACTCGTTTTCTAATTACTTGAGGAGAAAATAACCTACACTCAAGTATTATTTATGCTTTTAATTCCTGAACATTTGTTGATTTCGTACAAGGAATAAAAAGTTCAAATTTGGTACTTGTAATGTATAAGTTAATATTATGCACTTTAAAAAATAGTCAATAAAAACCAGGGTTCCTATTAGAAAAATTATCGACATCGTCATATCTCTAACACTGTATCAACATAACAAAGACCACATCTTAAAATGTTGATACCCATGCTAAAGTGTCATTCTAAAAAATAAAACTGTACTGGATTTACTAAATTTATTTCAAACTCTAACTAAGGCAAAAACGTCATAATATGGTATATTAAAACAATGGCATTAAACAATGACACTGTGAAAACACAACTCGGAGACTAATGCCGGATTTCACAAAGGCTATAAAAAAAAATACAGGTAACTTTGACTGTGACCCAAGTTACATTGACAATAATAACTTTTACAATGAGACTGGCCCCGAGCTTAACACTTGATTAATTATTAGGTAACTTAGATTGTGAGTAAATAATGTCTGCCAATGTCATATAATAATATGTCACAGTCAAAGTTGCCTGATTAGTTAATTTATAGTTTATAATGTTTGTGCAACCCAACATTAAAGAGCTAACTATTTTGATAGATTAAATTATCACGGGAATACGGGTGTAACAGGTTTAATATTTAACTTGCAAAATATTTGGTACCTAATAATTTAATAATAAAATCCCGCATTAGTTGATTACTTGAAAACAAAAGTTTAAAAACAATGTTACACCATTTTTTTTATTTAACGATTTATGTTTAAAGATACCTTGCCCAAAAGGCTCCACAATAATATAAATTTGTCTCATCCATGGAAATCATGTGTCACTTTTGCACAAAAATGTTATTGCGGTATAAAAATGTTTAACAAAAATAAATGTTTTAAAAGCTGAAAGTTATTGAAAATTATTATTTTGTTTAATTTAACTTATGTGACAAAATATTTTTATAAACATGATATTATTTGTATATAGAATTTTGAATTTAAAGCTAAATAAATTTAGCAACCTTTTAAACGCATTTTGAATTAATTTTGTCCGTATTATTTGACTGGTCATAATATATGTGTTCCACTGCTAAAAACACATAAAACAAAATAAAATCGCAATAGTTCATTATTTTCTAAATGCAATAAAAATTGCACGTGTGATTGATAAGTAGGTACGTAATATCTTGATTATTTTGTAACGATCATGTTACTTATGATATTTAATAGCTAAAATTAAACTAACTGAAATAAATTAAATTATATTTTAAGTTTTATTTAAAAAATAAATACAATAAATTAATAAAATGACTAGTTATCACAAATTCTTTATGCGGGTTTATATCCTGGTTGCAGTCCTAGTGGTAGAGGAGAATTGTCAAAGCTTCTTCCATGTCCTCCATAGCCATCCCATCCACCACCACCACCACCACCTTCATGGGACGTTGAGTGCGAGTGTGAGGACGTGTAGACCGGTTTGGAAATAACTTCGTAGGTCGAGTGTCCTCCACCACCGCCGCCTCCGCCCTTGAGAAGAGAAAGACCTGCAAGCAACAAGGCTGCCAAGGCTGCCATTAATGCTTTTCCTGCCAAAGCCGCGACTGCAGCGAGACCCATGGCCAACATCATTCCCTTCATCATACCGCCCATGGCAAGTGCCATTCCCATTCCCCCATCACCTCCTCCCTTTTTGCCACCTCCGCCGCCGCCGCCGAAACCGCCGCCGCCTCCTCCACCACCTTTACGAGCAGTCTCTGCCGCTACGGGTTGAACAGCTTTCCAGAGATTGAGCTTAATGGAATGGTTGTCGAAGAATCCAGTTATTTTCTTCATAAGGTATCCATCGACTCTGGCATCGGGATCGTCGGGAAACTCACGAGCTAACTCCGCCACTATATCACCAGTGTTCGCTTTAGCACTGGTATTTTCACGCACCAACGACACTCCGGGAAGAACACTTATATCTTCGTTTTCACTTAGTCGGTCTACCCAAGAAACAGCGTCCAATTTTAAACAGGTGAGCGAGTAAGAGTCGTCACAATTTTTCCCGAGAGATTTTTTATATTCGTTCCTGTCAATTTTATTCGGCACATTATTAGCAAAAACTAAATTCAGAAGGGTGAAAACCACTGCGAAAATTAAACACTTAGAAGTCATATTGACTCTGAGATGGTCGATCTGCATCTGCTCAATTACCAAAAACTGCCGACGTTTTATAGTGGTTCAAGTCATTAGTGAAAAAAAATTGGATCTAACATCTGAAATTAGTAGCTCGGAGAATTAAAATAAGTGGAGCACACAGACTTAATTGTGAATGTAAGTGACAGGGCTACCATAGATTTAGAATTTCATTTAGTTTCAATTTTGTGGTTCGTAAACAGGCGGCTCTCTCAAGTCAGAGAAAGGATTTTTAACATTTTTTGTAACACCTTGCTGACCATACATTAGATCTAGATTTTTTTAATAAGGCAATTTGATACTCCTACCATTATTGGCTTGTACCAAAGGATCTATAGATTTTAACACTCACTTTTATTTTGTTTTCGCTCTTCATTCATTGTAAATGAATTTAGTGTTCCAAGTTTTTTAATAGTAAGTAAAAATAATTATTCGTAAAAAGTATGGATTTTTAGTGTTTTCCTGGGCTAATTAAAATTTGGCAAAAGAAGTGCATTTTTCTATTTTAGTAAATTTAATTATTTAGGTTAAGTTTTTTTCATTATGTGTGAAACAATATTTCAGTATGGGCTTTCCTTTACACCTCCAAAATTTTTTTTTTTAATTTCTTATAAACTGACTTAACAATCTGAGCCAAATTTGAAGAACATAATATACAGTGTGGTCACTTATTAAGTGTGCAACATATGGAATTTTTTTTATTACCGACGTCAGAAAATTTTATTCTTGACAAAAGTTGGTGCATGCTCGATAATCATATTGGGTGCACTTGAATTGGCTGCAAGTCAAACGGCATACAGGGTAGGTCAAAAAATATAAAACTTGTACAAGAATAAAGTACCCCTTTTTCAGAAAATTCAACAAAATGATAGAAAGAAAAGTTGTTTAGAACTAAAAGTTATGCATAGATTCAAAAACGTGACCTAAAATAAAAATATATTTTTTTTTTAAACAAAAATTACATTTCTCAAAAAAAAAATTCTATTTTTATATTCACCATAAAGAGCTTCATAAATTAATCAAAATCAAATCAATTTCACATATCTTTGTTCAAATTCAAGCATATTTGTAAAATTAACTTGACTTTTTAATTTATTATGGAATCACAAACTTTATGTTTGTTGGAACGACATTAAACACAACTTTAAAATATCCTAAAAAATCTTTTTAACAAGATAAAACGTTACTAACGGTATTATGCAAATTAAAAAACTCTCATTTAAAGTGCAGAATTTGTATTTTAAATGTTTTTTAAAAAACTTTATTCTTGTACAAGTTTTATATTTTTTGACCTACCCTGTACGCCGGTTGACTTGCAACAATTCCAAGTGCACCTAATATGATTATCGAATATGCACCAATTTTTATCAAGAATATAATTTTCTGAGAAATCACATCTACAGTGTTACCAGTAAAGTCCGCACCATATGGGATTTTTTTTTATTAATAGTTTTATTCGAAATTTGACCTTGGCATCAAGTTCTGCTTCAATCGAGATGAAAATTAAGCAAAAAAATAGTAGTCACGTGGTTTGCATTATCTGTCAAATTTTAATTTTTTCCAAAAAATAATTCAAAAGTAGGGTTATTTCTGAAAATATCGAAAAAAGTTATTAAAAAAAGTTTTTTTAAATGCAGTTTCTAGCCCACATGCAACAAATTTCAGCTGCATAAGATAATTTTGATTTTTTACCCATATTTTGTAAATTGCACCACTTTTGCAAAATAAGACTCGTCGCAACCTACATAAAACTTCTTAGTTTTGACAATATTTTATTTCAGATACATTTTCTTTAAAGTAGCGCCATATTAAATGTGTGTTTTTCTACAAAATCAAAATTGGGCTATTAAAATTTGGTCGCATGTGATGCAAAGTTTATTTGCTTTTGACGTAATTTGTGTCTGAAAGTAAAAAAGAAACTAAAATAATGGGGTTTTAAATTAAATCGTTGAAAATAGATAAACTTTACGTTAAGTTAAACTAAAATTTATTTTCCACTTAATGAACACTTTACTGATGACACTGTGTTCTTTTTTGTCTTAATATTAAGGTGTATTACTTTCAGACACAAACTACGTTCTCAAAAATACTTATTTTATGAAGTTAACTTATATATAGGGTCAAAAACAAATAAACTTTGCATCACATGCGACCAAATTTTAATATCACAATTTTTTTTTACAAAATATGGGTAAAAATCAAAATTATCTTATGCAGCAGAAATTTTGTAAATGAGCTAGAAACTGCATTTAAAAAAACTTTTTCCATTAACTTTTTCGATATTTTCGGAAATAACCCCACTTTTGAATTATTTTTTGGAAAAAATTAAAATTTGACAGATAATGCGAATCACGTGACTACTATTTTTTTGCTTAATTTTTATCTCGATCGAAGCAGAACTTGATGCCAAAGTCAAATTTCGAATAAAGCTATAAATAAAAAAAAATCCCATATGATGCGGACTTTACTGGTGACACTATATATGATCACACTGTATATGTAAAATTAGTTTTATGATTTCGAAAAAATAACTTAAAAAGCTATTCCCCACGCTGTCGTCCGCGGTGACAAAATTTCTCCTTTATGATTTTGCTTCAAAAATAATGTTATTTTTTTTACATAAAAATTATCATTACTTCTAATATTATTTACAAAATTGTGATGCTAGGGCCCGCGGCTGCGCCTTCGCTATGACACCTCAGTATGTCCGCGGATAGAGTTCACAAGAGGGGAATAATCTTTATTATTTATTTTACGACCAAAATTCATTCTTTATAAAAAGTTTTGCTTGTTAAAAAAATGAGTTCACAATATAAAAATTATTGATCTTATTCATTATATTCATTAATAAATGAACATGTTTCAATAAGAAAGCACCATTATTGGATTTTTTAAGCAAAATTTTATAATACAAAGTTGTTAAAAATCTAATATAAAATCGAAATTCAAATGTTCAAAATAAAAAATATATATTTAAAAATTTTAAAAAAGTCGGTACCTTATTTACATTTATCAGTTTTCTGTAAATAAAATTCTGACGTAACATGGTTAAAAAACCTACTATCTTAATTTTTTACTAATTTAGAGCAAATAATTACATGAAACTACAATTATTATTTTTTTTTAAATATTCGAATCTTTCTTTCACTATTTAGAGTTTGTTAGTTTATAAACAACTTTGTTTTATAATTTTTTTGTTAAACGTAGTAAACAATGCTACTTCCCTCTTAAAGCACAATAACATAAAAATATGTTTCCTAATTTATTAACATCTGAGAAATTTTTATATTGTGAATTAATTTTCTCAACGAGCAGAACTTTATACAAAGGATTACTTTTGGTCGTAAAAAGAATACAGAAAAAGAAAAGCACGAAGTCTTTCTCCACAATCTTTATTAAACGAAAAACTAGGCGAACCTAGTATTACATCGACATGTTTCGAGTGTAGAAACACTCATCATCAGGAAACAAAGTGAAAATTAAAATGCTGATGTTTTTAGCAAGAGAAAATAATGGTGAGATTGAGCCGTAATGGAGCTTTTAATGGTGTACAAGAGATGTAAAATTGAAAAATCAGAAGATCAAAAATCAAGACTCCAGCATACTGAAGAGTCGAGGGTTAACGTAAAAGCACACTGTCGTGCGAAAAAAAAGATAGGGTAGTAAAAATTAGGGAGTTTTGAAAAACATATGTGTTAAAAGTATTAATAAATTACTGAAACATCCTGAGTTTTATTGAGCCCAGTCAGAAACATTTGAAAATGTTGGGGTGAGATGTAAAGAAAGAAGAGAAAAAGAAAAATTTGTTTTTTTGGTCAGATCATCTTTTAATGTAAAAGTAAAAACAGTTGGGGTACCAGGCTTTTTACGGCCCAGTTACCCCGCCAGAGTCAAAGCAGACACATTGTGTGGAAAATTAAAAAAAAAAAAAATTTTTTTTTTTTTTTGTGTTCCCGTTATAGAGGTGCTACTGTAGCCAACACGTGTAGGATGGGAAAAAAATGTTTTTACTTTTACATTAAAAGATGATCTGACCAAAAAAACAAATTTTTCTTTTTCTCTTCTTTCTTTACATCTCACCCCAACATTTTCAAATGTTTCTGACTGGGCTCAATAAAACTCAGGATGTTTCAGTAATTTATTAATACTTTTAACACATATGTTTTTCAAAACTCCCTAATTTTTACTACCCTATCTTTTTTTTCGCACGACAGTGTGCTTTTACGTTAACCCTCGACTCTTCAGTATGCTGGAGTCTTGATTTTTGATCTTCTGATTTTTCAATTTTACATCTCTTGTACACCATTAAAAGCTCCATTACGGCTCAATCTCACCATTATTTTCTCTTGCTAAAAACATCAGCATTTTAATTTTCACTTTGTTTCCTGATGATGAGTGTTTCTACACTCGAAACATGTCGATGTAATACTAGGTTCGCCTAGTTTTTCGTTTAATAAAGATTGTGGAGAAAGACTTCGTGCTTTTCTTTTTCTGTATCATTTAACTCCACTTTGAGTATGGACTACTTCTTCAAAAGTAAAAAGAATAATTAAGATGTTTTCCCTCTTGTGTAGTTGACATTGGTACTATATAGTATTAGAAATATTAAGTACCAATAATAAAAAAAAATTAAAAAAAGTATCTTTAGTATAACCTACAACCCGATTATTACTTACTAATATTCCATAACAAAATCAGATAAGGGAGATCTGTCGTTCGATGATTTTTCCGTATAAAAATTGGCGGGGATTTTTTTTTTAACTTTCGTTATTAGGAGGTATTTTAATTCCATAGATTTGGAAAAAAACCACCTACTGGAATTAATAACTCATATTTGGCCAAAATGGTAGATAGGAGGCAGTGGTAATAAATGGGTGAATCTTAAAAATTACTATAATTTTTTTTTAAATTAAAAAAATAAAATAAATTTTTCATAAAATTAGGTATAAGTTTGATCTGAATAGTACCAATTGCATTTCATTAAAAACATCCTTTAAAATATCGATACATGAAAGTAACAGTGAGATATATTGAAAAACACAATATTGAGATAATTGCATTTAAAGATTTTGTTGAAATATAAATAAACATTGTTTCTATTCCAATGAAAATAATTACAATATAATTACAGACTCCGATTAAGGGTATTAAAAAGGATACAAGTGTGCTACGGTTTTAATTTCTTGTCCAATATTTTAGCAAAAAAAACAACATAACTCAGTGTTGCAAAAACTTTATTCATGAAACAAGTAAAGAAACACGAGCTATCTCAGTGTTGCAAAACTTTATTTATGAAACACGTTAAAGAAACACGAGATATCTCAGCACAAAAATGTATATATAAAACATATAAAAACCTCAGAGATATTATTATCTTAGTGATGTACAAACATCAAGAACCAAGTAAAAAAAAATTATGTAGTGTTTTTTTTTGAGAACCCATTTTAATTTTAGTTTTCTTCGTCTGATCCAGTATTATTTTCTGGTGCGTTATTTTTTGTTGCAGACTTTAAACTTTGAAAAACTCATAATGTATTTTCGGTATTTGATTTTCCCTACATAACTGCAATGAATCGTATTTCTTCCTTTCAGAGATTGCTTGCAGACCTTCATAGCAAAAATTTAGGTTTATCTGTGGTCTGTTTCCTCCACATTTGTGTCTTATAAAAATTTTCTTAAAGCTTTCTTCTTTCAAATAGGTTGTTTTGTAATTGATAATATTAATTTCTCCTTTAACGAACTTCGCAGTTTTTACTGCTTGTCATTTTCAATCAATAAAATAGAAAAAAAAATACTGCACACTTGCACTGTAAATAAACAAGTCATAACTAAACAATGTGCATCGTGAAACCTAGTTGAAAGCAACACTGGGTTATCTTATAGAAATTAAATTAATGAAAGTGCAACACTGGTATATCTCACTGTCACTTTATATATCCATAAGGTATTTCCAAAACGAAACAGTGGTTTATTTAAATTTGTGCACTTAATTTTCATGATAGAGATATCCCATTGTTACCCCCGAAAACCTTTAAAAAAGTATATTGCTATACACTGATAATCTCAAATACCATTTTTTTCGACATATCTCACTGTTACTTTCATGTATCGATATGTAAATAAACAATTTCTATTACCATCTTATTATATTTTCTCATACTCCAAAATAGAATCTATAGTAGGTAATCTTATTCATTATTCATTAGTAAAATTCTGTAACAGATTAGACAATTATTAACATTATGATGAGAGAAAAATTATTATATCATACTATATTCTGTATATGTTATGTATCTTTTATATTATTATATTATGCTAGTAGTTGATGTCGCCTGTTTTTTTTTTTGTTTTTGCTTATTACACAAATAATTTGCAATAAATATGCTTTTGGAATATTAATTAGGGTGATAATTTTGTCATATTTGGGCAATCAGACACTTGCGGTTTGACATGTTGCCATTACAACAACAAACATTTTTCGGAAATCTCCTTAAGGTGGGAGTATCAACATGCTAGCCAACCTATAACCTATTTCGCGTAGATTTATTTATGTTTTCTAGCTTTTACACAAAATTTACAGAAAATCAGTATCGACTTGATATTCTATACGTAATAATTGACATATTTAATAAATATCAAAGAACTTCACAACTTATTTTAGGAGAATTGTATAGCGAAAAATATCGGGTAAGATTTTTTTTTACATTATTATGTCATTGTCACTCATTGTTCTTTCACTATACAATTATGCTCCCAAAATTAGCAATGAAATAAATTGCTATTTTTGTAATATATCAGATACTACCTAAATAATGTACCGACGATATTGATTTTCTTTAAATGTTAGTTATTAAAATAATAAACTCAAAAAATCAACGCGAAATAGGTTATAGGTTGGCAATAGATTGAATGACGTTGAACCTTAAGGTTGAATTCTCAACGTCATTCAATCTATTGCCAACCTATAACCTATTTCGCGTTGATTTTTTGAGTTTATTATTTTAATAACTAACATTTAAAGAAAATCAATATCGTCGGTACATTATTTAGGTAGTAACTGATATATTACAATAATATCAATTTATTTCATTGCTAATTTTGGGAGAATTGTATAGTGAAAGAACAATGACTGACAATGACATAATAATGTAAAAAAAAATCTTACCCGATATTTTTCGCTATACAATTCTCCTAAAATAAGTTATGAAATTTCTTGATATTTATTAAATATGTTAACTATTACCTATAGAATATTAAGTCGATACTGATTTTCTTTAAATTTTGTGTAAAAGTTAGAAAAAATAAATAAATCTACGCGAAATAGGTTATAGGTTGGCGAGCATGTTGATACTCCCACCTTAACTGTAAGTTTAATAAGTGGAAATCTCCATGGCTTGACAGCTGTAATAGAAACAGTGACGTCTGTGTTATTATAAGGTGGAAATTTATCATTTATTTTGTACGCGTTATTATTTAATTTTTTTAATATTTTTTTCTTGTTTCTAGTAGTATAACATTATGAAACGTATAAAGGGTAATATTTATTTTAGATTATTATTTAAACCTTGTTTTACTAGAGCGCAGGAAAAGTAAAAATAATTCAATTTAAACTGCTTATTATTTACTAAAATATGGTGCCAACTATCGTTTTTTACAACAGAGGGTTGTATTATGTCCCTTACATCAGTATAAAACCAATTTAATTATATTTTCAAATAGCTTACGCATAAAAAAAATTTGCCGAATCTCCCGCGAGCTTGAATTAAAATTCTGGAAATTTTAAAAGAAATTCGCATCTCGAAAAAATTGCCGGAAATTATTCATGCTCTAGGAAGAGTATAATTATTAAATTTAAATTTATTTAAAAAAAAATCTACCGTCATATTAAAGAACTGTTAGTGACATTTTTATTTTCTGCTGTAGATCAGATAACTCAAGAACTAACAAGAATTAAATTGATCTTTTAATTAATGTTTTTATTGACTTTATGACTAGTTTTTTGAATATAATCGGGAATTATCCAAGTCCATATTTGTGATGAATTATGGACAGACACTAGTGACGCAGTCGCCATTTATTTTTTTCAATATTTTGTCACTTCTTCGTTTTATCCAAAAATCGGTCCAATAGGTCTTTGGAGTACAATTACCTATTGCTTAACCGTTAAAAAAGGTTGGAGCAGTAAATTGACAATAACATAACATAGACATAGACATATACATATACATAGACATGTTTATTTGACCACGTTTTTGTAAACAACAAACTGTAGCAAGTCATATAAAATATAAAGCATTCCTGGACTCATGTATTTAACTAAATTAAAATATATATTAAAACATAACATAGACAAGCGTTATAAACAAACAGTAATAACATAATATTGATACAAAAAGAAATGGCAAATGCGTCACTAGTATTTGCTTTTAAGTGCCGTTTTACACAGACGTAATTTTAACACAAATTTTGTGCTAAAATTTATGATCAAATTAAAAATTTATAACAAAAATATGTACAGGGTTTTTCCATATATTTTGGAGCACCCCTGGATTTGAAGACCTAGAAAAAACTTTAAATTACCAAAGTTGCATGATTTCTCCTGAACTGCCAGAATTTGTTATCGGACAAAACAAATGAACATCGTAAATTTGTTTAATAATGCCAATGTCGATTTTTTTTAAATGGAACACCCTGTATATTAATTTTTTTTTAACTCCTCACTCTTTTCTGATTCCAAATATGTATATATGTTATATGTTTACTTTAGTCGTTTAGGCAAAATTTCATTTCAAAATATTGCGGATTAGAAAATTTATATTGGTGTGAGGAAAACATCCTAGAACATAATGCTTATTCAGTAACAATAATTAATATAAATAATGATAATAATTTATGAAACAAACATATAACATATATACATATTTGGAATCAGAAAAGAGTGAGGAGTTAAAAAAAAATTAATATACGTTCGATTTAAAAAAATCGACATTGGCATTATTAAACAAATTTACGATGTTCATTTGTTTTGTCCGATAACAAATTCTGGCAGTTCAGGAGAAATCATGCGACTTTGGTAATTTAAAGTTTTTTCTAGGTCTTCAAATAAAAGCTCCAGGGGTGCTCCAAAATATACGGAAAAACCCTGTACAAAATTACATTGAATATTAATGTGTATGACACAGTAACAAATTTGGATGCAATTTTTGCAAGAAATCATGCGCACTAAAGACCAGTGACGCATTGTTAAATGTCAATGTTGTCAAATTATATCTAACCCAGCTTGTCGGTAAATAAAAATAAAGTAATTTAGGAAATAGCAAATATAACCTATGAATGCCAATTTCAATCAAACGTAACCTTTCTTTTTCGGCTTTTCTTTAAAAATTTTGACAAATGTTATTTTAAATTACTGCGCATATTTTGGCGCACTTTTATTAATTTTTTTGATAAAATATAGAAATGTTTCTATATTTTCGTAAAATATTATAATATTTTTCTAATAAAATTTGTAAAGTGTGTATTACACGTTAAAATTTAGTTGAAAACAAATTTCTGCTTAAATCAATAGTCAAATTTGCTACTGTGTAAAACGATACTTAAAACAAAATACCAAAAATATTGACTTTTTTTTGACAAAACAAAATAAAGTTTTTAATATAACACAAGTCTAATTTGACAGTATGTGCGTATCACTAAGACCAGTATGTACTACTTTATAGATTATACATTATTATAATATATTTTACACCTTATTGTCAGTTTAATCTTTTATAAAGAACAACGAATTAAATGTGTTTTAATAGGGTTGATAAAACCGTCACGTAGAAGATTAATAAATATTCATTTTTTCTTTCAATCTTGTCATTAAATTTGTTCCAGATTTATCTTATGATCTCAATTTTCTTCGTTAAATATACATCTTTCATTTTTTTGCAGGTCATTCGTTAAATAAACTGTTAAAATATCGGGTTTCAGTTGATAATATTTTAATTAATAGATATACTTAGTTGATAAATACCAAAATGGTGTCTTCTTTACCATTATTTAAATGTTAAGTTATCTGTTTTGCCAGGCTTCTTATTTAAATTACTTTTAATTATATATTTTATCTAAGCCACACAACTGTTTTTTATTGCCCTGTATCATAAAAAATACATTCTTAATTTGACCTGTGCGGTTTTTTTTAGAAATTCCATAAATATCTCGGGAATCACTGAGTTAAATTGACTATAACTTTTTGGGCACAGTATGTCCTAAGGTGAACTTACTGTAAAAAAGAGAGGTAACGAGCATCAGCGCTAACAATACACTATGAAAAAAACCAAAAGTAATGTGTAACATTTCTTACAAATAATGCTTGTGAACTTATTACTTAAAGATAGCTTATTAAGTAGTTTCTATAAAAAAAAATAAAAAAAAAGAAGTTGTATTAAGATTTTATTTATAACTCTATTAGATAGTTACTATTATAACAATAAATAAGTACAAACAATAATTTGAGTAAAATAGAATTCGGAAGATCTTTCAAAACAACACTACCTTGCAGGTCTAAAATTGCAAATATCTAACGGCTCATAACATTTTAAATATTCTAATATATCGGTAAGAGTTTAATGTTTGCCTGAGTAATAATAAATTATAATAAATTAAGTGCAAAAATAATATTCACAATAAATCTTATTTGGCAATATCACTGTTAGTTCCAATTTAACATATTTAACTCTTTATTAAGGTTTGTATTCAGGACGCAGTCCTAATGGCAAGGGCATGTCGAAACTTCTTCCATAGGAAGAATGGCCGTATCCATGTCCGTGGTCATGTGACTCGGAGTGAGTCTGTGAGTGTGTGTACACTGGCTTCGATACTATTTCGTAGGTTGTCGACTTGCCACCTCCTTGACCGAGTGCTTTGAGACCAATTATAGCTGAGAGTAAGAGGGAGATGAGACCTGTCATTAATGCTTTACCAGCTATGGCTGCAATTCCACCTTAAATTTAGAGTAAAAAGATAATTAAACAATAAATATTACATTCTCAGTGAAATGTTTTACTCACGAGTAAATTACCACAAAATATTTATGGGATAAGATAATGGTCACTGTATTAGAATATAGGTAAGGTGCAAGATCATGTTGCCAAATGTGTACATAAAAACCTTAACCTACACAGTACAGGTACCTTTGGTCTCACGACCAGCATTAGCCAACCCTCCCTGTGGTTTACGAATAAATCCGAACCCCTGTGTTAAGAACCACGCTCTTATTCCATTATGGTTCTATCCCTTCATTAAAAAGACGATGAATAGATATGGTGTTTTCTACTTTTTAATTGTTCATCTTGCTAGAAACTTATTAATATTATACTACTTGACATGGTAATAAAAAAAGACTATAATCATTCACTTATTTATTGGCTGTATAGGGTATAGAGCCATTTTTAACGATGGTCGGGACCTAATACTTTGTCATAAAGCTTTCGAGTAACCAATTCTTATTTAATTACTTCTAACCATTTACTATTTATTCAAGAATGATTAGGTACTTGAAAAATTGAACACAATTGGATATTATGTTTAAAATGCGTAAGATAAATTTGTTTTGTTATTGTACTTGTCCAAGAGAACAAAAGAATAGTTGAGTCTAACAAATGCTATTGTGTAACCTTTAAAGTAAAGTGTGATAATAAATAATATTTATGATCTTCAAAGGAAAGTGTAAAGGCATATATCCAAAAATAAGTTGTTGAAGGTCAAGAGCATTTCTTTAATTGGATGAACAATAAACGTTTCTTTTTGTATCGAGACGGAGTATTTTGTCATTATAGATTTATTTCGATAATTCATTTTACTAAGACATTGTTTCTTATTTTTCAGAGGCATTTATAGTTTTTACTTTTTCTTACCAAGAGCCAGGGCCATTAGAGTTCCTTTCATCATTGCTCCAGCCGCCATCATCATACCCATTCCTCCTCCACCACCACTCATACCTCCGCCACCGCCTCCTCCTTTGCCACCGCCGCCACCCCCACCTCCCCCTTTTCCTCTCGCAGTTTCCACCAATGCCTTCTTATTGAACAAATCCAGACGCACTGAATGACTGGTGAGATAGGAAGCCACTTTTTTCATTAAAAAAGCATCCAGTCTGGCGTCTGGGTCATCTGGAAAGTCCCTTGCAAGTTCTGCAACTATGTCCGCTGTGTTCGATCGGGCACTTCCATTTTCCCGCACTAAAGACACTCCCGGCATCACATTATAATCATCGTCTTCACTTAATTTGTCCACCCATGACACAATGTCAAGCTTTAGACAAGTCGCGGAATACACATACGCACAGTCCCTCGATAACGACTTTTTAAATTCACTTTTGTCACTGATTTTTGGTTTGGCACTTGGACTAGGTTCCGGTACGTCTTCGGCAAGGGCTTGTAATCCTAACCAAAGGCCCATAAATACTATAACTGATCTCCTTGTAAACATTTCTATTGAATAATGTCCACGAATTGATATGTAAACACCATTGATATCTAGTTTATATAGTAAAGTTGTGGGGTATTTAGGAAAAAATGTAATAACACGTTCTGCAAGTGAAATAGCAGTTATCTGTTATCTGTAAAGGAAATTGCTCTCATTATTAGTGGACTTTAAAGAAATGTGCGTAGAGGTGAAAATGGCCTACTAGTAATACATTTGACTCCCTGAGAGATTGCAAGTTTCGTTTAAAAATTTTCTTTTAATTGGCATATATGCAGGACCGGCGTATGTAATATAATTTACACTAACGTTGTTAAAATCATATATGTTTAATAATTAATTATTATGTAAATAATCTAATAAAACACATATTATGGAGGTGTAGCACCAAGGGACTTACGTTTGCTTACTTTTTTTTTCATTTCCCCTGGGATTAAAAGTATTTTTAAACAGTCGCTAATTTTGTAAAAGCACCTCTGTAGGGAAATTATTTTAATTTATTACATACTTAAAGTGACATTCTAGTAAAAAAATGTTTTTTTGATTTGTCGATCATTTCAGTACATTATTATTTCATTGGATAATTTAAATATCCAAGAATGGGATTTTTTACTATAATCGAATTTAACTTATTCAGCATTGACATTCAAAATAATTGGAATCTATTAAACATACATACATCCCAATAATGAAAATATTTCTGGAGTCTCACAAACCTTTCCTAGAAATAATACGAAAGACGTCGCGATAGCATCGAGTTTTAAAACGTTAAATCAGATACTTAGCACATCATTAGCCGCGCAATTCTTTTATTTGCCACTCTTGAGGTCGATTATATTGTTATCTTTGTAAAATTTGAATAGACAAGAACAGGAAACTAGACGCCAGATATTATTCAGGTAGCTGGTAGACCGGCGCCGGCGGGTCGACCATCAGTCCCTGCGACTGGTCGGTTTGTTGTTTGTTATGACGTAGATAGCTGGTTCCGCAAGTTTTTATTAAAGAGCGTCTTTTATTTAATTATTTTCTTAATAAATAATTCAAAAATATTAAAAACTGAAACCGTTTTTTTTTCCACTATGCGGTTGTAATAATTGTTATCGTACTTAGAATATTTACTATTTTTACAAATTATATCAACGGAAAAGAATCTTTATCTTTAAATGGTAAATCAAATTATTTAATTATTGGGTATTTTTTTTAATTATGAGTTTAAATGTTTCAAATTAATTAAGTACCTGCATCCAGTAATATTATATTTTCTTTAACGACTTAATAAAGTATTGAATATATTATTATTATGTACCTATAAGTAGATGTCAGTAATAAAAGTGCATTTTATTATGACATAAATGGTCTCGTAAAAATTTTTTATTACTTAACTAATTACGATCATTTTATTAAGCGAGAAATATAGATGCTTTAAAAAAATTATTAATTTATGCTAGTTCTTAGATTTTACATAATAGGTAAATATTATAGTATATTTTGTTATACAGGGTTAGTTGAAACGGCTAATTTTCTTCAAATCTACCAAGGTAAACCTATAAATTTTGGTACAGGTGAATAACTTAAAAAATTGAATTGAAAATTGACAATTGCGACGTTGCCAGATTTTTAGTTATTTCTGTAACTTAAAGAATGTTTTTTTTTCAAATGTAACACTACTCTTTTTTTTATTGAATTCGATTCCTCCCATCAACATTACCATTTCCTGATAGTATCAAATTTTATCTCAAATAGTTCTATGGGAAAAAAAGTTAATTAGTTACAACTCCAACTCTAAAAAAATCCAATCTATTTCCATTTAAAAACTTTTAAATAATGTAAAAAAGATGTTTGGTAGACATAATGTACCTAATAGTATCGATAAAGATAATAACAACAAACAACTACTAACAGTAACATAGCTAGTAAAAATTACTTAAATATCATCGGTTTTATAATCAAATTAATGTAGTGTACTATAATATGTAAGTAATTTTTACTAGCTATGTTATTGTTAGTAGTTGTTTGTTGTCATTATCGTTATCGACATTATTTGAAACGTTTTTAAATGGAAATAGATTGGATTTTTTTAGAGTTAGAGTTGTAACTAATTACCTTTTTCCCCATAGAATTGAGATAAAAATTTAATACTATTAGGAAATGGTAATGTTGATGGGAGGAACCGAACTCAATAAAAAAAAGAGTAGTGTTACATTTGAAAAAAAAACATTCCTTGAGTTACAGAAAAAACGAAAAATCTGGCAACGTCGCAATTGTCAATTTTCCATTCAATTTTTTAAGTTATCCACCTGTACCAAAATTCATTTATTTAGCCTTGGTAGTTTTGAAGAATATTAGCCGTTCCGGTTATTTCAACTAACCCTGTATATTATATAGTGTATAATAAACGGATAAAATGATTTAAGATTAGTTTTATATTCTCAAAATATCATATTGAAAATGAAGAACTTTTTTTTAAAGTACAAGGTTTTACAATTATACAGGGTGTTAATTAATGTCATGCAGATATTTCAGGGGGTGATAGTACTCGTCAATATAAGAAAAAAATTCAAATATATGCATGGTCTAAAACGCTTTATTTTCGTTATACAGGGTGGCAAAGTTTCAATTTTTTTTCTCGTATCTTGCGTTTTCTCTCTTATATTCTGCCATAATTGTTTCAAATTTGGAACATCAACTCTTTTTTAAAATCTCTACAATAAAGTATTAAAATTATCGGTAGCAGTATACAGGGTGTTACATTTTCTTAAATCGGCTACAATTTTATCTTTTAGAACTTTTTTTTTGGCTCCCTGTATAAATTCCAGTATGAATTTGGACTCTCCGTTTCTTTGTTTAGCGTTCTGGTCTCTTGCACTATTCTCGTATCTGTGACCGTTTTCGATTTATTTGCAAAAATAACCATCGATGGAAATTAAGTGTATTCGAAATAACGCAATAATAAACGGCTAAACGGACAATATTATCATCAATTTCTTGAAAAGGAACTCCCAGGGCTGCTAGAAGAGGTACCAATTCTTGTCAGAAACCAAATGTGGTTCATGCACGATTCTGCACCACCGCACTTCAGCATAGCATATATGAGAAACTTTCTCAATCAAATTTTTAACAACCGTTGGGTAGGTTGAGGGGGACCTCAGCCATGGCCCCCTAGATCCCCAGACCTGAATGGCCTGGATTTCTTTTTCTGGGAACAGAGAGTACGTTTCCTGATAAAGTAAGTAATGAATATTACCTCTTTTTCTACAAAAATCTACAATATTGACACTTAATTTAAAATTTAAAATTTCAAATTTTCATTTACTGCTTTGCAGGAGGCCCTGAGGAAGGCCGTTTGGACTGAAAGTGCTTTGAATTTTAAAATAATAATAGATATTTTTTTCTTCCTTTAATCCACAATTTTCCAAAAAACAAAATATACAAGAAGAAAAACAATTCTTCGATACATTGTCTATTTAAATAAATACATATTTCTCCAAGCGCATCCCAACATCGTTCGTGACCATGAAACCTAGCAAAGTACGTGCCTGGAAATCATCTTATTTTAAAGTTGTATATAAACAAGAAAACCAGAGCCGACATTTAAAAATCTATCGATACCAATGGCGTAGCAAGCAAGTGAAAGTTTTACCAAGGCACTTCTTTATCGCTGGTATTACGATGTTCTTGATTAGTTTAAAGGTAACGGATAATTTTAGGTTTTTAAAATTCTTTTCTTACGACTACCTATGAAAATAAGAAAAAATAAATATAGTTTAAAAAAACTAAAAAACACGCTTTAAATTAATCAAACTAAAAAGCGGAAAATAAATATAGTTTAAAATAATTCTTGAAATTCTTAATATAGGCAGAAAATAATAATGAACAATAAACATTAGTATTATTGTGAAAAAAGCGTGGGGTGCTCGATATACGTAAAATATAGCTCAAAGCACCCCACGCTTTTTCACAATAATACTAATGTTTATCGTTCATTATTATTTTCTGCCTATATTAAGAATTTCAAGAATTATTTTAAACTATATTTATTTTCCGCTTTTTAGTTTGATTAATAACACTGACCGACAAGATTTTTCTAGCACAGGCCAGCTCTTTATTTTTAAAATGGAAATACCCTTCTAATAATAGAAAAAATATTCGGAAAGCCCTAATACATACCATTTTTCAATAGCTTAATAAGACCATTTTACATTAGCAGGTAGTCAATTTAATTAGGGGACGGTTAAAATGGATGCATTTTATAACAGAAAAATTACCTGAACTGTAGGAATTTTAGTAGGACTTCAGGGAGGATTTACAAAATATTGCTGTTTTCTTTGTTTGTGGTACAGTGGTGCAATAGATCAGCATTATATAATAAAAGATTTGCCACAAAGAAATGAATTTCAGCCGGGATCTCAAAATGTTAAGTTTGCACCTCTTGTAGACCCCAAAAAAGTCCTTCTGCCTCCTCTTTACATTAAACTTGGGCTGATGAAAAACTTTGTGAAAGCTATGAATAAAGACGGTGATGGATTCAAATACCTAAGACAAGTCTTTTCGCAGTTAAGTGATGCCAAATTAAAGGAAGGCATTTTTATTGGGCCACAAATCAGAAAATTGCTGGACGATGTCAACTTTACAGAGAATCTTACCAGGCAGGAACTCAGAGCATGGAACTCATTTGTTAGTATAGTAAGAGCATTTTTGGGCAACAATATGGATGCAAACTATCAAGTTAGTTGATGAACTTTTAGATTCCTACAAATCGCTTGGTGCCCGAATGTCATTAAAAATTCACTTCCTCCATTCCCATCTGTCATTTTTTCCTGAAAATTTGGGAGCTGTCAGTGACGAGCAGGGTGAAAGGTTCCACCAGGATATCAGGACAATGGAAATTCGCTATCAAGGACGATGGGATCCAGCCATGATGGGTGATTACTGTTGGTTTTTGAAAAGAGAAGATATGACCCCTCATAAAAGGAAAAAATAAAATTTAATTAGTGTGTTCAGTTAATATTTGTAATGTTTGTGTTTTTCTTAGATGTAAGGTATCTTTAGTAGGTGTAAAAATTTAAATATAGTCGATATACACAGTTAGAAAATTCTTAAATAATTTTTTTAATATATATTAAATATTGTAACATTAAATGTGGTACTATAAATGTAACAAGAAAACGTTACGTGTTACAACTTTTTTTTTCTCATTTTCGTATTTGGATAGGTCCATTTTACCACAAGATGCTATTTAGCTTTGTGTTACAACAAAAAAAAAATTTTTGTCGGCCAGTGTAATTATTAAAGCGTGTTTTTGAGTTTTTTTAAACTAGGTATATTTATTTTTCATTTTTTAGTTTAAGTTATTGTTAAGAAAAAAAAAATTTTGAGTAGAGATAGTCATAGAGAGGTCCGGAGTAGAGATGGAATACTGTCACTAATTTAACAATGAGTTTTTGAAATAACTAGATTTAAAGCAGTGGATCCATTTTTTTTAAGTGGCTAGATTCAAAGCATTGGCTCCACAAACCCGAACAAACCCGCTCGGCCAACTGATAGCGATAGTATGTATCAACACTATTAAGCCGAGTGTTTGAGCCGGAAAGTAGGTAGATAGTACGCATGCGCATACGGTGAGCTCTATCTCTCTCACTCTCATAAAGAGGATCTGTAGGGAAATGATTTAATTCCGGCGATCCTGATCAAGATAATGAGATAAACTTATCAAATTATTGTATTGTCAGCGGTTCTTGATAAGTCTACAAAATTTAAATTAAATCTGACCGTTTAAAGTGGGTCAAAATCGGGTTCAAAGAAGTCGGTTACAAACAAACATACAGGTGATGCTACTAAAAACGTGTTAAAATCATGGTTAGAACTTGGCTAGAAAGTGCTTTATATCCCACGAGTATTAAAATATTTTTTTTCAATACGGATGTTCAAAGAAAAAACAGCTGATGGCTGACGAATTTAACAGCGAAACTATTTAAAAATTAATAAACTTACCAGACTCTTGGAGTGAATGGACTGTTTTTTTCGTTAATTCTGGGAACCATTAGGAGTTTTTATATTAAAAATGTAAAAAAAGGGAAAATAGGTCAGGCAACCCAATAATTATGTCAACTGAGTTGAGCCACAAAAAAAGGGTTTAGCGAGAACAGAAATGGAATGCCAATTTATAATTTTTTAAGTTTTTTTTCCAATTATCTTATCTAGGATAGAGAATACCCATAGAATATTTAAGGATAAGGGAAGCCCGGTCGTAGCTCAGTGGTAGAGATACCGCTTACGGCCGTGGCGATCCGGGTTCGATTCCCGGAGTGGGCATACGCATAATAAAAAAAAGTATGACCGAATTTTAGTTGGTTGGTGTAAGATCGTCTTTCGGAGGAGACGTAAAGCTGTCGGTCCCGGCCATCTCTGGTCGTTAAGTCACGCTAAAGGCGCTTGCGCGACCTGAAAACTCTAGCACCAGACTTGAGCACCACAAGTTACACGAACTTTACTTTACTTTTTTTAAGGATAAGGGACAAGTACACGTGCATTATGTAATTAAATTTATTTTAATATTAATGTGATCATTATTCAAAAGAAATGGAATATAGGACTTTCATAGTTAACAAACTATCGATATTTGACTCCATTTCAATCTATCTAAATTATTGAGATAAGGACTTGTTAGGCGAAGAGATTAGTGTTATTGTTTAGTTTTGTTGTTTTTGAAGTATTTCGTACGCACCTATACTTAGGTATTCTTTTATTGAAAGGATGCAAGTAGCTAAAAAATCAAAAAGGAAATTTATTCACTGTACCGGGTGAACCACTAAGAATGGTCGTCGGCTATATCTCAGAAACTGGAAGTCATAGAGCTTTTAAGTAAAATATGTTTGAGTAAAAGTGCCCAAAAGAAAATGTTGGAAATTATTTTCGAGTTTCTAAACTCACCGCTAGAGGGCGTAAATCCAAAATTTTCCATTTTTTGAAGGGTACACCCTGTATGTTTTTAAATTTTCAAATTCCACATAAAATTATAATTATTTTCTATTAAATGCATTATTAGTCTATACTTCATAGTTTCCGAGATATTGACTCTCGAAGAGTGATATTTTTGAACTTTGACAGCTTCTAACTTTTTAACAGTATGTCTTTCGAGTTACATCCGGTTTAACCGGAAGTTGATTTTTTTGGGAAGATAATAAAAATTGAAGATAGGGACATGTAAGCCGTTTTGCTCTAAGACGTACTGTTAGAAAGTTAGAAGCTGTCAAAGTTTAAAAATGTCACTTTTCGAGAGTCAATATCTCGGAAACTATGAAGTATAGACTAATGATGCATTTAATAAAAAATAATTATAATTTTATGTGAAATTTGAAAATTTAAAAACATACAGGGTGTACCCTTCAAAAAATGGAAAATTTTGGATTTACGCCCTCTAGCCGTGAGTTTAGAAACTCGAAAATAATTTCCAACATTTTCTTTTGGGCACTTTTACAAAAAAATATTTTACTTAAAAGCTCTAGGACTTCCAGTTTCTGAGATATAGCCGACGACCATTCTTAGTTGTTCACCCGGTACATCGATTGTAGGATGAACGTAAGCAAATAGGAGAAAAAGTTATTGTTTTTATTTAAAACTAGACATAAACCTAATAAAAAGTATATTTTCATTATGAACAAGGTAAGTTAAAATGTGTAAAATGGACATTGTTTTTTGTTTTAATATAGACGCTTCTGTTGGAACCTGGCTTGAAATTTGTTAATATTTTTCAACTTTAATGTTGAAATAACTCTTTTAACTCTAGTGTTAAAATAATTTATTTAATACAATGGTGTTCACCTACAAAATATTGAAAATAAATAAAACTATTTTTGATAATTTTTTATGGTCGTAGAAAAAATTGTCTACATTACTCGTAAGAAAGTGATTTTCTCAAACTCGGAGAGATTTCGCACTCGGCATATGCCTCGTGCTAAATACCTCCTTGTTTAAGACGTACCACTTTCAACACTTGTTATGTAATATACTATTATATCATATTATACCGTCGTGCGTGAAGTTTCTAACTTCAGTTTTGTCTTAATCCGCTTATAGGTAATATTTATTGATGCTATAATATTTTCTTGTGTAGATATGTATAAGAAATAGCAAATTTTTTATTATCCCAATTTAAATTTTCCAATTTTTCTGGGTATTTTTTTCTATGAATTTCAAATCATATATTTTTCACATTACAATGATCAAATACGCTTGTTTCTTTATGTTGATTATCTTATCGATTTGTTTGAAAACTAACAATATCATTAAAAGAATTTTTAATATTTCGATAATTATTTGTAATATCCAAATTTTAAATTCATTCAGATTATATATTTTTTGTTGTTTACACTGCTAAGAGTTAAAAATATAATTATGCTGCTTTTATTGAGATAGACATATTACTTTAGTAATTAATTCTTATTTACCCAATGCCATATCATCGTAAACAACCGATTGGATACGAATTGAAAATTCCTCAATAATATTTTTTCATTCATTTGTAGTTTCATCAAAATTCCAGCATTTCCACACATTTCACAACTTTCCACCTCCAACAAATCTAGATTGATATTCGGAATTAATTGTGGATCCATTTTTATCCATAGAAAAACTAACTGGAACTTTTATTGTAGTTGCTTGACCAGGATTTTCAATTTCATGTACAAGTTTGTATTTAATAGATTGTTTTTCAATTTGTGAAATAACTAAGATATAAAATTATGTGTTAATTTAATGTTTGAATTATTTCCAAAAGTGTGTCAATCAGTTTTATAAAGATATTTTCCGTAAATATCATATTTAACATTTTTTACAACTAAGAATCCATTCCCATTATCAGTTTTAATAACCGTTATTTTATTAACAATATTAAAAGTTAACTTAGAAAGTGGTACATAATTATTATAGTCTTATGGTTTTTCAAAAACACTTTCAATTTTTTTAGAAAGTCTATGCATGTACATTTTTAGTTTTTTAAATATTTTTCAAGTTTATCAACCCTTTTAAAAAAATTTTAAACACAAAGATCATTATAATTTTGAATCCAATTCTCTCCTTATAATAAAAATGATATTTTCCCAAATATTTCACTTGTTCTTTAGGGGGATTAGAATCTTTATAAGAGTTAAAATAAATTTTTTCTAATTTTGTCTCGAAACAGATCTATTTCGAACGCGCTAGCGAGTTCGTAATAGATCTATTTCGAACTCCGAATTGTATTATTTAAAGGTTGGCCCTACATGACATGTTTTTTTTCACCGTTTAGCATAGCATTCTAGATAACTAATATTTTTTAGTCCAAATATGCAAAATACTACACGAACCCACGTATGTATGTTTGGTTGCCTAGATCTACAAATCTGTATGTATTGTTTTAGTTAATTAAAAAACACATATTAAATAATAACTTTATTGACGGAGAACTATTTTGCTTTTGTAGATGCTTCAAGCTATCATTTTCTGCCAAATCCTATCCAAAATGCAATCTACTAACCTTCCAATGTCGATTTTAACTACAACTTTATTTGAATTTTCCATCTTCCCTATACTAAATTGCAATGCCGTGACGTAAAATCACGTATTTTGAGATTCGAAAAAAAGTAGCAAAATCGCCCGAATTTCCAAATGTATAAGGATTACACAACGTATTCCATCCAATTTCAAATCTCATTTCGCTAAAATAACTTTAGAATCTCGTGGTGAAAATGGGTGAATAAATCAAAAAATGACGGTTCGCAAAATAATTTTTATTGTCCATAGGCTACTATGATAAAAAATAGTATTACCAACATAACATTTAGACATAAAAATTTACTAAATTTGAAGGATTTATTTTCTTTTTAAATATGTGTTTTTTATTGAAAAAACTACAAATTAGAAAAAATAGTATAAAGTACGTGTTATATAAAGCAGTTTTAAGCACTTGTCCCGTTATAAAACTCGCCGCAAGCGGCTCGTTTTTTAACATGGACGCGTGCTATACAATGATTCTTTATAAAACGTGTACTTTAATATACTATTAAAATCAACAAACCCAATGAGAGCCGTTTCGATAAGAGTTTTCCTAATATTTTTTTCTACAATTTCCAACAATAAGCTATTTTATAAAAAAAAAATTTCAAATAAGGGGAATAATTCCAATACATATAAAAACATAATCGCTAATAAAAGTTTATAACTAATAACCTCGTTTTATTATAAGTTATTATAGATAATTATTTCGTTTAAGATACGCTACTGTCTCAAGTTGATTCGGGTTTGTTAAAAAATATATTGGTGAGAAGAAAGTAGATGAAGTCGCTCTGTATTAGACGGATGTCGAGATTATCCGCTCTACATTTTCGCAATAAATATATATCAAATGATTAGCAAAATGCATTTTAATATTAGCACCTATTAGGAATTAAGAACATTAAGGTCAGATATCCGGTTTTAATTTGCTTATTTTCAATCATAAATACTCTCTATTTTATTATACCATCTCGCAAACAAGATTGAAACTAGCTTTGTTAAAAATAGACAACTGATAATCAAATAAAAAACTTAAATTGTATTTTAAAATAATGTGTACATATTTTATTGTCAAAAGTAAACTTCGTAACGTCAAGAATATCGTTAAAAGCATTCATTAAAATTATGCTTATTATTCTGTAAAAGAATACTTATGTACTTATGTATATTACACTTTATGTATTCTTAGTGGGTAAAAGAATAACAGTACAGTGTAACCAGTAAAGTCCACATCATATGGGATTTTTTTATTAGCTTTATTTGAAATTTGACTTTGGCGTCAAGTTCTGCTTCGATCGAGATGAAAATTAAGCAAAAAAATAGTAGTCACGTGATTCGCATGCAGTTTCTAGCCCACATGCAAAATTTCAGCTGCATAAGATAATTTTGATTTTTTACCCATATTTTGTAAATTGCATCACTTTTGGAAAATAACACTCAACGCAACCTACATAAAACTTCTTAGTTTTAACAATGCTTTATTTCAGATACATTTTCTTTAAGGCAGCGCCCTATTAAATGTGTGTTTTTCTACAAAATCAAAATTGGGCTATTAAAATTTGGTCGCATGTGATGCAAAGTTCATTTGTTTTTGACCCTGTATAAGGTAACTTCATAAAATAAGTATTGTGGAAAACGTAGTTGGTGTCTGAAAGTAATACACCTTAATATTAAGACAAAAAAGAACACAGTGTCATCAGTAAAGTGTTCATTAAGTGGAAAATAAATCTTAGTTTAACTTAATGTAAAGTTTATCTATTTTCAACGATTTAATTTAAAACCCCTTTATAAAATTTGTATTAAGCTATGCCATAAAAAAAGTAAAAATTGTCTTTTATTATTTAAGTGCAGTTTCAAAAAAAATTATTACGATACACCAAAAACACGTTTAAAACGACTAAATATTTGTAAAAATCAAAATTATCTTATACAGCTGAAATTTTTTATGTGGACTAGAAACTGGATTTAAAAAAAATTTAATAATTTTTTCCATATTTTTAGAAATTTGAATTATTTTTTGGAAAAAATTAAAATTTGACAGATAATGCGAATCACGTGACTACTATTTTTATGCTTAATTTTCATCTCGATCGAAGCAGAAGTTGATGCCAAAGTCAAGTTTCGAATAAAGCTATTAATAAAAAAAATCCCTTATGATGCGGACTTTACTGGTCACACTGTATATAGTGGTTTTACTAATGTGGTACATTTATGATTTTACAGATGTTTAAGTAGAATAGATAACTAGATAACTATATAACTATATTCTTTATTTACAATTACAAATATGACTATTTAATTACTTTCCATATAAATCACCTGCTATAAAAGAGTTCTTGAATTGCCAATTAAGTTATAATAATTATACTAAATCGACTCTGTACGCAGCTGTTGTTATTAGCGTAAATAGTATTTGCTTAAAATATTTTCACATGGCAATTACATTTTTATTTAATGAAGAATTTTATCATTTTTTAAACACCGAAGAACCTAAAAAAGGAAAAAAAGTTAACACCTTTTTACCGACACTGTACTAGATAATTTTGGTCAATTAGGTAACTAGTCCATTATTTACGGTTGTAAAAATACATAAAAGCTTAAGCAAAAATTAAGAACTTTAAAATTACATGTTTTCTATTTATCCAACGATGCGATTAAGATATGGAAGTGGTTTCCATCTTTACTAATGAAGCTAATGCTTGATTTTACCTTTCTTTTTCATTTCAAAATAAATTTTTAAATATGTATAATTAACTTAAAAAATTTTTTTATGAAATTTTTAGTGATGGGATCACTCGAGTGAAAAATAACCGATCACTCGATTTTTTTAATCACTTGAATTATTCGGTTATCATCGGTAATAATTCGAGTGACGAAAATTGGAATTATTTTATTTTTCAACGACCTGCATGCCATTCATACCAATCACCAATCACTCATTGGCGGCTACATAATACATAAACTGGTTAGTTTACGGAACTGCCGACCTTTTTTTTTTGGAGTTTAAAAATATGTGGTTGATTACTGAAGTGATTCAAGAAAAAACTGTTTTCTATTACTTTGGCGACCAACATGTAACACGAACCGCCAGTGACAATTGATATTAGCATTTTAGTGAAAACTCGATTATTATTCGGTTTTTTAAATCACTTGAATACTCGGTAGTCGATTATTAAAATAACTCGATTTTTCCCATCACTAGAAATTTTATGAACCATAGTAATTTTTAACTAGGAATGATACAGGAAAAAGGTCTCGTCTGTTCAATTTATTAGTGATGGGATCACTCGAGTGAAAAATAACCTATTAATCACTTGAATCATTCGATTATCTTCGGAAATAATTCGAGTGACGAAATGAGTGACGAACATTATGGTTTTTATTTTCCAACGCGTCTCCAAAGTTGCTGCCCGCCTGTCAATTACTTACTGCGGCCAGAGCCATCTCCTAGCGAGCGGCTACACCGAGTGGTTTCGGTTATTATTGGCGATATAATTCAAATTAAATACTGCATTACGGGTTGCCTGCGTAGGATAATAGGCTTTATTATTTTATTTAGATTTAAATCGTCGGCGTCTACTGAAAACTTAATGTTTAGTGATGAGTGTCCAGCATTCATAAATATCATAAGTTATGCAATATCGTGACATCTCAATGTCAAGTAGTCAAGTTGTTAAATTAAATTGTAAGATCTGGGAACCATGCCAAAAAATCCACAAATATCTCCGCCACATTAAATAATCCGCAAAAAATCAATCGATTAACAAAACCGAGTCAGTTATTCCCAATACAAATGCTGTATATCAACATGAACGATAAACCGCCAATATTAATAATTAATTAGAATTTGAGTGAAAAAAAATCGATTATCATTCGGTTTTTTAAATCACTCGAAATCTCGGTAGTCGATTATTAAAATAAGTCGATTTTTCCCAACACTACAATTTATCCTGAGCAAGATGACAAAAAAAACAATTAAATAAAAATTCAGGTATTAACGGGATTTATAGAACCCAGTGCGACATCTTGCGTCCCAGTACGGTACCTTAGAAAAGGTCAGTCGTAAAGGGATTCGGCACTTGTAACGGTTTTGCAAAATTTTCTGTTTTTACAAAATAACCCCTTTACGACTGACCTTTTCTAAGGTACCGTACTGGGACGCAAGATGTCGCACTGGGTTCTATAAATCCCGTTGATAATCGATCCTGACAAGTGATTTGTCTTTAAGCCCTGTTTCCTTCTGCCAAACTGAGCCTCAGTGATGGGCCGTAATAACGGCGAAACGCGTCTGGGGATGGGTTTGGCGGAAGGAAACAGACAAAACTTTTTTGAATTAAAAATTCAGTTATTTAATTTGGTCAACAACAACACATTGAAGGAATTAGTAGTGTTGGGAAAAATCGACTTATTTTAATAATCGACTACCGAGTATTCGAGTAATTTAAAAAACCGAATGATAATCGATTTTTTTTCACTCAAATGCTAATATTAATTATTAATATTGGCGATTCATCGTTCATGTTGATATACAGCATTTGTATTGGGAATTAGAGATGGGTTGCTAAATAGCAACCTGCTTTTTTTTAACTACGCTAAATGCTACGAGCTTTAAAATTAGCTGCTAATTTGTAGCTGCTATTTGTGTGACCCGCTATTTTTGTTGTCTTGTTTAGCCACGTGCTTGTGCTATTGGTAAACAAAAAAACCGTACTGGGTACTGGCCTTTTTTTTTTTTTTTTTTTTTTTTTTTTTAGTAATACATAACTTATTATGAGGTGGAATAGTGCTAAAATAGCAACTGCTATTTTTATCTGATACTGTAGGTGAGGTTACACACTGCTATGCTAATTTCGAACTGCTATTTGCTGGACGTGTCGTTTTCCTTTTTTTCGACACGAATAATGCTGAAATAGCAACTGCTATTAAAATAGCAGCTATTTCTAACTGTTATTTTTGTTTAGCAATAGCAGAAGCAGCTGCTAAACAAAAATAGCGGGTCGGACCCACCTCTATTGGGAATAACTGACTCGGTGTTGTTAATCGATTGATTTTTTGTGGATTATTAAATGTGGCGGAGATATTTGTGGATTTTTTGGCATGGTTTCCAGTTCCCAGATCTTACAATTTAACTACTTGACCTTGAGATGTCACGATATTCCGATATTGCATAACTCATGCATGATATTTATGAATACTGAATACTCACCAGTAAACATTGGGTTTTCAGTAGACGCCGACGATTTAAATCTAAATAAAAAAATCCTATTATCCTACGCAGGCAACCCGTAATGTAGTATTTAATTTGAATTATATCGCCAATAATAACCGAAACCACTCGGTGTAGCCGCTCGCTAGGAGATGGCTCTGGCTTCAGTGAGTGATTGACAAGCGGGCAGCAACTTTAGAGACGCGTTGGAAAATAAAAACCATATGTTCGTCACTCATTTGGTCACTCGAATTATTTCTGAAGATAATCGAATAATTCAAGTGATTGAAAAAATCGAATTATAGGTTATTTTTCACTCGAATGATCCCATCACTAGGAATTAGATTTAGCCTCATCTTTGTCACATTAGGCGTTTTGCATTTGACCGATAAAGAGCAATATATTTATTGCCAAAAAAGGAACAATATCGTTTTGTCTGACTTTACGGAACAGAACCTTTTGGGATTTAGTGAGACCAAATTTGTATTTGGTTTTAATCAAATATTACTGTTGATATAGTTAGTTAATGGATAAATATGGTCAAAAATTACTTTTGTATCTTTCAATAAAAATTATGTTCAGATATATCGCCTCGCCCACGCTCAACGAATAATTCCCATTTAAACTACTTCATCTTCAGGTGTTCTGAACACCTGAACGGACAAGTGTGTAACTATTTTTTATATTGGAATACACAGGGATCCGAGTTTAATGGATACCCTGGAGCCGGTAAACCACGACGGCCATTTCGTCCTTGTTAGGACTCTACGGGCAGCCATAACCCAAGCAGTTCCAAGAAAAACGGAAAATGCCTCTTTGCAAAATCAAAGCGGCCATCAATACTCAATAATCATTAATTCCGCTGGGATGGCGCTACGGTGTATTGATGGCCGCTTTGATTTTGCATGGAGGCTTTTAGTACATTTTTCCGTCGTTCTTGGAATTGCTTGGGTTATGGCTGCCCGTAGAGTCCTAACAAGGACTAAACGGCCGTCGTCTTCTACACGCCCCCAGGGAATCCATTAAACTTGGATCCCTGTATATTCCAATATAAAAAATAGTTTTACACTTGTCCGCTATGCCACAATATATTCTTTTAATATTTTTGGATTGTTTGTTCAATTCGAAAAACTTTTTGTATAACGTATCCTTTGCTTATATTTAATGGTTTTTGAATTATTGACGAATTTTTAACAATTTGGTGTTTAAGAAAACTGAAAAAATGCGAACAGAGCGACAGTTATATGTAAAATGTTGGTTCTGGAATATGATTATTAAGTAGCGAATAATGTATATATTTTAAAAAATAAAAATATTTATCGAAGCCTTTTATAATTATTACTTTCTAAAGAAAAAAATTTTAAAACTTATAAATAAATCCTGAAAGTCTGTTGTTTTTAATACAAACTTTTTCACCTAATTGAAAGGTATTTTTAAAACAGTTTAAACTATACTAGGGTCCCCTATATCTATTTTTTTTTTCAAAAATAGTTCGTTTTCTTTTCACCTCATAAATTTAATGCTTTACAATTCAAAATATTTTTAAATTGTAGACCCAATAACTCCGTTTTTGAAAAATATTAAAAAGTTAAGTAGCTTAGATGCTATGGAATACTGCGTTGAGAGTGGGCCACATGTGCTGATTTACCCTCAACTTGATACATAAAATTCCAGTAAATTAATATTTAATAGCCTAATAGTATTCGTAACTAACTAATGTTTTCCAGCTGCAAATATTATTATTTCTTGAGCACCTACGTTAGCTAAGAAATTAAGTTTCCTATCTTCTGTAAATTTCGTAACGTCAGGTACATCAAGCTAAGTAAACGAACTAACTGTCAAAGTTGAGTCAAGCTAATGTCAAAAACAAAAACTAAACTTTTCCATAAATTTGTACTATATTATTAACCAAGTTTTAAACAGGTACTATTATTGCCCGTGCGCCGTGCTTAAATTACGAAGAGCGATGCGACGAGGTATTTAAGACGCTAGGGCTATAAGCTGTCTAAACCGTGGTTAACATAATTTTTTTTCCATTATTAACACATTTACAAGATACTTATTATAGTATTAATGCTTATAAAAAAATTAGGTATACAGGGTCCTGCACCTCACCTCCCGTCTTCTATAGCTCACTTAGTAATTAAGTTTGAATTTTCATATTTTTCAGACCTTATCTGTATCTTGGGGCGCATTTCAGGAAAATATTTTTTTTCATACAGGTTGTTCCAAAAATGTGTGACAGCATAAGGATGTATTTTTTTAGATTACATGCCATATATTTTCTTACCTTTTTGGATGCCTCCTATAGTTACCTAAACACCCCTAAAATTTTATTAAAATCGATTTAGTATTATAGACGAAAAAAAATTAAAACTAAAAAAATATCAGTTTTGCACCACTGGTATTAAAAATAAATAAAAAAATAAAAATAATGCCTCGTTAATAAAATTATACAAAGGTACTTATTAAATAAGGTATAACAGTTTCGTTAACCAAGTTTGGTTAATACGAATTGTACAGGGTGTCCAAAGTTTAGTGTCAAACTTTGCAAACTTTAAAGCAATTTATTTGTCTTATTTCAAATAAGAACCGCTGTATATTTTTATGTCATTCGATGCAGAATTAAAAATCAAACATTTTTCCTAATTGCAACCCTATCACAATTTTTAACGCATCAAGACTTATTTGCAGAAAACTAATTTTATCTATTCTAACAGTCATTATTATGAATAAATATCGAAGGTGGCTTTGAAAAACAATTTATTGATATTAAAGTTTATTAAAGTGAGCAGAGACCATTTTAACTTTAGTAATCTAAAAGTTTCAAATATTGTTAAATTGTTAATAATTATTAACTGGAAATGATAATCGTGGATATGGTTATCCTTGAAAATTCGTTGAACTGTTCTTTCCATTACATCTACGGAATCAGTGACTGCTTGTTGAGTAACTGAAGGATTTTCTATAACAGATAATAGCACAGCCAATTGATTTTGTTCAGTTCGGACCGGTTTATTTCTCACTGGTTTTGGGTAGTTTACATTTCCCGTTTGTACAAACCTCTCTAATATGTTTTGCAGGCTCCTTTTGTCTGGATGTCGTCGTTCCGGATAACGCTGTGCATAAACTCGGCTTGCCAAAAAAGAGTTCTTTTCGCATGCTCCTAATATAAAAATCATATCTACGAGCTCTTCTTGGTTGTAGTCCATCACAAAAAACAATATAAAGTAATTATAACAGCTTAAATAATTACTAAGAAATTTGAAACTTTTAGTTTACTAAAGTCAAAGTGGTCTCTGGTCACTTTAATAAACTTTAATACCAATAAATTGTTTTTCAAAGCCACCTTCGACATTTATTCATAATAATGACTGTTGGAATAGTTGATAAAATTAGTTTTTTGCAAATAAGTATTGATGCGTTAGAAATTGCGATAAGGTTGCAATTAGGAAAAATGTTTGATTTTTAATTCTGCATCGAATGACATAAAAATATACAGCGGTTCTTATTTGAAATAAGAAAAATAAATTGCTTTAAAGTTTGCAAAGTTTGACACTAAACTTTGGACACCCTGTACAATTCGTATTAACCAAACTTGGTTATCGAAACTGTTATACCTTATTTAATAAGTACCTTTGTATAATTTTATTAACGAGGCATTATTTTTATTTTTTTATTTATTTTTAATACCAGTGGTGCAAAACTGATATTTTTAAGTTTATATTTTTTTTTGTCTATAATACTAAATCAATTTTAATAAAATTTTAGGGGTATGTAGGTAACTATAGGAGGCACCCAAAAAAGTAAGAAAATATATGGCATCTAACCTAAAAAAATACATCCTTATACCGTCACACTTTTTTGGAACACCCTGTATGAAAATTTCCTGAAATGCGCCCAAAGGTACACATAAGGTCTGCAAAATATGAAAATTCAAACTTAATTACTAAGTGAGCTATAAAAGACGGGAGGTGAGGTGAAGGACCCTGTATATTGAAACGATGGCTTTTTAACTTTTTCAGTCACGTTCCTTGGCTGGTAAATAATAATTCGCCGGGTTCCCAACCTCACGAAATCACTTTCCATTTTATTAGTGAAAAATCAAAAATCAAGGTACCTGCTTTCAAATAGCAATTCTGTTGTAATCTTGACGTAATGAATTTTGTTTGATAATTTGTTCCCAGTTTGATAAGAAGTTTACCTTTTTTGCAAAAACACAGTGGAATATGTTTATTATTCAATATTAAAGAAGTTGGCCTTCTTTTCGGTGTAAATTATGAATTTCTAATCCTTTTTATACTCTCTCAAATGAAAATATCGAATTGCATTTTGTAAATTTGGTTCCTGGTTTTAAAATCACTGCCTTTTTATTGGAAATATTTAAAAAGATTCAAGAATTTATTTTGTTTAATTATTGATAATTTCTAATAATAAAAAAAATAATCTTAATGTGTGTATCTATAGCCTTAAGTGATGTTTCACTTTTATATAGTCATTTTATTTTGTTTTAGGTCTATTATAACACTACGATGTAAATTCAAGGAAACAGAAGAAAAATTTAAAGAATGAATCAACATCAAAACACTTAAAAAACACAAATATTTGTTGTTAATTTTAAAAATTGAAAAATATTTTGTATATTACATTACAAATTGTTAATAAATTATTTTTACAGTAAGATGTTTTTATCCATTATTTACCACTTATTAGCTGAAAAAAAAAACCTCAAATTTAATTGCGTTATATACCTCTTTATTTACAAAAATAAATAATTAGTAAATCAATAAAGCTCCTAAACTAATAGTCGTACTGTGCTCCAACAGAACCTGTTCCTTCCAGTCCTGCGGCTCTACTCCAGGGGCCAATAGGAGCAGGTACTACTTCATAAGATACTTTTGGTGCAGAATGATCGAATAGATTTTTTAAAGCCGTCGTTCCTGCTACGGCCAAAGCTGCAAGGCTTAACCCAAAGCCTTTAAATGATACAAACGCTATGAGTGACAAAATAATTGGTAGAATGATAGCAGCCTTCAATTTAAGAATTAGAAGGAGGGGCAGGAGAATTTTCCTGATTCGTTTTCTTTTTCGGGCTTCTGAAACAATAATACCTATTAATATAAATTAATTTTAATTTGAAGAAATATACCATATTTAAAGTGGAGTTCAAAGTATGGGAAAGAAAGAAAAAACTATAAGTTTTCGTCCACAAAATTTAATAGAATAAAATTCTTTATGGGTTTCTACATGTTTCGAACGCAGAAACGTTCATCATCGGGAGAAAGAAAATTTATTTAGTGCTGATGGTTTTAGCAGAAGTGAATAATATGGTGTAGAACCTTAATGGAGCTTTTATGGAATTAAAAAATTGATATGTAGAAATGACATAATATGAAGAAAATTGTGAAAAGTTAAAACATACTGAGTATGTGAGAAAATCAGTAAAAGGGGGTCTAAACCAACCAAATAAATTGGGGAAGAAGAGAAAACGCTTCTAAAAAGAAGGTGTCAAGGGTTATTTAAAATTTTAATAAAATATTTTTTAAGTATGTCTATAAGACATTTGAGGATAAAATTAGTCGTAGTATTACGAAGATATCACAATCTGTAAAAATAAAAATTGAAATTAAAATCAAAAAGTGAAGAAGTAGAAAATTTTTTAAACATTTTTTAAATAAAAAGTAGGTACTTACAAGATACTATCCAATAATAGTTTTGTGGGGTACTGAGGGTTAAAGCCCAGTAACCACACAAGTGGTTAATTTAAAACCAATTTAATTAATTAACAGATTACTTATATTTTTAGAAGATAAAGTTCAAATGGTTGTTCACAAGAATGAGAGACATTCACTTTTGTCTCAACACGTGGACGTGTTTACTTACTTTTTATTCAAAAAATGTTTAAAATATTTTCTACTTCTTAATTTTATTTTTAATTTCAATTTTTATTTTTACAGATTGTGATATCTTTGTAATACTACGACTAATTTTATCCTCCTTATGTCTTACAGACATACTTAAAAAATATTTTATTAAAATTTTAAATAATCCTCGACACCTTCTTTTTAGAAGCGTTTTTTCTCCTTCCCTAGTTTATTTGGTTGGTTTAGACCCCCTTTTAATGACTTTCTCACATACCCAGTATGTTTTAACTTTTCACAATTTTCTTCATATTATCTCATTTCTACACATCAATTTTTTTAATTCCATAAAAGCTCCATTAAGATTCTACACCATTTTCTCTTCTGCTAAAACCATTAGCACCCATAAAGAATTTTATTCTATTAAATTTTGTTTTACTTTTTTCTTTCTTTCCCATAAATTAATTTTATTTAATAGTATGTGATAGGCTCATGTTTTTCTAATGAATTCTTTGGAATTTTGGTTCAAACAACTTAAGAAAAATTATTTTAAATTACTTATTTTATATTACTGTTTGAAGGAATTAAAAATCTTGTTGTATATGTATCAGATGTATATACAGGGTGTTCATTTGAAAACTTCCCACCTCGATTTTCCTGCTTTAAAATGAAAATGTGGAAAATCGCTCAGACCCGTCGATTTTTATTTCGAGGAGGACATCTTTTGCGTATATTGTCAATCTTGTTAATTCAATCCCCTAGGAGGGGGGGGGAAAATCTAAATCTTAAATGGATACCCCTATTTTATATATTTTTTTTGGATTCTTCATAAAATTCTAAACATTTTTTAATAAAAGCATTATTAGTCTATACTTAACAGTTTCCGATATATTGACTCTTGAAAAATGACATTTTTGAACTTTGACAGCGTCTAGCTTTCTAACTGTACGTCTTAAAGCAAAACGGCTTACATCTCCCTATCTTCGATTTTTATTATCTTTCCAATAGTGTCAACTTCCGGTGAAACCGGAAGTACTATGTTTCTTACATCCGGTTTAACCGAAAGTTCACAATATTGAAAAAGATAATAAAAATCGAAGATAGGGACATGTAAGCCGTTTTGCACTAAGACGTACAGTTAGAAAGCTAGACGCTGTCAACGTTCAAACATGTAGTTTTTCAAGAGTAAATATCTCGGAAACTGTTAAGTATAGACTAATAATGCTTTTATTAAAAAATGTTCAAAATTTTATGCAGAATCCAAAAAAAATATATAAAATAGGGGTATCTATTTAAGATTTAGATCTTACCCCCCCTCCCTCCTAGGGGCTTGGAGTAACAAGATTGATAATATACGCAAAAGATGTCCCCCTCGAAATAAAAATCGACTGGTCCGAGCGATTTTCCACGTTTTTATTTTAAAGCAGGAAAATCGAGGTGGGAAGTTTTCAAATGAACACACTGTATGTATATCTGTTATACTCTTATATGATAAATAGTTATTCCAATTTTCAAAAAACCTAGGCGCTTTAATAAAATATATTTTTTTAAGTCAATTAGTTTTAGAATTTAATTTTACTACAAACAGTTTTGCTTTTATAAAAATATTATTTAATATTTTTTAGAATATTTTCCACAAAAAGTTTTTTATAAAATTTGGGTTTTCTACTTTTTTTTGTATAATTAAAATATTAAAATTAAATATAAAAACTGATATATTTTTTTAAGCATCATTATCGTTTCAGACTTTTTCGAAAAAATTTTAAATACAACAATAAAAGATATTATTTGTAATAACAAAACTGCTATAATATCCGATTTAAAAAAAAATACATTTAATAGAAACCCATTAGATATAAATCTTATACAGGTAAAACACGATTTCCTTAAAAGAATTATTTTACGACGCTGTTATTAATCACAATATAAGAAAATATAAATGGAAAATACGCGTATTACAAAATACATTTTCTTATGTACTAGGTGTAATAATATGTTGTTTTATACTAACTAACAAATAATATTACAATATAAATACATAAAATAAACGTATTTCTTTCGACCAAAAATACCAGAAGCTATTTGACATGTCAACTTTACAAGGTTTTAAAAGTTTATTACATACTTGTTTGGGGTAATAAAATATTATTAAAAAAAATCGTTTGTCTCATCCAGGTTTCTTAAACCTTTTATAACGCACTATTCTTAAACGAATAATCAACTGTCTTTTGACTTTTCGTTTTAAAATTAAAAAAAAAACATTTTTCTGCTTAATATATATTTTTGATCGTTATTTTTGACGGTTTGAATTAAGTTATTTACTCGTACCTAGCAAGTTACAACTATTGGCGCCATCTAGTGGTGATAGTGTGAAATTCCTTTAGTACATGCTTACCAACACCTCCAATAGGAGCTTTATAATATTATTTTCGTATTTGAATTTGGGTTTCTCGCCTTAGGCACTGTTGATGTATTTAATTTAGAAAAGGGATATTTATTTTATTTATACATTTTTCTCCAGTATCGCCATTAGAACCCTTAGTACAAGGAACTCCAATTTTAAACAAGATGATTTCTATACTATTATGATATTAGTATTGTGATGGGTATGCTAATAAAAAATTAATTAAAATAGTAATACACACACTGCCATCTCGACTTTTATTTTTAAAAAGCTTCAGATATAGAAATTTTGGTAAACAGTGAGGTATGAACAATAGCGTAGTTAAAGAAGGAAGCAGGGGTGCATTCTGTTGTGCCCTGAAAAATTGCAACAAAGTACATGGTACAAAAATAGATCATTCTAAACGAAATAATTGTTTTTAAGAGCAAACAGTAGGTACGCCTTCGCCATTTTTTTTTTTGATAAACATTTCTTCAGTTCTTCGTTTTATACAAAAAGTGGTCAAATATCCGTCTTTGAAAGCAATTACCTACAGTTTTCCGTTAAAAAAATTTGGATTTATAAATTAAGAAAAACAGAAAAAGCAACATGAGCAAATTTAACCAAAACGAGAAAACAAAGAATAAACAAAATATGTGTAAGAAAATAGAATGGTGAATGCGTCAATAGTATTTGCTCATAATGAATAAAACTTTTTCTTCGTTATTCTAGCCCAGCAGTACATATATGTTCAAAATTGCTTTAATCAAAAAATGACGGAAAACCCGAGGAAGAATAACTATTTAATAGAATAATGTAATATAAAAAACGACAACGTAAGTATTTAAGATATTCCGTCGTTGTTTAAAATATATTCCCTTTTACCCCATTTTATTATTAAAAAAATTTATTAAAAAAAATTTATTATCATTAAAAATATAATATAAACAAGATGTCAATGTTATTTGAAAACTGCAGAAAATAATTAATTTTTAAATAGACAAAAGCAGATAAACTGAAAACAAAATATGTGATAAATAATATAAGAGCTTAAAACGAAAACACCTAACTTTAAGGCCGTAAAAACAAAAACAGATATAAAATCGTTACCCAACCATAAGCTTCTGCTTAATCAGAACTCAGTTTGCCGCGTCGAACAAGGTCACGGCTACTTTTAATACAATACCCCCCAGTGCAGAACAAGAAGCACCTGCTTTCTTCAAGAAGCAGGAAGGAAAGAGGCGTGCCGAAAAGGAGTGGTAAGGCAACGGATGTGATGAAAAGAGAAATGAGAAACACGACCTTAGGCAAGCAGAAAGAACGGTGTCACGGACGATACGAAAGAACGAAGAACATGGAAGAATGTGGGTCAGTTGGTTAGCAGCGTACCGTGCCCATTGATCAACTAAGGAAGAAAGTTGGGAAAAGGAAGTTTGCTCCAGTGGTATTGGATAACCATTAGAAGTATAGTAATATCTAATGTTTATTGATCTGCATTTAATTTGCTGATAATTTCTTTCTAATCACACCAATTATAAAATTTAAGGTTTTGTTAACATTAGTACCACTTCATTAACTAATTCATGGGTTTTGCGTGTGTTTACTTATTTTTTTTTATTTTATCCTAGGTACTTCAATCTTATTTTTGATGTATTTCAGTATAACGAAGAAAAATATTGATTTTAATGAAAATACGTACAAACTGAAGTAATCATAAACATGATTGATCTTTTGGTCAATTGATGTAAACCTGCTGTTAGAATATGCTAATACAGGTTGTCCTATAACTAGGGGTCAATCCAACAACAGGAGATAGTTGACTTGAAAACAGGTCATTTAGGCTAAATTTTTTGTGACAAAATATCCACGGTAGATAAATTATGTTTCGGTAAGAAAGGTGCTTAATTAAATGTTTCTTGCAATCTTGCATTTAAACACAATTATCTGAAAACCTAATTGAAATGTCGGGATTAATGAAGTACAACTTTTTACGTATAAAATAATTTAGGGTGAAGCGAACAGAAATGTGAGAGACAACAAATCATATCAAACTCATATTAACTTTCAAAATGTCTTTATTTCAAACTAACTTTTACAGTTCATTACATGGAAAGTGACAACATAATATAGAAAATAATAACCATAAAAAAAAGTAACAATAAAAAAAAATGGAAGTTACTCCAATTTAATTCATTAATAAAATCAATTTAAAAAAAATAGTATAAATAATTTAATTTAGTAAATATCTCTTTAATTGAAAGGGAAAGAAAAACTCTAAGTCTTCCTTCACTAATATATTCCAAATAAATCTTATTTAAAGATACCTCAACATGTTTCGAACATAGAAATGTTCATCTTCAGGAGAATTAAGATGTTATAAGCAAGAAAAATAACCAGTATTAACGTTTTAAGCTCAAAACTGAAATGATATTTTTTGGAAGATTGTTATATTTTATTATTCCGTCATATAAAAGCGATTTTTTTCCGAAATTACTTTTTACTGGTACAGTTTGATAATTTATATAATGTCTTATTATCCTGAAGTGTTATGTTTGATTCTTTTTCTTTTAAAATAATAAAGTGAATTAGAATAAAATTTTTAAATTTATAAATGTTTTGAACGTGTAAATACCCTTTCGGTATATATAGATTAACAGTTTGTTCTAAATGTGGTAATTTGTGTATACATTTAATGACTTTATTTTGCAGTTTTTGTAATGGTTTTAAGTTTGATAAACAAGCAGATCCCCATGCAAAAGCTAAGTATTGTAATTTTGAATATATTAATGAAAAATATATATTTTTTAAGTATTTCAAAGGAATGAAATATCTAGCTCTGTACAAAACAGATACCAAAGGAGATATCGAGTTAATAATATACTGGATATGGCATTTCCAATTTAAATTTTCGTTCAAAACTAATCCTAAAAATTTTGTTGTTTTTGAATATTGAATATTTTTAATAAATGTTAAGGGGTTAATGATGGAATTTATTTTATTTTTAGTTATAAACATAAAAGAAGATTTTTTAAAATTTAACGTAAGTTTATTTGACTGAAGCCAAGAAAGAAGTATTTTTAAATCATTATTAATATCAAAATACATTTCTGCAAGAGTTTCAGCAAAATAAATGATTGTCGTATCATCTGCAAATAGCTTTATATTGCCCTTTAAGTTCAATTTGGAAACGGAATTAATGTAAATTAAGAATAATAACAGACCTAATATTGATCCTTGTGGAACTCTACATATTATTTCTTGTTCCGAACTTCTTCTTTCCCCAATTTGAATAAATTGTTTACGATCGCTTAAATAACTTTGAAGTAGTTTGTGTGTATTTCCCCTTATCCCAATACTGTATAATTTTCTTAATAAAATATCATGGTTAACGGTGTCAAAAGCCTTACACAGATTTAAGGATAGTAAACAGCATTTTTTACTACTGTCGACATTAGCTTGAATATTTGTTATAATATTGTGTACCTAATGTTCTCTAGGAGATAACTTTGTAACGACCAAAATTGGCCGTTAGGTTCTATTTTAATTTTACCTCTACTATGTTATTGTTCTAGCTTTCATATCACTATTGTTATTAGTTTTTATGGGATAAATTTTGAAATTCGTTATTTCGACATCGTTTAAAATAAGTTGCTCATTAAAACGTTACCTTTTATTAGTAAATAACTTTCGTTCTCTGTTAAGAGAATGTGTAATACCGCCGTACGACTTGTTTTTAGCTTTCTTACCTTACAATTTCCTTCTTACTGTCAGTTTGTAACACGATGTCTCATTTGTTTACCTTGCACCATACATCCTGTATATTATCGTTTTATTTGAGTCACCCTATTAGGCAACACACCCCCAATGTTTATTTTCAGCTAACTCAACTTACTTTTCTTTATATCTATTTAACCGAGCTAGTGGACCCAAAACTACCTTGGTAGGTTTTCTGTTTTTGCCTGGCCCAAAAACAGTGGCGCCTTAAATTTATCGTTTCTAAACCCCCCCTAATCTCCGGCTTATAAGCTAGGGCACTTTGCTCGCTGGCAGTAGGCCCCTCTATCTCGGCTAAATTTGATTGGTTTGATTTATTTCTATTCAGTTATTTAAATTTTTGACAGTTTATAAAATTTAAGATTTCACAATGACTTTCAATTTTTGATTAATTTTTAAATACTCAATTAAATTTAAATTCATTAAAGGCGATTTTCAGCGTAGCAACTTAAAGCTAATTAGGAAATCTTCTTTTTTACCCTTAAAAAAATAACTCCACCAAATTTGATTTATATCCGCTTAACCATTTCAAACCTGTCACCAATTTTTTATCTCTTTAACCGTGGATTGCAAGAAATTAGGCATTACCTATTTCCAAATTTCCTGTTGCTGTTTGGCCCTCCAGTTATGGAACACCCTGTATTGACACTGTGACCACAAAAACCTAATTGTTTCCTAACTACCGCCGGTGTAAATGTTACTTTTCTGAATTTAATATTATTAGCTTTCTACCAGACAGTCTTCCAGCAGTAGAACGCAAGCTTCCCCTGAACTTGGACTTGACAGTGAAGTAAATTTGCTCGCTCGCATTCCACTATATTTATTTAACGTCGGCACATATTTGTAGTATTTACCACATGAATTATTTATTATTTATAGGTGCGGTTACAATCGGAATTACGCGGAGAAAAAGTCAATACGAGTAATGAAGATTTAAAGCCTAAGTTAAATCTAATTCATGGTAATTTGTGGAACACACACATTAATTCAATAATTAATTTCTGCCCTGAGGGCAACTAAGCAATAAGCAATGGACCTATCTACTAAGACAGTTGAGAATCTACTAAAAAAGAAGTCAGCAATTGATTTAAGATATATTTGTAGGGTAAAAATATATATTTTTATATACAGCAACAGTAGTAATAGTACTAGAAGCTGTAGGGAGGCTCAGCAAGGTAAGTGGACCAAAGCAATCCTGTACCCTCGCCTAAATTTCCCGATCCAGTTATGAAGGTCAGGATATCCTTCCAGGCAAGAGCAATGACTTCCTCGCTTCGGCGTACCTCCGAGTCGAATACCTGATGTCTCAGTCTCCCCAGAGTCTCATACGACCCCAGAAAGTTTTTCTCTTCCTGACACCCAGGACGACCCAAGTCGTCGTCCTCGCCAGTACAGCAATAACATTTTACTTTTCCTAAATAGTTTTTGTATTTCATTTATGACAAAATTAAGTGGCAACAATGATGTAGTTTTAAACTTTTTCAACTTGTCTTCATAGAGATTTTGTAAAATAAAAGATGTGGAACATTTTTTAATTGTTGTTGGGTTGTGAAATATTATGACGAACAAACCCATGTAAAATTTGCAACTCTCTAATATTGGCTCCCTTCTTAATTTATATTTCTACCGTGCAAGCAAAAATTATTTACATCAAAGACGGCCTGGCATCTAATGACATAATGCTTAGCCGTAGAGCTTAATACCTGTTGGGTGTCAGTAACTACCTGAATTAACAATCAATCAGTGATTCCGTAATTTTTGACAGTCGTTACGTGCATTCATACCTAATTTTTCGAATTTCTTGAACAATTCACACAATGGGCTTAATGGAACAGCACAAAACATTCATGGTTGAAGCGTATTTTCGAGACGAGGTTAGAGTAAATTGTGAGTGGCAATACAATCCGGGTTTGTGCATGAACGATTTTCAGGAATATTTTCCAAACGTTGTTTTTATTGCTGGGGATTTTTATCACTGCCTTAAAAGAACCATGGCTGTGTTTAGGGAACCAACACAACACAAAAAAGGAGCAGAAAGACCATCTGTAAGAACAGAAGAACTTGTTGCAAACGTTCATGAAATAATTCAAAATACGCCAACAAATTGTATAAGACGCCTGTCCCAAGAAGTGGAAAGATCTTATGGAACATGCAGGACTATTCTTAAGAAGCAGCTAAATTTATTTCCTTATAATAATAATAATATTAATAATAATATAGGTCTTTTAATTATTCTTACCAAAATTTCAAACAAAGTATAAAGAAAAATGGCGGCGAGATCTAGCCAGGCTACTCAATCGAAACTCCATGTAAGTTAATAATATATTCCAATAAATATAAGCAGTATTATAGTAAACAGTATCAATAAAATTAAAATTAATAATAAAATCATAAAGCAATCTATAATTAGGAAAAGAACAATAATTAAATCAAAATTATTAGTCTCATAATTTTGTAACAAAAGAAAAACCAAAAATTAAAAAGAAGAAGTGTAAACGTAATTAATTTACGCACCATCAGTATTTACCCACGCTCAAGTATTGATTATTAATTGCATGGCGGTGGCCAAATTCAGCAATTTATGTAATTATTTTCCTTTTTCTTTCAGTATATTCTTACTTTGTTAATTTTGTAAACAACAAAAATAAATTTGTTTTTGTCTATTTATTTTATTACTCATTAGTTTGGCATATCATGTCATAATATGAATTTGACAAAATTTTAGCCTAGATTTGGTTAGATACAGTGATGGGCTAAAATATGGAACAAATTCATTTAAAAATCAGGTATTCATTTTTTGAAAAAACGCTCGGACACGTCGATTATAATTCTTTCTTCCGGATTTTTTGCCTCAAAAAGAAATTATACCGGGTGTGTCAAAAAGTAGATGAAGCAAAAAATTTTTGTTTTTTAAATATAACCCCCCTATTTTTACTTATTACCCTAATTCTACGTCAAATTCTGCGCATAATTCATGTAGCATACTCTATCCTTATCTCTAACGGTTTTAGAGAAAAATTACATTATAAAAAAAAAATTCTTTAAAAAAAGGTTAAAAAATTTGTTTATTAAGTGTTGAAAATGCAAACCATTAACTTCTTGACAACCCTGGACACCCTGTATATTATTCTGTACCTACGTCTGGTCTGTACTGTCTACAGGGAAATAGTATACTTCAGGTGACGTTGTGTTTTCAAAAATAGGTAAATTGCTCGTAAACAGTGGACATACATAAATTGTAGACAGCTTGGCTCTGCTTTGTTGCTAATCTACTTAAAAACCCTTCTAAAACATTATTTACAGTATTTTCATTAATTTGCCTAATTTTATATCTAATTTTAAATTTTAAGTCTTCCAAATTTTGTGGTTTATCCTTATACACTTTTGATTTCAAATAACCCCAAAGAAAGAAATCCATGGGTGTAAGATCGGGAGATCTTGCAGGCCATTCTATGGGTCCTCTTCTATCTATCCATCGTTCGGGAAATACAGTATTCAAATACTCTCGTACTTGTCGAGCAAAATGAGGCGGAGCACCATCCTGCTGAAACCAAATAGACGCTTCCGGTAGATGAGGCTGATTCGGATTTGGAAAATCCGCTGCTAGTGTGGGAATTAATTCATTTTGAAAAAATTGTAAATACCGGTCTCCTGTAAGATTTCCATCGAAGAAAAAAGGTCCAATAATTCTATCATTTAATATCCCTGCCCAAACATTTACTTTTTGTGGGTATTGCGTGTGCTGTTCTCTCATCCAACGGGGATTATTTGTACTTCAATACCGAAAATTTTGTCTGTTTACTGAACCATTCAAACAAAACGTGGCTTCATCGCTAAAAAGTATGTTGCGATGGAAAAATAGATTTAAGTTGCAAATTTCCATCATAGTTTCACAAAACTGTAGTCGGCGGTCGGGTTCATCTCCGTTTAGCTCGTGCAGCAACCTAATTTTGTACGGATGGTACTTTTCTTGTTTCAATAACCGCAACACAGATCGTCGGCTAACATCATTATTAAGGGCTACTTCAGTGGATGCACTATGAGGATTATCTTCAACCTCTAACAAAATGTTCAATTGTGAGTTTTCACTAATTTTTGGACGACCTGGCTGTAGACGATCCTTTACATTCCCTGTTTCGTTGAATTTCTTTTCAATTTTACTTACTGTAGATCTTGTAATCGGCCGTTCTGGATACTTAGCGTTAAACAAGTTACAAACTTCTTCTTGACTTCTTGTTTTGTCTCCACATCCAATTAAAATTAAAATTTCGATTCTTTCCCAGGTAGCAGGATGACGTCTTTATGACGTCGAATATTGGTGATTTTTAGTCACTTGACGTCTTTTGGTCGCAAGATGACGTCAAAATAACGTAGTTTTTAACACGTGTATTATACGTCATAATTTTACGTAATAAAAACGTCCATTTTTAGTCATTTTATTGAATTATACGTATCATTAAAAAGTATCTAAGTGACCAAGTTTTTTGAAAATATAGTGGGACAGACCTTTAAATAAGTAAAACGCCTGAGAATAGCTTTTTCTTATAGTTAAAGGCACGTACGTATCATAAAACTTTTAAAATATTACCATTTCAAATTAACCATTCATGTATGTAAAATTTGCAAAAGCGAATATTTTGTCATTAAAAGTCTGCGAATATCAAATTTAAATTACCCGCGCTTCGTTTTATGACATTGGCAGTCTGACAGAACGCAGAACGCATTGGTATTCTGTTTTGGCGCTAGCAGTCAGGCAGTCGACAGTTCGGCAAAAGTGAAAGTAAAAAGTTTATGGTGATTTTGATTTAGTTTCTGTCATGGTTTCTATATATTTTGTGTTATAAACGAATATAAATGTATGGTTATCGAGTTCGAGGCTATTGACGGCGGGGGAGTAGCCGTTGTGCCCTCATTACTGGGTGACGCCCCAAAAAAAGAAGTATTTTGGCCGCCATTAAAGGATTCCTTAGCATTTTTCCAATTCTGCGTACTCATGAAAGTTGTAATAGTTAATTTATTATCATTAAAAGGATTTTTTACATAAAATATTTATATGTATTTTTTTACCCCTATTATGTATTATTTTAGGAAGTTTTTCGTAAATTATGACGTTTATTGACGTTTTCTACACCTAAAAAGACGTCTTAAGATGACGTATTTTTTACGTCAAAAAAGACGTCATTGGTCTGTGACTTACGCACGTCTTTTAAACGTTTCATTTACGTAATTTATGACGTCGCTGATGACCAATATTCGACGTCTTAAAGACGTCATCCTGCTACCTGGGTTGTGTTTCATTTAAATGCCATGATCACCGTTTTTCAAAATTATACCTAAACTAATTTTTGATTGACACATAACTTGCTATCGTAGTAACAATTCATTTAAATTTACCTGTTTACCTTTAAGTAGGTACATGTACCTTTTTTTAAAGATTTTTTTTTTATGATGTAATTTTTCTCTAAAACCGTTAGAGATAAGGAGAGAGTATGCTACATGAATTATGCGCAGAATTTGACGTAGAATTAGGGTAATAAGTAAAAATAGGGGGGTTCTATTTAAAAAACAAAAAAAATTTGCTACATCTACTTTTTGACACACCCGGTATAATTTCTTTTTAAGGCAAAAAATCCGGAAGAAAGAATTATAATCGACGTGTCCGAGCGTTTTTTCAAAAAACGAATACCTGATTTTTAAATGAATTTGTTCCATATTTTAGCCCATCACTGTATATCGTCCCCATATCATTGTGATCTAAGCCAAGCCATACGTTTTTTAATCCAAGCCCTATTGTATTATTTATATAGATATTACACTATTTTTATTAACTATTTATCGTGTTCAGAACAAAAAATTAAAATTAAAATTCATAGCTTTCAGGGTATTTTTTCTTACAGCCGTTCTGATTACCATGAAAACCTGCAATTGTTAAAGAATATTTTGCCTCAGTTTGTCCAGTACCATCATATCTGATAGCGATAGTGACGCACCTCAAGAAATTATGGCAGCAACGAAGATCGTTGTATCAAATATTTTGCCCGCTAAATCAAAAATACAGTATGAAAAAGTGTACACTCAGTTTAGTGAATGAGGGGGGCAAAATTTATATTGGAATTCTCATGACCAGTGTGGCGATACACCACCCGGTAGTTTTTTTTTTATATAGATTTCCAAAAGGAAAGATTAATTAAAATAATTTGGTAACAACAATGGACTAAAATATAACTCAGTTTCCACGCCCTAACGAATTCTGAAGGTTCAAAGTTTTTTAAAAAACCCGTATTATGTAGCAAATTGATTTTCAAAGATAAGAAGCCAATACCGCAAGTAAAAAAACTTTCTTCAAAATTTACAGATTATGAATACAATGTTACGAGTAGGTAGCGCTGTAAACTCCACTAAAAGTTTTTTAATATAACCTTTCTTAACATTGATAACGTCTGTTCCTAAATGGTAGCATGTAATGGTTCTCCAGAAGTTTATAAAAATATAATAGATTTTTAAATAAAAAAATACTCTCAAATTATGCTAAACAAGCCGTTTTTAATTGATACAAAATGTTAAATATGTTGATATGACATTAACAAGAAAAAACACAAGCTATTTGTGCATTCAAAATTTTTTTGTTTTAGAAAGCTCAATAAAATGACCAGCTTAATTGGGTTTTAGGCCAGGAAATTCTGACCCCGGGCAGTAATAAATATCATTTATTTAAATTTGGTCTGGGTATATTTCTCGACGACCCAGTTACTTAGTAAGTCGTAGAAAATCTGATTTAAAATTCAGTTTCAGCCAAGCCCAGCTGTTTTTTTTTTTAGAGTGAGCTTACTTATGTTGATTCAGACTGTAGCAAATTAACGATGATCAGTGGGTTTTAAAGTCCAGTTAAATATACAGTATGTCTCAAATATCTGCTTTATTATTAGAACGTTGGAAAAAGCATTGGTTAAAATACTGGCAAGCCAAAAAATCCTACAAAACATTGTTTAAATCTACATGTCTATGTATAGTTTATTCTTTTGGATATACAATTGAGTATAGAATCAATAAATTATTGACAATTTTTTGAATTTCTTATAGCATGGAATAAAACACATTTGGTGTTTAAATAGTTGCTATTTTATTTAGGAAAAAAAAATTAAAACTTCTTGTTATGTTTCACAAATTTAATCAGTTTCCTGACACGTGTTTCGGCCCTTTCGGGTCATTTTCAAAGGAGTACAGGAAGATATTAAATTCTACGTGACATGACAAAGGTAATATATAAATATTATGGTAACTATATATGATATAAATACCTAATAAATAATAAAATTGAATATACATATAATCAAAATTATAATAATTGCGTATCGTATTCTGTGCTTAACATGCCTTAAACCTCAGTTAATGTAATTTTGATCATAATAGTTAATGAATAATATAAAATTAATTTAATATTTTGAATATGAGGAATATTCGTTACTTTTATTGGGACAATGCATGGCAGTAGATAAAAGATCCACAAGAAAGTAGAGCCTCAAATGTCTCTTACAGTTTTCGTTCACAGCACAATACATGACGTATAATAGGTTCTAATTGTTTAATATGATGATTCAAATTTCTAACTCTTTCTTACCTACATTCCCATATGTATTGTCATCAAGTATTTAAGTTATTAATATATTCAAATTAAAAAAAAAGCTTACAATAATTATTATGAACTACTTTGATTCTCTTGTTCTTAAATTGATTAATTAAATGAAGATTAAATAAAAGCTAATAGGACGACATACCAGGCCAGACTATAAACGTAAAATGGGGTTAATTTATTTCCTTCAAGAATTCCTAAAAGTTGATAAAAGGAAATGTCTCAATACGGATACTAAAATGTTTTTCATAAATTAAGGTGTTCCAGACGGGTCCTATAGGATGCAAAATATGTTAAAACTGAAGCCCCAAGGGGTTGTATATCCTAGCTCACCCTACACACCTTCAACATCCAAAAGGTGACCAAAAAATGAGCTTTTTCACTAAAACCGAGTTCATCCTTTAGCAGTGACATCCTCAATTAGAATATAATCCAATATTAAAATCCTATCATATTAATTTTCTAGCAACAATTAATATACAGAGTGCACGGATAAAGGAGTTCAATCCGTTAACCATATGCTTCTTAAGCAAAAATAATATGATTTTTAGAATGCAATTTTTGATTTTGACCTACATGTTCGATATACACTATACAGGGTTTCCGTATATTTTGGAGCACCCCTGGAGCTTTTATTTGAAGACCTAGAAAAAACTTTAAATTACCAAAGTTGCATGATTTCTCCTGAACTGCCAGAATTTGTTATCGGACAAAACAAATGAACATCGTAAATTTGTTTAATAATGCCAATGTCGATTTTTTAAAATGGAACACCCTGTATATTAATTTTTTTAAACTCCTCACTCTTTTCTGATTCCAAATATGTATATATGTTATGTTTGTTTCATAAATTATGATCATTATTTATATTAATTATTGTTACTGAATAAGCATTATGTTCTAGCATGTTTTCCTCACACCAATATAGATTTTCTAATCCGCAATATTTTGAAATGAAATTTTGCCTAAACGACTAAAGTAAACATATAACATATATACATATTTGCAATCAGAAAAGAGTGAGGAGTTAAAAAAAAAATTAATATACAGGGTGTTCCATTTTAAAAAATCGACATTGGCATTATTAAACAAATTTACGATGTTCATTTGTTTTGGCCGATAACAAATTCTGGCGGTTCAGGAGAAATCATGCAACTTTGGTAATTTAAAGTTTTTTCTAGGTCTTCAAATAAAAGCTTCAGGGGTGCTCCAAAATATACGGAAAAACCCTGTACATACAGGTCATGCAAAGTTTGAAATTATTAAAAACTGATCTTTTTAAATAATTCAAGTATTTAGTAAGATATTAATTTTCCGTTTGGTACATTGCTTTAAGACAAAGAGTTACATCTTTTGAGAAAAACAAAACAAAATGCAATTGTCAAATATTCAAAAAAGGGGTTGTCCACTACCCGCTGATCCCCTCTATTTTTTGGTACAGGGTTATCCAACCAAGACTAGACAAGGCGATTTTTTGACTTTTCCTGTACTTTTATAAAAAAAACTGAAATAGCCATCTTAAGTCATTTTCTCCCGCGAATTCGAATATCTTCAGCAAAAAACAATTGAACATCAAACAAAAGTACTAGGGGTAACTTTGATATTTTTTTAAACGGAACACCCTGTATATTTTTACATTTTTAAATTCCACATAAAATTATAATTATTTTTTATTAAATGCACTATTAGTCTATACTTCATAGTTTCCGAGATATTGACTCTCGAAAAGTGACATTTTTGAACTTTGACAGCTTATAACTTTCTAACAGTACGTCTTAGAGCAAAACGGCTTACATATCCCTATCTTCAATTTTTATTATCTTCCCAAAAAAATCAACTTCCGGTTAAACCGGATGTAACTCGAAAGAAGGAAATATAGTTGTTCCGGTTTAACTGGAAGTTGATTTTTTTGGGAAGTTAATAAAAATTGAAGATAGGGACATGTAAGCCGTTTTGCTCTAAGACGTACTGTTAGAAAGTTATAAGCTGTCAAAGTTCAAAAATGTCACTTTTCGAGAGTCAATATCTCGGAAACTATGAAGTATAGACTAATAGTGCATTTAATAAAAAATAATTATAATTTTATGTGGAATTTAAAAATGTAAAAATATACAGGGTGTTCCATTTAAAAAAATATCAAAGTGACCCCTAGTACTTTTGTTTGATGTTCAATTGTTTTTTGCTGAAGATATTCGAATTCGCGGGAGAAAATGACTTACGATGGCTATTTCAGTTTTTTTATAAAAGTACAGGAAAAGTCAAAAAATTGCCTTGTCTAGTCTTGGTTGGATAACCCTGTACATGCTCCAATGACTTCGAAACTATATTTTTTCAGGTAACCATTTATTTTTAATAATTTTTTGTCGCTTATAAAATTTCGAGATTTTTTCAAAAGTATATGTCCGTAACTGATGCCAACGCGGCTTACGGTAGTCTTATAATTTTCAAACACTAAATCAAGTCAGCCGTTGTGACATTACCATGGATACAAGATATAATTAGGTAAAACTTTGCAAAGTTGGGCTATTTATAACGTGCGAGGAAAAATTAATTGCATCAAGGAGGGCCTTGTATCGGCATTAATACCTGTTGGGTGTCAGTAACTACCTGAATTAACAATCAATTAGTTATTCCATCGTCTTTGACAGTCGTTACAAGTAATTTGATTCATTGCTAATTTTTCCAATTTCTTGAATAATTCACACAATGGGCTTTACGGAACAGCACAAAACATTCATGGTTAAAGCGTATTTTCGAAACGGGGTTAGACTAAATGGTAACGGGCAATACAATCCGGGTTTGTGCATGGACGACTTTCACGAACATTTTCCTAACGTTGCTTTTATTGCTGGGGATTTTTATCACTGCCTTAAAAGAACCATGGCTGTGTTTAGGGAAACAGTACAGCGGTATAGAGACAATATTTTGAATTCGTTTGTGGAGCAATTACCTACTGGTGCAACCGTCCATACAGCCGTCGAAACTATTAACTACTTACGCAATTTTTTCGACAAAAGATTGATCAGTTTTCGATCAGACTTTGAATTCCCACCTAGATCATCTTGTTTAACGGTTATGGATTACTTCGTTTTTCCTCATTTAAAGAGCACTATTTTTAAAACACCAGTTGCAAATTAAAAAAATTACAAGAAAGGATTATCCAAGAATGTGGTAACATTTCTCCAGAGATGCTGGTCAACACTTTCGAAAATATGAATAGACGTGTGAATTTATGCTAGAAGCATGGAGGTGGCCAATTTCAGCAATTTATGTAGATATTTAGTTTTCTTTTTCTTTCTTTGCTAATTTTGTAACCAACAGAAATAAAATTCTATTATTTGTCTACTTATTTTATTACTCATTAGTTATTTAGCATATCATGTCATAATATGAATTTGACAAAATTTTAACCTAAATTTGGTTAGATATATCGTCCCTATAGAGCCCTCTTTGATGCAAATAATTTTTGCTCGCACGGTATAAGTACACTGAAAAAAATTGTGTGTGCTTAAGACCACACGACAGAAGTAAAAACTTCAACAAGGTGAAATTAACAATATCAAATACAATTTTTCAATTTTGTTTCTTTTAGGTTAGGTTCGTAAGCAATCATAAAAATAACATAAACTTGGAATACGGGATAATTTTACTGCATACGAAAAAAGATATTTCCTAAAATTGAACAACCCTTGAATTTTTACATCTTCAACAGAAGTCAGAAATCATAATAAATTAGGTCCACGGAATAAGCAATTACGGTAAACCTTACTTCACCCTACGTAAATATATAATTTAAAAAATGCCAGAACATACCTGAGACGCATACGAGTGTCTATACAACGCACACTGTTTGCGGCATGCTCTTTCATATAACGTTCATTCGGGTCAGGGTCAGTTCGGATTGAATATGGCAGTTGAATTCGAGCGTAACACAGCCGAGTCTGACGCCTGATGCCTGACGGCGACGCGTGACGGCTCAATTTAATTCAGTGCCCACAAAAAGTGCTAAACGCGCCTAAAGAAGTTTTCACTTCAAAAATCCTTCTATTCCTTATAAGAATTCACGTACTCTTTATACAAAACTGTTTAATACTATTTGTGACAGCGACGCGCTTTCTGTAAGACAACGAAAATTGCTAAACTCTTATGTAGTGATAATATCACTGTAATTTAGCCAATAGAAAATAGGAGTTAATGCTACTATAGAATGGTTTATAGCCATTATTGCTCTGAATTTTTATAGTAATGGTCAAGTTCGGTTGAGGGTGTAATCTGGTTTGTTCGGGTTTGTCCGTATTCGCATAAGAGCTATCGAAAACTTGAGCTCTATTGCAGGACCCTGTATATAAAATATTTCTACACCTCTTTCTGACCTGCTAAAGAATGGTATAGAGTTTTTTGGAAATCTTTTTATCTGTCATGTTATAAGCTTATAATTTCTATTATATTACGGTATATTACTATTTATTATACTGAAATCAAAAGTAAAATTGTCGAAGAATTTGGTTTACTAACAAAAAATTCCAATTTATACTTTTTCCACAGATAGTTCATAAAAGCAATATCAGTTTTGCACTTGTTACATTTTATTAATCGAACTTGTACTTTCAATGTCAAGAAACAATTATTGATGGCATAGATTTAAATGGAAAGGTTGTAGAAAGTGGTTATTTAAAATCAAAGCTGCGATAAAAAATATTATTAAAAAAAGTTATGGTACTTTCTGCTATTGCTTGAGAAAGTGTAAAATTTATTTTACTGAATCTGCTAGATCCGGTTAGAATTGACGATTAATTGTTATAATTTTATTAAATACATTCTTAATAAAGAAAAGGAAAGTAAAATTATTATTTGTAACTAGTTCAGAAATATATCTGAAACACCTGCATTTTTTTGGTAACATTAACCTCTCTCTTAAAGCATCATTGCCGGCAAAGTTTCACGTTAGTAAAATACACTACGCCAATTAATTATCGAATATTTAAAATTATATGTACAATTTAATTAGCTGTTATTTTGTGAATAATGAACCCATTTTAACAATAATTGTTATTTAAATTGATGGAAATAAGGTTCTAGAGTTTAGGCAAAGTACTTCATGTTTTCTAGTCTGTAGTTCTACGGGGTAGCGCATAATATTTAGTTGCATTCCCTAAAATTTAAATTTGATATTTTTACATAAAAATTGAATTTAACTTATTTTTTAAACTCAACCAATTAGAGATCTATCTGGGTTAGACACTCAACTAAAAATTTTGCCATGCCAATTTAGTTAACAAAAAATCACCATTCATCACCAATCACTACTTCTTCGTTTTATCCAAAAATCGGTGAAATACCCCTCTTTGGAGTTCAATTACCTAGAGTTTTACATTAAGAAAGGTTGAATTTATAAACTAATAAAAGCAGAAAATGCTTTTGATAATTTGCCAATTAAATTTTCTTTTAGAGGTATTTGTTACCCAAAGATGGAGAAAAAGAAAAATAAAAGAAATATTGATAAAAAAATAAAATGGCGATTGTTAGCTCTTAAATATATAGATAATCGTCCTGACTCTGTTTTAAATACTTTATTTGTGGAAATGTCTCTATTTTTAATTTGGCAAAAGCCTAAACGGTCTCGTTGATTTGATTGTCTACAAACCTTTTTCTCGATAATACAACATATTATTAGGTTTTACTCAGATAGATCTCTTATTGGTTTAGTTTAAAAAATAAATTAAACTTATTTTTCATGTAAGATATGTGAAAGAATGACGGTGGTTGAATTTTAAATTTCTATTTTTGAACAATAATATCATCAAAGAGCCACTTTATTAACTCGTCATTTGTATATTATCACGGTATTTACCTAGGTTTTAAAAAGCAACCAAAAAATGACATAGATAATCGCTGCAGTCTTGTATAAAATAACAGTGTTATAAATCCATGCAACTATTTTACCTGCAAGTAACCCTCTTGCTTCATCGCCGGGAAGTTGTATTTTTACCGATCGAGTGGCCAAAAATCTGGCACATTTTTCAACAAAATCCTCTTTTCTATTTGTTGTTTCTTTAACAATGTCTTCTGTTTTTTCGAGAACTACGTAATCTCCAATAATAGGGATAGATCGGATGTCGTCTATTTTTTGTAAATAATTTGCCAGATAGTTTTCATTCGTTAGACTATCATCGTCACTTTTATGAGCGTTATCACAATTTACAAAAACTACCGAAAAAAGGACAATTATTATTATAATACTGGGTGGTAACTTAAACATGTTTGTAAATTTTATACTAAAAAATACCTTAAAAATGGTACTAGGTACTGAAAACTATCCTTTATATTCGTCATACATTTTATTGATTAGAGGGGATTTTTATTTAAATCAATTGATCAGATATGTAACACGGTAAAATAAATTCTTGGTGCGATCGTGTTTGGTAAAATAAAGAGAAAAAAGATTAACATAGACCTCATTGTGTATTCAGTGATATATTTGTCATTAATTTATTCCCGAAATGTATTAATGAAATATCGTCTAGAGCGAATGTAAAATATTGCTCTGGTAAACATATTGATTGGGTGCATAAAAACAAAGCAACAAAATGCACGATTTTCTATTTCTTTTATTTATATACTCAATTTTGCTCTTATCTAGATCCGGAATCTTAAAGTTTCTTTTATAGATTAGGTTCTTGCAATTGACGGCTTTTATTCAAAGGGCCGGTACTACCTCGAACTAAATAGAATCAATTTATAGATATTTTATTTTGGGCCTATTCCTTAAAAAAAATCGTCAATAAACTTTCGGCCATTTTCTCGCTATTATCTGTGCAATAAAGTCCAGCTTCTTTTTATTTCAAACAATAGGAAAAACCCTTTTATACAAAACTTGTGCGGACGCTTGAGGTGCATAGTTTAGTACTGGTTATTATGCAGGATGGCCAAAAAAAAAGATACAATCCAACCTACATTTTTTTTTTAAATGAGACACCCTTTATATTTTTTGATTTTCGGATTACCCAGTTAATTTTAGTCAAAGTTAATGTACATATTCTATACCTAAACCTAATTGGTTTTTAGATAATTGGGATTTTGTAGGGAAATCTTATTAGTTTTGACCCTTCGTATTATAGAAAACAAGTCATTATGACTTAAAAAATCTTCTAAATCTTCTTCTATTCCAATTTTAAATATTCTTCTCTCCTCACACTTATAGTGCTGTCTCACTAATATGACACATAGCTTACTACTATGATAACTTTATACTTAGTTTCTACCAATACTTCACGAATGGCCTCTCGTTAAGTCTATCATTACGTTGGACGTTTTTCCAAATACTTTATTTGTTCTTTCCATCATCTTGTAGGTCCGTCTGGACTGTTCGCACCTATTGTATTTCTTATATTCCTTATTCTATTCTCCTGATGATAATTGTAGAGAATTTACCCTTTAAAACTTCAAATTTATTTTAATATACCAGTGGAAGAAGACTTAAGGGTGAATTCTCAACGTCGTTCAATTTATTGCCAACCTATAACCTATTTCGTTTTGTTTATTCAAGTTTATTATTTTATAAACTAACATTTAAATAAAATCAGTATCGTCGGCACATTACTTAGGTAGTATCTGATATATTACAAAAATATCAATTTATTTCATTGCTAATTTTGAAAGAATTGTATAGTGAAAGAACAATGAGTGACAATGACATAATAATGTTAAAAAAAATCTTACCCGATATTTTTCGCTATACAATTCTCCTAAAAAAAGTTATGAAATTCCTTGATATTTATTAAATATGTCAATTATTACCTATAGAATATCAAGTCGATACTGATTTTCTTTAAATTTTGTATAAAAGCTAGAAAACATAAATAAATCTACGCGAAATAGGTTATAGGTTGGCAAGCATGTTGATACTCCTACCTTAAAGTGCCTTATTTCTTTCCCTTTCATTATAAACAGTTTTCTAGAAAATAAATCAGCTTCATATTGTGTACAATTACCTGCTTATTTAAGTCTCACGCAACCTGTCAATAGTATACAAGGTGAAACACAAGGCAAAAGCTAACTTTTTTCCTAACTTTTCTAACTTTTGACATTTTTAAATTGGTGATACAATTTTAAGTACAATTCATGTAGCATACCCTATACCTAAAATGAACCGTATTAGAATTATTTCTATTTATATTTTAAAATCAAAGTATTTTTCAGTTTATAAAACGACCTACCACAGGATATTTCTATTCGGTTACAAAACTGCTAGTGACATCTGCTTTCAGTAACTTGTTTATTAACCAATAACAAAAACTCAGCCTTAACTCAAAGAAGAACAGTTTCCTGCATAGTGAAAGGTACCTGCTACCATTGAATCATTACCATTGGTTTCTAATAAGCTCCGATAGATGGATCTTAAGAAAAATATGTTTCTGTTGTCTGTAATAAATTTAAATAAAAATATTTATAATTATTATAAGTATGTAAAATGAAACGAAAAGTTTGTTATTTGTCACTAATTTTTATTTAAAAAATTTTGGCATTCCTAATTATAAGGGACATGCTGGCTAATGCTTATAAAATCTAAATGGTAAACATGCCAGATGCAAATTATAATAATTTTAAAAGTGGGGAATTTCCGAAATCTAATTTTGTATTTAAAAGCTTGACATTATGGTATTTTTTATGTTTGTAAATTTCGATGTTTTCTAATATATCTAATTTATGACCTTTTTGTTCTGTATGTAATATTTGTAAGTTGTTAATATCGGGAAAAACGTGGTTTGAGCCTAAAAAGTAATTATTCGCAAAATTAGATGTTCTTTTATTTAGTCTAAAACATGCATTATGTTCTTTAACTCTAGTTTCAAAGTTTCGTCCCGTTTGTCCTATAAATATAACGGCTAGGTATTGCATTCATTGCATTTTAATTTATAAACTCCTTTTTCCACATTTATCGTTAACGTTAAATATTAATTTTGATAGGTTACTTGAGGATTTGAAAGCTATTGTCACTTTGTCAGAGGATAAAATGTTTGCTATTTTTTCGGGGGTTGGGCCTACATAATATGTAAGAATATGAAATTTTTTAGTATTCCGTGTTTTTACGGTGTATTTGTCATATCTAGTGCCTTTTGCAGAGATAAGGGAGTTTATTTATTTTATTGTGTATCCATTGTTGACAATAATAGTCCTAGTAGGTATCAAGCTATATCTTTAGACTTTTTTTTGGAGAGTGGCATAGATAAAGCTCTATGTACCATTGACCTATATAAATATAATAATATAAATTTATAAAATATTTAATAATATTACACACATATCTGTCTCTGTTAATTAGCAAAATGAATTGGTGATCTCTTTTCGAATCGATTATCCTGCTCATCATTGCCGTAAACATCTGCTAAAAATTGAATTTTTCCTAAGACGAAAGTTTGAATTTTTCCTAAGACGAAAGTACTGATTCTAGTCTGGGTATTTTAATTCGTAGAACTGCTGGTGACATCTAGCTCCGACAGCTTCAACATTAAAAACAATAAATCAAATTTCAGCATAAAACCAACAGCAACTGTTTTATTTTTTATACTACAACACAAAAGTTACAAAATAATTCTTCGATTCTTATTAGTCACAACAGATGGCCAGGAAAAATCCGAACTACTAACTTATAATTTTATTATTTCCGAAAATTATTTGTTTCACTATAATACATACATACTATGATTACAGTGTTTTATAATTTTTTCCAATTTATTTCAATTTTATTTTCATAAATTTTGTAAACCTATATACCATCATAAAAAAATATTTATAAACGGCTTTCCATAGTATACCATTACCAAACCCTTTTTGTACTAAAGAAAATTGTTAAATTAATTAGTGTGGTATAGAGATATAATTTTCTTTTAAATGCAATAAGTAGATAGAAATACATACACTGTCACAAATTACGATGACTGACTGCCATCTATTCTCCTCTTCTCTAAGCTAAGCAAATACTCATCAATTTATTATAAACAATCATAGGATTTCTGTTTTACGTCATGCAAAACAGCACGCCTTGCGTTTTGCGGTAGAGAACTGCTCGCGGACATCGAACATCGCAGACCACAGAACACCATCGCAGACCCACCTCTAGTATTGTGAGATTGAGAATATAGCATGCTCCTGATACCTACAGGTAAACTACTAAACCTGAATGTTTAACTAGATTTTATTTCTTTCTCGGATAGAAAACTATATAAAATTGATGCCTGCGTCATCTGTCTTTTAAATACCTAACTAATTTTGCTTAAAAGACAGATCGCTATGCGACTGCTAAACTTTCTCTATCGCAAACGGATTTATAAGTGTAACACCAGATAAAAATGATTTTATTCCTTTCATTATATTTAAGAGTTCCTGTAATAGACGACAATTTGCTATAGAATATGATTTAGTAATAAACAATTTCAACCAAAGCATCATCAATTTCTAAAGTTCCTTTTTAAAAGGAAATATCAAAAATTAAGTAGATACTAATGAAAGCAATAATGGCAAATTATTGTTAATATAAAACACATTTTAGGTAAAAACACGCATTTGGGCTTTTTAAAATAAAAACACAAAAAACTATTTTTGTTTATATAATAACTATTTCTTGTAAATATACTTACAATACTTATTATTTTAGAATAAACCTGAGAATTTTTGAACGTGTGTACTTTTTTGTCGCTGCAACCAAACAAACAACTTCGACTGGAAGGAATAATAGAACAATTAACTCCCTCTGGTGGAACAGCATCAAAATTATTTAGAAAATACGGTATACAGGTACAGTACGACTTGTTGACTATAATATGCTATTTCAAATAGTTACTTAGTTTTGTGAGAGATGGTGATTATATTATTCTTACAAAGCAATATTGTTCAATTTTTTAATATCAGCATAAGCTTATCAATAAACCGATATTATATGATTTGCTGCATTTCTACATTGATATTAACTTCGTTTGAGATTAAAATTATTACCATTTATAATACCTCGGACAACATAACAGAAAATAGGATATCCAAAGCATTGCCTTGAAAAAAGTGATAGATTGATTCACTCCACTTATAACAAAACGAGAATACTCGTTATTTCAGCAAACTGTTTATGGATGATCAACCTTTAACACCTTTAAAAAGGTTGCTCGGCGGTCGAGCAATTCAGAAATCTTGTAGATTATAAGACATCAACAGGCGGATAAGCCAGAAACCTTTGCCAACGAGAATATCGGTCAAAATAATTTTTAGATTATAAAATATATCAATTCAATTTATATAAAACGAGATAAAAACTTTCTACAATCTAAATTCCTACAGACAGGTGAGTAATCTAGAATACAGAAACTCAAAAATAAATTTGCATATATCTGTCGATCGCAGTGTACGATAGTGGGAAAGTTTCCAATCATAAATTTTTTAATAATACTGAATCGTACAATAATAGTACATTATGCATGATATTAGGAGAATAAAAGATACTTTATGTGCTGAGCGTGGAAAGTTTCATCCATGCGAAGCACATAAAGTATCTCATTCTCCGAATATCATATTTTTTATTCAAACGTGCATCATAATATTCGAGATAAAACAATAAAAGAAAACGAATTTTTTAATGAAGATAACAAGATTGAATTTTTAACTTATTTCACTGTATATTCCCTTTTTGGTATCGTTATCATGGATACGTACTTGTTTGGTATCTATCAAATTATCAAAACAAATATTTTTAATTCGGTGTCGCGTTAGTTGAGACCGAATAAATCTACAGAAAATGAGTTTAGAAGTGTCTGATGATCCTCCCGAGGTAGTAGAGGCAGCTAGAAGCTATTCAAAATTTGCTGCCTTGCTTTTCTCGGGTGATGACAATGACAATTGTTTAGAAGTTTATTTACGTTTATAAACTAGATATTTTGTAAAAAATATTAAGTACCTATATACGTCTTTCTACTACTGTATAGATAAGTTAACTTTTGGGCCCTAGCAACACGACAGATAACGAAAGTAAACATTCGAGTTACCTGAATATTATACGTTGCTAGCTATGTAAAGTAGCGTTGCTCTAGCTATGTTAAGTATTACTTTCGGTGCCAGGACAAAAAAATCGACAGTACTCAAATAGCTAGTTATCATGGATTATTTTACAGGTGAAAAAAACTTATTTTATCATTTTAATTTGAATAAAATCAAAGTTTATTACTTAATAATAATTATATTGATCAGAGAACAGTAGTAGAAAAAATGTAATACATTACACGATGCAAAAGCCTTTTTTCGTGGTCGGAGATATTAAATCACCTCGGCTTTGCCTCGGCTATTCAAAAACCTCCTCACACCAAAAAATTAACTTTCGCATCTAGTAATGTAAATAACTAATATGCAAAGTAGCTGGTTTTTAACATAATGCAGATATGTCTTGCGATATGTATTTCATTGTATTCAGAATTTACATTACTTCTATTGGGCGTTTTCACACTAGCCGACACGATACCGACACGATACCGGCACGATCACGACACGGTAGCGACACCGACACAATAAATCGGCGAGTATTTTCACATTTGCCGACAGCCATCCCTGTCGTGTCGTAGTGTTGTGCCGGTATTCGCAGACATGGCTCCTGTAAATAAATTGTATTTGCGACATTTATTGCGCATTTAAGACTCAAAAAGCGAAGACCGCAAAGAAAATTTTTGATACATCCAATAATAAAGGTGCGCTACTTACACGGCACCTATTACACTCTTTTTGAGACATTGACTAAGGATTCTGACAAATTTTTCGACTACTTTCGAATGAGTCATGAAACATTTAACTATGTGCTGAGCAAGTTAATTGACGAAATCAAAAAACCAGAACAGAAACTAGGAAAAGGAAAAACCGCCAACGACACGATAACGATATATCGGCAAGTGTGAAAGCATTCCCTTTACTTACATGAGATTACGCGTCCACCGGTGTCGTTGTCGTTGTCGTGTCGGTATCGTGTCGGCTAGTGTGAAAACGCCCATTAAGTTAAGGTTGTTCTACTTTGGCAAAGGGTTACAAAAGTTAAACAACCAATATGAAGCCTTCACGGCAAAAACGCTGAAAGTCCATTTTTATGGTGAAAGACGACGATATTACTACCAAAAAAATGCGTGTAAAAACTAGAATCGAGTGGCCCGGGCTGCTTAGCAATATCGCTGAACGTCCTAAAGTTATTAATGAAACAAATAATGACGTCCACGACAAAAACGCTGTAAGTCGATGCGAAACACAGCAAAAACGATGTAGGTGTTTCTGTGCGGTCGCTGTACGATTGGACAGAACAGTCGCCTTTCGCACCAGACGCATGCATGTGTGTGGTTCGAGTTGCTGCGCGTCTGCTAAGAAGCTGATCAAAAGAAAAACAGGAAACAAAAAGAACTTGAAAAAAAAGAATACAAAAGTTGATACTTCAACGAAAAAGCTGCAAAAAAAAGGCGCCAAGAAGAAATAAAATAGGAGATAATTTTTTTTATGACGTTATTTCCTTACTATTATTGTTTATTTTGTGTTCATCCTTTTGTAATAATAAACAATGATTCTTAGATAAAAAATGTTATAAAATTTTATTTTGGACTTGCATCGTTTTGGCTGTTTTTTTAATGACATACAGCGTTTTTGTCACTTTTTTTTGTGTACTTTCCATCAAATAATGATAAAAAAAGGAAAATAGAAAAATCATAACGGTCTAAGAACATGTTTATCGTTTTCACCGATAACTCATTACCACTGCTAACAATTAGATTTCAGAATTAGTTACTGTTACATATTTATGTGATTGTTATAGTTAATTAAAAATTATAAAATTTCTTTGAAATATGTGTTACTTATTTCCACACGTCTGTAAAAAAACTATTGTACCTGACACGTGCGGAAAATGTTTTCCCTGCACTCGGCTGCTTAACCGAACTCCGCTACGCGTTGTTCGGTGAACGGCAGACTCGTGCGGAAAAATTAATTTTCCGCACTTGTTAGATAAATAGCTATTCCAGCAAATGTAATAAAAGTGACTTTCAGCGTTTTTGCCGTGGAGGCTTCATATAATAGAGCCATGGCTTGTGTTCATAAAATATTGACGTTTTATTTCGTTTAATTTACATTTTCTGTTTTCTTGAAGACCATTGTTTCTTTTTAACTTGAGGGCTTAACACAGATGACGCATTACCCACACCACTCTGCGCCTATTTTAGTTAGCTCGAACTACCCTAGAAAAGGAAGCAATAGCGACGATTTAAAGCACCTTATTTTTTTGCACGGAAAACATCCAAGCACAGCGTCCGTGTAAACTTTATATAATTAAAAATCAGAAATTTGAAGAAAACTTTAATTGAGGCATTACTAGTGAAATAGATGATCAACTTTTAACACCATTAATTTATATCACTTTCTCGTAATTTGGCACCAAATGACCTAAAAAAAAACTTTTAATTACACGAAAATTATCAATTAACATTAAGTTGATAAAGGGAGAAAATTTGAAGTTAATTTACTTTCTCATGTTTCACTATATTTAATTACTATACCTTTAATGCATTTAAGTGTTCGTTATTTTATGTAAATTAAAAAAGATGCAACGTGAAAAATCTAAGATTCATATTATGTGTCATGTGAAAAAAAAATTATTCATCTATTTCAATGGAGAAAACGGTAAATTACAATAAAATGTAATAATTATTACTGTAAAATGAAAATAATGAATAAAACCTACAACTATCTTGATAAAATTTCCAATTTTTAGATGTTTGTGGCTGCGAAACAGCAATTTGTATTTATTAAAAATGCTTTGTCAAGGGTATGAATACAAATTTCAGTATTTTTAGGTTAACTAGGATGATTAAATGTTTATTTGCAAAGTTACGTGCTTGGTAAATTATCTTTAAAGCAGATAAAAAATCTATTCAAACATTTTTAAAATTATTTTGTGTGCTGAATAAAAAATATGAGCAAAAATTATAGTTCTGTGGATATATTATGAAAAAACGAACGTTTAGGCATGCTTCTTCAAAAAATGTCTTATTAGGTTTCAAAAATATTAGAATAATAACATATTACGATATTCAAATCATATCTTTCGGAAGATTTATTTTAAAAATGTATTATTAACTTAGTATGTTAATTTTTTTTTAACTTATTTTGACTTGACCTCTTATACAGGGCGTTACAAAATTCGACGCTCACGATCTCGTAAATGGTTAAAGATACACCAAAGGTCAAATTGGGGCAAAGTTGCACAATTTTATTGAAGACGACGATTAACATGCCGTAAAAAAATTTGGTAAATTCCGATACTTCCGAAGATATTCGGAAAAAACCGAAAATTCTCTGTTCCTATTTTATTTTTGCTGGCTTTATTTACAGAGATGGCGAAAAATTAATTACACATTTTTATTGCCACTTTTTATTTTCTATTACGTTTTGACGTTTCGTCTTTCAGGTACCGTCGTCAGGTATATTTTTTAAATACGGAGCTGTATTTTTTATTGCAGTTTTGGGAACTTATTGTTAAATAAATTAATAATGCCATACTACTTTATTTAAAAATCAATGTTTCGACCCCAATAATAATTCTCTATTATTATGAACGGTAGAAGACACGCCAAAACGACTATTATTTTTTTATTAAATGAAAAATTCCTATTCCTTCCGAAGGCAGTGGCGTAGCTAGGATATTGTCTTGGGGGGGGCATATAGTTGCATAGAGGCGTAAAGCCCGCCGCAGGCGAAAGCGCCGCAGGCGAAAAAATTTTTGGACCACGCCAAAATTTTGCTAAATTTTTCTATTATCTATAATTGTTACGTAATCGCCTAAGCACAATCCGCAACTGAAATAATCTAAAAGTCCTACAAACAAACCACAACCAAACGTAATTACCTAGGTTTTCCCACGATGTTTATATCTTACTTTGTCTTATTTACGTAAATAAAAGAGAGAAAAGGAAACTTACACCACCAGACACCGCGAATGTCACATAAAACAAGACGACGGAGATGTGATGACCAAAACAGACGCGTTGTTTCTCAAAGTAAGCCTACCTACGTTAAATTTAAAAGGGCAAAAAAATTAAATTTAAATATTGTTTTTGAAATATTGTTGATAATTACTTTTTTTCATGGCTCTTGGGGGGGGGCAAATGCCCCGATGCCCCCCCCCTAGCTACGCCGGTGTCCGAAGGCATTCGTAAGTGACCGAAAATTTCAGTTTTTTTATTTTTTGTGGCGTTATCTATGAATATGTTGCATAACAACGTCACACTGCGTTTTAGTTGTATGAAAAAACAACACACAAAATTGTAGGAAAAGAGAAAACTCAATATTTAAACTACAAACCTGACGAGAGCACCCAGAAGGCGAAACGTCGGACTCAAAATGTCGGTACACCCACTTATAGGAAATAAAGTCACAATTAAAATGTAAAACTTGTTATACGTCATATTTGTAGATCTGTCTCGGGCCATGGTTTGCTTCCTTCTATACTTGAGGTACGGCATCTTCAGAGACAATGCTTTTCGTTGAATTGCTTCATACCTCAATAGCCGTACACAAATTGTTCAACTAAGTTATAACGGACAGAAGGTGTCGTCTGAGACTCTGGACCCGGTTGTGAAGGTTTTCCAGGGAAGTATCCTAGGTCCGCTCCTGTTTCTAATTTTTATCAATGACATTACAAATGTATCGTTGACCATAAAAACGAATTTATAGTGAGTTTTGCTGATGATACAAATATTTTGAGTAGACGAAGAAAGGAGGGACAATTTTAGAACATTATAGGCCCCGTTTTTTACATGCAAATCTTCATAAGGAAATTTATGGTTCCATTTTGCAAAAGTAGTGCCATTTTAGGAGAAAATGCCAGCTCATTAAGTCCATTTTTACATGTAAATCTCCATAAGAAAATTTAAGGTTCTTTTTTGCATAAGTAGGGTCAGGAGCGAGGCTTGAGCTAGCCTTCGATGTACGGCCTCGTGAATTCCCAGTAGGATAGCAGTTGGATGCTAGTATCCTAGCATGTAGGTATGGTTGTGGCCTGCTTTGGAGGCTAGTTCAGGTCTCGCTCGAAAAAAAGTGCTACGCCTTAAAATGATCCTACTTTTGCAAAATAGAAACTTAAATGTTCTTATGGAGATTTACATGCAAAAAAGGGACTTAAGCTGGCATTGTCTGCTAAAATGGCACTACTTTTGCAAAATGGAACCTAAAATTTCCTTATGGAGATTTGCATGTAAAAAAGGGGTCCTAATGTTCTGGAATTGTCCCTCCTTCGTCTACTATTTTGATATTGTGTAAGAGTTACGAGAACATCGACAGGGGTAGTTTACTAATGTCCATAGTGCAGGAGTATTTTGACGAACACAAAATTGTTCCTTGACGCACAGAAGACTACAGCGGTTGTGTTTAATATTAATAATTCTAGTCAATATATCTGAAAAAATAGTTTTAAATAATCAACAAATAGATTGTGTGGACTCTTTCAGGTCTTTAGGCATCGTTCTCCACCGCATAACGGGATGGTCTTTGCAACAAGCTATCTTCTGTTACATTTGGATTAAGGATTTTGCCTAAGAATATTGATTTGGCCGTGTTAAGAGTGATTTACTTTGGAACTTTTTACTCTAGATTTAAGTTTGGAATTGAGATGTGGGGAGGTTTAGAGAAATAAGTAGGGTTTTTCTTTGTCAAAAGCAAGTAGTGCAAATTATATGTAATATTAAATATAGAGACTACTGTAGGGAAGTTTTCAGAGAGAACAACCTACTTACTGTGGTGGGTATTTGCATCTATGTGTGGTAAATTATTAATTAAGAACCCAAGTAGTTTTGAGGCCTATAAAAGAAGACACGAAAATAATACTAGATTTAGAGGTGACTACAACTATTCATATCATAGTAGAACTCTTTTTGAAAACAATTGCTTGACTAGCAAATGCTATAAAGAAGCAATTACTAGATCTGGATATGAATAAAATTTTGAAGCAATTGCTGTTTTTCTTACACCTCTGTAGCAAATAATGCTTATTCAACACAAATTCAGATTAAAGATTTCATGTTCAGTTTGGTGCCTAATTTGCAATAGATGACGTAAATACAACAACGTTGGTCTATTTATTTAGTACAATAGTAATCTGTTACATTTTTGTGGAAAATAGGAAATTTATATTTGTGATATGGCAGATTTCAGTGAAAATGTGATAGTAGTGATGAAGAAATTAAAGACAAGCAATTGATATTCGTTCACAAATTGAAGGAACATAAATAAATCTCTCTGACCACAACCGTTTAGCTTCTACAACAGCTTCAGCACTTGTAGGAAATTTAAAAAAAATATTGGCCTTCTCCAAAGCTGCATCCATTACAGAAGAGTATGTCTTACAGTCAGTAGTTTGGTGAACACCGAGTTCTTCACTTACAGAATTTTGAAAGCCCGGATCAGACAATTTCCGCAGAAAGATAGTCTTATTTAAAGGCGACAGTGCACCCCTCGCCTTTTACCAGTATCAGTCAAAAAATAATTTGCCAACCACTCAACATTTTCGCAGTCAAATCGATATAACTTTCTGAAATCATCATATCTGCAATTTTTACGTACCTACACTGTAGATTTTTCTTTTACGGACGTTAATATATTCAGCCGTAATTGAAGACACAAACTAAGAGTAATGCACGTGTATGCCGCGGAGAACTAAAGTTGACTGCTACCAAGCAAATGATGCAGGGATCGACCTACCTTAAAAATTTGGAAGCAATCGCTACATTAGAAAAAACAATTCTTTAATTTATTCGTCACACTTTGAGCAAACGATAGCGATCGCTTCCGCGTATTTCAAGAAACCCTTGTATCTTTTGAAATAAAAGACTATTTATTTTTACCAAATCACATTTCAAAGAATAACATAAATAATTAATTTTTGATATACCTAATTTTTCTTGGTCGATTTTGAAATAAATTTTGTTATTTCAAAACTTTGTGACAAACGCTCGCTAAGCTATAGCAGGCCACCCGGTATAAAGAGATTAAAAAAAAAATGTTCTTCTAAAAATGTAAGGTTATTAATTGTGCAATATTTTTCACAGTAAGTTTTTTCTAAAAATAGGGTTTTATTTTTCTGGCTATGATATTTACTGTATACTCGTAATTATGTTTTGACTCTAATAAACAATACTTTTAATATAAATATTTTGAAATGATATTAAAAAATCTTATAGCGAACTTTTAGCAGAAAATATACGAAAAACGACATTAGTTACGCTTTTTAGTTCTTGCATGCGAAATGGTGATAGAATATGATTGTCTAACCATGAGTATAAAAATGACACTCGCGATGCCACCATTTATAACAAATTGCTGGTACTTATGTGGTCGAGCGCTTAGAGTTGACGTTGGTGGACTCCTTACTATTAAGATATTCTTTAAAATAACAATATTTAAAATAAATTGTTTAACTTGATTCTCCTTGCTTGTATATCTAGCATTAGCAGCGACAGGAAACTCCTTTCTGTTGTTACGGGCCACGAAATTTTAAAGGGGTAGTTATGCTCATAAAATACGTTTAACACTTTACCACTGACACGGAGTCTGCCAGACTTCGCATGCCGTAAATTTCGCGCAATTTGTCATAATTTCTGTCACTGCAGTCGCCTTGTGTACCTTTCACATTTTTCAAAAATGTCTCAAAGTCACCATGTTGTGAACATTTGTTGGTTTTTTATTATATATATTGCTTATATATTACACCGGGTGTCCACGGAAGGTGGTTCGCCCATCTAACTTTTTTGGTTTTCAAGATAATGGAATATAATTTGGGGGATTTGTATACGATATAAAACAGCATTTTTTGACAGGTGACTTAACATTATGGAACTTCCGATTTAACCGGAAGGGACACAAACTTTCGATTTTTAAATGGGACACCTAGTATATTTTCCTTTTTTCCAAATTTACTGTTTTATCTAGAGGGCTACGAATACCTTTAAATCACTAATTTCAGTTCTTTAATCTTGGGAATAATACAATTTTACTATTTTTGGTCCAATGCTATGTGCTATGTAAAATTTATTCTTTAAAGTTGTATAACTAATTTTTTTTAAACGGCAGCATGGTGGCTCGTCGGGTTAAGAAAAAAGAGGATTCTATTTCGATTATTTTGATACCATACACTATTAGGTTTTAGAAAAGCTGCCATTAAAAAACTTTAAAAAGTTAACTTGGAACTTTCCTAACATGAAGCATCTTTTGAGAATAAATTTAGATTTAAATGTATCAAATAGCCTGTGACCAGCAAAACTGATAAAACAAAATCATGCCTTGAAGAAAATTGACATGCCGACAGCTTCTGCCAAAGTAAATTAGTTTGTTGTTTAAAAAACATGGAAAATAATAGTTTTACAAGGAGTGAAAAAGTTAATATTATGTTATTTTTGTCAGGCTCATTTCGGGTTTGTGTGACACATCGTTGTATTTAGTCATATGGAGTCAAAAAAAAAAGGAAAACTATACCAGGTGTCCCATTTAAAAATCAAAAGTTTATGTCACTTACGGTTAAACCGGAAGTTCCATAATGTTCAGTCACCTGTCAAAAATGCAGTTTTATGTCGTATATAGGTCCTCCAATTTTTGTTCCATTATCTTGAAAAACAAAAAAGTTAGAGGGGCGAATCACCTTTCGCCGCGGACACCCGGTATATTATATTGCTTGATGTGTGCCGCTCTATATGGTAGTTTAGTTTGGTCACAACCAATAAAACAAACTTAGAACGTTTCGATCTCTATGAGGTAATCCTCAGGAACAATCAGATGCACTATATTATATTTTTATCAAATACATTAATTGATAAGTATTATATTAAATTGTGTAGTTATTAAGACATGCCTATAAGAGTTCTTTATTTTTTTCTGCGTCAAAATTTTCCAAAAATAATTTGGCACTTGTGATATTAGTGATGTTATAAGTGATATTGTCCGTTAAAGTGAAGCGTAACTCTACATCTACATTACTAAAATGTATCGATGATTATTACTAATTGTCAGTAAGTAGTCTCCTGTCACAAAGATGTATTGACTAGTAACAGGGAAACCTTCAATTTTATCGAAACAATAATTAATTATAAATAATGAAAACAATAATTTTTAACCAATATGAATATAATGTCGGCTGTCTAATTCCCATCTTCTCGGCGACAGTATTACGGTAAGCAATTATCGAGTAGTGAATTTTAGCAATAAATCCTTAAAACGCAAGAACCTCTATCTAATTAAAGGAAGGAAAGAATCTAAGTATTAATAATAATAAAAATAATAATAGAAATAAATATCAAAGAAGACTTACAAAGTTTTTTAATATTTACCTGAATGCTGGTAACCCTATTACTGCCATCAAGACCTGGGCAATCCCAATACTTCTCATTCGGAATTCTTAAGTACTCAGATACCGATTTGAATGAACTAGATAGACTTAGGAGCAGGCCAATTGACATAATTTAGAGTTCACCACCTGTACTTAAAAGAATCTACTTAAAACGAAAGAAAAAAGGAAAAGACCTAATAAATATATATAATTTATGCAGACGCAAGAGTCCTCTATGAGAAAATACTTTTCCACTTACCATTTACTCTAACCCCGTTTCGAAAATACGCTTCAACCATGAATGTTTTTTGCTGTTCCGTAAAGCCCATTGTGTGAATTGGGATTTTGGGAAATTGGAAAAATTAGCGATGAATCAAATTACTTGTAACGACTGTCAAAGATGACGGAATAACTGATTGCTTGTTAATTCAGGTAGTTACTGACACCCAACAGGTATTAAGCTCTACGGCTAAGCATTACGTCCTTAGATGCAAGGCCCTTTTTGATGCAAATAATTTTTACTCACACGGTACTAAAATGACCAAAAGGCTAATTAAAATCAATCCAGAATCACATAATTACATTTTGACGACGATTATATATCAATTAAAAAAAATTCCCAATATAAAAATTGACCTTAGGGTTCAAATTTTTTGTGATATATGCCAAAGGTTTACAATAATCTATTAAGCTTGCTTTACAAATATATAATAATATAATACTATCTACCTGCATACTTTTTTCCTAAAAAAAAACAGAAACAAATACCATACGTCAAAAGGGATTCTATTAACGCAAAATGAACATTTCAAAGGAATTAATGTAAAATCTACTTACAAAATTTTTGCATTTGAAAATTACGTTAATATTCAGCGAAAACTCCCCATTATCAAGTGGGGACCACCTTCCCGAAAGTATGCCACCAGCCGATAAACCGATTCGAAAGAATTCCTCGCGTTTCTTGTATTCGCGCCAAGCCGGTTGCCTAGAGAGCGTCCTCAGCATGTCCTGATTATCGGTGCTCCAGTTTGAACATGCGACCGCGAATGGTGACCAATGAAAGTGTGACATTTTAGTGCTTTTTTCTTTAATCATAACCTTAAATCAACCCAAGCTGGTGTTAATATAATGTGTCGTCTAGATTACCTTTTACTTCTAGCTTGCTTTCTCTGTTTTTCCCGCGATGTTTACGGAAGTGCTAACGTCACCCTTGAAGTTCCGGTGGAAACTCTGGTTAACCTGACGGGTAACAACGAGCTGTGGACAATTCTTTTAAGAGACTGTCAGGAGCCAAGTTTGACATGTGTTCAAAATAACGTTTACAAATACTTAAGAGACACCTTAGATAAGACAGAAGACTTACAATTCACTAGCTTTCTAAAATTTTCCAAAAACAGCTTAGATTATACCAAAATAAAAAGGTCTTATGATACAGACTTAAATTTTACAGACACAGACGATCCAGACCTTTACGAGGACGAGTCTCCAATCGAATCAATGTCGAGGTCATTGCAAGATAACACAGCAAGTTTTCTGATGACGCATGACATTGAGTTGTCACTTCCTGATGGCCTGTTTCCAAATAGTTTTCTTAAAATATCCCCTAAAGGATTTAAAGAAAATGGAGCCCTAGTAAACCTCGAAGTATTATATGCTGATCCACCAAAAGATACAGGATTAAAGGAGGAAGGAAGGACGATAAAAAAAATTCGTAAGTAACACATCAAAGGTGGTGAAAGAATGCGTGCATAACCTGTTTATAGGGGGCGTGACAATCATGTGTGAATGAAAGTAGAGCTCTTGATTAAATTGGTGCGCACATAATTCGATGTCACGCACGTTTTATGTTTTGTTTATGTATTTGAAGGTTAGATCCATCTGATTTTTGCAGAAATCTTTATTAGCATATTGGGTTTTTGGGTTGTTGCTTGGGTGCCGTGGTGTTTGTTCAATTTTCAAGCAGGAAGAAAAAGACGATTGATGATAAAACTGACTATCTTTTACCATTAGCAGTTTGCTTCTGAGGAAACAGTCTATTTTCTTTTGTATTTTTGGTTCTAACTTAACCAAACACACTTACAGAGGGTGGTCATCACCTAAGACGACATGTAATTTATTTTAATAAAATAAATGTAATAGGGTTATAAGGTGTATTAAAGCCTAGATAATACGATACTAACAGACATGGGTACATTGTAAGTAGTTTTAATAATTGAAGCACCTATTTACTATTATAGGGTGCGCACCGAAAACTTTCCACGCAGGTTTATTTTCTTGTTAATAAATAAATCAAAATTCACTCAAACACGGGAACCTTAGTTCTCCGGGTGACATAATTTTTGCTATTTTCACCCCCCCCCCCCCCCCCTCCCTGCTGAAATCCCTACGACGAGGTACCTTCCACCCTCAAAATCCTAAATAGAAAGGGGGGTCGAGTGATGCCTTATTTTAAAGGAAATTGAATTGCCTTCCAAACGCGACCTTGCTCGTTTAAATCGAGTGAAAAGTTCCTGAGAAATAGGGCTAAAACAAAAGAAAATTTTAAAGTAATAAAATTTATTACCGCTTGTATCAATCAAGTAAATGTTGAAAATGTCCCCCTCCAACCTCCATGCAATTGCAAAGGCACTGTTCAAAATGTTCACGAACATTATGGAGCAGAGCATAGAGTTATTTGTCGGCACTCGTACACTATTCTTTGTCGCAAGTCTTCTAAAGACTTGGGTTGGGTTGCATAAATTTTAGACTTTAAATGTCCCCAAAAAATTCCAGTGGCGCCAAATCAGGAGATCTTGCACGCCATTCAATAGGACCTCTTCTTCCAATCCATTTTCCTGGAAAATTTTCATCCGGAAACTGTCTAACAGGGAACGCATAATGCGGGGGTGTTCCGTTTTGCTGAAAGTAAATATTTACTGGCCGATAAAGGTCATTTTCTTCTATGGCATTCGTTAAAGCAGAGTTATTAGTGGTTTTCAACAGGTTCAGGTAAATTTCACCTGATAAATTTCCAGGTATAAAATACGGCTCAATAATACAGTTCCCAAAAATTCCAGCCCATACATTTAATTTTTCGGGATGTCTAAAAATTTTAGGGTTGGAATCCAACCAATACCTGCTGAAGCATTTTTGGTAAATTGGATAATACTGGCGTACCCATGTAGGTAGGGGAGGAGGGGTGGACGGGAAGGGGTTAGTAGAACATCCTATTATGCAAAAAATGATTATCGGTACTGCAAGGAGTAGATCTGTAAAAATGTAAAATAGGGAACTTTCCAATTTTTTTTTTCAATAATATGATTTAGTTAGGCCTAAAAAAATATTCCCCAATTATTACTCCTTAAAAATCAGTAATAATTTGGTGAAAATTCTTTAAAGTTTCGCGCGTGTCAAAAGCATTTCAAACGACCTTTTACGCCCGCCAAGCCCGATGACGTCAGGAAGTATGACTTTTCCGTCATCCGTCATCCTGACCGGTGGCCGAGCTACCGAGTTTGCATTTGGATTGCCGTGTGTTATTATTATTGTATTGTTGTTTTAAGGTGGAATTCTCAACGTCGTTCAATTTATTGCCAACCTATAACCTATTTCGTGGATGTCACACTCGAATTATACTTCTTGACGTCACGACCCGTTTTTACCCGCTTGGGATAATTTGAATCTTGGGCCATTTTTAAATCTTGCTAGCGGTCTTTTGGGACGAAATATGTTGTATTTTTTGCTGCCATATGTTTTATGACAATATATACTTATGATTTATAGAATTTTTTCCCCATTTAAAATTTTTGTCAAGTTCCCTATTGGCAAAGCATAATATTATCAATTTGTTTATTTCTAGTAAAACTAACTATTTTATCTGATTTACATTGTAAGTTTAATAAACGAATGGCGATACAATTTTAATTTAAAACCATATTTGTTTCCAAAACCATTCCATTGTTTTTCAAAGCCGCCTTTATATTTCTTTAGAAAAGATGCATAAATAACACTTTTAAATTTGCGATTGGAACTTGAGGCAAATTTTTTCGTGTCAATTTTAAATCAGCATTGGAGTCTATGGTATCAAATTGTTGGAAAAAAATGCTCTTTTTATATATATCCTAGTGAACTATCATCGGTCCATTTGGAAAAATGAAGTAAACGTCAAGAAAATAAAATTTCATTTTTTAAACGCTTGTGAAACTTAGAAAGTCAATTATTATGACATAATTTTAATTTTCATATACATATGTACTACTTGACTATAAATTACCAGATTTAATTAATTTGTAGCACTCTAGTTTGAAACTAAAAAATAAACATAAAAATGTTAGAACACGTCAAAAAATTACAATGAGGTTTCATTTTACTCATAATGTTATGCTGAACCCAAATAAGTAAATATATTATACAAGATGTCTCATTTAAAATACCAAAGTCAAGATCACTTCCGGTCAAACCGGAAGTAGGTACTAACAAATAAAAATTAAACCAATAAATGCAGACTCATCTCTTATGCATAATCTCAAAATTTAATTAAATTGATAGGCTTCAAATTACCGTTTAGTAAAGGTGTTCTTGCCGACTTGGAACATGATAATTTCGGTTATAGTGAAAAAGCCCATTACCACGACTATGAAAAAAGAATTCCTTTAAACTTTAAAGTAGGACAGAGCTATCATATAGTATAGTATTGCTGACTTTACCAACTAACTGGTAAGAATTTAATTTAGGAGTAAATTTTATTTAATTAAAGAGATGGTTCAGAAATATTTTACCAAAAACTTTCCGACGTTAAAATTGAAATACAAACCAAATTTGTACGTTTATTATTGCATATCCGGTTTATAAAAAAAAAATACCGTTATTTATTTAAAAATACATTAACGCTAGTGGGTTTTTTCCATTTCAAGCGTTATCGGAACTTCTTTTAAGGATTTTATGTGTACCCATACCTAGTTCTTTAGTCGTTTGTAGGTGTATCACAATAAAACACAATTTGATCTGTAAAATGTTTAGGTACACAACTGGTACATTTTAGCACTATAATACCAAATATTCTATGAAGATTTATGGGAAAATTATTTTTTATGCGACTACAGTAATAAAGTAGGAAAAATGGAGTTGTCTACTTACACGACACAGTTATTTATTAGTAAAAATGGAAGGAGAATCTCTACATTATAGTAGAAAACTGGAATATGTTTCAACTATAGGGTCATCATTAGCTTCAAATGTGTGACTAGCGGTGTAGCAGTGTTAGACATAAAAAATTTGACTATGCCCGGGAAGACATGGGGGAAGAAAGGCATAACCATTTCAATTTTATCTGTTTAATTTTTTTGCCCGGATCCCTTTGATAGACACAGAACCGATCGACGACCTATATCTTACGAACAGTAATACAGTATAGGTAGCAGTAGCGTAGTAGCCGATAGACTGCATATCTAAACAAAATGGCATATCACTAATTGGCACCAAAAGGTGCCGATTAGCATGGGATAGGGATAGAACATTGTTTATAAAAGTTTAAAAGTTTTTGACGAGCTGGAAGATGACGTATAGGGTGTTTCATTTGGCAAAAGTGATATTTTTCTATTAGAAGTTTCCTGCCATTGGGTCTTGAAAGAACCCACCCTGTATATTAGATGCCAAATATTTCACATAATAAGGATAAAAATTGTATTTAAGACAGTAAGTAAGTAAAAAAATACAGACAATGGTAGTCCGATAGGGTAATTTTTTTTATAATACTACATATTTACCACCTTCAAATAGTACAGGCTGTTATCCTAATAAAAACTTCCTGTATACTATTAGACAGTATTGTGTGGTACCTGTGGCTTTGCCTGTACCTATATTGCTAGCAATTGAATTATGCGTACAAAGCCACATGTACTTGCTGGTAATGTATAACCATAGGCTGTATTAAAGGCACACTATAATATCTCTGTAGTCTGTAGGAATGGGGATTTGGTTTTTATAGGTTGTCATCCACTAATTTGACTTGGCAGCATTATTCCAACTGATTGAAACTTCGTAGAGATCGACACGTGTGCCAACGTTAAAATATAGGGTTTTGTTATTTGGGTTTGATGAGAGGTTAAAAAAAATAGGTAATAATAATTTCTGGACATCATAAACAATTATTGTAAAAATGTATTTAGATATTATTTATAATCTTAATACCTATTGGGATTCATTACCTGTTGAAAGTTATATTCATCCTCTGCGGCACTTTTCTTACTATAACATAATTATGCACTAAACGCAGTGGCATTGTTAGTACCTTTTGTTTTAAAAGTTTAAAATAATAACAAATTGTTCAACAAAATTGATAAACACCACAATAAACACGCGAACAAGTTAATAACAATAGTTTTGATTGGCTCGCGAATTCGCCGTGGTTTGGCGAGTTTCGTGTTGTTGCAGGTTAATATAATTTCAAATGGTTGCCAACTTCTTTCTAGAAAAAAAAATAATTCCCTGGCCTCACAGCCCCTCCATGAGAAGCTATTTTAAATACACAATCCTTCCGGACGAACGAAGTCAGAAAATAATTTTTTTCTTCAAGCGTCAATAGACCTGACATTTTTTTAATAATTTCTTCTGCTTTTTTAACTCTCAAAATGCCTTAATTCCAAACTAACTTTTACAGTTCATTACATGGAAAGTGACAACAATACGGAAAATAACAACCATTAAAAAAACAATAAAAAAATCTAAGTTAATCCAATTTAATTCATTAATAAAATCAGTTAAAAAGGAATAGTATAAATAATTTCATTTAGTAAATATTCTCTTTAATTGTTTTTTAAAAGTTGCCAATTTTTTCATTTTTTTATATATTTTGGAAGATTGTTATATTTTATTATTCCGTCATATAGAAGCGATTTTATTTCGAAATTACATTTCACTGGTATAGGTAGTTTGATAATTTATACAACGTCTGGTGTTATGATCATGTAATGTCTTATTCTCCTGAAGTGTTACGTTTGATTTTCTTTCTTTTAAAATAATAAAGTGAATTAGAATACAAATTTTTAATTTATAAATGTTTTGAACGTGCAATTATTACCCCTTCGGTCTTAATTTGTTTATACATTTAATAACTTTAATTTGCAATTTTTGTAAGGGTTTTAAGTGTCTTTTTTGTTTTTTGTCAAGAGATGGTTGCTATTGGCAGCGGAAGTAAAAGTATGACTGTGTTCTCATGAATAAATATATAATTTTGTATTTTTATGTTTTCATAAATTTAAACGACATTTGAAAAAAAATAGTATGTTTTATTCGGAGGAAGAGATTCGTCTGTAATAATTGCCGGACGAACAAAGTAGGCAGACTCGTCATAAAAGTATAAATTTATAAAACAATATACTTACTATTTTCTATCCCCGGAACTAAAAGTGTAATTATTTAAAGTAATTAATATAATTGTCCTCAATAAATAAATGGGTTAAACATTCGCCGCTAATTAAGCCATTAATTTAAACTTAAATAACTATTAACAAAATTTTCGGCACATTGTAATAAAAATAAACAGAGCAGGCATAATAAAGTTAGTAAATAATGATAATTTAAGCTAAAATTAAAAATATTGTTAAACGATCCAGGAGGTAACTAGTAGAAATATTAAATATTTTTATAATTTTAAGTGTTTGGTATAACCATAGTCATATATGACAGATCTACAGTAAATTTGTGATTTTTTTTCAGAAAAATTCATCAGCGAAAAACTTATCTTCGCTCTATTGGCCATTCTACTTATCGTTAAACTACTAGCTGTCAAGATTCTATTTTTGTTTCCATTAATAGTAGGAGCAGCGACTGCGAAGAAGTTACTGTTAAAGGTTCTTCTCTTCGTATTTCCATTTTTACATCATTTGTTTAAGTTCTGCGCATATTATCCAATTCAAGCCAAATATCACCATCACAAACATTTGATCTCACATATTCATGAAGTAAGTATACCATAATCTAATAGTCTAATATAAATGATTAGAATGGGGTGCTTTTTCTCAGTGGTTAAAGTTTGTGAAAAATTTCATGATCTTAATATTTCGGAGTTAAAAATATGAACATTTTTTTCAGTTAACATTTTAATTTTATTAATTAGAAATGGTAAGGTGCATCGGTCTATTTATAAGAAAGCCACTATATATTATATAAATTTGTAATTAAGGATTACTTTATAGATGTTTTCGAGTTACAACTATGACAGGGGTAAAAACTTCCTATAAAAGAGATTTTACAGAAGTCAATCGATATATATCATCTACAGTTCAAAACTCGTAAATAAATATAATATATCAGAGATAAAAAGACACTAAACTAAAATAAATATTCCAGAAATTGACAAAAGAAAAATACATTTTAGGTTGCGCCAACAAAACATCATCATGATCATCATGATTATCATGAAGGAATCGAAGTAGAAGATTCTCATGATCATCCGCCATTTGAATATCATGGACCACATTCAGACCATTCAGAGTTTGGTGACGACATTAGTGTTTTACCAGATGATGGAAGTGGATTTCCTCATGGGTAAGTGTTTTAAAAGTATTAATATATTTGCAACAATTATATTTCTGTCTCTGGATAATTAATATTCCTGCTCTAATGGGTATGACGCCAATGCATGAAAAAAACATGTTTAGTAATAATCAAGAAGATTTTAATGTGTTACTGACGAATAGTACATGGTAAAAGAAGAAAATCTAATTAATAACCATAACAGATTTATGGGAGTTAATTATGAAAAAATATTAACAAAGTTCCATAAAGTAAGGTTTAAATTATGAAGCACAGTGACATCTAATCAGATAGAAGTTGTTCAGCAAGTTAACTTTTCATAAAAAATAATTACCTCTACCTTGCAAAACGTTTTTAGCAAACACAAGTAACTGTCATTACTCAATTACTTTAAGAAGGAGCATTTTATGCAAAAAACAACACAATTATAGGATTTTTAAAATTTTGGGAAAGTATTTGCTTCGTGATATATTTCCATTAATATTATTTAAAACCAAGAAGAAATAGCTTGTTAATTACATTCGCAAGATACCCAAGCGTGGTCATAGGGAGAAGTATTTTTGTTTAAGTGTTAAAAATCTTGTAATTCGAGCGGTAAGCTATAAACTAAAATTGTTGTTTTGTTGGCAAAATAATGCTGTTTTATGTAATGTTACTTTAAAAAATTAAAAAAGGAATATATTTTTTATATAAAAGTTTGCCGTTTCTCTGATTCTTTTAATAAACGAAAATCTTATAAGATACTATACAGGGTGATTCACCGTGGATGGAACGTTAGACGTTTCTGACGAACCAGTAAAGGATTCGTTCTGAAAATTTGGTCGTTTACATAAACGGACACGCTCTACCTATCTAAAATATTTTTAACAATACAGTGTTGCCGCTTCCACACAAAAATAATAGCCACTTTGATATTTTAAATAGAACACCCTATATATTATTAAATTTTTTAATTCTACATAAAATTATAATTATTTTTTAGTAAAAGCATTATTAGTCTATGATTAATGGTTTCCGAGATATTGTCTCTTGAAAAATGACATTTTTGAACTTTGACAGCTTCTAGCTTTTTAACTGTACGTCTGAGAGCAAAACGGCTTACATGTCCCTATCTTCGATTTTTAATATCTTTCCAAAAGTGTCAATTTCCGGTTAAACCGGATGTATGAAATATGATACTTCCGGTTTGGCCGGAAGTTGTTACTTTTGGAAAGATAATAAAAATCGAAGATAGGGACATGTAAGCCGTTTTGCTCTCAGACGTACAGTTAAAAAGCTAGAAGCTGTCAAAGTTCAAAAATGTCATTTTTCAAGAGACAATATCTCGGAAACCATTAATCATAGACTAATAATGCTTTTATTAAAAAATAATTATAACTATATGTAGAATTAAAAAATTTGATAATATATAGGGTGTTCCATTTAAAATATCGAAATGGCTATTATTTTTGTGTGGAAGCGACAACACTGTATTGTTAAAAATATTTTAGATAGGTAGAGCGTGTCCGTTTATGTAAACGACCAAATTTTTAGAACGATTCCTTTACTGGTTCGTCAGAAACGTCTAACGTTCCATCCACCGTGAATCACCCTGTATACAAATTGAATAAAATCTGTAACAACCTTAAAAACTAGTGGTCTAGACAACCAGATAGGTCCAATGATGCTGCGTATCTTTAACACTTTGTATAAAAGGTTGATGGATTATGATAAAACTAACAGAAATATTTCCCGATATATACACTACAAGCTACCATTGACCAGGTAATATTGGCCATAATGACAAGGACAATATAGAATATACGATATGAAAGATAATAGAAGAATGTAGCAATTGACTGTCAATACTGGACAAACCGAATATCTGTGAGTAAGTGGAAAATATTTCGATAGGACAAATTAATGCATTATTGCCTATAATAGAAAATACCTGGTTGTTATATTTATACACGAGAAAACCAACAAGGAAAATATACACATAAATACTAACATAGATAAGAAAACAATATTTAACATTAATGGAATTCTCTGGAACAAAAACTTAACAAGGAAAATTATAGACATATACAGGTGTGACCAGTAAAGTCGGCATCATATGGGTTTCTTTTTATTAATAACTTTATTCAAAATTTGACTTTGGCATCAAGTTCTGCTTCGACCGAGATGAAAATTAAGCAAAAAAAAATAGAAGTCACGTGATTAGCATTATCTGTCAAATTTTAATTTTTTTCAAAAAATAATTCAAAAGTGTGGTTATTTCTGAAAGTATCGAAAAAAGTTATTAGAAAAAGTTTTTTTTAATGCAGTTTCTAGCCCACAAGAAAAATTTTAGCTGCATAAGATAATTTTGCTTTTTTTTACCCATATTTTGGAAATTCAAATTCAAACACAATTTATTTATCAAGTAAAATACAATAAAAATAGTACAATATGTGATTTTTAACATTGCAAAATGCAAATTGCATCACTTTTGCAAAATAAGACTCAACGCAACCTACATAAAACTTCTTAGTTTTGACAATGCTTTATTTCAGATACATTTTCTTTAAAGTAGCACCATATTAAATGTGTGTTTTTCTACAAAATCAAAATTAAGCTATTAAAATTTGGTCGCATGTGATGCAAAGTTTATTTGTTTTTGACCCTGTATAAGTAAGGTGACCATTCGTACTGATTTTACCAGTACAGTACTGGTTTTCAGGGCATAAGTCCTGGTTAGTCATTAAACAAAACCAGTACACAAAAAGTACTGGTTTTAGATACACCACAGATGAGAAACTTGGACATTGGAAACAAAATTGTGTTTCGGTATCCGATAGGTGGAATTCTATGGAAATATTCAGGAAAACAAAAAAATTTTTTAAAAGCAATTCATTCCTCAGAAAAATATAAAAAATCAAACGAAATTAAATGTGTTATTGTAAATGTTTTATTATGTTATTATTATTATGACATATTATCATGTTATATTATGTTTTATTTTTATATTGTAAAATAATTTTTTGATTTTTAATAGTGTCCGACCGAAACAAGATTTTCAGCCGAAACGGAAACCGATAATCTTCGACCTTGGTCTCAGTTTCGGCCAAAACCGAAACTTATTTATACATGTTAAAAATTTTATTGCATACTGATATCTAATTTATTTTATATAGCTTGGGAACGGATTGAACTCTTCCCACCTAAAAAAAAAAAGTCGACAGAAAAATTAAAGGATGAGTTCCCCAAAGTTAGCCGAACGGTGCGCGACAATTCACGAACACTGAGTTTCGGCGGTATCTAATTTTCACATTTCTTGTGTTTAAATAAACTCAACATTTTTTGATATCTAAAAGGCGTTGGGCCGTTTTGTGAGTTTTTGATAAAGATTTGTAAAATTTGGGCGTGGCTGGTCAAAATTGTTATTGTCCTGGTTTCAGGTTAGAAAAAAATGGTCACCTTATGTATAAGGTAACTTCATAAAATAAGTATTTTTGAAAACGTAGGTTGTGTCTAAAAGTAACCTTAATATTAATACAAAAAAGAAGACAGTGTCATCAGGAAAGTGTTCATTAAGTGGAAAATACATTTTAGTGGTGGGTAAAACATTATCTTATGCAGCTAAAATTTTCCATATGGGCTAGAAACTGCACTTAAAAAAACTTTTTCTTATAACTTTTTCGATATTTTCAGAAATAACCCCACTTTTGAATTATTTTTTGGAAACAATTAAAATTTGACAGATAATGCGAATCACGTGACTTCTATTTTTTTGCTAATATTCATCTCGATCGAAGCAGAACTCAATGCCAAAGTCAAATTTCGAATAAAGCTATCAATAAAAAAAATCCCATATGATGCGGACTTTATTGGTCACACTGTACAAAACGTTAATAAGAAGTAGATTGTTAAACGGTTTAGGAACATGAAGAGTAATGAGAAACATTACTGTTAATGTTGAAATGAAACAATAGTTCCCCACGCCACAGTTTTAAAAATATGTCATCTACTGAGACCAGTTTTCAAGAATCACTCTATATACTGTATTGTCGCTGTATTTAAAGAAATTAGCTTCGTTTTAATGTCGCCTAATTCATTAACTCGTCGCTGACGCAACAAAGCATAATAACTTTACGGTAATCAATTTTATTATTTCTTAGACAAATAGTTGTAAGTAACCCCAATTTACTTATAAGAATAGACACTAAAATGACGTTGTCGCCGCGGGTCAATTCCGTAAAAGTATATAAAATAATTTGAATTTGACACCGTAGCCTAATTTGAAAAATATTTAAATTTTCGAAATTTTTTAACGAATGAAGAACTATTTAATATTCAGTTCAGCGTGTGTCGTTCTTCATTCGTCAATAGACATAATACATTAAATTTACATAAAATAGTGCATCATAAAATTTAGTATTTTTACGTCTTTTTATACCTACAAAACTACTTAACTTCAATAGTCAATAGAAAGTCGGGTACTGTCTTTAGGTTAAATAATATCGTTTAACGGGTATGTTGAATCTTTTATAAAGTTAACAATAATTCGTATGGGTAAGAAAGAAAAGGAAAAAATCTTCATCCACAATTTTACTAGAATAAAAAAATTAGCTCATTATCAGGAGACAGAAGAATATTCCTGTTGGTATCAGCAGCAGAGAAAATGGTTAATAATTGCGAACGTTAATGGAACTTTTAAGGAAGATAAAATGGTATCACATGAATAGTGACGAAAAATTTTGAGCTGCAAGTGTAAACAATTTTTCAAATAATTGTTTAGTAAGGATGTCCCTGAGTCCTAACTAACTAAGTAAGGAGAGAAGGAAATAAGATTCATAAAATGAAGGTTTTAAAATGAGAACTTAAAAGTGTTTACAAACATCCCACTCCAACATGTGTAAATATTTTTTTTAAAGGAATTTAAAATGATTTACAAAGTCTATTAAAATCTTCATTCTACAAATTCTATATGCTTCTCCGCTCACTCAGTTAGTTAGGACCATGCTTACTAAACAATTATTCGAAAAATTGTCTACATTCAGTAAGCCATGCTTACTAAACAATTATTCGAAAAATTGTCTACATTTAGTAAGGGGACAATTTTTCATCACTATTTATGGGTTATACCGCTTTATCTTCCAAGAAAGCTAAATTAAAGTTGGATAGCATTAACTATTTTCTCCTCTGCTAATAACAACAGCAACAGCTTATTCTGTCTCCTGATGATGAGCGTTTCTACGATCGAAACACGTCGAGAACTCTAAAATAATTATTTATTTATTCTAATAAAATTGTGGTTTTTCTTTCTTTCCTATACTTTCAACTTCACTTTGAGTATGGACTAGTTCATCAAACTAATTGATATTTCCTTTAACGTAAAAAGAAGATAAAAGTCAATTTACCGATTAAATTTAGTAATTTTTAACAAATTCATATATAGTTATTAACGATTTACGCCGGTAACGACTCCTAAACAAGTCATCAATCATTAAAATTTTGCCTCGACATCTTTTACACTATAGCCGAGTCGAATGGTAATCTCACTTCTTGCACAGACTTTTTCTGCCATTATCTTTACCTAACTTAATACTGCGACCACTTAACTTTTCGTTTCTCTCAATAACTTGACAATTTGATGACTACCTTCCTTGTGACGATTTCAATCTTCCAAAAGTGGTATCGAATTATTAATTAATGTTTCTATGTCACGCCTCACTTTAATAAGGTTTCTGTCGTCTTTTAATTTATGTCTACAAATTTTAATTTTTCTGTGTATGTCATACCGTGTGAGCAAAAATTATTTGCATCAAAGAAGGCTTGGATTAAAAAACGTAGGGCTTGGTTTAGATCACAATGATATGAGGACGATATATCTTACCAAATCTAGGTTAAAATTTTGTCAAATTCATATTATGACATGATATGCCAAACTAATGAGTAATAAAATAAGTAGACAAATATAAATATATTTTTGTTGTTTACAAGATTAACAAAGTAAGAATATACAGAAAGAAAAAGAAAAATAATTAGGTAAATTGCTGAAATTAGCCACCATGCATGCTACCATAAATTCACACGTCTCTTCATAATTTCGAAAGTGTTGACCAGCATCTCTGGAGAAATGTTACCACATTCTTGAATATTCCTTTCTTGTAATAATTGTTCTAACCACTTCTTGGGGCAGGCGTCTTATACAATTTTTTGGCCTATTTTGCATTATTTCACGAACGTTTGCAACAAGTCCATTTGTTCTTACAGATGGTCTTCCTGCTTCTTTTTTGTGTTGTAAAGAATCTGTTTCCCTAAAAACAGCCACGGTTCATTTCAGGCAATGATAAAAATCCCCAGCAATAAAAACAACGTTAGGAAAATGTTCGTGAAAATCGTCCATGCACAAACCCGGATTATATTGCAACTCACCAATTACACTAACCCCGGTTCGAAAATACGCTTCAACCATGAATGTTTTGTGCTGTTCCGTAAAGCCCATTGCGTGAATTGGTCAAGAAATTGGAAAAATTAGCAATGAATCAAATTACTTGTAACGACTGTCAAAGATGACGGAATAACTGATTGATTGTTAATTCAGGTAGTTACTGACACCCAACAGGTATTAAGCTCTACGGCTAAGTATTACGTCCTTAGATGCAAGGCCCTCTTTGATGCAAATATTTTTTGCTTACACGGTATGTACCTTAGTTCATAATGTTGACCTCCCAGAAGGCTTTAAATTTTACCATGTTAATAATTATGGTGTGGTTAACTTGTTAAACCAAAAATGTTTTTGGGTAGTTGAGGATAGAATTAGAATAGTGAAAACTACAAGAAGTGCGAAATTTTGTGTCCGTTATCAGTATCTATTATCGGTCGTAGCATATTTTAATGAAAGCGTAGTAGTGTTTTAAGAGTTCTTAGGTAAGGTTGATACGATGAAACCTCTATCAAAATCATAAACATTTTACCTAATTTCTTTTTCATACCTTTTTCTTTTCAGTCAACATTGGATAGCAAAAGCCAAATTCTTTCTAGTAAAGCTTGGCAGATTTATATATTTTTCTGGAAGAAAAGCTATTAATTATTTAATAGCAAAGTAAGCAAACCTAACTAGAACTAACATAGACAGATTAACATAGTCTTAGATTGGTAGTAATTATGCTGAATGATGTCTCTCGAAGAATATACCGTGTACAATTAAAAAGTGACGCCGGCTGTATCTTGGAAACCGTTTACCGTACGGCCTGCGGAAAATAGCTATTTACCTAACAAGTGCGGAAAATGAATTTTTCCGCACGAGTCTGCCGTTCACCGAACGACGCGTAGCGGAGTTCGGTGAAGCAGCCGAGTGAAGGGAAAACATTTTCCGCACGTGTCAGGTACAATAGTTTTTCTACAGACGTGTGGAAATAAGTAACACATATTTCAAAGATATTTAATAATTTTTAATTAACTATAACAATCACGTACATAAATATTATTATGTAACAGTAACTAATTCTGAGAAAAAAAAGTAATCTACAAGTTATAATTGATATATAGTGATGGCATTATTTGTTTATTCGTTATTCTAAGGATTCTTCTTTTGAATTTTGATGTTACTTTTACTCACTCTATAATTATTTTTCCTATTTCTAGCCCTTGGCTTCTTCCTAAATTAAAAGATGTTCTTAAAAGGATATTTCCTTGGACGATTTACTTAATCAGTTGGCCTGCAAAGGCGGCAATTAGAAAGTAAGCTATGTAGTGACATTAGATGACGTAAAAAACGTAGTTGTATTAATCATCAATAACTGATTATTTTTTAGGTTACCAAATATTTATATTGAATAAATTTAAGATCTATAAATAGGTTTTAAAGTCTAATAAATAATATACTGTAAAAACAAAAGATAATAAGTACAAAAACTCTAACTAGAGGCCGATTTACATAAATCGACTTTTGCATTATACTTTTTATATCAATTTCATTAAAATATCATTTATCAATTAGTCATAGGAGTAAGTATAAAATTAATAAGATATACTATAAATTTTACATTATTTTTGATTTTTTAGTCCTTGGCTGGTTGATAAAATTAAAGGTCTGATTGCATGGATTTTCCCAAGGACTATTTCTTTAGTAACTTGGTCAGCTAAGACGGCGCTGGAAACGTAAGATCTGTAGTCACAAAACTAAATTAGAACCTTTTAGTGCAATTTACCATGTAAACATACTGGCCGAGCTTCAATCATTTGCCGGTACAATAGTTTCAAGTATTAACGCTTAGTCGCCATTTCCAGTTTCGTAAATAGTATTCTGGGGTAAAATTTGACCTCCAAACATATAAAACGAGTATAACAGAGCAGGAACCAAAATAAAACTAAACTCAATTTATTGAAGACATTTTATTTGTTGACATCTCTATTTATTCCGGGTGTCTACGATAGGTGGTTCGCCCCTCTAAGTTCTTTGTTTTTCAAGATAATGGAATAAAATATGGGAGATTTGTATATGACATAACACTGCATTTTTTGACAGGTGAATCAACATTATGGAACTTCCTGTTTAACCGGAAGTGACATAAACTTTCGATTTTTAAATGGGACGCCTGGTATATTTTTCCTTTTTTTGACTCCATATGACATTCTTATAACGATGTGTTGCAGGCTACTTGATGCATTTAAATCTAAATTTATTCTCAAATGATGCTTCATTTTACAAAAGCTCCAAGTTAACTTTTTAAAGTTTTTTATTGGCAGCTTTTCTAAAACTCAATAGTGTGTAGTATCAAAATAATCGTAATAAAATAATTTTTTTTCTTAACCCGATGAGCCACTATGTTGCCGTTTAAAAAAAAATAAGTTACACAACTTTAAAGATTAAATTTTCCACAACACATAGCATTTGATCAAGAATAGTAAAATAATTGTATTTTTCCCAAGATTAAAGAACTGAAATAAGTGATTTTAAGGGATTCATAGCCCTCTAGATAAAACAATAAATTTGGAAAAAATATATTTTCTTGGTGACAAAAAGTTACAAGTCACAGATCGTTATATTTAGAATGTCATATGGAGTCAAAAAAAGGAAAAATATACCAGGTGTCCCATTTAAAAATCGAAAGTTTATGTCACTTCACTGTCATGTTGTATACAAATCCCCCAAAATTTTATTCCATTATCTTGAAAAACAGAAAAGTTAGAGGGGCGAACCACATTCCTTGGACACCCGGTATAAACATGATTGCAAAAAAACTTTTTATAAAAAGATATAGGTACAGTATGTCTCTGTAAGTTTGCATCATATGGAAAACTTTTTTATTATTCATTTTACGAAAAAAAGTTATTCTTCATAAAAAGCTCTGCATGGTCTAAAACCTAAAATACAGCCATCAAATATCGAAATTTTCCAGTCATATACGAGGTTTGTCAAAAAATGTGAATTTTTGCCAAGAATGTAAATTTTTCCCAAGAGTAAAGTACCTTTATTTTTGACATTATCAAAAATTGTTATTAAAAAAAGTTGATCAGAACTAAAAATCACATCTAAATATGCAATGACCCGCATTAAATTAATTAAATAATTAAAAAATTAAATAATTAATAATAAATAAATAAAATAATTTTTCAACATAAATGCGTATAATTGCATATTTAGACGTGGTTTTTAGTTCTGATCAACTTTTTTTAATAACAATTTTTGATAATGTCAAAAATAAAGGTACTTTACTCTTGGGAAAAATTTACATTCTTGGCAAAAATTCACATTTTTTGACAAACCTCGTATATGACTGAAAAATTTCGATATTTGATGGTTGCATTTTAGGTTTTAGACCATGCAGAGCTTTTTATGAAGAATAACTTTTTTTCGTAAAATGAATAATAAAAAAGTTTTCCATATGATGCAAACTTACGGCGACATACTGTATAATCAATAAACCTACAAGTTTAACGAAACAAGAAACAAAACAGTCCTATTAAACTGGGTCTCTAATCGAACCGATTCGCCATTTGATTTCTTTGGATTTTTGTCATACCTACTCATTGTTGAAGTCCCTATATGAAATATGGCAATTGGACTTTTTAGAGGAAAACAACGACAATCATATTTTTATAATTTACATTTCAGTTGTGTCGCATGAATTGCAGTCAATTTTCTGGACATAATAATTCTTGCAGATCCCATTTATACATTTGATGCATTTTATAGTCGGATTTGGTCTTATCGTGCGGGTCATACGATTCAAGAAAGACATACTCTCAGTTTTTGTTTTCTTTACTTGCGTTTAATTTTACCCTCTAAATAAAATACGTAAGATAAATAAGACAGACTTATTCCATTTTGACATGAAAAAAAAGGATATGTATTTACTTTCCAGCGATTCTAAAAAAGCTTATAGCACCAGCTACGTTTTATTTTAAATATGCCAGTTTTGTGACTTTGACAGTTTGTGACAAAATGAAACAATTTTCTGGGTTTTTGCATCCCCATTAAAAAAAAAATGGTACTTAATCTGATAAACTATTTCGAAAATGAAAGAAAAAGTGGAAATTCGCCAACCAATATTCAGGAAACAGTAGCCAAAGCACTGGGAATTAGTTTAAGGACTGTGCAGAAAATTGTGCATGAAACAAAACATAACATAATACCCAAGAATACTAAAAAGTGTAAACCAAGAAAGCCAAAGGACTGAGGATTTAAGCGAAAATATTAAAATGGGAGTTCGAAATGTGATTTACGATTTATACAAATCAAAAACCAATGTAACTCTTCCAGTTTTACAAAAAACATTAAAAATTCGGGGTGTTTTGGAAATTGGACTTGAAGCGTTATCAAAATTAATAAAAAATTTAGGTTTTCGCTATAAAAAAGACTGTAACCGAAGATTTTTATGTGAGCAACCACAGATAGTGAGTCAGCGTGTTCATTTTTTAAAAAATATACGGACAATTACAAATCGAAATTTAGAAAAGTGGTATTTTTAGACGAAACGTGGATATTTTCGAATGGAAGTGGTTCAAAATCTTGGCAAGATGAGTCTGTAAAAAGTGTTAAAAGGAAAAAGGGGTGCGGTACGGGAAAGCGTTTTATTATTTTGCATGCCGGTTCTGCAACAGGATATGTTGCAGGTGCGAGTTTAATTTTTTCTTCAACATCAAAAAGTGCTGACTATCATGATAATATAAATTGCGAAATGTTTGAGAAATGGTTAAAAGTTCAATTGATACCAAATTTGGATGCTCCGTCTTTAACTGTATTAGATAATGCATCATATCATTCAAGAATTTTAAATAAACAGTCTACTTCATCTTGGAGGAAAAGTGATATTTATGAGTGGCTGGAAAAACACAACCAAAATCCTTTACCAAATATGCTTAAATCGGAACTCCTATCAATAGCAAAGTCTCTTAAAAAACCCAAAATATACGCGGTAGGTGAAATATTGCGTGAATATGGACATGAGGTTCTACGACTGCCGCCATATCATTGCCAGTTTAACGCAATAGAATTAATATGGGCTGGTGCAAAGTCTTATTATGAAAAACATGTAGGTGATGGTCTTAAATCCGACCAAGTATAAATAGTTTGGCAAGATTCGTTAGATCATATTACACAAGAGTACTGGAAGAAATCGGTGGAACATACAGAAATATTAATAAGGAATTGGTGGGATCGAGAACAAGTAGGTACTAGATGTCGAAGTAGCGCCAATGATAATTGCTCCATTCGAAGACGACTCAGACGACGAGGACTTTTCAGATTTTATAAGTGACGATGAGAGTTTTTAGGCTATAATTATAAACGGTGTTTTTCGTTTACATTTTTTAGTATTCTTGGGTATTATATTATGCCTTTTTTTCATGCACATTATTCTGCATAGTCCTTAAACTAATTCCCAGTGTTTTCATTACGGTTTCCTGCATATTGGTTTGCGAATTTCCACTTTTTCTTTCATTATCGAAATAGTTTATCAGACTAAATGGCATTGTATTTTTAGGTTTTAGTAGTAAAATTGTTAAAATAAATTGCACTGTTTATTATTGTCGTTTTTAATTAAAGGGTACAGTAGGTATATAATTAACGATTATATAATTTTTTGTAACTTTTTCCACTCCCCTGTACATAATTTTTACAAAACTAATAATATTAGGTATATGTGGCTATCTTCGCGATAGCTGAAATAATGAAAATATTTTTCCTTCCTTCGGTATATTTGTAAATAATCTCACAACATTTTGATAGCCTCTGTGTTGTCTGATTTGACGCATATGATCAGTGACCTTTGGACCCGCACGTTAAGACCAGATCTGACTATATCGAATATTTTATGTCTGCGGATCATGAACATAAACCATAAACCACATCTAATTTGTTTCGCGGGATTTGGAGCAACATTCCCTTCATCATTTTCTAGAAACAAAGAACTTAACTGGGTATCGTGGGGTCGCCGCCGACTCCAACGGCATGCATATTCAAACAAACGTCCCGAAAAGAACGCGCGTCACCAACCAAATGACACCAATTTACGAGACTACTCCAGCGGTCGTGGTGGTTTTGTAAAACTTTATTGAGTTTGGGGTCGGCCATGAATCCACGAAACCAGCTAAGCATACATTATAACTGTTAGGCATTATCCCATCGTGTTTTGAATTGAAGATTACTCAAAAACAACTAAAATTATTCAATTCATTTTAAATTATTTTATTAGAAGACAATGGAATAATTTAAATACGTTTAAATTTTGTTGTATTAATAAAAAATGGCTCGGTACATATTTCATTTATTTCACCACAAAATATCATTAGTGATATTTTATTAGTTCTGATTAAGTTAAGTATAAATTGGTTATTACTAGATAGACAAAGATTTAAACATAAATATATTGGATTTTTGAAAAGAATTTTTTTCTAAACCATAGTTAACAAAGATAACAAACACAGGGCTCAGTGGTGATTTAATTTAAACCAATCTTTAAAGCTGTCAGATTCCCGTTCTTGGGGCGCTTTGTGCTAAATTTTTCGTATATCAAGCAACCCACGCTTTTTTTTTCACTATAGTACTAAATAATGTTTATCGTTCATTATTATTTTCTGCCTATATTAAGAATTTCAAGAATTATTTTAAACTATATTTATTTTCTGATTTTTAGTTTGATTAATTATTAAAGCATGTTTTTTAGTTTTTTAAACCATATTTATTTTTAATTTTTTAGTTTGAGTTATTGTTAAGAAAAAATATTTTTTTTGAGTAGATTGATTTAGATTAGTAGATTATTGTATTGTCAGCGGTTCTTTATAAGTCTACAAAATTTAAATTAAATCTAACCGTTTAAAGTGGGTCAACGTCGGGTTCAGAGAAGTTGGTTACAAACAAACATACATACAAACCCGAGCAAATCCGAACAAACCCGAACAAAGGACAAAAATTTTCAAAATTTTTAGAAAAAAATTGTCAAAACTTTATTTTGACGTGTAAAATTTTTTTTTTAATTTTTCTCTATTCTTATCGACAATATCTATACGACCCCACGTTTGTTTTATTACTATCGGTTATTGTAATAATTCTGACATATTGACAGCTGTCAAATTTTGACAGAAGAATTTTTTGGTTATTTTTTCCGAAGTCTCCGCATCAAGTACTATACAAACCCATAATTGGTTTCGTCAAAATCGCTTCTTTGTTTTATACCTGACAGCTGTCAAAATTTGACAGGAGAATTTTTTGCGTGTAGATTATTGTATTGTTAGCGGATCTTGATTAGTCTACAAAATTTAAATTAAATCTGACCGTTTAAAGTGAGTCAAAATCAGGTTCAAAGAAGTTGGTTACAAACAAACATACATACAAACCCGAGCAAATCCGAACTAACCCGAACAAAGGACAAAAATTTTAAAAATTTTTAGAAAAAAATTGTCAAAACTTTATTTTGACGTGTAAATTTTTTTTTTAATTTTTCTCTATTCTTATCAACAATATCTATACGACCCCACGTTTGTTTTATTACTATCGGTTATTGTAATAATTCTGACATATTGACAGCTGTCAAATTTTGATAGAAGAATTTTTTGGTTATTTTTTCCGAAGTCTCCGCATCAAGTACTATACAAACCCATAATTGGTTTCGTCAAAATCGCTTCTTCGTTTTATACTTGACAGCTGTCAAAATTACAGGAGAATTTTTTGCGTGTAGATTATTGTATTGTTAGCGGATCTTGATTAGTCTACAAAATTTAAATTAAATCTGACCGTTAAAAGTGGGTTCAAAGAAGTCGGTTACAAACATACATAAACAAACATACAGGTGAAGCTAATAAAAGCGTGTTAAAAAGCGAGTTGGCTAATTTGCTTTTTCGGAGAATCCAATTTTTTTGCCAAGCTCTGATCCGTTTCACAAATCCTTACGGTTTTTTAATACTAATAAAGAAATATTTTAATATTGATTTATTCATGAATATAAAATTATTTTAATTTTCTAGCAGTAAATACCAAAAAAAAAAAATACCGGCAAGAAGATGGTATCATTTTAAGTTTTGACCTAAAAGATTAATCAAATGAACAATATAGTTGTAGTTAGTAGCACTGTATGATGATAACACTGCACTGCTTCAAAATATCTTAGTGATCTAGCAATAGCATTTAATGTTATACTTCTATGATTTCAGTCCCTGGATTCGCGAACTCGGAAAGCAGTTCACTAAAAAAATATTATCTTGGGCAATTGTTTATTTACCAAGATTTATGAAGACATCGACTTCTCAGTAAGATTATATTTGTATTAATTTATGTCACGTTTTGGCACACAGTAAATAAGTAGCATGCACTTTTTATTTCACGTCTGTAATTTAATTGAAATAACAACAAATCCCGAACAAACCCGAGTAAGTCCGAACAAACTCCTTCACCTCTTTAACTTCGTTATCAAAGAATAGAAAAGCGATTTTTATAACAAACTATGGAAGAACAATATGTGTAATTCTCACAAAATAATGAGAACCAATATACAGTGTATATAAAAAAAGGTGACAGATCTAAACTATAAGTGTAATTTAAAAAAATATGCCTACCCAGTTATTAAATAATATATTTTCCGCAAATATCATTTTACAATTTAAAAACTTAATTTTTTACGACCTTTTCTTATTTAACATAACAATTATACAAGTAACCAAAATACACTCAATAATCCTGTACACTTGTTATACTTACTTGTTTAACCCTGTTACAACAGCTGAAATGTTCAAAAGAAAGTTTTAACATAATGTGCTTTTGCAAACTAAGTTAATTTATATTTCTTTCAAGCCAAAGACCGATCCAGTGAAAATATGCTACGAACTATATAGGCATGTTCCAGTTGCAGAAAATTTTTGCCAAATTGGGTAGGGAAGAGTGATGCAAAATGACCCATTTTATTAATGGATACACTGGGCCGTTTCGTTCTTGTTCGGACTCTACGGGCAGCCATAACCCAAGCAATCCCGACAACGGCGGTAAGATGTATTAAAAGCCTTTTTGCAAAATCAAAGCGGCCATCAATTCACCGTAGCGCCATCCCAGCGGAATTAACTCCAATATAAAAGGCAGTTACACTGGTAATATGGAAAGGCAGACAACTAAATAAACCACGAAGTGCATCACAATCCAGTATAGGGAACGCTATTTGCGTTTTCACCGGAACATCTGCCATGTCGGAATTGCTTGGGTTATGGCTGCCCGTAGAGTCCTAACAAGGACGAAACGGCCGTCGTGGTCTACCCGCCCCAGGTTATCCATTGTGCTTGGGTCCCTGTATATTTTAATATAAAAAACAGTTACACACTTGTCCGATATGGCACAATATTCGCTTTTAATTATTTTCGCGGACACTATATTATCTTCTAAATTAAAATATATATTAAAAATAAATAAAAGAACGGCCAAGACAAAAATTTTAAAACATTTTTGCCATTTTAAATTGTTTTCCAATATAACTATATATATACTATTTTATCGTGAACTATTATGGACAACTAAATACGATTTTTGAAAGTGCATACATTTCTCTTCCAAACAGTCTTTAGTTTGCTAAAATCGGATAAGTCGTTTAGAACTTACAGCGATTTAAATGTTTACACTTTCAACAGCTTCCCCCACTCTTATTAAAGTCGGTACGCCAATAAGCATGAGATCAAAATGATGCATAATTGTCCAAGCATTAAAATGGTGTTATCAAACATATACCTTAATGTGGAATTTTCGGAGTTATGTAAAATTATAAAATTTACTTTTCAATTACGCCCTCTTGCGGCAAAATACGGAACTTAAAAATTATTTCCAGAATTTTCTCAGGACCGCTTTAATCATAATTTTTTTTATCCCAAGTTTCTACGTTTAGTAGTTTCCGAGATATAGCCGGCTGCCGAGGGGTGTCTCACTAGGTAAAATTTGTACACTGACTGCCGATTTTGGCAGTCAACTACCCGTGATTGCCGGTGACTGCCCGTGATTGCCGATGACTGCCAGTGATTACCGATGAATGCCGGTGATTGCTGATGATTGCCAGTGATTGCCGATAACTGTCAGTGATTGCCGGTGACTGCCAGTGATTGCTGATGACTGCCAGTGATTGCCGATGACTGCCAGTCATTTTTTCAAATTTCGTTCATCCATCATTACGATAGGCCGAAAAATATGCGTTCTTATTGGTCAGATCAAAGTTAATTCCGATAAATGCCGAGGGCGATTGCCAAAGACTGCCAGTGATTGCCGATGACTGCCTGTGATTGCCGATGACTGCCTGTGATTGCCGATGACTGCCAGTGATTTCCGATGACTGCCAGTGGTTGCTAATGACTGCCCGTGATTACCGATGACTGCCAGTGATTGCCGATGACTGCCAGTGATTGCCGATGACTGCCTCTGATTGCCGATGACTGCCAGTGATTGCTGATGACTTCCAGTGATTGCCGATGACTGCCAGTGATTGCCAATGACTGCCAACAATTTAAAAAAAAAATGTTATCGATCATTACGAAATGCCGAAAAATATGCGTTCTTATTGGTCAGATCAAAATTAATTCCGATAAATGTCGAGGGCGATTGCCGAAGACTGCCAGTGATTGCCGATGACTGCCTGTGATTGCCGATGACTGCCTCTGATTGCCGATGACTGCCAGTGATTGCCGATGACTGCCTAGACATTTGTACACCGACTGCCGTAATGAGGCACCCCTCGCCGGCTGCCTTTCTTATTGAATCACCCGGTAGCATATACAGTAACAGCACGCGGGCTAGAAACTTCGTTTAAGCTCGGATCACCGAAATCATAATCAGTAATGGCACGTGTGCTAGACAGCAGAATGCGTAACAGCACGCGGGCTAGAAAATCTGACTTCCTCAAGTGGTGGCTAGTAACGACACTCGCGCTAGCAGCAGTTACAGTAATAGCACGCGAGATATAAAAAGGTATGTATATCGGCAATCGGTTTGTTCGTTGTTAGCAGAGCATTTTTTCGGAATTTAATTAATATTTTATGAAATATTATAAAATGAATTGGATTTAAAAAAAAAATTTCTGCTAACAACGAACAAATCGATTGCCGATATACCTTTTTAAACCTCGCGTGCTATTACTGTAACTGCTGCTAGCGCGAGTGTCGTTACTATAGCCAGGACTTCGGAAACTCTGATTTTCTAGCCCGCGTGCTATTACTGTATATGCCACCCGGTACGTTACTCGTGTGAAAGTGATTTTCTCAAACTCGGAGAATTTCCGCACTCGGCTTATGCCTCGCTTTAAATACCTCCTCATTTAAAAAGTATTACTTTCAACACGTGTTATGTAATATACTGTCAACGTTTCTAACGGAACTTATGACACAGAGATATTACAGTCGCAGTATTGCTAGACACAGAATACTTTTTATTCCTCGAAAAACTCCGAGTAACAGTCCGTATGTCGTTTTACCTTTTATATCATTTTACCTTACCCTCCCCCACAGAGTTTAAAGTTTTTGGTAGTAGCTTGCCCAATCTACTTCACTACAGTCAACGTTATATCCGCTAAACCAAAAGTATGTAAACCGGTTTTGACCATAATAAAATCTGCACAACGTAAAAAATATATTATTTTTATTACCTCCTCCTAAAAATATTTAGAGAATATTATTATATGTTATTATTTTATGATCATCTTGTCTAAAAGTGAAACAAGATTTGAAATGGTCCTGTTTTAATAATATATTAAAATAAACTTTCCCTCTACTCAGTTAATCAAAAATAATACCTGCCCCATTTAAAAAAAATTATAGAAAATATAATTACATCAAAGTGATAAATACCCTACAAATTTGACAGTCAGGAGCAGAAATACCAATTAACCATTCAAATAGACTGAAAAAGACTTGTTGAATAAAATACTACAAAATATGTCGCTCTCATAAAATGTTTTCCTAAATTACTTCATACCAGCCGCTAAGGTGATTTCCTGCATACTCTGATCAATTATAATTATTAGCTGAAAGTAAATAAGGAGGATCGGTATTTGTTCTAAATAAATTTTCTTTTTCTATAATTTTTTGTAATAACAAGTATAGTAACAGATGAATGTTCTTTATTATTTTTCGGAACGAAAACAAAAATGTGTATACTTTTATCGTCGATTATTACTTTTTCAAAGTAAAAAATACAGTGTCACCAGGAAAGTCCGCATCATATGGGATTTTTTTCTTATTGATAGCTTTATTCAAAATTTGAGTTTGGCATCAAGTTCTGCTTCGGTCGAGATGAAAATAGAAAAAAAAATAGTAGTCACGTGTTTCGCATTATCTGTCAAATTTTAATTTTTTCCAAAAAAATAATTCAAGAGTGGGGTTATTTCTGAAAATATCGAAAAAAAGTTATTACAAAAAGTTTTTTTAAATGCAGTTTCTAGCACATATGCAAAATTTCAGCTGCATAAGATAATTTTGATTTTTTACCCATATTTTGTAAATTGCACCAGTTTTGCAATAAAAGACTCAACGCAACCTACATAAAACTTCTTAGTTTTGACTAGGCTTTATTTCAGATACATTTTCTTTAAAGTATATTAAATTTGTATTTTTCTACAAAATCAAAATTGGGCTATTAAAATTTGGTCGCATGTGATGCAAAGTTTATATGTTTTTGACCCTGTATAAGGTACCTTCATAAAATAAGTATTTTTGAAAACGTACTTTGTGTCTAAAAATAATACACCTAAATATTAAGACAAAAAAGAACACCACTGTTGAATTATTTTTTGGAAAAATTAAAATTTGACAGATAATGCGAATCACGTGATAACTTTTTTTTGCTTAATTTTTATCTCGATCGAAGCAGAACTTAATGCCAAAGTCAAATTTTGAATAAAGCTATTAATAAAGAAAAATCCCATATGATGCGGACTTTACTGGTGACACTGTATATAGTTTGGTACAAATTTCAGCTAAATCAGTTCGTTGGTTTTTAAGTTTTTGTTAAGTGTTTAAGTGTTGAACAAATGAAAAATATTATTATTTCGGCTATTGGGGTTTCCGTCTTAACGGAACATTGAAAATTGAGTATTCATATAATACAAATATAACCCATTAACTGATGATAAAATTATTAATCGATGTCTAACACCAATTTTTACAAATATGAAAGTATCAACACATCTTACTTGTGAAAGTTAATCTAGATACTCTTCTCATTTTGCTTCCTATTTGCAACTAGTTGTTAAAAGATAAAAACTACTAATATTAATTGTAGCAATTATTTACCATTGAGCAAAACTAAACGAAAATATGTAATTAATAACTTTCTTACAGTAAAATATTTTTAATTGGTTACCATTGTTTATTATTAAACTTGTCACCTTCTTGACATTAATGTGTTCATATTATGTCTGTAGCTTCGGTAATAGTAAATCAGTCATGGTAACTGTAATAAAATTATTGTTTAATATTATTGCAGAAGCATTAAATACCTTACCGGCTGATCTTCTACAATTTTTTGGAGTAGTTGAAATTTGATATACAGTGAGGACCTCAAGTCCGTCCCCCCCATCTAACTTCTAAACCGTTCGGTATATTTTATTGAAATTTTGAACGATAATATTTGAGCAAGTCTTGCACTTTTTGACATACCAATGACAGCTTTAAATGTCAAGATGACAGCTGGGTCCGCTTTTGGAATATTTTTTTAAACGGAACACCCTGAATATTTTAACATTTTTAAATTCCACATAAAATTATAATTATTTTTTATTAAATGCATTATTAGTCTATACTTCATAGTTTCCGAGATATTGACTCTCGAAAAGTGACATTTTTGAACTTTGACAGCTTATAACCTTCTAACAGTACGTCTTAAAGCAAAGCGGCTTACATGTCCCTATCTTCAATTTTTATTATCTTTCCAAAAAAATCAACTTCCAGTTAAACCGGAACAACTATGTTTCCTGCTTTCGAGTTACATCCGGTTTAACAGCAAGTTGATTTTTTTGGGAAGATAATAAAAATTGAAGATAGGGACATGTAAGCCGTTTTGCTCTAGACGTACTGTTAGAAGGTTATAAGCTGTCAAAGTTCAAAAATGTCACTTTTCGAGAGTCAATATCTCGGAAAATATGAAGTATAGACTAATAATGCATTTAATAAAAAATAATTATAATTTTATGTGAAATTTAAAAATGTAAAAATATACAGGGTGTTCCATTTAAAAAAATATTCCAAAAGCGGACCCAGTTGTCATCTTGACATTTAAAGCTGTCATTGGTATGTCAAAAAGTGCAAGACTTGCTCAAATATTATCGTTCAAAATTTCATTAAAATATACCGAACGGTTTAGAAGTTAGAGGGGGGGGACGGACTTTAGGTCCTTACTGTATACGCAGTGCAGAATCAGTCTTATTTAGAGCCAACGGCAAACTTAAAATTTACCAACTTTGATGACTTAGTCCAGTTATTCGAATATTTATATAACTATTTTAATAAAAATACGAACTATTTTTAAAAAATGGAACATAATTGAGTTAACATTTTTTAAGATAACTGACTTATCCATTCCGGTAACACTTCTGTTACTTTTTAGGGATAGCAACATGTAATTTAAAAATGTAGTTTTTTAGTGTCTGCATTAAATACAGTATCACCAGTAAAGTCCGCGTCAAATGGGATTTTTTTTTTATTAATAACTTTATTCGAAATTTGACTTTGGCATGAAGTTCGGCTTCGATCGAGATGAAAATTAAGCAAAAAAATAGTAGTCACGTGATTCGCATTATCTGTCAGATTTTAATTTTTTCAAAAAATAATTCAAAAGTGGGGTTATTCCTGAAAATATCGAAAAAAGTTATAAGAAAAAGTTTTTTTAAATGCAGTTTCTAGCCCACATGCAATTTTAGCTGCATAAAGATAATTTTGATTTTTTACCCATATTTTGTAAATTGCACAACTTTTGCAAAATATGACTCAACGCAACCTACATAAAACTTCTTAGTTTTGACAATGCTTTATTTCAGATACATTTTCTTTAAAGTAGCGCCATAGTAAATGTGTGTTTTTCGACAAAGTCAAAATTGGGCTATTAAAATTTAGTCGCATGTGATGCAAAGTTTATTTGTTTTTGACCCTGTATAAGGTAACTTTATAAAATAAGTATTTTTGAAAACGTACTTTGTGTCTAAAAATATACACCTAAATATTAAGACAAAAAAGAACACAGTGTCTTCAGTCAAGTGTATTTTAAGTGGAAAATAAATTTTATTTTAACAACGTAAGGTTTATCTATTTTCACCGATTTAATTTAAAACCCCTATATTATAATTTATTATTAAGCTATGTTATATCTAATAACGTTAACGTGTATTACTTTCAGATACAAACTACGTTTTCAAAAATAATTATTTTATGAAGTTACCTTATATAGGGTCAAAAACAAATAAACTTTGCATCACATGCGACCAAATTTTAATAGTCCAATTTTGATTTTGTAGAAAAACACACATTTAATATGGAGCTACTTTAAAGAAAACGTATCTGAAATAAAGCCTTGTCAAAACTGAGAATGTTTATGTAGGTTGTGTTAAGTCTTATTTTGCAAAAGTTGTGCAATTTACAAAATATAGGTATAAAATCAAAATTATCTTATGCAGCTGAAATTTTGCACGTGGGCTAGAAACTGCATTTAAAAAAACTGTTTCTAATAACTTTTTTCGATATTTTCAGAAATAACCCCACTTTAGAATTATTAATTGGAAAAAATTTTAATTTGACAGATAATGCAAATCACGTGACAACTATTTTTTTGCTTAATTTTCATCTCGAACGAAGCAAAACTTGATGCCAAAGTCAAATTTTGAATAAAGCTATTAATAAAAAAATCCAATATGATGAGGACTTTATCGGTGACACTGTATATAACTGAAAAAGGTTTAGCAGCATGCAGATAAATTTTAACAAACCCAGAACCTCTCGATCTGCCAATTGCGCCTCGGAGAATCTAAAATTCTCTCACCAACTTCTGCCATAATCAATTTTATATCAGTAGTGTACAATTTGGAATCTCCTGCGATTTAAATCTGAAGAAGGGGGTTATTAAGGGTAAGGAACTCACTCACAACTAATCATTAGGATTCATTTTTATCTTTCATCCATCAAACATCTGCGGGACCGCTGATATCTAGCCGAAATTCTTGTCATTTATAAGATATCAAACAAACAAAAATTAATTTAATTAAAATTTTTAAAAAAATGTCTATAAATCTTTAATACTTTTTCGGCAATATCCTAAACGCAACTAAAACTCGTTATGAACATTTCTAATTAGTTCGGGAGAAATTAACCTACACTAGTTTTATTCGTGCTTTTAACTCTTCCACAGTGGCCGGATTAGTACAAGAAAAAAAAATCTGAAATTTGGTAGTTATGTATAACTTTAAAAATAGTCAATAAAAAATTAGATTTGGCATTTCAAAAAATTATGGATATCATCATAGCTCTAATTTGAGACACACTGTATCAATATTTTTTTATAAAACAAATTAAAATGTTAATACCAGTGTACAAGCATTATTGCAAAAAAAACTGTTCTGGATTTACCTAATGTATAAGTAATAAACTCATACTGTATATTTGTTTATTGAGAAATACCTACTGAAGTAATTTTTGATTTCACTTTATACCAAAATAAATATATCAAAAATAACTGCAGTAAAACATACTTAAACAAATTAAAATTTTATATCACTGTAAATCTAAAGGTTCAAACCGTGTTTTAATAATAATTTAAAAAATCTCTTTCTCTGTAATCCGATGGGTCAAATTATTTTTGTTGGAGATCGTAATTTTTAAAAAAACCTGCTCTTAAGAATATCCTCAAGTTCGCTGTTTGACCTCGTTCACTCGTCTCGTCTTTTGCTTTCGTTCCGATTTTTTCAGCATTTATTTTGACGTTACAAATAATACAATCTGACTTGTAGTCTAAGCTACAGAGCTTAGATATTTAACATTGTGAATATGATTTTTTTTCCAATGTTATCACAAAAGCTTAAATTATTTTTTTTAAAATAATTTCGAAGCATTTAGTTATTCAGTAAATAAATTTATATTTTTTATTAACAAGAAATTTAAATTTATATAAAATCGGATATTTTATTTGTATTCATTTAGCTATTAGTAAATTTATCAAGTATGTCGATGCATTAAGGTCCCAAGAGGACTAAGTATCGTTTTACACAGTAGCAAATTTGACGATAAATTTAAGCAGAAATTTGTTTACAACTAAATTTTAACGTGTAATACACACTTTGCAAATTTTATTGTAAAAATATTATAATATTTTACGAAAATATAGAAATATTTCTATATTTTATCAAAAAAATTAATAAAAGTGCGCAAAAATATGCGCAGTAATTTAAAATAACACTTGTCAAAATCTTTTAAGAAAAACCGAAAAAGAAAGGTTACGTTTGATTGAAATTGGCATTCTGAGGTTATATTTGCTATTTCCGTGTGTTTTATAATTTGAAATTGACATTTAATAATGCGTCACTGGTCTTTAGTGCCCATGATTTCTTGCAAAAATTGCATCCAAATTTGTTACTGTGTCATACACATCAAAATTCCATGTATTTTTGTACATATTTTTGTTATACCTACATTTTTACTAATAAAATTTATTATAAATTTTAGCACAAAATTGTGTTAAAATTGCGTCTGTGTAAAACGGCACTAACAGACAAAAGTTGTACTGTTCGAAAAAAATATTTTGGAAAGCTTTTACTTCTTAAAAAATACTATCGACTATAATTCCATATTATTAATAATTTAAAAAAGACAACTTTAGAATCGAGACAGATGATTTTTCCTGAGAAAATACGAAGTTATGACTAGGGGTGGGGCGATTATGAAATTTCATAATCGATTTTCGATTATAAACAATAATCGATTGTTTGATTGATTTTTAATTTAATAAATTTAATCGGATTAATCGATTTTGAGACTTTATTATGGCATAGCTCTATGTTAAATGTTTTTTTTTTATTTTTTTTTCTAAAAACATTTGCCGAAAAGATACTTTCTACAACTTCATTTTAAACAAATTTGAACAAAACTTACATTACAAAAGTCAGGAGGACATATTCTCCTAAATAGGGCTGGGTGATTACGAACATTTATAATCAATTTTCGATTATTAAAAAAATCGATTAAATCATTTAATTGAAAGAATCGATCAATCGATTTTAAAAAATAACCATTTAATCGATTATTTTGCCCGCCCCTACTTATGATCACATCAAATGGCAGTTTGGGAAATCAGTGGAATATGGGGATATTATTTAAATAAATTTTAAAACATTTTAAAAAGTATCTTAAAATTAATTATAATATTATTATATTTGACATAATTTAATATTTTTTGTGCATCCTGTATAAAAATTACGCTTACTAACAATGATACCAATAATATATATAAAAATATATAAAAAATTTCTTATCATTATCCTATTAACTACTTAAAAATAAGACATTTTGTTGGGTACCTACAAAATAATAAAGAAGTAAAAAAAAAAAGAAAAACCACGATGCGGAATGGGAGCCATTTGAAATATAGATTTGGTATTTCACTGAAATATTGTAATCGTTTAACTTTTAATCATTTGGCGTAGGTACTGTATTATGGGTAAAGAGTATTTCAAATTAATATTTACAAATAGGTATGCAAGAAAAATAATTTTGTAACCACTTTAAAAGCTATAAAAATTTAATAGCTTTTATACTACATTGTGCTTTTAAAAAGCAATAATCTGTCTGATTCCTTATTTATAAAAAAACAGAAATTTAACTTGTAATATTTGTTAAATAATTCTCATTTGCCTCACAAGAAGTCATTCAATTTGAACTTTGACAAAAAAAGAATGTGTAAATAATTAAGTAAATATACCTAGTAATAAATAACTTTATTACGGTACATTACTTGCGAGGCAGCAACTTAAATTCAATTACGACTCTCGCCTGCGGAGCGTTATCGTTATAGCTGTCGTAATGGATTATTTAATATTTTTCGCCCAGTCTAGTGAGCATAATTTATGAATGGTCGACCATCGTCGGTATAAATGAATACACCATCGATATATTAGGTATAGAACGCTTGGTATTGAGTACACATTATAACGGACGATTCATTTACTCTTGGTGATAATTAATTTAAAGTACTTTAGCTAAGAATCAATTAACTTACATGCATTGTAAAATTAATAGGGTTATGGATTCATACCTATTGAATTTTTATTGTAACCTATTACTTTAAATAATTACTATTAGCAATACCTTAATAATTAAAAACATACAGTTTTTTAATGGTACTATTAAACCAAACACTTTATTATTTTAAAGTCAGTGTAAATTAAAATTTTTTTTTATCAGATAATAAACAAATTTCCAATAATATTTAGTACCGTGCGAGCAAAAATTATTTGCATCAAAGAGGGCTTGGATTAAAAAACGTAGGGCTTGGTTTAGATCACAATAATATGGGGACGATATATCTAACCAAATCTAGGTTAAAATTTTGTGATGAATTTGCATATTATGACATGATATGCCAAAGTGAATAAAATAAGTAGACAAATACAAATTTATTTTTGTTGTTTACAAAATTATAATACTTGCACTGCATAAGGAAATAAATTTAGCTGCTTCTTAAGATTAGTCCTGCATATTCCATAACTTCTTGGAACAGGCGTCTTTATATAATTTGTTGGCGTATTTTGCATTATTTCACGAACGTTTGCAACAAATTCTTCTGTTCTTACAGATGGTCTTCCTGCTCCTTTTTGTTGTTGTATAGAACCTGTTTCCCTAAACACAGCCACGGTTCTTTTCAGGCAATGGTAAAAATCCCGAGCAATAAAAGTAACGTTAGGAAAATGTTCGTGAAAATCGTCCATGCATAAACCCGGATTGTATTGCCACTCACCATTTATTCTAACCCCGTTTCGAAAATATGCTTCAACCATGAATGTTTTGTGCTATTCCGTAAAGCCCATTGTGTGAATTGTTCAAGAAATTGGAAAAATTAGCGATGACTCAAATTACTTGTAACGACTGTCAAAGATGACGGAATAACTGATTGATTGTTAATTCAGGTAGTTAGTGACACCCAACAGGTATTAAGCTCTACGGCTAAGCAATGCGTTCTTAGATGCAAGGCCCTCTTTGATGCAAATAATTTTTGCTCGCATGGTATAAGCCCCAAGAGTAGATGATTTTGTCAATATATTGCGTTCATATAATGGTTAAAATGGTAAAAAAGTGATAAGGCTTGAAATAGGACAAAGTGCCGCTGGTGGCGCCCTCTTTTATGTATCAAAATTGTGATCAGCTTTCGATTTCTCATCCTAAAAAACCAAATTTCCGACAAATCATGTTTTTAATAAAAAAAAATATTTACGAAAAAGTCTTAAAAAATAATAACTTTGACACACTAGCAGGGCTAGCACCTTATATTTATGCTGCAGAAATGTGGGCTAGTATTTTGTACAGACCTTTAAAAGACACTGCATAATTTTGAGTTTTGTTACTGGTCATAATAAGAGAATTATTAGGTTAGATACAATTATTATGTTTTAATGTTTAGAATAAAATGTTTCACTATAAAGGTGAAACAATCATCAGTACAAAATATTTGCATGCGTGCATTCGCCATTTTAATTTTTTTTTTATTCACAGCCTAATCTCCCACAGAAAAGATCCCACTCGCGATAATGAAATCTCGCCTTACGGTAAACAGACTAGACGTAAACCTAACCGACCTTTGACGTCTATAGAAATCGAAAGGATGGTTGCCAAAGCAGAAAAAGAAGCCATTGTAAGTACTGGATTTTGTATATACAACCAACGAAATGAAGTCGCTATTACACTTCGTCGGACTTAGGTGTTGCCAGTTTTAAACTAAATTTTTTCATTATACAGTGTGACCAGTATAAAGTCCGCATCATATGGGTTTTTTTTTATTAATAGCTTTATTCGAAATTTGACTTTAGTTTCAAGTTCTGCTTCGATCGAGATGAAAATTAAGCAAAAAAATAGTAGTTACGTGACATTAACTGTAAAATTTTAATTTTTTCCAGAAAATAATTCAAAAGTGGGGTTATAGCTGCATAAAATATTTTTGATTTTTTACCCATATTTTGCAAATTGCACCACTTTTGCAAAATAAGACTTAACCTACATAAAACTTCTTAGTTTTGACAATGCTTTATTTCAGATACATTTTCTTTAAAGTAGCGCCATATTAAATGTGTGTTTTTTTACAAAATCAAAGTTGGGTTATTAGAATTTGGTCGCATGTGATGGACAGTTTATTTGTTTTTGGCCCTGTATAAGGTACCTTCATAAAAAATAAGTATTTTTAAAAACGTAGTTTGTGTCCGAAAGTAATACACCATAATATTAGAACACAATGTCATCAGTAAAGTGTTCGTTAAATGGAAAATAAATTTTAGTGGTAAGTAAAAAATCAAAATTATCTTCTGAAATTTTGCATGTGGGCTAGAAACTGCATTTAAAAATACTTTTTCTAATAACTTTTTTCGATACTTTCAGAAATAACCCCACTTTTGAATTACTTTCTGGAAAAAATTAAAATTTTACAGATAATGCAAATCACGTGACTACTATTTTTTTGAAAAGGAAAGAAAAACACAAAGTCTTCCTCCACAAAATTTAATAGAATAAAATTCTAGTTCGAAAGGTCTCTACATGTTTCGAACGTAGAAACGTTCATCATCAGGAGACAGAAATCTATTTTATGCTGATGTTGTTAGCAAAAGAGAAAATTAGAACCTTAATGGAGCTTTTATGGACGTAAAATTTTTAAATGTAGAAGAAACATGGCTTGAAAAATTGACAATGGATGAATACTGATCATTCAAAAACGTTGTTAAAGTAGGCTTAAACCAACCAAACTAAATGGAGAAGAAGAGAAAAGAAAAAAACCCGGGAGAAAAAAACTTTCTAAAAAGGTGTAGGAAATTATTTAGATTTCATTCTTAATATTTATTAATTAATTTAATCCTCAGTACCCCAAAAACTTTATAATTTAATCCTCAGTACCCCAAAAAACTTTACTTTTACATAACAACATTATTGTGCTACTGCACTTCTATCCTCATAATGTGTCACTTATGCTGGATATAAATATTAAGAATGAAATCTAAATAATTTCCTACACCTTTTTAGAAAGTTTTTTTCTCCCGGGTTTTTTTCTTTTCTCTTCTTCTCCATTTAGTTTGGTTGGTTTAAGCCTACTTTAACAACGTTTTTGAATGCTCAGTATTCATCCATTGTCAATTTTTCAAGCCATGTTTCTTCTACATTTAAAAATTTTACGTCCATAAAAGCTCCATTAAGGTTCTAATTTTCTCTTTTGCTAACAACATCAGCATAAAATAGATTTCTGTCTCCTGATGATGAACGTTTCTACGTTCGAAACATGTAGAGACCTTTCGAACTAGAATTTTATTCTATTAAATTTTGTGGAGGAAGACTTTGTGTTTTTCTTTCCTTTTCATACTTTCAACTCCACTTTAAGTATGGACTATTTCTTCATACTATTTTTTTGCTTAAATTTCATTTCGATCGAAGCAGAACTTAATGCCAAAGTCAAATTTCCAATAAAGCTATTAATAAAAAAAAAACCCATATGATGCGGACTTTACTGGTCAAACTGTACATATATAAATAAACTTAATTATCTTATTTGTATTGGACTAACTATCAGCATTGTAGAAAAGAGGGGGAGGGGCGTCCACTCCGGATGCCATAGGCTGGACCCACTGCCTATAGGACCCCATAAACCATGCAGTAATTCTACAATGGCAATCAGCATGGCAATAATAATTTTTTTAAATTGTCTATTCTAAATTTTTCCTATTTAAAAATCTGATGTCGAGTTGCACATTCTTGTCAAAAAAATAATTAACTGACTAGCAACTTTAACTGCGACTTAAATGACAAAAATTTTAAAAATCTTTTAATAAAATAAAAATGATTATTATACAGGGTGTCCCAAACGTAATGGGACACAGAGCAACAGCAAACTTCTTAAGACGAAATTATGCAATTATTTCTTAACGAAACGACATAGCAGCACAAAAATAAGGGTTTTGTGGTTTTTTAAGGTGGGGAATTCAAAATTATTTTATAGTTTTTGTGTAACCAGTAGAGGGCGCTGCCTACGGCGTGGCTTACTCTTTTAGCTGGTATAACTTTGTTTGGGCTTTTTATATCGATCCGACTATTAAAAAAATCAGTTACTTTACTTCTTTTACATCAAAAACGTATAACTTATTGAAGTCGCTAGGAGCAACCATTTTCGAGATAATCGCATTCGATATTTTTAATGCAAGAATGCTAAAATATTTAAAATAATTGTGTATTTGTGTGTTTTATATTATATCATACTCCATAATATTATAGCTGTTATATTCCTAATGTCCTACATACAGTACCTACCTACATATTCAAAATCAAAAACCTATGTAACTTTTTTTTATATAAACAACAATTACCTTCACTGTGTCTTATTTTTAGTAAGTTTACATAATTTTTTTCGAAAATTCATCGAACCCCCTCTTTAGGCATATATGGGTTAATAAAATTTTTGATTAGAATAAAATTAGTAATTCTGTATACTAAAAAGAGTTTTTATTAGAAAAAAATAGTCAACCTTAAGTATCTACATTAACTTTAACATTTAGCAAATGTAGCTGATTTACAATAATTTTAAGTAAAAATTTACCGTTGCTCGATTTTCCGTTGTTTTTGGACCACGTACTTAGTTGCATTGGACATATAAAATGCGATTATCTCGAAAATGGTTGCTCCTAGCGACTTCAATAAGTTATACATTTTTGATGTAAAAGAAATAAAGTAACTTATTTTTTTTTAATAGTCGGATTGATATAAGAATTCCAAACAAAGTTATGCCAGCTAAAAAGAGTAGGTCATGCCGTAGGCAGCACCCTCTACTGGTTACACAAAAACTATGGATAATTTTGAATTCCTCACCTCAAAAAACCCCAAAACCCTTAATATTGTGCTGCCATGTCGTTTCGTTAAGAAATAATCGCAAAAAAACGAAAACACCCTGTATCTTGGTTGTTATCAATTTTGGGATAAGGCAAGTTTAAATAAATCGCATTATTTCGACTTAAGGAGTCTGCTGTTGCTCTGTGTCCCATTACTTTTGGGACACCCTGTAGATATTATTATTATTTTTTTAACTGGCGCGTGGCACCCAAAAAATGTTCACCTACGTCAATTTTTTCTTATTGCTGGCCATAGAGTGATAGCGTTGATATCCGCCCCGGGTGGCATCCACCATTGCTAATTAATTTCTTAAATTTAACTTATTGGTGTAAACTTATTATAAGCTGAAATAATTACCTTCAAATTTTTGAAAAATATTCACAGTACCAGCACAAGAGGCATAAACATTGTCCCAAACCCATTCAAGTTAAAAATCATTAATTTTAATATTAAATTTTTTTTAAAAGAATATAATAATTGAACATACTGGTAATATGTTTTTTGTTTGGATTTACAAATACATTTTTTTAAAAGAATTTTTGTATGTATAGATAAAAGGAAGACTTGAAAAAGAACGGCTACGAATACGAGAAGAAAATCTTCGACTGCAAGAACAGTTAAATCAAGCTATTAAACACCAAGAAAAACTAAAACACCAAGCGTCCTTTATCAATAAAAAAATACCGGCCACTAAAATATCAGCATCAGTTCCGTATGCGAAACCTGTTGGCTTGGGACCACCACTGCCACCACCTAGGGGTGAATTCGGAGGTGTAAAGAGACCAACTATATCAAATGGTATGATACGAGGTATAGTAAAAAAAATGTTTTACAATAAATCAGAAGACGACTTTTCTAATAATATTTTTCTTGTGTAATGACTGTGTGTAGCTTTATTTTATCTTTATCTATGGCTCTTTTTCGGGCTTGAAAAACATATTTTATGAAAGAAAGAGACTGCCACCTATTTTATACCGTGCGAGCAAAAATTATTTGCATCAAAGAGATTTCTGAAAGACGCAGGAATTACTCTCAATGGTTTACCCAAAATTTATTGGAAAGAAATTATTGATTAGACCTGACATTTTTTTCGGATCAAGCCTCGTTCCACCTCTCCGGTTATGTGAATTCTCAGAATACACGCATGTGGAGTAGTGAAAATCCCCATTTTTATGTAGAGTCTACATTGCACCCTTAAAAAAATTGGTGTCTGGTTAGCTGTTTCCCGAAGAAGAATTGTTGGTCCTATTTTTTTCCATGACACAGTTACAGCACAGCGGTATAGAGACAATATTTTGAATCCATTTGTGTAGCAGTTACTTGACGACGAACTACGTTTTGGATATTTTCAACAGGCCGGTGCAACCGACCATACAGCCGCCAAAACTATTAACTACTTACGCAATTTTTTCAACGACAGATTGATCAGTTTTCAATCAGACATTGAATTCCCACCTAGATCACCTTGCTTAACGATTATGGATTACTTCGTTTTTCCTCATTTAAAGAACACTATTTTTAAAACACCAGTTGCAAATTTAGAACAATTACAAGAAAGGATTATCCAAGAATCTGGCAACATTTCTCCAGAGATGCTGGTCAACACTTTCGAAAATATGAAGAGACGTGTGAATTTATGCTTGAAGTATGGCGGTGGCCAATTTCAGCAATTTATGTAATTATTTTTCTTTTTCTTTTTGTATATTCTTACTTTGTTAATTTTGTAAACAACAAAAATAAATTTGTATTTGTATTGTCTACTTATTTTATTACCCATTAGTTTGGCATATCATGTTATAATATGAATTTGACAAAATTTTAACCTACATTTGATTAGAGATATATCGTCCCCATATCATTGTGATCTTAACCAAGCCCTACGTTTTTTAATCCAAGCCCTCTTTGATGCAAATAATTTTTGCTCGCACGGTACCTTTTCAACTTCTTTTTGTGAAACTATTTTAATGTCTAGCTACATATTTTCGTTTTGGATCGCTTATGTATCTGCTTAAGATAAATTTATTAGAAAGGATCTTAATTATAATTATTTTATTCTATGCCAGTGAATCGCATGCATTGAAAGTTTATGCATGGCTACAATCAAATCGTGTATATTTTCATTTTATGTTGTTTTGCACATTTATTTAGGATCTTTTGACGATTAAGCACATTTGAAGCTTAGACGAGACTAAAGAGATACGTTTTAAAATTTGTCAAGCGGCAAACCATAGCACAGGTTTTAAGTCTGACGTCTGTTTCTGCTTAAAGAGCACGGATAAAAGAAAACCGTGAATAAGAAGAGTAAATAATTGGTTCAAAAATCTTATTAAATGACGACAAATTTTTTATGTTCCTTGGTAATGATTTACTTTCATTTAGAAGGAAAGTGAATAGTGCCAAATGGTAATTTTAAAGAATAAATGCGTTAATGGCTTTTCAATCAAGAAATAATAAAACCTATCATTAAGAATTGTTCTTCACATGTAATGGAATGTTACTTAAATATTTTCGTTTTCGAAATTGTATATCGCAAGACTACCCACGGAAAATTTCATGTAAATTTTGCTACCCTCAAAAAATATTGGCTCCCCTATGCCGCTATGCCCCCAAGCTAATTTCTTCCAAAAAAAAAGGTCTAATAATCCCATGTCCAAATATGCCCGAACAAACATTTACCTTTTAAGGGTATTGAGTCCTTATGTGTACAAATTTCTGTTTATTTTCTGTACTCTAATATTTGGTTCATTTTGAATTAATTGCTTAAAGTGGAGTTCAAAGTATGGGAAAGAAAGAAAAAACTAAAAGTCTTTTTCCACAAAATGTAATAAAATAAAAAAATATTCAAGGGTTTCTACATGTTTTGAACGTAGAAACGTTCATCATCAGGAAACAGAAAATATATATGGTGCTGACGGTTTTAGCAGAAGAGAAAGTGGTGTAGAACCTTAATGGAGCTTGTATGGAATTGAACTTGAAGTGTGAGACATAATATGAAAGAAATTGATGTAAATTAAACCATACTGGGTATGTTAGAAGTCAGTAAAGAGGGTCTAAACTAACCAAAAAATGGGAAAGAGGAAAAACCTTTCTAAAAAGGTGTCGAGGATTATTTAAAATTGTTTACAAAGTTTTTTATAAAACATCTTTAGGTTTATGTCGGTAAGACATTGTAAGGGTAAAAATTAGTCAAAATAATGAAGGAAACACAATAGAATTGCATTCCAACAAGTGTTTTGTGGGGTACTGAGGGTAAAAGCTCAGTAGCCCCGCAAGAGGTTAATTTAAAAACCATAAAATTAAACAAGAAGTTGCACATTTTATCAAAAAATTACTTAGAGGTCAAAGAGGGTTGTTCACGTTCACACGCTGGGATCAAAGTGCACTTTTGCACATCATTTTTTGGTTAGATTAGACCCTCTTTACTGACTTCTCACATACTCATTAGGTATGGTTTAATTTTCATCATTTTCTTTCATATTATGTCTCTTCTACGCTTTAAGTTTAATTCCATACAAGCTCCATTAAGGTTCAACACCACTTTCTCTTCTGCTAAAACCATCAGCACCATTATATATTTTCTGTCTCCTGATGATGAACGTTTCTACGTTCGAAACATGTAGAGACCCTTGAATAATTTTTTAATTTTATTAAATTTTGCGGAGGAAGACTTTTAGTTTTTTGTTTCTTTCCCATTTGGTTCATTGTTTAATATGAAGGTGCTTTGGGCGATTCTACAAACATTCCATAACTTTAAAACAAAAATTTACTTATCGTATTTCATCACCTTCCCTCAATTCCTGAAATATTTATGAGGGTGATATTTACACTAAGCACTATAATTTGCGCAGTACAGTGGAGTGATGCTTTCTTTGAGTTTTGCCAAGAAGCCTGGTGCTAATTCCATTATTTTCTTTTACATTGAGTAAACGTTCTGAATCTGCATTATTTTCTTAAGCTTTACCATCGACTACATCATTATTTTGCTCCAAGCAGTTGCGTTTATTAATTACAGTAACTTTACTCCCAAAATTACGAACAATAATAATTGGCACTGTTGTTTTTCTTGGAATGGGACTGTGAGGAAACATCGCAGAGAACATTTGGGATACTCACTTCATCATCGTTTATTTCTCTGGAATACTGTAAAATGAACAAAAAAACTAATAAAAAATAAAACGTCTAGTAATATTTGACATTTTCATTATTATTATTGGTGGTTTCGTAAAGGTATATAATACGCTGAGGCACTGCGTTCTTATGTAAATTGAATATAATTAAAACTAAATCTAAATTTTTTTTTAGCACCAGGTATTGAACTTCCACCTGGTTATATTCAACAACACGTAGTTCCCCAGCAATCACCAATCAATCAACCTTTCCAGTACAGCCAGTATGATCAGCAATTCCAGTCAAGCCAAGTGAATGTTGAACACGAGTCAAGTCAAAATCAGTTTGATCACGGTCCCATCTATAAATCGCCTCCACTTAATAACCATGCAATTACACAAGAAGCCAATAGAAGGCCATCATCAGTTGAATATGATTTTCAACAATCAGTAGATTATGATCCTAGATATCCAATACATGGCGAAGATAAAGAGGTGCAGGAGTTTGGCAGTGATATAGGATATGCTGGTCCAAGGCCTATGGAAGAAGCCATGAAGCCGCAAGTTGTCGAGCAGCCTGTAACTGTTTCAAAGAAAAAAATTGAACAGGTAATTGACCTGAGTTATGGTTAAATAACTTTCTACAACCCTTTATATGAATTAGGCGTTAAAAATCATAATAAAAGAATAATCCCATTCTGATAATTTTGTTTGGAGAATTTATATTACTGAATGTGCTATAACATATTATGTGAATGCGAAAATGTCAGGGAAAGTATTTAATTATCAACGGGATAGGTTCTATAAATCCCGTTGATAATCGATCCTGACAAGTAATTTGTCTTTAAGCCCTGGTTCCTTCTGCCAAACTGACCTCCCTGATGAGCCGTAATAACGGCAAAACGAGTCTGGGGATGGGTTTGGCGGAAGGAAACAGACAAAACTTTTTTGAATTAAAGTATTTAATGCTTTAGTTGTCTTAAAATTATCTAGTCTAGAGTTAATAAAATTATAATTCCGAGTTTACGTACTTAATGCGTTAATTACAGGTCACATATGTATTTAAGATACAGTTATTTAACGCTAAATTAACCGAAAAATTAAATTCCTGAATTAAATTTGAACACTATCTTATAGTGCCAAACTTGGGACAGTACGATATAAAATACATAACTTTTTATATTTCTATATATTTTCTAAAACAGATGTAAGAAACCATTCTTATTCTAATAGTTGAGAGCTATATAGAGTGGTTAACCTATAAATTAGTATATTTACGTTCTCAGCTACTACCGAGGAGTCAACAAGCCACCCCAAGCACACCCTTAAAAAAACAAAAGAAATATATGTGCCGCATGCTCCACCAATAAGTATAAACTGCTATTCAATGCGATCTATGTAAATTGCCCAGTCACAACAACTATGAACTAAATGCTTTGAAAAATGTTTTTTTTGTGTTGAAATTACCTGAGACAATAAACCTACTAACTATTTGAATAAACGTTGATTCCTGAGGATGTAATGAAAATTTGTCGGTAGTAGTTAAGGGTTAATGAACTTTATTAAATCACGAATATTAATAATTTTAGGAGATTTACCAAGCTGCTTCTATAACCCATGATCCATTTTACTCTCCAATTCTAGAGAAGATTGATAATATATTACAGGGGCTAGGATTTAATGATGAATCGTGTAAGGAACGACTGATTTGCAGTATGTACAAAAATCCTACTAAATTTAGTCCGCACAGTAATCTTCTTTCACTGGAATTAAGCAGGTAAGTGGTCAGAATGTTATTAAAATGATACCTCACAGGATCAGTAATACCGATATTACTTATAAATGAATGACATTAATACTGATTGTGCAAGGGTAAATCTCATATATATATAGCACATTCGATTTTGATTGTATTTGGTACGTAAAAATATCGAGTTATTATTAATGAACCTGTTATTATTACTTGTATCTTACTTCGAGATAGTGGGAAAGCTTTTATTGTCAATTAGCGCAGTTACTAAAAGTAAGCATCTGAGAATTACTGTAAATGTATTTTTTTAAGACTTTATAATCGCTAAATTATATATTACCAATTTATGTCAGTATTACTAATCGTATGAGATTCCCTAAAAAATATGTATTTTATACAACCTTTTTGACTTCCTATCTATAACAGTGATCATGGTTCTCTAATTAAATAAGCATTAGGACTGATATTTTAAGGCCTGTATTTTTTTACTTTTTAAATGTCAGAATAAGCAGCTAAGAGATACTGTAGAACTATTCACGTAATTAAGTGCATAAAATAAATAATTTATTTTCATTTAAGACGTAAAAAAAGCTAGTAAGTTATTAACGTTAAAATTATGTGATAATAAATGGCGTTTATTTATTAGTTATTTATAATGTTAGTGTTAAAAGTTTAATTTTATCCTGTCCTTCTACCAAAACAAAGACACTTTAACCATTGTCTTTTAAAAAGAGTTATTTTTAAAGCTGTGCGAATTTCGATCGATAATCTGGAAGAAAAAGATCCAAATGTGGACATTCATGAAGCAATTAGTGGAGTTACCTTTAAGTTGTGACAGAAAAAATCCAAGAAATAGTACGAAATTGCTTATTGAAAACTTTTATAGTGATGTGATTTGAAAGCTGTTTCTCGAAAATACTATAGGTATGGAAAATTTCATCCCTTTGGACTACATAATAGTTAAAGCCCTGTTGTAATTAAATTGTAATATACAGGAAACATTATAAACTTGACGCTTTTTTGAAGCAAATAGAGAAGACTCTCGACCTAAAAAGTATATGATTTTAACGAGAAACCAAATTGATCATTTCCTGATTAATTTATTATACGATAAATACCTCATGATGAGAGAGCTATGTCCTTTGATAATAATTGACAACATCGAGGATATATGAATACTATAGTGGTGAACAATCCATATACAAAAAGTAACATTCTGCGAACTTGCACTTTAGTTAAGCCATTATATTATATGAATTTGTACAGACAATACAGAGCTCTTTGGCAAGCAGACATCGCCGTATTTTTATCAAATACATCAATAACGAATAGATATGCTGGAACTTCAGTTGGTATTAATAGTTTCGGTAACATGCCTGCTGCTATAGTGGAATTATTGAAGCTTCCAGACCCAAAGCTTTACATTGGCCACTGTTTCCACCGGTCTTCGGCCGCATTACTGGTAGATTCTGGTGCGAACATAAGAACTATCAAAAGAAACGGAGCATTGAAGTCCTCAACAGCGGCAGGATGATATAATAAAAACTCCATGGAAAATAAGAAAAGAATTGCCTAGAGCCTTCTTATGACTTCGTCGTCCATTACTATTATTTTTACTCTCTCTGCAATTATATAAAATAACCTGATCAGTGGAACGGCAAGAGGAATTTATATTTCTTGTTTTTAAAATGGTACAATAAAATGTTATTAATAAAATTGGAAAGAAAGAAAAAACCTAAAGCTCCACAAAATTTAATAGAATAGAAATTCTCTACGGGTTCTCTACATGTTTCGAATGTAGAAATGTTCATCATCAGGAGACAGAAAATTCATTTACTGCTGATGGTTTTAGCAGAAGAGGAAATGGTGTAGAACCTTAATGGAGCTTTTATGGAATTAAAAAATTGATGTGTAGAAGAGACATAATATGAAAAAAATTGATAAAGGTTAAACCATACTGAGTATGTTAAAAAAGTTATTAAAGGGGTTCTAAATAAACCAAATAAACTGGGGAAGAAGAAAAAACCTTCCTAAAAAGAAGGTGTCGAAATTATTTTAAAGTTTTATAAAACTTTTCAAGTGTTCAGTAAGACACTATAAAGATAATTGTCATAATTATGAAGATATCACAATAAAATTACATTGCAAAAAGTTTTTTGTGAGGTACTGAGGATTAAAGCTCAGTTTATTTGATTGATTTAGACCCCCTTTAACAACTTTTTCATATACTCAGTATGGTTTAACCTTTATCAATTTTCTTTATATTATGTCTCTTCTACACATTAATTTTTTAATTCCATAAAAGCTCCATTAAGGTTCTACACCGTTTTATCTTATGCTAAAACCATCAGCACTAAAAAAATTCTGTCTCGTGATGATGAACGTTTCTACGTTCGAAACATGTAGATACCCCTAGAGAATTTTTATTCTATTAAATTTTGTGGAGGAAGACCTTAGGTTTTTTCTTTCTTTCCCATACTTTCAACTCCACTTTAAGCATGGACTATTTCTTCCAATATAAAAGTTAAAAAATGCCTTGTATTTGTAATACTAGGGTCAGAAAATAATATTCTAAGCACTGACAATAACCGTTAAATACTCTACGTTGAATAGTGTTTGTAGATAGACAGCTGGACCATAAAAAATATATTTTAATGAATTTATTAGTAACCAATATAAAGAAAATTTGCGATGCAATCTGATATAAACTTTTAAGGAATCAATAATCCAAATAACATTCAGTTTTTTTTTTCATTTTAAACTCTAATCATGGTTGTCTGATAACGGGTAATTTATTCAATAAAATTAATCAAACTTTTTATTCATTTTAATATATTCTGCTTAATTTTTGTTTTTGAAAGTGATAACACTGACCATTTCTATACGTATGGTAACCTTGACCGCGTTTCCGTGTTTCAATATAATTTACTTAAGAAATTATCCCGGTCACCTACTCCGGTACTACGTTTACTAAAGCGCAGTCGGAGATACAAATTATTTATGTAAATATACTTGCAGTTTTCTCTGCTTCTTATTAACATTATTACACATAATTTATTGGAAGAAATATTTTTTATAAAAATTAATTTAAATAAAAACCAACAATAAAATCCAGTTAAAAATTACGGAGTTATAAGAAAAAAATTATATTACAATTATAAATTAATAGTTTAAAAAGTCAAAGATGAGCAAACTTTTTAATGTTTTAATAAATACTAAACTTTTGTGGACTTCGTTTTAGTTAAATTCAGAGAAAGCAGTTTTCCAATGGAAACAGCTGCTCAAGCAGTTATAATATTATTATTTAAACGGTACTTACTTACTTGTATAATCTTGAATTAATTAAAGAATATTCTGAAAATATTAAAAACATCTTTTTAAACAAACTATTATAATTCTTATTATGGCAAAGCAGTAAATAAAAAAATGAAATGTCTCATTTTGTTGGCCTTATGCATATTTTTACTTGTCTGATATCCGGAGAAAGCAGTCTAGTTCGTACCCCATAATCGGTAAGATGTAACGATTAATTCCACAAAAGTATTTTAGGATGTATCAAATTCCACATAGAATATACTTAAACCGTGAGAGCAAAAATTATTTGCATCAAAGAGGGCTTGGATTAAAAAACGTAGGGCTTAGTTTAGATCACGATGATATGGGGACGATAACTCTAACCAAATCTAGGTTAAAATTTTGTCAAATTCATATTATTACATGATATTATGCCAAACTACTAAGTAATAAAATAGTAGACAAATACAAATTTATTGTTTACAAAATTAACAAAGTAAGAATATACAGAAAGAAAAAAAAATATAATTACATAAATTGCTGAAATTGGTCACCGCCATGCTCCAAGCAAAAATTCACACGTCTCTTCATATTTTCGAGTAATGCCTGCGTCTTTCAAAATCTGCGGCTTGTATTTCTTGGAATACTTGCACTTTATAAGGAAATAAATTTAGCTGCTTCTTAAGAATAGTCCTGCATGTTCCATAAGATCTTCCCACTTCTTGGGACAGGCGTCTTATACAATTTCTTGGCGTATTTTGCATTATTTCACGAACGTTTGCAACAAGTTCTTCTGTTCTTACAGATGGTCTTCCTGCTCCTTTTTTGTGTTGTATAGAACCTGTTACCCTCAACACAGCCACGGTTCTTTTCAGGCAATGATAAAAATCCCCAGCAATAAAAGCAACGTTAGGAAAATGTTCGTGAAAATCGTCCATGCACAAACCCGGATTGTATTGCCACTCACCATTTACTCTAACCCCGTTTCGAAAATACGCTTCAACCATGAATGTTTTGTTTTGTTCCGTAAAGCCCATTGTGTGAATTGTTCAAGAAATTGGAAAAATTAGCGATGAATCAAATTACTTGTAACGACTGTCAAAGATGACGAAATAACTGATTGATTGTTAATTCAAACTGACACCCAACAGGTATTACGGCTAAGCATTACATCCTTAGATGCAAGGCCCTCTTTGATGCAAATAATTTTTGCTCGCACGGTATGAAACATCCAAGCGACATTTTGTATTTACTGTTTGTTACAAATTTATCTTTTTCTACGATTTTACGACTTTTAAATAGTAGAAAGAAACTAAATTTTAAATATCTTAGGTAAAAATTACAATAATTTAAAGTTCTAAGACCAATAACTGCCAATTTTTAACTGTATCTTGTATAACTGATGGTGTAGTAAAACAACTGTTTTATTCTTTATATTATTGTTATAATATATAGATAAATATATTAGCTATTTTCTATACGATCGATTCTCGAATAAAAACTGTTTTATAAATAAAGTTATATAGGAGTCCGACATTTCCTACAGAAATAAATAGGTGTTTTGCCGAATTCTACTTTATTTTATTTTTTCAGGAACACTAAATAAGTAGGATATAAATTTCTGCAAATTGCATTTGCAACTGGCAGTATCGGGATAAATTTTACTGGAAATTAACTAATTAATGTTGAAAACTATTAATCATTTTAGGGATTCCAGTGAACTTCAGAAACCGACAACGACCAACTCAGCAGTAATCAGATTTTACAAATACGTCCAAGCTGCAAGAGACGGGCAGGATCAGAGGGATTGTCTGAGGCTCTACCTTGGTTGTGCAATTAACACTGAAGTGGCATAGATATTCTAGAAAAAAATAAAATGTGGGATATGTTTTATGGGCGATTCTAGAAAAAGACCTAAAATTGAATTACATACATGGATATTGTTTAATTCGGCAAGACGAGCATGCTTATCTATTCGATTTAATTTGTAATCCAAAATCGCCTCTATTGATCACCAAGGTGATCAATCATTGAGCATTTAAGATCACTCGATAAGATTGTTTTTAAATACGCTGGCATTAGCCAAGCCAAAAACCTGTATAGAATATAAGAACTTAATTTTAACTTTTTTGTCGTTTGGGAGTATGCCAATCCTGCTTCTACCACAAGAAAAACTCATTTTAAGAATCACTTTCTGTCCAAAAATAAATGATTTCTTCATGGACATACTGTATAGACGACCCTATTTTAAAATTGTTTAGTCACATGATAAGGGCGGAGATTTAGTTAAAAATGAGGTTACCGTTTTAAGCATCCCACTCTCAATTAATAATAAGATAAAAGCGAATAGATCATAGATCAGATACACTAGTCAACTTAAAATAATGTCTTGTTTATAAAAATATAAAATTGTTTTTCTTTAAAAATAACAATCTTACATTTTTATAGAATGGGCCTTTTCACTATAACCGAATTCAGAACCTATTAATAATACCTGCATCCCAATAATAAAAATCTTCCTAGAGGGTCACAAACCTATCCTGGATAAAATTAAAAAGACGCCGCGAAACCAGAAAGTTTGAAAACATGATATCTTATTACGTCATCCCATTATCCGCGCAATTATTTTATTTGTCAGCCTCGACGGATTATATTGCTATCCTTGTTTTGATAAACTAAATAGACAAAACAGCTTAAAAATGGAAAACAACCCGCCCGATATTCAGGTAGACGCGGCGGCGTTCGACCTTTAGCTGAGTAACTGGGATCCATGGGTCGAGGCAGATGTGACGTCAGTGAGTTTATTCCCGTGTTTTTATTAAAGAGCATATCTTGTTTATTTATTTTTTCAGTAAATAACACAGGCCTGCATTTTTTAACACTTTGAAAGTTGATTTAAAAATTTTAACTGTTTTTTAGTAATTGGTTAGCGCTGATTTCAAATCTGCTTTCAGGTTTTTTATATCACGTAAGGTTATTTTTCAAACCGGTAAAATCCAAAAATATAGAAAAAACACGATTTATTTCATTTATAAGCTAGTTTTTTAATATATTAAGGAAAAAAATACAAAAATATACAAAATATACACATTTAAACTATTATAAATGGTTATTTGTTCGTTACTCTTCTTCAAAAAACGTTTTATTTTTCAGAAAAGCTTCTTTTGGTTGTTTTTCTGTTTCAGCTAAAGGAAGATCTCTTCTCAATGTCCAACAGAAATCGGCCATCATTTTTGTGTCCCAGCGCCCCTGGTATCTTTTTTCCATCTCTTTAATATATTGATGACATCTTTCACCTTGCTCTTCACCCACGTCCCCAAGATTTTCTGGGAATTAGTCCAAATGGGAATGTAAAAAGTGAATTTTTTCTTAGGTTTTGTTGTATGAGCCCATCATATACTCGTTTACTGTTACCTATTCAAGGCTCTAAACCACTAGGAAACGAGTAGTTCACTCGTCCTGAATGTCAATTCACTATAAACTGCTCCTATTTATAGCAAATTACCTATTCAAGGCTCCAAACCACTAGGAAACTTATAACTTAGTTATGCTTATATTCTGAAATTCCTGAAATTTTCCCGCATATTTTCAACGATTTCAACATAGTAGTAATTTATGTTCAACTTCTTTAAAAGCATTACATGCATGTTTTTCCTTATCTTCCATTACCTTTTCAAATTCTGTATCTTTCATCAAGCTGCTAATCTGCGGCCCTACAGGATTTCCTCCTTTAACTTTTCCTCTGACAGAGCCGGAAATGTTTTACACAAATATTTAAAACAATTTTCTTCTTTGTTTAATGCCTTAACAAATTGTTTCATTGTTTCAAATTTTTAGATCTTCACACACTTCCCAGTTGTGATTTTCATATCGTATTCTTAAAAGTAATTCCTCTAAATTTTCATAGTTTTCCTTAAACTTAACTGTATGGCCGACCGAAACAGAAGCAAAAACATTGTCATTATGTAAAAGAACAGCTTTAAAGCTCCTTTTTGAAGTCGATAAAAAGTCTCCAGTCGGAAGGTGTGTAGCACCACAGAAAATCATTTTTTATTCATCAATCATTTAGAATTTGAAGTACTACATTCATTTTAAAATGTATTAAAACGCCTATTATAAGTTTTTTTTATATTTTTTCTTTTTTTTTGCAAAAAAAAATCTGTGGGTGATAGAGACCAATTGTATTTTAATTAGTTATTTCTATATAAAAACTGAGCTCAACAAACAAAAATCACGTCATCACAAATTTCATGCAGGCCTGTGTAATTCAAAGTTTTAAAAACTAAAACCGTAGAAAATTTTATTTTTTCTTTCTCTATGCGATAGGGTTAAAATCAAAGTTTAGTGAAAAAGCCCATTATAAATGAGTTAATTTAAAAAAATATTAAGCGAAAATACATTTTTTTTTAACTTTGCACTTTATTATTAAATAATGTTAAATTGTAAATCTGTGACAATAGTTTCAGACACAAGAACCGAAACTCATATACTGTTGGTGTACGTATTAAAGCCGTATATAATGTCTGCTATTTTTATTAGATTTAGGCATTCATTAGATTAAAGTTAGTCACATTCCTGTTAATAAAATAATGATAAGATAATATTATAAAAGACTGGATAGATCCAGTGGTCCAATTAAAAACATAGTATAGTCGACATTAGGTAGGTAGGACTGTAAGCTGCATAGACCTTTTTTTAATATTTATTTTCAACTGTGCCAAGTACTAGTTAAATATATCTAGGTATTGCAATTTTTATTTCTATTTTTTAAATCTTGTTTAGTGTACATAAATGGTCTACATCTACTCTATTTCTACTACAGTTTAGTTAAATTTTGTCAAGTGTTTTCCAACGAAAAGTTATATTAGGTTTATATTTCATGATCATATCGTTGTGCTGTTGTTATATTGTTAATTAAGTGTATTTAAATTGTTGTGAAACATTATAAAATTGCAATTATTTTAATAGTATATTTAGGGGACCTATTGCTTTACTGTGCCTTTGCATGGACCTTATAAATTTATTATTCTTGGAAGTGTGTAATTTCTACCATGCAATCATAATAAATATGTAAATTTTATTCCATTCAGCCACTAGTAAAATGATACTACTACTATAATAAAACACTTGTTAACAACCTACGTAAAATTAATTTATACCTCATGAAAATGCTATAAAAAATTTTTTTTAAATTTTTGTCATCCAATTAGTCTCATTTAAGACGAAAAACTCTTTCTTCCATTTACCTACTTTATCGTGTAATAAAAATTCTTTTATATTTGCCCAATATACAGTGTGTTCACAGATAGAGTTTGGAAGAGGAAAAACTTTTTTATTAGTAGGTATTTAGGTATAGAAGAAAAATTCATTCATTATAAAAACGTCTGCTCGTGCTTGAATTAAATGAATTTTGCTAGTGTTGAAACTAAATTTCAACTATTAGATTTGCTATTATTATACAGGATTCGTCAAAAACAACACGTTTTTTTTTTGGATTTTTTTTTCAATTCTAATTTTCAATTCTTTTCATGATTAGCTAAATCGTCACTTTGGTTTACCTATGGTCCAAATCAGTTGGCACGTATAGGCGTCCCGGTCTCACAATTATCGACTTTCATTCATTCACATGTGTATAAAGCCTATTTCAATAATAACTTAGATCTCTTGAAAAAAAAATGGTTATTACAAATATCCCAATACTACAGCAAGTTAGGAACTGTTATCGGGAATTCAGATATCGAGTCGAACTACGCGCTAACTCGGTGGTACCACGTTTGAATAAAAGTTAGGTATATAGTTATATAATTCATGATTAAATGAATTGAAGAAATATGATATTATATAATATTAAAAATACTTCAAAAGTAGGCAATTAAAAAATGGTTTTCTTACAACAAATTGCTACTCGGCCAGATATAAAATCATATTTGAAGTAAGAAAGCAACCATAGTTGTTTTTGACGAACCGTGTATAGTAATCGCAAATCTGATATTTGAAATTGTAGTTTTAGCACAAGCAAATTTCATTTAATAAATCAAGGAATTGAAAATTAGAATTGAAAAAAAAATCCTAAAAAGTAAAAATGTTGTTTTTGACGAACTCTGTATAGTAAATCTGATATTCGAAATTGTAGTTTCAGCACAAGCAGACGTCTTTATAAAGAATGACTTTTTCTTTTATACCTACTAATAAAAAAGTTTTTCCTCTCCCAAACTCTATTCGTGGACACACTGTACCTAGTTTGCTTGAAAATCTGAAACATCTAACACGCTCTTTACACTATTAAATAGGAACCTCTGTCTTGTAGAATTATTAGTCATTTAATTAGTTGCAATGACTTTTATAATTAGAGATTGTTTTCTAAAATTTGCATTGCTTTTTATATTTTTTTAATAATACAATAAAATTACTAAGCAACCAATAAAGTATCAATTGCTAATATTACAACGTCAAACACACTTTCTTAAATTTAACATCGCTATTATAGGTAGGTAGTATAGAAGAAGGGATTCCTGTCCCTTTTTGTTGGACGATGAAAACGTGATGAAAACACATTGAAATGATTAATAAGTTTTTGTTATTTTGAGGTTGTATGTACCTATGTAAAATCAAGCTGACCACCGTCATTTGCTAAAGAAATGGGTCAACAATATTGTATTTTTAAAACGATCAACTGAATGCGCATAATAGAAGTAGGTAGATTATGGACAAAGAAGCGGTTCTAATTTTAATTTTACCCATTTTATCGATTTAAAAAACAATGGAGATTAGAAATTAAATAAAAATGCTCAATACATTGAGCGTGCCTTGTATAAATGCAAAAAGAATGAGTTTGATCTAGTTCGAAAAAGTAACAGATTAGGTTTTAAGTTACTAACTATAATTCGGAAAACTGGTAGCAATTTTGAATTGTTAGACAAAATTTAAATTTGGTGGTGGGTTGAAATTGGTTTAAAATATTTGTATAACAATTCAGAACTATATTTATTTTAGTTAAATCAGTCTAGGTTAGCTATAAACATTGTGAAATGATAAATAATTAAATATTTATTTGTTATTTTATTTATTTATTACTTAGTTAAAGAATGTGTATCTATTTATTTACTGCAATATATTTATAAATTTAATAAATAAGTCTTGTGATAATATAACTTGTATTTTTTTCTAATAGACATGTTTCATTGATTTAATAAAAAGTTTATAAAAGAGAAACGTTCAGATTTGGCAAATAGCATGGTATATCAACTTTCTAATAGTGGTGAGAATAAATATTAAATTACCCTAATCTTGCTGGTTGTCAAGTACATCATTTTCTTCACATAACGCAGGTAGCGAGCCTTGTAGTGATTTTGTGTTATGGGGAGGGGGCACCCAATGTTGCACTATCGACACGAGGGCAGGAAGCCTGGAGAAAGCGTCGAGGTAATATTTCATTGAGTCCAACCAAAATTTTGCGAATAATGTACTTTAGATATTAGGTACTCTCCTCAACGGCGTGCAGACAAAGTTTAAAAAATTGAAAACGTTTTACACCACCGCTAGGATTTGAACCCAGATCCTCTCTATCACCAGTCGAGCGCTCTGCCAATTGCGCCTCGGGACTATGGAATTCTCTCACCAACTTTGGCCAAATCATAACCTATATGATTTTATGTTAGTACCGTGCGAGCAAAAATTATTTGCATCAAAGACGGCTTGGATTAAAAAACGTAGGGCTTGGTTTAGATCACAATTGGGGACGATATATATATATATATATATATCTAACCAAATCTAGGTTAAAATTTTTTAAAATTTATATTATGACATGCCAAACTAATAAGTAATAAAATAAGTAGACAAATACAAATTTATTTTTGTTGTTTACAAAATTAATAAAGTAAGAATATACAGAAAGAAAAAGAAAAATAATTACATAAATTGCTGAAATTGGCCACCGCCATGCTCCAAGCATAAATTCACACGTTTCTTCATATTTTCGAAAGTATTGACCAGCATCAGTCTCTGGAGAAATGTTACCACATTCTTGGATAATCCTTTCTTGTAATTGTTCTAAATTTGCAACTGGTGTTTTAAAAATAGTGTTCTTTAAATGAGGAAAAACGAAGTAATCCATAACCGTTAAACAAGGTGATCTAGGTGGGAATTGAATGTCGGATTGAAAACTGATCAATCTGTCGTCGAAAAAATTGCGTAAGTAGTTAATAGTTTCGGAGGCTGTATGGGCGGTTGCACAGTCCTGTTGAAAATATCCAAAACGTAGTTCGTCGTCAAGCAATTGCTCCACAAATGGATTCAAAATATTGTCTCTTTACGGCTGTGCTGTATCTGTGTCATGGAAAAAATAGGATGAATAATTCTTTTTCGGGAAACAACTAACGAGACACTAAATTTTTGAGGGTGCAAAAAAAAATGGGGATTTTCACTACTCCATATGCGTGTATTCTGAGAATTCACATAACCGGAGAGGTGGAATCAGGCTTCATCCGAAAAAAATGTCAGGTATAATAAATCATTTCTTTCCAATAAATTTTGGGTAAACCATTGAGAGTACCTAATTCCTGTGTCTTTCAAAATCTGCGGCTTGTATTTCTTGGAATACTTGCACTTTATAAGGAAATAAATTTAGCTGCTTCTTTAGAATAGTCCTGCATGTTCCATAAGATTTCCCCACTTCTTGGGACAGGCGTCTTATAAAATTTGTTGGCGTATTTTGCATTATTTTACGAACATTTGCAACAAGTTCTTCTGTTCTTACAGATGGTCTTCCTGCTCCTTTTTTGTGTTGTATAGAACCTGTTTCCCTAAACACAGCCACGGTTCTTTTCAGGCAATGATAAAAATCCCCAGCAATAAAAGCAACGTTAGGAAATCGTCCATGCACAAACCCGGATTGTATTGACACTCACCATTTACTCTAACCCTGTTTCGAAAATACGCTTCAACCATGAATGTTTTGTGCTGTTCCGTAAAGCCCATTGTGTGAATTGTTCAAGAAATTGGAAAAATTAGCGATGAATCAAATACCTTGTAACGACTGTCAAAGATGACGGAATAATTGATTTATTGTTAATTCAGGTAGCTACTAAGACCTAACAGGTATTAAGCTCCACGGCTAAGCATTGCGTCCTTAGATTCAAGGCCCTCTTTGATGCAAATAACTTTTGCTCGCACGGTAGTATACAGTTCGGAACCTCCGTAATTTCAAACTGGGGAGGAGGTTATTAAGGAAAGGGAACTCACATACGACTTTGTCTGAACACCTGACACTTCTATAATTATTTCAATTTAATGTCATAAAATTTTCTCACTGAATGTCCCTATAAATTATCCAAAATTTTCTTATGACTTTTCTCAAACACGTTACTTTTTGACAGCAGCCTGAAGCCGTAGGCAGAAGGCACCATAAGTAACGTGCTTTCAGACACAAACTACGTTTTCACAAATACTTATTTTATGAAGTTACCTTATACAGGGTCAAAAACAAATAAACTTTGCATCACATGCGACCAAATTTTAATGGCGCAATTTTGATTTTGTAGAAAAACACACATTTAATATGGCGCTACTTTAAAGAAAATGTATCTGAAATAAAGCCTTGTCAAAACTGAGAAGTTTTATGTAGGTTGCGTTGAGTCTTATTTTGCAAAAGTGGTGCAATTTACAAAATATAGTTAAAAAATCAAAATTATCTTATGCAGCTGTAATTTTGCATGTGGGCTAGAAACTGCATTTAAAAAAACTTTTCCTTATAACTTTTTTCGATATTTTCAGAAATAACCCCTGTTTTGAATTATTTTTTGGAAAAAATTAAAATTTGAGAGATAATGCGAATTACGTGATTACTATTTTTTTGCTTAATTTTCATCTCGATCGAAGCAGAACTTGATGCCAAATTCAAATTTTTAATAAAGCTTTATAAAATAAATCCCATATGATGCGGACTTTACTGGTGACACTGTGATATTGCTATGTCAAGAATTTTTTACCATCGATAATTCCAAATTTGTAAAAAGGTGTCATTAATTTAAATTCATACCTCCAACACTTGCATTCTATGAAAAGTGAAATGCTAAATTGGATGATAATAAATTCAACTCATACTCAACGCACCATTAATTCCGTTTGATTAAATATTGACGCGATTTTACTCAAAAGAAAATAATTCGCCTCACGTTTAGCCCAGATCCTCCGAATTGGTTTCTATTTCCGTTGCCCGTTGTCTATATATTCTACTATGGCAATCATTTATTATCATTTCTTTCATATTAATGATCATGTCGCCAGCAGTCATGATCCGTGAGAAATTTTTGGTGATAACGACCTTTATTGTCCTTGCCTCGGCTCAAGGACCTTCAGCTCAAGGACATTTATCTCAAGAACCTTCCGCAGTAGATCTAGTGTACGACATCTACAAAACATGTCTACAAGACTGGTCTGTGTCGTGTGCTAAACCCAAAGCTCTACACTGGATGAGCGAGGTTGCCAATAAGGAAGAAATCAGGATAACTGAGGATTTAGTGATTGTTAAAAAGGATAATCCGCAAGATGTAGAGGTTAGTATTTAATGTAGCTAGAAAATCATCTCTCTTTACAATCATAGACATTTAGATAATCTTAACACTTTAGACTACTTTAGAGATTTTGGTTTAATTCATAAAAGTGTTTATTCTAGCTTATTAACTGATTTCAATTCGGTTTAGAAAATTAACTTTAATACAATATGAACAAATTAACTGATTAGAGAATAGCAATCTAGTATAGAGCGAAATTATAATGACAATAACTGTCTGCCTAATTTACTAAACTTTCTAGTTCCAAATATTTTTAAATCAGAACCCTTTAAATTTAAAAAGATTGAGATATTGGCAAAGCCTAAACAGAAATAAAAGAACTATTAAGAAAAACCCTATTGTAGATAAATTGTACAAGTTTCATCTTTTTATTGATTGAATCTCCATTTTAATATTTATTAACACGCTTTTATTAGCTTCACCTGTATGTTTGTTTGTTTGTCCGTAATCGACTTCTTTGAACCCGATTTTGACCCACTTTAAACGGTAAGATTTAATTTAAATTTTGTAGACTTATTAAGAACCGCTGACAATACAATAATTTGATAAGTTTATCGTATTATCCTGATCAGGATCGTCGGAATTAAATCATTTCCTTGCAGATCCTCTGTATGAGAGTGAAAGAGATGGAGCTCATGGTATGCGCATGCGTACTATTTACCTACTTTCCGGCTTGAGCACTCGGCTTAATAGTATTGGTACTCGTACATTATTTCAGTATCAGTTGGTCCGTTGGCCGAGCGGGTTTGTTCGGGTTTGTGGATCCAATGCTTTGAATCTAGCTATTTAAAAAAAATGGATCCACTGCTTTAAATCTAGCCATTTCAAAAAGTCATTGTTAAATTAGTAACAGTATTCCATCTCTACATCGGACCTCTCTATGACTATCTCTACTCAAAAATTTTTTTAACAATAACTCAATCTAAAAAATGGAAAATAAATAGATATAGTTTATAAAAACTAAAAAACACGCTTTAATAATTAATCAAACTAAAAAGCGGAAAATAATAATGAACGATAAACATTAGTATTATTGTGAAAAAGCGTGGGGCGCTTTGTGCTATATTTTACGTATATCGAGCACCCCACGCTTTTTTCACAATAATACTAATGTTTATCGTTCATTATTATTTTCTGCCTATATTAAGAATTACAAGAATTATTTTAAACTATATTTATTTTCCGCTTTTTAGTATGATTAATTATTATTAAAGCGAGTTTTTTAATTTTTTAAAACTATGTTTATTTACTATTTACTGCTCGAGGTTACACTAACTCTAGTATATTACTGTGGTTCTTGTCTTGCAATTCTCGTAAAATAACAGCCACTACACCATGTAAGAATACCTTTTTTTTCCAACTCAAATATTGGTTCTTATCGAATAGCAAATTTAAACACTTTAATAGCTATTTATGCCATCAGTTACGAAATGCCTAATTTTGTGTAACGCGTGAGATTTTTGCGGAACGAACGAAGTGAGTTTCGCAAAAACTCACAAGTTACACAAAATTTCATTTCGTAACGTATTGCATACAAGATTTTTTCTAATTTTGAAGAAAGTTATAAAAAAATAAAATTTAATATAATAATTGATAAAAATTTGGAAAACATAAATTTAGTTTTTCTAATTTTGACATATAACTGATGGCATAAATAGCTATTGTTGCTGTTACTTCATGTTAGTTGTCAGTTTGACATTTTGTAAAAAGTCTAGACGGAAGGTTTTTAGCGAGATTGATATATTTTTAGTTTTATTTTTTTTAAATGAGTCATTCAAGTTCTGAAGAGCTACCAAGCGATATTGAAGAGGCAGCAGGTAATGCTCTATTATCAGTAATTCCCAAAAAGTCAAAGGCAGTTTATGATTTTGCATACGAAAAATTTGTTACGTGGTGTGATGAGAAGAAAATTAAACATGTTAATGAGAAAGTTTTACTTGCATATTTCGAGGGTAAGAAAGATCTAAAAGTTTCCACATTATGGACACTTTACTCAATGTTAAGGTCTGAACTAAATCTGAAAAGGAATATTGATATTAAAAAAATATACAAATTTGGTAGCATATATTAAAAGGCAAGCGGACGGGTACAGTGCTAAAAAGTCAAAAGTTTTTATTAAAAAAGATTTTGCCAAATTTTTATTGGAAGCTGATGACAAAGAATACTTAATGGCTAAGGTTGCAATGATAATTGGAATGGCAGGAGCATGCAGAAAAGCAGAATTAACTTTTCTTCCAGTTGAAAATGTTATAGACGAAGGAAGCCATTTTCGTGTTGATATCCCACCTTCAATAACAAAAGTTATACGGCAGTGTGCAATTACCACTGGAGACATTGAAAATACGAATCTTGTTGAAATATTAAGAAAATATATTAAGTTGCGTCCCCAGATTCTTAAACACAACAGATTTTTTGTAAAATATGCGAATGAAAAAGTACCGGAAATCCTGTGGGAATTAACACATTTAGCAGTATGCCAAAAGTTATTGCACAATTTCTTGGTCTTTCAAATCCTGTTCTATATACTGGCCACTGTTTCAGAAGAAGCTCTGCCACTTTCCTAGCAGATAGTGGCGCTGATCTTTTAAAATTAAAGAGGCACGGAGGTTGGAAATCTAGTTCTGTTGCTGAGGGATATGTTGAAAATTCCATGAATAATAAAAAACTTATAGCGCAAGAAATATTTGGTGAAACATCTAATGCAATGTGCGTCGCTTCCCAAATAACAGCAAGTTTGAGCAATGAAAAAAATATGTCGTCGGGAATTAATTTGAATAATTGCAATAATTGTGTTATCAATATTTATAATAATTAATTAATTTATAATTTATGTTTTTAACTTGTATTATAACAGTTTAATAAATAGAATAATTCTTTTTGTCACTAATTTTGAAATACATTTTTCGTCACCAATTGCATAAAATTTTACTTTATGCAACTAGTTACAAAAAGTAAGACGTTTCATAATGTCAATCAGTTTTAAAAAGTGTCACTTTATATGTCAAAATTAGAAAAAAAAAATTAAAATGGATTATTTTTCAGAATAATTAAATATTAACAGATTTTAATTAACTAGTTCCTAAAAACCTAAATTTTTTTTTTAGCAAGGAAGAGGTTTAGAACAAGATTTGTTCGAAAAATTTGAGGACTTTTTACAGACTCACGACGTGGTCGCTAAGGCACCAGGCATTTTAAATCCCAATGGATTATTGGGCAACCTAGTTCCTCGTTCTTTCCACCCTGAAGATGTGAAAGTACCATTAGCTGTGACTGGTAATAATTAAAGTGTTATCATTTCATCAATAACGAACCGAAAACCTATTTTTGATAGCTTTATTTTTTTTTTAAATCTTTCATGCTTGTACTGTATCTATTATATATTGTAATTGTGTCTGTCATCGACACTAGATTGCCTTTTATGCTACATCCTTTTAACGATTCTAGCCATACTGATGAGCCATGCTATGACGAAACGCATCTGTACGTGGAAATGTATAAGACTACATAAGTTTTTATTATTTTTAGGGCGTTCATCGAAAGTTGTCAAAAAAGTAATCCTTCCATTTTTGTTGGGACTAAAATTCAAGACTGCCATTCTTGTTCCTCTTGCCTTAGCGTTAATAGCACTAAAAACATGGAAAGCCTTGACGTTAGGTCTTTTGTCATTGGTACTGACTGGAGCATTATTGATTTTTAAGTTGACCAAACCGAAGGTAAATAAATTATGTAATTGAAATTTTGTTGATAATTAAGAGCCAACACTGGTGACGCATTCGCCATTTCATTTTTTGTTCAATATTTCGTTACTTCTATATTTTATCGAATAATCGGCCAAATATCCATTATTGTGACTATGTCACTATTATGAAAGTATTTATTTGAAAAAAAAATACACACAATTATATGCGGTTAAGTGAGGACAGGACAAATTCGCCCCCCTTTGTAATATTTGTTTTTAATTACAATAAATACATTATTATACGGGGTGTCCGGAAAAGAAGGTCAATCCCCAATCCGTTAACCATATTATATTTCTGGAGCAAAAATAATATTACTTTTATAATGCCATTTTTTATTTTTGCCCCTCATGCTCTATACCTGGTGTTTCTCAAAAGACGTTCACCCCTATAACTTTTCTATATTTATAGATATTAAAATGAAATTTTGATATTATGCATAAGAGATGAGCCTGCATTTATTAGTATAATTTTTAAAGTGTTAGCACTTTCGGTTTGACCGGAAGTGACCTTGACTTTTATATTTTAAATGGGACATCTTGTATATTTTTACTTATTTGGGTTCAGCATAACATTACGAGTGAAATGACACCTCGCTTGTAATTTTTTGACGTGTTTTGGGTTTCAAAACCATTCCATTGTTTTTGAAAGTCGCCTTTATATTTATTTAGAAAAAACAGGGCGGCAATAATGCATAACGCTTTTAAACTTGCGATTGGGACTTAAGGCAAATTTTTTCGTGTCAATTTTAAAAAAGCATAGGAGTGTATGGTATCAAATGGTTGGAAAAAATATGCTCGTTTTAAATATCCTAGTGAACTACCATCGTTCCATTTGGAAAAATGGAGTAAACGTCAAGAAAACTAAATTTTATTTTTTAAACTCTTGTGAAACTTAGAAAGTCAATTATTATGACTATGGAGAACTAGAGGGTAGGAGGCCAATCGACAATGGCAGCATTTTCAAATTCTGTCCCGGTTTTTCGGTTAGTTCGCTATTGGCCGATAGATGGCTCTCGCGTCCGAAGTGGGCTGATGTTGTCTTCTTCTTCTTCGTTTTTAATATGGAAAACTAGATCATCCATAGTTTTTAAATTTTACTTAAACCCTTTATTTTTCTGTGCTTCTACTTTTGACAATTGACATTTTATTTTTCGAAATAACAAAGAACGTTTGAAGGCAAGACGAGACAAATAACGTTGTATTGTAATTAATTTCCATATTTATAATGAATATTGGTACAATTTATAAAAGTAGAGTTTCTAGCTCCAAAGGTAAAACCCTCTAGCTAGAATGTTCCTGTATTTTAAAAACGAAGCATCGTTGGAACTTTATACAGGCCAAGTTTACTAATAAGTAAGTGTAAATTCATATAAAAGTCCTGATTTGTTCCTTAAAGAACGAATTTAAATAAAAATAGTTATCGCGTCCATAAGAAACCATTTATTTGATAGCCCACTTCGAACACAAGCGCCATCTTATGGTAACTCGTAAAGCTGAATTACCGATGCTAATTTGGGACCGAATCCAATGCATTGCGATCGGCCTCCTACCTCAAGTCCTACATAATTATGACATAACTTTAATTTTTATATACTCCTTGACATAAATTAACAGATTTAATTTGTAGCACTCTAGATTGAAAATAAAAAATAAACATAAAAAAGTTATAACACGTCAAAAAATGACAAGTGAGGTGTCATTTTACTCAGAATGTTATGCTGAATCCCAATAAGTAAAAATATACAAGATGTCCCATTTAAAATACCAAAGTCAAGGTAACCTATTACTTTCAAATTTGGTACATCACCATAAAGAGTTTAATCTTTTAAGAAAAACAAAATAAACACAATTTTATAACTACGTGTGCCACTGACATCCGTACTACATTTTTTCAGGTAACCATTTGTTTTTGATTATTTTTACTATAATAAAATTTCGATAAAATGATGCGTTTTGGAGATAATTTGAAAAGTAATCTCATAATTTTTAAATGCTAAATGAAGTCAGCCATTGAGGCATTACCATCGATACAAGATATAATTAAATAAAACTTTGCAATAAGTGACAATACCGAAAGCAAAGGACTAGCCAAAAATAATGTAAGAAGAGTGGCGTACAGATAAAAACCTGTAGTACTAAACCAGTTAAATAAAATTATTTTATTGCCCTACTATAAACTTACTATCGCTAATATTCTTTACATAACAGTAATTTCTACTGTACAATGTAAGTCATCTAAAGTTCTTCAATTTTTTTTTTTTTGCTTGAGCTGTGCAGCTATTCCGCCAGTCGCATATAGATATATTCTTTAACCAAAGCAAATTAAGTATAGCTCCTAACCTAACAACCAAAATTAATTTTGAAAACGAAGGGAATTAGACATGGTTGATATTTTAAAGAAATGATGGATTGTTTATCAAAAGCAATAACAAATATGTTTTTTCTTACTTGCTATTTTTACCTACGTTTATTTTTAGAGGTGCAAATAAATATTTTTTATTATTGTTTATGGCAAATATTGCTTACCAAAATTTAGTATTTTCCAGTGCGTATTTATTTATTAACTGAATTAATGATAAGACTAATAGAAATACGACTATCATTATATACATCTGTTAAGTCCAAACAGATGCGCTGTTTTCTACACCTTGGTTGTTGAATTTTTGCAATATTTGAACTGTTACATTTAAAACAAGTTAGGATAAATTAGTTAAACTTTGTACCGGGTGAACAACTAAGAATGGTCGTCGGGTATATCTCGGAAACTACTAAACGTAGAAACTTGGGATAAAAAAAATTATGATTAAAGCGGTCATGAGAAAATTCTGGAAATAATTTTTAAGTTCCGCATTTTGCCGCAAGAGGGCGTAATTGAAAAGTAAATTTTAAAATATTACATAACTCCGAAAATTCCACATTAAGGTATATGTTTGATAACACCATTTTAAAGCTTAGATAATTATGCATCATTTTTGTCTTATGTTCATTGGCGTACCGACTTTAATAAGAGTGGGGGAAACTGTTCAAACTGTAAACATTTAAATCGCTGTAACTTCTAAACGACTTATCCAATTTCAGCAAACTAAAGACTGTTGGGAAGAGAAATATATGCACTTTCACCAGTCGTATTTAGTTGTCCATAATAGTTCTCAATAAAATTGCTAGAGGGCGCATAATAATAGTTTTTTTGATTTTATCCCGAAAATTCAAATCATACGGTATAATTATGATACCATAATCGAAAAGAAGATGAAATTTTCTAGAAAAAATATTAAAACCGCAGCTCGATATCTTTGTTCGTTTCAGAGTTATTGCCAAAACATTAATTTTTAATACAAATTGCGCCCTCTAGCAATTTTATTTGAAACTATTGTATACCATTGGATAAAGGTACTTACCTTTCTCTTCCAAACAAGCTTAAATTGAGTGAAATCGGCTAAGTCGTTTAGAAGTTACAGCGATTTTAATGTTTACACTTTCAATAGCTTCTCCCACTGTTATCAAGTGAAAGTGAAAACATTAAAATCGCTGTAACTTCAAAACGACTTATCCGATTTCACTCAATTTAAGCTTGTTTGGAAGAGAAAGGTAAGTACCTTTAATTGTCTTATCCAATGGTACACAATAGTCTCAAATAAAATTGCTAGAGGGCGCAATTTGTATTAAAAATTAATGTTTTGGCAATAACTCTGAAACGAACAAAGATATCAAGCTGCGGTTTTAATATTTTTTCTAGAAAATTTCATCTTCTTTTCGATTATAGTATCATAATTATACCGTTTAATTTGAATTTTCGGGATAAAATCAAAAAAACCATTATTATTACAAATTGCGCCCTCTAGCAATTTTATTGAGAACTATTATGGACAACTAAATACGACTGCTGAAAGTGCATATATTTCTCTTCCAAACAGTCTTTAGTTTGCTGAAATCGGATAAGTCGTTTAGAAGTTACAGCGATTTAAATGTTTACACTTTGAACAGCTTCCCCCACTCTTATTAAAGTCGGTACGCCAATGAGCATAAGATAAAAATGATGCATAATTATCCAAGCTTTAAAATGGTATTATCAAACATATACCTAAATGTGGAATTTTCGGAGTTATGTAAAATTTTTAAATTTACTTTTCAATTACGCCCTCTTGCGGCAAAATGCGGAACTTAAAAATTATTTCCAGAATTTTCTCATGACCGCTTTAATCATAATTTTTTTTATCCCAAGTTTCTACGTTTAGTAGTTTCCGAGATATACCCGACGACCATTCTTAGTTGTTCACCCGGTACTTAATTATTTTAATATACATACTTCTCCTCAAAAATTAAAAAAAAAATTGCCAAATCATTTTACTTTAGGAGCTTTTCAGCATTTTAACCATATTCTAAAGGAAAATAAAATTTATAATTTTATGGAGAAGACTGAAAGATTCATTGCATATATCTCAACCCCACTTTGAGAAATTTAACTGTTTCCATTAATACTACATAAAAAATTTTTAGCATGTGAATTATGAAGTCATCCATTACCCACAACACGTGGAACATCATGTGGATCACCCACCAGTGTCTAGTGGATGGGACCATCCAGGATATGGAAGGCAAATGTCGTCTCAAGATATGGCGTATAACGGTTATTTGTAAATCTAAATAAGTTATTTTATTTATTGTAAATACATTTTTCTACTAATTTATAATAAAAGATTTTAAAAAATAAGGTGTTTTATTAAGATCTTTAGTATTTTATTCGTGCATTTTTATCAAACCCGAACAAACTCAACGCTCCGGCAATAATAGTAGATGTCTCAATCAATCAATCAATCATTTAAAAAGGCCTTTATTTGTTCAAAAATAATTGGGCATATCAAATAATTAACTTAACATAATATAAATTATAAATATATAAGATATAAATATGATACATATTATGTATCTTATGTGGTCAGTAGTTTAGAGTCAGTCTTATGTACTGGCTCTACCTAGGACAGGCACTGGTAACGCCGGCGGGGTTGGTTTTAGCCCTGTGGTTAATTATTTTGATTTATCCTTAGTACACTTGGATTGGTCGGTTCCGTGATTTCTTTACCGCTATGAGAGAATTTATTTTGTTCGTAGTGAACTCAAAAAATAATGCATTGCTATTGTAAAGTTAAAAATGTCTAAATGACTATTTACTGGAAAAATAATAAAAAGCCAGCTTCTCAACTTTGATTAATAATATACTACTTTTAGTACTGGACCTATCAAATATAGATTATTTTAATAGAAAACCATTTATTAGGTCCTATCAAAGAGGCAGCATTGAATCATTAAAAAAAATTTAAAATGTGTACTTTTATTACAATTAACATTAGCAACAATTAATTATTATATATTGGATTTGTCAAATTAATTGCAGAGAGCTTCATTGGAAATTATTTTAACTAAAAGGGGTAACTCTCTATTATAGTCCTTATACACATCGTATTAATTGTATTTGAAATTTAACTGTTATTTTGATGTAATAGTTCGTCACAATGACGTCTTAATTCAAAAGGGGCGCGACGACGCGACGTCAACGCTATTTGAAATAAGGGGTTGCGTAAACGATTGGTATTGTGGAAAAACTGTATTTTGCTTGCCAACATCGCTTTTACTCGCGACACATGAAACCCTCTAAGCGTATCGAATTTATTTCAAGATACATTGGTCTAGTTTGAAATAATTTTTGTTCATATGACTTCTATACTCAGTGGCGGCTCGTTAATAAAGGGCTCTGGGGCGCCGCCCTCCCTGAAATTATTTCAAACAGAATCCAAAAATACTTTACTTAAAAAACCAATAAAGCAATCTATGTAAGCAATCCATTAAAATAATTCAAACCAAACATAGCCCTATTCCAGCGGGTAGGTTATACTAAGCGCGGGCATAAAACAAACATAGCCCTATTCCAACGGGCAGGTTATACTCATAGACAAGCGAGTTCCGCGCTCTCAATGTTATACTAAGCGCGGGCAGGCGGGGGCGACCGATTATCCGTCCCGATTCAACGCGGCTTCTCGATGAGTTGCCATAACGACAAAGGCGTGACGTCACCTACACATCGCACAACGAGCGGCCACGGACGAGCTCCAATTTTCTGCGCCCAACAACAGCTGTTCGCGATGCCACGGTACAATAATCGATATATTATGTGCTCTGGCGAGGCGAACTGTCGATGCCGCTAGGCGCTAATGTTTTGTTTATTTGTTTTGATTTGATTTATTAGTTACGTTATAAAGTTGGAAAATGTCGTGTTATATGAAGGTCAGTGATTTACAGAAGCTTGTGTTTAGTTCTCTGAGCTTAAGTGAAAAACTTGATTTAAAAAATGCAGGGCGGCCACTAGAAATTGAACATAGTACAAGTGAAATCAAAATGTGTAAGGCACAGTTTACGCGTAAGTTTGACAAAGAAATATATAATAAAAATCAAGAATAGGTATGCGGTTGTGAGGACAAAAATTTTTTTTTTTTGTTTCGTGTGTCTTCTTTTTGACGGGGATGATAATGGGGCGCAGGACTTAAAACATCTTTCAGAGAAAATAAAAAAAACATGAAAATAGTGCAAAACATCGTCATAATGTGGTAAGTTTTGAGATGTTAGGACAAATATTTTAACTTGTTTAAGTAGTGCTTATGCCGATGAAATTAAAATTCACAAAGATAAAAAACAGACACGTACTTTTGAAAATAATAGACATTTAAATTTTTTTTTATTTAAAGCCAGCCCTGACTCGCTAGTCACAAGCCGCCACTGTATACTATTAACGATAGCCAAGATAAAGGTTTTAGACATAGTTGTAGTAGGTATTCGGCTGTCATCAAATATCAGCAGTAAAATTTAATTAAACAGGTATCTGTATCACTGGATAGCTAAAGGTTCAAACGTTGTTTGTATTGTAACATATTTTCAATTCAGACCTTTTTTGGAGCAAATAATTTTTAAAGGTGGCCTATTTATACTTACACAAGTTTTAATGTATTTTGATAATGGGGTAATCGGAAAATCTGCTACATGACAAACAGAGTGGATAAAAATAGGATTGAAAATATTTTCAACCTTTATTATAATATCATTGTCATCTCACGAAGCTACAGAGTTAGCAACGCTTATAATTTTCATTACAAGTTCAACTTTGTTTTACTGTTTCCCATAATTAGTACGTTGTTATGGAGAATCGTCGAGAATTCAATTCGAACTCTGACTGAACTGATCGTAGAAGAGGTTTTTATGAAGGTTATTCAAATCGTTTTGAAATAGGTTCTAAAATTTGGACAACTGACAAGAAGACAATATTTTAAAATTAATTTTTTGTTTGTTATATTTATTTTTCATTTAAACTAATTACAATAAACACATGTTCTTTTTTAATATTTCTTGTAAATTAACCAAAGAGATTTTAACATAAAATTCAAGTCAAAAGTTTGGTCTAGTTACCGAAATGGTATCTGACGATCGTCAATCTGACAGTTCTAATCCCAGTTCGATTCTGCTGCATTTTCATGAAATTTAAAACCCAATACGATTCCAAAAAATACTGAATCGACCTTGAGATAGAAATTAAACTCAATACCAGTGTTCATGCAATTTTTCATTCGCAAAGAGGTTTCAGATCGATTTGAATACTTTATGAAAACATGATAAATATTATTATTAAAAACTACTTAAACCTACTAGAAATACCTTGGGACTACCAATAGATGGCACTAAAGGATATATACAGTCAACAAAGGTTGACATAATAGCTTTTAGCACGAAAGTTGTCTGATCGAATTTATGAGCACGTGGCACCTACCCTGTACTGACAAGAACAAAAGACTTTGAAATTTTTCGGGATGTTGAGTATGCACTTCTTTAAAAATTCTAGGGTTGGAATCCGACCAATACCTGCAATTCTGTCGATTGACAGCACCGTGAAGAAAAAAAGTGGCGTTCATCGGAGAAACAAAAAATGTTAAAAATAAATTGTGAATTGCGAATGATCATCTCACTAATTAATTCGCAAAATTGCAAACGGTCGTCTTCATTAAGTTCATGAACCAGTTTTATTTTATAGGAATGTAACTTATGCGTTTTTAAAGTACGCTGAATTGTTCGAATTCGTGGGATCGATGGCAATATGACCCAAAACTGCAACTTCAACAGCTTCATGTCTTACAGGATTTTCAACAATCCTTTTTTTGTTTAGCACTGATCGTGTTTCAGGAAATTTTGCCACTAATTGTAGCACGTAAATATGAGACAAGTGTGCATTCAGATGCAATGCATTATAAGGCAGCTCGAGCACAATCGTTACTTCTAAAGAAAAGTGAAATAATTTTTTAAAATTTTGTATCATAACAAATCTATTACGATACGCATTTGCGTATCGTAATGAAGCTATTTCGATACGCGTTTTTTCTCTATTTGATGTTGGTAACATTTAAATGTTTTATTTCATTGACTTGCGCGGCCTTTGTGATTTACGAGAAAACCCATTTTTCGCAGAGGAAAAATAGCTTGATATACTTTTTTATACTGTGTGGATAACAGTCATGTATGTTGGTTGCATAAATCTATAAATCAATCTTTTGTAGATGCTTCAAGCTATCATTTTGTGCCAAATCCTATCCAAAATTCAATCTACTAACCTTCCAATGTCAATTTTAACTTAAACTTTATTTGAATTTTCCATCTTCCCTATTACTAAATTGCAATGCCGTGGCGTAAAATCACGTCATTTGAAATTCGAAAAAAAGTAGCAAAATCGCCCGAATTTCCGAACGCTCTGTATATGTACCGAATGTACAAGGATCACACAACGTATTCCGTCCAATTTCAAATTTCATATCGCTAAAATAACTTTAGAATCTCGTGGTGAAAATGGGTCAATAAATCAAAAAATGACAGTTCGCCAAATAATTTTTGTTGTCCAGAGGCTACTATGATAAAAAATAGCATTACCAACATAAAATTTAGACATAAAAATTGACAAAATTTGAAGGATTTATTTTCTTTTTAAATATGTGTTTTTTATTGAAAAAACTACAAATTAGAAAAAATAGTATAACGTACATGTTATATAAAGCAGTTTTAAGCACTTGTCCCGTTATAAAATGATGCTTTATAAAACGTGTACGTTAATATACTATTAACCTTTTCTTGAAGAGTATACCTCATTTTAATCAGTTATTGAACACACTGAAATGTAAAGCAAAATGAATTTTTATTCTTACTATGAATTTGATCGATGCCAAAAACAAACTGAGTTTTTTCGACTGAACAAGTGGAATTCCAAATCCCTTTTGTTAAGATTGTATTCTTTTTTGTGTATTTTATACCATTTAATTTGTTTTTTTAAACGAGCAAGGTCGAGTTTGGAAGGCAATTCAATTCCCTTTAAAATAAGGTATCACTTGACCCCCCTTCCCATTTAAGATTTTAAGGGTGGAAGCCACCCCGTAGTAGGGGTTTCAGCAGGGGGGGGGGGGTAAAAATAGCAAAAATATATGTCCCCCTGAGAACCAAGGTTCCCGTGTTCGAGCGAATTTTGATTTATTTATTAACAAGAAAATAAACCTGGGTGGAAATTTTCAATTTTTTTGCAAATATTTATAACAATAGACGTGAAAAAAGACGATTCAATTTATTAATTATTTATTAGATTAACTAACAAAAATAGAAATTTGATAGGTATATGTATAGTTAGAAATTAGTTTTAGTAAGAGTTACAACAGCCCTGCAAATAAAATACAGGATCTAGTTTAGACCCAATAAGGTTTCACAGCTGATAGTGACCGTCCAAAAAAGAATTTACGCTATGCCATTTTAAACTGCAACAACATCGGGGTCACATTTAGGAACATTCCAACGCCTTATACTCGATTAAAAAACTTAATTTCTACTTCCGTAAACATAGTCTATAAAACTTCTTGCATATCAATGTAATCGTTCATTCATTATTAAGTTGTGATAACAATTAATACGGTTACACTGTCGCTAAACAACTAGCAAGCGACAAAAAAAATTAAATATGTCTGCCCTAAAATATTTAATTTTTATCGGAATTGCAAGTGCGACTGTAGCAGATCCATCTGCAGTAGATGTTCTACAGGATATGTACAGATGTCTTAAGGAATTTTCACTAAGTTGCGCACAACAAAAAGCTGCAGCGTGGATTCATTATGTTGGTCATCAAAGAAGTATAAAGATAACGGACGATTTGGTGTTAGTTAGGAATGGAAACGAAGAAGCTCAGGTAAATTAACAATAAGTAAGGCCTATTTGACCAACGACTTTATTTTTTCCTTTTGCCCTTATAATTATCCTCTCCATTGCGCGTTTGACTAGTAATCGAGAGGTTCTAGGTTCGATTTGTAATGTTTAATTATAATAATTTAATTTAAAAAAGTTTTTTTTTACAATCGAAAACCAATAATCGGCATATTTATGTTTATGTTATTTTTAGGATCGTGCTTTCGAAAAAAACAACATTCTTGATCGTTTCGACAACTTTCTGGTTGGACACAACCTTATAGCTAAGGTTCCCTCGGTATTAAAAACCGACGGGCCGTTGACGAGTCTTGTTCCTAGAAGCTTTTTACATCCGGAACCTATTCAGGTTCCATTGGCAGCTACAGGTAACTATTAGAAAATAAATATTAAAATACTATGATATGCTGGGCAAAGGTTTTAACTGAAGGGCTTGGAGCACTAAACCCTAAGTCCTTTCTTAGAGTGCTTGCATGCACAAGCACAATTTATACTAATTTTTCAAAAGGGTTTTAATTACCAATAACTTTCGAAATTAATTGAACTACATGGCCTCAAAGGGCTTGAAATACTTTTGCAAGCTCAAAGCAGTCAAGCTCTGTTCCAGGTCTGAATAAAGGCGAAAATATTTCAAGTTCAATAATAAATATTTCAATGTTAAGATAGCAATAATAACAAACTTGAATAAGTTTGATCTATTAAAAAATAATGCAATAGTATTTTTAAAAACAGTGATAAAGTTAAATTTATCTAAGAACTTGCCGCATTACTTGTCTTTTATGGCACGCTGCTGAGGTCTGGTCTATTTTACGTTAAGCGGTTGGCTACAGAGACAAGACAGGTCGAATTTTTTAAATATTTTTGAAAGATGTACGTAGCGTACTCATTTTATTATCTATCGTGCGAGCAAAAATTATTTGCATCAAAGAGGGCTTGGATTAAAAACGTAGGGCTTGGTTTAGATCACAATGATATGGGGACGATATATCTAACCAAATCTAGGTTAAAATTTTGTCAAATTCATATTATGACATGATATGCCAAACTAATGAGTAATAAAATAAGTAGACAAATACAAATTTATTTTTGTTGTTTACAAAATTAACAAAGTAAGAATATACAAAAAAAAAAAAATAAAAATAATTACATAAATTGCTAAAATTGGCCACCGCCATGCTCCTAGCATAAATTCACATGTCTCTTCATATTTTCGAAAGTGTTGACCAGCATCTCTGGAGAAATGTTACCACATTCTTGGATAATACTTTCTTGTATATTCTTGGAATACTTGCACTTTCTAAGAAAAGTAATTTAGCTGCTTCTTAAGAATAGTCCTGCATGTTACATAAGATCTTCCCACTTCTTGGGACAGGCGTCTTATACAATTTGTTGGCGTATTTTGCATTATTTCACGAACGTTTGCAACAAGTTCTTCTGCTCTTACAGATGATCTTCCTGCTCCTTTTTTGTGTTGTATAGAACATGTTTCCGTAAACACAGCCACGGTTCTTTTCAGGCAATGATAAAAATCCCCAGCAATAAAAGCAACGTTAGGAAAATGTTCGTGAAAATCGTCCATGCACAAACCTGGATTGTATTGCCACTCACCATTTATTCTAACCCCGTTTCAAAAATACGCTTTAACCATGAATGTTTTGTGCTGTTCCGTAAAGCCCATTGTGTGAATTGTTCAAGAAATTGGAAAAATTAGCGATGAATCAAATTACTTGTAACGACTGTCAAAGATGACCAAATAACAACTGATTGATTGTTAATTCAGGTAGTTACTGACACCCAACAGGTATTAAACTCTACGGCTAAGCATTCGATCCTTAGATGCAAGGCCCTCTTTGATTCAAATAATTTTTACTCGCACGGTATAAAATAATATATTGACAGACCAGGAAAAAAAAAATAAAATAACAGTTATTTTTTTTTAGTGTTTATTTATTTAAAGTAAAAATACATGGGAAAAAGTAATAAATTTATTGCGGGGTGTAACGTAGAGACCAAGCGCTAAAATCTTACCTTTTTCCTGTATAATAAACATTTTTTTGCTGTTGCGGCTGCAAAATGTTATCTAAACTAGAGTTTAGATAGAATTAAAACTAAGGGACGTCGACGTTGTGGTCTAGTGGTTAGCGCAGCAGCCTCACAGATCGTAGGTCCGAGTTCCATTCCCGGTGCCGGCAACGTCGATGTTAAATTTGGAATTTGGTTTAAGAGGTGGCGCCGTCTTTCGGAAGAGACGTTAAACTGTGGGCCCCGTGTCATGGATGTTGGCACGTTAAAGAACCCTACCCTCGACAAAGAGGGATTCGGCAAAATTACCAGATAGTGTGTGACAAATTCCCTGGCGTCGGTGATTGGCCTCGTTGCGGAAAAAGGCCGACGTAAAATAAATAAATAAAAAAAAAAAAAAAAAAAACTAAGGGACGTTACATTTAGCTGTCAAGAGGAAAAAAATATCGTTTTTTCTTCGAAATCACTATATTTTATTTAAAAGAAAAGCAAGAGAAAAAAACATACAGTGCGACCAGTAAAGTCCGCATCATATGTTTTTTTTTTTAATAATAGCTTTATTCAAAATTTGACTTTGGCATGAAGTTCTGCTTCGATCGAGATGAAAATTAAGCAAAAAAATAGTAGTCGCGTGATTCGCATTATCTGTCAAATTTTAATTTTTTCCTGAAAATAATTCAAAAGTGGGGTTATTTCTGAAAGTATCGAAAAAAGTTATTAGAAAAAGTTTTTTAAATGCAGTTTCTAGCACACATGCAAAATTTCAGCTGCATAAAATAATTTTAATTTTTTACCCATATTTTGTAAATGCGCCATATTAAATGTGTGTGTTCTACAAAATTTTGTTTTTGACCCTGTATAAGGTAACTTGATAAAATAAGTATTTTTGAAAACATAGTTTGTGTCTGAAAGTAATACACCTTAATATTAAGACAAAAAAGAACACAGTGTCATCAGTAAAGTGTTCATTAAGTGGAAAATAAATTTTAGTGATGGGTAAAAAATCAAAATTATCTTAAGCAGCTGAAATTTGGCATGTAAGCTAGAAACTGAAAAAAAAAAAATTTCTAATAACTTTTTCAATATTTTCAAAAATAACCCCACTTTTGAATTATTTTCTGGAAAAAATTCAAATTTTACAGATAATGCGAATCACGTGACTACTATTTTTTTGCTTAATTTTCATCTCGATCGAAGCAGAACTTGATGCCAAAGTCAAATTTCGAATTAAGCTATTAATAAAAAAAAAATCCCATATGATCCGGACTTTACTGGTCACACTGTATATGTGGTGGACGTAGTGCGGTTTCAAAATTAATGCATGCTGCAATATTATAAATTTTTCTTTACGACATTTATTATTTTTCGTGTGCCATGTCGGAACTAAAAAATTTAATTACAGCTTCTGGCCTAAAACAAACATGGCAAAGTCACATGAACAAATTGTCAATGTATTTTATTTATCAAAAACACCAATTTTAACTGCTGGACAGGAAGCCATTAATAACAGTACACTTAAGAGAGGCTGAAAGAACAACAATAGCAGATGAACTGAATATTAGTAAAATTATTAGCAAAGCAGTAGATAAAAATAAAGGAAACCTTTAAGTATTTATTACCTATTGCTTGTAGCTAGGCTATCTCTGAAATATATAAAAACCCAAAAGTAAAACGTTTAAAATACACACTACACAAAAAACAGCCACAGAAACAATTAAAAAACACCAAAATGGGACGAAAATGATATGACGTAATCTGACTCTTGAACTTGCTATGGCCTACTGAATGGTTTTACGATGAAACTAGATTAGCTGTTAAAGTTAAATGTTGTTGTCTTCTGTCGAAACCTTTTGTTTTAAGAAAAAGTTAACCTTAAGCTAGTTTTCCTATATCGAATTTAAAAACTAAAAAATGTTGTAAATTTTTTCTTTTTTATTTAAGGTCGTTCTTCGAAGATTGTCAAAAAAGTTATCTTCCCCTTCCTGCTGGGACTAAAGTTTAACACCGCTGTTCTGGTACCTCTTGCCCTGGGATTGATAGCGCTGAAAACATGGAAAGCCTTAACTCTGGGACTAATTTCGTTAGTCCTTAGTGGCGCTGTTGCTTTATTTTCCAAGTTTGTGAAACCCGCTGTAAGTAAACAATAACAGTTTATGAAAATACGAGCTTTATCTGTAAAATACTAAATACTAACAATTTTTGAGTGGGTCAAATATCAAGGACTCCCCTTTATGTGACTTAAATAAATTTAAAATAAAATCAAGGAATGGCGTTTATGTTAACTGAATTATTAGATTAAAAAAATAAATAAAAGGTCAATTTACTACTCTCTGTATATTTCGTTTATTGTATTAAGTAATAAATAAAAGTGTGGGGTACGTTTTTCTTTGCTAAAATTGTGATATTTTAATTCCAAGCTCTTAAAAATTACATAGTCTCTCCGCCAGGCTATTATTGCATGTGGCTGAAAATATACTAACAGAACCTTATAATTCGTTAAAATTATTTTTAGCAATACGAAGTTGTCCACTATCCACAAATTGATTCTCACCATATTGACGTCATATCACCTCAAATAATTCCTCAGCCACTACCAGCTCCTATTTATGGTGCTCCTGCTCCTATTTACGGTGCTCCACTACACAGGTTCAAGAGGGAGGCAGCTGAGCTAGCGTACAAAGGGCACCTATAAAATAAAACAAATTAGCAGCATTAGCATTTTTAGTTAGTTAATTTATTTGTTATTTAAATTATTAAATTAAAGAATAATATTTTGTGTGGTATTTATTTCGATTTGATGAAATCTCGACAATGAATTGTACAGGGTGTTTCTAAAAGGTACGGAAAAAATGCACAGAATGCACGTCACAAATTCCTGAGGCTTAAATATGACGATCTAACCCAACTTACCTCCAAAAATGGATGATTTCGGAAAGAGTGTCAAAAGTTTAATTTGTTTTTAGTTTTTCATAAGTAATTTTGTTAATAATTGGTGCGTTGTTACCATATTCGGCTAAGGGGGTTTTGTGGGGTACAAATTTAAAATCTGCTTTTATTTTTATTGTAAAATTTAGAGGGCGCCACCTGCGGTACCTTGCACACATTTAAAACGAAATAACTTTTTTAAGTCACTCTGTATTAAACTTTTAAACAAATGTTCTTGTTCAACAGCATCTTTTACCTAAAAAATGAATACGTGGTAAGAGTTTTCATCATTCAATCCTATACAGGGTGACAATTTGAAAACGAACAGCATTTAATATTGCCTCTACCAATGATAGTATGAAAATTTGGCGAAACACGTCAATAATTGATATATCAAGGGGGAAATTTTTTAAGGCATTTTTTGTCGTGTTACTTTCAACCCCCTGACCCCCAGGGCACCTACCCCTAAAATTTTAAATGGCAACCCCTATTTCTTTTGCCATTTTTATGTTCCTTATAAAATTCTACATAAACTGTATCATTTTTTTTTTCCAAATTGTGATTATTAACTTAGTACAAGTAGTAGCAAGTAGGTACAAGCAGTTTTAAACGAAGTGCTATGAGGCGGTGAATGCAATCCGTATTAAAATTCGATATTAAATACATTTCATTAATTTGTGAGGTTAATAATAACAATTTTGAAAAAAAAAATTATATAGTTATATGCAATCCGTTATAAAATTCGATATTAAATACATTTCATTAATTTGTGAGGTTAATAATAACAATTTTGAAAAAAAAAATTATACAGTTTAAATGTAGAATTTTATAAGGAACACAAGAATGGCAAAAGAAATAGGGGTTGTCATTTAAAATTTTAGGGGTAGGTGCCTTGGGGGTCAGGGGGTTAAAAGTAACACGACAACAAATCCCATAAAAAATTTCCCCCCTGATATATCAATTGACGTGTTTCGCCAAATTTCCATACTATCATTGGTAGAGCCAATATTCAATGCTGTTCGTTTTCAAATTGTCACCCTGTATATAGAACATGTTCTAAATTGTAAATTAGTAAAATCGTAACCATCTACCTTACTAGCAGGTTCCGCCCGCTTTGCCGGGACGCAATTTCACGTTCCATCGATTCGAGATGGTTCCCATCGCTTTACTGCCGGCCTTCCCTTTACACTTTGCATCACCATTTGATCAAATATTATATTTTCTAACTTCTATATCATCAAATCATTTTGTTTTACTTATTGTCTAGTAGTAGGGGTTAAGTCTTAGCGCCATGCCAGTATAGACCCCTTTTTGCCAACACCATTCTACGTCTGGGTAATGTCAGTCAGGCGGAACCTACTGTTTCACGTGGGTTCCAAACTACAATTCGATTGGCAGATGTTATTCTCGACACAGGTCTTACAGTCTTGTTCTAACACCCCTTGTCCACCACAGACATTGACAGGGGCAACATTTTACGTCTCTGTAGAGCGACTTAAAGAATGTTGCCGCGGAGCCCCATAATCAATCGGGATTAGTATCAGAATTGTTCCTCCAAGGGACACCGTCCGTATTACCGAATTTTCTAATGCTGGGCATCCCCCCCTCCATTCGAATGGGTACTAGACACGCGCCCCTTTCGTGGATCACTGTCCGTACTAAATCCTTAACTTGGTTTAGGTGTGGCTCACTTCTTGATAACATGCCGAAGGAACCTCCGGACGAGCCCGAGAAACCCACAGGTGTATGATATCGAGGTCGCCAACTGCCGTATTTTTGCTATTGAGCATGCCAGTTTGTGTTTCCAAGCAGCATTTTTAGTTGTTTCTACAACATTCACACATTCATCATCATCATCTATTATTGGGAACTGTAAAGTTGTGGTTAATAGTGACGGACATGTTATTGCTACGTTCCCATTACGTGCCAAAATGGGGAACAATTATATTATAAGGTTATAGTTACGTAAAAATTACTACCCCGCAACGTATACAGCTACGTCGCACTTACGTTAGAACTCCGTGTCGGGGGCGTAGCAGCCTGGTCACCGCTACTTTATAAGATTTTGTTCCTTTTACTTGGCGTTTTCGCCTTTTCTTTGTCTTTCTTATTTAAAAAGTTTTATTAGCATCTCCCGTCGTTATTCAGCCGCGACAACCATAATTAAAATAATATTTGTATGTTTAAATAAATTATTTCGCTTGTTAGGTTACGAAAAACTTTGCTGATTTAACGACGAAAACAACGCTATTTCTCAAAATTTTAATTTTATTTATCTTTTTCTTGTGAATTTTTGACGATGTCATAATTATTATTGTACTACTATAAGGACAAAGGAATTATTGTATTGATGTCATATATTTTGTTAGTAAATAGAGCGCTTTTTACAGAAATTACTTCAAAGTAGTATATACTGTAAAATAGTTTTCGTGAGTAGCGAGACCGTTAATTTTGCCTTAAATATTACCACATAATTCCATACCTTTGAAGGAATTTCAAAAGTAGCATTTTTGAGACTTTAAATTTATTTTACATAGTAACAGTCCTGTTCCAAAAACTTCAAAAGCTACCTAGAAATACTGGAACTATTAAGTTCCAAATTGTAGGAATAATATCTACAGAATTACCAAAAAAGTCTTAATAAAAGTAGGAAAAACTAGAAAGTAGTGTTTTTAGCGATATTTACGTAACAACGATTTATCCGAAGTTCCGATCTCGGTTACCGCTACTTATTTACCTTAAATAACCCTTATGTTATTCCATATTTTTTTTCCTACCAGATACTATATTATTGTCTACTGAAAATAACGAGGAATTGTTCTATGTTTACAAACACATTGAGATCTTACGCATAGTAGGTATGTGTTCTGGTTTATTTTCTGTAAAACCAATACCAAACAACATGCCAGTATTTAAATTCAGTCGTTTATACACATACTCCAATATTTATTAATAGAAATAAAAATTTCATAAATAAGGGATAAAAATACATAAAGTTAAGTTAAACGTCAGAACAGCTTTAAATTTTTAAAAAAAAAAAGGTTATCAATTCGATATTGCCTTTTTTTAGTTGTTACCGCATAACTATTTTTGTTTTAGTCAATTTTTTTTCTTTAAGTACGTGATGGCTGTTGGCTATTGTTAAGTATTTGAAAATAAAAAAGGGGATGAGGTAGAAAGGAGTAAAATATTACAACAAAAAAATTATTTTGTATAATATAATTTTTGGGTTTATCAAGGTGCAGAGAGCCAATTTTCCTCGATACATTTTAAAAAATATAAATGTGTATATAATAAGGGGGGATTAAAATACCGTGCTAGCAAAAATTATTTGCATCAAAGAGGGTCTTGCATCTAAGGCGGTAATGCTTAGCCGTAAAGCTTAATACCTGTTGGGTGTCAGTAACTACCTGAATTAACAATCAATCAGTTATTCCGTCATCTTTGACAGTCGTTACAAGTAATTTGATTCATCGCTAATTTTTCCAATTTCCTTAACAATTCACACAATGGGCTTTACGGAACAGCACAAAAAATTCATGGTTGAAGCGTATTTTCGAAACGGGGTAAGAGTAAATGGTGAGTGGCAATACAATCCGGGTTTGTGCATGGACGATTTTCACGAACATTTTCCTAACATTGCTTTTATTGCTGAAGATTTTTATCATTGCCTGAAAAGAACCGTGGCACAAAAAAGGAGTAGGAAGACCATCTGTAAGTACAGAAGAACTTGTTGCAAACGTTCGTGAAATAATGCAAAATACGCCAACAAATTGTATAAGACGCCTGTCCCAAGAAGTGGGAAGATCTTATGGAACTTGCAGGACTATTCTTAAGAAGCAGCTAAATTTATTTCCTTATAAAGTGCAAGTATTCCAAGAAATACAAGCCGCAGATTTTGAAAGACGCGGGAATTACTCTCAATGGTTTACCCAAAATTTATTGGAAAGAAATGATTTATTAGACCTGAATTTTTTTTCGGGTGAAGCCTGGTTCCACCTCTCCGGTTGTGTGAATTATCAGAATACTCGCATGTGGAGTAGTGAAAATCCCTACTTTTTTGTAGAGTCCACATTGCACCCTCAAAAAATTGGTGTCTGGTTAGCTGTTTCTCGAAGAAAAATTGTTGATCATATTTTTTTCCATGACACAGTTAGAGCACAGCGGTATAGAGACAATATTTTTAATCCATTTGTGGAGCAATTACTTGACGACGAATTACGTTTTGGATATTTTCAACAGGACGGTGCAACCGCCCATACAGCCGCCAAAACTATTAACTATTTACGCACTTTTTTCGACGACAGATTGATCAGTTTTCGATCAGACATTGAATTCACACCTAGATTACCTTGTTTAATGGTTATGGATTACTTCGTTTTTTCTCATTTAAAGAACACTATTTTTAAAACACCAGTTGCAAATTTAGAACAATTACAAGAAAGGATTATCCAAGAATGTGGTAACATTTCTCCAGAGATGCTGGTCAACACTTTCGAAAATATGAAGAGACGTGTGAATTTATGCTTGGAGCATGGCGGTGGCCAATTTCAGCAATTTATGTAATTATTTTTCTTTCTGTATATTCTTACTTTGTTAATTTTGTAAACAACAAAAATAAATTTGTATTTGTCTACTCATTTTATTACTCATTAGTTTGCTATATCATGTCATATTATGAATTTGTCAAAATTTTAACCTAGATTTGGTTAGATATACCGTTCCCATATCATTGTGATCTAAACCAAGCCCTACGTTTTTTAATCCAAGCCCTCTTTGATGAAAATAATTTTTGCTTGCACGGTACCTAACATTTAAATCAAACATGTTAAGAAGTATATCATTTTTAGAATTTCTGCAATCTAGGCAACCAACTTTTGTTAATACATATTTAATAAATTACAAGCGTGGTGGGGGAAAGAGGCGAAGAAACTACGGTTTTGTCAAAAATATTAAGCGGTGTTTTATATTTTGGTACAAGAAACTATTATGTTAAATATTAGTATTTAAAATAGGGAAAGGAAGGGCACAATGTTACACCGGGTACAGTATTATATTCGGAATTATAAACTTACGCGAAGCAACACGGCGCTGGAATAATTGCCACTTCTAGGTAAGACTATTACCTTCAATTATCCGGACGCGTGGTAAAATGTGAATTGTTTATGTCACCCAAGTAAGTTTTTTATATTTTTTTTGTCAAAAAGTAAATTTTTTATACAGTTTTACAATTGTCTTGTGTTTCTTGACAATAGTTTATCGTAAACTTTATGGTATCATGTTTAAGGAACATGCTTGTAGATTAGCATGCCATGTAAAACGTAACCTAGAAAAATTTTGTTTCCTAAAAACTAGTATATTTTTGGTAAAAATGCGATTGGGGCACAGAGTTACACTATACTGGGGGAACGGTAATCAGATCAGAAATGTTAATTTTTCCTGTTGATTTGCACATAATCTATAATGAATTAAAATAGTGTTTAATGTGTACACTTCTTTGTTATTTGATACTCATTTAAAACTCATTTAAATATTCTGAATTGATACATTTGAGTTTTTATTTTTTAAATCATTACATTTTGAGATTCTGTCTAAGTTTTGACTTGTTTTTTTATTGTTTAGAGTGCTTAGACTAATGTTTATTTTTTTTTACTTGTTATTTTTTTGTATTTGTAAATGTTCTGAATAAAAAGAGCACTATTAGTAAAGGTAATCTAAATTTATTTGAAACGTTAACATTGTTCCCCCTAGGGGCGGTTCTAGACCCAAAATATTGAGGAGCTTCGCTTGATTGTATTTCTCTTGAGATATTTTAAAGTTTTTTCCAGAAATGTTGTAGAACCGTCCCTGGTCCCCCCCCCCCCCCCCCTTGTGTAACAGAGTGACCCGCTAGTGGGCTACAGTGTTACATTCGACACGTGTAGAGATAATTATTTTTTTATAAAAAACCTATGCATTTAGGGCAACAGACGCTCCGAAAATCAGTTGCTAAACATCACCAAACCTATGCAAAATTAAATTGTTATTTTAATTTGCCAAATAAAAAAATTATTAATCGAAATGTTTTTGTGTAACTCTGTGCCCCACCTGCCTCTATGTTATAATTTTTAGATCATTATTTAAGTTTTTTTAAGGTCTTTTCTAGACCGACATATTTTTTCAAATGCAAAGCATTTTGAGAAGTAGCCACAAATATTTTACAAATATAACTCCTTTATTGGTGAGCAGTTTTAAATACTTTTGGCCGATATAATATCATCCAATAGCAACTAATAAAAACAAAAGTGAGATCGATCTAGAAATTCACAAATGTACCCTGAATATTTATAAACCTATTCCATAAACGATACTACCGTTGGGTACCGACAAACAATGTCTACACGTAGAACTTAATATGCAAAGAAGGCCTTGTAAATCATACCTCCGGCTTCCATTTTACACTCTTAATGTCGACCAATTTCCCCAAATAAGATTCGACCGAATAATACAATTATTTTTACTTCCTATAGGTCAACAATATAAAGCACTAGGGTGTGTTATTTGGCGATCATTCGGTTAAAAGTCATACGTCGGCCGCCATCATGAAATTGTTTATTTGTTTTGGAATTTGTTTCGTGACCTTGGCAAGTGCTTCGCCGGTTGCAGAAAAAAAGGGGTTAAATTTTGAGGATGATCCAATTGGTTACTTTAAGGAGTACATTGTGTCGTTTTTGGATAGTTTTTTGAGAAAGGACGACTACGATGTAGGTGAATATAACAATAAGTTAGTTAAGTGTAAAATCTTCACGTGAATAGTAGACAACTTTTATTAGGAATTAGTTAAAACTATTTTAACAATCCCAAACAAGTCAACAAACAAGGCGGATCCATCGTTAAATACATGGAAACATAAATATGGAGCAGTTCACACTATCTTCACGTCATCTTATCCGTTTGCTGGGCGATTCTTTTTTTTTTGTTAATTCGTTTTTTGCTGTGTGCGGCGAAATAGACGAGCAATGTCAATAGAACGACAAGAAAGTTAATTCAACAACAATTCATTTACATTTTCTATTGATAGTTGATTGGGATATTATATTTTTTAACAATAATTTGGCTGCCTGTTCGATACCTGCATCGGCCCCATGTTTAGAAAGTATAGGCAGAAGTAAAGTTAAATTGAACTGTCGAAAATTAACTCTAATTAAAAATGCTATTCGACTTTATTTTTTGTATTTGTAGGTTTCTGATGATGTTAAAGTAACCAAGAACTCATACAGGTCAAACGAAGCTTCCAGTAGAAGTAATGAAGATTTCGAGGACAAAATTGAAAACTACATAAAAAGCCACGATGTACACTTTAAGCTTCCAGTTGTTGGTTCCATCACAATGGAAGCCCGAAAGTTGGATAGTGATGAATTGGACTTTAAAGTCAATTTTGGAAATGGTGTACAAGAAGGTAATAGTTATTGTCTAACATTTACTCCAAACTGATTTAAAAAGCTCTTGGTTAATTATTGTAGATGGTGAAAGCAAAAATTCACCTGATTTAATAAATTTTTTTTAGCTCGTAAATCCAAACTCAAGAAAATCTTCATTCCCATATTAGTATTTGTACTTCTTAAGGCGATGACATTAGTACCGCTAGCTCTTGGAATTCTCAGCTTGAAAGCATGGAATGCTCTACAACTTTCCTTCTTCTCCTTCGTGGTAGCGGTAGGACTTGCCATCTTTCAGTTGTGCAAAAAACTAGCCGTTGATCATGCTGTACCACAAGTATCCGGTCATGAAGCTTGGCCTGCTCAGCCATACTACGCAAGATCATTTGGAAATGGTGTTCAGGATAACAGTGATGCTCAGGATTTGGCTTATTCTGCATACATAGACTAGAAACCATTGGGACTCTAGGAAATTTTAATTGTGAAGTAATTATTTATTGTTATTGTTAATTATAATGCGGGACTGTAGTAATTTGCCATACGACATTACCTCAGAAATACATGTTTTTTTAAATATTTTTTTTTTTTTAATTTAATTAATTATAATCTTCTTTTGTATAACGATTAAATTGATAAGCATGGTTAAGAGAAATTAAAAAACCTCAGAAAATAAATAATAATCTTAAGGTGGAATTCTCAACGTCGTTCAATTTATTGCCAACCTATAACCTATTTCGCTTTGCTTTTTCAAGTTTATTATTTTTTAAACTAACATTTAAATAAAATCAGTATCGTCGACACATTACTTGTCTAAACTATTATTAATATAGGAACTTGTGTAAAATCACTTTTTTCTAATATAAATAAATTAAAATAATTTTTCTTAAACCCATTTAAGAAGCTATACCTAAATAAGTACGTCTAGATTCCTTCGACGTAGGCTAGCGAATCTATTTAACACACAGTCTGGAAATATTTTTATATCTCTATGAACGTGCATTAATGCTAACCCAACAAGTCTTTCTTGGCTCATTGTTGATCGTAGCCAAGTTTTGAGTCTTAAGTGAAGAGAAACTTCTTTCTGCTGTTGCTACACTTACTGGCAATACACATAAAATCTTAAGAGCCAAGTATATTCGAGGATATAATATGTCCGGCTCGCACAAATGCAAAGTATCGATTGCAGTATCGGGCATGTCGCCATTAAATTCACTCCACTTATTTTTCCATAGTTCTAATTCAGATTCCATAGTAGCTGATATTAAATCATTGTTATCGTTACTGAATTTCGACAGATAGTTTACTATATTATTTTTAGTAGTTAGGTATTATGTTAGTGTGTGATTTTTTAATTATAGACGACGGTATTAAACTGTTGATGTCGAGAGCTGTGAATATATCTGAAGCAAACGCCTTAAACGCCACATTTTGCTACAAATACGCTGATGCAACTAAACTACATTATTTATTTATTATTATGGACCTGGGGGGGGGGGGGTAATAACCCCCTTTACCCCCCCCCCCATATCTAGGCCCTTGCTTTGAGAGTCTCAAAATATTGTCATCATCACTTTTCTAGCCAAATAGCGGTTGCTTAAATTTTAATTTCCTTTTGCCACCCATTACGTGCAAGTCTTTCGATACTTTTTGTTGATCTAGGATCATAATAATAAATAAACTCATTGTTTAGATGGCAGGGGGCGTTAAAAATAAATACTAATTTTTCGTTCAAATATTCGGAAATATTTCCAATTTTTTTATGATACTTGTTGTAGGGGATTTAAGGAGGAGAAAGTGAAATAGAATACAGGAATGTTCACTAAAAAAGGCAGATTAATTTTGACATTTGACTCGTGTAGAAAAGATACAAACCAAACTGTATACGAGAAGCAAACCAAAATGACAGTTGATTTTTTGATACTATATGACTATGTAGGACTCCATAATTATGACTATGGAGGACTTGAGGGTAAGAAGCCTATCGCAATGAATTGGATGCGGTAATTCAGCTTTACGAATTCACCGTAAGATGGCGCTAGTATTTCAAGTGGGAGTTGAAATAAATTGTTTCTTATGGGCGCAAGGCTTATATGAATTTACAGTTTCTTTGTTATACTTATTGGTAAACTTGGCCTGTATAAACTTGTAACGATGCTTGGTTTTCGAAATTAAACATTCTAGTCACAATAGGTATTTTCCTAACAAGTGCGGAAAGTGATACTTTCCCGCACGCGACTGCAGTTGACCCGAACGACGCGAAGCGGATCTGCAGCCTTCAAGATGGCTTCGGGAAGTTCTTCGTCGGATGAATCAATTAAATATTGCTTTTATTCGGTTTAATTTAGAAAAAGACTATACTTACTGTCACTTCAAAGACGCTTTTTAAAACAACTTTGACGTTTTAGTAACAATGACACGGCTTGGTAATCATAGCAAATGATATGAAACCACCCGTCACAGGTTGGTTTAATAGTTGTTTTATGACATGACTTTAAAGAAATGTAAAGGGTTTTATAAAAATATAATTATTATTTTATATTTTCAAAAAATTTAGAATACAACCAAAAGCTACAAAAGAGGTAGATTTTATTAGATGGACTATTTCGGATTTCGTAAATAGTTATTTACCTATTGTAACAATAGTTATAACTTCCGAGGTAAAAAACCTCGTAAAAAACTATCTATAATAAGGTCAAAATTTGCATAATTTTACTTTCCCGCACCAGTGCGGGAAAGTGGTTTTGAAAGTATTACTTTCAAAACTAAAATGCGTGCGGGAAAATGGGTTAAAACGCACGGTCGTAGAAAAATACTTTTTTTTTTCAAAAAGTAAACAACTTTATAACTCTATTATTGAAATGTTTTTTTATCATTAGATTTATTACACAAAAAAAATTATTATAAAAAATATATTTTCCCAAAAAATAAATGTACCTTATAAATTATACCTAAATTATTTTTTAAGTTTTTAAACATAATGGCCTCCTCTTTCTTGAAATCAAAGAGTGGCTTGTCAGGAGTTTTCACTAGGTAAGCTATGTTCTGCTGGGGATTCAACTTCTACTGAAGTAAAAACAGTATTTGTGACCGAATCCGGTAAAGAAACATATTTCTTTCGTTTTATATTGGGCTTTTTTTGACGTTCCTTATGTCATTTCCTAACTGGTGTTTTTTTTTAACTAATAATACATAATTACATTAACAAAACATCAACTTGCATAAGTTTTAAAAAGGATATTGTTCCTTTTTTGTCAACAAATATATTGCTCTTTATCGGCCAAATGCAAAATGCCGAATGTGATAACGATGGAGATAAATCTAGTTCCTTTAATGTAACCTGTAAGTAAAGAAACTGCCAAATGCCCCAAATATCTCTTAGTGTAATTTGATCCATGGATTGACTAATGCGGTGAATTTTTGTTCAATTAATTTTTCTGTCATATTTCTTATGGTAAAATAGACAGACCATAGTTATAGTATTTACAGTTACTGGCTATAAATTAGCGGAGTTGTTATAAAAGTCATGTGAAAAGTAACCATTTTTTCTAAATTTTAATGTCATTAAGGTTATGACAATCCTGGTGTTTTTGTTGTGTAAATGATTATTATATTATATTTTCTTACTATCTAATAAATTTTTACTGATTTAGCGGTTATTAAAATTGTTGTTTCCCTAATTTGGGAAAAAAAATTAATCTTAATCTTAATCTTTTTTCTTTTTTCAAAATATACCTCAATTTAATAATGGTTTTTATCAGTTAGATTTATGGTTTTAATGGTAGACCATCAAAGCCAATTTTTATAACCCGTTAAATCTACCTTTTAATAATATAGGTATGACCTAAAATTAAAACATAATTTTTAATATCCAAAGTTTAAGTTTAACGCGACTTCCTACTACAATAATGCGGTAATGCATACCTCGATAAATTCTATACCTAATTGGACACATTGCCTATCATACATATAAAATCATCTACTTTCGATTAATTACAGTTAATAAAAGCCACCTTAACAATTGATATCGTTCATTCAATTAAATCGTTAACCCAAAGAAACTTCTAGTCAAAATTTTAATTAAAGTCGTCGAGTCAATTGAATTAGGAAATAATAATTAAAAATAAAATGATCGTAAAAACGTGTGTTATTGTGTGTATTGTTAGTTTAACGTATGGTGCACCCCAGGAAAAGCCAGAATTTTGGAAAGGAACAGCCTTGGACTCAATGGTAGAGAAATTAAGAAATTCTTGTGCTGACAGAAACAGCTTTGCATGCCTTCAATTTAAAGCATTTTCTTTTTTGGATAACGTTCTACGCGGGGAATATTTTGAAGTAATTTTTATTCGTATTTTTATATTTTTGTAGCTGTCGTTTTTTATGTTTTAATTAAAAAATTACTTTAATCAAAATTCTTTATTTAACGGTCCATAAAGTTTGAGTTTGTAACTTGAAATAAATTCAGTAAAACCAGTACAGTTCTTTTTTGGAACAATGCTTGAGCACGGATATTAACATCTCAAGTTGTGATATTTTTTTTAAAATTATTGATACAATGTGTTTAGAGATATGACAATATCGATAATTTTTTAAATTGAAAAACTATGTTTTTTATTGATTATTTTTAAAGTGCATATAAAGTTATACATAAGTACCAAATTTCAAATTTTTGTTCTTTGGCATTTATAAGATATTAAACAAACAAAAATTAATTAAATAGAAAAACAACAGTACCTTCTATCCATCTTTAATACTTTTTGTCCATAAATGCTCAAGATATTGTCAATTCACTATGTCATTGTGGCAATATCCTAAATGCGAGTAAAATTCGTGTTAAACATTTCTAATGACTTCGGGAGAAATTATTAACCTACGACTCGATGTCAAAATCGTGCTTTCAACATTTCGTACGAGGAATAAAAATTTAAAATTTGGTACTTATGTTGCAGTTAATATACACTTTAAAAAATAAAGTTAAAAAAAACTAAAAAACACGCTTTAATAATCGATATACGAAATATATAGCACAAAGCGCCCCACGCTTTTTTTTTCATATATAATATCACAAGAGATAAAATTTTGTCGGCAAAATTTTCGAAAGGTATGAAAGTTTGTTGCTTGGCAATTTCGCGAATGACATTTTTGACAAAATCACGAGCCGTCAGGCGAGCGATTTTGTCGAAAATTTCATTAGCGAAATTGCTTAAAAGCAGCAAACTTAAATAAATCCTTGAGAACAATTTTGCTTACACAATTTTTTCTCGAGTGGTATTCGACATGACTATTTAACTAGAAAAAAGACAAAATTTTGCCGCGGCAAAAATCACATGTGAATTTTGTCCAGGTAGGTGCAGGTAGTAATTTTGCCAGTAGAAGACCGGCCGTTGCTATGACATTTTGCCAGTGTAAAACACTCTAGTTAAATAGTCACTGTAATAATAGGTACCTACTAATGTTTATCGTTCATTATTATTTTCTGCCTATATTAAGAATTTCAAGAATTATTTTAAACTATATTTATTTTCCGCTTTTTAGTTTGATTAATTATTAAAGCGTGTTTTTTAGTTTTTTTAAATTGTATTTATTTTTAATTTTTTAGTTTGAGTTATTGTTAAGAAAAAACATTTTTTTTTAGTAGATTGAGCTAGATTAGTCGATTATTGTATTGTCAGCGGTTCTTGATAAGTCTACAAAATTTAAATTAAATCTGACCGTTTAAAGTGGGTCAAAATCAACAACAAACAAACAAACAAACAAACAAACAAACATACATACAGGTAAAGGTAATAAAAACGTGTTAAAATAGTCAATTTGGTTTAAAATCAAAGGGTTACCATTTAAAAAAATTATCGATATTGTCATATCTCTAATTTAGGACACACTATATCAATATTTTTTTTATAAAAAAGACCACAACTTAAAATGTTAACAGCCGTGTCCTCACATTTTTCCAAAAAAAAAAATTACTGGGTTTAATGAATTTACTTACGCTGTATATTATATATACATATAATAATATTTAATTAAACAAATATACAAATTTTGAATCGATGATTGAACTAAAGGTTCAAATATTACCTTGTCAGAATCTTTAAACCCATATACCATAATGTACATCGTATTGTATATAATATATTCAAATTTAAGGATCTTATTCTTCAGTTACTGGGGCGGAAAAAAATATGCTTTAATTTTACCAGCGGTAATGAACCCTTTTAATTGTGGTTATTTTTAAAAAATTTTATGTTTGGATAACCATGATTACCAAAAAACCAAACATTTGCATCTATTTAAGTTTTCTGAAAATAAATTAAGGGTAAAATTATTATAGTTTTTAGCACTTTATACAAGCAGTTTTTCCATCATCTCGTAGCTCCGTTAGGACTGTTTGCACCTATTATATATATAAATTTCTTATCCTATTCTCCTGATGATGAATGCTTATGCGTTCGAAACATGTAGAGAATTACCCTGTTTTAAACCTTGAAACTTATGTTTTTTAATATACCAGTGGAGGAAGACTTAAAGTGTCTTATTTCTTTTCCTTTAAACATACACTCCACTTAAAGTATGGACTATTTCTTCAAATATTATAGTTTTGTTTTTCAACTCTTTGCAGATAAACAAATAGACAAAAAATATATATATTATACAATGTGACCAGTAAAGTCCGCATCATATGGATTTTTATTTTTTTTGCTAGCTTCATTCGAAATTTGACTTTGGCATCAAGTTCCGCTTCGATCGAGATGAAAATTAAGCCAAAAATAGTAGCCACGTTATTCGCACTATCTGTCAAATTTTAATTTTTTCCAAAAAATAATTCAAAAGTGGGATTATTTCTGAAAATATCTAAAAAGGTTCTGACCCACATGCACAATTTTAGCTACATAAAATAATTTTGATTTTTTACCCATATTTTATAAATTGCACCACTTTTGCAAAATAAGACTCAACGCAACTCAACTCAATATTAAGGTGTATTACTTTTAGACACAAACTACGTTTTCATAAATACTTATTTTATGGAGTTACCTTATACAGGGTCAAAAACAAATAAACTTTGCATCACATGCGACCAAATTTTAATACCCCAATTTTGATTTTGTAGAAAAACACACATTTAATATGGCGGTACTTTAAAGAAAATGTGTCCGAAATAAAGCATTGTCAAAACTAATAAGTTTTATGTAGGTTGCGTTGAGTCTTATTTTGCAATAGTGGTGCAATTTACAAAATACGTGTAAAAAATCAAAAGTATCTGCAGCTGAAATTTTGCACGTGGGCTAGAAACTGCATTTAAAAAGATTTTTTCTAATAACTTTTTACGATCTTTTCAGAAATAACGCTACTTTTGAATTATTTTTTTGGAAAAAATTCAAACTTGGCAGACAATGCGAATCACGTGATTTTTTGCTTAATTTTCATCTCGATCGAAGCAGAACTTGATGCCAAAGTCAAATTTCGAATAAAGCTATTAATAAAAAAAAATCCCATATGATGCGGACTTTATTGGTCACACTGTATGTATATTAATATTGTAAATTTATTTGATGTAACTGAATAAAAAAAAATTTAATTAAATAGGTAGTCAACAACCATTATTTTAAATTATTCTAATTAAGAGCGTGTTTATGTACAAAGTTAAAGTTATTTTACCAACAGTAAATTTTATTATGAGTATGTAAGCAAGTATTGTATCGGGTGTGTCAACGATGGAATGGGGTAGTTTTATTTTATGTTTTTAGATTACATTTGTCGATAATAGGTTTTTGTGTTATGGAAATGGTTGGATAAGTATTCTGTACAATTGAAAAATATTTTGAATTATACAGAATGCGCCTAAAAAGTGGGGTTACTATAGTAGCAAACAGGTTCATTTAAAAAATGTGTTGTCTATTTAATAAAAATATCGGCAAATAAATTTTCCCGGTAAACGGTTTAAAAAAAAGTTTGTAAACTATACTTATTCATAAACTTGTGGATCTTTGCCGTTAAGGCGTTCCCGCTCACTCCATTTTTAAAAAATTGAGAAAAAAACACATTTTTGCCAAAATTCAGAATAGAAATAAATAATCAGAACCTTCCTTGGTCTTTTTCAAGCTAAGGTATTTTATTTTATAGTTTTTACTCTAGTTCCGGATGCTTACATTTTTAAATTAGGTAATTTTTTTAAATTTTTGGAAAAATGATTTCCGAAATGAATGAAAAAATGATTTACCTTTTATTTTTCAAGTTATAAGTCTATCGATAGACAGACTTGCAACCAACCAACTAATTAACCTAGTTTAGTCGTTGTATACCGAGTGTCTCATGATGCTTCAACACATTTTATTTGCCTTTAACTTAAATATATTAAAATATCAAGAATAAATCACTTTTCGCTTTTTAATATTTTATAGTTACCTTACAAATGTATCGTCTCAATAAGCCTTTTTCAAGAATATAAGTATGGTTATAGTACTTGCTACCAAAGACTGCTACCGCAAGACAACTAAAAATAAATGGCATAGAATTCAACACACCTAACCAATTTTATTTTTTAGCATATAACTGATAATATTCAAGTAACCCGCAATGGATATGAAAACGAAATAGGTAGTCAAAGATCAAGCGATTCAATAGAAGATGCCGTAGAAAACTTTATTAAATCCAACTTTGTAACTTTTAAGCTGCCAGTTGCAGGAGATGTTACAGTCGATTCAAGAAAACTCGATGACAATGAATTAAATTTTAAACTTAACTATGGATCGGAAATTGAAGGTAAAAATATCTTCAAGAACTATTTGTTTAATGATTTTTTCTGGTATTAGGACTCAAAATACAAATTTTAAAACATTAAAAATATTTTTTGTTTTTAATTATAATTTTTCAAGAAATCAACAACTATGATTAACCAACTATAGAAAATATATTCGGTTTTGTTCTCTCAAAATGCCCATTTTACTTAGCTAGACAAGAATACGTTTGTATCCTAGATTTCGTTTTAATGTTTACTTTCAAATGATATTTCAATGACCGACAATTTCAAGAAGTTTAATTGTCGAAGCGGTGCCTAACTAGGGAGCGGGCACAGGGGCCACGTACCCCTCAATTAAGAGGTCAAAAATGATATATAAATAATTTTAAACAGAAATTACTAAAACTACGAATTATTTTATACATTAATGCTCCTGTTATCAATGTTGGTCAAATTACACTACCTTAGAATCGAATTATAGATCTATATATTTGAATATATGTATTAATTGATTAATTTTTTTTAGAACGTGGCAAGAAATCCAAACTGAAAAAGATTTTCATTCCAATTTTGACCTTCGTCCTTCTAAAGGCCATTACAATAGTGCCATTTTTGATTGGTCTGTTAGCTCTAAAAGCCTGGAATGGTCTTCAACTGTCAGTATTTTCCTTTGTGATAGCAACTGGTTTAGCTATTTTCCAACTGTGTCAGAAATTGGCAACAGACTCACATGCACCTGTCATTGTAGATCACCCTCCCGCAGTCCAATATAAAAGATCGTTGGGAGATGATGCTCAAAATTTAGCCTACGCTGGTTATACGAAGTAGGCTCTGCAAGGATTTTAAGTGATACCTACACCTACATGTCCAATTATTTATTAAAAGAGTGATTTAGAAAACTGTGTGTTTCATTTTTTGTTGTTTGTGTGTTGTCCAAAATTATAAACCCTTTTTTAGAATAATTGGTGGTGACTCGCGTAAACCTGTAAGTAATTATAGATGATTCGTTCACCATTAAATTCCGGAGATTAGTCGTTCAAATCTGTTCATTAATCGTTCAAAGCTAAAGCAAATGGCTATAAATGACTTTAAACGACTAATGAACAGCTTTGAACCTGTGCACTGATGGCGCCTGCGCAGAAGGATCTCCGGAATTTGATAGTGAACGAATCATCTATTACTACTCCTGTACTATCTTTTTATAGGTAATTTGTAATTTCTATACCAATGCATTAAAGATATTTTAAAAGTTACTTAATTTAATTTTGTATATTAATTGAAAAAAAAAGTGCGACAGGTAAAAATATTTGCTGAAATGAGATTTAGCATGACAGCATACAAAAACCTGATTTAAAAGCCTACCGTCGCTTTTACTAACGACATAGTACATTTATATCATATTGTATTCATAAAATAATTTGTACAAAAAAAACAGATTATTTATATGAAAAAATTTAATTTAAAATTACCCACAACATGAACATTAGAAATAAAAATAATTTAGAAATACCAATACATCATAAGGAAAATATAAAACTTTTTTTAAATATAATAGTTCAATAATATATTATTAGAATATAGAATCTGATATAAAAAAACTAAACTAACAATATTTTAGAATCAAATTGGAAGACTGATTAATTGTTATATTTTAGAATTTTTATATTTTGGCACAAATAAATATCTTTATTATTATTATTATTAAAAATTTATTACACAGGCATAAATTTGGTATCGCTGGATGGATAAAGGTTCAAAAGATTGTATTGTAACAGATTTTTAATTATTCAGGCTTTTCTTGGAGAGAAAATATTTTTTAAATTAAAACTAAAGATGTAGTGGCTAACCGTATAAGTATATGTTCCTGTAATTTTTATTAGAACATATAGGGATGCCAAAACAATACAGTTCCTGGGCCGGCTAGACAGCAACGGATGTTGCATGCTTTTTAGGATACTACACGGGGAGCCATAATCCAATGCAACTCCACAGAAAATGGTACTACGCATTCAAAGATGCCTTGAATACATTACCGCCATCTATAGTACGATCAATTCCAATAAAAAAGGCAGGTTGACTGGTATTACAAATCGGGTTTAATTTCCGAATTTCCCTATCGTAAATATAGTAAAAATAGCACTAAAAATTTCACAAAATAATAATTAATTTAAATATTAATAAAATATTTCTGGCAACTCATATCAAGACAATTTAACGGTTAATATAAACAATTTTATTTCATTATCGTCAAGTTAAAATGAATAATTACAGAGATTATGTATGTAATTTACTTATATGTGGATAGATGGTTCATGAACTGAACATGTTTCCAATTAAAATACTGCAGTTTGTTTCCGTATAGTAAAAGTGCTATATTAATATTAATGGTAAAGATAAGATAAGGAAAGTGAAAAAAATAATTAATTTATTTTATTTCATTATAAAAGTTTCGTGGTTGATTTAGCCAACATTTTTTATATGATTTTAGCTTTAAAACCAGTAAGAAATTTACAAAGGAATGCGAAACAGGTAAACTACTATTGTGAAGTTTAATAAGGAATTTATATGGAATTTTCCTTACACCACATTTTATTTGTCTATAAACATCAATACTCTAGAAATAAATTACCCAAAGGCATCACAGATTTTGGATACTTTTACCAAAATGTTTTTTATTTATCGAGATTTGCAAAACAAGTATTTTATCATGTATTACTTCTTTATTACTCCTAAATATCGTTTGAGCAAAATACTTTTTCTCCCGTATTCGCTAAGAGGTTTATAATTTAGTGCAGGTTCAATCAACATGGAAATAAAAACTGTCGCCAAGTAGAGTAAGTTTTGTTGAAACATGTCTTTAAGACACAGTAAAAAAATGGGAGGTTATTTCATGTATAGAAAATAGGCATTTTAGGCACCATGTTATAAAATAGAATATTTTTCGCCCCAAACCACCTTTCCGTAAAATATTCAATTTTCTAACATGATGCCTAAAATGCCTATTTTCTATATGTGAAATAACTTCCCATTTTTTAAAAGAATACCTTTTTGACATACATCTTCTTTTTAGAAGTACTTTTTCTACCTCCACGTCCCCTCTTTTTTTGTTTGGTTGTTCTAGACCTAGACCATTTCAACTGAATTTTCCACATACTACAAATGTTTTAGCTATCTTTATTTCTAATGTCTTCACATAATGTAATTTTAATAATCGAATTTTTGACACCATAAAAGCTCCATTAAGGTTTCATGCCTAACACTTATCATATTCTCTTTTACTAAAAATATCAGCAATATATTTTTTGTCTCCTGATAATGAACGTTTCTGCGTTCGAAACATATGTAGAGACCTTTGAACAAAGAATATTTTATTTTATTAAATTTTGTGGAGGAAAGCTTTGTGTTTTTCTTTCCTTTTCATTTATGATATTGTCAAATGTTATTAGATATTTTATTTTTCATTAGTTTCAACATGTTTTTCAGTACCTATTCAAGAAAAAATAACGGTACTTCATATAAGTAAAATAGTTTTCGGAGATTATCCGAGATATTCTTTGTAATGTTTCATGACATAACCATTTCCTGAATATTGCTCCTGAGAATGAACATTATATGGTTTCAAATTGACGGTCCTGCACAAAATGCACGTAAAGCAAGGGAATATGTCCAAAACATTTTCGATGAACGCGCCATAGTAAGGTCGTAGATTGGAGTAAGAACTGTTTGTTTATTTTTAATATGGTTGTATATTTTGTAGCAGCCTTGGATTTTAGAGGTAGGTTTTATTTTAATTTTGTATCATTAACTAAAAACATAACAAGTATTAATTGGAAATTTACTTAAACATACTATAGAAGCAAGTGGTGAATTTCCTCGGTTATTATAGAAAAGCTACATTTAAAAATATGTTTCTACGATTAGCTTTTATTTCAGAGTTTATATCGAGGGTGTCCATTTGAAAACGTCCCACCTCGATTTTCCTGCTTTAAATTGAAAATGTGGAAAATCGCTCGGACCCGTCGATTATTATTTCGAGGGGGACATCTTTTGCGTATATTGTCAATCTTGTTACTTTAAGCCCCTAGGAGGGAGGGGGGTAAGATCTAAACCTTAAATGGATACCCCCATTTTATATAATTTTTTTGTATTCTGCATAAAATTCTGAACATTTTTTAATAAAAGCATTATTAGTCTATACTTAACAGTTTCCGAGATATTAACTCTTGAAAAATTACATTTTTGAACTTTGACAGCGTCCAGCTTTCTAACTGTACGTCTTAGAGCAAAACGGCTTACATGTCCCTATCTTCGATTTTTATTATATTTCCAATAGTGTGAACTTTCAGTTAAACCGGATGTAAGAAATATAGTACTTCGAAGATAGGGACCTGTAAGCCGTTTTGCTCTAAGACGTACAGTTAGAAAGCTAGACGCTGTCAAAGTTCAAAAATGTCATTTTTCAAGAGTCAATATCTCGGAAACTGTTAAGTATAGACTAATATTGTTTTTATTAAAAAATGTTCAGAATTTTATGCAGAATCCAAAAAAATTATATAAAATAGGGGTATCCATTTAAGATTTAGATCTTACCCCCCTCCCTCCTAGGGGATTGAAGTAACAAGATTGACAATATACGCAAAAGATGTCCCCCTCGAAATAAAAATCGACTGGTCCGAGCGATTTTCCACATTTTTATTTTAAAGCAGGAAAATCGGAGGTGGGAAGTTTTCAAATGAACACCCTGTATATCCAAACAATTTCATAACGACCTGCTTGTTATAACATTTTTAAATTCTAGAGATAGAACAATTTTAAGTTGCTAGAATGTCTCATATACCTAAAATCAACCGTTAATAAGGTGTTAATATTTTCAAAATTACTTTTTTTAAATTCACAGGCTATACAATTGAATAAAAGTGATGGTAAAAGTTGAAAGAAAGCCGCTTTTACAATAAACAAATAATCACCTTTTTTCGGTTTAAACTGCTTGTTATGAAATAGTATATTACGTACCGAGGTGGAAAGTGTTTCATTACTGTCGAGAGATTAGATAGTTTACCGAGACGCGAAGCGTCGAGGTAAACTATATCTCAGAGACAGTAATGAAACTTTTCACCGAGGTTTGTATACTATTTTATTTACAACCACATCCAACATCCACTTCTTATTATTTTGAGTTCAAATAATTATTAAAAGGTAAATGTCATTTTGACTTTTCCATTGCAAAAGTAGACAGACATTTAGAATTTCAAATAACCGCAGGTGATAAAATAACGTAGGTAATAATACACATCAAGATGGCAAATATCATTTTTGGAATATGGTTTCCATGTCACTAAACAATATATTATTTTTTTAAAACGTTAGTGTCAAAGTTTTTACAAAACACCAAAAAAATGCTCTCAGATGAGGAATTTGATTTGGCTGCTACTCCCCCAGAAATTCGAGAAGCAGCAAAAATAGTAGAAGAAGATCTTCTGCCAACTAAAAGCCGCCCGAGATATGACAAGGCATATAACTGTTTTAAAGAATGGTGTATTGGAAACAAAGTTCAAAATCCTGGTTCTGAATCGGCGCTACTAGCTTATTTTAGTGAAAATGCCAAGACAAAGAAAATATCAACGCTTTGGTCAATATATTCAATGTTGAGGACCACTCTATCAATTAGGGAAAAAGTAGACATATCTAAACACGCAAAGCTATTAGCATTTTTAAAAAAGCAAAACAAAGGATACAAGCCGAAAAAATCGACCACACTGTCTATGGATAATATTGAAACATTTTTGGAACAAGCACCTATGGAATTTCTTGTTCAAAAGGTATTTTAGGCTAAAAGGTTGACTATTTCTATATTAACTTATTATTTTATACATTTGTAGGTCGCATTGGTTATTGGTGTCTCAGGCGCCTGCCGATCAGATGAATTATACAAAATGAAAACAACAGACGTTCACTTTTTAGAAGAAAAGGTCGCGATTGAAATACAAAATAGCAAAACGTACCAGCCACGATCATTTATGATAACTGATAATAAATGGATTGCACCACTTAAGGAGTACATAACTTTACGGAAAAATATACAGGATGGAAAGCTTTTTATGCAAATAAGATATGGAAAAATTAGTAAACAATGTATTGGGCACAACACTTTAAGTCAGTTTCCAAAAAAAATTGCAGCTTTTCTGAAGCTGAATACTGAAGGTTTTACTGGTCACTGTTTCAGAAGAACAGCGGCTACTTTGCTCGCAAATAACGGTGGCGATCTTATGCAAATAAAGCGGTTAGGAGGCTGGAAATCTAGCACAGTAGCTGAGGGATACATAGACAGTTCGGTTTCTACTCAGGTTAATACGGCAAAATTGATTTCAAAGCCAAGTTCAAGTTTTACTAACACTACTTTAACTTCAAATAATCATGAAATAAACCTTTCAAAAGAAGAATTTCAGCAAGGTTTAAACATATCTGTGACTGCCTACAATAATGCCAATGTAATATTTAATGTAAATAAGTAAAACATAAACCATGTTAATTTTTTGTTTTTTATAAATGTCATTTAGGTATAATTCATTTAAAGAAATAAAAAATAAAATTATTGTTGTTGAATTTGTGTAATGAGTTGTGTGTTGGTGTGTTTGTATATTATTTTGAGATATCGATTTTTATTAAAATTTAAAAAAAAAAAAATTTACTATTTTGAGATATCGATTTTTAATAAAATTACAAAAAATAACAATTTTACTTTCCACCCGGGTGGAAAGTGCTCACTTTCCACCCGGGTGGAAAGTAAAAGTCAAGAAACGTCAACTTTCCACCTTTCAAAGATAGGTGAAATGTCATTATTACATACATGGTTGTAAATAAAAATACTATATTAAGATTCCGCGACGCGGAAAGTACATAATTTTTTGCCGACTTTTTTGTGCTGTATAAAAAAAACAAATGTTTCAATTAACTATTGATATCATTGACCCCTGTTTTTATGTATAATTTAAAGGCTGAATACAAAGTTTTCGCACATTTTACGTTTTAATCCATATCATAATATAGATTTAAAAACCTAATTTTCGCTGGTGGATTAACCGTTTATGAGCCGTCCTAATCTTATCAGATAAGAAAAATACAAAAAGTATGCTTACCACTTATCAAATCCTACTTTTTCTTCAGCTAAACCCAATATTAGACTTAAATTGACAGTAAATTTCCCCAAATTGGGATTTACTTAAATTTAAAGATTTTGAAAGACGCCGATTTAAACCGTATTTTTTATGAGGACTTAACTAAGGCCAAGTTTCTTTCAAATCGGAGTAAACGTAGTTGCCTTTAAGGAACCTTTAAATTTCCCTTAAAACTTTATTTTACTAGAGCGGACAATTTGTGTAAAACAAAAAGTCTTGAGAAATATGTAACAATTAAATTACAAATATTTTCTCTTAATAAGTCAAAACACGAGGAAAATCCCAATTTTTAATCTTTTACTAAAAAAATTTACTAGTTTCTAAGATATAACTGGCGACCATGCCATTAAGGTGACCACCCGCTAAGTATAAATAGATCTAATCAATCATCATTTTTGTATACGAATAGGCCTTCCCAAGCACCTTGCTTCCAAGCTTGGCATAGCCATATTATTATGTGATACAGGTCACTTACGACGTCACCAAGTCTGACGTAAGCAAAATGTGTCGTTCGTCATTGAATTTCCCAAGAGAATATCAGTTTTTGCAACCGACTATATTACTACCGAAGGCTCCTATAACGCAAAAGTTTTATCTTTGTGATATGTTTCTGATCAGCTGGCTTTATATGTAGAAAATGATACTATTTATAATACAAGTAAATTAATTAGGTCAAAAGCCAAGGAAAATACAGATTGAGCCACAGGAAATGCGAACAAAACTAATGGCACTGATGCATATGAGTTTTGTGAATAGCCATCAGTTCACACACTTTGGTGTTGAGGAGCTCCCAATTTGCTCTAAGCATCAGGAAGAGGAAAAATACCTTTGCACTTATTGGATGCTTGTGACACACTGGAGATACTCTGTACCAGAGAACTCAAAGCCAGCGGCCAACGAGAAGCGACAGCTCGGCGTTTTGCGTGTCCTGATTTGGTAGGCGCATGTGGCAAATAAGTTGTGTATCGCTAAAAACCATGTGCTCGTCTAAGCTGTGTTTAGTCCGCGAGCTGACGTTGCGCCTAGGTAATTGTGATATTATTTTGTTTTCGTTCTGTTGCATTTGCATCTGTACTAAAATGTAAGGTCGCTGAGTGTAGAAAATAGGCAAGTTTTCTCGGAGTATCAAGCTGTGGATCGACCGGTATCGTTGTGTGAAGGTCACTGAAAAACGACCAGTCGATATCAAAGGTACCGACAGGTAATGTCGCTTCTGGTTTGCTGTAATATTCTGTGCTCTGTACCAAGCCGAGGTTAATACACTCGCCTAGAAGGAATCCTGTAATTTATGAAGAGGTTGAAAAGGTAAGGAAGCAGGTGATAAAAGTAGTTGATTAAGCTCCCTACAACTATTACTAAAGTCGATTCACTCAGTAAACCTGCAAGATGGCCGACATGTCATATGACAAAAGTCATGGAAAATGCAAAAATTTATTTTATTTAGCTGGAATATGACTTTTGTCATATGACATGTCGGCCATCTTGCAGGTTTACTGAGTGAATCGACTCTACTACGTCGACTCTTTAAATACAGAATAAGAGGCAACGGCTAGGTCTTAAAACAAAATGCTTGATTCACTAAGAAAAATAGTTAGGGGAGAGTCGTCGAATATCGACCACAGTCGAATATCGACCAAGCACTTTTGGAGAACCCTGTATGAATTGTGCAATCGTAAGAGGGAGCCACGGTACGTGTGTCATAAGCGAACTTCATTGAAAACAACAGATTGCTGTTTATTATTGTTTTTGGTATGATACAGATAGTTTGTTTAATTTTGTGCCTCACCTTATAAATTACATAGTGTTTAACTTAAGGTAATTGACAGTTTTTATGACAATTATATTTATTATTTTTATCACAAAACATAAATGACCCGTCTGTAAATTAATTTATGATAAAATTATTGTTGAATTTTAGCCTAGTTTTTTTTACTGCATGCGAGTTTCTTCTTTGTTACTGTCGGCTAATATCGACCACTATGATCGATATTACCCTACGGTGGTCGATATTATACTACTGTGAGTGTTACTTCTTTTAGATGCCTCGTGAAAGATATAAGAGGAAAAGTAAGCGTTCTTCGTGGTCTGAACAAAACATGCAGCGTGCACTTCAACGTGGCCTAAAAACTCCATCACCCGTAGCTGGGCCATCCACGTCAATCGTCACCTAAAATTGTCCGAAATAAACGTAAACGTCAAACCTCATCATCTTCAGATAATTCTGATTTTATTTTAGAGGACGTTATAGAGGATGAGTCGAGTGATGAAACTCACAAGACCCTTAAACCAAAGCAGAGTAACAAAAGTTTTGCTGATCTTCTGCCCCTACCGAAATTAAGATCCAGAAATAGTATATCAAAAAGAACTCAACACTCCAAAATAATGACTGCAACTCCTAATAAAGACGAGCCGAAAAATAAAGAAGAAAGAAAAAAAGACAAAGCTGAAAGAGGTTGAAAAAGTCAAGAAAAACATAGGGTCTGACAAAAAGAAAAATACAGAAAATGAAGATAAATGTAGTGTTTGTCATGGGTTTGGTGGAAAAAAGATCTGTGGTGGAGGTGTCGTTTGTGTGGTTCTTGGGCTCACGCTGATTGTACTGATGTTGAAGAGGCAAAAAATTATGTGTGTGAAAACTGCTATGATTTATAATTATTTTGTTTGCGTTTTTCTTTTAAGTTAACTGCCTAATTTTCAATAAAGTTTTTGGTCGATATTTGCCCATTGCTTGATCGATTTTACCCCACTGATCGATATTACCCGCTAAATCCATCACATTTTTGATTTTGATGTTTCACAAAAATTTATAATTATTGAGTATAACTGTAGAAAGTGTTGCCTAAATAAATGTTTTTAAAATAATTTACCATAAAATCCAGATATAAATCTGATTACATTAGCGAGATATCAGCCTTTTCCCTTAAGTGGTCGATATTCGACTACTTTCCCCTACTTCTTAATAAGAATATGTTGATAAAGTTGCTTCTATGGTTTTAGATAGAGAGTTTTGCAGGAAAGAATTCAAAAACCTGTTTGTAAGTACCGTCGAATACTTACGCACAATTTAGCGGTATTTTCTACTATACAGGGTGTCCCACCGGGAACCGCCTCGATCTATATATAAAAAACTATACATAAAAATTTTTTGAAAACTTGACAGTATGTTAATGCTGATGGGGGCGACCCGGCTAAAATATTTTCTTACTGGTGGCTCTTCCGGTTATACCGGAAGTAAATGTCAACTTGCTTATTTTAAATGGAACCCCTATATATTATATTATTTTCTAATTCCCCCCAAAATTCTACACGTATTTTGTATAAAATATCATATGTCTAAATTCAATAGTTTTTGAGATATTGACGTTCAAAATATGGAATTTTCCTACTTTGACCGGCTGTAACATTGGAACGGTGCATCTTGGAGAAAAATGGTTTTCATCTCCCTATATCTTAGTTTTTTATTCTCTATCTAAAAATTTCAACTTCCACTTTACCATGTTAAACCGTAAAACCTTTTTTTTTGGTGAGGTGATGCACCGTTCTAATGTTACAGCCGGTCAAAGTAGGAAAATTCCATATTTTGAACGTCAATATCTCAAAAACTATTGAATTTAGACATATAATATTTTATACAAAATACGTCTAGAATTTTGGGGAGAATTAAAAAATAATATAATATATAGGGTGTTCTATTTAAAATAAGCAAGTTGACATTTACTTCCGGTATAACCGGAAGTGCCACCATTAAGAAAATATTTTAGCGGAGACATCAGCATAAACATACTGTCAAATTTGCAAAAAAATTTTATGAATAGTTTTCCATATATAGTGTGTGTATAAAGTCTGGAAACGGCTTAATAACATCACAATTTACTGGCCGATTTAAACCAAATTTGGTACAGTTATGTAAGAGGATCTAACGCACCGAATGACGATATTGGCGTTGTTGCCAGCTTTTTAGTTTGTCTGGAATTCGAACGAATTTTATATTTTTAAATATAACGCCCAGTATATTTTTACATTTTTAAATTCCACATAAAATTATAATTATTTTTTATTAAATGCATTATTAGTCTATACTTCATAGTTTCCGAGATATTGACTCTCGAAAAGTGACATTTTTGAACTTTGACAGCTTATAACTTTCTAACAGTACGTCTTAGAGCAAAACGGCTTACATGTCCCTATCTTCAATTTTTATTATCTTCCCAAAAAATCAACTTCCAGTTAAACCGGAACAACTATATTTCCTGCTTTCGAGTTACATCCGGTCTAACCGGAAGTTGATTTTTTTGGGAAGATAATAAAAATTAAAGATAGGGACATGTAAGCCGTTTTGCTCTAAGACGTACTGTTAGAAAGTTATAAGCTGTCAAAGTTCAAAAATGTCACTTTTCGAGAGTCAATATCTCGGAAACTATGAAGTATAGACTAATAATGCATTTAATAAAAAATTAATATAATTTTATGTGGAATTTAAAAATGTAAAAATATACTGGGTGTTATATTTAAAAATATAAAATTTGTTCGAATTCCAGACAAACTAAAAAGCTGGCAACAACGCCAATATCGTCATTCGGTGCGTTAGATCCTCTTACACAACTGTACCAAATTTGGTTTAAATCGGCCAGTAAATTGTGATGTTATTAAGCCGTTTCCAGACTTTATACACACACTGTATAGATCGAGGCGGTTCCCGGTGGGACACCTTGTAGATCTGATGCTTATTAAACAAATACTATTTTAACGTAAAGAAAGATTAAGGTTGTCGATTGCAATAATTCTGAAGGTCAATAAACGCAAAAAAACGTCATTGGTAACATAAGAAATACCATTATAATTTATAATATCTTATGAATAGGTCGATCTTATAAAACCAGTATCAATTTGGAAATACTCTTTAGTTTCGGTTTGTCGCTTAATGCATATGCAATGGCATCTCCAAATTCTAGTGGATCAGTAATTGGCATTTTTATTGTGGGTGTTTTGTTATTTTATTTATTATTTATCATTAAAAAGTTAAAATATTTTAAATTTGCCTGGAGTAATAATGGATTTCTTTTACCAGTACTTCCTTTCGTCGGAACAATGTATGCACCTTTCTTAGCTGGACATAAAGGTCAGTAAAATATATATTATTCTTAGTTTAAATATTACTTAATATCCAAAAATCATATTTTTGAAATTAACCATTATTAACGAACTTGTGTGTCTACCATTGCTTTCGAATATTTTCCAATGCCTTATTTTTGGAGATTCATAAACAAAAAAACGGAAATAACACAAAAAAATCTTAAAATAACAACAAATAATAATTTCATAATTTGCTATTCAATCACTCCCCCACATTCAACACATTTTTCCAGCTATAAACGGGGATTATTTTCGCTCCAGTATCTAATATGCGCAGAAGACACTTTCCCGTTTGTTGAAAATGTCGATTTATCGGAGAACATGATAAATTTATGAAAATTCCTGTTTTCACTTACAATTTTGTTTCCGACCCAAAGATAAAAATCCAAACGTTTGGCTTCGTCTCCTTCTTCCAACGTTGGCTTAAATGGGAATATTTTGCTTGCCTTTAAAATATACTGAATACCTATGAGTTTTTTTTACTACATCAAGTTCTTGATCTCGGTTTCTTAATGAAAGGGTAGGATTGTCAGCAACAGACTGCAATACGATTAGGGAAGCTGTGTCTTTCTGATCTTATTTTTTTTTTTTAATTGGAAACTGAACCAGTTTGCTGAAATTTTCTTAATAATTTATGAAGTCCTATTTTTGAGACCTAAACGTTAGGGTATCTTTGATTAAATTTCTCTATGACAAAGTTGTAAGAACTTTCGCACGCACCGTAACATTGAACTAAACAAACCCTTTGTTCTAAGGTCAACATTTTCAAAACACATCAAATTCTATTTGACAACTTTAAATTTACCCCATACGTAAAGCAAAGTAATAAAAAGGTAAATAAATTCCTTGTTTTTACAAAAGATGGTACGAATGCATTTAAAATTTTAAAATAAGATACACACCACCCATTATGAAAATAGAGTCTTATAAAATTTTATATTAATATTTTTAATGAGCAGCAAAATTTCCATCTACCTCTAAAAATTAAAAAAAATTAAAAAATCGAAGATTTATTTTAATTCTCGGATTTAAATTACAAACGTTATTCTAAATAAGTTTTCTAATTGGCATTTTGGTCAAAAATGAAAAATAAAGGCAGTTTACTCTTGTATAAAAAATTAAAATTTTCTCTTCTTGAATTGCATTTTTTTACAAGCAAAACTTTTTATCAAGAATGACTTTTTCCCGAAAAATAAAATTTTTCATCCATTTATTTGTGCTATTGTAAACCCTATCCGCGGACAGTCTGTATACCTATATATATAATATATATGATAGTAATATGAATAAATAGTAGGATCTTCTAAAGGTTTCAAAAATAATTTACGACCGTTTTATTTTTTTCAGGGAAGGATTTGTAAATACTATTTAGACCTAAATTAAATTAAGGGCCTATACGTTGTAACCCTGTACAGTACAACTAAAAAGGAACCGCGGAGGCTGTATCTTAGAATCCATTTACTGTACTGCTTGCGGAAAGAAAATATTTTTTAATTCAAAAATTATAGTATTTTGTATTCTTTTAAAGTAAGAATAATTTAGGGAATATCAGTTTTATTATTGTTGTTTAGGAATTAGAAAATTCTATTGATTTTAATATTTTAATTATTTTGGTTTCTCGTTTCAGATAACGTTATTGAGGCAGTGGGATTTCTCAGCAGAAAACTTGGATTTCCATTCAATTTATGGCATGGAAATGACTACCATTACTGTACCAATGATCCTATGGAAGCAAAAGTGATTCTTCACAGTCTTAGTGCACAAAATAAGGGATCTATTTATAGGGATATATCATACGTATTTCGGAATTCATTGTTAACTATTCCATGTAAGTTTGTCTAAAAATTGGTAATCGTAAAAAACAGAGATCAAATTTGAAAAAAAATGTTAAGTACTTAATTTAGAAAAACATTTTTTCTTTCATTTCATCAGATCCATCCTTAGACGTGTTACGCCATATCATGGCTCATCAGTAAGGTTAGGTTCTGATGGAATGAAGAGATCCAATTACTTTTCAAAAGTACAGACACTTTTAAAGCATATCAGAGAAAATTACTTGCATAGACTACAATTGCCACTAATATTATAATAAACTATTATCACTGCCTTAAGAGAGTAAAAAGTAAAGTCAATGCCAAACAAGAAATAATTTATTGAAATACAATAATTTAAAAATAATTATTTTTTTGGTGACATCAAAAAAAAATCCGCCTCGTTTTCATTTATGTTAGGGCCCATTTATAACAGTATAGTTAACTAACAGTTAGTGTTAACAAGATATTAATAATTGTATAGAGGTAGCCGTTACTTGATGTCATAAATTTAGTAGAAGAACTTCTTATAAAAAATAATACCAATGCGATTGTAAAACAAGATATTTTGGAAGCACTATCAGTTTGCTTAGATCAAAATTATTTTGAATTTAATGGTACGACGTACATTTCCAGGGAAGGGTTAATAATGGGAAATCCTTTGAGTCCAATTTTGGCGGAAGTATTCATGGATTACTTAGAAAATAAAATCAATCAGAATAGCATGTTCAGTAAATTCCTTTATTGGTATAGGTACGTGGACGATATTTTAGCGTGTTTTATTGGCACAGAACGTCAACTTAAAAGTTTTCTAAATTTTATCAATAATTTACATCCTAACATAAATTTCACTTTAAAAATAGAACAAAACGGATCTATAAATTTTTTAGATTTAACTATAACTATGAAAAACAATAAGCACGATTTTTCCATTTTCCATAAACCATCACATACTGATATTACTATACACAATAAATCCAATCATCCATACTGTCATAAAATTTCTGCTTTCAATTCTTTTGTCCATCGACTTATTACTATACCATTATCGGAAGAAAACTATAATAAGGAATTAAATATAATCAAACAATTAGCTATAAACAATGGATATCAAGCTTCCATGATAGATCACATTATCAATAAAAAACAATATAAAAAAGCAATTAATTTAGCATTTCCAGTTTTAAAACCAAATAAAATAGAATACAAAACTCTTACATATAATGGAGACATTACAGACAAGGTTAATAAACTTTTGAAAAAACAAAATTTTAAAATTGCTTATAGAACTAACAATAAATTGGGTACATTAATCAAAAATAATAAAAGCAAAACCGGAAAAAATCAAAAATGTGGTGTTTATAAACTTAAATGCGGTAGTTGTTCAAAAATTTACATAGGTCAAACAGGCAGATGTTTTGAAAAAAGAATCAAAGAACATAAAAATAGTTACAATAAAAAACACATTAATTCCCATTATGCAATACATTTAAATAGTGAACAACACAGTTTTCATGAAAATTTTGAGATTTTACATTTAGAAAATAAGTCAACAAAACTTAATTTATTAGAAAGTATGGAAATTAACAAATGCAAAAGATCAAATATTCTATTAAATGACCAGTTAGACCTGAACAATTCTCCTTTGTTAAATTTAAATTTAATCCGTTAGGGTTTTTTCATTAATAAAATTTGTATAATGACCTATTCTTCAATAATAACAGATAGTTGGGTTATTTGGTATTTCCAAGTGTAATAAAATAAAATAGGTAAATATTTAGAGTAAATTTTATAGTTTAAGATAATTTAAATCATTCATTCATTTGTAACCATCTGACGAAGACACTGTGTGTCGAAACAATTGTTATGGTATAACAATAAATTTAGTGAAGATTTATACACGAAGTATTTTTTATAGTTCTTAAGATATTAATAGTTTGGGCCTAACTCCAGATTCTTTTTGACGTTTGACGAGTTTATATTTTTTTTTCATTAGAATACTCTAAGGCAAGGAGCTATAATTTTTCAATTTTCTATTTATTCAATTATTGATATTTTCACTAAGTATACCAAGAAATAAACAAACAAATAGATTTCAAAAAAACTAAAAACGAAAAAATTATTACCATGCAATCATAACAATAGCTTTAACTTTATTTGTCTTTTGTTTTCAACAACAAAATACTATAGAGAAAATTGGCTATAAAATAATTTTTTATTTTTAACGGAAACATATCGGAGTTTTACCTAAACTGTTTATAAAAGCGGAAATATCTGATTTTAATTAATGTTTACTAAATACCTTACTATTCTAATACAGAATTTAAATGTGGTTAATATTTTATCGAATACTGATTTTTTTTAGACCAAAGATGGCGAATTCGTCGAAAACAATATGCCAAATGTTTTAAGCCTCAGAGTTTAAAACCCTTTAGTGGAATTTACTACAATGGAAGCCAGGAATTAGTAAACGATATAAAAAGACGCAAAGATAAAGATATATCATATGATTTTTTTACCAAATATGCATTTTCCAACTTCTTTTGTAAGTAACAATAATAGTACCGTATTTTCGAAAGTGTTGACCAGCATCTCTGGAGAAATGCTAGTTACCACATTCTTGGATAATCCTTTCTTGTCATTGTTCTAAATTTGAAACTGGTGTTTTAAAAATAGTGTTCTTTAAATAAGAAAAAACGAAGTAGTCCATAACCGTTAAACAAGGTGATCTAGGTGGGAATTAATGTCTGATCGAAAACTGATCAATCTGTCGTCGAAAAAATTGCGTAAGTAGTTAATAGTATCGGCGGTTGCACCGTCCTGTTGAAAATATTCAAAACGTAGTTCGTCGTCAAGTAATTGCCCCACAAATGGATTCAAAATATTGTATCTATACCGCCGTGCTGTAACTGTGTCATGGAAAAAAATAGGACCAACAATTCTTCTTCGGGAAACAGCTAACCAGACACCAATTTTTTAAGGGTGCAATGTGGACTTTACAAAAAAATGGGGATTTTCACTACTCCACATGCGTGTATTCTGAGAATTCACATAACCGGAGAGGTGGAACCAGGCATCATCCGAAAAAAAGTCAGGTCTAATAAATCATTTCTTTCCAATAAATTTTGAGTAATTCCTGCGTCTTTCAAAATCTGCGGCTTGTATTTCTTGGAATACTTGCACTTTATAAGGAAATAAATTTAGCTGCTTCTTAAGAACAGTCCCGCATGTTCCATAAGATCTTCCCACTTTTTGGGACAGGCGTCTTACACAATTTGTTGGCGTATTTTGCATTTTTTCACGAACGTTTGCAACAAGTTCTTCTGTTCTTACAGATGGTCTTTATGCTCCTTTTTTATGTTGTATAGAACCTGTTTCCCTAAATACAGACACGGTTCTTTTCAGGCAATGATAAAAATCTCCAGCAATATATGCAACGTTAGGAAAATGTTAGTGAAAATCGTCCATGCACAAACCTGGATTGTATTGCCACTCAGAATTTACTCTAACCCCGTTTCAAAAATACGCTTCAACCATGAATGTTTTGTGCTATTCCGTAAAGCCCATTGTGTGAATTGTTCAAGAAATTGGAAAAATTAGCGAAGAACCAAATTACTTGTAACGACTGTCAAAGATGACGGAATAACTGATTAATTGTTAATTCAGGTAGTTACTGACACCCAACAGGTATTAAGCTCTACGGCTAAGCATTACGCCCTTAGATGCAAGGCCCTCTTTGATGCAAATAATTTTTGCTCGCACGGTATTAATAATAATTTATTAAATCATTTATCAGTCGTATTTAACGATTTTTTAAACATTTTAAAAACACCTTAATATTTTTTAAAAATTCAAGAATTATACGGGCACTACTTTAAATATCTTCACAAGACTTATATTTAGGTTAGTGTTAAAAGTTTTTAATCGCTCTTACTAGCGAAATTCATGTATACCATTTTACTCGAAACCCTCTATACTTATTGAATTTATGTACCTATATTTAAGATATATTTGGTTAATTATTTTCGGTTTTGGTTTCGGAGAAATGCGGTGACAGTGGTGGGAAAAGATTGAGTCTATGATGCATGCGGTAATGTACGCTTAATTTTTTTTTGTGGGATAAACAATAGTTTACAAGACTCTCAATTATCTTGCTTCACAAATATATATTATCTCTTTTTTTACAAATTAAAAATAGGATGCAAAAAAATATTGATGTAAATTTCCTCAGACACTAATTTCATATTTTAAATGAATTCTATCAAAGCAAAATAAACGTTACGAAGAACTGTTTTATCCACATCATAATAACTGACCATCTTCTTCGACTTGCAGACTTCTATTTCAATAAGAGAATTTTATTCCATTGCTGGGAATCGATTCCAAACCCTTTTCCAATCGTACTAAGACCGCCACCCATTTAAAAAAAAATATGTCTGCTCACCATAGAACGTTTCTAGTTATTAATTTTATTTAGATACGTCCTCTGGATTGGACAAAGAACCTACCGGGATGCATAGATTGGGAGAGTGCTTGATGGAGTAAGTCAATTTTTAGTTTAATTTCATACATACAAATTTGCTTTGAAGGAAAAAATTCAATTTTTTGCAAGTAAACAAATCATACACTCATAAAATATTCGGAAATTATATGTTTCAAGCCAAAAAATCTCCAAAAATATACCATTTTATTCAGTGGCGCAACCAGAAATTTAGTTCGGGGGGGGGGGGCTTTAACTTCTCGCGTTTTTTGGGTGCCACGCCCTTTTTTGGGTAAAATACGTATGATTGACGAGAACGACAGCCCCCTAAAACTTCTGTAATAATACGCCGCTGGCCCTAACTAAATATTTATGAAAAAAAAATTAGAGATTTTATTTTAATTAGTAAAAATGTATTTAAAATAAGTAACGCATATATTAATCATACTTATACTAAAACAAAACAAAAACTTTATACAATAAGTTGTAAGTAATCACTAATAATACTAATATTAAAGTTCTTCATTTTGTTTTTGCCTTTTCGTCCAGAATTTCTGCCACGGTAATATCAATAGCGTGGTTCGCATAAAGAACTGCCAAACCATTTAATCTGTCCTCTTCCGTAGTGCTACGCAGATATGTCTTTAAATATTTTAAATTTGAAAAGGGCCTTTCAGATGTGGCGGTTGTAGTAGGCATAGTTAAAAAAATTTGTAAAAGCCTTTTTATATTAGGAATGGCATCACATTCGGAATACACTTTGTCCAAATCTTCCTTCAGTTTTTGTTTTTGCATTTTTTATACCACAGCTCAAGTTCAGCTTTTAACATCGTTTTAATGGAAAACTCTTCAAGGAACTCATTCTTGTAGAAGCTGTGAAGTTTCAAAAAACATTTAAATTGACTATCAACATCTTGATTATCATATGGAAAGAGGCATTCAAAATTTTGAAAGGTTTCTCGATGTTTTAAAAACCAATCCTCGAGATTTGCTATGAGGCCATCTAAAAACGGAATAAAAATTGTTATTTTAAAATACTCAGCAGCGGAATCGGTTTTTATAACCAATATTTGTTGGCGGTAGTCTAGGTACTCTGATTTCAATATCGTATTCCGAAAGTAGATCTTGAGCTTCCTTAAAAATAAATTATCATCTGCCAGGCCTCTTATTTCTTTAACTTGATCTGTTACGTCATTAGCTAACTGTAATGCTTAAAAAAGGTTTAAATCGACTGTTTGTAGAATCTTGCGACATATATTCTTTCTGTACATATTAGGGCGATCACAAATTTGGGACTTATATAATGCTGGCCAGTAATCCAGATGCCTCAGTGAAAGTATTTCGGTCGGTCCATTCAGTCAGACGTAGTATAATTTCACTATTGATAACATGATTGATGTAAATTATGTGGCTGAATATAAAATATTAGTAAAAGGCGTGATATGAACAATTGGTTTGCAATTAAACGAATAGGCTAAGTTTCCAAGCTCGGGGGGGGGGGGGGGCTGCAGCCCGGCAGCCCCCCCCCCTGGTTGCGCCACTGATTTTATTGTTTTAAAAAATATTGAAATTAAACTCTAAACTAACGATTCGTTCCTTTTTGGAGAAAAAGTAATAACAATAATAACTTAATTAGAAGATAATATAGTGTCCGCGAAAATAATTAAAAGTGAATATTGTGGCATATCGGACAAGTGTGTCTTTTATATTGGAATACACAGGGATCCAAGCACACTGGATACCCTGGAACGGGTAGACCACGACGGCGTTTCGTCCTTGTTATAACTCTACGGGTAGCCATAACCCAAGCAATCCCGACAAACTTGGTTTATTTAGTTGTCTATCTTTCAATTATTACCACTGTGACTGCTTTTGATATTGGAGTTAATTCCGCTGGGATGGCGCTACGGCATATTGATGGCCACTTTGCTTTTTACAAAAGGCTTTTAACCCTTAACTGGCGTTCTGGGGTCTAACGGACCCACAAGAATTTTTACATCTACATAAAAAGAATATGTAACAAGATTCAGCCTCGTCGGCCATCTACCTTCGAGTTAGGATACTAGCAATTAAATATTAGCTGCACGCTTAGGAGTGTTTAGTAGATAGCCGACCACCGGTCAATAAAAATCTATTGGGGTCCGTGTGGCACCACAACGCCACTAGTGTTTTTTTTTTTTCTTTTTTTTGGCATGGCGGGTTATTCCAAAAAAGTTGTTTATGGCGACCCTAATTATGAGGAAACTTTAAATCAGTGGTATAATGATGAGGACAGTGAAAAAATTTTTACAAAATTCTTGCAAGGCAGCTAGCGGAACCGTACCTAACTCTAAGACTTAACAACTCGCGGTTACCAAGAGAGCTCCGTTTAACCATTGCAAGAGTTACCAAAAAACCATTTCCACTTGCTAAGATGAATATTCCAAACCAAAAACGAAAAAGGTGTGGTATCTGCGATCGAAGAAATGATAAAAAAAACAAGACTGTCCTGCGAAAAATGTTTTAGACCAATTTACGGGGACTGTAGATCTTACACCTGTAAAGAATGTACCTAATTTTTTTTACAAAGTTTACTGCTTGCAGTTTTTTATTTTCAATCAAATTTTGTTGATTTTTTTTATGATTTTAGTTTAATTGGTACCTTAACAAAAGCTAGAAATCGTAATTTTTTTTAAGTACCTATATGTTTCAGCGTTCTTTATTTCATTTTTCAGTTTCTGGTGAAAAATAATTGTTTTTTCGAGATAGGTTCATGTTGTTATTTAAAAATTTTTAAATAATAAAAAAATATTACAAAAAACATTTTTAATTCGTAAAAGCACATTTAACAATGAAGACTAAGGTAAATAATAAATTATTACATTAAAGTTCCCTTAAAAAAATTACTTTTAATCTAGTGGTCCTATAGACCCCACCACGCCAGTAGCGCAAGAATATTTCAGGACGCCAGTTAAGGGTTAATACATCGTACTGTTGTTGTTGGGATTGCTTGGGTTATGGCTGCCCGTAAAGTCCTAACAAGGATGAAACGGCCGTCGTGGTCTACCCGCCCCAGGTTATTCATTGTGCTTGGATCTCTGTGTATTCCAATATAAAAGACAGTTACACACTTGTCTGTTATGCCACAATATTCACTGTTAATAATAACTTAATATTATTTTTACCAAAACAGCTTTTTTTCTTAACCAAAAGTAAGCAAGAGCAATATTTTAGATTTCAAGAGGACGTTGCCCAAAAATTGTTAGATCCGTTAACGCCGCCAGGAATTTGGTTGAGATTTTATCCAGGTGGAAAAAACACCGCTAAGAACATGAAAGAAATCAGGACAATCAACAAACAGGTATTTTATTCATAAACAAAACTTAAAATGTGTTTATTGTATTTAACTAAACACCGGTTGTTTGGGCAGTTTTTCTTAATGGATTAAATCGAGGATTAAATCAACTTCAACGTTTCGATGTAGTCAACACCATCATTAGCTTTGTATTAGTAAAAGGGATACTAGGTACAAATTTTATAAGCTATAAAAATTTTATTAACCAATACCAATAATAAAATTATTGTTTAGGAAACAAATGTCCTCCTTTAGGGCAAACAAAAAATTATTCTGATTCAGAAAAAAAGTTTAATGTTTTTTAAAATGTCTTATTTTGGTAAAGAAAGTTAAGATATTGTTAGGAAAGTAGTTGAAAACCTAATCCCGGATAATACTAAATAAATCCAAAGTGCACTTTACCTTGACAAATAATAATTGTTTATAGTAATTGGAGTTTTTAATGTCTGTATTAACTATAACTCAAAAATGTTAATCGGCATGCAGACAAAGTTTTTAAAATTGAAAAAAGTTTTACACCTCCGTCGTGATTTGAACCGAGAATCTCTCGATTACCAGTTACCGATTTTTCAGTTCTTTTTATAGTGACAATTAAACTATTTAATTCTGTCACTCCCTGTCATCAATTTGACATTTAAAGTGACAGAAAAATTTCCAGTGCAATTTGGCCCCCGGAAGTTCAAGAGCATGGATATTTTCAAACGTTGTCATGGTCAACGATTCAACATGAAATCTTCTGATTGGGTAGAAAAAGTGGGGCAAAATTTTATGTGATATTTCTTGTGATTTAATTATAGTTAATATTGAGCCCACCAGTTAATTTTATCATCGACCAAATAAAAAATGATTGTCGGTATTTACCATACATGTTTTTTTTAGATTATTCAAGAAAAATTGCATCAGCGTTCTGATTTTAAAGGTAATATTATAATAATTTTTTCAGGTAAGTCCTAAAGAAAAGCTGATTTTTCTCTTGCAGCTTTTGTTGAGAGTGAAAGTGCTCCGCCATTGTTGGACCTGATGATGAGTGTAAAGGGAACAATACTAGATGATGAGTCTATATGTGATGACATGGTGTTTTTCTCAGCGGCTGTAAGTAAAATGCTTGTAAAACTTACCTGAATAAACCTAAAAGGTATTTATCAACTGTTGAATAAAACATATGAATTTATTTTGATTGTAACATTCAACATTTTATATTAGAGTTGATTTTATACACCAGGAATAAGTTAACAAATAGTTCAATACGTTTTTAATGAGAAAGACCGAATTACAGATGCTGCATGCACAAATAATCAAAACCATGACTGTTCGTTATTTTTCTTTCGACAGATCCTTCCCCAGAAGTGATTAGCTCCATCAGTGGTTGACAGTTAAGCTAGAATCTAACGAAAGGAATTGGAATAATTTTGAATTTTACTATAAAAAATAGGACAATAAAGGAATTTTTAAACTTGACAGATAATTGAAATCTAACTTAGAATTACTATTTTTAAATTTCCTTACTATAACTGAGTTTATTGGTATCATTTATATCGATCCTAATTTTTTTTAGGCGGCTGATACATCTGGTCACACGCTGATGATTGGTTTTACGTTATTAGGAATGCATCCTGATGTTCAGGTAATAAAACATTTTAATAAACGATATGTTTTGTCGTTAGTCTATAGTTAGTTAAACTGAAGATGTATTATTAAGAAAAAAATCCTTTAAATTAAAAAACTATTTGAACTAATGAAAGCTCCATTAAGGCTTATTATATAGTCTCACTTGTTATTTTCTCTACTGCTAATAACATCAGCTTTGTACCATTTACTTCGTTTTCCTAATGATGAGTGTTTCTACACTCGAAACATGTCGATTCAATTCTATTATGAATCATTCTAGGTTCGCCTAGTTTTTTTGAATAAAAAATTGTAGAGAAGGGCTTTGTGCTTTTCCTTTTTCTATATTTTTATAAAAGTTTATTACAAATCAATCAATATAATCCTTACAAAAAAGGAAATGAGCCAGGTGAATAACAGAAATCAATGTGTACTAACGAATTTGTAGGTAAACACTTATGTAAGACTGTACTTTACTAAACAATAAACACTTTCTAGTGTTTTATTTGCTGGACATTATTTAACTCAATATTATTAATTAAATCTTATATTATGCTTCTCTATTTTTAGGAAAAAGTATACAATGAAGTAGTAAAAATAGTAGGTCATACTGGCAGCATTACTAGTGATGATCTACCCGCTCTCGTTTACACAGAGGCTGTAGTACATGAAACTTTAAGACTTTTTCCAGTAATTCCCATTGTCTCCAGATTATTGGATAAAGATGTTGATTTAGGTAAATAACAAGGCATATAAGGCCATAGTAGATAGCGATATTTTTTTATAATATTTGCATTATTTAAATACTTAAATATAAAAGGTAATGATTTTATTTTTAATTATTATTTTTTTGTTTTATGATCAGTTGTTTCCATGGCAGATCGCTTTTCGATACCCTCTGCTGTAACTAATTTTATATTAGCTTTAATAAATATATAATAAAAAATAAGTTTTATCAATGGCAATGTATTGATTTAAAAAAAGGAAGCAAACTCATTGAATGCTAAATGCGTTAAATATTCTTATTGTTTTCTGCACTTAGTCAATTTTGCAGAACTAAGAAACTTTTTATCATTAAGAATTGGCGTAGCAAAAAAACCGTTCACTTTCAAATCAATTTTACTCTATTTTATATAACCTAACAAACATTTTAAGCTTTATTTAGCGAGCATTTTTATATATTCTAAGATGATCGAGGCCCAATGGAACAGTATTCAAAACAATTTTTTTTCTTTCTAAGGTACCAAGATAATTCCAAAAGGTGCAAACGTTGCTGTGTCCATTTTTCATATGCAAAGAGATGAGAAATACTGGTCAGACCCATTAAAATTTGACCCTGATCGATTTTTACCAGAAAATGCAACCAAAATTAAACCCTTTAGTTACATGGCATTTTCTAGTGGACCAAGAGACTGCTTAGGTACGTTGTATTTATATAAAAATAGAGAAAAAATTAATTCGTCCTGAGACAGAGAAATAAATGGTAATAATCTGATCTACGACGTTGTAAAACGGCTTTTGGCTATTCTCTTCTATTCTATTTTTCAGTGAGTTTTCTATATATCTTTCTGCCACTGTTGTTGTGTTCCATCCACCGTGTCTCTTGATAGTTCTCAGGTTCGCACCATAGTCTGCCAGTATAGTGATCAGTGTAAAGCTTGGGATCTGGGCAAGAATTCTGCTATAACAGCAGACACTTTAGCCAAACTATTGATACCAATAAAAATAAATCGGATCATTAACAGTAAAAGTTGGTGGAACCTTAGTGGTTGTATCTGTAATATCTACCTCTATCTAATATAATACCTAAATTCTCGATGTCGATTCTTTCAAAATAAAATGATACTTCCAACACTACCATCAACTATTATTGACTGTTAATCGATTTAAGCAAATATGGCTGAAAATAGAAAAATGCAAATATTCTTATTCGTCTCTTATTTCCAATATCATATTTTTTTAGGTAAAGCACAAGCAATGGCCATGTTGAAAATCTCATATGCATCAATCGTCCGAAATTTCAAAATTACATCTAACCATAAATGTATTGATGAACTTAAATGTATGTCTTCCATCACACTTAGGACTGTAGATGCCCTCGATTGTCATTTCGCTTTAAGATAGTTGAGTTAGACAATAGAGGTCACTTGGTTGTTATTATTTTATAGATTTTAAAATTTATAGCTGCCGTTATGTAGTATTAAAAGATAGACAATAGATTCTTATAATTATTGTATGTTTTTTTTATAGCCTAACTAAATCATACATAATATACATTATATAGTGAGCTCAAAAGGTTGGAATAAATTCGTTTAAAATGCAGGTGATTATTTTCTGGAAAAACGCTTGGACATGTCGATTATTATTTTTAATTGCGAATTTTTTGACATAAAAAATGTGTATACAGGTTGTCTCAAGAAGAACATATACCGTCAAAATTGGTTTCTGGTACGAAAACTACGATTAAAAATTAACTCTTTACATCTCTTTAGTCTATAAAATTTACATAGCCTATACTAAATTTTATTTTAATAATTGTTGAAATTGACCGCCACCAACTTCCTGGCAATATGCAAGTCGATCTTTGAATTTCCAAAACGTTATGGATTACCTGGGGCTCAATTTAACCTCATGCCTTATTCGAGCTTAAAGTTCATCAATATTGTTAGGTAAGGTAAAGTATACTTTAGATTTTAAATAGCCCCACAGAAAAAAATCTAGTGGGGTCAAATCTGGTGACCTTGCCGGCCATTTTATTGGACCCAGAGGCGGATCCAGGGGGGGGGGGGCAATGGGGCCCGGGCCCCCCCTAAAGCCCGTTGAAACATTGAAAATTATTTTTTGTTTAAATTAGCGCAATTTGGTTTTACCCAGCATAAATCAGCGCCACCTGCGAACCAAAGTTTTAATACTAAATAGATCAAAAGGTCCTTTTTAATAAGTTTTAATTTTAAACCGAAAATGAATGATTATTTTAAGTTCCTTTTAAACCAAGTATTTTTAGTTGAATAGAATACCTGTTACAAAAATTTGTGTTACGTTTTTCACAATATAAAATATAAATATACTGATTTATTTTGATTTTTTGCATACGGGCCCCCCCTTAGGAGTATTTCTAGATCCGCCAGTGAATTTGGACCCCATTTTTACAGAATTACTTAAAGTTAGATAGATCTACATAATTTGAAGAATTTTTGACAAGAAGTAAATGTCTGTGTCAAAATAAATTAATACAGGTAACAGGTTACAATAATAATAATACATAAATGCGCAATTAAAACTGAAAATCCACGGATCCCAGCATTTTTTCAGAAAAATATTAAAATGTCAATATATCGAAAACCGTTGATTTTAGAGATATGGTATGTTATACAAAAAGTGTTCAGGATGTATCGTAGAATTTAAAAATAATATAATATACAGGGTGTTCTATTTAAAAAAATTAATGTTGACGGTAGGTATATGTTCTTCTTGAGACAACCTGTATACACATTGCTTATGTCAAAAAAATTCGCAATTAGAAATAATAATCGACATGTCCAAGCGTTTTTCCAGAAAATAATCACCTCAATTTTAAACGAATTTATTCCAACCTTTTTGAGCTCACTGTATAATCAGAATATTACTAATGGCATGTTACAGGATTGTGACTCCTTTGGAAGACCAAAGCGGGATGCAGAGTTTGCGCTTAAAATGTATTTAACCATTTTTTGATGGTAAATTTTTGAAACATTAGTTTATTATACAATAGGATAGAATGGGTACTTTACATACCTTTACCAGAGTTACAAATTAACAAGCGTTATTATAGTGTCTCTATAATAAAATAGACAAAAGAACACTGAAAAATAACACAAACATAAAATAAAAATATTAAATGACCAGTTCTGTTCGCATCGAAGCAACAGATGATCGACATTTGTTGTTTATACTACATATTGCGCATGTTCACTTTCCCGGTAATGAGCCGCATAGTGGCCTAACTTTTTAATAGCCTGGTTGCGTATATACCATTGGCAATGTACTGATGGTAACATATATGTGGTTTAAATACAGAATCCAAAAATTGAGTTTTACTTCTATTAATTCGACTTAATCCATTAGTCGCATTTACACCCTTAATCATCCTTTGCAATTAATTTATTCCACTGGTGATAAATTACTATATCATCACTTATTCTATTAAGAAAATCGCTACTTTTTAAATACAATTTAAAAGTTGTCCTTTATCTCTAAAAATTTCAAATGTTTAAATATAACTTTTTTGTGGGACAATTAAAAATGTTGAAAAAGGTTTAAGTTTTAACCTACTGCCATCAATAATATAATAGATTTAAATTTAATGAAAGCAATTCCGCCAGAATACTTTCATGTCCATACACAATACCCTATACGTAATGCATACCTAATAGGAAAACTTTTTAGATAATTTCCCTAACCATTTTGGAACTTCCTATAGGTTTTAGATATTCTACTCCCACATATGAATATTATATTAAATGCATTTATGGCAAAAGAAAGACCCCACTTTAATTGCAATATAAATATTAAGGGTGGGTTATTAAAATTTCATTCATAATTTGTAAGTCAGTTGAGTGGCACCATAAAAAAAACAATAACATGAATATTATTGGTGTGGTGGTGGTGATTTGTTTGGCTGAATTATGTATAGCAAGTCCAAAAATTGAAACTTCATCATGGGATAACATTTTACAGGTAATATAATTTCTACAACAAGTCTTTTAGTATTATTACGTAGTAAATTTGAAATTTAAAGCAATTTTAACATATAATTAATTAGGAAATTAGCTTGACAATTATGAATACTTTTTCTTGTTACCAGGTAGGTGGTAATGTAGAAGTTACCAAAGCAAGCTCATCTAGTAGAAGGAACGATGTTTCGTTAGAAAATTTTTTTGAAGACTATTTGAAGTCTCATGAAGTCACGTTTGGTTTTCCATTTGTTGGTTCCACAGTCACTCTGGGTGGCCGAAACTTGGATAATGAAGAACTCAGCTTTAAACTTCAGTTTGATAGTGGAAGCCAAGTACAAGGTATTATTTTTCTACGTTTGGTATCAATGAATACAATTAATGTTTAGTATTTTGTACAACAAAAAGACATACCACAAGTTTTAAAAGTATTTATTTTTTTAGTTTAAATTTTTGGGTTTAGGTTTAGTGCAGATTAAACAAGTTACTAAAAATAAGTTGCACAAACCTCTACTATTAGATGACAGCAACTAATATGTAGAATAATATTTTTTTATTCTCTATTTATTTTAGCTCGTAAAAAATCCAAAATCAAGAAAATTTTCGTTCCAATTCTGGTTTTTATACTCATCAAAGCTATGACGTTGATTCCCCTGGCACTTGCTGTGCTTGGACTGAAAACGTGGAATGCTCTCCAGCTTTCTTTCGTATCATTTGTTACAACAATAGCAATGGCTGTATGGAAATTGTGTACTAAAGTTAACGGTGACCATCAACACCCGCAAATTATTCATGAAGATTTTGATCCACATCATCATCACCATCATTTTGCTGCAGCTCGATCAGATCAGATTGAGGGGGTACAAATGGCATACAATGGATATGCTCAACAACAAAATTAAAATAAGATGTAATTTGTTGATTTCTAATTTATTTTTTGTTTAATAAAAAAGTTTTAAATAATTTTTAGTATTGCCAATCATATCTATACCCTAAACCTCCTTTTTTTAATATTACAGTGACCCTAGATGTAGCGATCGTATTTTTTTTTATGTCGATCCTAAATAACAAATATTTATTGTGCGTCATGGCTTTAGAAAATGAATTCTCTATTCCTGGTGTTTCAGTAGCAATAAAGACTAACTATTAAAAGGTTCAACAAACTATCATTATGTTCCTTTTAGGACAGGCTTATCAATTTGTTGTTAAATTTGCATCTTCCATTTATTGTTCTTTATGTTTCTATGACAACAAACAGCTTGGAGTTATATTACCTGGCCTGTTCCATTAACAATATGAAAATTTTTCAAGGGCTCTCATATTTCCCATAGTAGGTCTGTTTTCACGAGATAGAGCAACCAGAAGACGATAAGGTAGGTAATAAATTTATAATTAATTTGTGTTGGGCTACATGCTTGGTAAAACTATTGTTCCATTGCACAGGAAGACTGCCTACCTACCTACCAAATTTATAGAAAACCAACTACCACAGATATAGTCATACCCGCAGATTTAAAGCACCCCCAACAAACAAAACAAGCTGCATTCAATAGCATGGTACATCGACTAGTTAACATTCCTCTCTCAGACATCCACTACAAATAAGAATTAGATATCATAAAAACAATAGCCACAAAAAACGGTAACCCAACAAAAATCTTACACCAAATAATAAAGAAAAAACACACAAAAACTTCTTTACTAAGAACACCCCACTCCAATTAAAGACAAATACCGCTCAATATGATATACAGGCAACACAAGACAAAAAATCTCCAAAAAGCTTAAAAACCTTAATATCATTCCTATACAAGTCAATAAAAACAACTTACACAAACACATATCCAATGCTAAAATAGAAACTAAAAACAAACTTTTACAAAGTGGGGTCTACCAAATAGAATGTGACAACAGCGATGCTATCTACATTGGACAAACAGATAGAAATGTTGACACCAGGCTTAAAGAACACAAAACATCTATTAAAAAAAAACAGGGTTAGCTGATCACTGCATTAAAGACAATCATTCAATCTCTAACAACATAAAACCTATATACATACACAATAAAAGCAGAAAACTAAATCTACTAGAAACAATAGCTATCAAAAAGTCATAAAAACAAATGTAATGTTGTTAATAATCAAACCGAAACACCTCCAGGTGCTTCCCTAATTCTTAATAGCACACTTATTTAGGAATAAATATGTATCTGTACCTTTAAAAATTAGGAAAACCCACAGTTGACCATTCAATCTTCTAATCCTAATATTTATTTTATGACATGTTTATAGTTATCATAATATGATAAAAATACCTTTGTAATATCACGTAGAATTAAGTATCTTCTTGAACAACCCTGAACAAACCCGAAACACGTGTCAGGAAACTGATTATTATTTTTTCTTCCTGTGCAATGTAATAAATTCGTTTTCAAAACAATGCTGCTTCTGTATTTTACCGATTCGTTTAGGTCATTTTTATCGGAAGAAGAAGAAATTATTAAGTCGTGCAAGTAAGATCATGAATCAATATTAAAACTAGAAGCAAGAACTAAGATAAAACTGGACGATGTTTTCTTAAAACTTTTGCTAGATAATTACTTATATCGTTTCCTTCAAATTATTTTTGGTAAAATATCAAGATCCCGTCCTTTATTCTTAAAACATAACATATAACTTTTATTTTCTTTTAAATGCTAAATCTTCTACGCATACCAAACAGTACATAACCCAAAATTCTAATTTCGCTCATCACTGTCACCTTACAACATTATAATTCATGGAAGGCGATTAATAAAGAATTTGGTAGTACTGGTATAGCTCTCTTTAAACCACCACTGCTTTTATGGTAATTTCCAATATAAATGAATAGGATTAATGGTATTATTGTCATTCATACAAAAGTTATAGAAAAAAATGCGTAGAATAGCAGTCGTTTTTGTTGCAATTGCGATTCTTCAAACCCACAATGTTATAGCAGAAGACTTCGAGTATTCTGAGATCAATGATCTATTACAGGTAGGAATTTTATTTTTCTTATTAGGTAAATGATGCCAGAGAAATTAGCTTTAGCTAGATAACCACATTAAATAATTACCAATAATGAATTTCCAGAGATACCAAGAAAAACCCAGTGAAAACCTATTATATAGAAGGAGAAATTATTTTTATAATTTTTTTTTAAGTATAATAAAATTTCGCCTTTTAGTTGAGCGTACTCACGTTTTTACAATTCTGGCTGTGCTTTAATTTTAAAGATATTTTTCCGAAAATATTAAGTTTCGTAATTGTTTGTGATTATCAGGATTATGTTGAAATAGAAAAAAGTAAATAAAGAAATACACAAAGTTAAATGTTTAGAAAAATTTTAATTACCATCTGGGGTTCAAAAATCCTTAGATTATTATATTTACGAACCTACGAAACTTAATATTATTTAAAATATACAGGGTGTTCATTTGAAAACTTCCCACCTCGATTTTCCTGCTTTAAGATGAAAATGTGGAAAATCGCTCGGACCCGTCGATTTTTATTTCGAGGGGGGCATATTTTTTTGCGTATATTGTCAATCTTGTTACTTCAAGCCCCTAGGAGGTAGGGGGGTAAGATCTAAATCCTAAATGGATACCCCTATTTTATATAATTTTATTGGATTCTGCATAAAATTCTGAACATTTTTTAATAAAAGCATTATTAGTCTATACTTAACAGTTTCCGAGATATTTACTCTTGAAAAATGACATTTTTGAATTTTGACAGCGTCTAGCTTTCTAACTGTACGTCTTAGAGCAAAACGCCTTACATGTCCCTATCTTCGATTTTTATTATCTTTTCAATAGTGTGAACTTTCGGTTAAACCGGATGTAAGAAATATAGAATTTCCGGTTTGACCGGAAGTTGACAGTATTGGAAAGATAATAAAAATCGAAGATAGGGACATGTAAGCCGTTTTGCTCTAAGACGTACAGTTAGAAAGCTAGACGCTGTCAAAGTTCAAAAATGTAATTTTTCAAGATTCAATATCTCGGAAACTGTTAAGTATAGACTAATAATGCTTTTATTAAAAAATGTTCAGAATTTTATGCAGAATCCAAAAAAATTATATAAAATTGGGGTATCCATTTAAGATTTAGATCTTACCCCCCCTCCTTCCTAGAGGCTTGAAGTAACAAAATTGACAATATACGCAAAAAATGTTCCCCTCGAAATAAAAATCGACGGGTCCGAGCGATTTTCCACATTTTCATTTTAAAGCAGGAAAATCGAGGTGGGAAGTTTTCAAATGAACACCCTGTATGTTTTAAACTTAAGCAGTTCTAATAGTGAAAAATACACATCAAGAAAATAGCTAACTTCTCTTAAAAACTTTTCTCTTAACCTCTTTTAAATTTATCATATAAGTTTAACCAGCTAAGAGAAAATTAATTATCTATTTTAATGATTGGATTCAATAGCGTCACTTTATATCTTTTGCAATAATATTATTTTAAATTGTAAAAAATATTATTGAATTTTATTTAAACTTCAATACTTTTATAGATTGGTGGAGATGTTCGAATAAAAGAAATTGCACAATCACGCACTGCAAAGAACTTAGATCAGACGTTTGAAGATGGCTTAGAAAATTTTATAAAATCTAATGAAGTTTCAATGAAAGGGCCATTTGGTTCTACTGTAACTTTTAATGGGAGAGGATTGGATGATGGCGAATTAGATTTTAAATTAAATTTAAATTCTGGTGGTAGTGCTGTACAAGGTAAGATAAAGATTTATTTAATTTCAATTTGCAACTTTTTATTAGTTGCTGTTAACTTTTAATTTTTAAGTTAATTTTCTGGACACAAAAGCAACTAAAGTACCTAATTTATATAAAATTTTAACTAAACCAAGAAAATCGTTATAAATTGAGGAGCATGTCAATAGTTGACTATAAACTGCATAGAACTTTTCTGTGAATTGTGATTAAAAAGGCCAATAAATATTTTATTTTAGCTCGAAAAAAATCGAAAATTAAAAAAATTATTGCTCCAATTCTGGTGGTACTTCTGCTCAAAGCTATTACTTTAATTCCGCTTGCCCTTGGAGTACTAGGAATTAAGACATGGAATGCCCTACAACTTGGCTTTTTCTCTTTTGTAACATCAGTGGTGTTAGCAGTATGGAAACTATGTTCTAAGGTAAGAATCAAGTCCACGCGACGGCGCAAATTACAATGCTGTTTTTTTAGAAACCACCATAAGATAATGTATCTGTAATAAAGCCTTGTCAAAACTGAGAAGTTTTCTTTAGTTTGCATTGAGTCTTATTTTGCAAAAGTGGTGCAATTTACAAAATATAGGTAAAAAATCAAAATTATCTTATGCAGCTGAAATTTTGCATGTGGCCTAGAAACTGCATTTAAAAAAACTTTTTCTAATAACTTTTTTCGATATTTTTAGAAATAACCCCACTTTTGAATTATTTTTTGGAAAAAATTAAAATTTGACAGATAATGCGAATCACGTGACTACTATTTTTTTGCTTAATTTTCATCTCGATTGCTTGATGCCACAGTCAAATTTTGAATAAAGCTATTAATAAAAAGAAATCCCATATAATGCGAACTTTACTGGTGACACTGAATAATAAATATTTGACCCGATTACAATGTAATAAAAAAAAATTTATTTTACTTTAAAATAATTGGCATTAGGTTCATAGAACATTATACAAAATATGTCTGCATTTTATACAAAACCTATGAATAGAGTCAAACGTACTTCTAATAACTTCCATCTTTCTTTTCCAGTTTTCTGACCACCACCATCCTCCGCACATCATTCACGAAGCAGTACATGATGTCCATATTCCTCACGTTTACCACGATAGTCATCATGATCATCATATAGGTCATCACGGACATTACCTTGATGAGCATTACCATGATGATGATCATCATCATCATCATCTTCACCATGATCCATGGAATCACCATTATCATAGATCTGATGTGGACGCTCAACAAATGGCTTATAATGAATATGTACCTGAAACCAAAATATAAAATAGAATAGTATGTTTAGGTATTTTATTTGTGTTTATTTATGTTTTAATAAATACTTTATTTAAAAAATTAAATAGTTTGTTATTGTTGCTGTTTTAGCAATACAATTTATACCTGATTCAATTTTTACATTTAAGTTTTTTTTTTTAATAATGGCTCTTATTCATTCGTTAGCAGGCGCTCTATTATTGCAGCTTATGAAAGACGTATACGCTACTATTTAAAAAATTAACTACTGGCTAGTAAAACTATTCCAATAAAAGGAAGCTACAAAAACAGTATTTTTTATTAAATAAGTACATTGTTAAAAAAATGGAGAAGAGAGGCGTAATGATTTAAAAATAAAACTTTAAGAATACAAGACATTTATCATGATAAAGTTATTAGTGTGAAAAAAATTTCCCTAATTTCTTACAGGGTGTTGGAAAAGTTAGAAGTGTGGTCTTCCGCAAGAATTACAGCGATAATTTCCGCGTAGGTAGCTATCAATTATGATAAAATTTGTACTACTACTGTGTACTAACAATGATACAAATTAATATTTTTTGACTGTTTATATATTGTTTATTATGTACTTTAAAATATAATACTTAATACTATTATTCATAATTATATTTAAAAAATAATAATATTATTACATTTTCTTTAACAAAATTAAAGGTTTATTTTGCATATCCTGGTATATGGGTATTAGATTGTAACCACGGTTACCGCTAAAAAAATTACTTATGTCAATCTTCGCCTCTTCGCGACATTTAAAAAGTTAATTGCTTACAAATCAAAATCTTCAAAGATGGAATATTTTGGTAGTCATTCTATGAAAGAAATTCATAAAAGCATTATCAACAGCACGCCTGTGAATACAGTCAAGAATAAAAACTTGAATGGAGGCAGTTTGTGACTTTGTGTGAGAAGAGATCAATAAATTTACGCTAGAAATTCGAATTCGGGCTCTCTAGAATTTAATCAAAAATGAAAAATAAACTCATGCAGTTACAACACAACACGCTTTCCAGCAGAAATGTCGGTAATTTTAATGCGCTAGTGGTATTATACCCAAACAGCATAAAATAATTTGCGCCGGTATAATTGCCCCATCGAACCTGATCGATCATTGAAAACATATCACACATTGCTAATGAAATTAACTATAGAATTGCCAAAGAAATATTAAAAATATTTAAAGACTTACTAAAAGAGCATTAAAACAAAACTGTTATTTAAGATCATACCAAAATCCAGTGTCTCAATATTTTTGGTCGGGGAGCTTATTTGTAATAAAACAAGAGATGGTTTTTGGTTTATATTTTTTAAGTTGGGCTATAATTATTATGGATGATTGATACAAAATTTATTGAGAGAGATACAAAATTTATTAAGAGATTTTCTAAATCACCTCAATAGCTTAACACCAACAATCAAATTCACCATGGAGAAAGAAGAAAACAACCAATTACCGTTCCTAGATGCCAATGTGAAGAAAAATGGCAACAGCATCCAAACTTCAGTATACAGAAAACCTACGCATACAGTATCTCAATTTTACATCAAATCACTCAAACAATACGAAACATGGCATAGTTAAAACCCTCGTAGATAGAGCGATTACAATCTCTAACTCAGAAGAAGCACTTAAAAAAGAAACTCACCACATCAAGACCTACCTCAACAAAAATGGCTACCCCACAAGATTAGTTGACACAATATTGGAAAATCGTAAGAATTGACCCAACGCGCAAGAAGCAAACAGAGAGGCACAACCAACACTCAATATTCCGTATGTCAAAGGAGTATCTGAGAAAATAAGAAGACTAGGACAACGATATAATATCAATACCGTATTCAACTCGAGGGACACCCTAAGAAGCCACCTGACGAAGACAAAGCCCACAAGTCAAGAAGATAGGATAAACTGCGTCTACCAGATCCCCTGCGAATGCGGCCAACCTTATATAGGTGAGACATAAAGACCATTAGAAACAAGGATTAAGGAACACAAAAACAATAGGTACGTTACTTTTTAAGAGACCGAAAAGTCAGGTGCAGCTGACCATGCCTGGGAACATGGTCACCATATCATGTGGTCAGAAGCTGAAATCCTACATAAGGAACCACACTGGAGAAAAAGAAAGTTCAAGGAAACTGCTGCTATTCACCAGAACCCAGGAGGCTTTAGTAAACCATCAGTAGACATAAGAAATATCTGGAAACCTTTGTTAGATAGATGGAATCTTGGGATAAGATCGCGTGCTAACTGAACGGATGACTGCACCCACTTCAGTTATGCTTCAGTGCACCTAGCTAGTATAAATAGTCCTGTAGTTACTTTACTTATTTAGTTTTCACCTAAAGACCACTGGAGATACTTACCAGTTAAAACGTTGTGATTTAAAACAAATAAGGACAAGGGAAGTCCAAAACTCTTTCATCATTCAAGAAACATCATTGTCTCCAACCTTCAAACAGTCACAAAATTTATTAGTGAGTTGAGAGATATTTTTTAGTAAAAAATGCCTTTTAATATTATGTGACAATTATATTTAATTAAAATAACAGGCAGATAAGAAAATTAAAAATATGGAACATTGTTATATAATATTCTAAATTTAATCCTACAAGTATGAAATTTCAAGGATTTTTTCTCCTTATAACGTAGGCATCCGCTAAGAAGGAAATTTTCAAAAATCAATCTTATAGAGGGTAAAAACAAGGGTTCAAATTGTTATAAAAATGAACCAGATACTAAAACTGGTGGGGGTATAAAAATTTGGTATAAAAATTCCTTTAATAAAATTATAGTATAGGTGTTTCACCATATTTTCGAAATTCACATAGGTGTTTAAAAAAGGGGTGTAGCCCATTTTAAGGGGGTACCTAAAGTGTCTATCATTTTTGGTTATACATATTGCTGAAAATTGGCACTAAGCTTACTCTGTATAAATAAGCAAGCAGATGTATTTGAATATTTTGGGCAATATTGCCACTGGGGGTAGAAATGGAGGGGGTAACTTTCCAACGCAATCGCTAGAGAAAAATATAAAAGTAAGAAATTGTAGACTCTTGAAACAAATGAAAATGTGCTTAGGCATTTATGAAAATTTTTCGCCTAGGGTATAAAATATTTTTTAACGCCTGCCCGAAAGGGCTATACAAGTTTATATTGGAAAAAAATTTTTACGGACTTTCTTATCGAATTTCAATTAATTCCACCCCTGTTTACAAACGCAAAGTACATGGAATGGTTCTACGAGCGGTATTAACGATCTGTAATGAAATAGATATTTTTTAATACTGATGATGAATATATATGTGTATGTATTATTTTCATGAACAAAACAAGGAGATAAATGACATTTAAATTCAAAGAGAAAGAAGTAATTTAAGAAAGCACCAAATAAATAATGGTGTAAAGCTTATATTATATTAATAGCAGAGCACTTTCGGCCTGTCGTCCATCCTCAGTGCCTCCTGCAAAGCAAAAAAATTAGTTTTTAATTTTGCGCCCTGTATACTGAACATGAGGGTCAAAAATGAAAAATGGCATTATAAAAGTCATATTATTTTTGCTCAAGGAATATACGCTTAACAGATTGGCCTTCTTTTTAGGGGCACCCTGTATAGGAAAAAGAGAAATCAACAATAAATTCAGGCAACGTACGGAGGTCAATAAGGCGCAATAAATTATTTATTGGTAAAAGCATCTTGATAAAATTCACTAAATCATAACACACACAAAAAAATTCGATTAAAAATCAGGAGCACCTCTAAAAAGCGAAACAACAAACCCGTACGGAATAATAAACATTACCGGATCCAAGTAGCGGAACCGTACCTTTTTCGTTAAGGTATTCGGGTACTACCTAATCAATAAGCAACACATCAATATATACAAACTGACCCCGTATTATAGTCATATAAAACTGCACCCAACCAATTAAAATATCATTGATTAGTGTATTTTCAATCAACAAACGTTTAAAAAAATGTGGAGGTTGACGTGCGTGGTGTTGGTACTTATAGGGGTTGTGGGGGCTGAAATTATCACCCCTAGATCGGGAGATGAATTGGTTTCGAGCGTGTTAAGCCGTTGTGGAGATATGGGGTGTGTTAAGGAAAATGTACTTGAGTATTTGGATAACGTGTTGGGGATCCAGACTGATTTCAGGAGTGCCAAGGTGAAAATATTAAAATGTTGTTGAATTGTTATATGCAATTCTCCAATAATTTATTCGAAGACTATTATTTCTTTTATACATTACAACTACAATGCAATTTTTATTTGATTTCAGAGAAACCATTTTAATAATGTTTCAAAAAATCTGAATGCATGATTTTAGGCACTTGTACATACACTACACTAGAGAAAAAAGGCAGCTCTAAAATTAAAGTTTTTAAAAGGTTGTTAGCAAGTAAAACATCAAACATTTTTAATCATTTTATGAGAGACAGTTACAATGTTTTTTACATTAAGGTGCGAGTATCAACATGCTTGTTAAACCTATAACCTATAAATAATGAAAAATATGCATTTTATTATAAAATTGACAAAATATGCAAAAAATGCATACATATGCACTTTGCATATATTCCGCCTTTTATTTATAAATAATAAGGTGTGTCATTCTGCAGCTACCCTAATGCTTCTCTTAGCCATTTCATGAAGTAAAACGTCTTCGTCTTAGTCTAACCTTTTTGATAGTTTATCAAATAAATTCATCTTAGCGGATTTTTAAAAAATGTCTATATTAATAAGTAAAACAGTTACTTTACCGTATTCGAGAAGGTCTTTTCACTAAATTATTAGGTTCCTTTTACCAAATTGTTAGGTTCTACACCTATCTCTACCGTTTTCGAGATCTCCATGGAGGCATATGAATTTGTAGCACCCTGAATAGAAATTGGTATACTACTATATCATAAACTAGAAAATGAATATTTTGGTTTTTTCGACACCTCACCATCTCAAATAAGTAATAAGTTTCTTGGAACTATAATTATAAAACACACTTTTATTCTTTAGGTGAAGTAAAAATAGTAGGTGTAAAGTTAATAATAAAAAAATCAAACCAATTAAAAAGCATACAATGAGGTGTTTATTCTAGAATTAAAAAAAAAGCAAAATAGATTAACATTTTACCAAATTGAAGTAACATGGTTTTACAAATTTGGTCGAAAGCAAGTACCAACTAGCTACACTATGCACATACGAGTGACTAGTAGTAGTAGTAGTAGTAGTAACATGTTTTATTTAGCAAAAAGTTACAATTAAATATTTTTTAAAACATTTTTTTTTAACAAATTTTTATAGATTTATTTTAAAACGCAACCTTCTTTTAATAAAAACAGACAGAAAAGTTAAACATTTTGCAAATTGTATCAAATATAATAATTTTGTTTTTTAATTAAATGTAATTTTAAAGTTTTTTTAAACAGTTTTAATGATTTTAGAGATTTAATGGAATTTTCCAAATTATTATATTCTATCAAACCTTTATAAAAAATATATTTATAAGCTAATGTTTAAGACACTCTATCCTCATAAAAATTTTCATTAGTGCTTGTTTTATAATTATGATGGTCATAATTAAAAGAACAAAATTTTTTTAATCAGGAAATAAATTATTTTTAATTTTATGTATAAAGATACATACTAAATAAAAAATTAAATTTCTGACATTCAACCAATTTAAATTTTTCAACATAATAGTATATTAAAGTACACGTTTCATAAGAAGCGGTTTTAGCGCACGCGTCTATTTTAAAAAACGAGCCACAAAGTGGCGAGTTTTTTTATTGACACGTGCGCTAAAACGCCTTATGAGACGTGTGCTTTTTATACATTTCTTTCTATTTCACCTTTTATAATCAAGAAAAATACATTTTAAAAAGAAAATAAATCCTTTAAATTTTGTAAATTTTTATGTCTAAATTTTATGTTGGTAATACTATTTTTTTATCATAGTAGCCTCTGGACAACAAAAATTATTTTGTAAACTGTCATTTTTTGATTTATTGACCCATTTTCACCACGAGATTCTAAAGTTATCTTAGCGATATGAGACTTGAAATTGGACGGAATACGTTATGTGATCCTTGTACATTCGGTATATATACAGAGCGTTCGGAAATTCGGGCGATTTTGCTACTTTTTTTCGAATTTCAAAAGACGTGATTTTTACGTCACGGCATTGCAATCTAGTATAGGGAAGATGGAAAATTCAAATAAAGTACTGTTATCCACACAGAATAAAAAAGTAGGTTATCAAGCTATATTTCCTCTGCGAAAATGGCCGCGCAAGTCAATGAAATAAAACATTTAAATGTTACCAACATCAAATAAAGAAAAAACGCGTATCGAAATAGCTTCATTACGATACGCAAATGCGTATCGTAATAGACTTCTTATGATACCAAATTAGAAAAATTGATTTAGAGCCGATTTATTTAATTTACACAAGTCAAGCTACAACAAATACATCGGCTGGGAGAATAATAAGAACTCCCAGATAAATTACAACAATAATATGTACTAATAATATTTAAAACATTTAGTAACAATTTTTTAAATACGCTATGTACAAAGTAAAACAAGTCAATAAGCTGCACTTATAGGTACTTTTGATATACTTGATTTGAAATTTACTATGATTTTATTGCTTTGACATGTGAAGATTCCTGGCATTTTTAATACAAAGCAAATATTGTCTTACTATAATATAAATGTATCTTAATTAAGTAAAAGCTGTATGCATTTTGTGTAATTATTAATAAACATTTCTAACTTTAATAAAACCAATATTTCAGAATCTTGATTCCGCCATTTACAAAAGAGCTGCCAGGGTTTTGGAAACCCAAGAATTTAGGTTAAGAGTTCCTGAAATAATTTCAGAAGCTACAGAAATTGTATACAACCCTAACTCCGGTTTAGATGTTGTCACAAACGAAAATGAGTGTAAGTAGATTGCTTTAAATTAATAAACAAATATATCCGAAATTGGTTGAAGTCTTGGTCTGATTAATCACATTTTTTTAGCTCGAGGACTTCTTAAGAAGAAGCTTCTTCTTCCCTTCCTGCTTCTATTCAAAATGAAGATGAAACTATTGATGCCAATTTTTGTAGCACTTGCTAGTTTAAAAGCTTTTAAAGCTTTGATTCTGTCAAAACTGGCCATTGTTTTAGTTCTTGGATTTATTATTTATCAGTTATGTGCCAAATCAGGTGAGAATAATTTTTTTTATCTTTCTCGGCCAATATTGATATTATTGAACATGAGGGAAAATACTTTATTGTCTAGAATTTTAAGCATCTTTGGAATCAGGTGAGTAAGGTGATGATGTTGCAGTGTATTTTATATTAAATCCTCGCTAGGTCTCAACAATTAATCATTTAATTTATTTTATTAGATCAATTCTGTTTAATAAATTAAAAGGTATTTTTTTAATTTTATGTCGTTCGTCATTGTTTTCCACAAAACAACAACGATTTTCTGTTATATGTAAAATAAAGTAAACCAGTTGTAGTCCTATCTGGCATGTAAATAAAATTACAAAATTTCAGGTTTCTGTCTATAAATCTAACTAATAACTTTGCAGGAATGCCAATGCCCATGATGTCCATGGGACCACCGCCAGAACCACCAGCACCCTATTATGGAGCCCCAGCACCAGCTCCACCCTCCACAGCCCCGCCAAGTTCTTATGACCCTGGTTGGGAACCAAACACTGGTGGACCATATGCTCGAGTTGGCACAGCTTCCATTAATGAAGCCCAAAACTTAGCTTACTCTGCTTACTATCCTGGATCATCTGGCAGCTCTGGCAGCTTATCTACCAGTAGACCATGAAACTTCTAGTTATCCTTTTCGACTGAGATATTGTTGTTGTTTAATTTATTTATTTATCGTTTTGGAAAATACATTGTTTGTACCTGTCACTTTCGAATTTTTTTAATAGTTGGCATTTCTAGAATTTCTTTATGAAATAGTACACAAAAAAATTCTTAGTAGAGGAGGTTCAGTTATTTATATTCTGAAAGGGGAAATTTATTTCCAATATCATATTGAGAACAATTGAGGTGTAGTTATAAATAATATTGCCAAATACCTACAATTAAAATAAAAAAGCCTGATTCAGTTACAGAGTAATCTATGAATTAGAGAAACCCAATGCCTTGGATCATCATTTGACGGCAAATCGATTTACTGCCTAATATATCATATAAAAACCCAATAATATAATTTTTGAGTGGTCCCAGATTTCTTACCATTAAATATGTGTAGAAGAAAAGCAATCAGATAATAGTTATCGGTAAATATTGAAAATCAATCAAATAACAATTCTGTTAAAAAAAATTTGGATAGAAATTTTTTAGATCCGTTCTTATGTCTTTATCTGCCGAATGTTTTAATGTTTTATGACTGTAAGCATGGACATTTAATTGCTTCTAGCACAGAATATATAGCTGCAGCTATATATTCTGTGTCTATAGTCAATCTAGTCACGGCATAATCGTGATCCCAAAGTTTGAAATATTAAGTGAATAAACTCCAAGAGGACTTAGAGTGCAAACAATGCAGCAGTGAATGGGAGTTTCTACATGATGCAGCAATTGCAGTAGAAACTTGATTATATTTCTCTTGTTCCTTTTAATTTATTTTGCATACAATGTTAAAGAGGAGTTATTAAAAATATGAGCTTTATTTTATTTTTTAAGGACGTGAGTTTAAATTTGGTAATTAAATGGTTTATTAAAGCCATAGAAGATTCTCATTTCGCACAACCTATCATTAGTATTGGACTTTATAATCTTTGAATGAATTTAACTGTCTCAGTAAACCATGTTGAATAATAGATAATCATATGCAATGTTAAACAACAAGAACAATATCACACTAGAAGCTATTTAAATTTTTGAAAACTACAGTACCGACTTTTAGTGGTAAGTAGGTTCCTATATGCTTTATTAACCGTAGCAAGTAAATATTATTATGAATTATGTCAAGTTTAATTACAACTGCCAGTCGGCAGTATATAAAACCAGATTACACGCCCAATAGAACTTGAAAGATACTGTGAGTATTCAGAGCAATAATGGTCATAAACCATTCTATGGTGTAGCATTAACTCCTATTTTATATTGGCTAAATTACAGAAAGAAGAATAGGACTGAAAAATTTTGATTTTATCTTTTTTGGAACAAAAGTTATTTGGGTTTAACTTATTTATTATCATTTGAATTGTAGCAACAATTAACGTTTCTATAAATTATTGGAATTAGGCAATAGGCATGGCAATGCACTTAATATTGTTTATACTTATCTTACATGTATATTTTGTATATTCTTACTAGTAGTGGCATCTGTTTTCAGCAACCATAAAGAATTCCTTTCCCTATACACGTTTAAAAGCAGAGAGTATTATACAGTTCGGTGTTGCCAACGCTTAGATCGAAATCAGGCCCGCCAGTTCTAGATCTGACCAGAAGATGACACACTATTGATTGAAAACCGTGTTTTCATGTATTTTCTCTCTATCTCAGTATCCTATAAACACGAAAAATTTGATTCGCCAGTGTTGCCACAACCAGCGAAATGTGCAAGCCAACAGTTCTAGATTTGGTCTGAAGGGAACACAATATTGATTAAAGCAGCGTTGTCACGTATCACCATAAAACGTACCTTATCAAATCTGCTCTCAGCAGGATTTTGTCCACTGCTGATGGAATGTAAATATTTTCTATTATAATAAAATAGTCCATCGGATACCTCCGTCTACAATGAACAATAAAGGTCGAGATAAAATATATAGGCAAAAATTTTTTTAACTTTAAACCCACAAAACTTTTGTTACAAAACAGATAGAAACAAGTTTTTTATTTCCGTCCTATTCTTCATTCAATTCTCTTTCTCTCTATAATTGATTCATAGCAAAAATGTTGTAAATAACGTAAGAAAAGCAGCAATATTTAAAAAAAGGAAAAAAATTGCGAGTAGTTTTCAAATTCATCTCGCCGTAACTTTTTTATGCAGGGCGCTATTTTTTTACCATAAACTGCGTAATTTCATAGGCTTTATTTTGTCTCGACTAATATCGGGTCTATTTTTTAAAAGAAACCCGGTAGAGGCATTAAATCGTAGAAGCGCGCGCTGCGTCGGTGGTCTCGCCAGTCTTTCCGTCATACCCTCCCGGCCCACGCGACTCAGGGGTTATCGGCTATTATCCCGCGTAAATTTACGAAAATACCGTAAAAAGTAAGTCTAGGAAAACTGTAATATGATTATTGTAAAATCAATAAATAACAGTAGAAACAGACAAAACTCTTTTGAATCAATAAATAACAGTTCACTAGGATTTTCTTCAATATTGTCATGTTTGTATATTTGTAATTTAAACTACAAAATACCCCTTTCTTTTGCACTGACAGTTAAATAAATATTGCAATTTGTATTATATAATATAACTAGCGTGTATCCGGCATGCGTTGCAACCCGCTGGTATAAATACAAACCCGATATATTAGTACCCGGCATGCCACTTTCTGAAATTGCACCCGTGCGAAGCCGGGGCGGGTCGCTAGTTATACATAAAAACCTTCCTCTTGAATCACTCTATCTATTTAAAAAAACCACTTCAAAATCCGTTGCGTAGTTTTAAAGATTTAAGCATATATAGGTAGGGACGGACAGACAGCAACAGCGACTTTGTTTTATACTATGTTAAGATAATGTAAGGGAAAAAACTTGGTCGGCAAAATTTTAGATTGTTGTGAACATTTTTGCTAGGCAATTTCGTTTATGATATTTTTACGACAAAACCACGAAACGCAGGTTAGACAAACAAGAGAAACATTTAGCCAGACACCAGAAACAATTTTCGCTTGAATAGTATTCGACATGACTATATTACGAAAATAGCATAATTTAAATAACGAATAAAATATTTAATTTACAAAGTAGGTAAATTAATTATTTTTAATTTATAATAAATGTATAGCTGTAATAATTATTGGATTGTCCACGATCTTTTTTCGATTAGAACGTGGTTTTGTGTTTAGTTAACGTGGAGTAATTTTATTGAGGGGCGGGCGCTGAATTAATTTGTTAGTTGATTTCTCTGCGGATTTCTTAGTGTTTCAGGTGGTGATTTGGATCAAGTTGTAGATATGATTTCAGCAAATTCGCGTTCAAATGTCCAGTTATCTTAACCATCTCCTGTTGCCCAACACCTTGTTTAGCCAGGGCATGCAGACCATCGATAGGAATAATTTGTTATGACGTTTTGGTCCACTTAGAGAGTATTTCGTCCTAATTGAGTATTTTTGAACCAATATTCCTTTTGCTAGTTTGGATAAATAGTTAGAAATATAGCTTATCTGTTAAACATGACCCCTTCTTTTCATTAATTTAAGACAATCTTACCTACCGGTCATACCTCTTTATTTGTTACATTTCTCACCAAACTTGCTGTTAGCCAACCCTTTTGTTTTACCCACCTTGAGCAATCTTGGAAAATATGACGTTGATATATTCATCCAGTGAATTTTCCCATGATATCATTATCCTTTTGAAAATTTTGAACATTGCAGTTTGAGGCCACACTGCCCCTCCTAGCAAGTTGAAATTACCACAAACGGAACCATCGAGATTTTCTTCATCATATCTTTTAGCAATTTTTATTATGTCTTCGGTGGATACTTAATACTTTTAAATTTACTCTTTCCTTTCTTGACAACTTTGGAGCTGTTTTCGCTTTGTGTCTTTTGTCTCTCGAGCATCTTTAAATAAAAGGATGAATTTTTATTGAGTACTCTTTCATCATCTGGGCAGTGGTATCCATATAGATTTTACGGAAGAGGGAGAAAAGTCAAAAAGCTTCTAAGTTAAAAAAAAACTATTGGCTATTGTTTCTTTTTTTAAATATTTCTGTTTTTCTTACATTATTTAAAAATAATTTTGCAATTAATCATATACCAAAAGAAAGAGAATTGAATGACGAATACAACTGATTATTTCCTTTCTATCAATTTTGACCAATCACTGACAAGAATTCGTATATATATCATATATTCAAGTGGAAAAATTGCATGACAGCTCCTGTCAGTAATTTTTTCGGAAAAATGTTTGATAGGTACTGTCATTATAAAAAATTGTTGAATGTCTATCTAGTTATCAGCGAATGACTTTAGCAAAACAATTCCACATAGCAACCTAACAAATTGTAACTTTAGTGCACTTATGATATTACCCCCGAAAAAAAACTCGCTTCTAGTTTTCTGTGACAAAAGTTATGTAGGTTGAAAAGTAAAATTTTTGTTTTGCTTTTAGCTGAGGTCTTGATCAATGAAGAGTGTCGTCAATTACGATATCATAATGAAAAAAATATGCTTTATTATATGGTGAAAGTCCCATTTGGTTATACCTTGATTTCCTAACTCAAAAAATAGAAGGCTTTTCGCGCTCCATGCGACGGACTATAAGCTTTAGCCTGCATTTAAGAGTATATTTTTTTTATCTCTGTGACAGTTAAATCTGTTTTTTATATTTAAATAGCATGGAAAAGGTATGCGTAATAGCCCTTACCAAATTTGGGCCATAATAAAAATATTTTATCCGGTCCTCTGGAACCTCTCTATCGGAGAGAAAGTATGTTCTAAAAACTTAGCTGAAAAAAGTCCTGGGAAAAAGCTCACTTAGGGTGGTTAACAACTGAATTACACTGAGAAAGCCCTCAATTTCTTGTAAGAATAAAACTGTGACAGCAACGCGCTTTCCTATTGTGAGACAACGAAAATTGCTAGATCGTTGTGTAGTGATAATATCACGGTAATTTAGCCAATAGAAAATAGGAGTTACTGCTACAATAGAATGGTTTATACCCATTATTGCTCTGAATACTCACAGTAATTATCAAGTACTATTAGGGGTATAATCTGGTTTTATATAGGGGAAATTGGTATAATACGGCATACTTTTTACAAAACTGAAAATATATATTTTAAATATAAAGGTACAAAACTGCAAGGAAAACATAACATTTGTTTTGGCTTTATCTTTGGGTAAAACAATATAAATACTGCGTATCAGGAACAAAAACCTTGAATATACGTTCTTCATGCACAGGTGTTAGGTGTGCCGTTTTATCCAACCAGTTGGATAAAATGGCATACATATCTGCTCGTATAATGCATGTTGAAATAAAAATATTTTTAAGGTAAAATAGGGTTAATTATGGTTGGCAAAGTTCGCAAATAAACATTTTCGTTTTTGGAGAAAGTCCTGCACACTCATCACAGTGGCTCCATTTTCTACAACTTTGACAGCAAATCCAAATCTTCTTAGGCTTAGACATTGAAAAAAGTTCATTACAATACATATAAGATGCTTTATCATTATCCTGATGAAATGGCTTCATTTTCGGAATCAAATTTGGAGAATTGATCTGTAAGGTCTACTTTCGCTTTTCGTTTTCTTTGAGATCTTCTTTTAACGTCAAATAAATAGTTATTTACATTACTAGATGCGAAAGTTAATTTTAAGTAAGGAGGTTTTTGAATTGCCGAGGCAAAACCGAGGTGATTTAGTATCGTGTAATGTATTAAATTTTTTCTACTACTGTTCTCTGATAAATATATTATTAAGTAATAAACTTTGATTTTATTCAAATTAAAATGATAAAATAATTTTTTTTTTCACCTATAAAATAATCCATGACAACTAGTTATTTGAGTATTGTTGACAACTAGTTATTTGAGTACTGTCAGAGTCTGTCAGTTCGATTTTTTTGCCCTGGCACCGAAAGTATTACTTTCGTAGCTAGCAACCTACTTTCGTAGCTAGCAACGGATAATATTCAGGTAACTGTAACATTTACTTTCGTTTTCTTTGGTGTTGCTAGGGCCCGAAAGTTAATTTATTTATACAGTAGTAGAAAAAAATATTTTGAGAATCTTATGTGACAAATTGGAAGTTATTTTTTTGTTCTCCTCATTTTCATGACAACGACAGGTAGGTATATCACATCACGAATTCGACCATTTCACTTACTTACTATTATAAGTTATTATTTCCATTTTTTGTAATATAAATACCAATAAGTGTACCAATAAAAAAAAATAATGTATAGTATTCGTGGATAAATGGTCTTTAAAACACTTGCTCTTTTTCAAGCACTCCGGCTGCGCCGTCGTGCTTGCAAAATCGAGCGTGTTTTAAAGACCTTAATATCCACTTATACTTTAATATACTATTTTAATATGGGTTGATAAAAAAAAGCTTTCAATACAAACTATGTCTTAGCAAACCTGTTGTATTAGATCATTTTCTCAAAACAATTAAATTTTTAGATTATAGGTACCTACTATTGAACCTTCGGAATATTTAATACTACTTGGTGAGTTTGTGACTAGAGTAAGAGTGTATTCGCGAATGTGGTTTGAAATAAAAATTCAGCTCCGATTAGAAAATGGTGCTAGACTTCTATGGAAAACAATCCGTATTTCTAGAGGAGTCCCAAATATAGATTATACAGGATAATGCTTATTTTGAGCACTCAGAAAGTATACTTGTATCGATGTGGATCAACAAGAAAACCTATAATTAATAATTGAGTTAGCTGTCAGAAGAATCCTTAAAGCTAGAGAAAGTAATGAGGAAAAGCGAATTTTCAAATAGCCCAAAATAAAGTTTAATGCTGAAGACTATAATATATTGACCTCATAGACTGGTTTAGTTGTACTATCACAGAAACGCCTGTAACACAGGATATTCCTGAAAAATTGTCCGAAAATTACGACAAGTCAACAAAAACAAAATTTTAATTGCTTTCCTTGTTAGAGAATTTTCCATAAGTACGATGACGCAAGCCTTAATCAGATAGTCGACTCCAGTGTGAATTGGATGGAAAAAAAATACACGTTGAGAATTTAATTCCTAAAATTGTTACTAAATTTTCACAAAATACGAAATATTTCAACCTCGATAAAACTTATATAGTTTTATTTTGATCGTAGAATTTGAAAATGATTCCATTTAAAAAAATACAACTTTGATATTTTTCGTATTTTTGGGCCAACTTGTACCTACATTATGAACATTATTTTAAAATGTACCTCCAAAAGATGCCCCTGTCCAGACCGAATATTTTTTTATCCATAACAAATAGTTTAGCTATACTATGTTGTGTCGAATAACGTGAATACCCCTGTATATAAAATATAAATTATAGGTAGATATATGGAGTTTAGGAAATATAAACTGTACATCTGGCAACGTAGCGTCACCTTTCAAGGATATCCGTCATACCCAAACATTGGTATTGTATTTTTAGCGATTATTTTCAATTTTTGGCTTCAATATAACCTTGTCTACATTATAATAATACCATTTATATAAATTAAACAAGTGTTTTAACACTTTATAGAATTGTTTTTTAACAAAGTTATCTACTCTTATTACTTATTTGTTATCTTATCGGCTTTGAACAAATCAAAGTACGCGTACCTATCCATACATCCACCGAATTGCTTATTCAGTATTCAGTTCAGTAGTATTCAGTTTTAGGTTTTAGTAGCCTTGGTTGTTTCGAATTCGAAGATTTCGAAGCAAGCAGAAGCAGCAATACGTATAAAGTTGAAATAATCGAAGAAGATAAAGTGTAATAATGAGTGCCGGCAAAAATATTGGGTAAATATAAATTTAACTATTTATTAAAACGTATTTTTAAATATTACTTACCGGTATTTCTTTAAAAAAATATTATTTATTACAAAATACTAAATTTCGATAAAAAAAATTGTGGTACCTACATATTATTTGAAGTAATAAAAGTTGTTTGAAACAAATTGATTTTGAAAATTGAAAAAAAAAGTTTGAATTTTTTAATGGTGCTTTGGTTTCTGGTGTCTTAAGACTCGTCGAATTTCTTCCTGATTTTTGTATTGTTGCAAAAATTACATTAAATGAAAGAATTTAATGCAAAAAAAAATGCGGATGAAGCCATTTTATGCAAATTAAACCGACTTTAAGATTTAAACATGAGGTATTTTAGGTTACGGTCGACTGTACGGACAGTAACTTTATCGATTTATGTTTATCATATAAAAAAAATTATATGTGAAAATATATATATATATATATATATATCAAAAAGATAAGGTTTTTACCTACTTCAATTAAAGAAATGCGAACAATTTCAATAAAAATCACAAATAAAATAATTATAAACATTCTGCTGATCGGCTCTAAAAGGTGTATCGGGACTAGGGCTGCCAGACCTCCCGACTTAGGCGGGAGCCTCCCGATTTGTTATGGACCCTCCCGCCTTTGAAACCAAGTCATCAAACTCCCAAATTTCTTTTTAACCTCCCGCATCCTCCCGCATTCATTATAAATTTAATAAAATGTGAAAGGGCTTTAAAAAACCTACTCTATTCTAAAACAATATAAAATATGTGAGCATTACTAAAGGCGCCTTGTTTTCGGATGGTTTTTGAGACAGAAAATGTCATTGGGTTGCGATCGTTTTATATGTTTTGCTGATCCGTGTAGTAGAGGAGATTTTGGTAGAGCGGCATAGCTTGTGTATGTTATATTCTGCATTACTTGGATAATTTAACCAGTCGTTTAAATTCGCGAAAATTTTTAGCCGGTATTCTGACTATTTTTCTTGTTTATTGAGGGTTAATATGGTTTGAATGGTTTGATTGAATGTATAAATTTATTATTTGGAGTTTTCCTTTATATCTTTGTTATTATTTTGGGGTAGTAAAGACTTATTTTAATAAAAATTAACAGTTTTAATGCCAAAACGACTATGAATGTGGAATATTTGAGAAACAATTTTAGCTCATTAAGTATTGAGCAAAAAAATTGAAATTAAAATTGAGGGAAGACAATAAGAAATTAACTTGACACAGACCACGAAGTGTAAATCTAGGGACTTTATTGTTATTACTATGCTGCAAACAAAAACAGAACATTGGACTTTACTTTTAAACAATGTACCCACTAATGAAAAATAAATTGGCCTTTTTTATTTTTTTTATCTTATTTAATTTTCAATAAAATAAGTAGGTAATCATAAACTTTTAAAATATTTATTAAAAATTATTGACCAAATTTGGGCGGGGTCTAAAAAAAAAATTTCGGCTGCGGCGCATTTCGCCTGCAGCGCGCTTTTAGTGCATCCCCAAGTTAATAAGTTACAAGCCGCCACTGGCTAGGACCCTACCTCCCGCTTTTTAATATTTTAAATCTGGCAGCCCTAATCGGGACTGGTTTGTACTTTTTGTACAGATTTTGTTTTTAAATATTAAAATTCAAGAGTTTTGTAAAGAGAGACAAGTCCGAAATTAGCACAAGACAATAATTTCTATAAATGTGTAAGAATACTATATAATGGAGAGTTTTCGCATTAAAATATTGCTTATAGAGTTTCCAATTTATGATAATTTTTTTTTATTTTTGGGGCCAGAAGTGTAAAATCTGCAGATTTTTATTTTTAGTCTGTTGCTTAGGCTGTACCGGGTGTCCATGGAAGGTGGTTCGCCCTTCTAACTTTTTTGTTTTTTAAGATAATGGAATAAAATTTAGGGGATTTGTAAAACGACATAAAATTGCATTTTTCGACAGTTGACTCAACATTATGGAACTTCCGGTTTAACCGGAAGTGACATAAACTTTCGAATTTTAAATGGGACACCTGGTAGATTTTTCCTTTTTTTTTACTCCATATGACATTCTTAATATAACGATGTGTCACTTGTCACTTTTCGTCACCAAGAAAATTTTTTTTTCCAAATTTTTTATTTATCTAGAGGGCTATATGAATACCTTAAAATCACTTATTTCAGTTTTTAATCTTGGGAAAAATACAATTTTACTATTTTTGGTCCAATGCCATGTGCTATGTAAAATTTATTCTTTAAAGTTGTATAACTAATTTTTTTAAACGGCAACAGGGTGGCTCGTCGGGTTAAGAAAAAAGAGGATTTTATGACGATTATTTTGATACCAAAAACTATTAGGTTTTTGAAAAGCTCCCTTAAAAAACTTTAAAAAGTTAACTTGGAACTTTCCTAAAATGAAGCATCTTTTGAGAATAAATTTAGATTTAAATACATCAAGTAGCCTGTGACCAGCAAAACTGATAAAACAAAATCATACCTTGAAGAAAATGGACATGCTTCTGTCAAAGTAAATTAGGTTGTTGTTTAAAAAACATGGAAAATAATAGTTTTACAAGGAGTGAAAAAGTTGATATGTTATTAGTGTTTGTAGACTGTAGAAAGAATTCATTTTCAATTTTTGTTTTATCAGTTTTGCTGGTCACAGGCTACTTGATGCATTTAAATTTAAAGTTATTCTCAAAAGATGTTTCATTTTAGGAAAGTTCCAAGTTAACTTTTTAAAGTTGTTTAATGGCATCTTTTCAAAAACCTAATAGTGTGTAGTATCAAAATAATTGTAATAAAATCCTCTTTTTTCTTAACCCGACGAGCCACCATGTTGCTGTTAAAAAAAAATAAGTTAAACAACTTTAAAAATTTAACAGCACATGGCATTGGACCAAAAATAGTAAAATTGTATTTTTTCCAAGATTAAATAACCGAAATAAGTGATATTAAGGTATTCATAGCCCTCTAGATGAAACAATAAAAATATACCAGGTGTCCCATTTAGAAATAATAAATTTGTGTCACTTCCGGTTAAACCAGAAGTTCTATAATGTTGAGTTACCTGTCAAAAACGCTGTTTTATGTCGTATACAAATCCCCTACATTTTATTCCATTATCTTGAAAAACAAAAAAGTCATGGCATGTCAAAATTTTTAAAAAAATCAAAATTTGAAGGGCCTTAAATGACACGTGCTTTGAAATTTGGCGGTCAAATATTTTTAGTTCCTAATGTAAAAAAATGGTGGGGTACTATAATTTTTTTTTGAAAAGTCTGTTATTTTTTAATTTAATTTGATTGTCTAAAAATATCCTATTATAATACTTTAAAACCCTCAAATATTTTCTCATTTCATCCACCTTTCTTTTAAGGTTTGTTTAAGAGGGCATCATGGCATGTACAATAAATCCACTTCTTGCCCTCCGCTGTCACCGAATTCTTCCAATTTTTATTGTAAATTTTGGTCCCCAGGATTTTTCACTTTGCTTATATTATGTCAACTTGATATTTTCGGTTGCCTAAGACGTCAAAGTAACTTGACACGTATTTAAAAAAACATTTAAAATAAAAATTATTAAATAAAAATAGTGTAAAACAACAAAAGTTTAACTTGTCTCTTACGCTCTTACGGAAGAAAATCCCATGGAACAAAGGTAAATTTAAATAAATTTAAAAAATTATTATTTTTGTTAATTATTATTTTAATTTCATATCACTTAATTTTTAACCACGGAGAATACACCTATTTTAACGTTAATGAACAAAGTCTGTATCACAATAATTTGTTTTTATTTCATAACTCTTAAGTACTTAAAGACTGAAAACTAACTTTCAATGACATTGATATAATATACAAAAATTGGAAATTAGTGAATAAGTTCGGGAATTGTATATAAGTGGTGTTCTATGAAAGATCATAGTATTATTTTTTTAAATTACCAATATTTAAAAAACAATATTGATTACAATATTTGAAATTGGACAACAAAACAAACCCAAACAAACCCCAATCTTGTGTTTATTTAATAATGCCACAAGAAAACCCGAAAAAGTGAATTTTCAATTAAAAAATGTAATAATTATATCCAGCAATTTCTTTTAAATATGCAAAGGGGGGAAGTTTAGCATATCTGTATTTGGTCTTATTATTTTATTTTTCTTCTTTTTTTAGTCATAATTGCGCTGCATTGGTTGGTTTTGACCTGGAAACTGCTCGAACTTTCTTTATTTTTTTCTGTCGTTTTTAAGTTTTGTCTACCTGTCCTCTCTGCCTTTCTCTCTCTTGCGCCTGGGTCGGCTGTTACCTTGCTGAATCTTTGATTGAATTAAATATAGGTTTCATATTATAGTTTTTTTAGTTATTAATATCATTTTGGTCTATACCACACAGACACAATTTATTTGTGCTTATCTGTGTAGTAAAATTTATCTATAATTAAAAATCACATGTATTATTTTTATTGTTTCTTGATTAATAAATTGTGTTTGAATTTGAATTTGAATAATAATGATGATCCTCCATTTTAACAATATAATACGTATAGATTCCTGATGAGTAAAGTTTAAAAAAATATCGGCTCTTAATAAAGTTATTTTAAATTCTATCGATTACATAGGTACCTACACCTTCTTCCTCTAGTTCAGATGTACTTCAATCGTAGATTTAGTGCAATTTAACAGTTTTTCAGCAGTGTAATTATTCATTTTCATTTAGCAATAAGACTAACATAGTTTTAACCTTTGACCTTTCTCCTCACCCCTCCCTAACTTCCTAACTGCCTACTGAAACTATAAAATATTTGATAGCCGATAACTATTTAACCAGGACTTTCTCATGTGATAGTAATTTGTGAGATTTTGTCTCTATTACTTTGACGTCTGTAAATTTCGTTTATTAAGGGGGGAGTATCAACATGCTTGCCAACCTATAACCTATTTCGCGTATATTTATTTAATTTTTCTAGCTTTAAACAAAATTTAAATAAAATATCATTATCGTCGCTTCATATTTTATAGGTAAACTAACTATACGCCGCGCGCATTGCTACGCTACTTACTAAAATAAATTTGAAGGAAAGACGTCACACAAATATCCGACATCCCGGCATCCCAGCATCGTTGCGCCACTTTTTCTTATGCCGAAACCTTCCTCGGCCTGCACACAACAACTCACCAAATCCTGGCATCCCGGCATGCGTTGCGCCACTTTTTTTTATGACGAAATTTTCCTCGGCCTGCACAAAACAACTCACCAAATTTTCATCGTAAATCGGATAAATGGTATAGGAACGCATATGGGACAGACAGACAGACAGACAAACATTCATTTTTATATTAGGTAGATAACAATAATAAATCAAGAAATTTTATTAAATATTTTAGGAGAATAATTGTATATCGAAAAATATCGGGTAAGATTTTTTTTTAACATTATTATGCCATTCTTCTTTCACTATACAATTCTCCCAAAATTACCAATGAAATAAATTGATATTTTTGTAATATGTCAGATATTACCTAAATATTGTACCGACGATATTGATTTTATTTAAATGTTAGTTAATTAAATAATAAACTAAAAAAAGCAACGCCAAATAGGTTATAGGTTGGCAATAGATGGAATGACGTTGATAATTCCACCTTAAGTTGCACAGTTAAATATGTTATTTTAATTTCAGGCCTCCGGTAACAATCCTTAAAGCAGCAACTACCATAGACTCGTCAGACTATGATTCTCTCATACTTGTGTCATCTCCAAATCAAAAGTTGTCACATAATAAAATTTCCAATTTGTTGACAACGGCCCTTGAATTTGATCTGGCTCTAAAGACCGAGATAGGAGTACTTTCATTGCAAGATTCAGCAAATCCAAGCAAACCTCAAAAGTTGATCTACTCACCTACTGGTAGGTATTATAAATTAACCTTTGTCACCGAGTGGGATATAAACGTACACTAGCCACAATTTTATGGATAATTTTGTAAAAATTGAAATAATCTCTTTTTTCCATTTAATGTATGGTACAAAAATGTACACAGCACAGTACTTTAAGGAATATTTATAACTCGATAGTACTCACGAGGGTTACATTAATTAATAGTTAAAATAGTAAAACCAAAAATATTTGACCATAAACAATGGGAGTGAAAATTGGAAATGTGTATGTGATATTGCACTTTTTTGTTCAATTTCATGGCACAGTCAAGAGTTAAAAATACTTTTACAAAATAATTGGAATATGCTTATTTTCATTATAGACCAGGGTCGATAATTTTTGAAACCAAAAAAAATGGTAGTAGGAATGAAACCCACTGGAAAAGGAAGAGAATATAACAAAAATGAAAGGAAAAGTAATGTATATTTTTTTACATCATCAGAAAGTAGAGATTTCAACGAACAAAAAGCCCACAAACTTTTTTAAAAAAAGCAGATATTTTGATGTGAGAATTTTCGATTGAAAATTAGGGTGATTTTTCGATATTAAGTAAAAATAAAGTGAAAAAATAAATATTTTAAATGAAAAAAATTACAGTGTGTTTGGGACATAAAAAGGTAAGTTTTCACCAAATTTCGTGAAAAAAAATTGTTCTTGTTAAAGATAAAAATAAAAAACCAAAAACTTGGTTATTTGAATTTTTCACCTAAATTTTGAAGTTATGTGAAAAAAGTGTAAATACAAAAGTTTGCCATTTAACGTTTTTCCATAGCACTTGTAGTTTTGCCGGAAATTGAGATAAATCGTTTTCTACCCTTAAAAACTCACCCCTTAATTTTTCCTTTCATTTTTGTTATATTCTCTTCCTTTTACAATGGGTTTTATCCTACTATTATTTTTTTTCACTTTTTACCATTTTCAAAGGCTTCAGCCCTGGTCTATTATTATGGTGACTACAATACAAGACATGATCAAATAAATAATGAACTTGCAGGGCCAATAGATCCGGATTACGATGATGTAAGGATTCTTAAAAAATCTGCTGTGGCTGGTATGAAAAGGGCTTTAAAATCTGGTAGCAAAAAACCATTATTGATTCTGGAAGATCATCCCATGTTTGATAATGCAGGACTAGTTACTATCTTGGGAGCTCTTCAAGCATTATACACGGTAGGTATTTGTTGTAATAAAATGAATGTACAGAGAGTTATGGAATTTGTTATTAAATAAAAATAAATGTTACATAAACATAAAACGAATGTTTTTTAGGATTTAGTATTGGGTAGGTACTACTAGGTACACCGGCGTATACAAGGGGGGGGTAATGGGGGTAATTACCCCCCCCAAGATTACTTAAGCGTTGTTTAATTTTAGTCCTTACTCCTTCAAGCTGCTATTATCTGGTATCCTAGCCAGGCACGTAGCTAGGGGGGAGGGTACAGGGGACCTGAACCCCCTCCGAAACTCGAGCTCTAATTTCGGCAACATAGGCAATACATTAAACATTTCCTATACTATTACATTTTCTTCACCTCAATTATTACCAGGTTTGTTTTTGAGATTTTCTTGAGGATTTTGTGTTGTGTTTTTTATTTTTCCCACTTGAAAACCAAGCACCATGATTCAAAAAAGGGCGTGGCACCCAAAAAATTTTCGCCTGCGGCGCTTTTTTTTGCGCCTTCGGCGCGATCCCGATAGCCCCCCCCCAAAAGAAATCCTGGCTACGTGCCTGATCCTAGCCGATCGATTACCCCCCCCAGACGCATGAGCTGGATACGCCGGTGACTAGGTACTGTTCTTACTGCAGCATAAATAAATAAACGCAATAGCCGTGTCCTGACTGCGCCTCATGTACCAATAATGATGATAATAAACCTTTAGTCAATGAAGAATACAGTGATTCTGATTCTGATACCTCAACCAGATCATAAAACCTAATTCCTTTAATTTTAAATAAACTTGTCTCAAGTTTAAGCATGGTTTGGAGGTTTGCTTACGTAGTCTAACTATTATATCAATAAAAATTAATTTTTAACCACTAGTTTTCCTACTTGAATTGTTTACAATACAAAATTATTTCATAACCTTATCCTTTAAAAAAAATTAATTTTTGTACATTGGTACATTTTATACGTTTATATTACGGATATCTTTATAATGCCGTTTTAACCTTGGTTTGAGCAAGACAACACTATCTAAGTTTCTCTATGATAAGTTCATAACGCGCCTAGTTAAGTGGAAGCCGACTATACCTACCGATAACTTGAAAACTATAAGTCGTAGAAAACCACGTTTTTTTTAAACACTTCCTCAATGTATTTACTTTCTAAAACGCGCAAAAAAAAATACTACCACCAATTCCTAAAGCTTAAATTTGATGAACATACCCCATTCCAAAAGTGGATGATTTCGGAGATACAGAGAGTCAAAAGTTCAATTTGGTTTTTAAAAAATAGTTTTTTTAATAATTGGTACATTGATTTGATTGTTTTCTTTAGAACAAAAATAAATGATTGATTGATTAATAATACTTTAATGTCGACTGGAAATAAAATTCATACAAATATGATAATATTCTATTTTAAACTCAAAAAATTTAAACACGCAGCCTAAGTTTTGAGAGTTTTGTTAAATGAAATAATCAACTATATTTTATACAGGGTCCTGCAGTAGTGCGTCAGGCTTCCATTGCTCCCATACGAATTAAGTTAGAAACTTTGTTCTTATGCTGCGTTATACTATTTCACAGCGTATATTTCAAGAAAATATATTCCTATATGGGACAGGGTGGCCCAAAAATGTATGATAACATAAAGTTGTACTTTTTTAAATGGGACTTCCTGTGTTTTTTTATTTTTAGGTTCGTATTAGTGCCCTTTATTGTAAAATTTGATGCTGTACTTTAAAAGTAATAAATTAAAAATTTAAAAAAAAAATTGCAGCCCTGGGAAAAATAATCGAATAAATAATCTAAAAGCACGATTAATCGCAAGGGGTAAATTAAATAAAATTTATCTATTTTAAACAGGTGTGTGTTCAAAATAAGGTTTCAAAAATAACACAATTTAAACTCCTTTCCTAAATTTTTTCAAATGGAACACCCTGTTTATTATTTTTCTATTTGATAAATACCTTCAAAACAAAAACTTTTGTATTAATTTATTAAAAATCCAAACCATTTTTATAATTTATCAAAAGACATAAATGTCGCTATTTTTAATAAAATTTTATAAACAAAATAGCTAGGCGTTCATGGAAAAACAATCAGAATAAACAAGTAAATATATTCTGATATTGTTTATTCTGATATTATTTGTCAGAAATGAAATAAGTAGATAATTTTTTGTTCAAGAAATGTTTTTTTAAATAAAAAAAATTTCATCCAGAGCCTGGTGCTATTAAATGTGGCACACATTAAAATGCAGTTTTTCAGAATTCTTTTGAGTGACTTTCCACTTATTCCAACTTCTTGTGCCACAGATGCTTCATTAATATTTTGCTTTTCAATAATTATCAAAAAAAAAAAATACTAAACTGATTTTCTTCATTTAGTGCCGTTTTTGTTTTTCCTTATTTTTTGATTTAACAAAGCGCTCTAGACATCTGTTCTACTAAAAAGATTCTGGTTGTCGCCTTTCAGGAAACCGAGTCGCATTAATTCTACTAGCGAGAAAACACTGTTTCTCACTCTCACCCAATACAAATACCATATCAATGAGCTTTCCATAAAAAAATCAGTTATTGAACAAAAAATTATCCGTTTAAGTACTTATTTCTGGCAGATAATTTCAAAATGCATTTAATAATTGTTAAATTTGGCTGCTTTTCCATGGCCACCTAGCTATTTTATTTTTAAAACTTTTTCATGGATAGCGACATTTATGTTTTTTTATAAAAAATAGTTCGGAATTTTAAGTTAATGGCGAATACAAAAATTTTTTGCTTTTAAAATTCAAATAGTAAAATAATATATACAGTGTGTCCAAAAAAGTAGGCAACATATGGGAAACTTCTTTATTACCGATTTCTCAGAAAATTTTTGTTCATGATAAAAGTTAGTGCATGCCTTAAAACTATACATGCATATTTCATATTTATTACTACATTATTAATTAAATATCTTAATCATGTGTTTATTATAAAAATATATTAAGTAGTTGCAAACCCTTTAAAACTTTTCAATGATACGGGTGGGTTTAGATATTAGCGTGTTGCACGCATATTTTAAAACATGTTAGCCAGCTTGGGTTCTAATAAAAATTATAACAGAATCTAACTCTATTTATACGAGTGGAAATAACCAATAATTTATTTGTCATTTTCACCTAGTACGGTCAAGTCCAGTCTTAGAGCAATTTAGAAAAATGGCATTTGCCCCCTTACTATTAGCCGCAGGTGAAATATAAAATATGCGTTTATAATTTTAAGGCATGCACCAACTTTTATCAAGAATAAAATTTTCTGAGAAATCGATAAGTAATAAAAATCTTTCCCATATGTTGCATACTTTTTTGGACACACTGTATATAAAAAAACTTGATAAAAATTCGTTTAAAGTTTGTCATTTTTAGGACCTCATTTTGAACACCCTGTAAAAAATAGATAAAATCTTTTTGATTTATAGTATTGCTTGACCCCTTCTCATTAGTCTCACACAATGCCGTAAATAAAAAAAATGTTTATTTGATTTTGTTTTCCACGGCTGCAAAACTTTTACTAGTTTTTAATTTATTACTCTTAAACTGTTAAAGCATAAAATTATAAACAGTTACAGATGACACCAATACAAACCTAAAAATACAAAAAAATAAAGGGTGTCTGGATTTAAAAAATACAACTTTTTGTTATAACACTTTTTTGGGCCACCCTGTACATGCGAAAATATTTTCGTAAAATACATCTGTAAGAAATAAAGGATGCTGACGCTCTTGAAATACGATAAACAAACCTTATATTGATGGGATTTCGTTCGACGAAACCCGTTTAGATTACTTTGTTTATGTTACGTAATGTATACCTACTCTTAAGGTTGAATTCTTAACGTCATTCAATCTATTGCCAACCTATAACCTATTTCGCATTGATTTTTTGAGTTTATGATTTTAATAACTAACATTTAAAGAAAATCAATATCGTCGGTACATTATTTAGGTAGTAAATGATATATTACAAAAATATCAATTTATTTCATTGCAAATTTTGGGAGAATTGTATAGTGAAAGAACAATGAGTGACAATGACATAATAATGTTAAAAAAAATCTTACCCGATATTTTTCGCTATACAATTCTCCTAAAATAAGTTATGAGATTCCTTGATATTTATTAAATACGTCAATTATTACCTATAGAATATCAAGTCGACACTGATTTTCTTTAAATTTTTTATAAAAGCTAGAAAACATAAATAAATCTACGCGAAATAGGTTATAGGTTGGCAAGCATGTTGATACTCCCACCTTAATTAAGATATAGGAAAACGTTATAAAAGTATATGAGTTGACTGAGTTGAGTGTTGAGTGTTACGAAAATACCGAGATGATACGTTTGGTTTTAAAATATTATACCGTATGTTTGCATATATATAACTTTATTTGGACATAATAAAAAGTAGATTATCTTTAATATGGTTCTATATTCTTACACATCCATTACAGCATATGAATGAAATTTATAACTCAATTCGTATAACTAGGAGCTATGGAAGAATGACGCACTATTGCCCTGCATACTTAAACAATTCCCCATTTTTAAAATAATTGTAAATGCTAGGATTTTCCATTTCATTTAAATAATTATTGCTAAAGTAGGTAGAATAATTTTATGCTGCTTTAACTTAAGTGTTTATAGTATATTTTATTTCAGTTGTTTCTTAATTTACGTTAAAATAGTTAGATACATTATTTGTAAAATGTCTGAAATATAAATAGTATCGTTATTTACTACAACAGTTATATACATTAAAGCAAACCCAATGGCGGATAGAGTTAGCTTAATAATAATGTCAATAAATCTTTCTCCCCTTTCTTTTAGCCTATACAAGTACGAGAGCATGATCCATCAAAGTCTAATAAAGTAGAATATTTAGGGGTATGGACCAATGACGAAAATAAAACAAAAAAGTTAATATCACTTGCAGATATGCTAGAAAATGGTAGGAGGATCGCTTGTGATATTGGTGATTCAGACCCCGAAAGGTAAGAGAAAAGATAAATGTTTATCTTCACCTTCTTCTTGTTGAGCAATAATTTAAAAAAATATATATATATATATATATACAGTGAAACCTCTCATAACGGCCACCTCTGATAAACGGACATCTCTATTAAGCGGACATTATTATGTACGAGTTTGTGTAAATAAAGCAACATATTAAGATCCCTTCTCTTTTCTAAACTTAAAATATTAAATCTAACAGAATGTTGATTTTTAGAAATATTTCAGTGGTCAGTTATTTCTTTATAATATCTTAAAATTCTGTTCTGTATTCTCTCAATTGTATAAACATGATTTTGATAATAAGGACACCATATTATTGATTCATATTCCAGTTCCATTACACTGCGCACTAAAGCTATATAGAGCTGTTTAATACAATTTACATTCCTAAACTCTCTTGAACTTCTTACTATAAAATCATACATCTTAGATGCTTATATTTATTATGTGGGAACGAAAAGTAAGCATAGAGCATAGAGTCAATTGTTTATTTGTCAGTTGTAAGGTTAAAATCGTAAACAATGGCAAAAAAAGCGCGTTTTTAGTTTGAAGGAGAAAATTGATGTTGAGGAAGTTTTTATAGGGAAAAACTAAGTGTAAGAGATTTGGCCAAGCGTTTCAATATAGGAACGACACAAGCAGCAGCGATTTTTCAGCAAGAATCTACCTCTTTTTGTTTTACATGAGATATGGAAAAACTCTAGGATTGAACAATGGCGAGTTCATTAACATTGATAGCAATGTGCTATTAGAAGATGATTGTGACCCCATTTCTATCGACTATGTAGCCGAAACTGAAACCACATCAATATCCGACGACTGTGATGAAGAAGTTAAATGCAGTTATCAAACAAATGTCACCAATTATCAACAAGCCATTAGTATGGTAAAGGAACTATATACAAGAGTATGCACCTGTGTGACTCTACAGCAATGGAATTGTTTTCAGACTTGGAATTACATTTTCTTGATCTAGATTACAAGTTTAAAACGCAAACACGTCAAATTACGTTATTAGATTTTTTTAGTACTACATCCTAACTAAAACTAGTGTATTTTTGTTTTGTTTAATAAATGTTTATTTGTACAAACATACAATTTTGCATTTACATATTACCTAATAACTAATTTTCCCATGGGCGGACAACTCTATTAGGCGGCCACAATTGGACAGTCCCGTAGGTGTCCGCCTAAGAAAGGTTTCACTGTATAACCTAATTCCCAATCATACAATAACATTGCAAAAAGTTATCAGCAAGCAGTACTTACTAATTATTAATAAGAAAAGTTGAAGTAAGTCATCCCCCGATGCGTTGTTTCTGGATCACAGAACAATGCTAGATTATGAAAAAAAAAGAACTCCTAAAGTCGAATCAAACTCAAAATGCGTCATTTTGTTACCACAAGTTATATCTCTTACTGGTAATTAATAAATTATTTTAACAAAAACAAAGCCTTTAAAATAAGCATTGTTAACTATAACCTTTATTTCATTTTGTCCGGTAAATCAACTTACCATGTACTCATTTGCGGCCGGTAAGTGGAACATTACAGTATCAGGTACTGTAATGTATTGCCTAGCAACCATCTTTTGTTTTTAGAAATAATGCCTTTTTACTTTGGGTTTTTGACGAGTTGTCACTTAAAATTATAGGAAACAAAATGTTTAAGTACACATATTGAGCATTAATTATTTAATTCATCATATAATATACATTAAACTAAATTAAACTTGGAATATAATAATACCTATATAAGTTTTTAAAACGTATAATAACAGTAACTGTCATAATTCAAAACAAAATAAAAGCAATCATGGCCGACTATAAAAATGCGTTCCACGCCCCGACTAGTATTAATTGGAAAATCGCTATTTTGGCAGCATGTCTTACTATAAATAATATACTTTTTTCTACCAACTTTAGTAAATGAAAAATGTTACGGAACTACAGAATAGGCTCTCTTTTACAATTTTTTAAATAGTTTGCTTAACTAAAGTTAGTAATTTTTATTTTGTTTTGAATATATATCTATCGATACCAAATAACTTTGTGTAGATGCTTTAACTTGTAATAGTATTTTTTCTACCAACCTTAGTAAACGAAAATTATTACGCAACTACAGAATATACTCTCTTTTACAATTTTTTAAATATTTTGCTTAACTAAAGTTAGTAATTTTTATTTTGTTTTGACTATTTATTTATCGATCCCAAGTAACTCTGTTTAGATGCTTTAACTTTTTTTTCTACCAACTTTAGTAAATGAAAAATATTACGCAACTACAGAATAGACCCTCTTTTACAATTTTTTAAATATTTTGCTTAACTGAAGTTAGTAATTTTTATCTTATTTAAACTATATCAATTGATATTGCCAATAATATTTTAAAATTTGTAATAAACATTTTTATTAAATATTTTTTAAAAGTATTATAACGACAAAATGAAATAAAATATCATACGATACACGTCCGTTAGGTGTTATTACAGCACTCGTTTATATTCCAGACTCGGCTCCTACGTCGCCTCGTCCGTAAACCAGTCACCTACCGGCCTTGTAACGTAAAATACTATTACGAAACTCACTTGTCCGGCATGTGTAGGTAAAATACGATTTTCCGGCCTATAAATCGACTGACTAGTGATAACTCAAAAAACCAAAAATGTATTGCAGGATGGCACCACCTCGAGTCGAAGAATACATTACAAGTCTCTTTTCCAATTCATCGATTAAATTGGAAGTCATTAGCGACATTCAACGAATTACTAAGGAGTTCCCACTTTTCGAAGCGGTAAACAGGGCAGCTAGTGGTCATGAAAGACATCGAGGAAGATTGGTGTTTATGGAATATCAACCTCCAGAAACACCTACGGAGACATTGTTTATTGTCGGAAAAGGTAATTTAAAAAAGGTGGAAATTGTATATTATAAACAATCCACGCTTCCCTTTCTTTTAATTTTTTTATTTGTTATATATCATGATATTTTCGAAAGTATCATATCAAAGGATACATATCGGATATATATCGGATATATATCGGATATATATCCGACATATAAATCATTTTAAAATATTTCTTTTTAATGAAAGGACAGCTATTTCGATCAAAAACATACCTACTACTTATATTGAAAACTAAATATTTTTGTAGGATACTTATTAAAGTTGAATTTAAAAACATTAACTAAACTAATGAGTAATGACTAAACAGATGAATCATAAAAGTTAACAATTATAAGATATCCAATAGGAAAAATAAAGCTGAACATATTTTCAAAACGGACCCACCCTTAATTATTTAAAAACATAAAAACTTTTAACAAACTTAAGGGATTTATCATGCCCATCTTGGTTTTTGAGATACATGGCGAAATTGAAAACGATGCATTTTCAGACACCACTTGTATTTTAGTTATCGTATACCTTATCGAAAATATAAGAACGGGGTATTATACAGTTTTTACATAGAATCCAGTGGCGTAGTTAGTATTTTTCCAGGTGTCTCCATTTTTAAGAAATATACCAAAGTTATGTTTTTTAAATGGAACGCCCTGTATATTTTTCCATATTAGCATTCTGCTTACTGAGAGCTTTCTAAGAATATATAATAGTTGGCACTTTGTTTCAACAGGAAGGTTAAAATTCATATTTTTTTAAAAATTGGGAGCAGGCCTTGGATTTTGTTTCACTAGAACAATTAAATTGTGGATTAAAATGAATACTTTTTATTTATAAATATTGTTGAAAATGGTTGCCATTCTCCCTAATAGAACGCTGGCACATTTCGGTAATTCGTTTCAAGGCGTTTAAAATTATTATAGGGTGGTTTTGTAGAAATTGAAATGCTAAATGGGTAGCCTGTCGGAGTTCCTCTACAGTTCTGTGCCTGGTATTGTATATCTTGCTCTGCAAAAAACCCCAAAGATAGAATAAGTCCAACGCCAATAGATCGGGCGATCGCGGTGGCCATCTTACAGCTTCATTTGTGCCTATCCATTTTTGTTGAAAATTATTTTCTAGAAAATGCCTTGAAGATCACATACTCTATATACGTTTGCCACTACCTCCCTTGCTTGGCTATGAAGGGTTTTTCCTTGAAGATTAATTTTAACAAAAAACGCAGACAATAAGAAAATGTATAAAAATAATCTTTAAATAGTTAAACAATCCCATATATCCACCACTGGCATGCATGCATGCATCGCAATTAGTTGATCACATTAAATGACCTGCAAGCCTGTCAACTGTTTTGCGATGCAAATTTGTCTGGTCGACTATAATTTTTTTCAATCGCGCGAGATTTTGTACCTGTTGCCAGATATGACATTAAGAATTTTATTCATTTCGCCCAAATTAAAAGTGTTAACATTTGCTTGCATTCCGGACAGTATATAATAATATTTTCTTATTATCTAATATAGATAAATACATATTGTTTAGTCTTACGAGTTAGCAGGTAGATATTTTACCATAAATATGATTTTCTTTATAAGTGTGCGAGTTATAGCTATTAATATAACGAGATTATTATACGATTTATAATAGTCGAGGACATTGCTAGGTGACGAGGCGATAGCCGAGTCACCCGCAATGTCCGAGACGGTGTTAAATCGCTAATAATCGAGTTATATTCAAAGCTTTCCCTGCCGAAAAAACCTCGTAAAGACTTATAAAAAAAAAACAATAGAAACTTATAAGAACTAAGTCGGTTATTGAAACAGTAATTCCTAATAATTTATGGGTCTTTAGAAGGTCATTTTCTATGAGAACTTATACGTACCAATCAGGAAAACCTCTTTAAAGAGCATAAATGATGAAAATTTCCTATTATATTTTTGATCTATTTTATGAGGACTTATAAGTGCTCATAAGGAATACCATTTATAATTAACGGATTTCCGAATATTCTATAAGCCTGTATGTAACAGTAATTCCTAATATTTTATGAGTCTTTAGAAGCTCTTTTTCTATGAGAACTTATATGTACCAATCTGGAAAACCTCTTTAAAGCGCATAAGTAATGGACATTTCCCATTATCTTTTTGATTCATTTTTATGAGAACATATAAGGAAGACCATTTATAATCTGATAAGACCTTACAAGTCTTTTTGAGGTTTTAACAATATTTCCTTATTCATACCAACAAGGTTGAAAGTGTACACCCTTGGTGGGGAGGGGAGAAAAAAAATCCTACGTAATGATAAAAATAATTGTACACTTCGATCGGTGTACTGATATAATTAACACAGTAAATATAATGTTGATGTGAACAGACTGTCATCAAAATGTACAACTATTTTATTTACAGGTGTACATTTAGATCACAGTCTATCAACATCCACACACATTGTGTTAATGGTGCCAATAACTGTGACTGGAAAGCACAATTATTTTTTCCACAAATGTACATATCGATGGTTAGTAGCAATACCACATAATGTCAACATTTTGTAATGTTTTAGGAAAAAGTAAAAAATACCTCGTATTGACTTTATTCAGTAAATACAATAGGTACCACGTTTCAAATATCACCGGTTTGTGAAATCATTTAAAAACAAAACAACCTATTTCGATTGGCTGGATTGTAAAATACGTTTGTGCACCGTTGCCACATGGTAACAGGATAAAAAAGCTGTAAAAATATCATTTTGGCAAAAAGTGATGATACATGGTATCGCCAATTACCGTTAGGCCATCGATATACAAGGTTCATTCGATTTTATACTAAAAATTTGGAGTTAAAAGGGAGCGTAACATAGTAACTCGATAAAAATTAAAGCAACAAATCTATTTAAAACACTTTATACCTAGATATTCCCTTTATAGTGTGACTCTAATACACAGTCCTGCACACAAGTTTCAGTATACTTATTCATAAAAACCTAATTTAAGAAGTTTAATCTGAATCGATTTGGAACCATTTGAAAAAATTGCATTTTAAAAATTTCTGCCAAAATTGTAACTTTTAAGCAGGGAACACCCTATGCGTAAATTATTTTTAAATTTTGTTAAAACTTATAGGTACACTGATATGTATTAATAATTGTATATGTTTCCAAATTTAATACTATTTTCTGAAATATTGATGTTTGAAAAATGCACTTTTTATAATAATTTAGCTGGCTGTAGAACATTTTATATCCTAAAAAGCATTGATTCTAATTAAAATACAAAAATAGAGCAAAAAGTTCTACACATATTTTATTATTGAATTTTGACATTTTACCTTTGTGATTCAGTGATAACTATTAAAATATACTAATATAAATAAAACTTACTTTAGTGTAGAGCGAAAAACGCTACTTTCCGATAATTTAAATTTTTTTCCATTTAGCTCCATAGGTAAAGATAATAAAAACCTCTTTACCATTTTTTCAGTTGTAAACATATAAAAACCTGATATAGGGTAATCCAATGAACAAATACCAATATTTTGTAATTCGTTTATTAACTGGTTTGGAGCGGTTACACTTATTCTAGTTCATCGTTTCCTAAAAAAAAAAGAAATATTATAGTAAAACTCTCTTATAACGCAGACATTTAACCCACTGTTATAAGTACCGCAAATAAACAAGTCTTGGCAGCTATTATAGAGCCGCTTCTTTTTTGGTCAATGATTTTAAAGTAGTACAACTTGTTTACAAAAATTATTGTAGAATTTAAAGGATACATAATAGTGTAATCAATTAAAAATCAACTCTAACTGGTTAAACAAAAATTAGCCAATAAAGCCTACCATGAAGTAAAACTTTTCTGATCACTTATTGTCCATAAAAAGATTAAATTATAAAAATACACAACTTACTCTATTCGCTGGTGAACTCTTCAGTTTTCTTTCCTCCTAAAAATACATAAATTTCAGTTAAAATATGATTTTCAACGTAATTAGGTAATACACAACTTACCCTGTTCGCCGGTGAACTCTTCAGTTTCCTTTTCTCCTAAAAATACATAAATTTCAATTAAAATATGATTCCATCGATTTTATTAATAAATTTCAAAGACTGCTGTGAGGTGAAATGTATGTATGTACACCTTAATTTCAGTTAAAAATTCAAGGTAGAATTTTAAAACTTAGGTTAGGTAATAAAAATGCATATTTTTTAGAAAAAAAAAATTGAACATCACTTTGTGTTCAGTATTTTAAATGTACCGTCATTTTTTCATGGTTAAATAGTCCTAAAAATCTCCTTTTTAGTACAACTGTTAAATTATTTTAAAAATTGGCGGTCTGAAAGCTATTATTGTTAAATTGCGTGAGGTGTTATTTTGTCATTATAAATGTCTAGCGGTTTAATCGGGGGTTTAATCAAAAAACATTTTTTTATTGCCTTTAAACTGGATTTTGTAAAATTTTAATTAGGCTACTTGGAAAAATATTAAGTCAAAAATAAACAATTTTTGATTTATACGATTTGTACTCTTGTAATGAAGTCGCTAAAGAAGTTTATAAAAATAACATGTCCATAACGTCGAAATGACACTATCGAATTTAAGCTTCCTGTCAAATTTAATGGCTTTCAGGTTCAGGCCGTCATTTGAAACAAGATGACAAGTTGTGATACATTACTGAATGGGACATGTCTAAGATTACTTAACCAGGCAACTTCAATTTAAAATAATGAACTCCGAGTCACCTACAGGTAAACCAGATATTATAATTAACAATGCCTATGCGTTTTTAACTATATCTCTAACCCAAATTTCTAATTACTATCTTTAATGGTAACAGAATTAAGGTGTGTACAATAATTTTGTCGGCTAAAGATAAAAACAAACATATGCAGCTTACCCTGTTCGCTGATCAATTCGTTTTCCAAGTCTAAAATAAATAAATTTTAGTTAAAATCTTTTGTGGTATTTAAATATAAATAATAAACTTAAATTGTTAATGTTGAATGAAAAGCCCATTCTGATATTCTACACATAATAAAGGAGGTTCCTTTGATTACTCCTCAAACAGGAAGCAAGAGGAATTAAAATTTACTTTTACTAAAAAGAAATATTGTCAAATTTATTGTAAAAAATATTGATATATACTTAATTTGTTGAATTACAAGATATAAATATTATCTCCTAATTATTGAAGACAGCATTTTAAATATTGTGAGTAGCAAAACATAATTATCTAAAAAAAGTTCAATTCCTTGTAAAATTACTAATTAATTCGATAGCTTGCAAAGACATCTTAAGAAAATGCATAAAGCCTGAACATCTTATCTAAAAATTAAATTATACCCATTTTAGACAGCTTCTGGTAAAATGCAACCATTATATCAAGAGCTAAAAATATAGCTTTCAAACTTACAGCTTGTTGAAAGTTTTCTTCTATAAGAAGATAAGTGTTGATTTCATCAGTCTTCTTTTTTATTTAGATATAGGGAAATTAAATAAATCCAAAAATTTGGGAATATTAATGTGGTCAATTATTTTGGTTGCTTTCTGATTGGTTATGACTTCTTGTCGAGCTTCTTGTATTTCTCCCCTTATTTGAAATAAATTTGCTTTCATTGACGTGAAGTTATTACGGTCTTCACTGGTAAAGCCTGTCTGTAACAATAAAATTTAAAACAATATTAATGCAAGGTACATTTTATTAAAAGGACTTTTCAGGAAAAAAAATTTAATAGGAAACATTAAGTAAATAAAACGTATGCAGTGAAGTTTTTATATCAATGCCTTACCTAAATTGTTTTTTAATTCATGACAACCCCAGTTGAACTGTGGTTATGTGGGAGTGGTTGTTTCAAGTTGAAGTTGTGGTCAGTGCTGCACTTTTTACGTTGAGAGTATCAGTATTCTGCTTGTCGGCCCTATTTTGTTCTAAAAAAATTATAGACTTCTAAACAATTCAAATTTATTAATTGGGAAGAACCACAGTATGAAATTAAACTGTTTAAGCAGCCAACAAGACCAAAATGATAGTAATGACCAGGGACAATAGATTTTATTTTTAATTTTCTAGGCGTTTCTAACAGTGAACGAGCATCTAATGGAAGACTTGGCTCCAGTGGCTGTAAGAGTTTTAACAAAGCATTTAAAGCTACTTGAGATATTTTATATCTCACTGCCCAATCGGCTAGTAATGCCCTAAGTCCTAAGTGATGAAGGTAATATTGCTTATTGGACTGGCAAACAATAGTCGGATTCAGTTCCCATGGTCGACAACTTAAACGAGGTATTGGAAAGTTCATTATCAGTATCAGAGGATGCCTCTGCCAGTCCAACATTTTCAATAGTTTCTTCATCAATTAACAGTGGGGTATGAAAAGATGTAGAAGGCTCCGAATTTGAATAATCATTAGAGGTTAAAAAGGGATTGGATCGTCTAGCAAGTCTATAATTGCGTAGTTAAATTTTTGGCATTGTTAATTTCTACATATAAAATGTACTTACCTTATATTCCTTCAGAAAAGAGAACTGCAAGCTGCAAACACGACTCAAACAACTAAGAAACACGAAAAAACCGGGAATTCTTAAAAATAAATGCGGAAGGTTACACGAATCCTGCAAAAACATGGAAAAATGTAAGGTTAATTGTTAATTATTCTCTTATTTCACTTCGGTTTGGTCCTTTACTTTATAACTTTAAATTTAGATTAGTGTTTTTCCGTCCTATTTTATTTTATACAATTAAAAAAGGAGAGAAATGGATCCAAACCGCTAATGGCGCTAATATTACAGATCGAATAGGTCAATGACGGATGACATATTTATAGGAACATTGTAGTGGGTAGTGACTATAAAAAATAAAAGATTTTTGTTAGTTCAGTGGCGACAAAAAAAACTTTCAGTTTCGCTACTTTTGTCTACATTATAATTTTGTGGAATATTACAAAAAAAATAATTGCTAACCTGGAATAACATAATTAACATATAGGTATGTTCCAAATGAAATAAAATCTGTTGTTAGGTATAAAAATAAATAAATAAATAAATAAGTTGTTTAGGAGATGTACAATTAAAAATTTTTGCTCAATAAAAAGCATCTATTAAAGAAATTTTTTGCTCTTCCGTTAATGGACATCGTAAGGATTTCCGTTGAATGTCCCTTATTGTCTATCCATATGCAGAACAGAAAAGGATATCCAGTGGATATCCTTAGAGTGTCCATGGACACTATATATGGATACGTTGTGGACTAATTTTGGATGTCCATAGGATGCCGTGTGTTATCTGGGTACAGTCCTATAAAATCTCATAAAATTATGTCCTTTTATACCCTTATAAAACATTAGGAATAGGAAGTTTGCTTCTGCATTCTAAATAAAACATAAAGTCTTATAAAATCTTATTAAAAAAGTATGTCCTTATAGAACCTTATAAAACATTAGGAAAAATCCAATTACTTGTCTATGCATGGGTTCCAAAAGAGCATACAGTCCTATAAAATCTCATAAAATTATGTCCTTATATACCCTTATAAAACATTAGGAATAGGAAGTTCCTACTGCATGTATTCTGCTTAAAATTATGTCTTTTATACTCTTATAAAACATCAGGAAGTGTCAAGTTACTTGTGCACTCATACGTCCAAATAAAGCATATAGTCTTATAAAATCTCATAAAATAATTCCGCATAAAACTACGTCCTTATATACCCGCATAAAACAGTATGAGACATCTAATGACTGATCTGTTTATAAATCCAAATAAATCATATGTTCTCACTGGACCTTAAAAACAAATCCACATAAAATTGAATTTCTTATAGACTCCGATAACACGTTAAGAAAGCCGTATGCGGCAACCTCATCAAATCTCTGAAACCTGATAGATCCTTATAAAATCTCTTAGAGAATTTATGAGACTTTACGAGGTTTTTTCGGCAGGGTTATCGTATCATTGACAACGGCGATGCGAAAATAAAAACAAGGTTTTTGACATTTCATTTTGGCATTTCAAAAAGTCATCATTAAAATCATGCAAGATTTTGATATTCCTGACGATATATTAGCTGCAGCCAACATTATAAGGTTGAACTTGCTTCCGGACAAATCTAAAATCCATTATGAAAAAGAATATCGGCAGTTTTGTGAGTGGCGAAACAAAGTACATGTTCAAGGTGCAGAAGAAACGGTATTGCTGGCGTGTTTCTCAAAACTCTCTGAGGAATACTCTGCTTTGTCCTTATGGCCGAAATATTCCATGTTACGAGCGACTTTAGAACTGAAGGAAAGAGTGGAAATCGACAAATACGGCGTCTTAATACGTTTCATCAAGAAGAAAAATGTTGGATATACAGCAACAAAATCGAAAGTATTTACAAGAGAACATGTCAACGAATGTGTGTGTTCTGCCTCAGACGAGAAGTTTTTAATGATGAAAGTGGCTTTTTTAATTGGAATTGGAGGAGCCTGTCGAACTAATGAATTAGCGAAGATGACCACGGAAGATGTTGACGTTTTAGAGGACAAGCTGATTGTTACTATTCCCGACTCAAAAACCCACAAGAAACGTATTTTCGCTGTGATATTTGACGGCGAAGTCAATCCTGTGCTTTTATTTAAAAAGTACGCAATGTTAAGGCCAGACCATGGCACTCACCAAAGATTGTTTGTATCATATAGAAAAGGGAAATGTACGGTACAGCCCTGCGGCATTCATTTCTTCTCTAAAATACCTCAAAAAATAGCTGAGTATCTCTCACTTGAAAATCCTAATTTGTATACTGGTCACTGCGTTAGAAGATCTTCGGCAAATTTTCTTGTTAATGCTGGAGGAGATATATTAGAACTACAAGAACTTGGTGGATGGGAATCGTCGAAGGTTGCTAGAGGGTATTTAGAAGAAAGTGTGACCAAGAAAGTTTCCATTGCTCGCAAAATTCAAATCGGCGATGTTTCCGGCAGTGGATTAGGTACTGGCGAACCGCACGAAATCGAAAGGAGTGCTTTTTCGGTCATTATTCAGTCTTCAGAGGGTATACCTAAGATCGTGGACGTTAAAGACAAAGGTGTATCCATCAAATTTGAAAACTGTCAAAATATTGTTTTAAATGTTCATGAAAAATAGTTCTAATATTATTTGGTATCTAACGTATTATGCTTTCGTAACAAACATATTAAATTATGGTAACTAATGTATTATGAGTAACTAAGGTTTTATGTAGGTTTTAGTATGTTTATGATGTTAATAATTATTAATAAAGATATCATATAAAAATTACAGAATCTTTAATGATACGATAAAAATGTTTATTTGGATTTATTGGTAATTAAGCCGACAACACCGCAAACTTTTTTTCTGCATTCGTTAGGTGGTTGCAGAACCGTGTGTCAGACAATAACAATAAGAGAAAATTACTTTTCACTATTGTAAGTTTTAAAAAACTTAAATGTTTGAAATTAAACTATAAAGTAATATTGATGGTGTAGTATATCGTCAATTTATTAAATACACGACCTATACTGTCAACAACATTTAAAAAATATGAATTTTAACCTTCCTGTCAAAACAAAGTGCCAACTATTATATATTTTTAGAAAGCTCTCAGTAAGCAGAATGCAAATATGAATAAATATACAGGGCGTTCCATTTAAAAAAATATAACTTTGGTATATTCCTCAAAAATGGGGACACCTGGAAAAATACTAACTCCTCCACTGGTTTCTACGTAAAAAACTGTATAACTCCCCCTTCTTATATTTTCGATAAGGTATAAGATAACTTAAATACAAGGGATGTCTGAAAATGCACCGTTTTCAATTTCGCCCTGTATCTCAAAAACCAAGATGGCCATGATAAATCCGTTAAGAGCATCGCTTGTTTCACAAAAAAGTGACACAGGTTTGCGAAAACCGCATCATTCTATCTGTACTAATAACTGAGATACCCGTCAAAAGTGTCGAAAACTGGACAAGGTTCCCAGAAATGTTGAAAAATTTGCTGCTTATATTGGCTGCTTTGGTTCGGAAATTACCAATTTTGAAACCCATCTTGCTAAAACGTTTAATGTATCATGGCATTGTAATATTGTCAAAACGCTTGGTTCATACCGTGCGAGCAAAAATTATTTGCATCAAAGAGTTCCATGAATCAAATTGCTTGTAACGACTGTCAAAGATGACGGAATAACTGATTGATGGTTAATTCAGGTAGTTACTGACACCGTGACAACCAACAGGTATTAAGCTCTACGGGTAAGCATTACGTCCTTAGATGCAAGGCCCTCTTTGATGCAAATAATTTTTGCTCGCACGGTAGGTACTTTTGCAATAGTAAATACTTTCACAGTATGATTTTTTTATGCAAGTATTGCAAGTATGAGGAAGTATTAAGTCCGAAGGTTCGTTATTTACCGGGTTATCTTCAATGGATTCACATCCACACTAAAACTGTTTTGATCAATGTTTTACAGTCAATTATGATAGGACCTCATTCTTATACACTGCACTCATTTTTTTGTGATTATAATTAGGACTGGTGCATCCTCCCTATTAAGTAATGTTTATTGTAGCGTATCTATATGTATAGTTGATTTCAATTTCTGTATCGATCCATTTCTGGATAAATAACAAAGATTTTACAGCTTTAGTTTTTTAATTCTGGTTTTTTTGGTGTAAAGGCGTAGCTTTAAAATAATTTTGTTATACAGATTATATTATTTATATTTATACAATGCGTTCTGTTAAACGCAATGATATGTTTGTTAATACTTTAGAAAGTCTAGGGAAAGGTTAATGATTACAAACATTAGATTAATTTAACTTGAAACGTTTGCTTTATCTTTATCTACAACAACAATATTAGAAGTTATGTTTTTTCAGGTCAATGTGCTACTTTTTGTCATTATATAATACAATATACGACAATTACTGTTTTAGTATTACTGCTCAATGCTCATCCTAACAAAATAATAACATTATTATCGTAACGTATTTATAAACGAATGGGATTACTTTAGTTATTTTAATATTTACGTCAGTAATAAAAGGATAGTCTAGTTTTATTACTGTCAGTAATAAAAGGATAGTCTAGTATTATTACTGTCAGTTCCTAAAAAAATAATGACGTTTTTATTGTATCGTATTTAGTAACGAATGACAAATTTTCAAAGGAGTACAAGAAGATGACCCGCAAGGGCCGAAACACATATCAGGAAACTAAATAAATAAAATATAAAAAGTAGTTATTTTTACTTCCTGCGTAATGGAAGAACAGTTTCACCAAGCATGTAGCCCAACACAAATTAATTATGGTTATAACTTTTTTTGTAGGTGTTACTTATGATACTGGTGGTGCTGATGTTAAAATCGATGGTGGCATGCTGGGCATGTCCAGAGACAAATGTGGAGCAGCTGCTGTAATAGGCTTTATGCAAGTGGTCAATCTCTTAAAACCCAAAAACGTAAAAATTGTCGCAGGAGTAGGTATCGTAAGGTAATATTCTTGCATAATTGAAAAACACAGTAAGAATAGGAAATGAAAATTCAACAAAATTTGTTTAGTGGTTCTGTAGGCGCGTAACTAGGTTTTTATTGTTTGTAATGTATAATAATTTACCTACGAGTATTAGACTAGGGCTAAAGCCTTAGTAAATGGTAAAAAGTGAAAAAAATAATAGTAGGATGAAACCCATTGGAAAAGGAAGAGAATATAACAAAAATGAAAGAAGAAATATATTACGGGCGATCCGAGGTCGGGAAGTGGGGGGCGGTGAGTTTTTAAGGTTAGAAAACGATTTATATCGATTTTCGGCAAAACTCAAAGTCCTATGGAAAAACGTTAAATGGCAAAGTTATAGGTAATAAAAAGATCTACACATCTTCACATCTTGGTGAAAACTTACCTTTTTATGTCCCAAACACACTGTAATTTTTTTGATTTAAAATATTTATTTTTTAACCTTATTTTGACTTAATATCGAAAAAGCACCCTAATTTTCAATCGAAAATTCTCACGTCAAAATATCTGCTTTTTTAGAAAAGTTGGTGGGCTTTTTGTTCATTGAAATCTCTACTTTCTGATGGTTTAAAAAAAATATACATTACTATGGTAAATGTGATGACATCCCCTTTAAATCCTACCTTTAATTATATTTAGAACAACAATTTTCGCATATTTTTTGCGATCTTTATGTTTATGGATTTGTAATTTTTTTGTTTATCAATGTAACATGAAATCTTACGTTTTTCGAGTAATTAAAGTATAAATTTTAATAAATAGCTCAAAATTGTACCTAATGATTAAAAAAAAAATAATTTCGGATTCGATTTTTTTTTCGTTTCTTTGCATTTTTTGAGAATATTTACCACAGTAATGTATATTTTTTTTACACCATCAGAAAGTAGAGATTTCAACAAACAAAAAACCCACCGACTTTTTTAAAAAAGCAGATATTTTGACGTGAGAATTTTCGATTGATAATTAGAGTGCTTTTTCGATATTAAGTCAATATAAGGTTAAAAAATAAATATTTTAAATCAAAAAAATTACAGTGTGTTTGGGACATAAAAAGGTAAGTTTTCACCAATTTTCGTGTATAAAAAAATTCTTTTGTAAAAGATAAAAAACCAAAAACTTGGTTATTTGAATTTTTCACACAAATTTTTAAGTTATGTGAAAAAAGTGCAAATATAAATAAAATAATTTATTACCTACAACTTTGCTATTTAACGTTTTTCCATAGGACTTGTAATTTTGCCGAAAATCGAAATAAATCGTTTTCTAACCTTAAAAACTCACCGCCCCCCACTTCCCTACCTCGGATCGCCCGTAATTTATTTTTCCTTTCATTTTTGTTATATTCTCTTCCTTTTCCAATGGGTTTAATCCTACTATTATTTTTTTTGGTTTTAAAAATTATCGACCCTGGTCTATATGGCACACAGTGCTTTGAACCGTGGACAAAAGTCGGATAATCAGGATTTTATTTATGATTTTTTTGTGGCACTGGCTTTAAGTAAAATGTTTAAAACACTCAAAGAAACGTTATCACAGTCAGCGCAATTCTAAACCTGTCCTTGGACGTTTAATTCCATACGTGTCGTCATAAGAACTTGAGTGAAAATTTTACACCTATAATTTTTAGCCAATAACAAGCTTTTATTTCAGGTCGTTACTATAGCAACCACAAAACTTTCCGCAAATTCTTTCCTCCGGGGTACCCTTGAGTGTGATTATAGCGATAGTTTTTCTGTAAAACGCACAACCATCTATTGTTTATAATAACTGTGTGTTTAACATTAATAATACTTATCACAATAATAAAAACAATATTAATAATAATTAATTAATTATTTAAATATGAGCCTTTGATCATAATATATAGCTCAATAATTAATACTTTCAATGCCTGTTTATATTATGCTGTCTCTTTTTTCCCTTTTTTTTTGTATCTAGGTATCTACATTTTGCAAAGAATTCGTTAGATATTTGTGGCATAAATGAACCAGCTTCCTTGGATTTAGTTACATGAAATAATTATAGACAAATTAACAGAATCTTAAGTAATCCATTTTAATTTAAGTTTTGCTACTAAAATTTACGGAAAATATATTTTTTGCAAATATATTTCATGGTAGGGCCCTTGTTTTCATTTTATAATAATTATAATATATAGATTATAGAGTATATTATAATATACAGGGTTCCCCATTTAAAACGAAACAGGCTAAATATCTGGTTCCACGTTAATTAAAAAAAAAAAACGCTCGGACCCGTCGATTTTTATTTCGAGAGGGACATCTTTTGCGTATATTGTCAATCTTGTTACTTCAAGCCGCTAGGAGGGATGGGGGTAAGATCTAAATCTTAAATGGATACCCCTATTTTATATAATTTTTTTGGATTCTGCATAAAATTCTGAACATTTTTTAATAAAAGCATTATTAGTCTATACTAAACAGTTTCCGAGATATTGACTCTTGAAAAATGAGATTTTTGAACTTTGACAGCGTCTAGCTTTCTAACTGTTCGTCTTAGAGTAAAACGGCTTACATGTCCCTATCTTCGATTTTTATTATCTTTCCAATAGTGTAAACTTCCGGTTAAACCGGAAGTACTATATTTCTTACAACCGGTTTAACCGGAAGTTGACACTATTGGAAAGATAATAAAAATCGAATATAGGGACATGTAATCTAAGACGTATTGTTAGAAAGCTAGACGCTGTCAAAGTTCAAAAATCTCATTTTTCAAGAGTCAATATCTCGGAAACTGTTTAGTATAGACTAATAATGCTTTTATTAAAAATGTTCAGAATTTTATGCAGAATCCAAAAAAATTATATAAAATAGGGGTATCCATTTAAGATTTAGATCTTACCACCCCCCCCCCCCTCCCTCCTAGGGGCTTGAAGTAACAAGATTGACAATAATATACGCAAAAGATGTCCCACTCGAAATAAAAATCGACGGGTCCGAGCGTTTTTTTTTTAAATTAACGTGGAACCAGATATTTAGCCTGTTTCGTTTTAAATGGGGAACCCTGTATACCTAAAAAATATGTTCCTAGGATTTTATTAGTATGAAGCAAACATTTGTTTGTCAAAAAGAATGTATTCTATTAGCTATCAACAAATCTGTATTACTAATTTAACGGAAGGCTGTATTTTTATAATTTTTGTTTGTCACGTGTCTATATTTTGCAAATAATTCGTTAGCTATTTATCGGTTGACAGGCACAGCTTGATAGTTTTAGTTTACTACTTGAATTTTTAAAGGAAAATGTCATGTTATAATTTTTTATATAACTTTGGTGTCTGGTGTGAACTTTTCTTACCGAATCTCCCACACAACCAAACATATTCAAACATATATATTATTATGTATTTAATATTAAATATTACGAAGTACTCCGAAGAAAAATCAGCTAATATTTCATATATGGGCAAAATATTTTGTCTGAAAGTGGATATATTATGGCAGAATAGTTCTAGAATACGTGCAAGTTTTTCCAACGGAATACAGTAAGGTCTTACCAGTCGCAGCGGCTATCTAGTATCGTTTAAAAGCTTCTATAAATCCCAAAGTGCAGTTCAGGGACAGGCTATCTCGGGGAAGACCTACCGTGCCATTTGAGAAAGCTTGCACGAAAACCAACAAACGACGCGTCTCGGATTTGGTACAAAGCAGATCTTCAGCTGACCTATATTTTGCTGCAGCTATGGCCAACACTTAAAATTTGTGAGAAAATAGACGACCTTAACCTTTCCCAAAGAAAATACCTAGTATTTAAATCCCCTTCCCCATATGTTTCAAAGCACTGTGCGGCAAGTGTCTCATTATACAGTACCGTTTGCTTTACTGACGAGGTGTTAATATTATAATTATTTTTGTCACTTAAAATGGATATAATCTTAAGAAACAATTTTTGATTTACAGAAACAGCATTGGATCTAATAGTTATGTTGCTGATGAAGTAATTACTGCAAGATCAGGTGCTAGAGTTAGAGTCATCAATACTGATGCTGAAGGGCGCATGATAATGGGTGACATTCTCTGTAGAGTAAGTGAAGCTTCTAGTAACTATACATAGTTAACAAAACGATACATTTAGGCGATTCTTACTGATCCAGTTATCCGATATAGAGGGTCAATTTAAATAATTGATGTGAGTCAAAACTCATCGAACAATAACAAAATAATTACGAGTATATTTTTACAAATTGCCTTTACCTTTGCATTTTGGTAATATAGAAAGCTAGGAAAAAACCTGGCCATTTTAGCTACAATTGATAATACAATTTGGTTGTTGCCAGCGCAGACTGTTGTAAAACAAAAGGAAACATGTGATTGATCATTTTTTTTTTGTTTACTTATGCAGCATTTCGATGGTCTATTTAATTTCGGTTTAGAAGAAGTGAATATACTTATCTGTTGTAGTATTTTGTGCTGTATAAACCGTTACTTCATAGTAAGAAGTATTTTTGGTATACTAAATTGGGTTATTTAACGGAATCACACAAAATTGAAATTTTAATGATAATTGGCTCTGGCAGCCTGGAGTAATGGATGGAAGACACGCAAGTAAACGTTTTATTTGCTCATCAAGAAAATCTTATTACTCCAGTTCGGCAACGTGTAACTTATAAAATGTTAATGGTACAAGAGTTACTGGAAGATAATCTGGACCACCGTTCTCAGTTTTGTGAAATTATGATGAATGCACTTGATCAGGATTTAGTAGATTTGAACTGGGTCCTTTTTACAGATGAGTGTACTTTTGTACTAAATGGTGACGTCAATAAACAGAACTGTCGATATTGGTCCGCAGAAAATGGATGCGAGAAATACACACCCATGCAGCTTTCGCAAAAACTTATTGTTTGGGTAGGCATAATTGGTGACCGCGCCATTGGACCAATATTCCTTGAAGGTAATTTAAATTGCCATACATATATTTCAGATAACTTATTCCATGCAGAATAAGGTTACAGCAGGATGGTACTCCGCCTTATTACTTACTTATTATTGAAGTGAAGTTTTTACAAACCGTTGGATAGGAAGAAGGGGTACCACTAAATGGCCGCCACGATCGCCGGACCTTAATCCTCTAGTATACATAACAAAACCAGAAAATTTAGAGGAACTTGGCAACGACTTATATAACAAAATTTTACTTTAGATTATGGGTTTCTCAAGAAAGAAATGGGCAAAATTTCAGACCATTTTTCCCATAAAACCAATTGCATATACATTACCAAAATGCAAAAGTACCTGTTAGGTATTTAGTAAATATGTTGTTTGAGTGGTAATTGTTGAACTTTTTTAAGAGTATATAGCTACGAATAAAATGGCATTTAATTTTAATAGATAACTAAATTCACATTATAATTTGGTTTTAAAACCCGTTTATTTAATAAAATTTGAATGTTTTTCCGAGGCAACTCATTTCTAGTTGGCTTTGAAAACAAAGGAATGTGTATACAAGATAATTTTGCACTTATTCTTACTGATGATGAGTTTTTAAGTGCGAAATGTGTTATTAATACTAGGTGTGATACTTCGTTGAATTTAAAACGAGGAGAATTTAAAAATAATAAAATAAAATTTTCCTATCATTTAAAAATACAAAGTTGATGGTGGTTGTGAAAAAACGAAACGTCGGATTCAAAATCTAATTACACCAACTTGTAAAGGAGAAAAATGTAATGGGGTCGTATTCCCTTTTTTATGCCCTTACCAATACATTTGTAAAAAAAAAATGTTGCGGGCGGTTTCTACCCCCAAAAGAGGTGTAAATTTCATGAAGACAAAAAGTATGCCAAACTAAAAATAAACCCAGCCGTAGTTTTGTATTTTTTTAGCAAATAAAATGGCTTTTTATCTTTCTAATCTGAATTTATTCCAGTTTCCACTCTGTATAAATACCAATACAGTAATACAACAGATCATTATTACATCAAAGGAAAAATTTAAACCCTATACCTTTCCTCTAATTTTTTCGTGCTGTGTTTCAAGAAATACATAAACAATCGACTATAATAATTTAATTAATTAACCTAATTTTTAGTTTCGATAAGAGAAAATTATATTTCAAATATTTTACAATAAAATATTATGTTCGTGGATCGTGCGTAATTATTGGATATTTTATAAATAAGTAAATAAATGTCACAAAACCAATTTAAAAAAAGTATTTCTTGCCTATGTTAGTGGCTCCCAGAAGTATTCTGGCGCATTCGCCAAGATGTATGCAATTTGATCTCAACGAAATTAAATCCGTAAGTTCACCTTTATATCAAAAAGACAAAATGGATAAATACCTTGCCAGGTTCTCGCAAAAATTACTCCCTTTAAGGTTGAATTCTCAACGTCATTCAATCTATTGCCAACCTATAACCTATTTCGCGTTGATTTTTTGAGTTTATTATTTTAATAACTAACATTTAAAGAAAATCAATATCGTCGGTACATTACTTAGGTAGTATCTGATATATTACAAAAATATCAATTTATTTCATTGGTAATTTTGGGAGAATTGTATAGTGAAAGAACAATGAGTGACAATGACATAATAATGTTAAAAAAAATCTTACTCGATATTTTTCGCTATACAATTCTCCTAAAATAAGTTATGAAATTCCGTGATATTTATTAAATATGTCAATTATTACCTATAGAATGTCAAGTCGATACTGATTTTCTTTAAATTTTGTATAAAAGCTAGAAAACATAAATAAATCTACGCGAAATAGGTTATAGGTTGGCAAGCATGTTGATACTCCCACCTTAAGGCATTAACAATAAACTTATTGTGTTAAAACTTTACAAAATGAGAAAGTGTATACCACAAGGATAAGTTTAAGGGCCATTATTAGCGGTTCTTAACCTCTTAAATGAACATAACAAATCAATTTCTAATTTAATAAATTATATTGTTGGAGACGACACCATGTTTTTTTTGACCAAGTAAGTCAGATTATCTCAGTCAAATTTCCTCCCCCCTTACCTACGCTAAGGTTACCGGATTTGTGACTGAGATCGTTTCTTTTGGCTGATTTATGTGTCAACACTGTCAACTTGTCAATGGTTTTCTGGGCCAATTACTCATCTGCCTTTATCTATTCTAAAAGATATATTAATTTTACCTTTGTTATTACTTGTTTTTTGTACAAATTTAATACCTAGCACCAGTGGCACCGGACATTTTGTACAAAAACAACTTATTGATCTCCCATTTTAAATATAATTTTTAAAGTGGGTATTAGGTTGTTACTCCTTTTAGAATGCATTTAATTACCTCAGTTTTAAATGTCAAGAGTAATTTTTGCATATTTTACGGTACACCTTAATGAGATGCATAGGAGCAATTAAATTATTAACAACAAATTTTTATATTTGCAAAATTTGATCTAGATTTATCGGATCACCGTTCCATATAATTATTGGTGTGAAGCCTTTCAAATAGGCCAATGCCAACATATTTATTAATGTGCATGTTCATTTAGGGTAAGCTAGGATAAAAGCGTACAATGAACTAAAGCGTTAAAACATGAATTGAGAAAATTGACGATTCTTAAAGAGTAAACATATTTAAGGAATAGCTAACTGGGAAAAATAGTTACAATAATAAAATCAACTACAACAGGATTTAATAAAGAGGAAGAAACAGACATCATACGGTACACAAAAATGGACAGTTTAAAAACTATTATTGGATATAGTAGATATTTTGTCATTTACACCACTGTCCCCAAGTTTAATTAATTAGTAGTAGTAGCAGTAGAAAACATTTATATAGTGACCACGCCCTTATTCAGCGAGTTTAATGTTGAATCTTTATTACAACGTTAACTTTTTATGCATGTTTAATGGAGGGTGAAATTAATGTCCCATTGTATGATGTTTTAAATACCTACCCATATCTTATAATTACAATGTTGTTAGACAGGTTGGGCTGTATTTTTTATTTATCGTAAACTTCTCTTTTACACATGCCGCATCTCGCCGGCGATACTTAAAAGTTTTACAAAATAAATTGTTTTAAAAGGGGCTAACGTATAAAGAAAAAATTCTTACTGGGCAATTAACAATTAAATATATTTTGAAAATATTTATTTTGTCAAAAATAAGTACTTCAGCGTTTTCCAATTTTTTTCTTTTATTTCGTCAGATCCATCACCAGGCGCGTTTCGTCATATCATGGCTCATCAGCGAGGATAGGATTCGGCAAAGAAAGTTCTGTTGAATAATTTTTTGTTCAAAAAAAAATTTTTTTTAAAGAAATGCTCATTGAGATGGTTTTTAATTGGGTAAGAGTAAGAAAAACTGTTTCCTAGCTGAAAGTATATTTAATGACAATCGGTTTCCGGAAGGGCGACATCCAGAAGCATTTTACATGTGTTGAATGCTTTGTTGAATCAAAAATTCACAGATCTTGCATCTTACGCAAGTATCATAGGCGCATTGAAAATACCTACCACATACAGTGGCGAGAAGTAAGCCATTATGTCACAGCACAGATTACTCCTATCTGTGAGTATGTAACGTGCCGCTATCACGCGTTATTATGACGGCATGGATGCTCCGATTTAGTTTGAACTAATAATTAAATTGTTATACTTAGAAATGTGTAAATTTGACTGTTTTGTTAAAATAAAAAATATAGGATAATCTGTGTATTAGTACCTACATATAGAAGAGAACTCAAAACCACCTTTTCAAAAATAGCGACAAAATTATTTCTTTAGCTATACACAGCCATTTACCTGCTGGTCCTTGTACTCCTTGTTCATGAAATGTCCAAATCTTAAGTCGGCTATAAAATGTTTTGGATTGATCCATTCTCCCCCGACTTTCTGTGTAATACGCCAAGACCGCCGTGCTATTTCGCTTTGTTTCAGCGACATTCACTGTTTATTTTTTCCAATTTTATCGAAATTGAAACAATCAAAAATGCGGTTACCATGATATCGACTAATTTATGGACACCTGAAAATTTTAAAAATTACGAAAACGTTATCTGATATCAATGAAATTTAGACAAATAAATTCTATTTGCACTGTAGTAGATTAAATTTTGAATGATACACGTTCGATATGAACTTTGTTAATAAAACTTGTGCAATTAAACCACTCGGCTGACGCCTCGTGGTTTAACGTTGCACACGTTTGCCGAAACCCAAAACAAAACAATATTAATACTCAGCAGATGATGTCATAGATCCTGTGCTGCTCAGATGTTTGTTGAGACTTCACCGCCGTGTTATTTATGCGCATGTCGCATGTCGCGTTCATTTTTCATGAAATAAACCCGTATATACGCACCCAGTAGTATTTTCAATACTAAAAAGAAGAAAGAACAAAGACGGCACCAGGGTTGGGTGACGAGTAGAAAATGTAGGAAAGTATGTAGAAAATGTAGAAAAAAGAAGAATACCATAGAATTCCTTTCTAAACAATAAGAGATTGTGGAAAGCTGTATAGTTATAGCTAAGGAAGTTTACAACACAGAAATTTATGCAGTCTGTTCAGACAATGCAAGCAACATGAAAAAATGGGAAATAATATTATGTGGTATACAAATTGCAACAGTCATAAAGCGAATCTGCTTGCCAAAGAATTAGTTTCTGAAAATATTGCAGGAAAAGTTCAGTCAGAATAAATCAGAAAAGAATTTTCTTCTCCCGACCTTAAAAATGGCCTTTTAAAATTAGGGGGTAAAAGAGTGATCCTATAGCTGGTGAAACACGTTGGTCAGCTATGTTTATGTTTTTTAATAAATATGTTAAAAACTGCTGGAATTTTAATGGCAAATAAAAAAATTGTTTATTTTTAAATTCTTCATCAAACAAAATAATATTACCAGGTTCCATTTAAAAAACTTGAAATGAGTGAGAAAATGAGTTTCAAAGTTGTCATTTTTATACCTTATTTTGAACACCCTGTGTAAAATAAATAAAATCTATTTAATTTATAGTATCTATTGAGCCTTTGCTACTAATCTTACAAAATGCCGTAATTAAAAATATACTTTTAGATTTTTTTTTGAATTTTTTGTTCGAAGGCTGCAAAACTTTTTTTCTAGTTTTTAATTTATTACTCCTAAACAATCAAACCAAATTCAAAAAAATTATAAGTAATACAAACCTACGCTCATAGAAAGAAATAAAACTTTATATTATCACACTTTTTTGGGTTACCCTGTATATGCGAAATTATTTTCCTGAAATATATCTCGTATCACAGTACTAATTAGCATATGAATGAAATTTCTAACTTAATTCGTATAGGAGCCTGGCGCACCATTGTAGGACAATGTATAATATTTAATAAAATCATAAATATCCTGAATATATTCCTATTAAAAAAATCGAAATCCTTTATTATTAATTATATTAATGGACGAAGCCGTGACATTGCATAATTTACCAGTCAGTTACTTTCAAATGGTGCCATTAAGAAAAAAAAATCAATAAAAACTATAAAAATTCTGTTAATAACGCCTTCTCATTCAAGAAAACTACCGTTTCTGAATATAAAAAGTTTCATTACATACATGTAGGTACCTGTTATTTTTTATCCTTATTTTTATAATTATAAATGTCACACGTGATTGTGATCTTCGTATTATGTAATACAAACGTGAGTTGCAATTCTGTATTGTATTTGTCGCAGTCTCCCTATTGGCACGTGATCACGCACTAGAAAAAATTGCTATAAAATTATCTAATACCTATAAAAAGCCAAGCTGGAATTTTATTACTATTATCAATTATTGATGGAAATCTTTAACTTTAAATAGAATTTACTGGAAGGATTAGAAAAGTCCTGCGTAACAGATTTTCTGACTTAAACATTTATTAAGCCAAAAAAGCAGTACAATTTAAAGATTTTAATCAATTATTTTAATACAAGAAATACAGGGTAGGGTATTTTTTAAAAACGTACAATGGCTACATTTTCGACACTGAAGAAGATATGAAAAAATATAGTTTAAAAAAACTAAAAAACACGCTTTAATAATTAATCAAACTTAAAAGCTGAAAATAAATATAGTTTAAAATAATTCTTGAAATTCTTAATATATACAGAAAATAATAATGAACGATAAACATTAGTATTATTGTGAAAAAAAAGCGTGAAGCGCTTTGTGCTCTATTTTTAGTATATCGAGCACCCCTTGCTTTTTTCACAATAATACTGTTTATCGTTCAGTATTATTTTCTGCCTATATTAAGAATTTCAAGAATTATTTTAAACCATATTTATTTTCCGCTTTTTAGTCTGATTAATTATATTAAAGCGTTTTTTTTTTAGTTTTTTTAAACTATATTTATTTTTCATTTTTTAGTTTAAGTTATTGTTAAGAAAAAAAAATTTGAGTAGATTAAGCTAGATTAGTAAGTAGATTATTGTATTGTCAGCGTTTTTAGTAAGTCTACAAAATTTAAATTAAATCTGACTGAAAGTGGGTCAAAATCGGATTTAAAGAAGTCGGTTACAAACAAACATACATACAAACCCAAACAAACCCGATCGTTTATGCCGAAGTATAAGAAAAGAACCATATTTGCAAATTTTTGAAAATTCTGACATATTGACAGGTGTCAAATTTTAACAAGAGAATTTTTTGCGTATTTTTTTCAACTTTCTACCGTCAATATACATACGACCTTATAGTTTTTCCATTAATATCATTTTTTTTTTAAATGATTTGACATATTGACAGCTGTCAAATTTTGTCAGGAGAATTTTTTGCGTATTAGATTATTGTATTGTCAGCGGTTCTTGATAAGTCTACAAAATTTAAATTAAATCTGACCGTTTAAAGTGGGTCAAAATCGGGTTTAAAGAAGTCGGTTACAAACAAACAAACAAACATACATACAGGTGAAGCCAATAAAAGCGTGTTAAAAACCAAAAATGCCATAACTATAAAAACGCAGGGCAAAAAATAGGGATTTTGCGGCCCACCCTCACCTACCCCTAAAGCGCTAACCTAATCCACTTTAAAATCTCAAATGACACTACCACACTTATTACTTCTGAGAAAATATTTTAAAACTGATTTTGGAAAATTTGGTAGGAACAATTAGAAAATGAACGTAAATGATGAAAAATTATCCCAAGTCTAAATTAAAATGCTATTGTAATGCTAAAATCTTCTATTTTTTTTACAAAACGCAAATATGTATGTACTTCTCTTTGGAGTACATTTACCTACAGTTAAGTTAAAAAAAACTAGAGAGAGGCCAAATTTCGTTTTCCGTTTTTATTATTTTCTCAATTAATTTCCTTTTAACTTAAAACTGTAAGTAATAAGGAACTTGACAACAATTTTAAATGGTGAAAAAATTCTATAAATCATAAGTAAATATTGTCATAAAACATATGGCAGCAAAAAAAACAACATATTTCGTCCTAAAAGACCGCTAGAAAGATTTAAAACTGCCCTAAAATTCAAATTATCCCAAGCGGGTAAAAACGGGTCGTGACGTAACGAAGTATCATTTGTCATGATGACATCCACGCGTCAAGCGACACAACAATAAGACACGGCAATCCAAATGCAAACCCGGTAGCTCGGCCACCGGTCAGGATGACGGATGACGTCTAAAAGTCATACTTCGTGACGTCATGGGCTTGGCGCGCTTAAGAGGTCGTTTGAAAAGCTTTCGACACGCGCGAAACTTTTAAGAATTTTTACAAAGTTATTACTGATTTTTAAGGAGTAATAATTGGGAAATACTTTTTTAGGCCTAACTAAATCATATTATTGAAGAAAAAAAATTTGGAAAGTTCCCTATTGCTACCGAAAGACCGCTTTTCGGAGAAAACTAAATAGAAGCGATATATTGAAATTATTAAATGGTGAATGCGTCACTAATTTTTGTTCGTAATACAATTTATTAAACTTTGTGATGAGCAGTCTAGATTTCAATGAAAATAATAGGGTTTTTAAAGAGTTTTGAATAATAAAATATTCCAATATTTCCATAATGACGATTAGATAATAATTATTATAAAGTAGGTACCTACCAATTACCTTTTACACCATATACATTTTGTAGCCTATTCGTATTATTACATATTTTAAATTATAGTTAAATGCTTATAATAACCATAATTTAAGGTTGAATTCTCAACGTCGTTCAAGTTATTGCCAACCTATAACCTATTTCGCTTTGTTTTTTCAAGTTTATTATTTTTTAAACTAACATTTAAATAAAATCAGTATCGTCGGCACATTACTTAGGTAATATCTGATATATTACAAAAATATCAATTTATTTCATTGCTAATTTTGGGAGAATTGTATAGTGAAAGAACAATGAGTGACAATGACATAATAATATTTTAAAAAATCTTACCCGATATTTTTCGCTATACAATTCTCCTAAAATAAGTTATGAAATTCCTTGATATTTATTAAATATGTCAATTATTACCTATAGAATATCAAGTCGATACTGATTTTCTTTAAATTTTGTATAAAAGCTAGAAAACATAAATAAATCTACGCAAAATAGGTTATAGGTTGGCAAGCATGTTGATACTCCCACCTTAATTCCGAAAAACTTTACATACCTACGTTTATTTTTGTGGAAAATGATTTTTTTAATTTTCGATGCCTCGGTTGCGCAAGATGGCGTTATGAAAGATCATTATTAAGAGGATTGGTGCTATTTTAATATATACTTATCAGAGATATGTTTTTATTAAGGTATCCAATATACAGTGTTAGTTGAAATACCCGGAACGGCTAATTTTCTTCAAAACTACCAAGTCTAAGTCGATGAATTTTGGTACAGGTGGATAACTTAAAAAACTAAATTGAAAATTGATAATTTGACGTTGCCAGATTTTTCTGTAACTCAAGGAATGTTTTTTTTTTTTCAAATGTAACACTACTATTTTTTTTTAAATTCGATTCCTCCCATCAACATTACAATTTCCTGATAAAGTCGATTCACTCAGTAAACCTGCAAGATGGCCGACATGTCATATGACAAAAGTCATTGAAAATGCAAAAATTTATTTTATTTAGCTGGAATATGACTTTTGTCATATGACATGTCGGCCGACATGTCATATGCAGGTTTACTGAGTGAATCGACTCTAGTATCAAATTTTTATCATTATATAGTTCTATGGGGAAAAAAGTTAATTAGTTACAACTCTAACTCTAAAAAAATTAAATCTATTTCCATTTAAAAACGTTTCAAATATTGTGAAAAGAAGGTTGGTAGACATAATGTACCTAATAGTATCGATAACGATAATAACAACAAAGAACTACTAACAATAACATAGCTAGTAAAAATTACTTACATATTATCGGTTTCATAATCAAATTAATGTTGTGTACTTATCTTATTTCTGTTGTCTATTGCTTGTCGCTTATTGCGTATTATTTAATTTTATCTCGGCCTTTAGATAACCAATAAAAGCACTATGTACGTGACCAAAAAACTTTTTTAATTTCACTGGACTATCTAAATAATATATGTAAATAATTATTCTAACGTTGATGCAATATGGCAAAAAACATCGCCAACGCCCTTAATAGGTACCTACCGATTATTATTTAATATAAACGTTTAGTATTTTTACTATATAAAATTAAATTACTGTAATTATTATGCTGTAACATTATCCGTAACAATACACCCACATTAGACAATTTTTAGCTTCCATGTATATAAATAGATAAATTAGGTAGTACATTACATAGGAATAATAACTTGCAGCAGAAACACAATAAATAATTTAATTTATTCCTTACTTACAAAATAATAAAATGTTATTTTTCTTTAAGATACAACTAACGAACGAAACATTTTGTAATAGACTATTGAATATATCCAGAACTAAAAATGTTAAAATCACAAAGTGCTACTAAACTCAGAGGTGGGGCCCTTTTTTAGTCAATTCAAAATAACTCGATAACAGTGCAAAATTCGAGATTGTGCAAGAATATTCTTTTGTAAAAAAATTAAATTTCTCATCGAAATATGATATAAATAAATATGTGGATATAATTCAATAGCAACAGGTTGAATATTTTTTTGTATCACTCTGTTTCACTATTTATATCGTTAAAACAAAAAACTAGTTTTCATTGATATATCCTAGACTCCTAGAGGTTAAGTGGGAATAGATGTGGTACGTAGATGATGTGCTTAATTTGAGCGGGAAATTGTAAGACTGCCTTGCTAAAAACTAAAAGAAAGAATGTATAAGAGCAAATGCGTTAAAATATTGTCAATTTTGAATATTACCCTTGGTCATACCGAAAAAAGAAAAATAGCAAATTCATTGTTTTCTCTAAACTTTTAATATATTATTTCTACAGGGTTAGTTGAAATAAACGGAAAGGCTAATTTTCTTCAAAACTACCAAGGATAAATCAATGAATTTTGGTACAGGTTGATAACTTAAAAAATTGAATTAAAAATTGACCATTGCGACGTTGCCAGATTTTTAGTTTTTTCTGTAACTCAAGGAATGTTTTTTTTTTCAAATGTAACACTGTTCTTTTTTTTATTGAATTCGATTCCTCCCATCAACATTGCCATTTCCTGATAATATCAAATTTTTATCTCAAATAGTTCTATGGGAGAAAAAGTTAATTAGTTACAAGTCTAACAACTCTACAAAAATCAAATCTATTTCCATTTAAAAACGTTTCAAATAATGTGAAAAGGAAGGTTGGTAGACATAATGTACCTAATTAATAGTACCGATAACGATAATAACAACAAACATCTACTAACTACTAACAATATCAATAACATAGCTAGTAAAAGTTACTTACATATTATCGGATTAATAATCAAATTAATGTAGTGTACTATAATATGTAAGTAATTTTTACTAGCTATGTTATTGTTAGCAGTTGTTTGTTAGTTGTTCTAATCGTTATCGATACTATTAGGAACATTATGTCTACCAACCTTCGTTTTCACATTATTTGAAACGTTTTTAAATGGAAATAGATTGGATTTTTTTAGGGTTAGAGTTGTAACTAATTAACTTTTCCTCCCATAGAACTATTTGAGATAAAAATTTGATACTATCAGGAAATGGTAATGTTGATGGGAGGAATCGAATTCAATAAAAAAAAAAGTAGTGTTACATTTGAAAAAAAACATTCCTTGAGTTACAGAAAAAACTAAAAATCAACAACGTCGCAATTGTCAATTTTTTAAGTTATCCACCTGTACCAAAATTCATCGATTTAGCCTTGGTAGTTTTGAAGAAAATTAGCTGTTCCGGTTATTTCAACTAACCCTGTATATTTAGAATGCCGCAAAAAACATTTAGGTGACTTATGCACTTGTGTGAGGTTATGTGATTTTATTAGGTACCGCGCTATCATTAAACCATCAAAACCCTCCAACGCAATTGTTCCTTACTCAAAGGCATTATATTTTATTCAATAGCCTATTAGTTCATAAGGACAACTAGAAAAATAAAACCCATTAGATGCAACCATTTTCTTTTGTAAATTAAATTGTCAGGCTATAAATTGAAACCTTTAAACATTAAACCTGAATATAAAATATGCGCACCAAGTTTTTTCTCTTGTTGTTATTGATATTAACCTTCCCATATTACAGCATAGTACCGTAACAACACTATTACCTAAGAGTTATAATAATGTAACATTTGTATATTATAATTATAACCTCACAAGGTAATAGGTATTGTAAAAAACAATTTTAAAAACTTATTATTTAATATTATATTGATTAGTCAATTGACTCATAAAAACTGATAAATACTTTGATTATTACGGATCACCAATTTAAAATATTCCTGGAATCACCCAAAAGTTTTAATAGAAAATATATTTTAAACTTTTTCTAATGCTTAAAATCTCTAGTGCTTAAAATCTTTTTTAGAACACCTTAAATTGTTTATTAAAACAACAAATTAAGTAATAAGCACTTCTAAATGTCCGATATCCTACCTATATCGCGAAAACCATAAAGCCTAGGATCCTAGGAAGTTCATATTTGGCACTGGAATATCCGGAGAACAGTTAAAGCTCAATTTAATAAAATTTCAACTAATTTAGTCGGGTTTGTAGGCAAAACAATTTAAGAGATATTTGGGTAGGTTTGTTCGAGAAAAAAATTAAATGGTAGCATAGAAATCATAAAAGAATTTATTTATTATTGTAGTTGCTGTCACCATTTACTAAGTTACTATGTATAGAAAAGTTTTTATCTCAGTTCTTGTAATGTATAAGAAAGCACTTTTTTGTTAAGTAGGCACTCTTCAAATTTAAAAAAAAATATTTCAATCACAAGGAAATGGCAACCATCACATAAATATTTAAACCTGACCTAAGATACCTTTAAATCAGTTAACTACCGTTATTTGGTATAGTGTGGTTCTCTTTTTGACCTTCGTAATAAATAACAACGTATTTTTATATAGGGAGTAACTTGTAGGTTTGTTGGCACCTACTTTTTTATTCACATTCTATTATCATCGTATCTGAACAATGTTATAAGATTATAAATAAAAAACCAAGGGTGGGGGGGGGCTCCAGCTTAGGAGCTACAGGATAATTACAACATGCCAACTCTTTTAGAACAGCAAGTAACAAGTACAAGTGAGGAAGGAGTGTTGTAAATTGAAATCGTATCATATTTCCATGCAATCAAATGGAGCCTAACGGAAACATTGGAAATTTCTTGAAATAAGGATGACACGAAAAAGACATCTAAATAGCATAAAGTGCATAAAAAATTATAAATCAAAGGACCACAACATTTATATTGCTACTTACGCCTTCAACGATATTATCCAAGAACACCTTTTCCCAGCATGTCAATTTACTGATGATGAAATAATTAAAATTGTGAAATTAATAGCCAAAAAAAGGTCTGTAATTCGCCCTTACATTATGCTGCAGATTCTCTTCATCCAAAATCGTAAGAAGCAGTCAATCATCAAAAAAGTAAACTTCTTTTGAAGGACGACGAAATTGCAGATTATCGTTGCAGAAAAAGATTTTTTTTTCGAATAATTTCATTTGGAAGAACAGTCGTGACAACCCCGTGTCGTGGTGGCAAGAATTTTGATCATCAACTTCATGATGGAATCTTAATTTTAAAAAATGGAAAGTGGCAATAGTTGGTCAATATTTATTTCCGATGAAATTGGCATGGAAAATAAATAATATGATAGTTACGTTGAATATGTGGAATGAAATAATTGAGACAGTGGATGGAAGGACCGTGATGATATTATGATAATAATGATAGTGATGAAGACATGCCTCTTTCTCATGTTGGTTTTAACTAAAAAATTGAACTGATTTGTTACTTGCTTGCTTTTTGCTTGTTTGTGTATATTATGTATTTGTATTTTTTACATTGCTTATTATTTGTGCCACATATACAGGGTGATTCACGGTGGATGGAACGTTATACGTTTCTGACGAACCAGTAAAGGAATCGTTCTGAAAATTTGGTCGTTTGCATAAACGGACACGCTCTACCTATCTAAATTATTTTTAACAATACAGTGTTGCCGCTTCCACACAAAAATAATAGCTACTTCGATATTTTAAATAGAACACCCTATATATTATTAAATTTTTAAATTCTACATAAAATTTTAATTATTGTTTAATAAAAGCATTATTAGTCTATGCTTAATGGTTTCCGAGATATTGTCTCTTGAAAAATGACATTTTTGAACTTTGACAGCTTCTAGCTTTTTAACTGTACGTCTGAGAGCAAAACGGCTTACATGTCCCTATCTTCGATTTTTATTATCTTTCCAAAAGTGTCAATTTCCGGTTAAACCGGATGTAGGAAATATAATACTTCCGGTTTGACCGGAAGCTGTTACTTTTGGAAAGATAATAAAAAACGAAGATAGGGACATGTAAGCCGCTAGAAGCTGTCAAAGTTCAAAAATGTCATTTTTCAAGAGACAATATCTCGGAAACCATTAAGCATAGACTAATAATGCTTTTATTAAACAATAATTATAATTTTATGTAGAATTTAAAAATTTAATAATACATAGGGTGTTCCATTTAAAATATCGATGTAGCTATTATTTTTGTGTGGAAGCGGCAACACGGTATTGTTAAAAATATTTTAGATAGGTAGAGCGTGTCCGTTTATGTAAACGACCAAATTTTCAGAACGATTCCTTTACTGGTTCGTCAGAAACGTCTAACGTTCCATCCACCGTGAATCACCCTGTATATATTACAGTGTATACTTTAATTTACAAAGAAATATTTTCAATGTTTCCAAATATTTTCAATATGTATTTCCGAAATAGTATTTTTCTTAAGAAGTGTCGAAAATAAATCTTCTCTCTCTTCAACTGCTTCATAATAATGTGTGTTGATAAAAAAACGCTAGTGCTCTAAAACAAATTTTTCACACGCTTGTAGAAAAAATATCTTCCACTAAGAAAAAGTGCGGAAAAATGACGTCAATAATTTCTTATTGGTGTTTCAAAATTTGACCATCCCGTCTTCGCTGTAAATTTCTCTATTTGTCACAGGTGAAACTCAAACCCCTTAATAGCATCCTTCAATACATCTGCCTCTTCAGAAAACCTACCTACGGCACGCGCCTGACACGTGTGGTACCTACTTCAAGAAGCCAATTTGCACCCTTTAAGGGGTTTATTTAAACCGGAATTAAAGAACGGTATAATATAATCTCTTCGGCGTCATGTGCGGAATCCTTTCTCAAAATAATCACATGTTATGTTAGGCCTTTTCGGCAGATGATGGATTTTGCGAAAGAATACCATAGAAAGGGTTTGGCGGGGTTAAAAAACACCTTTCAATTTTTTGTTGCTAAAGGTGGATTGCTAGGCTTTTTTTTAAAGTAAAAAAATGATTTTAAAGAATACTTAACTAACCAGGAAACATTATTTCTTAAAATGACATTAGTAGACTATTCACTCACAATTGAGTGAGAAAATATTTTTGTGACAATATAATATCTGTTACATTCAAAAGAGCCTGAGGTAGTTAATTATTGTTTAAAATCTTTATGCCCCCACAAAAGATTAACTAAATCATCAAATGTGGAATAGGATTGGACTTGAAAGTCCTTTCTGCTAAATGAATAAATATACTGGCTGTATCAATTAGAAATCAGGACATATTATATTTATTTAAATACTGATGAATTTTTAAATATAAAATCATATCTGTAATTCCCTGACCTATGATGTTATCGTCCAGACAATCACGAAAAGTCAACGTCAAAAATGGAGGTAAATAATATGTTGTTGTCGCGTCGTTCGAAATCTAAGCTCATTTTGTCCCAATAATAATAATTTATTATTATTAAATCATTGAATAAATACATACATCGAAGTGTGCCAGAAATTGTGGCATTAATGCCCCTTTGCACCAAATTGCACCAACAGAGATAGGACATACTTAAGGCAAAGAATTCCTTAAATTTAGGTTAAGTACCGATTTCGTTTGCACCAATATTGATTCCACGCTTAAGAAGCTGTAACTTAGGAACCCAATTTTCTCCACCTAAATTGGCACCTACGAAAGTTGTTAAATTTGTCAAAAATTATGGTAAATTCTAACCTACAACGTTCAAAATCGAGTAAAGGTAAAAGTCAACTATAATTATTATTATAATTTTTGAGAATGGAAATGGATAATGATGATCTAGATAATATACTGGAACTTGTACAAAATGGCTTTCCAAGGAGAGAATACGATAGGGGAAACTCGTACTTCGATGAGATGGTTAATTTAACTTTCTTTAAAAGATATTGTTTAAGAAAAGAAACAGTATTAAATAATTTGGAGCAAATAGAGTATAACCATGAAAGTTACATATTATAATGAGTCGATAATTTCTTGTAATATTCTAATAACAGATATTACATTGTAGGAATAATAGTGTGTCTCAGATCATATGCTACTGGCAGCCATCTCAGTTTACTTGGAGACTTTATGGGTATAGAGACAAGCACGATCTCAAGAATTATTAAAAAAGTCACAGATTTGGTGGCTGGATTAATATCTAGATCATATGTAATGCCCATGGGCACAGAATATATAGCTACGCTAAGCGTAGCTATATATTCTGTGCCATGGGGGATAAATTAGCAATCCAGAATGCCTTTTTCAAAGTTTATCTCTTATCCAGCATAATTGGATGCATTGATGCTACTCTATACACACATTTTCAATTACTACATATAATTTAATTACATGCAATATTAAAATATACCTACTTGTAACTTACCTACTAGTTTTTCAGCAAATAAAATAACAAAGAATAAAAAAAACATGTTATTATTTGAATTTTGGGTTGTTGTTCATTACTATGGCGCTATCAAGACATACTATTACTCTGTGGTTTAAACCTGCCATGTTGCCAAATGGTTTCACTTCCTAGTTAAGAATTTATTTAAATTGTGTGATGCAACGCAGCCACAATTTTGTGTAATTGGGCATAACCCAAGTAGGTATATTTCTTTAATATTTTATTAAATATATCTCCATCTAATTGTCAAGAAAAACTATTCTTTTTAATCAAAGAGGTCATGCTAATAATACACACTTAAAAAAATTTTAAAGTCTCGTTGTTTTGTAAATTATATAATAATATTTTATTGGAAAAAAATATAAGTAGGTAGCGTTAAAAAAATCAATCAATCTCTGTGGCTTCTAGTTCTTCTTAAAAATAAAAATAAAGTAGGTTTTTTAGAACTGTAGCAAAATGTAAAAAATTCTCTAATTTCTTATAGGTTTAAAGAAATTTATTCACTGATCTTCAAAGATGAAAAATTGGTGACACGCAGGATTATGCGTATATAATTTTATAATATTTCATCTTCTTGAGGGAATTGATGCAGGTTTTTTTTTATCGGCATCCGGTTTATGCCCCTTGGAGTATTATCATTAAGTGTGTCATAATTTTGATAGATGTTATTATTTATGTTTTCGAAAGCTTACTATCTCGGGTGACAACGAAATTACTTCACAGCTTGTCCACGTCCTTATAAAACAAAACATGAAATTTTGGTTTCTTAAATGGTTGCACTATGCGCATATTTTCAGAATTTAAACGTCTTACTGCCACTTCTGGTTAAACCGTGCACACAACTTTGTTATTTTAAACAGAACACCCTATATACAGTGTCACCAGTAAAGTCCGCATCATATGGAATTTTTTTTTATTAATAGCTTTATTCGAAATTTAACTTTGGGATCAAGCTCTGCTTCGATCGAGATGAAAATTAAGCAAAAAAAATAGTACTCACGTGATTCGCATTATATGTAAAATTTTAATTTTTTCAAAAAAATAATTTAAAAGTGGGGTTATTTCTGAAAATATCGAAAAAAGTTATTGGAAAAAGTTTTTCTAAATGCAGTTTTTAGTCCACATCCAAAATTTTAGCCGCATAAGATAATTTTAATTTTTTACGTATATTTTGTAAATTGCACTACTTTTGCAAAATAAGACTCAACGCAACTTACATAAAACTTCTTAGTTTTGACAATGCTTTATTTCAGATACATTTTCTTTAAAGAAGCGCCACATTAAATGTGTGTTTTTCTGGGTAGTTTGTGTCTGAAAGTGACAAAAAAGAACACAGTGTCTTCAGTAACGTGTTTTTTAAGTGGAAAATAAATTTTAGTTTAACAACGTAAAATTTATCTATTTTCAACGATTTAATTTAAAACCCCTATATTATAATTTACTATTAAGCTATGTCATAATAACGTTAACGTGTATTACTTTCAACCACAAACTACGTTTTCAAAAATACTTATTTTATGAAGTTACCTTATACAGGGTCCAAAACAAATAAACTTTGCATCACATATTAGTGTAGGCGCCAGAGGTAATCAAGTATGCAAAATGTGAGGACCGGCAACTATGCTCAAATTCTTTTACCTAAGACACCAAACAAAAAAAACATGTTGCCACCAGCTGTGTTGGTACATTTCGTTTTTCCTCGCTCTTTTGCGTATCGCTTAATTTTTTAGTTTTTCAGATTATGGGCCCCAATTTGGCTCTTATGTGTTAAAAAAAAGTTTAAAGACATGGAACGTTACATTATCTCCTTCCACTCCATATTACCCACAAGCTGGCGGAAGCTGCTTTAAAAGCTATAAAAAATTTGACCACTAAATGTTCATATAACGGACAGTTAGATGAAAATAAATACCATGCAGGTTTGTTGAAGTCAAAAACACACCTAAAATGGATGGTAGTTCACCTGATCAAATTTTGTATGGACATTCTTTAAGGTCGTTAGTACCGGCGCATTTAAAATTATTTACCAAAGAGTGAAAAGAAGTAGCGAATATTCGAGATCGAAAAGTTGTATAACAAAATAAAGATGAAATATTTTTACAATCGGACTTCTAAGGGCCTAACTAACCCCAATTCTATTAGGAAGCAAGGTTTGGATACAAGACAAAGTAAAAAAACCATGGGATAAAATGGGCGAATTTATATAAGTCGAAGGAAACAATCGAAAATATACTGTTAAAGCACCAAGTGGAAGAGTATATTTAGAAATAAGCGATTTCTTCGAAAATCAGTTCCGAAAGGGGAAGAAGGAAGGAATTATGAGGGGGGATGTGAGAAATCTGGTTTACCTGTTATATCATAAAGTATATCAATGCTTGCAATCCTTATAATGACAACGAGAACTGCGCGCTTCGAAATATTTACACTGGTGAACTTGCTGATGAATCTTCTTCGCAGTGTTTGCTAAATCCAATAAAAAATGGAGAAAATCTGTTAAGCACGTATGAAAGAGAGCGATTTGTACTGAAAAGCAAAAAGTTATCCGATCCTATTAAAAAAATTAAATTTGACCACTTTGTAACTACTTCTGAAAAATCGAGCAAAAGTACTTGTAATAAAAAGTTGCAAGATGCAACAGATATAAGTCTCTTTCAAAAAACATATATGTTGGCTAATCAACGTGGATTTGACACAAAAATTTTAGCATCTTACAAAATTTTGAATTCGAAAAAGTACCTTTTTGACGCAGATGGATTTTACAGGAAGTCTCCAAAATCGGAACTCGCACTTGAAATTGAAAATAATTATAAGTGTGGTACAAACACTCGACAGGACGTTGTAAATTTACATCTTTCAAAAATTTATATTGTTGATGGTATGACACTTGTTCATCGAATCCAGTTAAAAAATTTCAGCACCTTTGGCGATTTTGCTGAGGCATTCTTCAAAAGAATCCATAATCTTTTCTTGCAGCTAAATGTAAAACGAATAGATATTGTATTTGACAGATATGATGATATTTCGATAAAATATTTGGAGTCAACTTTACGGAGTAAAGGTCAAACGATGAGAAATTTTATAATTTCAAATGATCATACAAAAATTCCAGCTAATTGTAAAAATTTATTTTCGAGCAAAGAAAATAAGTTCCAGCTCGTTCGATTTCTCTGTACTGCTGCTCCTAGATATGCACAAGTAAAAGAAGATTGTGAGTTATATATTTGTGGAGGATTTGATGATCCAACAAAATGTTTTAAATTACAAGGCTCTTCGTTTCTTGAAGTACCTGACTTAAATTCGAACCATTTAGAAGCCGATTCAAGAATGTTTTGTCACATATTTCACGCAGTAAGAATCCAATCTGCCCATATCATTATCCTTTGCGCTGATACAATGGGTTTCATCCTATTATTTTTTTTACTTTTTACCATTTTCAAAGGCCTGGTCTATAAATAAGCCAAACAAATATTATCGTTTATATTCCTAAAATGAGTTATACAAGTCTGAACTAGTGCAGATACTATTTATAGCAAATATTTTGATAATTTTGTCAATGTCAACTTTAAAAAAGGTTTGTACATATTTTAAGTGTAATGTTCTGTTTTTTTTTTTAAATTATGATAATCTGATTTAAAATAAAAACGTTATTAAACATTGAACTTACCGAATAGTTTGAGGGGGGCGGAAGTTTGTGCCGGGGAGTTAAACCCTTAAAGTCAACCTTGCTTGGTAAAAACGTAATAACCATTAAAAAGCATGTCATAAACAAGTTAAACGAGTCATGATCAATTTCGAAATAATTACAGCTTTTGTATAAATTAGTATTACCGATCAGATAGAACAAACCATTTTATTAACCGAAAAGGGTTGTTGTGCATATTTAATTACACCTTTTACTTTTTGCCGCTGTATCTGCCATATGTTGCCATTTTTTGCCACTTAACAGTTAAAAGTATCAAGTAACCCTTTTTTGACACCGTCCTGGCACGTGGCTGTAAGATGATGACGGCTCTTTTATTCAAACCCTTCTTAAATATTTTTTGCTTGCAGTAAAGGGGTGTGGTAATATATAGGATGGCATGTGGCTTCATAAAATGTTTTTTTTTTACTTTTTGCTTGTGCATAGCCAATACATTTAAAGTATAAAATACTTACAGACTATGTGTTCTTTTAAAAACTGTCTACAACTTTTCCAAAAGTAAAACGGAGAGCGTAATTTGTAATTTAGACTATATTTTAGAAGGATTTAAGATTGTTTTTTAAAATTTATTCCCCAAAAAAAAATACAGTTTATAATAGGGAAATTACAATATAATATACAATAAAAAAAGAAATAAAATGAATTCAATAAATAAGTCAATATAAAGATTTTTTAATATTATTATATTATAATAATCAAATGAGAATAAAGCAAAACAAAAATTCATTACGGAAAACATAATTTTTCAAGAAAATACAATTTTATATGTTTTTAAACGTTTTATTTGAAGCATATTCTTGAGATTACTTGGGATTACGTTTAAGTTATACAAATTAATGCCATCATGAAGAAAAAAAAATGTTTAAAAATATATGTTTATATGTTTTGAAGTGAAAAGAAGATGTCATATTCTACTGTCATAATCATACATACAGACATATACCGTGCGAGCAAAAATTATTTGCATCAAAGAGGGCCTTGCATCTAAAGACGTAATGCTTAGCCGTAGAGCTTAATACCTGTTGGGCGTCAGTAACTACCTGAATTAACAATCAATCAGTTATTCCGTCATCTTTGACAGTAGTTACAAGTAATTTGATTCATCGCTAATTTTTCCAATTTCTTGAACAATTCACACAATGGGCTTTACGGAACAGCACAAAACATTAATGGTTAAAGCATATTTTCGAAACGAGTTTGGAGTAAATGGTGAGTGGCAATACAATCCGGGTTTGTGCATGGACACGAACAAACCCGATCACCAGTTGCAAATTTAAAACAATTACAAGAAAGGATTATCCAAGAAGTGGTAACATTTCTCCAGAGATGCTGGTCAACACTTTCGAAAATATGAAGAGACGTGTAAATTTATGCTTGGAGCATGGCGGTGGCCAATTTCAACAATTTATGTAATTCTTTTTCTTCTTCTTTCTGTATATTCTTACTTTGTTAATTTTGTAAACAACAAAAATAAATTTGTATTTGTGTACTTATTTTATTACTCATTAGTTTGGCATATCATGTCATAAAATTAAATTTGACAAAATTTTAACCTAGATTTGGTTAGATTTATCGTCCCCATATCATCGTGATCTAAACCAAGCCCTACGTTTTTTAATCCAAGCCCTCTTTGATGCAAATATTTTTTTCTCGCACGGTATGAGTATCTCCGAAATCATTAACTCTTGGACTGAGGTAGGTTGGGTTAGAGCGTCATATTTAAAACTGAATAATTTGTGGTAGCATTTTCCGCACCATTTAGTGACACCCTGTATATAATTTGAAAATAAACGACGCTGATAGTTCAAATTTTGTAAAATATGATAATAGAAATAGACAGAAGTAAAAAGGACAAAACGGTTTAGTTACTGTTTAGTAAAAGATCTTGAAAATTAAAAAATATTAATAAAAAAAAGAAACCTTCAAATAAAAGCTAAAATAACTTTTTACCTGCCAAAACGCATAGGTATTAAGAATAATTATTAAATTGTGCATGGTACCTGTTAATAGAATCTACCCAAAAAAATAGCCACCCCTATCTTTTTTTATATACAATATAGGATAAGCGTTAGTTTTTATGTTTTTTTTTATTTGTAGTTCAAAGAAGAAGCTTTAAGCGCCATTAATCCTCATTTGTTTACCGTCGCCACTTTGACGGGACATGCTGTTTTGACAGTTGGAGTGGGATACTCGATAGGTAAGATCGTCAATTTAGGGTATTTTTTAGAGTTGGGCATGGTCAATTGACCATGGCGTATTTGACCGGTCAAATTCGGTCAAAATATATCAATTTTATTTTATTATTTATGCATTTGTGATCTGTCCAGATAACCTCCTACCACCCAGGATAATGTTTAGTGTATCGTTATAGCGCCGTTATTTAAGAAAACAAACAAATGAACAAACCCAAGATAAAAATTTACCATTGGCTACATACTTTACTGCTCGTAATAATTCAGCTACCTAATTACCCGAGTCTGATATTTTATTTTAAGTGTTCATGTTTTTATGTTTTCATAGTTACATAAAAATAAACTATTGAGATATACACTTATCCTACCTGGATGGACCTAACTTTATCATCCATTTGACCACCCTGTATAAAATTTAGGTATGGCAATAGACTTTTCAGAACAAGCAAAACTTGTTATAAAAAATTATTTTTTCCAAAATACAAAATAAGAAATTTGGCAAGTATAGTTAGGTTCATCGACTGCATTTTTAAATTTTAATTTATTTCAGTCAATTGACTGGTCAATTGACCAAAAACAAATTGACCGGTCAACTCCACAACCCTAGTATTTTTGATAGTTATAATGGAAAAGTATATGCTTTAAGACAATACACACATATAGTCAAAATTACGTAAAGTTTTAACGCGTTTAGGTTAGGTTCTGTCATATTTGACATATATTGCACACAATTTATGTCAAATATGACAGAACCTAACCTAAACGCGTTAAAACTTTTCGTGATTTTGACTGACGCAGAGTTACTTTAGCTTCTTATAATTGAATTAAAGATTAATCTGAACTTAATTTAACCAGTGTCTTTATTTTAATAAGCAGAGATAATAATATCATATTATGTCCTTTACAGTGGCGCAGCGAGGGGGGGGGTTTAAGGGGTTAAAACTCCCCCCAGACGCCCAGACTAAGATGGTTTTTTACGGTTTAGACCAGCGCTGAAGCCTTTGAAAATGGTAAAAAGTGAAAAAAAATAATAGTAGGATGAAACCCATTGGAAAAGAAAGAGAACATAACAAAAATGAAAGGAAAAATAATTTACGGGTGATCCGAGGTCGGGAAGTGGAAGGGGGTGAGTTTTTAAGGGTAGAAAACGATTTATCTTGATTTCCGGCAAAACTACAAGTCCTATGAAAAAACGTTAAATGGCAAAGTTGTAGGTAATAAAAAGAAAGAAAGAACTTTTGTATTTACACTTTTTTCACATAAACTCAAAATTTAGGTGAAAAATTCAAATAACCAAGTTTTTGGTTTTTTATTTTTATCTTTTACAAAAAAAAATTTTTTTTACGAAATTTGGTGAAAACTCACCTTTTTATGTGCCAAACACACTGTAATTTTTTTGATTTAAAATATTTATTTTTTCACCTTATTTTGACTTAATATCGAAAAAGCACCCTAATTTTCAGTCGAAAATTCTCACGTCAAAATATCTGCTTTTTTTAAAAAAGTCGGTGGACTTTTTGTTCGTTGAAATCTCTACTTTCTGATGGTGTAAAAAAATATACATTACTATGGTAAATGTGATGAAATCTCCTTTAAATCTAAAAAAAAAATCTAAAGCTTTAATAATTATATTTAGAACAACTATTTTCGCATATTTTTTGCGATCTTTATGTTTTATGGATTTGTAATTTTTTTGTTTATCAATGTAACATGGAATCTTACGTTTTTCGAGTAATTAAAGTATAAATTTTAATAAATAGCTCAAAATTGTACATAATAATTAAAAAAAAAAAATCGGATTCGATTTTTTTTCGTTTCTTTGCATTTTTTGAGAACATTTACAATAGTAATGTATATTTTTTACACCATCAAAAAGCAGAGATTTCAGCGAACAAAAAGCCCACCGACTTTTTTAAAAAAGCAGATATTTTGACGTTAGAATTTTCGATTGAAAATCAGGGTGCTTTTTCGACATTAAGTCAAAATAAGGTGAAATAATGAAAATTTTAAATCAAAAAAATTACAGTGTTTGGGACATAAAAAGGTAAATTTTCAACAAATTTATTTTTCTTGTAAAAGATAAAAATAAAAAACCAAAAACTTGGTTATTTAAATTTTTCACATAAATTTTGAGGTTATGTGAAAAAAGTGCAAATACGAAAGTTGTAAATCTTTTTATTACCTACAACTTTGCCATTTAACATTTTTCCATAGGACTTGTAGTTTTGCCGAAAATCGAGATAAATCGTTTTCTACCCTTAAAAACTCACCCTCTTCCACATTTTTGTTATATTCTCTTCCTTTTCCAATGGGTTTCATTCTACTATTTTTTTTTTTTTTTGTTTCAAAAATTATCGAGCCTGGTTTAATTTTAGTTTTAAAAATTTTGAAATCCTGTTTTTTTTTTTGAACCCCCCCCCCCCCTAATACAAAATTCTGGCTGCGCCACTGGTCCTTTATGCACCGTTTTTAGTATGTATACTTACGTACATACAGTTCGAAGACTTAAACAATGAACTGTGGGTACCTTTCCTAAATTTCTAGCTATCTGTCGAATGTTGAATTATATCGCTTTTATGAAACGAACTAGTTTAATCATAAAAAAAACGTTGAAAACTGGTAAAACCTTAAAAAAACATGTACTTAAATATTTCCTTCAAATTCAAATAGCTGATTTTTAAAAATTAATAAGTAATATGAAAAGTAAAAAGTTCTTTTTATTTTTTAAGACTATGGCATTGTGCCAGAGGTGTACGTAAATACCTAAGTCAGAAAAATAATTTTAACTTATTTTTCTTGAAACAGAAAGGATAACCTACCCTACATAATACAAATATACAGGGTCCTGCACCTCACCTCCCGTCTTCTATAGCTTACTTAGTAATTAAGTTCGAATTTAGATTTTGCAGACCTTACCTGTATCTTGGTGCGCATTTCAGGAAAATATTTTTTTTCATACAGGGTGTTCCAAAAAAGTGTGTATTTTCTTAGATTACATGCCTAATATTTCCTTACTTATTTGGGTGCCTCCTATAATTACCTACATACCCCTAAAATTTTATTAAAATCGATTAAGTATGGTAGGCGAAAAAAAAATAAAAACTAAAAAATATCAGTTTTGCACCACTGGTTTTAAAACACAATTTTGTTTTTCAAGGCCACCTTGGATATTTATTCATAATAATGACTGTTAGAATAGTCGATAAAATGAGTTTTCTGCAAATAAGTCTTGATGCGTTAGAAATTGCGATGGGGTTGTAATTAGGACAAATGTTTGATTTTTAATTCGGCATCGAATGACATAAAAAGATACAGGTTAGGGCTACACCGAGTAGTTCGGTGCTCGGCCAGAATTTTCACCGAGTAATGAGTACTCGGTGCTCGATCTTATATTCATTACTCGGCCCAGTATAGTAGAATATTAGAAGCAATCCTTTTCGGCATGTCAAAAACAGTAAGAAATGAGACATAATTCATAATTTTAATTTTCAATAACATAATTATGCAAAGTACAGTGGCATTATAATTTTGAAAAGGAAGATTATGATGTAAATATATAAGTCTCTCTCAATTTTCCGGTTTTTAAATAAAACACCCTGTGTTTTTTTAAATTTTTAGATTCTACATAAAATTATAATTATTTTTTATTAAATGCATTATTAGTCCATACTTAATAGTTTCCGAGATGTTGACCTTTTGAAAAATATCAATACTCGGCAGCCGAGTACTAGGTACTCGGTCGATACCTTCAGCCGAGTACACGGTCAAGTTAAAAAACAGGGCTCGGTGCAGCCCTAATAGGGGTTCCTATTTGAAATAAGAAAAATAAATTGCTTTAAATTTTGTTAAGTTTGACACTAAACTATGGACACCCTGTACAATTTGTATTAGTCAAACTTGGTTAACGAGACTGTTAGGCTTTATTTAATAAGTATCTTTGTATAATTTTATTAACGAGGCATTATTTTTTGTTAATTTTTAAAACCTATAACTTCCAGTCTTAGTAACTAGTAAGTATCTACTTATTTGAAGGTGGTAGACAATGTCAATCAGTTTACACTTGAAAACGGTTAGAGATACTAACTAACCGAAACGTTGTGTTAAGTAACAAAAAAAAGGCAATGGAAGTCCGACAAGGTAATTTCTTTGACAGTAAGTACTTATGTTTTGGAAATTCGGTAGGTACTTTATTCAAGGAACCATAAAAAATTTCCAGTTTCACTTTTAAAAAATAAAATACTCTAGTACATAAAATTTGACTTTGGCAGCAAGTTCTGCTTCGATCGAGATGAAAATTAAGCAAAAAAATAGTAGTCACGTGGTTCGCATTATCTGTCAAATTTAAATTTTTTCCAAAAAATAATTCAAAAGTAAGGTTATTTCTGAAAGTATCGAAAAAAGTTATTAAAAAAAGTTTTTTTAAATGCAGTTTCTAGCCCACATGCAAAATTTTAATTGCATAATTTTGATTTTTTACCCATATTTTGTAAACTTCACCACTTTTGCAAAATAAGACTCAACGCAACCTACATAAAACTTCTTAGTTTTGACAATGCATTATTTCAGATACATTTTCTTTAAAGTAGCGCCATATTAAATGTGTTTTTCTACAAAATCAAAATTGGGCTATTAAATTGGTCGCATGTGATGCGAAGTTTATTTGTTTTTGACCCTAAGGTAACTTCATAAAGTAAGTATTTTTGAAAACGTAGTTTATGTCTGAAAGTAATACACCTTAATATTAGGACAAAAAAAACACAGTGTCATCAGTAAAGTGTTCGTTAAGTGGAAAATAAATTTTAGTGATGGGTAAAAAATCAAAATTATCTTATGCACCTGAAATTTTGCATGTGGGCTAGACACTGCATTTAAAAAACTTTTTCTAATAACTTTTTCGATACTTTAAGAAATAACCCTACTTTTCAATTATTTTTTGGAAAAAATTAAAATTTGACAGAAAATGCGAATCACGTGACTACTATTTTTATTTTTTTGCTTAATTTTCATCTCGATCGAAGCAGAACTTAATGCCAAAGTCAAATTTCGAATAAAGCTATTAATAAAAAAAAATCCTGTATGATGCGGACTTTACTGGTCACACTGTATATATATAATAATATATTTCCATTAAAAGTTGCATTGAAATGTAATAGGTACATTGATAAAGCATGGTTAAAACTGCCCTACGAGGTAGTTGAATGTATCTCATCGGAGAACACTATCAACCATTCGTCAGAATTTTTAAAATAAACTATTTTTTTTACTAAAATTAGATTTAAAATTATATTTTCTGCTCAAAATATATCTTAGACGTTTAAATTTTAATATGTTATTCAAACAATTACATTTTTCGCAAAAACTTTCTCTCTATGAATATTTTTATAAGTTGTGGTTGTTTTTCCTCTAGAGGAGGAGGTTGTAATTTTTAGATGAACCCGTTACTAAAGAAAAATGGATCTTCTTTCCGACAAGGACTATAATAATCGTTATAATATCCTACGCCCCTGGCAGGAATCACGACCTAAAAAAGTATTTCTTGAGAACTCTTAATCGTAAAAATACATGACTTGTAATCGTTATCCATTAGCAAGAATGTTTATATAGTGTTATTCTACCGTGTGGTCAGGCAGTTATTTAAAATGGGGACAAGTAGCGGTTCCGAAGATAATTTTGATTGTATACATAGGTCACGGTCCGTTGTGCGTTTTTTACAGTTGCTATAATACAGGAGCAATGGCGTAGAAAAAGCCATATTTGTAGGTATGTTACGTTAATGTTTTAAAAGATAATGTTTAATTGAAAGAACACCGCACATTTACTTGTTAAGATTTTTTTGAAGTAATAATTTCCACTTAAAAAATATAGGGGCACAGTTTTTTGGTGTGCGCTTTTTGGTTTATTCCCCAGAGTTTGTTGAATTAAATTTTTATAATATAGGGATCTAATAACAATAACAATGCAAATCTATGAGGATACAGGATGCCCAAAAGTAATGGGACACAGAGCAATAGCAGACTCTTTAAGTCGAAATAATGGGATTTATTTAAACTTGCCTAATCCCAAAATTGATAAGAACGAAGATACAGGGTGTCAAGTTTTAATTTTGTTTTCGTTTTTTTGCGATTATTTTTTAACGAAACGACATAGCAGCACAAAATTAAGGGTTTTGGGGTTTTTTGAGGTGAGGAATTCAAAATTATCCATAGTTTTTGTGTACCCAGTAGAGGGCGCTGCCTACGGCATGGCCCACTCCTTTTATCTGGCATAACTTTGTTTAGGCTTCTTATATCAATCCGACTATTAAAAAAATAAGTTACTTTACTTCTTTTACATCAAAAACGTATAACTTATTGAAGTCGCTAGGAGCAACCATTGCAGTCATCAAAATTGTTTTTAAAATAAAGTGATATTATAACAAAGTAAAGTATTCATATTGTTTTTGTTAATATGCAATATCACAAAGGGGTATCAAATTTTATATTGGAAGAATTATTTTTTGTCCGAATTTCTCAAAATTCGAGATAAATATTCTAATATACAAATAATAAATCACATATTTCTTATTTTCTGAAAATCAATCCTTAAAAGGGTGAGAAAGGGGTATATAAGTTTCTAATTGGAAAAATATAGAACTTTTCATTGGCCAGTAATAAGAAACTTGCAACAGGAAATCCATTTCGATATCTTAAATTTTGTTTCTTGTTGCTTGTTGCTTAAAACTTAATTGTATCGCAATTGATTTGTTTCCTATCAATTCTTATTTCTGTTGCTTGTTGCTTATCGCCTAATTCTTTCATGAACAAAACTAGCAGAGAAAAGAGAAGAAAGAAAAAATAAAATAAGAAAGCACCAAAGGAATTTATTTTTAAAAATAATATAAGTACTAAGTACCTAAGAAAGGTTTTATTGAATAGTATGTATGGTACTGGCTTCTTTGTTTCCCTATTTATAACAATTCAATCGCACAAGCGAAGCCGCTGGCCGCGGCACCCACAAGTACAATATATACAGGGTAATTCAAAAGTAAGCGGTATCCTTTCAGGGGCGTAATCCGTGCATAAAAATAAGGCAAAAAGTTTCTATTAACATGTGTCCGAAAATGCTTCCTAAGGGAGCTACGCCCCTTTGAATAACACACACTGTGGTAACGCAGATTATTTTTTATCAATAAACATACGCAAATCAGAAAATTTTCAAAGTCGTTTTGCTGGTAAACGGTGCACTCTATCGAATTGAACTAAGAGTATTTTTTTTACGTAAAAAACTCTAGAATTTTAGAATTTCTAAACAAAATCGCAGTAACCTAAAGAAAAAAATAAATAGGGATGTTTTAACCCTTACCCTCCCCAATGTGACGCCACTAAATAAAATTTTAAAATTTTGAATTTAGAATCTTATTCACCATCAACTGTTCATACAGTACACCAATTTTCAAAATGTAATTGTAAAGGGTTATAAAGTACTAGAGAAAAAATCGTCTTTAAGGTGTCCTATTTAAAGGGGCGTAGCTCCCTTAGGAAGCATTTTCGGACCCATGTTAATAAAAACTTTTTGCCTTATTTTTATGCACGGATTACGCCCCTGAAAAGATGCCACTTACTTTTGAATCACCCTGTATTATAACGCCAATAAAGAAGTAAGAAGTAAAAAAAAAAGAATCTAAAAACGATCTAATAATTAAAAAATCTAAAAAAATAGATTACATTTTGCAAACATAAATTTATCATTAAAGTTTACAGGAATTAAGTTCGATGCAAAGTATCATACGAAGAAGAGAAATAGATCGATTAACAATTTAATAGCCAGTATCCTAGTAGGGAGTGCGGATTATATTACTCCATATATTTTCTCGGTCTATTAGAAGCAAGTTTTGAAACATTTTATTTCACCATATAAGTAACTTATTCCAATTAAATAAATATAATGTATTGTTATATTTTATTTATTGTCTTAATATACTAATACGAATAATAAACGTTGAACTCGTTAACTTTGGTGACAATCCAACTCCTGCAATTATTTTTGAAATATTTATTTATCTTTTCAATCGTTAATAGTATAGAGTCAAATGTACAAAAAATACTTTATTATTTCTAAATAAACCAACATAATCTTGAAATAAATTCGATAGGTTTAGAGATTTCTACAAAATGTTAACCTTTAAAACAATAAATTTTTTGTCAAAAAAATTATGTTTTACATGTTCTGTAACTCGTACGACAAGAGGTATTTTTGTTTCTCCAATGTATGATTCGGAACACTGCACTGACTGGCAAAGGACTTGATAGATGTAATTTTTTGTGTTGTCATTACGGGAGGAGTTTCACTTGTGTAAGAAAGCTTCTAAGCGCATTTCCGGATTTGAAGGCTGTTTTGATATTATAGTTATTGGTTATCCTTCTAATCTTTTCAGAACTCTCCTTACCATAAGGTATTGTAAGAACTACTTTCTCCCCTTTCGTATCTTTAATAGTTTTGAAGCAATTTTTAAGTTTTGAGATAGTATTAGTTACAAAGGTTTCAGGTTCAAGGTTCTGTTTTCAACCTTTTTTGATATTTTTGAAGAAATTCAATATTAAGGTCTAAGCGTATTTCCGGATTTGAAGTCTGTTTTGATATTATAGTTATTGGTTATCCTCCTAATCTTTTCAGAACTCTCCTTACCATAAGGTATTGTAAAAACTACTTTCTCCCTTTTCGTATCTTTAATAGTTTTGAAGCAATTTTTAAGTTTTGAGATAGTATTAGTTACAAAGGTTTCAGGTTCAAGGTTCTGTTTTCAACCTTTTTTGATATTTTTGAAGAAATTCAATATTAAGGTCTTCTTAATTGTTGCAAATGTTAGATGTATATATAATGCAAAAAAAACTGCTCAAAAAACCTATAAAAATGTATTTTCTTGAAAAATGACTTTTTTGGAATGGATTTTTGGTTTGCCTCATTTTCGATTGATATATTAAAAATCTGTATATGAACTCGTTTATTGAATAATTTTATTGTTTTTCTTTGGATTAATATACAGGGTGAGTTTTTTAAAGTGTTACAAGGCGATTTCTCGAAAACGGTATAAAATATTTTATTGAAATTTTTGTGAGGTAATAGGGAGATGGGGGGACATATTTTAACATATTTTTGACGTCTACCCCCTTTCCTCATTTTGAGGGGTAGGCGGTAACTTTGGAATTTTAAATGAGATAATGTACTTTTTTTGGTAAATACGAATCTGTGTAAAAAACTAGTTACGTATACACAAATGTTTTGATTTGCTCCCCTGGTTACGTAATTATGATTTGTTAGGTTATAAAATATAAAAACTTCTTTACTATTTTATTTCAACTTATTTATCGTCTTCGTCTGTCATGTTTAAGAAAATGTTCGAAATGCCTCCCTTCAGCTTCCAAACACTTTGCCTGTCACTATTTTTCTAAATGAATATCGTATCCGTTTTAACATTTCAGTTCTCACTAATAAGCATGCAACGCGGATTCGGTCTTTCATATCATCTAAAGTTGTAGGTGTTGCCGCCATCACTTTGTCGTTTATAAAACCCCAGAGGAAAAAGTCAAGGGGGGTCAAATCCGGGGACCTATTAGGCCAGTTCACCGATTCAACTCAATCAATCCACCTGTTTTCAAACAATTCGTTCAAGTCATTACGGGCCAGTATCGCATTATGCGGTGGGGCTCCGTCCTGTTGAAACCACATGTCAGGAGTTATGTTTTGGTTTAATAATTGGGGTAATTGGTTCCTTAGAAAATCTGCGTACATTTGTCCATTTAAGTGGCCTTCGAAGAAATGCGGGCCAATAACTCCATCCCCGATAATACCACGCCATACGTTAATTGATCAAGGATGTTGATTTGCCAGAGTTCTCAGTGAGGATTTTCCGACGCCCAATAGTGCATATTGTGTGTATTTACCTTTAAAAAAGCAAACAACAGAAAAAAATAAATTTAATTTCTACTGACAAGGGATAACTTAAAATCGTACCTGTAGATTCGTATTTACCAAAAAAAAAGTACATTATCGCCTTGTAACACTTTAAAAAAACTCACCCTGTACATAGTATATCATAATTTCCCTATTAAACTGGTAGTTTCTTGGAAAAAAAATAGGCAAACGACAAAGTATGAAAATAATCTATTTTATAAGATGTTGAAAATGTTCTCCTTAACTGTTCTGCAGTAGATCAATTGATCCAAAAATTCCCATTGTACATTCTGTACTTGTTTCTCGTATTACTCGTCGAATGGACTCCTATCCATATCTATCGAGTTGGGTTTAGACCAATAAACTAAATTTTTGACGTAGCCTAGCCTGACAAAATAAGTCGAGTGGATTAAGATCAGGAGATCTCAGTAACCACTCCATTAATTCCCGTTTAACTGTTCATCGCCCCGGAAAAACTGCATTTAAGTACTCTTTTACATGTGCAGCATAATGTTGGAACACCATCCTATTGAAATCATAAGGTTAAAATTAGCCAATCAGGATCATTATCATCTGGAAATAGAGTGGCAAGTTCCAGCCAGCACTAGATTATTTCGAAGACAATTTAGATATACCTCTCCCATAAGGTTCTTATCAAAGGAATACCCTATTTTCAACCATTCCAGCCCAGACATTATACTACGTATGATTTTCTATGGACAAGTGATGATTTTTTTGTGCCCAGTATCTATTCTTTTGTGTATTAACCTGATCATTTAAAGAAAACGTAACTTCATCTAAAAAACAAATTCTTTGGACTATTCGTCCTTGATTATCCGTTAGTTTAACCATTATTTCACAAAATTGCTCTCGCCTATCAGGATCATCGCCCAATAATTTTTGTACAATTACTGGTTTGTAGAGATGCAACTTTTCTAGTCTTTTTTAAAATTTAGATACAATGGTTTGGTGATTATCGTAGTCACGCCAGAGTTGTGTGCTTGAGCTATGAAATTCTTCCTGTAGTGATAATAATGTGTTTACTTTTTTCTCCTCAGGTATACCAGGACGACTACTTTTAATTATCTTTACAGTACGGAAAGTTCTTACTTATGTTCTCCCTAGCAGCAGAATATTACCGATAATTTTTTTCAAGGTCACGACACAAACAAAAACATGAGTGAAACCGAGAAAAAAATTATCGGAAATCAATTCTGCTGCGTGGGAGATTCGATAAGAAAATTTCATAAATTAGAGTTTTTTCTTATCGTAATTTTTTTGCTAAAATGCTACAAAAACATATTTCCGTCGGCTTTAGTTAATTATAACTAATTGGAGTTTTGAAAATGAAGTTCATTTTAGCCGTTAGTAACTCATTTTTATTACTAAAATATGAGAAACATTAAATAACAAATTTGTTATCTGAAATCCAATGTCTTTATAATTTTAAATTAAAATAAAACTTTAAAAAACATATTTCCGATGAGTTTAGTTTAATATGACGCACTGTATTTTTACAATAGAAGTTGATTTTACTTGTTAGTAACAAAATTTTAGTACTAAAATTTCAGGAATATTAAAAACATTAATTCGATTTCAACCAAACATCTGAAATTACATGTCTATATAGTTTCAAATGAAACTTAAAAAAACGTGATCGATGAAAGAGTTTTGGACTTCCATTGTCTTTATTTGTTTTAAATAACAACGTTTCAACTGGTAAGTATCTCCAGTCGTCTTCAGGTGAATACTAAATAAGTAAAGTAACTACAAGACCAAAAATGTGGCTGAGATATGTGGATGACACCTTCATTATTTGGAATGGAACCGATGACGAACTAAGAGATTTTCTAGATCACCTCAATAGCTTAACACCAATAATCAAATTCACCATGGAGAAAGAAGAAAACAACCAATTACCGTTTCTAGATGTCAACGTGAAGAAAAATGGTAACAGCATTCAAACTTCAGTATACAGAAAACCTACGCATACAGGTCAGTATCTCAATTTTACATCAAATCACTCAAACGGCACGAAACATGGCATAGTTAAAACCCTCGTGGATAGAGCAATTACAATCTGTAACTCGGAAGAAGCACTTAAAAAGGAAGCACATCAAGACCGACCTCAACAAAAATGGCTACCCCACAAAATTAGTTGACAAAATATTGGAAAATCGTAAGAATCGACCCAACGCGCAAGAAGCAGAAAGAGAGGCACAACCAACACTCAATATTCCATATGTCAAGGGAGTATCTGAGAAAATAAGAAGACTAGGACAACGATATAACATCAACACCGTATTCAACTCGAGAGACACCCTAAGAAGCCACCTGACGAAGACAAAACCTATAAGTCAAAAAGATAGGAAAAACTGCGTCTACCAGATCCCCTGCGAGTGCGGCCAATCTTATATAGGTGAGACATTAAGACCACTCGAGACAAGGATTAAAGAACACAAAAATAATACATTAAAAGGAGGGGCCGAAAAATCAGGTGCAGCTGACCATGCCTGGAAACATGGCCACCATATCATGTGGTTAGAAGCTGAAATCTTACATAAGGAACCACACTGAAGGAAAAGAAAGTTTAAGGAAGCTGCTGCTATTCACCAGAATCCAGGCTGCTTTAGTAAACCATCATTAGACTTAAGAAATATCTGGAAACCTTTGTTAAATAGATGTAATCTTAGGATAAGATCGCGTGCCAACTGAACGCATGACTGCACCCACCTCAGTTGTGCTTCGGTGCACCTAGCTAGTATAAATAGTCTTGTAGTTACTTTACTTATTTAGTATTCACCTGAAGACGACTGGAGATACTTACCAGTTGAAACGTTGTGATTTAAAACAAATAAAGACAATGGAAGTCCAAAACTCTTTCATCGATCAAGAAACATCATTGTCTCCAACCTTCAAACAGTCATTAAAAAAACGTATTTCCGATGAGTTTAGGTAAATTTTTGATGTGTCTCTTTTAGCCCCGGTGTTCGATATTTAAAGCAAATTGGTTAGTATCAATAAAAGTTATAAGTTAGCAACAAAATGTATTTTGATTTTATTCTGAGTAATTTTTGCCAATAAATATAAAGCACTTATTAATATTATTAAGTTAATAGGAACTATCAAAATTATCAACAGTAATATCACAAGACCTCGTTTTTTTATGGGTTAAATTTTTCAGCTGTCACGAAAACTTTTTTGTTTGGAAATTTTACGAGTTGAATTTGGAAATGTTTATTCTGATTAGATCCCGAGAGCGAAGCTCGAGGGATTTAATCTTTGAATAAACATGCCCAAAGTTCAACGAGTAAAATTGCCAAAAAAGTTTGAGTGAAAAATGGAAAATTTAACCAATAAAAAAATGATGGTCGAGTGATATTTGGCACGATTATTTCGTGAACCCCAAATGCCCCATCCATATCTATTAAGTAATTATGTTTTATATATTTCTACAGGTAGCCTGCGGTGTATTACTTGGAATAGGTGTTTTTAGTAAAATTGCATAACATACCAGTCAACGAAAATTGTTTAGTTTACTGCTGGCAACCAAACATACAATTATAGTTGTATGTTTGGTTACCAGCCCTATAAGCAGAAGTCAGAATTTTAGATTAGTTTCATAATAAATGACATTTGATAAGTATTTTTAAAATGTGGTGTAATTAATAAAGAATAGCAACTTTATTGGAATAAACATAGGCATGGGTGCATTATAATATAAAAACAAGTAGGTAAATAAATATAGTACTAATGTTATTGTATTAAAATATCAGAAATTATCCGAAAAAGTTATAAAAAAATAATTGACATTGATTTATACTTCGAAATATTGTGACAGAACTAGACGGGCCAATGGCGACGTTTAATCGCTAAAATCCCACGTAGTTTTATCACTATTATACTAGCTGATTAGTTAAAACGAGACGGTTTGATTGGACGAAAAGGCGAAATTGACAGGTGTACGAAATAATCGCGATAATCTCCCGTTGCTATAAGCAACGTAAACAAAAAGGAGCCTTTTAATCGGTTGAAAATAAATTTATGTAATTTTCCACTTAATTGCAGTGTGAATACACTGTCGATTGGGTAATAGGCATCCAATTTGGGTATTTTTCATTGAACATCCCTATACTTTGACGTCTACTTTTATCTCTTACAACCCAACATAATCAAAATTTCTATGCGTTCATCTTCAGCGAGGCATATTTTGGATGTAATATCAGCAGAGCAAAATTAAACTTTGATTAACATTCACTGACAATTCTTAAACTTAAAAATAACAAATCATCATTGTCAATGCCTTAAACATTGTGATTTTAATTTAGAACGTTGGTAAGTCGAGAAACATAATATCAATGGCGCATGCCAGCATTAAAGTGCTAATATTTCGTAAACGGTTGAAGATAGGTATAGGACATGATTTATGAAAAATTTCTAAAATTGATTATAGAGTGGAAGAATATAAAAATATACTATACATTTTGTTAAAAAAATTAAAGTTTATACACATAGCATTTTAATGGTCTATCCTGTATAATATCTTTGTCAAAGATAATGTCTTGATAAATTTGACAGGTCCGAGGGATTCTTGATTAGGTGTGTATTCCATATTAAGTCTGATTCGTTTCTTTCTAATCACGCTGTACATATACTAAATACCGTGCGAGCAAAAATTATTTGCATCAAAGAGGGCCTTGCATCTAAGGACTTAATGCTTAGCCGTAGAGCTTAATACCTGTTGGGTGTCAGTAACTATCTGAATTAACAATTAATCAGTTATTCCGTCATCTTTGACAGTCATTACAAGTAATTTGATTCATCGCTAATTTTTTTAACAATTCACACAATTGGCTTTACGGAACAGCACAAAACATTCATGGTTGAAGCGTATTTTCAAAACGAGGTTAGAGTAAATGGTTTGTGGCAATACAATCCGGGTTTGTGCTTGGACAATTTTCACGAACATTTTCCTAACGTTGCTTTTATTGTTGGGGATTCTTATCATTGCCTGAAAAGAACCGTGATGGCTGTGTTTAGGAAAACAGGTTCTATATAACACAAAAAAGGAGCAGGAAGACCATCTGTAAGAACAGAAGGACTTGTTGCAAACGTTCGTGAAATAATGCAAAATACGCCAACAAATTGTATAAGACGCATGTCCCAAGAAGTGGGAAGATCTTATGGAACATGCAGGACTATTCTTATATAAGAGGCAGCTAAATTTATTTCCTTATAATGTGCGAGTATTCCAAGAAATACAAACCGCAGATTTTGAAAGACGCAGGAATTACTCTCAATGGTTTACCCAAAATTTATTGGAAAGAAATGATTTATTAGACCTGACATTTTTTTCGGATGATTTATTTCTATATTATTCTTACTTTGTTAATTTTGTAAACAACAAAAATAAATTTGTATTTGCCTACTTATTTTATTTCTCATTAGTTTGGCATATTATGTCATAATATGAATTTGACAACATTTTAACCCAGATTTGGTTAGATAAATATATCGTCCCCATATCATTGTGATCTAAACCAAGCGCTACGTTTTTTAATCCAAGCCCTCTTTGATGCAAATAATTTTTGCTCGCACGGTATATACCGACATAACTATAACAAACTAATCGATCTTAGATTTCCTTAAGATTTGAAAAAATATCTAAAGAATCTGTGTATTCTTTAAAGTTAACCAAGGAATCATGTTTTTATTGATTTTTACCGCGCTAGAACCGTATAACGACGTTAACTCGGTTACAGAATCGCATCATAAAAATTAAAAATCTCCTGTAGTACATAATCAAGCTTTAGCTAATAGATTTCTAAATATCATTATTTAATACATGTCACATCAATAAATGTTAATACAAAGTGTCAAGGCTATATATGGAGTTAGCAAGGCACTACCAGCTGCAATAACTCGGTCAAAACGCCATAACCGAGAAATAAATGCCATATGATAGATTTTATTGGCGTTAGTAATGCAAGAATTATAGTTTAGGAAGAGAAAATGGCCGCCACTTGTGCCTGGAAGGGCAAACAGGCATTCCCTAGATGATTTATTTCTAACCGGACTTGCTTCAAGTACAGAAAGGATTGGTTCTCCTGCACACTAGTCAGAATTATATACCAGAGTAAACTATAGACATATGCCTTTAAATCCGTCTAGCGTATCTTGTGCGCAAAGAAAAATTTTATGGATAAAAAATACGTTTGTATGCACGGCTAGCCGGTCATATTCCACTTGGTATAAGGTTTTCCTTCCTAATCGACATTATATAAATACACTACAGAACCAGCTCGGGGATATTTTTGTTGTTACGTTTTCTCTGTGGATTTCTTGTATTCTTGACTGTCAGGTACTCTCCTTTTACTTCTTTGAAACAGCAAAGTAATAAAGTAAACATATTTTAATAATAATAATATAATAATTAATAACTCGGATATTGTGGATTGTGGATGTTTAATAATATTTGGAATTTCTAGCCTTTTTGTACTTGTGTATTGAATAGTTAAGTAAATTGTGTTTGTGCTATAAACAATGACTGGTACCGAAAACTTTTTGATCACGAACTGTTACCAACTAATATTTGGCTTGAGATTGGCTAAACTATTCTTGAAGCTCCCAGATTTGAAGCTGTAAGCTGGTCACTGTTTTCATCGGTCTTCGGCCATTTTACTGGTGCAAACCTCCAATTTATCAACGGGCACGGAAAATGAAAGTCTTTAACAGTGCCATGCAGAAGGATATATTGAAAACTCACTGAAAAATAAGAAGATAATTGAGAAAATTCTTCTTACTATATTGTGGTCCAGTACTATTGTTTCCATTTACTCCACAAGCATACAAATGACAACAAGACCCTGATCGGTAGAACTGCAGCAGGATTTCATGTTTCTGGCTGCTCTAATGATTGAACAGTAAATGTTAATTATAAAAGTTAAAAAGACCCTTGTATTTATTTTTAACACTAGTGTTTAAAATATTTCACTTCAAATTCTAGTCTCCTAATATGCCATTTTAGACACGAACAACAAGCGTTAAAAAGTATACTTATAATAGTGTTTGTAGATAAATATTTTTAAATTGGCGACTCATGGTCGCTCGTAACAAATGAATTTCGAATCTAGGGTTCAATACTCTAAGGTAACAACATGGAGCTTTAAAATACTTACACTAAATACCTACTTTTTAAAGTGATTAAAGAGATACAAATAAATAAGTAAGCGGGTCCAGTTTATTTTACACCAACACAGTTATTACCCAGCGGCACACATTTAAATGTTCATTAACCCACGATGGCGTTAAATAATCAAAAAACCTTTAATTACACACTTTAAAAATTTAAAAAAAATCTCGTGTTCGGCAAATTTAGGACACAATCTTAACTGTATCCGCATTTTTGTGTGCGCAACGCCATTATTATTGCTGGGAAATGAAAAAAACAAACTGTGTATGGGCACATTATTTGAAAGAAAGATCACGCCTTTCATATTAACGGGTCAAATAACGGTGAACCTTTCTCCAAAGGCAATTTCTCGACCGTCTTTAGCCAAAAATTACATTCACGAACCTCTTTTGTGTAGTAATGATTAACAAAGGTCTTATGCGATTACAGTGCCGTAGAATTTTTATCCATAAATAATAAATTTCTGGACTTTATATTTTTTTATTTCAAGTACCTAGTAGATTTAATGGTAGTTCTTAGTTGTCTATATTAAATATCACTAAGAACTGTTTGTCGGGAAGCAGATCAAGTTTGCCCTCGCTGTATTTAAGAGTTTCTAGGTCCAAATTCCAGAGGAGGCATAAAACTTTTTAAATTTTGAAAAACTTAGCAGGCCGACAAACATTTTTCAATATAAAGGGATGATACACAAAGTCTACTGTACCTACTACTTTTATTAAGCTTTGATCTTAAGCTATTCCGAACATGTTTCGAAGGCAAAGGCCATCATCCTCAGCGGAAATACTTTTATACATGGGAGAAAAACCAAAATACCTTGGACTATTGGTCTTTACGGTTCGGATTATTTGTGTGGCACTTCGGCCGTGATTCTCTATTTATATTGTGCCAGTCAGCTTTTGATTTAATCTAGATAAATCTAGACCTCATTTGATAAGGGTAACAGAAACGACCCCCTTTCATCGATAAAGTTATTATTAGCAGTTTTTTCACTATAAAGATGGGTCGGTTTTGTAACTTTACGATAACTACTTTTAATCTAATTCTGAATCGATTGTGCTCAAGAATAAAATTGTTGAATATTTTGAGCAGTCAACAAATAGACCGAATCAAATTATTTTTATCCATAGATAAAAGGTATGTTTGTTTAGGTAAACCATGTGTTTTAAACCTGAACTGTACATAGTGTTTTGAATGTGAAGCTTCCGAGGGGTTATCAATCATTGATTGTCTCCCCCGCCACCCTAGATACCGTATCTCAAAATTGTCTTTATTTCCAGTTATTGATAATGGACCAGCCTACAAGGAACAAAACTGTAGGAGATTACAAAAAGGATCTGAAAGAATAGGAGATCCATTTGAGATTTCTACTCTCAGAAAGGAAGATATTTCGTCACACAGGGGTGTTATGGAGGGAGATGATGTCGTCCAAGGAGGATCAAAGCCTTCGTCACGGTCCCAGAGGGGACATCAAGGTAAAAAAAGTTAATTTTGTTTAATCAGTATTCGACTACGACAATTTTAGTTGGTGAAAATTCTGGTCTAGCAATATTCTTGTCGATGATAAAATTCGTTAAGTCAAAACGATCATATTTTGCAAAACGGCAAGTTTGCGTAAGAACTGTGAAGTAAGTAAAAGTGATGTTGAAAAAAGGTAAGAGCTACGCGGTTATGAAAAGTCATAATCAAATTTCAATAATAAAAATAATCTAAATTATTTCGAATAAATCGCATAATCGATTATTCCGATCTATTTGATCCGATGACATATATAGATTACCTGGTTTCTGTAGGAATAAATATTTTAATTTTAATCAAAGTTGTTAGTAATCGATTTATTGATTAATATATCATATCTCTAATAATGAATTGGCAGATTAATTTTTATTGAATTAAGAACAATTTTAAAATTTAGTACTAATAAATAAATAATTAATCCAAGAAAATTAAAACAGGTATAGATTTTGGTTGTTATCTCACTCTGGCAATATGTATACAGGGTGGCCCTTTAGTGTGACAAAGTACAATAGCTCCGTTACTATTTCAAATACATTAAAAATATTAATACAAAAGTTGAAGGGCAGTAAGTGACTTATAACGTAAAATTATTTTTAACTCTATAGAGTGGCTCAAAAAAGCGGAACAATAAAAAATGTACTTTTTTCAAATGGAACACCCTGTATATTTTTTCATTTTTGAATTCCACATAAAATTATAATTATTTTTTATTAAATACATTATTAGTCTATACTTTATAGTTTCCGAGATATTGACTCTTGAAAAGTGACATTTTTGAACTTTGACAGCTTCTAGCTTTCTAACAGTACGTCTTAGAGCAAAACGGCTTACATGTCCCTATCTTTAATTTTTATTATCTTCCCAAAAAAATCAACTTCCGGTTAAACCGGATGTTACTCGAAAGCAGGAAATATAGTTGTTCCGGTTTAACTGGAAGTTGATTTTTTTGGGAAGATAATAAAAATTGAAGATAGAGACATGTAAGCCGTTTTGCTCTAAGACGTACTGTTAGAAAGTTAGAAGCTGTCAAAGTTCAAAAATGTCACTTTTCAAGAGTCAATATCTCGGAAACTATAAAGTATAGACTTATAATGTATTTAATAAAAAATAATTATAATTCTATGTAGAATTTAAAAATGAAAAAATATACAGGGTGTTCCATTTAAAAAAAGTACATTTTTTCTTGTTCCGCTTTTTTGAGCCACCCTATAGAGTTAAAAATAATTTTACGTTATAAGTCACTTACAGCCCTTCAACTTTTGTATTAATATTTTTAATGTATTTGAAATAGTAACGGAGCTATTGTACTTTGCCACACTAAAGGGCCACCCTGTATAGATTACCTGGTTTCTGTAGGAATAAATATTTTAATTTTAATCAAAGTTCCTAGTAATCGATTTATTGATTAATATATCATATCTCTAATAATGAATTGGCAGATTAATTTTTATTGAATTAAGAACAATTTTAAAATTTAGTACTAATAAATAAATAATTAATCCAAGAAAATTAAAACAGGTATAGATTTTGGTTGTTATCTCACTCTGGCAATATGTATATGTATATATATATTATCATGCATCAATTTAATTTTTTTACCGACGCTGGTGGGACAACTGTCTCTTAAAGTATGTCTTTAATGAACCTATGCGCATTTTGTGCTTCATTTTGCACAAATATAAATTCAGTTTTCGGAATTGTCTGTAAATGACTGTATAACTCTGATTGACGACAAAAACTTACATAGGTTTAAACTTAGCCTAAATTCGTGGTGCCTGTATTTTTGTCCGGGAGTTTCTTACGGTTTATGTAGTTCTTGTTGCCTGATTAGCGACTGTCTTATGCAATAAACTCCATCGGTTTATATAATTATGCTGCAGCTGTATGGTAACAGGTGCAGATCCAGTAACTTGATGAAGAGGCTGAAATCCGAAAAAAACCGAAGCTAAATATTGCGTACTATATACTAGTTTAAATTTAGAGGTAACAATAGTATATTACCTACCGAGGTGGAAAGTGTTTCATTACTGTCGAGAGATTAAATAGTTTACCGAGACGCGAAGCGTCGAGGTAAACTATATCTCGGAGACAGTAATGAAACTTTTCACCGAGGTTTGTATACTATTTTATTTACAACCACATCCTACATCCACTTCTTATAATTTTTAACTAAAAATATTATTAAAAGAAAAATGTAATTTTGACGTAGTGTTATAGAAAATATATATTAAAAAAATCAAATAAATTTACAAGTAGGCATATTTTCAAATTAGGCGACGGTTGTCAAGGAAACGTTTATTTGAAATTAAAACAATAAACGTCAGTTCAAGTCCGATCGTTTGAATCAGGGTGGGAAGTCAGGGCGGGAAGTAGAGGTAGGTAATGTGACACTTCCCAACCTTCAATAAAGTCAGTAATGTCAACATTACATGTATGGTTGTAAATAAAGGTACTTTTTCGTGCATATTAAAAAAATTAAGGAAGTTGTGTATTGTTCGCTTGGAGGTTTATTCTCCTCTACACCCTCTGTATCCATTACTGCTTATTACGGAGAAAAATTATAGCCGTTTATATCGGTATGTCTCCAATGTGCAAAAAAATATGGATAAGAAGCAAAAATTTAAAATAATTACTTTAAAAAACGTTATGATGCATTGACAAACAGTTTATTTTAAGAAAAAAGTGGAGCAAAGCAATTATCTGTCATAGCAAGATTTCATCCTTTATAGCCATTTAGGTGAGATGTAGCAATAAGCCAAAAAAACTTTTTTACGTACCTAATTATGTGCTTATTAGTGTTAGGGTAAACTGAAACTAATTTGGTTTTTCAGGACCAGCAGCATTTTTGCTTATAGCATCTGGATTAGACAAACATGGATCTGGAAGCAGTCATCCAATCAAATATAGTCATCTGGACATTGCAGGTTCAGCAGGCGACTTTCCAAATCCTGGAACTGGCTCCCCACTTTTAGCCTTATACCAATCGTACTTAGTCTAAGTCTTGCATACCACCATTAACACAAAAGATATAGGTTTAGGACCCACAGGGATATTTTTTCCGTGTGGGAGAAAAGTTTACGTTTAATATTTTATTATTCTTTAAAAAAGCTTTCATTTCTTATTATACCGTTTTTATTATATTGTTATATAAATGAAAATGGGTATCCGCTTAGAGGTTTCAGAGAAACACTCCTTGTTTTTTTAAATGGGTCGTTTAAAAAGGTTTGTACGGTTACTTGTAATTTTTATTTCCATAAGACCCTTCATTAGTACTCTATTTTGGTGTGAGAAGTTAAAGTTTAAGAGGCAATGTAAAAATTTTTTTTAATGATTATTTAAGTTAGTACAGAACAAATTCTTTTGTAAGCGCAATTTTTATACATAATAAAAGGATTGCATTGTTTTAATTGAAGTGGAAACTTATTAAGGGATAAATAGGAAAGGATATTAATTTCTATTTTTAATTTTTAATTTTAGTTGTATTTGCTTTTTGAAAGGTTTCGGGACTTAACATTATATACCTACTTTACTTAGATGTTAGCAACGAACTTATAAAAATAGATGCTTTTATATCAAACGACTCTTTATTTAATCCTACCATACTTTATACCTACTTTACTTTGATGTTAGCAACGAACTTATAAAAATAAATGCTTTTATATCAAACGACTCTTTATTTAATCCTACCATACTTTGTTACATTATAGTGTATAGGGGTCATAAGGAGAGAGGTTCTAGTAAAAATCCAAGTTTCTAAGATATTTTATCCTTAATATTATTCTTATTATTATGGTGTAGCAGCAATGAGCAAGCACCTTATAGATCGAGCTACTTCTAAAATATTTTTTTATAACATTCATTCACACCTTTCATTCTTAATAAAATAACAATTTTTCTAATTCTACAGTGTTCTTGTGACTCGCCTATAAAAATTTAGGCTGTAGTTTTAGTCCAATATGTACCAGACACAATAACAAAATTACAAAAATCTCATTAATCGGGCAAAAGAGATTGGCATTTTAAAAAGCCGTACAAAGTTTTCATAAATTTGATTATACCAATTTGCCGCGAGACTGAAGGCCTTCTCTCGTCTCGTCGGACGAGATAAAATGGGTCTCTCGTCCCGTCGAGAGAGGGCGAGACGAGAGACGACCTTCTCTCGTCTCGTCTCGCTTCTCTCGTGAGTCTCGCTTCTCTCGTGATTTAAACCAAATACAGGGTGGCCCTTTAGTGTGGCAAAGTACAATAGCTCCGTTACTATTTCAAATACATTAAAAATATTAATACAAAAATTGAAGGACAGTAAGTGACTTATAACGTAAAATTATTTTTAACTCTACAGGGTGGCTCAAAAAAGCGGAACAAGAAAAAATGTACTTTTTTCAAATGGAACACCCTGTATATTTTTACATTTTTAAAATCCACATAAAATTACAATTATTTTTTATTAAATACATTATTAGTCTATACTTTATAGTTTCCGAGATATTGACTCTCGAAAAGTGACATTTTTGAACTTTGACAGCTTCTAACTTTCTAACAGTACGTCTTAGAGCAAAACGGCTTACATGTCCCTATCTTCAATTTTTATTATCTTCCCAAAAAAATCAACTTCCAGTTAAACCGGAACAACTATATTTCCTGCTTTCGAGTAACATCCGGTTTAACCGGAAGTTGATTTTTTTGGGAAGATAATAAAAATTGAAGATAGGGACATGTAAGCCGTTTTGCTCTAAGACGTACTGTTAGAAAGTTATAAGCTGTCAAAGTTCAAAAATGTCACTTTTCAAGAGTCAATATCTCGGAAACTATAAAGTATAGACTAATAATGTATTTAATAAAAAATTATTATAATTTTATGTGGAATTTAAAAATGAAAAAATATACAGGGTGTTCCATTTGAAAAAAGTACATTTTTTATTGTTCCGCTTTTTTGAGCCACCCTATAGAGTTAAAAATAATTTTACGTTATAAGTCACTTACTGCCCTTTAACTTTTGTATTAATATTTTTAATGTATTTGAAATAGTAACGGAGCTATTGTACTTTGCCACACTAAAGGGCCACCCGGTATAGTAAAAACCAAGCAAAATTTTAACGCGTTTAGGTTAGGTTCTATCCTATTTGACATAAATTGTGTGCAATATATGTCAAATATGACAGAACCTAACCTAAGTGCGTTAAAACTTTGCTTGGTATTTACTACAGGGTGGCCCATTAGTGCGACAATGGTCAATATCTCCTGTACCACTAGATAGCGGAAAACTTTTGACGAAGCTTATTAAGGGTTAAGGTTGAATTCTTAACGTCATTCAATCTATTGCCAACCTATAACCTATTTCGCGCTGATTTTTTGAGTTTATTATTTTAATAACTAACATTTAAAGAAAATCAATATCGTCGGTACATTATTTAGGTAGTATCTGATATACTACAAAAATATCAATTTATTTCATTGCTAATTTTGGGAGAATTGTATAGTGAAAGAACAATGAGTGACAATGACATAATAATATTAAAAAAAATCTTACCCGATATTTTTCGCTATACAATTCTCCTAAAATAAGTTATGAAATTCCTTGATATTTGTTAAATATGTCAATTATTACCTATAGAATATCAAGTCGATACTGATTTTCTTTAAATTTTGTATAAAAGCTAGAAAACATAAATAAATCTACGCGAAATAGGTTAAAGGTTGGCAAGCATGTTGATACTCCCACCTTAAGGTGAAATTTTCAATGTCATTCAATCTATTGCCAACTTATAACCTATTTCGCGTTGTTTTTTTTTTTAGTTTATTATTTTATTTACTAACTTTTAATTAAAATCAATATCGTCGGCCTATTATTTAGGTAATATCTGATATATTACAAAAGCATCAATTTATTTCATTGCTAATTTTGGGAGAATTGTATAGTGAAAGAATATGACATGACAATGACATAATAATATTTAAAAAAATCTTACTCAATATTTTTCGTTACATAATTCTTCTAAAATAATTTATGAAATTCCTTGATATTTATTTAATATGTCAATTATTACCTATAGAATAGGCATTAGATATTGATTTTATTTAAATTTTGTGTAAAAGCTAGAAAAATAAATAAAATCTGCGTAAAATAGGTTATAGGTTGGCAAGCATGTTGATACTCCCACCTTAAGAGGTGCCTCTTATAAAATTATTTTTTTCTATACAGGGTGCTCCAAAACACCAGCACGGTAAGGAATTTCCATTTCCAAGATATTGACTTTTAAAAAATGTAATTTTTGAGTTTCGATAGATCTAACAGTACCTACCTACATCATAGAGCAAAACGGCTTACATGTCCCTATCTTCCATTTTTATTATCTTCCCAAAAAAATCACCTTCCGGTTAAACCGAAAGAACTATATTTCCTGCTTTTGAGTTACATCCGGTTTAGCCGGAAATTTGATTGATTTGGGAAGACAGTGAAAATGGAAGATATAGACATATGCGCCGTTTTGCTCTAAGATGTACTGTTAGAAAGCTATTATAGGCTGTCGAAACTTAAAAATATAATTTTTCAAAAGTCAATATCTTGGAAACTATTAACTATAGACTAATAATGCATTTAATAAAAGTAATTATGCATTTATGTAGAATCAGAAAATTTTAAAAATATTTTTTTTTGTTTATTATGAGATTTTTAAAATCTTCTTAAATTCCTCTTATCAAAAATATATAATGTCCATATTTGGACAAACGGTTTTCGAGTTATTTGACTGCAAATAATTTTATCCAGCAATAAAACGTCATAATAATATGTTATTCTAAATGGCCAAAATGAAACTATTTGCAGTTAAATAACTCGAAAACCGCTGGTCCAAATATAGACATTATGTATATTTTTGCAAAGAGGAATTTAAGAAGATATAAAAAAGCTTAAAAAAGTAACGTTTATTGCTCGAGAGAAATCAAGAGAGACGAGAATTTCTCGACCAGAGAGGGTACTTCTCTCGTCTCGTCTCGAAGCTTTATTCGAGAGAACATATCTCTCGTCTCGTCGAGAGAGGGCCAGACGAGACGAGAATCTCTCGTCTCGGTGGCAACACTTATACCAATAGAAATGCAATTCAGTTTTATGCGGACACTGGATATGAATAAAATACGGTCTTCATTTCTACATCATGTGCAACTGTAGAAATACGATTTCCAACACTATGACGTTTAAGTTTTTACTCATTTCAACAATAAATAATAAAAAAATTTCCCTTCTGGCAGGTGCTGTGCTGCTTGCAGTTGAACTTCTTTAACAAAGAAAGGGTTACCTTTCTAAGATGTTCTAGTCAAACAAAAAACCTTTTTTTAAAAACCTTTTTAAAACTATAAATTTTTCACACAATGTGTATGTTTTGACTCCTGCCGTAGTATAGTCGATTCACTTAGTAAACCTGCAAGATGGCCGACATGTCATATGACAAAAATCATATTCCAGCTAAATAAAATAAATTTTTGCATTTTCAATGACTTTTGTCATATGACATGTCGGCCATCTTGCAGGTTTACTCGCTGAATAGACTCTAACTGGGCCGTAACAAGCCTGGTACCCCAAAAGCATTTTAATTCAAGCTAAATTATGCTTTGACTTTTATGAAAAACAATTTTTTCTTTTCTTTTCTTTCCCTCTTATTGCAATATTTTTACATGTTTCTGACAAAGTTGAATGAAACTTAAGATTTTTCACTACTTAATTAATGATTTTCACAAAGTTTGTTAAAACTCCTTAATTTTCTTTTTGCTCCCTTCATTTTTCTGCCCAAGCACTAACCCTTGACTTTCCAGTGTGCTAAAGTCTTGTCGGTCTTCTGACTATTCAATTTTTACACCTTTTGTACACCATTGAAAGCTCCATTACGGTTCAATTTCACTTACTATTTTCTCTATTGCTAACAACATCAGCATTGTACCATTTGCCTTGTTATCCTGATGATGAGTGTTTGTACACTCGAAACATGTCGAATTGAATTATTATGAATCATTCTAGGTTCGCCTAGTTATTCTAATAATGAAAATTGTGGAGAAAGACTATTGCTTTTCTTTTTTCTATAAATTTAACTCCACTTTGAGTATGGACTACTTCTTCAAAAATAAATAATAAGTTATATAAATAAGATTTCAACTGAGGAATTTGTTGATTGTATTTTTAAATAATATTTTCTATATATTTTTTAACAGGACCTGTTGGGTTTTTACTGCTTGCTTCAGGATTAGACAAATATGGTTCTGGCAGTGAAAAGCCTATAAAATATAGTCATCTGGACATCAGCGGATCTACCGGAATATTTGGATATCCATGTCCCGGAACCGGATCACCAGTGCTAGCACTGGCACAGACTTATCTGCTGTCATGCGGGTAATAATGATGACAAGAAAATAAATATTTATATCCTGCTATTTGCTACAACTTAATAGAAATAGTTGATAAATAATTAAAATATATTTTTCATTAATATATGAGTTATTTTGATATTTTTATTGTTTTTTGGTAAGATTCAATTGTGCGTTCTTGGCCCTTAGTAACATTTTGATATTTCTAAAATTCGTTAACACAGTGCCTAGCTTAAGTAATTATAATTTTTCTTTCGCCAATAATTTACAGTTTAGTGGTGAATGTCACTCTCTGTGGAGTTGCTGTGAGTTTTGACATTTTGATAGGTCCTTATAAGGGCGAAAAGGGTTCATCATTGTCTACCTGGCATCCGGCGAACCCATTATTTTGGAATTTCTGCGTACTTTACTGCAAAAGGCAGTAAAATCATACCGTATATTAGTAAGCCGCTATACAGATTGTTTCATAATTTAATGTCGATATTAAAGAAACTAAATCTATGAACGATTTTAAGTCAAAAATTCATATAAATAAACATATGTCCGTTTTCACTTTATTTTTATTATACTTCAAGGTTTCTTTGAAAAATTATTTTTTTATAAATCTGAAAAAACATATTTTACTAAACTTGGTAGGTATAAACTAGGTAGGTATAGAGACACCTTTTGTGTATATAAATCAAATATTCAGTTGTAACCACTGGCGTCCCGAGTAATATTTAATTGAATTTAATTTATTATTTTAAGTAAAAGAAATTTTACGCCACTGCGGTTTCTAAAAGCAAAAGATATTTCATTAATAATGTTGCACTTTGTCATAAAATTATTTCTAACTTTATTCCGTATTTTAAATTGTTTTTTAATAAAAAAATAAAGAACATCAAAATACATGTATGTACTTAAACTAAAAGCAGGATATTTAAAAAAAATATATTTTAATTAATTGTTAACAAATTATTTACATTTTTGTTAAAAAAAAAAAAATTGTGTCTACAAGACATGTTTTTAAGAAAATCCCTTGGACAACTTCTTTTTAGAAGTAATTTTCTTAACCCAATTTCCTCTTTTTGATTTTTCTAGACCCATTTATAAGTTTTTTTCACATACCCCATGTTTTTGACTTACTTTCATTTTAACAATTTCAAAAATGCAATTTTATCGTTATAACTTTTAATACCATAAAAGCTCCATTAAGGTTTGACACCTAACACTTATTGTTTTCTCTTTTGCTACAACTATCAGCAACATACATTCTGTCTCCTGATGATGACCGTTTCTACGTGCGAAACATGTAGAGACCTTGTATACTAAGAATTTTTATTCTATTAAATTTTATGGAGGAAGACTTCGTGTTTTTCTTTCCTTTTCAAAAAAAAAGTTGTTAAAAATGTCTTTCACCTCTAAGGTCCTACATGCTTTAGCTCTTCTTCTCATATTAGCGCGTACTTTAAACTAGAGTTTTAAAATGCCCCCATGCAAAATGCACTTCTTCAGGCAATACGGCAAACACTCCTTTACAAATTAGCGATAATTATGATCATTTAGCCTTTGTGGCAGAAAAAAGCTTCAATTAAGTGATTTTCAACAATTCTAACATAAATTTACTCAATCTTGTTCTTGCTGTCTAGGTTTCACAATAAACATGCATGTTTTCTTGTGCCTAAACATCATTGTGGAAATTTCTGATGGAATTTCTTATGAAGTTAGCTTCGTTTATGAACATTGTTTCACAGTTAAGGAATTTTGCGTAATATTTTCCGGAAACCCTTGTAGACCAGGACTGAAGCCTTTGAAAATGGTAAAAAGTGAAAAAAAAATAATAGTAGGATAAAACCCATTGAAAAAGGAAGAGAATATAATAAAAATGAAAGCAAAAATAATTTACGGGCGATCCGAGGTCGGGAAGTGGAAAGGGGTTTAGGTTTATGTTATCTATGTTTTATGGATTTGTAATTTTTTTGTTTCTCAATGTAACATGGAATCTTACGTTTTTCGAGTAATTAAAGTATAAATTTTAATAAATAGCTCAACATTGTACATAATGATTAAAAAAAAAATTTCGGATTCGAGTTTTTTTCGTTTCTTTTTTGAGAACATTTACCAAAGTAATATAATTTTTTTACACCATCAGAAAGTAGAGATTTCAACGAACAAAAAGCCCACCGACTTTTTTAAAAAAGCAGTTATTTTGACGTGAGAATTTTCGATTGAAAATTAAGGTGCTTTTTAGATATTAAGTCAAAATAAGGTGAAAAAATAAATATTTTTAATCAAAAAAATTACAGTGTGTTTGGGACATAAAAAGGTAAGTTTTCACCAAAATTTCGTGAAAAAAAAAATTTTTGTAAAAGATAAAAATAAAAAACCAAAAAATTGGTTATTTGAATTTTTTACATAAATTTTGAGGTTATGTGAAAAAAGTGTAAATACAAAATGTTGTAGATCTTTTTATTACCTACAACTTTGCCATTTAACGTGCCATAAATCGTTTTCTACCCTTAAAAACTCACCCCCTTCCACTTCCCTACCTCGGATCGCCCGTAAATTATTTTTCCTTTTATTTTTGTTATATTCTCTTCCTTTTCCAATGGGTTTCATCCTACTATTATTTTTTTTTGTTTTCAAAAATTATCGACCCTGGTCTATTGACAAAAGTTGATTTGCAAATGAAAATCTCGAAAAAATAAGGCTTGGACTAAACGAGAACCATGAAGAATTCGCCACACTAGAATATACGATATGTTCAAATTATTATGTTCTATTGGCACCATTTAATTTATTATTCCGCCTAAAAAGTACCCTGTTTCAGTCAACCTTCTAGATAGGTTTGAAAATATTTGTCTGGTGTGTCTATCTGGTGTGGCTCTATTAGAAAAACGCTTTTGATTTAATTGTATAGTTATCGGTCTGCTATCATCAGCCAAACCTTTTGGACTTAATAAGAAAACCCAATTTTTAAAAACCTTGATGAAGAAAGTCAAAACGGACATTAATGTTTATATGAACCATAGTCTTAAAATCATGCATTTATTAACATCAGCATTGACATTCAATTATGAAACACCCTGTTTAGTATATTTTATTATAATCGGAATTTCCATTTTATTTTTGTAGTTACCAGGATTTAAATTACAATTTTTTTTTTATTCCGTTTAAATATAATCATAGATGTGAATGGGTTAGTGAAATATCTCTTACTCACCGGATACCTACGCATTGTGTGTGTGTCAAAGTAACCTTAATTCGCATATAAAATGCACAATCAAACGCACACACCCTGCTGTTTTGTTTTCATTGCATAATGTTTGCATTCCACGATGAAAGTGTATATTTATGCTAGTACACTACTTTCATAGCAACAAATCACCGATTGCATATAAAACTTGACCGTTTATTGGCAGTGTGGCAGTATGTAATACTAATTTTAGAAGTTAAGGATGTGCGTACGGGCTTTGTTTTATTATTAGAAGGACAATTTATTGCTCGCCCAGTGGCGTGTAACTGTTATTTACTACTCAAAGCTCACAAACAATAATTATAAATAAAATTAATGGTTTGCAAGCACTAGTAAAATTTTAAATGCACAATTATTAGACCAATATAAATATTCAATTTACAATATGAACTCCGATTCCTTGATGGTAATATTGGTTAGATCGTCAATAAGAAGATTTGGTCTACTTTCGGTCAAATTCTTTCGAATAAAATTTTGACGTGATTCGAAAACCAAAACATCCTGAGACGTTTCTTTGATAATAATAGTTGACTTCTTTGCTGCCCGCAAAACATCCATAGGGTACGCATTGACAGTAGCTTCGTATGTCTTGAATTACTCCTTTATCACTAACAGTTATTATTTAATGACAGGAATTAGGTTCAGTATTGGTAATTTACGACATGCCTAGTAAGTGCCCACCTGACAAACAGGGAGCAATATGTCAGGGGAGCTAAATCAATGTTCTATAAGAGTAATTCTTTGGTTCCTCAGGGCTTAAACTTAGGGTATCTTCTTTTTGTAATAATAATTAATGAGGCAGCTAGAGTTGTGAATTCTTCAAAACCGCTTATATTTGCGAATGACTGAGATGTTTATGGAGGTAATTACTGAGAATGATTGTGATCCTTTACAGGATAACCTAAACAAAATGAATGAATGAATGAATGGGTGTTATTTGAATAGAAAAAGGTGAGTGTACATCTTACTTACTTTAATGTAAAATGTGTACATCACTGATGATAACACTTTAAATCGGGTGACGACTCATAAGCACTAAGGTGTACATTTTGATGAAGATATTGCACCTAGAGTTGCTGCCGCATTTAAGACCATGGGCTTCGTTATCAGATCTACCCGACATTTCAATACTGATGTCTTCGATTATTCAATGCAATATTATTACCTAAGCTGGAATTTTGTAGTATTATTTGATCAACTCAATATATTATTTGGAGCAGGTCCTTGGAGGGGCACATCGTAAGTTTTTAAAGTACATGTTCTGTAAACGATTTGAATTTTACCCCCAAAAATGCTATGAAGCATTACTAAATTTATTTAATGAGAAGAACTATGACATATTTGGTGTATCTTCGATCAATTGCATAAATAATAGACGTAAAAGGAGATTCTATCTAGATTTTCTTAGAACCAACCTTTACAATAATTCTTCATTGTATAAGGATTCTATTTAATAGGTCGTCAAGTGATATTAATATAAGTACCATAACACTGGGTATATTCACGGAATCTATAAGAACTAAGCTACAAAAACCAGACTCAAAGTTTGTTTTTGCTCACATTACATGTAAGGTTTTTATTAGATTAGATTGATGTTTCAGTAAGTGCCAACACTCGTGTTGATATAGTACTTACCTATGTAAAGAAGTAAATAAATGAATAATGTTGCCAAGACAATTTTAAGGACGATTTTAAAAATTTATTTAATTAATAAATGTACAATAAATATTCACAATAGCATAAAATTATAGCTAGTTCGACCCTGTTCATCCTGTCACCGACTAATATTGGCCAGCAGGAGACAAAGTCGGGGCTACGTGCAGGAGGTGCGTAAATGTATGCAGACTCGTGACACTAGTCTAATTGGCAAACTGACCAGGAAATATTCTGACGATGGTAAAACCAAAGAGAACCAGGATTCAGTACGGGCTCTTAAAAGTGGTATTGGGGTCAATCAGAAAACGGTAAATTTCATAAGCAAACACGCAACTATTAATACTGACTACTAACAGAGTGTGTTGTGTAAAATTTCTACCGGATATAAATAACCGGGATCAAATTATCAAAAATATACTCTTTGTTTTCTTAAGCGAGAAGGGTAGTCTTGACCTACACTAGTAAAACAACAAAAAAGTAATTCTTGGGGTATTGGTCCTGATGAGGGCTTGTTAAATAAAAATGCTTTTTTTAAGCTACGCCAAGCTTTCGATAATGTTTATTATCTTGTTCAGGGCTACAATATGAACAAAAAATCAATTAGTCATAAAAAAAATCTAAGGTTTGGAAAACTGATTGGCAGAAATATTTTTTTGATTTTTATAACGGCCAAAAAAGATCACAATTTTCGAAAAAAAGTTTGAAAATCAATTACTTACTGCTTTTTAGCATTATGTAGGGCAACCAATACGAGCATTGAAAAGTATGCGTGGAAAATGGAAATTGTTATGCTACATTTTCACCAGGTTATATGACGATGGCTTGTGCGTCTTGTTTCTTACTGTATGAACGAAATAGATTTTAAAAATTGTTTAGAGTTTTTATGTCAATACAAATTCCTATTGCTAAGAGTATGGTCTTATAGGTTCATGTTAACCACTAGATAGGTAACTCTAACAGAAAGCGGCCATTTTGTCGATCGCTTGGTACCATTTGATAGTCAAATAAATAATTAACCATAAAGTTACATAACATGTGAAAATACAAAAGAAATATATATTATGTATAATACTATATACAGGGTGATTGATAGTGGATGGCCTATTAGACGTTTTGGACGAACTAACCAACGGATCACTTTGAAAATTTGGTTACATGCATAAGTGGACGTGCTCTCTCCTTCAAAAATATTTTTAACTATGCAGTGTTGCCGGTTCTACTAAAAAGTACTAGCTACTTTGATATTTTAAATGGAACACCCTATATATTATTAAATTTCTAAATTCTACATAAAATTATAATTATTTTTTAACAAAAGCAATATTAGTCTATGCTTAATGGTTTCTGAGATATTGTCTCTTGAAAAATGACATTTTTGAACTTTGACAGCTTCTAGCTGTTTAACTGTACGTCTGAGAGCAAAACGGGTTACATGTCCCTATCTTCAATTTTTTGTATCTTTCCAAAAGTGTCAACTTCCGGTTAAACCGGATGTAGTAAATATAATACTTCCGGTTTGACCGAAAGTTGTTACTTTTGGAAAGATAAAAAAAATCAAAGTTAGGGATCTGTAAGCCGTTTTGCTCTCAGACGTACAGTTAAAAAGCTAGAAGCTGTCAAATTTCAAAAATGCCATTTTTCAAGAGACAATATCTCGGAAACCATTAAGCAAAGACTAATATTGCTTTTATTAAAAAATAATTATAATTTTATGTAGAATTTAGAAATTTAATAATATATAGGGTGTTCCATTTGAAATATCAAAGTAGCTAGTACTTTTTAGTAGAACCGGTAACACTGCATAGTTAAAAATATTTTTAAAGGAGAGAGCACGACCACTTATGCATGTAACCAAATTTTCAAAGTGATCCGTTGGTTAGTTCGTCCAAAACGTCTAATAGGCCATCCACTATCAATCACCCTGTATGACATGCATAAATTTTTGATAATGAAATTTTTTCGTTTAAAATTATATAACCGGTACAAACTAAGAACAATTTTATTTTGTTATTATAGTTGATAGTTGATCATGAAAAAAAAAACGAAACTTTTAAAATATAAGCAAAAAATAAATTTTAGTTAAATACAATATGTTACAGTTCTTTAGCTGATACGCGCTCATTAAAGCGGATTAAACCACACGATATATACCTAATCAGTGTATTATAGCTGATAAAAGGTTATTTTACGGAAATTCACATGTTGCAAGTGACTTTTTATTTAGGTCAATAATCCGTTAACAGCGTGTTTTACATTATTTAGGGATTGATAATGAGTCAAGCTTACAAGAATTGTACTGTTTTTTACGGTAATAACGGATTGAATCTTAATGGTGTTTGATAAATTATAAATTGGATAAGTAAAATAAAATTAGTTAGGTGTTCCTCGCGTTTTATAAAAGCGTATATTATTCAGTGGCGGTTGCTCTATAAGGCCGCGTGGCTGCGCGCCCCCCTAGGAATTTTAACATAACACACAAATTAAATGTTTATTTAAATATTTCTTATTACTATTCATTTTAATACTAATATTATTATTATCATTCAATTCTGAACTCATCTCTAATTGTCCGTTTTCGTTGACCAACGATAAGCAAGCCTCCTCGTGTGAATTTTAGATAATTGAATTCCGTCGTTGAAACGCTGCGACGGATGGTGAATCTCGCCTGGCGTATATAAATTTCGCCGAACGAACCCGAACGTCACCCGGTTATATCCGATTTATTTAGGGACTCTACGGCCGCGGTATTTTAGCTCCTGCATTGCTTTATACATTTCGGACTTTGTTGTGGCGTAAGCGCGCGTCGAGTTCGAACTAATAAAAATGAATTTCGTCAATAATATAATTCAAATAAATTTTTGTAGGCTGCCATTAGCGGATAAACTTAAAATTAAAGAACTGGGGAGGCCGTTGCCAGATATAAAGTTATCACAAACTTGTGAACGACGGGCCGAAAACCGATCTTTTACGCGTCGGTTTTCAAAAGACAATTATAAATGTATGTATTAATTTACCTAAAAATTTTTTTATAAATAGATACTTTTTCGAGCAATTTGCTTATATGTCATTTGGTATTTGATTTCTATTGCGCCCCTCCAAATACAAACCCCACGACACGCCACTGATATTATTATGTAATATATGTATATATTTGAATAACTATTTTGAAAAAAAAAACAAGCAGAAATTGTAATGGTTTCTATCTGAATCTGAGAGGAAAACGAGACTTGCTTTAATACAGAAATAAAAAAGGCCAATTGTTCCGGCCTAACAAATATAAAATAGTCAGAACAAGAGTTTTTTTTCCTTTTATTTCGCCAGATCCAGGAGTATCCAGTATTTCCATTTTTGGAAGTTTGAATTTTAAGTTATATATTCCAGATAAATTTAAAATATTCAACTGTGGTTTTCAATATCTGTGACAGCCGGCTATCCTTAATTAATTATGGGAGGAATCAAAGCCCAATCCCCACTTTCCTTCGTCTAAGAGACGCTCCTGTTTAAAATATGTACCTTCATATTTCGGCTTTTATTATATTGTATTCTACCCATAAATACCCTTTTTTTAAATTTATATTTTTTCTGTAAATAACCCTTTTAAATCAATGAACCGAATGGTTGGTTACGCAACAAACTAATAAATTTCGGCTTTTTAAAAAGAACCATTTATGGTATCAATAATATTCCTTGAAAGAGGCGTTACGCAACATTTACTTTATTTTACTCCAATAGACATATTTTATTACTTTATTAATAAAAAAATCAATGGGTATATTGCGGACAGCTTTTTTGGTTCTGTTTTTTTTTTATTATAAATGGCCCATCAAACTTAAAACTTTTAGGTTTTGATAGATGATATTCTAGAAGATGATTAGTTGTTTTCAAAATTAATGCACAATAAGCACTACTTGAAATTATCAGTCTATTATTAGGTATCTATACCATATTACGACCCACTTTTAAAAATTATCGTTACTCAACTGAGATTTCCATACTATAATAAAAAGAAAAGTTAGGCACTTACTACTCCTATGGTAACAGACCATAGCAAACGATAGAGATATATTTAAAATTAAATTGGTTTTGTATATTGTATACTTGACTGTTCAATATCAGTAGATATTGGTATTGCAGGTTCAGTTCATTACTTCGTCTAACTAAAGAATTTTTAAAAGATAAGAAAATAACGGTCATATTCTTTTAAGTATTGCAAGTTCTATAAATGGTGATTCGTGAACTGATAAATTGTAAAGGAAAAATCAAATTAGTGTCACAGAATTATGCAAACAAAATACGATTATTTACAGCATTATTTTTAAATAATGCAGAATACTACATATTCACACAAATTAACTATGTAGGTATGTACACCAGCCCTTAGTACTTATTTATTAAATAGCAAATTCGCTGCAAAACTGATTATCATTTTTGTAACTCCACCTTATAATTTAATGTTAAAATTATTCACGACGATCAGTTTCTGGTCAGGATGTGGAGAAGAAAAGTACTACAAAAATAGCAACGCAAGCTACACACATTAAAAAAGATTTTTTCATGATATGAACGGGTTATTTATACCTTTTGCCCAAATTCACATCTCCTCTCGTAAATCCCCCTTTTCTATCATTTTACTCCGACACTGTTAATTCGTTTAGTCAAAGGGTCTAGTGGAGGTTTTATATAATTTTATTAAGATATGAATTAATTAATTGATTCAGCCGATACTAGGTGGAAATCCATAATTATAGTATTATTGGATAGAGTAAAACAAAGTTGAACTTGTAAATTTTCACTATATTAAACAGAAAAATGACATGTTTCGCTAACACTGTAGATTCGTCAGATGACAATGATTTAATAAATGTGAAAAGTAAATATTGGCTGAAATATTTATGGATTTTTTAGAAAATAAAATAAGCAATCATCCTCTTTTCAAACAGTTTCTTTATTGGCATAGGTATGATGATGAAGTCTTAACATGTTTTCTTGGTACTCATAGACAGTTAAAAGTATTTTTGGAATATATTAACAGCCTACACAAAAATATCAAGTTTACAATAGAACACGAAAGTGACAATTCTATCAATTTTCTTGATTTAAATATTAAGAGAGAAAATGATAGACACGTTTTCTCCGTTTTCCATAAACCATCTCATACTGATGCTGTCATACACAACTCTTCTTGCCACCCTTTACAACACAAATTAGCTTCTTTTCACAGTATGATCCATAGACTAGTAACTCTCCCTCTAAATAAAATCAATTTTCAAAAAGAACTAAACATTATTTAAACAAATTGTAGTTAATAACGGATATAACTCAAATTTAATTGACCAAATCCTAAAAAAGAAAACTTACAAAAAGGCTATTGACTTAGTTTTTTCCTAGAAGCAAAAACGCTGACCAATTTAAACTTGTCACTTTCCTTGGACAACCTAGCAAAGTAATTGGCGATTTTCTTAACAAACTTGATATACATTTGTGTTACAAAACTAATAACTCGTTAAGTAAATTTATCAAAAACAATAAAACTAAAAGCGATAAAAAAAATCAGGCGTCTATAAATTAAAGTGCAAAGATTGTCCTAAAACATACATTGGAAAAACGGGTAGACAGTTTGACAAAATAATACAGGAACATTATAACAGTTTTCTAAAAAATAAAACAGACTCAAACTATGCTAACCATTTACTTGATTATCAACATAATTTCGATCCTTTCTTTAAAATCTTACATACAGAAAACAAAGGCTTAAAACTAAATTTGTTAGAATCTAGGGAAATAAATAAACCTAAAAATACGAACCTGTTACTTAACGATCAATTATATTTAAATAATTCACCTTCGTTAAATTTATTCTGTGGACCATATTATACTTAAGATTTTGTAAATACCTACCCATTATTGTACCTAATTTAATTTAATTTTTAAACCCTCTATTGGATTTTCCCGCAATTGTAACCATTCCACTGTTTTATTTACATCTTAAATAGTTTAATTTTATTGCACCCCAATTTTTACTTTTCACCTTTATTAAATCATTGTCATCTGACGAAGCTACAGTGTTAGCGAAACATGTCATTTTTCTATTTAATATAGTGGAAATTTACAAGTTCAACTTTGTTTTACTGTATCCCATAACACTATAAGATATGAATTTCCTATGCACTATGCTTGACAAAATTATTTGAATTATTCCGGACCTGTCTATTAATATAAACAATTATTCTATTCACGGATTTGACCTGTCTGCAAGCCAGAACTAGAGAATGAGAGTTGGTATTAAACGCAAGTGCATACAAAGTGCGTCATAAACTTTTAATGTATTGTGCTGTTCATTTTCTTCACCCACTTTATTTATTACGAGGATTATTACTTTTAAAAATAAAAAAATTGTATGATTTGCGAAAAATAATTGTAACTGACCTTGTTATCCTATGGTATTAAAAAATATAAATGTTGAATAAATAACCGAAACTTAAATAGCTTTTTTCACAATTTTTAGCATTAACCATAGCCTAGTGAAAAAATTTAATGCCAACAAGAACTTACCCGAATACAAAAAATAATTACGCTTATATTTTTACAAATTCAAGACGTTTTGACGTGGTTTTTATTGTCGATGATGCCGTGACAAACGTAATATTTACAGCAAGGAATTCTTCGACCAAAATTTGCATAATTTAACAATTGAAAGGCGATCTGATAAGAAACAACTGTAAAGCTATCAGGCTCATTCGGTATCAATGGGGCGTTCCTTCGGCATGTTGTCGAGAAGTGAGTTGCTCGTGAATCAAATAAAGAATTCAGTGCAAACAGTGACCTACAAAAGGGATACATGTCTGGTACCGATCAGGAAGGATTGAGGGTCGCCCTGAATCAGGAGGGTGCGGTAACACGGGCGGTATCCCGAGGAGTGACACTTCTGATTCCAATGGATTTGGGGGGCCTCTGCAGCAACGCACCTCGGAGACTTAAGAGGAAGTAACCCCTTTACCACAATAAAAATTGCCGAATGTTTTGCTGGTCAAACGAAAAGAAAAAATAAAAATTGGTATTTAGAAAATAAATTCTACTTTAAATACCCCATCCGGAAAAGTAAATGATGATCGAAAATATTCCCAAAATTTTTTTTGAAACTTTTTTTATTTTTAGTAATTTTGTAATATTTTAAACAATTCTTTATTGGCCAAAAGCAAAATGACTTTCCCGGGTGTAGAATGTTGTACCAAACAATTTTTCTTAAGGCCATTTTTTAATATCGGCCTTACTTTTTTCTCAAAAACTTTGGGCGCGTAAAGTGAAGTGGGTTTACGCGCCCAAAGTTTTTGAGAAAAAAGTAAGGCCGATATTGAAAAATGGCTTTAAGGAAAATTGTTTGGTACAACATTCTACACCCGGGAAAGTCATTTTGCTTTTGACCAATAAAGAATTTTTAAGATATTACAAAATTACTAAAAATTAAAAAAATTTCTAAAAAAAATTTTGGGAATATTTTCGATCGTCATTTACTTTTCTGGATGGAGTATTTAAAGTAGAATTTATTTTCTAAATATCAATTTTTATTTTTTATTTTCGTTTGACCAGCAAAACGTTCGGCAATTTTCATTGTGGTAAAGGGGGTTACTGCTCTTAATAAGCTGCCCCCGTCGTGGTCTGTGGTAGACAAGAGGTGTTTCGAGAATAACATCTACCGGTAAAATTGTGGTTCGGAGCCCACATAAAACTGTAGGACCCGTCTAGCTGATATTACCCAGACGTTAAATTAATGGCATTGACAAAAATGGTCCCACGAACTTACTTGCTCGACGTTGAGCCTCCACTCATTTTACTAGTACTACTACTTAGAAACAGCGCTTAACTGAAAATAAGATTCCTTTTTTCACCAATCGATGGGAAATGGTACATAAATCGTATTACCTAATAATTACAATAAAAATTATACAATAGGTACACTTTGTTTAGACCGCTGTATCGGCAGACTAGTCACCTGTTTAAAATAAATACAATAAAGCTCGATTAGCAGAAACTATAAAATGATTCTTCTGGCAATAGTTCAAGGCAATGCAAAAATAAAATACATCTTATAAGAGAAATAATGTTCTAATCTTGAATAAGATTATTCGATATACTCGTGTAGGTAACTTCAGGCACTTGTATTTTCCATTAAAAGGTATTATAGTCCCTTTTAGATGAAGTTGAAGGGTCTATTATTGGTTTTGAATGCCATAATCTTTAAACTGGCGTCATTGCAATAGTGTGATCCTATTGGAAGAAATTTATTGACAGTGGAGTGCAAAAATGGGTTTATTTCCACACAGTAATAATAATTAAAAATAAAAAATTTTAAGAGCACGCCCAAATTTGGTCAAAATTTTTTAGTAAATATTTTAAAAATTTATGAGTACCTACTTATTTTATTGACACATTCATCATACATTTATAAATATACAGTTAATTCTATTAAACTTAATTATAAAAGACATTTGGCCCTTTGATCCCCGTTAAGAATCCACCCATTTATATAACACCATAATCTTTTGGGAACGCAAATTTCGTATGATGCATCCAACATTCAAGGAACCTAGAGTCTAAATAGGGGTATTGTAACTATAATGAATTAAATCATATAAAACTGGAGCTGTTAAAACATAGAAAAAACGATACTCAAAGTCTTCTTCACTTGAGTTTCTTTTTCCCTATATAATTGATTCGTTTTTACAATAATATATCCATGGTACACAACACAACCTGTTACGAACTGATTTTTTACTGCGTAATACCTCTAAATAATAATTTTCTATATTGAAAAATATTTGCAATTACTATTTCTCAGTTTGGTTTAATTCATTCGCGAAATAGAACCCTAGTCTATCTATTTTATCTTCTGTTTACACGGTAATCGCGGTTTATGTTACAAATGAAATTTGGCTAGTGTTACAAGGACATCTGGTGGCGCCAGTGCTTTTTTTTTCTTTATTTCAGGATTGTTATCCTAACAAGTTTTAAGCATCGCGCTTGATTCCTTGTTTTAAAAATAGATTTGAATTTTTGGTTTATTTTCTTGAAGGTCACATATTTAAACGCTGAGCTCAAATTAAATAAAAATAGCCCTTTTTGAAAGCCAAATAAACATGCTTTCGTTAAATTTTGTAATTTATACTATGTGGAATCACTTATGTCATAGAGTTTTAGAGTATTATAAGAGTCTACTATCGCTTTTACTCGCCACATGCATTTATACCATTTCCGCGAAACCCTCTTAACAGGGGTCTTTAACCTTTTTTCATAGAAGGGCCATATTTAGGCTATCCATCGATTGCCGGGCCAGAAAAAATATAAAGTGAGAAATTTAATATAGCTGACATATAGTAAACTCAAGACAATATGTATACAAACACATTTTTTATAATATTTAATGAGACTTTTGACATTGTTTGTTTTTTACAAGTTTGTCTCATTTTGGATGTGGCGATACGAAGGCTATTTTCGAGATGAGAGTTCGTTATTCTGGTCCTATTTTTTGATTTCACATGTTTCATTCGAGAAAATAATTGTTCACATACATAGGTACTTCCAAATAGTGACATCACCTTCAAAGCATGAAGTTGAATGTTCGGAAACTTAATCAATGTCTCTGGAGTAAGAATCAAAGAGTCCACAATTGTATTTTTCTTTTAGTTCAGTATTGTACTGCAAATCTATCAGTTCCATTTGTAGATTTCCTGGAACATCTTCAACAGACACAATAAAATGCGTAGCAAATAAGTGTATCAATTATTTATATTCTCTTAAGTCCTTAAATCTCGAAGTAAATTCATTCTGTAAATCAGTTATTGTGCAAATATATTTATTTGGATTACCCCACTTACAAGTTGACAAGTTCGAAAAGTGTGTCAAATAATTTTTTTGCTGCTGCATTTCCCACAATTTAGGTTTAGCTTTAAAGGATTTTATGCTCTCATATAAGTTGTTTATGAAATGTTTCTTTCGTTGTAACCGTGCATTCAGGTCATTTAGATTCAAAGTAAGATCAACCAAAAAACCAAAATCACAGTCATTCTGGATCATCAAAAAAGGCAACAGGATGTCCCTTGCTAGCCAAAAACGTTTTAATTGGTTCTTTAAGATTAAACACCCGCTTCAACATATTTCCTCTATTAAGCCAACGAATATCTGAGAAGTAAACTACATCACCATAGTCAATATCGGACAAAATTTTTTGGAATTCTCTGTGGTTGAGCCCCCGAGATCTGATAAAATTTACCATCTTTATAACTACTTCATAATGTCAGATATAAGATATATTAATATTTAGACCAGACTAAAGTAAAATAATTTCGATAATATTTTTTTAATTTTCATCTAAAAGAGATTTCTGAAGTAGACAATATTTTAAGTTTTAGGTAATATATTTTATGTATTGGAACTTGTGTTTTATTTGTATGCGGGCCACAAAAAAGTTACAGGCGGGCCGCCGGTTGAAGACCCTGCTCTAAACCAACAAATTTATTTCAAGATATATTTGTTTATTTGGAAATAATAAAGTAATTTTTGTACATTTTACTTTTTGACGCCAAGATAAATATTTCAAAAATAATTTCAGGCGTTCGGCTGTCACTGAATATCACGAGTTAAATTAAAGTAAACAGATATAAACTTGGTATACCTGAGTAGCTAAATGTTTAAACGTTGTTTGTGACGCAACAGATCTTTAATTTGGGTCGTTTTTGGGAGATTCTAATATTTTTTAAAGTTGACCTATTTATACTAACACATATTGCTATATTTTAAAAACGAAAGGGTTATCGGAAAATATGTTACATGAGAAACAAAGTTTAAGGATAGGTCTTTCAATATTTTGAAATTGAAGTATATCGTATGTGCACTAAGGAAAATTATCTAATACAACAGGTTTACTAGGAGTTGTAGTTTGTACTGGTAGCCAGGGCCGGATTTATGGAAACCGCTGCCCTAGGCCCAAAGAAATGTTGCCGCCCCCCCAGGCGCGTATTCATCTGTTAGTTTTGGGGGTAAGGGAAAAAACAGCGCCGCAGGCGAAAATTTTTTGGGTACCACGCCCTTTTTTCAACGATGTGACGTGGATTTAAAGCAGAAAAAAGGAAGAGTAGCGCCGCAGGCGAAATTTTTTTGGGTGTTACGCCTCTTTTTACTGATTTGTCAATGTTTATTTTTTGGGATGGGGGGGTAGCTACTTCCATTACCCCCCTCAAATACGCGCCTGCCGCCCCCACCTAGAATATCATCTTAAATGTTTAACAATTTACTACAAATATTAAAAAACACAATACCTCAAGAAATAAAAAAAAATGTATTCTTCAATTTCTTTGAGTTAACCATATATTTCTAAAAAACAATATTTCAAACAAAGAAACAAAAAAGCACAGACACAAATATAAAAATTGTTCAAAAACGAATGCTGTGTTACGTCATTATATAACATAACATTGATCTATATGTTTACAATACTTTGACGATACCATTAATAGCATCATACAGGCAAAGGCAAAGCCAAAAGTAAAAAATATTAATTTTATGTTATGTAAATGCAAATTTACAAAGGTTTGCGACGTACAATTATATTTTAATATGTTTTCTTGTAGGGAAAATTTAAGTCTAAAACAAGTTAAAACAAATGAATGAACACAAGCAAACGCAGCGCGCAACCGGCGCAACGCCTGGTACCGTGCACGTAAAACCAACACGCGAACGCAAACTCAGTCGTGTCGCGATGCGGTAATTGCAATCCGCAGCGATGGCGGAAAATTAGACGAGCGGATTTGAATTAGATTAGGTGAAATTGGGTAATAGGCTAGAGAGCAGCCAGGGCCGTTTCTGGCCTGTTGGCCGCCCTTGTGCGACATATGAACTGGCTGTCCTTTAAATTAAATCAGTTACTATTTTACAATTACCTACCTGAAATTATGGCGCAAAGCAATTGTCAGAAAAATAAGTCTTTAATAGGTGTCTATTTTTAATATTTTTCTTTTATTCATACTTACCTACAGAGGGGGGAGCAATTTGGCTTTCAATGGCGATAAGGGCCAAGCCGCTAATCCTTTCTTGGAACATAATTGACCGCAAGTAATTTTTAATTAATTGTAACTTTGAAAAACTACGTTCGATAGATGCAACAGTAACCGGCAGAGTAATAAAAATTCTCAGCGCAACACAAAGATTTGGAAATAATGAGATTAAATCGTTTTCAGCTATGAGTTTTAGCGTATCTACAATTATTATATTGTACATTTTATTGGAAAAATTTCTCGGAGCGACAAAATTTCCTGGTCGAGCTCTGAGCAATCAATATCTTTGTTTGTGGGACTTCCTTACTATTGAAGCGCTATATCAACATCTTTGCAGGATTTTAACAATTTTTCGTCATTTATGGCATTAGCTTCATAGAAGTTTGACAAAAACCCAAAAGTTTCATTACACTTATTAAGTGAAACGAATATCTCCTTAATTGATTCTATCGCAATATCCAAAGAACAAGTAACCGGTGCCCATAAAGGGTTTCCTCCCTGGCAAAAAAAAAAATATCCAAAATCGAAAAATAAAAATTCACATTGAAACTCTGTTTGGCCTCGACGATGGGGTCATCTTTTAATTCGTAATCAAAATGTCTGGGTACTTTTTTTCGGCGTCGGAAAAGTTATTTGTAACAGCATTTGAAACCGGACATCGGCGTCAAATTTAAATAGGGTGAGTTCTTTTGCCCTGTGAGTATTTGTGCCCCCACCTACCCTACTACCAAATTAATAAGACCTATAGTTAAATTCACATAAAGTTTTAATGCCAAATGTCAAGACTTGTCATGGTCTAGTTACTTTAGATTTCACCAACTTACTAAATTTCTTATACAGCTGAGATTGGTCAGTGTTTTTTTCTTTTTCTTTTCTGGAATTGTTCGGCCAACTCTTTTTATTTCTATCTCTTTTTAATCGTATGAAATAATACAAGATAGACATACTTTGTGTGCAGTACAATTATACTAATTAAATTTAGCCATTAGAAATTTATATTTTATGAGTTGCTGCAGTATTTGACAAATGACAGAACTGAAATGTCACGGCATTAAAATTTTATGTGAATTCAACTATACCTACATAATTATTCAAATAATATCAATTAGTTTTAATTTTTTGAGTAAATCTAAGACAAAATGTAATTGACGAGGGTTGCAGGGCGGCCACCTCCGTTGAGAATTCTTTTTATTTTTCCGATACTTATCTATCTATAAAAAGAAATCTCTAATTAACACAAAGGGCGGCTGCCTCATTCTTGACAGCTACTGCATAATTTTTTTTTGAAAACTGAATTTACCATTCTTATTTGACCCTTCATATTTATGAAAACTCCTAGAATTTTTTTTACGTCTAACATTTTTTTCTGTGAAACTGCAGGCGGCTTTCGCCGCCCTATAACTTTGGCCGCCCTTGTGCGGGGGCACTCCCAGCACACCACTCAGAAACGGCCCTGAGAGCAGCGTGGGTTGTCATTTTTGTAAATCGAACTGTCGTTAAGATGTATAATAAGACTCAGTGATATTCGAATTGTCTGGAATTTGCCGCCCCTACGAAATTTGCCGCCCTAGGCCTGGGCCTAGTGGGCCTAGGCGTAAATCCGGCGCTGCTGGTAGCATATTTTTTATTAACCCATATTAAATAAATTGCTAATGTACCAAACACGGTTTAGTGTTATATCAATTGCAGATTTGCCATTGTTTTTATTGGTAGTAATCAGTTCCATTACACACAAAAAAAACTACTCTCAAACCAAGCTTATAGTAATGCTCAAACAAATAGCCTTATTTTGAAACTAACTTGCTTTATTTTGTACCTAAAAAATATTCATTTTTAAACTACTACTAGTTTTAAATTATATCATCAAGTTAATCAAAATTATGTTCATAAAGAGATTACATTATCATCATAACAAGATAATCTTATACTTGTTTTAAAAATAAGTATTGTGGTCAAAGTGAAATATACTATGATGGGTTTGAAAATAAAAATAAATTTGTATTCTCACAGCGAGCACAAAGACAGTCTCTATACACAACTTGAGTAAAATCTAAACCCTTATTATTTCTTTGATGCTATTTGCATTACTTTGCATCAAACCAATATTAACGTATACTATATCTGCAACTAAAATTATTGATAGGTTGATCATTTATTTTTATTACCCTAAAACTAAAGTAGAGTCAAGTTAAAATAATGTAGTATTAATTTAAAACTATATTTTGATGCTAAGGTATTTTCTATTTAATTTTACTTTAGCATTGCTCCTATTCATGTATATGATAGTTTCAGTTTGAAACTTTTAGGTTCAGCTGGAGACTAGATTTTTTTGTGTGTAGCAGCACAGTCTTGTTGAATAATGAACTAATGTTACTACAGCAATTTTGTTAAGAGATGAAGTGTATCTTCTTAATGGGACGCATTTTGTTCCCAGTAAAGCGGTTTCTCTACAATTAAGAAAGCAGAAGAGCGTCCACAAAAACAAATTGTATTATTTACAATCTATAATCCACAAGACGTTGTTGGGGGTTCGTAGCGATCGGTAATCACCGCGCGCCGTTTTATTAATTTAAACGTATTTGTTCCGCAGGTCACATCGTTGTTCGGAGTCTTCTAACTGTCCTGTCTGAATGTTAATTTTATTGATCGTACTAATATCTGTTTCAATTAATTTATTTTTACTTTGTATTTAAGTTTTTTTTTTTAATTTTGCACGTCAGGTAAAGCAATAGAAGATTATTTTATTTCGCACATCCCATCATTAGTATTGGACTTTATAAGCTATGGACGAATTTTCCCATCTCAGTAAACCATGTTGAATAATAGATAATGATATGCAATGTTATACAACAAGAACAATATCACACTAGAAGCTATTTAAATTTTTGAGAACTACAATACTGATTTTTAGTGGTAAGTATAATATGCCTTATTAATCGTAGCAAGCAAATATTATTATGATTAATGTCAAATTTGATTACAACTGCCAGTACCTAGTAACTAATACTGTATATAAAACCAGATTATACCCCCAATAGAACTTGATAATTACTGTAAGTATTCAAAGCAATAATGGCTATAAACCAGTCTATGGTAGCAATAACTCCTATTTCCTATTGGCTAAATTACCGTGATATTATTACTACACAACGGTCTAGCAATTTTCGTCGTCTTACAGTAGGAAAGCGCGTTGCTGTCATATACAGGGTGATTCAAAAATAAGCGGCATCCTTTCGGGGTGGGGGTGGGGGGGGGGGAAATCCGTGTATAAAAATAAGGCAAAACGTTTCTATTAACATGGGTCCGAAAATGCTTCCTAAGGGAGCTACGCCCCTTTGAATAGGACACCTTAAAGACGATTTTTTCTCTAGTACTTTATAACCCTTTACAATTACATTTTGAAAATTGGTGTACTTATGAACAGTTTCAAGAAAATACATTTTTATAGGATTTTTGAGCAGTTTTTTTTTGCATTATATATACATCTAACATTTGCAACAATTAAGAATACCTTAATATTGAATTTCTTCAAAAATATCAAAAAAGGTTGAAAACAGAATGAAACCCTGAAACCTTTGTAACTAATACTATCTCAAAACTTAAAAATTGCTTCAAAACTATTAAAGATACGAAAGGGGAGAAAGTAGTTCTTACAATACCTTATGGTAAGGAGAGTTCTGAAAAGATTAGAAGGATAACCAATAACTATAATATCAAAACAGCCTTCAAATCCGGAAATGCGCTTAGAAGCTTTCTTACACAAGTGAAACTCCTCCCGTAATGACAACACAAAAAATTACATCTATCAAGTCCTTTGCCAGTCAGTGCAGTGTTCCGAATCATACATTGGAGAAACAAAAATACCTCTTGTCGTACGAGTTACAGAACATGTAAAACGTACTTTTTTTGACAAAAAATTAATGTTTTAAAGGTTAACATTTTGTAGAAATCTCTAAACCTATCGAATTTATTTTAAGATTATGTTGGTTTATTTAGAAATAATAAAGTATTTTTTGTACATTTGACTCTATACTATTAACGATCGCCAAGATAAATAAATATTTTAAAAATAATTGCAGGAGTTGGATTGTCACCAAAGTTAACGAGTTCAACGTTTATTATTCGTATTAGTTTATTAAGACAATAAATAAAATATAACAATATATTATATTTATTTAATTGGAATAAGTTACTTATATGGTGAAATAAAATGTTTCAAAACTTGCTTCTAATAGACCGAGAAAATATATGGAGTAATATAATCCGCACTCCCTACTAGGATACTGGCTATTAAATGGTTAATCGATCTATTTCTCTTCTTCGTATGATACTTTGCATCGAACTTAATTCCTGTAAACTTTAATGATAAATTTATGTTTGCAAAATGTAATCTATTTTTTTAGATTTTTTAATTATTAGATCGTTTTTAGATTCTTTCTTTTTTTTTACTTCTTACTTCTTTATTGGCGTTATAATACAGGGTGATTAAAAAGTAAGCAGCATTCAGGGGCGTAATCCGTGCATAAAATTAAGGCAAAAAGTTTCTACTAACATGGGTCCGAAAATGCTTCCTAAGGGAGCTACGCCCCTTTGAATAGGGCACCTTAAAGACGATTTTTTTCTCTAGTACTTTATAACCCTTTACAATTACATTTTGAAAATTGGTGTACTGTATGAACAATTGATGGTGAATAAGATTCTAAATTCAAAATTTTAAAATGTTATTCAGTGGCGTCACATACAGGGGAGGGTAAAAAAAATTAAACGCCAAAAAAAAAAAAAAACCTGCAAACTCATCAAAAGAGTATCGCTTTTACTCCTAATAAAACAAATACTATTAAATTAGTCACTAAAAAAAAGTGTGTTTTTATTTCTGTGGTAATGCTGATTATTTTTTATCAATAAACATAATAATATGCAAATCAGAAAATTTTCAAAGTCGATTTCCCAGTAAACGCTACACTCTATCGAATTGAACTAAGAGTACCTCTTTTACGTAAAAAACTCTAGAATTTTATAATTTTTAAACAAAATCGCAATAACCTAAAGAGAAAAATAAATAGGGATGTTTTAACCCTTACCCTCCCCCGTATGTGACGCCACTGAATAAAATTTAAAAATTTTGAATTTAGAATCTTATTCACCATCAACTGTTCATACAGTACACCAATTTTCAAAATGTAATTGTAAAGTGTTATAAAGTACTATAGAAAAAATTGTCTTTAAGGTGTCCTATTCAAAGGGGCGTACCTCCCTTAGGAAGCATTTTCGGACCCATATTAATAGAAACTTTTTGCCTTATTTTTAGGCACGGATTACGCCCCCGAAAGAATGCTGCTTACTTTTGAATCACCCTGTATAGTATTAAACAGTTGTGTAAAGAGTAAGTATGTGAATACCTATATAAGGAATAGAAGACATTTTCTCGGTGTGCAGCATGGAAATTCGGTTACAGCGGAGGGAAACTTGGGTTTATTATACATGTGGTGATAAACGCTTAAGGCTAGAAACTAAATTATTTGGTCTGGAGCCTCCATAGACTCATTATAACTTATGTTGAAAATAAACTTATCAAATATTCATTGCTGAATATGTAATCTACAAAATAGTATAACAAATATAGGTACACCATAAAAGTAATAACGGTTAGATTTGTCTTCACTTTTGGCTTTTGCATTTGCATCCACAAGCTCTATAAAATGCTTTAATATTAAAACCACTTTTAACGTTTCCCTCGCAATTAAATAAAATAAACTTATCCATCAATACGTTTCAATAAATACTTGCAGAGATCAGTCTGCGGCGACCAGTCACCTGTTTAGAATAAAATCCACCTTCTAAAACCCGCAAGAAATAAGAAACTATGCTAGAAAATGAATCATTTTTGCAAAAGTTCAAGGCATTCAATAAAAACCAAAGATTTATCTATTAATACGACAATTAAAAGTAAAAAAATTATGAGGAAAAAAATAATGCAATCGACTGAATCAAGGCTAACATCATTATTATCTGGTATGGACTCTTATTTGGAATATACGTGCGACTTGCGAGGTAGTTCGAAGTTCATTTTATTATATTTATTTCTATTGAGCCTATTGAGGTCTATTTTGAGACATTACAATGTTTTTTTGAGAATTATTGGGTGAGCATTATCTTGCCAAAATGACTATAGGGGAGATCCGGGCAGCCCCGCCGACTTAAGCAAATATGGATGTTTTGAAAGATGTAATAACTGTCTCGATATACTAAAAAAGGTTCTAAATACGTTCGTCTATTGTCTTTATTATTATTTACTTAATTTTGTGTAAAAATTTTTTTTTAAATAAATAAAATAATATTTTTGGCCTACAATGCCTACAATGGGCGGGGATATCCGCCATAGAGGATAACCCCGCCCACTATGTCAGTTAATGCAGCCCATATATTATTAATTTTTTTCAGAGGAATGTATGTGAGTATAAATTAAAATCGATCATTAGCCTTATCTGATATTTATTTTAGAATGGGTTGACAACAAATTTACATACAAAAATCGCAAATATAGGACTTAAAACCACTTTGACCAGTACAGTCTTTGTGTGCCCATTTGTTACACACACCAAATTTGAACCATGTTTCAGTTTTCCCAAATTCATGGCAGATTATGCAAAGTTTCTGTTCCCTGCAATCTTCCATGTCGTCGGAACTTGCGTCGTTGTATATTACTTGGACTGATTTATCACTGCTAGCGCCTGGAGCGTAAGCGGGCGGCGCTACCCGAACTAGGCTTTCTTTACAAAGTAGACTGTCTATAAATATACAAACTAGTTATCAAAATACCAATACTGTTCAATAAACTAGGATTAATTCCCTTTAGTTTCATATATAAATTATATTGTTTAATGATAATTTACTCTACTTACCGTTAATTTAAAGCTGACTAGATATAAAACGCACAACCTCAAAAAACTGTTGTCGGCCGAATAAACGTTTAAAATGTAGTTTTTAACTTGTTTCTTGTATTGAGCCACATATTGGTTAGTTATGCACCCGACCAATAGATGACACTACTAATACATCGCATCATTTCAGTAATATTGCGATGAGCGGGGTTACCCGCTGGGCGGGGCTACCCGGATCTCCCCTACACGTGAAAATAAATTGAAGGTCAACTTTTACAATTTCCTGAGCAAGAAATTTTAAAGCCCGGACCTGTCTATTTTCCCATTCGTGAAACGAGAATTTTGCAGTGCGCATGCCTATTCCTATATGGCTTTGTTTACAGGGGCCGCTTTCGTGCTTATTGTTTGCTTACCTCAAGGTATATGGGGTGCAACCAATTAATCCAAATTATTTTAAAATATCTGCTGCCTTGCTAACCTACCTAAGAAACCAAAAGTTAGCAAATCAGTAACAAAAATAAACCATAAAATTAAAAGTAAGGAAAGATCCCAACAAGCAAGCAAGACAATAACCCTCCTTGTTACTTCGTTGAGCCTAATGAATAAAAATGTAGCAATAATTGCTTTTTCTTATAAAATCGAAGTAATTTCTTGAGAGCCAATGAATAAAAACTAAAGTAATTGCTTTTGCGTTTAGCAATTCCTTAAAAGTGCAGGAATTGCTTCTAGTCAATGCTTTTTCTTAAAAAATAGAAGCAATTTTATTGCTATCGTTTGCTTAAAATGTAATAAATAAATTAAGGAATTGCTTTTTCTAGTGTAGCAATCGCTTTCAACTTTTTAAGGTAGGTCGACCCCTGCATCATTTGCTCTGTAGCAGTCAACTTTAGTTCTCCGCGGAATACACATGCGTTGTTCTTAATTTGTGTATTCAATTATGGCTTAATATATGAACGTCCGTAAAAGAAAAATCTTCAGTGTACGTAAAAATTGCAGATATGATGATTTTAGAAAGTTATATCGATTTGACTGTGAAAATGTTATGTGGTTGGCAAATTATTTTTTGACTGATACTGGTAAAAGGCGAGGGGGTGCACTGTCGCCTTTAAATAGGATTAAAATCTTTCTGCGGAAATTGTCGGATGCGGGCTATCAAAATTCTGTAGGGGAAGATCTCGGTGTTCACCAAGATACTGTCTGTAAGACGTACACTTCTGTAATGGATGCAGTTTTGGAGAAGGCCAATATTTTTATTAAATTTCCTATAAGTGCTGAAGCTGTTGTGGAAGCTAAACGGTTGTGGTCAGAGATATTTATTTATGTTCCTTCAATTTGTGAACAAATATCAATTGCTTGTCTTTAATTTCTACATCACTACTATCGCTTTCCTCATTTTCACTGAAATCTGCTATATCACAAATATGTTTCCTATTTTTCACAAAAACGGATTACTATTGTACTAAATAAATAGACCAACGTTGTTGTATTTACGTCAACTCTTTTGCAAATTAGGCACCAAACTGAACATGAAATCTATAATCTGAACAAGTGGATAAGCCACGTCTGAACTTGTGTTGAATAAGCATTTGCTACAGAGGTGTAAGAAAAACAGCAATTGCTTCATAATTACACAGTACTCTGCCTCACAGGGTGCCAATCAGAAAATTGCTTGCTAATACTAAACATTTTTTAAAAATCTATAATATCCTTTATTTATTTAATTGTAAACTACATGTCATGTATTTAACTTGCAATACAATATAAAGAATAATAGTATGCAATTCTCCATTCTCTCCGGGTTTTTGGACTGTTGTGATTAACTATCCTCTCCCTAGGAAACGCGCCTGTCAATGCCGGCGGGGCTGTTGTTGACCCTTGGTTTAACACAATCACTTTAAGTTTTAACATTGGATTGTACAGTCCCGTCTGAATCTATTATTTATATGCGAAGTTAATTTATGTATCTCCTAATAATATTTTCACGCAATAATCAAACCAATCAGTACAAATTAAATTATTGTTTTGCGTGTGCACAGTCCTTGTTAATATTATGTCTACTGGAATATTCAATAAACTTGACCTCTAAAAAAATAAAAATGCTCTAATTAAGTTTAGTGTAACTACATGTAATTTACATAATTATTATGAGATATAAAGTTTTACATAACATACACCAGTTAATTACTACATCCATTTTTAAACAGCACCACCCCATATTTTTTGCCTAAGTATCAGTTAGCTTACTGTAAATTTGTTTAAAATTCAAAATCGTGAGTTTCAACCAATTATTTTATTATCGATAAATTACAAGAATAATGTAAAATATTACAATTATCTGAACGAAGGGTATATTAACGGTTTTTGAGATTTGCATTAAACAAATCCTTGTAGAAGCAATTTTAATGTCAAATGATATAATATACACCGTTTTTTATCTACTTTGTTGCAGGTAAATTGTTTACATTCGAATTTAAAATAAATAATTTATTTACACGTCTCGTGTTCCATGTGCGTAGTTCTGCAAGGAGGAAAACTTTATTAGATGGCATTATTGCTTGAAGACGAGATTTCAAGAACAACAATGGTAATTTTTACCATAAATAAAGGTTTCAATCACTTGTTTTTGTAAGATTTCATCATCCTGAAATTGTGACATATGATCTACTAAAAGGTAAAAGTTGCATGGAAAAAATTGCTTATAAATGCAATTTAGTTTTTAGTTTAAATGTAATATTCAAAAAAAAATTAAATATACATAAATTCTTAGCTATACTTGATAACCACGAAAATAGAATGAAGACCATTTTTCCATACGAGCATATTTTTTATTTATATATTCTGAGCTTATATTTTTACAAATAAATTATGACACGCATGAGTTTTGACTTACTAAAGACGATTTTTCATGAACCCAGTAGGTAATCTTTACAATTCACAATTAGCAAAAAAGTAATAAAAGAAATAAAGTAAGTATTTAATAATATAACCAATTTTGGAAAGAAAGCACGTCGCGATAAGTAAGCTAAGTGGTTTAACACCTACACCAAACACGGAATTTAATTTAAAATTTAAAAAAACCAACCAAAGATTATCTACACCAATACTGTCTTAAATTCACGGTGTAATATAACAGGTAAACAATAAATAATAAGTAAAAATTGTTCGGTAATAATACTAATACTAATAATACTGATAATAATAATAATAATAAATAAAGCTAGTAAACAATAATGTAAAATTTCTCAGAAGTGGCGAGATCTAACATGGCTAGAGCTAACCCCCTTATGAACAAATTAATTTGAATAATAAACAACAAAATGACTATAATATTATACCAACAAAGCATAAAACTAAAAAATAGAAACAGAAGGAAATAATAATTAAAACAAAAAGCAAATTGTACCAAAAATAAAATAAAAATGAATTAAATAAATAAGATAACTAGAACGTAAAAAGCAAATTGGTAGCAAATGCGCCAACATTAATGCTCTAGCAACAAATAACTTAAATAGTAAGGTGAGATGAGTAAAAAACAATCCTTCAATTTCTTCTTAAACGTTTCGACAGAGGAGCAACTATTGATATTTGTTTATAAGGGATTAATATTAAACGCATTAAAACTAAAAGACCTCCGAAACAATGCCGTTTTGTGTCTGGAAACAGAGTAAAGCCCACTATGCCGGATTAATCGACCATGAACATCAGAACCCCTCGTTAGTTTGTCAAAGAGGTAACTGGGTTGTTAACATTTAATTATTTTAAAAACTAAAGTTAAATTCAACTGAAATCTTTGATCTTATTTCAACTGACCGGAGTCTATGAAACTCTGAGAAACATGATCATACTTCCAGGGCTGTTCTGAGGGTTCTTAAGGGTGTGATTGAGGGTCTGGAGAGGGGGGAGCATGCTGTTCTTTCCCTCTGTGACCTATCTAAGGCTTTTGACTGCGTCCCACACGACATTTTACTGCAGAAGCTTGAATATTACGGTATACGTGGAACCCCATTGAACTTGTTGAGGGAATATCTTGAGGATCGCACTCAGTATGTTGAGTGGGATAACAGAACATCCAAACACAGTAATGTGCCCAGTGGAGTTCCACAGGGCTCCATTCTGGGACCCCTGCTCTTCATCGTTTATATAAACGATCTATGTCACTTCATGACAAATACTTTGACTGTTAAGTTTGCTGACGACACCACTTTTGTTTCTTTCTGTAGGGATGTATCTCTTTTAGACCAGGTCTCTGCCTCGGTTGTGGATGAGGCACAGGTGTGGTTTAACTCAAACAAATTAAAATTAAACAGGGAAAAAACTCAGAAATTACTGATACCTACCGACAATTCACTTGCCCTGAACAATTCGGTTAGGCTGCTGGGTATCACTGTCGATGACAGTCTTAACTAGTACTGCCACACAAATACTCTTGGTAGGGAGCTTTCCAGTCTGACTTTCTTGTTTCGTCGTTTGGGGACCTTTGTAAGTTTCGACATTCTGAGAATGTGTTATTTCGGTCTGTTTCACTCAAGGATGTCTTACGGGATTGTTCTATGGGGAAACAGCTCTTCCGCTTTAAAAATATTTAGACTTCAAAAAAGAGTCGTTCGTATCTTAAGTAATGCCGGTTACAGGGACCATTGCAGACCCTTATTTAGGGAGCACAAAATCATGCCTTTACCGTGTGTTTATATTTATTTTAGCCTTATAGAAATACACGAAAATAAAATGACTATGAGCTCATCAAGCAAGCTACATACTTACAATGTGAGGAAGGACGTTCTTACTATTCCTAAATTAAGGTTAACAAAATCAAAAAATAACTCCTTGACCTTGCAGTTATACAATGCTCTTCCGAGTGGAGTTCAACACTGTAAGCTTACCAGGTTTAGGACTGTTATAAAGACATTTTTGTTGAAACACTGTTTTTACTCTGTAAGTGAATTTTTAACCAGTACAAATTTCAATGAACTTATGTAATATGATCGTTTGTCTTATGTATGTTATTTTAAAATTGTTTTATACTTTACGTTATGTTTTTCATAATTGTACTATTTTGTCTGACTTGCTATAATGTGTAAATTTTTTATACAAAAATAGTCAAATAAAGGATTCTATTCTATTCTATTCTAACCCGTATGAGTATCTCAAACAACCATTCTGAAGGCGCTGCAGGCTCTCTCTATCCTCCTGAAGCAACGCCGGCCAGTAGGTACACTATAATATTACAATATAACAGTAATGATGTTGAGTCGCACAACCTCAATTTGATCTGTGTTAAAAGAAAATTTTTAAACAAATAGAGAGTTCTTAATTTACAATAACTTTTTTGAAGTAAGTAAGAAATGTGCCGAATAAACCTAAGCCTAGCTAAGTTTTTACATGATTCAGAGGTAGGAATTTAATCATTATTAATTCTTATATTGAGATTATCAGAAAGTAGATTAGAGTTTTTCCCAAATAGAATTAACTGGGTCTTAGTTTGATTTAAAAGCAAGTTGTGAGCCACATATAAGTTGTAAATTGTATCTAGATCTTGATTAACATGGGTTTCAGCTATATCAATATCTTCTAAATTAAAATTCTTATATAATGGAAAATCATCAACATATTGGTGAGAGTTAGAATAGTTCAAAAAACTTGTTAATATCGTAAAGCCTTAAAATTATTGAATGAAATGAAAATAAAGTAAGTGACAACCTTAAAATTAAAACGGTTTAAACAAAGTTTACTTATTATCTATTTTTTACCTGTCATATCATTTAAATTAGGTTATTGTTGGATTTTATTTAAATTTGAAGCATGGTAAATTGATTTTTGCTGCCACAGAAAACATTTAGTTAATAATAATAAAATTTTGGTTCTCATTTGTTTTTAAGTGATTAATCAGTGATATCTGATCAAGAGTAACTTTCTTATTTTGTATTTTTATTATCTTTAATACGACACATTCGTAAATAAATATGGTTTTCAGGTCATGTGCCCTCTGGTGGCATAGTGGAGCAACGTTATTGTAATAAAATAATAGAAATCACCAAATTTACACTCTACACCAAACATCAATTTGATTGGTAAAGAACTAATTGCCATAAAATAATTAATCATAAATGACTTACTACTTTTATTTTTTCATTAACATTAACCCACCTAAGTTTCTAAACATATTGTCATAACATTCTGTATAAGACCGATTAAAAAAATTTGGGATCCACATGACTTTAATTTTTCAGTTAAATATAAAAGATTTATAAAAAATGTCTTTCAACCGCCTCTTTCTTTCGCATAAGAGTCGGTTACCAAAGAGGTCCCAATATAAGGAATTTAAAAACCAATAATTGGGAAATGGTAAGAAAGGGGGAATATGTAGTGACGAACAACTTTTTGGTCAAAATGTTAAACACGATATTGAATCGATTTTTTAAGTCTCATATTGAAGTTATCAGTTTCTTATTCCAAGGTTTCCAATATGATATCAGCGCATAGCTATGATTGACAAGATAATTTATGTACATGTATTCTATCTTTTTTAAATTCTCTAACTGTCAACTTTTCTATCTTAAAAGTGTAACAAATAAACTATCTGTTTCTAATTTATTGTTTTTATGTTAATTTAATAAAAAGCACGTCATAAATTAAAGAGAAACTACTTCGTAGCATGCCATTAGATGATTTTATTATTTAAGTTATCCGCCTGGTGACCTAGATCATTGTTTATGTTTTTATGAAGGAACTAGGAAGTAGAACGATAATTATTATTAATTTTTTTTAGGATCAGTGAGTCAATAGGAACTAAATAATAATTTCTGTTTTAAATTTAACCTAGATAAATTGAAATGTTTTGAACTTTCTTTTAGAGATAACTATGACAAAGATGACATGCAGTCACGAAATATTATTTTATTTTTAGTTTATACTAGAGTAACTTGTCTGATAAGTAATACCATTGCATTAATGGAATATTTATACGGCCGAGCCATGAGTTAACCCCTTGTCAGTTGGGCTTTCAAGCTTTTTAAACGAAGCTGAGGCTCTCGCAGGAGTATTTTGTGATTTTTCTGAGGCCGTCGACAGTGTCATCCATCGAATACTTCTGCAAAAGCTTCGGCATTGTGGAGGACGAAATACGACACATCGCTGATTCTCTTCTTACCTCTCAGAAAAATGCAGGTCGTAATGGTTGAGCTCTAGTCCATCACGAATGGAGATTGGGGTGCCTATACTTAGTACGGTTATGTATATTTATTTATAACGAATGTCTTAGAAGTTTTGGCATAATTTACTTTATCATTAACAATATTACACATAACAAAATTAACAAATCAAATTAAATGAAGGGGTCCTTAGAAAGGCTCAATTTTCTGCGGACATCCCCCATTAGATTTTGGACTGCTGCGACATCTATCTCTCGAATTTTCCTGTAGATTTTTAACTGCTATTCATTTTCAGCTTTCTAGATAAAAGTGCCAAAAAATCTTCAATTGGACGAGCCTGTGGCAGGTTCAGGGAGTTATCATTTCTCAGTACAAATGGTATATTTTGAGCGTTTAGCTAATTTTGATGCTCTCATGCGTAATGGCATGATGCATGATGGCAAGTCTGGCCTATATAGTATGTCATCTTTAGCATGATTTTCCTATATAAAATTAGCCCATTTGGTCAGACAGTTTTGAACATAGCGCTGACTATCTAGTGCTTCGCCCATAACCTGTCCTAAGTAAGGCCTAGATATTCCTGCAGTAGAAATTGCACACGAAACTGAAATTTTGTCTACGAATTTTGCTTTTTCTTTATACCTTACTTTGTCTGAGCTAGGCTTCTATGTTGTCGGGATAAAAACCATCATTTCCCTTAATCTCTGAATTGCCCAAAGTGAAGTACTTCTCAATCTTCTCATCGTCCATAACATTGCAAAATGGACCCGCCTTAATGCCCGACAACATCGTCGTATCCGTGCCAACAGGTTTGCCGTATATTTTGGACGTTTTTTCTCTTTCGATAATTTAGACCATTTCAGTCTTTTCTCGAAAAGGTGTCCCAATTTTCTCATAGATACTCCAATTATATTTTAAGCCCTCCTCACCAATCTATTAGCTCTTTCTCGGTTAAAAAGCTTTCACTTTTTAGTAAATTTAGACACGGTAGGTAGACCTTGCTCAAATTCGGCTATTCTACGATAAACAGTACGGGTTGAAATATTTTGATTTTGGAACACTGCCTACATGAATTGTCAAAATAAAGGCAAGCCATTGAAGATGTGCCAAAACTTGTGTGATATAGGTACGTTATTTTGCTGTAAGTCTTGAGATTTCATTATATTATAAGCTCCACTAATATGACTAATTAAATGTATGCGTTTCGTAATAATAACATTATAAAATCAACAAATGACGATGACGGTTTAAAAAATCTAGAACAAACGGATTTCCTTATTATTTTTTCGATTGGTAACTGCATTTAATTTAATAATTTAATTTTCAAGAATTTTGTGATACGTCATAAGTATCACGAGAAAAGAAAATATTTACCAGATGACATGCAAGTTTAAAAATATATTTTTGATTTAAAATCAAACCTTCAGCTAATTAATAATGTGAAAAGAATTAGGAAGTCAAAATTTTTAACGTCCTGCTTTTTCGTATAGGTACGCCGAGTGACTAATACTCCGAATTCAACATTTAAATACCAAATTTGGTTTACCACAAGATTGGGTTTGTTTGGGCCACATAACTGAGGTTAAATTACGAAACCAGATAAGTAGAATACATTGATTTCCTATATTATTATACTCAGTGGCGCATCCCCAAAGGGGCGAACACTTTGGACAAAATGTTAAAAAATGTATTTATTTATTTATTTATTTATTTATTTATTTATTTATTTATTTATTTATTTATTTATTTATTTATTTATTTATTTATTTATTTATTTAGTTATTTATTTCTTTATTTATTTTATTCATAAGTATCAACAGCACTGGTACAGATACATCATAAAGCTGGTAAGTATAGCAAAAAAATTTAAAAAAAGAATGAGCCAAATATATGTATACTAGTCAATAGACATACTTAACAAAACTATAATATGATCACAAGTAGGCATAGATTTACTTACTAAAAATGTAATTATAATAAATTATCAAGAATTTTTCTAGTTCTGTGTAAATTACAGAACACTCTGCCCCATATCATATGCTTGTAATTTTGGGCTAGAATTTAGATAATCTTATTTAAAAAAATATTAAATCCCATTCAACAAACTCAAATAAACGTATCAAAGTAAATCAGGTGTATCTTAAAAAGTGATACGCAATTTAAACAAATGAAACTTTACCTGCTTTAGACTAACTAAAAAAAAACATTTCAACCTCTTGGCTTATGTAAAATAAACTGTCAATTTTGCCCATATAGAGGGTGACTCACTATAACCGTCTATTAGAATATTGTAAATTTAGATAATCGGGTTTTTAGAGACGCTCTTTCAATAAAATAACAGCGACCGTATTATGCAACTTTCCGTTATACCGGAAGTTGTATCTCTCAAACTTGCTTATATTAAATGGACCACCCTGTATATTATTTCATAATATTTATTTAAAGTTTATGTAACTGTTTCTGGGAAAAAAATGTTTTTTTTTAAATTTTGACCGTTGACAAGGTGTCGCCTAAAATAAAATATCTTTTGAACGATAAAAGAGGAACACTCGAAATTTTGGTTCTGGAAAAAATAGATATTCTTGTACTCGATAATAAATTGTCGAAAAATGGAATTTTTCATAGGAATAGGAAAGTGGAAAAGTAATAAATTTTGATCTTTATCAAAAAATTACCTGAATTAACAATCAATCAGTTATTCCGTCATCTTTGATAGTCGTTACAAGTAATTTGATTCATCGCTAATTTTTCCAATTTCTTGAACAATTCACACAATGGGCTTTACGGAACAGCACAAAACATTCATGGTTGAAGAGTATTTTTGAAACGGGGTTAAAGTAAATGGTGAGTGGCAATACAATCCGGGTTTGTGCATGGACGATTTTCACGAACATTTTCCTAACGTTGCTTTTATTGCTGGGGATTTTTATCATTGCCTGAAAATAACCGTGGATGTGTTTAGGGAAACAGGTTCTATACAACATATAACAGGAGCAGGAAGACCATCTGTAAGAACAGACGAACTTGTTGCAAACGTTCGTAAAATAATGCAAAATACGCCAACAAATTGTATCAGACGCCTGTCCCAAGAAGTGCGAATATCTTATGGAACATGCAGGACTATTCTTAAAAAGCAGCTAAATTGATTTCCTTATAAGGTGCAAGTATTCCAATAAATACAAGCCGCAGATTTTAAAAGACGCAGGAATTACTCTCAATGGTTTACCCAAAATTTATTGGAAAGAAATGATTTATTAGACCTGGCATTTTTTTCGGATAAAGCCTGGTTCCACCTTTCCGGTTATGTGAATTCTCAGAATACACCCATGTGGAGTAGTGAAAATCCTCAATTTTTTGTAGAGTTCACATTGCACCCTCAAAAAATTGGTGTCTGGTTAGCTGTTTCCCGAAAAAGTATTGTTGGTCCTATTTTTTTCCATGTCACAGTTACAGCACAGCGGTATAGAGACAATATTTTGAATCCATTTGTGGATCAATTACTTGACGACGAACTACGTTTTGTATATTTTTAACAGGACGGTGCAACCGCCCATCAGCCGCCGAAACTACTAACTACTTACGCAATTTTTTCGACGACAGATTGATCAGTTTTCGATCAGACATTGAATTCCCACCTAGATCACCTTGTTTAACGGTTATGGATTACTTCGTTTTTCCTTATTTAAAGAACGCTATTTTTAAATCACCAGTTGCAAGTTTAGAACAATTATTACAAGAAAGGATTATTCCAGAATGTGGTAACATTTCTCCAGAGATGCTGGTCAACACTTTCGAAAATATGAAGAGACGTGTGAATTTATGCTTGAAGCATGGCGATGGCGGTGGCCAATTTTAGCAATTTATATAATTATTTTTCGTTTTCTTTCTGCATATTCTTACTTTGTTAATTTTGTAAATAACAAAAATGAATTTGTACTTGTCTACTTATTTTATTACTCATTAGTTTGGCATATCATATATGAATTTGACAAAATTTTAACTTAGATTTGGTTAGATATATCGTCTCCATATCATTGTGATCTAAACCAAACCCTACGTTTTTTAATCCAAGCCCTCTTTGATGCAAATAATTTTTTCTCGCACGGTATATACGGATACGACTAACTACCCGCCGGCGCTGGCACCAGCGCTGTTCAATTTTATCTCATTGATTTGTAAATTTCATGTTTTGAGCGTGTTTACAAATTTTTCAGGAAAGTCCTTTATCTTCCTATAACTTTAATACCTCCTCTGTATTTTTATACCTAATGGTTAACTTTGAATGATTTCTACATAAAGACCTTTTTAGTTTACAACCCTGACATGCACAGTCGCACTTTTTAAGGCGTTTATGGCAACAATTTCCCCGAAAATACAGATAAAATATTTTTTACAATTTGGGTTATTTTATAATACCTACCTTTTTAGAATAGTGAATTCTCAAAATGGTCTAACTTTTATTGTCCTTTATTCCTCGTTGCAAAAAATAATAAAACCACAATAGGCGGACTAAAATAAATATTCGCAAGTCTGCAACTTTAGGCAAAATTAGGTGGAACTAGAGCATAATAAACATCCAAAAGATTTTTGGTTGTAAAAAGAAGGGGCATTTTTACAACGGTACCTGCAATACCATTTTTTATTGCGGTATGCATGGTGCCTATAGTTACCCTAACAAAAACTGGTATTAAATAACTTAGTCGTTCGTTTTTAAACAGACAAAAACTACAACAAAAAAAGTAAGAAAAAGTTTTTACTTTAAATCTTTGGGAGGATAATATACCCATAATGTTTTTTACCCCTTCGTACCCTGATAAAAAAACCTGCAAGGTTAACAAAAAGGGTTGTTTGCTTTTTTTACGCAATGTTAATTACATTCTTGTCAATTTGTCTTTTTAAAGAAGTTCTTGGTAAAATATACGCTACTGGCAAACTCCAAGTTACAGATTTTATGTGAGTATATGAACTAAGGAAAATCATTTAATACAATTTTTTTTTGAATATATATGGGATACTACAAAAAGAATTCTTTTAATCCCTAAAATATTTTGTTTAGCCACACACGAGATCGTTTTTTTGACAACATATTTTTAACTTTCAGCGAGGGCTATAATATGTATAGTCTATCTCTTTCTATGATATATATTAAGAGGGTGGTTTAAGTTGATTTCTTCACTCGGCGTTTGACCAATGAAAGAGGAAGCAAATTTAATGCGATTCATTTAATTGTCGTTCGTGGTAAGTTTTTGATGCCTTTTAATGCAAGTGCATGACTGCATATATAATTTTGTGTAGTGTTGTGTCGGTGTGTATTAATATTCAAGGTTTATTTGTGTTCGTTTTCACTTTAAACATAAAATTTTAACAAACATACTTTATAATAAATAAAAACTAATATTTTTTGGCCTTAATTAGTGGAAGAGATAAATAAACAACAAAACCGAACAAACCCAAAGCTTATCCCAATTGCATTTTTTTGCGTAAAAACTTTCGCAATATTGTATTAAGATTTCCTAAGCTTATTTTCCCAGAATAAAAAGCTCTGGTGATAGTCTGGATCAAATTACCTATAGATTAAATAGTATCGTAATTATATAAAATGTGAGAATTTCAGGTTTAATTTGGGTAAAAAAGTAAAGAAATCTAATTTAATAAAATAACGAATACGTCACTGAAGGCCAATTTTAAAAAATCAAACAAATGGTGACGGAACCTCACCATTTTGGCGAAGGAGCTCAGAAAAGGTAATTTAGTGATAGCTATGTGGACCAATTATAAAAATAAATTATTTTTTAACTACACGGCCGCAATTAATCAAAAATCATTTTTTTTATAAATAAAAAAGGTTTCTTACCACTGCATCTTGTATTTTTTAGGACAATAGAGTTGTCGTTTAACAGCAAAAAAATAATACTCAAATAATGACAATATTGCGGTTAAAAAATCATTTCAAAAAAATAAACCTAATAGCGACAAAGAGGATTTTTTCGGCGCCTATTTAATGCAAATTTTTTCCTACTATGTACTAATGGATTTCTGGCTACAGCCAATAAAGTTTGCTCTCAGTGTAGTGGACTCTTCAATAAAAGGTGAGTTTGGGTGAATTAGAATAATAACGCTGCATAAAGCTGTGTTTTTTTCAATGAATCCAAAATAAACTATGTTTCAAGCGTATAAAATCCCTTAAGAACCATATGAATCTAGAAAATGCTTAATCGGGGCGTACCTACTCATATAAAAATGTTATAACATATTTAATGAATATTATTGAATTCAAGTTTAAATCTTCGTTTTTTTCTATATTTGAAAAATTACATATACTTACCATATACGTTCTGAAATTATGCACGTCTTCATCGTAAAAGTAAGACGAAAAATTATATAATGAAAGACAAAAACGAAGCAAAAAACTAATTACTAGCAACACACAGAGCAGATTTCGCTTCTCTATAATAAGGTACAACGTAATTACACTTGGTTTTCTTTGCCACGGATACGTAGCTCAGTATTATGTATATCCTATTCATTAGGTACGGATTTTTACTCCCGACATTCTTTTGAAATATGGATTGCTGCTGTATCACGCATTAACGCTGAATTCTAAAATTATTCTAGCGATGTAAGTTGGAAAACGCCGAATTCAGGATCGGACTTTTCGGATCAGACTAATCTCAACAAAATTCCTTAATGTCTCAACCAACTGATTGATTTGGATTCATTGGCTACCGAAATCAGATTATTGTCTTAATATACTTTTACATACCATACCTACAGTGTAAGTTTATAACTGTATTTTTTTTATTTACTGAATTAATACCGTTCGAGCAAAAATTATTTGCATCAAAGAGGGCTTGGATTAAAAAACGTAGGGCTTGGTTTAGATCACAATGATATAGGGACGATATATATCTAACCAAATCTAGGTTAACATTTTGTCAAATTCATATTATAACATGATATGTTAAACTAATGAGTAATAAAATAAGTAGACAAATACAAATTTATTTTTGTTCTTTACAAAATTAACAAAGTAAGAATATACAGAAAGAAAAAGAAAAATAATTACATGTATTCTGAGAATTCACATAACCGGAGAGGTGGAACCAGGCTTTATCCGAAAAAAATGTCAGGTCTAATAAATCATTTCTTTCCAATAAATTTTGGATAAACCATTGAGAGTAATTCCTGCGTCTTTCAAAATCTGCGGCTTGTATTTCTTGGAATACTTGCACTTTATAAGGAAATAAATTTAGCTGCTTCTTAAGAATAATCCTGCATGTTCCATAAGATCTTCCCACTTCTTGGGACAGGCGTCTTCTACAATTTGTTGGCGTATTTTGCATTATTTCACGAACGTTTGCAACAAGTTCTTCTGTTCTTACAGATGGTCTTCCTGCTCCTTTTTTGTGTTGAATAGAACCTGTTTCCCTAAACACAGCCATCACGGTTCTTTTCAGGCATGATAAAAATCCCCAGCAATAAAAGCAACTATAGGAAAATGTTCGTGAAAATCGTCCATGCACAAACCCGAATCGTATTGCCACTTACCATTTTTACTCTAACCCCGTTTCGAAAATACGCTTCAACCATGAATGTTTTGTGCTGTTCCGTAAAGCCCATTGTGTGAATTGTTTAAGAAATTGGAAAAATTAGCGATGAATCAAATGACTTGTAACGACTGTCAAAGATGACGGAATAACTGATTGATTATGTATTCAGGTAGTTACTGACACCCAACACGTATTAAGCTCTACGGCTAAGCATTACGTCCTTAGATGCAAGGCCCTCTTTGATGCAAATAATTTTTGCTCGCACAGTATGTATTATTAGTTAAAAAACCTAATCGGTTATCAGGCTTTCTTTTCCTACGACCACCTATGAGAATGAGAAAAAAACACGTTTAACTTGTCTGGAATCACACGCGTTTTCAATTTTTTTTTAATACATGTGTTGAAATAACAGCTGACGCATATTTGACAGCAAAACTATCACTAGTAATCTCCTTGGTACTTAAATTACTACCGGCAATATTTCCGAGAAAATTAATTTTCTTAAAAAATTCATGCTCGAGGAGTTTAAAATATCGATACTGTATGTATATTTGTAAAATATTTTAAATAAATTGAATTGAATTGAATACCTGCAAAATATTGAATTTAAGTCAAACGGTTGTTGAATTATTGTTTGTGGTCATAGGAAAAATAGTTTACATTATTCGTGTAAAAGCGGTATTCTCAAACTCGGAGAATTTCCGCACTCGGTGAACACCTCGTGCTAAATTCTCGTTTGAAAAGTGCAAGTTTTAACATTTTTACACAAAATTATAATCTTATCAGATTAATTTAAAGTACGGAAGATTGAGTAAAGCTAATGTTTTTTCTTTTGTTAAAAACCACTTTAAATAAATAAAGCGATGCTTGTTAAAATTATTAAATGGAAACCTACGATGTACTTATTAAACCAACCCAACTTAGTATTACAGTTGTTTAATATACAAACAACTTTACTAAAATAAAATGTAAAACCTACTAGGTAATCAAAATCCTAAAGCTTTTTTCATCAGTAATATTGATTCGTGTAATCACTTATAGCTTTTATCGGCTTTAGTTGTTAAACTTAAAGCATGGCTTGGAAGGAAAATACAATTACTAAAAAAAATATAAAAAATCAATTCCGCTTATTACCACCCTGCAAGAAGTATCTCACGCATTCTTAGATGAGTATGAACACAACTTACGATAACTAATATTTTAAATAAGCTGTCGGAACTGGTTCAGGGTAGGGGAAACAGGGGTTGGTTGTTACAATTTTTACTTAAACATTTTTTATGGACACGTATTTAAACATTAAGAAAATTTTTTCATGATTTCATATAGTTCATAATTATATCTAAGTAATAAAGAAAGAAATTATCATTTTTGACAGATACCAAGTAAACTATATATTTTTTTAACAGTCAATGTCAACTGTAACAACCAACCCCAGAGCGGGGTTTGTTGTTACATCTTTGGGGTTTGTTGTTACAGATTTACGTATCGTCATCTGAGTCACAGTTCTGACATACAAATAACCAATTGGCGTCTACACATTCTTCATGACCCCATCCTTGACACTTGGTTGTTACGGTGTAACAACCAGCCCTCTGATACTGTAACAACCTATCCCGACCACGTTTTTTGAACAAAATGTATTATACCAACCTAAACTTACACTTAATTATAACGAGAAAGGATCAGAAATGTTACTTACATGTACGTACACCTTCCGACAATACGACGACTCTGTCGAAGTTACACCTCCGATGTTATAATAGTATATTAAAGTACGAGTTTCATAAGAAGCGGTTTTAGCGCCCGCGTCTATTTTAAAAAACCAGCCACGAAGTGGCGAGTTTTTTTATTGACACGGGCGCTAAAACGCCTTATGAAACATGTGCTTTATACATTTTTTTCTATTTCACCTTTTATAATCAAGAAAAATACATTTTAAAAAGAAAATAAATCCTTCAAATTTTGTAAATTTTTATGTCTTAATTTTATGTTGGTAATACTATTTTTTATCATAGGAGCCTCTGGACAACAAAAATTATTTTGCAAACTGTCATTTTTTGATTTATTGACCCATTTTCACCACGAGATTCTAAAGTTATTTTAGCGATATGAGATTTGAAATTGAACGGAATACGTTGTGTGATCCTTGTACATTCGGTACATATACAGAGCGTTCGGAGATTCGGGCTATTTTGCTACTTTTTTTCGAATTTCAAAAGACGTGATTTTACGTCACGGCATTGCAATTTAGTATAGGGAAGATGGAAAATTCAAATAAAGTTGAAGTTAAAATCGACATTAGAAGGTTAGTAGATTGAATTTTGGATAGGATTTGGCAGAAAATGATAGCTTGAAGCATCTACAAAAGATTGATTTATAGATTTATGCAACCAACATACATGACTGTTATCCACACAGAATAAAAAAGTAAGTTATCAAGCTAGTTCTCCTCTGCGAAAAATGGGTTTTCTCGTAAATCACAAAGGCCGCGCAAGTCAATGAAATAAAACATTTAAATGTTACCAACATCAAATAAAAAAAAAACGCGTATCGAAATAGCTTCATTACGATCCGCAAATGAGGGTCGTACTGAACTCATTATGAACGTGAAATAGAAAAGACAAATTATTAGTGTACCAATAATTACTAAAACTGGTAAAAAACAAAAAACTCAATTTTCTCAACAAATACGCTCCCAATTAAATCACAACTACACTTAATCGTTCCGCCTAGTAAACTGAACATGTGAGGACAATGCCAGCGCTGTATTGTTACTGCAGCGAATTTTAAAGTAACTGTAACAACCTGCCCCTGTAACAACCAACCCGGGTCTCCCCCAATATCAAGTGAATATAATTTCGACCTGCGATTTATAAACCAGTATTAAGGAAACTACTTTAGATGCAACTTTATGCAAATTTTATATCTTGAAATAAATAGTTTGAGGTTTAAGTAAAAAAAAAAGGGAAAAATGGGATAATTATTGACTGCTGTTGATCAGTAACACCTGAACTAAAAGTAAAAGTAAAAACAAGCTATTCAATGGATAATATGGAGAAAATATTTATGTTGTTAGAACTAATAACATGTTAAATTGTTTTAAGTGAGGTATATTTTTTATACAAGAGTGTATCCAAAGTCAATGGGTTTAAGTAGATTTTTTAAGATATTCAAATCTACTGGTTTGACCGTTTGCACGGTGTCGGTTCATTTTGCCTTTGTGTGTGATATAGGCAAGTTGTTAGTTGTAAATACACTAAAGGTGAGCAAAAATTATTTGCATCAAAGAGGGCCTTGCATCTAAGGACGTAATGCTTATCCGTAGAGCTTAATACCTGTTGGGTGTAAGTAACTACCTGAATTAACAATCAATCAATTATTCCGTCATCTTTGACAGTCGTTACAAGTAATTTGATGCATCGCTAATTTTTCCAATTTCTTGAACAATTCACACAATGGGCTTTACGGAATAGCACAAAACATTCATAGTTGAAGCGTATTTTTGAAACGGGGTTAGAGTAATTGGTGAGTGGCAATACAATATGGGTTTGTACATGGACGATTTTCACGAACATTTTCCTAACGTTGCTTTTATTGCTGGGGGTTTTTACCATTGCCTTAAACGCACCGTGGCTGTGTTTAGGGAAACAGGTTCTATACAACACAAAAAAGGAGCCAGGAAGAACATCTGTAAGAACAGAAGAACTTGTTGCAAACGTTCGTGAAATAATGCAAAATACGCCAACAAATTGTATAAGACGCCTGTCCCAAGGAGTGGGAAGATCTTATGGAACATGCAGGACTATTCTTAAGAAGCAGCTTAATTTATTTCCTTATAAAGTGCAAGTATTCCAAGAAATACAAGCCGCAGATTTTGAAAGACGCAGGAATTACTCTCAATGGTTTACCCAAAATTTATTGGAAAGAAATTATTTATTAGACCCTGATATTTTTTTCGAATGACGCCTGGTTCCACCTCTCCGGTTATGTGAATTCTTAGAATACATGTAATTATTTTTCTTTTTCTTTCTGTGTATTCTTACTTTGTTAATTTTTTAAACAACAAAAATAAATTTGTTTTTGTCTACTTATTTTATTACTCATTAGTTTGGCATATCATGTCATAATATGAATTTGACAAAATTTAAACCTAGATTTGGTTAGATATATCGTCCCCATATCATTGTGATCTAAACCAAGCCCTACGTTTTTTAATCCAAGCCCGATTTGATGCAAATAATTTTTGCTTGCACGGTAGTACTGCTACAGTAGAAAAGCTTCAGGATCTTAAATTTATATGTTTATGTGTTGCCTTTGCCTTCCAGTGTTTTTAAGGCTACCCGCTTACCCATTTTATCTAGTAAAAGGATTTTGATAAAAAAATAGTCTTTAAGTAAATTTCCTTTTTTTTTAACCCATCGGAAACACACTCTTATCTTACAACAAAATTAAAATATTTGTGTTTCTTCTGATGTTTTTTTTGCTTTCTAGCGTCCATTAAAACTCACGCCCTAATCAGAAATTTTGGAAAAAAGAGATTTTGTGTTCTATGCAGATTAGTTCCTTCAAATTCGAGAGGCAGCGCCTTTAAAACTAATTTATGCTAGTTCAGTCTATACAAAAGTGTAGGTTCAGAAATTCCTTAAAAGCATATTAAAACATACTCGAAAACATATATACAATATTGTTCATAACCCCCTTAAATTTAATCAAAAGTCATTTAAGATTAAGTAAGAAATTACTTAATTATCACAGATCAAAGCAAATTTTATCATTATCGATTAAAATATTTAATATAAATTGATAAAATATAATCAGTACTAATTCTCACATTAAGGAGTTTTAAGTCAATCTAATGTAATCAGTTCTGAGTTCATTTTGATTTAAAATGTAATCATTTTTTAAGTGCGTATTGAAATGAACGACATAATAATTAAACATGGTATCAGGAGACGCGTATAGCGTATTTATTATAGTTTTCCATATTTATGTCTAAATCCCCTAAATAAAACGCTTGGCAATAAAAAAAAATAGATATTTACACTTGGAAAAGAAATACGAAAACAGCACGGTATCACATCTAATGTACATGTACATAAACGACATAACATTTTATAGGCCTACACCAAAACAAAAAACCTCGTTAAGACAACAGAAAAGATAAATACAGATATTGTCTAATGTAGAATTTGGTTTAGAAATATATTAAACACAAAGAATAGAAGAAATAAGGAAATGGAAATGTAATGTCGACCAATGAATTAATTTTATTAAAACATTATTTTTAAAAATACTTTTTGCGCTGAAAATAAATTAGACCTGATCGCTTTGAAATTACATTTGAAATATAATTTACGCATTCTGAAATATACGACTCTGAAATTTCAACGACGCTTTCTAAAATATATGTGGAAGAGGTGTGGTATATTCTAACGAATAATGCTAGTCAGTAAATAATAATTCTATAAACCTTTATTTTTTGTTTTATTTTTAAAATATAAGCTATAACATTTTTTATTGCTTTGAACGTCTAAAAAAGAACCAATAATTACAGATTTATGGACGCGATAAGATGCCTAAAATTGCATAATCCTCAAAACTTGCTCTATGGGAATCTGAATTTTAATATAAACCTGTTTCTAAATTTTGGACATAGGCGATAACTTGCATAGAAATATCTTATACCATACACACATGCCAACTCTTCCTATGCCGGGTGTTTATAAAAAGTGGCTAGCTCATTTTTTATTAACTAGGCTATATAAAACAAAGACAGTAAAATTTGGGATTTATATAATTAAACATAATAGTATATTATTTAACGAGCACATAATGTGGTCCATAATTAACGAGGATGATTCGAATACGAGCCACTTGCAGCGAGTGTATAATAATCATTATGGTTCATTATACGCAAGTTAAATACTATGCTTTATTTTACATCCATCCCCTTAAAAAGCATCAAACCCCAAAACCTCTTTAAATTCTGATTCAAAAAAGACCAATTTTTGCTTTATTTTGACATTTTTCATGTTTGCAGCTGACGCTTTATTTGATGCTTTTCAAAAACACGTTATTTTCCCGAAATCAATACCGGTACGGAAATTGCAGACCATCTTTATAATTTAAAACGCCAATATAAATTACGTACATTTATTTTTGGTGAAACTAAACTGTAGAGATCCAAATAACAAATTTTCGCTGGATATAACTTTAAGAAATGAAGTCGAAACACTTTATTTTGGCCTTGTTTTGAGACTACAAAACTTAAATATTTCAAATTAGGTTGTCTCAATCGATCCTGAACTACCTCAGACGGTTGTCGCCCCGCATCATAGTATTTGGTGTGTTGATGTTGATGATGTAAACATTTCGCGTTCCCTAGTAACGGCAATGAAAACGCAACGACATTAGTCCGGGAGTCCGCTAAAATATATATACAGTAGAACTCCAATTATCCGAACTCCGGCTATCCGAATCGCCGATTATCCGAATCACAAACAACTGCTCACCGTCAAGCGAATGCGTGACCTGGCTGCCCGAAAACGGTTGAAGACCGCAAAACAGCTTACATTGACGGAGATGTTTAAAAAACAATGATTTTTATTTCTAAACTTGTACATAAGTACATTTTATTTATACTATTTAAAACATGTGAAAATTTCATTTAGTACATAATTCAATAAAAAAATAGTGCAATATCAAAACGTAGCTTTTATTCTCTCCAATGGCAATTTTTTTTAAAAAAATCCGATTATCCGAATATTTGATTATCCGAATGGGTCCCGGTCCCCATTAATTCGGATAATTGGAGTTCTACTGTAAATCACCATTCTCTGTAGCGAGTTTGGTTATGAAAATATAGTTGTAGCTGTTATAAGTAACTTACATTTACTCCCGAACAATGTATTGATCCCATATACTTTGCCAGCTCTGATGTCACAGTCATGATTGTTGTATGTCATATGAATTGGTGGTTTTATTTGATATTTTGGCAACTACGTTATTGCGCCCATAAATATTTTAAACAGGATATCGTAAATATTGTTATGACAAAACTTAGTTGACTTATTGTTAATTCATTTTAAACTCTCAACTGCCGTTCATCTGACAGATTTTTTAATAAAAATCATTATTTGGTGAATACGACTGCTAGAGTTTTCTCGAGATTGTAAATAGGAAGCTGCATATTTCAGAATGTACTTAGAGTTCAGTTGACCTACTCGGTCAATTTGATCTCGATTATTGGCTACATTTAGGTACATCTTGTCATTGGTACTTTGCAGCTATATAATAATAAGAGATATAATTCAACATTTACCACTGTAGCAGCAGAATTTCACAAATAAAAGTAATTTCAATCACATATGGAAGAAGCAGTAGCGAAGGGACGAATTTGGAAGTGTCCGCAATTTCTGTTGCATCATCAAAGCATAATGCATCAAAATGACACAGGCCATAAAATGTATGCCACTCTTTATCGAAAATACACGTCCAAAACCTGTTGAGGATAAGGAAGATCAATTTACTAGTATCAAATTCTATCAAACATATTTTAATCTCTTTTTGGCTTAACAGGTATAAATAATTGATAGACTTCACCCGCGAAAGCTTTCTTTCCCTGCAGGTGCAAATTTGGTTGTGTTTGGGACTGGAATTTTGCTTTTATTCTTTTTACCTGTATCATTTTCTGTCAAAGACAATAATAATTATCATAAAAAAGCTTTTTTTATACAAGTATAGTTCATAAACATAAATTAACAATGTTTGTTTGAAGGTTGTAGACAATGCTGTATCTTGAGTAATAGATGTGTTTTGGACTTCCATTGCCTTTAGTTTTTATACCATAACGTTTCAACTGGTAAGTATCTCCAGTCGTCTTCAGGTGAATACTATCTATTAATCTGTTACTCATAAATTAACAATGCCTCTTCCGTCCGGAATATCATCGCCAAGTTGTTGCAAAATTTCCATTTTGTAATGGTGAAATTTATGCATTTTCAGTTCTTTCCAAACAGAATCTCGGGATACGCCGATAACTGATGCGAAATGACGAATTAACACCTTTGTATTTATAGAAACTTGCCCAATAAAGTGCATATCTTCATCCAAAACTCTAGGACGAATCCAGTTTCTTGAAATTTTCAAACCAAATCTTCTTTAGGTAGACGTAACTGACGTTTTTGTCAGGATGGCTTGCATTAAAAATAATGACAGTTCTCAAATAGCAGATACTCTAAGCATCATAAAGAAAAATCATTTCTACGTGTTCTTTCTTAGGAAAAAAATTATAAATATTACCAAAGACTCAAAAACAGCACTTTTTGACCATTTAAAAACATACGGGCACACTTTTGACTTTGAAAATGTAAGCATTTTAGGGACAGAGTCTAATAATAATTATAAGAAACGCATTTTAAGGGAAATGATAGAATTTAAAAATGACCCGGAAAGTATCAATCGAAGGACAGATATAGAAACCTTCAGTAGGTACCTACTTCATATTTTAATTTAATTGAAAAAACCAGAAGGGAAAAAAAAGATATTTACAATAATAATTTATTTGTACATTATCACCGCTAATAACTGACAAACAAATCAGTTGGTTTCTCGCCTTGTACAGGTTGTACTACAAAATTTTAAAAATTACTAATAATTGTTTACGGTGCCGTTTGTTACGTGTCCCTTTTACCATTATGTGTCTTAATTTTATGTTTTTTTATTTGTTTTTTACCATTGTGACTCGTGGAGCCCACTTTAACTGTAAGTTTTTACCATTTTTGTTTGTTGTTTTTTTTTGGTTCACCCTTGGTCCCTATTTTATTTTATTTTAATGAGAAAACTTTTCTCTTTTTGAACTCGTATAGATAAGCGAAAAAAGTATGATAGTTTAAATTTTATATAAATTGATTTCACCAGCGCAGCGCAGCGTGGATAAGTCCATGAAACGTCTCTACATCGTAAACTTATGTAAAGTTATTCAACCCCATGGATCGATTGAGATTTAAACGAATTTATGCTGTGTTTTAAAAAACACGTTAAGTTTTGCTTTAAAACTCAATCACGTAAATCTAATTTCATGTATTTATTAGTAGTTAAACCAAATGCAGAAAGAATGTCTTAAAAGCTAATCCAACAGAAAGGAACTTAAGCAGAATACATCATTAATTTTTCCGATGTTACTTTAATTATCTCTGAGACATTTGGGAAAGTTCATCGACTTTGGTTTTTGCCGATATGTTCCCATACCGGGCGTGTGTGCCTCTCAGACCAGGTAGAAGCCCAAAAGGGTCAAATCGACCCTTTTCGCTAGGTAGTTAATGGACCTTTCCTTTCGCCAAAGGGTTGTTTTCACCCTTTTACCTTTTTTAAGACCACAAAAAACGCTGATAGATTATTTCCGAATGAGCGTTCGTATAGTTCTTTCTCTATTGCACAATTATTTTGTGCAATCTGCCATCGACCAGGTAGACAGTTAAAAGACCGATGTTCTTCCCTTCCGTGTTTTAAAAACAGGTGAACACCGTAATGTGCAATAAATATTAAGACTTTCTTCGGTATCTGGCTGAAATCACACTGTTGATTAATATTTTTTCTTTTGTGCAATGACCGTCTTTTTGCCTGTTTTTTAATGACCATGATGGCGCTTGTTGAGAAAAATGTGAATGTTGGTTAAGAATACTAAAATTTTATAATGTGGTACGACAGGACTGGGAATTATGTCACATTACTTTATACTTTATTGTAGGCTTGCCAGATATAAATTTGGAAAAAGGGGTACTTATCTACATGCAGGCAGGCGCGTATACAACTCTTGGTTATGGTGGGGGGGGGGGGGTAATTAAAGGAGAAAAAAGCGCTCAAAAAAATAGCGCCGCAGGCGAATATTTTTTGGGTGCCACGCCCTTTTTTCAATGTTTGTGCTTGATTTTTAATTAGGAAAATAAAATACACAACACAGAATCCTCAAGAAAACCACAAAAACAGTGAAACAAACCATAAAAATGCTTTTAAAAAAATTCAAGTTTAATTGGAAGAAACAATAAAAACATTAAAGTAAAAGTAAAACAATATGTGGATTTGAAAACTTACTTTAATATGGTAAATTATATAACTATTTATTGTAATATAAATAAAAAATATAATAAAAACATTAATCTACGACAGTGCCATTATGACGTATTTAGCATTATGGTTCCCAAACTTTTTTTTCTCATAGACCACTTTAAAAATGTTGCTGGTTCCAGTGGACCCCCTGCAGCTACATTTCTACCATATTCCCAAAACTCGACAAAAATGTGAAGATTAGATCTTACTATGGAAATTTGTGTTGCGGCTGAGTTCCAACCACGAATTAAGTTTTCGAAAAAAAAAAGGGAGAATTGATTGGTTAATTAATTAATTGATTGTGCTGTGAGTGGATGTCAAAAAAGTAAAGTTGGCCAATCAAAAAAGTGATTAATTACATCCAACTATACTTCTTTGGCATCTTCTCAGAGCACAAGAAACTAATCAATTTTCACTTATTTTATTTAGAAAACTACCGGAGTGGTAAAAATAAAAAGAAAAATAGTATATTTTCTTGTGTTATTCAAATATGTAATTATCACACTATTAATTATTATTGTTATTATATTACATATGTAAGGTTTACATTACATTGTAATATGATAACAGTCGTAATATAATTAAAATTAAACATTAGTAGGTAACGTACTTCTATAACAACAAAAAAATTTAGTTCTTCACTATCGAAACCAGATAAATTTTCGTGGACCCCCGCTTACGAATTGTGAACCCCCATTTTTTTGTCACGCCAACGTAGACCCCCGTCGAGTCTCCCGTAGACCCCTGGGGGTCCACCTGGACCACTTTGGGAATCACTGATTTAGATGTCATTATGACCTTCATAATCATTATGAATTCATAATAACATCCAAATGTTAAGATACAAAAACAAAAAGAAAGTCGGTGCAAATTATTTGTTTGTTATTATTACTTAGAAAGTAGGGAATCTATTACGCTTTGCGCGATATCTTCGACGTCAGAAGGGACACTTTCGGATTCAGAATCTCCCATATTTAAATTATTTTTGGCCAACACTTTTCATACAATAGAAAATTAGACGGCAATAATGACGTCGTCAAAATCGAAATTGAAACAATCAAAAATGCGGTTACCATGATATCGACTAATATGGACACCTGAACATTTTAAAAATTACGAAAACGTTATCTGATATCAATGAAATTTAAACGAATAAAATCTGTTTGCACTGTCGCAGATTAAATTTTGAATGATACACGTTCGATATAAACTTTGTTAATGAAACTTGTGCAATTAAACCACTCGGCTAACGCCTCGTGGTTTAACGTTACACACGTTTCATTATAGTGTTCATATCGAACTAGTATAATTAATAACTATAATAACTCTATAGCCTCTTATAATTTAATTGTTATATTTTTCACTTGACTTTGTCGCTTTTTACAATTTTTTATTTTGCAAAACATATCTATGGAATTCTTTGCAGGTTTTTCCATAATTATGTTTAACCATAATTTCGGCGCGGCCTAAAATGGGGTATTTTCGGTACCCCTTTTAGGTTTTTCAAAAAGGGGTACTTTAAAAAATATAACTACAAAAAGGGGTATTGTACCCCCAAAAGGGGTACTTCTGGCAAGCCTACTTTTATCGTATAAATTAAGCAGATAGGATTGGAGATTCTTGTCAGATTTGTAAGACAAAGAATTTACCTACATAACAAATACTACGTACAAATTTGGTACAATATTACGAGAATTTTATTTTATTTATCCCCGGTTATTTTTAGTTTACTTCCATAGGTCAACGACCATCTGCACTATTTCTATGCCCAAAATAGTATCCCACCGAAAAGTGCTTCTTCGCTGCTTATGCATAATGGACAAGGTCAATGTATTTTGGCAGAAATTTTAAAAGGTGGAGAAGCAACAACAAAAAGTGGCTTCTGCCAAATTCGGCGGAGGTTTAAACTTCTTCGGCTCTGCATAACGATGAGGGCCAGCATACTTGGTACGTAGTTAAAATCTTTAATTGCATCATATTGCCCGGGTTTTACAGCCTTGAGATTGCGGGCGGGCAAGAAAGAATGTACAGGATGATTTTCATTTATTTCGGTATGCTAAGTAAATATTCGTATTAGTTTAATCATTTAAAAAAATATTTTATAAATAGGGTGATTCACTATAGGTGGCATAGTAAGAAACTAAATTTTCAATGTTAACTTAATAGTTTTAATAGTATGGGCCTTTAAAGATAAACATTTAAAATAACTTGACATGTTGTAACCTAACGGCGTCATATAAAAAAGAAAAAGATAGATTTTTAATTTTCTATACATTTCCTCTTAAAATTCATATCGATTTATTGTAATTTTTGATATATCCATATTTTAAAAACTATTTCGTTTATACTTATTAAAGAAAAAAAGGTCAGCTCAGAAGATGGGGTTTCTCAATATTTTCGACCATTAAAAATGGAAATAAGAAATTTAGATATTTTTACAAATGGCTTCAGAAGCAATGCAGAAATAAAAATACACAACGAATTTTATATTAATATAAATGGTAGAAAGTCTATAATAATATATATATTAATACTTTATAATATACATTTATTTTCGCAAACATTACAGCAACATGAACACTGAACAAGTCTACATAAACATTATGTCACTAAGTACTGTACAGTAGTGTACAGGGTATTATACAAAACGACCAGATCGTCGAGAGTTATTTTTTGGAAAATCGTTTATAATTTCGTCGATATTTAATGTTTTAACAAACTCGAGTTGGATACTAGGGTGCCCCTGATACTGATTAAGGATAAATCCGAAAGGCGTTGTTGTCCCATGGTGTTACGTAAATAGGTTTTTACTATTTTAAGTTTGGAAAAAGATCGTTCCGCTGATGCCACACTAGCTGGTACAGATAGAAATAACATCACTGCACTAGATACATCTGTAAAATTTGAAGCAACACACTGATTTTTTATTTATTAATAAATGATCCGCAAGTTCATACACTGGGGCCGTCAATGTGGGGCCCCCGGCTGGCCGGGCCCCTCCGCGGTGCGGGGTTTGCGGGGGTGGTTGTTATGCCACTGATTTTTCGTGTCGCACTGTACGCCATTTTTGATTAGACAGGTCTATTTTCTATTTAATTTTACATACAATAGATACTCCTAATATCGTCCCCCTTAATACTACAACTAGGTAACTCGAATTTTTGTGATTTTGAGTTATCTACTTTTACCGGTATAATTTTGCACGCCCCTTTTAATGCTTCAACTAGCTAAGTTCAATTCCCACTCGATAGTAGAGAAATCCAATGACACAATATAGATATGTCCTAAACCCAAAAAAAAATTTACTGCTAAAAGTAGGCACCTTAAAATATCTAATCGTGTATCTGGCAACGCCGAATTTGTTTAATGCAAGAAGTGGTTAACTTGACTTGTTCACAGCCCTTTCCCGAGTTTCTACAAGATGCCTATTTGTGCAATTGTTTCTAGCGGCGGTTGTGTGATATTTATTATTATTGTTTGTATAGTTTCACTGATATTTTGTATGTCTGTATTTCTTTTAGCTTTTAAGCAATAAAAAGTTGTTTCGATTTAAAAAAGTTGTACTTATTGCTATATCAAAAACTAGATATATTGGTTTTTTCTAAAAAAAATAATTGCTAAAACTAGATATCTGATTTAATTATTAAAAAAATAATGAAAACAAGGGTTTTGACCACTTAAAATAATCAGGATTTAGATTAATTTCAACTACCTGCGATATATTCAGAAACAATTTCGATTTGCCGTAATAGGCCTCTTTTTATTTTTTGGTAAACATAAAACTGCTCTCCTGAAAAATCACAAATTTTGAGTTACCTAGTTGTAGTATTAAGGGGACGATATAGTATACTCGACTGAGGCCGAAACATCAGCGTCATATGTTACGAACAAACCCAAACACACCCAAAAAATTTATTTATTGTCTGCAATAAATAAATGTTATGTGTTTATAATCGATTTTTTATTTCGTTCAATCTCTTGCCACAACAGGAAAAGGGACTATTTTCGAAAATAAAATTATAACGTTTACATTCCTTATTTATTATTATTATTATTATTAAAATTTATTCTTTGGTAAGTATAATTTTCTTAAGCCATAACCACTTATTCTTCACTTTCCTATAGACTCCCATAAATGCGCTAATGTACAATATGAAGTATTTCTAACTTACACTTTCCGCAAAGCTTAAAAAGTCAAACGTTGTGGGTCACATAATTCTAAAGCCTTTTTCCTTTTCCAAATACTGCCAAGAACCATTACACATGCAAAATGCAAACATTTCCCCAACACTTTACGCCGCAATTATGTAATATGTTTACTTTTCTTTACGACCACCTGTAAGAATCTATATCCTAGGTTGTTGCGTGCAATGCTTTTACCTCTGAATTCCTGGCGATTATTAACGCATGTCTGTATGAAAACAATTTATGGAACATAAGAGGTGTAATCAATCGCGTCATTGCATTGCATTGGTTCAAAAAAATGCTGGTATTTGAGATTTTGTTATATACCGTGCACGGCACAGCACTTTCATCGCTAATATACAGGGTGATCCACGAAGTGTGGCTAGGGGCTGAAATCTATCTCCAAAACCATACATACTACGACTTTGGGATATTAAATTTATTATAAAATATAAATAAATTTTATTATTGGAAGTAATTCTTAAGTTCCTAATTTTGCTGCTAGTAGGGTCGTAGTCGCTATGCTATGATAAAAAGTCCTTCATTTCTACTAATAACCTCAATATAATGTAAGTCAAAAATGAACTTTCTATGGTCTGTAATCTCCTCTATAAATTTTATAATTTACGACAGTGCCATTATGACGTATTTAGCATTATCTTTTAAATGTCATTATGACCTTCATAATAGCACTCAGTGCCATTATGAATTCATAAAAACATCCAAATGTTAAGATACAAAAACAAAAAGAAAGTCGGTGCAAACTATTTATTTGTTATTATTACTTAGAAAAACGTTTATTTATTGTAAACATCCGAAGGGACACTTTCGGATTCAGAATCTCCCATATTTAAATTATTTTTGGCCAACACTTTGCATATAATAGAAAATTAGACGGCAATAATGACGTTGTCCAAATCGAAATTGAAACAATCAAAAATGCGGTTACCATGATATCGACTAATATGGACACCTGAAAATTTTAAAAATTACGAAAACGTTATGTGATATCAATGAAATTTAGACGAATAAAATCTATTTGAACTGTCGTAGATTAAATTTTGAATGATACACGTTCGATATGAACTTTGTTAATGAAACGTTGCACACGTTTCATTATAGTGTTCATATCGAACTAGTATCATTAATAACTATAATAACACTTTTTTGTCGTTACCATGGTAACAGCGTGGAGAAGGGTAACAACTAAAAGTACTTAAAAGGCTGCAACTTCGGTTTGCGTTTACCGAATTTAACCAACGATGGCTTATTCTAAAGAACGCTTTATCCTGTATCCTGATTGATCATTTATATAAATATTATTAAAATTGATGTCGTTAAGGTAATTATGAGGTTAATAATAGAGGACTTTTTTAGAAAATATATTGCTGGCTATAATTTCTTCAAAAATTTAAATGCAACCATTCAACCATTGTAACTATTCGATAGCTAATTAATTAGTAAAGAGAACTGCAAAAACCGCAATCCGTTACCTCTTGTATCCTAAAAATTATCGCAAAAATAGTGGAAGAGTGTTTCGGCTTTTAGCAAAGTTTTGCAACTTTCCTTTTATTAACATGTTAAAATCCTACAGGAATAGCCTTTTGGCTATATTTATTAATTTTAGGCGTTTCAAAAAAATTAATTATGGTATTTTGTTTTTGATTTTAGTTATTTATCTAAAAAATGTTATTTATTGCCAAGACGGCCCTGAACAGCTGGATAATATGTGGCTTAAGTTAATGCCAGTGAGAAATTTAGCAAATTCCGACTACTTCCGGAGATATCGAACAAACCCGAACAAACCCGAAGACTTCATTTTCAGTTTTTGTGTTTCCCGACGTTATTTATAAACGTATTGGAAAACAGGGAGTACTTTCTACAAGCACCTAATTACACCATTTTTCAAGTTCAATTTGTTTTACTGTACCCCATATACCAATACTATAATTATGGATTTCCACCTAACATCAGCTGAATCAATTAATATAAAAATAAACATATTCCGGCAAAACGTTTTTGGGTCATTCCAAGAAGTGGAAGCGGTGTTTCCATCGCTTCCAGAGACTCTACGCCACTGTTTGGCATATTTGTATTACACCGTGTTAAAACCACTCCAAAATATGCGTGACTTATTAAAATAGCTCCATAATTTTCAGTTCATTCACTTATAAAGTCGCAAAATACAAATGTAAACATTAAAAAATAACATATGATTATACCAGCATTTTAAAAATATTATTGTAATTTTCATGGTAATTTTACTTTCGCAATGTTAATGACTTGAATAAATTAAAACATTTTACATTTTTGTGATAAAATTAAAACAAGCAATTTCGAATTCTTGTTTTAAATATAAATGTGATATCCTGATTTGGCTTTCTGCTTTCACTACTTTATGACAATTCTAATTCATGAAATACATACAAACTTAAAATTGGGTACCAATAGATTGATAAACCGAATAAGAAACAAAGGGTCTTCTTTACCTTCATAAATTAATGTGGCTTTTCACTTTCACTACCTTAAGGTGGAATTCTCAACGTCATTCAATGTATTGCCAACCCATAACCTATTTCAATTTGTTTTTTTTTAGTTTATTATTTTATTAAGTAACATTTAAATAAAATCAATATCGTCGGCACGTTATTTAGGTAAATATCTGACATATTACAAAAATATCAATTTATTTCATTGCGGATTTTGGGAGAATTGTATATTGTATAGTGAAAGAACAATTTTAATATTGTGTAAAAGCTAGAAAAAATAAATAAATCTACGCGAAATAAATTATAGTTTGGCAGGCATGTTAATACTCCCACCTTAAAGCAATAATTATATAGATAGATTCATGAACTGAGAAATAATAGTAATATTAAAGAAGATGAAGGAAATGCCTTTTTTCTCATTTAGTTCATAATGACGCTTCTGGAGAGTAGATTTAATTTTGTCATATATAGATTAATCACTCTTGTATTTTTAATTGTTACCCTTCTCTGCGCCCTCCTATGCTCACTACGAAAAAATTGTTATTACATGATTTATAGAGAATATTACTGAGATTATTAAAACTTAATTTCTGGCCCACATTGTGTTAAAGTTATTAGCAGTTAGGAATTTTTATCATAGCATAGTGACTACACCCCCTAGCGGTAAAATTTGGAATTTAAAGATTATTTCCAATGATGATTTTTTTAATTAATTCAGAATGTTGTTGCTCCATCATAAATTGTTTACCCCAAAGTCGTAGCATGTATGGTTTTAGAGATACAGGCGCTCGCCACCCGTTTCTAATATACCGGGTGATTCAATAAGAAAGGCAGCCGACTATATCTCGGAAACTACTAAACGTAGAAACTTGTGATAAAAAAAATTATGAATAAAGCGGTCCTGAGAAAATTCTGGAAATAATTTTTAAGTTCCGCATTTTGCCGCAAGAGGGCGTAATTGAAAAGTAAATTTTAAAATTTTACATAACTCCGAAAATTCCGCATTGAGGTATGTTTGATAACACTATTTTAAAGCTTGGACAATTATGCATCATTTTGGTCTTATGCTCATTGGCGTACCGACTTTAATAAGAGTGGGGGAAGCTGTTGAAAGTGTAAACATTTAAATCGCTGTAACTTCTAAACGACTTATTTTAGCAAACTAAAGACTGTTTGGAAGAGAAATGTATGCACTTTCACCAATCGTATTTAGTTGTCCATAATAGTTCTCAATAAAATTGCTAGAGGGCGCAATTTGTAATAATAATAGTTTTTTTGATTTTATCCCGAAAATTCAAATCATACGGTATAATTATGATACCATAATCAAAAAGTACATGAAATTTGCTAGAAAAAATATTAAAACCGCAGGTCGATATCTTTGTTCGTTTCAGAGTTATTGCCAAAACATTAATTTTTAATACAAATTGCGCCCTCTAGCTATTTTATTTGAAACTATTGTGTACCATTGGATAAGGCAATTGAAGGTACTTACCTTTCTCTTCCAAACAAGCTTAAATTGAGTAAAAGCGGATGTCGTTTAGAAGTTACAGCGATTTTAATGTTTACACTTTCAAAAGCTTCCCCCACTCTTATTAAAATCGGTACGCCAATGAGCATAAGACTAAAATGATGCATAATTGTCCAAGCTTTAAAATGGTGTTATCAAACATATACCTTAATGTGGAATTTTCGGAGTTATGTAAAATTTTAAAATTTACTCTTCAATTACGCTCTCTTGCGGCAAAATGCGGAACTTAAAAATTATTTCCAGAATTTTCTCATGACCGCTTTAATCATAATTTTTTTTATCCCAAGTTTCTACGTTTAGTAGTTTCCGAGATATAGCCGGCTGCCTTTCTTATTGAAATTGAATCACCCGATACATGCATCCATTCTTTATTTCCACCCTCCCCCCCCCTCCTATCCCCAATGTCGTCTGAGATACATTTCTGAATCCGGCCCTGGTCTTGTCATCTTTACACTAAATGCGAATTTAATCTTTAATTATGACGTCCAACTAAATAACTTATGGATGTCCGATCAAATTTCAGATTCCATTTACCTTTTTTATGCAGTATGCCGCACAAGCTGTTATATCCACAAATTAAAAAAAACCAATTCGACATCTGATAAAATGGTTATAGATATATCTTAACAAGCGCCCTTGAATCAACCAATGAGAACCCTAAAAACAAAACCATCACACCATTTGTTATATGTTACAAGTACCGTTAGGTCGCTCTTCTTCCGCATACTATTCAGAACACCCTGAAGTTTTTTTATGGTCCCTTAAAAGCTCCGTTCGTTTCGTAGAAAACCTCGGACATTTAGGGAGTTTTTTTTATGAATATTGAATATTTGTTAAAGCTTGTTAATGGCAGCTGAGCTGTTTAGATTTATCGGTAAAAAAGCGACCTTCCGAACGGTATGGGCAGCGTGGATAATTAGGAATAATTGTGTGTATTGCAAGGTTATGCTTTAAGCCAATTTAAAAGAACAACTTTTTGACAATAATTGTGACAAAAAAGTGTTCTTTAAGGTGGAAGTATCAACATGCTTGCCAAACTATCACCTATTTTGTATAGATTTATTTCATTTTTCTAGCTTTAACAAACAATTTAAATAAAATCAATATTGACCATTGGCGGATCCAGGAGAGGGGGGGGGGCAAAGGGGCACGGGCCCCCCTCATGTGAGACCTCAAAAAAAAATTATAGCTAAAAAAAATTCATCAAGATCTAAGATTTAAAACTGAAATGCGCAATGAAATTTATTTATGAATTAAATGAATGAACGAGTTTATTGTCAAACTCAAAGAAGTAAAAGAATATCCATCCTTGAAAATTTTTTTAAAAAAATGTGGGAAACTAGATGGGTGGAGAAACACGAAGCTATTATTGACTTCTTGGAAATGTTACCTACTTCAATCGACTTCTTAGATGATACGGAACAAAATGGCAATACTGTATCATCCTAGCTCCTAGCTCCAAAGCTAGTACCCTTCTAGCAGCCATTACAACATCTGATTTCTTGGTATCTCTTTTTATCATCAGCGATTGTATTAAATTATTAATACCTCTATCTACTCAACTAAAAAGTGTCCAACTCGATATTAGCAAAGCATATGAAATTTCTAATTTAGTCTTAAAAACATTGGAAGAAATAAGATCTGATAGTGATAATTATTTTCAGTTGATTTTTGAAAAAATTTGTTCCACAGCCCAATTTTTAAATGTCGAAATTAAGTTGCCAATAACTACTAAGAAACAGACAAATCCTGCAAATTATGAATTCGGTAATACTGAGCAATATTATAAATAATTGTCTATTTTTTTACCATTTTTAGATTATTTAATTTCTGAATTCAAATTTAGATTTTCTAAAAACAATCCAATGTAGCGGAATTATGGAACATTGTTCCTTCCTTGTTCATTAATAAACTCAACCAAGAAACATTTCTGGCTGCCATAAAATTTTATCAGGATGATATCTCTTATTCTGTGGCAAAGTTAGAAGGTGAGTTAAAGTTATGGAAGCTATATTGGGAACAGAATGGCGAAAAACCTACCAATATAATTGAAAAAATTATAAAAACTGATTCATACTTTCCGAATATTAAAAAAATATAAAAAATTAGCAACAATTTCGGTAACCAATTGTACAGACATTTTCTTCCTTAAGATTGTTAAAATCTTATTTACAGTCAACAATGGCCGCAACTAGGTTGAATGGTCGTGCCTTACTTTATATCCATAGAAATCAAATTGTGTCACCACACCATCAGAAGATGTTTTAGACCAATTTTCCAAAAAAACACCGTAGAAGACTTCAGTTACGAAATATGCTGTCTTCTGATAAAGGGTAATGCACTATTACCATTTTGTTCGTTCCTGTACGTTGCCCGCGGCCCGCTGTAGCGCTATTTACGAATTTTCTGTAAATATAATGTAAAATAGGTTATTCGATAACTTTAGTTTTAGGTGTAACAAAACCTAATTTGTTTGTCCGAGTTAATTAGTTTATTTTTATTTATAGCAATTTACTTTATGTTGTTGATTTTGTGTCATTGTGTCTCATACCATAAACCATATCTTTATTTATACCTATGGTTGACCCCCCTCCCCCAATGAAAATAGCCAAATCTGCCCTTGCCTTACACCTAAATATATTTCTTTAATTTTGGTTGGGTGGTCCCCCCAAAATTTATTTTTGAATCCGCCAGTGATACTGGCATTTCATAAACTATTTTAGAAGAATTGTATAGCGAAAACATGGGATAAGTTTTTTTTTACATTATTGTATTATTGTTCTTTCACTATACAATTATGCTCCCAAAATTAGCAATGAAATAAATTGATACACATAATATGTCAGATATTGCTTTAATTATGTGCCGACGATATTGATTTTATCTAAATATTAGTTAATAAAATAACAAAAGAAAAAAAAACAACGCGTCATAAGTTATAGGTTGGTAACAGATTGAATGATGTTGAGAATTCCACCTTAAATAACCAAACAAGATTCCTAAACACAGTTTTTTTTTGCAATATATTTTATATTAAACAAATTAATTGATTCAGTCGACACTAGGTGGAAATCCATAATTATAATATTATGGGATACAGTAAAACAAAGTTGAACTTGTGAATTTCCACTATATTAACAAGAAAATGACTGGATTCGCTAACACTGTAGCTTTGTCGTATGACAATAATTCAATAAAAGTGGAAAATGAAAAGGGTGCAATACAATTAAATTATTGAAGATGTAAATAAAACAGTGGGAGGGTTACAATTGCGGGAAAAGCCAACAGAAGGCTTAAAAATTAAATTGAATTAGGTACAATATGGGTACTTTACAAAATCTTAAGTATATGGTCAACAGAATAAATTTAACCAAGGTAAATTATTTAAATCGAATTGATGATTAAGTAACAGGTCCGTATTTCAAGTTTATTTATTTCGATAGTTTCTAATAAACCTTCTGTTGGATTTTTCCGCTTCCACTGTTTTATCTTCAATAACTTAATTGTAATGCACCTTTTTTATTTTTAACTTTTATTAATTCATTGTCATCTGACGAAGCTACTGTGTCAGCGAAACATGTCTTTTTCTTGTAATTATAGTGGAAATTTACATATTTAACTTTGTTTTACTGTATCCCATAATATTATATTTTATATTAGCCTGTATATCCAAAATTGATGAGGAGGGAAAGTTATATTATTGCGGGATCAAATTAATAGTGATTTTTAACACTGTCCTGAACAGCATTGAATAATATTTGTATCTTAACTACGTTCTGTAGAAAACCGAGTTTATTATTATTTACCGGGGGAAAGCTTCTTTTAAATAATAATGTTATTGACCGCAAGCAACTCAAGTTACAGAATGTTACTCATCACATGAACAATAACAAATGCGAGAGATTTAATTGCAAATGGTTACACAATCGGGCGGAATCAATTAAAGTGATCAATAAGGTGTTGTAAGGCGAGAATACAAAGCTGAATAATTAACAATAGAATAGTCACACGGCGCATTCTGCACTCTATCTCGTTAAAGTTCTCTTTTTGTTTCCGCTTCCGCCATCGCTTCCTGGATTCTTGTGCCAAATCGATTAGTTTTTTTTATTAGGTATTAGATTATTTTTTGTTGCCTAAGGCTCTATAGAAATTGGGTAGTTTTTTAAATCACGTTACCATATGTCGACTGTCGAGGTGGTAATAAAGTTTAAATATATTTTTAAGAAATCACAAATAATGTAATATCAAATGGTTAGAAAATAAAAAAAAAATAAAATATAATACTAAAAATTACATTTAAAGTTATTATTCTTTTGATGTTAGGCAATAACTGATTTTAAACAGTAATACGTAATTGCGAATTATGTATTTAAATTAGCTTTATTGGGCAAGTTTTTTTATAAAGTGACGCGATCAATAAAGCTCCATTAATGTACGCATATAATAACAATAATAAATATTTTTATTTCCAAAGTGACATGATAATGTATGGAAGCCGTCAAATACATGAAGTGTATATAACATAACCGATAAACAAACAATGAAGCTTTATAGGTATAAATACCACTCTACCATGCTTGTGTCCAATATTTATTCATATTATAGAACTCACGATCTACTAAAAAAGTAAACCAGATTTTGACAGGAACTTTCGGCTCCGGGATGAAAGAGTCATGTTTTTATTACAGGTATTTTCGGCTCCAACAGTCTAATATTATAACATTTTAATTTTTGAACCATTTTAACGATAATGTTTTTATGATCTTTTGTATTTTTGGATCATTTATGAAATGAAAATACAATGTATGGTTTGTATATTTCGGTTTTCTATTACTATATTAAATTTCATTCATATCATACATACCTTATATATTATATATCTTGTATATTTACATATTACAACATACTCTAAACAAAATCTGAAACTTACTTATTGACACTACAGTTTTTACAAAATCTAACCTAGAGATATGGCCCAATTGGAAGTTTTGTGCCATTTTTTTTTAAATGCCAACTTTTTTTTACATTTTTATCTTTAATTTGTGCCGTTGTGTGAATACTTTTCATTTTTATATAAGCGTCTATTTGGTATTCTTTTAATTTTTCCATAAAATATATAGGTATAGACGGATGCGACGCATAAACAGAGGAATTAAATCTAGAATGGAAAGATTCGCAAGCATTTGTAGTCCTAATAATTGATGGATTTTTGTTTGCACATATTGTCGGGGAAAATTGGGCACTTCAGTTCTCTACTTCTTCTGGAGCTCAGCCATTTTCCAATATCTGAATTTTTATTTTTAAATTCGTGAACCAAACCAAGTAATTACAGTTTTTAAAACAAACATTGATGTAAGTGAAAACTGCCGCTACTAATTTCTAGTTGTGGAAAAATACTTATAGCAATGAGAGATAAATTGCTTTTTCGAAATCTACAAAGACTTCTACAGGATGTAACGAAAATGTAAAAATTTTAAATATTCTTGATTTTAGCAAAAAAAATAGATTTTGATGTTACCGCTGTTTTATCTCTTAACGAACAATATACTAACGGTGTATAATGTCCATTTTCTAGCCCATGTATATTAAATAATTGGCAAAAATTTTTGGTACAGTATGAAAATGTTCCGTCCAAATACAATTTTTCATTTCACATAATGCACGAATTTTTCTTTCGCATGAAAAAATATTTATATTATGTTCAAGATTATTTATAAATATAATATCTTTACCTGTGTTCGTTGTAAGAGAATAAGCACTCCCTGCACTATGAACTTCTTCAATTGATTTTGGTAATGAACTTAGTAGCAATTTTCGACGACAGTTCTTTTTTCGAGCAGCCTCAATGTCTGAGATTGTCACATCATTTGAAGAATTTGTAGCAATACCACGTCGGATAATCTTAGCAGATTTTTCTGCTTCCCGTTTGCACGCATTGGTAATTATTTTTCTCTGTATCTTGCGTTCATCTATTCCAGGATTATGCACTAAATCAGCTGTCGTTATTGTAAAGTCAGAACCAATCATCACCACTTTCGCTAAGCATTTAGAATTCTTCTGGATGCACTGCCACAATATTACGTCACCACATTTTAATTTTTTGCTTTTACAAAACGTATATTTAGTTGTCTACAAAAAGTAAATCTCGGTTACGGGCAGTTTATATTAAACTCATTTTAAAAGATTGCATAAAACATACAACTTCAAGGAAATGGAATGATTATAATCGGTCTTTAAACATAAATAAATCCCTAAAGCATACCTAAAGGAAAAATAATTTACCGGCGATCCGAGGTCGGAAAGTGGAAGGGGGTGAGTTTTTAAGGGTAGAAAACGATTTATCTCGATTTCCGGCAAAACTACAAGTCCTATGGAAAAACGTTAAATGGCAAAGTTCTAGGTAATAAAAAGATCAACAACTTTTGTATTTACATTTTTTTCACATAACCTCAAAATTTATGTGAAAAATTCAAATAACCAAGTTTTTGGTTTTTTATTTTTATCTTTTACAAAAAAAAATTTTTTTTCACGAAATTTGGTGAAAACTTACCTTTTTATGTCCCAAACGCACTGTCATTTTTTGATTTAAAATATTTATTTCTTCACCTTATTTTGACTTAATATCGAAAAAGCACCCTAATTTTCAATCGAAAATTCTCACGTCAAAATATCTGCTTTTTTAAAAAAGTCGGTGGGCTTTTTGTTCCTTGAAATCTCTACTTTCTAATGGTGTAAAAAGAAATATACATTACTATGGTAAATGTTCTCAAAAAATGTGTTTGGGACATAAAAAGGTAAGTTTTCACAAAATTTCGTGAAAAAAAATTTTTTTTTGTAAAAGATAAAAATAAAAAACCAAAAACTTGGTTATTTCAATTTTTCACATAAATTTTGAGGTTATGTGAAAAAAGTGTAAATACAAAAGTTGTAGATCTTTTTATTACCTACAACTTTGCCATTTAACGTTTTTCCATAGGACTTGTAGTTTTGCCGGAAATCGAGATAAATCGTTTTCTACCTTTAAAAACTCACCCCTTTCCACTTCCCGACTTCGGATCGCCCGTAACTTATTTTTCCTCTCATTTTTGTTATATTCTCTTCCTTTTCCAATGGGTTTCATCCTACTATTATTTTATCTCACTTTTTACCATTTTCAAAGGCTTCAAGCCCTGGTCTATAAGAATACATCAAAGGTGAAAATGTGCAGGCTATCGTGGCCAAATATTTAGAAAACTCGGCTTCTTATACAAGATATTCGCTATTAGAGGAGTAAATATGGAAAGAATTAAAAGGCATGGAGGTTGGCGGTCTTTGATAGTAGCAGAAGGCTGCATTGCAGAATGTGAAAATTCTAAGTTTGCCGTTGCTAAAAAAAAATTTAGGAAAAGGCTCCAGTGGAGAGCTTTCCACCTCCGATTGAGTGTGCAATTAAAAAACCAACGAAATTTTCAGCTTGACCATTTCTGATAGTCCATATTGTGCAATAATTAATATTAATAACAAACTAGCTCACTTGCATAGACATTAATGTATTTTTCAGTAATTTAAATAAAAATTATTTTAAATATTCTAATTTCAATATCAGAAATATACATATACAGTGTGACCAGTAAGGTTCGCATCATATGTGATTTTTTTTATTAATGGCTTTATTGGAAATTTGACTTTGGCATCAAGTTCTGGTTCGATCAAGATGAAAATTCAGAAAAAAAATAGTAGTCACGTGATTCGCATTATCTGTCAAATTTAAATTTTGTCCAAAAAACAATTCAAAAGTGGGGGTATTTCTGAAAATATCGAAAAAAGTTATTAGAAAAAGTTCTTTTTAAGTACAGTTTCTAGCTCACATTCAAAATTTCAGCTGCATAATCACTAAAATTTATTTTCCACTTAATGAACACTTTACCGATGACACTGTGTTATTTTTTGTCTTAATATTAAGGTGTATTACTTTCAGACACAAACTACGTTTTCAAAAATACTTATTTTATGAAGTTACCTTATACAACTTTGCATCACATGCGACCAAATTTTAATAGCCCAATTTTGATTTTGTAGACAAACACACATTTAATATGGCGCTACTGTAAAGAAAATGTATTTGAAATAAAGCATTGTCAAAACTAAGAAGTTTTATGTAGGTTGCGTTGAGTCTTATTTTGCAAAAGTGAGGCAATTTACAAAATAGTGGTAAAAAATTAAAATTATCTTATGCAGCTAAAATGTTGCATGTGGGCTAGAAACTGCATCTTAATCGAAGCAGAACTTGATGCCAAAGTCAAATTTTGAATAAATGTATTAATAAAAAAAATCCCTTAATATGATGCGGACTTTACTGGTCACACTGTATAAATATATATAATTTATATTATTTGTAATGTATACTAGTACAATAAAGTACCACTTTATGCCCGCTTAATGAACTGTTCGGTACTAAGCTATAATTGAACATAAATATTTTTATATGTATTATTATTACTTACTAGTATTAATATATTTCTTATATTGCTTTTATGTAGAACATGTTAGCGAACAGTAAAAATCCCATATTAACCAAAAAACAGCGAGCAAAATAAAAACTAATGTTTTAGTTAAAAAAAAATTAACAATTGTAACCTAAAAAATTATATTTCACAAAACATAAATAGGAATAATTATATCATTTTATCTTCAATAATACATAGTTTTTAACTTAAAACAAAGTTGAAAACATATTTTCACCTGTCCTATCCCCGTCCCATCAGTGATCAATATTTTTAAATCGCACAACCGATAATTTTCGAAATCTACTTCCTGGCTGTTCATTAAAATCCATTCGATCCACCCCACCAATAATGGCATGTTCTTCCGCGACATGTGCTTAAACCAAATTTGCCACGTGCCATCAGTCCAATCTTTACAAAGGATATGTTTTATTGTTTACCATTTTCAAGGGCCTATACCTACCTACCTACCGCTTTCAATTTCGTCTTTGATGTCATAAAAAAATCATAATCATTTAAAAAAATGTATGTATAGGTGCTGTAAAAAATTGCACACGGCACGATGTAGAGGAAGCAAGGGATAAAAGGAATGCGAGGTTAATAGTTAACGAATTAAATAGTTGGAAAGAGCGAATAAAATATGTGAGGTATAGAGGCAGTTATTAAGACTAACGTTACAGTTTTGAAATTTTTTGTATGCGTAGTAATTTAGTTATCGGAACATAAAAAATTAAAAGATACGTATTTTATTAATTTGCCCTAATAGGAGATAACAGTAAAAATTCTCGAAAAGCATTATTTTTGGACATATCTCTGTACCTAAATGCAATGTAATAAAATAAAAAAGGAAATCATCATCTGGTGTCGATGTTTGACGCTTCTAATGTATACCTGCAGACTTACAAACTTATATAAATAAGTAAAAAGTTAGGAGTTAATCCCCTGTTAACACATAAGTAACAATTTCAGGAGTATAAGGCAGCGCTGAAAGTCCTTAGGTTATCGGTTTGGACCGAAAACCAATGAATTCAGAACTAGAGTGGGTTTTCCTTTCATTTCATTTTATGAATCTTCTATTTTTTTATATAGTAGGTGCCTATCTGTATCAAAAAGTCATAAATCAAGAGGACCCGCTCTTTGAAATAACTTTCCATAGATTGCGAAACACAAAAAGTTTCTAAATATTGAAACTCCAGTCACTAATTCTTTAATAAAGTAATATTAAAAAGAGTAATAGCTCTCGTTGATACTGCTAAAAAAAAATTATAATGTATTTTTTTTTTTTTTACTTTAAAATGTCTTTATTTCAAACTAACTTTTACAGTTCATTACATGGAAAGTGACAACATAATATAGAAAATAATAACCATAAAAAAAATAACAATAAAAAAAAATTGAAGTTAATCCAATTTAATTCATTAATAAAATCAATGTAAAAAAAAATAGTATAAATAATTTAATTTAGTAAATATTTCTTTAATTGTTTTTTAAAAGTTGCCAATGTTTTAATTTTTCTGATATTTTGTGGAAGATTGTTATATTTTATTATTCCGTCATATAAAAGCGATTTTTTTCCGAAATTACTTTTTACTGGTATAGTTTGATAATTTATGCAATGTCTGGTGTTATGATCATGTAATGTCTTATTCTCCTGAAGTGTTATGTTTGATTTTTTTTCTTTTAAAATAATAGAGTGAATTAGAATACAAATTTTTAATTTATAAATGTTTTGAACGTGTAAATACCCTTTCGGTCTATATAGATTAACAGTTGGTTCTAAATGTGGTAATTTGTGTATACATGCAATAACGTTTGAAATCACCAGTGTTAGGCCCAATTGTAGAGCGGTTAGTAAGCAATATTTTTATCTACCCATCATTTATATACTTAGTTTTAGTCCTTGGAGAGAAAGCGTTCTAAAAACGAAGAAATGAAGTTGTTGAATATAAACTGGCTATGAGGTCACATTTTAAAATATTTAGAATTTAAATTGAAAAAAGGTGTTTTTATTCCATACTTAGAAGAAGAAATATTGATGTTTCATAAAACAAATTTAAAATATTTACGTACAGGGTCTTCCAACGAGGACTGAACAGGGGCTCATTTTTGAGCTTCCTTGTATTTAAAGAAAAATCAAAAATAGCCAATCGATGTACTTTTTCCTGCAGAATTCAAAAATGAAACCAAAAATTTATTTGAACCAGAAACAAAAGAGTTACGCTATGAATAAGGTGTTTTTTAAATGGAACATAGCTTTTTTATACGATTTTTGGAACGAGTGATTTTTTTTGTCCGTTCTGATTAAAATATTTAATATTGTGACAGCTATTTTTATTAAATTTTAATGTTTTATCCAGTATAATTTAACTTTAACCTGTTTGAAACATACACTAGGTAATAAAGGTATAATCACCTTTGAATCCTTCAAAGTCAAAAAATTTGACAAATTTACTATAATATTGCCGAAATGACTTTGAAGGATTCAAAGGTGATTATACCTTTATTACCTAGTGTATGTTTCAAACAGGTTAAAGTTAAATTATACTGGATAAAACATTAAAATTTAATAAAAATAGCTGTCACAATATTAAATATTTTAATCAGAATGGACAAAAAAAAAATCACTCGTTCCAAAAATCGTATAAAAAAAGCTATGTTCCATTTAAAAAACACTTTATCCATATCGTAACTCTTTTGTTTCGGGTTCAAATAAATTTTTGGTTTCATTTTTGAATTCTGCAGGAAAAAGTACATCGATTGGCTATTTTGGATTTTTCTTTAAATACAGGAAGCTCAAAAATGAGCCCCTGTTCAATCCTCGTTGGAAGACCCTGTACATACAAAAATTGTAACATATGGCCCTGATTTCCCCTATTATTATTATAAAAACTGCAGACAACGCGTGGTACTTTTTTAAGTATGACGACAACACAGATGAAGAGGGTTTTCGATTTTTTTTTATCGCAGATTTCGTATCGATGCATGAAACTCAATCTTTTGGCATCTGTTCAATACACCGATGTATAAGATGGATTCGTATGTATTTCCTTTTTTTTAGACTTCAAGAGACGCGTACGATTGTTTGTTTTATAAGGCGGGATCCTCTTTCATTTAAGGATCGTAAGAAAGTAGAGACGTTTTGCAAAAACGAGAACCGCTTCTATAAAAGCAAATTATTTACAAGCTAGCTGGCTAGCTGGAAAGAAGAGGATTTACTCCTAAATATGAAATATTAGTTAAAAAAATTGAGTGTTTGTATTCGTAACTTTTTGAGTTTATAGGTTCAACTAGGGTGTTTGCCAAAAGTCTCTAATAAAAAAAAAGTATTTATTCCGTTTACGTCTATGACTTGTTCGGGCTGTGAGAAGTTGTATATGGAAGAGCTATGAAGTATGGGAAAAACTTATTAAAAGTCTATTTTCTGCACTCAAGAATGGAATGTGTGTATTGTGTATTTTAGAGATAAAAATACTGATGGCTTAAGCTCTTCTTTGTTTAACCTTGAATCTTAAATAAATGGAATGTTTTTTTTAATAGTTTTATTATTCTTTAAATACATTTTTAAGATTTTCTCTCATTTACCTTTAAATAATTTAAAAATTTAAGAATTTATCGTTGGATATAATTCTTAAGCACTATCTAGTTTTTGCTTTTATTTCTAATTCCTTTCTTCATAATGCTCATAAGTTTAACCCATAAAATGTAGATTTTTTTAGTATTTTGTTTCAAGCTTACATTTTTACACAAATTTGTTGTAAACTCAATAATGTCCTATCTTACTTCGTACCACAGTAAACAATGCAGGTTGTGTTGAGTAAACTTTTTTTAGCGACTACAATGTTGTGTTTGGTGTTCATTCTGTTAATCTGACAATGGCAATTTCTTTAACATAAAAAATAATGTGTACGATGACCAACCATATGTTTGTTACTGCTATTATTTATTTAATAGATATGACGTTAATATACACTGAGGAAAATCATTCAATACAATTTTTTTTTTAATATGGGTTACCACAAAAAAAAATTTTTGACAACATATTTTTATTTTCGAGATTTTTTCCGGTAACAAAATACCGTAAACCATTAAAATATTTATCGAATAAAATATTTTTAATAGATGGTTTTTTAATTCCTACACGGTTATCTAATTAACCCAAAAAATAAACCCTCTTTTTATAACTAAAATATGCTAAGTAAATAGTTCTTTTTTTTTAAATATGAAGAAATCGTTTAGGTAACTTTCAGCGAGCGCTATACAGTGAGGACCTAAAGTCCGCCCCCCCCCCCCCCCTAACTTCTAAACCGTTCGGTATATTTTAATGAAATTTTGAACGATAATATTTGAGCAAGTCTTGCACTTTTTGACATACCAATGACAGCTTTAAATGTCAAGATGACAGCTGGGTCCGCTTTTGGAATATTTTTTTAAATGGAAAGGGGGTTCCAATGGTACCTCATTTTGAAGGTCCTTTAATGCTTAAAACATTCTCCAATTTAAAAAACATTTGGATCAATATTTTCTAAACAGGAATCAATAATATCGGTTTCTACATTATGACTACCACTGTTTATAACCCACTTTTTTTACCTATAGTTGTCTATTGATTGTTGCTGTCATACTGTTTTTAAATGTCTGATTGACAGAAAATATTTTTACCTCGAAATTGTCTTAAATGGCTCGTTCTTTAGATAAATTTGAAGCGATTATTATTTTTGGCGAAGCTAACCGAAACTACCATGCTGCTGTTCGTATGTTCAATGAACGATATCTGGAACGCCAAATATTCAGAAAATTTTTGCGAAAACTAATCTTAAAATTTCAAGAAACTGGTTCGGTTAAAGACGCACCAAGGTCTGGAAGGCCAAAAATCGTGGAAGATGTGAAAGTCCAAGTTTTAGCTGAAATGCTTGTTACTCCCCAACAGCCAACGAAACACGTGGCTGAGGCATGTAATGTTTCTCGTAGTTCTGTCAAAAAAATTTTGAAAAGCCATAAATTTCACCCATATAAAATGAAAATTATACACGAACTAACAGAAGATGATCCAGATAAACGACTAGAATTTTGCGAAATTATGTCAGAAAGAATCGTAAGGAATAATACCTATTTGCGGAATATCTGTTTTAGCGACGAAAGTACTTTTTTCTTACATGGACGAGTTAATACCCAAAACTGTAGGTACTGGAGTGATGAAAACCCTCATGTTTTTCGGGAGGGACACACACAGTTTCCCCAGAAAATAAATGTTTGGGCAGGCATTTTGGGTAATCACATTATAGGTCCCATTTTTCGGGAATATAATCTTAATGGCCCCAGGTACCTGGATATGTTGCAACATACAATTACTCCACTTATTAATGATGTTGTTGCCCAAAACCCACATGAGTTTCAAGAGGTTGTATTTCAACAAGATGGTGCCCCGCCACACTATTTTAGGAAAGTCAGAAATTACCTAGACGAATCTTATGAAAATAGGTGGATTGGTCGTCGAAGTCCGACAGAATGGCCAGCTAGATCGCCATACCTAACGCCTCTAGATTTTTTCTTTGGGGATACGTTAAAACTGAGGTTTATAAAACAGCTCCAGGCTCATTAGAAGAACTTAGGCAACGAATTACAGATGTTTATTCAAGGATAACGCCACAGGTGCTTCACAATGTCCGAGAGGAATTTACTAATAGATTATTTATTTGCCAAGAGGTCCATGGCGGTCATTTTCAACAATTGTTGAAGTAACCACTGTTTTGTAGATGTGTCCCTTTATCTTTTGTTTAAAATACTTATAATTAAAAAATTTCATTTTATACTGAACCAAATGTTTTTTAAATTGGAGAATGTTTTAAGCATTAAAAGACCTTCAAAATGAGGTACCATTGGAACCCCCTTTCCATTTAAAAAAATATTCTAAAAGCGGACCCAGCTGTCATCTTGACATTTAAAGCTGTCATTGGTATGTCAAAAAGTGTAAGACTTGCTCAAATATTGTCGTTCAAAATTTCATTAAAATATACCGAACGGTTTAGAAGTTAGAGGGGGGGGGACGGACTTTAGGTCCTCACTATTCCTTGCTACAACGGAACAGTGAGGCACTACTTTAATTTGAATGGTCCCAACTTTTTTGTCCTACACTGTATGCGCATTTTGACTATAAATATTTTTATTCTTCTAATCTTTTGACATAAAAAAGGTATACTACTTGTGTTTCGATAAATCTAACAGTTTTCGAGAAAAACGCTAAAATAACATTGCTTGCATGTGATGAATACGAAATCATTTTAATTTATTATTTTTAAATGTTAGTAATTTAATTTTTTAAAAAGAATTAATTTATGCATTGAAGAGGAAGGACGTCACTTTAAACCTTTGATATGAATGTTTAATTTATTGTTCTAGTAACTTATATGTATTTTAAAACTGCAAATAAAATTTAACTTTAACACCATGTAACTTCGTTAACAATCAATTTTCGAAAAAATGTTATAGGAAGACATACTAGCATTTATTTTCGGTCTAGAATTATCCCCTAAATTTTTTGCTCATCATTTCCGGACACCCTGTATACAGTGTCCCCAGTAAAGTCAGCATCATATGGGATTTTTTTTATTAATAGCTTTAATCAAAATTTGACTTTGGCATCAAGTTCTGCTTCGATCGAGATTAAAATTAAGCAATAAATAGTAGTCACGTGATTCGCATTATCTGTCAAATTTTAATTTTTTCCAAAAAATAATTCAAAAGTGGGGTTATTTCTGAAAATATCGAAAAAGTTATTAGAAAAAGTTTTTTCAAATGCAATTTCTGGCCCACATGCAAAATTTCAGCTGCATAAGATAATTTTGATTATTGTAATTTTGTAAATTGCATCACTTTTGCAAAATAAGACTAACACAACCTACATAAAACTTTTTAATTTTGACAATGTTTTATTTCAGATAAATTTTGTGTTTTTCTACAAAATCAAAATTAGGCTATTAAAATTTGGTCGCATGTGATGCAAAGTTTATTTGTTTTGGACACTGTTTAAGGTAACTTCATAAAATAAGTATTTTTGAAAACGTAGTTTGTGTCTGAAAGTAATACACCTTAATATTAAGACAAAAAAGAACACAGTGTCATCAGTAAAGTGTTCATTAAGTGGAAAATAAGTTTTAGTTTAACTTAACGTAAAATTTATCTATTTTCAACGATTTAATTTAAAACCCCCTTACTTTATTTTTTATTTTTTTACTTTTTTATGAAGTTGCCTTATACAGGGTCAAAAACAAATAAACTTTGCATCACATGCGACCAAATTTTAATAGCCCAATTTTGATTTTGTAGAAAAACACACATTTAATATGGCGCTACTTTAAATTAAATGTATCTGAAATAAAACATTGTCAAAACTGAGAACTTTTATGTAGGTTGCGTATTTTACAAAAGTGGTGCAAATTAAAAAATATAGGTAAAATATCAAAACTACCTAATGCAGCTGAAATTTTGCATGTGGGCTAGAAACTGCATTTAAAAAAACTTTTTCCAATAACTTTTTTCGATATTTTCAGAAATAACCCCACTTTTGAATTATTTTTTGGAAAAAATTAAAATTTCACAGATAATGCGAATCACGTGACTACTATTTTTTTGCTTAATTTTTATCTCGATCGAAGCAGAACTTGATGCCAAAGTCAAATTTTGAATAAAGCTATTAATAAAAAAAAATCCCATATGATGCGGACTGTAATTACTGGTGACACTGTATGTATATATTTTTTATTTCTTATTGCATGTTGCTTATTTTTTTCATTGTGTATGGGCCTTTAGTCTCCATATTTAATCTTGTGACTGTCCAAGCAGTAAAATTGACTACCATTAATCAAAATAATCGCTAAATTTGTACGTTTGGGGAAATAAAAATTATCAATTTTATCGTTCAATGGTAATACCGTGCGAGCAAAAATTACTTGCATCAAAGAGGGCCTTGCATCTAAGGACGTAATGCTTAGCCGTAGAGCTTAATACCTGTTGGGTGTCAGTAACTACCTGAATTAACAATCAATTAGTTATTTCGTCATCTTTGACAGTCGTTACAAGTAATTTGATTCATCACTAATTTTTCCAATTTCTTGAACAATTATTCACACAATGGGCTTTAGGGAACAGCACAAAACATTCATGGTTGAAGCGTATTTTTGAAACGGGGTTGGAGTAAATGGTGCGTGGCAATACAATCCGGGTTCGTGCATGGACGACTTTCCCAAACATTTTCCTAACGTTGCCTTTATTGCTGGGGATTTTTATCATTGCCGGAAAAGAACCGTGGCTGTGTTTAGGGAAACAGGTTCTATACAACACAAAAAAGAAGCAGGAAGACCATCTGTGAGAACAGAAGAACTTGTTGCAAACGTTCGTGAAATAATGCAAAATACGCCAAGAAATAGTATAAGACGCCTGTCCCAAGAAGTGGGAAGATCTTATAGAACATGCAGGACTATTCTTAAGAAGCAGCTAAATTTATTTCCTTATAAAGTGCAAGTATTTTCTATTTGTCTACTTATTTTATTACTCATTAGTTTCGCATAATATCATGTAATAATATGAATTTGACAAAATTGTAACCTAGATTTGGTTAGATATATCGTCCCCATATCATGGTGACCTAAACCAAGCCCTACGTTTTCTAATCCAAGTCCTCTTTGATGCAAATAATTTTTGCTCGCACGGTATTTACAAAACGCTGCCTTAAAAGTTTTAAATTCACTTATATTTATTACAAATTTCTTACAAGCAAAGCCTACGGTAATTCCGCATAAAACTTTTTTACTGTGTAGTGATATAAAATACACTTACGACACTTTTCAAAATGTAGCTTAATGTCTCTGAAACCTCGCTTGGATCATGGCCGAAGTCAGGCAGGCCAGATCTGGGTCGCGATTTGCCATTGAACCAGCGTGACGTAAAGAGTCATTCACCTGTGACGTCACGATTGGGCCGCGGAAGACAGTCACGATCACAGCTGACTGCGAAACTTATGCTGTTTTCGCGGGTCCAAACAAACCGTGCAGTGGCGGAGAAAGGTTTAAGTCGATGCCGAGTTATCGGTCGGTGCAAATCGTACGCTGTTCTATTGTACCGTAGTAATGAAGAAACATTTCATGTGAAACGCTGAAAGAAATCAGTACACGATTTTATAATTGAATCGTAAGGTATTTTAGTTATACCGGGTGTCTCGGATAAAAATGTACTCTACAAGTACCGTGCGAGTAAAAATTATTTGCATCAAAGATGGCCTTGCGTCTAAGGACGTATTTCTTAGCCGTAGAACTTAATACCTGTTGGGTGTCAGTAGCTACCTGAATTAACAATCGATCAGTTTATCCGTCGTCTTTGACAGTCGTTACAAGTAATTTGATTCATCGCTAATATTTCTAATTTCTTGAACAATTACACAATTTGAAAGACGCAGGAATTACTCTCAATGGTTTACCCAAAATTTATTGGAAATAAATGATTTATCAGACCTGAAATTTTTTTCGGATAAAGCCTGGGTTCCACCTCTCCGGTTATATGAATTCTCAAAATACATGCATGTGGAGTAGTGAAAACGCCCATTTTTTTGTAGAGTCCACATTGCACCCACAAAAAATTGATGTCTGGTTACCTGTTTCCCGAAGAAGAACTGTTGGTCTTATTTTTTTCCATGACACAGTTACAGCACAGCGGTATAGAGACAATATTTTGAATCCATTTGTGGAGCAATTACTTGACGACCAATTACGTTTTGAATATTTTCAACAGGACGGTGCAACCGCCCATACAGCCGCCGAAACTATTAACTACTTACGCAATTTTTTCGACGACAGATTGATCAGTTTTCGATCAGACATTGAATTCCCACCTAGATCACCTTGTTTAACGGTCATGGATTACTTCGATTTTCCTCATTTAAAGAACACTATTTTTAAAACAACACTTGCAAATTTAGAACAATTACAAGAAAGGATTTTATCCTGAATGTGAAATATCCTGTGTAAATTTATGCTTGGAGCATGGCGGTGGCCAATTTCAGCGATTTATGTAATTATTTTTCTTTTTCTTTCTGTATATTCTTACTTTGTTAATTTTGTAAACAACAAAAATAAATTTGTATTTGTCTACTTATTTTATTACTCATTAGTTTGGCATATCATGTCATAATATGAATTTGACAAAATTTTAACCTAGATTTGGTAAGATATACCATCCCCATATCATTGTGATCTAAACGAAGGCCTCTTTGATGCAAATAATTTTTGCTCGCACGGTATATTTGGGCAAAACCGAATTATCGCGACTTCGTTTTTATTTTTTTCTGGCTCTATTTGAACAGATATGTCAAAATAAAGGTTATATTCTGATCGCCATTTTTTCTCCTTTACAAGTTGGTCTATTTAGATTTTTAATCCGATGTTTCGTTTCCTCACAAAAACCATCAACTTTATTTTTTTAAATAGTGGGAAGATTTAATTTTTTTATTTTTAAATTCCTCTCCTAATCCCAAAAAAAAAAGAAAGAAAGAAAAAACCTAACGTCTTCCTCCACAAAATTTAATCGAATAAAAATTCTCTAGGGGTCTCTACATGTTTCGAACGTAGAAACGTTCATCATCAGGAGACAAAAAATGTATTTAGTGCTGATGGTTTTAGCAGAAGAGAAAATGGTGTAGAACCCTAATGAAGCTTTTATGGAATTAAAATATTGATGTGTAGAAGAGACATAATATGAAGAAAATGGATAAAGGGTAAATATTGAGTATGTTAAAAAGTTATTAAAGGGTGTCTAAACCAACCAAATAAACTGGGGAAAAAGAAAAAAAAAACTTCCTAAAAAGAAGGTGTCGATTATTTAAAAAAATTTTTAAAACTTTTCAAGTGTATGTCGGTAAGACATTATAAGGATAAAATTGTCATATTATGAAGATATCACAATATCATTATATTGCAAAAGGTGTTTTGTGGGGTACTGAGGATTAAAGCTCAGTAACCCCGCAAGCGGTTAATTTAAAACCAATAAAATAATTACACATTTTTAAAAAAATTAGAGGTCAAAAGGCTGTTCACGTCCACGTGTTGGGACAAAAGTTTTTAAGTTTTTATTTTCTATATTTCAGTTAGTAAGTATTTTTAAATAATCCTTTTGTATTATCCAAGCATACTGATTTGTTTTTATATATAATTATAAATAAAACATATTAAGCCAGAAAGAAAAAAAAAAAAAAAAAAAATAGTGCTTTTTTGTAAACTTATTGTTTTTTAAGGCGTAAATTTAAATTTTAGTAATTTCCATTCACCCCCGATCTCTTTAAACATAATTTACCTAATAAACTGATAGGCGATCCGTCTCAACTGTGTGGTGAACATGATCATAAAATAAAAAAATTATTTTATTTTGAAACCAAGATCGAATTTAAAACAGTGCGCCAGTAGTACTATGTAAGACCCATATTTTGGTCAAGAGTTGAATTTTTTTCTCTTTAAATAAAAAAATTATAACCTCTCAAACTTACCAATTAATCGAGTAAATAAATACCTAATAAAATATATTCAGATTTTTGTTATGAAAATATCATTGAAATAATATACCGCGCAATAGTAGTAGATAAAATATTATTCTCCCAGGTAGGTAGATACGCGTAAAGTGATATACGCTGATATTCCTAGTACAGGAAGTAGACGGTCAGATAGTAATTTCTTCTTGTAAAACAAGTATTCGATTTATCAGCGATTTTTTTTATTTTGACACCTCTTATAAACTATTCATTTAAAAATTGTATTATACCTACCTATTGAGGATTTATAAATATTTGCTAACCAAGAACGAGTGGAAAAAAATTACTAACAACCAAATTTCAAATTTAAAAAATCATTAATGTGGACATAATATCAGGACTTTGATGCATATGCGAACAAACCACAACACAGGATTAATAAAATTGGTATTTGACCTACGAATAGAAAAATTGCTCATGGTCCTTGCTGATACAAAAAAATAACTACAAAAAAAAAGATATGACTAAAATAAATATAAAATAAATATTGGAAAACAAGAACAATAATAATTTCAGGAACAAAAGGTACATAGCATAAAAATACACGAAAAAATTAAGTAAGTGGAAAGCTACAATTATCTTGGTTCAAATAAGATTTAAAGATGACGACGGCTATGAAAATTATTAAAAAATGGAGAAAAATTAACTACAGCAGAAAGAGATCATTTTTAGGAGGAGAAGAAATACTCCAAGAAACTAGAACAGTGCTAGTAAAAAAATTAGTTGCACCTACAATTACTATAGTAGTGAATCATGGACCATCACACAAACCAAAATCGGGATTGAATGATGTTGATGAGATTTTTTAGAAATAAATATGACAGCTAATGAGGTTCGGCCACATGTGTCTTATATCAGCCTTACAAAAATAGGGTATAAAACGCTGGTCTAACAGAAAAGAATGAAACAGAAAATCGAGGAAAACTTTCCACAAACACGGTATCATATAAAAGGCAGAGCAAAATTGATAGACATAGAAACTAAAACAACACAGGAAATGACGGAGAGAAATAATAGGCAAACCTCAACTTTTTCCACTCCCCTTACAGCTAACTATATAAAGCTTGTAAATAAGTATGATAAACTTAGATCGGCAATTCAGCTAACTATCTAAACACATGCAATCCTTTGAGCACATTATTAATCTAGTTCTTGAAAAAAACATTGTCCCTACTGTCACGCCCATACATAAAGCTGGGAACAAAACAAAAATTTCAGTTATAGAAAAACTAGTGTACTAAATAAAATCGGGAAGATTGTCGAAAAATTCATAAAAACTCGTTTAGTAGAATAATTATTTAATCAAAACTATATTTACACAAGCATCAATTTGGTTTTCGGGCTTGTAAGGCAACAATCGATGCCATTTGTGCAGTTTTCTTAGAGCTGACCAAGGCTTTTGACACCGTTAACCATCCATAAAGGTTTCTTGTCGTTTTGGAACGGTATGGTACTCCTGGTATAGTGTTGGACATCTTTGACAGCTCCCTATCGAACAAACAGTTGGAGACAAACAATTACGTTAACAATTTTATTAAAAAGGTACATCAGGGTGAACAAAACCATATAAGCACCAATACAATTAAATATAAATTACCTAGAATTTAAAAACCTCATAGAAAATGAAAATTAGATATCTATATTATAGGTATATATTTTTTTTAGCATTAGTTTGATTATTTTGTATTTTTACTTAGGTATAGCGCAACAGTAGTCTGTAATCACTTAGGTGCTTATGTGCACGTTAACTTTGACTAGTCTAACTTCTGACGTATTTAGTTTAGACGTATATTATAATGTGTGTATTTATAAAACAATTAAAAAAATTCACAGATCTTGCACCTTACGCAAGCATCCTATGTATTGAAAATACCTGACACAGCTTTAAAATTTTAATGACCTATGTCATGTAATTAAAGCTCACATTCTAATTTGGATTTTGTAAAAGTTTAAAAAATGTTCTTTAATTTTACAGTACTGGTTACATAAAAACTGTGGATAATTTTAAATTCCTCACCTCAAAAAACCCCAAAATCCTTAATTTCGTGCTGCTACCTATGTCATTTCGTTAGGAAATAATCCCAAAAAAACGAAAACAAAAATAAAACTTTGACACCCTGTATCTTGGTTGTTATCAATTTTGGGATAATGCTAGTTTAAATAAACCGCATTATTTCGCCTTAAGAAGCCTACTGTTGCTCTGTGTCCCATTAAGTTTGGGACACCCTGTATATTAATTAAAACATATTATAAATAATCCCAAAAAAACGAAAACAAAAATAAAAGTTTGACACCCTTTATCTTGGTTGTTATCAATTTTGGGATAATGCAAGTTTAAATAAATCGCGTTATTTCGCCTTAAGGAGCCTGCTGTTGCTCTGTGTCCCATTACGTTTGGGACACCCTGTATATTCACGAAAACATATTATATTAAATGTATGGTTTTATTTCTAAGAATAATTAATATAAATTTGTTTATAAACAATAATATTCACATAGCAGACCAACCAAGGTGAACTATAAATAATCCCAAAAAAACGAAAACAAAAATAAAAGTTTGACACCCTTTATCTTGGTTGTTATCAATTTTGGGATAATGCAAGTTTAAATAAATCGCATTATTTCGCCTTAAGGAGCCTGCTGTTGCTCTGTGTCCCATTACGTTTGGGACACCCTGTATATTAACTAAAACATATTATATTAAATGTATGGTTTTATTTCTAAGAATAATTAATATTAATTTGTTTATAAACAATAATATTCACATAGCAGACCAACCAAGGTGAACAATTGCCTTATATTCAATCGGTCATATTGTCTAAGCCTACTTATGCTATGTTTTTAAATTATACTTATTTACACAAGCGTTCAAAATAGACCATGAAGATTTTCATGAGATCGGTAGGGGTGCAAAATATAACCAATCACCCGGTACAATAACATTTTCTGAGAAATCAATAATAAAAAAATTATCCCATTTGTTAACCAAATTTGGGCGGACCCTGTAATATGCAATTATTGTGCTCCAACTTTTTGCCTCCCGCTTTTTTTTCGATATAATATTCCGATTTAAATAACGTGAACTTACCTTAGTTATAACTTATCTCAATAAAACACTTTTTAACAAAGTTACTATGGCGTTCTTTAAAACACAAACTAAATTAAACATTATTCATTATTTACTTGCCGACTTTACGCTGATTCATATTTATATTTCTACCAAGTCTTATCAGAGTATTATGTTACAAGACCAATCTAGATATTGCGCTGTTGGCCGCGACAGACGGCGGAGCGACATCGACATGAGCGACATCGACATGCAATGCAAAGTTTGCGTAAACACGATCCCAATAGTATTTTCAATACTAAAAGAAAAAAAAATATATGTATTGCAACTACGTATAAGCTAAACCTATCACCTGTATTATTCCAATAGGATCTCTTTCATCAAATGCGTTTATAATCCTCAAATATTGAAATAAAGACATAAACTAGCGAGTAAAACTGTAACCCTAACCCATATTTATGATAATGTGCCTCTAGGGCCAACTATTTAAATTAAATGGGACGATAGTACATTAAAAATGGTGTTAATTTTACAAGACAATAAAAAATAAAAAATAAATAATAATTTTTGCATTTGCTCATTTTTGTCTCACCGGTCTGCATGATTAATTTTAAGTGTTAAGCAAAAAGTAGGACGCAGACTTCCTGCCAGTCCAAATATGTTTTATAACACCTATGCAACTTGTCTGTGTGTGGGATTTATTGCAAAACATAGTTAAAATCAGTTGCAAGTGTGTTTAGATGAGAGGCGTACATAACCTAATAAATTCTAATAATACGATGTGGTTTATTACAGAGCGCGCATACAGATTTTTCATTACAACTTAAGAGTCTATCATTACAAAAATAATAAACTAATTTTTTGCCGTTTGCTGCCACTGAAATTATTTGAGTTGGGATGTGTAATTCACATCAGTTCCAAGATGGGAAATAGAATATAAGGAGACAAAACACTCCATTCATCAAAATCCATTAAATTTGTTTACAATCAGACAAAATTCCGAAGTTTTAGATAAGTTAGAATGAGATGCAGTGGCGGCTCGTGACTAGCGAGTCAAGGGGGGGGGGGCGCTGGCTTTAAATAAAAAAATTTAAAATGTCTATTATTTTCGAAAGTACGTATCTGTTTTTTCCGAGGTTTTTTCTAACTTTCTCGTTGTGAATTTTAATTTCATTAGCATAAGCACTCCTTAAACAAGTTAAAACATTAGTTTGTCCTAACATCTCAAAACTTACCACATTATGACGATGTTTTGCCCTATTTTCATGTTTTTTATTTTCTCTGAAAGATGTTTTAAGTCCTGCACCCCATTTAAAGTCCAATTATCATCCCCGTCAAAAAGAAGATACACGAAACAAAAAAAAAAGAATTTTTGTCCTTACAACCGCATATCCAGGATTTTTTATTATAATATGAAGAAAATTGATAATGGTTAAACCATATTGAGTATTTGAAAACGTTATTAACGGGGGTCTAAACCAACCAAATAAAATGGTGAAGAACAAAAAACCTTTCTAAGAGATTATTTAAATTAAAAAAAAACTTATCAAACTTATGTCTGTAAGATATTATGAGGATAAAATTGTAGTATCACAATCTGTAAAAAATAGAAATTGAAATTAAAATCAAAGAGTGTCATCTATCAAGGAGTACAGAAGTTTTTGAAATATTTAAAAAAAAATTTTTAAAATAAAAAAGTAAGCACTTACAATATAAATATAACGTGGTAAAAAGTGTTTTTGGGGTACTGGAGGATTAAACCTCAGTAACCCCGCGAGAGGTTAATTTAAAACCAATAAAGGGGTTTAAAAACTATATCTGTCAATCAATTTATCCTTCATTCACTTTTGCCTCAGTACGTGGAAATGTGGACGTGAATAACCTTTTGACTTTGGAAAATGTGTAACTCTTTAATCCCCCTTATTGATTTTAAATTAACGTCTCGCGTTACTGAGGTTTAATCCTCAGTACCCCAAAAACCTTGATCATCATGATGATGATGAATATTGAAAGTACTTACTTTTTTATTTTTAAATTTTTTTTCTAAAATATTTCAAAAACTTCTGTTCTCCTGCACTCTTTGATTTTAATTTCAATTTCTATATTTTACAGATTGTGATACATACTACAATTTTATCCTCAAAATGTCTTACAGACATATTTTAATAAGTTTTTTTTTTAATTTAAATAATCTGCGACACCTTCTTAGAAAGGTATTTTCTTCATCCCCATTTTATTTGGTTGGATTAGACCCCCGTTAATAACGTTCTCAAATAGTCAATATGGTTTAACCATTATCAATTTTCTTCATATGTTTCTTTTACACTTCAATCCATTAAGGTTCTAATTTTCTCTTTTGCTAACACCATCAGCATAAAATAAAATTTTCCTGATGATGAACGTTTCTACGTTCGAAACATATAGAGACCTTTAAACAAGAATTTTTTATTCTATTAAATTTTGTGGAGGAAGACTTTGTGTTTTTCTTTCCTTTTCATACTTTCAACTCCACTTTAAGTATGGACTACTTCTTTAAAGTAATAATTATAGTAACAATACAGACATTAATCTAATACATATCGAAAAAGTGCACTAAGTGCATTCTATAATTATTATAAAATTCTAGTATCGTCTTAAAAAAGCTATATTACTTCACTAGCGTTAACTATAATTTGCTCAGATGATCTCCAACCGTGGTTTGTAGTTTGGAATAATACTGCAAATGGTTAACCAATACAGAGTTAAACAGTTGCCCCACCTTATTTTTACAGAACCCACAAAAACATTAATACCTTCAATTTCTCAATAAATTCCTTTTGCTCAAAATTACCGAGAAAGGAATTATTCAAAAGACAACTAACTACACCTGTATAGGCCCATTAATTTAAATAAATATATTGTCCACAAAACTATTTGTTAACCAAACAATTTGTCTTTCTTTAAACGCCGACCAATTTAAGATGTCTATTTAAAGGATTTGCTTAACTTTGACAGGTAACTAAAGCAACAAATCACTCGAAAAAGGATTAACAACCTTAACCACACAATAAGGACATGACTATGCCAAAATTATACAAAAAGGTTTTTTTTATTGGTGGTCCTTTATGTCCTATTTAGAAGGACCTGCTACTTTGCGGAAGCTTTAAAGACGTTGACACAGTGGATAATAAGTTGTAAAGGGTTGCGGCTGCATATTGTTGACAATTTGCAAACGGTAGGTAATAAATTATGTCAAAGTCTTTGAGATCCAACCAAGAGGATTTTGAGAGAACTGAAATGATTCACCAGGATTGAACAAACCAATTGTCTAATTCAATGTTTATTATTGTTAATATTAGGTCGGACTTTGTTTTTACGAATAGTAGTGACCGACCGAAGGTTCGGTTTCGGTTTCGGTTTCGGCTAGTTTCGGCCAAAAAATCTAGTTTCGGTTTCGGCCATGCCGAAACTTTTTTATTAATAGCATTATTCGAAATTTGACTTGGGCATCAAGTTCTGCTTCGTTCGAGATAAAAATTAAGCAAAAAATAGTAGTCACGTGATTCGCATTATCTGTCAAATTTAAATTTTTTCCAAAAAATAACTCAAAAGTGGGATTATTTTTGAAAATATCGAAAAAACTTATAAAAAAAAGTTTTTTTAAATGCAGTTTCTAGCACACATGCAAAAATTTCAGCTGCATAAGATAATTTTGATTTTCTACTCACCACTCAAATGTATTTTCCACTTAATGAACTGATGACACTGTGTTCTTTTTGTCTTAATATTAAGGTGTATTACTTTCAACCCCAAACTCCGTTTTCAAAAATACTTATTTTGTGAAGTTATCTTATACAGGGTCAAAAATAAATAAACTTTGCATCACATGCGACCAAATTTTAATAGCCCAATTTTGATTTTGTAGAAAAACACACATTTAATATGGCGCTACTTTAAAGAAAATGTATTTGGAATAAAGCATTGTCAAAACTAAGAAGTTTTATGTAGGTTGCGTTGAGTCTTATTTTGCAAAAGTGGTGTAAGTTACAAACAATGGGTAAAAAATCAAAATTATCTTATGCAGCTAAAATTTTGCATGTGTTCTAGAAACTACATTAAAAAAACTTTTTCCAATAACTTTTTTCGATACCTTCAGAAATAACCCCACTTTTGAATTATTTTTTGAAAATAATTAAAATTTGACAGTTACCTAATGCGAATCACGTGACTACTATTTTTTTTTAATTCAAAAGAGTTTTGTCTATTTCCTTCTGCCAAACCCACTATTTTTTTGCTTAATTTTCATCTCGATCTAGCAGAACTTGATGCCAAAGTCAAATTTTAAATAAAGCTATTAATAAAAAAAAAATCCCATATGATGCGGACATTACTGGTCACACTGTATATAAATAGATCTTTTTCTCTGTCAACTTTTTTTTTTTTTTGGGGGGGGGGGGTAAGAGGTCAATCCGTTCCCAAGATCGATCTCGTCCTATATAAAATAAATTAAATTTCAGCATGCAATAAAATTGTTAACACGTATAAATAAGTTTCGGTTTCGGCCGAAACTGAGACCAAGGCCGAAGATTCGGTTTCGGCTGAAAATCTTGTTTCGGTCGGACACTAACGAAAAGTGACAATCAGAAGTGATTTAAAACTTTTTGTAAACACTTTACGATGCGATCGCTGGATCTGGTTTGTTGTTTTAAAAATTGTTGCGTTTGGAAAATCGAAAATTCGTCTGTAGAAAGTTAAAGCTCAACAAATGTTATACAAAGGGAAAATACCAATCTTTGACATAATTGTTTAATAATAAAAAGCGATATAAGCAGGTACTATACAGTGTCAATTGGTAACTTGCAATAAATGCAATAAATCCAGTACCTACAGTTTTTCGTAAAGGCTTAAGTACGGGTATTAACATTTTATTATAAAATAAAATTGTTAATCTTCCAATAGACTTTTATGTAGGTAGGTGGTTTTATGGGTTAAAGGATCTTAGGGAGCAAATGAAACCCAAATTTTAATTTGCCGACGTTTTGGAAAATATATTTCCTTCCCCAGGGCTCTGAAACAATAGGATTTTTTCTTAGGTTTTAACAATAACCGATAAAAAACATTACATAAAGTCCATACAAACACGTGTCATTTTTCTTTTATATCTTATGGTGTTTAAAGAGAAAAAGAAAACTTTAAGAAATAACGCACAAACTGCAAAGAGAGACAAAAGAAAGTTACGATAATTTGCGTATTTTAATATTCTTAAAAATTAAAACATATTAGAAAAGAGAAAAAAGCGAAAAAATTTCTCATTAAAATAAAATAAAATAGTGAACCCAAAAAAGCAACAAACAAAAAGTGGTAAAAACTTACAGTTAAACTGGGCTCCACGAGTCATATTGGTAAAAAAAACTACTTAGGGTTTCTATATCTGTCCTTCGATTAATACAAATTCGGTTTTTATATTTTTTATTCACTTAATAAGTATGTAACAGGCGATCTTTTTTTTTTTTTTAGAAGTCAAAAAATTTCTGGGCACCGCCAATATTAATATTCGAGGAATGAAAAACCGGTTAAATATCGATGTTCGATGTTTAGAAAACATCGATGTTTTACAACCGATGTTTTTCACCCATCGATGTTAGCTTTCGATGTTAACATCGATGGTCATTATCGATGTTCCGCTTTGATGTCCCAGTACTACATTTCCCTTAAAATGCGTTTCTTATAATTAGGCTCCGTTCCTAAAATGCTTATATTCTCAAATTCAAAAGTGCGTTTTAAAATGGGAAAAACGTGCTGTTTTTGAGTCTTTGGTAACATGAAAGATTCTGCAGTCTCTTGCATGTTCCGACATTCTAGTCTTTAAATACCTTAGATAGTATTGCCTATAGTCTTTTCACTCTTAAAAGCTATCTTAACATTGTCCGTTGCCAAAATGTGGGTTTCATTTGCTCCCTAAGATCCTAAAACCCATAAAACCACCTACATAATTAACATTTTAATTTGTGGTCTTTTTTATAAAAAATTTTTTTCAAATGACAACCCTAGTTTTTTATTGACTATTTTAAAAGTAAATATTAATTTATACATATTAAGTACCACATTTCAAATTTTTATTCGTTGTACGAAACCGGCAAATGTTGCACTAATAAAAGTCACTTGAGTGTAGGTTAGTTTCTCCCGAAGTAATTAGAAATGTTCAAAACGAGTTTCACTTGCATTTAGTATATTGCCAAATAGTCAATGTAGAACATTTTTTGCATTTATTGACAAAAAAGTATTGAAGATTGATAAAATGTTTTTTTAATTTTCAATTAAATTAATTTGTGTTTATTTAATATCTTATAAACACCAAGCAATAAAAATTTGAAATTTGGTACTTTTCTATAACTTAATATGCACTTAAAAAACAGTCAATAGAAAACTAGAGTAGCCATTTAAAAAAAGAGTTAATATCGGTATATCACTATTTTGGGACACACTATATCAAACTGAAAATGTTAATATCTGGTGCAAGCATTTTTCCAAAAAAAAAACTGTATTGGATTAACTGAATGTTTCCCAAGTTACAAACTTACGCTGTATAGTTATAATAATTGACTGGTTACTAAAAATCTGTTATAAACTTTTAAAAAATTCCATTTGATAAGATTAAATAACTTAGACGTTTCGTTTCGAGTAAGCAGATAAGCTGGATTCTTATAACAAAGTCAAAAATTCCTTCTCGCCGCCTTTGCTTCTCATGTCCATCAAGCACTTCCTCTCTTTCTTCATTTTTGGCAGGACCATCGAAGAAACGTGTTAAGCATGTTTGCCAACTGTATACAAGCCTCTACCAACATCAACACTCTCATAAAAACGTGACTGCGTTCTTTTATGATCGTAATCTTCCTTGGTGTAAAATAAAATCTCGATATACAGGGAAAAATTTCAAAAAATAATTATATTTTTCGCTGAAATTCGTAAATATAGGGTGTTTCAATAAAAACTCCTATTCCAATTATTTCGAAAACTAAAAGTGACATGTAAATTCTGTAAACGCCAGTCTTTAGCCTCTATGATTGGCTTCACAACTGTGTAAAAAATGTGTTTGAATAATACAATATGTAGGTGGCGCCAAGGTGCAAAGAATTTTTTCGACAACAGGAACTTTTAAATGTTGTCGCTCTTAAAGATAATTAATTTTTGATCAATTTTTTTGATAAATCCAACATGAACGGAGATATTTGGGGGTTAAGTTTTTTTTAGAAATAATTTAACGAGTATTTTAATTATAAATATTTTTAATATCCTTTAGCAGATTTTAATTTAATTTTGGTAATGATAATTTTAGTGATAAAACGCTCGTGTAGCGCTAAATTATTAAGTCCAGTGACGTCTCAGGGTGCCTTAGCAAATAATATTGGCAAAAAATAAGACGCCACTGAGTTTTTGGTAATTTTTATATTTTTTTCGGATTAAGCAACTAAAAATATTATTTTCTTGTCTGTTAAATTGTTTCATCTAGTTAAAAAAAAATTCCTAACAAAAATGCATTACAGGAAACTAAAATTCACGTGTCCGAGTGATTCTTGACTTGAACAAGTAATTAAGCGGTGTTATATGTAATAAGCTGATCCGTTTCATTAGCATGACCCTGCATATGATAATATGAATACCTATATACAAAATGTTGCAGGGAGATCAATTTAAAATGCTACTATTTATTTTCTTAATTAATCCTGCTAAAAAGCTGAATGAAATTAAGCGTCTTTCCCACTAACTACTAATTAAAGTCCATCCGGCGAGTGAATTCACATTTGCCATAAACCGATTATGGTCAAAATTAGTCTACAATAAAATAGACAGCGGTCCTCAAACAATTTTAACTACTTTTAGCTACATGGGCCGTAATTAAAATTTTCATTGCAATTATTTATTTATTTTGTAATTATTGAATTATGTAATATTTTTATAATAATAATAATAATAATAATAATAATAATAATAATAATAATAATAATAATAATAATAATAATAATAATAATAATAATAATAATAATAATAATAATAATAATAATAATAATAATAATAATAATAATAATAATAATAATAATAATAATAATAATAATAATAATAATAATAATTTTATAACATTGTAGGTACATTTATATTTTAAATTTATTTATTTCCAATCTTCCTGTCTGACAGAATGTAAATTGTATAGGAATGCTTGACAAATTAATACTAAGAAACTAAAACTTAAATCTAGGCATTTATAGACACATATTTATTCAATCTATAATAACATTTAGAAATCCAAAATAGCTGGAGCTGGCTCTTAAACATTTTCAAACCTACAACATTTGGTGATTTATATATTATTTTGCGTCATATGGGGGGTTATCAATCATCAATATATTCACAATCACTATAATCACTGTTGTCACTGTCACTATTAGAAGTTAAAATAATTTGCCTTATTTCATCAATGACCTCCCAACTAGCAAAAATATTTTATAATCTCCAACTGTCCGTGCTATTTTATTTTATAATTGCTTTATTACTGCTCGTCAAACACAATTATGTTTTATTAACATTACCAGTGAGGTAATTAAGCTTTTAGGAAGTATTTTGTTTTATAAGGTAGTCGTAAGAACGTTTTTAGAACAAAAATACAAATCAGTTTTACTGCAAATTTTAAGACTGTTTTATAAACGTTTACACAACAATTTTATACAACATTTTAGCTTACCGGACAAATTTGTTTTATAGTAGATTTATTCTGATGGTGTTATTTGATACTAGTTCATTCGTTTGCGAACACCTATAAAATTGTTTTATTAGCGCTATGTGAAATATTTATAAAATTAATTTATTAACATTTTCTTTCAGACAATATTGCTCTCTAAAGCATATTGCACTCAGATGGTACCTTAAAAAAACTGTTTTATAATTATCATGAACACAGTCATAATAAAAGCCATATATATTAGTTATAAAACAAAAAAATTTTTGTAAGGATAGAAAAGTATTTACTAATTCATTTATAAAACGAAAGACATTCTTGCTCACCCATCGTCATTTTTAGGTATATTTGATCTTACCGTGACAAATATTACCACGCGTGAATTTATTATGAATAAGTAAATGGAAAAAAGTTTTAAAAAGTGGTGCAAAAGCCCAGTACTTCACTCTTAAAAAAAGAATAACAATTTAAAATGAGGTTAGGTTATTAAAACATAAGCACATGTTGCGCCAGACACAAATTAGCCCTGTTGTTGCTGCATCTGTGACATATTTGAGAAGAAATTATTTTATATCTGATGCAGCCGAAGCATTTAAACAATATTGATACTAACCGTTTTGTTAATGTTTTTTAAATGTACTATTCAGAAGAATTAATTCGGGTAAGCGCCGTGTGCGCGACTATTTACTCCGGGTCCTATGCGTCATCTGGAGAAAGAAGGTATAACTATGAAAACAATAGCAAACAAGAATTCGTTGAGCAAACACGTATTGAGAGTTCAAAGGCGGACTTCGGTCAATTAAATTTCTCATATATACCAGGTGACTCACCATATAATGCACCATAATATCCTTAACTTTTTAATTTGGATAGATAGAAAAAAAACTAAATGGCAAAGTTTTAGTAAATAATGTGTAGATTGTGGTGCCGTAGTGATTTTAACTGATATTTAGGGCGCGAAATACGCAAAAACTTAATATTTTTCGTTAATTAACAGTTTGATGGGAAATTTTCTCCTGATTCCAAATAAGTATTATACAGTTTAGTGGGTTTATTTTTAGTAGTAACTTCTTGTCGAATTTTTTTGACTGGTTGCCAAACCTATGCCACAGTTTTTATTGGCTATGCTAAAAAAATTATTTTACTGCCGAGGCTCTAAAAGTAACTTTTAATGCCTGAAATGTTTTATGTACTACATGTATATGAAGTAAGACTATAGAGTTGTGTTTTCGATCAATTAAATTAGGTTTTAGTCTCTGCTTTAGTGCTGTTTGAAGAAAAACGACATTTTTTGAATCTTTGATATGCTATACAATCCGAGACAGTTTAATATCAAGAAAAACACTTTGAACTTTTCAATCCAAACTTTTTTAGAGCTGTTCTTTCATAAACATTTTATTTGTAAATATTAATTTTTTTTCGTGGAAGTTAAATTTATAAGAACTTCCATATGTCATACATGCACAAAATGCACAAGCATACTAACATTTGATCGATCGATCTAATCTAATATGTAGGTTTTTATTATACATGCATACACTTTCCCTTTTTTTCTGCAGTACGTCTCTGTTTAACTAAAATATACCCATAAATTAAATATTTTATAAAAATCTCTCAAAGAGCAAAAACATTTTATAAGAACTCCCAAGGTGGTAAAAGTATTTTATAACATGGAAGCCATATTTTGTGTTGTTCGAACTTCACTTTACGACGGCCATTTTTAAGTGTATTCCAAAAAATCATTTTTGCAATGATAAAATGCCTTACTTAACTATTTTAGTATTTATATAATGGTATAAGATCGATCCTTCGAATTATTGTATTACAATACAGGGTAAAATGAGAGAAAAATACAGACTGAAATGTTTGACCTTTTCTTCTAAAACTCAATAATAACTAATATATTTGAGGCGCTTGAAAATTTTGCTATTATACATCCCATATATTATACAAAAAAATTTCTTTCGCAGTAAAATATCAACCATCAGATTGCAAATCGAATTTCTGTTGGGTATACATATTAGAAGTAAATGTAAAAATATGGCTGATGAATTTACTTAAACATATTTGAGCTAATTATTCCCAGTTGGTACAATTAAACAACAAAAGCTTACTTTCATAGTGTTAGTGAAAACAAAAAAGCTACATCTAAGATAATAACAAAAACTTTTATAAAACTGTTTTATTCAAGCTCGATAAATGTTGTATAATTGTAATAATTATAGTGTCTACTGTTTTATAATTGCTGCAAACTATGTTTTATAATAATTTTGTAAACGTTTAAAAAATAATCCGGTAAAAGCTGTGGAAGCAATAATAAAACAAATAAAAGAACAGAATTGCTGCACAAAAGTGCGCCCTTTTTGGCTTTATAAGCGTTGTATAAACGTTGTTAGAACGTTTATAGCGACATTGTTATTTTATAAAAATAGTTCTGTAAACGTTTTTAGGTCATTTATAAAACATAAATTGTTAGTTGGGCTGTTCAGAATCGAAAGTATCTTAAATCAATTTTTCCACGTGGTCAACACATTTTGACCAAGTCTCTGGTTTAATTTGTTTTAAAGCTTCATTCCATAAATTTAAAATGATTTCTTCATTAGTCATTTGACATGCATGCTTGTTATAGTAGTTTCTGCAAATTCCCCACACTAATTCAATAGCACTAAAATCACAATGGTATGGAGGCAATTTATCAAGTATATTTATTAGAATTACCCAAAATGAATTGTTCCTTTTTCTTTGAAGACAAATCGACAAATAAAATACAAAGAAATCCCCAGTCCCAGTCACTACCTGTACATTATGCATTTAATTGATATAATAGATTTCTTATTGAGGGTAACTGGAATTTGCAGGTGCCAGGGGTTATTTAATTTATGCAACCTTAATCCAATATGTGAATTCATCCGCTGGACGGACTTTAGTTTAGAGAAATTAATTTATTCTCAACCCACCATACAAGTATACAGATATATCTTGGAAGAGAGGTACATACATTGTGAAGAAATACACAATAATGGGATTAAAATAAGGTCACAATTCTTTTGACAAATTACCTACAGTGAAGGTTTTTTTCTTTTGTTAAAACTTAGAAAGGTTGGGTTTAAAATGATGCTTTTAGCGGATATGTACTAGATGGTGGTCTAAAATTATTTGATTTATAAAAAAAAATACGTGTAAGGTAGGTAAGGTATAAAACGTACATATTCTTAACAAAATCAAAAAGTGACCTTACATCAATAACTTTAAATGATAATTATCGCCAATAAGAAAAAATGAACTATGCTAAAAAGATAGAAGAAAAATAAGAAATATGAAAAAAAAATTAAAAATATAGAGGCGAACTTCAAACAATAACTACATGAAGAAAGGGATAAAAGAATAATTAAAAGTAAACAGGTTTAAAGAAAATGTTGCTTATTCTCGCTGCAGTAAGTGTAATTTGCTTGTGTTGGTAATTGCTGCTGACATAAAATTGGTTCGCACTATAACATAATATTAGATAAAATAAATATTAATTAAACTATTCTATTCCTGTGGCAGGCCCGGTTCTAGACCTCCTGGCGCCCCTGGGCAAGGGTCTTATTTAGCGCCCTCGAAATTTTTATTTCATATTTTTTTCCTGAATATACAGGGTTCCCCATTTAAAACGAAACAGGCTAAATATCTGGTTCCATGTTAATTTAAAAAAAAAACGCTCGGACCCGTCGATTTTTATTTCGAGGGGGACATCTTTTGCGTATATTGTCAATCTTGTTACTTCAAGCCCCTAGGAGGGAGGGGGGGATAAGATCTAAATCTTAAATGGATGCCCCTATTTTATATAATTTTTTTGGATTCTGCATAAAATTCTGAACATTTTTTAATAAAAGCATTATTAGCCTATACTAAACAGTTTCCGAGATATTGACTCTTGAAAAATGAGATTTTTGAACTTTGACAGCGTCTAGCCTTCTAACTGTACGTCTTAGAGTAAAACGGCTTACATGTCCCTATCTTCGATTTTTATTATCTTTCCAATAGTGTCAACTTCCGGTTAAACCGGAAGTACTATATTTCTTACAACCGGTTTAACCGGAAGTTGACACTATTAGAAAGATAATAAAAATCGAAGATAGGGACATTTAAGCCGTTTTACTCTAAAGACGTACAGTTAAAAAGCTAGACGCTATCAAAGTTTAAAAATCTCATTTTTCAAGAGTCAATATCTCGGAAACTGTTTAGTGTAGACTAATAATGCTTTTATTAAAAAATGTTCAGAATATTATGCAGAATCCAAAAAATTTATATAAAATAGGGGTATCCGTTTAAGAATTGCAGAATCAGAATGCAGAATCCAAAAAAATTATATAAAATAGGGGTATCCATTTAAGATTTAGATCTTACCCCCCCCCTCCCTCCTAGGGGCTTGAAGTAACAAGAGTGACAATATACGCAAAAGATCGACGGGGGACGGGACGGGTCCAAGCGTTTTTTTTTTAAATTAACGTGGAACCAGATATTTAGCCTGTTTCGTTTTAAATGGGGAACCCTGTATATACTTATACCATCAAAAATATTTAATTTTTTTGACGTGATATTTTAAGAAGGAGAGGTTAAAAAACAAGCAGATAAAAATACTACTTTTAATTTTAGAAAAAGACAAGTCGACACAAGTCTATCCAACTGAGCCTGCTGTTTCTTTTTTAGTCGCCGCGTAGGTTATACAGACGCTTATTTGTTTTACCTTTGGCAATATTTTGCGCCCCCGGCATCTGCCCGGGTTGCCCGGGCGCTGGAACCGCGCATGCCTGTGGTTTCTATCTACTGCCTATGTTCTAAGACAAATGGCCCCTTACATGAGGGATACATTTCGTCGACCATTTCTTTTAATTTTAATATAGTTCTTTAATTTCTTATTCCTTTCATCTCTATATATTTTATTTCTCTGCTAGATAACCAGGTTTTTCAGGTATACATGATCAAAATATTTTTTACCTGATGAGGTGTAATACAGGAACTAAACATATCGGGTGTCCCAGATAAGAATGCACTCTACAGCTTCTGGTAAACCGTAGACGGTACAGAAATGGTTAAATTAGAAAAATGTTGCATCTACTAAATTCTGCAACGTTGTGTGGTTTCAAATTTAAAAAATTCCGAAACATTCCGAAGATATTTGTGAAAAAACGAATTTTCGCGATTTGGTTTTTATTTTGTTCTGACTCTATTTGAAGAGATATGTCAAAATACAAGTTACGTTCTTATTACTATTTTTTCTCCTTTACAACATGATGTAATTAGATTTTACATCTGACGTTTCGTTTTCTCAGAACCACCATCAACTTTGTTTTTTTAAATAGTCAGAAAATTTTATTTTATTATTTTTAAATTCCTCACCTCAGACCAAATTCAACGACGTATCAGACCTAGTATTAATAACACGTTTCGCAATTAAAAACTCATCATCAATAAGAATAAGTACAATTTAAAATGAGAAGGGGAAGTTAAAAATAATAAAATAAAATCTACCGACTATTTAAAAAAACAAAGTTGTTAGTGGTTGTGAGAAAACAAAACGTTGGATTGAAAATCTATTTGCACTAACTTCTAATGGAGAAAAAATGATAATAAGAAGGTAACCTTTATTTTGATCTCTTCAAATTGAGTCAGAACAAAATAAAAAAACGAAATCGAGAAAATTCGGTTTTGCCCAAATACAGGGTGTCTCACGGTCGATGGTACCTTAGACGTTTCTGACGAACCAGTAAAGGAATCGTTCTGAAAATTTGGTGGCGTACATAAACGGACATGCTCTACCAACCTAAAATATTTTTAACAAAACAGTGTTGCCGCTTCCACACAAAAATAATAGTAACGTCGATTTTTTAAATGCAATACCATATATTTTATTTTATTTTCGAAACCCCCATTACTTTCCTTACAATTTTTATTAACTCTACTCTATACTTATCTCTTACCGTTTCTAAGATATAAATTAATTTCCGTTTTTTTTGTCCGAAAACGTCACTTTTAAAAATGCTGATAATTTTAAACTCTAAAACACTGTAACACTGAAATTTGGTAAATAGTTAACTAATACCATAGGGCTCTTTGCCCTAGTCCCAAATCTTAGTTGCAATATACAGGGTGGTTGAAAAATACACTTATTCTGGTAACTTAAAAAAGTGACCATAAGGCCTTTTTTTCAAATGTAGCACCCTGTATATTATCACGGATTTGAAAAGCTGCTAAAATTTCACTTAATTCTTGTATATCATACCTGTACCTAACTAACTAGTTTAACTATTTTCTTGACGTATTAAGCATAATTTGTAAAATTTTCTATACAATTCAATTGTTATTCGGTTATTAGTAAGTTAGCCATGACAAAAACTAATGTTTACGTATGTTACTATGGTTATCGTTTTGACATTTCATTAAGTTTAGATACAAGATAGAAATACACTTTAAAGTCATGGAAGAAAACTATACAAATGCAGTTCTTATGAATTTATTTATTTTATTTTGACAATGTGGTAGAATTATCGCCAGGACATGTATAAAGTTTAACGAAATGTACTCTAATTTACCGTCAATGAATCTTAGAAAATTGATAAGGATCCAGGACATCTTTATTAAATGTTAACTAGGTAGTCAAATAATAAAAGTCTACTAAAATTATAACTAATAAAGTGCTATTTTAACAGATGTTTAAAACTCTGGCCGTTTACATCCAAACACAATATGCGGGTGTTGACTGCATGGATTTCAAGAAAAATTTAATTTTAGTGTTTTTTGCATGGTAATGCAAACACACATTGTCAAAATAAAATAAATAAATTCATAAGAACTGCATTTGTATAGTTTTTTTTCATGACTTTAAAGTGTATTTCTATCTTGTATCTAAACTTAATGAAATGTCAAAACGATAACCATAGTAACATACGTAAACATTAGTTTTTGTCATGGCTAACTTACTAATAACCGAATAAAAATTGAATTGTATAGAACATTTTACAAATTATGCTTAATACGTCAAAAAATGGTTAAACTAGTTAGTTAGGTACATGTTTAACATACAAGAATTAAGTGAAGTTTTAGCAGCTTTTTAAATCTGTAATAATATACAGGGTGTTACATTTGAAAAAAAGGACTTATGGTCACTTTTTCAAGTTACCAGAATAAGTGTATTTTTCAACCACCCTGTATATTGCAACTAAGATTTGGGACTAGGGCAAAGAGCCCTATGGTATTAGTTAACTATTTACCAAATTTCAGGGTTTCAGTTTTTTAGAGTTTAAAATTATCAGCATTTTTTAAAGTGACGTTTTGGACAAAAAAAATGGAAATTAATTTATATCTTAGAAACGGTAAGAGATAAGTATAGACTAGAGTTAATAAAAATTGTAAGGAAAGTAATGGGGGTTTCGAAATAAAATATATGGTGTTGCATTTAAAAAATCGAAGTTACTATTATTTTTATGTGGAAGCGGAAACACTGTATTGTTAAAAATATTATATGTTGGTAGAGCATGTCCGTTTATGTACGCAACCAAATTTTCAAAACGATTCCTTTACTGGTTCGTCAGAAACGTCTTAGGTACCATCGACCGTGAGACACCCTGTATATTCGGAAAGATTCAGAATTTTTTTTTAACACCCTTTTATTAGCTTCACATGTACGTTTGTTTGTTTGTCCGTAACCGACTTCCTTGAACCCGATTTTGACCCACTTTAAACAGTCAGGTTTATTTTAAATTTTGTAGAGTTATCGAAAACCGCTGACAATACAATAATCTACACGCAAAAAATTCTCCTGTCAAATTTTGACAGCTGTCAGGTATAAAACGAAGAAGCGATTTTAACGAAACCAATTATGGGGTCGTATAGTATTCGATGCGGAGACTTCGGGAAAAATAAGCAAAAAATTCTCCTGTCAAAATTTGACAGCTGTCAATATGTCAAATCGTTTAAAAAAAATTATATTAATGAAAAAACTATAAAGTCGTATATATACATACCTGTCAATATGTCAGAATTATGACAATAACCGATAGTAATGAAACAAACGTGGGGTCGTATAGATATTGTCGCTAAGAATAGAGAAAAATTTAAAAAAAAATTGTACCCGTCAAAATAAAAAAAAATTTAAAAATATTGAAAATTTTTGTCGTTTGTTCGACTTTGCATGTATGTTTGTTTGTAACCGGCTTCTTTGAACTCGATTTTGACCAACTTTAAACGGTCAGATTTAATTTAAATTTTGTAGACTTATCAAGAACCGCTGACAATACAATAATCGACTAATCTTGCTCAATCAACTCAAAAGAAACATTTTTTCTTTACAATAACTTAAACTAAAAAATTAAAAATAAATATAGTTTAAAAAAACTAAAAAACACGCTTTAAATTAATCAAACTAAAAAGCGGAAAATAAATATAGTTTAAAATATTTATTAAAATTCTTAATATAGGCAGAAAATAATAATGAACGATAAACATTAGTATTATTGTGAAAAAAGCGTGGGTCGCTTTGTGCTATATTTTTCGTATATGGAGCACCCCACGCTTTTTTCACAATAATACTAATGTTTATCGTTCATTATTATTTTCTGCCTATATTAAGAATTTCAAGAATTATTTTAAACTATATTTATTTTCCGCTTTTTAGTTTGATTAATTATTAAAGAGTGTTTTTTTTGTTTTTTTAAACTATATTTATTTAAATTCGAAAACACAACGTTGCAGAATTTAGTAGGGCGCAATTTTTTTCTAATTTAACCGTCTCTGCATCTTCTACGGTTTACGAGATCCCTGTGGAGTGCATTCCTATCCGGAAAACCCGGTATACCTACCTATAGTTTAAAAAAGCTAAAACTTTGAATTATAAATGTACAATGTACAAAAACATGCTGTTTAAATCTGTTTTTAGAATTAAAAGATACATCTGTCTTCCGCATTACCAGTTGGTCCGGCACGGCACGCCAACAGCCTCATATGGCTGCGGCTGGCGTTCTCACGGCCCGACTTCCTTCTTCTCGCTGCAAAAGGCGGCATTTACCGCCTCTTTTGGCGGTTATTGCCGCCACCGCGAAACTAGAATGGCAGATCATCGACCTCGCAAAGTTAGTAGGTCAGGGCGATTGACGGTCAAAGACCTCTATACTACGGTCGTTTACTTATTTCGTGGTCGGAGCCGAATACGCCCGGAGGACGATTGCAAAAGAAAGCAGGGCCGGAAATTCTACGTTTACCAAAATATGCAGGGCCTATTTTTGGTTTAAGTGGGCCCTAGGCCCACAAACCCTCTGGGGGCCCCTCAAAAAAATAGCGCCGCTGGCAAACACTTTTTTGGAGCCACGCCCTTTTTTTATTCAAAAAACAATAAAAACAAGTAGAACTGTCAAAAACTAACATTTATATTATTTTGTCATAAAATTAACATAACACAAAATAAATAATAGAACAAACACAGAACACAAATAACCAAAAAATGGTCATTAAATTAAAATAACTAAATTTTTCGTTTGCGCATTTTCATTTCTGCAAATTGGTTAATAATTTCATTCGAATCTATATTTTCTAGTACTTCATTTTCCACGTTAAGAAGGGCCAAAGATGATAAATTATCTTCGTTCAAAGAGTTTCTCAGATATGATTTAACCCTTCTAAGACAACATTGCATCTTTTTGCTTTTCTCGTTCATTTTCTATCATTCTTTTCTTCTTGCGTTTATTGCTACCGCTTAAATGTTGTCTAGGAATCATGGTACTTTTTATCTGCCGACTTAAGCTGTAGAACACTAAAAAAAATTCAATTCTTAAATTTACTATAATATTGCATACAAGTTTAATCAGAAAAAAAGCTATGAAAATATTTTTTTAAGAAAAATTAATTTACTTACCCACAAAAATAGATATCTATTAATTTTGTCAAATTAACAATTAAATCACTTTTAAAAAATACTAATTATTTGCAATTCAATTAGGTTTGCCCAATGCTTACAATGTTTACATAACATTAACTGCATGAACTATTAACGAATAAAAAGAAAGACAAAAGCATGCGGCGACTCCCGCTATTCAGGGGCGAAGAATGTTGTCGGTACCGTTCAAACCTTTGACGCTGAGCCCCTGAGCCAGGGGGCCCCAGACCCGGGCCTATAGGGCCTATTGGAAAAATAGACCCTGAAAATATGAGTGATTTTTTGGCAATGCCGTCAAACTTTTGGGTGTTAACAAGGTTTTTCTAACATACCTTTGTAAATAAATAAAGTCTTTGTTCGTTTTATCCTTAAAAGGAGGTTATTACATAGAGTCAACGTCTAACGGAAGTAAGACATTTCGAAATACTTTTAGTCGATGCGGTGTTACAATGTCAGTTCGTTTCTTTGAGTTCGTATTTTTCTTTTGCTTATAGAGGGGACATAGCATGCGAAGTAAAAGATACCAATTCTTGTAGCTGATGATTGAGGGCACACGAGGAATCGGAAGGAAGAAGATGTCTTGGCTGCGAAACATCAGGCAATGGACAGGGATAAACGATGTTCAGTCGCTGATACACACCGCGAGAAATAGAGAAGCGATGGAAAATGTTATCGGGAATATCCATTAGTTGATACGCACCAGAAAAAGAAGAAGATAAAGGATGTTAAAAGGTTTAGCACACTGCAACATATCAGTATGGACAATTGGCACAAATTCCTTTGAGACTAATTGTCAGCCTGTTTTCAATTCTAACTATTCTACTTATAGTAGAGGATCCGACCATAGAAGGACCTTCACCCATCGCGTTACGGGATGAAACATGTTTTTATATAAATTTTAATATGTTAAAAAATATATTTCGTGAAGGTTGACTGAAAATTTTGGTGCAAAGTATTTTCAATTAAAAATTAAAAAATTATTTTTTGTAACCATTGGTTTCAACGCTTATAATCGTCCTACCGACTGCGCCATGCCTACGATCAGAATACGGTATTTAATTTTGCATCTTACGATAAAGAAGGTTACCCAACAAACAATTATATTCTAAAAAGGGTAACTTCTACCTTTTTACTATAAAGTCCAACAAGTCGCTCTACATAGTCAGAAGTGAGTAATATAAACCACTGAATCACCTAGTGGCGAATAAAACCAAATTAATAAACACCTTTCATTAGGAGAATTGGGCTTCATAGACAAGGCCACATAGTGTTTTTCGTGGTAGTAAAGAGGTGTTTTTAATCTTTATTTACCTTTTGTGGGACAATGTTGGGCCTGCTATGGGCTATAAAGTTTATTAAAAACCATAACCACAATCTTAGAAAAAGATGAAAATATGTTGTTTTTATTTTTATCAAAGCGCAGGAGGCAGGAGTTTTATTAAATTAGAACATGTCATGTCAGACGCTATTGATTTTTAAAATGGAGTGGTAGTATATAGATACTTATAAAATAACTATTTCATCGACCAAACAGTTATAGCCAAGTGCACCGATTGGCTATAACTCGAGTAATACATAACCCGAGAGTTAAACTTAACTCGTGAATAATTTTAATTCAAGTGCACCGCGCTTGAGTTACCCCATCCGAAGTTAATATAATTTTATCATGACAACGTCGCAAAATTTAGGAAATTTTTGGTTTAGTGTAGTGGGAATAGTTATTGTTGGCGATTTTTTAACCCACACCGCACTAGTTTCGTTTGTGACCTACTTAACCTAACATTAAAACTAAAATTATTCTCTGATTATTTTTTATTTAATATTGTTATATTTTTTAAAACAAGACGGTGTCAAAACATGGACAAAAAAAGAGCCAGAGAAGGCAATTTTTCGCTAGGAGAAAAAGCTTGCTAATAAACTCAGCACATGTAAAGTTATCCATTGTCTTGAAATAATTGAACCGTTTATAGACTTTTCGAGAAAAACCAAAATCGATGATTTCCAAAATTTCCATATCATCCTCAAAAATGTCCTCCTCCTCCTCCTCCTTTTTGAATTGCAGCATTGCTTGAATAATTTATACTTCAAATTTTCGATTTCTATTTGCTTGTACGGAAGTTATAAACAATAAACAAAATACGTATACATAACCACAATGCCGCAAAGAATTTGTTAACTCGCGTTTAACTCGTCGTTTTTGACGAGTTAAATAAAATCCCGTGTTAGGGTTTTAACCTAAGGATTAAAACGCGGTGCACTAGAAATTTATCGTTAATCCGTGAGTTAGCGTTAACCCTGGGTTAAAAACGTCGATGCACTTGGCCATTAGTATATTTGGCCGTTTCATCCAAAAAGCCGATTTGGAAGTAAAACATAGTCATTTTCTCCAAATTACAGGTCGCTAAGGCTTTAAATGTTTGTTGGGTAGAATCTAACGAAATAAAGGAAAATGTGTACTATAGTAAAAATTATGATCAGCAGAGAGGATAGAGCGCATCTAGCCTTAATTTTAGACACTTTAAAGCATACGAGCCAGCATCTCTAAACAAAACTCAATAAAATTAAATCAAATGTTAAGAGAAAATCACTTGTAAACACTAAAGTCACATTTGCAAGAGTCAGGTTGCCTTTAATTTTGTCATATCCGTCCTTAGAAGCGTTTCGCATTGTCATGGCTTATCGGTAAGGCTAAAAGCTCTCTCTATTTGCCATGCAAGGAAACAGGACAAATTAATATGAAACTGTTTTTTAGGAAGTATACTTATTAACGAAGAAAAAACACTTAACAGTTATAGAAAGGATGCAAGAAAGATTGCAAAGTTTATTTGGAAGAGGTAGTACGTACTACCTACCTATTACACACATTACACTTAGCGTTGTATTTTAATTAATGGGAAAGCCTGTCGATGTCGTTAAAATTGTTTTATTTTGTTTATTACATTTAATTTCTTATTAAATTTACACATCAGCTTTCACGACATTTTCTTGCTTTCGTATTAACGACTTCCGGGAAAGTCAGATGGAGTTTTTAAAATAAGAACTTAAAAATGGTATTAATATTGATTTCTTGAATAGAAATTTCGCCATTTCAAAGACACTACTGGTTTTGTTTTAACACGGGTTGTTGGTAATAGTAATGGGTTTTTTCACTATAATTGAATTTAACATATTTAGCACGGACATTGTGAATTAGAACCTATTGAAAATATATTCCAATAATGAAAATCTTCCTAAAATCTCAGAAACCTTTCCTAGAATACAGGGGTGGATGGCACATGTGGGAAAACGGGACAATTTTCGGTGGGCCGATGCAAGACAGGGTAGCGAAAACTTTAAAGATGAAAAATCTATTCGTGCTTTTGACCGTTTTAAAATTGAGACTATACTTTACTGTACCGGGTGAGTCAACGATTGCGCTGAGTAATTTTAGGCCTTGAAGATAAGATTTGTCGATAATGAGCTTTTGAATGAAGGTATGGTTGGGTACATTTTAATAATATTTTGAATTATACAGGTTGCGTCTAAAAAGTTACATTTTTTTAAATGGGACATCCTATATTTGAATACATTTATTAATTCGTGTTGTTTCATACATTTTTATTAATGGTATAATTCACGAAAAAGTTATAGTTTTTTAGATAGTTCGACTTGTAATGAAAATTTAAATGCATCTCGTTCGTTGTTGTGAAAAGGCTACTTAAATTTTGACACTTAGCGATTCATATCAGTCAAAAATACATATTCACTATTTTTTTCAAAAAATGAATTAATCGATGTGATTGATGTTTTGAGCGAGGCGGATAAAAAGTGTCTTTCTGCTGAACAACTATACAGGATGAAATATCCCGAGCGGCGAACACCACACACGTCCTCGGAGTTTTCAAAATTTAATGGAAAGGTTTGATTCAACAGGCGTGATCCATTGACAAAAATTGCTATAACGAGGACATTAAATCTCGAAATATCAAAATATTTCAAAAACTATTAGAGATAGGGATAGGACGTCCTTTACGAAAGTTGAAGAGTTTATGACGATCTATAAGATGACAGAAAAATATATAAGGTGTTCCATTTAATAAAAGTGATATTTTTCAATTACAAGTTTTCTGACTTTGGTCCTAGAAAGTAAACACCTTGTAAATGAGACGTCAAATATTTCATAGTGAATATGTATTTTTGACTTTACTTAGTAAGTCTAAAAATTATTAATCGTTTAGTGTCAAAATTTAAGTAGCATTTTCACAACACCGAGATGCTTGCAAATGCAAAATTTTCATTATAAGTCGAATTATCTTAAAAACTATAACTTTTTCGTGAATTATACCATTAATGAAAATGTATGAAATAACACGTAGAATTAATAAATGTATTCAAATATAGGGTGTCCCATTTAAAACAATTTAACTTTATGACACCCTTACTGAAAATTATGTCGACAACCCGTCATTTAGGAATAGTTGGATATAGTAATAATTTAAAATAGTAATTTTTGTCATTTTCGAAAGTTGAAAATTAAGATTCGAAGAAATCAAAAATTTTGAACAGCTGACAGTTCCAGAAAGACAGAAATGAATGGAAAGGAAAATGGCAGAGTAGACACAACACAGAGTAAAATTTTAGTGTGTGATTGGTAACCACACAGAGAGAGTCTGTACAAAGTATATTTTAGTGATATCACCAGTAATGGTTAATAAATTTTAAGAAAAACAGATGACGTAGTATGAGGATGTTAAACACAGTTTTCTTTCAATCCTTTTTAAAGCTCAGGCATGACTGATTTAAAGGGCAAAATAACCAAGTAGTATAGTAAAAATATATTTTTCGCCAGCAATTGAAACATATCAACAACCATCTGCATCTAAAATTTTAAAATTAAATCACCTAAACTCTTTATTCGGACATCCACGAGCCACCATAAAAGACCCAAGCCCGCAAAAGAGCCTATAACAAATAGTTTTATAAAGAGCTTATAAAGAAGTACACAACTTCAGGCTGACCACAGTGGTCATTGAAGGATTATGACGAATTCATGAAGTGAAGGGCTTGTGCTAATTGGGATGACGAAGGGTTTGCAAGGTGTGTGTCCATCTTTCATGAAGGATTAGCCTTAAGAACGACTGGTCTAGGCAGTGTCCGGCGGAGTCGACATTGTCCACATTAATATCCAGATGTCTGTACATGTGTGGTATTTTCGATTTTTTTCGAGCTTTTAAACATCTAATTGACCATGTTGAAATATGCTTGATTTTCTAAGTGGAGCGTATGTTTAGTAGTCATTATATGTTGCCACAGTGAATCGAAAAATAATGTGAATCAATGATTTGGAAACAAGGTTTATTTATTAAGTAGCAATTAAAAAATCGCCAATTATCCTCAAAAATATGGAAAAGCTTGCTACATAACAATGAAAAAAGCACATACCTAGAGTGAAGTAAGGTATGTTCGTGATAATTATAGTTTTTTCGTCGCAAAGTAATATAAATGGCATGCGGTGGTTGCAATAATTTTCGGGAAACTAAGACCTAACATTTTGCTTTTAGATTTTGGTATTTTCTTTAAAGAGGACTCAGAGACACTACAAAAATAAACATTTAAAGTAGCCCTAGTCAAGGGAAGGTAATTTCGTGATAGGATATATAATTTCGTGATATGGGTAGGTATATTCGTGAGACAACCATTAATGGCAATTTAATGCTAAAAATTTTTAGGTAAGGTTTTATTATAGGTTACAAGGTAATATTTTATGCGTCAAATCTTTTAGATATATAATATCTGCGATATTTTCTTCTGATTGCTTGGATTTTAAACCTGAAATTAAAAACAACAATAGATAACTTCGTGATACTAGGTAAGTTCGTGATATGTTCAATTCGGTTTATTTTAGGTTAGGTTCGTAAGCAATCATATAAATAACATAAGCTTGGAATACGGGATAATTTTACTGCATACGAAAAAGATATTTCCTAAAATTGAACAACCCTTGAATTTTTACATCTTCAACAGAAGTCAGAAATCATAAGAAAGTAGCTCCACGGAATAAGCAATTACGGTAAAACTAAGCCAGAATTTGTTAATCGGATTTGACAAAAAGATTCCCAATCTAAAATACTATAATTGATATAAATTTCCTAGGCCTACCTTTCAGTTAATCTTGTTGAAGCAGCAGATCACTTTTCAATTGCAAAACCCGCGAAAAAGCACGTCGAAATACGCATGACATGGAAATAACGTTTTCAACGTCTGGTATGTTCGTGATATCGAAACGCGTCAAGTAGCGCGATCTAGTAGCATCGTATGCTTTCCACTAGTCAAGAAATCATCCATCTAAAGCAACAGGCAACTTGCTGACAAATTTTTATAATTCTATCACGAACTTACCTATGCCACGAAATTACCTTACTTCACCCTACAAGTTCTCTCATAATTTTAAAAATTATATAAATGTTGTAATTGATGGTGAAAAATTGGAATTAGTAAACGGTTTTAAATATTTAGGGATAATTAAAACTAATTTTTTTAAATTATTTTGAGTATTATATCGAAGATTGCCAGAAAAGTAGGTTACTTTAAAAGAATCAGTTCTAATTTAAGTTTGTTTTTTAAAAGAACTGTATTTAATACTATTATATTACCACATTTTCATTATTGTTCTTCCATTTTATATTGTGTTAGTGCGGAAATATTTGATATATTACAAATTTTACAAAATAAGGCAATGTGGATTATTTTAAATTGTGACAAATATACAAAAATTAATTTTATGTTAAAAAATTTACATTGGTTGAATGTCAGAAATTTATTGAGTATCTTTATACATAAAATTATAAATAATATATTGCCTGATTGTTTAAAAAAATGTTGTTCTTTTACTTATGACCATCATAATTATGAAACAAGAATTAATCAAAATTTTTATGTGGATAGATTGTCTAAAATATTAGCTTATAAATCAATTTTTTATAAAGGTTTAATAGAATATAATAATTTGGAAAATTCTATTAAGTCTCAAAAATCATTAAAACTGTTTAAAAAAACTTTCAAATTACATTTAACTAAAAAACAAAATGATACGTTATATTTGATACAATTTACAAAATGTTTAACTTTTCTGTCTGTTTTTGTTAAAAGAAGGTTGCGTTTTAAAATTTAAAAATAAATCTATAAAAAGGTGTTAAAAAAATGTTTTAAAAAATATTTAATTGTAGCTTTTTACTAAATAAAACATGTTACTACTACTACTAATTGTTGATCTTTCTTATCTTTAACACGTGGAATTTTTTCGGTACGAGTTTTATTAGCTTTTCTGTATTAGTGTGCGAGTATAATATGTCAATTATTAATAGGATCCTGTATTAAGAAGGTTTAGACGAATAATTAGCATAATACGTTCATCGTCCATATGATATTATACTTTTTATGAATAAATGAACACCTTGTTATTAAGCAAACAATTTTCCCCATTGTTATTCATATTTTTACCAAGAAGACCTACTTTTACACTAGGAAGTATACCAAAGTAATTAGCAAAATAGTTTACGTCAAAAATGATGTATGCACTATGATCTTAATTATTTTGACTTCTTGTTTGTAATTCGGTAGATGTAATTATGAAGGGAAAGAAATGAGCCACTTTAAGTCTTCCTCCACTGATATATTCAAATAAAATAAAAGTTAGGATATGACTAATAATTCTATAATGTTTCGACTGTAAGAACAATCGTCCTAACTTTTATCTTATTTGAATATACCAGTATAGTGTCTCATTTCTTTCCCTTCAAATTGTCACTCCACTTAGAGTATAGATTACTTCTTCAGGATATAATTATGTCCAGGAAAATATTTTTAATAAGTTGACCTACATTTATATGGGTCTATTTAACTTATGATTAAATGCTACTTTTTTTCTGAAAAATAATTTACAATTATTTAAAAAATATTTTTTAGCAGAACTTAAAAGAATAAGAACACAGGCAATTCTCGGATATTTGGAGGATGGCAAAATGGCAATGGAAATATTCTTAAACCTATCCAGAACCTATGATTGTTTAGATCGAGAACTCCTTTTAAAGGAACTTATATGGCATCAGCGGAAGTGCCTTTAAGTGGTTTAAATCATATTTAAGTCAAAGAACTCAAAGAGTTATTGTAAAAAAAGATAATACCTGTGATAAATCAGAAATCTTGCAAAATACAGTTGGCATACCTCAAGGAAGTATACTTGAACCCATTTTATTTATAATTTTTATAAATGATTTGAAGAAGTAGGAGTTAAAAGTATGGGAAAGAAAGAAAAAACTAAAAGTCTTCCTCCACAAAATTTAATAGAATAAAATTCTTTAAGGGTCTATACATGTTTCGAACGTAGAAACGTTCATCATCAGAAGACAGAAAATATATTTATATAGTGCTGATGGTTTTAGCAGAAGATTAAATGGTGAAGGACCTTAATGGAGCTTTTATGGAATTAAAAAATGATGTGTAAAAGAGATATAATATGGAAAAATTGATAAAAGTTAAAACATACTAAAGACCCTTAAAGATGTGTATTTTTATTGAGTACAATAGTTTGGGTCCTTATATATATTTCTTCCACTCTATAATATGGTAGTTGTCTTCCTTGTCTATAAAAAACATTAACTGAGTTAAGAGGTTCAAATAAAAACAAAACTAAACCATCTTTTCTGAAAGTTGCAAAGTTGCAATATCTTCATGGTTAATAAATTTTATACGAGGACGGTGAGAAAATTAAAAAGACAGCTTATAAGTATAAATCCCGGCTCATGGGGTCGATAAACTATGTTTAATTTTAAAATAAAGAATTAATTTAAAAAGCATTTAGAATAGCACCATAAAATAATAAAAATCAGTTAAAGGAAACCAGACTAGCGAGGATTTTGACTATTTTATTAAAAACTGTAAAATCGGTTAGAATTTACAAGTTAACAGACACAAATTAAACTAAGTTAAAAAAAAACAATTACCCAACTAATGCGATGTTATTATTGACAGAACAAATCAGGTAATATTGTAAGTTAGTTCAAAGTTTAATAAAAGGTTAGTTTGGATATAAAATAACTTTTATTTTCTCTACAATATTATTCAGTGTCTAAACCAACTTATTTATTATCTTAACCAATTACTTGATTGCTTTAACTAAAATTATTTATTAAACAAATAAAATAACAATTAAACCAATTTTTATTATGTGTTTATTCTCTTATTAAACTTTTTATTATTTATATATAATGGTTCGTTGTGTTTTGGTATCGGGATTTAAGCTCACTTTTGTAAACAATGTTAGAAAATAATACGAGACATTGCATCGCCATAAATATTTTGGTTATCTTAAATTATAGTTTAAGGTTAAATTAAATATAGATCAATGACTAGGTCATAACATCATGAATTAAATTAATTAAATCATAATATAGTTCCACTATTTCAATTATTGCAAAACCGAATTATTTTAAATTGGCGTGCGAAAGTTATAGGTACCATAGCAGATTTAAAGATTTACTTTTTATTCGGAAATACTTAAAGTTAGCGAAGTGACTTTATTTTTATTTTTTCTTTAAACGGTTGCACAAATACCTAGTAAATTAATTGATTCAGCCGATACTATGTGGAAATCCATAATTATAGTATTATGAGATACAGTAAAACAAAGATGAACTTGTAAATTTCCACTATATTAGACAGAAAATGACATGTTTCGCTAACACTGTAGCTTCGTCAGATGACAATGATTTAATAAAGGTGAAAAGTAAAAATTGGGTGCAATAAAATTAAACTATTTAAGATGTAAATAAAACAGTGGGAGGGTTACGATTGCGGGGGTTTCCCCGATTTGTAATTTGTTTTGTAATTATAATTACTATATTAAAATATTTTCCATTCATCGCAAACATCGACGTTTTTTCGCAATACATCGCTGTGGACATTCGTAAACGGAAACGAATGAAACAACATCATCATGGCCTCAGACCAATGTCGTAGCGGTCACATCTTTGGGGAAGGATCTCTTCCGGCTGCTATAATGTTTCAGCCAAAGACTTAAATTTCCCACATCATGTTACAGTTATTATCCTAACAAGTGCGGAAAGAGCCACTTTCCCGCATGCGACTGTCGTCGGGTAAGCAGTCGAGTGCGGGGAAGTATCTGTCCGCATGAGTTAGGATCAAAATTTTTTCTACAAGCGTTAGAAAAACTACCACAAAATATTTCTAAAAATTTAATTTTACTGAAAAACAAACACAGATTTAATTTCTACTTATTAATAATATTTATATTAAAAGTACAATTTGATGCACTATGCAAATTGATTGCGGATGCCAGACAAGTTGAAGCCATCGAAGCCAACTGATCCTCATGAGCGGATGGTTGCAAAGAAAGAGTAACCTTAAGTACACATTTTAACATGGAATATCGAGACCATAAGGTATTTGCCGCATTGGCTTCCAAAGTTTAGACATTTCCAAGAAATATGCCAAAAGTACTTATTCTCTTGGTGCTTTTACTTTTTTGCTTCACACCAACTAACAAAATGTTCGTATTGTTTTTCATACCTGACTAATGACTTTTTTGATAGCAAATCCAAATTTGCGACACTTGCAGCTTCTAGAATATCTTCTGGAAGCTCATCGTCCGAGAAATTATCTATGGAAGACATGTGTATCAGAATACACGTGCGGGAAAACTTTTCCCACACCGTGCGGGAAAATGGGTCTTTCAGAACCAAAACGAGTGCGGGAAAACGGCAAATCGCGCACGTAGGAAAATACTTTTAACGGCGTAGGTTTTGCAAATAAAGTGGAGGGGCGAAATTTGTTTGTTGATTTACTTCAGAACGGAATACGATTGTGTCAATACGTTCATTTGTTATTGTTTCATCTGTAGGTACCAGATAATTAGCTAAATTATCAAATTTAATACGTTTATCTTATTTTTTACTTTCATTAAAACATTCAACAACACTATTAACATGTATTGCAATTATTTATTTTCGTTAAAAAACCGACACATTTTTACGAATTGCAGCGCCATAATATCAAATCGAAGACCCAGTTGTCGATCGCGAGAAGCGGTGTCAATGGCCTCGGTTTCAGCTGATTCTTGGGTTCGACGACATCTCGCGGCGCTGCTGCTGCTGCTGCTGCTGCTCGCCGATCACGACATCGCGACGCTGTATTTCCTGGTTCGGTGAATGTGGGTCAGGTCGACTTGCCGGCATGGTTGGCAAGATTGCCAAATTTACCTCCAGTGGATTGTTAAATTGTTACTAATAATTGTTGTTGGGACAACCCGTTGCCGGATTGTAAGCTTGACCCTGTTTTTACAAATGAAGTTCGTTGTTATTACCGTAAATAACGTTTTGGGGAAACTCTGGAAATAGGTAGGGCAAAAACGAATTGTACAAATCTTTTGTGCACTGGGATAAGAATTTATTTAATTTAAGTAAAAATGGGGTTTGTCCCAACAAAAATTAATTTTTGAAGAAGTAGTCCATACGTACTCAAAGTGGAGTTAAATGATATAGAAAAAAGAAAAGCACAAAGTCTTTCTCCACAATTTTTATTAAAATAACTAGGCGAACCTTGAATGATTCATAATAGTAATTAAAATCGACATGTTTCAAGTGTAGAAACACTCATCATCAGGAAAACAAAGTGAAAGGTACAATGCTGATGTTGTTAGCAATAGAGAAAATAATAGTGGGATTGAGCCGTAATGGAGCTTTTAATGGTGTACAAGAAGTGTAAAATTGAATAGCCAAAGGACCGACAATCAAGACTTCAGCATACTGAAAAGTCAACGGTTAGTGCAAAGGCACTGTCCTGGGCGGAAAAATGAGGAGAGCAAAAGCAAAATTAGGGAGTTTTACTAAGACTTATCTGTGAAAATCATTATTAAGTAGTGAAACAACTTGAATTTTATTAAGCTTTGTCAGAGACATGTGAAAGTATTGAAGTAAGATGGAAAGAAAAAGAAAAAAAAAATATTTTCACACTTAACAAGTGTGCACAAATATTATGTTTCTAAGTAGGTACTACAAGGTATTATACAAAACGACCAGATCGTCAAGAGTTTTTTTTTTGCAAAATCGTATACTTTCGTCGATATTTCATGTTTTAACAAACTCTTGTTCGATACTGATTAAGGATAAATCCGAAAGGCGTTGTTGTCCCATGGTGTTACGTAAATAGGTTTTTCCTATTTTAAGTTTGGAAAAAGATCGTTCCGCTGATGCGACACTGACTGGTAAAGTTAGAAAAAATAACATCACTGCACTATAGATACATCTGGAAAATTTGAAGCTGATTTTTTATTAATAAATGATCCGCAAGTCATACACGGTTTTTAATTCTGAAACAAGTCCCTTTCTAAGGCTTAAAATTTTACTAGGAAAGTCAATGGACAAGTCTTTATGGTATATCGTTTGTAAATTCCGCGCTTTTACGTATACATCTTTTCGGGGATAATACCATAAGTGCATAAAAATTACCGAAAATTTTGGAAAACTAAATGTTTTTTGATAACTGCATGAGTTTATTTTCATCGTTGTTTCAAACTATAAATTGCCCGACCCCGAAGGAGGAGGGCTATTTTTGGAAACAACGATGAAAATAAACGAATGCGGTTTCCAAAAAACATTTCATTTTTCAGAATTTTCTGGAAATTTTTATGCACGAATGGTATTCGGTAGAAAATTTACAGAATAAATAGCTAACACGTTAACATTTTATCTTAGTTTTTTATTTATTAAAAGTAATATTACAATTATTGTAATTTATTATATATTGTGTGGTCTTATTTGAGTCCATAATACATAGGTTCTCTTGAGTGCTTGATGTTTTTTCACTGGATTTTGGGATGCTATCTGTTCTCATTTTTTCTACAATGGCTTCATGATGTTTTTGATCCATTTAAAGGTAGCTGGCAATTGATTTGGAACTAGCATGGCCAGTCATTTTTATAAGTTTCTGTTCTGCAATACCGCTTTTTGCAAATTTTGACACGGCTGTAGCCCTAAGTGAGTGATTAGTAATTTTTGTTTTTTTAACGTCTAGTCCCACTGTTTTTGCTTGAGTAGTAGTCCATTTTGCTATTTCATTTCGCCCAACAGGACTGTTTTTATACCATCGACTTCCAGTTTTCCAAAATGGATTGACCGTTAAAAATAAGCGATCATTTTCAATACCTTTTCGTTTTGATTTTAGCAAGTTAAACAATCTGATTGGACAAAGATCGGGATTTTTCTTATTAGCCACTAGCCATTTAGATGGAGCGCACGGTTTGGAGCCACCTTGTGTCGTTTTGCTGAATATGGGATTGTATTCTATTCTACCTGTTGTTTGCCCCCATTGTCAATTTCTTTTTTAAAAAATTCCAATAAGGTTTTGCTGCCTTCTCCCCCTCTCCATGCCAATTCATTGGAGAATATAAAAAACAACTTTTTTTGCAGACCTTCTGGGGTACATTCGTTGCAATTGTCAATTAACATTTTCATTTCATTATATTTTAGGGCAATTGAACTGACCTTTCTTTAATCCTCGTGCTTTTGCAATTCCTTTCTTTTAGCATTTTTTGCATCCCTGGCAGCTTTAAACTCTTGATCTTCAAATGGGTCTATTTTAATACCATATTTTTTAAAGTATTCCTCCATCACCATTTTTGCAGTTAAATTCCACATTACTTTTATTGTGCTTTCTTTATATTCATCGCCATTATTTTTTCGCATGTTGTAGCCCCAATCTTTAAGTACTTTAGCAATCTCATGCACTGATGTTTCCCGCTCTAGTTTATAGTTTCTAACAACACAAAACTCCATGAATTGTTTTCATACGAACGATCGGCTTTTCTTTGTATTGGGTGGGATAGTTTTTTCTATATTTACATCAATCGCATCTTCACTAAATTCACCTAAACGATCCATTTTTCAAACGACCGGCTTTCAAATAATTATTAATAAAGAAGAAACGTCAAAGTTGACTTTTTTATTATTTGTTGCTATGGTTTTGGGGCGTTTTTATTTAAACATGCAAATAATTATTATTAAAATAGAAACGTCAATGTTGACTTCTTTATTACTTGTTGCTATGCACAGAAAAAAAAATATCTTGAAATAAGACATTTTAAGACTTTAAAAATAATTACTCAATATAAAAATCTACGTCTTTATAGTAAGACAATTGACTTGAGACCCTAAAAGTACTTATTTAAGAATAATAATTTCCTTAATATATTTCCTTAAATTAAACTATTTTCTCTTTAAAGAAAATAATAACGCTTTTGAAATAATGATACTAATAACCTTGTTGCAAAAAAAATAAGTGTATTTCCATCAAAATATTAATACTTTTAATTCTAAATCGATACCTTTGGCTTAAGGACATGTTGTTTTCATTTTAAGGTTTTAAAGAATTTAATTGAAATAAGATATATATACATAATCCAATTAAGATGCATCTTAAATACTAAAACCAAATGTCTTATATTAAGATCACAAAGTATATTGTTTTAACCAAACCATATGTCTTAAGGTATGGCATCACGTATTTATATTTAAATATGCAATGCCATAATTTAAGGAATCGATGTCTTTGGTTACAGTCTTTTACCCCTACTGTTACCCGCAATGGCATCTTGCCTAAAGCCATTCGCTTAATTTTACTGCGCGTAAAGTAGATTTGGCACTGTGTCGGGGTGGGTGTGAATTGTGAATTAATAAAAATAAGTATGGAAATGGAAAATTTATTACAAAGTTGGGATATGGGTGAATACGCAATGAAGTTCCAAGGTAAGCATAATTATATTTATTAGTGGTGTTTGATTTATAGATTATATTGAATTGATTGTATTTTTAAACCTTGCGCTGGTGTCCCGGCTCCCGGAGAAATGAAAATGACCTTTTTAAAATATTACTTCAAAACAGAAAAATTAATTATCAAAACATTTTTCCGAAATTACCTATCATTACAATGACATATTATTTTTTGATATTGAACAAAAAATTCGTCATTTGTTGTTTCGAAAAAATGTTTTCGAACTATTTTTCTTTTCGAAAATGTTCGGTACTTCTTTTCATAAGGTACTGTCGGGTCGTAAGGCCGGGCAGGTTATAAGGCCATATCATCAAAAATCCCACAAAAATGAATTATTTTATATATATGTAAAATATATAATTTTTGAAGTGAAAACTTCTTTAGGCGCGTTTAGCACTTATTGTGGGCACTGAATTAAACTGAGCCGTCACGCGTCAGGTTTGGCTGTGTAACGCTCGAATTCGACTCCTATATTCAATCCGAACTGACCCTGACCTTCCGGTCTGTTTATTCGTAAACGTTGCCGCTGCCGCATCAGTCGACGTGGAAACAGTGTGCGACACTTGTTGCGTCTCAGGTATGTTCTGGCATTTTTTAAATTATATATTTACGTAGGGTGAAGTAAGGTAATTAGTTTTACCGTAATTGCTTATTCCGTGGACCTAATTTATTATGATTTCTGACTTCTGTTGAAGATGTAAAAATTCAAGGGTTGTTCAATTTTAGGAAATATCTTTTTTCGTATGCAGTAAAATTATCCCGTATTCCAAGTTTATGTTATTTTTGAAGTGAAAACTTCTTTAGGCGCGTTTAGCACTTTTTTGTGGGCACTAAATTAACCTTGTTGAAGTTTTCACTTCTGTCGTGTGGTCTTAAGCACACACAATTTTTTTTATTAACTTCTTTATCTTCCCTTCATCGCTCAGATCCGGATAATTATCTAATTAACGAAGATTGGCAATTTTTTATAAAACTGGTAAAAGACTAGTGGTACTAAACATACAAGGAATACAAATTACTTTTTTTTTGCAGTAAATATTGAAATTAAACCATTATTATACTTTTCATTAATTGGGAAATTCTCTAACCTGTGCGTTTTTCCTCGTCTTAAGAAACTCACCACTTTAAAGTGTTCAGCGTTGAATAAAGAATTTTTTTAGGCAACTGTCACAAAACAGTAGATCAGTTAGTAGTTTCCCTAAACTATAACATTTTTGGCCGTATTTACTTCATGGCCAACAACAAATTTATTATGAAGGTGTTGGCCATCTAGAATAACATACCTTATTTGTTTTTTAAGTTATTTTGCCAATAAAAATAAAACTAGTTGGTGCGTTGCTGGGCAGTTTATTCACAAGCTTTCCGTTTCTGTTAGTGTCAGTTTTATAATAATTATAATCAATAATCAGTACCTAAGTATTAAAAAGTAATATGAGTGATAGTGGCAATTCAGATGAAATTTTAGAAGCTGCAAATGAAGCGACTTTAAATTTATTACTAGAAAAATCCTGAATAATTATTTATCTAAAAGACGATGAAATTTCTACACCAAATTCTGTTTAAAATTATTTTATTTTAAACACAATTTGATGTGGAATTTTTTATTATACTACCTATAAGATTTTTACTGCTTGTTACACGTTACAATTTAAGGTCATTTTGCGTAATTTTGGTAGAAACTTAAAATTAAGAGCCATATTTTTTTAAATATCGATTGTAGTTGCGCAAAAATAATATTATGCAGCTAAAATTTTGCATGTGAGCTAGAAACTGCATTTAGAAAAACTTTTTCTAATAACTTTTATCGATATTTTCAGAAATAAAAAAAAAATTTTAATTTGACAGATAATTCGAATTACGTGACTGCTATTTTTTTGCTTAAGTTTCATCTCGATCGAAGTAGAACTTGATGCCAAAGTCAAATTTCGAATAAAGCTATTAATAAAAAAATCCCATATGATGCGGACTTTACTGGTTACACTGTATATATTTTATCAGTTATAGATATTCAATTAATAAAGCGATATGTTCGATTCCAAGCCCCGCTTTTTCGCCTTTAAGAAGAAAGGAGGTGGCAGAAGAATACCAAAAACATCCTAATTATGTAAGGAAAATGTATAAAAATTTAATTAAGACCTAATTTTGTTCAACTGCGTTTTTGCGAAGTGTAAATACGTTTAATAAAAAATTGACTCTAACTTTAAGTCAAACAAAATTATTCTTTGATTATGTCAAAAAATTTCCACTATAATTCGCTGTTGGCTACCCACAGCAAAAAAATTCCGATAAATGCTGGTGTGAAATTTTGTAATTTAAATGATGGCAAAAAAATATTAAATTTATTTCAGTATGTTGGTTAATATTATTCATAACAAAAAGTAATTGGAATTAACCAACTTTAACTAAAAAATGTGAATTATATCATATCATTTCTGCGAATAGTAACTAATAGAACTTTGAATTTCTTTTGAAGATGCTTTTCGTTATCTATAATACCATTCTGTTTGTATTTACACTAATAGTAGGTACCAATATTCCTGAAAATGATTATTATTAGATTGATGCAGAATCAAAAATACTCGTAAAACCAGTACTGATACTGCGAATCAATCTTAAAATAGTTGCAAATTTAAAATTCCAGACGTCAATTTGAACAACTCGTTTGAAAATATGCTAAATAAAATCAGTAAAGAACCAAGAAAGGTTAACTTTTATAAAAATAACTTTGCAAGTTTGACTTAATCTTGTACCATCCGGTTTCAAGAAATGCACAATTTCTGGTGAAAAATAATAAAACGATTATATCATGTGCTGTAAAAGATAGAAGATATGAAAATCCTCAGGATCATTTTTGAAATTCCACAAAAGTCAACGTTAACATCAAAGTTAAGGGCCTTATTTACTGGAAAAATGTATAGAAGTCTACAATTGTGTCGAATTCAATTAGAAACGAATGTATTGGGCCACGGAATAGATATTATCACCTTCCTGGGAATCAATAACAAGTAAAAATATAGGTATGCAATTCATTATATTTCAAAAAAACTGGAAAGATCACAACGAAACAAACACATTATCTTCGACAATAATTAATATGCAGTGCATTTTTTTAACTTGAGACATGGGATTTGCATGGTATTTTTTTCGCCCTGTGTACTAAATTTTGGTCCAATACTAGGCAGGTTCATCGTTAAAGGTCTTTCACGTACATATATTATATTTTTTTTAAAGCCATTGCTGTCACCGCCTTTTATTAGGAAAATGTATCGTTACACTTTAAATGAAAGAATATTTATGGTGTCGAACTGCTTTAGGGGAAGACCATTTAGGGAAGTTGTAGATCACATTGCAGTTAAATAAGTCCCAATGGTATTTCAAGTAAATCTGCAGTATACAGCTTGAAAGAGCAATTTCTGAGAATTGATTGCGTGAATACTTCATATGTAAAACACAATAAAAATCCAACTGTAGTAAAAGAAGAATTTAAAATGAATGTACTTAGCCTTCGAAAAAGATCCATGGTCGAATTTAAGTCAAGTGGCTGATCGATCAGCTAGTTGCAGAAGCCTGAAACAGGGAAAATATCGTTTGGTCGTATTTTGAAAAAAATATGATGCAAACCCAATATCTCGAGTTAAAGAACTATATATTGTATCCATGACTACATAACCTATCAGGCATTAGGCAGAAATAAAATAGGTTAACTTTCTGATTATTTTTCTAGGCAACGAGATGTCGATAAAGACTAAAAAAATTTGAGGAAAGACGATGGTGTAAAAACATGAAAATTTTGAAAGGGGCATCTTATACAATTTATAATATATACAGTGTGACCAGTAAAGTCCGCATCATATGGGATTTTTTTTTATTAATAACTTTATTCGAAATTTGACTTGGCATCAAGTTCTGCTTCGATCGAGATAAAAATGAAGCGAAAAAATAGTAGTCACATGATTCGCATTATCTGTCAAATTTTAATTATTTCCAAAAAATAATTTAAAAGTGGGGTTATTTCTGTAAGTATGGTTAAAAAAGTTATTAAAAAAAGTTTTTTAAATGCAGTTCCTAGCCCACATGCAAAATTTTAGCTGCATAAGATCATTTTGATTTTTTATCCATATTTTGTAAATTGCACCACTTTTGCAAAATAAGACTCGACGCAACCTGCATAAAACTTCCTAGTTTTGACAATGCTTTATTTCGGATACATTTTCTTTAAAGTAGCGCCATATTAAATGTGTGTTTTTTTACAAAATCAAAATGGGGCTATTAAAATTTGGTCGCAAAGTTTATTTGTTTTTGACCCTGTATAAGGTAACTTCATACAATAAGTATTTTTGAAAACGTAGTTTGTGTCTGAAAGTAATACACCTTAATATTAAGACAAAAGAGAACAGAAATCAGCAAAGTGTTCATTAAGTGGAAAATAAATTTTAGTGGTGGGTAAAAAATAAAAATTATCTTATGCAGCGGAAATTTTGCATGTGGGCTAGAAACTGCTTTAAAAAAACATTTTACACTTTTTTCGATATTTTTAGAAATAACCCCACTTTTGAATTATTTTTTGGAAAAAAATTAGAATTTGACAGATAATGCGAATCACGTGACTACTATTTTTTGGCTTAATTTTTATCTCGATCGAAGCAGAACTTGATGCCAAAGTCAAATTTAAAATGAAGCCATTAATAACAAAATCCCATATGATGTGGACTCTACTGGTCACACTGTATATATATTTAAATATATTAAAAATATTTGTGCACAATAATAAGGTATAATGCTAAAGCTGAAGGGCAAAAAAATCGGACTACACCTTCCTCCTTTTCACAAAACCAATCCCACATAGAAAGTTTCTAATAATGTGACTCGTTTCTTGCTTACAAGCAATAATCTATTCTTATGGCTACAACTACACCATACAGCTAGCAGAATTTTGACTTCTGCTAATGGCAGGACGATTGTAAATCGAACGTTTTAAAAATTTCTATGCTGCTTATTATTGGCCAGCATTTAACGCCAACAGAAACAGGAATATTTGTCTTTCCCAGCGAGAGGTTTAACCAGTTCAAGATTTTTAATTTCGACTCAGTTGACGTTCGTCCAGTAACAACTTCTCGTCTTTAGGCAGATTGAAGAGGGAGTCCTGCCGGAGAGCTTGCTATGTAAAGAAATCAATTTCTCAAGTCCTGCTGCCAAAACAGAATCAACGATCTGGTACCTATATAGATGAAACAATAACAAATGAACCTATTGACAAAATCGTATTCCATTCTAAAGTAAACCAACATACAAATTTCACCCCTGCACCTTGTTTGCCAAACTTACGCTGTTAATAGCTATTTACCTAACAAGTGCGGAAAATTAATTTTTCCGCACGAGTCTGCCGTTCATCGAAAGACGCGTAGCGGAGTTCGGTGAAGCAGCCGAGTGCAGGGAAAACATTTTCCGCACGTGTCAGGTACAATAGTTTTTCTACAGACGTGTGGAAATAAGTAACACATATTTCAAAGAAATTTAATAATATTTAATTAACTATAACAATCACATACATAATATGTAACAGTAACTAATTCTGAGAAAAAAAGTAATAACTACAAGTTATAATTGATATATTATTGATTTTAACATAATCGTGTCGAAAAATTTTTCCGCACTAGTGTGGAAAAACCAATTTTCCGCACGGATTTTTTACATAATCGTGCCGAAAAAATTTTCCGCACTAGTGTGGAAAAACCAATTTTCCGCACGGATATCAGTGCGGAAAACTGATTTTTTCACACGTCTGTAGGAAAAAGTATTAACGTGATGTGGGAAATTTAAATATTTGTCTGAAACCTTGTAAAAAAAAGTTTGCAGTATGGCAACACAGAAGTAAGAGATCCACCCCCAAAGATCTGATCACCACGACAGTGATCTGAGGCCACAATGACGTTGTTTCACTCATTTCCGTTTAGGAATAAGTACAGAAAATGTATCGCCGAAAAACATCCATGTTTACGATGCTTCGAAAAAAGATTTTAATAGAATTAGAATTACAAAACAAATCTCAAATCTAATTAATTTGAAGAAATAGTCCATGCTTAAAGTGGAGTTGAAAGTATGTGAAAGCAAGAAAAACTCAAAGTTTTCCTCCACAAAGTTTAATAGAATAAAAATATTTAACAAAAGTCTCTACATGTTTCGATCATCAGGAGGCAGATATTATATTTGGTGCTGATGGTTTTAGCAAAAGAGAAAATGGTGTAGAACCTTAATGAACCTTTTATTTTATTAAAACTTGATGTTTAAAGTAGACATGATATAAAGAAAATTGAATAAAGTTTAACCATATTGAGTATGTGAGAGGTCGGTAGATGGGGTCTAAACCAACTAGGCCACTAGGCACCTCTATGATTTCTTTTATTCATTATCTTACTTTCTTTAAAAAAATTTTTTCCCACAATGTCTTATAGACACATACCCACTTAAAATGTCCTTTTTTATAAAATAAATTTTTTTTTTAAAACAACTTTCGACACCTTTTTAGAAAAGGTTTTTTCTTTCCCAGTTTATTTGGTTGGTTTAGACCCCATTTACTGACCTCTCACATACTTAGTATGGTTAGACTTTATTCAATTTTCTTTATATCATGTTTACTTTAAACATCAAGTTTTAATTAAATAAAAGCTCCATTAAGGTTCTACACCATTTTCTCTTTTGCTAAAACCATCAGCACCAAATATAATTTCTGTCTCCTGATGATGAAAGTTTCTACGTTCGAAACATGTAGAGACTTTTGTTGAATATTTTTATTCTATTAAACTTTGTGGAGGAAGACTTTGAGTTTTTCTTTCTTTCCCATCAAATATAATTATTCTAAGCTCACACATTTACTGAAACCAAAGGTAAAAGGTATAATCAAGAGCAAGAGGCAACGGCAAAATAATTATTTTACGATTACAATTAAGCCCTAATACGTCGATGCATCGACAAATTAATGTCAAATGACTTCGATGCATTGCTTAACAACGATGTATCCTTGAATGATGAAAGAGTTTTGGACTTCCATTGTCTTTATTTGTTTTAAATCACAACGTTTCAACTGGTAAGTATCTTATATCCTTAGTATTCACCTGAAGACGACTGGAGATACTTACCAGTTGAAACGTTGTGATTTAAAACAAATAAAGACAATGGAAGTCCAAAACATTCAAGAAACATCATTGTCTCCAACCTTCAACGATGTATACCATTAAAAATATCGATGTTTTCGATGCGTCGATGTATATCAAACATTTGCCATTGCCATTTGGTGTTTCTTTTACAGCGGTTTAAAATTTCCTTCAGTTTATCGGTTTTGTGTAATAATTGTTGTCTTTTTAGTGTTTTGCGGTATTTTTTGGAGACTAAATAAGATAAATCGTAAGTGTCAACTATGCAAGAACTCGAAAAAGGTCACATTCAAAGGTAAATGCATCGTAATCCCTACTCCCGGCCCCACCCAGCTCTTCACCGCCTCTCTCCAACAAACGATGCTGTCAACACATTTTAATACCGTTTATGAATGACATGTCCCATCTATAGGTACCAGATCATTGGACAGAATGGTCGTCGGTGACGCGACGCTTCCCGACCTAGAGCGGCGGAAGTACGTCGCGGTCAGTATGCGACTGGCCGCGCCAAAGTTTACTAGGCTAAGGGTGACGAACCGAGGTCTATGACCACGCTCCAAACAAGAAATAGAAGAAAGAAGGAAATAGCCAAGATCGTCGTCACTGGTAAATGCGGATGAAGAACTATTATATTGTTACTTACTTCTACCTGGTTCTTGCAATATATTGCAACATGAGTAATGACTAATGTTACGGGCAATGCAGGTCAGATATTTCTCCGTGGGCAAGGGGTTTCGGAGTAATGAAATATTTTTCGTAATTTAATTTAAAGTTCGATTAATCGGGTAAGAATAGATAGTAAATATGTCTATTAAATACGTTATAGCAAGTTAAATACCACTTAAACAATAAGCTAAACAATATGTTTAAAAGATTAATTACGAAATTGGTTGGATTTTAAAATTAAGTTACGCTATGTTAATTAAATAAGCGGTAATACTGCTGCGTTTTGCACATACGTACGCTTCACTCACTTGGGAGGTATTTGAACAAAATGTATGTGGGTGAATATCCTCTTAATGTGTTAACATAGTGCTTACCGCTGCTGAGAGGAACTTGAGTTGAGTAGTGATGAAATTTATTAGTCAAAAACGCAGCATGTATCTTAAAAAAGTAACTAACTAAATGTACGGACTATTTCTTCGAGTACTAACTAAATAGTTGTTGAACCATAGCTAGCCAATAATAACATTGCATTGGCATAATAACCAGAGCAATATTTTCTTAACATACCTACAGGGTGTCCCATAAAGGGTAATACAGCTACAGAAGATAGTAGACTTAGAAATAGTTCAATAGTCAACCATTTTAACAAGTTACTTCGTTTGCTTTTGACCGCATGACGCAATCGATCAAATAAGGTTTCATTCGGAGACCCAATTGGGTTACACCTCCCAAAAATGACATGGAACCTTGAGAACCTTCCTTACCACATGCGGATTGAATCATATAAATATAGTTTAAAAAACTAAAAAACACGCTTTAATAATTAATCAGACTAAAAAGCGAAAAATAATTATAGTTTAAAATAATTCTTGAAATTCTTAATATAGGCAGAAAATAATAATGAACGATGAACTTTAGTAATATTGTGAAAAAAGCGGGGGGCGCTTTGTGCTATATTTTTCGTATATCGAGCACCCCTCGTTTTTTTCACAATAATATTAATGTTTATCGTTCATTATTATTTTCTGCCAATACCTATTAAGAATTTCAAGAATTATTTTAAACTATATTTATTTTTCGCTTTTTAGCTTGATTAATTATTAAAGCGTGTTTTTTAAGTTTTTTAAACTATATTTATTTTTTAGTTTGAGTAATTGTTAAGAAAAAAAATTTTTTTTTGAGTAGATTAAGCTAGATTAGTAGATTATTGTATTGTCAGCGGTTCTTAATAAATCAACAAAATTTAAATTAAATCTGACCGTTTAAAGTGGGTCAAAATCATGTTTAAAGAAGTCGGTTACAAACAAACATACATACAAACCCGAACAAATCCGATCGTTTATGCGAAATTATAAGAAAATAACGATATTTGCAAATTTTTGAAAATTCTGACATATTGACAGGTGTCAAATTTTGACAAGAGAATTTTTTGCGTATTTTTTTCAACTTTCCACCGTCAATATACATACGACCTTATAGTTTTTTCATCAATATCTTTTTTTTTAAACGATTTGACATATTGACAGCTTTCAAATTTTGACAGGAGAATTTTTTGCTTATTTTTCCCGAAGTCTTCGCATCGAATACTATACGACCCCATAATTTGTTTCGTCAAAATCGCATCTTCGTTTTATACCTGATGACAGCTGTCAAAATTTGACAGAAGAATTTTTTGCGTATTAGATTATTGTCTTGTCAGCAGTTCTTGATAAGTCTACGAAATTTTAATTAAATCTGACCATTTAAAGTGGGTCAAAATCGGGTTCAAAGAAGTCGGTTACAAATAAACAAACAAACGTACATACAGGTGAAGCTAATAAAAGCGTCTTAAAAAATGAGTTTGACTAATTAGACCAGGGTCGATAATTTTTGAAACAAAAAAAAATAATAGTAGGATGAAACCCATTGGAAAAGGAAGAGAATAGAACAAAAATGAAAGGAAAAATAAATTACGGGCGATCCGATGTCGGGAAGGGGGGAGGGGGGTTTTAAGGGTAGAAAATGATTTATCTCGATTTCCGGTAAAACTACAAGTCCTATGGAAAAACGTTAAATCGCAAAGTTGTAGGTAATAAAAAGATTTATAACTTTTGTATTTACACTTTTTTCATATAGCCTCAAAATGTATGTAAAAAATTCAAATAACCAAGTTTTTGATTTTTTATTTTTATCTTTTACAAAAAATTTTTTTATTCACGAAATTTGGTGAAAACTTACCTTTTCATGTCCTAAACACACTGTAATTTTTTTGATTTATAATATTTATTTTTTAACCTTATTTTGACTTAATATCGAAAAAACACCCTAATTTTCAATCGAAAATTCTCAAGTCAAAATATCTGCTTTTTTAAAAAAGTCGGTGGGCTTTTTGTTCGTTGAAATTTCTACTTTCTGATAGTGTTAAAAAAAATATACATTACTATGGTAAATGTTCTCAAAAAAATGCAAAGAAACGAAAAAAACTCGAATCCGAAATTTTTTTTTAGATCAATATGTACAATTTTGAGCTATTTATTAAAATTTAAACTTTTTTTTATCAATGTAACATGGAATCTTACGTTTTTCGAGTAATTAAAGTATAAATTTTAATAAATGGCTCAAAATTGTACATATTGATCTAAAAAAAAAATGTCGGATTCGAGTTTTTTTCGTTTCTTTGCATTTTTTGAGAACATTTACCATAGTAATGTATATTTTTTTTAACACCATCAGAAAGTAGACATTTCAACGAACAAAAAGCTCACCGACTTTTTTAAAAAAGCAGATATTTTGACGTGAGAATTTTCGATTAAAAATTTTTCGATATTAAGTCAAAATAAGGTTAAAAAATAAATATTTTAAACCAAAAAAATTACAGTGTGTTTAGGACATGAAAAGGTAAGTTTTCACCAAATTTCGTGGATAAAAAAAAATTTTGTAAAAGATAAAAATAAAAAACCCTCGAAAAAACCCAAAACTTGGTTATTTGAATTTTTCACATACATTTTGAGGTTATATGAAAAAAGTGTAAATACAAAAGTTGTAGATCTTTTTATTACCTACAACTTTGCGATTTAACGTTTTTCCTTTGACTTGTAGTTTTACCGGAAATCGAGATAAATAATTTTCTACCCTTAAACCCCCCCTCCCCCCATTCCCGACCTCGGATCGCCCGTAAATTATTTTTCCTTTTATTTTTGTTCTATTATTTTCCTTTTCCAATGGGTTTCATCCTACTATTATTTTTTTTCACTTTTTACCATTTTCAAAGGCTTCAGCACTGGTCTAAATAATAATTGTCCTGCTTTTAAATCGGTAATAAATACATAATATATATTGTTTCTCATACTATCCGCTTGTATGCATCTGGTGGTGGGTAGCTTGGGTATCTATTAAAACAGCTTATTATTTTTAATTCATTGACAATCACACAGCCATTTATTGACCAATCAATCAGCTAATACTCAATTAGTTTTTTTTATACAACTCAACGTCAACCTATAAAAAGAGGTAAACTATTTGGGATGCTTTATTATTATCAAGATTGTCACTATCTATACTTTAGATTTTCACAAGGTATTTAATTGAATTTAGCATTGACTTAATAACCATAACCAAATCGTAAAATAAGTTTTGAGAACCTGTTTAATGACGTAAAAATGTAAATGTCTACGTAATTAAGAGTCATTCGGTTAAAGTTAATGATAAGCTATCGATTTTTGGCCAGATATATTTGATTTTCAAAAAAAAAGTTTTTTAATTTAAAAGTATGTTAGGTTGAGTTGTGAAAGTTATCATTTACCAAATTTGCTACTTGGTATTTGAGTATAAGCGCTATTTATCAGACTATACTGAAAATAAATAAATAAGCATCACTTTCTTTCATACCGTGCGAGCAAAAATTATTTGCATCAAAGAGGGCCTTGCATCTAAGGACGTAATGCTTAGCCGTAGAGCTTAATACCTGTTGGGAGTCAGTAACTACCTGAATTAACAATCAATCAGTTATTTCGTCATCTTTGACAGTCGTTACAAGTAATTTGATTCATCGCTAATTTTTCCAATTTCTCAAACAATTCACATAATGGGCTTTACGGAACAGCACAAAACATTCATGGTTGAAGCGTATTTTCGAAACGGGGTTAGAGTGAATGATGAGTGGCAATACAATCCAGGTTTGTGCATGGACGATTTTCACGAACATTTTCCTAACGTTGTTTTTATTGCTGTGGATTTTTATCATTGTCTGAAAAGAATCGTGGCTGTGTTTAGGGAAACAGGTTCTATACAACACAAAAAAGGAGCAGGAAGACCATCTGTAAGAACGGAAGATCTTATTGCAAACGTTCGTGAAATAATGCAAAACACGCCAACAAATTGTATAAGACGCCTGTCCCAAGAAGTGGGAAGATCTTATGGAATATGCAAGACTATTTGTAAGAAGCAGCTTTTCCTTATAAAGTGCAAGTATTCCAAGAAAGACAAGCCGCAGATTTTGAAAGACACGGGAATTACTTTCAATGGTTTACCCAAAACTTATTGGAAATAAATGATTTATTAGTCCTGACATTTTTTTCGGATGAAGCCTGCATGGTTCCACCTCTCCGGTTATGTGAATTCTCAGAAAACACGCATGTGGAGTAGTGAAAATCCTCATTTTTTTTGTAGAGTCCACATTGCACTATCAAAAAATTGGTGTCGGTTAGCTGTTTCACCAAGAAGAATTGTTGGTCCTATTTTTTTCCATGACACAGTTACAGCACAGCGATGTAGAGACAATATTTTGAATCCATTTGTGTAGCAACTACTTGACGACGAACTACGTTTTAGATATTTTCAACAAGACGGTGCAACCGCCCATACAGCCGCCGAAACTATTAACTACTTACGCAATTTTTTCGACGACTGATTGATCAGTCATCGATCAGACATTGAATTCCCACCTAGATCACCTTGTTTAACGGTTATGATGGATTACTTCGTTTTTCCTTATTTTTAAAGAACACTATTTTTAAAACACCAGTTGCCAATTTATAAAAATTACAAGAAAGGCTTATCCAAGAATGTGGTAACATTTCTCCAGAGATGCTGGTCAACACTTTCGAAAATATGAAGAGACGTGTGAATTTATGCTTGCAGCATGGCGGTGGGAAATTTCAGCAATTTATGTAATTATTTTTCTTTTTCTTTCTGTATATTCTTACTTTGTTAACTTTGTAAACAACAAAAATAAATTTGTATTTGTCTACATATTTTATTACTCATTAGTTTGGCATATCATGTAATAATATGAATTTGACAAAATTTTAACCTAGATTTGGTTAGGTATATCGTCCCCGTATCATTATGATCTAAACCAAGCCCCACGTATTTTAATCCAAGTCCCCTTTGATGCAAATACTTTTTGCTCGCACGGTATATTCTTAGACTGTGAAATAGGCGTGGCCCATTAATTTTTTTTGCAGGTGGGGCAAATTTTGATGGCAGTAACATAACAAGCAAAATGCAGTTTCATAGCTTTGCCAAGGAATAATCAGACAGTAATATTTCTTGGACTGTTGCAGTCATTGTTCTTTAAAACAAGTCACAAGTACAAGTTAAAAACACAAACATAAACGAACTATATAAAGGGTTACCGGCATACGGGCGATTCGGCATCGGCGTATCTAAGGATCTAAGGAAACAAAACTGTTTATGCAAATGTTGCAAATACAATCCAAATATTTGGTAATTAGTTTTTCCGTATCTAACACACAGTTTTGGTTGCAATAATAATACTTCACGGAGCGGTTCGACTGATGTGTTTTTATAAATGCTTATTGAACCACCTTCGACCGGGCACGAAACAACACGAGATCACGCGAAGTCGACGGCCGGCGAGCTCGTATGTTTGTTTCGCTCTTATAGTTACCAATATATTTATCCAGGCCAACATAAAATACGGTCTATATTGGGGAGTTTTTGGATGACACTTACACTTTGAGACTTTTGCAATTTTGGAAGGCGTTTTTATTTGTTTTGAAAAAAAAATTAATTTGGTCAGCCAATTGACAAGCTACGCCTGCTGTGAAACTGAATGTTTCAATCAGACTTATGAAATTCTTCGTATTATTTTCAGACAAACCAGTTGGTCTAATGATCGTATGTACATAGGTCAAACATATTTTTAAATTAATAAAAAAAAACGATTTTTGTGATGAGCAGTTTATATTAACTGTTTTAAATAAAAAGCCGTTATCTATTTACAACGCTAATAAACCTTTAACTTGTTCTGCTAACCTATAACCTATTAAATAAAAATATCATTTAACAATATGCAGATATAAATATTTATAGAGCAATTATAGATACATTACATTTTCAAAATTAAATAATATAGCTTGAAGTAGCATAGTAGTAGATAATAATAATTAGTTACGGATATAATGAAAGATTTTAAACGATGAGCGATAACCATATTATTAGCCTTTTCATTATTTCATTTATTGCTTTCCTTATTCATCGCGATTGTAATTTGAAGTCAAAAGCGACTCAAGCTATCGGTTTACTTTAATATAGATTCTTTTATTGAAATACTAAAGTAATATTTCTACAAATAACATTATTTGTAGGCTTTCGTTTGTCATAAATTATCACTAGTAATCTTCCTAGTACTTTAATTGCTAACGGAAATACTTCCGAAAGCAACTCTTGAAAGATTATTATAATTTTTTTTTAAATTTCATGCTCGAGGAAATATTTCCGGTTATTCATTCAAGAACGTAGGAGATTCTGTAAGGAAATTTCACACCAAAATAATATAAAAATTGTAGCATAACATGTTCCTTTAGAAATTCCAGTAGGAAACTAAAACTACCAAGTAAGCTCTGTGCCCGTCAACAGATAAATATCTACTAACGAATTCTTTGCAAAATATAGACACCTGACAAACAAAAATTATAAAAATCCAGCCTTCCGTTAACTGTAGTAATTCAGATTTGTTCATAGCTAATAGAATACATTATTTTTGACGAACAAATGTTTGTTCCATACCACTAAAATCCTAGAAAAATATTTTTTGGGTATATAGAGGGACTCAATTTAATTATTATTAAATGAAAAAATGCCTTGTCATGAAGAATATTTGCAAAAAATATATTTTCGGTAATTTTTAGTCGCAAAACTTAAATTAAAATGGATTGCTAATAAAAATTAAATTGTGTTAATTTGTCTTTAATTATTTCATGTCGTAACTAAAATTCATGAAAGATGTTTCATTTATGCCATAAATATGAATGCGATTATTTTTGACTGACTTGAGCTAGGTATATTATGATCAAAGACTCATATCAAAATAATTAATTAATTTATTATTAATATTGTTTTCATTATTGTGATCACTATTATTAATTTTAAACACCCAGTTATTTTAAACAATAGATGGCTGTGCTTTGACAGAAAAACTATCGCTGTAATCATACCCAGGCTACCCAAGAGGAAAAACTTCCGGAAAGTTTTGTAGTTGCTATAGTAACGAGTTAAAATTAAAGCTACTTATGGGCTAAAAATTAAAGGTGTAAAATGAGATGTATAATGGCCCTCTTGGTTGCCATGCTTTATTGTTTTTCTAAACGTTTTTATATTTTGTTTGCAGTAAATCCAACTCTAAAAAAGAATTGAGAAGCGGAATTGGATGAATTAATGGATGGTGGAGTTCTGGATGAAATCGTCTTTGCTGCAGAATATGTCAAATCAAAACCGATTTATTGCCAGCTAACTTTAAAAAAAGGTAGAAATAGTAACAAGACATATTTCATAAATTGGGCCTAAAAAAAGAACATACTAATTTTGCAAAGGAAGACGTTTTTTTGGAATACTTTACCGAGTTATCTGCAAACATCAGTTAACAAAATTAACATTTGGACCAAGAAATGGAGAATCAAATTAGATGGCACTAAATCTGTTCATGTCAATTTTTCGAATAAAAGAAATCAACATATTCCTGTTAGCATAAACAATCCTCAAACACCACATGCTGATAAAGCTAAATATTTGAGTATAACGCTGGACGCCATGCTACGCTGGAAAGCTCATAGCAAAAATAAAAAGGAAGAACTAGACATTATTAAATTTAGAAAAATGTACTGGCTGCTTGGACGAATCTCCACCATGTCAATATACAACAAATTATTACTGTATAAACAAGTCCGCAAACCAGTATGCGTATATGGTATCCAGCTGTGGGGTTGTGCCAGAAGAAGCAATTCAGAAATAATCCAGCGATTTCAAAACAAAGTATTTAGGAGCATTGTCAATGTCCCTTGGTATTGCAGAAATAGTGACCTCCATAGGGACATGGAAATGGACACCGTTAACCAGGCCATTAGTAAATTTACCAAGAGTCATGAGCAGCGACTTTTCCAACACGTCAACTTTGAAGCCATCCAGCTCCTCGATAATATGAACCAGACCAGAAGACTCAAGAGAATAAAACCTTTTGAGCTAGTGAACTAATGCAAAAGCAGAGAACAGTGTTTGTGTACACATTAATATTAGAGTAATTAAAGTTTAAAAAAAATAAGGAACCCTATTGTGTAAGTCCTTAGATAAGAGTTTCGAGTGGTAGTAATTTAGAAACAAAAAAGAATCTTCAACTTGTCGAGCATCCAGACTATTCAATGTTAAAAATAATGTTTAAGCTAAAATAAGATGTCGCCATAAGCAGGCATTTCTAGCTGATGGCTTTTCTGAAGAAAAAAAAATTGTTGGTTATCTACAGACCAAAAAAATCAAAAATTTTAAGTTCAAATGATAACAGCATGCATCTAATAACTTCTACCTTCTTACTAAAGTAGCCACAATTATTGGTATAGCAGAAGCTTGCAGGTGAGAAAAATTGACAAATTTGTTATTCGAAAACGTTCAGGAGGAAAATGTTTGCTTTTGATTCAAATGCCAGACAATAAGACGCACGCCAGTAGAAGTTTTGTGATAAGCGCTGATTAGAGAAATTTAAATTATGCAAGAAATTATACTTCGTTGCAAAATAAATACTAAATATACTCCTCATATAAGATTCCCGCCCAGTATCGCAAGATAACTTATGTTTTCCCCACCAGCAAAGCGTATAGAGATAGTTTTATAATAAGTCCAACTGAATGTTAATTGTAGTTTAAAAAAAACATGACCTGAAAAATGTGTTAACATACTATGCTGACAATTTACATTGCTATATAAAGTTATTAACAAACTTATTTTTAGATTTACAATAAAAACATCGAAATCAATGACACTAAGTTACCTTTGCAAATTTTGTGCTCATTTGAATAGATGCCTTTTGGTTTGTTTGTTTGGAACATTATTTACGTAACATGTCAACGACCTTTAGGAAATGTTATGTTTTATGTTTGACCTCTTACATGCGCAAATAGGATAAAATATAAAATTAAAAAATGTGTTGTTTGTTGAGGAAGTTTTAAATTTCAAATGAAAATTAGTACTACGGCCTCCTTAAAAAAATATTGGTTACTGGTTGGTTATTTGTAAACAATATAGAAGAGTAAGAGCTGCTTAATTTAGATGTAGGACAGGGAATACAGTGAGGTAGGAGAAATGAGGAAGAAAGTTATAAATGGTTATATACAATACAAGGGAGGCAGGTAGCACTTATCAGTCGAGGATGTGGTTTGCGGCCGAGCGATCGCGAGGGCTGGCAAGAAAGTCGAAGGCTGGTCGAGTAAGGAATTATATTTTTTCTACTCCGGTTGTTCAATATTCAAAAAACGTATTTTCCTTTTTTCCTTATTTTTCCTAATGTATAATTCAGGTAGGTTATACTATACTTATGATAAACGTCCCCCCCCCCCCTCCGCTCCACAGTCATGCAAATGTGACACACGCGATCGCACTAGATTATTTGTTAATTCTTCTTCAATTTCTACAGTGGTTAGTGTATGGGCACTCACTGACGATGACGAGACAGACCTAATTCATCAAAATGCGTTATGTTGTATTGCTACCGCCATCGCAATTGTGACAAACACAGAACACGAAATTACACTGAGATGCTTGGGATGAATTGACTAACCCCCCCCCCCACCCACCCCCGCCCCCACCCACACCCCTATACACGAACATACAAAAATGCCACTATGTGGAAAAACTGGCTGTTTTGTCAGATCTACACTGAGAAAAAAGCATTCTATTTCTTATAAGAATTCACATACCCTTTATACAACGGTTTAACACTTTATGTGAAAGCAACGCACTTTCCTACCGTAAGAGAACGAAACTTGCTAGACCGTTGTGTAGTGATAATATCACGGTAATTTCGCCAATAGGAAATAGGAGTTATTGCTACCAATGGTTTGTAGCCATTATTGCTCTCAATACTCACAGTAATTATCAAGTTCTGTTGGGGGTGTAATCTTATTTTATATACTATTCTAGTTCCGACTGGCAGTTATAATGAAACTTGACATTAATCATAATAATATTCGCTTGCTACGGTTAATAAAGCATATACTTGGCACTAAAAATCAGTACTGTAGTTTTCAAAAATTTAAATAGCCTCTAATGTGATATTGTTCTTGTCGTTTAACATTTCATATGATTATCTATTATGTAACATGGTTTACTGAAATGGTTATATTCGTCTATAGATTATAAAGTCCAATACAATGATGGATTGTGCGAAATAAGAATCTTTTATTGCTTTATCTGACATGGAAAGTTTAAAAAAACTACGATTAATAAAATTCAAATTCAGACAGGACAGCTAGAAGACTCCGACAACGATGTGAGCTGCGCAACAAATACGTTAAAACTAATAATACGGCGCGCGGCGATTGCCGATCGCTACGAACCCCCACCAACGTCATGCGTCGAATTGAGAAGATACAATTTATTTCTTAACAAAATTGCTGTATTAAAAGTAGTAGTGATGTTAAAGAGCAGGTTAATTGCTGAACAGGTTCGAACAGGCGACCTTCTACCTCTTTTTTACCAAGTAAGTGACAATAGAACAGAATAGAACAGGTGAACAGGTTCCTGGGTCAGAACTGCTGAACTTCCGTTCCTCGGTTCCGCAGCAATTTCGCTGCTCTTTAACATCACTCGAGCGCAACCATCTGTCATAAGTCTATCTAAAGAACCGGTTCACTTCTTTTACAAAGAACAGTTCACTGAACAGGCTATCTCTAACCTGTTCTAAAGAACCTGTTCTGTTCTTTTCTTAACAACTCTAATTAAAAGTAGTTCATTGTTCAACAAGACTGTGTTGCTAATGGAACTGATTACTACCAATAAAAACTCTGTTCTAGCAAATCTTGAATTGATATAACACTAAAGCGGGTTTAATACACTAGCAATTTATTTAATAAGGGTTAATACAACATAAATTGTCAATACAAACTATGTCTTAGCAAACCTGTTGTATTATTTTACTCCGTGTAGGCATGGCATGATGGAATCGACCTGAGCTTGATTTTGCGAGGCGCGTATAAGCTTGAAAGTGTATAGTCAATTCATGCCAAGCATATCAGTTTAAATGTCATGTAGGTAGTCATCCAATTCGTTTAATAAATTCAAGTACGAATATTTTTCGCGCTTTTTAACAGCCAAGTTTTTGCTCATTTTGGCCTTTTTTATTTTTTCTGCTCTTCGTAGTAATCGCCATGGCGGTAGCAAGTTATATAACTTGCTACCGCTTATAATTATATAACGTAATTCATTTTGACGTATTAGACCCATCTCGTCCACGTACATACGACATAAACTAACCACTGTAGAAGTGTAGAAACTGAAGAAGAACAGACAAATCTAGTGTGTTGGTGTGTGCCCAAATTTCCATGTCACACTTGCTCGCGTTATAGAATATAGCTACGCAATAGCTATATATTTTGTGCGCGCGTGCAAGCACGCTTCAGTTTTGTATGAGCGTGTAGGGGTGAGGGGGGGGGGGGGCTTTTTTACACATTCAAACTTATAGACGACGCGCCATAACATTATGATCAGTCAGATTCAATCAAAATATCCATTGACACGACCATGGAATTAATTTATTTATCTAAATATCTTGTCAGTGTCAGAGTTTTGTCAGAAAAATGGGATAATTGATTTCAATAGTTCAGCGTTGAAAAGGTTACAAAAAACTCTAATGCTTGCCTACTTTAGTCCATTTACTTACTTCCCTATTTACTTAACTCCCTAGGGAAGTACAATTAAATTTCCTCCCCAAATTAGTGTCAGTAAGGAGTTCTTACCAAGCAGGGAGTATAGAAAAAAAACTTTCCTAGTACCCTGTTGTAGTTAGGTACACACTTTTTAAAGCAAAATTATATATCTATACAACAAACAGGACGATAACCTACATTATTGTATAGTTACTATCTTAACAAAAAATTAGCGGTTTATGCACAGAAATACTATTCCAGTGAAAAACTTATCTTTCTTATCAAAGTTTGTAACAAAAAGAGTAAAAGCTTGAACCATAAAAATCTTGTACGATAAGTTTTGTTTGTTCGGGTTTAACCGCATATATACCGAGCTATTCACGTTATTCGACATGACATATTATACATTTTATATTTTAGAATTACTTTCATAATGTACAGTTTGTCCCAAAAGCACGAAACGTATCAAGGTTGTATTTTTTTTTAAATAGAATGAAATATGTATATTTTTTCATTTTTGGATTGTATGATGGTAATAAAAATGGTGTTCATCGAGGTTTGCCCATAGACAAATACGTTTAGATTCGTACAGCTTATCTCGTACGCAAACAAAAGTTAAGTGTTTTGGGTAAAAAAAAAACGATTGTACGCGTCACATCGACGGTCAGTTCCCCTAGCCCACAACCCTTTTGTTATTAGGTTTTCCTTCTTTATCGACACCAATAAATATACTCCAAAACGGGCTAGGTGCCATTATTGTTGTTAACCTATGTTCTGTGGATTTATTGTATCCATTGATATTAGGTTCTTTCCTTTCGTTTCTTTTAAACAGCATAGCAAAGTAAAAATCATTGCTTAGCTAAGTTGTTAGTTGTTATAGGAACGCTTCGCGAACAAATCCTATGATCGTATGAGAAATATAGATGGGCATACTTAACCGCAGCAAGGAAAAAAAATGCTTTGCTGAGCCAAGTTAAATTTTTAAAAGGAATGCTCAACTTAGCCGTAGGCTTTGCTATTAAAAAGTAACTGAAAGGAATTCGATTATTGTTGATTGTGGGTGTTTAATACCGTGCGAGCAAAGAAAAAGAAAAGTAATTACGTGGCCACCGCCATGCTCCAAGCATAAATTCACACGTCTCTTCATATTTTCGAAAGTGTTGCAAGCATCTCTGGAAAAATGTTACCACATTCTTGGATAATCCTTTCTTGTAATTGTTCAAAATTTGCACTGGTGTTTTAAAAATAGTGTTTTTTAAATGAGGAAAAACGAAGTAATCCATAACCGTTAAACAAGGTGATCTAGGTGGAAATTCAATGTCTGATCAAAAACTGATCAATCTGTCGTCGAAAAAATTGCGTAAGTAGTTAATAGTTTCGGCGACTGTATGGGCGGTTGCACCGTCCTGTTGAAAATATCCAAAACGTAGTTCGTCGTCAAGTAATTGCTCCACAAATGGATTCAAAATATTGTCTCTATACCGCTGTGCTGTAACTGTGTCGTGAAAAAAAATAGGACCAACAATTATTCTTCTTCGGGAAACAGCTAACCAGAAACTAATTTTTTGAGGGTGCAATGTGAACTCTAAAAAAAAATGGGGATTTTCACTACTCCACATGCATGTATTCTGAGAATTCACATAACCGGAGAGGTGGAACCAAGCTTCGTCCGAAAAAATGTCAGGTCCAATAAATCATTTATTTCCAATAAATTTTGGGTAAACCATTGAGAGTAATTCCTGCGTCTTTCCAAATCTGCGGCTTGTATTTCTTGGAATACTACTTGCACTTTATAAGGAAATAATATATAGCTGCTTCTTAAGAATAGTCCTGCATGTTCCATAAGATCTTCCCACTTCTTGGGACAGGCGTCTTATACAATTTGTTGGCGTATTTTGCATTATTTCACAAATATTTGCAACAAGTTCTTCTGTTCTTACAGATGGTCTTCCTGCTCCTTTTTTGTGTTGTATAGAACCTGTTTTCGTAAACATAACCACGGTTCTTTTCAGGCAATGATAAAAATCCCCAGCAATAAAAGCAACGTTAGGAAAATGTTCGTGAAAATCGTCCATGCATAAACCCGGATTGTATTGCCACTCACCATTTACTCCAACCCCGTTTCAAAAATACGCTTCAACCATGAATATTTTGTGCTGTTCCATAAAGCCTATCGTGTGAATTGTTCAAGAAATTGGAAAAATTAGCGATGAATCAAATTACTTGTAACAACTGTCAAAGATGACGGAATAACTGATTGATTTTTAATTCAGGTAGTTACTGACAGCCAACAGATATTAAGCTCTACGGCTAAGCATTACGTCCTTAGATGCAAGGCCCTCTTTGATGCAAATAATTTTTGCTCGCACGGTAGTAAGATATTCTTAGAAGGTACACTTTACTATTACCAGCCATATAAATATCTGGCGGGTTAAACAAAAAATGTAAACAATAACTGAGTTGTAGTAAATCAGTTGCAAGCATGATTCATCTAATCACATCGAAATTAGCCTAACACTAAACAATGCTGTGTTTTTTTTTCTATAAAAACAAAGGACCTTTAATGACCTAGCCAATAAAAGTTCATCAATCTCTTCTCAGCTATTGCCGAAAATCTTCGGGGAAGAATTGGCTAGCAGCGAAGAGCAAGTTCAGTGGCAGCTTGACTGGGTCATGGGTGACGCGCGTCTCGGCGCACGCGACGCCCCCCACCCCCGCACGGTCACGTTTTTAAGCTTGGTACGACCATGGCACGCTCATTCGCTGTCTACGCGCCGTCACAGTATGTTCGGTAGTCTAGACCCAACCGGGCTGTATTGAGCACTCGCGATCTTTTGCCGCAACTTATTGCATTGATCCTTTTGGATTTTCTATTTTTATTATCTTTTTCTGAACCATTTTTACTAAATCAATCATCATGGACGGAGGAAAGCTAGACCCCACTGGCCAATACTAAGGCTCTTTTAAGTGCTTCCCCAAGTGTTGGTATTTCTGCTTATCTTTTCAATCGCAAGGACTTATTGCAAATTCTGTAAAATGGCGAAAGTAGGAGGGAAAGGGCTGGACCCAACAGGACTGTATTAATGTGGCACCATCGACAAAAGGGCGACGGTGGTCGTCCAGAAACATCCAGTTGCCGGCGTAAAAGACTCTGGTAAGTACCATTGACAACAAACAAATATATATTTTTGTTCATAATTTTAACATAATATAAAACTAGTACTTATGTATAGGTACTATTAATTAAAGCATTTAATTAAGGTATTATTGATTATGTAGACTGCTTTAGTTGGCGCACTACGTTAAAATTCTAATACGATATCGGACAATGGTTAAAAATAAATCACAAAAAAAAAATGGAATTTCAAACTTATTCGGTATTTCATCTCATATACATCATGTATTTTTGGTTGATTCTTTTTAATTCTTTTCATTTTGAAGGTCATATTTATTTATAGTAGATATTTTAATGGCTATATTTTTTTGGGTTTTATAAAATAAAAATACTAATGACCAAGAATTTTCGTGGTAAAACTGAGCACCTTTTTTAATAATAAAATTTATAACTGTGTGTAAGTCAATTTATCTTTGTATTAGGTATACCTATTAAATATATCTTTTATAACCCCATTGTGATTATTCTTCTTCTAACTTCCGTAATTTTTGCATTTTAGTTTGGTCATTTTTATAGCCACAATTAAAAAATCATATTTCCAACTTTTTTTTTTCCATTTTATTATCTGTTTTGTATACGTAACACAATGTACTTTATACCGTCTTTTTCAAACAAGAATGAGTTTTAAAGTAAATCTAGAATAAATTTACTTCCGCGTGTTGAACGTGGGGGTTATTGGCCCCGCGAGTTGGTTTGGGTTTTCTAACTTGGCGCCCACTTTTGTTTGTTTTTAACGCCTCCACAATATTCATTGTAGTTATATCTTTGAATATTTAATTTCGTATAATGAGAAATTGTTTTAATTAAAAATGTTTAGGTCAAATAAATGTGCATCATGTCGACAATAATAATTATTAATCCATTAATTAACTAGAAAATTATATTAGGACAGAGAGAATAGGCCAGACATCCCATTCTAAAATATTGCTAATACAAAATACTATAAAATACAGTTCCTATTCTGTACATTAGTTGTTATTATAATAATTATATTATTTACTACCTACTTAAAATTTTTTGAGGGCCCCAAAAGACAAACATCGCAAAAGTTAAAACTAATAGAATTACTGTCATTAAACTTATTACAGTACATGGAACTCCTTATTGTTTAATTTGCTTTATTATTTAAGTAATAATCAGTATCACATGCAGGCCGTTTTGAAAATTCAAGTAGTGTGTAATAATGTATCGCTTATGGATTTTATTGAAGTATTTTTAAATAATGACAAATTATTTTCAATTTCTTACGACTACCTGACAAAGCTATATTTTTGGTTTTCATAGACTGTAAAAAAATATGCAAATTTTAATTTCTTCACTACTAAGTTATTTAAGAATACCATAAATGCTAAAAACGATTGGAAATATTTTCTGCCAATTAACTGCTCATTCTTAAACGCTAAATGATGTTAATTACTCAAATAAAATGATAATTCCAAATCAGGTATTTTTATTTTATAGGGTGTTACAAAATTCCATGTATTAGCATTGAATCTATTTTGATGACAGGAAGAGATAGAGATTTGATTAAAAAAAGCAAAGTTGCATATTTTAATACTTAATAGTGCGTTAAAAGAAATTTAAGAAATCCCGATGACTTCCGGAGATATCCGACAAAAACCGAAAAAATCGAGAACACTTTCTTAAGGCACTTTTTATGCTCCTCAAGAAAATAATTTTATTATTCAGATACGACTTTTTGTTCAATTTAATTTTTTTGAATAAGGACTTAAATTTTTCTTTTGCCTTAAGAAAGTGCTGTTACAATTTAGTGCCAAGTATGACGTATAATTGGGAGGTTAAAAGGTACCAAAAAATAATTCAGGTACGTATTTAATTAAATTAATGATTATATCTAAAAAACAAAACGTCGTTCCGGAAAAATGTATTAGTGCCTGAAACATAAAAAGCGCCTTAAGAGAGTGCTCTTGGGTTTTCAGAATAATCAGTTTTTTGTCGTAAAAAAATTATAACAAAAATTAATTTTTCGGGTTTTTTCTGATATCTCCGGAAGTCATCAGAATTTTTTTTATTTTTTTTTTATTAAATTGTTAAGCCTTAAAATATGCAACTTTGCCTTCTTAAACGAACTTTCTATCTCTTATAGTTACCGAAATAGCAATGCTAATGCATCGAATTTTTAACACCCTGTATAATACACTACATATACAGGGTGCCCGAAGTCATACTCTATGTAAAAATTTGCTACGAAAATGTGTTTACAGATTTTAAAAATATTGGGAAATAACATAGTTACAACCAATCTAAGAAAATGCAACATTTTAGTTTATTCAAAATATCTCGAAATGCAAACGAACCAGAATTGATCCGCGAGCACCAATAAACTGCTAACATAATTGCTTCAAATTTTTCCCATTTAACCGTCTTGCTATCTCTTATAGTTTCTGAGATACTGTCAGTACCAATTTCGGGCACCCTGTATGGCTATATTTACAAAGAGGCATTTTGTTTACTACTCTAAATTGGAATTAGAAAGTGTCTTTAATTCCAAGTCATTAAGAGGGACAGAAGTTATTAGTTTCCTAATTTGCATGTTTTAATATTTTGACTTATTTTTCTCAGTGTTTGTGCAGAAATTAAATAACACCAATACTGCATAAAATGTTGATGACCTTGCTATCGCGTGAATTACAAAAATAGTGAGAACCTTGATCTTAACATATTTTACACGCTATACAATCTTTGCAGATTCCATGTCGATTTCTGGTTTGCGGAATATTTTTTTCGATTTTCATGAATTAATTTTAATAATTTAAAGTTTAAAATCTTTACCTTATTTACTGCTTTTGGGAGGTCCTTTTTACAACTTCAAACTTGCATGAAAATGATTTTTAAAAACTTACCCCTCTTGTCTTAGATACTTTTATAATTATTGCTTCTCTACTTTTTATGGAATATCGAATGCTACCTTAATCTGCAATACTAATGACAATTCACTCAATGATTTTTTTTTTATTTTCGGCCGTTTTGAAGTGGTTTGGCATCATATTATAAGCTCTATATGTGACAAGTCGTGTGAACTATAAATATCCGAATGAAAAAGAACCATACTTGTTACTGTCAGGTACTCGTATATTTTATGAACATATTTCTGAAACAATTTTATAGATTTCTTGAAAAAGAATACAAATACTTAAACATCTGATCTAAAATTAAAACAATAACAGTCGTAATACAGATAAAGTACAAATAGTATATACAATATAATTTGCAAAATGTAATTAGTATCTTTGATTAAAATTCAGCTATTTATGACAAGGTATTACTGAATATCCTTCATATTGAAAAGGTAAAATATAATTAGTATTGGCAGCATTATTAAATTCCATATCCAATAACCTATTGCTCTAGTTTTACATTTTTGCACATTTCAATCCCACCCAATATGGCTACGCCTTTGAAATCTTTATCAGATTCTGTGGTTTAGTTTGACAATGTCTGCAACGTTGTTATTAAGTCATATTTAATTATATAATAATTAGTTTGGGTTTGAATTCGGTGATAGAATAAATCTTTTATAACTCTCAATTTGTAACATCTTCTATTTTTTATGATATACTCATTACACATACATTTTTAACCAAAAGACCTTAACTCTTTTTTTATTTCGGTATTAATCAATTTAACCTTACGAACTCCAGACTTGGCTGTTACTCCATCGTTACTTTTTAGTGATCATTTAGTGATATTCCCTTAAGATAAATAATATTAACGTAATCACTTTTTTCTTTACCTATTTTGTCATTAAACATTTTAATTACTAATATAATTGAAAGAAGGATACCCTTACAGGGAATTTCGTAAAGATAACTTAAAATAATTCGATAGATAATTGTGTAGACGTTGGGTAAGGAGGCTTTAAAATTTTCTCTCAACGTCTGAAACCTTCTACACTTTCACTTAACGTTTCTAATCTTGATAAAGTGGTGGCAAATAACATAAGAAAGACGTTTGCTGTGATATTTGTTCTTTCAATTTGTAATTCTCGGGAAAACCATGGTGAATTGATCAAAAATTTAAAATGTTTTAGGTTTGTTGCACTTCTCATTCGAGAAGCAGAAATACGTAGTTAAGTTTGCCCAAACACGTTTTTGTAGGTAGAAATATAAAATCAAATTTTTTGGAAAAGCTCAGAGATCCTTTTACAGGTAAAATATTGTATATAATAAGAAAATATATTAAAAATTATAATATATTAAGAAAATAAGTAAATCAGTCTGCAATAAACAGAGTAATTTTATCAGAAACTCTTGACCCTGTGGATTAACATTTTTCAGTAACAACGATACGATAATGACTGGGATTAAAATTAATTAAGTATTTTTCCCTGCAGCTTTTGAGAGCTAACTTAATATTAGTCAATTATCGGTCTTGGATCAGAAAGAACGTTCGATTCGCCTTGTAGGGGAAAGTTGGGTATTTGTATAAAGTGTAGGTACTAGTACATACAATCTTTATTGTAGTAATAATACGATGACAACGAAATTGGTCAATATCGACTGCATTTTTGTTAAACAATATAATCGCGATATCTTTTATGTATGCCTTAGTGTAACTAAGACTTTAATTCAAAAGCTGCACAAAATTTTATTCGCATATCTTTATATAGGTACTTATGTATTGAAAAACCTGCAAAATACAAGAAAGTACAGTCAAAAGTTTTTAGCGATATAGCGGGTAACTGAGTTCTGACTCTAATCGCTGTAATAACATCTTCCACTCTTGGATCTTTTTGTTGTCATATTGCGTTTAGAGCATTTGCGCAAATAACTTTATCTACCATTGACAACAGATCGGTCGGGCGCGTTCCCTTAAAGCAATTTCAATTCGAGTGTTTCTAAATTACCAGCAGATGATCTGTATTCATGGGACAACACATCGAAAAATGCTATATAATGACGATTTTTTAAAATTTTCAAAGTTATCTATTTTAAAGAGGTTTATTGTCCTCTTTTTTTATAAAAAAATAACACGTGCAATTAATAAGCTTGTATATAAAATGTTTAAAATTAATATATAATTTCCTAAATTAACTAAATACCATTAATACTGAAATGCTCACGAACTAAGGTACTTGTTGGGAGATGAAATTGTTGAGGTAGCTTATTTGTAGGTTATCTGACATTACTCTCAGGGGACTCTGACAGCAAATATTAATATTATAGAAATTTGCTTAAACCAATTAAAAAATAAATGAAAAGATTGGGTATCAATTGGACCCCGTTATGCAATAGGGTACCAACTAACAAAAACATATTTCTGAGTAAAAACACAAAAACAATACTTTAGTTATTACTTAAAACAATAGCCCCTATGAAAGAAAAAAGCTGTTTTTTTTTTAGCATTTTAGTTACTTGTGAGTATATCAAGGTAACAGTAGAAAAATTAATAGAAAATTATCAATTTAACAACAAAAAAAGCACTTGGTTCCTTATTGCAAAATATTTTTTTGTGAGAATCAGTCATCTTCTATTTCGAAATCTAGATCTGCGTTATATCCCTCTAGCTTTTCCTCGATTGTATCATCACCAATAAGGTTAACATAAAATGGATGGTCCGCCAGAGGAATTAAGTGTACGTAGCTTTTTATATCTTTGAGTTTAGCTTCTGCTATAGGCTTTCCGTCAGGCCAAAGAGGTGTTAAATGTCTAGAAAAAGGTGTTTTGTGTGGTTTTCCTTTTCCTTTTTTAATATTTATTTCTTTATAGTCGTCGGAGTTAATGATTTCTTTTTCGAGCATCTTGATGCTCACAAAGTTGTTATTTTCCATGGATACTACCTCAATGGGATGCTTTCTTCTGCAGTATTTCATAACCTGGATGTAATCCTCAGGAGAATACAGTTTAGTGTGCCTTTTGAGAACACATTCTACATCCCCAAAATCACTGTCATTGGGCAGGAAACTATGCCCTGATACTAAAAAGCGCAGCTCTATACTTTCGAGATGTGTAGATACTTTAAGAGCACATTTTAACAGAAGCACCATTTTGCTATTGCGGTTTTGTCCTCCGCAGGAGTCGCTCCATAATATAAGGTTTTTAACGGTTTTTGAGATATTATTTGCAATATACAGAAGCAAACAAGAACCCACTTCTTGAGCGCCACGACCCGCTTGTCCTTCAAGCCACACGTTAAAAGTAGACTTTGTTTCTTTTCCTGCAAATATTCCGCAGTTATAAAGCCACAGCTGCCTTTTATAAAATATATGATAAAACCCACAGTCAGTTCTTCACTACCTAAGATGCAATACTGAAATGACCCATTATGCATTATGCAATAAGGTTCCAAGAAACATTGGTTCCCCAATATTAAAGAAGTTTTAACTGACATATTTTGCAATAAGGAACCAAGTTAACTTGGATCTTCGTTGAAAATTACAGAGCCCTCACTTTGGAATTTTCAGTTGGTTCTTTGGTTCAATAGATGGCGCAACTTGTGATTATGAACTTGGGTCTGTGTTGCGAAATGTGGGAAACCATATTAAAGTTTGGAAGCAGGGACTAACTCATTTTTAAGCAAAATGTACTTTGGTTCCTTATTGCATAACGGGGTCCAATTAAGATATTATTTCGATATTACTAGAAGAAATAACGAAATAACTACATATTCACTATCTCTTAATACCGAATATTTCAAATATACCTTTTAATTGTAATGATCCAAAGTATACCATTTACCTCTAGAGACAACTTACTCTGCATCCTTCCAAGAACCGACACATTGCAGAAAATTTAAATTACTTTAGTTTCAAGGAAACGACCTTAGTTACCTGCGTATTTGTTCTATTTTATTAAATAGATTATGGCTGATTTAAATTGACAGAGTCTTCAACAAAGGCGGCATGATTATTTAGGACTTAATTAAGCAATATGTGTGGAAAAGGTGATTAAAATGTTAATGCTTTTAACAATTTCAAAAAAACTACTAATTTGTAGAGTTTTGCTAAAGCAGCCTGGAAGAAGCTAATTATATGATGGCAAAGTAAATTCAGACAGTATATTTGTGTTTCGGACGTAAAGGTGTGTAGTAAAGTAAAATCGGATAGTTCACCGGGAACTGTTCATACACGATAAGTTGCACCGGTGCGGTGAGGAGGTGGGGATGGGATGATTGGTGATGGTCTGATCGGAGTTATATTTTTTATTTCTAATTTGCATATATTACCCTAATTCCTTTGTTTACTTAATCAATTCCACAATAGTCCACAAAATATAGATATTATAATAAAAATGTAGATACTACTTGCAACTTCATTTAATGAAACTGGATCTATATTCTGTTATTTTTTATAAAACTGGACATCAATTTCCAGTGTACTTAAATTGATTCGAATTAATCCCGTTTTTTCTTTTTATATTCCAACACCCAGGTATTAAACTAAAACATAAAACAGTCTACTTTATAGCGATAATGCATGTTAAGAATCTATTAACTTTTCCTCGGCTCATTTGGAAAATTAATTTAAACTACGGCAAAATTCCGAACGACTTTGACAAAAATAACTTGTAATGTAATAAAAATTAAAATCAATAAACAGTACTAATTACTCAATGCTTTAAGCTTCTTACATATATGCTTATCACTTGCTTTTTTCTGATTATACAAAATAGCAGTATTTCCTTGCATTTAAATACGTTTTAATTGTTATTTATCCTAAAACATTTGTAATAAGATTCGTTAAAGTCAGATGAAACGTAGAATTCCAATTATTTTTTGTGATAAGTTATTTAAAATTGTCTCTTATCCGAAGAGAACCATTTGTGTTAATCAAGTGACCAGTAGTTATTGCCATATCAACAGAGATATGCTATAATGATTCATTTAATATAGGCGGATTTGTAGTAATTTTGACATAAAATATAAATTAATTTTTTAAAGCATTCTGCAAATTAATGGTGCGATTTGGTATAGTTAAGTTTACAGCACTGTAATAATGTCCTTGGAATAAATAGAATGTGAGAGATAGATACATACTTCAGAAACTTGTTATCAGATTATTCTTTCGCAGCAGGCTTATACTCGGCTTACTGTAAACTTTATTCCAGAATGGCACCATAATTTTATATCATGGGATTTTAAAAATTAGTCGCTTAATTTTTAGAAACTCATATTAATTTTAATATAATCTAAAATTAGAGACCGACCAAAGGTTCGGTTTCGGTTTCAGTTTCGGCTAGTTTCGGCCAAAAAATCTAGTTTCGGTGACAGTTTCGGTTTCGGCCAAAAACCGGCCGAACCTTAGTGTTTGTGAATTGTCGCACACCATTCGGCTAACTTTGGGTGGGTTCCTAGGCAGTGTTGTCTACGGTGTGACCAGTAAAGTCCGCATCATAATATGGGATTTTTTTTATTAATAACTTTATTCGAAATTTGACTTTGGCATCAAGTTCTGCTTCGATCGAGATGAAAATTAAGCAAAAAAATAGTAGTCACGTGATTCGCATTAGATATCTGTCAAATTTTTATTTTTTCCAAAAAATAATTCAAAAGTGGGGTTATTTCTGAAAGTATCGAAAAAGTTATTAGAAAAAGTTTTTTTAAATGCAGTTTCTAGCCCACACGCAAAATTTCAGCTGCATAAGATACCTTTGTTTTTTACCCATATTTTGTAAATTGCACCACTTTTGCAAAATAAGACTCAACGCAACCTACATAAAACTTCTTAGTTTTGACAATGCTTCATTTTAGATACATTTTCTTTAAAGTAGCGCCATATTAAATGTGTGTTTTTCTACAAAATCAAAATTGGGCTATTAAAATTTGGTCGCATGTAATGCAAAGTTTATTTGTTTTGGACCCTGTATAAGGTAACTTCATAAAATAAGTATTTTTGAAAACGTAGTTTGTGTCTGAAAGTAATACACCTTAATATTAAGACATAAAAGAACACAGTGTCATCAGTAAAGTGTTCATTAAGTGGAAAATACATTTTAGTGGTGGGTAAAAAATTAAAATTATCTTATGCAGCTGAAATTTTGCATGTGGGCTAGAAACTGCATTTAAAAACACTTTTTCTAAAAACTTTTTCGATATTTTCAGAAATAACCCCACTTATTTTGATTTATTTAATAAAAAAAAAAATTTGACAGATAATGTGAATCACGTGAGTACTATTTTTTTTTTAATTTTCATCTCAATCGACGCAGCACTTGATGCCAAAGTCAAATTTCAAATAAAGCTATTAATAAAAAAAAATCCCATATGATGCGGACTTTACTGATCACACTGTACCCATAAATATAATAGATTTTTTTGTCGACTTTTTTTTTTAGTGGAAATAGTTCAATCCGTTTCCAAGATCGATCTCGTCCTATATAAAATAAATTAAATTTCAGTCATACAATAAACATTTTAAGTTTCGGTTTCGGCCGAAACTGAGCCCAAGTCGAAGATTCGGTTTCGGCTGAAAATCTTGTTTCGGTCGGACACTATCTAAAATGCAATGCTAAATCTTACCTTAAGGATATTAGACCTGACATTCTAGCTTATACCTACCACTAAATAGCTCAAACTCAAACCACATTAGTAATGGTAATGCATGCCGCACAATGGATGACATAACGCTGAAATAAATGTTCTGTCTTTCTTTCTCTCTAGACTGATTGCGATGTTGATTATAGGTATGCAGTTCACATAGTTACCAAAATAATCCTCCCAGCTGGAGTCGCGTCATAGTTGGGAGCAATGACACCGTCAGTTCAGTGGCTTTACCGGCAAATCGTTGATAGGAAGCGTGAAAATTTTTATTTTGAAAAAACTAGCCTTGCTCTAGCGAGACGGTCGTTCTGGGACCATTTTCGTGAATCCCTTGGAAGATATTAATATCGGTGCATCATCAATTGAATCAGTCCATATTTTAAAAATAATTCTTACTGATATCAAAAAAATTACCTTGTTGGACTTCCATTGTCTTTATTTTGTTACTTAACTCAACGGTTCGGTTAGTTAGTATCTCTAACCGTTTTCAAGTGTAAACTAAATTAAAATTCTAAGGACTGTCTTGTCGGAAACCCACTCATACAGGGCAATACCTTATTCACGAATCGAATCATTCAAACTCCATAAATCATGGCATAATTCAAACTCTTTATCACAGAACATCTAACGTTTTGAACAATTCGGAAGACCATTATATTGAAATTTTAAACATCAAAAAAGATTTAAAACAGAATGGTTACCTTGAAACCTTTGTAACTAATTCCATCTCAAAATTTAAAAACCGCGAAGTAAAAACTAATACAGAAACGAAAGAGGAGCAAGCATTCCTCACAATACCTTATGTCAAAGGGATTTCTGAAAAGATTAGAAGGATAACCAAAAACTGTAATATCAAAACAGCCTTCAAAGCCGGAAAAACACTTTGAAGCTTTCTTACAAAAGTAAAAGCCCCTCGTAATGAAAACACAAAAAATTGTATGTATCAAATCCCTTGCGAGTGTGGCGAATCGTACATTGGAGAAACAAAAAGACCTCTTCCCGTACGAGTTAAAGAACATCTGAAACATACTCAAAGAGGTGAAACTTCGAGATCAGGTATAGCGAACATGTATGGACTAACCAGCATAATATACAGTGGTCAAAAGCCATGGCAAATGGCCAACAGCACTGGAGAAAACGAAAGTTCAAAGAAACAGCTTTGATAAATCACAACACCCATATATTTAGTAAACCAAGTATAGATATCCCCAATATTTGGAAGCCTCTTCTTGTCCAAAACCAACAGCTCAAACTTCACACTCCAATAAGCACGTAGGCGGAGTCATCAAGCTTCATTACACATGGATAGTATTTAAGACAGTAGCCTTAGAATTGTAATTTAGTTCACACTTGAAAACGGTTAGAGATACTAACTAACCGAAACGTTGTGTTAAGTAACAAAAGTCCGACAAGGTAATTTTGTTGATATTACTTCATTGTCTACCACCTTCAAACAAACAATTCTTACTGAGTTACCATTTTTCATCTGTTTGGATTTAAATAAGCCCTCGTCGTATTAATGTTAATGTTGGTAATATATAGGATGGCTGCCAGAGTGTGTAGTAAAATAGAATGCCACAATTGCAGTGCGTAAATCCGAAAATGGTGCTTCTTGATTTAACATTATTTAATAATGTTAGGCTCCAACAGACTCTAAAAGATCATGAATCAAGCCAGTAAGTAGATCCTTTAATTTTTTTTGTTTGACATATTCAGGAACGTCTATGGCTATTTGGTCGATCTGGTCTTTAATAGTTTCACTTTTTTTGTCAATCCTTAATTATTAGGTGAAATCTGAAGTTGTAGTTTGGCAAATGATCCTCCCCAATCATTAAATATTAAAACCAGAAAGAGTTTTAAAGTTATACGTATACTTCTAAAGCTTCCTTAAATCCTTATGCTTATAATAAAATAAATATCCTTCTGTATTTACTTGATAATTACTCAAAAGTCTCATTAGTTGAATATTTTATTTTTGTATGTAAATCTTCATCGCTCATTATTGTCAGGATATAAACATCATGTAGATAAAGAAGAAAATACAAGAATGTCATTAAAATAATTATATTAATGCCTAAACCACTTCAATTATTATAAAGATCGTTGTGCGACAAGTCTTAAATAATTACTTAAATATGACCAATTGAAAGAAAATATCACTCGGAACTAGAACTACTAGTGTTATTAACATAATTGTAAATTACAATAATTTTAAAGTTTTATTTATTATAAGCAAATCATGACGTTAAAGTTGTCGTTGATTCCCAGACCAAATAATAACACTTAATAATAACAGTACCATAATATCGCTATCAGACATTATGGTACTGGACAAACTTGAGCAAAATATCGTAAAAATTTTTTTAAAAGCATACCCATTAATACAAGAACAAGTAATTTTATCATGTCAAACGATACAATACACGAATATTAATTATCTTTTGGCACCAACTATGGCACCGTCCCAATGTTTAGCTGATTTAAATTTCAAAACAGAACAACGTGAAGCCAATGTACATTGATATACAGGGTCATTATTAGAAGATTAGTTCCTTAAAGTTTATTATAGTTTATAGAAAAAAAACTTTTCATTCAAGTATAATAGTCGGCCTGTGTAAGATTCAGTATGTATATGGCCAGAAGATGAAGAAATGTTAGATATCGATTTCTGTAAGTAGAAATTATCTGGGTGGGTGGTGTTTTTGGCGGGGGTGGGAAGGGGGGAGGCAGTTTAAAATCAAGATTACCGCTCGATTCTAGCTCTCGATTATAACTTATCGCAATAATCGACGTTATACGTGGCCCAATTTTATATGTGATCTTAAATCTCGGATTTAAAATAAGACTTAAACCAAAGAATAATCTGAGGTTTAATCCAAGGGTATATTATGCTAATTTTACAATAGGGGTTAAACGTACACCATTGTTCTTTTTTGTTTAGATGCTCTTTCCGCCGATACTACGGACATTACAATTTAAGAGGCGGGGAAGTACGTACCTAACCTAAAGTTTTGTTTTGTGAAGTTTTCATTTTCTAGTCTATGATTTTCTGCTGTATTATTTAATTGGTTTAAATTATTGTGAAGATAGATATCGCAATGAAAAAAGTGGATAATCAAAGGGCGCCAAACTTTAAAAAGCAAGATATAGAGTTTCTATAATAGTGACTCTTGTCAAGAAATACAAAGACATAGGTTATAAAAAAATTAAAATACTGCGCATGTCTTTAATAATATCCTTGAGTTTAAGCGGTACTCTGCCTACCGATTAACTTATTACTAGGTTGGTTGTTCCTAAATCGAGCCTCGCTGTCAATCTACGCATATAAAACTGCAGTAAACAGTAATCCGAGGTTTAAACCGAACAGTGCGATTTAAACCTACTTTATAAAATTGGGCCTAAAGTAAAGTGAGTATTTTTTTTAACCCAAACCGAAAGGTGCAAGTAGTGATAGATTGTGTTTTTATTGAAATTTGCCCGTCTTAAATCTTTCAGTTAACCATTTTTTGTCAATTAGCTTACCTAGAAAAGTGACGTTTTTACAAAATAAACATTCGCTTAGCACATACGAAACGACCCTGTAGATTTTTACAACTTTCACAGCGAACACGGAATAATGTTTATTTATTTTTTATTGACAACAAGCCCTAGCCACGTGAGTTTGTTGCTCTCGATGAAACGTTGACCTCAAGCACTCGGTGTGTGGCGCTGGTATCGCAGGCGTGTTTAAAGACCCTCTTCTTCCTTTTTCGGCTATTTTTGGGCTGATTAAACGAGTAAACTGGATGTAATTTGGGCTCGAACGCGAAACGCGGAAATTCTTATCAGAGGCTTGAACACTCGAAGATTGTATGCAAGATATTGTAACAATTTTAAAAGAGTATTTAATATCTTGGGTAAATCAACAATTTAATTAATTATATTTAGTGGAAGTAACAGTTATGACGTTAATGTTGTTAAATACTTAAGGCATAGGGTGCAGCCGAGCTAAGGACTTTATAGCTGGGTCGAGCAAAGCTAAGCTAGAATAGATTTTAAACAGAAGACGAAGTGTCCTAAATCCCTTAAGTGGGATACTGACAGGACACTGCAAGCTGAGGAAACACTGATTGATGTCAAAGAGGACCCAATCTGTGCCGAATGCCTGGAGGAGGAAGAGACTCCGCTGCATTTTCTGGGTACCTGTAAGGCCCTGGGAAAACTCAGGTATCAGGTGCTGGGATAGGCGGCTCTCCAAAAGGAAGAAATCACTGCCCTGGCCTGGAGCGACATACTTGACTTCATAAAGAGGTCAGGACGCTTTGGCGGGGGCCAAGGTGGTTAGAGTGACGGGGGGAAGACTCTGGGGTAGGCAAAAAGGATCGCCGTTGGTCTAGTTGCCAGGTTTCGGAACCTCCCCTCGATTACTACTACTACTACTACATATCAACAATTAATTCAATATATTTATGGGAAATTATCTTATCGTTATGATTTGAATGTTGAATCCTTCCATTTTCTGCTAAATTTTGAATATAACTGTGTTTGATTTTGTCCATGCATGCACATTTTATATATATATATATACATATATCAACATAATAATATTGTCTAAGGTAGCTCTCTTTCCCTGTTTTTGTTTTAAAAAATTAAATAATAATTGTGTTTACCTAATAGTAATTAATAGCACATCAGACGGGAACAGTAGCAATTTACAAAATACCAGTAACTCATAATCATAACACAACGTGTTCATCATTACTTGCCTCATTTTCTGCTAAATTTTGAATATAACTGTGTTTGATTTTGTCCATGCATGCACATTTTATATATATACATATACATATATCAACATAATAATATTGTCTAAGGTAGCTCTCTTTCCCTGTTTTTGTTTTAAAAAATTAAATAATAATTGTGTTTACCTAATAGTAATTAATAGCACATCCGACGGGAACAGTAGCAATTTACAAAATACCAGTAACTCATAATCATAACAGAACGTGTTCATCATTACAAAGAATTTTTCACCTACTATTCTATGTCAACATGCTTCACCTTTCACCTTGTTTCTTCGCTCACGGCACGTTTATAACGTATAGCAATCAGTTGTAATATTCTAAAAATTCTTGTGCATTGTACTTGCCAACTACCATATTATTTTTATACGTTACAACTTACAACCAATTTACAACTGAATAATAGATTGTGGCAATGCATGGACTGTCTTTGGTTACTACGTCACCGGCTGGCTGCCGCATAGCCTTTAGCTTTAGAACGATGACCTTGAGAAAATGCAATAAGGAAATCTATATCTGCTCGTGCGATTCTCTCTGCCTGCGTTTTGTCTTTTTTTCTTCTTCTCGGTTCTTATCTGTGGTTTATTAGAAATCACCGCCTTACCTAATCAATAATAATTGTGCCCATTAAGACGATGTATTAAAGGTCTAGGAGACAGGTTAAATTTGTCAAGTACTTTCATTGATTCAAAGAATTTGGGTAAAAAATAAATCGAGTCCCATCATGTATGAAAATATTTTTAATCAGGTTAAATTGTTTCTGTATGATGAACAGTAAAGAAATGATCATATAAAAAATTTACAAAAATATAAGTTAAAGAAACTTACTCTATACCATTTATTCCCACATTATCATAAATATTTTAAACGGATTTAAATTACTTTAAATAATAATATATGTACCTTCGGGCAGATTTGCAAATTATGATGTTAAAATTCACAAAGTCTTTAATTGTCCAAGACGTTATGACTCTTATAAATATGATTCCTGAATTATTTAAATGAATTATCACACGTCAATGAAATTTCCGGTATGAATATATTAGGTTTTAATGCATTTTTTTTTAAATATCTGATAGATCAATTAATAATTAAGAAAAGAGTTGGTGCAAAAACCCTGTAAAATTCTGTAATATCATTTATGCGGAAGCAAAACTGAAATAATAATAAAACGCATTGCAAATGAATGGCGATATAATCGGAATTTGAAATGAAAAGGAGTTACAGTTGAATAAACAAAAGATTGCTTATAATTTAATAGAAAAACAATTGTTCTTCTTGTAAAATTGTCTGATTGTTTTAAAGTATTTCCTGTACCATGGTCCTATGCGGAAGACTTATCAATGGAAATAATTAAGAATTTAAAAAATAGGAATAAAAAGGCAGGAACAATAATAGAGTAAATTTTTCCTGTTACGCTTCTTTGAAACGTCATCACCAGGACTTCAAGAAGTTGCCGCCTAACTAATTTTATATTAGTTGATCATTTGATGTTTGAGGTTCACTGCTACTTGTGCTATTATAAAAAGTTATTATTGTTTTTATTAATATCCATAATTAGTTTCAAATCAGTTCACCCTAGCTTTTTTCACATCTATTGTTATTTTATCTTTGCTTTTACTTCCTGCTATTAATTATTATTAGATACTCTTGAACCATTAAAATAGTTTTTTAATACTCCAATTGCTAATTATTTCAGACAATGACAGTAGATAGTTATTTTATTAGTATATATTATTTGATATTATAGTTAGGTAATTTATTGGTTACAAACTACTAAATTCAGTGGTGTAGCGTGAATACCTTAATAGGTTTGTCCCTATTTCGGTATTCGGGTGAAAAAGCTAGTATATTTTACCAACAAATTAAAAATTAGATCGTTTGGTTTTAACACTTTACCTTTAGGCTAAATTATTGCAGGTACGGCGCAAGGGGAAGGGTAGGGGCCTCTATACGTTATGCCATTGGAGAGGGCGGTGGAGGGGTTAAACGGTCAAACCTTAAAGGCTCTTGTATTTCAAATTTTGAAAAAAAGTATTTTCATTTAAATATTTCATTTACTTACAAATTAAAACTAAAGGCGTTTGTTATCATTTTGTCAACATTTAATCTTATTCAGACGTAAAAAAGTAAAAAAAAATAATGTAATGGAAAATATATACAGTGAGGACCTAAAGTCCCCCCCCCCCTCTAACTTCTAAACCGTTCGGTATATTTTAATGAAATTTTGAACGATAATATTTGAGAAAGTCTTGCACTTTTTGACGTACCAATGACAGCTTTAAATGTCAAGATGACAGCTCTGGGTCCGCTTTTGGAATATTTTTTTAAATAGAACACCCTGTATATTTTTACATTGTTTAATTCCACATTAAAGTATAATTATTTTTTATTAAATGCATTATTAGTCTATACTTTATAGTTTCCGAGATATTGACTCTCGAAAAGTGACATTTTTGAACTTTGACAGCTTATAACCTTCTAACAGTACGTCTTAAAGCAAAACGGCTTACATGTCCCTATCTTCAATTTTTATTATCTTCCCAAAAAAATCAACTTCCAGTTAAACCGCAACAACTATATTTCCTGCTTTCGAGTTACATCCGGTTTAACCGGAAGTTGATTTTTTTGGGAAGATAATAAAAATTGAAGATAGGGACATGTAAGACGTACTGTTAGAAGGTTATAAGCTGTCAAAGTTCAAAAATGTCACTTTTCGAGAGTCAATATCTCGGAAACTATGAAGTATAGACTAATAATGCATTTAATAAAAAATAATTATAATATTATGTGGAATTTAAAAATGTAAGAATATACATGGTGTTCCATTTAAAAAAATATTCCAAAAGCGGACCCAGCTATCATCTTGACATTTAAAGCTGTCATTGGTATGTCAAAAAGTGCAAGACTTGCTCAAATATTATCGTTCAAAATTTCATTAAAATATACCGAACGGTTTAGAAGTTAGAGGGGGGGACGGACTTTAGGTCCTCACTGTATAAGTATGTATATAAAAACAAAATTCCTCTCCCTTGCACATGACAATGTTGACGTGCGAAACTACACTTTCTTAAGCCAATTAAAGATAAAAAAGTTGTGGTGCTCTGTCAAAGTGACTTTATCACACGAACAGGTTAAATTTTAAAAAATCTAATAAATTTATTATAAATACCTTCAATTAAAAAGCCGACAATAACTCATTCATCTAACTCCCGCAGAGGTAGCGTGCAAAATCGTTCATAAACAGGTAAAAATGGTGAAAAAAATTAGACAGAACGCATGCTATAAAATTTGCATTTATTAAACTAGGAAATAAAATTTACAAGATTAGTCTATTATTAACTTAAAGGGTCGAATTGGGTGCGATAATATAATATTATCCAACTGATATGAAAAATGTATAATCCGAATTGGGTGCGGCATCCGAAAAGTATTTCGTTTCTATTTTTTCTTGTACTTAAAGATTATTTATTAACAAAATAGTTAACTGCTGCTTGTATTTTTTTTACCTTAATGATATTGCCACTTTTTGAAATTGTTTAAGATATGCTTGTTTCTTAAAACTCAAAAGTTTTATGCGAAAAATATATCTTTTATTTTTTATATTTATTCATGTACAACCACGTAGAGGTGTACATACTCTGGTAAGCACTGGCTTTTTGCTTTTATGAGAGAGCCCTAGGTAGGTCCAAATTAGTAATGTCCTGCTTGTACCCACGTAACTATCATCCATACAATTTATCTCGAAGATAAAAATGTTAACAAAAATTATTTGTATTTACTCTTTTCCTGATTACTACACCCCTGAATGGGGAAATAATACAGATTATAAAGATACTTCCGTATTAAAAGAATCTAATTTTCCACAAATCTGACACCGACGCACCATTTTGTTAAGTACTTATAACAATAGAATGAAGTACTTTACAAAAAAATAAAAAAAACACAAAACTTCACAAAACACATCCAAATAGTAGTTTTTCGACGACTAACCACGGCATCGAAAAAATAAATACTACGACGAATCACAGAAAAAAGTAGGGTTTGTTCAATTACTACAGCTGTTTTTGTTGCTACCCGTAAATTGCCGACGCGTAAAAAAGGAAAGCGAAGTTGCTGCAACATTCTAGATTTTGTCACCATGAAACCTAAATAAGTAGGTACTAAGTACTAGACCTGAAATATTCATATTTATTTATTTAAACAAACCAACAAAACAAAAACTTGTTCTACCTAAAGTATCTTACTAACGTTTGTAATTAATCTGAATTATACTTGTAAAACGTGTATTATATTATTAATTTTATGAATCCAATAAGGGTTCAAAAACAGCGCTTTTTTATGCACGTGTTAAATATAGTGAACCATACAGCTAACTAGACAAATTGTGAACGCTGGAATTTTTGATTTCTTTAAAACGTAAACAATGTAGTTTATTCTATAAGAAGTCTATGTCACGAGTGGATAGTTTTGCAGTCTAAAGATAATGATATAGTTTTCACGCTGGCTACAAATACTATCTTAATAATATCTATTTAAAAAAAATCTTTAGCACCCAACTCGACTGCCCCGGCTCACGACATCTATATCTTTATCAAGTTGAAAGGGAAAGCCTTTATAAATGATTTCACTCTATTTACATTGTTATGTTAATGATTGTTTGGGTATTCGGTATTCTAAATAGTCCACTTGCAGTAACGACCTTGTCGGAGGCATTCTTTCATATTTGACAAGGCCGGGGGGATTTTATTTTATTTACCTACCGTCCGCTTTCAATCTAATACCCTTGTTTGTTATGCTTCGGAGACTATTAAAAATGTATGTAAAAATCTTCAGGTATAACTTCCTAGTTGTTTTAAGAAGGACGGTAAAAAGTTATTTTTGAGCGGAAGAGCATTCATTGTACAAACATAAAAAAAAACATTTAATGGTTAAGATTTTTGGTAATCTGGCAATTAATAATAATGACTAATGACAATGATTTTTGGCATTGCATTGAAACAAGTAGGTTGTCAAAAAAATTATCCTCTTTGTTGATATAGTCTGAAATAACGATTTAAAAATATCATATTTAGATGAATGCATACATATTTAGATGAAATAATTATATAAATTCAAGTATTAAGGGGATTCTTATAAAATTACTTATAAAAAATAGATTTGGAGAATTTTTAAAAAGTAATTGTGGTTGATCTCGCTGTCCGAAGTTATTGAAGAAAATATATCTTATATACCTAATATAAATAATTCAATCTTGGAACGTTCTTCATGCACAATTTTCAAAAAATCAAACTTGCCCAACTTAAAAAAAAATACCCGTATATTTTTAGAAATTATCAAAAAGTAAATGATGAGAATCCTTTTTCACGTGTTCGTAAAGTGGTGTTAAAAATTAAAACAATTTGATGCGTCGAAACTGCCACAATTCCTTTTTAAAAATTTCTTGTTTTTGACGTAAAATCTAATCATTTACGCTTCTATCCTTTAGATGCTTTCTTTCTTGACAACAACGCGGTTGGGGCACACGAAAAAGGTGATATTACAGCGATAAATTCTTTAACCGAACTTAATAAAATAATTTAAAATTTGAAATACGGCGACTAAGAAAAAGCAAGAATCCCATTATCTTATTAAACTTTGACGTCAACAAGCGAATAGCATATTGGCAATTTAAAAGACAATTTTTTTTTGTTTGCATCTTTGGCTTAAATTAAGATATCGACATGCGGTTTTCACCAGATTTGTGTCATTTATTTCAAAGAATAAAAGACTTATTTTTTGATATAACTTTTTTTGGCATATTATCTACAAAAACCGATTTCTTAGTCATCGGTTGATCTCCCTCTAGCGGTAAATTATGAACTTAAAAATAATTTACTGCAATCAAAAATCAAACGTCTCTTGGTTGATTTGGTAGTAAATATTTGCATTTTAAAACATTGTGACAAACTTTTCGTGAGATATAGTTGGCGTCCATTCTCATTTGGATACTAGTTACAAATTATGATTTGACTTTTAAGGGTTCCAGAGTAAATAATAATATAATAAATGAGTAGTTTATCTAATAGTATGTGTGTATCGTATTTTTAGGGAGGGACATGAGGTAACCAGTTTTGATTTTAACGGCATTGGATAGCTGTAAAATTACATTTTGCTTTTTAGTCAGTTATAAACTTTCTTGGTTAATATTTATAAAATAAAGAAAGCTGATTTGTTGAGTCATAGTCACGCGATCAAAATATAAACATTTAAAAATACACAGTATATTTCATAATAACTTTAATATCGTTTTAAAGACATGCATTGCCAAAATTATAATACAACTACATACATGCAAAATAAGTAATTAATTATTATTCATTATTGTCCTTCACTTTTTAAATAAATAATGCACAATAGATAAATAAGAAGATAAATGACTAAGTAGGTAATGAAATAATAGAAATTATACAGGTTTATTTTACGGAAGGCCATAAAATTATACAATAAAACGTAATGGCACAGTCGGGCTGTGTCAAGAAACAAGCGATTGAATAATACTGGCGTAAGATGCATTCTTAATGTCGACTAGTGGCATTTAAAATCTATATAAAACCAAAGGTCAGGTATAGTAACACCTAAAGATCAGCTGAGCTTGCATTATTCCAGGCATCGATTGTTGCCGGGTGTTTTATTTAATAAATTCTAGCACATTACAAAAAAAAAATTATTTAAGCAGTTTGAGGTTACATCAGAGTTTACAGAATATCATTCAGTCAATTATATCAATATAAAGGTTAATTATTATTTACTTTTACGACGTGTAAAAAAATTGTATCCACTGACCTTTATATATTTGAATACGTAGTAATATTTGGTCATTTTATATGTTGTTGATTCTATAATAGTCGGCTAATTGGATCATTGGTCGGAAGTATCTTTGTTAGATTTTCAATTATAAAATAAATGTTTAAGCGAAAAAAATTATATACCACCTAATTTTATAACTATTTTCAATTTTATCGATATCGAAGTAAACCAACACCATACAAGATTATTTTCAACACACGTATAGGAAACCGCTGGGACACAAAATTATCGTTGCCGTGAAAACCGGGAGCAAATTTGTCTGTAAATTTCGTGATTTGGCACTTACCAAAACGCGTCGTTGCACCAAACAACAATATAGGTACTAAGGCAATTTAGAGGATTTTCTGCCAATAAAAAATTGTGTGGTCGTAGAGAAAGCCTAGTACGGTGTATACCTTCCGCGCGCCCAAAATGTTTTTTCGCAAAGAATATGGGTGAAATGAGTCTCATTCGGAGCTTGTTGTAAAATATATATTATACAATATACTACAACTTGCAATAATATGATACCCACGTCATTATGACTTAGGTAGTGATAACAATTTTTCCGTGTATGACTCGCACTTTTCAAAAGCATCTCTATTATTTTTTGTGTCTTAAACACGGTAATATTGCATGATTTTTTCTGTGAGCGGACTAGTTTTCTGACAGCCAATCTAGCCAACTATTATAAAAATGCAATAAATTAAAAGAAAGTTGACTTGTTTGTATGTTTGGTCGAATGCATTCCCAAACGATTCATCCGATTACGATGAGACTTTGGAGAGTTGTTGTGTATACACCGAAGAAGGTTTTTGCAATGCAATGCAACGAATGCCTGAAAGTACTACTACAAATAAATAATTAGAATAATTCTGTAAAGTAGTTCTTGAGGCGATGGAGAATCCGCCTTGTTATTATGGCGTCCTAGAGGAAGCGTTCATGCCGGGACGTATATTGAGACCTGAGACAATCCAGGATAAATGCCAGGGAAAGTGGTATTACAAAGCATGCCGGGTACTCGCTAGTTGCATTGTAGTTTTAAATTCTTTGATATATCGAATGGTATGGAAATCAAAGTTTACCATACATACATAAATGTTGTAAGGAGGTGTCAAAAACTTCTATAAATTTTGTTTTGAATTTTTATAGTGGCCGAAATTATGTAAATCAACTTTTTAAAGGATACTAACCTAAAACCCGACTACTAAATATCTTAATAAGTATATTGTGTTAATTTTTAATATTAATGAAGGATACGGTCCATTTTAGCACGCTTAAAAGAAATTCCAACGCAAGTTCTCCTTCTTAAAACCGATATTACCTTTAATTATTTGCGATTAAAAAATATGTTATTTTACCTAAAACCAGAAATTTCTAGATTTTTTATAAAAACGCAATCTAATTACTTGATATTTAAAACACAGTCGCAACAATTTATTGGACTTTAATCAAGTAATAACAGTAATTTACGTTTTTCTTTCAATTAGAACACCGTTAGCAATAAAAATATAACGGTTGCCAATTCAATGACAACGCAATGCATTTTTAGTATATCTTCTATGGATACTGCAAGGTAACAAATATCATGGCCACATTGGCCACCTTTCATTCCAGATCAAGAACTATTTAAATAAATTGTTGCCCACATCTTACATTATTAAGGCGTTTTATAGGACATGTTTAAATATTTAGGAATACCTAAACATTTTGTGCAATACAATTATTAATTGAGGGTAGGGTTAATATAATTTAATTAACTTAATATTTTTTTAAAGCTAATTATGAAATAATCTTTGTATTTACCATTTTATTGGTTTGGCAAAATTTATTAAAAAAATATTTGACCTTGTGGAATATTGATTTTAATCGACTTCCGCTATTATTGGTATTATGCGCCTCATGGCCAAGGTTGCTCTTGCAAAAAGTTTTTTAATTATCATAAAAAAACGCTACACTTAAATAAGTAGTCGTATGCAACTGCTAAAATCATAAAAGTAAAAATATTCAATCACAATATATAAACTACAATGTTTCTCCTGAAAATAATAAAATTGCAGTTACTAAAAACGCCCGAGAATTAACTGACAAGTTCTTGTGGCTTTTGCAAAATTTGGCAGGGAAATAGAAAATACACATAAATAATTCCAAGCCTAAATTAAAACAATATTATTGTAGTCTCTACTTTTTTTGACAATAACGCAAATACTTGCTTTTTGCTCAAAAATAAATAAGTTTAGCCCTACAATAGTGTTGTATTTTGGGCTTTCCTCATTTACGTTTATTTTGTCATTTTTTTTGCCAAATCCGGTACTTAAATCTCATCAATTTTGGTATTGCTAAACAGCATTGTTGATAAGCTTTCCAAAGAGGTGGGACAAGTGGGGTAGTGTAATTTAAGATTTTATAGTGAATGAGGGTAGTGTTTCAGGGTTGGGTAAAGTTGGCCCCAAAATACATTTTTGGGTTTCTTGAAATATTCTCTAGTGGAAAAAATATAGCCAATGTAAGTTTTCAAAAAGTCACTCTGTATAGTGTTCTATCTACAGTGTGACCAGTAAAGTCCGCATCATATGGGATTTTTTTTTATTAATAGCTTTATTCGAAATTTGACTTTGGCATCAAGTTCTGCTTCTATCGAGATGAAAATTAAGCAAAAAAATAGTAGTCATTATCTGTCAAATTTGACAGATAATGCGAATCACGTGATTACTATTCTTTTGTTTAATTTTCATCTCGATCGAAGCAGAACTTGATGCCATAGTCAATTATTTGCATTTTACAAAAAATCAATGTAACCGATTTTATATACGTTCATGTTTATGTCAGCATTTTATTTACATCTGTCAGTATTCTGTTTTCATAAAGGCATTTTCGAAAATGTATTTATTTAATACAATGTTACGGTATTGAAAATGTGTCTTATAAATATATATAATACGCTATAGATGTTTTTCATGAAAAATTTTCTAATACGCCTGTGTCAAAAAGAGGATTGCGAAAATTATTTAAAAAATTTAATGAAACTGACGAATCTAAAGAAATCAAAGAAAAAATATGTTGAAAATGACGCAGCTACATTATGAGTAATAGGATCAATTTTAGAAAAATCGAAATTATCTTTTATAAAATAAAACTTTATTTTAAAATATTCGAATTTTTATTTTAAAACTTGTATTTAGTCTTTATGCTAGTTTATAAACAACTTTGTTTTATAAAATTTCTGTTAAAAATAATAAATAATGGTACTTCTCTCTTGAAGCATTTTCATATTTTCCTAATTTATTAACACCCTGTACATTTGATCTAACATTTTTCTATCGTGAACTCATTTTCTCAACAAGCAGAACTTTTTATAAAGAATGACTTTTGGTCGTAAAATGAATAATAAAGATTTTTTCCCCCTTGGGGACCGGGGGGACCCCATCCGCGGACACACTGTATACTATTAACGATAGCTAAGATAAATATTTCAAAAATAGTTGCATGCGTTCGCCTGTCACCTAATATTACCAGTAAAATTAAATTAACCAGTTTGTCTTGTAAGAAATTTTTATTTTAGGCCTTTCTTTGGGAGAAAATATTTTTTTAATTTTGAAGAAGTAGTCCATACTCAAAGTGGAGTTAAATGATACAGAAAAAGAAAAGCACGAAGTCTTTCTCCACAATCTTTATTAATCGAAAAACTAGGCGAACCTAGTATCACATCGACATGTTTCGAGTGTAGAAACACTCATCATCAGGAAACAAAGTGAAAATTAAAATGCTGATGTTTTTAGCAAGAGAAAATAATGGTGAGATTGAGCCGTAATGGAGCTTTTAATGGTGTACAAGAGATGTAAAATTAAAAAATCAGAAGGTCAAAAATCAAGACTCCAGCATACTGAAGAGTCGAGGGTTAAGTGTAGAAGCACACTGTCGTGCAGAAAAAGATAGGGTAGTGAAAATTAGGGAGTTTTGAAAAACATATCTGTTAAAAGTATTAATAAATTACTGAAACATCCTGAGTTTTATTGAGCCCAGTCAGAAACATTTGAAAATGTTGGGGTGAGATGTAAAGAAAAGAAGAGAAAAAGAAAAAATTGTTTTTTGGTCAAAGCATCTTTTAATGTAAAAGTAAAAACAGTTGGGGTACCAGGCTTTTTACGGCCCAGTTACCCCGCCAGAGTCAAAGCAGACACATTGTGTGGAAAAAGTTTTTAGAAAAAAAAAAATTATTGTGTTCCCGTTATAGAGGTGCTACTGTAGCCAACACGTGTAGGATGGGAAAATTATTTTTCTCTTCTTTTCTTTACATCTCACCCCAACATTTTCAAATGTTTCTGACTGGGCTCAATAAAACTCAGAATGTTTCAGTAATTTATTAATACTTTTAACAGATATGTTTTTCAAAATTCCCTAATTTTTACTACCCTATCTTTTTCTGCACGACAGTGTGCTTCTACACTTAACCCTCGACTCTTCAGTATGCTGGAGTCTTGATTTTTGACCTTCTGATTTTTCAATTTTACATCTCTTGTACACCATTAAAAGCTCCATTACGGCTCAATCTCACCATTATTTTCTCTTGCTAAAAACATCAGCATTTTAATTTTCACTTTGTTTCCTGATGATGAGTGTTTCTACACTCGAAACATGTCGATGTGATACTAGGTTCGCCTAGTTTTTCGATTAATAAAGATTGTGGAGAAAGACTTCGTGCTTTTCTTTTTCTGTATATTTTTTTAAGTTGACCCATTTATACTAACACAAATTATGGTATGTTTTGAAAACGAAAGGATAATCTGCTACATGGGAAACATAGTTTAAAAATAGATGTTTCATAATTCCTAAATTGAAGTAAATCGTATGTGTGGTTTCTGAGAAATTAGGTGATAGCGAAAGGCAATAATTGGATGTATTTAATATGCGACGATGAACTCTTAAGATATTTATGTAGCACGATTATTATTAATTAATTAATTTTAATCCAAATCCTTATTTGCAAAAATAAGGACTTTTTACTCTGCAATTTATAGATAAGTGTATGCGAAAAACTGGTTTGGCGTCAGCGAAAAACATTTGATTTATTTAGTAGTAAGATTGCGGTAGTGTTTTTTTCACTTGCATTAATTTATTACTGTGTTTATATTGAAATGTATAAGAGCAAAAATCATATATTTCGCCACATTGGTGTAAGTAGTTTCAAAAAATAAAAGTTTATATATTGTAATCATAATATTTTTTTTGGTGCCGTTCAGGTGTTTATTAATGAAATCCTGATTGGCCGCGCAAAATTTTTATGTAAAGGTAACTTTTTAATGAATTTTTGAAATAAAACACTATCGTAATATCATTTCGAGAACGCTTAAAAAAAAATTTATAATATGTGTCAAAGAGTATAATTTATGGAATAAAATGGTAGGAATAGGTGATGACCTGATGACATTTAAAATGTAGTATCTAATTTCGAGCCAAAGAATATTAGTAATTTTACCTATAATAAGATTTTGCCTTAAAATATGCCTTTTTTCTCTTTTTTTGTACATTATATTCTATTTTATTGGTGGAATTTAAATGTATTTGATAAAATATTTTTAAATTTTGAAATAGATGGGTACATGACATATAAATCCATAGTTAGATATATATATTATATTTTTCTTCAGTATAAAATAATATTTTTTATAAGCGTGTCCGAAATGACGCACTTGTTCACGAAATGATTATAAGGGTTCCCTGAGTGATATTGTAGTTCCCAAAATGACTAAAACCTAAATAATAATTTGTTTTTCAATGCTTTTAATTTGAATTATAATAGCATAAATCTAATTTACATAAAAAACAAATAAAAATAAGACAGTTTAAACAAAATCATATTATTCCCTCGAAAAAAAAAGAAAATTCACAATCGAATTATTAAAAAGAAAAAATCACTATGTAAAAAGCGAGTCGGAAATTAAGAAGTTGCTGTCGGTTCCAAACATTTTTTATAAACTGTTAAAAGAAACATTTTAAAAACAATTTCTTTAGTTAGAAAACGATATAGTATCATTTCGAGAACACCTCATCATTTCGGGAACACACGTATTGTTCCCGTTCTGACGTTCCCGAAATGATAAATTAATATAATATCGGATTCTGCACGTTACCTATAGCAACCGAATGTAAAATTTTTAGGTTATGTTACAGATTTTCGCATGTAAGACTTGAAAATAATCATAAAACCGCCCTCAAAAAGTCGACGCGCTTCATTTGTGATGTTCCCGAGTTGATAGATAAAAATATAAAAACAATCACTAAATATCACTAACTTTTCAAGAAACTGCAAAATAAAACACCGTTTTCCCGCATGAGAACTTGCCGCTGGATAACTGAACCGATACTAAAGCCCCCTAGCGACAATTTTGACAAGGTGACGCTAAAATCTGACAGCGTTCACGGAATGACGCAAATCAGTGAGGACGTTTTATTGAAGTAGCTTACATCCAAAATTGTTTAAAGGTAAAATAAAAAAAAGTTTTTTCTTTTCGGTAAAGGTTTTCTCCCAGTAAAAAACGCAGACCTAGTTAAAATTTCCCCAAAAGTACTTAGTAGGTATTTAATTCGCTTGTAAAACATAGCTGAGGGACAGTTCCCGAAATGATATTTTAGGACAAAAAATTGAAAAAAAAATGGATGTCTACAGACAAAACGATTTTAAAATGTAATATTTTTACGTTACGGGACTGGATATTAAACTTATATTTTGAAAAATAGACAAAAAAGAATTAGAATTTGATTTAGACTACTGGGGACGCAAATAAAAAAAATGTGACATTTTATATGATTTTTGCTCATAAAGCTTTTATAATAAAATTGAACTTCATGTAGGATCAGATAAAATCGAGAAGATTGTACGACATCGTAGGATAATGTATTCGACAATATTGTAGATTGTTGAGTTAAACCCAATTTAGTACAGAAGTGGTGTGGAAAAAAGATAAAGTTCTACGTAAAAAATATTTTTTTTAAATTAGGATCGAATCGTCAAGTAACGCTGAGAAACATCAAGTTCGCTAGTTGAACTGTTAAAATAAGTAAAGCTAATGTCAACTTCTTCTGCCTGAATAAAAAAATGAAGCTAATGGCCATATTATACAGGGTTAGTTAAAATAACCGGAATGGTTAATTTTCTTCAAAACTACCAAGGCTAAATCAATGAATTTTGGTACAGGTGGATAACTTAAAAAATTGAATTGAAAATTGACAATTGCGACAATGCCAGATTTTTAGTTTTTTCTGTAACTCAAGGAATTTTTTTTTTCAAATGTAACACTACTCTTTTTTATTGAATTCAATTCCTCCCATCGACATTATCATTTCCTGATAGTATAAATGTTTTTTCTCAAATAGTTTTATGGGAAAAAAAATTAATTAGTTACAACTATAACTCTAAAAAAAAAATTCAATCTATTTCCATTTAAAAACGTTTCAAATAATGTAAATGATGGTAGACATAATGTACCTAATAGTATCGATAACGATAATAACAACAAACAACAACTAACAACAACACAGCCAGTAAAAATTACTTTATTACTAAATTACATATTATAGTACACTACATTAATTTGATTATGAAACCGATAATATGTAAGTAATTTTTACTAGCTATGTTATTGTTAGTAGTTGTTTGTTATTATCATCGTTATCGATACTATTAGGTACATTATGTCTACACTGTTAAAAGAAAAAAATCAAATTTAACTTTTTTTTTATGTCCCAGAAAGTCCACTCCCGTTTTTTTGTCAATTTAACTAAAACCGCTTCAGTCAATCAGTAACTCATAAAATATGTTATTACTATTTTGACATTAATCTGATTTTATTGTGCAGTAAAAATTACAACTTAATTAGTTAATTTGACACATTTTTTATGTTAGTATTAACTTATTTTAAAATTTTAACTAAAAAAGATATTGATAATGATTATAAACTTTATCAAAGTTACTAGTATTTGATTCATTAGAACCGTAAAAGAATTGCATGTTAATTTTAGTTAGCTGTTATGTTAAAACGACTTCCAGAAAAGTTAGTTCTTAAAATCTGATTTTTACTAAACACAAAAGAGTTAAAATAACTATACATTTTAGGTTAAATTTGATTTATTTTAATTGATTATAAATTTTTTTGATTCTCACGTCCAGGATTTCTAACAGTGTACCAACCTTCCTTTTCACATTATTTGAAACGTTTTTAATTGGAAATAGATTGGTTTTTTTTAGAGTTAGAGTTGTAACTAATTAATTTTTTTCCCATAAAACCATTTGAGACAAAAATTTGATACTGATCAGGAAATGGTAATGTTGATGGGAGGAATCGAATTCAATAAAAAAAGAGTAGTGTTACATTTGAAAAAAAACATTCCTTGAGTTACAGAAAAAACTAAAAATCTGACAACGTCGCAATTGTCAATTTTCAATTAAATTTTTTAAGGTATCCACCTGTACCAAAATTCGTTGATTTAGCCTTGGTAGTTTTGAAGAAAATTAGCCGTTCCGGTTATTTCAACTAACCCTGTATAACAAAATTACTATTGTAACGTACCTATTTAGTAACGAAATTAATACTTAATAAATTAAAAGGTTGGGTTCGCCATCGCGTCAAGAAATATTGGGCGCATTCATCTGACGAAACAGTTGTGGAACTGTTACGGAAACGTCACTTAAATGAACAGCTACAATTGCGCTACAACGCCAACACGTTCCGGAGCGGACGCCATTTTGGGTAGCCCTTTTAAAATGCGCTATATATCGGTAGCGACTGTGCAGTAAATAGAGAACAAAGAAATTTTAAAAGGATGGCGATAGTAATACACAAAATTAAGGTTATGTTTTGTGGCGCGCAGGTAATGGCGAACGACAAGTATTGTTTTATGGACGAGCAGTACGAAATGGAATACTGTCATCAAAATAAAGCTTCCGTTATTTCTTGTTGAATAATAATATTTCCTCGAGTATTTCTTAGATCCATTCTTCAGCTTTTTTTACAACATTAACAAGTAAAACTAAAAAATTTTAAACAAAACAACCTCACAAATTTCAAATTATCAATGTCAACCATCTGTCAAACGTCAATAATTATGAAACCACGTTCACGAAACGTATCGGTAACCTTAGTTGTGCTACCGGGAGCAGCTCCGCCACGGCTTCGTCAGATGAATGCGCCCATTGTACAGAATTAGGGCTAATGGAACAATAAGTTTTGCGTCGCTTAAACCTATAAGACATTGGGGTGTATTCTGTAGCACTTCCGTTAAATTGTAGAGGTCGTCAAAATTTTGGCGGTCGTTATAAATTTGTTCATATTCTGTATCTGTCTAATATGTCAATATCATAACATATTCTTTTAAAACTTCCGGCAAAAGTAATAATTTTTAGAGGGCTATTAAAAATCTCCTTTGATTTTTAGCAGTCCGTTAAAACTAGTTTTCTTAGGTTAGCTTTTAATATTATATTTTTTGATTTGATACCTACTTTATTAGTAATATAGAATTATTGACGAAGATAGTATTTATTCCTTTAAACAATGACATTTTCTGATGTTTTATATCGAGGCCTTGATTAAGGAATTAATTGACAATCATGAAAAGTGAATATATTTTTTAATTCTGTGTTTTCACACAATTTAAAATTACCGAAAGCATAAATGGCTGAAACACTTATTTGAACAGGATTTATATCTTCTGGCAAATACTTTCTAAAACTTTTTTTGAGCTAAGGGCAGTTAATTTTTGTAAAGCTGAATTCAGATTCCATTAAAGGGTACTCCGAGACAACAGCGATCCTTTCCAGCTACCTAATATCACGTTCAAAAAAATATTTCGATGCAATAAAGACGTAGCAAGAATTAAAATCGATGTAATTAGCCCGCTTATGCAAGAAGGACAAAGAACTTCAGCAATTCCTAGAGAACTAAAAATTCTTGCAACCTTAAATTTTTATGGTACTGATAGCTATCAATTATCCACTAGACAATGATACAATTTTGCTTTAAGTCAACCCAGCATGAGTCGTTGCATTCATAAAGTTACTGAAATAATCTATTATAACTTAATGCCAAATTGGATAATATTTCCGAATAACGAGAACAAGAAAAATACAGTTATGAATGGTTTCAGAAATAAGTATAATTTTCCACAATTCTTGGGAGCTGTAGATTGTATATACTCACATAGCAATTATATCACCACCAGAAGATTATCCAGCACTTCCTTACTTTTGTAGAAAAGGATATTATAGTATTAATTGCCCAATAATTGTCGACAGTGACTACAATATATTGAATATGAATGCTTGTTTTCCTGGATCAACCCACGATGCGGCTATTTGGCAAGCTTCCAATATTAAAACTATCATGCAAGATCTATATATTCATGGTGCTTATTATTTTCTTATCGGAGACTCTGGGTACCCTTTACAACCGTTTTTACTAACTCCCTTTGAGAACCTTGCGGTAAATACGCCCGAAAGTAGTTATAATTATCACTTTGTAAGAAGTATAAAAATAATTGAAACGTTGAATAAAACACTAAAATCAAGATTTCGATGCTTATTAAAGCATACATGTACTTTAAATTACGATCCTATTAAGGCAGGGAAAATTATTTATAGTTGTGGTATATTGCACAATATATCACGGTTTTACAAAGATGATCTTCCAGAAGAAATTTTAGATTTAGATAATGACGGTGCTTTCAATGATATTGAAAATATGCCTGATGAAAATTGGCACAGAAGAATAGAATAAATGAGAACTGGATTCATTTTTCCTCCTAGCAGTTTTTGGGGTTCTTCTAAGAAATTAACAATAAACTCTTTCTGGCATTTTGTAGTCCTCGGAGCGCGAGACATTTTAAAATCAATGAACTAAATCGTAAAATTTCATAATAAAAGTGTCATAATAATGTCAAATTTTGGCGACAGTAGTTCGAACAACTCAAAGTGTGACGTTGCCATATTCCTGAACACACATTTTAACGAACTCCTCTAAAATTTATATTTTTTAACCAAACTCTAAAATTTGCCTTTACAGAATATCAATTTTACCAAACATTTTTAGAGGGCTGTTAAAATTTAAATTTTTAATGGCCTCTAAAATTTAGCGGCTAATTTACAGAATAGACCCCATAATCCATTAAATGGTTACCATATAACGTTCAGCGCCCATCTCATAGCAACAAAGTGTTATGTTATACTTTTGTTTTTAAAATATCTTATTCACTACCTAATACGCTGCTGTACCGTTTTCTAAACATTATTTCTTTTTGTTACAGATAAAAAAGAAGGTGCCAAAAGTAACTACACTGCCACACAAGTTACCGAACCAATCTGGATGTTTGAAGACTGATGTTTTGTTGATTTTATTAATTATAAGATTGTTTTTATTAAATTATATCTCTAGGTTAAGTTCCTCAAGATTAAACACTCGACACTTAAACATGTCGTTTGTTTATCTTAATCTCTGTAAATATTTTCAGTATCCATCTTGTATAGTTTTTCTTTTCTATGCTTTTATATTATTATATAATTTTTTTTCTAAATAAAATATTAATTTAATAATACCTAACCTTCTTTTTATTTTATTTCTCTCTTACGACAAAAGATGATATCGATGTCGTGTGTATTAAGACTGGTCTACAAGGTGCAATAAATGGTAGCAATTTTTTGAATTCATTGGCAGATTAAAATATAAATTTTCCCCATATAAATAAATGAGGTGATACAATTTTTTTTGTAATAATGAATTACTCCAAGCTGCAATCTAACGTGCCTACCTTTTTTTCTTTTAATCCCTAAATTGGTTTAGTTAGTGGATTTAAAAAAAACTATAGAACCTAGCATTGGTAATTTTTTTCAAATAAAAAATACACGAAAATTTTTAAAAAATTGTCAAATATTTAAAAAAATTATATCGTGGCCATTAAAATTGTTTGGTAAAAAAAATCTGAGCATAGATCCATAAAATATAAATAAGAAAAATAGCACACTATAGGATCTAGTTAAGCCTTCGGGTATTTCTGAGAACCATAACATGTGAGTTTGGTAAAAAAGTAGGGGGGTATAACAATAGCGAAAAAATTCTCTTAACTTACTTGTTCATTAACACAATAGCTCATTCTGATGGTGTAATTTCTCCACTTATTGTTTTTCCATAGTTAGTTCATCAAGTCAACACCAGCTATAGTCTAAAGATTAGTTTCCAAAAATATTATACATGTATAGATGTATAGATCAGGGTGACTTTTTAAAAACTTTATTATATTTTCTACATTAAGAGCAGTAACCCCCTTTACCACAATGAAAATTGCCGAACGTTTTGCTGGTCAAACAAAAAGAAAAAATAAAAATTGATATTTAGAAAATAAATTCTATTTTAAATACCCCATCCAGAAAAGTAAATGACGATCGAAAATATTCCCAAAATTTTTTTTAGAAATTTTTTTTATTTTTAGTAATTTTGTAATATCTTAAACAATTCTTTATTGGTCAAAAGCAAAATGACTTTCCCGGGTGTAGAATGTTGTAGCAAACAATTTTTCTTAAAGCCATTTTTCAATATCGGCCTTACTTTTTTCTCAAAATTTTGGGCGCGTAAACCCACTTTACACGCTTAAATTCACTTTACGCGCCCAACGTTTTTGAGAAAAAAGTAAGGCTGATATTGAAAAATGGCTTTAAGAAAAATTGTTTGCTACAACATTCTACACCCGGGAAAGTCATTTTGCTTTTGACCAATAAAGAATTGTTTAAGATATTACAAAATTACAAAAAATAAAAAAAATTTCTAAAAAAAATTTTGGGAATATTTTCGATCGTCATTTACTTTTCTGGATGGGGTATTTAAAGTAGAATTTATTTTCTATATACCAATTTTTATTTTTTCTTTTTGTTTGACCAGCAAAACGTTCGGCAATTTTCATTGTGGTAAAAGGGGTTACTTCCTCTTAAAAAAGATATAATTATCAAAAAACCAAGTTAGGAAGGAATTTTAAAATCGACTTTATTTCTGATTAGAATAAAATGGAAATCGTTTTGAGGACTTGATAAAATATTTGAGAAAAATAGAAATAAAACTACCTAGTCTCGATATTGCAATTTTTTTTTTAAAGAGTTTTAGCACTACAATAGTGTTAATTTGGGCTTGGTATCATGTTTCACCATTTTTTAATTTTACCTGCCAAATTTTGCAAAAGCGTTTCAAAAAATTTTCTCAAATTTTGCTAACATTTCGTACTAACCCAACAAACAATTTATACTTTAAAAAGGCGACTTTTATCTAAGGTTTTTACTATCAAGCCCGACAGGCCGCATGTGTCAGAAATAAATAATATAAACCAGTTGATCACCTAGTGGGGAATAAAACTGGTAAAAAAAACTTGTCATTAGGAAAATTGGGCTTCATAGTCTTCTTCGTGGAAGTAAAGAGGTGTTTTTTCCTGTATTTAACCCTTGTGGGCCTATTTATGGGCTATAAAGTTTATAGAAAACCATAACTACAATTTTAGAAAAAGATGAAACTATTATGTTGTTCTTACTTTTATCAAAGCGCAGGAGGCGGAAGTCAGCTGTTTTCTTAAATCAGAACATGTCATGTCATACGCTATTAATTTTTAAAATGGAGTGGTAGTATCTAGATACTTATAAAATCACTATTTCATCGATGTGAGGTAAAAAATTAGGTGCGCGTAAAAAAATTTCGTATATATATTTCAATTTTACATTGAATAGCTAACCGCGCCCCCGAAAAAATGGCATTTAATTAAAAAAAAAACAAGGTAAACTAAAATTAAAAATACAAAAAAGTTAAAATATAGCAATAGTGCTTGGACGTATAAGTTAGCTCGGTTATGTGCTCGGATTTCGTAATATATGTGTTACAAGTAATTTAACAAAATTAATTTAAGATAATACACCATGTTAAAAAAATATGGCGTCAGTAAAATATTTTTCCTTAAGGTCGTGATTTTCAAAAGAAGAGGACTGTTTTGCTATAAAGAAATTATTTTATTCATTACTATAACCTATTTTATACTTTAAAGCCTTTTTTTGCTTTAAGAACAAAGAGTAATATAGTAGGTATATAAATCACCTCAGAAAAAGTTCACATTGTAACCTGACTATGAAGATATATTAAAGACAAAACAAAGTAATTTATTACTCATTTATGGGCCTACAAGATTTTTGGGGTTTAAGGCCCAATCTAAGGTAAAAAAAGAACCTGCTTTGGCTTTTATTACTCACTTTCCTCAGACCTAACTATCAAGTCGATTTACAAAGTAAATATCTACTATTTTGGACCATCTCTTGGGCCCATTATACTTACCTATTTTGAAGACGTAATAATAAGTTCGAATCACTTTCTTTTGCAAAAATTCGATTTGGAAGTAAAAATAGACTATTTTTTTTTACTTAAATAGGCATTGTCTCCAAATTAGGCGCTAAGGCTTAAAATGTTTGTTGGGAAGGTAAATATCATTAATTTTGATATCGTATGATATAAGTATTATCAAGATAGTCGTTCAGCAATATACCTCTTTTTTATTCCACTGCGTTTTTGTAGAAATGTTAATTTTGGTTGTTGATATTTTCTTTCGTATAGAATATCTAGCCATTGTAAATTTTTAAAAAGACACCCTGTATAGTTGCATAAATCATGATAAGTACTTAGTAAACGTATCCTTGATATTTAAACGCCGTTTTTAATGTTATCTACCTATTTGCGTCACTAAATTTTAGTTATTGCCACTTATTTATGGTTAAAAGGTATAAAAACGTGGGCACTGGACCTGGGGACATGGGGGCTTCTGCATCCATTAAAGATTTGATATAAATTAATATAAAGCCTTAATACCAACAAATAAGAAAAATTATTTAAGAAAATTTCAGTTAATTTTTAGGTAGGTTTTTTTTTTTTTATGATCGAGCACAAGCACTATAGGAAAAATCCTCTAAGGCACTCTGGGAGCGGTGCGTGTGCGAAGAAAACGATCCACGTTTTTCTTGAATCGTTGGAGGTTTTCTGCTATGCATTACTCTAGGTGGAATCGAGCGGGCAATATCTGTCGAACACTTGCCATGGAAATATCTGTAGAAGAGAGTCAAATCCCCAACCTGTCTTCGATGTTCTAAGCTGTCGAGGTTCTTAGTCAGCTCGTGGTCGCCGATTAGACGAACGGCTCTCCTATGGATGGAATCCAACAACCGAAGGGTATGCTTCGGTGCAGAACTCCAGATATGAGAGCAGTATTCCAGTGATGGTCGAATCTGGGCTTTATAGAGTGTCAAAAGTTGTTGAGGTGTATACAACTTTTTGGTACGGAAAAGTATACCGAGCTTCTGAGAAGCTGCCCTGGCGATTGCCACAACGTGATTATGCCAAGACATATTTCCTCCCAGGTTGACACCCAGCAAATTAATAGACGAAGTCAGTGGAATTGCGTGTCCTGCCATAACGATATCGGGTTCTGCAATGTTAACCTTCTTAGAGAAAACTGCTGCCTGGGTTTTTTAGCATTAGAAGCACCCTTGCGTGCCAATTAGCTATAATTATGCCACATTGTTCAAACATGGAGTATGTGTGCTACTACGCTACTGCTATTTATTCGGAAACACTCTGGCATGTTTTTTTGTTCCAACAGAATGTCAGTAGACATGCACGACGTTCCGCTCATCGTATAAAGCTTCCAGTACGTACTCCATTGTAGAACCCTGCATGGGCCGGAATTTTACTGCCCGATCCGACCCGGCCCGGCAACCAAGACATTATTAACTAAGGCCCGGTTGTATAGGTTTTGATTATCAACAGTTCCTTTGATTAGGTAACCGGTAAAAATTATGAAATGCGAAATTATAGGTTATGATGAGGTCCAAACCAGCACTTTAACCAAGAATTAACTTAACCGCCCAAAGAGCAGCGGTTAACATCCACCGGTCATGATTAAAATGTTAAAAGATATAACCTTATAATAACTTTCCCTTTAAAATGATTATAGGTAATGAAATTGAAGAATTATAATTATATTATTATGATGACGATGAAGACATCATAAATATTGCGGAAGCTCCTAGGGCACCTCGTGTGTTTAGGCCTAGCCTAAAAACCAAATCATCTAGAAATCTGGAACGATCAGGAATTTGTAGATCGGTTTAGGCTTTCAAACAACATATTTTTCCTTTAATAGTATTATTAAAATTTATTGCATTATGTGTATCAAAAGGTATTTACATAGACTTATTTACGGTTTGTTATGCGACTTATTTTTGGTGTTTTAGTTTGAAAATAAATATAGGTATTACTTTATAAAATGAAAAGGAAAGGAAAACACAAAGTCTTCCTCTACAAAATTTGATTTGATAATGGTGAAACCATAGAGCGTTTAAAACATTATGAAAGAGTGTAAAGCAACCAAATAAATTGGGGAAGAAGAAAACCTTTCTAAGGTGTCGAAGCTTATTTAAAACCTTTAAAAGAACTTATGAAACATATAAGACATTATGAGGGTACAATCATTGTACTGTCACATAATATTGTAGCAAAAAGAATTTTTGGGGTCCTGAGGACTAAACCTCAGTAACCCCGCGAGAGGTTAATTTGTAATAATATAAGTATACAATTACTTATATTATCGGTTTTGTAGGTTAGGTTTCTTCCATAGTAGCAAGGTCACATTCAAAGGTAACTTCGGCTTAATCCCCACTACCTGTCCCACCCAGCTCTTCAACTCCTCGCTCCTACAAACAACGTTGTCAACACATTTGAATAGCGTTTATAAACGACATGTGCTGTCTATAGGTACCAGATCATTGGTCCCTGGCATCAAAAGCTTCATCTGTTAAAAGCGTTAAATGCAGGAATACCTGCAATATTATCCAGTATTTATATATTTTAAATGACCTAGTTAATTAATTTACAAAACGAAAACTTTGACACTATATCAATTTATCAAAGTGGTAACTAATGTAAAAAAGCATTTTTTATTTATAAATGACTTGTTGCAGCATTTTATTATAAAAATAACAAATAAATTATGAATGAAACTGTCCATATAGCACATAACCCGCCACCCACGGCACTACCATCAGGTTTCACTTGGTTCTCCCACATTTGAATACCTACGCACACACAGAGATTCTTATTTCTCCGTTTCTTAATAAATTGCTTATTAATTATCCTTTTTCTGATTGATAATTTACTATCCTACTCATGTAAGGGAAATTAAAAGTTGGAAATTTTAAAATGTCAATATTACATTTTAATAAATCATGACCTGGAAGCTGTTTGTTTTTATTTGTATTACATTATTTTAAAATGTAATACTTACTAAATGTTATTACTAGGTTAATATAGATCTATCTATTTTGGAGCCTTAATCCCCCACCATATCGCAGGCAAAATTTTTAAAGTGTAGCTAAGCGATTGTCGAGTTTTGCGTATATACAGGGTACTCCACGAAGGGTGGAGAGCTGCTGTACCTATCTCCAAAACCATACATGCTACGCCTTTGAAGTAAAAAATTTATTATGACATATGACCAAAATGAATTGCTGGAAATAATCTTAAAGTTTCTAATTCTACCACTAGGAGGCGTAGTCGCTTTGATATGATACAAGGACCTTAATTTTGACTAATAACTTCAATGCAATGTAGCTCAGAAATTAAGTTTTTATAATATCAGTAATATCATCTATAAATTGTGTATAACAAATTTTTTTGTAGTTACCATGGTAACGGCGGGGAGACTTAAAACTATGTCTGCAGTCTGCGTTAACTGAATTTAAGAAACTATGGCGTGTTTTTAAGAACGTTTTGTCCTGATTGGACGCTTATATAAATATTATTAAAATGAATGCGTGTTGTTACTAAAAGGGGGCACTATTGAAAAAAAATTTAAATGCAACCATTCAACTATTTGGTTGCTATTTTATAGCTAACTAGTTAGTAAAGAGGACTGCAAAAACAGCAAGTTAGTTCTTCTTTTCTTTTAAAAGATATCGTAAAAATAGCGGAAGATTCCATTTCGGGTTATAGCACAATTTTGCAATTTTCCTGTTATTAAAACGTTAAAAATCCTACAGGGATAGCTTTTCTGGCTATATTCATTATTTTTAGGCGCTTAAAAAAATGAATTATAACATTTTGTTATTTCTTTTACTCATCTATCTAAAAAAAAATGCAATAATAATCCAAATGTTACATTTATGGCCATGCAAGGCGGCCGTGGACAATTACGGAATCAAACAAAAATTGTTTGATGAAACAGGAATCATTGGTTTTTACTCCATTTTATAGGTTATTAGTTAGTAAAAGAAATAAATAAGTTATGTAATTAAGATCAACTTAAGCGGCAAGCTAAACGCTGAAACCCTTTTCTGGAATGGTGAACTCTAACGGAGGATAACGGGAGGATTCTCTTGAAGCCAAAACCGCGTTTATTTACACTACATGGAAGGTATTGTGAGTTGTGTGTTTATTATATTTTTTTTGCTACTTTTTACTACGGTTGTTCTATATTCAAAAAAAGTATTTTCTTTTTCATGTATAATTTAGGTAATCCAAGTTAGGTACCCGGTACGTACCTATGATACATTTAAAGAATTAAATTTCCATTGACACGATTGGGTGCTATGGAATTACATTATTTGTTTAAACATTTTATCAGTGTCGGAGTTTGGTAAAAAAAAACAATAAAATGGATGTCAATGCAGCCACAAAGGCTGCTTGTGCAGCTCTATTACCCGAAAAGTCGAAAGAAAGATACAATAAAGCCTACAAGAATTTTAAACCTGGTGTCAAATGGTGTGTTGAAAAAGTTACAGAAAAGTCAATGCTGGCCCACTTCAGTCTATTTACTTACTTTCCTAGGGAGGTAAGTATTTGCTTACCTCCCTAGGGAAATAAAACCTGATTACCTCCCCAAATCTGTGTTAGTAAGGAATCCTTACCAAGCAGGGAAAAAGAAAAACATTTTATTCTGTATTTATACCGTGCGAGCAAAAATTATTTGCATCAAAGAGGGCTTGGATTAAAAAACGTAGGGCTTGATATGGGGATCATATATCTAATCAAATAATCTAGGTTAAAATTTTGTCAAATTCATATTATGACATGATATGCCAAACTAATGAGTAATAAAATAAGTAGACAAATACAAACTTATTTTTGTTGTTTACAAAATTAACAATGTAAGAATATACAGAAAGAAAAAGAAAAATAATTACATAAATTGCTGAAATTAGCCACCGCCATGCTCCAAGCATAAATTCACACGTCTCTTCATATTTTCGAAATTGTTGACCAGCATCTCTGGAGAAATGTTACCACATTCTTGGATAATCCTTTCTTGTAATTGTTCCAAATTTGCAACTGGTGTTTTAAAAATAGTGTTCTTTAAATGAGGAAAAACGAAGTAATCCATAACCAGATACTAATTTGGGGGGATTCTACAAAAAAATGGGTATTTTCACTACTCCACATGCGTGTATTCTGAGAATTCACATAACTAGAGAGGTGGAACCAGGCTTCATCAGAAAAAATGTCAGGTCTAATAAATCATTTCTTTCCAATAAATTTGGGGTAAACCATTGAGAGTAATTCCTGCGTCTTTAAAACTCTGCGGCTTGTATTTCTTGGAATACTTGCACTTTATACGGAAATAAATTTAGCTGCTTCTTAAGAATAGTCCTGCATGTCATGTTCCATAAGATCTTCCCACTTCTTGGGACAGGCATCTTCTACAATTTGTTGGCGTATTTTGCATTATTTCACGAACGTTTGCAACAAGTTCTTCTGTTCTTACAGATGGTCTTCCTGCTCATTTTTTGTGTTGTATAGAACCTGTTTCCCTAAACACAGCCACGGTTCTTTTCAGGCAATGATAAAAATCCCCAGCAATAAAAGCAACGTTAGGAAAATGTTTGTGAAAATTGTCCATGCACAAACCCGGATTGTATTGCCACTCACTATTTACTTTAACCCCGTTTCGAAAATACGCTTTAACCATGAATGTTTTGTGCTGTTCCGTAAAGCCCATTGTATGAATTGTTAAAGAAATTGGAAAAATAAATCAAATTACTTGTAACGACTGTCTAAGATAACGGAATAACTGATTGATTGTTAATTCAGGAGTAGTTACTGACACCCAACAGGTATGAAGCTCTACGGCTAAGCATTACGTCCTTGGATGCAAGGCCCTCTTTCTTTAATGCAAATAATTTTTGCTCGCACGGTATTTGCTTACCTCCCTAGGGAAATAAAACTTAATTACCTCCTCAAATTTGTGTTAGTAAGGAATCCTTACCGAGCAGGGAATATAGAAAAACATTTTATTCTGTATTTATAAATAATAATCGTTTTGCCATGACTACGTCACATTTTTAATACCGTATCATTTATTTTACAGTGTTTTACAGCCGGTGTCGATTATTCACATGACAGAAAAACATTTAAAAGAAATACTGAGGAGCAGGAAAAACAAATACGAAACATTCACATCTAAAAACACTTTTCTCTAAAGGCTTATTGGCTGGCGTGCCCCATCTTATAATAATTATTATTATTAATACCTTAGATTCCCAAAGACAAGGTTTGCTTGGGAAATTATTTTGGAATACGAATTCCTAATTAAAAACAGGATTTTTAAAACTGACACAATGGAAAATTTTATTTTACAATTAAAATATATCTGGGTTTTTCTTTTTAGACAGTTGGTTTACTTCTGTGTTAATTGGGTATTGTTGCATAAAATTACCAATTCATAATTTCTCAGTAACGTTACATCAACATTTTTATTTAAATGGGTAGGTATAGTTTATTGCCAAAATAAAAATTTTAATATTTTGCAAATTGTTGGCAATTACAACGGCGACCATAGTTTTATTGTTAAAGTGTTCAATATATTTACCTTTTGTCGGTCAAAATTTACTATGAAATAATAATTTAGATGGTAAACAGTCCGCCCTATTGTAATTGTAACTTAGGTCACCCTTATTTTTACACAATCGTTTGAAAATTTACCTGGGTCAGAATGCAATGGTGAAATCTTGTTTTGTACACTCGCCAGTAATGCCATAAAACCCTACAAATTATAATCAATAAAATAAGGCAGTGGTCATTTTGTTTATTTTTATTTCTTATTATTTTATCTATCTGACGATAGAAATGTAGTGGATAGTCTGATGCAAATAAAGATTCGCAGAGCGCAGACTGAGGTACTGTACACTCTAAGTACCGAGAATTTTTAAGTACAAGCTCATGTAGGTACTTACCTACGAAATAAATTGTAATTATATATAACTATTTGAAAAGAGATTCTTGAAAAATAGAACAAAGTATTAAAGTGTTAAAGAACAGTGCTGAGATTTTGTAGTGGTACTGATACTTATAAAAACTTATTACTTAAATACGTATTACCAGTATTCAATGCATATAGAAAACCTTTTTTTTCCAGTCCCCGAAAAAAAAAAAATCAAAAGCCGTTTTTTCAATCCGAGAAAGCTATTTTTTGTGGGAAAATCTTTATATATTTATTTGCAGTAAAAACATAAAATTATAAATAACAATTATAGGGGAATGACTAAAAAAGTTCCTTTTCAGAAACTGAAAGTGATGATTATCATTATTTCCTAAATTAATCAAATTAATAATCGAAAAACAATATCTTTTCGTGTGTGCTTTATTTTGTGCATGGAAATCTGTTCTAGACCATACTAGTTTATTTTGTAAAGATTTGTTAATAATTTCTACATAACACATCACAATACAATCAATAAAAGATAATATTTTCGCTTATTTTTCAAAAATTCTTAATGATTCAACTTTCAACGCAGGTTTAAATTTAAGCCCGTTTTTTTCCAAAATGGCAAATTCTAAAAGTACCTTTTGTATGTAAAATTGAATAGAGAATAGGCCTGTCTAGTCAAAAATTACGTACAGTTCGACACAAAAGAATTATGATTATTTAAATTATTGAAATAATATAAAAAATATTTTTGTATTACTGACTCATAATATTTTTAAATATATTTATGATGTGATTAAAATTAATAATCTAAATGGGTGTATATTTTTTCATAACAAAATCAGATTTGTTAATGATTTTTAATGTTATAATAAAGAAACCTGCAAATAAATAAATAAATAAATCCAGGTGCAACACTGTATGTGCCGCCCTCTTACATTAAATATAAAACTAAGTAAATATTTGAGTTTCTCAAAATTAGTCAAAGTGCGTACAAGTACTTAGTAAATAACCTGTATAGAAAAAATTAACAATGAGTGGCATAATCATATATTATAATACTACAAAAAAAAAATTTGTCGACAAAATTTTTGATTGGTCAAGTTTGTTGAATAACTTGAATAAATCAAGAGAACAATTTTTCAGACAACATTTTTTTCGAGTGTTATTCGACATGACTATTTTACGAGAGTGAGAATAGATGAGTTGGTACCAATGATCTGCTAGCTATAGATGAAGCAATAACAAACGAACCTATTGCCAAAATCGTATACCATTCTGAAGTAACTTTTGTCGCAAATTGCGCCCCTCCACTTTGTTTGCCAAACGTACCTCTTAAAAGTAGGTATTAACACTCTTAGAGTACCAATATATAAATTACGGCTATAACAATATTTTAAAAGTAATAATAACAACACTTATTTAATAATTTTACATATTATTCATCCCTAAAGCCATAAATCTACAGGTTATACCTTCCAGAAGAGAAAAAAATATGACGTTATGTGGTAAATTTAAATCTTTGTCTAAAAACCCATAGACATTTCCCTTAAAAATTATGCAGTTTGGCAAACACAGAAGACGTTGCGTTCCTATTGGTCAGAAGAGAGCCTGCCTTTTTTCATTCATAATTTCTTTGACGTGTGGTCCACAGAGAAATTAGGGGTTTAGTTTGGTCGTTCATAGGTGAGTACATAAAAAGTTGGGTTATTTGTAGGTTAGGTTTAACTATTCATAGGCGTGGGTAGGTGGGGAAAAATAATTAAAACTTTACATCTTTATTTTATAAAACGTATTATTTATTTAAGGAACATTATGGATAGACTGTATAGGTATAACTTTTGCAAATGGTTTGGCTTATTGAATTCTTTAAACAACTCAGATACACTCTTAGTCTCTTAGTCTAAAATAAACAAGGAAGCCACTATTTGATCACCTTTAACCATAAACGTCATTTATGACGTTCGTGGGTTCGTGCCTTTAACTCTTCAATTTTGCATGGGATTTCATAATATGTTGTAGGTACCAGACAAAATACTTGTGTAAGTTTTCCATATGCGGCCAAATTTTAGCCGGCCACTATATTATTATTTTTAGCCCATTATTCAAAAGCATGTGGCAACAAATATCCTATTTTGGAAAAATAATGATTTTGTTTCATGGAATAGGACATTAATATAATAATTTACAATCAGAGTCTCACGAATATTTATTTTCCAAACAGGTTACCTACATGTTTCGCTCATACCTGAGCATCATCAGACCAATGTGAGGCTTATTTTGTTCTGATGCTCAGGTACCTACGAGCGAAACATGTACCTAACCTGTTTGGAAAATAAATATTCGTGTGAGACTATGACTTTGTGAAATTTATTAGTTGTACTCAAATCAGGTCTCTTAAAGAAAACTTTTTTGAATTAGATATTTATGTAGGTATCTAGTACCTAGATAATGTTTGTTTTAATAAGTTGTTAATTCTTGAACCTACTTATTATTTGTTAAAAATACTTTACTTGGATATGTAAGTTAATTTCTGTAATAAACTATAGTTACTTGAGAATAAAGATATATACCTACCTAGGTAGGTACCTATGATTATTATTATATGCTGGTTTTATTTCTAAATTTTTTAACATTAAGTTAGCCGACATACAAGTTTAGAAATATAACCGTATCAATAAATTGCATTTTAAAGAACAATTTCCATAAAAACCACTTTTGGGTATACGTACCTTATACGTAATAAGTCAAAAACTGTTAAAGTAGAGTTTTCACTGACAGAAAAATTAATCCCTGGCTAAATTGAAGCTTTTAACTTTATGTTAGCCCACATAAAAGTTTAGGAATGTAACTGTATCATAACCAACAAATTCTATAAAAACCGTATTTGGCTCTTCGTACCTTACGTAAGTCAAAAACTGTTAAATTGGGGTTTCCATTGAGAGAAAAATTAAATCCCTGGCTAAATTGAAGCTTTTAACTTTACGTTAGCCCACATACAAATTTAAAAATGTAACTGTATCATAACCATCAAATTTCATAAAAACCACTTTTGGGTCTACGTACCTTATGTAAGTCATATATGGGGATTTCCTCGACATAAAAATGTAATATCTGACTGAATTCAATTAGTTTATGTTGAACTGTAGGTATTGTATTTTACCTAAAGATAGGTATAATCACAGAATATTAGTTGGCTCTGAGTTCTCTGGGTATAATATGAAGAAATAAAACAAAAAAAATTCTGTTGTAAATATGAGTGACAGAATCCTATTTAAAGTTGCGTTTCAGTTAATTTAGTATTTTCAAGGTTTGAATAGGTAATTGTAATATAATATAGTTTTTAAATCTATTTTGACACTTTATCTTTAAACCATATAAAAACTCATGTTTATTATTAGGTAAAGTCGATTCAGCCAGTAAACCTGCAAGATGGCCGGCATGTCATATGACAAAAGTCATATTCCAGCTAAATAAAATGGATTTTTGCATTTTCAATTACTTTTGTCATATGACAGGTCGGCCATCTTGCAGGTTTACTGGCTGAATCGACTTTACCTACCTTAAATTATAATATTTATAGAACAAAACTTTCAAAATAAATTATTATTATTATTTGGCAATATTAAAGCGGTAAAACCGATGAGACTATTGCATCAATTGTTTTAGAAGGTATCACATGTTAAATTTTCAAGTCCAGTCCTGGAATTCATGCCAACTTATAAAAGTTTAATAGAGCAAAATTGAAAGAGTGTCACTTGACTTTACCTCCATCTTGCGAGAGTATTCAAAATTTTGACTTTACTTTCCATTTGCTGCTTTTAAACAGCTAAGCAAAGTAAATATCTTTGCTTAGCTATGTTAAAGGAAGTTTGCGAACAACTTCGTATAGTTCGTAGGCATGATGGGAAATAAAAAGAGGCATCCTGCTTGAGCGCGGCTAGGGAGAAGAAAAAATTATTGTTGTGCTTTTTCGCTATTAAAAAGTACCTAACGTAAAAGGAACTTTCCTTTTCTTTTAAATTTCAATAAAACCGTAAAAACCGTGTTTTAAGTATACATAGTGTAATTATTTTTAGGTCAGCTCAGTTCACCAAATGTTATAATTATAGCTATCCAAAGTTTCTCTTATAATAATTATTACAATAAATAGTTATTAACTTACATTAAATTTTACTGCTCCGCAGACCATTTTTTCTATCATACATTAAACTTTACTGTTCTACGAACCCTTTTTTTCACAAACGTTAAAAAATATTTGATTTCAGATTGGATAATTATATTTTATTGTGAACCCTGACACGAGACGCCGCTGTGACCATATGATAGCGCATAGTAACGAGGTAAAATTCTAATGGCGGCAACGTAATCCCCACTCCCGGCCGGGGGGAAGTACTTCACCTCCTCTCTCCTACAAACGATTTTGGCGCGGATTTAAATAGCGTTTATGAATGGCGTGCGGCATCTATATGTAGCAGATCATTGGTTGGTACCTGGACCTGGCTTGGACTCGAAGTAGAAGTAAAAGTATAGTTTCAACAAGTTTTAAGTGATTTTCTAGGTTTAGTTGCAAGTATGGTTTGAAAGAGTTGGTACTGGAATGACCTGCAAGCTTAATAAGTTCTCGGTCATCAACTTATTTTTTTGCCAAGTAGAGATTGCAGACGATCAGTGGGAATGGTTTATAATCTTCCATTTTTTAGTATCCAGGCGAATTTCTTCCGCAGATAACTTTATCCAATTTCATATAGTATTAGGTAATTTCCAAGGTTATGTTTTTATACCATACTCCTTTTTCCCAGTTAGCTTTAAATATAGACGGTCTGGACACACACGTTCGTTGGTTTTGTTTTTTCTTAGTCATTTACTATTATTTGTTAGCACTTTTGAACCTCCTTGAGGAGTCTTCGAGAATATTGGATTACATTCAACTCGCCCAGAGAAAATACCTTTAAGGTCAAGTTTCTTTTGAAAATATTGTATTTTGCAATTTGCAGCTTCATTACCGCGCTAGGCAAGTTCAAAAGAGCAAATGTGCAAAAAATGTTTGTAACCCGTCTGGATTGTTCCCTGTGTAGCATTTCCAAAAGTTATTCCGATGTTAATGCTTTTGAACTTGCTTTCCTCTTTTCTGCCGTTGCTTGCAGTTGCCGACGCTTCGCATCTTTGGCCAAGCGAGCTGATTTGAACACAATATCGCTTGGAAAGGATCAATTTTCCTTTCAACTTCCTTATAATATTTATCTTGAACCATTTAGGCAGTTGTATTCCATAAAGACTTTACACTTGATTCTTTATAGTCATCACCATTATTTTTCTTCATGTTGTAGCCGTACTGTGCTAGAATTTTTGATAAATCTTTTGACGAAGTATCTCTGACTAATTTATAGTTTTTTTCCAATAGAAATTGAGAAAGATGTTCTCACGCTGACTTCTTTGATTTCACTATATTTGGGAATGTTGTTATACGAACTACATCTTCTATTTGATTAAAAGAATTACTTTCGAATCTGTTTTCAATTAAGAATCTTATTTTGTTTTCACATACAAACTCGTGTTAGTACAAAAATGTCAGTTTGAAAGGGCTTCAATTAAATACTTGTGGCCATAGAAATAACAAATTATTTTATTTTTAAGGTGACTTTTTTAAATGCCAAAAAATTGTCGCTGAAATAGTATAAGTTTATAATTAATTTATGTTGGGCTACATGCTTGGTAAAACTGTTGTTCCATTGCACAGGGAGAAAAAATAATAACTACTTCTTATGTTTTACAAATTTAATCAGTTTCCTGACACGTGTTTCGGCCCTTGCGGGTCATTGTCGAAGGAGTACAAGAAGATACTAAATTCTACGTGACTATAAACATGTCATAAAATTAAAATTAGGATTAGAAGATTGAATGGTCAACTGTGAGTTTTCCTAATTTTTAAAGGTACAGATACATATTTAGTCCTAGTGCTATTAAGAGTTAGGGAAGCACCTGAAGGTATTTCGGTTTGATTATTAACAACATTACATTTGTTTTTATGGCAAAAAGCCATAATGAAGTAGTCATAGGAATCAGTAAAATTGTGTCAATCGGTATTTTAGTTTTCCTTTCCGTTACTTTTTAAGTGGGAATTTTTTAAAGGTTTATTCCTCAATATAAAATAAAAAATAAAGGCAAAGTAACCTTTTTTCAAATTGTTTAAACTTACCTAAACTTACCTACAAATTATTTACATCTGCTGGTAAAAAAAATTATAATTGTAGGTACGAAGCCTATAACTTTACCAGCCATTAACTGCATCGTTGCATCCTACCCAGATAGAGTCATTATTTTAAATAAATATGCAAAGCTGCTATAAAAATACACCTTATAATTGAAACACTTTAAACCCAGAATTAAAACACAGAAATCATAATTTCACAAAGGTTGATGCGCTCTGGCTTTGGACAAGTAGGTCTTTATTGCTGCATGAATTAACTCAGTATGCTTCATTAGCGATTTCAAACTAAAAAAGCACGCATCAGACGATAATGTAAGAATGCATAAACCATTAATATCTTAATTATATTAAACAGGGCCGTTTTCATACGATGGTATTCCATGCGGCGTTGAATTTGATGGATAACTTAATGACTGCACATGTACAGCATCGTACTGAGAAAATCTATTTTACTGGATTACCAAGACTACTTGGTTGATTTATCAACATTTAGCAAATCCTCTTCTCTTATTCCTGCTATGGAAAATCCAGAAATGGAAGGACCTACAACTCTTAACGTGAGTTCCGACGTTTGTCCTGTTTGTCTTTCAACAGTACACCCGTTTATAATATAATACAGTGTCACCATTAAAGTCCGCACCATATGGAACTTTTTTTTTTAATGAGGTTAGTTAAAATTACCTAGCAGCAATCGTTTTTGCTTCAAATTAGACTAAAAATTTTATTTTCAATTGTCACCATCTATCCTTCGGTATCTGTCAAAAATTACATTTTTGTGCAAAATGCTGAAAAATGGCATTGTTTTACCGAATATCAAAAAATGTTATTAGAAAAAGTTGTTTCTAGTACAATTTTGGGTCTACATACAAAGTTTCAGATGTCTAGCGCAATGTTGAATTTTTTGCCATTTTTTCAAAGTAACTTTTTTTTATATAATGTAAGTTGGCTTAATGGATTTTAAACTATTTGTTTATACCATACTTAATATTTTATTTAGTTTGTATGCTTATTTTTTCACTAGAATACCATTTTTTTTTTCGAAAAATAAAATTAGAGGCAAAAAAAATTTACACGGGTGGTGCAAAGTTATCATAATTTAAAAATTTTAACAGATAGACGTTATATGTTCTATTTTTTTGATACAACATACACGCAAAAAGTTTAAAAACTTATAATTACATTTTCAGATGTCAGATTAGTTCACAAATTTCAAATGACAAATTATAGTATTTAATATTTCATAAAAATGTTATTTTATACTAAATTTAATTTGTCATTTGAAATTTGGGAACTAATCTGATATCTGGAAATTTAATTATAAGTTTTTTAAACTTTTTACGTGTATGTACTATAAAAAAAATAGAACATATGACGTCTATCTTATAAGATTTTTAAATTATGATAACTTTGCACCACCCGTGTAAATTTTTTTTGCCTCTAATTTTATATTTCGAAAAAAAAATGGTATTCTAGTGAAAAAATAAGCTTACAAACTAAATAAAATATTAAGTATGGTATAAACAAATACTTTAAAATCCATTAAGCCAACTTACATTATATAAAAAAAAGTTACTTTGAAAAAATGGCAAAAATTCAACTTTGCGCTAGACATCTGAAACTTTGTATTTAGGCATAAAATTGTACTAGAAACAACTTTTTCTTATAACATTTTTTTAAATTCGGTAAAACAATGCCATTTTTCAGCATTTTTTGACAAAAATGTAATTTTTGACTGATACCGAATGACAGATGGTGACGATTGAATATAATTTTTAGTCTAATTTAAAGCAAAAACGATTGCTGATATTTAATTTTAAGTAACCTCATTAATAAAAAAAAGTTCCATATGGTGCGGACTTTACTGGTGACACTGTATATATTCATTATTCAGTGTTGGTGGTAACGGCTTCTCTGCGTAATTTATTGACTGTCGAGTAAATACTCCGAGTTAATTGTCGGAATCAAAGTTCTAAGATTATGAATTTTCTGGCTTCTCGGCTTTGATAGAAACTGTTATGTATGGTCGATCAATGCCTTTTAGCCTTATTTCACACTATGTCCTCCCACATGGATCATCTTTAAACAACCACCTTATGCAGAACGGAGAAAACGTATCACAAGAAAGAAAAGAGGTCAATGCGTTCCCATACTTGGAAAATGCTAACCGGAAGGAGATAAAAACTAGAAAAGAGCATCAGGCCTAATCAAATTACAAAAAAAAATTGAATAGCAAATTTCATAACTGTTGCAATAGTTACTCGAAAATTAATATAAAACAAAAATATTAGGCGAATCCTTAAATAATAAAAGCTGTTTTTTAAAGCATTACAAGGTCTACCGGGGGAAGAGCAATAAGAACCTTGTTGTCCAGTAAATACAGTTTAATCCAATACTGTGCATTTGTAGGGGAGAGGAGGGGAATGATGCGTAGCGGCAGTTATGCGCAGTCAGTTATACAGTATGTCTCCGTAAGTTTGCATCATATGGAAAACTTTTTTATTATTCATTTTACGAAAAAAAGTTTTTCTTCATAAAAAGCTCTGCATGGTCTAAAACCTAAAATGCAACCATCAAATATCGAAATTTTCCAGTCATATACGAGGTTTGTCGAAAAATGTGAATTTTTCCCAAGAATGTAAATTTTTCCCCAGAGTAAAGTACCTTTATTTTTGACATTATCAAAAATTGTTATTAAAAAAAGTTGATCAGAACTAAAAACCACGTCTAAATATGCAATAACACGCATTAAATTAATTAAATAATTAAAAAATTAAATAATTAATAATAAATTATTAAAATAATTTTTTAACATAAATGCGTTTAATTGCCTATTTAGACGTGGTTTTTAGTTCTGATCAACTTTTTTTAATAACAATTTTTGATAATGTCAAAAATAAAGGTACTTTACTCTTGGGAAAAATTCACATTCTTGGGAAAAATTCACATTTTTTGACAAACCTCGTATATGACTGGAAAATTTCGATATTTGATGGTTGCATTTTAGGTTTTAGACCATGCAGAGCTTTTTATGAAGAATAACTTTTTTTCGTAAAATGAATAATAAAAAAGTTTTCCATATGATGCAAACTTACGGAGACATACTGTATAACGTTTCATTTCGTATCAATACAGCATCTAAAATTACTAGTTGGAGTTCAGTTAGGTTCACATGTCAGTTCGTTGAGAAATGCCACAATATTGTGATTTTACTATTTTTGTTATAATATTTGTCACCGCAAAAAGTAATGGTAGGTGTGTTGTTTATTTCTAAATATTATTCTTTCTCTTACTTTTAAATTATTATTATTTATCTTATCTTTATTTCTTTTTAGATGTCAAGCAAATAATTCTCTGACTTCTGAAGATAAAATTGATGAAAATAATATGGTTGATGATGATGAAATGGATGACAATGAGGCTGCTTTAATCAAAAAAAGCAATATATCATTTGTGGGGAGTTTGGCAAAGATTAAGACATTTTAGAGGGATCTATTATGTGCGGACGTTGGGAACATTTATAAATGCAGAGGGCAAGACTCCCCCCATGGTTATGAATGCTACTTTTATCATAAGAGATGGTCTAAAAAGAAATATTATATCAGACTTTTTTTTAAACATTTGCCTATTTGCGTTGTATAAGGGCGATGATAAACTCGAATTAAAACATTAAGAATGAAGTTTTTTTTAGTATCTGTATTACATGCAAAAGGCAGAGCGTTCATTCCCCTCCTCTCCCCTATTCAAAATATCTTGAATTGTGTTGCGATTTCTTGGAATTATTTTGTTCTTAAAACGCAGATGTTTCGAGTGATATGATTTAATTAGTTTTTATATTTTCTGATTGAGGTAATTTTAAATCACCCCGCGATGAGTAATCGACATGAATTGTTACAAGCGGAAATACTTCCATAGAAAGAATGCTTAAGTGGAACTTATACAAAAAAACCGTATCTACTAAATGAACGTGAAAATGGTTTAATTCAGCATTATTATAGTATAGAGTTTGTAACTTGGAATAGATTTATTCAATAATCTACATGATTTGGGACACCCGGTATATGGTTAAAGGTATTTTATTAAAATAATTTGCTAAAATTAATCATAGCTTCCGCTTAGAATAATTATTATAGAATTATATATACACTCCCGTGCAGAGAAAACGGGCACTCCAAAATTTTGATTAGGTTTTAGCCTTCATAAGTTTTTTATGTTTCATCCGATTTTAGTGATTTTTTTAAAGAATTGCAGATACAATTTTCAGCTTTAGCGTGTATTTTACCAATCTTAAGTAACTTTGGTTATTTCACATATTATACAAGGATAATCGAATAGCTGTTTTTTTCTCTAATTTCAAAACGCCCTGTGGAATAATTAAGTAACAAAATTATTTTAAATTACCAATTTTAATGCAGAGTCATCTATTCTTTACATTTTATTTTTTGGTTTATGTTAATACATGCATTTAGTCTCACACAATTTAAATTTAAATAAAATAATTTAAATTTTTACATAATTTCTTTATTGTTAAAACGAAAAGAAACTTAACAACTACAAATTAATTAAGTATGCATCAATACGTTGTATTGCCTCCTCTAGCGCTAATTACTGCCTGTACACGTCGGTTCATACCATCAATAAGCCCGCGAATATGGTCTTGCGGAATACTCCCCCATTCCTCGTCAAGTGCCCCACGAAAGCTCGTTTAATGTCGTTGGTACCACTAATCGACTTCTAACGCGTCTTCCGAGCATGTCCCACACATGCTTTATAGGGTTTAAATCTGGAAAACATGCTGGCCAGTTCATTTTTTCAATCCCAACTTCTACCAAATATTGAGGGACGCACATTGCGGAATGTGGTCGGGCATTATCTTGCATCAAGATAAAATCATCGCCGATAAATGGAGCAAAAGGAACTTCATGATTCTCGATAACCTCCTTAATATGCGGTGCGGTCAGTGATCCTCTATCAATAAATACTAATTCAGTACAGGCCTCACGTGATATTCCTGTCCAAACCATCAGTGAACCTCCTCCATAACTAAGCCGGGGGCTGAACGAACATTCAGCAAATCTTTCGTTCATTCGTCTCCACACTCGCTCTCGTCCATTTGGTGAGTTTAGGCAAAATCTAGACTCATCGGTAAAAAGTACACTGTTCCATTGTGCCAAATTCCAATTTACATGTTCACGAGCAAATTGTAATCTTGCTACTCTATGACGTGGGAGTAATCTAGGGCCTGTTGCTGGTCGGCAAGAATTCAAACCTACAATTAATCTTCGACGAACGGTCCAAGAACTGATACTTTTACCTCGAACTTCTCTAAAATGATTTTTTGCCTGTACTGAAGTCAATTGGCGATTTCGAAGGGTTTTAAGAACAAGAAACCGGTCATCAACTGCTGTAGTCTTGCGTTGCGTACCACTACCTGCCCTTCGTGAATTGCTGCCTGTATCCCTAAAGCGTTTATTAACTACTCTTTCGATGGTAGAACGGCTGGTATTAAGTACTCTGGCCACATACCCATAATTTCGCCCGTCCTCCACTAAAGCTACAGCTTTTGCACAATTTTCAGCTCTTATAAGACCATTGCCAATACACAAATTTACTGCCAAACTGACCATAAAGTGTCAAACAACCATAGACAAGCGAGTTGCGCACTTGGTCAAACAACAAAGGACATGACATAGCCACCTTGTAAAAAAAATTCTGAATTTTTATTGGAATAAAAATTATGTAAAAATTTAAATTATTTTATTTAAATTTAAATTGTGTGAGACTGAATGCATGTATCGACATAAACCAAAAAATAAAATGTAAAGAATAGATGACTCTACATTAAAATTGGTAATTTAAAATAATTTTGTTACTTTATTATTCCACAGGGCGTTTTGAAATTAGAGAAAAAAACAGCATTTCGATTATCCTTGTATAATATGTGAAATAACCAAAGTTACTTAAGATTAGTAAAATACACGTTAAAGATGATAATTGTATCTGCAATTCTATAAAAAAATCACTAAAATCGGATGAAAAATAAAAAAGTTATAAAGGCTAAAACCTAATCAAAATTTTGGAGTGCCCGTTTTCTCTGCACGGGAGTGTAGCTATCTACTATAATAAGCTGCATTAAAGTTGGATACCATCAACCATTTTCTCTTCTGTTAACACTAGCAGCAACAACTCCTTCTGTCTCCTGATAATGGGTGTTTCTACGTTCGAAACATATTGTAACCTTTGAAAAAATAATTATTTTTATTCTAATAGAACTGTGAAGAAAGACATTTTGTTTTTCTTTCGTTCTCACTCTTTCAATTTCACTTTGAGCATGGACTATTTCTTCAAATTTATTGCATATAAACAGCTGTTATTAAACATTTGCCGGTTTTATGTGTTAGTTAACTCAATTTTTGTTCTGTCAATAATCCCAGTGGTTGGCGAGATTTCGTTTTATCTTATGGTAAAAATGGTAACCGAATATTAACAACTTTATTTAGGAATGTTTTCCTAAATTCTTACTTCCGTGCCGCTACTGCTAAACAGCTTTCCAAGATTGATCTAGTGTCCAAGCAAAGCCATTTTAGAAGCCAAAACTGCTGAACATTTAAAGAAAACCAATAATTTTATTTAAACTCTTTCACATATTTGAAACTATAATGTAAAAGAACGAGATAGAATACCAATAACATATAAGTAGTTAAAATAATACGTTGGAGTTATGCTATAAGGTAAAAAGGCCAATGGCCTCCCAAATATAGGAGTATACCCATGCATATTCAGTAAAGTCAAGTCGGATACACTTCTTCTCCTGATTTGGCATGTTACGCCTTTTTGGGTTTTTTCTTCGGAATCTCTTTGGTCATAGAAAACAGATACAATATCGCCATATAGAGGATCAGGTTTGGATAGCTTTTTTACTGGGGGCTGCAAAATATTCAGATTACCGTACAGCGCCGTAGGTGAAAAGTTTGCAGAATCGAACATGTGCCATCATTAAAAACATTCATGTCGGAGAAAAGATCAATATTTATAAATATTTTTCCAATGAATAAACTAATCCAAGCTCATGTTAGATGGCCTTATTTCTATAACATTGTTGACGTTTTCCTCTACAGGGTAACATACATTCCCTCTTATTGTTCACATGGGTCGGTGTTCTCAAATCGATTTTATTATTGACCATCAATTCGATATATTGATGTTCTGGTTGCTCTAATTATATTTAATCGGTTTAAATTAACTGACCGCCATGATAATAATTGAGATATACGTTTGCAGATAATGTTTAAACACGTACTTCTGGTTTGACATTTTTTTGCTATAACCTGGTTTAATTTAATATGATTTCATTTATATTTGCCCACGAATCATAATTTTTTCTTTAACTTTTCTCTTCTCTCATTTCATCAAGTTAAATTAATGAAAGGTTCCATTAAACTGGGTCACAGACAAACCTCTTTTGGATAAGAAAGTATAGAAACTCTCCTGTTTTTGTTACAGGCTTCATATGGTCTTATTTATCTATTGTATCTAAATTAATATTTTTATACGAAAAAATGCATTCATTTAATTTGTTCGGTGTTTCTCCAATAATATAATACTAAATTTATTATAATAATAAGTAAACTAATTCTTTTTAGAATTTTCAATGAGTCATTATTGCATAAAATTTTGCAGACTCGTAAATATCTTTTTTATTTAACTATTTTAAATAAAGGTAATTCGGTGCCAGTTCTTTGAGGGTTTTAAAAAAATATTTTATAACATATATAACATTGTCCATATATTAGACAAATAAGGCATTGATATTTTACATTTGCGAAGGCCTCTGGTCCATGTTTTCTCAAATAAATAACGACGTGTGTCAATGCACTTCGGCATATTTTTTTTATGTGGCAAGAAAAATATAGAAATAAACGCATTATATTAAAGAAAAGCTATGAAATAATCAATTGCGGCAAATCAACCTCTCCTGAATATGATTTAGTGACCAAAAGTATAGTAAGAAACCTGGATTATGATATTCACATAAAAATTATTCAGATGCTCAACTAATGCATTACGCAACAAAAATTCCCAACTATTTGGAAAAAAGGACAAATCATAACTAAACCAAAATCCAATACGGATCATTCCCAGATAAATAACTTTCGCCTAATAATACTTTTGCAGTATTGGGAAAAATATTAGAATAATTAATTAAAAGAAGACCCCAGCAATATGTGGACCATCTTTACCAATCTAGATTTAAGGAAAAAGCTCCACAACTCTACCATGCAGTGATAAATTATAGCTTCAAATATCGAGGCAGTAAACTTAAAAGGCCAACGTAGTGCAGCAGTATTTTTGGATATAAATAAAGCGTTTGACACAGTATGGTACCCTGGACTATTATAATAATATAAACTTTGGAGACTTAACTGCCCCAAAAACCGTATTGCTATGATAAAAGATTTCCTTCACTGCAGACACCTTCAAGTAAAAATTCACAAACTTTTTCACGATTATAAACGAACAAACCCCAACAAGGCGACCCCCAAGGTTCATGTTCATCCCCTCTACTTTACAATGTTTGCTGTTATGATATGGTAATGACATATATGAAGATCAAGCATTTTTTGACCTTATACTATATATTATATATTATTCAATTTGATGATACTACGCTTATTAGTATTAGCTTTCTTTAACTCCTAACTGATAACCTGTTTAACCTATAGCGATTAAAACCCAACCTTTTAAAATCCCAGTACATAATATTTAATAATTTAATAAACGAAAACTCTCCAAGCATTATTATCAATAACCATGCCATACTGCCTCAACCTACAGTCAAATACTTAGGTATCACATTAGACCAGAAGCTAAATTTTAATCAACACACAACAGCTATTGAAGCCAAATGTATCACAATGGGTAAACACTTTCGAAACCTAACTTACAAACAGCAAGGAATAGATAAATTTCTATAAAAACTGCAGTGCATATACCGGGTGTCCACGGAAGGTGGCTCGCCCCTCTATAACTTTTTGTTTTTCAAAATAATGGAATAAACTTTGGAGGATTTGTATACGACATAAAACTGCATTTTTTGACAGGTGACTCAACATTATTGAACTTTCGGTTTAACCGGAAGTGACATAAACTTTCGATTTTTAAATGGGACACCTGGTATATTTTTCCTTTTTTTTTGACTCCATATGACATTCTAAATACAACGATGTGTCACTTGTCACTTTTTGTCACCAAAAAAATATTTTGTTTCCAAATTTTTTGTTTTGTCTAGAGGGCTATGAATACCTTAAAATCACTTATTTCAGTTCTTTAATCTTGGGAAAAATACAATTTTACCATTTTTGGTCCAATGCTATGTGCTATGTAAAATTGAATCTTTAAAGTTGTATAACTCATTTTTTTTAAATGACAACATGGTGGCTCGTCGGGTTAAGAAAAAGAGGATTTTATTACGATTATTTTGATACCACACACTTTTAGGTTTTAAAAAGCTGCCTTTAAAAAACTTTAAAAAGTTAACCTGGAACTTTCCTAAAATAAAGCATCTTTTAAGAATAAATTTAGATTTAAATGCATCAAGTAGCCTGTGACCAGCAAAACTGATAAAACAAAATCATGCCTTGAAGAAAATTGAAATGCCAACAGCTTCTGCCAAAGTAAATTAGTTTGTTGTTTAAAAAATATGGAAAATAATAGTTTTACAAGGAGTGAAAAAGTTGATATGATATTATTGTCAGGCTCATTTCGCATTTTCGGAACCAGTTTTGGGTACCTAATAGTGCCGGGTTGGATGACGCCGATTAAAATATATTTGTGGGTAAAGTCGTGCAGCATCGGTTGAATTATTTCTACATTCTCCAAACATTAATAACATATCAATTTTTTCACTCCTTGTAAAACTATTATTTTCCATGCTTTTTAAACAACAAACTAATTTATTTTGGCAGAAGCTGTTGGCATTTCAATTTTCTTCAAGGCATGATTTTGTTTTATCAGTTTTGCTGGTCACAGGCTACTTGATGCATTTAAATCTAAATTTATTCTCAAAAGATGCTTCATTTTAGGAAAGTTCCAAGTTAACTTTTTAAGGTTCTTTAATGGCCGCTTTTCTAAAACCTAATAGTGTATGGTATCAAAATAATCGTAATAAAATCCTCTTTTTTCTTAACCCAACGAGCCACCATGTTGCCATTTAAAAAAATTAGTTATACAACTTTAAAAATTAAATTTTACATAGCTATAGCATTGGACCAAAAATAGTAAAATCGTATTTTTCCCAAGATTAAAGAACTGAAATAAGTGATTTTAAGGTATTCATAGCCCTTCTAGACAAAACAAAAAATTTGGAAAAAAAATATTTTCTTGGTGACAAAAAGTGACATGTGACACATCGTTGTATTTAGAATGTCATATGGGGTCAAAAAAAGGAAATATATACCAGGTGTCCCATTTAAAAATCGAAAGTTTATGTCACTTCCGGTTAAACCAGAAGCTCTATAATGTTGAGTCACCTGTCAAAAAATGCAGTTTTATGTCGTATACAAATCCCCCGAATTTTATTTTATTATCTTGAAAAACAAAAAGTTAGAGGGGCGAGCCACCTTCCGTGGACACCCGGTATATCAATCAATATGTCGCCATCTTTTAGAATACGGTCACCCCCTCTATCTAAACGGTCGACCTTCAGCAATCAAAAACCTACAGGTAGCAGAAACACGTTCCATTACCAAGATACGACATTTAAACAATCCCTTACACAATCCATCCAATCAAAGATTATACGAGTTGACTGAAGTTGAGCCAACTTCCATCAGACTCGAGGCACTAGACACCAAATTTTCCCACAGACAAGAAAATGTAATGGCTATGCAAGCAATGTGCGACAATGGTATTCCAAACAAGATAAACAGGATCTATTCAGAAAGCACGCTATTCTAGGCTGTTACAAACCTGACATAGAATTTTTCTTTTGTTCAATCCATTAACATATTATTTTTATTGATATTTTGAATTTTTCCATTTTAAAAATAGTTTTGTAAAATATGTTATAAAAGGCTGAAGGACTTCGGTCAATAAAGCACGGTATAAATAAATAAATAAATAAGGAAAAGTCAGCCTTGAGTCGAGAAGAAAAGTAATTTTCTTCTTGTAACAAGATAACAAGCCACTTTTTTTGTGCTTTCGCTTTTGAACAGCCAAGATTTTTAAATTTATTATTTCGAAAACTCATGAATAAGGACTTGTAGGTTGCAATTATTTATTACTTTCTAACTGAGTTTAGTAACGAAGCATCCATTTTTAATGATTTCTGAAGTAAACAATAAAAGTTAGTTCGTTTCTATCATTTAAACAATGCTGTTCAATCAACGTGCTTCAAATCTGTATCAAGAACATTAAACTAAGCAAAACGAATCAAATCCATTATTTTACGAAACAAACCGACATCTTGTTATAGGTTTAATAAAAAAAGGTTTTTCAATGATTAGTTTCGAATGTTTTTTCTCCGCATAAATAATGACAAAGCATTTACTTTAGGCAAAATGCAATAAAGCCAACATACACATGGATAAGAAATAAATTTACACTGACTGGGCAGAATGTGCCCATTCTAGTTTTTACTAAGGCATACCAAATTAAAATAAGTTACTGACTTGCCACTGTCACTTAAGAAATTACCTTCAACGAATAGGAATTTTCAATAGGTATATCCATTAAATGCGCAGATTTTGCAGTGACCAGGACGAAACCGCCTCTCCGGTTAGTACTTTGCAACTATATATTAGTTGCAAAGTACTAACCGGCAAAATATTTAAAATTAACGCGGTGACAACCTCCTGGATGACAAACTTGGTTGGAAACTATTGGATCTTATAGAAACAACAAACTTTTTATAACAAGATTGGGGTGCACAATAAGCCAGAGGCTGCAGTACAAGCCTTTAGCTAACCATCCAGCCAACCCATTCTAGTTTAGCAAAACGACATAAATCCATCTAAAAATGTTAATAATGAGCCTAATGAATAAAAATTAAGCAATTACTTGAAGCAATTACTTTTTAGTAAAAGCAATCGCTTGACTAGCAAATGCTAGAAGTAAAAGCAATTGCTATATCTGGATATGAATAAAATTTTGAAGCAATTGCTGTTTTTCTTACACCTCTGTAGCAAATGCTTATTCAACACAAGTCCTGATGCTTCTATGCAAGTGCTTATCATCCACTTGTTCAGATTATAGATTTCATTGTCAGTTTGGAGCCTAATTTGCAAAATAGTTGACGTAAATACAACAACGTTGGTCTATTTATTTAGTACCTACAATAGTAATCTGTTACGTTTTTGTGGAAAATAGGAAACTTATATTTGTGATATGGCAGATTTCAGCGAAAATGAGGAAAGTGTAGTAGTGATGAAGAAATTAAAGACAAGCAATTGATATTCGTTCACAAATTGACGGAACATAAATGAATCTCCCTGACCACAACCGTTTACCTTCCACAAAAGCTTCAACACGGGCAGGAAATTTAATAAAAATATTGGCCTTCTCCAAAACTGCATCCATTACAGAAGTGTATGTCTTACAGACAGTAGTTTGGTGAACACCGAGTTCACCTACAGAATTTTGAAAGCCCGAATACGACAATTTCCCCAGAAAGACTTTAATCTTATTTAAAGGCGACAGTGCACCCCCTCGCCTTTTCCAGTATCAGACAAAAAATAATTTACCAACCACTCAACATTTTCGCGGTCAAATCGGTATAACTTTCTGAAATCATTATATTATCTGCAATTTCTACGTACACGGTAGATTTTTCTTTTACGGAAGTTCTTATATTCAGTCATAATTGAAGACACAAATTAAGAGCAATGCACGTATATGCCGCGGAGAACTAAAGTTGACTGCTATCAAGCGAATGATGCGACCTACCTTATAAAGTTGAAAGCAATTGCTACACTAGAAAAAGCAATTCCTTAATTTATTCATCATATTTTAAGGAAACGATAGCGATTGCTTCTATTTTTTAAGAAAAAGCATTGACAAGAAGCAATTCCTGCACTTTTAAGCAATTGCTGGACGCAAAAGCAATTACCTTAGTTTTTATTCGTTGGCTTTCAAGAAATTACCTCGATTTTATAAGAAAAAGCGATCGCTACATTTTTATTCATTAAGCTCATTGTTCCAATTAAAATTAAGATTAACAACGAGAATATCTTTTTAAAAAAAGACACTATTTAAATTATCTCGCAAAAAATTAACAGACTAGTTTTTCCCGTGTCTCTTCTCGTTATTTTCTTTTATTCAAAACAATATTTTATGAATTTAGTGCGTTTTGCTTGGTTGCTCCTCATCTATCTCCCTATCTAACACTAAAAGAAATTATAAAAATAAAGAACAACTATATGATTTAATGGAATCTAAATCTGAAGCTTATAGGTGGTACCGACCTAACAGTACAAGAAAGTAAAAACGAAAGTAATCATATTAGTCGAAGACGTTAAACGTTAAGTCAGGTCATAGACGTTGTTTACTATATTTAACACTGCATTGTTGGGGTTCAAAAATTTTAAACCGTAACCTTCCTAACTATAGCGGACCATGTATTTAATTATTTATTAGATTATTTAAAGAGCCATTAGTCTTCTAAATGTTTTTTATTTGGGTTAATTTTATTAATTTAAGAGAAAAACTACATTATAAGTAAAAAATGATAATCGGCATGCAGACAAACATTTTATAATTATGAAAATTTTGAGTTTCACTCTTTTAGCTTTGAAAAGATACTCAATTTTATTGCACACCCAGTTAAAAATCAAAATTTGAGAACATTTTTTTTTTCTCAGAAACGGATAGAGTAAGACATGAGACAATGTTTAATAAAAGTTATTAGAAATGAAGAAAGGAACCCAAAATAATATATTATACAGGGTGTTCTATTTAAAATCAGCAAGTTGGTTCCGGTATAACCGGAACTTGCATATGATCGCTGCTATTTTATTTAAAGAAAGTGTCTCCGAAAACCACATTTATTATCCAAATTTACAGGATATAACTCACATTACTTTTCGAAATAATCTAATGGACGGGTTACATTGAGACACCCTGTATAGCTACTCATAGCTGTATATTGTGTTGTTAAGGAATGGTTGTTTCAGTGTGTCTTGACGAACGATATAAAATATAAACAAATAAAGTGCTTTTTAAAAAAAATCAAATACAGTGTGACCAGTAAAGTCCGCATCATATGGATTTTTTTTTTAATTAATAGCTTTATTCGAAATTTAACTTTGGCATCAAGTTCTGCTTCGATCAATATGAAAATTAAGCAAAAAAATAGTAGTCACGTGATTCGCATTATCTGTCAAATTTTAATTTTTTCCAAGAAATAATTCAAAAGTGGGGTTATTTCTGAAAATATCGAAAAAAGTTATAAGAAAAAGTTTTTTTAAATGCAGTTTCTAGCCCACATGCAAAAGTTAAGCTGCATAAGATAATTTTGATTTTTTACCCACCACTAAATATTATTTTCCAGTTAATGAACACTTTACTGATGACACTGTGTTCTTTTTTGTCTTAATATTAAGGTGAATTACTTTCAGACACAAACTACATTTTCAAAAATACTTATTTTATGAAGTTACCTTCTACAGGGTCAAGAACAAATAAACTTTGCATCACATGCGACCAAATTTTAATAGCCAAATTTTGATTTTGTAGAAAAACACACAATTAATATGGCGCTACTTTAAAGAAAATGTATCTGAAATAGAAGCATTGTCAAAACTAAGAAGTTTTATGTAGGTTGCGTTGAGTCTTATTTTGCAAAAGTGGTGGAACTTACAAAATATGGGTAAAAAATCAAAAGTATCTTATGCAGCTAAAATTTTGTATGTGGGCTAGAAACTGCATTTAAAAAAAACTTTTTTTAATAACTTTTTTCGATACTTTCAGAAATAACCCCACTTTTGAATTATTTTTTGAAAAAAATTAAAATTTGACAGACAATGCGAATCACGTGACTACTATTTTTTTGCTTAATTTTCATCTTGATCGAAGCAGAACAGATGCCAAAGTCAAATTTTGAATAAAGTTATTAATAAAAAAAATCCCATATGATGCGGACTTTACTGGTCACACTGTATATTGATACGATTATACGAATAAAAAATAATACAGAATTACAAGCTCTAAACATCAGTTAAAACCGTAGCTCTCTAACGTGTTTTTAACCAAAGATATTGACGACATAATAATTCAATTCGACATGTTTCGAGTGTAGAAACACTAATCATCAGGAAAACAAAGTGAAGGGTACAATGCTGATGTTGTTAGCAATAGGGAAAATAATAGTGGGATTGAGCCGTAATGGAGCTTTCAATGGTGTACAAAAGGTGTAAAAATTGAATAGACAAAAGACCGGCAATGAAGACCTCAGCATACTGGAAAGTCAAGGGTTAGTGCAAAGGCCCTGTCTTGGGCAGAAAAATAAAGAAAGCAAAAGGAAAATTAGGGAGTTTTAACAGAGTTCAGCAACTAAAACTGAATAAAAATTAAGATTTTTCACTACTTAATAAAAGATTTTTACAAAGTCTGTTAAAACTCCCTAATTTTTCCTTTGCTCTCTTCATTTTTCTGCCCAAGACAGGGCCTTTTCACTAACCCTTGAGTTTCCAGTATGCTAAAGTCTTGATTGTCGATCTTTAGACTATTCAATTTTTACACCTTTTGTACACTATTGAAAGCTCCATTACGGCTCAATCCCACTATTATTTTCTCTATTGCTAACAACATTAGCATTGTACCCTTCACTTTGTTTTCCTGATGATGAGTGTTTCTACACTCGAAACATGTCGAATTGAATTATTATGAATTTTTCTAGGTTCGCCTAGTTATCCTAATAAAAAATTGTGGAGAAAGACTTTGTGCTTTTCTTTTTTCTATATCATTTAACTCCACTTTGAGTATGGACTACTTCTTCAAATTATCATAATTATTACTGATAGATTCATTGACGTATGTATCAGAACCGTTTTCAGAGACTTTTTTCAAAATAACTTTTAATTGGATTTATTGGAGAATAATAAACTTTAAAACTAAAAAAAAAATGAAAGTACAATGCGTGGACTAATATAGAATTTATAATAAATTCAACATTTGTAAATTGAAATAATATGTCAGAAGGTATGCTTTTTATCTATACCTCCTATACTGCCTCCTATCTAAAAACCCGAACAACCCGTAGTGCGGGTACAACTCCGAGCATCTAAATGATCTAGAGGGAATGCACCTTGGCCATACGCTCATTAATGTCACCACACTTGGTATCATCGGCACCGCTGAATTTAATATCATTATAAGTACTAATAACTACTTACTACTTTTTTATAAATAAAAGCATATAAACGAGAAAATCTAAAAAAACCTCGATTTTATTTTTATGCTATACACATTGGGAAAAAAACCTTCTATTCCTTATAAGAATTCACGTACTTTTTATATAACTGTTTAATACTATAGGTGACAGCAACGCGCTTTAAGATGACTGTAAGATGACGAAAATTGCTAGACCGTTATGTAGTGATAATATTACGGTAATTTAGCCAATAGGAAATAGGAGTTATTGCTACCATAGAATGGTTTATAGCCATTATTGGTCTGAATACTCACAGTAATTATAAAGTTCTATTGGGTGTGTAATCTGGTTTCATATACTGTATTAGTTCCGACTGGCAGTTGTAATGAAACTTGACATCAATCATAATAACATTTGCTTGCTACGGTTAATAAAGCATATACTTACCACTAAAAAATTAGTCCTGTAATGCGCAAAAATGTAAATAGCTTTAGTGTGATATTGTACTTGTCGTTTAACATTGCATATGATTATCTATTATGCAACATGGTTTACCGAGATGGTAAAATTTGTCCATGGATTATAAAGTCCAATACTAATGATGGGTTGTGCGAAAGAAGAATCTTTTATATCTGACATGCAAATTTTAGAAAAACTTAAATACAAAGTAAAAATAAATTAATTGAAACAGGTATTGGTACGATCAATAAAATTAAAATTCCGACAGGACAGCTGAAAGATTCCGAACAACGATTTGATCTGCGCAACAATTACATTAAAACTAATAATACGGCGCCAATAGCTACGAAGCCCACCAACGTCTTGTGGATTATAGGTTCTAACAGATACAATTCGTTTTTGGGGATGCTGTTCCACTTTCTTAATTGTAGAAAACACGCTTTACTGGGAACAAAATGCGTCGCATTAAGAAGATACAATTTATTTCTTAGCAAAATTGCTGTATTAAAAGTAATTCATTATTCAACAAGACTGTGCTGCTAAATGCTGCGCTGAAACTGATTACTACCAATAAAATCACTGTTCTAGCAAATCTGGAATTGATATAACACTAGCAATTATTTATTTAATATGGGTTAATAAAAAATAAGCTATTAATACAGACTATGTCTTAGCAAACCTGTTGTATTAGATAATTTTCCTCAGTGCAGGGATACCAAAACATTTTACAAAAAGGAAATTCGTAAATAATATCGTAGACAGGGCCATTGGTCAATGGAAGTAATGGAAGCACCACTTTCAAACACAACTCAAACTCATTCATACTTTCGCATGAAAGCACTTTTAGCAAGAAAAACTTCTTATTGAAAAAGCAGATAAATACTTATACAGGGTGTTCGAAAAATAGACAGAGATATTCTAAAGGGTGATTCCTTGTTAAAAAATATGAAAAAAAGTTTTTATACCAATGGGTCCGGAAATGCAGGGTTTTCAAGATACAGGATGTTAAAAAAATAGAAATAAAAAATTAAATTATTAATTACATTAAAAATACTTACTCGATGCTGTTGAAATTTGGCAATGATATTTGTTGTATTAAGAGGCTAATTTAGCCCTAAATAGATTAAAATTATTGAGTCCAGTGGCGTCCCGGGGGCACCTTAGCGAATAATATTATCAAAAAAATGTACGCCACTGTCTTTTTTGTAGCTTTAATATTTTTTATTTAATTAAGCATCTAAGGATACAACTTCTTTGCCTCTTGTATTTTTTTTTCTATCTCACTTCATTTTCGAGAAAAAAAATAAAAACCGTTTTATTGTATGTCATTGGACAAAATTGGTTTATTAATTTCCACTAAAATAAATCACAAGTGCATTGGAAAACAAATAATCATTTCTGCATGAAGGATTGACATTTGCGCGTTAGTTCTTTTAGAAAAGAATTATACACTTTTTTTGGCGAAATTGTTCTAAAAAGTTTTTGTCTCGGTTTTTCTGATGGTAAATTACACTTTTGAGGAAATAGCAGACATGCATGTAATGTATGCACGTGCCTATAGTAACTGTTATGCAGCGAGGCGCCTGTATGCAGAAGCGTTTCCCAATCGACAACTTCCAGATAGTAAAACCTTTGAAAGCGTAGACCGTAGATTACGGGAAAGAGGTAAATTTTCTTATTTCTTTTTTGTGATGTTTTTGACAATAATGTTATTTAGGAAGTTTTGCCGTTCCCACCAATGATAGAGGCCGGCCGAGGTCCATAAAAACGCCAGAGTTTGACGAGGCAGTTTTACGTGCCGTGGAACAAAATCCTGGTATCAGTACTAGGACTATAGCAACTAGATTAGGGCGTAATCATTCCAACAGCACTGTGTGGCAGGTTCTCTCCGAGCAACTTTTGTATCCCTATCATGTCCAACGTGTGCAAGCATTACTACCAAGAGATTTTCTTCCTCGTTTACAGTTTTGCCAATGGTACTACCAAGAGGTTAATAATAATAGGAATTTTAATAAAACCATACTTTTTACAGACGAAGCAGGATTTCGGCGGGATGGTATTGTTAATTACCATAACACTCACGTATGGAGTGACAAAAATCACCTTTGGTGAAAATTGGATTGGAAGAGGTGGACCAATTAACTGGCCACCTCGCTCCCCTGACTTAAATCCATTAGATTTTTATTTACGGGGACACCTTAAGACGATAGTTTACACTACTCCCATAGAAACAATAGAAGAACTAAAAAATAAAATCGTAAATGCTTGCCAAGAAATAAAAAATAGATCTCGAATTTTAGCTCGAGTTCGTCGTTCAATGATGCGTCGAGTGAGAAGGTGTACGGAAATGGATGGTGGACATTTCCAACATTTGTTGTAGTTTATGTTATGGTATTGGAAAAGTTGCAATAACATTCTTTCCTAGAAATGTTTTTTATTATTTGTGGTCCAATACACTTGTGATTTATTTTAGTAGAAATAAATAAACCAATTTTGACCAATGACATACAATAAAACGGTTTTTATTTTTTTTCTCGAAAATGAAGTGAGATAGGAAAAAAATACAAGAGGCAAAGAAGTTGTATCTTTAGATGCTTAATTAAACAAAAAATATTAAAGCTACAAAAAAGACAGTGGCGTACATTTTTTTGATAATAATATTCGCTAAGGTGCCCCCCGGGACGCCACTGGACTCAATAATTTTAACCTATTTAGAGCTAAATTAGCGTCTTAATACAACAAATATCATTGCCAAATTTCAACAGCATCGAGTAAGTATTTTTAATTTAATTAATAATTTCATTTTTTATTTCTATTTTTTTAACATCCTGTATCGTGAAAACCCTGCATTTCCGGACCCATGTTTATAGAAACTTTTTTTCATATTTTTAACAAGGAATCACCCTATAAAATATCTCCGTCTATTTTTTGAACACCCTGTATAACTAAAAATAATTACATACAAAACCAGTCATTATATAAAATATTATTATTAGGCATTTCTATATGATATACAAACAATTACAAGTAAAATTAAAATGAATCATTAAAAAATTCGGAGACAGAGTGATATGTTTTTTTCAAAAGAATCTTCTTGACTTCCTTTTTAGGTTTTTCTCTAACCTGCCTAGAGAGATGATTAAATATTTAATCGCCCCTATATACAAAATAATTATTTATTAAGGTGGAACCTGGTATAGGAAGAGGTGTGATGTGAGTATAACGAAAAAAATGAGTCGATGCGGAGAGAATTTCATGCCTAAACTTTCTGTGCACAAGAGAGGATGCCTCTAAAATAAAAATGCATGATAATATGTTACTACTAACGCTACAGACCGAACCTAAATCGCAGTGCTCTGTTCTGAAGAATAAAGACGATATTAAATAAATAACTCGAACATGCACCCCAAAAACACACACCATACCGCAGGTGAGAATCAAGCGGGCGAAAACTTCAAACTATAACCTATAACCTATCATCCACAAACAAGCCCAGAAATTTATTATTAGGACGCCGTCAACGTGACATTTGAAGTTTATAACCTTGATCTTAGATAGATCATTGAATATCAAACTTTAAGGTTGAATTCTCAACGTCATTCAATCTATTGCCAACCTATAACCTATTTCGCATTGATTTTTTGAGTTTATTATTTTAATAACTAACATTTAAAGAAAATCAATATCGTCGGTACATTATTTAGGTAGTATCTGATATATTACAAAAATATCAATTTATTTCATTGCTAATTTTGGGAGAATTGTATAGTGAAAGAACAATGAGTGACAATGACATAATAATGTTTAAAAACATCTTACCCGATATTTTTCGCTATACAATTCTCCTAAAATAAGTTATGAACTTCCTTGATATTTATTAAATATGTCAATTATTACCTATAGAATATCAAGTCGATGCCGATTTTCTTTAAATTTTGTATAAAAGCTAGAAAACAAATAAATCTACGTGAAATAGGTTATAGGTTGGCAAGCATGTTGATACTCCCACCTTAAGAATAGCGGATGTCTGAGAAAAGTTGACAACTCTTTTTTAGACGTATTGGAGGTGGTTTGGCCGCCATTGTGGAGTTGATCGTAACTCTAACCAGAGAACTCAATGCAAACATAAATTTTGCAAAGTTGCAATGAACAAACCAAAAATTTATTGGAAAGAAATGATTTATTAGACCTGACATTCTTTTCGGATGAAGCCTGGTTCCACCTCTCCGGTTATGTGAATTCTCGGAATACACGCAAGTGGAGTAGTGAAAATCTCCTCTTTTTTGTAGACGGTGCAACTGCCCATACAGCCGTCAAAACTAGTAACTACTTACGCAATTTTTTCGACGACAGATTAATCAGTTTTCGATCAGACATTGAATTCCCACCTAGATCACCTTGTTTAACGGTTATGGATTACTTCGTTTTTCCTCATTTAAAGAACACTATTTTTAAAAAACCAGTTGCAAATTTAGAACAATTACAAGAAAGGATTATCCAAGAATGTGGTAACATTTCTCCAGAGATGCTGGTCAACACTTTCGAAAATATGAAGTGAATTTATGCTTGGAGCATGGCGGTGGCCAATTTCAGCAATTTATGCAGTTATTTTTCTTTTTTTTTTCTGTATATTCTTACTTTGTTAATTTTGTAAACAACAAAAATAAATTTGTATTTATCTACTTATTTTATTACTCATTAGTTTGGCATATCATGTCATAATATGAATTTGACAAAGTTTTAACCTAGATTTGGTTAGATATATCGTCTCCATATCATTGTGATCTAAACCAAGCCCCACGTTTTTTAATCCAAGCCCTCTTTGATGTAGTAGTAGTAGTAATTGAGGGGAGGTTCCGAAAACCTATCAAGTAGACCAACCTCGATCCTTTTTGCCTACCTCAGAGTCTTCCCCCAAACACGCTAACCACCTTGGCCCCCGCCAAAGCGTCCCGACCTCTTTATGAAGTTGAGTATGTCGCTCCAGGCCAGGGCCGTGATTTCTTCCTTCTGGAGAGCCGCTGATCCCAGGACCTAGTGCCTGAGTCTTCCCAAGGCCTCGCAGGTACCCAGAAATGATGATGATGTAAATAATTTTTGATCGCACGGTAATAAAAAACAACTACTGAGTAGGTAACGTTATCATAATTATTACTGATCGATTCATTGACGTATGTATCAGAACCGTTTTTAATATTTAAGAATTATACGAAGACTTTTTTCCAAATAACTTTTAATTGGATTATTGGAAAATAATAAAATTTAAAAATAAAAAAAATTTAAAATAAAAAAATTTAAAGTACAATGCGAGAGTAAGTATTTTGTTAATTGATTTCTTAATAAATAATTCAAAATTTTAAAAACTTACAGCGTAAAATTTTTTATTTTTTCTTCCTCAACTCTATGCGGCTCAAAATCAAAATGTATTGGAATGGCCCATTTTGTGGATATAACGAGAAGTAATAAAATATTGACAAATAAGTTATTACTCCTACTAATTAAAGTTTATTTATTTCAGTAAATTTCAATAAATTACTTAAAGCGAGAAGCAATTTTTTCACAACATCTACTTAAAAATACTTTAATTAATTTAACATCGGATAAATTAGGTTAGGAGCAGGCTAAACCTGATTTTCTAAGGAATCTAGTGGGCTGGAAGCTGCAAATAAAAATAATAATTAACTAGACATACGAGGCTCAGGGTATCAGTCTTCGTCTAAATAACATAAAAAAGATAATATTAGTGGAAAAAATAACATTTTCTGTTTCTTTTTGTCAAATGATGAGCCTTGTCGTGTGGTCGACAACGTGTTTTTATTTGATGGCATGTTGTTCTTTTTAAATCGTTACAGACAATAATTAGTACATACAAGTTGGTAACAAAATGATTTCATTTAACACGAAGTTATTAAAAAAAAAATTTAATTATTGATGTAATAATTTATCCCAATAAAGCTTGCATTAAAGTCGATTCACTCAGTAAACCTGCAAGATGGCCGACATGTCATATGACAAAAGTCATTGAAAATGCAAAATTTTTTTTATTTAGCTGGAATATGACTTTTGTCATATGACATGTCGGCCATCTTGCAGGTTTACTGAGTGAATCGACTCTATCAATAAATTAATTGACAGCGTCTTCTTTTTTTACTTTATTATATTATACAATGTGAGTTTGTAACTTGAAATAAATTTAGTAAATCGAGTACAGTTTTTATTTTGGAAAATTGCTTGGAGATTGGTATTATTAACATTTAAAGTTAGGGTAATTTTCATAAAAAAAGATTGATACAATGTGTCCCAAATTAGAGATAGGACGATATCGATAATTTATTTAAATAGCAACCATAGTTTTTTAGTATCGGTTTTTAAAGTTCTTATTATACCGTGCAAGCAAAAATTATCTGCATCAAAGAGGGCTTGGATTAAAAAACGTAGGGCTTGGTTTATATCACAGTGATCTGGGGACGATACATCTATAATTACATAAATTCCTGAAATTTGCCACCATGCATAAATTCACACGTCTCTTCATATTTTCGAAAGTGTTGACCAGCATCTCTGGAGAAATGTTACCATTTTCTTGGATAATCCTTTCTTGTAATTGATATAAATTTGCAACTGGTGTTTTAAAAATATTGTTCTTTAAATGAGGAAAAATGAAGTAATCCATAACCGTTAAACAAGGTGATCTAGGTGGAAATTCAATGTCTGATCGAAAACTGATCAATCCGTCGTCGAAAAAATTGCGTAAGTAGTTAATAGTTTCGGCGGCTGTATGGACGGTTGCACCGGATTCAAAATATTGTCTCTATTCCGCTGTGCTGTAATTGTGTCATGGAAAAAAATAGGACCAACAAGTTTATTCTTCTTTGGGAAACAGCTAACCAGACACCAATTATTTGAGGGTGCAATGTGGACTCTACAAAAAAATGGGGATTTGCACATGCGTGTATTCTGAGAATTCACACGGTGGAACCAGGCTTCATCCGAAAAAAAAGTCAGGTCTAATAAATCATTTCTTTCCAATAAATTTTGGGTAAACCATTGAGAGTAATTCCTGCGTCTTTTAAAATCTGCGGCTTGTATTTCTTGGAATACTTCCACTTTATAAGGAAATAAATTTATCTGCTCCTTATAAGAATAGTCCATGTTCCAGAAGATCTTCCCACTTCTTGGGACAGGCGTCTTATACAATTATTTGTTGGCGTATTTTGCATTATTCTGTTCTTACAGATGATCTTCTTGCTCCTTTTTTATGTTGTATAGAACCGGTTTCCCTAAACACAGCCACGGTTCTTTTCAGGCAATGATAAAAATCCCCAGCAATAAAAGCAACATTAGGAAAATGTTCGTGAAAATCGTCCATGCACAAACCCGGATTGTATTGCCACTTACACCATTTACTCTAACCCAATTTCGAAAATATGGCATGGCTTCAACCATGAATGTTTTGTGCTGTTCCGTAAAGCCCATTGTGCGAATTGTTCAAGACATTGGAAAAATTAGTGATGAATCAAATTACTTCTAACGACTGTCAAAGTTGACGGAATAACTGATTGATTGTTAATTCAGGTAGTTACGGGCACCCAACAGGCATTACGTCCTTAGATGCAATGCCCTCTTTGATGCAAATAGTTTTTGCTCGCACGGTATATAAATAATAATGAACTTGCGCTGGTAATAAAAGATGGCAAATTTAAAAAAATATATTTCTAGTTCGGAGTTCTTAAAAAATTGAAATGCAACCATTTTAACTCTTTTATAGCTAACTGAGAGAAGAGAACTGCAAAAACCGCAGGTAGTTTTCTTTTGTCTTTGAAAAATTATCGCAAAAATAGTGGAATAGTGTAGTTCCTTTTCGACTTTTATGAAAGAAATAGTGTGTTATTTTTTCACAAAATACTTTTTTATACTAAGGCGAGATTTCGCGTTTTACCCTCGACACGAAGGTGAAACACTAAATCCACGCCCCTGCTTCTGTTCTGATTAATTAGTCACAAATTCCTAATGTTTTTTTGTAAATCATTAAATTGTTTTGTTTGGTTATTATAACAATATTGCATAATGCAATCATTAATTTCTATACAGGTATCACCACATTATTGTGCATGAAACTTTATCCCACCTAAAAGATTTCTTAGTTCCGTCAGCAGTACACTGTTATGGTTCCTTGACAACAAGCTCATGTACTAGTTTATGATATAGTCCGGGAGAGCGAACTTATAAGATTTACATACAGGGTTGGGTGGCAGCCTAGCGCAGAGATAGCGTTCACGCATCGCATGCCGAAGGTACCTGATTCGATCCCAGGCAGGTTTGGCAGACTATTTAGTTTGCTTGACCAGGCCACCGTACTTCGTAGTGTTGCATTGTACAACACACACTGGCATTCTCAATGGCAAAATAAACACTGCATATGGAAAATAATTACCGAACTGGACATTAAGCCTTGAACGTTTTTAATTATTTGATAAAGCCGAAAAAAATGCTCTTAGAATAATAATTTATAAAAAATATGCATTATGCGAAAAAAATGCATATTCAGGGTGTCGGGAGGAACGGACCAAATTTCAGGAATGTATTATAGACGCGAAAACAATGTAAAAACCCCATATGTTCTTATCCTATATTCATTTGTTTTCAAGTTATAGCGCAATATCAAATTTTTTTCTACGTTCCACTTTTATCAAAATTTTCACTTAATTAGAGTATGCCATGCTCAAGACTCTAAACTATTTGACATCTATGCTGTCTTGACAATGTGTCTGTGTATTGTGGCAGTAATTAAACGTTTATTTTCAAGTTTGAGTGATTAAAGTGTTACAAAATGCCAAATACTTATTCAAATTTTAAATATGCAAATATGGTGTTTATTTATGGTTTCTGTAGTAGAAGTGCTACAGCTGCTGTTGAAGAATATCGTCAACGGTATCCACATCACAGACATCCGACTAGAAACGTGTTTATCAGAGTTTTTAACAATTTGTGTGAGAATGGTAAGCTTCTCAGTGCCAACATTACATCTGAACGAGCTACTCGACAAGGTTTAGGAGAAGTAGAAAATATTCTGGATTTAGTAGAAGAAAATGCAACGACCAGCTTACGAAGAATTGGTACTCAATTGGGCATTCCACAAAAAAGAGTATTTAACACACTCCACGAGCCAGGCATATATCCATACCATGTACAGAAGATTATGCTAAACGTATTGAATTTTGTCAGTGGATAAATAATCATCGTGTTGTATCGCGTATACTTTTTACAGATGAAGCAATATTCACCCGTGACGGTATTAATAATACTCGTAACTCTCATGTATGGTCAATCGAAAATCCCCACGCAACAGTTGAAAGTAATTTTCAACATAAGTTTTCGGTTAACGTGTGGTGTGGTATGCTCGATAGCTATTTAATTGGCACTTTAATTTTGGAGAATCGCCTCACAGGAGACAACTACCTAAATTTTTTACAACATGAGTTACAAGGACTACTAGAGGATGTTCCTGTAAATATCAGAAGGCAAATGTATTACCAGCACGATGGAGCTACTGCCCATTTTCCTCGTCAGGTCAAGCAACATTTAGACGAAACATTTCCAGGGCGTTGGATTGGTCGCGGTGGTTCTATTAATTGGCCTCCAAGATCTCCTGACCTCACAGCACTAGATTATTATTTATGGGGCTGGTTTAAAGTAAAAGTGGACACTCGGGATGCACTAATTCAACGTATTAGAAAGAAGAAAGACATGAAGCAATTAGAAGAGCAACTTCGTGGACGAAGCAGAAAATGTTTAGAAGTCAATGGCGGTATTTTTAAACATTTATAAAAGGAACGCTATGATTAGGAAACGGTTAATATATGAACTTTTCTTTATTTGTAATTACGCTATAACTTAAAAACAAATGATTATCGAATAAGAACATATGGGTTTGTTCAAATTGTTTTTGCGTGTATATTACGCTCCTAACGTTTGTTCCGTTCCTCCCGACTCACCCTGTTTATGCATTTTGCATAGGTATATTCCGCCCTTTAACTATACCTAAATAATATTATGTTAACTAATATGATTAAAATAATATGATCTTTTATAAACTCCACAGTTTTCTAAAAATTCGAAAACTTAAAATTGCATATCGTGTCGGCCTTTCCAATCTGCTTCCCGCATTATCTATATTGTTATATAATAGTAGATTCAGTAACGAGGTTGGAATGAAAATTCGATCCGACTGGACGATTCCGAACGCGAGCGTAGCGAGCGTGAGGAACCACGAGTATCGAATTTTCATTCTAACCGAGTAGCAAACTATATTTTCTCCACGACCATCCAGTTCCATATCTGATTCATCCGATTTTTCACTCATTTTTTGACTTGCACTAAAATTTGTCTGAAAATAATTATTACAACGCGGCCATTTTTATCTGACACTGACAGTTTCGAAATTCATGGCAACCTATGTCGTTTATATCAATTACAGAATATTCATTCCGTATCTTGTTATGGAATGAAAATACACGCAAAACGCATAAGAAGCAAGTGTTTCAGAATAAATATTCCAACAAAAGAGCGAGAATTTTTACATTCTATTATCAAAAATGATTTTGGAATTATTGCATTCAGTAATGGTCGTGGAGAAACCATATTTAACGTACAAATAACTGCTCTGCATCCAGTTTAAAAAAAAAGTGTATACCAAGAGCACAACAGGCGAATAATTGATGCATTATTAAAAATGTAACCGACGCCCTTTAGCTCCCTGACTAGTTCGAGCTTATAATAGCTTTTGTACGTATTCGCACTATATATTAATACCGAACACGGGTATTGTATGACATTGAAATCAGGCTTTAAAAAAGCAACTGTTATCTCATTCTGCATAACTGCAATAGCAATACCTATGCTGTAATAATTAGGTAACTTTATTATGATAATTACATAATAACGGATAACTCTTTGTTTTTGTCCGATAAAATAGAATACGAGGGATAATAAGATAATGCAGTTAGATAGATTATAACAAAATACAAAGAAATAGAAGAACTATTCTAGTTTTAACTATGACATACAATTTAGTTTACAAATAATATTTTTTATATACGAGAGTGTAGGTACATACATCAGAATATGCATAAGACAATAATATTCACGTTTATATAATATAGTCAGTGACGTAGCAAGGGCGAATAGGGCGACCGCCCCGCCAGGGCGAACAGGGCGCCAAAATGATCATTAGAAATACAGGAATTTAAAAATTTACTTATGCAATTACGGCTGGATTGCTTTTGACATTTGCCAACGCCGATATTTGAAGAAAAGGCGCCGCGATTCGATTGCGTCACTATGCTACGTGAGTTGTGAGTTGCCACGACATAAGTCACACATGTCCGAACAAGCAATTTTTCTTTTCACGAATGGTAAGTTCAAGTCTGTTAATCAGTGGCGGTTTCTCCATAGGAGCACAGGAGCACGTGCACCCCCATACTCCATAAAAAATTACCCCATAAAGAAAAAATAATGTTCGTTCAAATTTATCTTCTTTATTATCTTACCGTAATATAAGTTAGAACCCTCCTATTTTAACGTGCCGTCAAACAATCGAACGAAACGTGGTGTAATAGCTCTCGCCAAGCCGGTTGTCAAGAGCAACCGTATGGCGCGTAGGAATTCATAAGTCGCACAACAATACATTACAGTTATTCCAAACTTTAATGAAGCTGTTATTGATAAGTTTGCTGCAAATAAAAACAGAAGAAGTGACTTTACTTTTAAACAATGTACCCTAATGAAAAATAAATTGGCTTTTTTAAATTTTTTTTATCTTATTTAATTTTCAATAAAATAAGTAGGTAATCATAAATTTTTAAAATATTTACTAAAAATTATTGACCAAATTTGGGCGTGGTCTTGAAAATTTTTCTTCTTCCTGCTCCTTTTTTGTGTTGTATAGAACCTGTTCTCTAAACACAGCCACGGTTCTTTTCAGGCAATGATAAAAATCCCCAGCAATAAAAGCAACGTTAGAAAAATGTTCGTGAAAATCGTCCATGCAGAAACCCGGATTGTATTGCCACTCACCATTTACTATAACCCCGTTTCAAAAATATGCTTCAACCATGAATGTTTTGTGCTGTTCCGTAAAGCCCATTGTGTGAATTGTTCAAGAAATTGGAAAAATTAGCGATGAATCAAATTACTTGTAACGACTGTCAAAGATGACTGGAATACCTGATTGATTAATTAATCAGGTAGTTACTAACACCCAACAGGAATTAGGCTCTACGGCTAAGCATTACGTCCTTAGATGCAAGGCCCTCTTTGATGCAAATAATTTTTGCTTGCACGGTATTATACTAAATCCGATGTGAATCTGAAACGCAGTATTATTATATATTTAACGTAAATAGTATACTTACTTAATACTGGTTGGAAGTTTCAAAAATTCTGTTTAGGTTTGTGTGATTGCCCCAACAGCTATTGCTGATTCCATAATTAATTATTAAATATCTCCTGTAATTTTTCCATTTTTAATATCAGGCTGTACTAGGTGCGTTTATTCCTTATAAAGATTCAAAAAAGTCCTTCGCCTGTCAGCTCTAGTACATGTTTTCAAGACTTTTTATATAAAACTAATAATTGTTTATAATAATTTAATGTTAAATGCAATGTTAGTTAGGTTTTTAAACATAAATATTAATTTAACACGCTTGTCGCATGCATAGCCGCAATCAAAAAAATCTTCCTTATTCATAAACTTTTATTCTAATATTTATTAAAGTCAATGTCATAAAAAAACACAGTAGTACAGTAGTTAGAATCAATTATTAGAATTTAGCAACAAAAATATAGTAGGTATATACATGTCAAGTTGCAACAACATAAGAAATATTTACAACTCGACGAGACAGTTAGCTTTCTCTAAAGCACCTCCCCGCTCCTAATCACAGCGTACACTGATAACAAATCCATAATCCATGTATTCTATAATATAAGAATTGTGAATACTGTGTAATATAACTGTTTAATACTATATGTGACAGCAGCGCTTTTCTACAGTGAGACAACGATAATTACTAGACCGTTGTGATTTAGCCAATAGAAAATGCTACCAATACTAACTACAATGGTTTATAGCCATTATGGCTCTGAATACTCACAGTAATTATTAAGTTCTATTGGGGTGTAATCTGGTTTTATATACTGTATTAGTTCCCACTGGCAGTTGTAATAAAACTTGACATTAATCATAGTAATACTTGCTTGCTATGGTTAATAAAGCATATACTTGCCACTACAAATCAGTAGGTAGGTACTGTAGTTCTCAAAAATTTAAATAGCTTTTAGTGTGATATTTTTCTTGTGGTTTTAACATTGCATAATATGATTATCTATATGCAACATGGTTTACTGAGATGGTAAAATTCGTCCAGCCCATAAAGTTCAATTCTAATAATGGATACCTTGCAAAGTTTAAAATACCTTAAATACAAAGTTAAAATAAATTAATTGAAACAAGTATTGGTACGCTTAATAAAATTCAAATTTAGACAGGACAGCTAGAAGACTTCGAACAACGATGTGACCTGCGCAACAAATACGTTAAAACTAATAAACGACGCGCGGCGATTGCCGATCGCTACGAACCCCCACTAGCGTCTTGTGGATTATAGATTCTAACGGATAAAATTCGTTTTTGGGGACGCTTTTCTGCTTTCTTAATTGTAGAGAGAGCGCTACTGGAAACTAAATGTGTCGCATTAAAAAGATACAATTTATTTCTTAACAAAATTGCTGTATTAAAAGTAGTTCATTATTCAACAAGACTGTGCTGTTAATGGAACTGATTACTACCAATAAAAACACTGTTCTAGCAAGTCTGGAATGACACTAAAGCGGTTTTGATACACTAGCTGTTTATTTAATATGGGTTAATAAAAAAATAAGCTAACTATACTTAGCAAAACTGTGGTATTATATCATTTTCCTCAGTGTATTTTAGAACAATATATTATAGGACTGAGGAAAAGCATAAACACAAATTGTTAGACTCTTGAAAATTAGAGAGGTTCACTTAAGCAAAGTGCATGAATGTTGAAAGTCAAATTATTTTCATTGGTTGCTTCTAATAATTATTACCGATTAAGGTAATCAAAACCAAAATTGGCAGCTGCTATAATAATATTTATATAAAATTCTTACAAAACTGGCTCTATGGCACGTCGCGTAAGAGTGCTAGGATATAACTAGACATGGCAAGATTATATCGATATTTATTAATTTGATGGATGTAAGTATATAAAATACCATATTCTGATTAAGAATATAATAAAATTAGTTATATACGCCAGGAAGTGTCTGGATATTAGTTGAAATACTTTGAAATTTAAATTAAGCTACTGTTAAAAATGAAACTGACATTGCAAAATCTATACCAACAAGACGTAGGTAATTATGTGAAAACATGCCTAGGCAAATTTTTAATAGTATATGAGCAACAGAGCTTTACAGGTATAAATCCATCAGGGTCCCTCATAGACCTTTACCTTTAGATAAGCAAATAATAATCACGAAAGTGGCAAATTTATGGCCTCGCGCATGTAAACAAAGCTAGACACTATTAGACATGCGCACTGCAACATTATCATTTGACGAACGGGAAAATGAAAATAGACAGGTCCGAGCTTTAAAATTTAAGTTCTTGCTGAAGAAATTGTAAAAGTTGACCTTCAATTTATTTCTACGTTCTTTCTTGCCCAAAAATTGGAATTTCTTCTAAATTTTTGGTCAAGTTGGGAAAAAGGAAATCTTTGGCATTTTTAGTAGTTGCAAACCTCAGATTTTGAGGAAAGACAATTGTTTTTAAGGTTTTGTTTCTAAAATTTGTTAAAAAATGATTGTTCGTCTTGTTTTTAGTTCTAAAACGAAGAGAACAAGTCAATTAAACTAGTCTTATAAAACCAAATATTAAAAACAGACAAAACCAGTAAAATAACCAATCTTCGATGTTATCGCGTACCTAACCTCAAATCCCGTTCATAAAAAAAACAATGGATTGGTTTTGTGATGATAGAGGAAAGGATTCCAGTAAGGTGTAATTTTGAAATTCTATGAACAGATTATTTATATTTATTTTTGAACAATAAGAACAATAAATAAATAATAAAATATAGCTTAAATACACAAAAACTAGAAATGCTGGGACACGTTTAAAGCAAAAAATCTATAATGAAACAAGGAATTAAATTAGTGCAAAAACCCCGCTGAGGCTAACAATGATAGTAGACCTTGCTACTTAAATATATTCAACTGATTGGTTTTTTGCCTTTCTGGTGTACGAGAAAGCGCGCTTTCAAACGTAGTGCCGTCGAATCGTTACTGTTTCCGATACTGAACAAGACTTTTAACGCCGCTAAATATTTTTCTTTAATATTTTTAATACAGACGAAATAATAACGTGTCTAATGCATTCTTGTGTATACATTCGATGCATTAGTCTGGTTATCTTGGTAACTATAAGAGATAGAGAGCTGGTTAAATAGGAGAAAAGTTGCATATTATGTTAACGCTGAATAATTTGTTAAAAAAAGTTTTTAAAATGCCGATAACCAAATAATTTAAATCCCACTCTAATGTCTTTTTGAAACTTTTGGATATGAGGTCACAACAAGGTCCATACTCCATATTGATTTTATTGGTATTAAATTGGAAGCAATTGGAGATAAAAGGTCGATTTTTTCTTAAGAAGCATAAAAATTGCCCTAGAAAGTGCTCTTACAATTTAGGAAAAAGTGTGATGCATCATTCGTTTTGGGAAATCAAGAGCTACTCAAAAATAAAAAATTCAGGTCTGTATTTAAAAAAATTAAGTTGTTGTGGGTATCTAAAAAAAAACGTCGTATCTGGAAAATAAGCCTTAAGAAAGTGCTCGTCGTTTTTCAAAATATAATCAATATTTGGTCGTAAAAAAAAATTAAAAACAAAAATTTACTTTTTCGGTTTCTTTCGGATATCTTCGGAAGCCATCGGAATTTTATAAATTGCTTTTATACATATTATTCGACATTAAAATAAGCAACTTTGCCTCTCTATATTTAACGAACTCTATCTCTTATAGTTACCGAGATAGCAAAGCTAATGTGTCGAATTTGTAACACCCTGTATAAAATGTCTAAAAAAAATCCAAAATTGCTGCTTTTAATGTTTTAAAATTTTATAAAAAATATCGATTGAAAAATTATTTTTATCCATCACTAAATATATAATACGAGCCAATCTTCGCCAAATTGACCTTGCATTTAAAATACTTAGAGATCCTTGAACTTGATAGATTTGACGTGATTTACAATTTTAAACAAATATTACGTCACGTCTGTTTTGGCCGGTACGAGCTCTACCTGCAAAACATAGGAAGTCAACTAACTTTTAATTTCTTTCTCAGTAGTATCGACCGGTACTGATTTAAATAGTTGATCGGCATCATAAAAAAGTCGTTTTATGTGCTTGGATCAAATTTTCCTATTTTTTAATTAAGAAAAACCGGCCAAGTTGGAGTTTGATTTGCGTTCCGGGGTTCTTTCACCTACTCGCAGAGTCGTACTAAAAATTCCTTGACTGAGATCCAGTATTGCCAATGAAATTATATTAACATATCGTCGGCTTAGTAAGAAAACCGCGTAACTCCACTTCAGAAAGATTTACAGGAAACAACAAAAACTCATAACTTGGGTTGTGTTTTCTTTTAAACCTACAAACTTTTATGACGTTAAGTTTAAGACATTTGACGATAAAATTTGTTTAGGGAAGTAATTTTAATCAAATATGGGTAATTAAAATGGACTTACGCATTTTTCTAAAAAAAATTGTCCTGTCAAAATTTGACAGCTGTCAATATGTCAAATCGTTTAAAAAAAATGTAATTAATGAAAAAACTATAAGGTCGTATGTATATTGACGGTGGAAAGTTGAAAAAAATACGCAAAAAATTTTCCTGTTAAGTTTTGACAGCTGGTATAAAACGAAGAAGCGATTTTGACGAAACAAATTATGGGGTCGTATAGTATTTGAAGCGGAGACTTTGAGAAAAATAAGCAAAAAATTCTCCTGTCAAAATTTGACAGCTGTCAATATGTCAAATCGTTAAAAAAAAATGGAATTACCCAATGAAAAAACTATAAGGTCCTATTGACGGTGGAAAGTTGAAAAAAAACACGCAAAAAATTCTCTTGTCACAATTTGACACCTGTCAATATGTCAAATCGTTTAAAAAAAATTATATTAATGAAAATACTATAAGGTCGTATGTATATTGACGGTGGAAAGTTGAAAAGAATACGCAAAAAATTCTCTTTTCAAAATTTGACACCTATCAATATGTCAGAATTTTCAAAAATCTGCAAATCTCGTTTTTTTCTTATAATTCGGCATAAACGATTGGGTTTGTTCGGGTTTGTATGTATGTTTGTTTGTAACCGACTTCTTTGAACCCGATTTTGACCCACTTTAAAGGGTCAAATTTAATTTAAATTTTTTAGACTTTATGAAGAACCGCTGACAATACAATAATTTACTAATCTAGCTCAATCTACTAAAAAAAAATTTTTTTTCTTAACACTAATTCAATCTAAAAAATGAAAAATAAATAGAGTTTAAAAAAACTAAAAAACACGCTTAGATATGAAAAATATTACAACCCGTTTATGGATTAGAAACAAACAAAGAAAACGGATTCCTTTTCAAATGTTTTGATTGAGTTCTTTGGTGATTTAATAAAAAGATGGAAATCTTCAACAGAACTATGCTGTAACGATTTTATGATATCAGAAAAAAAATTTCTGCATGCCGCCCGCCATAAGGCAAGGCTATTGATGCCTTGATACCTATTTTAAAAAACGACAGAAATCAATCAGACCAACCAAATTCTTATAAATTTCGTAAGCGCACGAATAGATAATGAATTGCCCTTTCTTGCTTCCAAGCCAGTTAGGATAAAAATCGGATTAAAAAAATAAATATAGTAAAAAAAAAACAAAAAACACGCTTTAATAATTAATCAAACTAAAAAGAGGAAAATAAATATAGTTTAAAATAATTCTTGAAATTCTTAATATAGGCAGGAAATAATAATGAACGATAAACATTAGTATTATTATACCTAATTCGCGATGGTAATTATGGTTTATCAACCGGTTCTCTATATCAAAAATTTCGACCAAAAACTATAGTTTTTAAAAACGGTACATTTTTTCTTTTTTCTATTGTTTTTTTGTTTTTCCTTGCGATATCAGAATTCTGTAATTAAGACAGCTTTTTTTTTCGAGTGATACTAACGGAATTCTTTTTAAGGTTTATCACAAATTCTAATCAAAATCTTAAGATTTTGCGAGATTTCTTGTTCTCGCATATTTTTGTCTCGTCTCGTCTGGTCTCGCGAGAACGAGAAAAAGCGAGACGAGAGTGAAACACTAAATAAGAATGATGACAGCCAGAAGTGTTGTAGAATATTTATATTTAATCTTTAATCTCAAGAGTGGAAATGTTAATATATTGTTATCAAATTTGACTTCAGAACTGTCAAATTCTTAGTTCCCGTGTAGAAATATACATTAAATTCCTTGCTCTTTTTACCAAGGAATCGCTATTAATTCTGAGATTGACATAAAGAAATCAGATATTCTTGAAACAGTCACATCTGTGCCGCGCACGATTAACTTTAGCAGCCCTTATTTAGAGTGTGGTCGACGCACCTGGGTTATCTGCTACAATACTTTTTTAAGTAGATATCAAACTGCGAACTTGGAAGTTGAAGCAGAAAAAAAAATATTAAAAATTAAACCTAGACGCATTTAAATTAAAACTTACTAGACTTTAATTCCTTACCTTTAACTATAGTTAAGGGCACAGTTCTTAGGGTCATTCAGTGTATAAAATACCTATAAATGGCTTGAATGCAGGAGTAACTTCCGGAACTTTGCAATTATTAAAAAATTATTATTATCTAATTTTGGAAGGGCTGTCCAGGGAGACATTGACAACTAGAATGCCTGTGTTTTTTTTCCAAATAAATGCACAGAAACTTTTAAAAAAGCAATTTTTTGAAACCACTAAAATTGCCAGAATTTACCTTAAAATCCATGAAAGTAAATACGTCTATTTTCAGAACTGAAGTAAAAATAACAATTTTTACTGGTAACACGATATTTTTTAGTCTATCTAGATGTCATCTCTCCTAAGAATTCTAGAGAATATGTGTTTGTTTTGACAGGAAAGGGGTCGCAATTGCAGAAAACACGAAAGTTAATAAAACTATGACCGGCTGACTAACATCTGCTTTGCTCTAACAGCTCCAGAATATGTCTGTCTATCGTCTTCGCTTCCCAAAAGCATAAAAAAAAGTAAAGTTCGTGTAACGTGTAACTTGTGGTGCTCAAGTCTGGTGCTAGAGTTTTCAGGTCGCGCAAGCGCCTCTAGCGTGACTTAACGACCAGAGATGGCCGGGACCGACAGCTTTACGTCTCCTCCGAAAGACGATCTTACACCAGCCAACTAAAATTGGGTCATACTTTTTTTTTATTATGCGTATGCCCACTCCGGGAATCGAACCCGGATCGCCACGGCCGTAAGTGGTATCTCTACCACTGAGCTACGACCGGGCCAAAAGCATAAAAATAACTACTCTTATCAACACAGCACTGCAGTGCGCATGCTTTATTTTCGTAGACACCCGGAAAAAATGTTTTTATATTGGTCATTTTCATCTCTAACCTTTCAAACGTGTCGAACGAATTTTTCGACAAAACAATTTTCTTATTCTTATCTCCACCTTTCTTCTTTTTGCAGCATGGAGAAAAAATAATTTGCTCTTGAACTAAAAAAACTAAGTCGTTGAATTGCGTTATTGAGTAGAAATATTTGTTTTTCTTTACAATTACATATTTTACATATTTTGCATTTGCCGTTACAATTTTTACATTTCTTCATGAAGTTGCCTTTTTTTCAACCTCTTTCGTCATGGCTTTACTTAAATTAATTACATTTTCTCCATCGTCTTTATCTACGAAATTATCTAGTAAAAACATTATAGCTGACTTCTCCTCTACAGTACTACTAATATTGAGAATTCCTTTTCTTTAACTGTTTTTTCATAAAAATAATTATGTAAGTTGTTCAAAGCTGATTTCTTTCTGGTTTTAGAAGAATGTATAACTAACTTCTCCTCCATAGTATTACCTTTCACATCTGATATAGAATATTTTATGCTATTTGAAGATGACTTTTTTTTGGTTTTACAAGAAGATGCATCTTGATTTTCAGCAGCACATACCTCTTTAGGTTCAGAAGAGACATCTTCTTGAGTTTCAAGTGTCACAGTCTTTTGATTTTCAGAAGAAGCATTCTCTTGAACTTTGAGCAAAACATTACTATCTTCGGGAAAAGATTTATTTTGGATTTCAGTAGAGGAGTCATTTCGATGTTTCGATGTAGAAGAGGTTAAAGTTTCAGATGTGGAAGCGTTTTGGTTTTCCAAATAGAAACTAGTTTGGCATTGCGAATTGTCAAAAGTTCGGCAAATCGAATTGACGATAAAAAATGGCGTCGTTAATCCCACTTAACAAGCAGCAATTTAACGTCTAGCCGACGCCGATAGACGCGACGCAAGGTTTGTCCATGCAACTCCTATTCTCTCCAATATAATTAATTATTGTTAGGTTGTATTATAATGTCCAGAATCGACGTAGCGTTGTTTTCGACTTCTATCTTCCCCTCTATCAAATTGTTAGGTTAACATGTAAGATAAGCCTTTTCAACCAGCGTTGGTGTAGAGCAGTATCTCTTGTACGGCATACTGTTCCCCATGTAACAACAATTCATTGTTGGTAGCAACAAGGTTGTCATCTTTAATTTTTGTTGGTAGAGGACATTCTATAATACTCTGTATGTATCCACTTAAATGATATACCTACCTTCTTGTAAAGCCGCCATTCTATATTTTTTAAAGTTTATTGCTTTGCAATAGAGAATATTGACTAAGAAAATAGCATTTTCTTAATTGATAATGTATAATATCCTACATTTAATACAAATTACAATATTATTTTTATTATCATACCAAATTTTATATCAACAATAAAATTAACTAGTTTCTTTAATTTTTTTATCATTACGTAATACTAATTTATGTTGCACCCATTTTAAATCTAACAATGGGTGTGTTTTGTCTATTTATAAAACTCGCAACAGCTGATTAAAATAAGAATATCAGTAATAGACATAATATACTAAACTTATACCTTAGATGTCTTTCACCATACCATGGCTTATCAGTGAAGCTTAAGGGTACACCGACAACGGAAGAATGAGAGAGAGAGAAATAATTTTGAGAATGGAAAGATAAAATAATGATCTAGATGTACTGGAACTTGTACAAAATGGCTTTCCAAGGAGAGTATTATACGATAGGGATACTCATACTTTGATAAGATGGATAATTTAACTTTCTTTAAAAGAATTCGTTTAAAAAAAGAAAGAGTATTAAATATTTTGGAGCAAATAGAGGATGACCATGAAAAGTACGTATAATGAGTCAATAATTTCTTGTACCTAATAAGTATTGGCGTTTTTTCTTACTGGTAAATCCGTAAATCCGAATATACTAGGTCCAATATCGCCCACTTTCGGCGAGTAAAAAATACTCCATTTTGTCCCACTAACGAAGAGAGAGCATCTATCGGCCAACTGGCGAACTAACCAAAAAACAGACAGAAATTTAAAATGTTGCCATTGTCGATCGGCCTATTACGTCAAATCCTTCATAACCTCTCTCTTCGGAGACACCCTCCCACCAGGATCCGTCAAAGTACTGTCTAGTATGCTAGTATGCTGTCTTAGTCACTTCTTTAAAATCCAGACGGCTATGGTTTATTCTGTAAGAACTTTTTATCGTCAACCGTCAGTAAAGCCGTACATTATCAGAGTGATTTCCGGAAGTAAACGAACACTTTATTTTATTGTAAAATAAAATACTTTAACTGCCGCGAATACTTTTTTCTCCAAATGACATTAAAGGGGGTCTTTTAATGACACCTGACAGGCTCAAAAGGTGTATTTTTTCTGCCTAGTCAGAAAAAATGGACTTTTTATGCCTGGGCAGAAAAAATACACCTTTTGAGCCTGTCAGGTGTCATTAAAAATTAAAATGACAAGTAAACACAACAATTCAATAAATGTCATAAATAACATACATAAATATAAAAAATACGATTTTGCGTGAAATTGGAACAAATTTGGAGAAAAAATTATATGTTTTACTAGGCAGAAAAGCAGATTTAATGCCTTGGCTGGTTTCCTAGCCTCGGCAGCAAATTAGTGACTTTGACATTTATTAATCAAAAATCGTCTGTCACTGTCACGCCTTTCCCTATTACAGCTCGATAATAGTTTTCTCGCGATGGTACATAGATAACTATATTTAGCAAATATCATAAAATAAAATCGAATTGGAGCGGTTAGGCTATACCCAATCCACGATCCAATAAACCTTTTATTGGTCTCATTTTCTGCAGAAGATGGTATGTGTTCCGAATTCGGTTCGAATCCAAATTGAAAATTCATCGGTTTAAGCAGCGAAACCACTACGTACTACTACTATCAAATAATGTCATATATGGTTCGGCCGGCATCTCTGTTAGGCACACTAACGTATACCGGGCGCTGCTAGGGTGGGGGAAGCGACCTTTGGCCTTGAAATTTTGCGCCGCAAGAAAAAGTTTGTTGTCTTTTGAATTTTTCTTGTTTTGAGTCGGTAACCATCGTTGTCATTAATTATTGATAAATGGTATTACGCGTATTACTATAATAAGAGTTAGGTAATTGCACAAGAGCAAGTAGGGACAAACCAAGTTTGACTTCATGAGTCGGAGGCCAATGCGTAATTTAAAAGATTTTTTTACAGTAATTATAATAAAAATAAACTGTGATGTTTTATTAAATTTTGTTAATTTGAAATTTCTTTTATTCTGGCTCGGTTATCATTCCACACAAATTTTCTTGTATAAAATAGAACTGTCTTATGTGATATTTACCGTGCGAGCAAAAATTATTTGCATCAAAGAGGGCATGGATTAAAAAACTGAGGGCTTAGTTTAGATCACAATGATATGGGGACGATATATCTAACCAAATCTAGGTGAAAATGTTGTCAAATCCATATTATGACATGATATTATGTCAAACTAATGAGTAATAAAATAAGTAGACAAATACAAATTTATTTTTGTTTACAAAATTAACAAACTAAGAATATACAGAAAGAAAATCAAAAAAGTAATGTCAGGTCTAATAAATCATTTATTTCAAATAAATTTTGGGTAAACCATTGAGAGTAATTCCTGCGTCTTTTAAAATCAGCGGCTTGTATTTCTTGGAATACTTGCACTTTATAAGGAAATAAATTTAGCTGCTTTTTAAGAATAGTCCTGCATGCTCCATAAGATCTTCCCACTTCTTGGGACAGGCGTCTTTTACAATTTGTCGGCGTATTTTGCATTATTTCACGAACGTTTGCAACAAGTTCTTCTGTTCTTACAGATGGTCTTCCTGCTCCTTTTTTATGTTGTATAGAACCTGTTTCCCTAAACACAGCCACGGTTATTTTCAGACAATGATAAAAATCCCCAGCAATAAAAGCAACGTTAGGAAAATGTTCGTGAAAATGGTCCATGCACAAACCCGGATTTACTCACCATTTACTCTAACCCCGTCTCGAAAATACGCTTCAACTATGAATGTTTTGTGCTGTTCCGTAAAGCCCATTGTGTAATTGTTCAAGAAATTAGAAATATTAGCGATGAATCAAATTACTTGTAACGACTGTCAAAGACGACGGATAAACTGATCGATTGTTAATTCAGGTAGTTACTGACACCCAACAGGTATTAACCTCTACGGCTAAGCATTACGTCCTCAGATACAAGGCCCTCTTTGATGCAAATATTTTTTTTTTGCAATGTAAAAGAATGTTAATGGATAAGATCCAGGGGAACCACAAAAATAAGTCTTCACCGAAAACACATCAATTTTTTAAAGCAAACTTCGCTTTACATATTTGACTGTTCAATTTCCTTCCGTCATAAATACAGGAGCTTTTAATATATTGCAGATTAAATTTTGGAACTCGTACCTACTGCGAATACTTACCCCAAAGGAAAAATCACGCAAGTGGTCGTGCTCGTTAAGCCATTTTAGTAATTGTGAATAGCTTTTATATATAAATAATTAATAGTAAATTAGGGCTTTTGTACATTGCAATAAAAATTAAACATTGTATAAATTTCATAAAATGTTTTTATATTAAAGCATTAATGTTAAACTCTTTAGAATCCAAAATAAGCCGATTCATTTTCGTCACCGCGCCATCTTGTGCCCACTGATCAATAACACTTGCTTTATTTTCGTAGACACCCGGATAAAATGTTTTTATATTGGCCATTTTCATCTTTAACCTTTCAAACGTTTCCAACGAATTTTTCGACAAAATAATTTTCTTACTCTTATTATTTTGAAGGTGCCCTATATCTCCACCTTTCTTCTTTTTGCAGCATAGAGAAAAATAATTTGCTCTTGAACTAAAAAAACTAAGTCGTTGAATTGCGTTATTGACTAGAAATATTTGTTTTTCTCTACAATTGCATAGTTTACATCTTTTGCATTTGCCGTTACAGTTTTCACATTTCTTCATGAAGTTGCCGTTTTTTTCAACCTCTTTCGTCATGGCTTTACTTAAATTAATAACATTTTCTGCATCTTCTTTAGCTACAAAATTATCTAGTAAAAACATTATAGCTGACTTCTCCTCTACAGTACTACTTTTCGCTACTAATATTGGGAATTTCTTTTCTTTAACTGGTTTTTCATATAAAGAATTATTTATGCTGTTTAATGATGATTTCTTTCTGGCTTTAGAAGAATGTATAGCTAACTTCTCCTCCAGAGTATTGCCTTTCGCATCTGATATTGGGAATTCCTTTTCTTTAAGTGGCTTTTCAAAATAAGAATAATTTATGCTATTCAAAGATGACTTTTTTTTGGTTTTATAAGAAGATACATCTTGGTTTTCAGCAGCACATACCTTTTTAGGTTCAGAAGAGATATCTTCTTGAGTTTCAGATGTCACAGTCTTTTGATCTTCAGGAGAAGCATTCTCTTGAACTTTGAGCAAAACATTGCTATCTTCGGGAAAAGATTTATTTTGGATTTCAGTAGAGGAGTCATTTCGGTGTTTCGATGTAGAAGAGGTTAAATTTTCAGATGGAGAAGCATTTTGATTTTCAGTCGTTGAATCATATTGGTTCTCAGATGTGGAAGCGTTTTGGTTTGCCAAATAGAAATAAGCTTGGCATTGAGAATTTGGGTTTCGTCTTCTCACTAATGAAAATGGATATCTTGGCATTTTAAAAACTGACAAATTTTCTTGTTGATTAAAGCGAAATATTTGTCAGTATGACGTACTGGTAGTATAAAGAGTAATTATTAAAAGGTATATGTCACCACGATGCATATCATAGGTACACTGCTTCCAAAAGCTGCCCATACACCAGCATTCTTTCCCGTCATTCTTTCCTTCCACATTCTTTCCTTTTAAGAAATTGAAATGAAACAAAACTTTTTCTATACCTAAATGAAGCGTAAGGCCGTCATCTCTTACTTCACTAACGATCGATAATATTAAAAGGAAAGAACGTGGAAGGAAAAAACGTCGGGAATGAATGCTGGTGTATGCTAGGCTATTGCGGAACTTATTTTGGGAAAGGGACCAATATCTAATGATTTACACAAGTAACATAATGATTTACAACAAGTAACATACAACTTTTAATCTTTTAATAAACACCTGACGTGCATTAAAAAACCAACAAGGAATGTGATCATAATTCAATATAACGATCCCGATAAACCTATCCTTATTTTTTTAAATCATTTAGATTATAATGTCTTCAATGCTGTAAAATATAATTTCCTGCGTGCACCCTAGTACTCCAATAATCATGCTCGCTTTGTAGAAAATCCTTACCATTAGGCAATCAATATTTAAATGTGTAATATATAACCTGTATCTTCTGATATTCTAGAGATTGAGTGAAAATCTATTGAATGCACAGTGGTACATTTTTACAGAAATCGGATCAAAATTAAAAATTTGAAGAAAATTATTAGTACCAATAAGTAAGAAATACATTTTTGAACTGAACTAAAAAGTACTATTGACTAACAGATCCTACAGGCATTCCTACGAGCCAAATAAATACTGGTTCGCATCACTAAAATAATACAAGCCTTTTTCTTTGTTAAAGTAATGGATTTAACATTAAGATAAAAATTTTGAAAATATAATTAGCTACAATGAGATTTTTAAAATTAAAAAAGTTTTACATATGTCTCCAATGGGTAGATATTGAATCTGGCTTTTGATACAGTACCAATTAAAATACAGATATAGTTTCCAATGACATGCTGCCTAACTGCTGATGCCTCTATATTGTATCCATGCACGATTCATCTGGATCAGAATCAAATAAATCCTACACACAGATCAGTCAATACATGAGTCAGTTCCTTTTTCCTAAATTACATCCTGTCCAGTTTGCAATCGGCGATATGGTCTCACACTGCCTACCTATGTATTAAAATTAAATTAAAATAAAATATTTTGTCTGGAAGCTAATGCTAGAAATGGTTATTCTGATTTGTCGTAATAAATCTTGTGACTAATAAAATTATCAGGAGAAAAACTGACACCTATAGTCAGTTAACTAACATTCGGCTTACTTTATTTAACGTTGTTTCACAGTATCATTGTCATTAAAAGCTAAATTTTTGTACATGATTTTAAAGACCTGTTCCCTTTGTGCGCTGGCTAGGCACCGCAATTAATGAGACTTAAAGAAGATCATACGCTCAATTTTTTGTAAGAAAAACATGTTTTATGGAGGGAAGAACAAGTTTAGAAGCTGATCCATCTATTCTTTAATATGGAATCTAGCTAATAATTATAGTTGTTATATGCAAATAATGTATAAAATTATTTTAATTCCACTTGAGGATGAAACCTAATTTGGGTTAATAATTCAGTTTTTTTTTAAATATGATGCAATTGCATAACATTTAACATTCCTTATAATTTTTAATAATGCTGACATACAGTGTCGTGCAAAGATTAACTCTCAGCTCGCTATTTCATTAAACAATAAAATTTATTATTGCTAGTACTCATTTAATTAATTTCAAATATATTATTATATTATGTACATAATGTACAATCATCCTAGAGCTAGAGCTAAAAATTCTATAAGACAAGAACAAATAAGGATACGCTTTAAGCCTACTGAGAGAGTTAAAAGACTGAATATTACTGGCGAGCAAAAAATTTAGGTCACTTAGTAAATTTGAAAAAAATTAGGAAATAAATTCAATTTCGAAATATTTGGTCTAGTAGGCGGTGAATCATTTGTACTGCTGTAGGTATCATGTAAGCTAAATTTAACATTGAATAATGAATTAAAAGCCTTGTTTTGGTTTTTATGATTTATTAAGAAAGAAACAATAATTTCACATTTTCAAATTATTGCTATTCGCAACTAAAAAAATTTATAAAACTTAACCGAAACAAAAAAAAATAAAAATTAGTAACGTGTGTTCCCTGCCCTTGCATTAATGACTGCTTGAAGTCGACGAGGCATACTCTGAATTAAGGTAAGGATCACATGCTGGCCGATGTTATTCCACTCATGCAATAACAACTCTTTCAGCTCCTGTGAAGTCCTTGGGGCTGGTATGTGCGTTCGGATACGTTGTCCTAATGCATCCCAGACATGTTCAATGGGATTTATGTCTGGACTAAGCGCTGGCCAATCAAACCGCCTAATTCCTACTTGATCCAGATATTCTCGGACTATTCTGGCTGCGTAGGGTCTAGCATTATCGTGCATAAAAATGCTATGTTCGCCCATGGTAACCATAAAACGCATCGCATGATCTTCGAGAATTTCTGTAATGTACCTGTGAGATGTTAGGGAGCCATTTTGTACGCAGACCAATTATGTGCTGGCTTGTGCAGTGATTCCTGCCCAATCCATTACCGAACCACCGCCAAATGGAAGACGCTGGTCAATACAAACTGCAGCATATCTTTCTCCTGGTCTTCTCCATACTCGTCGACGTCCGTCTGAGCCATTGAGGCAAAAAACGTGACTCATCTGTAAACAGTATATTGCTCCAATCATCATCATTCCATGCCAAGTGATTTCGGGCAAAAGCCAATCTTGCAATTCGATGCCTCCGTTGCAATGGTGGCCCTGTGGCCATCCTTCTACAAGACAATCCATTACTACGGAGCTTTCTTCTAACGGTCCACTCGCTAACATTAACATTTCTAACCTCTTGAAGTTGATTTCGCAAAAAAAACCGGAGAAGCTGTTCTATTCCGCAAACTTGTGGACACCAAAAACCGGTCATCTCTTTGGGTGGTCACTCTTTTTCTTCCAGATCCCGGTCTTCTGGTTATCAAGCCAGTCTCCTGATAGCGTTGATACACATTTTGTACAGCACATAGGCTTTTGCCAACAATTATTGCAGTTTCACGTTTTCCCCTACCATCCTGTATCAACGCTACAATTCTTGCCACAACAATAGGATCTAAGGGCATTATGGATGGGTTAAGATATACTACAAACAGTACACCATACAACTGACAAGTAATAAAAAGAGAAATCAACACTGAACTGAGAAATAGGCAACGATATTTTGAATTTTTAATTGGACCGAATTAACGCTATATCTTTAAAGTCGTAAATACAGTGACAATTTGACAATCTGTGACAGATAACACAATATGACAATTAACATTACTCGGAAACAAATGATTCACCGCCTACTAGACCAAATATTTCGAAATTGAATTTATTTCCTTATTTTTTTCAAATTTCCTAAGTGACCTAAATTTTTTGCTCGCCAGTGTATGATTGAAATATCTGTATAAGTGATAAAGCCTAAAGCTTTTTTGCAAGAGATGGTTAGGTCATGCCTATGGTGAAGGGATATTGATCATTAGAGCAATAGACTCTACCTTAGGTAAAAAAAAAAACGTTACCTAAATGGTGGCATTACTTATTTCTTTAGAGAACTTTAAAAACTATTTACAATAAATGAATCAATACAAGAGAAAATGGTTAGTTACTTATGTTATATATAAATTAGTTTAATAATAAGTTTCATCACGAGCACCAAGATGTGAATATATTCAATTAACTAAACAGTTTATTTTCAGTTCGGACCTCAAAAAGTGGTGTGTAGTTTTTTAAAGTGTATAATGACAGTTAAAACGAAACTGCGTGGTCCTGAATCACTGAGATACCACCAAACTGGATAATGCATAAATTATCACCAAGGGCAGCTGGTGCTGTGACAATGCATTAGACACAGAATTTCAATTTTCAATTTCAAACGTTTTTATTATTCTACTATTTTTACGTGTTATTTATTTTACAATATATACGTATATGGTTCCTCTGGGTTTTGCCAGGTTGTGATTCTGCCAACTGCCCAGGGCACGCACTGGCAACGCCGGTGGGATTGTTATTAGCCCTTTGGTAAAATATAATAAAGTATGGCCATTACTAGGATTGGCCGGTTCCGTAACCCCCTACCGCCATGAAAGAGTTCAATTTTTATTTAATGAAAAATTTGAATGGATTTATTGAAAAGTTTGATTATGAAATTTTTGGTTATGCGTTTACTGGAAAAGTTTATTGAAAAACCAGCTTAATCTTATCAGGTACAAGGTAGCATTGTGCATTTCGGCTTGAATATTTTTGTGGGCGTGCTTTAATATTTGAGCCGGAGTTTGTTTTCCGCTTTGCAATTTTTGATTTTAGAATTTATTTATTTTGAATTTTGAAAATGGATTTTTACTGGAAATAAATCGGAAGTCTATGGTATAGTGGTTTGTGTATTGGGTTGTCGTTATGTCGTATTTGTGTTATATTTTCTGTTAGTATTGCATGTTGTGGTTGTTTTTGGTAAAATCGTGTAGCTCTGTCTTGTACGTATTGAAAGATTGTCGGAGTCTGTGTAGCCTGGTGTAGATGGCGGATTGGGGTGAAGTAATTTGCATTTAAGACTTGTCTTAGTATTTTATTTTGTTGTAAGTAGTTGAATTTTAAGAAAATGTATATCTGCCATGCTACACCATACTGGGCATGCGTAAGTCATGGTCGGTTTAATTATTTGATTGTATATTATTAATTTATTGTTTGGTGATAGAGAAGAATTATTTTTAAGTAGTTTATTTAAGGTGTGAGAAGTAGCTAAAAAATTTTCTTATTATATTGTCTGTATGTTGTCTAAATATTAGTTTTTTGTCCAGTATACTCCTAGGTATTTTAGTGTGTCAGTTGGTTGTATTTGTTGTTCTTTTATTTGTATTTTTTGATTTATTTGTATATTCTCGGGGTATTCTTCTGGTATTTTCTGGTTTAATGGACATTAAACACAGAAAGCACATTTCTGATTTTTGAAGCAATTTTTTAGTAAATTATACTTACCAATTACAAACAAACTTGTACATCGTTTCCTGTACGTATTATACTGGAGGTTACCGTTGTTGTTACTATATTATTTGGTATTCAACAAAAATAAAGGTAAAGTGGCTTCTTAAAAATATAAACAGTAAACTAGAATAATTACCTAATTTCTACATCCATATGATGTCGAAAAGTGAAACTTAATCTTTGCTTTCTTTAATGGTTGTTGGATTTTCTGTAGAAAGTAAAACTTTCCTTGACGAAAGAGATTAAAGTGTGTGGTGAAAGTAAATGTTTAAATTAGAATAGAGAAATTTATTCATATTTTAATGCATAAATCATTAAATCAGTATATTTTAATAGTGCGACAATATAGGACAACCTGTATATTTTCGGGATTTAACCAGAAATGTGAACATTCCTATTATAGTACAATAAGTATAATTTTTAAATTAAGCCAGTTAAAGTTACTGAGGAACAAAATATCTCTAAATACCATTTATCCATTTTAAAAATTGCTTTTGCAGTCATTTAAAGTGTTCTTTCATTGTGGTTATTACTTGCCCAGTCCTCACTTAATTACATAATTACAAATCTTCTGTTAGGAGTCAAAAAAATTAATTAAAATACTTGAATGTATATACGTTCCGACATAACACAGAAGAACACACTGCACCCAGGAACTTCCATTATCTTCTTGGCCTAGGCCATTTTATCCGACAGCTTCACAAGAATAAAAATAATTTGATAGGGCAAAGGGTCGACATCCTTCAAATAGGAAATTGTTGATGACCTATCTTTCTATTAAAAACGAAATGTATACAGGGTGTTTATTGTTACCAAATATATTAAAGGCTATCATAAGTATCGTGAATTTTCTCAGTATGGTGTACTTTCTGGCCTTGTTGATTGCTTAATGCTTAAACCTTATCCTCAAAAAATTGGTGTCTGGTTAGCTGTTTCCCGAAGAAGAATTATTGGTCCTATTTTTTTCCATGACACAGTAACAGCACAGCGGTATAGAGACAATATTTTGAATCCATTTGTGGAGCAATTACTTGATGACGAACTACGTTTTGGGTATTTTCAACAGGACGGTGCAACCGCCCATACAGCCGCCAAAACTATTAACTACTTACGCAATTTTTCGACGACAGATTGATCAGTTTTCGATCAGACATTGAATTCCCACCTAGATCACCTTGTTTAACGGTTATGGATTATTTCGTCTCTCCTTATTTAAAGAACACTATTTTTAAAACACCAGTTGCAAATTTAGAACAATTACAAGAAAGGATTATCCAAGAATGTGGTAACATTTCTCCAGAGATGATACAGAGTCAACACTTTCGAAAATATGAAGAGACGTGTGAATTTATGCTTGGAGCATGGCGGTGGCCAATTTTAGCAATTTATGTAATTCTTTTTCTTTTTCTTTCTCTATATTCTTACTTTGTTAATTTTGTGAACAACAAAAATAAATTTGTATTTGTCTACTTATTTTATTACTCATTAGTTTGGCATATCATGTCATAATATAAATTTGACAAAATTTTAACCTAGATTTGGTTAGATATATCGTCCCCATATCATTGTGATCTAAACCAAGCCTCACGTTTTTTAATTCAAGCCCACTTTGATGCCAATAATTTTTGCTCGCACGGTATATAAATGTGGGGAAAATATGCAAAAAATTTTACTGTCAAGATTTGACACCTGTCAAGGTTATCTGGTAGGTTTTATCGTACGTTATTTGCAGCTACAAACTACTTGGTTTAGTGTGTGGTAGTAGTGGGTTAGTAGCTCAAATAAAACTATTGGCACTAAAAAAGTGGCTAGCTAGTAGCTTAACTACTTATTAGCTAGTTACTGCCTTGCTCGGCAAGGGGTGCTTCTAATGACTGATAATCGTGGTTCGGATCCCTCGTTAAAACGTAGGTTCCCTCGGGCACGATTAGAAAAAATTAGAATAAACAACATCAGCCATATTTTTATTCCATAATTTCAAATAATAAATACTTTTTTTAAACTACGTTTCTTCAAACTAATTCTTAAAATGCAGATTAGGGTTTTGTGAAATTATCAAATATGCAGCAAATAACTTATTCGGTTATACTAGGGTAAGGGCTTGCCCTTTCAGTCCATAAAACATCCAGTAACGTAAATGTACTGAATACCGACCCTGTACATAATTCCGATTTTAAGGGATTTTAACGGATTTTAACCGAAATTTATATTTTATACGGCATCTATATTTAACCTATGAAAACATAAGATAGCCAGTTAATCTTGTCATCTATTTCATCTCATACAATAATATGCGAACCAATGCTGCCTTTAGTATTAGTTAGAACAGTAACGTGTAATGATACGTGCGTGTCAGAGCCTGTCAAATCAACTAAATATAAATAAAATTTGCTAAGACCATCAGTGCAATAATAGATAAGTTAACTTACGAATTTATTAAATTTTAGCGAGATCAGTGTTTATTGTTAACTACGAAGGTGGACTTTTGGCTGGTTTTTCATAAAGTAGCCTTTAAATTACATAATTTTACGCGGTCGCTAATTTCGTACGTTATATTTTCTGTTGTACCAAATTACGACCAGCTGGTCGGAATAGCATTTAAAAAGCCCTATAGTATTTTTAGCCTCAAAAATCTATCCGATGCTCTTTCTTCTCTATTTTTTGTCAACTTATCTTTCGATATGTATTTATCGTTCTGAGCTAATTCCGAACTGAAAAAGTTTAGTTCTTAGCGAATATACCCCAAAGGCGACTTATAATATATTTTACTAATTTTGCTTTCCTTTCAGTGAAAATTGTTTTTTAAAATTAGCAACCAGGTTTAATTCTAATGGACTGTATATAAATCTTGTGTGTTTTTTTCTATCAGAGAGAACTTATGACATGTATTATTTTATTAGAAACTTAAAAAATTTTAATTGCTGCTGTAAAAAACAAGGGTCGCAGTAGGGCACATCAGTATTTTGAGAACACCTAATTGCGACTAGCCTGGTCGTAATTCTGAACAATTACTTATATGATTTTTTTACCATTAAGCTAACGTTGTTTGTTCATTTGTAATTATTGTTTTTTGGTACCTTGGTAAGACAATAAATTTGGCAAATTCATCTGAATGATGAAATGAGGAATCAATTAATGATTCAGTTCCATTTGTTACAACAATGCATGATTTAACCCTTAAAAATAACATGATAAATCTAACTCGTTCATCTGCTGAATCTACTGAAATTATAGATGACAGCATTTGGCTTCGTACTGACCAAAAATAACTTATGATGTTTTTCATAATGGCGTATTAAAAAAAATCATAATAATGAAAAAATTAAAAATACAATAAACAACGAAGTCTTCGATGATATATTTAAAAATGGTTTTATACGAAAAACGACATTGAAGAAATTTAAGAAAAACAGCGAGCAATATGCAAATACCAAAAACTCATCACTGACTCATTGGTAGAAAATAAAACGGAACAAACATCTTCGACAGGATTGAAAAGTATTGATAAATGTTCTAACTCATTTGGAAATAAAAACAAATATAATAATGATATTTCAACCATTTTTTTAAATAATAACAATGGAACACCAGATAAACCAAACGGTCCTGTAAATATACCAACCACATTTAAGAAAGCCCTGTGTTGGCCCAAGGAAATGGAAAACGATAAAGCAAAGAAGGACATTACTAAATTTATCAAAAAGAAAACACGGACAGTAGCAATAAGTGATGAATATATGGAATACCAAAAAAAGGACAGAAGAGAAAAAGAGAAAATTGGAAAAAAATGTCGCCAAGGCCGATAAAAGGAAAGCTGCAACCGACATTAAAAAATCAAACGAAAAAAAGAAGACTGGCAGAGAGGAAGCTACATCAAAACAAAGTACATCTATGGGCGAATTAACTACTAATGTTGGGGCTACTTCTAAGTACCAAAGTTATATTATTGGGAATAACGTAGTGTGCAGTACGAAGGAGAGTATTTCCCTGGCAAAATTCTTGAAGAAACAAATGAGGGACGAAAAATTAAGACTATGATCAAGAGTAGATTCCACTGGAAGTGGCCAAAAAAATATGATATATTAGAGTGCCCAGAGACTGACATAATTTGTAGTCTTAGTTTATCCTATTTTAGTAAACAAAAGAGGACAGTATGATGTTCCAGAACTAAAAAATACGGATAAGATAACGAATGAATAGAGAACGTGTATAATCTGTTATTAAATACTATTTCTAAAATAATTTTCCTTATAACTAAATACCCATAAAATAGTAAAGTTTAAATTAATGTATTTAAAAGATTATTTGGTCGGAATTAGGATACTTCTAATTCGGAAATACGTACAGTAGTCGGCTTTTAGTACATCTATATTCGTAATTTGGTTCAGTAGGTACATAATGGTCGTAATTAAGTACATGTATACTTTAATTCAGTAATTATTTAATTTCGGTAAAATTGATAATAAATAGCAAAAATGTATGCCAAAAAGTATAAAATATTAAAACAATATCCCCCTCGCAATATAATAAATATGTCCAGAAATTCCTATTGAAATTATGTTTCTTCATTTTGTAACATAAAACTAAATAAACCTTAAGCTGTCGGAATTTGGTACAGTTACGTTAGTGCGATAAAGGGTATATTATCTCACTGCTAAACGATGTTTTATCTTTTTACCCTGTATAATTAATATTGGTATATATAAGACCACAAGTAATATAAATAAATTTTATTGTAACCACTTTAACCACAATGTAAAGAAACTCGGGTACTTGGATGAAGATAGGTCGGAAGAAGAAAAAAAGTGAAAAACCTTGGCCTGTTTCGATGAGGCCAACGCCCCAAATTACATTTAAAAAGAGGATTGGACCACAGCAACGAGATTTCGGTATTTGATGAAATGTTTAATGGGTTAGATAATTAGGTTTTATACCAGGCGGTCAAATTCTATGGAAATTCTAAAATAGAATAATCGTTGTTTTACCTATATACAGGGTGGTCCTTAAGTAATGGGACACAGAGCAGCAGTAAATTATTCACTTCAAAACATAACGATTTAGCGCAATTTTTATAATCCGAAAATTTATATTAAGACAGATACAGGGTGTCAAAGTTAAAAAAATTATTTCGAGTTTTATAGATATTTTCAAAAGTTTTCGGAGCATTGGGTTAAAATTTGGTGTAGAGGGGTTTTTTGGGGCGGGAAATAACAATCTGGGCTCATTTTTCTTCTATCGGATAGAGGGCGCTACGAGCAGCACTTTTCTTACTTTTGAACTGCAATAACTTGTTGTCACTAGGTATAATAAGACTAATTAATAATCTTACGACTTTTTTACGTAAAAAAGGTACTCTTGTCAAATAACGCTAAAGTTGATAGTTTTCGAAATATTTGCTATTTTAATACTCAATGACCTTTCCGTTGTTTGAGATCCAGCAGAAAGAATTCTTCAATACAAGTTGTTTTTGAATAATTGACGGGTAAATAAAACACAAAATTTCAAACTTTTGTTTATAATATTTTACAAGAGGAAAACGATTTTTTTGGTTCAACTTTTACAAAATACGTTTTACGTTCGGATAAAATAAGAAGTATTACCTTACATGTTACATTAAAATAGCAAATATTTCGAAAACTATCAACTTTAGCGTTATTTGACAAGAGTACCTTTTTTACGTAAAAAAGTCGTATGATTATTAAGTCTTATTATACCTAGTGACAACAAGTTATTGCAGTTCAAAAGTAAGAAAAGTGCTGCTCGTAGCGCCCTCTATCCGATAAAAGAAAAATGAGCCCAGATTGTTATTTCCCGCCCCAAAAAACCCCCCTACACCAAATTTTAACCCAATGCTCCGAAAACTTTTGAAAATATCTAAAAAACTCGAAGTAATTTTTTAAAATTTGACACCCTGTATCTGTCTTAATATAAATTTTCGGATTATAAAAATTGCGCTAAATCGTTATGTTTTGAAGTGAATAATTTACTGCTGCTCTGTGTCCCATTACTTAAGGACCACCCTGTATAGTAGGTGTAGTACCTAGCACTTCTGCTCATTGCACTGAAATTTGTATTTGCTTTACACTAATCTTATGCGAAATAAAAATACAACAAAGTACACCTTTTAAATATCAGAGCAGAAGCCAGGGCCCATATCACATAACTTAAAGTGCAGATCAAAATGTGTTTGCAGATAGGAGGTGTGTAGAATTATAAAATTAAATAAATTGTCTATGTTAGCAGTCTATAAACATACAAAAATATAGATTTTCATTTTCCTTTACTGCCTATCTTTTAAAGGACAAATTTCCTATTTTTCCTTTTCTTATTTAATGTTAATAGGGAAAAAAATAGACACAACACAAATCTGAAGCTTTTGGAATAAATGCGCCGTAGACGAAAATTTTATTCAAAATTTTATTAGGAACAATTTTAATGGGATTATTTTGTTAAAGGTCACTTTTGGCCAGCCCTATAGGGGCAGATGTTAAAAAAAACTAAGAAATAGTGTTTCTTGGGTACCTACTTGTGTGAGAATTTATGACGAGTTTCAAAAAAATCGGACCAAAAATATATTTTCGAATATAAAGTTGTTTACCCTTTTTTTACCCTCTAGAGGCAAAACTTCCCAAAATACGTACTTGCTCATTTAAACAGCTTAGTAAAGTGTATACGATCTTAGTTGAGACAGAAATAAATAACTAAAAAAAATTTGATGATAGACTTGTCAAGTCCACGTGGACTATCTTCGAACATCTGTATAGGGACCGATCAGTACAAATTTTGTTATATTTGTATTGTAGTTTCAGTGTGTGATGCAGTAAATTGATAGTACCCCCAATATTTACGTTGTCTCAACTGACTTCGTATGAAGTATACCAATTAATATAGCCTTAAAGTATAGGTACCCCCCAAAATAGGTTACACCCTTTTTTAATCCCGAAGTGAATTTTGAAAAAAAGATAAGACATTAATATTATAAAAGGTACTTATTTACTAATTTTTAGACTTCCGCCAGTTTTAATTCCTAAGATACAGTAATTCTTATAATTTATTTTAATCACTGTGTTTACCCCCTTAGGTGTTGATTCAGGCCTGGATTTAGGGGGGTTCTTAGGGTGTTATAGCACCCGGTCCCAAGATCAAAAGGGGCCCTGGCCCTACGGCGGTGATAACTAGAAAGTTCCCGAGGAACTTAACACCCTAAAAAAAAACGAGTATTTTTTTATAGATTTTACTATAACGATATTAACGATAAATAAAGTTACAAATTCTATACTCTAATGATAGCCTTTTAATTTAAAAATTATTGTCGAAAATTCTATTTAAAAAAAAAAATGTTTTATTTTTGGGTCCCTGTGGTATTATTATGTAAACTCTACTAAAAATGCAGACATAAAGACAAAGATTCTATAGATAGCCCTGAAGATGCTGATTATGTATTTAGCGCTAAAGAAATGTTAGTGAAGATGCTGATTATGTATTTAGCGCTAAAGAAATGTTAGAGATTATAATAAAAAATTATATATTATAGTTTCCGTGTTTCCAAATAGGTACCTATTATGTAGCATTAAGAATCTATCTAACTATTCCAATTGCAAACTGCGAATCTGAGAAACATCATTTTCAAAATTAAAAGTTTTATAAAAAAATAGGTAAAGACTGACAATGGAGAAGGCAGATTAGTAGCCTTATCGTTATGCTCGATTGAAAGGAAAGTGTTGCTGGATATTCCTAATCTCAGACCATAGTGCTTGGTCTGAATTCCTAATTTTAACACTGTTATAAAAGCATTTATTTGTTAAAAAAAAACAAGCTAAAAAGCTTTGTAATCTGTTACTTTTATTGGTTTTTTTGTATGAGAATAAGAATGTTCCTTTTTTTTAAATTAAACAAACTGATTTTATGTGTTTTTACATGATGTTTTATTTTGTTTATGCTTGTTGGTATTATTGTTCAGTTTAAGTCGAATAAATACAATTTTAATAGTTTAAGTATCTGCTTTATTGAAATAAGAGCGTATCGTAAGCAATGTAACAATAATTGTCTTCTAAAAAAAAGAGGGCCCCACAAGAACAGTTAGCACCCGGCCCCACGAAACTTAAATCCGGCGCCCTGTGTTGATTTTTGAAAAATCCCTTGTTACGTTTTAAGAAGACATCCTCGAAATTTCATGGTTCTAGGATAAGGGGTTTGGGCTGGGCGTCGATAAATTAGTCAATTTTATATAATAGTACTTACAGATAATATCGTCGCTGTCATTACGTAGGGGCCTATCTCGATTTTTGGCAAAAATGAGTTATACCCCTATAAAGTCAGGAAAATACTGCCTTAACTTTATGACAAACTGGCATATCTCAATACTACATGGTTATTGTTTAATAGTATTATTATAGTCAGGCCTATCTTAAATTATCGATAAAAATACTTTTACGTAAAGACCAAACTTAAGATTGGCCCCTATTCTATATTTTTTGTATGGGTCTTACTGGGCGAATCTCAACATATTTCTTTACGTTATGAAATATTTTTAAAGGATGAACAGTACTTTGCAGATAGGCCTAATTAATTTATTATTTATTGCAATTTTATTTAACACATAAAAGACAATTTGTAAAAAATAAAATAAATACCAATCCCATTTTTAATTTGTTATGCCTCTAGAGAATAAATAATTAAATATTATACACTAGCTGTTTTTAATTCTTTTGAAATTATATGTTTAGAAATTTTTTGGATCGTTTTTATAAAATAAAGATGTTTAAAGTTTAAAAATGTCGCTCCCTTTTCTTTGTAAACAAATGTTTTATTAATATCACAGGGGCCTATCTGATTTCATGTACAAATCAGAATTTGTTATTATTTTTACGAAGGGGCCTATCTTGATTATTATTTATTTTTTACGAAACCCGTAAAACGTCATTAAAAATTATTATGTCTCATCATTCTAGATTGATTTATCTAGGAAACTGTAAAAAAATAAACCTAAATAAAAAATTGCTGTCAATGCTGTATCCAAAATAAGCACCATTGATTTCTTTAAATCGCTCTACTGAAAAACTACAAAAACCGAGTTAGGCCTATACGGAATGGCAGCGACGATATGAAATGTAGGTATATTTTTAATATACTTTGGAAGTCTCTGATACAAAAATTATTTATCTAAAAAGTAAATTTTTTTATATCTGTGGTTTGCTTTATTATACCGTGCGAGCAAAAATTATTTGCATCAAAGAGTAGCTAAATTTATTTCCTTATAAAGTATTCCAAGTTTTAAAGGCGCAGGAATTACTTTCAATGGCTTACCCAAAATTTATTGGAAAGAAATGATTTATTAGACCTGAATTTTTTTTCGGATGAAGCCTGGTTTCACCTCTCCAGTTATGTAAATTCTCAGAATACACACATGTGGAGTAGTGAAAATCCCCATTTTTTTGTAGAGTCCACATTGCATCCTCAAAAAATTGGTGTCTGGTTAGCTGTTTCCCGAAGAAGAATTGTTGGTTCTCTTTTTTTCCATGTCTCAGTTCACAGCGGTATAGAGACCATATTTTGAATCGATTTGTGGAGCAATTACTTGAAGACGAACTACGTTTTGGATATTTTCAACAGGACGGTGCAATCGCCCATACAGCCGCCAAAACTATTAACTATACTTACGCAATTTTTTCGACGGCGGATTGATCAGTTTTCGATGAGACGTTGAATTTCCACCTAGTTTACTTTGTTTAACGGTTATGGATTACTTCGTTTTTTCTCATTTAAAGAACACTATTTTTAAAACATTAGTTGCAAATTTAGAACAATTACAAGAAAGGATTATTCAAGAATGTGGTAACATTTCTCCAGAGATACTGGTCAACACTTTCGAAAATATGAAGAGACGTGTAAATTTATGCTTGGAGCATGGCGGTGGCCAATTTCAGCAGTTTATGTAATTATTTTTCTTTTTCTTTCTGTATATTTTTACTTTGTTAATTTTGTAAACAACAAAAATAAATTTGTGTTTGTCTACTTATTTTATTACTCATTAGTTTGGCATATCATGTCATAATATGAATTTCACAAAACTTTTATCTAGATTTGGTTAGGTATATTGTCCCCGTATCATTATGAACTAAACCAATTCCTACGTTTTTTAATCCAAGCCCTCTTTCATGCAAATAATTCTTGCTCGCACAGTATGTATGAAGCTTTAGCTTCATTCGAATATACAATTAGGTATGCATAAATTTCTCGATAAACGATTTATATTTTTGCTTTTTCTACAGGAAACTATTTAAAGCATTTAATACATTATTAGTTATCTTATATTCCTAACTGACCATATCCTTTTGAACAATTGTACGTTACTTAGAATACAGGCACGCAGTAGAAACTCAACTCGATCGGTATTAACTCATATTGCTTAAGCATGGATTACACAATGTGTAGTGGGTTGTTCCACATATTTAGTTAATGCAGAAAAACCCATATCGTCAAATATTTATTTTGCAGTAATCGCGAGTAATAGGGGATCGGAGGGTGTAACGGAATCTTCAGGTAATTCATTTGTATGATATATAATTATGTGTAAATAAAAAATGGCCAAGTCGTGTTCATGTAGGTAATAGGAAATGTTCCATTTTACCCGATATTCCATTTACAGCGTGATTAATTAATGGTAAAGCTAAGCAACAGCCATTTGTTGATGATAATGAGGTAAACATTTTTTAAATTAATTCGGTCAAAAGAATTTGACTGAAAATAGTTTTAAGTTCCTAACTTCACTGCTAGGAGGCGCATTTGCTATCATGTAACCAGTGTCTAATTTGGCCATAAGTATATAGCACCGCAGCATTGAACGTGAAACATGCGCAGGCGCACCGCTTATTTGGCTTGTTGCTAAAATATTTGGAAGGCAAAATTATCGTATGTTGTCAAGGTTGTTCATAGCGTTTTCCATTGGTAAGTTGAGTGCATATCATCGACGTCCTGTCGCATAGGCCAACGTCGGCCCGTCGTAATATTGCTGCTTGGGGTGGTAAAGAGTTACAATTTATAGAATTTTAAATGCTGTAACTTAAGTTTGCCTTTACGGATTTTTCCAAACGATAGTATAGGTATTTTGACTAAGACTAAATTTTATTATAACCAATGCTAAGGTAAATCCGGCACTACCTATTTCATATTAGGCTACTTTTCTCTATAACATTTCTTTAATCTTAAAATGCCATGGCTATGAAGGTCAATGCCCTGGTATAGCAGAAACATTCTGGCTACGGCCCTGGATGGGCAACGAGTACCCGCAGAGATTGATGGTGACTGAATTTTAAACTTATATTTTATATTTAGAGAAATAACCCCGAAAATCTCAACTTTTACTCCCTACGGCATGGAGATGATGCCCTTAAAGATTTTTGTTAACAAATAAATTAATAAATATTTTTTTTTAATTTTATGCGTTTTAACGGAAGGCTTTTAAAACGCACTGTGTAACACCGACTTTAGAAAGAATTTACATATTTGCCTTAGGGTTCGTATTAAAGAATCAGAAGCTATAATACAATAATCTTGTTATTACTGCTATTATTCCATTAGTAATTAGATTACCATAAAATTTTATTACTTGTAATCATGCTTTAGCTGCTGATTTAAAATATTATCCTTAAATTTGGTTTTCCATTTAGGTAGGTATTTGTATGATGTTTGGGATAAAAGATGTCAGTTGTCGGTAAATGGGATTGGATAAATCCAACGTTTCCATGACAATTGTTTGTAAAGTCAAATTAATGTAAGAACTCACCTGTCATTAATGACACTGATACTGTCTTCTGTCAGCATTTGGACACCCAAAAACTTTGCGATTATTTAATTAAGTACTTATAGAGAAATTTAATTTCTTTTTTTTTATATTTAAGTATAAAGAATTTTTTTTACTTGTTCCGCCTTAAAATTTTTGAATTTCGGAATTTTAGCATTGCCCTTACTACAGAGTTCAGCAAAAGGATAGTCGTGCAGCATTCCAAAATATTGACGGTACTCTTTTGAAAACAATGGTGGAGGACACGGGATTTAAAAAATCTAAGAAAATTCAAAAAATTGACTTAAAGGCTAAAAAGAAAGGTAAAAAACAAGTAGCTATTTATAGAAACCGACAGCGAAAGTGAAGAAGAAAGTTTGAGTAAAAAGGTAACAGTGCGATGATGATGAATTGGACGATGTTGATGATGGAGAAGCTAAAAACTGTTGCAATATTTGTGGAGAATTTGGCAAATCTGGGGAAATATGGTATCGATGTGTGTCATGTGGTGATTGGTCTCATAAAGCCTGCGGTGGTCAGTCCACTCCAAAAAATTATATCTGTGACTTTTGTAGCCATTAAACGTATTTAATAATAGTTAGTTTGATATGTGACTTACAAAAGATAATACATACATAAAGTTTTGGAACCTTAAACCATAACATATTTTTTTTAAATTTCCCATGCGACATAATTATGCTACTTTATGCGCCATCTTTCCCGACTATATACGCCATCTTTCCCGCATAAGAGGAAGAGGAAAAGATGGCGCAAAGACACATAAATGAAATATTTGTGCTTTTTCTTTTTTTTGTTAAGATTCATTAAATTTACAGGATTATATCGTTAGTAAACATATAAAGCTACAATTTAACCAAATAAAATTATTGCTTGTAGGTATAATCTGTATGTAATACAGTATTTCGCTTGGGTGCGCCATCTTCGACGCCTCTCCCCTACCTAAGTATTTAAAATTGTTAAGGACTTTACAATTATTTTTGTCTATTATTATTATATAAAATCCTTTAAATGAGTTAGTAATAGCGGCCTTCCAGCGCAAATTATTAATGCAAATAAATAGGATAAAACAAGCAAACAAAAAAAAACTAAGAGTGCGGAACTAAATTGATTATAATTTAAAAATTCTGTAATCGTCCATTATATTCTCTTGGAAGGAATATGCCGAAAATTATTATAAATTCTGAGAGTAGCGGAACGGGGGGGAATTGGAGCCAGTGGGGAATGGGAGCCACCATGTTATTTCACGTTGTAACATCATATTATTAATTCTGAACGCCCCTGACGCTTGACCTTGGGTTCTGCGGGCCAGCTACCATCACGTTAACATATTCAGTTCGTTTTGACTAGTCGGGTGGAGTGCAGCAAATTTTGCCTATACTTCTATTAATAACACGTGGAAAGTATAATCAAGGCAAGTAATTCTATATTTTGTTTATTTTAATTAATTTTTTCAGTGTTGCTGCATAAAAGTATGTAGCTTTTGAAATTATATTTGTTATTTTCTTAAATTATGTATTTGGGCTTCCTGGACATTAGAAAACCTTCAACCGGCTGCTCAGTCGGTTAGTAATGGATTGGGGATAAGAAAAGCAGCATCTCAATTTACAGTTTAATTTGTTTATAGTAAATATTTATGTACTTGCGCATTTCTTAAATTAAGTTTACCCCCAATTTATTTGCTTTGCAAGTATTTTATGTTTATTACCTTTAAAAACTATGTGACTCCAATTACCCGCATGACGGGGTAATGGGAGCCAAATGCATTTTCTTTTGTTATTTTAGAAAATAAGGTGTAGTTACGTTTTTCAAAAAAAGTGTCATATATAAATATGTACTTCTTTCGATATGTTTATTTAAATTTAAATAAAAATTAATGATAACATTTTTAGAAATATATTTCCTTAGGTGGCTCCAATTCCCCCCCGCTCCCCTATGTGTGGCAACACCGGCGACTAACAACCCCGAACAGTCTATTTCGCTATAATAATATCATCTCGAGTTCGATGTTTCGATTTACATCAATATTAGTTGCGTGGTCGCTTGGCTCGCAGTGGGTGTTTCTCTTACCCTTACTTACCCCTTAGTTAGAAGGACTCTCACTCTTATCCTAAATCAAAATATAATTATTTCATGTGTTTTTATAACTAAATCTGTCCGTTTTTTCTTCGGGATAGTGGATTCTCTTCATTCTAATTTACTTCATAATTAAGTTCTTAACATAAACGAAGATTAATATGATGTCTCTTATCAGTAACAAAATCACTGCGATAACTATTAAACAGAAGATTAATCTAGTAATTAAAAAAAATATTACAAATTAATTTATATTTTTAATCAGCAATTTACCTGAAGCACCCACAGTAATTAAGAATGGAATATTTAGTTAATTCTTCATGTCTTCTTTTCGCTTTTTTTTAATGAGATTATAAACTCAGACATTTACAAATTAAATAATTATTAGATTTTAAATGCAACACGGTAAAAAAAAATATAAAGAAAATATAAACTATATAGCAATGTCTTACGAAATAACTGCTTTATCCACTTATTTACAGTGCTACTCAAAAAAGTTACAGCAAGTTTTAAAGTTGGGGTATGTCCGCCATTTTGTTTTTTTAACAAATGTGAAAAGTTTGAGATTAGCGGTCTGTCTTGATCCATCCTCTCTCAAACAAGACAAAAATTAATAAAATCGGTCAATAAATAAAAAAGTTATTAGATAAAAACAAAAAAATATACAGGGTGGTCCAACGAAAATTTAACACCTCGATTTTCCTGCTTTAAAATGAAAATGTGGAAAACCGCTCGGACCCGTCGATGTTTATTTTGAGGAGGACATATTTTGCGTATATTGTCAATCTTGTTACTTCAAGCCCCTAGGAGGGAGATGGGTTTAAGATCTAAATCTTAAATGGATACCCCGATTTTATATAATTTTTTTGGATTCTGCATAAAGTTTTGAACATTTATTAATAAATGCATTATTAGTCTATACTTAACAGTTTCCGAGATATTGACTCTTGAAAAATGACATTTTTGAACTTTGACAGCGTCTAGCTTTTTAACTGTACGTCTCAGAGCAAAACGGCTTACATGTCCCTATCTTCGATTTTTATTATCTTTCCAATAGTGTCAACTTTTGGTTAAACCGGATGTAAGAAATATAGTACTTCCGGTTTAACCGGATGTTGACACTATTGGAAAGATAATAAAAATCGAAGATAGGGACATGTAAGCCGTTTTGCTCTAAGACGTACAGTTAGAAAGCTGAACGCTGTCAAACTTCAAAAATGTCATTTTTTAAGAGTCAATATCTCGAAAACTGTTAAGTATCAACTAATAATGCTTTTATTAAAAAATGTTCAGAATTTTATGCAGAATCCAAAAAAATTATATAAAATAGGGGTATCCAGTTAAGATTTAGATCTTACCCCCCCCCCCCCCCCCACCCTCCTAGGGGCTTGAAGTAACAAGATTGACAATATACGCAAAAGATGTCCCCCTCGAAATAAAAATCGACGGGTCCGAGCGATTTTCCACATTTTCATTTTAAAGCAGGAAAATCGAGGTTTTAAGTTTTCGTTGGACCACCCTTGTATAAATAAATACATTGTTATTTCAAGTTTTAAAAAATAAACTGTGGTGAGATGCAGGACCCTGTATATTTGTCCTAAAATGGATTTTACTCGTAGGTATTACACGCCCCAGAGAAACTTTCTTGCTCCTGATGATATTGAAACATGAAATGCTATACTAATTGTTTATATAATATTTTATACCAAACATAGCACAATACCGATATTAATTTCATCTCAATAGCATTTTCGAAACATAAAACAATGCATAGATCGATCCGTTTTGTTCAAGAAGAGCATCACAAATAAGCAATTCGTGCTCTGATTTTAAATACGCTTAGAACCCCGTCTAGAACCAAATTTGGTCCTCAAAAATGCTTCGGTTCGGGCTCTTGCAAAAAATTCGCGAGCCCGACTGAGATTTTAACTGACCGTTGTCAAAAATAATGACCGAATTTTATTGCCGCACTGGGTAGTAAAAAATCTTATAAAAGGTAATTTTTGAGTACGAAATTAAATTTATGGGCATGCAATTTGGATGTAAAATATGTTTCAAGCGTTGGAATTCGGGATCATTGGAGGACAGGTATTATCTTAATCAAGAAATGGTTTATAGTCAAGAATCTAATATAAAAATGTGATTTAAAAATGATTAGCTTAGACCTTTAATGGCTATTTATACAATAAGTTGCGAAATGAGTGTATTATTTAGGCACGCGACGTGAAATTGTCCAACAAGGCAATGCCGAGTTGGACAACACGTCAAAGTGACTAAAATACATTGTTTCGTAACGAATTGTATACAATATTTTTTCTACTGAGGTTTTATAATAAAAAACTTAATTTTACTAATATTTTATTACCTATGTTTCATTGACACTTGCCAAAAAATATTACGTTACTTTTAAGCACGTTGCTCCTGGTAACGTGCTTAAAAGTTTTTTAAGCACGCTGCGCTTAAAAGTTTTTTAAGCACGCTGCGCTTAAAAGGAGGTTACTAAAAAACCATATTGACAATCGAAAAGAGGTTATTATAAAACGTCAGTAGAAAAAATAATTTTAAGTTAACGTCGACGCAACCTGCTAACGTTTTTTTTTTCACTGTAAGCAGTTTTCGGGCAATAGAATTCCTATTTTCCACACAATCTTTGATGTACCCCTCAGCAACAGTCGAGAATCCCCCCCCCCCCCCCCTCATCAGGAGGATCGAATTTTGAAGTTGCAGACATTTTCAGAACGATTTTTTTCCGACCAGATTTCTGGTACAAACCTACCAGAGTACACAATCATATTTTAGGTAAAACCGCCGGAGCCGTGTATGTTCGATAAAAATCCAAATCAAATTTTTCAACGATAGTGAAATTTCGTGGAACCTTGGTATCTGCAATTAATCATTAGTGAAGACCCATCCCAGTAAACACGACATGAAAGATCCGGAGGTGGACAGAAGGCGCATTGCCGAAGCGTCGGTGTCGGGCCGCCAGCTACAATATCGGCGGCGTGGAGGTAGGGCATGACCGCTCGGCCGCCGGGCGGCTTAATAGCTACATAACGAACCTGGTTGTGCGGTACAGACGCTACTTTTTACCGCTGAGCCGCGGGCTGAACAGATTCGGTCAGCGCGCGGCATCTCGACGAGACCGCGGACGGTTCTCTGGTAATTCATTTAAATACCAGCGAGGGGCCGCGCGTGGTTAGGGGGAAGTCTTACCATTAAAACTCACCGTTAGTAGAAAACAACAGTTTTATTGTTTAACAAACCCTGCAGTTATAAGACGTTATTCTGATTCACATAATTTTTTACTATTTTTTTTTGCGACTCATCCACCCGCCTTCCCTGTCGGAAGGATTTTTTCTCCAGTTTCTAATGGTCAGAACAATATCTGAATTTGTTGCATTGGACGTTATTGGATTTCTTCGTACAGCACCTAAAAACCATTTGGAGTTTATATACTATAAAATACTGCGTACAAAGATAGCCAAGCATGCACTCATTTTTTTGCGTTAACACTTATTTCAACTATCACATGAGAGTAAACAGGTATAAAAATGTACAATTATATATGAAACTTAAACTTACTTAAAGTTTTGTTCTCTGGTACTGAATCCTCTGTCTGAGGGGTGTCTTTTTTATCTTGGAAATCAGTAATAAGTTGGTCTATACAATGATAAATCATGTATTCTGCCTACAGGCACTGAATCTTTTTGAGTAATGTAGCTTTTATAACAATAAAGAAACGCCTCGTGCTCGTGGAAAAATAATTTTAATCTTCTGTCTACCGTCATTCACCTGTCAAGTGTCAGTTATTTCGCAGAAGCTAAACGGCGCGAATTTCAAAAATACGCGGCTGGCTTGCGATTAGCCTTTGCCAAACAAGTAAAACGAGGAACGTAGTAGTCAGCTACCCGCGCGCGGGTGGTACACGGAACGTCGACTCTTTTGTCACAACCGGCGAGATATCTTCTAACCGTGTCCGTTTCGAAAGATAAGGTCCGTTTCTCATGTGCTGCGCTACTACCACCATTGGGTGGCAGACTATTATTAGCCGTGGTAGTTCGACGCATGGAAGGTAACCCGAGAGTCAGAAGCGGCCAGTAATCGGCAACAAGAGCCGTCGATTTTCCGTCAGTGCCGGAAGGCGGCCGAACTTTTACCGCCAGCTTTGGTTTACTGGGATACCACCCTAATAGGGAACTTGATAAAAATTTTAAATGGGGAAAAAATTCTATAAATCATAAGTATATATTGTCTTAAAATATATGGCAGCAAAAAAAACTACATATTTCGTCCCAAAAGACCGCTAGCAAGATTTGAAAATGCCCCAAAATTCAAATTATCCCAAGCGGGTAAAAACGGGTCGTGACGTCAAAAAAGTATAATTCGTGTGATATCCACGAAATAGGTTATAGGTTGGCAATAAATTGAACGACATTGAGAATTCCACCTTAAAACAACAATACAATAACAATAACACACGGCAATCCAAATGCAAACTCGGTAGCTCGGCCACCGGTCAGAATGACGGATGACGGAAAAGTCATACTTCCTGACGTCATCGGGCTTGGCGCGCTTAAAAGGTCGTTTGAAATGCTTTTGACACGCGCGAAACATTAAAGAATTTTTACCAAGTTATTACTGATTTTTAAGGAGTAATAATTGGGGAATATTTTTTTTAGGCCTAATTAAATCATATTATTGAAAAAAAAAATTGGAAAGTTCCCTATTGCAGATAAAAAAAAAGATTTGACAAAAGGAAGTACACTGAGAAAAAAGCCTTCTACTATTCCTTATAAGAATTCACATATTCTTTATACAAATATTTAGGTAGGTAATACTATATGTGACAGCAACGCGCTTTCCTACTATAAGAATATTACCGTTTTTTAGTGATAATATCACGGTAATTTAGCCATAGAATGATTTATAGCCATTATCGCTCTGAATACTCACAGTAATTTTCAAGTTCTATCGAGGGTGTAATCTGGTTTTTATATAGGTACTGTATTATTGCTAGCTACAGTTAATAATAGCATAGATATCTATACTAACCACTAAAAATCAGTACTGTAGTTCTCACAAAGTTAAATAGCTTCTAGTGTGATATTGTTATTGTCATTTAATATTGCATACAATTATCTATTATGCAACATGGTTTACTGGGATGGTAAAATTCGTCCATAGATTATAAAGTCCAATACTCATGATGGGTTGTGCGAAATAAGAATATTCTATTGCTTTATCTCACATGCAAAGTTTGAAAAAACTTAAATACCAAGTAAAAATAAATTAATTGAAACAGGTATTGGTACCTACAATCAATAAAATTCAAATTCAGACAGAGCAGCTAGAAGACTCCGAACAACGATGTGACCTGCGCAACAAATACGTTATAAACTAATAATATGGCACGCGGCGATTACCGATCGCTATGAACCCCCACCAACTTCTTGTGGATTATAGGTTCTAACAGATACAATTCGTTTTTGGGGACGCTGTTCTGCTTTTTTAATTGTTGAGAAAGTGCTTTGCTGGGAACAAAATGCGTCGCATTAAGAAGATACAATTTATTTGTTAAGAAAATTGCTGTATTAAAAGTAGTTCATTATTCAACAAGACTGTGCCGCTAATGAAACTGATTACTACCAATAAAAACACTGTTCTAGCAAATCTGGAATCGATATAAATATAACATTAAAGCGGGTTTGATACACTAGCAATTTATCGGGCAATTTATTTAATATGGGTTAGTAGAAAATAGGCTATCAATTCAAACTAATGTCTTCTATTCATATTCCCCAATGTAGTAAATATTATAGTAATTTAATAGTAGAATTTTCGTTACTTTACAAATAATATTGTATTATTTTGTTATTCCCAAATAGGGGTAAAATACCGAATATTTCGTATTTTCGGTAAATATGGAGTATTGATGTATCTTGATATATATAAGTAACTTTATTTTATTATGATCAATATAAACACATCTAACTGGGCTTAGGCTACACAAATAAGGTATGAAAATAAGGAGAAACACACACCAAAACAGATTATCCCGATGCATGTTTTGGTATATTTTATTTGCAGCCCTGCAATCTAATTAGGTATCTATATACGTCTATTTTTCGGGCAATACCTATATTGATTCAAAAAGTTTAAAAAACACTAATTATTATATATATATAAATTAAATATAAAAGAAAAAAATAAATACCTAGGTAAGTATGTTTATATTAATACAAGGGTAAAAGTATTCCACGGATCACGTTCTCGGGCAAAAACTCTTTTAAATTCTTGAACAAGAAATTGTGCTTGAAAATGTTTTACACGTAGAAGGGGTAGGTACCCAAGTTTTTCCCAAACTGTAAAAATCAATACAAGTTATATATACCAACTAATATTTGACTTGAGGTTAGGTAACATCGAAGATTGGTTATTTTGCTGTTTTTTTTTACTTTTTATATTCGATTTTATAAGTTTTATTTCTGGTTTCTGGAAGGTGACAAAACAGAAAGTAAGGCCCACAAAATAAAATAGGTCTTATTCCCAACCGAAAAAAAATTAAACCTTTGAATCGCAGTCCATTCCATCCACCTCCAAAGAAAATATACACTTTAACACGAAAGAAAGTTGGTTTTGTAGGTTATGCGAAACTGAAATAATTAGCGATATGCGACAGTAGTGTGCCATATGTGTCTTATCTGGGTGCATCAGGATTGTATTGGATTCGATGGGCCTAATTACCTGCTCTAGGTAAATAAAACAAGGCCCGTTTACATCGTTTTAAAAAATTAAAGAATTTTTGATTTTGTCGTTTTTATTTGATGTCAGATGTCACGGTTTATAGTTCCTTGATCATATTATATTTCTACAAAATAAAAAAATTACAAAAATATGTACAATTTTTGCAAAAAATAAATAAGTAGGTTCCTACCCTTAGGTGGGTCGCGTATTGATCATGGAATAATTCGACCGCCGAGATTTCCACACATTCGCTTTCTCCTCAAAATGCCAGGAATACATTTTCAGTATATTTGCCAGAAACGCCTTTCTCTTTACGTCATTTCACCAACTTATCATAAACAATCTGATATTACATTCGGGATTTTCGGGGCCACAAATCCAAGGTAGAGCGATTGGTCGCTTCATATACGTCCTTTAAATGGATGAATGCATCGTTTCCTTCATTCCTTCAAGATTTTTTTGCATTTCAAGAAAAAAACTAGTGTTGGGAAAAATCGACTTATTTTAAAAATCGACTACCGAGAATTCGAGTGATTTAAAAAACCGAATGATAATCGATTTTTTTTTCACTGAAATGATAATATTAATATTGGCGGTTCATCGTTCATGTTGATATACAGCATTTGTAAGTATTGGGAATAACTGACTCGGTGTTGTTAATCGATTGATTTTTTGCGGATTATTAAATGTGGCGGAGATATTTGTGGATTTTTTGGCATGGTTCCCAGTTCCCAGATCTTACAATTTAACTACTTGACCTTGAGATGTCACGATATTCCGATATTGCATAACTCATGCATGATATTTATGAATACTGAATACTCACCACTAAACATTAAGTTTTCAGTAGACGCCGACGATTTAAATCTAAATAAAAAAATCCTATTATCCTACGCAGGCAACCCGTAATGCAGTATTTAAATCTAAATTCATATTATCTTACACAGGAAGGTAACCCGTAATGCAGTATTTAATTTGAATTATATCGCCAATATATGGAGGACTTGAGGTAGGAGGCCGATCGCAATGCATTGGATTCGGTCCCAAATTAGCATCGGTAATTCAGCTTTACGAGTCGCTGTAAGATGGCGCGCGTGTTCGAAGTGGGCTATCAAATAATGGTTTCTTATGGACGCAATAACTATTTTTATTTAAATTAGTTCTTTAAGGAACAAATAAGGACTTTTATATGAATTTACACTTACTTTGTTATACTTATTAGTAAACTCGGCCTGTATAAAGTTCCAACGATGCTTGGTTTTTAAAATACAGGGTATTAAACATTCTAGCTATACCTTTGGAGCTAGAAAGAGACTTATATGGCTGCGTTTTCTCTCTGAAAAAGATCCTGTCTTACACCCCGACACAAAGCAAACTCTACTTTTATAAATTGTACTATTATTCATTATAAATATGGAAATTAATTACAATACAACGTAATTTGTCTTGTCTTGCCTTCAAACATTATTTGTTATTTCGAAAAATAAAATGTCAATTGTCAAAAGTAAAAGCACAGAAAAATAAAGGGTTTAAGTAAAAGTTAAACACTATGGAGGATCTAGTTTTCCATATTAAAAACGAAGAAGAAGAAGACATTTTATTTTTCGAAATAACAATAAATAACTTTTGAAGGCAAGACAAGACAAATAACGTTGTATTGTAATTAATTTCTATATTTATAATGAATAATGGTACAATTTATAAAAGTAGAGTTTGCTTTGTGTCGGGGTGTAAGACAGGATCTTCTTCAGAGATGAAACGCAGCCAAATTAGTCTCTTTCTAGCTCCAAAGGTAAAACCCTCTAGCTAAAATGTTCCTGTATTTTAAAAACGAAGCATCGTTGGAACTTTATACAGGCCGAGTTTATTAATAAGTATAACAAAGTAAGTGTAAATTCATATAAAAGTCCTTATTTCTTCCTTAAAGAACTAATTTAAATAAAAATAGTTATCGCATCCATAAGAAACCATTTATTTGATAGCCCACTTCGAACACGAGTGCCATCAGCCCGGTAAGACAAAGATTGGCGGAATGGAAGCATGTGACGTCAGAGTGTGACGTCACATATGCCAGACAGTTGTCAATAGAACCGCCCTACGTTTACCGTCCCCATCCTTGTCGTCTATCCTTGTCTAAGGTCCTCATCATTTATGAGTTAATATAACTCCTACGTCGTTATTTGTTTAAACTGAATGTGTTTACTAAGAAAAGCGACCTTTCTTCGTTCGAGCTATACTTGTCTCTCTTTATATGTAGCGAAGGTAACTTGATGCAGACAGAGACAGATCTATGCTACAAATTACCCGAACCATTAAATTATTTTTAAACGTTCAGTGTCTTCTTGGACTCGGCCAGAAATAGTGGTGGGCAAGACGGATCTATTTTGGGATTCGGGTCACCAAATCCCGGTCAGCACAAAGATCCGACTCAATGAGCCGGATCCCGGGTCTTGTCCCAAAAATCATAAAGAAAATCTTATCGGTTCTCGGCTCGGTTATTCTGAGTCACGATCCGTGTCATGGTGTCATTGATCATTATTTTAAACGATCTTACGCGGTAGCGCCATTTAACATTATTCAAAAAATAAGAACCCCCCAGTGATCACAGAAATGGACAAACATTTAAATGAACCGCTTATTAAAAGATACGAAGATTCTTTACTATGGTGGTTTCATAGAAAAAACTTATATTCCAGACTCTATGAAATCATCAAGAAATAAGTGACGCAACCCACAATACAATAAACACAACAGTAATAAATCGCCACGCTTCGTTTTCTTTTCCAACGCTGCGACCCGCATGTCAGGCATCGGAACGACTTTCAAAAATCTTTTAACGGATCCGAGAGCCACGAGCCACTCTCCATCGCAGCTCGTGGTGCCGTAGCAGTGAATTCTATCCCTACGCCGAACGTGAACCTAGCGGTCGACAATCAAATCAAATAGATCCGTCAGATCCGTGATCCGTCTATTTTATTTTGAGAGTCGGATCAGTATGAATCTTTCTTAAGATCCGACTCACCGATCCGGCTCAGATCCGATCCGCCCATCGCTAGCCAGAAATAATGGAATCGCCCAGCCCAACCTCGCCTTAAAATAAAATGATAATGGCTGACAAAGTTTATGAAAGTTTGTATAAATTGATCTTTTCTATTAATATTGTTCATGAACACGAGCCTGTTTACATTTCATTCTGCTAAAGGTAAGTTTGCTAACTTTGATTAATTATTTTTATGATTTATAGGTACAAATCCAAATCATAACATATATTTTTTATTAATATAATTGAACAAAATGTGCCGATTATTTTCTCCTAAATTTTGGTAAATCTATAAATACGCATATTTTAATTACTAAACCCTACGATTCTAATTTAAATCTTGCTGATTCTTGCCCTCTATGTATGTATATTATACGATCTATTTTTTTGATCTTTTTTAAACCTTTTGTAGATTCTCTGCCTACTAAACTCAAGTGGAAATAATTTTATTTTAACCCACTCGGAAGTGTTTTTTCCATGATCTGATCATTGGTTTTTTTACATTGTGGTATTTTTGTTTTAGATTAGCTGTTCGTTATGTGAAAGAATGAATTTTGGAGACAAGATTTTGTCTTCACCTTAAGGTTAGCTATAAAAAGTTTTTACCCAGGCCTTTCCGCTTTTCCAGGCTGACAATGGAAATATGTATTCTTATTCAAAATGCACATTGCTTAGAAAGCTTCAAGTAGAGAATGAATGAAAAACCAGTTAACGAGGAACTCGATCAGCAGATTACGAGAAATTATAAGACAGACTCAAATGGTAATTATTGTGGTTTTAATATTTTAATAAAATTATGTCATGTGCATTTTTGAGTTTTATTTTTTATTTTCTTCGAGGCTAGACCAACAACAATATAGAGTATTTTATTTTAAAGTGATATTTAGTCGAAAAGGTTATTCAGAATGCTGCTATTTGATTTTTACTACATATAAAATCAACTAACGGGATTTTGAATAGTTTTTTTGGATTAAATATTACTTTAAAATATTTCGCCAGAAAAAAATAACAAAACTATGGGCGTTTAAACGTCCCGCCTCTAGCCTTGAGGTTCCAACCAGACACGATGGTGGCGCTCTTTTTTACAGTTTTGACATTTCTTTAATGACATTTTTGCTTCGACCAATTAACATGCTTGTTTGTCTTCTTCCTGGTGTAAGTATTCGTTGAGTGCCATCTTACGGCGACTCGTAAAGCTGAATTACCGATGCTAATTTGGGACCGAATCCAATGCATTGCGATCGGCCTCCTACCTCAAGTCCTCCATAAGTTCTCCATAATCGCCAATAATAACCGAAACCACTCGCTGTAGCCGCTAGCTAGGAGATGGCTCTGGCCGCAGTGAGTGATTGACAGGCGGGCAGCAACTTTGGAGACGCGTTGGAAAATAAAAACCATATGTTCGTCACTCGAATAATTTCCGAAGATAATCGAATAATACAAGTGATTGAAAAAACCGAATGATAGGTTATTTTTCACTCGAGTGATCCCATCACTAGAAAAAACCACATCATTTTAAATAACCGATACAGGTGATTTCAAATTTAATTTTAATTTTCCCATGTATGCCTTAAAAACTCGCTTAAAAATGTACTTTTAACAGTTACTTATAAGTATTATAAATAACTGTTACCGTTTTAAATACAGCACTTCTAACAATCCATAAATTTTAGAAAAAAAATCGTTTCTTATTAGGGAAACTTTCAAACCCTTTGCAGGCTTCTGAAAAGAAAAAAACAATATCGCATCGGCCAGATGGTCTTCCCAAGTAGGCAGACAACAAAGAAGGAAAATATTTTTATTAAACAACTTATTAAAATATTCTTTTTAGATTCACCTCAGCGTGTTTTCCTTTTTTGGCAAGGCAAGTTAAAAAAGATAAATGTAACATAAGCCTGCACAGTATTCAACTTTTATTTTCTTCAGCGCCAGATGTGGATCAACTATAGACATGTAGGCATCTTTAGATAAGCTACACAGAATACGGATTTTCTTCCGTATTCTGTGATAAGCTAACAAAAATCACGAAAGTGGCAAATTTATGGCCTCGCGCATGTAAACAAAGCCATAGGCATGCGCACTGCAAAATTATCATTTATTTTAACAAATGAGAAAATAGGCAGGTCCGGGATTTAAATTTAAAATGTCTTACCAAATAACGACCTTTATGTTGTGGTGCACAGATTTTAAGCCCGTATTCCATGAGGTAAGTCCTTGGTCAAGAAATTGTAATTTCACGGCTAAAAAGCTAAAATTTTCGAATTTGCCCCAAGTTCGTGCCACAATGTCACAATTTATTGTCAAGAAATTGGAACTTGTAATTTTTTGAGATAGGGGAAAAGGTAATTTATTTCTGGTGTTTTTATATACTTAGTGCAGAAGTGCAGTGCAGTGCAGTGCCTAGTGCCTGCCAACCTATCAGATTTTGAGGTTAGAAGATCGTTTGTAATGTTTTGTTTTTAAAATTTGTTAAAAAATTATTTGCCTTCGTGTTTTTAGTTTGCAAAGCAAGAGAACAGCAAGTCAATTAAACTTACCTTATCAAAGCGAAAAATAAAAACAAACAAAACAGCAATTTTCATATTATCGCGTACCTTAACCACAAGCCAAATATTAGTTGGCAACATTTAACGATTTGTCGGAAACTTGGGTAGGACTTATAAAAAACATTTTTAAGCACAATTTCTTGATCAAGAATTTGAAAATCTATTCACTAGGTCACTAGGCTTAACTACACAAGTACACAAAAACTAGAAAACCGAAATACTAAACACACACAGGACCCACAATAACCAAGTTCCCTTTTAGTTGATTTTAAATAGCAAAGGCAACGGCTAAGTTGTCCGTTCCTTTTAAAAATTTAACTCAGCTTCTCAAAGTTTTTTCGTTAAATTAAGTTTGCCCATCTATATTTCGCATTATTATGATCATCTAGTTCGACTAGTTATAAGAACGATTTTTTACTTTGCTATGCTGTTTAAAGGAAGCAAAAGGAAAGTTATACTTTGGACATGGGGCTATCAAAGAATACAAGAATCCACAGAGAATATGTAGCCACAAAATGGCGCCGAGCCGGTTCTGGAGTTTATTTAATTTTATATGCTGTAGCACAGCCCCCTTGATCAGTCCAGCTGTGGATGTAGGTAAAGAAGGAAAGCCTAATATAACAAGAGGGTTGAGCGCATACCCATCTCAGTTGTGCGCCAATAAGGTATCTGACCGGTTAGCCGTGCCTACAAACGTACTTTTTCAACCATAAAACTTAAATTTTGTAACTCGTACAAATATCGAGTAAATAAGTATAGACTCTTTCTCGTTTACTTTTAAAAAGGTAATAGTAAAATCTAGAATATTATGTCTTTTTTGTGCTTTATTTTTTGTGGTTATGCCAAATATATAGCAATAATTATAACTATAAGTAGATATATATTACTTATTACTAAATGTATTTAGAAGATAATCGATGAATCATCGATGATAGTTCGCTTGGTGAAAGCGGAAGTTCACTTCACTCATAGTGATCTTCATCTACACTCTGAACTCTGAACAGGTGGCTCAATATTTCCACTAAGGCACAATTTAATAGAAAGGAGGTAATTTTCTCCGAGGCCGCCCTAGAATATGCTATGCGGAGTAGGGGACATAGGGGGATTAAAGGTAAGGCAGTAATAATAATACATTATTAATTGATTATAGACCCCGCATGGTCTTCTTGGTTGGGTATGTTTCGGTTTGGGTGTGATATTAGGTAGGAAGGTATGTACTGCTATTACAGGCATATCGAATAGGGTTACCAGATCACTCGCTGTTAAAAAGACTAGGTATACTTTACTGTCGGCGCATACATCAATCTATATAAAAAAAAGTTACGGAAGATTAATATAAAATATTTATTGAATCAAAATGCGCTTTCGCTTGTTATTGATAATAAATGTGCCGAATTAGGCAACCTGTATAATATATGATAGGAAGGCCGGCTCCACCACACCGACGGCGTCATCTATAAGTAGCTGATGTACTATATTATATTCTGTGTCTATATATATAGGTACTCTATTAAAGGTAAAGAGGTCTGCAGTGTCCGCAGTGTCCGCAGTGTCCGCAGAAATTAATGGAATTAAATAAAGGACCTCCAAAAAAGTACATGTACTCTTAAAAGGGTACGGTTGGTATCCCTAATAATGAAGGTTTTGTTTGTTTAATTATGACATAATATTAGACACTTATTTGTGTTATTTTAGGAAAAAACTTTGAATTTGGAGTTAAAAACTTTGCAACCTTGCCAATTAGTCTCAAATAAAAATGTTTTATCCATTTAAAATGTAATGTTTTTCCTATACAGAGTCATCTTATTATTCGACCACAGCGGGAGAACGTCGTCGTAGCACGTGGAACCAAAACGACAAAAACAATTTCGATTTTAATTTGATATAATGTTTTATTCATAGATTCTTTGCCAAATCTTTGTGTATATGGGCACGTGCTATCTCCTTTTTTCTCGGCACTGAGACATGAATAAGTGTTTCGCTTCCTTTTTCGGCTATGGCTGCTTTTGTTGGAAAATTCTTGTTGGGTTTGACTTGACTCAACGAACCGCAAGCTCATCATTTTTTTGCCTATATCGATATAATATTATATAAATACATAAAAGAAAATAGAATAATTAGAAGCTTTAGAGCTAAGCGAATTAATTTTTTTCCTGGGTCATCACTTTTAAATAAAAAAAATATGTATATATGTAATTGATATGTTAGTTGAGTTTCGGTTTGTTATTAAACCATCTTCAAAACTACAACAACAAAAAAATGTATGAAGCCCCCTTTTATTGTTCTCCCTGCTACTTTATAACTTGTATAGGTATGATTTTATTGGTTTTACCTATACCACGTAGAAATTGCTTCAAAAATAGATGTTAAAAATAGTCAGAGATCACTATTTATAGGGCTGTGGGGCGAGGGTGTATCTGCTGATGTCTGATGTAAATTGACAACATAATAAACACTTATTCGCAGAAATATATTTTCAAAGTATAAAATTAGAAATCGCCAAAAATCGTTAGGGTTGCACTTGCACAGCTGGTAATGATGGAGGGAAGAAGCAGATTGAATAATAATCCACTGATTCTAATGAACCTTACTGCGCAGAAATTATTTTAGAAATAAAAGGCAGAAATAATGAAAAAGGATTGAACTCGAACAAATCCGAACAAAATCTTAAATTGAGTGTCACTGTTTAATAATTTAGGTACGTCCCGGGTATTTATAATACCTACCTAGTATTGACCACGGTTTATGGTATGTCTATTTTTTCAGAAATATGATAACAGAAACAACAATTGAACGAAAATTCATTCTTATTGCAGGTCAATTAAGTAGGTATTCAGTACGGACCGCGACCACAAAATAACACCAACAAAGACTGAAACATTATATAGCGACATATATTTGGGGCATTTTTGCCATTTCTTTTACTAGGTCAGATTGAAGGAATTAGATTTATATCCCTTTTTTGTTACACCTTCGGCATTTTGGATTTGACCAATAATAGAGTATAGATATAATTATTATTTATTGACAAAAAAAGAACAATATCATTTTTAAAACATGAGGAAGTTGATGTATTGTTAATGGAAGTATATTATTAGTTGTCTGCCTTTTAAGATCAGTGACACTAAAAAGTTAAAAGAAGTTTGTGAAAAAGAAGGATCACATTTTGTGCCAGAATTCCGCAAAAAATGCTTCCATCTTTTTATCTATTATTCCTCTGTGCAGCTGCATACATACATAGGCAACACATTAAACATTTCCTACACTATTACATTTTCTTCACCTCAATTATTACCGGGTTTGTTTTTGTGCTTTTCTTGAGGACTTTGTGTTGTGTTTTTTATTTTTTCCACTTGAAAACCAAGCACCATGATTCAAAAAAGGGCGTGGCACCCAAAAAATTTTCGCCTGCGGCGCTTTTTTTTTTTGTATCCCGATGCCAAAATGAGTAATGAAAGCGTTAGTAGCAGGAGTAGCCTGCATAATAGGACGCCAGAATATGAATTTTTGGAAGATTTCAAAACATTAGATATTTTAAAAAATTCGGGGGAGCAAACTCCCCTTATTAATGATCTTCAAAAGCATGTGACATTAAGGCGGCGTCATTCAAAATCAATCAAAAAGCTGGTGAGGAAACCTTTATAAGGGAAAGAAGCCAAAATTATGGGGACAATTCGTCACCCGAGAATTATAAGTGTTCTATATCCACTTTTCATAATTTTGCTCCACAGCTGTTTAAAGGTTTTTCCGTTGTTTCTTTATTATGATCATAAAAGTCAACTAATTTATTTTTACAGTAGATGCAAATATGCTAAACATAATATCTCTTATTTTCATAATTTTTTTGTAGTTGTGAAGCGATTATCAAGAAAATATTAAAAAATCAAACTAAGGAAATGGATATATAGGTTACAAATTACTACTTTTTTGTTTCTTGCTGGATATAGTTTAATATGGAACCAGTTTTGTAGATATAAAACATTATCTTAATTCTGTTTATTGGTTATAGAATATAAATGAATAGAGTATGTTGTAGGATATATAATAAAACTTACACAGAAACATGGCATGCTTTGCTTTTAACGGAGAATAAAATTATACCATAGAACATAATTGCCCCAATAAAAGTTGATTTTTAACGGATAAAGAATAATTTTGTCACTCATATTTTCGATATTGAGCAACTTAGCCTTTCAATTTCGCTGGGTATAGGATCATCTGGCAAAAATAAAAATAATGGTGTATTTAAGTCAATTTCGACTAAAAGTGGATATAGAACACTATAACGACGAAATTTGAAGACACGTTTTTGTCATCAGATATGCCTTTATTAACAAATTCAGGGGTAAATCTTTTCGGTGACCGTAGGTTATATAGACGGTAAAAAGAGCGACAGTTCCTTTTTACTTTGCTTTGCTGTTAAAAAGAAAGAAATGGAAAGTACCTATTTTCTTGACCAATTAACCGAGTTCCTTTTAGTAACTTTTAATAGAATAGCAAAAGCGAGCGATTGTTCTTGAGTGTTCGAATGTGAAAGAAGCAAAAAGAAAGTACAAAGATGCGAACCTATTATTCCTCTGTGCCTTAGCTAAAATTTTGAGGCAACTTATTTTGTCGAAACTGTTAGTATAAAGTTACCCAATTTTGACGCTGACAATTTGACATTTGACGGTCTATTCGTCTATATTCGATTTTTGTTTTTATGTCAAAATCTTTACTATTTTCTTGAATAATTCCATCAAATTTCCTTAAATAATAAAATAAAATGATTGAAAGGCTTAGGCCTCTTTATCACAATTTGAAAATACGTAGCTGTCTTCGACAAATTTAGGCAAGAAGAAACAAATCAAGGTAGGTACTTGATAATATTGTATAAAATAATGAAGTATTTTTTACACCCTGGCTGAATAATACCCCAAAAACTAATATCTAATTTGCTCACTAATACTAAAAGGTGTTTCAGCTAAGGTATTAGTTTCTAGTAAAACCAAACCCATATTTTGGTCCCCCATCAGCCGCATCTCTGAATAAATAATAAGTTTACGAGTACATTAATACAGACTTTTAATACTACCTACACATTAAATTTAATTTTTCATTGATTTAAAATTATTCTGAGTCTGGCTGCAACATACCTAGTTAGTTTCAGGTTAAGAAAGCTACAAATTTACGTAATTTAATAATTTAAATACATCTTGATTTACAATACATTTTCTACCTACAAATTTTTGTTTTAGATGATTATTATGGAAGATAATCGATCAATGACATTCCACTCCTCGGAATTGTCTTCAACAATGTTTCACAAATTGTATGAACAAAAGAAAATTAATAGGTTTTGTGATGTCACACTGTATGTAAATAACAAAATTTTAAAGGCTCATCGCAATGTCTTAGCTTGTAGTTCGCCCTATTTCGATTCTGTATTAAAGCATCATAAAGTAGTTAAGGAGCAACTTACTGTAAACTGTTTAGATAGTGAGATATTTAATAGCATACTTAATTTTATGTACACTGGAGAAATAACTGTTAAACACTCCAACGTAGAGGAACTTCTGAAACTCGCAGACCACTTTATATTAACTAAGGTTATTGAATATTGTATAGAATTTTTAGGCACCAAATTAAACTTAGATAATTGTCTATTTACCTACTTTTTAACTCAACGATTTAAATTGAAGCATTTAGGAAATATTGTCGAGAACTGGATTTCTAGTCACATTGATAATATTTGTGATGGGGAAGAAGTCGGCAGATTGAGCTCCAAGGAATTGCAAGATTTTTTTAGAAATAAGGTATTTTTGAAATTTTTCAAGTTTGTTGTTTTCTTATGAACCAATATATTAAATAAAATTAGGTACCCTTATTAAAGCACTAAAAAATCGCAGTCTTACTAAAAAAATGGGACTCAAGCTTTTATATTGCACACAGTTACCTTTCCCTCATTTCTTGCTTGTATGTTCACAGATCTTAAACCAAAGTACTTCCAACTAACAAAACCTAACCTTTATTTTAGAATTTCATACTAACTACCCAGAAAGCACTAACCCTTCTTTCAAAATGGGTTCTTCTAGACCTAGAACGCAGGGAAAAATATTTTGACAGGCTTCTAAGATGCTTCTATAGTAATAACCTGGAACCTACTGAGGTTTTTAAACATTTAGATACCTGTATTTTGTATACTAAAAGTGAGATATGTTTATTCAGGTTTTTAGATTATCTAGCACAGAATAGTTGGACGCTATCAAGTTTTAAAACTAGATATGAAGTACTAAATGCAAAATATGGGCAGGTAAGATGAGTTTTAGCGAACAATTAATTTATTTTTAAGTGATGATAACCATAGGTAGCAGATCATTGATTGCACCTACCATTGGTAGGTAGGTACCTAAGTACCCCCCAAGTAGCACAACATATTGGCTGATCATTGGTTCCATATTGGTACAATATCGATTCATTTGTATCGGCAAATCAATATATTACCTATCAATATTTGTCCAATATTGCATTTCGTGAAATATTAGAATACTAGCTGAGAAACAAAATGAGGAGCATGAGTCAGATGCATAGCCATAGTGTTTAAATGTTAATATCATTTTTAATTTAAAAATAAATACAGTTAATAATACTAACAATAATTATTGCCATACTTATTAGTTATATACCTAATACCTAATTTAAGTAACAATTTTTTAAACTTTTTAGATCAATCACAATATTTCAAAAATTGCCGATATTTTACTTAATTTTCCATTAATTTTTAGTGTCCACAAAAGAATATGCCTTAATAATTTTATGAAAAAAAAATACAATAATGGGCAAATAATTCAAAAAGTCCACATTTGTTTATTGGGCCAATATATGAACGATATTGGGTCAATATTGGATCAATATTGTTGTGCTACTTGGGCCAAATCTTTTAGTAAATGCAATCATTCTTCAACAATTTTATAAAAAATGTTGCATGCATATTTTTTCAGATGGTAGATTCTAAAGGCCAAGACCAAGATATGAGACAAGAAAAGATAGTCATTACTGAGAGAACTGAAAACAACACTTCACAAAATGTTTTAAATTCAGTTAAAGTTAAGGCAAGGCTTAAAGACCAAAAAAGACTGATATTAAAGAAACTAATGCTTTTTGGACTAAAACCAAGTTTAAGGATGGCTGCTTTAAAAATGTTAACTTGTAGAAAACAACGAATATCTTTTAGTGAAAATGAGAAAGAGGAGACTGAGGGTAAATATTTAAAACCCGATTTAAAATTAACTAAGTACTAACACATTTTTATTTTATTAGTAAGTTGTGCACAACCAAATAGTAAAACCCACACATACATATATTTATTTTTTTTTAAATGTGGGGAAAAGAAACAAAGTTTCGGTTTCTTTCCCACCTTTTTAAAACTTATACCTATAGGATGTCTCATATGTACGATTTCTTTAACATATCATGATTGTTTCTACATTTAAGTATTTACTTTTTACATTTTAGTAAATGATGATAATGATGAAAAAGTGGGTATTAAATGTCCAATATGTTTTGCAACAATAAATGATAGTTTGTTGTTAGAGCAGCACCTTGCTTTAAGCCATGCTAAAGATGTAACCTACAAATGTGGTATTTGTTCATTTGTTTGTCAATATCATGGAGATTATTTAAATCATATGAAAACTCATTTTAGTGGGCCCCCATTCAAGTGTGATTACTGTAAGTGTGATAAAAATTATTTTAGGTTTAGTGTTAAGTCAAGCACTTTAGATAAAAAATTTTATTGTGTTTCCACAATAATTAAACCCCATAATACCAAATACCCTATTACCCATTTATTCCCAATAAATAGGTAAATATATAAGTAGGTACCTACTTACCTAACCATTAACTTTCCAAAAAAAATTTAAATGTCAATTGAGATCGAGTTGAGATACATCATTTTTTAAAACACAAGGAAATGTCAAACTAAATCTCTATAAAAAAATGTTCCCATAATGCAAATTTTTGAAATACACAGTAGTGGTTTGCATTTGTTGGCATAATTAATAATATAGGAAATAATAAAATAAATTTAAAATTGGATAGATAATCTATACTATTATACAAAATTGTAAAGTGACTGCCTGATTCATCAAATTTTCCTTCTCAAAATAAACCCATAAGGAGGTAAAACGGAGGTTGAAATTTTTATATGAATTTCTGTATCTCTAAACTAAAACTGGTGAATGTCTAATAATTGCTATATAAGTTCCTTTAATAAAATAATATTAGGTATGTGTATTTCGTCATATTGTCAAAATTCACTTTGGGTTTGAAAAAAGGGGTGTTACGACTGTTACCCTATTTTTAGTGATGTAAATTAAGAAAAAAACGTTCTGTTTTTTAAAAAAAAACGTGTTTTTTTTAGAAAAAAAACAATGCGGTTTGTTTTTTTCAAAAATGTTTTTTTTCAGAATCATTGTTTTTGCTTTATAGAAAAGAGTAAACTTTTTTTTAATGTAATAATTTTATAAAATATAATAAAGTAATCTCTATTCTATTCTCTATTTATTAATAAAGGTACATAATATTTATTTTATTACCTATTTAAATTACTTATGTTTACTTATTTTTATTTTATTATTCCTATTTTTAAGAAAAAGGGTTTTCCCCGAAAATAGTTCCGGCTCCGGCAGATGACGGCAGAAGGCGCTGTAGTTTGCTTTGTTGCGCAAATTCATCTCATGAAAGAAAACATTGTTTTGCTGGTTGCTGGAATACTTAACCTTAACAGTAGCTGTCGCTGTCGTATGATGATTTTTAATAATTTTATTAGAAATATAAAATCTCCCGTTTTTCTTGTGTATTTTCAATAATATTGGTCCAACCGGGCACAACGCACAACCAATAAATATGTTTGTTTATTTTTTTCATAAAAAACAAAAAAATAATTTCTTTTTTAATTAATATGATTTTTTTTTAATTTGAAAAAAACAATGTTTTGTTTTTTTTCAGGAAAAAATACGTTTTTTTTACATCACTACCTATTTTGAGGGGTGCACAGTTTATAATAATTTTAAGGTATATTGCTGAAAAATGATTCTGTACCTAAATCTCTTAAAATAAGCAAGTACAGTAGACTCCCGATTATCCGAAACTCGATTATGCGAACTCCGGATTATCCGAAATGATTTTTGCGGGGATTTTCTCCGCATTATTCGAAATTTCTAAGAAATGTTTTGTTTGTTTTGTTGTTGCGGCCAAAAATCGACAGACTTTAAAATTAAAAGAAAAAGAAGTACCAATTACCTCTTTCTTGAATTTATGAATATGAATCGCAGAAGTACATAGATATAGTTACTTTTCCTATAGTTAATGATTTTCCCGAGGATTTATCTCAATCTCCGCATTATCCGAAATTTCGATTATCCAAAATCGGTCCGGTCCACATTATTTCGGATAATCGGGAGTCTACTGTACTTGTATTGATGTTTTGAGAAATTTTGCCCCTAAGGGGTAGAAATAGAGGAGGTAATGCAATGCAACCGCTAGAGAAAAGATATACTTAAGTAAAAAAATTTAGACAAATTCTTCTCTTGGAACTGATCAAGATGCATTTAGGCATTTACGATTTATTGAAACTCTGCATAAATACACCCAATATATACAAGTAATTAAACACGTTTTTCATATTTTTTGAAAGTGTGTCCTTAACTCTTTGAAGCACAAGATATGGCACATTTTTAACACCCTTTCTGCATGAAATAGGTTTGAAAAATAAAATTGTGAAATTTTACCAAAAACATGTTTATTTCCTTATAAAAATATGGGTAATACCATTATTTTATTTTTTTTTAAATTTTGATTGCCCAAATTAAAAAAAAATAAGTGGTTAGTTTAACTAACCACCATGCACAGGAATCAAAAAGAAACGTCATGAAATAATAAATCATATTAGGTAATCTAAATTATTTTTCGTGAAAATTTTGTAAACAATATTTTCCTTTCCGCAAGCACAAGGGAACGTTGCATGTGGAACACATCCAAATAGTACGAATGGGAACTTTCTTGGTACTGCATGCAGCACAACGTTTTGATGTGCTTCTCATTAGCTGATGGCTGGATGATTCCAATCTTATATTCTTGCTCACATGAGGTTTGTAACCTTTAACTTGAACGCTTTTACGTTTTGGACCAGTAGTATCCAGTGGACAAACAATAGCTTTTGCTAACAATTCTTCATATACTGCCGGACGAAACTCTTTGTTAGTTAATTTTTCATATCCAATTTCTTTGTGAATAATAAATGAATTGGAGTATTTATTCGTGTTATTAGAGATAACTATAATTACATGCAGTACTAGTCAACAGTCAAGTCAAAAATAGTCACTGCAATTCCAGTAATAATTCGTTTTCTATTTTTTCGTACCTTTATCAAACATCTAAGTACCATAGAAGTAATTATTTATTTGATAAGGTTACCAAAATATTTGCACTTTTAAAGACAGAAAGACACAACAGTTTGACACTCAACCTATCTTTAAAGATTTCACCGTTCTTACTAATTAAATTAAAAAAGAAAAAAGAAATTGCGCATTGAGCTACAAACTGCTACGTTTTTCATACTTTGTGTTTATGTCACATATGCGCGGTGAACGCGAGCACTAACCACTTAACGTAACGTACATAAATCGGCTTCAGGATAAACAATCACTGTAGTAAATATGCACTCTTATTTAGGACATATCAAAACAGGTAACTTACAAAAATAACACATCCAAACTGCAATATGCAAGTAAAACTTTAAAAAATACATCAACAATAAAAGCAATTCGGTTATTTTGACGTTTGCCAGCATACAATTGTCTGTGCTTTCCAACTATAACAACCAAATTCGGAAACGAGTTCGCTAGCGACATCTGTACATTGTACATCAAACTAGGTTAGGTGGTTCCAGATCTATCCACTATGCGAAAATGCCTGGCAATAGGATGAATTTCGTGGTTATTTACGCAAACCACCATGCTTCTTGGGTCGCAAAATTGGTGAATATTACAGCTAACCACCGTGCTTCAAAGAGTTAAAGGGGGGTAAAAAGTTTTTATTTAAAAAAAATATTTATTACTTAATTATTAAACTTAGTAATACTTAAATGACATTTTTATTGAACGAAATATAAGTTGTAAGTGTATGTAAGTACCTACAGCTATATAATTTATTAAAAATTCAGTTTTATCAATTATTCCATTTGAAAGCGCGTTTTTTACTTTATAACCACAAATTCGCTTATGTTTATTATACTTTTTTTATACACAGAGATTACAGATTGCACTACTATATTTTAGGTGAATATAATACCGATCAAATTTCGAAACTAATCACTCACAGGGCGCAGCACTTAGATGAATCTATTTATCAATGTACTTTTTGTTCTTTTAAAGTAAGTACTATTTTTTTTATTAATGTATGTTTAAAGTGTTATCTAGTTGGTAACAATGTTTAAAAACTATGTTTGTTGTTGAAATTAAAACATTACGATTTAATTTAATTTGAATGATGCATTTTTTTCGAAGTTCTGAAGGGCACCTACGCTAATATATAATTTTTTTTTAGTGTCGCCAAAAACAAAACTACATTTCCCATATGAAAATCCACACACCCGAAAAAACACACAAGTGCGAGGACTGTTCGAAATCTTTCAGGTTTAAACAAAACCTTGAAGCCCACCTTTTGACCCATTCTGGTGAGAAGAATTTAACGTGTGATTCTTGCGGGTTTCACACCAAATTTTTGAGTCATATGGTTGCGCATAAACGAATTCATACAGGTAATAATATTTTTCTATTCGTTTTTCTTACTAACCCCCACTGTGCTAGACCCATGGCGACGCAATAGACATTTACCATTAGATCAGCAAACAGTAATCACGAAAGTGGCAAACAGTGGCGTAACTAAGGACATGTGCGCCCCCCCGCAAAATTTTGAAAGCGCCCTGCTATTTTGCACCTGTCATACCATAGTAAAAAATATTGTCATTTGTAAGCGTTGTTTAAATACAGTGACCGGCAGAAAGTGCGCAGCATATGGGAAAGTTTTTTACCTTTAAGTTTAGAAAATTAATTTTATTATAGATAGGTTCTGCATGTTCTCAAACCAAAATAACACCCATTAAATCCGGTAAAAGTCTTATGGTATACGAGGTGGGATCAAAAATTTGAAATTCCGCTAAGAGTAAAGTACCACCATCTTTCATTTTAGAATATTTTTTTACAAAGAACTATTGTTTTAATTTCAAAGTTATACCCAAATTCCAAATTTGGCTTATTTTGGACAATAAAAATGGATTTAATCGTGTTTTCTCAATAACTCAGTATAAAAAATAAATGGCAACCGAACAGTACGAAAATAAGATTTTCTGCAGACTTTGTTAGAGATTACCGTCAATCATAAGTCCGAGTAGTTTGTTTTCATAATATTATGCCTTTTTAAAATAAAAACATAAAAGTATTACATATTTTTGCTGCATACCGTATTTTATTTTTCATTCAACTGATATTTTTTAATTTACATTGACTTAAAGCATCTCCTAAATAGTTTTTTATACATTGAAGTATGCATAGAAAGTTTTCTTTTGATTTATAAAGAAAAAAATTTAAATTAAAAATATATTTTGAACGGATTTTATTCGTCACGCAAAATAAGGAAACTTTCTATGCATACTTCAATGTATAAAAAACTATTTAGGAGATGCTTTAAGTCAATGTAAATCAAAAAATATCAGTTTGATGAAATTAACTTTTTCCCTCAGAAAATAAAATACGGTGTGCAACAAAAATATTTAATATTTTTTTGTTTTTATTTTAAAAAGCCATAATAATATGAAAATAAACTAATCGGACTTATGATCAACGGTAATCTTTAACAAAGTCTGCAAAAAATCTTATTTTCGTACTGTTCTGTTGCCATTTATTTTTTTATACAGGGTTATTGAGAAAACACGAATAAATCAATTTTTTTGTCCAAAATAAGCGAAATTTGGAATTTGGGTATAACTTTGAAATTAAAACAATAATTCTTAGTAAAAAAATATTCTAAAATGAAAGATGGTGGTACTTTACTCTTTGTGGAATTTCAAATTTTTGATCCTACCTCGTATACCATAAGACTTTTACGGGATTTAATGGGTGTTATTTTGGTTTGAGAACATGCAGAACCTATCTAAAATAAAATTAATTTTCTAAACTTAAAGGTAAAAAACTTTCCCATATGCTGCGCACTTTCTGCCGGTCACTGTAGAAATATCTCGAGAAAGATATAGAACATTGTAGAGAACAATTTTTGTTGTAAAAATAATGTACTACTACGAATTTCAGCTTATTGCTGCGCGCCAAAATATGAATTTTGATGCGCAGCGAGTTCTCTAGATTAGTAAGGTGCTCTAATTCTCTAGATTAGATTAGTAAGGTGCTTAAGGTGGCCCGATCCGTCTCCTGGCGGGTTTTCAACAAATGCTGTGTGTGATTGTAGCGGCGCCCGCGCGGGGTTTCCGGCGCGGATATTTGTACGAACCTTGATACTGTTATTGGGGTAAAATTGTTAATTATGATTTACGTTACCCCTATTTTATATAGGGGGACTCATATTTCATTGTTTCTCATTCATTATTGTTAATTTTTAACTTTAATATTGTGATAATGAAACAATTATTTTATTATTTCTTGATTTTTTTTTATATATAACGTCGCTTTTCATTTGTTTTATTTTTTCATCAAGGAACTTGAGGGTGCCCCTGGCTTTGCTGCGCCCCCCCCCCGCAATGCGGGGTTTGCGGGGGCGTTAGTTACACCACTGGTGGCAAATTTATGGCCTTGCACATGTAAACAAAGCCATACAGAAATAGGCATGAGCACTGCAAAATTATTTTTTAACGAACGAAGATAGGCAGGTGCGGGTTTAAAATGTCTTACTAAACTCCTAAGGGGGTGCACAGATTTTAAGCTCGTAATTCACGAGCCAAGTTCTTGGTCACGAAATTGTAATAGTTGATCTTTAATTTATTTTCACGTGTAAACAGCTAAAATTTGCCTCAAGTTATTGCCACAACAGTAACTGTCAATCTATCAGATTTTGAGGTCAATTTGTCGCCGTCGTGTTTCTAGTTCGTGAAAAGCAATAGAACAAGCCAATTAAACTTACCTTATCAAATCGAAAATGAAAAACAAATAAAACAGCAATAGTTAGGTAAGTATAGCGCCCTTTCTAGTAGATTTAAATAAGTATAGCGGGAATGAGGGCAGGCAATGAAATGACACAATTGTATTTATCCTAACGTTTCGTTTTATATAAAAACTTTATCAAGGGTCAATAAAAAAGGTCTTTAAGCCGGTATATTCATACTGTAGAATATGACACATTTTCCCGAAAACACATTGGATACGTGTGTTGTCATATTCTAACATTGAAGAATCGTCCGCATAAATGGTTAAATTAATATCTGCATCGAGAGTGACTAGATCGTTGACATACAGGGTGTCTGTATCCTGTATAATATAAAAAGTATCTAGTTAAAGCGATTAGATGAGCCGGCGCTAACCATTTCGATAATGATTACATTTTATAACCCAAGTAACCGATAACGTCATAAATTCATCGAATCATTGGTTGGCAGTATGGAGGACTTGAGGTAGGAGGCCGATCGCAATGCATTGGATTCGGTCCCAAATTAGCATCGGTAATTCAGCTTTACGAGTTGCCATAAGATGGCGCTCGTGTTCGAAGTGGGCTATCAAATAAATGGTTTCTTATGGACGCGATAACTATTTTTATTTAAATTAGTTCTTTAAGGAACAAATAAGGACTTTTATATGAATTTACACTTACTTTGTTATACTTATTAGTAAACTCGGCCTGTATAAAGTTCCAACGATGCTTCGTTTTTAAAATACAGGAACATTCTAGCTAGAGGGTTTTACCTTTGGAGCTAGAAAGATACTTATTTGGCTGCGTTTCATCTCTTCTGATGAAGATCCTGTCTTACACCCCGACGCAAAGCAAACTCTACTTTTATAAATTGTACCATTATTCATTATAAATATGGAAATTAATTACAATACAACGTTATTTGTCTTGTCTTGCCTTCAAACGTTATTTCGAAAAATAAAATGTCAATTGTCAAAAGTAAAAGTTAAAAACTATGGAGGATCTAGTTTTCCATATTAAAAACGAAGAAGAAGACAACATCAGCCCACTTCGGACGCGAGAGCCGTCTATCGGCCAATAGCGAACTAACCAAAGAACCGGGACAGAATTTGAAAATGCTGCCATTGTCGATCGGCCTCCTACCCTATAGTTCTCCATAGTTGGCAGCTAAGTCAACGTTTAAAGGTCGATTTATAAACTTGACGTTCCGTTTGCGTTCGCCGTTTGCTTTCACCGTTTGCTTTCACCGTTTGCTTTCACCGTTTGCGTCGACGTCCATAGACACGAAATTCGACTGTTTATAAACTTGACGTTGGCGACGTTCAAAGAATGACATAACCTGCTTTTCTTTTGACTTTTCGTGTGATTAATATTGTGTTTTTGTTATTCTCAAAATGAACAAGGAATATTTTGAAGATTTAATTGCCGGAGTGGGAATTATCCTTTGTACCTATGTGGTCTTAAAACGACAGACACAGAACATAAACAAACTTTTAAATGGCTGCAAATCATATGGTAAACATCACATGATAGACAAATACGATTTTGATTGGCTCTTTAAATCTGCTAGGACGTTTCTACGAACGGCACGAACGGAAAAAGATAAAATTGGTTTATGTTGAACGGAAGGGAACGGCAAGACCGACGCAAACGGGAACGTCAACGTCAAATATAAATGATCTTATGGAACTCTGTGCTTTTAAGTTGAAACGGCCGCACGGAGAGCGTAAACGGCGAACGCAAACGGAAAGTCAAGTTTATAAATCGACCTAGACTGGTTACCAGATGTCTTATTACTTATGGTAAATTGCTAATCCAGTGATTAACTATTTTACCAATGTGAGAAAATTTTAAAATTTTTATTTAATCTAGGTGAAGTATTTCGATGTTCCTATCCGCACTGTAAATACTCCACATCAAAAAAGAGTCAGCTGGCCTTGCATTCCAAAACTCACAATAGTAGTAGCAACGCGGGGGGCGCCAGGCCACATGCTTGCTCCGTGTGTGGAAGGGGCTTTATGGAAAAGTCTCATCTTGTGCGGCATGAAAGAATCCATTTGGAAGAAAAGCCTTTTAAATGTTCTAGTTGCGATTATGCCAGCTCTAGAAGGGACAAATTAAAAGAACATTTTACTAGGCATCATGGAGAAAATGCTTCAGCCAAGGTACGTTTAGATATGTGTAGGGTTGTGGAGTTGACCGGTCAATTGACCAAAATAAATTTCAAAATAGAACAAAGAAAGTATTTTTGTTATTATTTGTAAAAACTCCAACAATTAATCACTAATAATGTTAACAGAACTGTTAAGGGTATTGAACGCCAGTAATTTTTTACTTCCAATTTTCCTTCGTTATTATATGTGAAATATCAAGAAATGCTTTCAGATAAAAGCTACAGGAAATTCCTATATCTAGTAGGGCACTACAGGGCCAAGAATTGTAATATGAAATTTTCATTTTATCGAGTTCTGTTTAAAATATAATATGGCGGATATTTCGGATTAAATTTTGTGAAAAAATAATAAATATGTAAAACTTTTTGCTTTCCAATTTATTATATTTTGTAACTAGGTGTCTTTAATTTTTTACTTTGTAAGCTCTATTGCTTTGGTGAGAAAATCGAATTATATCCTAAAATGGAAAATACAAGAAACTAATATTACCATATTTAGAACGTTATTAGCTTTATTATTGTGTAGTAAGATTTCTCGTAAAAATTATTTCTTAGGTCCCATATAAAGCCCGACCACTAAGAAACGGTACAACTACTACATCTGCTGGTTCATCGCGACCAAAATCACAGGTGAGCTAAGTGACGTTTTCAGTTAATAGGCGATATTGCCAGTACATGTAAAACCAGGGATGGGAAATTTGTGTATTTAAATCATGTTTCGCCATATTTTTACTTTAAAACTTGATTTTTAATGCATATTTATGAATTATGATTTTACATACTAAAACAAAAACATTAAATTCGCCCCTAACAAGCTCTGCTTCAGGAGATTGAAGAATAAGTTTATAGAAGACAACATAAACATATTTATTATGTTATTAATTTTTAAATAAACATATTTATTATATTATTAAATTTTAAATAAACATATTATTATTATTATTTACTTAAATTTAGTGAGGGCTTAAAATATACAGGGTCTCTAAAAGAGGTGCGGAAAAAATGCTACTTACCTCAGTCCAAACGTAGATGATTTCGGAGATACGGAGTGTCAAAAGTTCAATTTGGTTTTAGTTTTTCATAAATTATTTTTTTAATAATCGGTGTATTGTCATTGATAATGTATGTATTTCGACCGCTAATGCTGCTATCCAAAAATAAAAATTTTTACCTCTAAAAATTAAGAAAATCGAAGATTTATTTTAAATCTCGAATTTAAATTACAAACGTTATTCTAAATAAGTTTTCTAATTGGCAAAAAAAAAATAAAGGTAGTTTACTCTTGGAGAAAAATCAAGTTTTTGCGAACACTGTATAAAAAATCAAAATTTTTTCTTCGTGAATTGCATTTTTTTTAAGCAAAACTTTTGATCACGAATGACTTTCCCGAAAAATTAAATTTTTCATCTATTTGTGTTATTGTAAACCCTATCCGCGGACAGTCTGTATATAGTAGCACTATATTTTTCAGGCACAAGAAAGTAGTTCTGGCGCAGGCTCTGCACCAACAACCACTAACAATAATTCAGTAAATTTTACTCAAACGACGACCACTAGTTCAAGTAACGTCAGCCAACCAATGGGAGGCCCCGAAATTCAAGAACTTATAATGCACCATCAAAATCATGCCTCACCAGCAGCAGGTAAAATATTACAATGTTATTTACCAAAAAAAACTCTAATTTTCGATCTGTGCCTGTTATACTACACCAAATTTCAGCTCTATACCAAACGATCTCTATGAAAAAATATTGTGGACACAAAGAAAATTCCACAAGTATTAAGTAGGTTTGATCTTCCAAATTTTTTAAATTAGTTTTTAATATTAGGTACTTTCCATTTTCTTCTTTTAAACAGCATACTTAACCACGGCAAGGGGGAAGGAAAAATATTTTCTGTGCTAAGTTAAATTTTTAAAAGGAACGCTCAACTTAGTCGTTGGCTTTACTTTGCTGTTTAAAAGTAACTAAAAGGAACTCAGCCATTATCTTTGCTGATAAAAAAATTAACCAATTTTAAAATAGTTTCCTGTCATTTTAGTTTTTTCAGTAGTAAAAGTATTGATTTTGTTGGGCAATAAATTTCAATGCAAGTTTGACCACTAATACTTTTTTATTTATTTTACACAATGAACGATGCAATTAATAAATTTTTGTACAACTGACATTAAAAGTGACACTTTTAATGACAGTCAACAATGTTAAAAGTGATTGTTTACGTGGAAGCGTGTTAAAAATATTTTTAACAGTACATTTTCTTATGATGAAATCAAATAAAATTATAATAATAATTTTAGGAAGTGCAAATTTTTATTATCAATATTTAACAATCATTACTTATGAACATTAATATTAATCGTACAACTAGAACAATATTGCTAACATTAATGTCTTGCGACTTTAGGGAGCTTCGCAACACTACTAGAATCCCCAGTACCATTTGTAAACAAGCATTTGTTAGTAACCATAGTGTTGGCAACGTTTGTCATTTACAACAACCTTGTGATTATTTGAATATTAAAATGCATTTTGAAGTTTAATGTCATTCCAAATTCCCCTATTTTATTATCGAAATAGGGCAGTTATACAAAAAACATTGTATGATATTTGTGTTGAAAGTAATTTTATTTTGTTCTTTGTTCGTGAAATTGTTCAATTCGCTCCGCTCATTTCACAAACTTTTTCACTGACAAAATTAAACATCAATATATAAGCTATGCAAAATAAAATAGGTAATTTATATAGGTAACAAGTTAAAAATTATGTTATTGTATGTGTTTCACAATCGATAAATGGGGTAGTATTTACAGATATTGGTACATACATAAAAAGCGTGGGAATGACGTGTTCTGTTCTAGGAACGAGGTATTGCAGGTTTTTAAATACGTCAATGCATTCTACTTCCACTCTTATTATGCAAGGTATTATGGAGAAACTGTATGTACGTTGCTTTTATTGCAGCCATTAACGCAGCCACATACCCCCACCACTTCGCGGACCACGCGGCTGAATTTCATCACGCGCATACGCACGCACACAACATCCACAATCAGTTGCTAGCAACTTCCGCAGCTGCAGCTGTAGCAAGCCACACGCAACGCTCTGCGTCCGGCAGCGGTAACCACAACAATAGTCACGTGATGCTGTCGAGGACCAATCACTCGACTGCCACATCGACTGCGGCAGCTGTTGCTGCTGCTATGATGTTGGATCCTAGGTTTCATCATAATACAACGGTAAGCGGTATTTCACATTACGTATTGTTGGGAGCTGGGAAAACCTGAGAGTCAGTTTACTGTAATTTACTTGTTTTTTTTTTTGGAAAATACCTACTATTAATATTAAAGTATATTTTACCGGTTTTTCCTTTTAACGTCCCATATTATTATCCCAATAATATAATAAAATATACAGTGTGACCAGTAAAGTCCGCATCATATGGATTTTTTTTTATTAATAGCTTTATTCGAAATTTGACTTTGGCATCAAGTTCTGCTTCGATCGAGATGAAAATTAAGCAAAAAAAAACAGTAGTTACGTGATTCGCATTAGTATGTGTCAAATTTTAATTTTTTCCAAAAAATAATTCAAAAGTGGGGTTATTTCTGAAAATATCAAAAGAAGTTATTAGAAAAAGTTTTTTTTAATGCAGTTTCTAGCCCACATGCAAAATTTCAGCTGCATAAGATAATTTTGATTTTTTACCCACCACTAAAATTTATTTTCCACCGTTTTCCACTAATGAACACTTTACTGATGACACTGTGTTCTTTTTTGTCTTAATAATATTAAGGTGTATTACTTTCAGACACAAACTACGTTTTCAAATGTACTTATTTTATGAAGTTACCTTATACAGGGTACAGGGTCAAAAACAAATAAACTTTGCATCACATGCGACCAAATTTTAATAGCCCAATTTTGATTTTGTAGAAAAACACACATTTAATATGGCGCTACTTTAAAGAAAATGTATCTGAAATAAAGCATTGTCAAAACTAAGAAGTTTTATGTAGGTTGCGTTGAGTCTTATTTTGCAAAAGTGGTGCAATTTACAAATTATGGGTAAAAAATCAAAATTATCTTATGCAGCTGAAATTTTGCATGTGGGCTGGGAACTGCATTAAAAAAAAACTTTTTCTAATAACTTTTTTCGATACTTTCAGAAATAACCCCACTTTTGAATAATTTTTTGGAAAAAATTAAAATTTGACACATACTAATGCGAATCACGTAACTACTGTTTTTTTTTTGCTTAATTTTCATCTCGATCGAAGCAGAAGTTGATGCCAAAGTCAAATTTCGAATAAAGCTATTAATAAAAAAAAATCCCATATGATGCAAACTTTACTGGTCACACTGTACAACAATGTATTACTGCAAATTACTTTTGAAGTGTGGGTTATGATTACAGACATATAATATAAGGAGACAAAACATTATAATTATCAAAAATTATTTATTTACAATCAGACATACTTTTAAAGTTTCAGATAAGTTAGAAGGAGATGGCTTGAAAAAATGGCAACACTGTAAGCTGTAAAAAGTCGCTGTTATCCTTACAGTGCATTGGCATGTGGTTTTTTAGGATCAAAAACAATCCATATATTTTGCACCATTTACTTAAAATACATGACTATCTACACCATTGCTTTTAGGCTAAAAAAAACATAACCTGAATAACTTCACATACCGCCGAAATATTAATCCGAGGTTAGAATAATAGTCGGGTCTCTTACACACCACGCACTGGCAAAGCCATTGTAATAATAGTTCTATTTCGAAAAATATATAATTATTGGAAGAACGCAATTAATCACAAAAACAGCTCACCAGCACTGTAAATAATGAATGAATACCTGAAAATTCTGTGTCACTCATAGTAAAAATGTTCAGCACAGTGTTTCCCTAAACCATTATAAGGTGCTATCATTAGGAAACTAAAAAACATTTTACTAGTAGAAAATTAAAAAAAAAAACACCTATATTTAGTATGTTATTTTTTGCTTAATAAGAACACAAATGCATCTAATATAATTAATATATTATTCGTTATTAAACATAGGCGGTAGATCTAGGGCAATCAGCAGAAATTTGTCTTCATTGATTGCTATTAAAAACGATTTCTGATCGGGACAAAACGTAAACAATTCGGTCTCCGTATATATTACATGTCTGTGGTTATGACCCTCATTTGTATTGCGCGCATGTGGCGCCTAGCGGCATGCATCTTTGGTGTGCAGCCTACATTATAGAGATAAAAATAGCACCTTGTATTTTAAGGTACCCTATCATCCTTCAACCACTCCTGTTTCTATGGCAATGGCAGCTGTGCAATCTTCTCAACAGATTCAAGCCTCTGGACAATCATCTGAATATCCGCCTACATTGCAAAATTGTATGACACTGTTTTAAATTATCTTAAGGATAAAATCAGGAAGACTGAGGAGAAATGACACCCTATATCTTTGCGCTGTGAATTTCAGTTTAAATAAACTACAAGCTGCTAAACCCCTTTTGTGTGTATATAAACAAATTATATTAACGGCAAATAAGCCACGCTTATTTTAGTTTTTCTTAACAATTCTCGGGGAGTTTTAGCAAACAAAACATAAATTTAGCAGCAATATCAAATAATAACGTTATATATGTAACTGCCAATGCTTTTCAAATAATATAAGATAATTAAGATTTTACCGATTTGGTAAAACTGACAGGTTCTTAATAACTGTTGGTTTTGCTGGTGTCATTTCGCCTCTTATTATTATTTCATGATATAAACCCCTTTTTGTTCTTACTGTTTGCCAGAAATAGAAATTGTAGCAAATATATAATTTATGATTTGAATTTTTCATCTACTACTTATAGCATTTAAGCACAAATTTCTTTATATCTTCGCCTCTTAAAAAATCGAAAAGTGTAACTAATAAATGGATTTGGGTTTATGGCCACCAATATTTTTGTTTGATTATATTAATTTTAAAAATCTTCTTTTTTGTCTGACATACTGTGGCTGTTATGGCAACAAAACAGATTAATGTTTGCTAAAGTCACGCCAAATTAATTTATGCCTAATGCTCAGGGAAAATACATATATAATATGACTGCTCTGTATGTACAACTTAAATGATTTTATATTTTGTCCTAATAGCTCCTAGCGCGTAGTAAAATGGAGTAAAACGCCCGTACAACGTTGCCACGTTGATCTCTCTTAAACATATAATTTGATGTAATTTGGAAATAAATGATGTTACGAGTATAAAATTTTAAAAACCATGCACATATATTTAGTGTAAATTTTTACGTAATAGGTACATAATAAATATGACAAATGATTAGTACAACCTTCGTTTTAAACACATACGGTATAGATGTAGGGTAATCAGCAGAAATTTGTCATCATTGATTTCTGTTAAAACGATTTCTAATCGGGACCAAAAGTAAACATTGTGGTCTACTACTGTGGTCTTACCCTGTACTTTCTCACATTAACGATAGCCTTGCATATACAACAGCATGAATATTATAGCTTATTAGTAGCTAAAACATTTTGTTGGCACAATTAAGCTGGGCATTTTACACTGTTGAGCACTCGCTGCTACCTAATCGTTTACGATGGGCGTGAAGACGAAGCCGCACATGGCCAAAAATGATGTATTAGCGGATTGGTTGAGAAAATGAGCGACAGCGACGTCCGGATCGCATGAATCAAATACAAATTGACAATAAGACGTTATTGGCATATATATCGCCATTGGTCTGTTTTGTCAATAAATATTTAAATATTCGTTAGAAACTTGATCTCGGCGATAGTTCTAGAAAAGAAATCAAGGTGAGTCTCCAACTACTTTTTTGTTTTAAATATTATTACATATTATTATTTATCATATATGCTTTTATCAGTTTGACAAACTCGTCCCGGACATCTCGCCCAACCAATGCTTACACCAGACGAGGACCTATCTGGAATTAAAGTAAGGATTCTTTATTTTTAACATTGTATTCTGCTACGAAACTATACAGGCGGGTAATAAATATCTGTTTTGGACATAAATGGGATCGGTACTGTTCAACCATGAACATCTCAAATTGTTCAACGTACAATTATTGCTGACAGTCTTGCCCTTGGCCCTTTCGCTTTTTATCAAAACTGCCAATGCCGAGGACCTTGTTGACTTACCAAACCAAATTTAAAATCCTGATAAAATCAAATCGACTGTAAATTATAGCAATTTTTAAACTGTCTGTGCCGTTAATCATTAAATAGAGGCTGTGACCCGTGATCAAAACTTTTAGATGGGGTAAAGAAATTAATTAAAGACAGAAATCGTAAAATGCGTCAAAGAATTGCACTTTTTAAAAAGGCCGCCCTAATTCTTATTAGATAAATAAGGTCACACCAGGCCAATATATACTAGTGATGGGATAACTCGAGTGAAAAATAACCTATCATTCGGTTTTTTCAATCACTTGAATAATTCGATTATCTTCGGAAATAATTCGAGTGACGATATGAGTGCCGAACATATGGTTTTTATTTTCCAACGCGTCTCCAAAGTTGCTGCCCGCCTGTCAATCACTCACTGCGGCCAGAGCAACGACTTCTAATACTTAGAAGTCTTTGGGCCATAGCCAATATAGCCATCTCCTAGCGAGCGGCTACACCGAGTGGTTTCGGTTATTATTGGCGATATAATTAAAATTAAATACTGCATTACGGGTTACCTGTGTAGTGTAAGATATGATTTATTATTTAGATTTAAATACTGCATTACGGGTTGCCTGCGTAGGATAATAGGATTTATTATTTTATTTAGAAATCGTCGGCGTCTACTAAAAACTTATGTTTAGTGGTGAGTATTCAGTATTCATAAATATCATGAGTTATGCAATATCGTGACATCTCAAGGTCAAGTAGTCAAGTTGTTAAATTAAATTGTAAGATCTGGGAACCATGCCAAAAAATCCACAAATATATCCGCCACATTTAATAATCCGCAAAAAATCAATCAATTAACAACACCGAGTCACTTATTCCCAATACAAATGCTGTATATCAACATGAACGATGAACCGCCAATATTAATAATTAATATTAGGATTTGAGTGAAAAAATCGATTATCATTCGGTTTTTTAAATCACTCGAATACTCGGTAGTCGATTATTAAAATAAGTCGATTTTTCCCAACACTAAAATATACCATGCCTATTATTACTGGTGTGATTTCCACTATAGAATAATACAGAGTATTAAAAGAAAAAGAAAATATAGTGGCATATCGGACAAGTGTGTAACTATTTTTTATATTGGAATACACAGGGATCCAAGTTCAATGGATACCCTGGGGCGGGTAGACCACGACGGCCTTTTCTTCCTTGTAGGACTCGACGGGCAGCCATAACCCAAGGAATTCCAAGAACGACGGAAAAATGTACTAAAAGCCTACTTGTAGAATCAAGGCGGCCCTCCATACACCTTAGCGCCATCCCACGGAACCAACTCCAATATAAAAGATAGTTACACTGGTGGTATTTTCTTTTTCTTTTAATTATTTTCGCGGACACTATATCATCTTTTAATACAGAGTATGTTCCTGGATTGGTCAGAACACCATTAAAACATAGGCGGTCATTTTGGATAAATGCTAAAAAGCAAAAGGTCATTGCAAATATCTGAACAGAACAGAACAGAAAATAAGATAACCTAAGTATTCGTTGTAGTTCGAAGTAGAAGAAATACCTGTATTTTGTGAACATAACCTTATATATAAGAGTTCTTTTCTGATATCTTCACTTCGCAAAACACAGTATATTATGGCATATTGATATTGAAGTAAAAAGTATTCGTTGCTTTCGACTTTAAAAAATTAAAACAATGTCTTTTACTTCCAAACTGACTTTAACAGGAGCTTCGGCATTTGCAGTTGGCATAATTGGTTATGTCCATTATAAGCAATATTCCGATAGGTAAGGTTTTGAAAAAGTGTCTGAAAACAAACAGCTTTTTGCTCTTTCCTGATATTACTAGCTTTGTGATTCGAGTCTTAGATATAAGTAACCGATAAAACTGTTATCTTGTATACCTTGTTACCATAAAAGTGAATTCTGTAGACTACAGACTGTAGTCTGAGTGTTGGTAGGTACTGCATTCTGTATTTCAAAAGATACTTAGGTACACTAATTAATCATTCCAGAACATCTGGCATGTTGTCTGATGGGCACAAAATATATTGATTATTTCACGTTTAACCGTTGTGTTTTCGATAGCTCTTGTTACAAATAGTTACCTATATTTAACAGAATATCAGGTGAAAATGTTGAAGTAAATATTATATAACGCTAAGTGGCGATATTAAGTGCCGGTATGTTATCGTTTGTCTTGATCCTTATACAAGTTCTTCAATATAATATCTACAATAGATCTGGTGAATTATCTTATTTTGAGTAATTTCATAGTTTTTAAACTGGACAACAGCTGAAGACTTATAAAAGCTTGTAACCTTACAAATACTACTTTATTATTTATTTAATTACTAACAGTTTATAAAATGTCAGGATGTACTACAAACAGTTCTTTCGGATGATCTCCTTTATATTTCCAAATGTCAGGAAATCAGAAAAAAGACACCTATCTCTTTCGGCTTGTATTCCACAATTATTACACTACCGATGGATTAAATAAATAAATTAAAATTAAACTATAAAGTTTTGAAATAATCTGCTTGTTTACATTTAAAAGTATGCAATCAAGTGCGACTACTGAAAACATGGCTGACCTGTCAATTATGTCATTATGAAATGGTTATTAAGTATAAAAGATATTATTCTGTACTGATTGTACCTAGTTAGCAATGTCATTAAAATTTTGAAAGTTCATTGGTAGGTACCTATATGCTCGGATATATGGTTATATATTTTAATGTGTTTAACAATACAGTATTTCCTATTTTTAGAGAACAGCTACATCAGGGGGTTTTACATGATATAGAGAGGAGGCAAAGAAGAAAAACAGAGAATTTGTTAACCCTGCAAAAACAAATTGATTTGACAAGAGAACTTAGGACAACCCAAACAAGCACCGACGATGTGACTTAATAAGAATGGTTTGGACGAGTTTGGAGTAGGTTCAAAATATTTTTTTTATTCTGTAAATATATTAGTAGGTATAGTAAAAATCAAGTAAATTTTTAACTCGTTTAGGTTAGGTTCTGTCATATTTGACATAAATTGTGTGCAATATATGTCAAATATGACAGAACCTAACCTAAACGCGTTAAAACTTTACTTGATTTTTACTATACCTACCTACCTATAATAGCATTAAACCAAATAAGTACAAATCCAATTTCTATTTAGTTTGGATTAGGTATCTATTTATCTAGGTATAGTCCGAAACATGGTCCTATAGCTACTGAAAAAATGTGGAAATAGACATGGCTGTGATAATGGTTTTTTATAAAGTTAAATACTTCTAATGAACATCTAAATTACTACTAGGCATGCATGTTTTTTATTCGCCTGACTCCTTAGGCTGCATCTGTAGAAACATGCTGCAGACTTTATACCTAGCTACCTAGTAGCAGAACAAAAAAATATACTTGATATATTAAAAAAAAAGTGTAAAGTACCTGGTAATTCTGGTAATGGTACTTATAATTCTGGTTTATGTATCTGGCACAACCCTTCCTCTAATCAGTCTAAGTTTAAAAAACGTTTGGTGTTTTTCTTAGTAAATGGGTTATTACTTACATATATTTAGTTTGACATTGTAAAGAAAAGTTAAGTAGGTACCTAATTTGTTTAAAAAAAATCTTATTGTTTATAATAATTACATAATATTATCTCCATTATCAGCCCAACGAACTCTTCTGTTCTCAAGGTTACTAAAACCAATGCCAAAATTTTTATGCAGTTCCTCCATAGATGCTCTCGTGTACTCTTGTTTATAATAATTTTTGTAGCGTCGTACTAATGCAACACAGCAAATTATAAAAATTATTTGAATTATGGACCATGTAACCATTAGTCCAACTACTAAGGAATAGTCCATACAAACTTCATTTGTGGCATAATCTAAAATGAATAAACCAGTAAAGATGAAAGCTAAAACCTGTTTATACAGTATCTATCTATGTCATGTCCATGGATTTAGAGGTCCCAAGAGGATAAATATATTAAAAATTTCATATTAAAATAATTGGGCATGACTTAATTCTGATGATTAATAACTTACTATATCCCGCAACTAAAATCTTACTATCCCTGTCTCCCAAAATGAATCTGTCAGAATGAGAATTTGAATTTCTTACTACCATAATGTATTCCAAAGGCATTTGGTTAACTACCGATGATCTGCCTTGAATAACATTGTAATTTTTAGGCTTATTTGAATTAACTATTTTATTTCCATGTATTGTTTCTAGAATATGGGAGGTGGTATCTCTTCTTTTTCGTCGGCCATAAGATTCAATGTTGTTACCGCATTTTATCTACAAATAACAGTACAATCAGTAATTGTATGTAGGTATATTTAAAAATATTATACAATACTATAAACAATAATATTATATACTTATGCCAGCAAATCATCACCATTATGTAGGTTTTCCCTATAAGAGGTTTAATAAACTTTCAACTTACTGGTGGACATTCTTCAGAACAAAACTGAACAATAACACTAAATCTGACAACGGCTGACGATGCAAACTTAAAAGCTTGAAAAGTACCCATTAATTGTTTTGTATCATTTATAATTTGTTTCGTTAGGGGTGGAAAGATATTGAGATTTGTAGGGCAACCCCTGTCATCAAGAAGAAATATTGATTCGTCGCCTTTTTCTGTCATTGCTATAAGGTGGCTCGCCCATATGTCATAAGTATCTAAAATGAAATTAAAGTCTTAGTGCCTGCCATTTTCATTTAAATGCTTTTGTTTTCTATAGTTTCAGTTGTCACCCATTTAACGCATATTTCTGCCTTAAACACATACTTACTGTTTGTTCGGGTTTGTTACGCAGTGTTCCGCGTAGGCAATGGAATGTTAGCGATGCTAGTGAGGAAGAACATGTCATTATATCTTTCTTTACGAGCCATCGCTAGCATATCGCTTACGTAAGACACTGCGCTAATGTGACTGAAAAATATAGGTTAATTGGCGGCAAATTAAAGTAATATTTCGTACTTGATTTTTCCGTAAGCTCTATAACGAGTTGCAGCTCCTGACCTATTTGGGTGTCTGTAGTTTCTTCTTGAGTCCTGAGATCAATAACTCGCATTTCGACAATCGGAGCTATCGTTTCATTTGAAGAAATGTTTAACAGGGTACTGCCTTTATTTGGAAGACTTCTGAAATAAAAAGTGATAAACAGTTCAGTATTTTAAAAAAAATTGAGTTAAATGCAGAAATACAAAGTAGACAGTCTACCTGCCTAGAAAACATCTAAATTTAAGTTTTTTCCCATTAAACTACGTGTCACTTCAATTAAAATTACCCTATATCTTTATGCGATTTTGAAAAATGTTATAGGACCATCTACATGAAGCTTTCTTTATTCGTCATGAAATTACGTGCGATAAAATGCCCCTTTCACAAAAATAGGACCAAGCAAAAGTGGCTACTTACGACGATATTTTAACTCCAGTTCCAACCAAAACTCTGCTTTCGTTACCGAAAATGCATCCCACTTTTACAATTCTATCAGACTGGGTTTGGATCAGAGAATTGTATTGTATTATTAGCGTTCCAGACAGTAAGGTTCTACAAAAACATAATCTTTACTATACCCACTCGGCCTAGAAATTAATCATTTTATTATTGACTAGCACGATCCAGCTCGCTTTGGTACGTCGTGGTTTTAAATTCCATCGACTTGTTACGGTTTACATCATTCGCCATACACCAGTTTGTCAAGAAATATGTCTATTTTTGTTAAATAACTCGTCGCATGGTTAGATATTTGATATTGTCAGATTTGTCCCCACGTATTGCTGGCGTAATGTGAACTTCCTGCCCCATCTTTTCTGGACAAACATAGTTTTTTTTTGGATACATTTAGTTTTATATGTAGGTACCTATAGAATACTATAATATACAGTGTGACCACGGATAGAGTTTGGAAGAGGAAAAACTTTTTTGTTAGTAGGTATAGAAGAAAAAGTCATTCTTTATAAAAGCGGCTGCTTGTGCTGTAACTACAATTTCGAATATCAGATTTGCGATTAAAAACAATATTTTTTACTTATGGATTTCCTTTAAAATAAATTTACGTTAAAACAAACAACTATTATTGCTTTATTACTTCGAATATGATTTTATATCTGGCCCAGTAACGATTTTGTTGAAAGAAAACCATTTTTTATTTGCCTACTTTTGAAGTATTTTTATTATTACATGTCATATTTCTTCAATTCATTCAATCATAAATTATAAAACTTTTATTCAAACGTGGTACCACCGAGTTAGCGCATAGTTTAACTCGACATCTAAATTCCCGATAACAGTTCCTAACTTGCTGTATTGGGATATTTGCAATAACTACACTAATTTTTTCTTTCAAGAAATCTAAGTTATTATTGAAATTGGGTTTATACACAATAATACACATGTGGCTTCAGATATCCCCATAAATGAAAGTCGATGATAATTGTGAGATCGGGACTCCTACGTGCCAACTGATTTGGATCATAGGTACCTTCCAATCCATTTGTTCCCAAAGTGATGATTTAGCCTATCATCAAAAGGAATTGAAAATTAGAATTGAAAAAAAAATACAAAACAAAAACTGTTGTTTCTGACGAATCCTGTATTATATTAATCGCGCAAATCTGATATTCGAAATTGTAGTTTCAGCACAAGCAGACGTTTTTATAAAGAATGTCTTTTTTACTTACTTTACTATAATAAAAAAGTTTTTCCTCTTCCAAACTCTATTAGTGGATACACTGATGTAGATATAAAGTAACAAGAAAAAGACGAGGAAAGTAAGTTATTTTCCTTAAGTGAACTCCGTAGCACCTTGAAAACAGAACTTCTTTTGACTGGTTTATTAATCGATTAAAAAAAAAATGTTTTTAGAAATTTAACAAAGAATATTGGAAAGTCCTTGCTTTTGTTCTACAGGGTGTCCCGAAATTAGCTGACAATATTTAAAGGGATAAAGTATATTCAAAAATAAGACTAAAATCCTCTATTCAAAAACGCTTCGCTATGGAGCTAGAGCCCCCCGAATTGGAGCTATGACGAGCAGTTTTTTTACAATATCTCAGAAACCGATTACCTAGGGTATTAAAACAAAATTTGATACATGTTTTACCCATAGCTAGACGCAATAAATGGTTTAATTAGCTTAACGTATTTCTTCCAGTGGCGTCCCACTGGGTAGGTAGTTGGGAAAATATTGCCCTAAGTTTTTTATTTGTAGGATTTTTTAACTTTAGGTGAAATTTTTAGAAGCCTTGAAGTCTTTTGTTGAAAAAAGGTACTCTTGGTTTATTGCGGTAGGATTCACCATTTTCCAGTAAAATCGATTTAAAAATTTTCGGTTTTTTGAAATCCCGTGAAAAGGCTTAGGTTTTTTTTTGCATATCTCAGCCAAAACTTAATATTAAAACATGCAATTTATTAAAAGTTCTACTAGCGACAAATAATAATAATACATAATCAACTTGGGGATTTATTAGATAATGTGCCACTGGATTTACGTTTAGGGCACTTCTTTCAATATGATGGGGCACCAGCTCACTACGGACGTCAAGTGAGGAATTGGCTTGAAGAAAATTACTAGGTGGATAGGTAGCCATAGCCTGGCCACCAAGATCACCTGATTTAAATCCCCTTGATTATTATTTTTGGGGACTGGGGGACTGGGGACTGGTACTTCCTTAAGAATTAGTTTTCCGTGTGGTTCACAATCAAATTTGATTTGCAATTTGTTATTCTTTTTTGTTTTATTTTAAAACTCTCTTAAAATCTCCATGAAAATAAATATTTAAAAAACAAAGGAATCTAAGAATATGTTTAATTTAAAAACGTTACATTCTGTGAAATTACAATAATAGAAGGTTTTATTAACAAAAAATTTAAAATTAAAAAAAAATTACATTAAAACTATGAAATTAGAAAAAAAATAATAGTAATATTTATTTACTTAAGGCTCCACCCCGTGCGACGTCACAGGAAAAATATTTTAAAGTAACATCCTTTAATAGATATGCCTTGTGGCCAGTAGAACTTCTAATAAATTTCATGTTTTAATATTAAAAGTGTTTGCTGAGATATGCAAAAAAAACGTTTGCCTTTTCACCGGATTTCAAAAAACCGAAAATTTTAAAATCGATTTTACTGGAAAATGGTGAATCATACCTCAATGAAACAAGAGTACCTTTTTTCGACAAAAGACTTCAAGGCTTCTAAAAATTGCACCTGAAGTTAAAAAATCCTAAAAATAAAAAACTTAGAGCAATATTCTCCCAACTACCTATCCAGTGGGACGCCACTGGAAGAAATAAAGTTTAGCTAATTAAATCGTTTATTGCGTCTTGTCATGGGTAAAACATGTATCAAGTTTTGTTTCGATACCCAATAAATCGGTTTTTGAGATATTGTGAAAAAACTGCTTATCATAGCTCCAATTCGGGGGGCTCTAGCCCTATAAAGAAGCGTTTTTGAAGGTATATTAATAGAAGGTATGTCTTATTTTTGTATGTACTTTATCTCCTTAAAATATTGTCAGCTAATTTCGGGACACCCTGTATATGTTTAAATCATTTATTTAAGAATTTAGCAACAATATATTCACTTCTCTGTGATTAATTCTAAACAACTTTTACCAAAAGAATGATTCAAAAAACCTTAGAATTTTTTTAACACGGATCTTAACTTTTCGTCTAATTCTTAGCGTAATTATTAATTCGTCTCAGTCACCGACTGATTGTCTCTCTTTCAAACGTCCGTAGCGAACGGTACTCTCGGAGGCACTATGCCGGCCAATGGAACAGCTAGAAAATGGAAAAATCCTATTATTCTTATAAGCGATCGTTGTCCAATTCATTTTTGGCTCCGTATTTTCTTACTTTTTCGTTTAGCCGTAAAAGCTGCAGACTATTTCACCATTTTCAAGTTTTGATAGTGATGGTATTTAAATTGTGTCCTACACGAATGTTTTTCATAAAAAAATGAAAAGAGAAAAAACTAAAAGCAACGCATTGATATTACAAAAGATTAATGAAACAAAAATTGCAATTAAATTGTAAAATTTTTTTTTTTTTTTTTTTTAATAAAAGACGTTTACTATTATTATTAAACCAACTATCTTCCCCCTACACATTATTTATGAGATTTTAAATTTCTTGTGAAATAATAATGTAGGTACGGTATGTAGTTAATAACCAATTTGACGAAGACCTGCTTTTTATACTCGGTGCTAATAATAAAATTGTTAATATTGAGCAATTCGATAATTGTACGTTTGTATCCAATAATTTTACATATATTGCAACAATTCTAATATATTTTAGTAGAAATGTGGGTAACCCTTATTAAGTACCTAACTAGGCAGATAAGGTTTTAACAGTTTTGTCCCTGACACTATTGTGGTATTGCGTTTTCTGTTGTCATTAATATAATTTAAAAAATATCTTGTAGGTAATTTAAAATCGCGATTAACTATCTTTTTTGTGCTGTATGTTAGTCGATCAATGAAAATAATTGACAGACCAAAATGTGAATTTTCGGCGACACAATTTAACAGCAAATTTGTTCATTTTATATCCATTTGCTCACAAGTGTGACAAATTTTTAAAATTTCAAAAAAATTGTCAATATATGTTTTTTCTATATTCTAAATTTAAAATAAAAGTTTAAAGGGATATCATTTTATGGCTAATCTTAGGTGTAGTTAGGGAAACACTAATTAACGTCTATTTTTTGCTTTGTAGCAAGTCACCCATCAATATAAGCAAATCATAAGTTTATAAAATAAATGGTAGTAGTAGATAATAATAAACCTTATCCACATTCAAAGCTACAATTCTAAAAATGCACAGATGTATTATGTAAATATTTTCAAATATTCTTCATTGGGTTTAGGTCTGGGGATTGTGATGGCCAATCCATTACCCAAATTTTCTTTTCTATGCAGAAGTTTTCTACCAGCCGTGATGTGTGTTTGGGTTGGCGGTCTTGTTGAAAACGTCATAACAATAACAGATCTTCATATGATTTTCAAGGATCTGAGCATTGAATTTTATTTATCCATTTTTACAGTAGACCTGTACCAGACCGACGAAATACATCCCCTAAGCCCTGTGGTGCCACCACTGTATATAACTGGAAAGTAACAATTTTTAACAGTACCTCTGACCAACAAGCCTTCTGGCGTAGCCAGTACTGTCATTGCCGAAGCGATAGAACTTATAGAAACCCGATTTATATGTCTTTACATTTTGATGCATTACCTAAACAAAAAACTTTTATCCCTAGTTTTTTTTTTGGCAGGTTTATAAATTTATAATGATAGTTATTTATTGAACAACATACTTTATTGTATTATAAACTGTTCGCATTTCGTAAAAATATAACATAAAAATGTTGACGGGGGTTAGAAGTGTCCATACTTTTGTTCACGACTAAATATTTATTATTTTAATTATAATATTTCTTACCTGTGTACTACACTATCAGCTTTGGCAATTCCACATTGATTGGTAAGTAGTGGTAATTTCAAAGTTATTAGATTGTATTTTTCTTGACCCAGAACAAAACATTCCGGATTTTCCGAGTGGCCTTGCATATACAATTTTCCGTGAAAATCCGTTTCGGGGCGATAACGTACGGTCATGAAGGTTTCACTACATGACACATTGACTAAAATAATAACGCGGTACAATTAGATCGAAAAACACTAAAAAGTTGTTGATTGTTTCATTCCAATACATAAAACAACTTAATATAGCTGCCAATCCTGATCATAATAACTCCCAAAACGATACACTGTTTAACATTAATTGTAACAAACTAGTTTCACCGCCAGTGGCGGATTTGCAAATTTGCCGCTAGTAGGCTATTCAATTTTTGCCGCCCCTATACCAGTGACGGTTCGTGAGTTGTGAAACAGGTGAAGTGTTCGGGAAAGAAAAAGCCCGCTGCAGACGAAATGCGCCGCAGGCGAAAATTTTTTAAGAACACGCCCAAATTTGGTCAATCATTTTTAGTAAATATTTTAAAAATTTATGATTACCTACTTATTTTATTGAAAATGAAATTTTTTTCTGCAATGCCAGTAAAGTTCCAACTACCTTTTTTTATCCCCATTAACAGACACGGCCAACAATAAAGTTTATTTAAAAAAATACTACCCGTCAACCATGAATAAAGATTGTACCAATTATTTCTGTAAGATTTAAAAAAAAACTTTTGGGCCAAATTTGCCGCCCCCTAAAATCTGCCGCCCTAATCTCCAGCCTGCTCAGCCTAATGGTAAATCCAGCACTGTTCACCGCTAAGTTTCATCCCTTCTGACTGTTTCCCCATTCTTTTTTTGAAATACGCGATTACAGGAAATACAATGTGGTTAAAAAATGTGATTGAGTTTTAATTTTTTAGCATCGATTAGTGTTTTTTTAGCTGATGTATTGGTTATGATAAAGTACATTAGGAAGTAGTCAACAAGTGTAACATTATCATACAGTGTCACCAGTAAAGTCCGCATCATATGGGATTTTTTTTTTATTAATAGCTTTATTCAAAATTTGACTTTGGCATCAAGTTCTGCTTCGATCGAGATGAAAATTAAACAAAAAAATAGTAATCACGTGATTCGCAATATCTGTCAAATTTTAATTTTTTCCAAAAAATAATTCAAAAGTGGGGTTATTTTTGAAAATATCGAAAAAAGTTTTTTAAATGCAGTTTCTAGCCCACATGCAAAATTTCAGCTGCATAAGATAATTTTGATTTTTTACCTATATTTTGTAAATTGAACCACTTGTGCAAAATAAGACTCAACGCAACCTACATAAAACTTCTTAGTTTTGACAATGCTTTATTTCAGATACATTTTCTTTAAAGTAGAGCCATATTAAATGTGTGTTTTTCTACAATATCAAAATTGGGCTATTCAAATTTGGTCGCATGTGATGCAAAGTTTATTTGTTTTTGACCCTGTATAAGGTAACTTCATAAAATAAGTATTTTTGAAAACGTAGTTTGTTTCTGAGAGTAAAAAAATAAAAAATAAAATAAAGGGGTTTTAAATTAAATCGTTGAAAATAGATAAACTTTACGTCAAGTTAAACTAAAATTTATTTTTCACTTAATGAACACTTTACTGATGACACTGTATTTTTTTTGTCTTAATATTAGGGTGTATTACTTTCAGACACAAACTACGTTTTCAAAAATACTTATTTTATGAAGTTACCTTATACAGGGTCAAAAACAAATAAACTTTGCATCACATGCGACCAAATTTTAGTAGCCCAATTTTGATTTTGTAGAAAGCACACATTTAATATGGCGCTACTTTAAAGAAAATGTATCTGAAATGAAGCATTGTCAAAACTAAGAAGTTTTATGTAGGTTGCGTTGAATTTTATTTTGCAAAAGTGGTGCAATTTACAAAATATAGGTAAAAAATCAGAATTATCTTATCCAGCTGAAATTTTGCATGTGAGCTAGAAACTGCATTTAAAATAACTTTTTTCGATATTTTCAGAACTAACCCCACTTTTGATTTATTTTTTGAAAAAAATTAAAATTTGACAGATAATGCGAATTACGTGACTACTATTTTTTGCTTAATTTTCATCTCGATCGAAGCAGAACTTGATGCCAAAGTCAAATTTTGAATAAGGCTATTAATAAAAAAAAATCCCATATGATGCGTACTTTACTGCTGACACTGTAGATAACATTTTACCTTATATAATAATAACACCATCCATATGTCGTAGGCTGGTAGTGAAATCCGTCATTTCATGAAAAGCCTAGTCACTTCATGAAGCGTCGGCAGATTGTGTAAAAACATGAAATTACACGATCTGCCGCGTCACTTCATGAAGAGACCTTGACGTTTTGGCGTATTATTTATAACACAATCTGCCTAATTTTAAATATCGTCACTTCATGTAGTACCTAACGATGTCATGTCAGTCGGCAGATTGTGTAATTCCGTCTAAAAGGTATATTGGCAACTGGTTTGTTCGTTGTTCCCCAGAGCATTTTTTTTTAAATTAAATTTTTTCAACTAATATTATTTTATAAAAATAAAAAAAATGTTCTGACAAACCCGAACAAACCAGTTGCCAATATACCTTTTAGACGGAATTACACAATATGCCTTGTTTTTGTGGCATTTCATGAAGTGACGATATTTAAAATTAGGCAGATTGTGTTATACATAATACGCCGAAACGTCAAGGTCTCTTTATGAAGTGACGCGGCAGATCGTGTAATTTCATGTTTTTACACAATCTGCCGACGCTTCATGAAGTGACTAGGCTTTTCATGAAATGACGGATTTCACTATCAGCCTACGACATATACAAGATTCTCATACGGAAAACAATAAAATTGTGTATTAAGCACAGCGCAAACCAAAATTTACTTTTATTCTAATTTTATAAGAAAAGTGTACTTACTATCAAGACATCTAGCTTTTTCATAATATGTAGAACTCGGACTAGGTTTAAGTAACTTGGGTCCATGAAGCTTGCTATCTTCACTATGCAAAACGCATATATCCGTTTTACCGTTTATGACAGTGAATCCTCTACAATTAAAACTTGTAGTTGCTTCGCAAATGTTTTGACATTCATCTTTTGCTTTTTCTTGAAATTGTAAATCAACATGACTCAATGTTACATTGTCGTATTCTTCGTAAGCACAATATCCTTGATTACTGGACTCTTAAAACGAAAAACTAATTGCATTACTATTTTCCTATGGGTAAGTTGTATTTCCGAAAATTTTATTTGTATTTCAAATAGTGTAAGTTATATATCAGATATTATATACTCAAATATATATTTAGACATGGCCAGGGCCGTATCGGAAAGGGGGGGAGGGGGGTTGGAGATTCAAAACGTGATGATTTGCCTTCAGTGGTAAGACAAATAAATATTTTGTTTCAACTAGACGGTGCTCCCCCGCATTTTGCTAGAGATGTTAGGACCTTTACACCAATTATTTTCTCATCGCTGGAATGGTCGGGGCCAAGATGCTCCTGTTAAATGACCACCCTGTTCCCCAGATCTTACTCCCTTGGACTATGCAGTCTGGGGGGTGTATGAAAGATATCTTGTATCCACGGTAATGCGACAATGGCTGACTTAATTTAGCATTTGAAAATTATGAGATTACCGTAAGCCGCATTGGCATCTGGACCTATACTTTTCAAATTATCTTCAAAACGCATCATTTTATCGAAATTTTATAGGAGACAAAAAAAATCAAAAATAAATGATTACCTAAAAAAATATAGTTCGAAAGTCACTGACGCGCATCTAAGAAATAGATGGGGTCAACAGGTACTAGACCACCCTATTTTGAATATTTGATATTTGTTTTGTGTTTCTTAAATGATCTAGCTCTTTATGTTAAAGCAATGTACCGAGTTTGAAAATCTTATTAAATACTCGGATTATTCAAAAAAAAAATCAGTTTTTAATTTCAAAATTTGACGCCCTATATATCAAACATGAGATTAAAAATGAAAAATGTCATTATAAAAGTCATTAATATTTTTACTCAAGGAATATATGTTTTAACGAATTGACCTCCTTTTTCCAGACACGCTGTATACACAACCAACATCATACCTTTATCTGAAACATTTTTCTTTCCATCAACGCATTGATTTTCAAAATACTCGTCGTCGAACGTGGAGACTCTATAAGAATTTGGCATTAAGTGTCTGTTTGTGTTACTTAGAATACACGTTCCAGTAGTTTCACTATTGTCCTGTAAACTATAATCATATTCTATTTTAAATTTGACAGATCTACATTCGAATTCTTTTTCATCAAAACATTTTTGTTGGCATTCGGTTCTGGTTAATTTGTTTGGCAGTGTTTTTGTATCGTTGCCTATAAGTGTGGCACCTGGTATTCTTTCGAATATCCATGCTTTTTTACATTCATTTTCTAAAAGTAAATAGTGATGTTGGAATAAGTTTTTTTTTATACCGTGCGAGCAAAAATTATTTGCATCAAAGAGGGCCTTGCATCTAAAGACGTAATGCTTAGCCGTAGAGCTTAATACCTGTTGGGTGTCAGTAACTACCTGAATTAACAATCAATCAGTTATTCCGTCATCTTTGACAGTCGTTACAAGTAATTTCATTCATCGCTAATTTTTCCAATTTCTTCAACAATTCACACAATGGGCTTTACGGAACAGCACAAAACATTCATGGTTGAAGCGTATTTTCGAAACGGGGTTAGAGTAAATGGTGAGTGGCAATACAATCCTGGTTTGTGCATGGACGATTTTCACGAACATTTTCCTAACGTTGCTTTTATTGCTGGGGATTTTTATCATTGCCTGAAAAGAACCGTAGTTGTGTTTGGGGAAACAGGTTCTATACAACACAAAAAAGGAGCAGGAAGACCATCTGTATAAGAACAGAAGAACTTGTTGCTAACGTTCGTGAAATAATGCAAAATATGCCAACAAATTGTATGTACTGTCCCAGGAAGTAGGACGATCTTATGGAACATGCAGGACTATTCTTAAGAAGCAGCTAAATTTATTTCCTTATAAAGTGCAAGTATTCCAAGAAATACAAGCCGCAGATTTTGAAAGACGCAGGAATTACTTTCAATGGTTTACCCAAAATTTATTGGAAAGAAATGATTTATTAGACCTGACATTTTTTTCCGATGGTTTCACCTCTCCGGTTATGTGAATTCTCAGAATACATGTAATTATTTTTCTATTTCTTTCTGTATATATTCTGACTTTGTTAATTTTGTAAACAACAAATAGTTATTTGTTTCACTAGGCAGAAAAGCACAAGATTTAATGCCGCGGCTGGTGTTTCATAGACGAGGCGCAGCCGAGGCTAGGAAACCAGCCAAGGCATTAAATCTGCTTTTCTGCCTAGTAAAACATATAATTTTTTCTCCAAATTTGTTCCAATTTCACGCAAAATCGTATTTTTTATATTTATGTATGTTATTTATGACATTTATTGAATTGTTGTGTTTACTTGTCATTTTAAATTTTAATTTTTAATGACACCTGACAGGCTCAAAAGGTGTATTTTTTCTGCCTAGGCATAAAAAGTCCACTTTTTCTGACTAGGCAGAAAAAATACACCTTTTGAGCCTGTCAGGTGTCATTAAAAGACCGGTTTTAACCTAGATTTGGTTAGATATATCGTCCCCATATCATTGTGATCTAAACCAAGCCCTACGTTTTTTAATCCAAGCCTTCTTTGATGCAAATAATTTTTGCTCGCACGGTATAAGCCCACAGACTGCGGTTTCGCTGGCTGTTTGCTTGACGAGCCGCTCGAGGAACATTCAATTCTGAAGCATTTGCAGAATTATTTTTATGACGTCATATGTCGAGAAAGAGAAATTACGAGACTCTCCCGAGACGAGACAAGAAAACATCTTGAGAGATGTTAGCCGAGGCGAGATTTAGAAAATATCTAGTCTTGATTTGCGAGACGAGACGAGTTTCTTAAAAAGTGCGAGATTTCTCCTATCGTGAAACACTAACTCTTTATATTACACTCCAGCGGACTGCTGTAACTAGGAAACATAGCGATCAAATCGTATAGGTAGTTAAAAGTCCGCCGCACGGTTCTAGAGCTACTGAAAGAATGCGGATTTAATACATCCATTGCTATATCAATGCTTTCTTACATAATTGGACACTTCTAATGAACATCAAAATCATTGCTAGGCGTGCCTTTACAGTTTACCATTAACTATTTTACTTTTTAGTTGAAACATCGTTTAAACTACTTTTTAGACATGCTATCCTCCTGCCTCTTCAGACGTCGTAGCTCTAGAATCGTGCGGCAGATTATAGTAATATTAGAGCCCTCAAGAGCCAGTTAGCATGTCAGCAGTCTGTGGGCTAATACGCTACTGCTTTCTATACTATAAAACACTGTGCGTCGTTTTTGTTCAATCAGACGGTTCGTCGATCAAAGCCGCCAAGAAGGCCACAGTCTGTAGGCTACTTTACAGATGATTAACAAGGTTTAATCTTTTACTTGATAGCCATATAAAGTTGGAACTTTTGTTCTAATATACATAATATATAATAGGTTAAACAAGATTTTAATAATATCTAATAAGATTAAAAGAGTACTGGGACACGGAAAAACAATCCACTTTTGATAAAAACGCTCTTTAAAGTTTAAATAAATATAGTTTAAAAAAACTAAAAAACACGCTTTATAAATATAGTTTAAAATAATTCTTGAAATTCTTAATATAGGCAGAAAATAGTAATGAACGATAAACATTAGTATTATTGTGAAAAAAGCGTGGGGTGCTCGATATACGAAAAATATAGCACAAAGCGCCCCACGCTTTTTTTTCACTATAATACTAATGTTTATCGTTCATTATTATTTTCTGCCTATATTAAGAATTTCAAGAATTATTTTAAACTATAGCTATTTTTATTTTCCGCTTTTTAGTTTGATTAATTATTAAAGCGTGTTTTTTAGTTTTTTTAAACTATATTTATTTTTCATTTTTTAGTTTGAGTTATTGTTAAGAAAATATTTTTTTTTAGTAGATTGAGCTAGATTAGTAGATTTAAATGAAATCTGACCGTTTAAAGTGGGTCAAAATCGGGTTCAAAGAAGTCGGTTACAAACAAACATACATACAAACCCGAACAAACTATAAAAATTTTCAAAATAAAAAAAAAAAAAAATGTCAAAATTTTATTTTGACGGGTAGAGTTTTTTTTTTATTTTTCTCTGTTCTTAGCGACAATATCTATACGACCCCACGTTTGTTTCATTACTATCGGTTATTGTAATAATTCTGATATATTGACAGGTGTCAAATTTTGACAAGAGAATTTTTTGCGGATTTTTTTCAACTTTCCACCGTCAATATACATACGACCTTATAGTTTTTTCATTAATATAATTTTTTTTAAACGATTTGACATATTGACAGCTGTTAAATTATGACAGGAGAGTTTTTTGCTTATTTTTCCCGAAGTCTCCGCATCGAATACTATATGACCCCATAATTTGTTTCGTCAAAATCGCTTCTTCGTTTTATACCTGATAGCTGTCAAAATTTGACAGGAGAATTTTTTGCGTGTTTAGGGAGACAAAAGCATTACTTTAGGTATATAGGATAGCAGTTATTTACCTTCTTTTAGACAAACCTTCACAAACCATGCAGCATCATTATCAATAACACTTTTTGTTTCTTCGTCAATCTCAGTTATGTCATATCCGAACCAATAGCATTCAAACGTGTCATAATGCAGGACAAAACTTTGACACTGGTCGTTTGACTGACAGTTGGTAATGCACTCTAGTGTGATTGGTCTATCGGATTCGTTTTGCGGAAGTCTATACAAAATTTGCTGGTTACTGCTTGTTGGAGGTCGCAATCCGATTACTTTTTCTAAGCGAATATTTGATTTTGGACAATTAAGAATTCTGGCTCCTGAAATGTAAAAAAAGTGCAGGATATGGACGATTATTAAGGAACTTACTTAAAGACTTTTGCTAGCAGACTTTAAAAGCTTATTTGGCTGCAAATACCTACCTAAATAAGAAATTTTCTCTGAGTGTTTGACATTATTTGTGGTAGTTTGAGGTTAGAAAACATTATATAAGTTTGGAAATGTAGCCAATAGCGTTTCTGGAAATAACCACATAGGCTCTGTTTCGATAATCCACATAGAATGATCCTATAGCTATCGTATCTCGGAAACGATTGAACAAGTAACACAAGCCTTAATAGGTGTATATGGTTTTTGTTTTATATTTAAGTTAAGCTTATAGGCTGAATAAAGAAATTACAATTGACCGATTGAGCTTTGCAAATCCAGTTTGCGACAGATTAATTTTTTTCTTATCTGAATCCGGATTTACAAGTTCTGAAGGAAGAAATTACTAAATTTTGTTTGTAACGTAATTACCTTAAAAAATTTCTGTATCCTTTAAGGGGCTTTCATTGGGCGCTTTTAGAAAAAAATTAAAAGTTAAAGTTCCATAAAGAACTTTAAAAAAAATATAACTCGCGATTTTTTTTTACGTTTCAGAACTTTATTTGTTGTAATATTTGCACATTATTTAATAACCTTATTCTAATTAAAATTAACGGACAACCTTGTGACTTACCTGTATTTATCTTAATTAGAAGCACAACCCATAAAAATTGAATCATCATTTCCATCACACATTATTTTACAACTTTTTGTAAAGAATGAAATAATGGAATCAAAAACATGCAGTTAGTTTGAAAAAATTACCTTAACATTTTTTAAATCACATTTTTGTTAATGCGCAACATAGCACTATCAATAAATTAATTTAAAAATTGATGACTGACCTGGCCTTTCAACAATTAATTGTACGATGCATGCTATCGACAGGTGTATAGACCGGTAAATATTGTATTCCCTTGTAGCTACCAGTATACGTAAAAAAATTGTACTGCATGATTGACACAATCGACTATCTGCATTACGTAAATAATACCGTCCTTGGTAGATATACGGAGGGTACTGGATTATTTTTGTAGGTAAATTCTAGTAGTCTCATATACAAAGTGGATTAAAAGGTATATGTAATTAAGGATTGAGTTAAAAAATAAGATCAGAAGTTTGTTCATATGACATTTTGTCCTTTACCCTCCCATAACCGATTATTTTTGTAGGTAAATTCTAGTAGTCTCATATACAAAGTGGATTAAAAGGTATATGTATTTAAGGATTGAGTTAAAAAATAAGATCAGAAGTTTGTTCATATGACATTTTGCCCTTTACCCTCCCATTACCAAGCTATCAAAAATGGGACCCTATAGTTTGAATAAGGCTACGATCTTGCAGCCGTTAAAAAGTAGTTAGGTTAGAGTGGCAGACTTCTGGCAGTGTCCTATAAGGACCGTTGTGGTACCACACGTGTCCCGCGGAACCTATCCGCATCAGCTTCCTGATGGTTAATGCGACGTAGACCGTAGAAGAATCTTGGCAGCTCATTCACACCAGCCACTGCTGTCAATAAACTTAGTAAGTCGACCCAGTTGTAAGCTGCGCACTTCCTCCAGATTATTTAAGAATAAAAGAATAGTTCGCCAAAGGCATTGAACCCTCTTTTCGCGAGGCCGTGGCATTCACACAAGAAATGCTGAATACTCTCCCCCTCTTTCTCATCTATGCAGCTGCTACAGAAGTCGTAAGCTGGTATTTGTATACGTTTGGCGTGTCTATCAAAAAGGCAATATCCGGTGACTACCGTGATACTAAAACATTCACAGTATCATGGGTGACTACTACTGACTACGGCAGTAATATTTCTTAGGTCTTTCTGACTGTGCTGTAATACCGCTGCGGTTTTCCTGTTATCAAATAGGGGCCACAATTGCTTGGACATGCTACAGGTTCTTAGTTCTGTCCATCCGATTTGCGCAAGTTGTTTAGCTATCCGATCTATCTCCTGTTTGACTGATCCCAGTGATCTAGCTACAGTATTCTCTGCTACTTCGACAGACATGCCTGTGGCCAGAAACCCAACACAAGGTGACTCTATGCTGAGCACCAAGTGTGCAGAGATTGTTGCGAGAGCGCCTTACTAATTTTGATTTGAAAAGTAGTTGAAAAATGATAGGTTTGATGTGACAGAATTATTTTAGGTTTCGTAGCAAAGCAATTTTTCTGCAATTTGTCTTTATAATATCAGATGGTTTAAATTTAATATTGTTTATTATGTATAAAAAAGGTGTATTAGTGCAAAAAATAATTGCCGTTCTATAAAAATTGTCGGTTTTATTTGTTGCACTTACAGAACAATAGCAAAGTTAATAATAACATATAGGTACATACCTTTATTATTTTGGCTTGCGCTGTATTTACCTAAACCATACATTTTAATATAGACACGTAAAATTTCTTAATAATATTACTAGTTTTGCAAGAGTACCCCTATAACCACTGTGTTTAGTTTTATTTGAAACCAGTAATTTTCTATACTGACATAGAGTTACATACGAAATACTTTTTGATAATTACAAGTCCCATATTTTTTTTTTGTATCATCGGTTAAAAAATAACCCATCAAGCAGAGAAAAACTCTTGTTTGACGGTTAAAAATTTGTAAGCTCTTTTACGAATAATATAATATATAATAATTTATTGTTGACTTTTTGAGAACTAACAATGGTAATATTTACCTACTACACGAAGACAATATCAAAAAAACTAAAAATAACATTTTCCACAAAAATGAGGGAGAATAAAAATGAAATATTTTTGTACCACCCTCACTCACCTTTGAAGCACTACCCTTATCCACTTTAAAATTTTCAATGGCACTACCCCACTTGTGACACATCTCTGGAAAGCTTATCAAAAATGCTTTTCAGTGATACCAAAATTAGTTTGATGATTTTGTATAAAGTTATCACTACTAACGTTTTTTTACATTTCAAGTAGATAATTCCAAAGTATAAAGGTATGTATTTCTACTATTGCAAGTTACTTTTGAAAGGAAATTTGTAAGAGTCTGCAATTGGTGCGATTTAAGGAACTTTTTTCCCGAATCCCACTCTATATTAAAATGGTATTTAGTTTACAAGAATAAGTAGTTTATTAACAAGCTATTAAGAATAAATACAAACACATGTCTTGGGGGCTACATTTACCATACTGCCACTTTTCCACTGTTTAAATTTAAATCTACAAAGTTGTTGTGTGCGGGCATAAAAAAAAGCGGCGCAACGGATGCTGGGATGCCAGGATGCCGGATATTTGTGTGATTTCTTTCCTTCTAATTTATTTTAGTAAGTAGCGTAGCCACGCGCGCGGGTTTTAGCTAGTATTAAATAAATATCAAGGAATTTCATTAAATATTTAAGGAGAATTGTGTAGCGAAAAGTATCGGGTAAGATTTTTTTTAACATTATAGATATCATATTGTTCTTTCACTATACAATTTTCCCAAAATTAGCAATAAAATGAATAGATATTTTTGTTATATGTCAGATATTACCTAAATATTGTACCGACGATATTGATTTTATTTAAATGTTAGTTAATCTAATAATAAACTAAAAAAAGCAACGCGAAATAGGTTATAGGTTGGTAATGGATTGAATGACGTTGAGAATGCCATCTTAACTCAACAAAATTCAAGTTTTATTCCCATCGTAAATGCGCGTTGACTTATTATCATTACCTACCTTTGTGGCTAATCCCTTAAGACAGGTAACCGGAAATTGCAGAGTAAGTAACACTAAACGTTTTACTCTAGATGTTGATAAAACAGTTTGCGTTACTTGAATGAACTTTAATGTAGAAATTGGAACTAATGTCTGGTTCACAAAACACCCGTAAGATGCCAAATATACCGAACAGTTTTCTGTAAATCAAGAGTGGTGCGATTTTGGAGCCGGTGCTATATCGGCTACCTTACCCTACTTATTTCAAATAAATGTGTATAGGCTAACTAAATCATTTCTAAAATCAAGTATATACCTATATCCTTATATTTAGTTAAATAGTCGAGGAAAAAATATTCATTAAATGAAAGATTCTTTTTGTGTGGGTGTGTGTGTGTGTGTAAGTTAAAATTAAAATCCAAATCGTCACTTGTCAAGGAAAAATAATTACCTGTTTTATTGTTTCAGGTTTTTCATGTAATATGTGTATTTTATTTATTACACATTATCTATTTTGCGTAGGTAATAAAATGACTTACTCATTGGTTAAGCAAAATGCAAGGTTATATCAGCATTTGCATAACTCTCATCAGCAAAAAAAAATTATTAAAAAAATCAGCAATGCTAATACTGTCCCATGAAATAATCCGCAGATTCAATAGCCAATTAGTAAAAATATATAATCTACATTATAGGGTGGCCAGAGAATCCAACTTGGTTTATTATAATTATTTGTAGAAAAAATAGAAACAAGGGCTAAGAAGTATATTTATTATTAAACAAAGCCGTATTGGTGTATGCAGACCTGCGACCTTATTCCGTTCCTTAAAGAGTAATTATTTTGGATACGTCTGATTTTTTTTAAATATCCATTTTTCATTGGCTTTCGGACACTAATTTTTTAAACTATAGACACAGAATATACAGGGCGTCCTAACATGTCTGGTCAATAATTTGGGATTGAGAAGATTGGTTAAAAATATAGTAAGCACTTTATATAAAATTGTTGTCCTAAAATCAGTTTGCATCCGAAAAATACGATAGCTTACGAAGTAATGGGTTATACTTTTTAAATAAATTTATCTAGACAACGGCGCATCCAATCATGTCTTACCCCTCTAGTGCACTTTTTTTTTGTAAAATATGTTTAGGTTTCTCTAATTTGACATAAAAAAGTATAAATGTTAGCGTAAAAAAAAAGTATGTCTATTTTTAACCCACTATCCCCTATTCCTGGCCACATTTCCTAAATATCGACATTTTTAAGTTAAGTTACTATCCAGCGTACAAAGCTTACTAAAATATCCAAGTTTTAAATTTGTATCTACGAATGTGTCAAAAATATTTAGAAAAAACCATATTCAGAGTAGCCTCGTAGTAAGTGGACCAGGACAAAATGTTATCTGAAGTTCTTATTTTTTTAACCAATTTACGCGATCCCAAATTATTGACCATTAGCAGTGGCGGCTAGTGACTAGTGAGTCAGGGGGGCGCTGGCTTTAAATTAAAAAAATTAACATGTCTATTATTTTCGAAAGTACGTATCTGTTTTTTCTAACTTTCTAGTTGTAAATTTTAATTTCATCAATATAAGCACTACTTAAACAAGTTAAAATATTACTTTGTCCTAACATCTCAAAACTTATCACATTATAACGATGTTTTGCACTATTTTCATGTTTTTTATTTTCTCTGAAAGATGTTTTAAGTCCATTTATAGTCCAATTATCATCCCCGTCAAAAAGAAGACACGAAACAAAAAAAAAATTTTTGTCCTCAACCGCATATCCAGGATTTTTTATTATATATTTATTTGTCAAACTTACGCGTAAACTGTGCCTTACTTTTACATTTTGATTGCACTTTTAGGCACTATAGGTATTCAATATTGGTAGTGGAGTGGCCGCCCTGTATTTTTTAAATCAAGTTTTTCAATTAAGCTCAGAGAACTACTAAACACAAGCTTCTGTAAATCAATGACCTTCATATTAGACGAAACTTTCCAACTTTATAATGTAACTAATAAATAACTCAAAACAAATAAACAAAACGTCAACGGCATCGACAGGTCGCATCGCGAACAGCTGTTGGGCGCGGAAAATTGGAGCTCGTCCGTGGCCGCTCGTTGTGCGATGTGTAGGTGACGTCAGGCCTCCGTAGTCGCGTTGAATCGGGACGGGATAATCGATAGCCCGCGCTTAGTAACCTTGAGAGCGCGCAACTCGCTTGTCTATGAGTATAACCTGCCCGTTGAAATAGGGCTATGTTTGGTTTGAATTATTTTAATTGATTGCTTACATACATTGCGTTATTGGTTTTTTAAGTAAAGTATTTTTGGATTCTGTTTGAAATAATTACAGGGAGGGCGGCGCCCCAAAGCCCTTCATTAACCAGCCGCCACTGACCATTAGCCACAAGGTAGGTGATGAAAATAAGTAAACGCACATTTACAATGGAAATACAACTTGTATTTTGTTGAGTTCCTATGCAAAACTAACGTTCTGATGATTATTTGGAGTTAAAAACGTATTTCTTCTTATAAATAACACGTTTCTTATATCGCATAGTAAGTTGCATCAATCGCACCTGTGCGATAATAGGCAACCTTACCCTATATTTGTTTGAGTTCCTTTCTTTATTTCCAATACTTTTATTAAAAGTTTATATATCCTATAATCTATAGTCGATACTACGACTAGTCCACAGTATCTACAGAAATTCGCAGGCTAGTATTAGACTCCATAAAAATAGCGACAAATTTCCCATTGAAAGAGGAGTTAGACAAGGCGATACAATGTCCCCACCACTTTAGAATATGCCTTTAAAACACTAGACTGGGAGAACATTGGCATTAAGATAGATGGGAAAAGGCTGAATAACCTGCGTTTTGCCGACGATATTGTGTTAGTCACAGACAATTTTAAGGAAGCTGCATTAATGATTGAACAACTAAAACAGGCCACGGAGAAGGTTGGACTAAAAATAAACCAACAAAAAACGAACTTTATGACGAACATGGTGCTTGGAGGCTCTATCACACTGGATAACCATGTTGTAGAGGAAGTTAGAGAGTTTAAATATTTGGGCCACGAAATAAAAATTAGTAGAGATAACCAGGCGCATGAACCTGCTAGAAGAATAGGATTGGGCTGGGCAGCGTATGGTAGGATGAAGGATGTTTTTAATAGCAGCATACCAATAAGCCTAAAAAGTAAGGTCTACAATCAGTGTGTATTACCAGTCATCACATATGGAGCAGAAACACTTACCCTAACTAAAAATATCGTATCCAAACTCAGAGTCGCCCAAAGAAAAATGGAAAGAGCAATACTAGGTATCAGGCTGCAGGATCGTGTAAGAAATACGGAAATTCGCCGGAGAACAAAAGTCGAGGACATAATCGGCCGAATTACCACACTTAAATGGAAATGGACAGGACATGTTGCGAGGTTCAGAGATGATAGATGGACCATCAGACTTGTGAATTGGAGACCCCGTGCTGATAAAAGAAGCAGAGAAAGGCTTCCAACGCGCTGGAGCGACGATATCAAAAGGATATCGGGACACTGGACCCGAGCTGCTCAAGACCGAGAAGAATGGAAACCTTTGGGGAAGGCCTATGTTCAGCAGTGGACTCAACAGGCTGGATGATGATGATGATGATATCCTATAATAGGTAGGTACTCTTACCCTTTCTGAGAAAGAAAAATGTGTCAAATTTTGACCTGTGTCGCCTAAAATTTACTATTTTTCAAAGATTAAAGAGAAAAACTCGAAATTTTGGCAGTGGAATCAGATATTACTGTGCTCGATAATAAATTATCCAAAAATGAAATTTTAGATAGGTATAGAGAAGTGGAAAAGTAATAATTTTTGATCTTTATCAAAAAAATAACAAAAAACTTTTTTTATAATTCGATACTATGTTGCTGATTCATTCAATGCACAGGCATTCCTATCTGTCCACAGAGGGTGTTCCTGTTAATCGGTTAAAGTAGGATAAAAACCTTTAAATAACTAAGCTGTTACTTCATTTGAAGAAAGCGTCTTCGAAATCCCCATTATCCAAATTTGCAGGATTAAAAATCGCATTATTTTTGGCAATATTCTAATGGATGGTCACCGTGAGGCACCCTGTATATTCGGTGCTATAAATAACCCATTAACAAAAACAGACAAATTATTACGCTTATTAATAATTTTATTTCGATATACTTATAAGTAATATTGACGGAACCCGCATTATTGTATACAGGAGTAATACTTAAAATATTGTTTGGTTCAGTTTCCCACAATTTCTAATAAACTGACCTGCACCTCTTTAAATTTATGCGTCAGAGTGCGTATGTGTACTGACCACTCATGCAAGTCTAATTGCAGAATTGTAACAAATCTAAAATTAGCTTTATATAGACCTACCTATTTCAATGCTAGTTTTCCTGCTATTTTTCTTTTATGCCGCCGATGTTTTAAAATTGGAAATAAACTCTTTCTAACAATTTTTTTATAGATAGAACCGCCGATAGAATACATTACCAAGACGGAGAATAGGCAATCGTTTTACTTACATTGTCGTTTTATGTTTCAATGTCGACATATACAATTCTAACACTTATTGAAAGACAAAGTATTTATCAAACTTTCACTTTATTTAAGAAACTTTGGTTACATGACACTTTTAAGACAACAAAAAACAAACTTCTTAAACAAATTACCTCACCCTGGATCCGTTAAAGTTCCGTTAAAAAGTGGCTAGTATATATATTGTCTTACTTACTCCTTTAAAATTTAAAAGGTTATAATTTGTACAACGAATAGCTTCTGTTTAAACTGTTTTTCGATTTTTTTTTCAGAAAAAAATATGAAATTAAAAATGTTGCATAACATTTTAATAACTTTAAATTTCCCTTGGTACTTTGATTTTAATGTGACCCGACAGGAAAAAGCCGTTTGGTGAAAGATCAGAAGACCTGGTTGATCAATTTATAGAGTACTTTAATCCTATTGTTCGTCCATGGTTCATTTGAAACCAAATATCTTCATTCTTGGGAGCCACTTCTAAAAAAAAAGTTATTTTTTACCACAAAAGATATTGGATTCTTGCCCGTAAAATAATGCGGTTCATCAAATATATCTTTAAGTTATTTAAATATGAAAAATCCGAATAATGATGATATTGATAATGATGATGATGATTTACCCACATTTCCTTCTGAAACGCCACCTCCTCTAAATGAACCAAGTACATGAGGACCAACCGCTTGTAAAAATTTGAAAACTCTCTCAGCTTTGGCATTGGCAGAAACACTAGACAGTTATGATGTTTCCGGTAGAGCAGGAGCTGCCATAGCGTCGGCCGTATTAAAGCATAATAAGTGTCAAATCCACCGAGAATGTTATTCACCGTCATAAAATAAGAAGAGCAAGACAAAAAAGTAGAAATTAATAAGTACTAGAACCCGGATCAAAATATATTGGTCACATAACCCCCAATTCTGGATTTTAAAAAAATATATTGGAAGCTATATGATTTATTTTTTTGGAAATCATTCTATTACAGTGGACGATGTGCAGGCTATCGGTTGTGACGGTACTAATACGAACCAAACTAGAAACAAATCAAATCAAATCATCTATTGGTGTCAAATATACATATAGTACTTACACAGGTCAATACATCGAATACATTATGCAATACTCTATAATTTGGTGTAATTCTGTAGAGTTTGTATCAAATAAATAAATAAATTAGTACAATTATTATGGATAAGATTCTAATAATTATTTCACAGAACATACAATTTTAAAATAAGGCCGGTGGCCACAGGACAAGTTGAAAAGAATATCAATAAATATATAACAGTTAAATAAAATAGGGTGATTGAGCGTCAAACAAATTAAAAAACAGACTTATTCAATAATATAAAACATACAATAGCATAAAATGCGCCTATTTTAACAATACACTCCACAGCACATCTAAGTCTACCATTCAGAGTTTAGGAAATCATCCACTGAATGGAATGCTCCGTTAAGCAAAAAGGATCTTATACTATTTTTGAATTTAGGAAGTGGCAATTCTTTTATATTACGTGGTACTTTGTTCATAAAATTTAATTGTCCTGCAATGGTTTGTTTGCCAGTTGCATGGTAACGCGCTTCCGGTTGCTCTATCTCTTATTACATTTCGACCGGGAAACATCTGGTCCCAGGGCGTTTAGCGGTACTATTGAAAGGCTTTTAAGTTGCTGTTAAAAACTGCTCAATGTAACATCTTCTAAAATATACTCTAAGTTACCTTATATGAGTGATGTAGAATTAGTTAGGTACGGAAAAAAATTTACCTATATGATGTGTATGGTTCAATAATAAACAGAAATTGCTGCGATGTACTGTCAATAAAGTTTTGCGACTATACATAGCGATATCAAATCCTAATGGGAATTTGGAATTATTGACAAATTTTATTATGAAAATCTACTTGCCAATGTCTTTAAGACAATTAAACTCTGCGAGTGCTTGCCGGATGACTTTATACAAGTTGTCAATCATGAGTTCTTCTCTCATCCGGAAAATATAGCACTTTCTATGCTGCCTAATGAACGAAATCATGTTAGAAAGCTAGGGTATCTGAAAATATTAAAGCTAAAATCAAAAAAGATTTTTACCAGAATATTCGATTTTTTACTATTGCAGCTCTAAATTTTGATTTTGATGACTACCACGATTTAATTGATTGGCAGAATAGGGCAAATGAACCGCCGATAATCACCAAGCTGACAGTCGAACAATTCAAGAAAATTGTAGGAAACCCAGAAGGTTCATATTTCTCTCGGTTTAGAAATTACTGCTGCCATATCCAAGCAGTAAAGATGGTATTCGAAGCATCCATAACTGTTTGAGGCTCCGAACGGGATGTCCAAATTTTAGAACTGAATGATTTTTTTTTGATGTTTTGCAAGATTAGGTATATTGTTTTTTTTTATATTTAATTTCAATTATTCAAATGAATGAATAAATAATATGTACAAGTTAAGTTTTGTAAATAACAATACTAAACTGTGTCTTTTATTATTTTGCCATGTGACGGTGAAGGGGATAACCGTAAAAAATTTGTATATACAAAAACCAAATACCTTTTTCATAGTAAAGCTATCCGACGTTCAGGCAACAACATTTTCTACAAACAGTAATCGGAATTTTTTAAGTTGGCTGTGGCGGTGGAGGGGGAAATCGTAAAAAAAAAGAATGCCTACAGAAATTATTTTTTTACACCAAAGCTATTGCACAGTCAGGAAACTTCATTTTCGAAAAAAGAAAAATCCTCACCTATGCGGACGCTCCACCCTAATATTTATTCTTATGAAAAAATTGCGCAGTATACTGTGGAGTGATGCTGTCCCACAGTTTTGCCAAGACGCCTGCTATTAGTTCCATTATTTTCTTCTGCATTAAGTAAAAGTTATAAATCTTCATTATTTTCTTCTGCTCTACCATCGAGTACATTGTTATTTTGCTCCAAGCAGTTGCATTTATTATTTACAGTAACTTTACTCTCAAAATTACAAACAATATTCAGGACTGTTTATTGTTTGCAACGGGTCTTTCATGAAACATGCATGCAGAGGTAATTTCCAATACTCTCCGAAAACTATTTTCCATGTAGTACCATTTAATCATGGTTATTTTTTCTTAAATACTATTAAGTAAACCATGTTGAATCTTTATTACTGGTGCTTTTATTGAGCTATGTATCACAACCGTAGGTATTCAATTTTTAAGAATGTTAGAGGTCTTTCTAACTTTTAATTGACTTGAAAATTATAGAATTTGGTGTCCACCATTCAAGGACCTTCAATAAAGTCTCATATACAATTTCGATGTAATTAGAAAATAATAAAATTTTGTGTTCTAGTCCACCATGCAAGAACCTTCAATAGTCTCATACAATTTTGATGTAAAATTAATTGGGGAGCCAATCTTTGAGGGTAGCATTGGCGGTGCATCACCCGGCATGCAAAATTTGTTATAAGTACATTGAAAGAAAACACAGTTTATTTATTTACATTATTTATGTTTATTAGTGGTATAGGATTCTAATTTTGTATAAAGTATAGTGTCATCATTATCCGCGTAGCATAAGAATACACTCTTACTTAAAGTTTACGTAAAGGCAATGGTAAAGAAGGTAAATGAAAGCAAGTTATTACTTTCTTGATTTGTATGGATTAGTTTATTCGTTGTTGGAGGAAAACGATTATTTTCCTTTAGGATACATTTAACGGCTTAAAAAGTTTTGTGCTACATAAAGACTTTGATTACTACTGCTTTAAGTTATCCATTCCATTATCCATTTTTCGCATAAGAACAACATTAAAGCTCTGACTGTTTTTTTTTTTAATTTTTGAAAAACGTAATAAACTCTACTTCCATATACAGGGTGTAACATATTCGTTTATCACTACAGGGATCTCGTAAACCGTAAGAGATACGAAGATGGTTAAATGGGGGCAAAGTTGCACAATTTGATGCCTAATCATAATCCAAAAAGAAATTATTTAGATTCCGAGTGCTTCCGGAGATATTCGAAAGAAACCGAAAAACTGTCAATAAGATTTTTTTGTTTTGCGCCCTTAATGTAGGAGATAAAAGAATACCAATCACACCTTTTTAGGGCCACTTTTAATCCTTTCTTAGAATATGTAATTAGTTTTGCCATGCAACGTTTCATTTTCCTGAAACCATCATTAATTTCACTATTTTAAATACGGACCTGGATTTTTTCCATTTTCAATAAAAGACCTAGGACATCTTTATTTAATGCCTAGGCTAAATATTAATTTAAAAAAAGAATTAATGCTCTAATGTAGATTTTATTAAGATTTTTCTAATCCGACTCTGTGTTACACAATACCATTTCGTTTTAATAACGACATGAAAATGTATCGCTATCCAGGAAAACATTTTTGAACACGTAATTAATAATTAATTTTTATATGGCAACTTCTTTTATTCAGGAGTATATTTTTGTTTTGTTAATTAAATAAAATCTAATATCATTAGCAAGAATTTGTATTACGATTATTGTCAATTTTACGATTTTTATAGTATTCTTTTAAGGAGCTACCTAGTTTAAATTGTTACACAAAAGATGACGTGGGTAATAAAACGAATGGGTATTGTGTAACACAGGGTCGGATTAGAAAAATCTTAATAAAATCTACATTAGAGCGTTAATTCTTTTTTTAAATTAATATTTAGCCTAGGCATTGAATAAAGATGTCCTAGGTATTTTATTGAAAAATTGAAAAAATCCAGGTACGTATTTAAAATAGTGAAATTAATGATGGTTTCAGGAAAATGAAACGTTGCATGGCAAAACTAATTACATATTCTAAGAAAGGATTAAAAGTGGCCCTAAAAAGGTGTGATTGGTTTTCTTTTATCTCCTACATTAAGGGCGCAAAACAAAAAATCTTATTGACAGTTTTCGGTTTCTTTCGAATATCTCCGGAAGTACTCGGAATCTAAATAATTTCTTTTTGGATTAGATCAAATTGTGCAACTTTGCCCCCATTTAACCATCTTCGTATCTCTTACGGTTTACGAGATCCCTGTAGTGAACGAATTTGTTACACCCTGTATAGAGCCTCTTTTCATATTAAAATGAGCTAATATATACTTAAAATAACAAACTACTATCCGAAATGTACATTCCTATTGTATTCCTTGCAGGTTTTCAATGATATGTTAAATAGGTCCCAAAAAGTTTCTCTTGTTATTCGGTTACCACAAGCGGAAAGTAAGTGCTCCTGGAAGCAAGGTCGTTGGCTTTCGATAAAACTATAAAAAAAAAATAGGTATCCTTAATAACAAGTTTCCTTAAACATTATTTAGAGCAAGCGACGAGTTCTAGCTTCTTATAAATTGTAACATTTCTCCTATTTTCGTCTCAAATGTCTTAAAAATGTCACAAATCTCAGAATTTCCCTCAATCAAAACAAGCGATGATTAATGAAAAGTAACAAAAATCTTACTTACTCGCAAATGTCTGCCGCTGATGGTATTTTCATTTTACGTTGATAATCTTGAAGTTGGGTCTTAATTCGACTTAAACATATTTCAGATTTTTGGTTGGTATTTCTAATACAGGCGTTACCTAATTCTAAAAGGAAATTTAAAAATTGCATAATATGAGGAGCGTTCATACAAAACAAGACATGTCCTCATAAACTAATTTCGAGAAAATCGCGAAAAACTTTTAGCTTTTAGGGCCTTTAAAGGAAAATTTTCTAAATTATTAAATGTTATAGATATAGAGCATCGGATGATAAGTGTTTTGCACATACTCATATTTAAAAAAAATATATGTAAGTATAGAAAACTAAAAAAATTTAATGGAGATGTATCACGGTATGATTTCTTATGTTATTCGGCGTTTTCTTTAAAAAACATACTTTTATTGTAAAGAAGTAATATTATTAATTTGTCAATAATACATCCGACAAAATATTTTTTAAACATTTTTATTATACAAAAAAATAATACAAGCTTTCTATTAAAATTTTTGTGTATGGATATGTCTTGGTTTGTTCTATTTTTTGTAAATACAATATCAAAATATAATTGGATATATCTAGTTTTGACCAGTTCGCTAAAAATCATTTTAATTTTGGATTTGTCTGATTTTGACTGAACGCTGAACATTTGAACATTTACATGCAAATTTAAATGGTTTTGGTCTGATTTAGAACGATTTTTATGAAACGAATCGATAAAATCTTAAAAAAATACCAACTCCATATATATCTCATTTTATGCAAAAGTGGATCTGTCTTGTTTTGTATAAACGCTCCTCATATGTAGTTCAAGAACTGGCTTTATTTTTAAGTATGTACAGAAATTAAACATTCTTTGATCAGGAACAAGAACTCAGTCATTTAAATTTTTCATACTCTCGCTTGAGTTTAGGTCAAAACTGTCCTTCCTTTCAGGGAATAGGGAACTTTCCAATTTTTTTTTTTTTAATAATATGATTTAGTTAGGCCTGAAAAAAGTATTCCCCAATTATTACTCCTTAAAAATCAGTAATAACTTGGTAAAATTTTTTTAAAGTTTCGCGCGTGTCGAAAGCTTTTCAAACGACCTCTTAAGCGCGCCAAACCCGATGACGTCACGAAGTATGACTTTTCCGTCATCCGTCATCCTGACCGGTGGCTGAGCTACCGGGTTTGCATTTGGATTGCCGTGTCTTATTGTTGTATCGCTTGACGCGTGGATGTCATCATGACAAATAATACTTCGTGACGTCACGACCCGTTTTTACCCGCTTGGGATAATTTGAATTTTGGGGCAGTTTTAAATCTTTCTAGCGGTATTTTGGGACGAAATATGTTGTTTTTTTTGCTGCCATATGCATTTATGACAATATATACTTATGATTTATAGAATTTTTTCACCATTTAAAATTTTTGTCAAGTTCCCTATTGTTTTATATAATAAGTTTCTGCAACTTTTTGGTGATCAAACTGTCAGTTTTCGAAGTACTTTGCTTAATTTCTTGGTGGGTCAGGCTTTTTATGATGTGGAAGAGCTAAAGAGTATTTACCATTGCGAATAAAGTGTGATTGTCTTTACTCTAAGTCTAACTGTCTTTACTTTTATCAAATTTATGATGTGCATTGTTTTATTTTTAAGATATTGGCATATCTAGAGGCTAATTTATGAGCTTGAATGACGAATAAAGATTACTTTACTTTACTGATCCATACTATTTAATAACGGGTCAACAATTTTACAGTGGCAGGGCAGGCAGTTGGAGTAGTACAATGAAAATATAATTGAATCTAGTAACAACCAAAGCTATGGCCTCGTTACGTAGATGACACATTCATCATTTGGAATGGAAGCGATGACGAACTTCAAACCTTTCTACAACATATGAACAACCTGGCACCTACAATTAAGTTTACCATGGAGAAGGAGGATAACGACAGATTACCGTTCTTAGACGTCGTAGTACAGAAAATCGGGAGCACCATCCAAACATCGGTATATAGAAAACAAACCCACACAGGTCAATATCTTAACTACGCCTCAAACCATTCAAACAGCACCAAACATGGAATAGTCAAAACACTCGTCGATAGAGCATTCACACTTTGCAACTCGCAGGAGACTTTGACGAAAGAACTTAACAACATCAAGCAAGACCTTGGCATGAATGATTACCCTACGAAACTAGTCGATCAGGCCATCAAAAAGCGTCAAAATCACAAAACTAGAACGAACAAAGATAATGAATCTGGACCCACCATAAATGTACCTTATGTCAAGGGAATCTCCGAAAAAATTCGAAGGATAGGACAACAGTACAACATCCGAACAGTCTTCAGCTCCAAAGATTCCTTAAGAAGCCACCTGACGAAGACAAAACCAACAAATCAAAAGGACACGAAGAATTGTGTATACAGAATACCTTGCGAATGCGGACAATCCTATGTTGGTGAAACTCTACGACCTCTCCAAACAAGGATCAAAGAACATCGAAACCACACACTGAAAGGAGAAACAAACAGATCCGGTGCAGCAGACCACGCTTGGACCCACGGCCATCATGTACAATGGGAAAACGCAAAAATTATACTTAAAGAAGAGCATTGGCGCAAGAGAAAATTCAAAGAAGCAGCTGTCATAATCCAGAACCCTGACTGTTTCAGTAAACCTTCTGCAGATATAAGAAACATTTGGAAGCCCTTGTTAAATAGGTGTAGGCTCAGATTGAGTAGTGATGCAAACGTGATGACGTAAGCGGATGACGTCAGCAGATGAATAATCATGGTGACGTAAGCAGATGATTCACGACTGCACCCGAATTCGTCACTAGCTCCGCCCCCCCCTAGGTAGTATAAATAGGCTCGTAGCTTTGTAACTTGTTTAGTATTCACCTGAAGACGACTGGAGATACTTACCAGTTGAAACGTTGTGATATGAAAAACTAAAGGCAATGGAAGTCCAAAACACATCTATTACTCAAAGATATAGTTGAATTCACATACACTTTTAACGCCGTACATTTCAGTTCTGTCATACTTGTCAAATACTGCAGCAACTCATAAAATATAAATTTCTAATGGCTAAATTTAATTAGTATAATTGTACTCCACACAAAGTATGTCTATCTTGTATTATTTCGTACGATTAAAAAGAGATAGAAATAAAAAGAGTTGGCCGAACAATTCCAGAAAAGAAAAAGAAAAAACACTGACCAATCTCAGCTGTATAAGAAATTTAGTAAGTTGGTGAAATCTAAAGTAACTAGACAATGACAAGTCTTGACATTTGGCATTAAAACTTTATGTGAATTTAACTATACTAAAGGTTGAACATACGATGTCAGTTTTAAATTTCACATTTTCACCATTTGTTAAAGAAAATTCATATTGTTTTATATCCTATAATTTTGTTGTTAATAAGGATTCATGTAAATGACGTATTGTACATTTTGTACTATTTTATAAGTCAATAGTCAGTACTAGAGGCAAATATGGGCCAGCGGGTAATATAGTCTAAAGTCTATAACACGCAACGTTTACTTTTTATGAAAAATCTGGCATCATCCGATTATTTTTTATTTTCTTAAAGGGTGCAATCATTGGTTTACTCCACCCAATCATGCATCTGCTTATGGAAACTATGATTTAGTGATGTAAAGTTTAGTTACTTTCAAAAATTTGTAACGATTAGTTACTTTGGATATTAGGACCCGTATCTGCTATTCGTTATTAGTTACTTAATATTAGCACTCTTAGTAGTAAATTATTATACCGCGTTTGCATGAGGCGTCCCAAAAATTTTCATAAACTTCAAAAAAAAAACGGTTCTACCTCAATACGATATTTCTCCCGGAATTTCAACTGAAGGGTGGTCCATATTTGCCTGTAGTACCTTATAGGCATTTCTTATAAAGTGGGATAAGTACCTAATTTTAAACATCGATGTCTTAATTTATCAAGATACTTTCGAGTGTACAATTCAGAGGCAAAAATGAAGTATACTATTTGAAGATTTAAGACTTGAGTCTTGCTAACTTAATCTTGCTTTATTTTCAATAAAACTCTGTAACTTGTGAGCTTGCTCTTATTTTTAATATATGTAGGTACTAAATTTTAAGATTCAAGTTAACAGAGAGGCAATTTCTTACCAAAAATGTGTTCTCCATTGTCTTTGCAAAGAAATTCTGCGCTATTTACTACCATTTCTATAAACATGCCGGGTATTTGCTTCGCCCGGGTTGGAAGACATTCTCTAAGCAAGCTTGTAAAGGGATTTAGACACCTTTTTAGGTGATTCTTTACCATTGAACACATGGTTTCCTGATCTTCTTCAATAGAATCTATGCAACTTGCCATCTCCCTGATTACATTCTATAATACATACGAGAAGATTGGTCTAATTTAAAATTTAATTAAAAATTTTGATAGTTAAATAATAATAACGTGTTTTAATAACACCTAATAAAACACTCTTATTCAATTAAGGTAAATCCGGGAGATATGGCCCACCGGTAGTGACGCCCCGCTATGTCTAGTTCATAAACTGTTTGCAGGATGGCGCCATGCGCCGGTCCAGTAAGTTGTTTCGTATTCAGCGTTGCCACAGCTACGCCGAACGGGGCAGATCTACTCCTTTTCAATAAAATCTCACTCTCGCTTCCCTTACGCAATCGTCCCCGATCCTTTATTGTCAAGTCAATATTTTTGGGGGACGAAGAAAAAAAAGGAACAGATAGATTGGTTTCATAGTACCCCCCACCAACCCAGTTCTAACCCTCTCACTGGCGGTAGTCTACCCCGATTAAAAAATAAGCTTGTGGCAACTGGCAACACTGTTTTGGATAGATGTTCAAAAATGTCGGAACCTGTTGTTTATAAATAATTTTAGGTAAAGTTGTTTAAATTATTATAAGAACGCATATATTTCACTGTGTGTCTCGTAATGATCTCAGTATATAATAATTGCATATTTCACATTTCACTAATTAGGAAAAAGCTTCTGTAGACGTTATCTGAAAGTGTTTCGATTCTACAATCACTGTGCCATAAAAATGGTGGATGGGGCATCTATACCGTAAAATAGGAGAGTTGCCCGGGGTCCTAATTCTTGAAACTGGGGAACACTGTTCTCAGGAGAAATGTGGGCGAAGTTCTCACGCAACGCATAAAACGGTATTCTTGATCACATAGGACCATTCACATCACCGATTTACGTGAGAACGCGCTTCTCCTTCTATTTTTGGTGGGAACGACCGATTCCGTGCAATTCTAACCCCAGTATTATATTTACGTCGTTAAATTTTTAAACTTTAAAGTCAAAGTGTTTTTATTTTAGTAGTTTTTTTTGTGAAATCTGAGGTAAATCTTCCAGCGAGCAATTCTTCGTGATTTAGCATGAATTTTGCCAACATGTCTTTTTGCTGCTGCATGGATGATGGGGCCCACACGTTTCTTTTCATTTTCAGCCATCGATAAAAAATATTTGACGAATGAATAATATTTGACATTGACAAGTTTCATAATTTTACCCTTCACAATAAAGAAAAACCGGCACTAATAATTTTCACCTCAATTTACCTTTAGATTTCTTTAAAATTTTCGTAAAAAGTGGTGGCCCTTGCCTTGAAAATGGTTGGCAACACTGTCTTATCACCTCCCCGCACGGAACATATCGTCTGCGTTCGAGAATACCAAATTTTACTAACTTATGATCATAGGAGAACTGCCGCGGAAGGGAATGCTCCTTTGCGTCATGTGATCGTTCACTTTCTCTTACGCTCGAGAATTAGGACCCTGGGGTGTTTGTACATAATAAAAGGATGAGTGATCTGGGTCCTAATTCTGGAGCGTAAGAGAACGTGAACGATCACATCACGCAAAGGAGCATTCCCTTCCGCGGCAGTTCTCCTATGAACATAAGTTAGTAAAATTTGGTATTCTCGAACGCAAACGATATGTTCCGTGCGGGGAGGTGATAAGACAGTGTTGCCAACCATTTTCAAGGCAAGGGCCGCCACTTTTTACGAAAATTTTAAAGAAATCTAAAGGTAAATTGAGGTGGAGATTGTTAGTGCGGGTTTTTCTTTATTGTGAAAGGTAAGATTATGAAACTTGTCAATGTCAAATATTATTACGACGTCAATATAATACTAGGGTTAGAATTGCATGGGATCGGTCGTTCCCACCAAAAATAGTAGGAGAAGCGCGTTCTCCCGTAAATCGGTGATGTGAATGGTCTCATGTGATCAACAATACCGTTTCATGCGTTGCGTGAGAACTCCGCCCTCATTTCTCCTGAGAACAGTGTTCCCCAGTTTCAAGAATTAGGACCCTAGGGGGTATCTACCAAAAATATAATATTAAAAGTATTTTGGTTTTTATTAAGTAATAGCCTAGTTCCTTTTACGTTACTTTTAAATAGCATAATAGCAAATTAAAGCACAACAAAAATTTTCTCCTCCCTCCTTGTCGCGGTTAAGTATGCCACTCTACATTTCTTAAAGATATTTACTTTGCTTAGCTGTTTAAAAGAAACGAAAGGAAAGTAGGTAGCTAAAAGTTTACCTATCTTGAGTTATGTAGTAAAGTCGCCACAGTGGTTCTTTTCCCGTGCGTCATCACTTTCACGTCATCAAAATCGTATGAATCAAATCAAAATTACGAGACGAAAAAAGTCAAAACTAAGTCTAAGTTTATAAAATGGACGTGCCTGCCTACCGTTTGACGTAACTACATAATAGGCAGTTGAAGTACAACCAATACGTAAGCAAATTTACGCACGTTATTTGACGAGTTAACGTGACGAACCGGTGGCAAGAATTTTAGTTGAAGTGCTTATCTTCTGTGTCCGTTAACGTAACTTACGTAACCTACAAAAAATGCAAATTTGACATTTGTCATATTATTATGTTAATTTTTTACCTTTATTTTTTTGTTGATTTTTTAAAAGTTAAGAAAATTGCATAAAAAGGAAGAAAAGCAAAAAGAAGAGTATGGAAGAGTGCCTAATAGGCAGTTGAAGTGCGGTCACGAACGTTAACGTATACGTACAAATTGACAGCTACGCATGCGCAGTAATCAAATTTTGATGTACGTGGTTTAAGCAGTTCAACGGGCGTACGTTATCTTGCGTTGTTTTACGGGCGTGAAAAATGAACGTTCCGTTACCCGAAGGATCTCCGAATATAACCGATTATTTCCGAAATGTCATTTTTTGACAAACAGTTTTTTCTGTGGTTCTAAATGAATAACTTTTTCTAACCACAAACAAACAAATCCCAAATAATTTTGCAGTAATCAAAAAAATCTAAATTTATCAACAATCAGAGTTATTTGTTTTTTAGTTAAAAAATAAAAAGTATTTTTATTATCGTAAGTTTTGTGATTGAATTGTGATTTTAGTTCATCAGAGATACTTTTGAATTTTTTTTTCTCTATAAGTATAGATTTAAGTTTGTTATCGATGGTATGTTCCATTTTATTTGTATAATGTTTTGTATTTTTAGAAGATTTAAAAATAAAAAAAAGTTTTATACTCTTCCATACTCTCCTTTTTGCTTTTCTTCCTTCTTTATGCAATTTTCTTAACTTTTAAAAAATCAACAGAAAAATAGAGGTAAAAAATTAACATAATAATATGACAAATGTCAAATTTGCATTTTTTGTAGATTACGTTAACGGACACAAAAGATAAGCACTTCAACTAAAATTATTTTCACCGGTTCGTCACGTTAACTCCTCAACTAACGTGCGTAAATTTGCTTACGTATTGGTTGTACTTCAACTGCCTAATATCCCGAAAAATTATTATTTTTTTTAAGTTTTGCCCGGCATTTTCTATTATCTAAAAGAAATTGACAAACAAATAATGTTATTACATTTAATACTATTTTTAAAGCTTAAAATCTTGAAAAGTTTGGTGTTTTATTGACTACTAAAATCGCAAGTCAAATTTTTGACATCCTTTCATTTAAGGGAATTTAGCCACTGCCGTAAACTTTCCAAAGAAGTTTCACGGTTAGAATATTTAAAACAAATAAATTGGGTATTATAAAAATCCATAAATACTTACCGCCAAAACAGATGGTGGGTATAATTAGCTCTAAAAAGAACTATTTTTAGAAAAAGGAACAGTTTTAAGGCAGACAAATTTACAAAATACGAATTAGATTGGCAGATCAAAATAAGGTTGACAATGACGTTCTAAAATACAACGGTAGTCAGCTAAACAAATAAAAAAAGTAATTAATTGACGTTTATAGTTTTATTCTTGTCTAGCACGTTATATTATTGCGGAATCTTGGAGACGTTCTTTTATGCTTTTATTTAAACTTGTTACTGTAATAAATAAGGATGCAGAGTTATTAACCACGTCGAGTCCTGATCGTTGATTGATGACGCACGGGCAAAGATCCACTGTGGCGACTTTATGTATAAGTAGGTGTAGGGGTATTAAAAAATATCAAGATGGCGTATCCCGCGATCCAACATGACAAGCAAAGTCAGCCGAAAGTCTAAAAGGATAAGCTATCAGAAAAATTGGCGCAGGAGAAAAAAACCAAAAGAGTGACTAAAAAAATTAGATCGAACACTGAAAAACAGAAGAAAAAAACGAATTTGTTGGACACACCGTTGTACACAGATCTTCAATGTCCCCCAATATACCGTTAGCATTTTACAAGCGTAACAAATGGCAGAAGACATAAGAAAAACAAGCTCTTTAACAGGAAGTGATTACGAAGCATGTCGATGGCTTAGAGTGCAAACTGTCTAACTCCAAAAATGGAAATTTTACAGGAGGGCAAAAAAACGACTTCTACAAAATGCAAAATATATAACTGAAAAACAGGTAAGTCCATTTTTAATTCACGTGTAAAATGGCGCGAAATGGTGGAGTTAGATGTTTTGCCGTATGCAGCCGTATTCATAATTGTAGGTCATGGAGTTAGACGCTTTACGTGCGGTGGTTTTTAAAGAAAAACCGTAATTATTTGGAGTAATCTGGTTTGGGTATCCATAGATCTAACATTAAGCTAACTATTTGCACAAAAATCGACATTTTCATAAAAAGTGGAGTTAGACGGTTTGCACTCTAAGCCATCGATGTGTGAAGTATATTATGAAATTAAGGAAACTGTAGACTGGGTACAGCGTACAATTTATGTGAAGTGGTTGCACGAAATATGTACAATATTTACTCAGAAATGTAATTTTTGTGGAAGAGGGGAAAACGGCAGGAAAAATCTAAAACAGTTCAAGAACAGGTTCAATCCAACTTTTGATTGCTTATGTTTGCTGGGGCATCTCTTCCTACTGGTGGGGCATCTCACCCGGGTAAGCAGAAATTTTGTTTTTAATTTATTATGTATTTCATACAAACGGAGTTTATATTTTAATTTCATTTAGTATTATGTTTTACAGTCAGTTATTTTTTACGTCTCTCTTATATTGAAATACAAATAAACGTTAGGTTAGGATAAACGTATTTGGGTCTTAAAATTGAAAAACGCAAAAATAGAAAGTAGAAAACAATTTACAACCTATTTTTACAATTAGGTCCATATAAAACTTACCGAAATTTTGTAACCATGTCCTGGACAAATATGATCGATTTTACCTTCCAATTGTTCTATTGATGGCCTGTCACTAAGGGAATTTTTCAACTTTTGCAGATTACTTACTCTCATCGTTTGTCGGCCAGTCCCGAGCGAGTAACCTCTGACATTTTGAAGTACTAAAAACATTTATTATAATTTATTTACATTCTTAGTTTTAGCAGCTATAAATTGGCGTATTAGTTGATCACTTCCGGAAAGTGCCGTTGAACGAAATTACAAAGGTTTTGAAGAAGCTTTTCATAATAATTGGCCAGTTTATAAGAAAAATGCCGCCTTGAATGTCAGGATTGTCAGGTCCACCAGGTTTCTCACGAATTCCTTAAAGAAACCACGTTACGCTGTTGCCAAAGACTCCAAGAACTTACCCCTTTTGGTCTTTATTTAAGCTTAAACTGACTCATTTTTTAATTATTGAGTGCTATCGCAGCGCATATGCCAATTTCAAGAAAAGCTGGCAGCAAAAATTGAATTTTACAGTTTATTTTTGAGGTAATAAGGTTGTTGGTTCAGGAAAACAGTTTACATTATTCGAAATATTCTACACTGGCATAAAGTCCGCAAAACGTGACAACGTTTGCCTCCTAGCGGTAGCAAGTTAAAATAAGAACATGAAATGACAATTTTGACATTAGAGTGGTAAAAAAAATGTTAGGTTATTGTGAAAATAGTAATGAAATTTAAACGTTTTTACGTGTTGTATCAACATTATAAGAAAACACTATTACAAGGCAGTAGATCTGTAACGTACCGGGTGTTCCACCCAAGGAGGTAATCGGCTATATCTCCGAAAGTAATAACACTAGGACTTTGGAAAAAAATATATATCTATAAAAGCAGCCAAGATAAATTGCTGGAAATTATTTTCAAGTTCGAAATGACCGCTAGGGGGCGTAAGAGAACTTTCAAAATAGAAATGCCGATTTTCTCTTGATTTTTTTTTTAATAAAAATATGTTAAAAATATAAGCATTGTATTCCTCATAAATTTATGCAACTTTATGTTACAAATCGTTTTTTTCTATTTTCCATAATAAAGTGGTGGGAGAAGTTCAAACCTTTTTCTTTCAAACGCTGATATCTCTGCTTTGGATAAACCGATTTTATTCAACTTGGTCTTGAAAAAAAGCCCTTCTTTTCCTCTACACGTAGATCTATTAACTATACCATATTGATTCTGATGGTGGCCACTAGATGGTGTTTTTCCGTAATTCCTCAATGAATAAAGATTTTCTCAAAAAAATCAAATGTTATGATATGACTTTTTCATCATATTTTATTTTAGGCTTATAAAGGCTATAAAATAGTGGAATAAAAAAATCCAGGTCCGTATTTAAAATAAAAAAGTTAATGATGGTCGCTCGAATCCGAAACGTTGGTTTAAAAAACTAACCCCATCAGCTTGTAGAGGAGGAAAAGTAACTATAAGGAATTAAAAACCGCAACGTAATATCTTTTCTTAAACTAGAGAAAAAACCATTGATTTAATTGATTAATGAATGTTTTAAAAAATGGCCTATTTTTCTATATTAAATAATATTATCCCTAATTTTTCTAGTTTAACAAAAAATATCACGTTGCGTTCCTTATAGTAACTTTTCCTCCTCTACAAGCTGATGGGTTAGTTTTTTAATCCGACATTTCGGATTCGAGCGACCATCATCAACCTTTTTATTTTAAATACGGACCTGGATTTTTTATTCCACTATTTAATAGCCTTTATAGGCCTAAAATAAAATATGATGAAAAAGTCATATCATAACATTTGATTTTTTTGAGAAAATCCTTATTCATTGAGGAATTACGGAAAAACGCCATCTAGTGGCCACCATCAGAATCAATATGGTATAGTTAATAGATCGACGTGTAGAGGAAAAGAAGGTTTTTTTTTCAAGACCAAGTTAAATAAAATCGGTTTATCCAAAGCACAGATATCAGCGTTTGAAAGAAAAAAGGGTTGACCTTCTCCCACCACTTTATTATTGAAAATAGAAATAAACGATTCCTAACATAGAGTTGCATAATTTTATGAAAAATACAATGCTTATATTTTAAACATATTTTTATTAAGAAAAATCAAGAGAAAATCGGCATTTCTATTTTGAAAGTTCTCTTACGCCCCCGAACTTGAAAATAATTTCCAGTAATTTCTCTTGGCCGCTTTTATGGATATATATTTTTTCCCTAAGTCCTAGTGTTATTACTTTTTGAGATTTAGCCGATTACCTCCTTAGGTCGAACACCCGGTACAATTAAGTGTTCATTGACATGACATATGATAAAATAATGTTCTCTATAAACAGTGAAATGTCGGCTCTAAGCAAAAGTACGTTTATAAATTAAATGCGAGGCCTATCTTTGCTTATACAGGGTTGCCCAGAAGTCCGGAATAAAATTAATAAATTAGCATCATCTTGCTGAAACCAAATTGTTTCATTAGGTATATCTGGATCTACTCGGTCGGGGAAAATTACAGCTAGAGCAGGAACAACTCGAAGGTTAAGAAATCCAGGTACCGTTCAGTTGTGAGGTTTCCTTTAAAAAATAATGGCCCAAGAATTCGGTTATTAATGATGCCTGCCCATACTCCTTTCTCGGCCGCTTAGTATGCGCTTCAAATATCCATCGTGGATTTTCTTGACTCCAGAAACGATAATTATGTTTGGTAATCACCCCGTTTAAATAGAAAATAGCTTCATCCGAAAATAATTTGTTCCGTCGAAACCTATTATTTTCGTCACACCGTGTCATAATTTCTTCGCAAAATTGCAAACGCTTGTTATACTCATCTTCTAAAAGCTTTTGGACAAGATTTACTTTATTATGGTGGTATTTTTATGCTTTTCAAAGTACCTCTAGATGTATAATGATTTTGAGCCAATGAAACTGTTGAAACATGCGGATTATACTACAGATATAATGGAATACCCAATTTTTTTATCGTCGCCTAAAACACGTGGCCGTCCATTCCTGAGCAAGTCCTTTACTGTGCCATGTTTATCAAATTTGTGGAATATTTTACTAACAGTGCCCTGTGCAATTTGATTATCCGGATATTTAGCATTTAATAAAGTGCACACTTCACTTTGACTTCTTATTTTATCTCCACATCATAACAATACTTACGTACGCTGTCGTACGTACGTACTTCGATACGCTGTCTTTCCGACAAAACCATTTTTGTTTAGAAAATTGTAAAATAATACTTTGGAAATAACTAAATTAATTTTACAAGTTCACAATGTCACAAAATGTCAGAACGTAAAACAATGAGGATTTCTTTTGAAAGGTAAAAAAATCTATGATTTATCATTTCCGCTTATTTAAATACAGATTTTTTAAAAGCTTTTAACAGTCGCCATTTTGAAATAGCTTGAGAGATACGATACGCGCCAAAATTTATGAGCATACTGTACGAGATATTAGCTTCCAAATAATGTATTACAAGCTGTATGTTTCCATTTAAAAAAAGATCGATGTCGTCATATATTTGACAAATATCCATAAAAAAAGGAATAAGCGTCAAAATGTGAGCATATATAAAACTAAATTGACGTGTCCGAGCGTTTTCCCCAAAAGTTGCAGGTTAAGGCTATATTAATTGTATTCCGAACTTTTGAGCAACCCTGTATAATAAGCCGGAAGATGACAATAAAGCTTAAAAAGTAATTCCAGATTTAAAAAAAAAACTATAAAGTTAAAAAATGAATTTTTTAAATAAATAATTTTGAGAATTTCATTCACCGTATTTTAACAATCAAATACCATAATTTTATTGTATATTACCATGGTTATTCTATTGTTGCAAAAAATTATCCAGATAATTTTTTGACAGAAAAAAATTATCATGAATATTTTACTCATGTATAAATTTTCCCATAAGAAACGTTAAAAATAAAAAAAGATCAGCGGATATACAACGTTGCCTAGACAACGTTGTATATCCAACACACAACAATCGAACCTATTTGACGAGACAGTTTTTTTTTTTACCTTTTTAATGCGAACGTGATCGTTATTGTTATGAGTTCCCTTCGGGAAATTCATTGCTTTTGAAAAACAAACCCTCTCAACAGATAACGACAAAGATATAATTATGGCATAAATGAAAAAATATAAATATTATTTACCTAAAAAAAAAAAACCCCCAACCCGGGTCGTCCGGGGTCGTCCTGGCGAAACGCAACTCCTTAACACTTGAGCCATCAAAGGCTTTACATATTATTCGTCAATTATTCAAGAAGAGTTGTCTTAGGTGCAGCATTGTAAAGCAGTTTGACAACAGTCAGGATTGGTCGGGCGAAATACTGTATCGTAGATACCTGTTTGTTTGTATTGTTATTATTAAAAAAGTCAAAATGAACCGATTTGGTCATGCACTTAATGAACAAATAGTTATATATATTTCATTCTAGAAATATTCTCCCTAAATACCGCTCGTGCATAAAAATTAACCAGATAATTTTCATTCAAGTTTGTTATACTAATTCCACTCGTTCTTCGAACTCGTGGAATTATAAATAACAAGCTTTCATGAAAATTATCGGTAATTTTTAAGCACTCGTGGTATTACCCCCGATAATTTTTTGACATTTTTTTTTTGTCACTCATAATGATACACAAACAAAACATTCATTGCATTTATACCTACTAATGTTAACAAAAACAACAGGCATGTTATCCTATATTTATATTTTATTATAGAAGAAAAAAACAATATTAACAATCGTATAATAATATGAATAATTTAATTTTAATGGTTAAATGTGCAGTTATTATAATTGATTGTCACATCAGGACCTTTTTGCTGAAAATCTGACGACACATTCTCCAGATTACTGCCATCACTTTGTGTTGTTTTCAATGAAGTTCCAATATCTCTCATTTTAGTAACCAATGAGTTGTGAAATTCTGAGTCTAGCTGAAGATAAGGCTTGATGGAACTTACATTTGAGTGGCCACTTATCTTCATAACTTGTGACGCATCTACTCCCCTTTTTGATAGTTGGCTTATTGGTGTCGACCGGTGTGAATGGTTGGTAAATTTAACTTTTTTATTCATTGGCGCTATACCTGACTTTTCAGCCGATTTTGCTGTCCATTTTGAAATTTCGTTCCTGCCAATTGGTGAATTTTTAAACCATATTTCGTTTACTTTCCAGTCAAGATTAGGAGTTAAAAAAAATCGGTTTGTTTTAATGTTTTGGCCCCTCTTAGAAATAAGCTTCTTATAAAGTCTAAGCGGGCAAATATCAGGATTTGCTTTATTCTGTACTAACCATTTGCTATCTGTTAAATTATGAGCTCCACCTTGTGCCGTTTTTGAAAATATCGGGTTATACTCAACACGGTTTAAGCCATCTTCCTTGAAGAAATCGACCAAACAGTTCACAGCTTCCCCACCTCGCCAAGCCAGTTCGTAGGAAACGATATGAAAATTTTTTTTCTGTAAACCTTCTGGTGTATTTTCATCCCAAATTTGTACCATTTGCAAATACTGCTTATGATTAAATGCAACTGCACTTGCTGTCCTTTTTTCTGGGTTTTTTTGTAACATTTTTCTTGCAGCATCGCGAGCATCTCTTGCTGGTTTGAAAGAAATGTCAGTAAAAGGATCTATCTTCCTGTTATATTCGTTGTAGTACTTTTCTTTTAGAAGTTTTGCAGTGACGTTCCACATTGTTTTGACGACTGCTTCCTTGTACTCACTACCATTTTTCTTGCGCATATTGGCTCCCCAATCTTTCAATAAAGTCACCAAAACTTCTTGAGCAGTGTCTGGACCTAATATATAACTTTTTTTCTCGCAGAATAGTTGAAACTGAGACCATATGGACTGCTTTGATCGTTCAGTATTTATGGGCGTTAGATTCTCAATATTTTCATTTATAGTTTCCATTGACTGGATTTCAAATCGCGACATTGTTTTGACAGATGCATTGAAATGTTATTTGGATACCCTAACAATGTTATACCAGCTACTTTTCTGTGGGAATGACATAAAACGTTCAACTATACGTGGTAAAGCAAAATCCGTTCATGAAATTCTCCTACGAATATAACGCGGGCATTGATAATTATTGGTAATTTTAGGCAAATATGCCTTCATGCAATTTGGAGCAAGCAAAAGCATTCGTGCACTACGTGCACTCATGCTTTTTCTGGCTCCAAATTGCATTCAAGCATATTTTTTTTAAATTACCGATAATTATCAATGCACTTGTTATATTATATATGATAATTTAATTCTACAGGAAAGTAGGTATGTATGTCCCATACCAAACCCGATTTTTATAACACATTTGTGAATCGTATTGCAAAAAATATAACTTAATATTTTTATGTATAGAAGCAAAATTTGAAAATATCGCTTGGTAATTTAATGTAAAATTAAATTCTGGAAATTATTTATTTTGTTGTTTTTTATTTTTTTTAAATTGCATTGTTTTTTCTGGAACTTTATTGTCATTTTCCCAATTTTTCATTTAATAATTCCTATTTATTTTAGTGCAGCATAAAACTTTGTTTGTGCACAAAGTAAGGCTTTACTATTGGTCAAATATGTTCCGGTAGGGCCGTGAGTCCATTAAGGATGGTCCAAAAAGTTGGAGGCCTCCAAATGCAAATTGCAAGCTATCCTGATATTGGCAGGAAAACGACAGCAATGATCCTTGAAGATCGCTGTTGTCTTTAATTGGTAAAGCATTAACTCTATTTGAATCAAGCATTTTGACAATTCTACGTAATAGTCCAGGCAACTTTGAAATTCATGATTTATTTCTAAACATTATTTGGATTGGTTGTTCATTTTTCGTGTTTTGAGACGTTATAGGTACCCCTATTTTTTTTTTACGACCGACGCGACGCGTGCTTTGTAAGTACGTCACTGGGAGATACATACATAAAAGGATATAAAAGTTCATCCAATAAGTGAGTGAAAAAAAACAGTGCTGTGGATAAATACCCAAAGGTTACTAGGCAAGGCCGTAGCCAGAAAATAATTTCGGGGGGGGGGTTGTTCCAGTGCCGGATTTAGGATTTGTTGTAGGGGGGGGGGGGCGAAAAGGAACTGCGCCGCTCTTCAGCGCCACGGTCAAAATTTTTTTGGATGCCACGCCCTTTTTTGGGTAAAATAACCGTAAAGCTTAATCTGCGGCAATATGCCAGACTTCAAAACACTCTTTTATTTAAAATAAATTCGAAATTTGAAAGGTCGGTCGACAAAATAAACAATAAACTATTTATTTTACTAATTAACATGTCTCTTATATTAAGTCATAATTATATCTAAGTATAATAATTATTATAATAAATTATATTATGTAATAATAAGATCAAAAACAAAATAAGAATAAAAACGAAAAATAAACAATAAGAACTAAAAAAATATCTGAAGTAGGTACCTACTTACTTTGTACTAAATTACAAAATCAAGTTTCCTGTTCTTAGAAGAGAAAATATTTATGATTTTGTTTACATCTACGTTTATATCACGATGGACATATAGGAAAGCCAGACCATTAAGGCGATCTGCAGCCATTGTAGCCCGTAAATAAGATTAACTATTATGTTGTGTAACAACAAAGTGATACCGGCGCACTGTATATAACTGCAGTCTCATTAATACTTATAACACTTATTAAAAGTCACAAGTTACAACCCCCCTAACCCCCCCCCCCCGAAATAAAAAAAATATATTTATTTTAGACTTTTAATAAGTATTAATGAGACTGCAGTTAGATACAGTGCGCCGGTATCACTTTGTTGTTACACAACATAATAGTTAATCTTATTTACGGGCTACAATGGCTGCAGATTGCCTTAATGGGGGGGGGGGGGGGGGTTACAACCCCCCTAACCCCCCCCCTGGCTACGGCCCTGTTACTAGGTATAAGAGAGCATTGTTTGTAGCCTGAGCTATCATTGGTCATCATGTTATCAGTTCTATATTTAGATATTCAAAGGAAGTATGATGCTTACTATACTAATAAGAGAGATTACTACGAAATGTATGTAATGTAATTTACCCAGGTCAGTTGGGTCATTTAATTTAAAAATAAAATTGATATAATGTATTTTTTATTATTTCAAATCAAAGATTTTTAGAATAAGATAAGGAAATAGTGTGCCTATTTTTAGTTCTTTTTATCCAGAAAAAATTGCAGGTTCCAAGGGTCGAAAAACTAAATGTTATTTAATATACTATTATACCTACTAATATAATTATGTAGATTTCTATTTAAAGAGAAAACACTAGTGACGCATTTGCCATTTCGTTTTCTTATCAATATTTCTTGTATTTTTCGTTTTCTTCAAAAAGCGGCCAAATACCCATCTTTGGGTACAGCAATTATCTCCAGTTTTAAGTTTAAAAAAATTGGTAAATTAAAAAAAGCAACAAACGAAATATTGTTAAATTTGTCCATATTTCTGTTTCTGCTTTTGATAATTTATAAATTCAACCCTTTTTAACGTAAAACGGTAAGTAATTGTACTCCAAAGATGGATATTCGGCTGATTTTTGGATGAAACAAAAAATAATTCTTATATTCTACATTCTACAAGATTGCGTTATTAGTTTTAAAATTTGATGTTTCATTCTTTAGATACCACCGTCAGGTCAATTATTTTTAATACGTACCTGGAATTTTGAATAAGGTTTTAGGTATTTAGAAATTTAAAGCAATTCAAGATTTTTTAAATTTTTACGTTTTACCATCAAATAAAACATCATCAGTATTTCAATAAATATTATCATTTTTTTACCATTACGGCCCTTCAAATTTATTATTGACTTGACGGAGGTAACTAAAGAATGAAACGTCGAATTTCGAAATTAATAACGGTAGGACATAGAAATAATATCTGCGAAATATTCGGAATACTTATAATTTCATTTTATAAAATTATTATTAAGCTCCAAAGTACGCAACTTTGCCTCAATGCATACAGTTGTATTTTCGCAAAAAAATGTCAATAGATTCATCTGATGTTTATGAAAAAAATAAACTAATTTCTGTAAATTATTACCTTATTTCACTTTTCGGACAGAACAAGGCATACCTTATACGTTTTTTTAAGTTTCTAAAATCAAAACTAAAAGCTAAAAAAAGGAAATTTAATTCAGAACTGCAATAAAATACCAATAACGATTCCTATCAAAGCATGTTTGACCGTTAATCATTTTGTTTTTTTAAATAATCCATTAACTTTAAGTAACCCGTTTTGTCTCTTCCCTTCCCCTATAGAAAGCGGTACCAAACATTATTTTTTTTAATTCGATATTATATTAAAACCCACAAATACTGATATGAAAGCAAATTGTAAAAAAAAATTATTTTAAAAACTAATTTCAATTTTGGTTTTATAGTTTAATTTAATTAATTAAGTTACAAGTCTCTATTAAATTAAAATACTTGCCTACAAGTGCAGCAATAATACAGACGAGGAACTTCATGTTGTGTTAATGGTTTTTAACAAACTGGGCTGATCTATACGGCTTTAGTTCCTTTTATAGATATCAAACGTTAAAATTATCTACTTAAATTTGTTGCTCATTAAAAATTATTGTTTATAGCCTTGCTCATGAACTGTAACATATTTTTATTTTGAATGCGTAAATTGATTTCCAAGAACAAAAGTTTGTTATTTTACACACAGTACACTTTGGAAAAGTCAATAAAAAACGGCTCTGTAAAAAATTATCGATATCGCCATATCTCTAATTGTTTGTGTCACACTGTATCAATATTTTTTTTTATAAAAAATACCTCACTTAAAATGTTAATACTCGTTCACAAGCCTTTTTCCAAAAAGAAAACTGTACATGATTTACTGAATTTATTCCAAGTTACAAACACACACTGTTCCTATATGTTGCTACAGAGGTAAATGGGCACATTAAGTTGCACCAAATGAGCTGAAAAAACCGCCGCAATCGAAAAAATATTTACAAAAATTATTATGTATAAATCTTATTATATTATGTTGTATACTTTAGTGGCTTAAGAACAATATTTTTTAAAGCCTACGTTATAAAGAAAAAAATGACTAATCCCCTTTTGTAGTGTGTATAAAGGTAATAAGGAATAATCTACAACAGAACACACACTGACTATTATGAAAAGTGTGCAGCAGATACAGAATTTTCTTACTTTACCCGTAAAACCGCACTTGCTTTTTTATTCTTCTAGGCAATATTTATTTGTTTATAAATTATGTAAAAAAATTCTCTATAAATTGAAATACATATTTATTGATGATTATAGGATAAGTAAGTATTACTTAATTCGTTATCACATTCAAACTGCTTTCTGTACTAATAATAATTTATTTTGATACTTACACATAGCTACATACACTGAGAGAAGTATATCATCTGCATTAAATAGGCGCCGAAAAAACGAATCTGTTGTAGCTACTATAGTCTATTACCAAAAATATAGGCAGTGACGTAGCTCTCATAACCATGGAAACGACCAAAATACTGACTGGTCATTGGCGGTTTGCATTAGTTTCCATGGTTTCGAATAATACGTCACTGCCTATAATATTGGGTTTTGAGTATAGGTTTACTTTTTAACCTCAATATGGTCGTTTTTTAAATATTATTTTTCTGCTGGTATAAAGCTCTATTGTCTTAAAATAAATATATGATGCAGTGGTAAAAAATATCTCCCATTTATAAAAAATATATGATTTTGTAATTAATTGAAAAGTATTGCTTTTTAATCCTAAAAATAGTATGCAATTTATAAAAAAAAATATTTTTATCATTGGTAGTCTACCTCGCTACTACTAAATGAACTTTTTCTGAGTTTCTCTTTTTTAGGTTTAGCCCTCAGTGACGTAGTTGCCATTATATTTAATTTTTTAATTAGATTTCTTTAGTTTTCTTTAGCCAAATTAAATCTCTGTAGCGCCAGTGACGTTTTGAGCCAGTTACCTACGTAAGGAACCTGCGTAATTTTGATTTCAACGTGACATCTGAAACAACACCAAATAGGGAAAGTTTCTGTATTTATAACTTACTTGGTATAATTTATCCAAACTCAGTTTGATAACTTAAAAAAGCGATTAACAGGCTTGAAACTTTTGAAAGAGACCCACCTCACAACCAGGGATATCAGATCTTTTATGTTTTTATGGCCAAATGTAATTAGCTTTGTCTATGGTAATTGGTCTGCAGCAAATGCAGTACTGCAATAACATACCAACGATTTTTATTAAAATATGTTTAACTATTAATCAATTTGTTTTTTAAATAATCCATGAACGTTAAGTGTCCCATTTTGTCTCCTCCTTCCCCTATAGAAAACGGTACCTAACATTCTTTTTTTTAACAGATTACGAGGAACTTCATGTTGTACTAATGGTTTTAACAAACTGGACTGATGCTGATCTATACCGCTTTATTTCCTTTTATAGATAATATAAAAATTATTTACTTATATTCGTTGTTTATTAAAAATTATTGTTTATGGCCTTCCTTATAGCAACAGTATTTTTATTTTGAAGATGTCAATCGATTCCCAAGAACAAGATTTTGTTTATTTTACACACTGTGGCTTACTTTTTAGGGAAAATGAAAATTACCCAAAAAAAGTATTCCGCTTTGCGTCGGTTGAACAGATGGTCGCAGAATAAAGCTCTGTCTACAAATAATAGATGGAAATACGCAATAAAAATAAACACTGAGGTAAGCTTTGATCAGTTTAATGTAAATATAAAGATAATTGTAGGGACGAACAAATAGTGTGTGATTATATTATGACTAAAAAGGTAGGAAATCATGCAGAATGTGTGTAAAATTGCTTCACATATACAGAGTGTTTTATAAGCGAAATGTTAAAAAAAATTAATGTTTAAATTATTTAATAAAAATCTTAAGATGAGCATTATTATTGAAAATAAAAAGGAATAAACTGGCCTTGGATCCAGAAACACGCCGGAGCATCCAGTGGGAACCAATGGAACGTTTTGGTGATGATAAAGAGTCCAAACTGCTGAATCTAGGTAGTAGGTAGTCACCGGATCATCGGGCAGCCATCCATATGTAGCATACCTAGTAAATAAAAATGACGGCCTCTGCCCGAAAGGATTGAAGAAAATTGCACGGTTTTCCAGAACAGAAGTGTAAATGTGACGGTTAAGCCCCATGGACACACTCTGTAAATATCAATTAAATAACCGGAACGTTCTAAAAACCCAGGAAAACAATTTTAGCTTACGTCTAGCCTGAGAGAATTTACCAGACTATGCATCATGGCGATGTATTGTAACGGTAATTATTTTATTGGTTAAGATAACCTATCACAATAATACCTATAGGTACTTTTCAGTGGAGAATTAACGGATCTCAGATAAACGACTCTCAATTTTAAGATTTGTTGTATTTGTAATAAAATATCAATTAATAAAAATATTTAATTGAAAGTATGTTTTACTTATGGAGGCCTAAAGCCCTCCATAGTTTTACTACACGCTTCTGTCTTATACTTCTATTTACTTTCAAATGTTAATCTTCCTTCATAAAAGTTCTCCGACCCTGTTCACTCTTGTCTTCTTGTTATTAAATCAATCTTATTAAAACTTTTTAACCTTTCAATGACTTTTGACAATTGAGACAAACAATTTTAATTTTGATAAGAATAAATCCAAAATACTGTAATTAAAATGATACAAATTTGATGAAAAAATTATCTCTACTATTATGAAGAATCAAACTCGTGTCAGGTCACCGCGTATAATCTTCTATGGCTGAGATAAATAATAGGACTCCGAGGTTTTGGGATAGTAATCCAACAGCAAGAAATCAATAAAATATATTTCAACTATGAAGGAGAATTACAAGTGTGTCAAGTAATGCACTAACATGTAATTTCTCTATAGTCAAAATTAAAATGGGGCTCCGCAAATAAAATAAATATCTACTTTTATGGAGAATTACACTCGTGTCAGGTATCCGCGTGTAATTTCTCTATAGCTGCGATAAATAATAGGACTACGCTGTTTTGGGATAGTAATTCAACAGCAAAAAATCAATAACATATATGTCTACTATGAAGGAGAATTACGAGTGTGTCTAGTAACGCACTAACATCTAATTTCTCTATAGCCCAAATAAAAATAGAACTCCGTTGTTTTGGGGCGTAGGTCAAGAAGCAGAGCCAGAATTAAATAAAATATATTTCTACTAGGACGGAGAATCACACTCGTGTCAGGTCACCGCGTGTTCTCTATAGTTGAAATAAAATAGGGCTCCTCTGTTTTGGGGTGTAAACCCAACAGCAAGAAATAACGAATTTGAATTTATATTACTCGTTAACCCTAAAAAGGACCTTAAGGATCTCACCTTTCAAGTATTCGATCTTTCTTCTTTCGAAGCTTGGATTCGAATAATTTTTTTTTTCGATGAGTATCTTCCAAAGACTAACCCCCTGCGGGATACTAGCAGAGGAGTGTCGGATTCAACCCCCTGAAGGAGAGCCGCCTACCGACTAAACTCACCGTGTTCCTGCGGTTTCCGCGGCAGAGGCGTATAAACCTTCAGACCACTCGGTTCGGTATTTCGGCTCTGCACGCCTAGTGCGTGCTTTGCGTCATACTCGCCAACGCCTTGGATACACGGTGTACTTAAGCTGGCTTTGTCGTCTATCTCCAGCCAATTGCAAACTATTTTATAGCGATCAGTTGCTACATGAATTGTTTATCGTACAGGAGATCCAGAAAAACGTCTGTATTACGGGGATTTGTCAATAATGACGTTTTGTGAAAAGGTTAATAAATTGGGTTAGGTATATTTAATTTAGGAGGGAAATAAGGACTAAATAATAATAACGACACTTCAATAAACATAATTATAAAATTCAACGAAATTATTTAATATACTATCTAGAAACTAGTAACCAAAAAAAACGAAATTAAAGTCACGGAAGGTGACCTCTCCATACCAATTCTCACCGCAGAGAGATAAAACATCGACCTGGATATTGCTATCGACGCCGTCTGATAACAAAAGGTACGACGTCATGGTACTTGCATGCGTCGTATTTGATGGCGAATGCGCTAGGAAGGAAAAGTATTATCAAGACTAAATAAAAATAATAAAAAGGATGGCGTTAGAATTTTAAACGCTACAACACAGTGACTTTAAAAATAGTCAATAAAGAACTATCTCTAATAATTTGGGACACACTGTATCAATATTTTTTTCGTAAAAAAAATACCACAACTTGAAATGTTAATTCCCGTGCCCAAGTATTTGTCCAGAAAAAACTGCTGTACATACTGGATTTACTGAATTTATTTCAAGTTACAAACTCGCACTATACCTATATGAAAGTAAATAGGCACATCAAGAAAAAAAAATTACGCTGTACCTACCCGTAAAACCGCTCTTGCTTTTTTTATTATTCTCGGCGATATTTATTTGTTTATAAATTATGTAAACAAAATTCGCTATAAATTAAAGGGAAACAAAGTATGGTTATTTTATTTACAATACATTATTGATGGTATAGGATATGTAAATATTACTTAATTACTAATCACATTCAAACTACTTTCTGTACTAATAATAATTTATTCTGATTCCTAACTGGCACTAACGGACTAACGCTAATTTAGGTAATCCGCACTGAAACAAACATTAGACAATAATTATTAATATCACCACGGTTCTGTCAAAATCAAGATCTCAAAAAGAACAAAATGAACGCTAACTTTGCTATTGAACACAATAATCAAAAACTGATCTGAAACTGAAACTAAAGGGGGGTAGAAGTGGGCGATTCATGAGATCCACATATTGTCCCATATAAAGATCTGAATCTCTGAACTAAATCAAGCGTAAATGGCCAATCTTTAGTTGAAATAATATGGTCTTTGAATGTTGATTTTTAGAAGTTGCATTTATTATTTACAGTACCTTTACTCTCAAAATTAGAAACAATATTCAGGACTGTTTATTGGTTGCAACGGGTCTTTCATGAAACATTGCAGAGGTAATTTCGAATACTCTCCGAAAACTGTTTTCTATGTAGTACCATTTAATTATGGTTATTTTATCTTAAATACTATAAAACATGTTGAATCTAGTCAGATTTGACAATATCATATTTGTAGGAAAGAAAGAAAAAACTAAAAGTCTTCTTCCACAAAATTTAACAGAATATAGAAATTCTTAGGGGTCTCTACATGTTTCAAACGTAGAAACGTTCATCAGGAGATAGAAAATTTATATAGTAGCGCTGATGGTATTAGCCGAAGAAAAAATGGTATAAAACCTTAATGGAGCTTTTATGGCATTAAAATTTTAAAATGTAGAAGTGACGTAAGTATATAAAAAAGTTGAGGAGAGTTAAAACATGCTGAGCATGCACTGAGAGAAAACTCTATTAGCCGTAGCTAGAAATCCATTCGCAGTAGCAAGAAATCTGCATTAAATAGGCGCCGAAAAAACAACTCTGTTGTCGCTACAAGGTTCTTTTTTTTTAAATGACTTTTTAACCTCAACATGGTCGTTTTTTAAATATTATTCTTTTGCTGTTAAAAGACAACTCTATTGCCATAAAAAATATATAATCCAGTGGTAAACAAAAATGATTTTGTGATTAATTGAGGTCGTGTAGTTAGAAAAGTATCGGTTTTTACTCCTAAAAATAATCAGCCAGCTATAAAATAATTTTATTTTTATTGTAGCTGGTCCACCTAGCTACTACTAAATTCCTTTTTTTAGCTCCTTCGTCAAAATGGCTGTGGTTGGTGGATTAGTTTATAGTGGATGTTTTTGGCTCTGGATTTGATAACATTTTTATATTTTAATAATTCTATATATGGTGGTGTACTTTTAGTGCAACGTTATACAATAAGTGTTGTGGCGGTGTGTCTCCAAATTCAGGTAGGTAGGTACAATTATTTTACCAATAATTATATTTATTACTTATATTTTTTAATTCGTTCCGATCATGGCCGCCATTAAGTTTCCGTTCTGCACTTATTAGGGCAGTATTTTTGATAAAAATTGTATGTTAAACTTTGTTTAATAACGGGGGGATCTGACTGATCTGAAAGTATCAAACTGCTAGGAACATGACCCTTTTTCGCCATTTTTTTAATTAATAGGTATCAGAAAACCTAACAAATGCGATTTTGCATTGCAAAATTTAGAACGGGGAAGAAATATCTCAAAAACTCACATTGTTTTCCGATTCTATCCCCTAAATTTGTATTGTATTTCTGAAAAAATTAATTTCTCGCCTAACAAAATTTAAAGACTCACCTAAGTCAACGATTTTTTGTAGGTACCTAAGTAAAGTAATGTGATAAACATGAGTTACTTATTAAGTAATAAATTTGGGGACACACCGCCACAACACCTATTATATAACGTTCCACTAAAAGTACACCACCCTATATGAAATTATTAGAATATAAAAAATGTATCAAATCAATGGCCATCAAACATCCACTATAAACTATAATTCACCAACCACTAAACAAACTAACAACACTACAAATGGCATTAAAATGAACCAAAACGATTTCACCTTGTTTTAAAAAAGCAACTGTTTAGTTCCTAAAAGGTATATTTTAGATAGGTATAAAAGATTGGTTAGTTTTTATTTTTATTTTTGTGGTAATAAGATAACCTTATAGGAATTAAAAAAATACTTTTTAAAACCACTTTATTGGATACATATTGTTATGGTTATATGATATTCTGTTACCATAAAAAAGCATTGAGCACACGTAACAATATTGTTGTCAAAAAAACGTCCTTGATTGCGGCTAAACGAAATATTTTAGGGATAAATGGATTTTTTCTTGTGGTAATACACATATATTCAAAAAAATACTTGTATTGAGTGATTTTCCTCAGTGTGTGATAAAGGATGTCTTAACAACCAAATGAAAAGAGGAAGAAGAGAAAGGCCTCCAAAAGAGAAGGTGTCGAGGATTTTTTAAAATTAATTATATAAAAATATTTGTAAAATTATTGACAGTGTAGTCATGATGTCAAAAGTTTTGAAGGAAGGTTTTTGGGGTACTGGGTGTTAAAGTCCAGTAACCCCTCGAGAGGTTCATTTAAAATTGGTGAAAGTAGTCAAGCAATCACACATTTTAGAAAATTAAAATAAAAATTCAAATTTTTATGTTCACATCCCTCTCCTTTTTTATATACGTCACTTCTACATTTAAAAATGTTAATGCCATAAAAGCTCCATTAAGGTTTTACACCATTTTCTCTTCGGCTAATACCATCAGCACTATATACATTTTCTGTCTCCTGTTGATGAACGTTTCTACGTTTGAAACAAGTAGAGACCCCTAAGAATTTCTATATTCTATTAAATTTTGTGGGGGAAGACTTTAAGTTTTTTCTGTCTTTCCTATACTTTCAACTCCACTTAAAGCATGGACTACTTCTTCAAATTAATATCATAATTGTTACTGGTGGTTTTATTGAGCTGTGTATCACAGCCGTATTTAATTTTTAAGATTTCTAAGAGAGAATTTCTAAATAACTTTTAATTGGCTTATTAGAAAATAATAAAATTTGGTGTTCTAGTCCACCATGCAGGAACCTTAAATAGTCTCATACAATTTTAATGTAAAATTAATTGGGGAGCCAATCTTTGAGGGTAGCATTGGCGGTGCATCACCCGGCATACAAAATGTGTTATAAATTGAAAGAAAACTAAGTATATTTATTTACATTATTTATGTTTATTAATGGTATATGATAAGTAATATTTAATTTCTCATCTCAATCAGACTTCTTTCTATAACCAATAATAATAATTTGTCCTATTATTTAGCTGTTGATTTTATCTGCACTGAAACAAAACATAACAAGAATATTATTAATAGCACCATTTTTCCAAAATCAAGATGCCAAAAAGAGAACAAATAATGGTCTTTGTATATTGACTTTTAGAAGTTGCGTTTGCTTGCTTTGTTTTAAAATTTGTTCTTTTTCATCTGTTCTAATTTTGTATGAAGTATAGTGTCAATTTATCATTTATCCGCGTAGCATAAGAATACACCACTACTTAAAATTTACGTAAAGGCAATGGTAAAGAAAGTAAGTGAAGGCAAGTTATTATACTTTCTTGATTTGTATGGATTACTTAAGTGTTTATTGTATGATATATTTTGGGTTATCCATTCCATTATCCATTTTTCGCATAAGAACAACATTAAAGCTCTAACGTTTTTTTTTTTTTTTGAAAAAACGTAATAAACTATTTTACTTACACGTCACCATTTAAAATGTCGTTCCTTTTATATTCCTTGCAGGTTTTCAATGATACGTTAAATAGGTCCGAATAAGTTTCTCTTGTGATTGGGTGACCACAAGCGGAAAGTAAGTGCGCCTGGAAGCAAGGTTGATGGCTTTCGATAAAACTAAAAAAAAGTAGGTAAGTTTCATTAAACATTATTTAGAGCATGCGACGAGTTCCAACTTCTTATAAATTGTAACATTTCTCCTATTTTCGTCTTGAAATGTCTTAAAAATGTCACAAATCTCAATTTCCCTCAATCAAAACAAGCCATGATTAATGATAAGTAACAAAAATACTTACTCGCAAATGTCTGCTGCTGATGGTATTTTCTCTTTACGTTGATAATCTTCAAATTTGGTCATAACTCCACGTAAACATATTTCAGATTTTTGGTTGGTATTTCTAATACAGGCGTTACCTAATTCTAAAAGGAAATTTAAAAATTACATAAATATGTAGTTTAAGAACTGGCTTTATTTTTAAGTACAGAAACTAAACATTCTTTGATCCATACTATTTAATAACGGGTCAACAATTTTACAGTGGTAGGGCAGGCAGCTGAAGTAGTACAATGAAAATATACTTGAATCTAGTAACAAAGATACTGAAGTTTGAAGATGCGATGTCAGTTTTAAATTTCGCATTTTCACCATTTATTAAGTAAAATTCATTTTGCTTTATTTTCTATAATTTTGTTGTTAATAAGGATTCATGTAAATGACCTATTGTAATATTTTATAAGTCAATCGTCAGTACTATTGCAAACTCGTTACAAATCTAATAAGATACTAGAGGCAAATAGGGGCCAGCGGGTAATATAGCCCAAAGTCTATAACACGAAAAGTTAACTTTTTATGAATAATCTGGCATCATCCTATTACTCTTTATATACAATATATACATATATTTGTGGAGAAGACTGTGGGTTCCTTTTCCCTATATCTCAACAGCTCCACTTTGAGATAATGGACTACTTCCGTAAAACTATTACTTTTTTTTTTAAGGGTGCAATCATTGGTCTACTCAACCTAATCACGCGTCTGCTTAGAAACTATGATTTAGTGATGTAAAGTTTAGTTACTTTCAAAGATTTGTAACGATTAGTTACTTTGGATATCAGGACTCGTTTCTGTTATTCGTTATTAGTTACTTATTAACACTCTTAGTAGTAATAAATTATTATACCGCGTTTGCATGAGGCGTCCCAAAAATTTTTTACTTGCCGAAAAATAAAAATAAAACGCTTCTACCTCAATACAATATTTCTTTCGGTATTTCAACTGAAGTGTGGCCCATATTTGCCTCTAGTACCTTATAGGCATTTCTTATAAAGTAGGATTAGTACCTAATAAGGCAATTCAATTCAACACGAAAAGGATATTGTAATCAAAGAAGTGACGAGCACTAGATATATTGGAGAGCAAATTGACAAATTTTTAAAATGGTACAAATATATTAAGATATTAACAATAATTTAGGTCAATATTATATAAATTCAAAAAAATAAAAACTATATTATCTGAAAATCACCTACAAACAGTTTATTTTTCGTTAGTTTATTCGATTTTACAATATGGAATAAGCACATGGGGTGGGGCTTATAAATATCATTTAACTAAATTAGAAGTTGTTCAGAAACTGTTTACAAAAAGGACTTTTATTGCCCAAGCGACTTATTATTTTCAGAAAGTGGTCTAATGGAGATATATGCCAAAGCTACGGCTACAAAATCGTTTGCTTACAGCACAAAGAAACAAATGACCTAAAATTAATTTCACATGGACACGATACCAGATACAAAAAATCAAAACACACCAAGACACTTAGGGCCAATAAAACGATTGGACAAAGGTCCTTTTCATTTTTAGCTTCCCATATCTACATTCTAATTCCAGAAAACATTGGACTGAAAAATTACAGGCGCTTTAAAAAACTAACAAAAAAAAATGGATATTATCACAACCACGGAAACAAATTCGCAATTATCGTAATAACATTATCTACAACATACATGCATTACACTATCATCTCAAATTTACACAATTAGATTTATCAACAACATTTTTCTATAATTTACTCCAAGTTTTCTGTTTGTTTTTGTGTTTTTGCGTTTATCATCTTACAATCTTTTAATAAAAAATAAAATAATAATTACTTGTCTAAAAATTCTGCATCTAGTGAACTCAGTGTTAAAAATGAAATGATAATTCCGAAAATATACTTATTAATCGTTACAAGAAAAATGCTTTGATAAAAACTGGTGATGGTAGAATTATAGATTAAGTACGGGTATTTAATAGGAATAGTATTTTATTTACAACCATACATGTAATGTTGACATTACAACATTTTTAAAAGTTTGGAAGTGTCACATTACCTACATCTACTTCCCTCTTCCTCTTCCCTCATCCACTTCCCTCACCCATTTCCCTCACTCATTTCTCTCATTCTTGTCATTCAACCAGCATATGTTTGTTTGGCGTCAAAACAATAAATGTCATATATACTATTCCATCACAAGTAACATTATACGTATATTGAGATAAGTATACTATTCTAAGAAACTTGGATTTTTAAAGTAATGATGGGAATATCAAGATTTTGAAAATAGTAAGAATTGTTCACGCACAAATCTTAATAGATTTCAGTGAGTATTTTCTATATTTTCTTGACTTAATATTTTCAGGGAATAAATTGTATGTACTTGTTTAGATTTGGAAATATATTATTATATATTATATTATTATAATTATAATTCATTTAAAACATCAATGTCCTAATTTACCAAGATACTTTCGAGTGTACAATTCAGAGGCAAAAATGAAGTAAACTATTTGAAGATTTAAGACTTAAGTCTTGCTAACTTAATCTTGCTTTACTTTAACTCTGTAACTTGTGAGCTTGCTCTTATTGTTTTTATATGTACCGTAATGTAATGTGTACATACAATTTTAAGATCCAAGTTAACCAAGAGGCACTTTCTTACCAAAAATGTGTTCTCCATTGGCTTTGCAAAGATAGTCTGCCGTATTTACTATCATTTCTATAAACATGTCGGGTATTTGCTTCGCCTGGGTTGGAAGACATTCTCTTAGCAAGCTTGTAAAGGGATTTATACACCTTTTTAGGTGATTCTTTACAACTGAACACATGGTTTCCTGATATTCGTCAATAGAATCTATGCAACTTGCCATCTCTCTGGTTACATTCTGTAATACATATACGATAAAACTGGTCAAATTTACAATTTCATTAAAAAGTTTGATAGTAAAATAATAAAAACGTGTTTTAATAAGACCTAATAAAACACTCTTATTCGATTAAGGTAATTCCGGGAAATATGTCCACGGAATAAGGTGGTTCGCCCCTCTAACTTTTTTGTTTTTCAAGATAATGAAATAAAATTATCAACTTTTTCACTCCTTGTGAAACTAGTATTTTCCATGTTTTTTAAACAACAAACTAATTTACTTTGGCAGATGCTGTTGGCATGTCAATTTTCTTCAAGGCATGATTTTATTTTATCAGTTTTGCTGGTCACAGGCTACTTGATGCATTTAAATCTAAATTTATTCTCAAAAGATGCTTCATTTTAGGAAAGTTCTAAGTTAACTCTTTTAAGTTTTTTAATGGCAGCTTTTCTAAAACCTAATAGGGTATGGTATCAAAATAATCGTAATAAAATCCTCTTTTTTCTTAAACCGACGAGCCACCATATTGCCGTTTCATAAGAAATGAGGTAAGTATACAACTTTAAAGATTAAATTTTACATAGCACATAGCATTGGACCAAAAATAGTAAAATTGTATTTTTCCCAAGATTAACGAACTAAAATAAGTAATTTTAAGGTATTCATAAGCCCTCTGGATAAAACAATAAATTTGAAAAAAAAATATTTTTTGTTGACAAAAAGTGACAAGTGACACATCGTTTTATTTAGAATGTCATATGGAGTCAAAAAGAAAATATACAAGTTGTCCCATTTAAAAATTGAAAGTTTATGTCACTTCCGGTTAAACCGAAAGGTTCATAATGTTGAGTCACCTTTCCAAAAATGCAGTTTTATGTCGTATACAAATCCCCCGAATTTTATTCCATTATCTTGAAAAACAAAAAAGTTAGAGGGACGAACCACCTTCCGTGGACACCCGATATCTTTCACTGTGTGTCTGGTAATCATCTCAAGTTTCTTTCTCTAGATTTTATAGATACGTTATCTGAAAGTGTTTAGATTCTACAATCACTGTGCCATAAAAATGGTGCATGGGACGGGACATCTATACCGTAAAATAGGAGAGTTGCCCGGGGCGTCTGTACAGGATGAAAGGAAAGATAACCTGGAGTTATCTACCAAAAATATAATATTAAACATATTTTGGTTTTTAGTAACTAATAGCCTAGCTCCATTTACGTTACTTTTAAATAGCATAATAGCTAATCAAAGCACAGCAAAGTGTTAGGTTAGGTATTACGTATTTGGGTCTTTAAATTGAAAAACCCAAAATAAAAAGTGTAAAACAATTTACAACCTATTTTTAAAATTAGGTCCATATAAAACTTACCAAAAGTTGATCACCATGTCCTGGACAAATACGATCGATTTTACCTCCCAATCGTTCTATTGATGACCGGTCATTGAAGGAATATCTCAACCTTTTCAGATTACCTACTCTCATCATTTCTCGGCCAGTCCCGGGCGAGTAACCTCTGACATTTTGAAGTACTAAAAACATTTATTTTAATTTACCTTCTTAGTTTTGGCAGCTATAAATTGGCGTATTAGTTGATCACTTCCAGAAAGTGCCGTTGAACGAAATTATAAAGGTTTTCAAAAGCTTTTCATAATAATTGGCAAGCTCATAAGAAAAATGGCGCCTTGAATGTTTGGATAGAGACTCTAGGACTCTAGGGATATTACGGACGTCAGGTTATTATTCTATACTAAACAGTTTCCGAGATATTGACTCTTGAAAAATGAGATTTTTGAACTTTGACCGCGTCTAGCTTTCTAACTGTACGTCTTAGAGTAAAACGGCTTACTATCTTCGATTTTTATTATCTTTCCAATAGTGTCAACTTCCGGTTAAACCGGAAGTACTATATTTCTTACAACCGGTTTAACCGGAAGTTGACACTATTGTAAAGATAATAAAAATCGAAGATAGGGACATGTAAGCCGTTTTACTCTAAAGACGTACAGTTAGAAAGCTAGACGCTGTTAAAGTTCAAATCTCATTTTTCAAGAGTCAATATCTCGGAAACTGTTTAGTATAGACTAATAATGCTTTTATTAAAAAATGTGCAGAATTTTATGCAGAATCCAAAAAAATTATATAAAATAGGGGTATCCATTTCAGATTTAGATCTTCCCCCCCCCCTCCCTCTTAGGGGCTTGAAGTAACAAGATTGACAATATACACAAAAGATGTCTTAACGTGGAACCAGATATTTAGCCTGTTTCGTTTTAAATGGGGAACCCTGTATAATAAGCCTGAAGATGACAGTAAAGCTTAAAAAGTAATTCGAGTTTTCAGGAAAAAAACTATAAACTTAAAAAATTAATATTTCAAATAAATAATTTTGATAATTTAATTCTAGAGGAAAGTAGGTATGTAGGTATGTACCTAACCCGATTTTTATAAAATATTTGTAAAACCTTAAAACGTATTGCGTAAAATATAGTGTAGAAGCAAAGTTTGAAAGAAGCGCTTGGTACTTTAATGTAAAATTGAATTCTAAAGATTATGATCTGGAACTTTATTGTCATTTTCCCGATTTTTTATTTAATATTTTGTATTCATTTTAGCGCAGCACAAAACTTTGTTTATGCACAAAGTAGGGCTTCATTATTGGTCAAATCGGTTCCAGTAGGGTCGTTAGTCCATTAAGGATGCTCCAAAAAGTGGAAGGCTTCCAAATGTAAATTGTAAGCTATCCTGATATTGGCAAGAAAACGACAGCAATGATTCTTAAAGATCGCTGTTTTATTTTATTATATAATTATATAACTCTATTTGAATCAAACATTTTGACAATTCTATGTAATAAACCAGGCACCTTTAAAATTCAAAATTTATTTTTAAAATTTATTTGGATGGGCTGTTGATTTTTAGCGTTCTGAGACGTTAGGTATCCCCATTTATTTTACGACCGGCGCCGGCGTTGTAAGTACTTCACTGGGAGATACATAAATAAAACTTATGGAAAAATTCATCCAATAAGTAAGTCAGTGGCGCAACCAGAATTTAGTTCGGGGGGGGGGGGCTTTAACTTCTTGTGCCGAAGGCGCTCTTTTGCGCCGCAGGAGAAAAAATTTTTTGGACCACGCCCTTTTTTGGGTAAAATACGTATGATTGACGAGAGCGACAGCCCCCTAAAACTCCTGCAATAATACGCCGCTGGCCCTAACTAAATATTTATGAAAAAAAAATTAGAGATTTCATTTTAATTAGTAAAAATGTATTTAAAATAAGTAACGCATATATTAATCATACTTATACTAAAACAAAACAAAAACCTTATACAATACGTTGTAAGTAATCACTAATAATACTAATATTAAAGTAAAATTCTTCGTTTTGTTTTTGCCTTTTCGTCCAGAATTTCTGCCACAGGTAATATCAATATCGTGGTTCGCATAAAGAACTGCCAAACCATTTAATCTGTCCTCTTCCGTGGTGCTACGTAGATATGTCTTTAAATATTTTAAATTTCAAAAGGGCCTTTCAGATGTGGCGGTTGTAATAGGTAAAGTTAAAAAAAAATTGTAAAAGCCTTTATATATTAGGACATATATTGGCATCACATTCGGAATACACTTTGTCCAAATCTTCCTTCAGTTTTTGTTTTTGCATTTTTTATACCACAGCTCAAGTTCAGCTTTTAACATCGTTTTAATGGAAAACTCTTCAAGGAAGTCATTCTTGTAGAAGCTGTGAAGTTTCAAAAAACATTTAAATTGACTATCAAAATCTTGATTATCATATGGAAAGAGGCATTCAAAATTTTGAAGGGTTTCTCGATGTTTTAAAAACCGATCCTCGAGATTTGCTATGAGGCCATCTAAAAACGGAATAAAAATTGTTATTTTAAAATACTCAGCAGCGGAATCGGTTTTTATAACCAATCTTTGTGTTTGTCTTGGCGGTAGTCTAGGTACTCTGATTTCAATATCGTATTCCGAAAGTAGATCATGAGCTTCCTTAAAAATATTTTGAAAATTATCATCTGCCAGGCCTCTTATTTCTTTAACTTGATCTGTTACGTCATTAGCTAACTGTAATGCTTAAAAAAGGTTTAAATCGACTGTTTGTAGAATCTTGCGACATATATTCTTTCAGTACACATTAGTGCGATCACAAATTTGGGACTTATATAATGCTGGTCAGTAATCCAGATGCCTCAGCGGAAGTATTGCGGTCGGTCCATTCAGTCAGACGTAGTATAATTTCACTATTGATAACATGATTGATGTAAATTATGTGGCTGAATATAAAATATTAGTAAAAGGCGTGAGATGAAAAATTGGATTGCAATTAAACGAATAGAATAAGTTTCTAAGCTCGGGGGGGGGGGGCTGCAGCCCGGCAGCCCCCCCTGGTTGCGCCACTGAAGTAAGTGAAAATAAAAACAAGCAATAAGAAAGCATTATTTGTAGCCTGAGCTATCATCGCTCGTCATGTTATCAGCTCTATATTTAAATATTCAAAGTAAGTATGATGTTTACTAGAATAACAAGAGAGATTTCTACGTAATGTATGTAATAAAAATTACCCAGGTCAATCGGGTCATTTAATTTTAAAATAAAACTGATATTTTATATTTTTCATTATTTCGAAGCAAATAAATAAATAGGACGTTTAAAATAAGATAAGGAAATAGTGTGCCTATTTTTAGTTTTTTTTATCCAGAAAAAATTGCAGGTTCCAAGGGTCGAAAAACTAAATGCTATTTATTATACTATTATACCTCCTAATATAATTATATAGATTTCTATTGAAAGAGAAAACACTAGTGACGCATTCGCCATTTCGTTTTCTTATCAATATTTATTAATGGTAGGACCTAAAAAGACTATAAAAGTTTTTTTTGGCTTTCTGCGAAAGTATTCTCGGAATACCTACTTATAATTTTCTTTCTTCAAATTATTAAAATTATTATTAAGCTCCAAAGTTCGCAACTTTGCCTTAATTTAACCATCTTCGTCTCTCTTACCGTTTTTTAAGAAAAATTCATTGCTAATAACTGTAGAAAAGCATTTGGGGTAGAATTGTTTTGTTCGGAATGGTGTAGTAATAATACTATATTCATAAGGAATTTAAGTGGGTTGGCGAAATAACATCGATAAAGTGTTGCAATTAAAATTTTATTGGCTATATCTTCGGCTACAAAAGAGTTACAGAAACGAGGTTTTTACTGGTTGTTTAGGATTTTTAGCCCCTATTTAACTCTATAAAAATAAACATACCATACCATTTAAAATTTATAATAAAACTCGTAATTACTATTAAGTTGTCATACAGCGCCCTCTAGCGGTCAATGTAAAGAGAATTATGATCGAATATTCAACGCAAGCGATAAAACAAGAAAAGCTCTTTTCAACTAGACAAAGTTTGTTAAATTTGGTTAAGCCTAACCGAAGTTATAAATCAAAATAACAAGAAACAATTGACGCCCCCCACCATTTTATTTGAGGGGATAAAAAAAAATCCCGAAAACAAATTATGTCAAATTTTCTCGGTATTGCGATGCAAATATTTTCAATACCTTTTTATTGGGGAAATTCCGGAAATAATTGATCTTTTCTAATGGACTATGGTTGTTACGCCCTCTAGCGGCCGTCGTAGAAATAATTTTCAGCGAATTTTCAATGCCGATTTTACAATAAAAGAAAAAGCTGTGCGATAAACGGTTTTCGAGATATAGCCAGCCGGCTGCCTTTCTTATTGAATCACCCGGTACTAATTTAGATATTTTTTTAATGGGCATTAATTTGCTCTAGGTGGTTAGATAGAATTGATACATTTGTATTTTCGCAAAAAAAAAAAATTGGATTCGTTTCAGTGCTGGATTTAACATTAGGCTGAGTAGGCTGGAGCCTAGGGCGGCAGATTTTAGGGGGCGGTAAATTTGGCCCAATTTTTTTTTTTATCTTACAGAAATAAATGGTACAATCTTTATTTATGGTTGACGTGTAGTATTTTTTTAAATAAACTTTATTGTTGGCCGTGTCTGTTAATGGGGATAAAAAAAGGTAGTTGGAACTTTACTGGCTTTGCAGAAAGAAATTTCATTTTCAATAAAATAAGTAGGTAATCATAAATTTTTAAAATATTTACTTAAAATTATTGACCAAATTTGGGCGTGGTCTTAAAAAAAGTTCGCCTGCGGCGCATTTCGCCTGCAGCGGGCTTTTTCTTTCCCGAACACTTCACCTGTTTCACAACTCACGAGCCGTCGCTGGTATAGGGGCGGCAAAAATGTAATAGCCTACTAGCGGCAAATTTGTAAATCCGCCACTGATTCGTTTGATGTTTATTGAAAAAAGAAACTATTTTCCGTAAATTGGTACCCTATTTCACTGTTCGGACAGAACAAGGGATACCTTATACATTTCAAGTTTCTAAAATCAAAATTTACAGCTAAAAAAAGTAAATTTAATGCAGAACTGCAATGAAATACCAATAACGATTCGTATTAAAACAATTTTGACTGTTAATCATTTTGTTTTTTAATTAATCCATTACCTTTAAGTACCTACCCCGTTTTATCTCCTCCCTTCCCCTATGGAAAACTGTACCTAACATTATTTTTTTAAATTTCTGTATTATATTTAAACCCACATACCCACAAATCCTGATTTGAAAGCAATTTGTAAAAAAAAATTAAAAAATGCAATCTAACAAATGTTTAAACATTTCGATTTTATAGTTTGATTTAATTAATTAATTTACAGTTTCTTTTAAATTAAAGGACTTACCTACAAGTACAGCAATAATACAGACGAGGAATTTCATGTTGCACTAATGGTTTTTAACAAACTGGGCTGATCTATACCGCTTTAGTTCCTTTTATAGATAACGTTAAAATTATCTACTTAAATTCGTTGCTTATTAAAAATTATTGTTTATAGCCTTGCTCATGAACTAAAGCAGTGTTTTTGTTTTGAAAACTTAAATTGATTTCCAAGAACAAAAGTGTGTTTATTTTACACACAGTGGCACTTTTGAAATAGTAAAAAAAAACGGCCTTTAAAAAAATAATTGATATCGCCATATCTCTAATCGTTTGTGACAGACTGTATCAATATTTTTTTTTTATAAAAAAGACCACACTTAAAATGTTAATACTCGTTCACAAGCATTTTTCCAAAAAAAACTGTACTGGATTTACTGGATTTATTCCAAATTACAAACTCACACTGTACCTATACAGGGTGTTCATTTGAAAATTTCCCACCTCGATTTTCCTGCTTTAAAATGAAAATGTGAAAAATCGCTCGGACCCGTCGATTTTTATTTCGAGGGCGACATCTTTTGCGTATATTGTCAATCTTGTTACTTCAAGCCCCTAGGAGGGAGGGGGGGTAAGATCTAAATCTTAAATGGATACCCCTATTTTATATAATTTTTTTGGATTCCGCATAAAATTCTGAACATTTTTTAATAAAAGCATTATTAGTCTATACTTAACAGTTTCCGAGATATTTACTCTTGAAAAATGACATTTTTGAACTTTGACAGCGTCTAGCTTTCCAACTGTAGGTCTTAGAGCAAAACGGCTTACATGTCCCTATCTTCGATTTTTATTACCTTTCCAATAGTGTCAAAGCCTGAGCTATCATTGGTCATCATGTTTTCACATCTATATTTAAATATTCAAAGTAAGTATGATGCTTACTAGAATAATAAGAAAGATTTCTACGTAATGTATTTAATTGAAATTACCCAGGTCTAGGGTGACCAGATGTACTCTTTTTAAGAGTATTATACTCTTTTGAGTCGGCAAATACTCTATACTCTTACTTTTAGTAATATTTTGCTCATTATACTCTTTTTTTTCAAATATGAATTTGCGCCAAAAAAATTATTAAAATCAACCCAAATAATCCGGTTGGTCGCAGCATTTTTACTGTACAAACAGAAAACTTAAAAAACTTTTGTGATTTTGTTGGTTGTGACTTTGAAGCAGGGCTTTTATATCATTCAAAAACCAGGTTTTTATCCTTATTACCATGTGTTGAAAAAGTTTTACGACAATACGAGGCACTAAAGGCTTACTTTTTAAGTGAAGAAAATGCTCCAATTGTTCTCGTACATTTTTTTCAAAATGAAACTACTGAATTATGGCTCTTTTTTTTGCATGCACAATTACAAATTTTTAATAAGACAATTACAAAAATTGGAAGAGAGGATATCACAGCTATAATAGAGGTATCATCTTTCTACTTGGATATTCTACAAAAATATAAAGATAGATTGAATAAATAATTTTTTTTATTTACAGCAAAAAACTTACTTATAAAATTGTTAAAAGAAGGCAATGTTAATGAGGATTATGCTTATTCTGTAGCCAAAAGGTTTTACCATGAAATTGTCAATTGTCAGTTACTTAGAAATTTGGTCAGCACGATTTATTGAAAATAATAATGAAATGAAGCATTTTCTTCCTAATTCAAAAATTACGTATAAAAAATTTCAAGAATCATTTTGAGAAGTGGGTTGAACAAAAAGAAACTGTTCTAAATAAGTGGAACACAATTTATAAGGATTTTATTGCTGCTAACTCTGAGTTAAAAATTATTAAAGTACTTATTGAGTTTCTTTTTATGTTACCGGGTACAAACGTAGACTGTGAACGACTTTTTAGTATAATTAACAATTATTGGACACATGAAAAAAGTCGAATGATTGTTTCAACACTGGAAGAAGTATAATGAAGGTAAAATTTAATATTAATTTAAGTTGTGAGGAATTTTGCTTAAAAATTAAGGACGATATAAACCTATTAATAAAAGCCAAATCTTCTGTAAAATATGTTTAATATAAAGTACATGCTTATAAACAATACATTTTTTTTGTTTAAACCTAATTTTGCTACATTATAAAACTAAAGTTATCGGATACTCTTTTTTGTCTAAAAATTTCTGGTCACCCTACCCAGGTCAATCGGGTCGTTTAATTTAAAAATAAAACTGATATGTCTTTTTTATTATTCTGAAGCAAATAAATAAATAGAATAAGATAAGGAAATAGTGTGCCTAGAGTTGGGCATGGTCAATTGACCATGACGTATTTGACCTGTCCAATTCGGTCAAAATATATCAATTTTATTTTATTATTTATGCATTTGTGATCTGTCCAGATTACCTCCTACCAACCAGGATAATATTTAGTGTATCCTTATAGCGCCATTATTTAAGAAAACAATAACACCTGATTCTGGGAATCCCAATAGTCGGCCTCGTTTATTAGTGGTTCCCGGAACGGATTCAATCCCAATGAAGGAAAGGAATAGAGTAGTTATTGTTATTCTCTTTTTATACCATTTTCATAGACATTTCCTTCTCAGTCTATTTTATAGAATGTGTACCTGGATGGACCTAACTATATCATCCATTTGACCACCCTGTATAAAATTTAGGTATGGCAATAGACTTTTCAGAACCAGCAAAACTTGTTATAAAAAATTAATTTTTTCCAAAATACTAAATAAGAAATTTGGCAAGTATAGTTAGGTTCATGCACTGCATTTTTAAATTTTAATTTATTTCAGTCAATTGACTGGTCAATTGGCCGGTCAAATCCACAACCCTAAGTGTGCCTATTTTTAGTTTTTTTTTATCCAGAAAAAATTGCAGGTTCCAAGGGACGAAAAATTAAATGCTATTTATTATACTATTATACCTCCTAATATAATAATATAGATTTCTATTTAAAGAGAAAACACTAGTGACGCATTCGCCATTTCGTTTGCTTATCAATATTTCATGTATTTTTCGTTTTCTCCAAAAAGTGACCGAATACCCGTCTTTGGGTATAGCAATTACCTCCAGTTTTAAGTTTAAAAAAATTGGTAAATTAACAAAAGCAGCAAACGAAATATTGTTAAATTTGTCCATAATTCTTTTTAGGCTTTTGTTAATTTATAAATTCAACCCTATTTAACGTAAAACGGTAAGTAATTATACTCCAAAGATGGGTATTTGGCTGATTTTTGAATAAAGCGAAAAATTATTTGGGTACTTCTAAGCTTTTTTAAATGTTAACATTTTATCATCAAATAAAATATCATCAGTATTTCAATAAATATTATCCTTTTTTTACCATTACGGCACTTTAAATTTATTATTGACTTGACGAAGGTAACTAAAGAACGACACGTCGAATTTCGAAATCAATAACGCTATCTTGTAGGACATAAAGACTATAAAAAATTGTTTTTTGGTTTTGGGGAGCAAAAAAATAAAAACAATATTTTCAGTTTTTTTTTCGGATATCTGCGAAAGTATTCGGAATATTTATAATTTTATTTTATCAAATTAATAATAATCCCCAAAGTACGCGACTTTGCCTCAATTTAACCAGCTTCGTCTCTCTTACCGTTTTCAAGATCCCAATGCTGCCCCATGCATGTACGCACACGAATTTGCATAGGGGAAGGAGGGGCACAGTGTTACACAGGGTACAGTGTTTTATTCGGAATTATAAACTTACGCGAAGCAACACGGCGCTGGAATAATTGCCACTTCCAGTTAAGACTATTACCTTCAATTATCCGAACGCGTGGTGAAATGTAAATTGTTTATACCACCCAAGTAAGTTTTTTATATTTTTTTAGTCAAAAAGTAAATTTTTTATACAGTTTTACAATTGTCTTGTGTTTCTTGACAATAATATATCGTAAACTTCATAGTATCATGTTTAAGGAACATGTTTGTAGATTAGCATGCCATGTAAAACATAATCTAAAAAAATTTTGTTTCCTAAAAACTAGCATATTTTTGGTAAAAATGCGAGTGGGGCACAGAGTTACACACTATACTGGGGGAACAGTGTTACAGGTAAAACAATAATAGAAGATCAGAAATGTTAATTTTTTCTGTTGATTTGCACATATACTATAATGAATTGAAATAAAATGAAAATAGTGTCTAATGTGTACACTTCTTTGTTATTTGATACTAATTTAAATATTCTAAATTGAAACATTTGAGTTTTTATTTTTTAAATCATTACATTTTGAGATTCTGTCTGAGTTTTGACTTGTTTTTTATTGTTTAGACTGATGTTTATTTTTTTACCTGTTATTTTTTTGTATTTGTAAATGTTCTGTATAAAAAGAGCACTATTAGTAAAGGTAATCTAAATTTATTTGAAACGTTAACATTGTTTCCCCCTTGTGTAACAGAGTGCCCCGCTAGTGGGGTACAATGTTACATTCGACACGTGTAGAGATAATTATGTTTTTATAAAAAACTTATATATTTAGGGCAACAGACGCTCCGAAAATCAGTTGCTAAACATCACCAAACCTAAGCAAAATTAAATTGTTATTTTAATTTGACAAATAAAAAAATTATTAATCAAAATGTTTTTTGTGTAACACCTTCTCCTACATGCCTCGTATACCTACACTTTATAGTTTCATCTGTTTGCTAAATTAAGAAAAATGTATTGCTCATAACCAGAGGCGTAGCCAGGTGGGGGCCAGGGGGGCGCCTGCCCCCGCCCCCCTTGCATGGCGCCCCTTGCCGCTTGGTGTCCATATGCAAATTAAAAATGTACTTTAATTACACCCTGTAACATTTACTGAAATTAAAAATAATTTGGTATTCTATTATATGTATTTTGAAAAACAAACACCATATTTTTTTAAAATGCCTCAAATATAATTTTCAATTAAAAGTAAAAGAACTATTTTTATTTTATGAGTTAAAATAAATGATTATTTTACCTAGGAATGATTTCTTCAAAGGCAATGCGGCACACTGCGGCGGCGTTTGAGTCGCGGCGGCAAATGTTCATTATTGTGTTGCCGAAAAAAATATTTTTTGTTTATATCTGCAATAGTGGAGTCTATTAACTGAAATAAATCAGGAATATAAGTTAAAAACTGAAGAAATATACCCTTTCTTAATTTCCAAAAAATTGGAATCAGTTTTTCCTAATTTATGTAAAATATACCGAATTTTTTTAACAATAGCTACAAACACTGCAACATGCGAAAGATCTTTTAAAATACTACGAAATATTAAAACGTATAATAGGTCGACCATGTCTGAGGACAGGTTGACAAACATAGCATTATTAAATATTCAAAGGGACTATGCGTCTAATATTGATTTGCAATCTGTAATCGACAAATTTAAAACCATAAAGAGTAGAATAATTATTTTGTGAAAATTATTTAGTATTATAGCGTAAAATTAGAGTACCTACCTATTTACTATTATACTATTAAGTATATATGATGTATTTTTATTTACGCAAGTTACAGTGTTTTTTGTCCGTATTTTTTTAATGGCATGAATCCCAATTATTTTTGTTTATTATTTAGAATATATTATGATGTGTCTTAACTCGATTTTTATTTGTTTTCTTTTATACATTTTATAATAAAAAACACCATAGTGGTTCTAAAAAATCATAAAGCGCCCCCACATATGTTCGCCCCTCCCGCCCCGCAAGGCTGGCTACGCCACTGCTCATAACTGTAAAAAAACATTTGGGGTAGAATTGTTTAGTTCGGATTGGGGTAGTATTATGTCCTAATTTAGATATTTTTTTAATAGGCGTTGATTTGTTCTATGTGGTTAGAATGAGATTGTATTTTCGCAAAAAAAAAAATAATTGGATTCGTTTGATGTTTATTGAAAAAAGAAACTATTTTCTGTAAATTGGTACCCTATTTCACTGTTCGGACAGAACAAGGCATACCTAATACATTTTCAAGTTTCTAAAATCAAAATTTACAGCTAAAAAAAGGAAATTTAATGCAGAACTGCAATGAAATACCAACAACGATTCCTATTAAAACATGTTTGACTGTCAATCATTTTGTTTTTTAAATAATCCATTAACTTTAAGTACCCCGTTTTGTCTCCTCCCTTCCCCCATGGAAAACGGTATAAAACATTATTTTTTTAAATTTCTGTAGGTATTATACAGGGTGTCCGGAAATGACGATAAAAAATTTTAAGGTGTGATTCTACATAAAAAGATATGAAAAAAAGTTCATATTAACATAGGTCCGGAAATGCTTCCAGAGGGAGCTACAGGCCCTTGAAGATGGTGTCATAAAAGTGGTTTGTATTTAATTTATTAGGATCTACTTACAATACGGGAATTAACTTCTATTTATAAGTTAGAGTGTTTGGAGGTCACTCTTTGAAAATATCAGGTGACCCATAATTGCAACCAGTGGCGTGGAAACAAAGGGGTGATTAGTTATTTAGGGTTATATTTTTTCGCCGAGTGTATTTTCGCCATCTTTTAAATAAATTATGATTCTTTGAACATTTTTACGTAAAAAACGTTCCCTTGGTATAAAGTCGTATAGTCGACCGTTTTCGAGATAAACGGACTTTAATGCTCAGCTTTTTTTTTTTGAATATTAATTTTATTAATAAAAATACTAACAAATCAATAACAAAATAATAAACAACGCTGTCCCTACATTTTGAAATCCTTTTCAATGTTATTATAAATTTTATAATAAGTGTTGAAAATGATTTCAGTTCATTTCAATGCATCCTCGAACTCGTTTTCCCATAGATCTAACTTTTCTAAAAATACCAGGTTTATTTCTTATAAATTCACAACAAGCAAACACACGCTGCTCTAATTCTTCAACGCTGCGAATTGGTACTTCGTATAAGTACTAAGGATTTTAAGTAACCCAAAAAAAATCTGAGCATTAAAGTCCGTTTATCTAGAAAACGGTCGACTATACCACTTTATACCAAGGGAACCTTTTTTACGTAAAAATGTTTAAAGAATCATAATTTATTTAATAGACACCATCTTCAAGGGCCTATAGCTCCCTCTGGAAGCATTTCCGGACCTATGTTAATATGAACTTTTTTTCATATCTTTTTATGTAGAATCATATCTTAAAATTGTTCATCGTCATTTCCGGACCCCTGTATTTAAACCCACAAATCCTGATTTGAAAGCAATTTGTAAAAAAAAATTAAAATATTTTTTATTTTAATAATTAATTTCCATTTTGATTTTATAGTTTTGATTTGATTAATTAATTTACAGTTTCTTTTAAATTAAAGTACTTACCTACAAGTACAGCAATAATACAGACGAGGAATTTCATGTTGCACTAATGGTTTTTAACAAACTAGGCTGACCTATACCGCTTTAGTTCCTTTTATAGATAACGTTAAAATTATCTACTTAAATTCGTTGCTTATTAAAAATTATTGTTTATGGCCTTGCTCATGAACTGCAGCAGTGTTTTTGTTTTGAAAACTTAAATTTGTTTATTTTACACACAGTGGCTTTTTTGAAATAGTCATTAAAAACCTTTAAAAAAATTATCGATATCGCCATATCTCTAATAGTTTGTGAGACACTGTATCAATATTTTTAGTGTCCGACCGAAACAAGATTTTCAGCCGAAACCGAATCTTCGGCCTTGGTCTCATTTTCGGCCGAAACCGAAACTTAAAATTTTTATTGTATTACTGAAATTTCATTTATTTTATACTAGCGTGTACCCGGCCTGCGTTGCAATGCCAGGCATTATACGCCTCTGAGATAATAATAAGGCGAGTTCACCATCACGTCAAGATTTATAAATACAAACCCGAACAAACCTCTAAATTTATCAGTGTTTCTCTACAATATTATGCATGTATTATACATAAAAACCTTCCTCTTGAATCACTCTATCTATTAAAAAAAAACACTTCAAAATCCGTTGCGTAGTTTTAAAGATTAGGGCACATATAGCTGGGGACAGACACGACAGCGACTTTGTTTTATACTATGTTAAGATAGGACGAGATCGATCTTGGGAACGGTTTCCCATGGTCACTGGTCAGTTTGGTGGTGCACCACACGGCATACAAAATTTGTTATAAATTAATAGAAATCAAAGTTTATTTATTTACATTATTTATGTTTATTAATGGTATAGGATAAGTAATATTTAGTTTCTAATCACAATCATACTTCTTTCTATAACCAATAATAATAATTTATCCTAATGTTCAGCTGCTGATTTTATCTGCACTGAAACAAAACATTACAGGAATATTATTAATACCAATTTAGTTTAGAATAAAGATGCCAAAAAGAGAACAAATCTTTGTATATTGACTTTTAAAGGTTGCGTTTGCTTTTTTTGTACGCGTATTTGTTCTTTTTCATCTTTCCTAATTTTGTATAAACTATAGTGTCATAGTTCATCCACGAAAGAATAAATATTACACTTTTATCGCATAAGAATAATACTAAAGCTTTGACTCTTTAACCTAATAAACAACCTCTGCACTACCTTATGTAGGGCCTTCCCAAGTAGCATTTCTAGACACAAATTGGACACAAATTCTTTGCTGAGAAACGTTTTGAAACATTTCGATACAAAGAATAAAATTGTGTCGCGACGCATGTGTTCCGAAACGTTTTCGACACATTTTCGAATTCTGTTACTTGAAACATTTTTGAACTATTTGTTTCGAAACATTTTACAAACCATAGTGTCGACACATTTTCGAAACATTTTTAGATAAAATTGTAAAGTTATGAATGACACATGCGTTTCCAAATTGTAGCGATATATTTTCGATTTAAACAGATTGGTATTTTTCTGCTTCGAAATATTTACCAAACAATGGTATCCATTCATTTACGAAACATATGAAGACAATAATTTTCGAAACTTTCAGCAACAGACACTGGCACTTACTACCTGCTCGTCAATCGGAAATCGGATCAAATTGAAGATTGACATGACAGGTTATAACAAAAGAAATTGAGTTTATAAAGTACCGGTACCGTGTAGGTACTTAAGTCAATTTTAATTTAGCTATGTTTGTTTCGCATTCGCAACAGTGTTTCTGTTTCCATAATGTATCTGTTAATTATAGGTACATAATATTCGAAACATTATGGAAACTCAATACTAGAAACTGTGTCTCGACTCCATTTTGAACTAGAATAATAACTCGCGTTCTGGAGGCCATTTTGACAAATGAACTTTTATCTTGTTAAAATTGGTTTTAATTAAATTTCTGCATTTTTTGAAAAGCCGTAAAGTTGTTACATTATTTCCATCTTACTAGCCAATTCGATTTAAAAAAGAAATAAGTGAAATTTTAAAAATATTTTCAATTTTATTTTTTTGCAAAATATTATTTTTTCGTTAAATGCAAATAAATTGAGAGCGCGTTAAAAATATGAAGCTAAATTACTAAATTACATGATAAAATTTATTTCGTCAATGCATTTTGTTTCTCTTCTTCAATAACTAATGGAAATAATTAATCATGGCATTGAAATTTCACTTCTCACAAATACATTATGGCGAAATTATTTCGTCTTCATATTGTTTTCCTTCTGTTCCATAACCTGCAGGTAATTCGAATTATTTGTTTCCTTATTGTGTCCCTTTTGACATAATTAAATAGCGCCATCTGAGATTGAGAATAAACACATTTCATATAACATTTTCGAAACATTTTCGATATATTGTCGACAAAAGTTTCGATTATGTGTCACAGCTAGTACCAACCACTCGGAAACACGTGCAATAGCGCCATTTAAAATATGTACCTACGTTTCGAAAATGTTTCCAAATTTGTAGCCAACAGTTTCCTTTTTGTGTTGGAAACAGAAACATAGGTTTTGATACGTTTACCAAAATGTGTCTAAAAGGGCTACTTGGGTTATTTCATATAATACTAACTAATGTCCCACTAAGAATGTTACTCGGCCGTATCTCAGAAAGCGTCAGTCGTATGGCTTGCGGAAGTAAAAGTAGCCTTTGCTGGAAATTATTTCTAAATTTCTAGGTTGGCCGCTAGGGGGCGTAATTTTAGTGGTCAAACAAAAAGGAGTTATTTTCTCAAAAATCCTCATAGCGAAATGTATCAAAGGAAGCATTTTTTTCAATCTAATGAAAATTCTGAATACCTTTTGCTTTTGTGCTTTTGCTCTACCTTTTTGTTTAAGGATGGTAGAAGGGGACAAATATTGCTATGCAAAAATATTCACAAGTTCGGTTCGGCTTATCGGAATTTGACAAATTTAAACTCGCTAAATAGGGACTCTTTTGTTTTATAAATTTAATTAAAAACCAAGTCGTTCTAAATGCCGTTGCGAGAGCTAGATGGCGCTATTTAGCAGAACCAACAATTTTTTAATTTTTTTCAAAAATTTTAAATATATATATTTTTCAACTTAAGCAAAAAGAAGAATATCTGTGAAAACTTCTTGCCTACAAATACCGTATTAAAACGTTAGTTTATTCTTATAGAGTTCATTTTTATATTAGGTATATTTTCCATATCTCCGGTTTAAGAAAATATATTGGCCTACGGTTTTCACATAATATACTCTTCTTATTTATTCTTCTTCTTGCTTAAGTTAAAAAATATATATCATTGCATTTAAAATTTTTGATTCTGCTAAATAACGCTCTCTAGCTGTCGCAACGGAATTCAGAACGACTTCGGTTTTTATAAAATTGATAAAACGAAAGATTCCCTATTTAGCGAGTTCAAATTTGTCAAATTCCGATAAACCAAACCAAAGTTGTGAATATTTTTGGATAGCAATATTTGTCCCCTTCTACTCCCATTAACAAAAAGGTAGAACAAAGCCAAAAGTTATTTAGACATTTCATGTGCTACCTTTGATACATGTTTACTATGAGAATCTTTGAGAACATCACTCTTTTTGTTTGGCCGCTATAGTTACGCCCTCTAGCGGCCAATCTAGAAGCTTAAAAATAATGTCCAGCAATTTCTTTTTGCAAGTCATACGACTGACACTTTCTGAGATATGGCCGAGAGCCATTGTTAGTGAGACACCCGGTATAATAACAAACAATTCAACTTACACATTACCAATAATTGAACTGTCGTTCTTTTATAAATATTCCTTGCAGGCTTTCAATGTTACGTCAAACAGGCCCAAAAATGATTCTCTTGTGATTGGGTGGCCACAAGCGGAAAGCACCTGCGATTTGAAGCAGGATCGGTAGCTTTCGAATACGCTATAAAAAAATAATTCAAATTATGTAATTGTCTAATTATCAATTGTAACATTTCTCCTATTTCGTCTAAAATGTCTCAAAAATGTTACAAATTACAGATTTTTGTCTCATTTAAAGAAAGCCATGATTAATCAAAAATATAACAAAAATACTTACTCGCAAATTTCTCCGGCTGATGGTAGATTATCTCTACTTTGATACCCTTCGAGTTTGGTCCTAACTTGACTTATACACCTTTCAGTTTTTGCGTTAGTATTGCTAATACAGGCGTTACCTAATTCTAAAAGGAAATTTAAATATTACATAAATATATAGTTCAAGAACTAGCTTCATGTTTGAGTAAAGTATTTCAGAAATTAAACATGTTTTGAATCATACTATTAAGTAACTGGTCTACCATTTTACAGTGGTAGGGCAGCTGAAACAGCAAAATGAACATATCAGAGTATTTGAGTCCAGTAATAAAGATACTGGAGAAAGATTGAAGCTGCGAGTTTTAAATTTCACATTTTCACCATTTATTAAGAAAAATTCATATTGTTTTATTTTCTATAATATCGTTGTTAACCAGGATGAATGTAAATAACCTATTGTACATTTTATACTATTTTATTAGTCAATAGTCCAGTACAAACAAAACTGGTTACAAATATAAAATAGGCATTCCTTAAGGAATAAAGTGGGATTAGTAAGAAGGATATTCTTTTATGACATTAATGTCCTAATTTACCCAGATCGTTTCAAGTCTACCGGATGTACAATTGAAAAAGGGCGTACGGTTGGCGGAAAAAAATATTTACCACAAATGTGACTAAGAAAAATTGCTGGAAATTATTTTTATATAAGTATCTAAGTTAGCCGCTAGGGGGCGTAATTTTACTGGCAAAACAAAAGGAGGGATTTTCTTAAAAATCCTCATAGTAAACATGTATCAAAGAAAGTATTTTTTTAATCTAATAAAAATCCTGGATAACTTTTGTTATTAAGCTTTTCTCTACATTTTTGTTAAAGGGGGGGTAGGAGGGGACAAATATTGCTATGCAAAAATATTGACAACTTTGGTTTGGTCAATCGGAATTTGAACTCGCTACGCACAAACGAAGATGAGAAGTACTCCGTTGCGACAGCTAGAGGGAGCTTTTTAGCAGAATCAACAACTTCATTTTTCTCAAAAATTCTAAATGCAACAATATATCTTTTTACTTAAGTAAAAAGAAAAATAATTAAGAAGAATATTTGTAAATACCGCAAGCCAATATTTTTTTTAAACCAAGTTCCATACCTTTGTGTCTTCTACAAAGCAATAATTAAGACAATACCTACTTCTACTACAATACTCAAATTATTATTCTGTAAAATTAAATTATTTACCACAAAAATAATAAAGGATCACTCTTTGCAGTAAAATTGTAAGTAGGCTGTGAAACAAAAAAAAAATGCAAGAAGTACGTGTCAAGTTTAAATTGGTTAAATTTTGATTTATTTCCTTAAAATTTTAAGTACCTATGTCAAGTGCCTCTTCGTTTGATGTCGGTATTTTAACGCAGCACAAATTTTAACGAAAGAAATCAAAATTTATTTATAACTTTGAAACGTACTATTTCATATTGTAAATCAAAGTCTTCCTCTTCCTTTTTATTGTTGCACAGCCCGCTTAAACTTTTACTGCAGTTTGTTCCATTAACGCAATCATCCTCCATTATTTTTGTTGTAAATAAATGCAATTTACAAAGCATTGATTTAAAGTTGTTATGTTGGTTATGGCTTTACAGAATATACAATGGTGTGGTATTTGTAATTTTTGCCAACATATACCGTATTAAAACGTCAGCTGGTTTGTATTGAGCTCGTTGTTAGTGGTATTTGTAATTTTTGCCAACATATACCGTATTAAAACGTCAGCTTGTTTGTATTGAGCTCGTTGTTATATTAGGTATATTATATTTATTTATAAACCCAAACTAAAGTTGTGAATATTTCTGCATACCAATATTTTTTGTCCCTTAATATAGTTGAATTCACATAAACTTTTAACGCCGTGACATTTCAGTTCTGTCATACTTGTCAAATACTGCAGCAACTCATAAAATATAAATTCCTAATGGCCAAATTTAATTACTATAATTGTACTGCACACAAAGTATGTCTATTTTGTATTATTTCATACGATTAAAAAGAGATAAAAATAAAAAGAGTTACCCGAACAATTCCAGAAAATAAAAAGAAAAAACACTGACCAATCTCAGCCGTATAAGAAATTTAGTAAGTTGGTGAAATCTAAAGTAACTAGACAATGACAAGTTTTGACATTTGGCATTAAAACTTTATGTGAATTTAACTATATCTCCCTTAAACAAAAAAGTAGAAAAAAAACTCAAAAACAAAAGTTATCCAGAATTTTCCTTAGATTATAAAAATGCTACCTTTGATACATCTTTACTGTGAGGACTTTTGAGAATATTCCGCTTTTTCTTTGGCCACTATAGTTACGCCCTCTAGCGGCCAACCTAGAAACGTAAAAATAATTTCCAGCAATTTCTCCCAATCACTATTAAAATACAGGGTTGCCCAGAAGTCCGGAATAAAATTAATATAGTCTTAACTTTTATATATGTTCACATTTTGACACGTCATTCGTTTGTTTTTTTATATACATTTGTTAAAGATATAACGACATCGATCTTTTTTTTAATAGAAACTTGTGATACATCATTTGAAAGCTAATGTCTCGTAGAGTATGCTCATAGATTTTGGCGCGTTCTGTCAAGCTATTTCAAAATGGCGACTGTTGAAAGTTTTTAAAAAATATCTCTCTAAATAAGCGGACATGATAAATCATTGATGTTTTTTCATTGCAAACGTCTCTCATAGTCATCTTCTAAAAGATCTTGGACAAGATATACTTTATAAGGGTGGTATTTTTCTGCTTTAAAAAATCTTCCAATAGTACCTCTAGATGTATCATGATTTTGAGCCAATGAAACTGTTGAAACATGCGAATTATCCTGCAGAGATAATGCAATATCCAATTTTTCATGGTCGCCTAATACACGTGGCCGTCCATTCCTAGGCAAGTCCTTTACTGTGCCATATTCATCAAATTTGTGGAATATTTTAATAACAGTGCCCTGTGAAATTTGATTATTCATATATTTAGCAACAATATTAAGACGCTGTCTTTCCGACAAAATATATAAAAACCATTTTTGTTTAGAAAATTGTAAAATAATACTTCGGAAATTTTACAAGTTCACAATGTCACAAAATGTCAGAACGTGAAACAATGAAGATTTCTTAACTTGAAAGGTAAAAGAAACATCAATGATTTATCATTTTCGCTTATTTAAATAGAGATTTTTTTTTTAATTTTAACAGTCCTCATTTTAAAACAGCTTCACAGAATCGCGCCAAAATTTTTGAGCATATTGTACGAGCTATTAGCATTCTAATGATGTATTATAATATGTATATTTCCATTAAAAAAAAAAAAGATCGATATCGTCATTTCTTTCACAACTGCGTTATAACACTGTCATTCTCCAGTCATATAATTTCTAAAATTAATAGTGCACAAAAAATAGCAGGTTTTATCGTTAAAAACACAAGACTTTAGTATTGACGTTAGTTGGCATCTTTTTGATAGCCTAGTGTTGCCTGTTGTGGAGTACGGAAGCATAATTTGGTCCCCCCAGTATAACGTGTGGGTTACACTCATTGAAAGAATGCAGAGAAAGTTTGTTAAATGTATGTATTATAGGAAATACGGTATATATCCTCAGAAGGGGTGCGATAACGAATACCTTTTGGGTGTATTTGCCAGGCTTTCATTGAATAAAAGAAGAATCAAAATTTTCCTATGCACTATTGACTGCCCCGGTATTCTAGGAAAACTACCATTTGCTGTCAATAGAGTCAACTCGCGAGCCTCAAATATTTTTTATTTTACCTATCCTCGAACAAACCTTTACAAAATGTGTCACTTTTTGAATTTGTATGCATCAGGTATTGAGGTAGATACAACTAGTCTTGGTCAGTTCAAGGATTTGGTCGAGAGAAAACTGAGGACCAATTAACAGACGTAATATTGTGATGCTCAGTTAAGTACCAATTTTTATGGGGTTTTGATACTTGTTCGCCTCATAGGCTTTCCTTTTGTTTTACTTTTGTTTTTGGTATATTCACTAGCTCTAAGATGTATCTGTAATTGGCGCCAGTGTTGTTGATACTTATAAATAAATAAAATAAATAAATACATATATTATAAATAAAAACTACTTGAAAATATTATATTTTTAAAATATAAGTGAATCCAAAATTTTTTTGTATTTAACTTGTCTTCATAGGTCGTACAGATGATCAGATCGGATAGTGGGCCACCCTGTACCATAATGTGTACTCTGTCTAGGCCATGAGTCGTGATCAATGCTGTCAGATCAGAGGACGTTAATTTTGCTTATCACTAACCAGAATTAAAATTTTAAGATCCAAATTGACAGAGAGGCAATTTCTTACCAAAAAGGTGTTCTCCATTGGCTCTGCAGAGATAATCTACGATATTTCCTACCGTATGTATAATCAAGTCGGGTAGTTGCTTCGCCTGGTTTGGAAGACAATTTCTAAGCATGCTTGTAAAGGGGTTAAGACACTTTATTAGGTGATTTGCAACTGAACATATAGTTTCCTGATATTCGTCAATAGAATCTATGCAACTTGCCACATCTAAGGTTACATTCTGTAATACATACGAGAGATTGGTCTAATTTACAATTTAATTAAAAAGTTTCATATAGTAGTAAAATAATAAAAACGTGTTTTAATAAGCTAATACTTAACACTCTTATTCAATTATTTATTTTAATTTGCAACTAATATCTACAAGTAAGCAAGTCAGTATTATGTTGAGATACAAAGTGTTAGGTATTGCGTATTTTGATATTTAAGTTGAAAAACGCAGAAATAGAAAGTGAAAAACGATTTATCGTAATCTTATAACAAATATTTCCAGAATTAGGTATATAAGAAACTTACCACAAATTTGTTAGTATATCCTGGACAAATAGGATCGAAGAATTTACCCCCAACTTGTTCTATTGATGACCTGTCCCTTAATAAATGTCGCGCCTGTTGCAGATAACGTCTCTTATTAAGTTCCCGGCCAGGCCCGGGCGAGTATCCTCTGACATTTTGAAGTACTAAAAATATCTATTTTAATTTAAATTCCTAGTTTTGGCTATAAATTAATGTATTTGTTGATTACTACCAGAAAGTGCCGTTGAACAAATTTACAAAGGTTTTAAGGAAGCTTTTCATAATAATGGCAAATTCAGGAGAAAAATGCCGCCGGGAATGTTGGGATCGAGACTCTAGGGATTTTACGGACGTCAGTTAGTCAGGTATTGAAACAAGGTGGGGCAGGGTGGGGCGCTTGCCCTCCCCCTTCCCCTGGCTCAAGGGAAAAAAAATAAAAAATACACAAAATAAATTAAAGCGAGCTTCAACCCCGGTGAAACTGTAAAGTAGGAATCTTGCAACACAAGTTCATATTTATCTTAAGCCGCGCAGCTGGCCACCTGTCGTCGCTTGATGATTCTCCAGCTGGCCGAGGAACTGGGTTCTGTCGCATATATAAGAAAAGGACAGTTATATTCTGACGCTTCCTAAACTGAGCCAGGTGCTAATTGGAACAAACCAGCCAGCCCGCCATATCAAAACTATCAATTTTTCTTGTGTATTTTTTTTCATGGTTAAGGTCAACAATGACAGAAAATCGGCTTGTTGGCCTTTGCATGATGAGTATGCATAAGAAGAGGGTTCTGGAATCAAAAGAAACATTTAAAAACGAAATTTTGTCAAAGTTTAGCCAGAACCCCCGTAGGCTGGTTCTTAAATAGGGTTTAGGTTAGTTCGCGCGGCACTCAGGTACGGCCCTTGAGGTGGGTCAGTGGTCAGTTTTCTAACCAGTAATAAACAGTACAAATTCCCCAGTTTTTTGTGTGTACTAACATGATATGTTAGGATATTTATAAATAAAATTGTTGTATTATCGTTTAGAAAATTTCAGGTGGTTCATTGTCTATACGGACGACCCTCGCTTGCTGCAACTAATTAGTTTTAATGTTTAAATAAAAACATAAGTTTATTTATATTACGTTTTCTTGTTTTTGCCTCACCCTGGAGCAAATCCTGGCTACGCCCATGTATTGGAACATAATAATGCTCTTGACGATGACAGAGTAAGATAGACATCTCATTTTCTTTATCATAACAAGCCGACAAATGCAAAGATCCACCAGGTTCCTCCCGAATTCCACAATAAAACCACGTTCCGCTCTTGTCAAAGACTCCAAGAACTTATGTACCCTTTTTGGGTTTTATTCGAGCTTAAATTGACTCAATTTAAGAATTTGCCAGTGCTATGATTTCAAGAAAAGCTGTCACCCGATCAAAAATTGACTTTACAGTTTATTTATGAGTATCTAATGTATTTATTTTAGTGTTTTTGAAGATCGCCGTCCTCTTTTTATTGTTAATCTCCTAGAGGAATTTGCCCAGGGGTAATAAGCGTATTTTTGTGACTAGTGAGTGGTGACATGTAGAAAGAGTATCACTCCCGTAAGTACTTCTTTTTTGAAAAGTTCAACTTAATCTAAAATCTAGAGTATTTCTGTCCACGTGATCTTAACTTATCTGAGTCGTGTAGGCAGGTCGGATGGTTGCAGCATACATACATTAGGATGCGCCGAAACTCTTTCACCGTATTTCGCACTGAATCAATGTATGACTTCCTTGACGGATTCAAGAGGGATATAGGTAATGCTGAATCAATCATCAATTTGTTGGGGACGTAATTAGGTGCATCGATAATGGCACGCAATTGTTAATGTTGGAAATACTAGCAGTACCCCATAGTTGAATTCCATATGTCCACACGGGATTAAGGATGGATTTGTATGGTAAAGATGCATGCCTAGATATTAAGCGTCTTTGTCTTGTGCTGTTTCTTTACGAAGAGTAAATGTCACAAGCATGGTCTGAATTTCATTAGCTTTGATGCGCTAGTCATCATTTGTGATTAGTTTTAGTACATCGTGGATGTATTAAATTGCTCCTTTGTAGATAGTTATTAGGGTAGGCTTAGGTGCATCTTTGTATTTTGCTCATCTTTTTCTTTACTTTTATAATTGATTTCTTTCCCTTGCTAAAACTGTTTTTTTTTGTTTAAAGTGATTGCTGCAACTAATAGTCTTTCTTGTCTGTTTTCTGGCATTCAACGTTTCAGGACTTCTTAGGCGTTTTTTTATTTATCATGGTAGTCCAGTCTGAATGGGCCTCTTGATGATACACTTGAGTGTTTTGACTTTGTTACTGAAAATTTTATTTTATTGGTTGTTGTTATTCATAAATTGAAAACTGGGGTACCACTGGTTGCGTTAGTTAGAATGGCCCTTGGGTTTACTGACATTAAGGATAATATATCATTGAATTTGAATCGCTATATTGCACAACCGGTACTGGAACATAATACTGGGGGAGTTAGCCATTTGGCCAGCCCCTGTATATAAATTGTATGATTATGATACATGCACTTTGTTTATGTTAACAATGTTGTTTATTTATTTTCTTTTACTTTTTTTTTTATCGCAGTACTAACGTTTTTGCGTTGCGATCAGACTATGTTGGTTCGGAACAAAACATCCGTATTCCTCGTAGGTAAAGCAAATACTATGTCTTTAATTGCTAAAGCATTAACTATATTTGGATCAAGCTTTTTGACAATTTAATGTGATAAACCACGTACCTACCTATAAAGTTAAAGTTAAAACATTTATTTATAAAAATTATTTGGATTTGCTTTTGATTTTTCATGATCTGAGATGTAAGATACCTCTATTTTTTACGATAGTAATCGACGCCGGCGTTTAAGTTCATCAATGGCGGGGGGGATTTATAAATAAAACCAGGGCCGATCCTAGGGTGTCGGCCGCCCGCGTGCAAAGACCTACTATGCCGCCCCTTCAAAGAATTTTTCCTATTTTGAGTAATACTTAACGTTGACGTTATAAAATCATCTACATGACACATAAGAGTAAAAAGTTAAACAGTGATAAAAATGCAAACTGCAAATAAAATTTTACGGGAAAGACTTTATTTTTGGGCCAGCTAATACGTTATATTAGCGACACCTTTTTTTCTTTTTACTTTAACAAAATAATAAACGGACAAAAATATTACTTTTGAAACAAAAATAGGCATTTTATAATTAGAAATGTTAAACAACTGTATTTACCAGAAAATATAAAATAACAAAAAGTACTAAAGCATAAATCTCGCGAAACGAAAAGTATATAAATCAGTCCTTCCTCGAAGACTGCCTAATAATTAACTATAAAATAATTTTTCTGGCTTTCTGAGAAGCAAATTTGTCAATAATTGCGGTGAGATCAATTTTTTCAGAGATTTCGGATTCTATAGAGATGATGGCCAAATCTGAAAGTCTTTCTTGTGTCATATTATTTTTCAAGTAATTTTTAATAATTTTTAATTTACTGAAACTACTTTCACCTGAAGCCACAAAAACAGGTAAGGTTAAAAAAATCCTTATTGCTAAAGCAAAATTTGGAAAACAGGGAATGAGATCATTTTTGACTAAAATTTCTAATATCTTAATTGGCTGTTTTTTACCTGGAAAAATATCTTTAAATGAAGTTATTTCATTAAAGAGTTGTATACCGTCTATATCTTTCACAATAGTTCCTTCCTCCTGTACCTGTAGCTTAATATCTAAGTCCATGCAGGCTTTCATGAGGTCATCATTAGAAATGGTGTAAAACTTATACAGAAAGCAGAATATTGAATAGCACTCAGATAATAAGGTAAATCTTTCATTTATCGAAGAGATCGCGTAATCAAGAACTGCAAAATAAAAAACAATCTTGAATTGCAGAAAGGGATTTAAAACTGGGTTATCACTGTCCTCGTAATCAAATAAACTAACTTTTTTTCTGAGCTTCGAGATGGGAAATTCGGGATCAATACCTAAATCTCTAGCAAGTGATGTTGCTGAATCGACAAATATTTTAAAATTATCGTCAGATCTTTGGGCAACTAAATATTTTTTAAGATTATCTAAGCCTTTAATGCATTCCGCGATGTTTAATTTAGGATTTTAAAGCATTTTACTCAATACATCAATTCTCGATAATAAATCATGCCAAATTAAAATTGAACACAAAAACTTAAATGTTTCAAGACTTTTAATTATTCATTTAGCACCCATTTTAGTTTTCGTGTCTCTGTTGATATCTTCAATTAAGGCCTTTAATGCGGTAATCATGTTTTTTAGCTCTAATTTTAGAGGTCTAATAGCATTGATACGACTTTCCCATCTTGTTTCACTTAACGGTTTTAAAGTATGAGTTTTCACGTGTTTTTGGGTAAATCCCATCGATATGTTGACGCAGAAAAGTAATTATATACCTCTTGTACCACATCAAAAAAACTAGAAATTTCACCACTGGCGCTGGCTGCTTTGATTGAAAATCTTTAAGAAATAAATCCATTTGAAATAATTCACAAAAATATTGTTTTCTTCTTCGACGTTAATTTAAAGTTATGTTTTATAGTTTGATAAATGTCACTGTATTTTTATTTCGAGAAATTCGTAAAAAGTTTGATTGACAGAACTATCTGCGGCCTACGGCCGCCCCTTGTTTTGGCCGCCCGCGTGCGGTGCACGCGCTGCACACCCGCTAGGATCGGCCCTGAATAAAACTTATGAATATAAAAGTTCCTTCAATAAGTGGTTAAAATAAATAAATAATACAGTGCTCTGGATTAAAATATCCAAATGTTAATCAATATAAGAGAGCAGTATTTGTACCCTGCGCTATCATAGGTCAATTCAATTACAACAGCAAAATATGATGGCTTACTATAATAATATGAGTGATTTCTGGGAAATGAAAATAATATACACAGGTCAATCGGGTCATTTAATTTAAAAATAAAATTGATATAATTATTTTTTTTATTATTACGACGAATTTTAAAAGCAAATAAATAAGACGGGTAAATTAACAAACGCAACAAACGAAATATTGTGAAATTTGCCTACATCGATTTTTCTGCTTTTATTAATTTATAAATCCAACCCTTTTTTACGTAAAACTGTAGGTAATTATTGTACTACAAAGATGAGTATTTGACCGATTTTTGGAAAAAACCAAAAAGTAACGAAATTTTCATTAAACAAAAAATATGGATACCCTGGGGCGGATAGAGCGCGACGCCACCCTTCAATAGGAAACTTTCCAATTTTTTTTTTCAATAATATGATTTAGTTAGGCCTAAAAAAATATTCCCCAATTATTACCTACTCCTTAAAAATCAGTAATAACTTGGTAAAAATTCTTTAAAGTTTCGCGCGTGTCAAAAGCATTTCAAACGACCTTTTAAGCGCGCCAAGCCCGATGTCGTCAGGAAGTATGACTTTTCCGTCATCCGTCATCGTGACCGGTGGCCGAGCTACCGAGTTTGCATTTGGATTGCCGTGTGTTATGGTTATTGTATTGTTGTTTTAAGGTGGAATTCTTAACGTCGTTCAATTTATTGCCAACCTATAACCTATTTCGTGGATGTCACACACGAATTATACTTCTTGACGTCACGACCCGTTTTAACCCGCTTGGGATAATCAATAAATTGAACGACGTTGAGAATTCCACCTTAAAACAACAATACAATAACAATAACACACGGCAAAATTAAAAATTTTGGGGCATTTTTAAATCTTTTTAGCGGTCTTTTGGGACGAGATATGTTGTTTTTTTTGCTGTCATATGTTTTATGACAATATATACTTATGATTTATAGAATTTTTTCCCCATTTAAAATTTTTGTCAAGTTCCCTATTGTGCATTTATCCCTGTGTATTTCAATATAAAAAACAGTTAAACACTTGTCCGATATGCCACAATATTGGGTTTTAATTTTATTTCTCTAATATTTTTAAATAAAATGCTTTTTTCAGATTAAAAATATCTTTCGCTTTCTTTACTTATTTGCCTACATAATAATATATCTTTCATAGTTTCTAAATCTTCTTCTTCATATTCGACTCTCTCTCTAATCATTTTCGTCACTGGTCACTGTCCAAACTTTCATTCGGTCGTGTAGTTGACTCACGTGGACGCACTTACTCATTCCACACATTTTGCGGGGCAAGTGCATCCACAGCTATAACTGAGAAGTCAAATCTCTTGTACGATAAATAACTCAAATTACAATTAGTTTTGCGCATTTATTTGTCCTAGGTGGTTAGAACGGATACAATGGTATATTCGCAAAAAAATATAAATTGATCCGTTTGATGTTTATTAAAAAAATTAACTAATTCCTGTAAATTGTTACCCTATTTTAATTTTCGGACAAAACAAGGGATACCTAATACATTTTCAGGGTGTCTAAAGGCCGGGAAAACCGGGAAATCCGGAAAAAAACGGGAATTTTACAAAGCCGGAAAAAACCGGGGATTCGACGGGAAAATCATATTTAAGCCGGGAATTTTGAATGAGCAGATAATTTCGAACTTAAAAATTTTAAGTAGGTACCTACTTATTCCTATACTGCATTCGAAACAACATTTTGAATCTCCCCTGTAACCGGAGCGGCAGCGGCACCTTGCGTTGTTTAGCTGTGTATTTATGGTTGCATATCAACTGCAATTTACTTTGTTTTTGGAATCCCCTAAATCGCTAAGTTTTGTTTGGCGTTTGGTTTCTTAGGTTACCAGTTTATAATAGTATAGTTTATTTTTCGGTTCATTTTTTTGTGAAGTGGCAACTGTTTAAAAGGCTTATATGGTAAGTAACCGAATGTATTTTGCATTTTGCGATATACTTTAAAATCTAATAATTTTAATGTTCGTAATTAAAAATTAAAGTGATGAATTATTTATGCAGTAGGTATTTAAGGGATGAGATTATTAAATGTGTTATATAAAAAGCTTAATTCATAACTTTGCATTGTGCCGCTATCTTCAATAAATTTTTTTTTATTTAAAAATAAATAAAAGAAAATACTTAAACAATTGAAGTGGTAAAAATTAGGTGACATTTTCAGCGTTTTCTTGTGCCGTCAAAAAGAAGTAAAAATTCTTACTTTTTTGTGGCAAATCGATAGACGCTGGCGGCAGAACGCAAAGCTGTGAATCAGGCATTACACTGCAATTATCATCAAACTTAAAAACACTCTATTATCAGCACAAAAAGATAAAAGAGGTTGACAGCGACTTGAAACAAGTAGAAAAAAGGAAGCTTCAAAAGCAAGCAGAAGAACTGTTAACTAAAAAGAAAAAAATTATCGAACAATCACAAAAAGATTTGGCAGCTATAGAACAAGAAATCGTAAAATTAAAAAAGTAACTATATTATTTGCCATGTGTTTTTCAAATAAATGTTTTAAAATTTAACAACGAAAGTGTAGTTAATTTAGGAAAACCGAGCCGGGAAATTTTCAAAAACCGACTGGGAAAAACCGGGAATTTTGTTTTCGATTTTTGCTAGACACCCTGATTTTTTTAAATTTCTAAAATCAAAATTCACAGCTAAAAAAAGCAAATGCAGTACTGCAATAAAATACCAACGATTTATATTAAAACAAAATGTTAAGCTGTTAATCATTTTGTTTTTTTTAATAATCCATAAACATAAGTACCTACCCATTTTGTCGCCTCCCTTCCCCTATCGAAGACGGTATCTAACATTCTTTTTTTAACGATTCATTTCGGTATCATATTTGAACCAGCAAATCTTAATATGAATGAAAGCGATTTGTATAAAAATAATTTAACTTTTTTAATTTTAAAAGTAAATTTTAATTTTATCGTTATATGGCGGTATTTGGTTTTATAGTTATTATTAAGGTACATTTTTTTAAATCAAATTACTTGCCTACAAGTGCAGCAATAATACAGACGAGGAACTTCATGTTTTACGAATTGTTTTTAACAAACTGGGCTGATCTATACCGCTTTAGTTCCTTTTATAAATAACACAAAAATAATTTAAAGAGTTTCGTTGTTAATTAAAAATTATTATTTATAGCCTTGCTCATAAACTGTAACAGTATTTTTATTTTGAAGATGTCAATCGATTCCCAAGAATAAAAGCTTGTTTATTTTACACACAGTGGCGTACTTTTTAGGGGAAATGAAAATTACCCAAAAAAGTAGTCACGTGCTTACGGCACCTCTTGTCGGTTGAACAGATGGTGGCAAACAAGTGATGCTTATGCTTATAAGGGCGCCACTCAGTTACTATTAGACTTTTAGTGTCTGGAGCTTTTTAACTGAGAAGTAAAGCTCTGTCTACAAATGGATGAATGAAAATAGATGGAAATATGCAATAAAAATTGTTGATGGCATGAACAAATAAGTGTGATTATACAGTGTCCGCAAGAAAGTCCGCATCAAATGGGATTTTTTTTTATTATTAGGTATAGGTAAAAATGGAAAAAGCAGTTAGTTTTTGCTTACCTAAAAACCAAAAATGACGTATACTGAAGCAGCTGCACGACTTGCGTTACCTGTCAAATTTGACATTTTTAATAAAATAGGTTCAAAAATGCTATTATTTATTAAAATATCGAAAAACTTTATTCGAGAAAGTTGTTTATTTAGGCATTTTTAGCCTCTGTACGAAATTTTGACAGTCTAATACAATTTTTATTTTTTGCCAGATTCTTGAAAATTTTGATCAACCCTTGTAGATTAACTTTTATACATCGATGTAAAACCATTTGCCTTTACTTCATTTGTAATCTTAATGCAGTTTTGTATAAATTTTTGTTTCCAATTATTTATTTTGCTTCAAAAACTGAAATTGTTATTGATCAGTATGTAATGTTTGATGCAAAGTTTATCTAATTACATCAGTTTTGCCAAAACCGACGTTTCTCATTTTTCTTAAGTTCGTAAACAGATGTACAAAAAGAAAATATTAGGAAGCTTTCGTTGAAATTTTACTTAATTAATATTAGATCAAAAAGAATAAATATTAATCGCTCAAACAGTTTATTCAACAAAAATATAATTTAATATAATGAATTTAATTTAATAATAATTAAGTAAAATTTTAACGAAAGTTTCCTAATATTTTCTTTTTGTACATCTGTCTACGAACTTAAGAAAAATAAGAAACGTCGGTTTTGGCAACACTGATGTAATTAGATAAACTTTGCATCAAACATTACATACTGATCAATAACAATTTCAGTTTTTGAAGCAAAATAAATAATTGGAAACAAAAATTTACACAAAATTGCATTAAGATTACAAATAAAGTAAAGGCAAATGGTTTTACATCGATGTATAAAAGTTAATCTACAAGGATTGATCAAAATTTTCAAGAATCTGGCAAAAAATAAAAATTGTATTAGAATGTCAAAATTTTGTACAGAGGCTAAAAATGCCTAAATAAACAACTTTCTCGAATAAAGTTTTTCGATATTTTGATAAATAATGGCATTTTTGAACCTATTTTATTAAAAATGTCAAATTTGACAGGTAACGCAAATCGTGCAGCTGCTTCAGTATACGTCATTTTTGGTTTTTAGGTAAGCAAAAACTAACTGCTTTTTCAATTTTTACCTATACCTAATAATAAAAAAAAATCCCATTTGATGCGAACTTCCTTGCGGACACTGTATGACTAAAAAGTAACGAAAAAATAAATGTGTAAAATGGCTTAATTTCTGATAAAATAAATTAAGAAAATAAAACCTTCATGTATCAAAACTTATGTGTTTTTGTTTATACCGACATATAACAATACATAACTTTTCTTTGGCTAAAGATCTACATACCCCTCTGCTATGTACATTTCCATATACAAAGTTTTTACCTGTACATTATTGTGCAAAAAATCAGAAAACCGCTTACAATAATATTGTGACGAAACTGTAAAGCTTTATGTAACCTTCAGTGTTTTATAAGCGAAATGTTTAAAAAAATGAACGTTTAAGTTATTTTTCATAAAAATCTTAAGATGAGCATTATTATTGAAAATAAAAAGGAATAAACTGGCCTTATATCCAAGAACACGCCGAAGCATTCAGTGGGAACCAATCAGACGTCTTGGTGATTATAAAAAGAGCTCAAACCCTTGAATCTAGGTGGTAAGTAGTCACCGGGTCATCGGTCAGTAAGTCATCCATGTAGTCTAGTAAAGGAAAATGACGTCCTGAGCCCAAAAGAATTAAAGAAAATCGCAATGTCTTGCAGATACTTAAGTGAAGATGGACACACTCTGTAAATAACCGAAACGTTCGAAACGTTCAGGAAAATAATGTTAGCTTTTTTTTATGCATCATGGCGATGTATGGCCACAAAACTGGGGATTTATCTCACAGCAGGAATAGAAGGTATAAACGGCAGTAGAGTGCAAACACGGTTTCTGGCTCTCCCCCCCCCCCTCTTACACCCCTGCCCCCCTCGCCTACCCTCCCGCGACCTTGACCATAGACGTGGGCGAGCGTATTTTTATGGTATGCAGGTGCACGCCGTCTTCCAAATTAATCATAACAAAAGGACAGCTGCACTCTTTCAAGGTGTGAAAATCCCATCAAGGTGTAAAAATCCGATAACAAAGAGACCCATACCCTATTGTTACGACTATAATAGCTCTTTCAAGGTGTGAAAATCCCATAAACACCTATCAAGAACATAAAGGTATAACAAAACACAAAATATATTACAAATCTAACTTTTGGGAAAAAATAATGGCCAAGGTAACATCAATAAAACAGACTTGCATCCCTTTAGATATTTTCGAACAAATAAATGACGACAATAAAGAAATATTTTAAGGTGTAAAAATCAAACAACTGTAATGCAACAGTGTCATAAATAAAAGGACACCTGCATACCATAAAAATACGCTCGCTCACGTGTATGGTCAAGGCAACACCATCAAAGAGCAGCTCCATCCTTCAAGGTCAAATGAGTCACATAAAAGACACCTGCATACCATAAAAATACCCTCGTCCAGGTGTATGGTCAAGGTCAAATTAACAAAGAGCAGTTATATCCTTCAAGGTCGAATGAACACCTGCATACCATAAAAATACGCTCGCCCACGTGTATGGTCAATGTAACACCATCAAAGAGCAGCTCCATCCTACAAGGTCAAATGAGTCACATAAAAGACAGCTGCATACCATAAAAATACCCTCGTCCAGGTGTAAGGTCAAGGTCAAATTAACAAAGAGTAGTTGCATCCTTCAAGGTCGAATGAACACCTGCATACCATAAAAATACGCTCGCCCACGTGTGGTCGCGGGAGGGTCGGCGAGGGGGGCAGGGGTGTAAGAGGGGGAGGAGCCAGAAACCGTGTTTGCACTCTACTAACGGCCTTTAGTATGCATGATATATTAATTATTTAATACATACTTACTATTTGGAAACTAGTACCAAAAAAAAACGAAACTAAAATCACATGCGTACCAATTCTCACCGCACCTGGATATTGCTATTGACGCCGTCTGGTAATTAAAGGTACGACGTCATCTACTTGCATGCATAGTACGCGATGGGGAATGCGCTGGGAAAAAAAGGATTATCAAGACCAAATAAAAATATTTAAAAGGATGTCGTTAGAATCTTAAACGCTACAACACACACACACACAGTAACTTGAAATTACTGAAAATAGTCAATAAAGAACTATTTCTAATAATTTGGGACACACTGTATTCATATTTTTTTTTATAAATAAAGACCACAACTTGAAATGTTAATTCCCGTGCCCAAGTATTTTTCGAAAAAAAAAACTGTACATACTTGATTTACTGAATTTATTTCAAGTTATAAACTCGCACTATACCTATATGTTATGAAGGTAAATAGGCACATCAAGTTGCAAATAATGAGCTTGAAAAAGCGCTGCAATCGAAAAAATGTTTACAAAATTTGTAGAAATTAGGGAAATTGAATTAAAAATATATATTCTCTTTTGTGGTGCGTAAAGTTAATAAGGAATAATCAACGACATAGCATACAACTAAAAAAAGTGGGCCGCAGGAAAAAAAATTTCACACTTTACCTACCCGTTAAACCGCTCTTGCTTTTTTTATTCTTATCGGCGATATTGATTTGTTTATAAATTATGTAAACAAAATTCGCTATAAATTGAAAGGAAACAAAAGTATGGTTATTTTAGCTACAATAAATTTATTCATAATATAGGATATTATGTAAGTATTACATAATTACTTCTCACATTCAAAATGCTTATTATTAATAATTCTTTCTGATGCTTAGCTGGTACTAACGCTAATTTAGGTAATCCGCACTGAAACAAACATTATACAATTAATATCACCACGATTCTGTCAAAATCAAAATCTCAAAAAGAGAATAAAATGAACAAAATGAACGCTAACGCTGCTATTGAACACAATAATCAAGAACCTCAAACCTAAACTGACTGGGGGTAGAAGTGGGCGATGCATGGGACCCGCAGATTGTTCCATATAAAGATCTGAATGTCTGAACTAAATCAAGCGTGAACGACAGTGTTGCCAGAGTCACTACAATTGTAGTAGATTTACTACAATTTAATCGTCCTAGTACGTTACTACACTTTTTTAGTATCTGCTACATTTTTAATATTTCTACTACAATTTACTACATTTACAAATTAGGTCAATTTACCCTATAACTTTCATGAAACCTGATTAAATAACTGATGGGTACCTTTGTTGTTTTTTAAAGTTTTTAAAACCAGTTATTTTCCTATTCTTTGTAGGTATATACCTATACTTTTTTTTATTTTGTACTAAGAAAATTTTATTAGACATTATATTTTGTTTCGGAACTGTTTTGTATAATATGGATATATCCGTAAATAAATTATTATTACTATTATTAAAAATGTGTGTGCTTAAGACCACACGACAGAAGTGAAAATTTCAACAAGGTGAAATTAACAATATCAAATACACGAGTGTCTAGACAACGCACACTGACTGTTTTCACGTCGATACGTCGATACTGAATGCGACCGATGGCGGCATGCTCTTTCATATAACGTTCATTCGGGTCAGGGTCAGTTCGGATTGAATATAGCAGTTGAATTCGAGCGTAGCACACCCAAGTCTGACGCGTGACGGCGACGCGATTATCGTGCCTATTACACTAAAATTATTTAAATTTCTGGTTATATGCTAATTTTTCTTTTCCCACAAATAGTTAGAGTCTACAATAAAAAGTACTTATTTTTAAACCAAATACATTACACAATTTTTGTATATTTTTAATCGAAAAAAAAAAAATTAAAAACATGAATAACTGCTTACTTGTTTAGTGTGTCAATGCAAACACTCACAATAAATTATAAAACCAACTTTTCTTGCTCGAGAAAGGAGAATTTCTCGATGAGAGAGGGTATTTCTCTCGTCTCGGAGCTTTATTCGAGAGAAAATATCTCTCTCGCCTCGTCGAGCGAGGGCGAGACGAGTATCTCTCATATCTGCGGCAACACTACTTGTTTTGTGCCTGCATTTGTTTCTTTTCATCTGTCTTAATTTGGTATGAACTACATTGCATATAGTTCATCCGCGAAAGAATAAATTCACTCTAATTCACTATGCGTAAAGGCAAAACAACGGTAATGAAGGTAAATAAAAGCAAGTAAGTTAGTACTTTCTTGAATTGTATAAATTACTTAAATGTTTATTCGTTATTCGTCTTAGAAAAACGAGAAGTTGCCTTTAGCATCCACTCTAATCAATCACACTTACTTTGAGTTGCTCATTTAAAAAATTTTCGCATCAATAATCAAATAAAATAATTTGACTACTTTTTTTAATTTTTGAAAAAAATTATTATACTCCTTGTTTTAGGTTTATAATAAACCAAACATACTATTCAACTGCCATGACGTCCACCATTGTAATGTCGTTCCATTTATATTTCTTGCAGGCTTTCAATGATACGTCAAACATGTCCAAAAAGGACTCTCTTGTGATTGGGTGGCCACAAGCGGAAAGTAAGTGCGATTGGAGGCAGGGTCGGAGGCTTTCCAAAAAACTGTAATAAAATACATAGTATCCTTAAAAAAGTCTTATTAAACATTAGTTAGAGCATGCAACGAGATCCTAAAACAAAACTTTCTTATATTAAACTCTGTTTCTTAAAGCCTGACAACACAGCTGAGGGTCATGAGTCGTAAAACCTCAATAAACAATAAGCGTTACAATAACAGGTAACTGATCTTAAGTAATTAAATTATCTATTGTAGCATAGGTATACAGACAGGTAGGTGGCTTATGTCATAGAATATTTCCAACTACAAGTGAGGTAGTTTAGTTTTATTTTTTACGTGTTATCGAAAGCTTGTTTGTATATTATAAAAATAATACAAAAATGGCGAATAATTATTCCCCAGTGTTTTGTAAAGGTGTGCTTGACCTACAACCAAAAACAATAGTTTTAAATCTACACGATGCACTTGTGCACCAAATACCATCTAGAACTGTCAGAAACCTAGTGTCAGCATGTGCTTATATGACGGGAGTTAGTGAATAAACAATATACAGTGTGTGTATAAAGTCTGGAAACGGCTTAATAACATCACAATTTACTGGCCGATTTAAACCAAATTTGGTACAGTTGTGTAAGAGGATCTAATGCACCGAATGACGATATTGGCGTTGTTGCCAGCTTTTTAGTTTGTATGGAATTCGAACGAATTTTATATTTTTAAATATAACACCCAGTATATTTTTTCATTTGTAGTTTTTACATTAAATTTGTTACACTTTTGGTATAACATACTTTGTTCATAATATCAGTAGTTTTCGAAATAATTAGTACAATTTAGAAAAAATATATTTTTTATATTAAATGTTCAAACTGTTTTCCCTGTACAGCTTGACAGTTTGCTAATTGAAAATAAAATTTTTCAATTGTGTTGTAAATCATTTCTGGCGTTATTAATTCAAATTCGTCCAAAATTTGACGCTGCAAATCGGCCAAATCTTGAGGTTTTGTGGTATAAACTCTGTTCTTCAAGTGTCTCCATAAAAAATAGTCGTTAGGCGACAAATCAGGGGACCTAGGTGGCCATTCGATTGTACCCCCTCTACCGATCCACCTATTCGGAAAAGTGTTGTTCAAAAATTCGCGCACGTTTCGACCAAAATGGGGAGGAGCTCCGTCCTGTTGGAAGAATGTACTTGCATAATTTGGACCCATCACCTTTCGTATAGTAGGCACTACTTGCGTTTCCAAGAGCTCAAGGTAAAGTTGTGATGTCAAATTTCCATCAATAAAAAATGGACCGATCTTGTGGTTACCCAGAAGCCCAGCCCACACATTCAATTTTCCAGGGCGTTGTGTATGACCTTCTATCATCCAGTGGGGATTTTCATTTGCCCAAAACCTACAGTTGTGTCTATTGACTTTACCATTTAACATAAATGTTGCTTCATCCGAAAATACTATAAATTTGAAAAACTGGTTATTTTGGTCAAACCTTGACATCATAATATCACAAAATTCAATTCTTCGCTCATAATCATCTTCTGGTAACTCTTGAACTATATGTCTTTTGAAAGGGTGATATTTATGTTTTAATAAAACATTATGGACGGATTTGAAGCAGACGTCACTTACTTGAGAAATTTTTTTTAATGAAGAAACAACATGTTGTAAAATTTCTAAACTTTTCTCTTCATCTACTACTACTGGTCGTCCTGATCGTCACCTATCTCTACAATTTCCAGTTTCTTCGAACCGTCGGACAGTTTTTAGAACATTTGCTTTTGAAATTGGATTTCGGTTTGGAAATGCGTCATTAAATAGATTTTTAACCTCTTCGTAAGATCTCACCCTATCGCCATATCCTCTCATCATAAAAATTTTAATTCTTTCACTTTCAGTTAAAAGACATTTTTGCATGTAAAAATGACAGCTTTTATGACTTAACATCAAAACTGAACTGGTGTTTTATTTATTAATAAATAAAACACAATTTGTTGATATTTTCAAAACACGTCGTTATTTCGAAAACTACTGATATTATGAACAAAGTATGTTATACTAAAAGTATAACAAATTTAATGTAAAAACTACAAATGAAAAAATATACTGGGTGTTATATTTAAAAATATAAAATTCGTTCGAATTCCAGACAAACTAAAAAGCTGGCAACAACGCCAATATCGTCATTCGGTGCGTTAGATCCTCTTACACAACTGTACCAAATTTGGTTTGAATCGGCCAGTAAATTGTAATGTTATTAAGCCGTTTCCAGACTTTATACACACACTGTATACTAATTACATCAGGCCCAGCTCTGAGGTCAATTAACAACTAACCAACCTAAATAGTCTGACTATGCACTTTTTAACTGGCCAATCATAGGCCGCCGTCTTAAAGAAAGTAATTTTGAGGTTAAGCGATATAAAGCCCGGTGTTGTAAATTAGGAAAATAAAATGCTACTTAATAATATCGGTATATAGGTTTTTTTGAAACGTCACGTATGCCAAAAACACTATCCTTCTCAATATTCTCAAAAGTTCATCACACAAAAAAACTGCAAGTGTTGTGAATGTAATAAACAATTCAACAATAAACAGTGTCGTTCAAGGCATGAAAGGAAGCAACATAATAGTGCATAGGTTAGGAATAATCAGATTTACAAGTGTACATACTACAAATATTAACGTTACAGAATAAATACAATACTTGACCATTTAACAATAATTATATGTCATAATTTAATTTAACCCCAGAAGTTAAACAGTTGCAATGTTCTTACGTAATGAGAATTGTTTAATAAAAATATTTTGAAAGAAACCGACAATGGTCATGTGATCCTTTTTTGTTTTATTTTGCAATAAGATTTCTCAAAACAAAAAGTACATTATTAACCTATAGGTAAGTTGTGGGTTTAGTATTTTTTTTTCGTTGGTCTTGATTCATTTAATAACAATAATTTAACCTAAGAATAATATTTTATAACAATCAGAGTATAACAACTTTCCATATTTTTGCATTTTTAACTTTCTTTTTTATATAATATTTTAATATATTCTTTTTTTTTTGTTATCACTGGGACACTGGGTGGGATATTCCTAACAAGAGGCCAGAGTTTGTGGAAATGGTAATTATGGAAGAAAAATTATGATTATGGAAGTAACAAGTAACAAAACCGAATAATACTTACTCGCAAACGTCTGCGGCTGATGGTGGACTCTCCTGACGTTGATACTGTTGGAATTTAGTAACAATTCGTCTTACACACTTTTCACTTTTTGTGGTAATATTTGTAATACAGCCGTTACCTAATTCTAAAAGGAAATTTTACATAAATATGTACTTCAAGAACTGGCTTTATTTTTAAGTAAAGTATTTCAGAAATTGAACATTCTTTGAACCATACTATCTTATAACGGGTCTACAATTTTACAGTGTTAGAGCAGCTGGAGTATTGACATGTCTGAAATAATACAGAGAGCGTATTATAAATTAAAACTTTTATATATGCACAAAGACATTTTAACGACTGATGTCAAACTAAGACTCAGCGACTCCCTGATATTATCGATAGTTTCATACGCCGACGTTCTTTTTTGGCCAGCTCTTACCCAGAGAGAAAAAAATAGTATCCAAAAACTTTAGAATTCTTGTCTTAAATTTTGTTTTAATGCCAGGAAATTTGATCACGTCACACCGTTATTTCAAGCTTCTGGGTGGTTAAGAATGGATGAACGTTTTTTTTTTGCACTTATCTACACTTACACATAAAATTGTTAAGTGCGGATCGCCTGCGTATCTTTGCGAGAAGCTTGTTGTGGGTACTGACATACATGGACGAGAGGCGCGATACTGTGAGAGATTTATTATCCCCCAGCACCGAACGGCCAAATTTCAGGGATCTTTTAGTTACAACGCGGTCAAAGTGTACAGTGCTCTACCTGCCCGTGTAAAATCCCTTACCGCTGCCACTGGCTTTAAGAGGGCCGTCAAGCAGTTCACTGTGAGTAAAAGAAACGAGTAATTAGTTGTTTTTATTAGTGAATCGACTTATTTTAATAATCGACTACAGAGGATTCGAGTAATTTAAAAAATCGAATGATAATCGATTTTTTTTCACTCAAATACTAATATTAATTATTAATATTGGCGGTTCATTGATATACAGCATTTGTATTGGGAATAACTGACTCGGTGTTATTAATCGATTGATTTTTTGCGGATTATTAAATGTGGCGGAGATATTTGTGGATTTTTTGGCATGGTTCCCAGATCTTACAACTAGAGATGAAACGGATAGTTATTTGGCCGGATAACGGATTCCGGATATCCGGCGATCTTCGCGGCCGGATAGCCGGATATCCAGCGGCCGAATATCGTAGTCAGTTAACTCGAAACACTATCCATATTTGACCAAGTTTGCCAAAGTGTACCTTTTAGCTCCTTGCAGCAGTGTTTATAGCGAGAAACTGTTTTCCGAAGCTGGCTTGGTGTACGAAAACAAGCGAAATCGCCTGTTGCCTGCAAACTCTAAAAATTTGGTCTTTATTCACCATAATTTACCACTTGTTAATTTTGAGTATTAAGAATTAAGATAATTTTAGGTTTTCAGAAGATTATTTTTTGTTCTTTCTGACTTTTTGTAACTTTTTCAGCTTTAAATAAAAGCAAGTCATAATTCTAAGCCATTTTGTTATTATTTACCACAAAAAGATTTATGTATTAAAGTTGATTTTAGGGAATTGTCACGAATTGTGTCGTAATTATTGAATATCCGGTATCCGGCCGGATATTAAATTTAGGCCGGATAGGCCGGATATTAAATTTAGGCCGGATACCGGATAGTTTCCGGATATCCGTTTCATCTCTACTTACAACTTACAATTTAATTTAACTAACCACTTGACTACTTGACCTTGAGATGTCACGATATTGCAAAACTCATGATATTTATGAATACTGAATACTCACCACTATAATAAATCCTATTATCCTACGCAGGCAACCCGTAATGCAGTATTTAAATCTAAATAAATCATATTTATTATCTTACGCAGGCAACCCGTAATGCAGTATTTAATATGAATAATATCGCCAATAATAACCGAAAACCACTCGGTGTAGCCGCTCGCTACGAGATGGCTCTGGCCGCAGTGAGTGATTGACAGGCGGGCAGCAACTTTGGAGACGCGTTGAAAAATAAAAACCATATGTTCGTCACTAATTTCGTCACTCGAGTTATTTCCGAAGATAATCGAATTATTCAAGTGATTGAAAAAATCGAGTTATCGGTTATTTTTCACTCGAGTTTCCCATCACTAGTTTTTATATACAACCTTCATGCATTTGCCTCTAGCATAATAATGCTGTTATGAAATATTTATTATTAATATTATATTATAAGTATTTAAAAATATTATTTTCTTTATTAGGTATCTTTTAGTTTATAGTTAGAAGACGGTTAGATAGAGTAGCGTTGCTAGATCTCGCCGTCTATAAACCATTATGTTTATAATTTGTTTTTCTGAATTTGAAATAAAAAGACATTTATTATTATTATTATTATTATTATTATTATTATTATATACTTTTAGATCATACAGTTTATCTGGCGCTCAAACAAAAGTACTTTTGTATTGTATAGTTAGGTGAATTGTGTTTGTGCTACAAACAAGGACAGGTACCGAAAAATTTTCCAAATTCTTGATCAAGAGATTGTGCATAAAAATTTTGTTTTACAAGTACCCAAGTTTTCGGCAAATTGTTCAATGTTACGAACTAATATTGGATAGAGGTTAGGTATAGGATAACAGCGAAGATTTTTGTTTTGTGTGTTTTTCTTTTCAATTTGATAAGGTAAGTTTAATTGACACAACGGCGATTAATTTTAAACAAATTTTAGAAACAAAAAATTAAAAGATGTTTTCTAACCGCAAAATCTGTTGAAGGTTTGACAGCCACTTAAAACACCAAAAATCACTACCGTTTCCCTTTAATTGGACAAGAAATTAGAACAAGTTCCAGTTTCATGACAATAGATTTGTGGTAAGAACTTGGGGCAAATTTTAGCTGTTTACACGTGAAAATAAATGATTGAAGTTCAACTTTTACAATTTCTTAAGCAAGAACTTAAATTTTAAATCCCGGACCTGTCTATTTTCCCCATTCGTTAAGTGCCGTTTTACACCGACGTAATTTTAACACAAATTTTGTGCTAAAATGTATGATAAATTTTATTAGTAAAAATGTATAACAAAAATATGTACAAAATTACATGGAATTTAGATGTGTATGACACAGTAACAAAATTGGATGCAATTTTTGCAAGAAATCATGCGCTCTAAAGACCAGTGACGCATTATTGAATGTCAATGTCAAATTATATCTAACCCAGCTTTTCGGTAAATAAAAATAAAGTAATTTGTAATTTATATATTGTAAAAACTTGACTATTTGTTTTATATCTTTATTATAACTAAAAAAATATGGATTTTAATGAACTTTGTGTTCTGTTAGGAATGTGGCTTTGAGACCAGCAAATTTGGATTTAATTTCATTTATTGTAATTATTGGTTTAATTGTTTTTAGAACAAATAGCACTTCTTCTAATGCTTTTTGCCGTAAATGTTTTTTCATGAATTGTTTTGTTTTCACTGCGTATAAACAGGGGTGTTTTTGATATTCCTCTATTAAAGCAATAACTTGTTCTCTGGACCAAGACATCTTTTATGTTCTTCTAAACTTTTGACAAGAAAATGGAAATAGCAAATGTAACCTCCGATTGCCAATTTCAGTCAAACGTAACCTTTTCTTTTCGGTTTTTCTTAAAAGTGTTAGTTTAAATTATTGCGCATATTTTTGCGCACTTTTATTCATTTTTTTGATAAAATATATAAATGTTTCTATATTTTCGTAAAATATTATAATATTTTTCTAATAAAATTTGTAAAGTGTGTATTACACGTTAAAATTTAGTTGTAAACAAATTTCTGCTTAAATTTATCGTCAAATTTGCTACTGTGTAAAACGATAATTAATGACAATTTCGCAATGCGCATGTCTATTTCTTTTAGGCTTTGTTTACATGCGCAAAGCAAACAAAGACACTAAAGAAAGAAAGAAACTGTGATTTCAGTTTTACACTTCACATTTTTATCATTTATTAAGGAAAATTCAAATTGATTTGCTTTTCTATAATTTCGTTGTTGGTAAGAATTAATGTAAATGACCTTTTGTATTATTTTATTAGTCGATAGTCAGTACTATCGCAAAGCTGATTACTAACCAAAATTAAAATTTTAAGATCCGAATTGACAAAAAGCAAATTCTTACCAAAAATGTGTTCTCCATCGGTTTTGCAGAGATGGTCTATGCTAGTTAGTAGCATATCTGTTATCATGTCTGGTATTTGCCTGGACTGGATTGGAAGACATTCTTTAAATATACTTGTTAAGGGATTTAGACACCTCTTTGCGTGATTCCTAATAAGTGAACACCAAGTCTCCTGATTTTTCTTTGCAGTAGCTAGACAAATTGCTGATTCCATGGTTATATTCTATAATACAAACGAGAAGATAGGTCCAATTTAAATAACAAATTTAATTGTAAAAAGATTCAAACATATTTTAACAAGAAGACCTACTAAAATACTCTGTGCTGTTATTTTCGTCGATGTAAAAAATGAGGTTCTCCATTTTTCGAGTCTATATTCCAGCCGTGAAAAAGTTTTATCTGTAGGGTGTTCCACTGGGAACCGCTTCAAGGGTATCCGGAAAAAGGAGGTCAATCCGTTAACCTTACATTCCTTAAGCAAAAAATATGACTTTTATAATGCCATTTTTCATTTTTGACTTCCAAGTTTAAAATTAAAAACTGATTTTTTAAAATTCTTAATAAAATATACAAATTTGGTACATTGCTTCAGCATAAGGAGTTACATCTTTTGACAAAAACGATTGTCAAATATATAAAATAGGGGGGGGGGGGTCCAGTACTCGCTGACCCCCCTATTTACGTACATGTTTCTAATTATTTTTGCCTTTTATAAAATTTCGATAAAATGATAAGTTTTGCAGATAATTGAAAAGTATGATACTGATACCAACGCGGCTTACGATAATCTCATAATTTTCAATTGGTAAATCAAGTCAGCCGTTGTGGCATTCTGCCGTCATAAGGTAAACCCCCGTATTTGAAAAAAAAATTTAAAATGAGATTTTTTGATCTATCTTCTTATACTTAAATGTATCAGATTTTCTTAGTCAACACACACCGTATTTGCTATTATGCAGCCTTATTCTTGTAGTATTTTAGCCCGTATTTCAAAATAATTCCACAAATACTTAGCACAAATCCCGTATGTATATTTTGCCAACAGCAATCCCCGTATTTAAATTCAAATACTTACGTAGATATCGCTTAGTATTTTTCAAATACGGGTTATTGGCGTAGCACGCAATAGTATCGCGCGTGTTTGGACATATACATACGGGTTATCTTACATACGTTTATGTCCGCAGATTCCTTCCACCATCAAGTCAAAGAATCATTTAAAAGACATAAAAAAATTTATGACTTTGTAGACTACGCTAATGCTGTACAAGCAGCTAATAAGGGTTAAGTTGTTGTCAAAAAAATGTCCTTGGGAGATTTTTAAATGTGGAAAAATTTGTCCTCCACTTGCAAAGTCAAAAAGCAAACTTCAAAATTATATATTTCTAAAATTACAGAGGTTTTAGTTAAGCGAAATGAATTTAATTTATTTTATAAATGCGACACCAATGAAGACTGGAAAGTATTATTTATCCAATCTCAGTTTGAGGACATTCCAATCATTCCATACGGCGGTAAACAGTCTCAAAGAGACCGACCGCACAACCAGGGTTGTCAGATCTTTCTTCTTCAATTAAGTTTTTTTTAATAAAGATATTTCATTTATATCAGTATTCAATTGTTAGTAACTTTCTTTGAAAGCTAGTTTGCAAATATACTTTAAACCGAGGAGTTTTGAGTGTGACAGAAAAAAATAACAAGCCATTCGTTGTTATAATAATACATTCTTTAGTCCTTAAGAAACAATATAACTGAAATCAAGACAAAAAGTGTTTTCAGTGTTTAAAAACAACTAATTAACAAACCCTTGTTTCTCGTATATACTTACATTGTGCTTACAAATCCGAAAATTTTGAAGAATTGGCAACAGCATGTAATTTGTTGCGATTGCAAGCGCCAGGATATAAGCTGAACTGGTACCCGGCCCGTCTGACGATCGATTCTGCCAGACAGAGATAGGCCAGTGACCGCCGATGGCGTGGAAGAGACGGAGATAAAATATACGTGGTTATGCCTTGATGAACGGACTGGAGTCTGGTTGACGAGAATGAAGTTCTGGTAAAAAAATTAAAGCATTTTCTCAGCAGTGTCGTGCCGTGTCAGGTTTATTTTTCTGATTTTAGTTTTGTATATAGAATTTTTGAGTTACCTTATATTTATTATTTTAATATAATATTATTATATATACAGTGGGTTTATAAAGTGTAGTATGTACAAACACCTAATGTAAAACAAACTTATAAGTGTGTATACGCATATTAATTATTTGTGTGGAACGCCTATGGTTAGGAAATTACCACAGTTTAATGTCATTAAATTGACCTAAGAAACACTATACTGGACTTCTTGCAAAAGAAATGTCTTCCAAACAATATACCACTCCACTGGCCTTAAAAAAAACAGAACCTAATGGCTTCGAAAAGCTGAAAGTGGAACTTGGGATATATAATTCCAGAAAATAGACGAAAATTTTGGCTGGAACTTCCTGATAAAAAGTAGTTATAATTATTTTTTAAACGTAGGTTTTTTTGTACTTTGATATGTTTTACGTTCATTTTAATATGTGGTTCTTTAGAGAATTTTGGAAAAAATAAAATATGTTTATAAATATTACTATATTTTATTTGACCCTATTTGTATTAAGAAAACTCTTACGTAAATCACCATATCGATACCTTTATGCAAAAACCTCGTAACTCCTCTTTTTTTGGTTTTGGAGCTTTAAACGCCATCTGTTAGGTAAAGGCCAAAGCTTTCTAATTTGTAAACCTCATATCTCCACAAGATTCCTGTAATTTAATATACAATAAAAGGAAAACCTCTTAACTCCTTCGGGCTCTTTTTGTTCCATGAAAAACCTCGTATCTCCTTCTACCTTGGCAGTTGATTAAATATTCAGCACTGATTGGTACTGAAATATCACATTAAAGTTGTTGTTTTGTGTTTTAAAGTGTATTTTGGTGTTAAGAAATTAATTATCTTTCCAATATTTTTAACAATATTTCATTAAAAACACACTTCTCAATCTTATATATTCCCTTATTAAAACAGTTTTTTACACCTCCTGTAAAATTTTTTATTTTGGAGTTATCAGGTTTTCACATAAAGGTATCGAAATTCTATTCATACGAGTATTTTTCTTAGCACATCTTTGGTTTTGCCTAAATCACCGTATTTTGAAAATACGGGTATTCACCTTAGCATATTGACGGATTACACTTAATGTTATTACCCGTATGGGTTCTAATTCTAGGAATACATTCAAATATTGATGTTTTCTAATCAAAATCCGTTTCTCTCTCATCTCTTTACCTTATAGTATAATAACTAACTAAAAGCGATTTTGCTAAGCTGTATAATGCATTTAATTTCAACTGCAGATTTCCGCCATTTCTCTTGGAATTCAAATACGGGGGTTTATCTTATAACGGCAGCATTACCATGGATACAAAATATAATTAAGTAAAACTTAGCAATAGTTGACAGTACCGAATGCAAATGACTAATTTTTGAAATATTTGAAATTTGTCGTTCCGTGTTGCCTTTCAATTCCGAAGACTTTCATTCAGATCACTAGCAATCGCAACAGTGAGGGTTTTTTTTCTGTAGGCGAATATTCACCCTTAAAGATGTTGTTCCACACACTGAGAAAAAGTCTTCTATTCCTTATAGGAATTCACATATTTTTTATACAACTATTTAATACTATTTGTGACAGCAATACGCTTTCCTACTGTAAGACAACGAAAATTGCTAGACCGTTGTGTAGTGATAATATCACGGTAATTTAGTCAATAGGAAATAGGAGTTAATGCTACCATAGATTGGTTTATAGCCATTATTGCTCTGAATACTTACAGTAATTATCAAATTCTATTGGGGGTGTAATCTGATTTTATATACTGTATTAGTTCCGACTGGCAGTTGTAATGAAACTTAATATATGCTTGCTACGGTTAATAAAGCATATACCTACTTACCACTGAAAATCAGTACTGTAGTTCTCAAAAAGTTAAATAACTTCTAGTGTGATATTGTTCTTGTCGTTTAACATTCCATATATGTAATTATTTATTATTAACTAGGTTTACTGAGATGGTAAAATTTGTGCATAGATTATAAAGTCCAATACTAATGATGGGTTATGCGAAATAAGAATCTTCTATTGCTTTATGTAAATACAAAGTGAAAATAAATTAATTGAAACAGCTATTGATACGATCAATAAAATTCAAATTTAGATAAGACCACTAGAAGACTCCGAACAACGATGTGACAAATGCGTTGAAACTAATACTACGGCACGCTGCGATTACCGATCGCTACGAACCCCCACCAACGTCTTGTGGATTATAGGTTCATACGAATACAATTCGTTCGTTGTTCTACTTTCTTAAATTGTAGAGAAATCGCTCTACTGGGAACAAAATGCGTCGCATTGAAAAGATACAATTTATTTCTTAACAAAATTGCTGTACTAAAAGTAGTTCATTATTCAAAAAGACTGTGCTGCTAATGGAACTGATAACTACCAATAAAAACACTGTTCTAGCAAATCCAAAATGTATGTCTTAGCAAACCTGTTGTATTAGATCATATTTATCAGTGCACTATCAAACTGCACATGAAGTGGAAGCTCTATTTCAAAAAGCTTTTATTCCTACATAGGTTTCTTTATTTTTCTGATTTCTGGAAGTTCCTTTTACCCTCTGATGATATTGGCCAACTCTGTATGTAATGCGGATACAGCCTGCTTTGCTCCCCCCCCCCCCCCTCCCCCTAAACACGGCCCTGTCTATTATTTTTTGTCAGTATTAGGGCGAGATTAAACAGTTATTGCGTATTTGTGCCTTGAAATTGAAAAATTGAGAAATAAAATTTCGAAAATAATAATAGGTCCATAAGACACTTACCATAACTTCAATTTCACGACAACCTTCGCATCCAATCGTCGATACCCTGTCATTTAAGGACTCTCTCAACTGTTTCATAAGTCCTTGATCAATCTCGGGCGAGTAACCTCTGACAATTTGAAGTACTAGAAAGCATTTATGGAATATTCAAAAACATAGGTAAAATTCAATCCGCAATATTTTTGTTAATAATAAATTGATATTAACTTGTTCTAAGGTTTGAAATAATTCAGTACCTGGTATACTGGGAAAGCCGAGAAGTAGGATGGCGATCTCAAATTGACTACTTATTAAAATAAATTAGGGTTAAATAAGAGTAGTTTGTTCTAAATGACTTCTCTATTAATTTATTTTAGTTAACGATCCCTATAAGTTTAATCGTGTTATTAAAACTTTAAGTTTGGGTTAAGCTTTTACGAATATTTAGAGGAAAACAAACAGCTTTTTTATTAATCCAATAAGCTCTTTGGGACTTTCGTTGGAAGAAAGAATAGCCATACAGTGTAACGAATGCTTATATAGGGGGCAAAAGTAAAAAATGGTATCATTTTTTTACAAATAATCGAATGCTATTCCATAATTTATTTTTTAATACATTTTTTAAATTTTAATATACCTATGATTAACAATAAACCAAAATTAGGTTTTAGTAGTATTATTTGAGTACATTATATGCAAAACTTAGTTTTTGCAGGATAAGTTATTCTAAGAGAAACTAGACAAACCGCTGATAAGTTTATTTAATAAAAAATAAATTGGAAAAATTCTATAAAAGCTCGTTATTAGTTATTTTTATCCAAAAAAGTAAAAAAAAAATCCTTTAGAATAAACTAATTTAGTAAATCCCAATTTTGATTTTGTAGAAAAACACACATTTAATATGGCGCTACTTTAAAGAAAATGTATCTGAAATAAAGCCTTGTCAAAACTGAGAAGTTTTATGAGGTTGCGTTGAGTCTTATTTGGCAAAAGTGGTACAATTTACAACATATAGGTAAAAAATCGAAATTATCTTACGCAGCTGAAATTTTGCATGTAGGCAACTGCATTTAAAAAAACTTTTTTAAATAACTTTTTTCGATATTTTCAGAAATAACTCACTTTTAAATTTTTTTTTGGAAAAAATTAAAATTTGACAGATAATGCGAATCACGTGACTACTATTTTTTGCTCAATTTTCATCTCGATCTAAGCAGAACTTGATGCCAAAGTCAAATTTTGAATAAAGCTATTAATAAAAAAATCCCATATGATGCGGACTTTACTGTATATCTATATGTAATGATTGCCTAAAACTTTAACAAGAAAGAATATTTTTTTACTAGCTTATTGTGTGGTAGACACATACTTTAATTTCGTGGGTTAATTTAAAAAAATGAAGCTTTGTCTTTTATCATCAAATCGCATTATTTGTTATTACTTTAATTTAATAAATTTAAGTACACTTTTAAAAACAAAATACTTACCTGCAAAAGCAGCAAAAATGCAAACGAGGAACTTCATGCTGCACTAATGTTCTTTAACAAACTAAACCCATCTATACCGCTTTGGTTCTTTTTATAGATAACATTAACATTATCTAGGTACTTAAATTTCCTGTATCTTAAAAATTATTGTTTATGCCCTTCACTGGCGTAGCTAAGCTTTTGTCTCGGGGAAGCAGACAGTGTTAAACTTGTGACATGAGGACATGAGGGCAAGAATCCCAAGGAAATACGTTACACCAGAAGTTTTTTAAGTCACTCCCAAATTTTACGAATAACATGTACTTTTACTCTTATTTGTTAGAGACTATATTAATATTTATTAGAGATATTTATTACTTACTCTATTTATGAGTCTTCAAAAAGGCGACTGCCCCTCTGCCCCTCCCCCCTCTATCAATGCCTTGACTATATGAACTGTACCAGTATTTGTTAAGACATCGATTTCCAAAATTTCTTGCTTATTTTCCATTTTCAGATTTAGTTTATGGCAATGTCACAATACAAAAAATACAGAGAAAATAGATAACAAAACATCCATCCGTTCTTTAAAAAAGTCAAGAATCACTGCTTTTTTTTAATTGCAAATACATGTTTTGAACTGCCGAAGGAATGCGGGCTAAAAATATACATTGTTGTCGTAGTGCTCCGTTGAAATTTCAATATATCTAATAAATATTAATTATAAATAGTTTATTCACATTTATTTATCTGACTAAGGTACATAATACACTCCTCCGCCCGTAACATACGCTTTTTATATTTTTTCCCATATAAAATAATAGGTACCAACCCTTTGAACTAAACACACGAACCGATAGACCTAATAGTACCTATAAACCTATTTAAAGAAATCTTGATAAAACCGATGAACCCATATCGTGCGGTACGTTCTCCCGGTTACATATTTAATAGGTAGTTGAAGTGCGGTTACGAATGTTAACGTATACATACAAATTGACAGCTACGCATGCGCAGTAATCACATTTTGACGTACGTGTTTCAAGCAGTTCAACGGGCGTACGTTACATTGCGTTGTTTTACGGGACATGGATGCCGTTAATGCCGTTTTTTGACCAACAGTTCCTAACTTCATTCTGTGGTTGTAAATGTATAACTTTTTCCAACCACAAAAACCTTCCAACAAATCGCTAATAATTTTACACTAAAAAATTCCGTTTTGCAGCTGTGCTGCTGCAATTTTCTTAACTTTTAAAAAAATACAGAAAAAGGTGAAAATTAAAGATAATAATATGACAAAAAATGTGAAATTGCATTTTTTGCAGGTTAGGTTAATGGACACAGAAGATAAGCACATCAATTAAAATTATTGCCAACGGTTTGTCACTTTAACTCCTCAACTAACGTGCGTAAATTTGCTTACGTATTTGTTGTACTTCAACTGCCTATTATTTAATAATAAGTCACGTTAATCGTTGATACGAACACACCAATAACACTTAAAGTGTCCAACTTCGACACTAGATGGCGCTACATCTTTTCGACAGTCCTCGCCGTAAACTATTTAAGTTTGAACTTTGTGCTCCTTACTTTCGTCAGATCCCAACCTCACTGTTGAGTCATCATATGGCGAAACGCGTCTGAAATGGCTCTGACGAAATGACAAGAAAAACCACTGTCTACTTCAGAGAATGATATAATAATAATAATAGGATATATGCCAATGTTACAAATGGTACGTTTTGGATTTTGGGTATCTAGAAATTTATTTATTTTGTTAAACAAACAGCTCGCACCTTTAAAATTAAAGTGACACAATCCAAAAAAAAAGAGTTTTGGAGAAAACAGGAAAAACTGTTAAATATATTGGACCCCTCTAACTCTTTTGTCTCCTAAGCCCAAGTAATAAATTAAATTATATGTTAAATTAGGGGAACCATTAGCTAAATGGTTTTACTAGAAGACAATTATTTAAATTTGATATTAAAACCTACCCTCAATAGTAAAAAAAAATAAAAATAAAAAATAAAACACAAGTTAGGTCTTTTTACTGCCAATTTTTTTTTAACAACGAACGAATTATTTGGAGTTATGCAGTTTTAAAATTAAAATTGTCGTTGTACTCAGCGAGTAATTTGGGAATAATGTCCTCTTTTTATTAAAGACCAGTTACTTTTTTGTAAAATATTTGGAATCCAGTCAGTTTAGACTTAAAGCAGTATCAATTTTCCTTTACATGCGACAACATACTGAAATGATACTCTTTAGTATTAAAAAGAGGCGTGAATACCGGTAATATGAAAAAGGCATAAATAGGTTCCTCTAATTGGGGAGAAGCGATTTGGTATTAGGTCCAGCGGCAGCTGATAGAGAGCGGTATTTAGTGCCATTTTATGATTAAACCTAGAAATATGCAATTTTCGAGTTGTGTCACTTTACTTTTAAAGGTGCGAGCTGTTAATAAGGTTCTGGCGTATATTGAGCCGTTCGGCTGTAGAAATGGAGCGAAAATTTCAAAATTTTACACTCGGTCGTTCTTGTATTTCTTCATGCTCGATGTGATTGCTGACAAAGCTCAAACCACGTGATTCCAAATTTACTCTACTCCGATATCATCTCGAAGGGTATTGCAGATCGTAGCATTTCTATTCGAATTTGTTTCAGTCAAAAGATTTATCCTGTATAATTTTTACAATTACTATTGGATTGGTAAATTTAGAGACAAAGAAAATATTGTTGTCCGTAGGGTTTCCGTTGATAAGCGATAATTAACTTAATCTATAGACGTATTTAACAAGAGGAAATTATCCAATATATATTATTATCAATTGTATATTATGATTAACAAAGTTTTTCGTTTTATAAATATACAAAATATATAAATTTATAAATCTACATGTTAGCAGTATTTTCCTTAACCCCGTAACTCATCAGTTAGAAAAGCCCCACATGCGCAGTCAGGACGGACGAGTCGCACGAATCAGGGGAAGCGCGGCAGTCTGGGCAGAGAGATCGAATGCGAGGTAGCGCGCGCCATAAAAGATTGTATTAAAGTTGGCAATAAATAACCGAGTGAGACAATTAAGACTTTTATTGGGGTTAAAACAACCCTACCGTTAACATCAGAAGTGGGATGAACCTCGTGAAGTGATTGATCAACCCCGTGAAGCGATTAGACAGTAAAGTTGTGTAGTTATAGTTTGTGAAAATGGCGAAACACGCGGGAGACAATAATTGCTCGCGTCATGACAGTGAGGTCTCGGACCTAAGTAATGAAGGTGACGTTGAAAAATCGGCTACAAGTGCAAAATGTTCTCCGGTATAATGACAAGAAACTTTAATTAACTTAGTTGCCGTACACAACAACAAATTGCTGAATTAACAAAACAGACAAAGGCGATGTCGTCATCCTCGCCGCCAACGCCCAACCTTCCCGTAGCAGATGGATCGAATACGCAGGTCTCAACATTTGGAAATGGGTTCATGGGTACCAACATTCAAGTTAACCAACTACGATCCGGACGACAGCGCATAAGCAGTTAATGAATGGCTGGAAGATGCTACAAACTACGAAGTTAAAAAACGAGTTAAATGTGAGCGATAACCTAAAATCAAAATCGCGGTAGTCGATATTGTTGTGACTGGCCACCAATTCGCCGAACCTGGGATAACTTTTGTGCTGACCTCATCACCGTTTTTCCCGATAAGGAAACGCCAGGCGCTCGAGCTTTTAAAGCTGCGACGTTAAGAAACCATGATTGTGATTCTTTATGTGATTACGGAAATCAGAAACTTCGGAGCGTATACAGGTTTTATGACAAATTGCCATGGGACAAAGTTTTGAGTATGATTGAATATGGCTTGGATCACGTGGAAGCGCGTACCTCGTTGCATATACAAGCACCGCGATCTGAACGTGAACTCATGATAATACTAAGCGAATTTGATGCTCGCCGCTCTAGTTCATAAAAAATGCCCAGACACGAAGAAGGTACGAGAATGCCTAAATGGAAAGCGAACGACGACCAAGGGAACACCGAGACACAGAATATTCTAAGCCAAGTAAAATTTTTAAAGAAGCCTGCTTTAAATGTGGCCGTCAGGGCCATCAACAGAACGCTTGTAATTCAATAACGAAAGACTCATCCAAAGAAGCCAGTCGTGATAAATCTGAAACAGCTACCAGTATACCTTCTTGCATGCATTGCAAAAAAAATGGGACATACCGAGCCAACTGCTGGTATAAGCACGGGAAGACAAAGAAAACTTTGTGTTAAAAAAAAATGACGCCATCTAAATAAAACTCCGATAGCTACATTGCTGTGCCGCGACCAAGTTCCATCATTCGTGTACCTTATTGACAGCGGTGCTGATATATCAAATAATCAAACAATCAGTTGTGAACACGCTAAATGGTGTAATTACATTGGATACAAACCAAAGTGCATTTATGGGGTTTGGAGCCCAAGTTGTTTATCCCATAGGTAATTGTGACGTGATAATTGTTTTGCCGGCAGTGACATTAGAAATAAGTTTTACAGTAGTACCCAATAATGTTATCCCAGACGATATTGATGTTATTGTTGGATGATGTCATAAGCCGACCTTGTTTACGCGTCAAGAAAAATGCTGACGGACTCGAATTACACTATAATCTGCACGACCTACCGAAAGTGTTTACAATAAAAAGGTGGGATGAAATAAAAATAAATCAAATAGGATTAGACGAAAGTTTAACATTAAAAATAAAGAACTTATTGATAAATTATAAGAATAAAACACCAGACCATATTACTACAGGAAAATTGTCAATTAAATTAAGATAGTACTCCAGTGGCGCATCGTCCACGACGATTGGCCTACCAAGAAAGAATTCAAGTTAAGAAAATATAAACTTTTAAGTAACAGAACAAGCAAAATACTCCACAACGAGAGATATGTACTACAAGGGCAAGGGCGGCGGACCACCGGCGGCTCATCAACAGTTGAGACGTTGGCCTTCCAAGTAATGAAAACAAAAAGTAAGTGATATTTTATTTGTATTAAATAAATGAAAAAGTAAAAATGATGAGACGATAGTGGCAATCCCACTATGCGTAGAAAGAAGGTGGCAATCCCATCTTGGTAAACGACGAGACGGTAGTGGCAATCCCACTATGCGTAGAAAGAAGGTGGCAATCCCACCTTGGTAAACGACGAGACGGTAGTGGCGATCCCACTATGCGTAGAAAGAAGGTGGCAATCCCACCTTGGTAAACGACGAGACGGTAGTGGCAATCCCACTATGCGTGTAAAAGGTGGCAATCCCACCTTGGTAAATGACGAGACGGTAGTGGCAATCCCACTATGCGCAAAAGGTACATAAGAGAATAGTGGTAGTACCACTATGTCTATAATAGGTGGCAGTACCACCTAGAGAAATAATAATAGGATAGTGGCACTACTACTATGCTGGGTATGGTAGCTCAGTAGTAGAGCTGACGTATTCGGCCGCGGCAACCCGTGTTCGAATCTTAAAAGGATGAATGAGTATGTCACTGGTGTAGTCCTGAATACGACCCACTGACTAGGACGGATAATCCTGCTCCTTAGGGGACTAATGGATAAACTAGTGCATACACGTGGTTCGGATCAGACGCTGCAGTGGCGTTGCATAACGTTGTGGCAATCCCGCAAAACAAGTATAATGACAGGAACGTGGCGATCCCACGTTGCCTAGAGAATTGTGGCGATCCCACAATAAAATAGTGATAAAAGTATGTAGGTTATTTTGGTAATACAACAATAGTTATTTTATTTGAAAGGTCTAATCTAATGAATAGTTTCATTTTTAGTTTGCATTCATGTCAGGTGACAATACCACCTAAGTTAACTGTTAAAATTTAATGAAGCCATTATTGGCTGTATTATAACCAAACGTAGATAAAAGAAATCGTAGAAACAAAAATGCTGTTCCGATGTTTTGTATTTTCAGATGAAATGCGGTGCGAGGACACCCCGATTGCAGGATAGCCGTGTTAGCAGTATTTTCCTTAACCCCGTAACTCATCAGTTAGAAAAGCCCCACATGCGCAGTCAGGACGGACGAGTCGCACGAATCAGGGGAAGCGCGGCAGTCTGGGCAGAGAGATCGAAGGCGAGGTAGCGCGCGCCATAAAAGATTGTATTAAAGTTGGCAATAAATAACCGAGTGAGACAATTAAGACTTTTATTGGGGTTAAAACAACCCTACCGTTAACATACATACCAAATTTCATTTCAATCGATAGCTACCGCCACTGTTGCTCTATCTCCTAGCCAAAGATATATCATACTTATTTATTTACATGGACTATTATCTGCCTGTCGTTTACTCGATAACGTTATGCATTACATTAGCTCGACTAAGATGATAATAACCTGATAATTATGGATTGGTATGGTCGTCAATGGTTTTTTTTTTAGTCTAGGATTAACTAATGAGTTTTAAAATACTTTAAATATATTTTTGCATTTTTTCCTTGACGGTCAATTTTTTTTTAATTGCTTCCCCAAATTTGAAGATGAGTAGTGTTTTCCTTCTTACCAGGTTTAAGAGTCAATAGGTTATTAAAAAGCGTGTTTTCCAATTCCATCGCTCTGTCCGTCTGTCTATCGCTATGCCTGTTGGCTCAAAAGGTCACAGCATCGTGACTCCTTAGGTGTCCTAAAGAAACACCACCTACTGTTTTTTTTTAAATCGACTTATCTTAGCAACAACCAAGTACCTATATTTCGTCCCATGCGGTTGTGTTTAATATTTACTAGTAGCGGCAGGCCTATATGCTTAATAGGCTGTACTAACGCATGATACAAAGAAAGAAAGATATGATCGATCGTATTCCCAATTCGGTCCGGTCTGCGCAATGACGTCATGTGGTGCTAACGAAATTTAAAATTACATAGGATTAGCCGTTAAAAATAGAAATTTTACTGCATATTTTGCAATTTTTGATTTGGAAGATTTAAGTGCATATTATTTTAAGTACTTTAAGGATAGAGGTACATAAACCAGAACGTATTTCATGATGTTCTTGGGTTAAATGTAAAAATTTAGCATATATTTGGTATCAATGAAAATAATTTTCTGCTTATGCTGACATACATTTTATCTTTTAAATGATTACAATTACTTATTTATTTTTACAAAATCATAAAAAAATAACCTATATATTTTGGTCCTTCCACCTTAAGCAATAAATTGTTTGAAAAAAAAAATAGGTACAAATGTGCAGTCTTAAACATTTTTAGAACAGTTTCGGGCCTTAAATGACCAAAATCAATTAATTTGCTTATTAAGATTTTTTTTATGCAATAGGTAACAATAATATTTTTGGAGATGTCTGTTTATACATTTATATTGTTAACTTTAACCAAAAATATACTAGGACTGGTAATTATCATAATAGTAATAGGAGGTACATTAACAATTATTAAAAAATAAGGCACACATATAACAGTTTATTATTTTAATTAAACTTTTTATCTCACCTACGAGGAAGAGAACAATTTTTTTAAGTTAAAATTTGAAATATTCCACATTGATTTGTATCATAAATATGTATATACTTTTGCAACAAATAAAAGCTAGAGACCTAGCACCCTATAGATATACTAATAAGCAACTGTATTGCAGATATTTAGTTTGGAAAAATATTAACAACTAATTGTCACTAACAAACAACAATTATAATCCAAAAAAACACTAAAAACCTCTTTCTGTATAACAATAGTACATAAAACCAAACCATGATACAAAGAAAGAAGAGATATGACATTGCGCATGTGGGCGGAGCCAAATCGACAGCTGCTTACGTCATGTGGTGATAATTTTCTGGCGGGCTTCGTATAACCTACGTTTGGTTTTATGTACTATTATTATTATTTGTTATACAGAAAGAGGTTTTTAGTGTTTTCTTGGATTATTATTGTTGTTTATTAGGGACAATTAGTTGTTAATATGCGTTGTGCAGTGGCGTTATGCATAAGTGACAATATGACAAAAAATTCTGCAAAAGACATTATGTTTTTTCGTTTTCCAACTGACCCAAATCTTCAAAAAATTTGGATGAACGTTGATGATACAAATCAATGTAAAATATTTCAAATTTTAGCTTAAAAAAATTGTTCTCTTCCTCAAAGGTGAGATACAAAAGTTTAATTTGACGAAATTGGTTTAAAATAATAAACTGTTATATGTGTGCCTTATTTTTTAATAATTGTTAATGTCCCTCTAATTACTATTATGATAATTACCAGTCCTAGTATATTTTTTTAAATGTCTGAATGAGTTTTTTACATCCTTATCCTTGGTCAAATTATAGTCAAATGCAGTGGCGGACTGGAGCGGGTGGCCGGGTGGCCATCGCCACCGGGGTCAGAAGGCCTTTGGGGGCCAATTGGTCCAAACATTTAAACAACAATTTTTTTTTCAAAAAATGTTGGGGCCATTGAGGCCATGTAGCCACCGGGGCCAAATGATTCCAGTCCGCCCCTGGTCAAATGTTAACAATATAAATTTATAAACAGACACCTCCAAATATATTATCGTTACCTATTATTGCATAAAAAAAATCCTAATAAGCAAATTAATTGATTTTGGTCATTTAAGGCTCGAAACTGTTCTAAAAATGTTTAAGACTGCACATTTGTACCTATTTTTTTTTCAAACAATTTATTGCTTAAGGTGGAAGGACCAAAAAATATAGGCTATTTTTTTATGATTTTGTAAAAATAAATAAGTAATTGTAATCATTTAAAAGATAAAATGTATGTCAGCATAAAAAGAAAATTATTTTCATTGATACCAAATATATGCTCAATTTTAACATTTAACCCAAGAACATCATGAAATACGTTCTGATTTATGAACCTCTATCCTTAAAGTACTTAAAATAATATGCACTTAAATCTTCCAAATCAAAAATTGCAAAATATGCAGTAAAATTTCTATTTTTAACGGCTAATCCTATGTAATTTTAAGTCTCGTCTCGTTAGCACCACATGACGTCATTGCGCGGACCGGACCGAATTGGGAATACGATCGATCATATCTTTCTTTCTTTGTATCATGAAACCAAACGTAGGTTATACGAAGCCCGCCAGAAAATTATCACCGCAAGACGTAAGTGGCTGTCGATTTGGCTCCTCCCACATGCGCAATGTCATATCTCTTCTTTCTTTGTATCATGGTACTAACGAAGTTTTGGATCTCTGCCATCCACTCATTTGAGTTGGCAGCATCATTCCAACTGACTGTAACTTTATAGCGATCGACGTGCGCCAACATTGAAAATACAGGGTTATGTTATTTGGGTTTGTTGTTGAAAGGTAAAAAAAGTAACTATTAACAACAGCTTATCATAAACAATTCTAAAAATTTCTTTATGATATTAATAATGCAGTGTCACCATAAAGTCCGCATTATATGGGATTTTTTTTATTATTAGTTTTATTCAAAATTTGACTTTGGCATCAAGTTCTGCTTCGATCGAGATGAAAATTAAGGAAAAAAATTGTAGTCACGTGATTCGCATTATCTGTCAAATTTTAATATTTTCTAAAAAATAATTCAAAAGTGGGGTTATTTCTGAAAATATCGAAAAAAGTTATTAGAAAAACTTTTTTTTAATGCAGCTTTTAGCCAACATGCTAAATTTCAGCTGCATAAGATAACTTTGATTTTTTACCTATACATATTTTGTAAATTGCACCACTTTTGCAAAATAAGACTCAACGCAACCTACATAAAACCTCTTAGTTTTGACAAGGCTTTATTTCAGATACATTTTCTTGAAAGTATAGCGCCGTATTAAATGTGTGTTTTTCTACAAAATCAAAATTGGGTTATTAAAATTTGGTCGCATGTGATGCAAAGTTTATTTATTTTGGACCCTGCATAGGGTAACTTTATAAAATAAGTATTTTTAAAAACGTAGTTTGTGTCTGAAAGTAATACACCTTAATATTAAGACAAAAAAGAACACAGTGTCATCATAAAGTGTTCCTTAAGTGGAAAATAAATTTTAGTTTAACTTAACGTAAGTTTATCTATTTTAAACGATTTAATTTAAAACCCGTTTATTTTTTATTTTTTTACTCTCAGGCACAAACTACGTTTTCAAAAATACTAAAAAATCGTTTTTTACGTCTCCTGTATATAATTTTGTAAAATGGACTTAGTAGGTTAACACTTTAGGCCGACGACACATTTAATATGGCGCTACTTTCAAGAAAATGTATCTGAAATAAAGCCTTATCAAAACTAAGAAGTTTTATGTGCAATTTATAAAATATAGGTAAAAAATCAAAATTATCTTATGCAGCTGAAATTTTGCAGGTGGGCTAGAAACTGCATTTAACAAAAAAAAACTTTTTCTAATGACTTTTTTCGATATTTTCAGAAATAACTCCTTTTCTAATAAAAAATAATGCAATCGTGTAAAAGTTAATTAGGTATTTATTTTTCCATATTTAAGTACCTATAGAAAAACTATTATTTACAAACGAAGATATTATATAAGTCTTTAAATGTTTCCCTGGTTACTGGATCTTTACAAAACCTATCAACATGTGTATCAAAACAGCTTTGAAAGTCTGTAATGAACCTGCAAAAAAAAAGTGTTGGGTACAGATAGAATAATTAGGGCCGTCGCTAGGCACTTACGAGGGAGGGGGGCGACTGTTATGTAAAATACAACTCATAATGCTGCATGAGTACCGTAGAGGCAAAAAGCTCGTCCGAACATTTTTTGGGACCATGCCCCAATTTTGCTAAATTTGATTGATATTTTATAAATAGAGTAGATCAACTTATTTGGAAGGAACGCCCCCTCTGCCCCTTCTTAGAGACGCCCCTGAGAATAATCGGATAGCTTAATATACCGTAGACTACAGTTTTAAATTTTAGGGACTAAACTGGGTTAAGTCGCCTTCTGTTCAAGAACTAGAAGAGAACCATGAGCACGATATTATACTTACAAACAAATTTGGTCTATTTCTGGTGGATTCTCATGGTTGTATTTATTAACAATTTCATTTTTAAATCTTTTAATGCATTGACGACTTTCAATGTGATGTGTTTTCCTAATACAAGGGTTTGAGAGCTCTAAAAACAAACAAAAATAACCCTTTTATTAAAAGTATTGCTTGTAACTTCGTCCCGTACCTAATATTTGTAGCTGTTCTAAGTACTAGTAACGTCACAGGTTGGCACCACCTGTCTGATGAGATCGGAAAATCGAAACGCTTTTACTTGCAATGTTCGGAAACTCATGGATTACGGTTAGCAAATTAGTCCTCCATTGATATATTTAAGAAAGACTTAATGGGTGGTAAATTCTCAACATCTTTCGATCATGATATTCATCAGGAGAATAATAATATAAGAAAGCTAAAAGGTGCCTATATTTATTTTAAGAACCGAGTGTATTAAATTAATTCCTTTATATTGTAGCATTTAGGAGGACAGTTATTCATTTGTTTTTAGTTCGTCATATGCAAAATTATGTTGTTGGTGTAATATTTGGTAATTTTTAGCTAAAAGAAGGAAACTCAGGAGTAAAAATTACCAAACTGTATAGAACACGATCCTTTATAATCATTGTTTCGAAATTCCTGTCTTAGAAAGAAAATGATAATATACTTAATGGAACTTTTGGATCCGAAACCAAACTTTTACTAACAGATACCTCTTAATTCAAGAAGCAATATCTCAACAACAAAGCGTTTGGGTGGTGACCGTATAAAAGGTATTTAGCAAAAAATGACCTGTATCTATACGTATAGTTAAATTCACATAAAGTTTTAATGCCAAATGTCAAGACTTGTCATTGTCTAAAAAAAATAGTTACTTTAGATTTCACCGACTTACTAAATTTCTTATACAGCTGAGATTGGTCAGTGTTTTTTCTTTTTCTTTTCTGGAATTGTTCGGCCAACTCTTTTTATTTCTATCTCTTTTTAATCGTAGGAAATAATACAAGATAGACATACTTTGTGTGCAGTACAATTATACTAATTAAATTTAGCCATTAGAAATTTATATTTTGAGTTGCTGCAGTATTTGACAATGATGACAGAACTGAAATGTCACGGCGTTAAAAGTTTATGTGAATTCAACTATACAGTGACGGAAATAAAATTTCGTACAGTTATTTTTTCCTGATGTGATGTCGGCTTTTGTATACCTGGATCACCTGGAAATGTAATTCACTTTTTGACAACTTGTTATCGGTGTCATCAGATTTGACAATTATATTATTTTATTTTAACAAATTTTGTGAACGTGAATGAACTTGAGAAGGTTAGAATAGTTGCTTTATTCGAAGACAGTGTTTCTCTACAAAGAATAGCTGAGCAATTTGGGAAACCAAGAAGCACTATACAAAGCCTCAGAACTGAATGGGAAAATACAGGATCATTGAAAAGAAGGGCTGGAAGTGGCAGAAAAAAAATTTCAAACGAAAATCAAGATAATGATATCATAGATTTTTTGCGAAACAATCCATTTCAGACGGCTGTAGAATCACATAACCAAACTAATTTTCCTGGGACAGTAAGAACGGCGAGAAATCGTATAAAGAAAAATTCGGAATGAAGAAATAAGGTAGCTGCTAAAAAACCGTTTTTGACCGATATGAATAAAGAGCTAAAGAATGGGGTTTGCGCTGAAATATTTACCGCAAGGTATGCATTTTTGGGAAAAGGTACTATTTACCGACGAGAAGACTTTTCAGTCCTATTATAACGGGCAGTTAAAAGTATATAGGTCGCCAAATAAACGGTACGAAGAAAAATATACCCAACATGTTAAAACAGGTGGAAGATTTTCAGTTAATGTATGGGGGTATATGACTTGCAGAGGGCTAGAAATATGCCACCGAATTCGAGGAAGATTTAATACTCAAGCTTATAGACACATCCTTCAAAATGTTATGTTGCCATCGGTAAACAATATATTTCAACAAGAAAATTTTATATGGGTACCAGCATGACAACTGCCCCCTCCATACCGCAAGGAGAGTTTCGGACTGGATACGGGAAAATATCATTTCATTATTACCTTCGCCCTCAAGAAGCCCTGATATCAATCATAATCAATACAATCGAAAACGTTTGGGGTTATATCGTGAAAGAAATTTACAAGAACAATGATTTCCATCCTTAAAACAGTGATGAGTTATGGAATAAAATTGAAGAACCCTGGAATAACTACAATCTTTATCACGCCCAAATGCTGGTGGCATCAATGCCCAGACGTTTAAACTTATTAGTGGAAAAAAATGGTGCCGCTTTAAAATATTAAACCAATGCTTTTTTTTTTAAATATTTCAATAATCTGTTTTATAGTTAATTTCGAAGTCATATATTGTATATTATTATATTAATTTTCGTTTGAAATTTTTCTTCTGCCACTTCCAGCCCTTCTATTCAATGATCCTGTATTTTCGCATTTAGTTCTGAGGCTTTGTAGTGAGATAATTGTAAAAGCCCAGTTTACCAAAATATTCAAAAATAGCATAAAATATTAACCTCAGTGTACGAAATTTTATTTCCGTCACTGTACTTACATTCAAAATTTTTATTTAAAAAGACGAACGCGATATAGTTTTTACAAAAACTATGACATGTATTATTCTTTTTTATCCTGAAAATCGTTTAATAATATTCGATATTACTGTTCATTTCATATTTAAATATTATCTTGGGTTAACTCAGAGAGGGAGAGCGATCGCCCCCACCACTCCGTCCCTGGGACCGCCACTGCATATGGTGCACTGTATTTACAAAGTACTATTATTAAAAGATCCAATGTCATAAACGCCAAAAGATAAAACAATAAAGGAAACATGTTTGTAATCAATAGCCCCCCATACACCAACCAGCGTTGCCACATTTTTTTTTGCCAAGTCGGGATTTTGGAACTTTTTGAGTAAAAAAAGCGGGATTCTTTCGTCAAAAGCGGGACATAGTAAAAAAACGTAGTTAATCAGAAGTTTTTAAATATTTATGTTTTTATTTGAGTTAAATTACGTTTATGTCATACCAGTACATTATCGTGTTTTTATACCTTAGATACCATCTACATAATGGATTAGTTTATGCCCGTGCGGGCATTAAGTGTTGCATTAAGTGTGCATCTTGTTCCATTTTTGATTTTTGACTTTGACACATTAAACATTTTAATAATGTCAAGGTAATGTCGCAGGTAAAAATAAAAAATTGGTAAATCAAATTAAATTAAAAAAAAAATTTTATTATTCAAAACGAACTAGTATGACATAAAATTTTGTATGCACCACGGGTACTATAATCGATATATACCCTCGGGCGACTTACGAATCCTCGGGCCAGAGGCCCTCGGCTTTGTAAGACTATCGCCCTCAGGGCATGATCATCTACTTAGTACCATTGATTTACGTGACAATAAATTGTAAAAATAGCCATAGAAAATGTAGTTTAATAAAAATATGATATTTTAAATCAGATTTACCCCATCGTTAAAAAATAGTTGAGTCTTATTCGTATTCTGAAAAAACAGAAATCAAAATCAAAAAAGTTTTATTTATTAGAAAAATATGGCGTTTCAAGATAGTCTGAAGAGTGAGTGTTACAAATTGCAACTTACAATAAGAGAATAATTATTTATAATAATTAAGTACTTAACCGTGATATTTCTGTGAAGATTTAACTTCTTTTAAAGTTTCGGTCGAGTTATCCCATCCCCGAAAAGCGGGACTGAGACTGTCCTGCGCGGGACATTTAATTTTGATTGAAAAAGCGGGACGTCTGGCAACGCTGACACCAACATATAAGTTGGACCGATTTGATCCGTTCGGATTTGGTCTGAGAGCTAGGCTCGGCACGTACCAAAACTCTCGCCATTTTTGGGCAGCCGAATTTGGCTCGCCGACTTACTAACCCGCTTAGATTCGCCTGATTAAATCTTCTCATTAATGGGACAAAACTCCACGTTTTATAACAGTTTTGGCTTGGCTCGCCATGTTTTCTGAAATATTTAACCAGTGGTTTTAAATCGACTAGGATTTATTTGTACTAGGTGAGTTTTAAAAATGAATACCAATCGTAGAAGCTTGTGCCATAGCGTATGTATTTATTGCCAATAAAGAAAAATCAAAAAAACGAATCAAGTGGGTAAAAAAATGGATTTCTCGTAGAGATGAACTGAGTCATAATATGTTACTCTTGAAAAAACTTCAACAAGACGAGTCAAATGATTTCCGTAACTATTTAAGAATGGATAATGATACTTTCAGACATTTATTAAGTATGGTGGAAGTACATTTCAAAAAGAAATATATCATAATGCGAGAATCTATCTTTCCAGAACAGCGCCTCGTACCAAGTTGGAAGACTTGATACGCGTCCCAAATTAACCTAGCGAATTTACTGACGGGTTAAAACCTGCTGATTTCATCCGTAGCAGATCGTAGCAGATATTACACTGCCCGATGAAACTCAGCTCGCCACATACACCTAAAGTTTTATCGGCGTATTTGGCTCGTGCCATATCAAATTCGTTAAGTTATCCCCTGGTGTATGGGGGGCTAATACTCGTAAGTTTGCGAGACTAAATCTAATTTTTTTACCTAAAAGATGGCTTCCATCGCTGATATCACACACATACTTTACTAGTTTGACAGCTGTTTCCATTGCATAAGTGGGTAGTTTCTTTGCCTTATCTGGCACACAACTTTCGTAATATAAAGTTATTGGCTTCAAACAAGTATTCAATGTTTTCTCTACAACTTCGCACAGTGTCTTGTTATATTCGTCAATTTTTAATGAGCATTCCTTATATTCATCAATTTTTTTCTGCAAAATATTTTGGTTAAAAAATATTTTTTAAGAGCATTTGTTTATTCCAATTTCATACCGATTTATGTTTTTGGCGAATAAATAGGGTTATATTAATTTAGTGATCGGTAAAATTTTTCTCTATGTATCAGATTTATTTGCTGTTATTAAGAATAAGAAGGGGAATGTAATTATTTGTACACAAAACATAATTATTTTATACCACACTATACATAATTCGGAAAATGTAATGACGAAGCCGAAAAATTATAAGGTATAAAAAGATTTTTCAAAAAACCAAGCTTTTATTTGAAGTTTTTCTAAAATCAAAACCTTTTTAGTTAATGTTTTTACATTTATTTGAGACCTTTTTAACAAATCACAAAAAATCTTAAAAAAAAATAATAAAAAAATCAAGAACGCTTTTTAGTGCAGTCAATATGGTGTAAAAATTCCCTTGAGCTGGGCAAAATTGCAACACAAATTATTCTTTTTGCATTCTATTGTGAAAAGTGTCAATTTTAAAATATTCAAAATCCCCATTAATCCTGGCCCCGGAAATCAGTCAAAATTTAAGATGGCGGCTGAATTTTGTATTTTTAATTACAAAATTTATAACTTTGTAACTTAAGGTGTAAGTTGGCAATAATGTTTAAAATACAAAGATTCGACTTTACTTTTTTTTCAAAATGGCTACCATATAATTAGGTATTTACTTTTCAAATATTTAAAAGTCACCATTTTGCAACCGTTTACATTGTACTTTTGTATTACCACCCTACCAACCGTTATGTCATCTTCTTCCAGTAAAATTGATCTTGCCGAAGTAATGAAATATGAACTGTGCGTAGGAAGTAAGGAAATGTTTCTCACTAATAACGAAAACAAGCAGAAAATAATTAATATAATCGCTGAAGAAATACGACAACATGGTTGTTCAGTAATTCATTCAGTTGATGATGCTGATGTTGACATTGTTAAAACTGCAGTGGAATCTTCAAAAATTAAAATACAACAGTGAAGACTGCACTGACCTATTGGTATTGCTGAATTATAGGTGTAATCAAGCATACCAAAAGCTGTTTTTCAGAAGTAATAAAAAATCTTTCAAACAGAATAACATTTATGATATCAATGCCATTGGATATTCGCTCGGAAATGACTTAGCGAATAGTCTATTCTTTATACATTCGTATGCAGGACGTGACAGCACCTCCATAATATTCCATATTGGAAAGCAATCAGTTTTGAAACGTGTTGTTGAAGAAATCCAGATTATACACTAAATACCCTTAGGTATCGAACTATCTTAACATAGTATAAAACAAAGTCGCTATATCCCTATATGTGCTTAAATCTTTAAAACTACGCAACGGACTTTGAAGCGGTTTTTTTTAATAGATAGAGTGATTCAAGAGGAAGGTTTTTATGTATAATTAGCGACCCGCCCCGGCTTCGCACGGGTGCAATTTCAGAAAGTGGCATGCCGGGTACTAATATAGCGGGTTTGTTCGGGTTTGTATTTATACCAGCGGGTTGCAACGCATGCCGGGTACACGCTAGTTATTGATAAAGTATCGAAGGCAAAATGTTTCGTTTAGCCACAGAACCTTTCCTCAACGGAATCATAGGAAGAAATGGAAAGTACAAATGAAGATTGTGAATTGTGAAAAAACAGCCAAATCATTTAAATTTTTGTTCATTAAAATAATGTTTTTTTTTGTAAGTCTAATGTGTAATAAAGTTTTCTCTAATGTATAATAGGCAATTTGAGTGATTCAATACCTATTTTATACTTTTATCTTTGTATTTTAAACATTTTTGCCAAGTTACACCTTATAAAAACAAAGTTGTAAGTTTTGTAATTAAAATTAAGTACAAAATTCAGCCGCCATTTTGAATTTTGACTGATTTACGGGGCCAGGATTAATGGGGATCTTGAATATGTTAAAATAGACACTTTTCACAATAGAGTGAAAAAGAATCATTTGTGTTGTAATTTTGCCCAGGTCATAATTTATTTTTACTGCACTATTTACCGGATCTGATAAAGCTTCAAAAGCAGCACCTTTCCTCTAATAGAATCAACTTATCTTACTTATCAACGTAGACATTTTCATTTACAGGATACCAATAATAGTGGTCAATTAAATTGACACCCTGTACAGGGTGTCCCAATTCGACGCTCACTATTAGGATTTAGGAAATTGTAAAATATACAGCAAATGTTAAATTGTGGCAAAGTTGGATAAATTGAAGCTTAAGATAATGCTGGTGAGAAATCAAGAAAATCCCGATTAGGCCGGAGACATCTGAAAAGAACCCGAAAACTTCAATTTCCGTTTTTGCTTTTTTATGAACATATTGAAAAACGAAAAAAACTTTCTAAAGTATTTTGTTCCCACAAAACATCCACCCAAATCAATAACGTTTTGGCAAAATTCCAATATTTTGAGTCGAAGATCCATCATCAGTAACTTAAAGTTATTTTACAATACGGTCCTAATATTATGTTTAAAAAATATGCTACTTTAACAAAAAAGGGTATTTAATAAGTAATATTTTGGTAACGAAGGAATTTTACAGTAAGCATTATATAAAATAATAAAGAATGTAAGGAAGCACCAAAAAAATTTCTTTTTTTTTTCGATATCTCCAGAAGTGGTCAGAATTTGCTTAATTTCTCACTGGCTTTACCTTAAGCTTCAAAGCTTGTCCTAATTTAACCTTTGCTGTATCTTGTATAGATTTCGAGATCCCAATGGTCAGTATCGAATTTGGGACACCCTGTACCTGTAAACAGGTGTTAATATTTTGATAAAAGGTTATTACAATTGTTCTACAAACATTGAAAAATGAAACATTACATTGTCATATTATAGTACCTACCTATACCTTATTTTTGAAATGGTAAGTATATACCAACCTTAACTTCTTCGATGTGATTTGGACAGATTTGAATGGCAACATCATAAAGTTTTTGTTTGGCTTCTATTTCTTCCATTTCATAATGTTTTCTGTTAAACAGAATATCTCTTTCTTCTCCATTAGCAAAGTTATTTCCTGAAAGTAGACTGGTATTTTAAAAACCATTAATAATATTATTGTACCAGTGTCACACCTTCTCCGCCTTAAATAATATATTAACGTACACGTTTTATAAAGCATCATTTTATAGCACGTGTCCATGTTAAAAAACGAGCCGCTTGCGGCGAGTTTTATAACGGGACAAGTGCTTAAAACTGCTTTAAGCAACACTTACGTTATACTATTTTTCCTAATTTGTAGGTTTTTCAATAAAAAACACATATTTAAAAAGAAAATAAATCCTTCAAATTTTCTTAATTTTTATGTCTAAATTTAATGTTGGTAATACTATTTTTATCATAGTAGCGTCTGGACAACAAAAATTATTTTGCGAACTGTCATTTTTTAATTTATTGACCCATTTTCACCACGAGATTCTAAAGTTATTTTAGCGATATGAGATTTGAAATTGGACGGAATACGTTGTGTGATCCTTGTACATTCGGTACATATCGGAAATTCGGGCGATTTTGCTACTTTTTTTTCGAATTTCATAAGACGTGATTTTATGTCACGGCATTGCAATTTAGTATAGGGAAGATGGAAAATTCAAATAAGGTTGAAGTTAAAATCGACATTGGAAGGTTAGTAGATTGAATTTGGGATAGGATTTGGCAGAAAATTATAGCTTGAAGCATCTACAAAAGATTGATTTATAGATTTATGCAACCAACATACATGACTGTTACACACAGAATAAAAAAGTAGGTTATCAAGCTATTTTTCCTCTGCGAAAAATGGGTTTTCTCGTAAATCACAAAGACCGCGCAAGTCAATGAAATAAAACATTTAAATGTTACCAACATCAAGTAAAGAAAAAACGCGTATCGAAATAGCTTCATTACGATACGCAAATGCGTATCGTAATAGATTTGTTATGATACAAAATTAGAAAAAATAGATTATTCCATATGAATACAACCAGCCTGGCAAGTCCAAAATTTTGCATTTTAAGTTGAGATAGCCAATTACATTGTAGCCACAAAGACGCACATAATCAACGTCAATTATTGAAGAAATTATCCGTTTATTATTTTTGGTAATTTGTTGTTTTCTTACTTAGGATTTGGAGTTTACCAACTTATAGACGTTGTTCCTGCAGGGATAAGGAGGTAGAGGTAAAGTCTGTTCAATGACCACTGACGGTTACGTCATATTCTTCATATTTACGGTACGTCGTAAATTAATTCAGTCAGTTTGACTTACCGGTGGTAAAGGTTATGATTTTTCTTAGGCTTGATCTACATAAAGACGGATGCAGGTAAACAAGTAAAATACAAGCGCGTTTTTCAATTTTTTAACTATTGATTTTATACTGTTAATGAAGTCAAAAATAAGTAATTTATTTAGGGTAAAAGGTATCATCGGATGAAACCTTTTGTTTTTGAAAATCAGGGTGAAATTTTTAATTAATTTAAATTTACTGAAAAATAATAAAACTCATTTATAAAATTTAAAATTGAATCATATATTTATATAATTTTATTAGGGTACATTTTCTATTGCTTCATTCCACAGACCCAAAACTACGTCCCTTGTTACAGGATACATAAAACTTATTTTTGCATCATAATAGCTCTTACATTCCGACCAACCCTTTCAATAGGATTAAAGTTACAATGATGGAGGAAGTCTTAAAAGTCGATATCCATGTTGTAATGCTAGTTCGTCCAACCTGTTAAAATAAAATAAAAGTAATAGAAAAAAATAAAATAAATAGCGCTTTCCAGATTACTTGTAACGTTTGGGTGGGATATGCTGCTTCACTATTATCCCTATCTGATCCGTCATTGCAAATGGTGAAACCGGAATTTGTTTTTGTTCTAACAATGCAATAAGTAATCTTTTTGACCAATTTGACTTTGGAAATTTTTCAATTAGCCCAGAATGATAGATGGCGTTATCCATGATAATAAGCGACGGTTCTTCCAAGTTCGGTAACAATTTCACTTCAAGCCATTTCTCAAAGCTTTCACTATTCATCGAATCATGATAATCACCAGCTTTCAAGCCAGACTTGAATATCAAACTTGCATTATTCACAAATCCATTTTCTGAACCAGTATATGAAATAATATACCGTTAACTACGTTAAAGGGTTAAAAAGTCTTTACGGCATCATTTTCTCTTTGAAAATAATCAAATAATTCTAATATTGTTCTTTTTAACATTACTGTGACATTGTGAAAATAATGTTGTTTAAAAATGTCACAGTCAAAAATGACAATAAGGCTCCTTTTAGACTGGGATACTGTATGCGAGATACAGTATCTCGCATACAGAATCTCACGTGAATTCTAACGAGATTCCGAATGCATACTTTTTTTTTTATCTTGCGCGGTTTCGTCAATTTTGTGGAGAGGCGATTAATTCCAGGGCCGCACGCTTCTGTTCAGTGTTAAAATGAATGCAGAAGAAGAAGCGCTGTTGCTATATTATAATATAATCAGTTCGTGTGTAAAAAAAAAGAAAAATGCAAAATGCTGGTTCATCCAATAATCAGCAAACATAATACAGCATGAGGATACGTTTTATTGTATAAAAATTTAAGAGAACACTCTGAGAAATTTTGTAACTGTTTCAGAATGTCAATTCGGTCTTTTGACGACAATATTATCTTAAAAGACAAAATTTATAATAATAATAATAATAAAGGTATTTATTTGTTTGTACAAAAGGGCGAGGTTCAGTTCGATAGACACAATGTCTGTTGTCTGTTCAACTAACCCTATTCTTTAGCCACTTTCACCCAATGTGCCTGTTTTATTGTTTTATTCGAATACTCTTTTGCCGAAGTATCCCATAAGCTTGGACGCGAATTTGTCAGTATCGAAAAGAGTTTTTAAAACATCCATATTGAATTCTTTATTCTTAAAATAACAGAAAGGACACTGCTGCAAAAACGTCCTCGGCGATCGTTGCAGAGTTAAAAGACTTTGGAAGGGGAAGCGTTAGACCAATCATCTTTGTCAGCCTGTCGGCCATGACTGGCTTAGGACAGGAGAAGGGACGAATGGAAGTGGTAATTGAGTGTGTAAGAGTGGGAGGGGTTTGGTTCCTGGACAATTGCTGTGGTAAAAGACCCCAAAATCACGGTCATGAAATTTTCAACAAAAACTATAAATTTTTTTAACTATTTTAGAATGCCAATTCGGTCTTTTGACGAGCTACACAATATCTTAAAAGACAACATTTCTAAGACCAATTCAGTTTGGCGCCGAAGTATTGACGATATGAACTTGTCAGTATCGAAAAGAGTTTTTAAAACATCCATATTGAATTCTTTATTCTTAAAATAACAGAAAGGACACTGCTGCAAAAACGTCCTCGGCGATCGTTGCAGAGTTAAAAGACTTTGGAAGGGGAAGCGTTAGACCAATCATCTTCGTCAGCCTGTCGCGGCCATGACTGGCTTAGGACAGGAGAAGGGACGAATGGAAGTGTTAATTGAGTATGTAAGAGTGGGAGGGGTTTGGTTCCTGGACAATTGCTGTGGTAAAAGACCCCAAAATCACGGTCATGAAATTTTCAACAAAAACTATAAAATTTTTTAACTATTTTAGAATGCCAATTCGGTCTTTTGACGAGCTACACAATATCTTAAAAGACAACATTTCTAAGACCAATTCAGTTTGGCGCCGAAGTATTGACGATATGAACTTGTCAGTATCTAAAAGAGTTTTTAAAACATCCATATTAAATTCTTTATTTGTGCAGAAACGACCCTTAATACGGAGCTGGCAAGAGGCTACAAAACGAGAATCGCAGTGTAAATGCTTACATACAGGGTGTTAATTAAGTACGTAGACAAACTTTAAGGGATAATTTCTTGAATAATTTTAAGATAAAAAGTTCATATAAACGTATATCCTAAAATGCTTGGTTTTCGATATACAGGGTGCTGAAGTTTTAATTTTTTTTTGGTTTTCTTAATATTCCTTTGGAATCTTTAGGAATAATTAATTCTAATTTTACACAAATAATACATTTACCAGTATGTAGAAAATAACATTATTAACATTTAAATTAATCTACAGTGTCCTCGTTTTTTTGTGGTCATGACCCCTTTACGCCCGTCCAGTTTACTTAATACGACGTCACTGAATAATTTTAAGAACAAAATCTAATTTGTCATTTTATTCTCTAACATTTACCTATTTTGAATTTTTTTACTATCTCTTACGGCTTAGAAGATATCTTGAGAAAAATAAAATAATGCATTGTTAATATTGGATAATTTATTAAGTATTGTTTCGTCCATGAGACAACGTTATTTGATACATTTTAAAACCAAAACTATGGTAAACTGAATTAAAACTTAAGCTAAGAAATAAACTTAAGCTAAGAAATAAACTTAACCTAAAGCAACTGCTGGAAATGGCCCCTTCCGACTTCAACACATGCATTGGTGCGCCTCACCATCGACTGGCGGACCCTCTCGAAAATACCAGGAGAATTCCGTATAATTTCGCACGACTGATGTATCCTGTTCCTGTTTCTTAGATCTCCTTCATTCAGAACTGGAGTTATGTATACTAGCGATACCCCCAAAGAAAGAAATCAATTGGATTGAGATCGGGCGCCCTGGGTGGCCAAGGTTGAGATCCTCCACGCCCGATCCATCGATCGGCATAGTTTTCATCTAAATACTGTCGTGCAACTAAACTAAAGTGTGGAGGTGCACCATCATGCATAAGCCAAATTCGAGCTCTCTCATTGGGACATCTTCTAATAGTTCGGGTAAAACATACTCCAGAAATTGCCAATAATCGTCGCCATTAAGTCTGAGAGGCAGAAAATATGGCCCAATAAGGAAATTGCCAACAATTCCAACCCAAAAACAAAATGCATATCTGCCATTTCAGCGTTTGTAAATTTAACCATTTTAACAAAAACAAAACTGAAAAATCTCTTACTTAAGTTGACAAAGTGCAAAAATAAAAATTTGTAGCAAGTTTTGATAACTAAACTGTCATAATTGTTGATTTTATTATTTTTATTGTTTGTCAAAGCCGACTTTGTTATTTTTGGCTTAAGGACGCTGCCAACTTACCATTTGCAAATTATCCAATATTAACAATGCATTATTTTATTTTTCTCAAGATATCTTCTAAGCCATAAGAGATAGTAAAAAACTTCAAGATAGGTAAATGTTAGAGAACAAAATGACAAATTAAAATTAGTTAGTGACGTCGTATTAAGTAAATTGGACGGGCGTAAAGGGGTCATGACCACAAAAAAACGAGGACCCTGATGATTAATTTAAATAATAATAATGTTAGTTCGTAGATACTGGTAAATCTATTATTTGTGCAAAATTTGAATTAATTATTCTTAAAGATTCCAAAGGAATATTAAGAAAACCAAAAAAAAAATTAAAACTTTAGCACCCTGTATATCAAAAACCAAACATTTTAGGATATACGTTTATATGAACTTTTTATCTTAAAATTATGCAAGGAATTATCCCTTAAAGTTTGTCTACGTACTTAATTAACACCCTGTATAAACCAATGCTAGACCTGTCGCCGACTCGAATCTGGCTGAAATTAGTGCGATACCGAAATTTAGTATCGCGATTCTGTATCCGAGAAAGCGCCCGTCTAAACGCTTCGCTTAAGCGCTACGTTAAATGTGTATCCGAGATTCCGGTATCCGAGATACAGAATCCCAGTATAAAAGGAGCCTAAAACTTTTTTGACTGGTAAAATTATACGGCATTCATTATTGACGCAAATTTACTATCTCACCTAGTTCACGAATGTTGGAAAGATAAGCACTAGTCGTGACGTAACGGTCAGCGGTCATTGAATAAACTTTATACAGATACGATTCAGTATCGACTTTCGATCGAAAAAGTAGTGCCACAACTTTTAAAGTAATTTTAATAGGTTAAGTTGCAGAATTGATAGTACCTATCTATATCAAATGTTTATATATCATAAAATATCTTTTTTCGGCCACCCTCTGGAAAGTACCCACTTCCCCGACAATTTTTCTTTGAGAACGTAGCACTTTTCCTGCCTAGTCCAGGAAAAAAAAGCGTTCGAGAAGTGGGCGCTTTCAGGACGGGTTTTTATTTTCCTAAAAAATAGTGCACGTAACACGCCCAGACTATGTCTTTTTTTGGAATCTTGTCCAACAAGACTTGTTATGTAAAATTTTATTACATGAGATACCTCGAAAAATTTAATGATAAAGCAGGATTAAGATAATGAAGTTTCAAAACTATGAAAGCAGAAAGTTTTCCTTTTTTTCAAATGATTATTTCCCTTATTATCAAATAGACCAATCAGACACCATCATTTTTCGAATAAAGTTTGTTTAGATAACTGATTAAATCCCAAGACCTGTTTAACCGCGGTTAAACTTTCGTCCTCCATATTGGTTTTTGTTTTATCGTTTATCACTAATTCTTTTAATTATCGGCAACAGTTTATAAAGAAACATTAATTTCTTAGTCGTCTGAATAACCTAATATTGGTTTTTATCAGTAAATACGCCATTTTCGATAGAATTTTTATACAAATATTTTGACATAAGGCGATAAAAATATGTCAGAATTTGTAATATTTACATACACACTTTGCTAAGCAAGCTTTTTCAATGCATTTATGGGATGCGTAACTTAAATTATTCTAGAAATAATCTAACCATATACCACTCGACCTATAAATTTAATCGAACTATGCAACATATTTTGATCATGATTTTACTTTTTGGTAAATAGTTTCATGCACAATAATTTGAAAATAAAAACCCTCGACCGCTGCGTAGTCTCGGGTTTTTATTAAATTATTGAGCATTCAACTATTTTCCAAGTAAAATCATGATCAAAATATGTTGCATAGTTTAATCGATTAAATTTATGGGTCTTGTGATATAATATATGAATATTTTTAATCCACATATGCTGCGTCAGAGTTTTTAACTGTTTTCTTCAGATAATACTTCCAATGAAGTAGTAGCTATAATTTATTCGATATTATCGATACTGTGCTATGATGCAAAATTATCGGAAGGTGTTAAAAATTTACTAATAGGAATCACATTTTGAAATTTTTGCACTTGCCATTTTAACCCCTATTTCTCGAGACGCAAGTTGCACTTTTACACCTCTACTTAAAATCATTTTTACTTCCACAATTAAAAGAAAGTGTGTTTATGTCTATAAATAGCTACCAAACATAGATTCACTAAATAATAAAAAAAATATTTATGAAGAGATTTTTTTACTTTACCTCCTATAAAAAGAAACAATATAACACTGGTACGAATAGATATTATAGACATCCTTATTATGCTTAGCACTTATTAGCACTACTTTACAGCGTATGATTGATATGGAACAAATCTTCTAAAAACAACATGACTTTTTAGAACTGATAACATAATATCATAATTTTAAGTGTTACAGAGGTTGTTTGTTTAATCTTAGTGTCGCCTAGTGACTTTGGACGAAATATGATGCAGGGAATATATTTGTTCATTATTCTGTGTAAGTACATAAATATATATTATATACAGTGCATTTTTTTTTAATGTCGAGACGGGATTTGCATGGTAATTTTTTCATCCCTTGTTAACTTTTGTTCTCCTCATAACTAAAAGATGAAATTTGCAACAGAGAGGTTATTTACATCCTAAGAAGACGACACAGTGCCATGCTTTTCACATGCTTTTACTATCCAAGTTAGCCGAGATGTAGAAAATTACTTTCTTTTTGACAAAACACACGTTTTTTAACCTCTGTATGTCAGGTATTTGATTCTGACAGTTGTATGTATTCTTTAAATTAATTTGTAACTGGCATAACAAAATAACTTTTTCTAGAATATTTGTATATTAGAAAGAAAGAAAAACGCAAAGTCTTCCTCCACAAAATTTAATAGAATAAAATTCTTATATCAAGGGTCTCTACATGTTTCGAACGTAGAAACGTTCATCCTCAGGAGACAGAAATTTTTTTTATTTTACGCTGATGTTGTTTGTTGTTAGCAAAAGAGAAAATTGAAAATTAGAACCTTAATGGCGCTTTTATGGATTTAAAACTTGAAGTGTAGAAGAAACATGATATTATGAAGAAAATTGATAATGTTAAACCATACTGAGAATTGAAAAAGTTATTAAAGGGGTGCAAACCAGCCAAGTAAAATAAGGAAGAAGAAACCCCTTCTAAAAAGAAATCGAAGATTATTTAAAAACTTCTTAAAAAAAATTATCGAACATATGTCTTTAAGATATTATGAGGGTAATATTGTAGTTGTAATACTATTATTACGTAAAAGGTGTTTTTGGGGTACTGAGGATTACGTAATAATATTATTACAACTACAATTACCCTCATAATGTCTTAAAGACATATATTCGATCATTTTTTTTTAAAGAAGTTTTTAAATAATCTTCGACTCCTTTTTAGAAGGGGTTTCTTCTTCCTCATTTTACTTGGCTGGTTTGCACCCTTTAATAACTTTTTTAATTTTCAGTATGGTTTAACATTATCAATTTTCTTCATAATATCATGTTTCTTCTACACTTCAAGTTTTAAATCCATAAAAGCTCCATTAAGGTTCTAATTTTCAATTTTCTCTTTTGCTAACAACAAACAACATCAGCATATAATAAAAAAATTTTCTGTCTCCTGAGGATGAACGTTTCTACGTTCGAAACATGTAGAGACCCTTGATATAGGAATTTTATTCTATTAAATTTTGTGGAGGAAGACTTTGTGTTTTTCTTTCCTTTTAATATTTTCAACTTCACTTTAAGTATGGACTATTTCTTCAAAATATTTGTATGTTTTGCAAAAATTCTCATAAAATGTTCAATTTATAAAATAAAAATAAATATTGCCCCCTTCTGAATCCCTGGCAGGCTAAAACAAATTAGCAGTAAGTGTGAATAATTAATTATTAAGATTATGTATGTGTATTATGGGAATAGTTATTTTAGTTTCCATTGGAAATGCAGATTATCATCTGGGAACCCGCTTTAAAAGCACGATTTCTGATCCAAAGGTTCATGCAGAACTTTATAAGCATACACAGAGATCTACGAAAACGAAATGTACAAACTTTGAAAACCAAATGAAGGTAGGTACGATACGTATACGATGTCACCATCTGAAAGTAGAGATTTCAACGAACAAAAAGCCCACCGACTTTTTTAAAAAAGCAGATATTTTGACGTGAGAATTTTCGATTGAAAATTAGGTTGCTTTTTCGATATTAAGTCAAAATAAGGTTAAAAAATAAATATTTTAAATCAAAAAAATTACAGTGTGTTTGGGACATAAAAAGGAACGTTTTCAACAAATTTCGTGTATAAAAAATTTTTTTTGTAAAAGATAAAAATAAAATACCAATAACTTGGTTATTTGAATTTTTCACATAAATTTTGAGGTAACGTGAAAAAAGTGTAAATACAAAAGTTGTAAATCATTTTATTACCTACAACTTTGCTCTTTAACGTTTTTTCATAGGACTTGTAGTTTTGCCGGAAATCGAGATAAATCGTTTTCTTAATTCCTTCAATGTTAATGACGACATCTGTTTAAAAATGGCGTGTTAGTTAGTTATTTTTTTGTAAAAGTTGAGTTTTTAAATAATCACAGTGTAAGATTTGGTTGTTAATTGATATTTTTGAATAACATGTATGTGGCCTTGTTACGGATCCCTTGTATTTCGAAAATAAAAGTCAAATCTGAAAACATGTTACACTAGAAACAAGCTAAAGTTGGAGTAATTTATTTACCGTTGAAGCCAAAAAATTGCTTCGTTTTATATCCGGAGATGAACTCGTAATGGATTAACAACAACAACGCATAACTAATATATTTATTTTATTTAGAACTCGACAGAGGGTGCTGCTAAATGTGTGGAACTGCAATATGACCCAGACGAACACAATCTATGCAGTTTCTTGTTAAGTGATAATTTTACAACATGTTTAAAACCTGTAACATCGCTACTAAAACGTTGCTTACCAACAAAATCCGAAAATACTCCAGAATTTATTCTTGGCAGTTTTATTAGCCTTGTTAGGTTTTCTTGTAAGGCTAAAGGATCCGAAATATTAGGTAAGCATTTAACTATTTTCCGATTTTATGAAGAACAAAAATAGTAGTGAAAACGAAATGGACGAAGTGTTTGCTCTTAAGGTTGAATTCTCAACGTCATTCAATCTATTGCCAACCTATAACCTATTTCGCGTTGATTTTTTGACTTTATTATTTTAATAACTAACATTTAAAGAAAATCAATATCGTCGGTACATTATTTAGGTAGTATCTGATATATTACAAAAATATCAATTTATTTCATTGCTAATTTTAGGAGAATTGTATAGTAAAAGAACAATGAGTGACAATGACATAATAATGTTAAAAAAAATCTTACCTGATATTTTTCGCTATACAATTCTCCTAAAATAAGTTATGAAATTCCTTGATATTTATTAAATATGTCAATTATTACCTATAGAATCTCAAGTCGATACTGATTTTCTTGAAATTTTGTATAAAAGCTAGAAAACATAAATAAATCTACGCGAAATTGGTTATAGGTTGGCAAGCATGTTGATACTCCCACCTTAATCTGCTGGAATGTAGAAAAAGCCATTTGTATATTAAATCATGTTTTAAATTACATAATAATATGTTGTTTACCCTTAAATCAATAATTGTAATAAATAATTATCGAATACTACTGGGTGGCCCACTCTCAACGCAGGATTCCATAGCATCTAAACTGTTCAACTTTTTATTATTTTTTAAAAACAGAGTTATAGGGAGGTATTGGGTCTACAATTTAAAATTATTTCAAATTATACAGGGTGTCTCAAATAGTCAGGGTATATCAAACCTACTTTTTTTTAAATGGAACACCCTTTATTTTATGATATTTTTGTATTGGATGATCAATTCTAAGAATATTTTGTCTAACTCATAATATGTTTAAATTTAACAGTTTTTTAGTTATAAACGATTTTTCAAAAATTTCGTGTTTGCAGCACGTAAAGAATATGCACCTGTCGGTAGTACAGACTGACAAAAATAAATGAAATTTGGGTTATGGAAGATGATTGTTCAGTAGCGTCTAAAGCATATTTTAAAAAACAAAAATATTTACCGAAGTCTTTTTTAAAATGCCTCTTTAAATGTAACAATTTTAAAAACGTAAAAATTCTTAAAAGTCTGTTATTTTAATTACATACCCTATTATTTTTTATGCCTAATCGAAAGACATTTTTAATACATTTTCTAATTATCAGTGGCGTATTTAGAATATTGCCACGGGGGAGGTCTATACCTTTCGTTTTTTCTTTCTTTCTTTCTTTCTTTCTGTCTTTCTTTCTTTCTTTAAAAAAGCGCCGCAGGCGAAAATTTTTTCGGTGCCACGCCCTATTTTGAACTATCAAAATTTATAATTTCTATGTTTTGATAGCTGAACCCAAAAAAGGAAGAAATTAAGAAATTTTTAAATATAAACGCAATAATGGGAATATATATTTTTTTAAATATTTATGTTTAAAAATATATATTTCTACATAATATGACCGATTCCGAAAATGATTGGTTTTCAAGTTATTTTTGCCATTTTTTTTTGCCAAGTTTGGCCTTGTTGTTTTGTTATCTGTGACACAGTTACTTAATTATTTGTAAAAACAAAGTATTGCTAATAGTTCTAGTTTGCAAAAAAATTACAAAACTAAGTGAACATCATTTCAATTTTTTTAAATTAAATAAATTAGACACGCAGGTAAAAAACAAGAAAAAAATTGAAATAACTCGAAAACCAAGCATTTTCGGAATAGGTCATATTTAAGAAAAAATCACAAATTACCTCCTGCGAGGAATTAATCGAATTATCAATCACCATGTATATATTATTTTACTCACTTAAATTAGAAAACACGGGCGCCAAACAATAAAATTTTACAATTTAAATTAGACTGCGGGAATCCCCAATCACATTATATACGCCACTGTCCAGAATCAATACTTCAAAATGCCACATATTATCTTTTGTAGTCTGTAATATTTTTTGCGAGGTTCAGTTCGCCCTGTCTACATTAAATGCAACAAGGCATCTGATCTGTTCTGAGTTTTTTTTTAATGTTGAGTCCACGGGGGGGGTCCAGACCCCTCGGACCCCCCCCCCTAAATACGCCACTGCTAATTATACTAGGGTTCCCTATACCTACCTTTAATAGTTTTCTCTGAAATAGCTATTTCTTCCTTTACCACATAAACTCGGTGTTTATTTTCTCATTGAGTGCCTTGAATGCCGCACCGTGTCCTTAGGACGTTTTTTTTCTAGAGTGCCATGGACACTCAACTATTCATTTAAGTCATTCGAAGCGACATTTTTCAGTATTTGTAAATTAAAAAAATATTTCTGTTGTTTTAAGTTCATCATTAATTTTTTCCTTTAAAGAAAAACTTTAAATGACTTAACATTAATAAAATGAATAAAGTCGATTCACCCAGTAAACCTGCAAGATGGCCGACATGTCATATGACAAAAGTCATATTCCAGCTAAATAAAATGAATTTTTGAATTTTCAATGACTTTTGTCATATGACATGTCGGCCATCTTGCAGGTTTACTGGCTGAATCGACTTTAGTTGGGTGTCCATGGCACTCTAGAAAAAGAGCGTCGTACGGACACGGTGCGGCATTCAAGGCACTCTATGAGAAAATAAACACCGAGTTTATATGGTAAAGGAAGAAATAGCTATTCCAGAGAAAACTATTAAAGGTAGGTATAGGGAACCCTAGTATAATTAGAATTGTATTAAAAATGTCTTTCGATTAGGCATAAAAAATAATAGGGTATGTATTTAAAATAACAGACTTTTAAAAATTTTTACGTTTTTAAAATTGTTACTTTTAGAAAGGCATTTTAAAAGACTTCGGTAAATATTTTTGTTTTTTAAAATATGCTTTAGACTTTAGACTTTAGACGCTACTGAACAATCATATTCCATAACCCAAATTTTATTTATTTCTGTCAGTCTGTACTACCGACAGGTGCATATTCTTTACGTGCTGCAAACACGAAATTTTAAAAAAATCGTTCATAACTAAAAAAACTGTTATATTTAAACATATTATATGTAATACAAAATATTCTTAGAATTGATTATCCAATCCAAAAATATCATAATATATAGGGTGTTCCATTTAAAAAAAAAGTATGTTTGATATACCCTGACTATTTGAGACACCCTGTATAATTTGAAATAATTTTAAATTATAGACCCAATGCCTCCCTGTAAATCTGTTTTAAAAAAATAATAAAAAGTTGAACAGTTTAGATGCTATGGAATCCTGCGTTGAGAGTGGGCCACCCGGTATACTTATTACCAGATCCTAATTAGGACGAAACGGCCGTAATCGTCTACTCGCTCCAGGAAGGCCATTTTTTTGGGATTACCGATAATGTATTGACTATAATTCCAAAATAACAAATAGCATGAACATTTTTTTTACAACAACTGAATACTATCAATTGCAAGCACCAGAAGTTTAATTTACTTTGTTACTGTTAGGATTTATATTAGAGTGTATATCCTTTTCTAGACTTACCTATTATATATTCAGGTATAAAAGAAGTTGTCCACCTATATCTTAGTTATAAGTTAGAAAAGAAAAAATATTAGGTGCATCGCAAATTAAACAGAAATAGGTTGATTATATTTTCCCCACTCCATCGTATAGCATCTCGGTGATTGTTCTCCTGGTGTTGTAAAATTTACAAAAACCATACGAGACGTTCGAAAGAATGAAAAATTATTTAATATTAATTGAAAGAAAGTGGGAGGCGTGATATCAGGAGAACGATCAGTGAGATGATGCGATACGATGGAACGGGGGAAATATAATTATAATTTACCTAATTTTTTGTGTTTTGCGATTCTTAATATGTTTACTCTTCTGACTTATTTATAGGATTTTGGCGAACAACACTACACGTTTCTATATCTGTTATATCGTTTTTATTTTAGAACTAACTCTACCTTGCATTACCTTTTCCCTAAATAATCAGACTTGTCGACTAATGGACTATCAAAGTGACTTTCCAACAAAAAAAGAAATATGCAAGTAAGTACTTACACTAGGTACCTACTTTCCTTTTATTTCTTTTAAATCGCATACCAAACTAAAAATCATTGGTTAGCTAGGCTGTTAAAGGAACGCTTCGTATGAGAAATATAAAGGGGCATACTAAACCGTGGCAAGGGGGGGAGGGGATATTTTCTGAGCTGAGTTAGATTAAAATGGAACGCTCAACTTAGTCGTTGACTTTGCTATGCTATTTAAAAGTAATTAAAAGGAACTCGTTTAAAAATGTAAGCCGAACATCTAAAACAACGAGAGAGAATGCCTCTGTTCCCTCTTGGTTACAATTCTATCAACGTCACTAAAATTTATATATCTTCTGTGTTTTTATGAAGATATAAAACTCTTTAACTTTAATTTTATTTAGACCATTTTTCGTAATATAATTAGGCTGGGATACCAAAATGTCGTACTAAAAAATACAAGATAAAATACATGATATACAGGGTTAGTTGAAATAACCGGAACGCCTAATTTTCTTTAAAACTACCACGGCTAAATCAATGAATTTTGGTACAGGTGGATAACTTAAAAAATTTAATTTAAAATTGACAATTGCGAGGTTGCCAGATTTTTAGTTTTTTCTATAACTCAAGGAATGTTTTTTTTTTCAAATGTAACACTACTTTTTTTTTGAGTAATAGATGTGTTTTGGACTTGCCTTCTTCTCAAAGGATGCTTTATTTTAGGAAAGTTCCAAGTTAACTTTTTAAAGTTTTTTAATGGTAGCTTTTCTAAAACCTAATAGTGTATGGTATCAAAATAATCGTAATAAAATCCTCTTTTTTCTTAACCCGACGAGTCACCATGTTGCCATTTAAAAAAATTAGTTATACAACTTTAAAGATTACATTTTACATAGCACATAGCATTGGACCAAAAATAGTAAAATTGTATTTTTCCCAAGATTATAGAACTGAAATAGGTAAGTGATTTTAAGGTATTCATAGCCCTCTAGATGACAAAACAATAAATTTGAAAAAAAAATATTTTCTTGATGACAAAAAGTGACAAATGACACATCGTTGTATTTAGAATGTCATATGGAGTCAAAAAAAGGAAAAATATACCAGGTGTCCCATTTAAAAATTGAAAGTTTATCTCACTTCCGGTTAAACCGGAAGTTCCATAATGTTAAGTCACCTGTCAAAAAAGGCAGTTTTATGTCGTATACAAATCCCTCGAATTTTTTTCCATTATCTTGAAAAACAAAAAAGTTAGAGGGGCGAACCACCTTCCGTGGACACCCGGTATATTCTGTGGTATAATACATCCTTTATTGTATCTGATCAGTGGTAGATTCTGAATAAATTACCATAATTTTTTTAGGTTTGAAAAATCTTATGAAGTTTGCCTTAAGACCCTGTTAGAGCGAGACTGCAACAGTGTGGCGACAATTAACAACTTTTTTAAATTTTATAAGGCAATTTATGAACCATGTGAAAAGGTCGTTTAAACTATGAATGGATAAAAATAAGGCCACAATAAAGTTTGTGGGTATTTCTTCCATATTTTTTCTGGCTTTGATATTAGGTCCTTTATTATGTTTTTGGATCATTAAAATTAAGTACATTCAAATCTGTTATTAAATAAAAAATAAATTAAAATTGGAATTTTATTTTTATTAATTATTTATCTAAGTAACTAAAACTGAAACAAATATACAATTATTTCAAAATATCACAGAATATGTAAAAATACTAACATGTAGATATGTAAATAAATATGATTATCCTATTTTAGTTATATTTATTTATGTTATAATATTACTCATGTCGGCTGTTGACATAATTTAACCTCACCTAAAATTTTGTATAACGACATTACATAAGTGATTTAGGCGTTTCTTTTTTAATGGATGATTTTATTTACAACCAAGTTCTTTTGTAGTAGGTCAAACGCATTCATGCTACTTTACCTTTCGTCTCTATTTTTATAATTAATGTTTTTAACTTTACTTTTGAAACATTTACTATATAAAAAGTTTTGAATTTAGAACCGTCCGAATTTGACAATGACAAGTAGCAAGAAATTTAAACATATACCACTACATCACTACATCTAGATACACCACCACATTCCTGGATAAAAAAGTAATAATGTATATCTGGTGCTGCAGCGCCAGAGAAAATTTGTTACCCTTAAATATTGGCTCCCATAATAATTTTACCAAATTGTATTGGTCATAATTATTATGATAATGTAAAATGTTACTAGACGTTTTATTTATTATTAGTTGCAACATGTTTTCTGCACGGGTTAGGGTTGATAAATGCTTGTCTGATGAAGATGCCACATGCAAGGGTGTGAGACAGGGGTGTGTTCTCTCGCCGCTTATTTTTAATATCTATAGCGAATTTATTATGAGACAGGTTCTAGAGGACTGGCATGGTGGAGTAAATATTGGCGGCACAAAACTGTCTAACTTAAGGTTTGCCGATAATACGACCTTGATAGCTGCCTCCCAGAGAGAAATTCTGGAACTCCTGAAGAGACTTGAAGATGTCAGTGCTCTTTACGGACTAAACATAAATTATAATAAAACCAAAATTATGATCATTATAAGAGAAAATAACAACTACCCTGAAGCTCGGACTATTGGACACTGTGAAGTTGTCAACAGTGTTGTCTATCTTGGAGCCCTAATAGAAAATACCGGGGGATGTGATGGCGAAATAAGACGGCGTATTCAGCTTGCTAGGACAGCAATGGCACAATTAAATAAAGTATGGAGGGATCGGAATATCACAAAACAAACTAAAATCAATCTAGTAAGTACCTTGGTCTTTTCGGTCTTTCTATATGCTTCAGAATCTTGAACTGTCAAAGAACTAGATCGTCGTCGGATTGATGCATTTGAGATGTGGGCGTGGCGACGAATGTTGAGAGTGTCCTGGACCGCACATAGAACAAATGCTTCGGTTCTACAAGAAATACGCCCGTCAAAACGTTTTCTTACATTTTTCGGACACATCAATCGAAGTGAGCATGTGGAGAGGCTTATTGTACAGGGAAAACCTGAAGGAAACAGAAGGCGTGGTCGATCACCAAATAGATGGGTGGATGTTACCAAAAAAATATTAGATGCTACTCTTCCACAAGCGGCTCACATGTCATCTAGTGGACATAAATGGCGAGATGCAGTCAAGAGAGCCATCCAAAACATTGAACCTCGTTAATATGGGTCACAACACATCTGTAAAGATGTTATAATTAGGAAGCAACATGTTTTACAGTATTCAAGAAAAAATAATATCGATCACTACATGGAAAACAGTTTTCGGAGAGTATACGAAATGTTCTTTGGGATGTTTCCTAACAGACCCCCTCCAAGCAAAGCATCAGTCCTAAATATTGTTTGTACCTTTAAGAGTGAATGTACTGTATTTAATAAATGCAACTGCTTAGAGCAAAGTTATTATGTATTCGATGGTAGAGCACAACGGTATAATGATATTGAACTTGCACTTAGTCCATAATATATTTCAAATCACCAGGCTTCTTGGCAAAACTGTAGGAAAACATCACTCCACACACCAGAGTCCTGCACAAATTGTATAAGTATAATAATATCATCGGTATCAATATCAAAAATCGAGAATTAAGGGAAGGTGATGAAATACGAGAAGAAAATATTTGTTCCAAAGTTATGGAAAGTGGATAATTAACGATAGGGAACTATCACGCAATGTTTATTCCATTAACGATTGCACTTAACATTAAGTAAAAAATCAAATGATCAAAATTGAAATATTGGAGTACAGAGAATGAACACAGATTTGTACAAACAAGGAATCAATACTCTTATTATAGGACCTTTTTTAAGGAACAAAGTTTCGGAACAAAAATTTTTTGTAACTTTTACAAAAATTGGATCTATGCATAAGAAAAAGTTGCTCCTAGTTGGTTTCAAATGAACGATAGACCAGCGCATACTACATGAGAAGAAATGGAATATGTCCAAAACATTTTTGACTGGCTCATTAGAAAATATTAAAATTTAGTGTACCTCCAAAAGACCCAAAACAATTTTGATGTAAAATTAGTAGAATATAAGGGTAACAAAATTTACATGGGAATTCCCATGGCCAGTTTGACGGTGCACCACCCAGTATACAAGACGTTATAGAAATGCCTTATTTTGAAACCCGCAAATCCTGAACAAAGTAGTGTGGAATAAAATCAGGGTTGCGGATAGAGGTGAATAGAGGCGTGTGTCGCATTCGGACTGATTTTTCGAGTATTTACCCAACGTTTTAAAGGGCAAATTTAAAAAAAACGGAAAGTATTGGGTATTTCGCGCAAAGCAGTCATAGACCATACTTAAACATTCTAGAGATGGCCAGGGGTAAAACAATTATGGACAATGGACATGAACCAAATGTAGGGGAGGGTGTTGTACCAAGGGACATTTTTAACGTTTTATATTTTTTCGGAGATAATTTGGTTTAGAAATACTTAATTTTTTTAGTTAAGTATTGGGGCAAGTATCAAAACTTAGACCTATGTCTTCTTTTTTGAGTTAAACTAAAAACGGGGTTTTTGCTAAACAGTTTGTACTTATGTGATAAATGTCCCCAGGTACAGTATATTGATGTACGTAGGGACACCTTATGATGTACCTAGGGACACCTTTATTATGTACCTGGGGCAGTAATTAAAAATGTAAAAACCAATAAACGCAAACGTTAATATGCAACTTAAGTTGTTTATTTAACATTTAACATACAAAAATTACTTTTTGTTAAAAACATAAACACAAACATTTGATATCTACCTAATTTTAAGAGCTTATCCATATATTATTAATATAACGAACAAAAGCCGTAAGTTCACAAAACAACAAAACATTATTACATTTTTTTAGCCCACGTTATAGCCGCAGAAGTCAACAGAAAATTTTAACAAATTCGTAGTGCGTTTTGTTCCACCGATAGAAATTGGAGGAGGTAATTTGCAGATAACATCATCGCGTAACACCAAATATGTTTCAGCATTATCATCGAAAATGTTTCAGTTTTCTGTTGCCGCTTTAAATACTTTACATCGTAATTTTTGTTCTTCATTAAAGTTATGTAGCCAACGAAATGCTGAAACGATTTCTCACCAGCGCATTTTATGAGAATATAGTCTCCAGCCTTAAGTTCTTCTAATTCAAATTGCCTCTCCAGTTCTATATAGTAGTGGCTTTATCATGAAGGTTAAAATCGTCATCGGACCCAACAGGTGCATCCCAGTCACCTTCATCGTCGCTACTACTTTCTACTATTCTACGTTTTATCTTTGCTACTTTTGCTGCGGGCGCCTTCGACTTTGGCTGCTTTCTCATCTCTAGTTCCAATTTCTCTGGTGTATCCGTGAGGATAGTGGACTTTCCCCTTTTTCTTCCAGTACATTTTCTTTTCTCTGTCACCTTTGGGAATGGTTTCAACATTATAGGTGTCACCTTCACAGATGGACTTGATTCAGAATGAACTGTTGATGGAATAGCTGCTGCATTCACGTTCAAATTTACCCCACTTGTGGAAGGTTGCTCTTGACAGCCCGTTGAATTGGTTATGTCTTTTGCTGGCTTCGTCAATGCTTCAGATAGATTTTCCGGATTTTCGATTTCATGCGGTCTATCAGTAACATTTGAAGCAATAAAGTCCCTGTCATCAAATGTATTTCTATTCAGTGGAACAATACCAGTGCTCCTAAAGCCACTGGTAATATTCTTAGGGTTGAATGCTGCTTCATATGCTTTTCCAGCTAACTCACAGACATCATAAATAGTAATAACTTTACCAGCATTACCAGGAGTGCTCATCCATTCATTCATAGCACGATTATAATTAAGTTTGAATGGGCCAAAAACTGTACGGTCTAGGGGCTGCAGTTTATGGCTTGTATGAGGCGGAATTGTTAGCCAAATTACTCCTGCATCCTTAGCCTTTTGAACGCAGTTAATAGAGATGTGGGTCTCGTGGTTATCTAAAATAAGCAAATGAGGTTCTTCAGTGCTTGGTTTTGCATGTTTTATAAAATGTTCTAAAAACTGAACAAAAATATCTTCGGTGGACCATCCACTGGGATTTGCAGCTCCAACTGAGCCTGGAGGAGCTCCCTTTAACATGTAAGTTTTCAGATGAACCCTAGGAAATATGAATAATGGCGGGATACTATTTCCTATAGCATTAATGGCAGCGATCATAGTCACATTGTGGCCCCGTTCACCTGAGGTCATGCCGCCTACTTGTTTGCTTCCCCTTTGGGCAAGGATTTTAGGAGGAATATGCACCGTGGACAGGCCCGTTTCATCTGTATTCCAAATTTGCTGTGGCTGCAAAGAAAAGTTGTACTTTTCCAATACCTTCTCATAGTTGTTGAAGAATTCACTGACTGTGGTCTTATTAAAGGCTGTCGACCGTGCAAGGCTCGTTGCTTCCGGCTTTCAAAGTGTTAGGTCAGGGTGTCTGTCTCGAAAGTACCGAATCCACCCCCATCCTGCAATTTTGTTTTCTTCCCATTGTGGAACTGCTTTACTGTTAGCCTTTGCATATTGATATGCAAATCTTCTCACTTCCAGCAGAGTTAAACCGTAGTGAAGTTTTGCACATTGCTTAAGATACTCTACTAGTATTAATTCTTCTTCGGCAGTGAACACTTTTTTTACGCCGTATTTTGGGTCGTATGAATATTCCTTCCCATCATTCATTTTGGCCAAGTTTGCGCTTCGAGCGATTGCCGACTTACTGATTCCATATTTCGAAGCTGCCAAGCGCAACGAAAGCCCGCTTATGACATCACGAACGGCTGCCTCCATGTGTTCTTTGCCAGGAGTTGACCTTTTTTTCCCTTCTTTACTACGAGGCATTTCTGCAACAACATTTTGTACATCATTATTTGTACTTAATGTAAACGTCAAACAGAGGTTTTCTGTTCAACAGTTCTGATAATTCAATATGCAATTAAAATATCTAATTTAAAAAATAGGTGGTTGTACCTAGGGACGTCTCTAGGTACAGCAACTAGGCATGTCCCCTGGTACAACACCAACAAAGTTTAACTAAATTAATATTTTTTAGGTTAGATACAGAGTTGAAGTTTCGTAAATCCACGGAATATATTTTAATTAACCCTACATCCAATGTAAGTTATAGAAAGTTGGTTAAAACAAATCTTAAGCATTAGTTTTTATACGACAAATTAGGGTAAATACTTACTTCAGCCATATAAAAACACAAAGTTGGGCACAAAATCAACAAACGTCCAGCCGCAAGCATAGCTACGAATTACCGCGTAGTGGGGGCGCCACCTTTCCGATTTCATGGTCACGAAACTTCCCGCCCGGTTTAAATTAAAATTATTAGATCTTTCCCTAGGTACAACTGTCCCTTGGTACAACACCCTCCCCTAAGTGATCTACTGACTTTCTCTATTTTTAAGCTTAAAACTCCTCTAGTAAATACGCGGGTTCTATTTTCCTTTAAACACGTTTAGATCACTATTGGCAAATTGGCTCAAATTAGTTTACATAAATAAAAATAAATATATATAAATTTCAAAAATATAAAAAATGCATGGGTGAATTAAATGAAATACAAAATTCCCAGTTCCAAAATCGGTAGTACGTACAGATCTAAGGACCTCGAAAACTAGAACAAAAAAAAGGGAAGTAAGGGAATAATAATTTGTCTCTTCCTAATATTATAAGGTTTAAGCTTTAATTTATTTCTGACACCGTAAATATTTTAAAACATTTTTGAGTTATTATTTTTGAGATTTTTGTTGAAATTAGAAAATAATCGTTTACCTACTAAATATTTCAAAGAAACCTAATCCGCTTTTTTTGTATATCATTATTAATATTATTTAGTAATAGATATTTAAAAAGAAAAATTTGCCTCTATTTTCGTTAAGCTACTTACGGCATCTAACTGATACACTACCTTTTTAAATTATGTCTATCTACTTTATATTAATGTTAATATAATTTGTTTTCTCAACACAATAAATAGGGTACCTAGTTCCCAATATTTATCGTACCTTCCTCTTAATACAGTCTTGGCTAAATACTTATGGTAGATAAAACCTTTTTATTTAAACTTAAACGTTTTGTTTTGTAACAGAAATATTCAATAATCAATGGATTAATCAAAAATAACAATATATTTGAATTTCAATTGATGTAGGTAATCGGCGACTTTTCCCTATTTTCAAATTTAAAAAATTAATTAATAATCTTAAATACAAATAAGGTTGTTTGTTATTTTTTCTTAAAATTAGGCCTCAAATTATAGAAACTCAAAGTCTAAACTCTTACAGAAATACTAGTTGTAATAAATATAATTTAGGTGTTCGTTTATGCAAAAATTATTCTTAAAATAAAAAGTAGATAATTTAGATTATACTGTTATCATTTTGTAATTTTCTGCAGTATCTATTTCCTCATCTCAAATAAGTTTACATTTTTTAAACTTATCATCAGCTGCATTTTTACGTGTATCAAATTTATTTCTCTTGGACTATATTTTGTACAGGGTGTCCCAAATTCGATGCTGGATTCGAAGTTGGATAATAATAATAATAATTGGAGCTTAAGTTAATGGTAAAAAATTAAGAAAATTCCGAATACTTCCGGAGATATCTGAAAAAACCCGAAAACTTCTTATGCGGTATTTGTTGTTTTGTGACGTAATTGAATAAACATATTAAAAAACGGAAGGAACTTACTACAGGCACCTTATTATATACGACCCATTTAAATATCTATTTGTTTGAAAAAAAATATAATGTTGTTAATAATCAAACCGAAATACCTTTAGGCACACTAATTTAGGACTTAATATGTATCTGTACCTTTAAAAGTTAGAAAAACCTACAGTTGACCATTCAATCTTCTAATTCTAATTTTAATTTTATGACATGTTTACAACTACCATAATATGATATAAATACCTTTGTAATGTCACGTAGAATTAAGTATATTCTTGTACTCCTTTGACAATGGCCCGCAAGGGCCGAAACACGTGTCAGGAAACTGATTATATTTGTGAAACATAACAAGTAGTTATTATTTTTTCTTTCTGTGTAATGGAACAACAGTTTCACCAAGCGTGTAGCCCAACACAAATTAATTATACAATTTTGCCCCGATTTAACCTTGGCTGTATCTTGTATCGTTTCCGAGATCCCAATGGTGAGCATCGAATTTGGAACACCTTGTACATAAAGCATATTATTATTATTTCATATATTTATACCACACAAATTACTATAGATAAGTCGCTGAATCGATTGTAAAAGCCAAACAATATTAATGAAACTTAAAAGGTTATTATTCCAATTACACGAAGATAAATAAATATAATTTAAATAAATCAATTTTATAATTTAATTTTGGTTGAAACAACCAATCACGATTTATATACATAAACTTATTATGGAAAATATTGCGAAAAATATAAACTAACACTAAATTATAAAAGTTTTTAAAAATGGCTATATTTTAATACAAAGTTAAAATTTAAAAATTATTTAATTCAAATATTTTTTGGAAATTTGAATAAACCTTTAGAACTCATTGTCACTTTTCAGATATTTTATTAAATTGTTTTTAAAGTGTGATATGAAATATATTGTATTTACACATAAGTACTGTATCCTGGTTTCGAAAACATTGATAATAAAAACATAATATTTATAAATCTGATACATATAAAAATTTACGTATTCTTAAAACGATATACAGGGTGTAAAAAATTCGTTTATCACTACAGGGATCTCGTAAACCGTAAGAGATACGAAGATGGTTAAATGGGGGCAAAGTTGCACAATTTGATGCCTAATCATAATCCAAAAAGAAATTATTTAGATTCCGAGTACTTCCGGAGATATTCGAAAGAAACCGAAAAACTATCAATAAGATTTTTTTTGTTTTGCGCCCTTTATGTAGGAGATAAAAAAAACCAATCACACCTTTTTAGGGCCACTTTTAATCCTTTCTTAGAATATGTAATTAGTTTTGCCATACAACGTTTCATTTTCCTAAAACCATAATTAATTTCACTATTTTAAATACGGACCTGGATTTTTTCCATTTTTCAATAAAAGACCTAGGACATCTTTATTCAAAGCCTAGGTTAAATATTAATTTTAAAAAAGAATTAACTCTCTAATGTAGATTTTATTAAGATTTTTCTAATCCGACCCTGTGTTACACAATACCATTTCGTTTTAATAACGACATGAAATGTATCGCTGTCCAGGGAAACCTTTTTGAACACGTAATTAATAATTAATTTTTATATGGCAACTTCTTTTATTCAGGAGTATTTTTCTTTATTTTGCTAATATTGCTTATAAAGTTTTTCGTAAAGTTTTAATTCATTTTATTAATATTATAAAATATTGTTAATTAAATAAAATCTAATATCATTAGCAAGAATTTGTATTACGATTATTGTCAATTTTACGAATTTTATAGTATTCTTTGAAGGAGCTACCTAGTTTAAATTGTTACACAAAAGATGACGTGGGTAATAAAACGAATGGGTATTGTGTAACACAGGGTCGGATTAGAAAAATCTTAATAAAATCTACATTAGAGCGTTAATTCTTTTTTAAAATTAATATTTAGCCTAGGCTTTGAATAAAGATGTCCTAGGTATTTTATTGAAAAATGGAAAAAATCCATGTCCGTATTTAAAATAGTGAAATTAATGATGGTTTCAGGAAAATGAAACGTTGTATGGCAAAACTAATTACATATTCTAAGAAAGGATTAAAAGTGGCCCTGAAAAGGTGTGATTGGTTTTCTTTTATCTCCTACATTAAGGGCGCAAAACAAAAAAATCTTAATGACAGTTTTTCGGTTTCTTTCGAATATCTCCGGAAGTACTCGGAATTTAAATAATTTCTTTTTGGATTATGATTAGGCATCAAATTGTGCAACTTTGCCCCCATTTAACCATCTTCGTATCTCTTACGGTTTACGAGATCCCTGTAGTGATAAACGAATTTGTTACACCCTGTATATATCCTTAAAAGCTATTACTTTTGCTAATACATATACTTACTAAAATATACTTTAATAAAATATATATAATTACCTACTACAATAAATTATTAACTTAAAAATAATTTTTTGGCTGAAAAGTTAGATCTCTATATAAGTCATAAGGCACATAGTTAAAAACTCTAGAGCCCTTGGTTGAAATCTTGAAATAATAAAAAAATTGTGCAAATCGAAAATTTAGGACACAAAGTTGAAAAATTGCAACTAAAATCATACACTAAGATACTGCGTCTGGAAACAAGCAGCGAGACTGAGACGAACAGTGAACACAGACATTGATATGGTTTCACGGGTGAAGCATGATGAAATTTCAGATGCCACTGTCATGACTAAAATTTAGATCCTAGTCCTGATAGATACAAACCTTATATTTTTTTAGGTAATGATGCGCCAAACACCTTGACCCCTCTCCCGAAACAACCTCAGTTCTTATACCTACAATTTTGCATTCATGAATTTTCCTGGGGGTTAGCCACCCCCTCCCTCTACCAGCTAAATCGTCTCTTATTTTACTTATTTTTATATTTTAACCAAGGGTTCATAAAACTTATTTAGCATTAAGTCCTACCTACAGTAACAATATTTTTTTAAATATGCATCAGAGACACACATACTATGCTGGCTGTAGTAATCAAGTCTACTCACATCACCCATAGCTAAAGTACTATTCGTAATATCACCTTCGAAACTAATAGTAGTTTCAAATATGGCTTTTGGAATGGTCTTAATATTTACTAAAATATAAGATGTATTTTTATAGGAGAATTTTTGAGAGATTCTAACACTTATTTTATCTACTGAGTATTTGGCACATTTATCGCCTCCCCACTTGGACTTGTTAGATATAATTTTGTTAATCTCACTGATAACAAAAGTGGAGAGCCTTTTCTCCACGCTTTGTTTTAGCTTAGTATAAGCATATCCAACGCAAGTACACCAGTGCTCCTCTATGCTTGCATCCTCACATGACCTTTCGATGGGCATTTCTTCAAAAAGTGAAAGACATTTCGGACATGCATTACTGGGTTTTATGGTATGGTTAAACCCCGATAAAACCAAAATATGCTGTAAAGTCATGTGTAGGTCATATGGTGTCGTAAGCCTGTACTCATTATTCCTAAAATTCTGATAATAACTTGGAAATTTTTCTTTAAACCACGTGGGGAAAGAGAAGTAAATAAATGGCAATCTTTCCTCCAACCATCCTGTTTCTGTCATTCTTATATCACCAAATCTTATTCCATGATCACTGAGAAATATGATTATTGAGTTGTCTGTAACACCACTGTGTTCTAGGTCAGTTAGCAGTTTTTTTACTTTATTGTCCATCATTGTAGGTGTGCTTATTTCGTTATGGCTAAAATATTTAAAAAACATTATTAGTAAAGTTAGACTTAACTTAAGGCTGGTATTATTAGGCCTGATAAACATAGCATACATCAGTACCTATTTTATATAAACATTCAGAATATGTCAGCTGTCTATTCTGTCACTTATAACAGAAAAGTCAAAACATTGATTAAAGTCAAATGCACGAGGTTATGGTTGAATTAAAACACAAAAAATACTTTGTGGAAATACCATAGACATTTGCCTACAGATAAGCAAACAATAATCACGAAACTAGCAAATATACAGGGTTAGGAAAAATTACCAGAACGGTCGATTATTTCAAAATATACAGGGGTTATCAAAAAATGTCTTTTATAAAAAATGTAGGGCTGTTAAAAATCTACACATCGGTGATAAATTGAAATATACAGGGTCGCCCACAAAGTTGTGGAGAATGATAGTTATATTTTTTTAAATGGAAAACCCTGTATATTTTTACATTTTTCAGTTTCACATAAAATTATAATTATTTTTTATTAAATGCATTATTAGTCTATACTTCATAGTTTCCAAGATTTTGACTCTCGAAAAGTGACATTTTTGAACTTTGACAGCTTATAACTTTCTAACAGTACGTCTTAGAGCAAAAAGGCTTACATGTCCCTATCTTCAATTTTTAATATCTTCCCAAAAAATCAACTTCCGGTTAAACCGGATGTAACACGGAAGCAGGAAATATAGTTGTTCCGGTTTAACTTGAAGTTGATTTTTTTGGGAAGATAATAAAAATTGAAGATAGGGACATGTAAGCCGTTTTGCTCTAAGACGTACTGTTAGAAAGTTAGAAGCTGTCAAAGTTCAAAAATGTCACTTTTCGAGAGTCAATATCTCGGAAACTATAAAGTATAGACTAATAATGCGTTTAATAAAAAATAATTATTATTTTTTGTGGAACTAAAAAATGTAAAAATATACAGGGTGTTCCATTTAAAAAAATAAAACTATCATTCTCCACAACTTTGTGGGCGACCCTGTATATTTCAATTTATCACCGATATGTAGATTTTTAACAGCCCTACATTTTTTATATAAGCCGTTTTTGGATAACCCCTGTATATTTGAAATAATCGACCGTTCTGGTAATTTTTCCTAACTCTGTATGGCCTCGCGCATGTAAACAAAACCACACATAAATAATAGGTATGCGCACTGCAAAATTATTGTTTAACGAATGGGCAAATAGACAGGTCCGGACTTTAACATCTTCTTTGTGTGGCCTAGGCCTCATCATAATAAAATAAAATTATATATCATGCAAGAACTATCACTACTTCATACATACTGAAAATACAAAATACCCGTTATTTTAACGGTTTAAAAATTAAAATTCGTTTACAAACGCTACAGGCGGAATTAACATGTACCCCAAAAAAATTTGTTGCTGCATAAAACGTTGCTGATGACCATTGCTAACTTCATACATATCAACAAATCCACAGAGAAAACGTAAAACAGAACAACAAAAATGGCGCCGAGCCGGTTCCGGAGTGCATTTTGAGAATGTCGCTAAACAAGGAAAACCTAATAACAAGCGGGATGTGCGCATGCCCATACCTGTAGGACGGCAAGGCGTGTGACTGGCCAGCTATGCCTACAAACGCTTTTTTTCACCCATGAAACTTAACTTTTGTTTGCTCACGAGATAAGTTTTACGGATCTACTGGTAAATGTCTATGGAAAATACCAATCCATACTTTCACTTACATTTCTACCTAAAGACGGCTTAAGGGGGTTAAATTTTTTTTTTTAATCAGATAATATAATGATGATAATTAAATTTAAAACAGTCACAGAATTAGATTTTTTGCTTGAATTTTTAATAGAAAAATTGAACTTGCAATACCTGACCTACACTATTAACTAGATCGCGAAAACCTTTTATTTTATTAGGCATGCAAAGATATTTTTATGGGTACATCTTAAGTTCATGGTTTACAAAGTTTACATACTTCCCATGGGAGAAAATGATTTTTAAAGTGGATTTCTAATAACACAAATTATAGTGTATTTTAAAAACGAAAGAGTAATCGGAAAAAGTGCTGCATGAGAAACAATGTTTCATGATAGGTGGCATTTTAAACAGAAGACGAAGTGTCCCAAATTCCCTAACTTGGATACTGATAGGATAGGACACTGCAAACTGAGGAAGCACCTGACACTGATTGGCGTCGAAGACGACCCAATCTGTGCCGGATGCCTGGAGGAAGAAGAGACCCCGCTGCATTTTTTGGGCACCTGTGAGGCCCTGGGAAGACTCAGGCATCGGGTGCTGGGATTGGCGGATCTACAAAAGAAAGAAATCACGGCCCTAGCCGGAGCGACATACTGGACTTCATAAAGAGGTCGGGATGCTTTGGCGGGGGACAAGGTGGTTAGAGTGATTGGGGGAAGACTCTGGGGTAGGCAGAAAGTATTTTTTTTATAATAACGGTGGAGCACACATAACAGGACCATGCCCTTTAGTTGTTTGTGTATTCATTTCTTTTTTAACCCAGCTATTCCTACCTGAACGTGTTCATCCAAAAGAATCCAAAATGTGGATGATTGGCAAACGTTGTCCCAAAATCTTTAGCCAGGTTTAAAATTCTCTCTCCAGCAGTTTCGGGTCCAGTACAGTAGGCCATGGAACTCACTGTCACTTTGTTTAGTTTTTCTGTCGCCATGATGTAAGGACGGAAGTAGTAGTCGGTGGGTTGGTTGATAAAACCTATCATGAACAATAGTATATTACATACCGAAGAGGAAAGTGTTTCATTACTGTCGAGAGATTAGTTAGTTATACGAGACGCGAAGCGTCGAGGTTAACTTTAATCTCGTGACAGTAATGAAAACGTTCCTCTGAGGTTTATATACTATTTTATTTACAACCACACCGTTAATTGAAAATTAGATATTTGATTTTTTCAAAAAATGTAGTAAAAATGTCAAAATATGACATTTATTGTTTTGACGCCAAACAAAAATATGCTGGTTGAATGACAAGAATGAGGGAAATGAGTGAGGTAAATGGGTGAGGGAAGTGGGTGAGGGAAGTGGAAGAGGGAAGTAGATGTAGGTAATGTGACACTTCCAAACTTTTAAAAATGTTGTAATGTCAACATTACATGTATGGTTGTAAATAAAAAGTTTTTATTTATAATAATCATTAATTTAACAGAATCAGTGCAGCAATGTAGCTACCTGCTAGCTAGTTTTATTGAATAAAACAACAAAGAGGTACTTGTTGACACCTGAAAGTCGTGAAAGTGTATAAAATACAAGCGGGTTCCCGCGAGCATTTAGGCTCTAGTTCATGACTTCACACACATAACACATAACCTCACTTTCGATGGGGGAGGGGGACAAACAAATTGTTTGCCGAAAAAAATACCACCCTGAAACTTGGGACCCATCTTTGGGTAAACCCCATATAAACATTTTTTTTGATACTGCATTTTTAGTATTAATTTTCTCACACTAATTTTAAAGTTTCGTGGATTTGTTTTTAGAAACAATGCTGACCGTTGTCATATCGGCTACTTTACTGGCTACTCATGCACACTCCCTTTTTGAGGTTACTTAGTTTAAGCGCATCATATTACATCAATGTAGCGCTGTCTGCTGATATGAAGAACCCGCTTCGTGTGAGATCTTCCCCCATTACGCGACAAACCGATTACCAATTTACACGTGCCATTTTTTTTTCATCTTTTTACATAAAATAAGTGCCATCGGACGTATCCTCAAAAAATGCCAAGTGCTGCTTAATGTGTATAGTGGTGCAATCCATTTGGCAAAGTGGGGGAACCTACAAATCACATGCCTTATTTCGGTTCAAACAAGCTAAGTGCCAAATTAGAATTATTAGTTTAAATCATGTTTTGCCGATAATAATATAGTTGGTAATTTAAGTTTTTGTACAAGTTTATTTTAGTTCATAACTTTGGTATTAAACTTTTCTCTTAAAACCCTTTTTTTATCATGGCACTTAGCATGTTTCTTATTTTTTTTTGTTTTTATTTTTTTTATAATACACATTTTTTGCATTAACCTTCGAAACAAGGCTAAGCTTACAGTAGTATAATTATGTTTTAACAAAAAGTAAAATCAAGACTTATATTATATCTTTTACCCTTTTGGAAATAACCATTCAAAATTTTGTTTTTCTTAAATACCTCTGTTCTTTAATTTTGGCACTTGGCCTGTTTGTACCGGACACCCTTCAATTATACAAATTTTTAATTTTCCAACAGTTTTAGTTTCTGAGAAAAAAATAAATTCCTATAAAAAATTCAACCCCCGTTTTTACCCGTTTAGGGGTTGATTTTCGAAAAATCCCTTCTTAGTGAATGCCTATGTTATAAGGAAAAGACATCCTCGAAGTTTTATGATTCTAGGATTAGGGGATTAGGCCAGGTGTTGATGGATCATCGTCAGGCACTTTACAATTTTTAGATAACATTATAGAGATATTATGTAAAAAAGTCACTGTAAAAATAGCTACGTCACTACATTAAAATTCCCCTAATACCAACCTTTTTTATTGTAGTTAAAAGTACTTATACTGGCCTCGTCTTCAGCGTATCCTGTAATATAGCCAAAGTCCCTAAAATTGTACCATAGTAAAGGACATTTATTTAAGTAACCTAATACTTTAGGCTTACAAATATTGTAAGCAGTTGACTGGTTGAAACCTAAAAAATTTGTTTAAATTATTGCAACTAAAATAAAATTATTATTTTTATACTAGATTTAGGAGTATATCATCGCTTTTACTCGCGATGTGCATGTAGAGCATTTACTCGAAACCGTCTAAATCTTTGTTTTAAAGATATATTTGTTTGTTTATTGAGAAATAATAAAGTAATGTTGGATTGAGTAGTCCGTCTCTTTGTGATATTGCATATTAACAAAAACCGTCTATAAGTTAAGTTGTACCGAATGCAATAGCTTAATATAGGTCAAACAGGAAGAAATGTTAATAATAGACTTAATGAATTTAAGACATCTTATTTGTTAAACAAAGGAAACTCTAATTTCGCAAAGCATTGTTTGGGGACAGGTCATTATTTCGCAGATATTAATAATTAAAAAATTTTGTATAATGTTCCAAAAAGTAAGAAATTTAATATCTTAGAATCAATTGAAATTTACAAAGATAACAAAAACCTTACCATAAACCTACTAAATGACCAAACAGACCTGTGCAATTCCCCGCTATTCACAATACTTAAGGATAAATACCTTAATTAGGATATCATTATTTGTATTATATCGCAATAAACATCTTTTCCTCAAACCTATTTATAATGGTAGGTACACCGTAGTTTTAAGGTATTCAGTTTGATAATGTAGTAGTCATTCAGTCATTAATATTTTAAATAAAGTGATATTATAACAAAGTAAATTATTCATATTGTTTTTGTTAATAAAGTAATGTTTGTACATCAATTTGACTTCTTTACTATTAACGATCGCCATGATAAATATTTCAAGATGTTCAGCAGGTATTCGGCCGTCCAATATTAGGGCTCAATCCTACGGATTTAGCTTCTTGTGGTGTTTTGATAATTTTATAGTAAGAACTATTTACTTTTTAAAACTGTGAGTAAGGAAATTGTTTCGGTGTGATTGGACGCAACCCGTAAGAAAATCCGTTATTCACGGGCACAAACTACCACTACACTAATGGTAGTAGGGTATGTTATGGAAGACCTTCCTCCTCCTCTAAAAAAGTCTGTGAGATCGCTGCCTCTTTTATGCTAAAATCAATAGGAGAACTAAGGAGTAATCCTTAAACCAATGAGAGGGAATCCTCTTTAAAGGCCAGTAACACATATCAAGGCCAAAGAATTCCCACCAAGACGGTCCTGTAAATGAGATAAAATTTTTAAAAGAGTTATCAGTATTTACGTTGCGTTTAGTATGGAATAGGATACCTCTTTAGGTCTCTCATTGATTTAAGCGTAATAGTATTAGAGGAGTTTTTGATGTTATTAAATTTGATAGTTAAATGCAAAGCGAAAGAGTTTGCGCTCTCCTTGGTTTAAGGTATAATAGGATTAGGGGGGAGTCGGCTAATCGTGCGCATGTCTTTATTTTCATAACCGGCGTATATAATTCGAAATCGGTATTCAGGCGCCATCCCTTGCCAAGCCTGTGTACTATGACATATGAGTAAGGTGGATTGCTTTACTTTACTTAACCAAAATGGTCGCTTCGTTGTTTACGTATGTCGTGTACTAGTAGATGCTTCCAAACAAATAAATCGTAAGTATTCCCATTTTTACATTTTTTGATAATCGTGTGCGTTAATACATTGCTTAATGAGTCCTTTTGACACTGATATATTATATAATTTAGGCAAAAAAATGTTTTATATTGTTTCAAAAAATTTAAAACCGAATCTGCCACTTTCGGTTAATCGGGCGCAGTGCGCACGATTAGCCGCCATGTATTTAGCATTAATAAGAATGCGTTTTAAATAACACAGCCACGCAAAAAAGAGTCAGGCCACGTTTACTATATGTTTTTGGGGTCGCTGAATCCAATTCCGAGATCCAAAAAAGTCAGCACGTCAGATTTTCGGCATAAACTCAAAAGAACCCATAATTACAGTCTTAAATATCTTAGATTATAATATTTTGCATTTTTGCAGATGCCGAAATAACAACGTAAAACAACAAAGGCGCAATGGAATCCAGAAATCTTATTAAATAAATAAGTATAATCTTAGCTTTAATAAATTATTTTATTCGTTTCCCTTTTCAATGCGCTCGATTATCCTATCCATGCGCACCACTAGCCGCATACATCTGGTAAATGTGCGCAGTGTTATTTTTTGGAATTTCGAATTTTAAAGTCACAATGTGCATTTTTATATAAAATTATTACAGAATATTAAAGCCAAATCGTTAAAGAATCTTGATAGCGAACCTAGAAGTCCAATCTTTTGTCATTTCGGAAATATTACAATTTTGGCTTAGGTGCGCACCAATACCCGACTCTCCCCTACTCCTTAGCTCTACCATTGATTTTAGCGTAAAAGAGGTAGCGATCTCATGGACTTTTTGGAGAAGGAGGAGGAGGAGGGTTTCCCATCTCTACCCTATTTATACTAATGGTTATTAATTAATATTGCCAATGATGGCATGATAATGAATATAGTAGTTGTAGAAAAATATTTATTACCTGTCTTGTGTAATTTAAAGTTTTACCAGTTTTTTTAAACAAATAAGAGCCTTCAACAAATTAAATTAAAAAACATAAATTAAGCCATTAATATTAAAACAAAGGAGATTGTTTTATGGATTCATGGCTACAATTATTTCATTAAGTAATTGTTATTATTCAAAAAAAAGAAGAAAACTTATAAATCTTCTTGACCTTTATTAAATGTAGCGATAATTAATAATGTATCAAATCCAGGAATTACGAATATTAACTTTACAGCCTTGTTAGAAGGTGATCAATTTTAAAAGTGTCAGCAAAATAATTATTGTTTTTGATCAATAATAGACTGTGACGCATCTTAAGATCTTCGACGATCTAAGAACTAACATATTACATGATTTTCCTTTATTTCCTTGTAAATGCATGAGCAGGGTGGGAAGCGGTACTTCCATTGATCACACCCCTGATTTATGCCCTTTTTCTTATGCCTCTCGTTTTTTATTATAAATTATTATCAATTACCTGCTAGGATTGCCATTAAATTGGGAAACGTATTATCATCCATTTTATTATATCCCTTTAGAGAAATCCATCCATTCTCTTCAACATATTTACGAGTATTTGGCAGAGCCCTAATAAAATTCAACCTGGAAATACTGTCAATACCAATAAAAAGTACACTTAACGGTTTATTTGTGCTATTGTCAAAATTATTCATTTTCTTTTGGACGTTGCTCGTTATCCGAACTGACGTATGGACGTTTTCATAAATTTTCTTTTTTGAACCATGCTCAGTACACTTAATAAAAATCGCTTCCTGGGTAATTGTTACGTTATCTTGAAAAGCTTTACAAGTAGTTAATCTACAAAAAATTATACTTTTTTTACAAATATTCTAAAATAGTAATTTTATTGTTGTCAGGTATGGTAAATACCGATAAAATTAATTATTCACAACATAAATTTTTCTTATTTAGAGATTTATGAGTCAATCAATAGGTTGTAATGATATAATTTACATGATCTGCAAACTAGCATTCAAAAGATAATGGTTTGTCAAAATTATGCCATGCCAACGTTAATAGTTATTTATGTATCAAGGGTACTAAGTAGATGATTATGCCCTGATTATGCCCTGAGGGCGACAGTCTTACAAAGCCGAGGGTCTCTGGCCCGAGGATTCGTAAGTCGCCCGAGGGTATATATCTATTAGTACCCGTGGTGCATACAAAATTTTATGTTATACCAGTTCGTTTTGAATACTAAATATTTGTTTTTAATTTAATTTGATTTACCAATTTTTTATTTTTACCTGCGACATTACCTTGACATTATTAAAATGTTTAATGTGTCAAAGTCAAAAATCAAAAATGGAACAAGATGCACACTTAATGCAACACTTAATGCCCGCGCGGGCCATAATGTGTACTTTATGCCCGCACGGGCATAAATTAATCCATTATGTAGATGGTATCTAAGGTATAAAAACACAATAATTAACTGGTGTGACATAAAATATATTATAATTTTACCTAACAAGCACTTAAAACCTTAGGGCCAGCGCCCATAGAAGTGGCGGTGTGTGGCGGTGGCGTGGCTATGGCGAGTGGCATTTCCCATGACAATATAAATGAATTAACCAACGCACACTGCGGTGACATGGCGATGGCGTGGTTATGGCTTGCCATATTGCAACCACTAGAGGCGTTTGACAAGTGGCATGCCACGAGTTGGATCAGTGGCATTTTATAATTTTGGTAGAACAATTAGGTATTAACATGCGGGACAATTTGGAATTAATTTGTAGAAGAAGGGGAATTAAAACGTATATGAATATACGATTATAAACAACCTGATTAAAGCTGCCATATTTTTGGTTTTTTTTTTCGTAAAGGATGCACCCAATATCTTTTTCGGTTTTAAATATTTTGAATATTATTTAAAAGCACTATTGCCAGAACATCCTCATCCTCTGAAGACGACATAGTGTAATGAATTGTGTACTGCCTCCTGCTTCTATGCCTCTTCAGTGTGCGTCTTAAAACGATGTGGCGATCACACCACCGCCACGCCACTTTCATGCCATACGCCACTGCCACTTCTATGGGCGCTGGCCCTTTTAGCTACCTCTAATTTGGAGAAAATGACATATTTAAGTTAAAAATAGTATATTTTTACTTTCAAATTGGCTTTTTAGATGAAACGACTAAAGAGACTAACTCTTTGGTCAAAAGAAAGTAATCCGAACTTATTATTACGTATCCAAAATAGGAAAATATAAGAGGCCCAAGAGATGGTCCAAAATAGTAGATATTTACCTCCAAGGAAAGTCAGTAATAAACGCGAAAGCAGGTTATTTTTTACCTTTGATTTAAAGCTCATAAAAATCTTTTAGGCCCATAAATAAAGAATAAATTACTTCGTTTTGTCTTTAATATATCTTAATAGTCAGGTCACAATGATTTCTGAGATGATCTATATTACTCTTACATATTATACTTAAAGCCCAGAAGGCTTTAAAGTATAAAATAGGTTATAGTAATCACCGAAATAGTTTCTTTATAGCCAAACTCAAACAGTCCTCTTTTTTTGGAAATCATGACCTTTAGGAATAATATTTTAGTGACGCCATATTTTTTTAACATGTATTATCTTAAAAATTAATTTTGTTAAATTACTTGTAACTCTAAAACAAAAACCAATATATTACAAAAACCGAGCACATAAACGAACTAACTTGTTGATCCAACCGCAAAATATTGGTTATAATTTAAAATTTTTATATTTTCAATTATAAAAACTGCATTTTAAAAATTAATCCACTCCACTTTAAAAATCAATAGTGTATGACATGACATGTTCTGATTTAAGAAAACTCCTGCCTCCTGCGCTTTGATAAAAATAAAAACATGTTTTTCTTTTTCTAAAATTGTGGTTATGGTTTTCTATAAACTTCATAGCCCATAACAGGCCCCACATAGGCCCACAAAGGTTAAATAAAGGTAAAAAAACACCTCTTTACTACCACAAAGAAGACTACTTGGCCTTGTCTATGAAGCCCAATTCTCCTAATGACAGGTGTTTTTTTACCAGTTTATTATCTTGGTTTTATTACCCACTAGGTGATTAAGTGGTGTATATTACTCCACTTCTGATAATGTCAAGCGGCCTGTCTGGCTTTATAGTAAAAACATTAGGTAAGAGTCACTTTTTTAGACTATAATTGTTTGTTGAGTAATTTATAGATACCATTTTTCTCGTAGATACAAGGTGTTCATTTGAAAACTTCCCACCTCGATTTTCCTGCTTTAAAATGAAAACGTGGAAAATCGCTCGGACCCGTCGATTTTAATTTCGAGGGGGACATCTTTTGCGTATATTGTCAATCTTGTTACTTCAAGACCCTAGGAGGGAGGGGGGTAAGATCTAAATCTTAAATGAATACCCCTATTTTATAAAAAATTTTTGGATTCTGCATAAAATTCTGAACATTTTTTAATAAATGCATTATTAGTCTATACTTAACAGTTTCCGAGATATTGACTCTTGAAAAATGACATTTTTGAACTTTGACAGCGTCTAGCTTTCTAACTGTACGTCTTAGAGCAAAACGGCTTACATGTCCCCATTTTTATTATCTTTCCAATAGTGTCAACTTCCGGTCAAACCGGAAATACTATATTTCTTACATCCGGTTTAACCGAAATCTCACACTGTTGGAAAGATAATAAATATCGAAGATAGGGGCATGTAAACCGTTTTGCTCTAAGACGTACAGTTAGAAAGCTAGACGCTGTCAAATTTCAAAAATGTGATTTTTCAAGAGTAAATATCTCGGAAACTGTTAAGTATAGACTAATAATGCTTTTATTAAAAAATGTTCAGAATTTTATGCAGAATCCAAAAAAATTATATAAAATAGGGGTATCCATTTAAGATTTAGATCTTACCCCCCTACCTCCTAGGGGCTTGAAGTAACAAGATTGACAATATACGCATAAGATGTCCCCCTCGAAATAAAAATCGACGGGTCCGAGCGATTTTCCACATTTTCAATTTAAAGCAGGAAAATCGAGGTGGGAAGTTTTCAAATGAACACTCTGAATACAGGGTGACCTTACTTACTATGTATTTTGCCACGTAGAATAACCTCACCAAATTTTCAAACACATTTTCCGAATACCCTGTTTAAAAGGCATGCATATTTTTTTTAAAGTTAAAAAATAATTTTACCTTAGACGTGTAAACATTTTAAATACAGAGTCTGATAGAACCATAAAAATTTCGCGGTTTAAAATATTGTCGTCTTTTGGTAGGTAAATGTTTTTATATACTTACTTAATTGAATCGTCAGGTTTGTGCATAGACAAACTTCTCGTCACATCTGAATAACAGCAGGAAAGGGATTTTTTTGTGTATTCAGGAATAATTTCACTATCTATATGGACAGTCGCAATATTGTCTTCTTTTGTCACGTAGGTTAATAGTTCCTTTTTGGTACAAGATTTATATTTTATAGGTTTGAAAAACTTTTTGGCATCTTTGGAAAATGGGTTTAGGTTAACTATTTTGCATTTCGAACTGGAGACTAAATACTTTTCGTCTTCTAAAAATAAATATAAGGATGTAAGGGATGCATGTTGTATTTAGTGAAAGAGTTCAAAATTGGGGCGAATTGGTATAATTTTAAAACTAAAATATATTTATTGGAAGCACAATTTTGCTGCAAGTGAAAACATTTTAGACTTATTATGAATTTTAAAACAAATCTCTTAATATTGATAACAAAAACAAATAATTAAAACAGTGAAGCGCTAGGGGAGGGGCTGACTACCTCCCATGTCTTCTCTCCCTAGATATGCACCTGCAACTATTTTTGACATATTATAGCTTTAAACGTTCAATGTAATATAGTAAAATTACCAAAACCACCTCCAAATTATTTGGTGTACCATAAAAATAGGTATTCAATGTTTTTGTAAAATTGTGAAATTTATTTTTTTCTAAAAATGTTTTATTATTTTATAATAGTAATTGTGTGCTTATATTATTATTGGCCGATCGGACATTCATTTGAAATAGGCTTGCCATATCGGCGGTGTTTCGCTTTGAAAACAGCATGCATATGTTTATATCCAGTCTATCTTGGAAAAAAAATGACTATAGATACTGTACCTTGAATTCCGTCAAAATTTATTTGGTGGTTCATAAATTAGGCGTGTGAAAATACTACAGGATTGACTTTTTCCCCTTGGGTCTCTGGGTGCTTAACACACGCTATTCTATGTTTATAATATACATTTTTTTTTAAAAGAACTTACCTTCAGGATTTTTTGCATTTTTGGATACAACTCCTTTATTGATATCTGAAGGAATTAACAGTTGATAATTCAAAAATTTGGCATAATCGTAATAGGACACTGTTAAAAGTATTCCACAAGAGATAAAAATAATTAAAATAACTTTCTTCCATGTACCGTTTAGAAAAAAATCATTCATTTTTTAAACCTAAAAAAAAATATTTTTAGTTGTGTGTACCTGTCATAGTATTCTTAATAATAAATTTGTTGTACACCTATGTATACAGGGTGTTCATTTGAAAACTTCCCACCTTGATTTTCCTGCTTTAAAATGAAAATGTGGAAAATCGCTCGGACCCGTCGATTTCTATTTCGAGGGGGACATCTTTTGCTTATACTGGCAATCTTGTTACTTCAAGCCCCTAGGAGGGAGAGGGGGTATAGGATCTAAATCTTAAATGGATACCCCTATTTTATATAATTTTTTTGGATTCTGCATAAAATTCTGAACATTTTTTAATAAAAGCATTATTAGTCTATACTTAACAGTTTCCGAGATATTTACTCTTGAAAAATGACATTCTTAAACTTTGACACCGTCTAGCTTTCTAACTGTACGTCTTAGAGCAAAACGGCTTACATGTCCCTATCTTCGATTTTTATTACCATTCCAATAATGTGAACTTTCGGTTAAACCGGATGTAAGAAATATAGTACTTCCGGTTTGACCGGAAGTTGACACTATTGGAAAGATAATAAAAATCGAAGATAGGGACATGTAAGCCGTTTTGCTCTAAGACGTACAGTTAGAAAGCTAGACGGTGTCAAAGTTCAAAAATGTCATTTTTCAATAAGTCAATATCTCGGAAACTGTTAAGTATAGACTAATAATGCTTTTATTAAAAAATGTTCAGAATTTTATGCGGAATCCAAAAAAAACTATATAAAATAGGGGTATCCATTTAATATTTAGATCTTACCCCCCTCCCTCCTAGGGGCTTGAAGTAACAAGATTGACAATATACGCAAAATATTTCCCCCTCGAAATAAAAATCGACGGGTCCGAGCGATTTTCCACATTTTAATTTTAAAGCAGGAAAATCGAGGTGGAAAGTTTTCAAATGAACACCCTGTATAAAAATGCTGTATTTTATTACATCTTTCAAAGCGGTTATGCGTAAATAGGTAATTCGGTATCGTAGTTCTTGTGAGCCTAGCTCCGTATCCATGCCGTATTTCTACAAATACAAGCTTCCAATAATAGGAAGGTACTCAACTTATTAAGACCAGGCGCCCAGAGCTCTCCACCAATGGAAATCTTTGACTCAGTTGCTGTAGACATGCCCGCGTGATGGCCACGCGGTGGCGCAATCCAGTTGTTGGTTTGTGAGTCGCGAGCGCGTGTTGTTTTACTTTGCTCGCGCTCGTAAAAAAAATAATTCTTAACTTTTTATAATTGAAACGTTATGAAAATGATAAGTTTTTTTAATGGATAATCCATTACCTACAATGTGTTTGGAACAAAAATTGAAAATTAAGAACTTAGCCGTTACCCGATTTTAAAGGGTCCTTAGTAGAACATTTCATCCTTTTTTTTTAATTGACAGTCTAAACCGTCTCAGGTCCCAGGTCCTACTAAAATCAGACGTAATGCGCCGCGTGCATGCCAATATTTATGCAAGTACACAACCAAGTATTTCCTTGTCATTTCATATCAAAAAAACAAATTTCAAGGCTCAAATTGTGAATTTTCTTGCCCATTTAGCGAAGCAATCATATTATTATATTTAGGGTGACCATAATTTTTGAACAAAAAAAAAGTACATTTTGTATTTTTAAGGTAGACCACCATAAATAGTTCGAACAATTTTTTTTTCATTAAAATCTTGCCAATTTGTAGTCAAATAACGTAAAACTACACTCTTTATTGATAGACATTAATTCAAAAGTTAATTTTCCTTCGACGTGCCAGCTCGACCATCCGAATCATCATTTTTGTACCATTTATACTTTTGACAACTAAGGATTGCCTTTAAAATTTTCGGTTGACCCTTCAGGACCTGGAACATTTCGCTACAAGTCTCGTTGAAGATTGTGTAGACTTGCATGATAGCATAGATACCTTCCTCTGCGATTTTTTTGAAGTCCAATAGTTATTTATATTTTAGAACAGCCGCTCAATCGACGCACTTGTCCCAGGCAGACAAAAAATAAACTCACATAAAAGTTGAAAATTTTTGAGCCTTTTTTCTATTTGTAACACTTTGAGCCATCGATCTTCAGTACAATTTTTTTTGGAATTCCAGTCGTTAATCTTATCTTCCGTAACGTTGTTTTGTAGTAAATTCACTTCATCGAAAAGTTCATCCTGATTCAACGCCGGACCGATACAATACACAATACTCCAAAAATAGTAGGTAATATCATTATTTCGTTTATTTAAACAAAAAGTAGGACAAACTTTTATATTAAAAAAAAAAGAATTACATTTAGGTGTACTTGATAAACTTTGGAAGATAGTAGGACAGTGTTTGAATAGTAAGTACTGTCCTACCAAAATAAGTACATAATATGGTCACCCTAATTATATTAAATATTTTTCTGCAATTTGTTTTCATATTAGTAGCTGGACTTGTAAATTCAAATACAATTATTATTTTCTAGAACACATTATGTGTGTATTATTTCTACCTATTAACACCAAGTTAATCTTAAAGTTTACCCCATACAGGAAATTAGTTGGGTAATTTTCACCCTTCTTGGTTATCCTTAAATACCCTTCGTGCATAAAATCGATGCGTGTTAACGATATTACTATAAAAAGGTAGTTATATCACCTAGGGTTTAGGGTACAAAAATTATTGGTTTTCACGCTATTTTTGTTCTAAAATTAAAATTAAACTTAGTTTGAACATGCCCTCTATTATTGCTACTAGTTAGTCAAGTTCGAAGAAATAAGAAACTTCCATTTAATAAAATTTACATTGTTATAATTTCTAAAAAAACAGTGTTAAAATGTATTTGTGTTATAAAAATTTCAAAATATATTTTTCTGCTAGGTATATAGTGCTTTAAATGTAATGTCTTGATGATAGTTTTATAAACAAAACGTTTGAAAATAAATTTTTCTTAGAAAGCAGGTGGAAGGTATATTTTATTGTTTGAAAAGTTATTATTATTTTGCCATCGATCCTTGCACAATGGATGAAAAACTTAAAAATGTTTTAAAATATATCTTAAGAAAACAATGCACCGATTGGGATTCATTACCTGTTGAAAGAGATATCCTCTGCCGCACTTTTTTCATTATAACACAATTATACACTAAACACAGTGGCATTGTTAATATCTATTGTTTGAAAAATTATACAGTGTGTCCCCGGATAGAGTTGACAAGAGGAAAAAGCTCTTTATTATTGATTTTACGACGAAAAGTTATTCTTTAAAAAAAATTCTGCTTGTCGAGAAAATGAATTTACCATATAAAAATTCTAGATCAGATCAATTAAGAAAACATGAAAATGCTTTAAGATAGGAGTACCATTATTTATTATTTTAGACAACATGTTTATGAAACACAGTTGTCTATGATCCAAAATAAAGCCTAAATACAAAATTTGAAATCTGAATTCAAATTTTTGTTTTTTATTTTTTACAATAGAATTTATGAACAAAATGAAAACCTGAGAGTGCTGACCTATTTATCTAATTTATTTTCAATTTGGAGAAATGTGTGCAGGTTGGAGGAGGATATATGTAGAATACCTAATAACTTTTTCCATAATTTTACATTTTGAATGTTCATAAATTCTATTGTAAAAAATAAAAAACAAAAATTAGAACTCAAATTTCAAATTTTGTATTTAGGCTTTATTTTGAATTATTAACTACTTTGTTTCATTAACATTTTGTCTAAAATAATAAATAATGTTACTTCTCGCTCTTAAAGCATTTTCATGTTTTCTTAATTTATTAACATCTGATCTAAAATTTTTATATGGTAAATTCATTTTCTCGACAAGCAGAATTTTTATTAAGAATAACTCTTCGTCATAAAATCAATAATAAAGATTTTTTCTTCTTGTCAACTCCATCCGGGGACACACTGTATATCACAAAAATAACAACAAATTGTTCAACGAAATGAATTAACTCCACAATAAACACGCGAACAAGTTAATAACAATAGGCTTGATTGGCTCGCCGGCTCGCCTGTGGTTTGACAAGACTCGTGTTTTTGGTTGGCGTTAATATAATTTCAAAGGTTTGTCAACATTTTTCTGGGGAAAAATAATTTCCCGACCACACAGCCAGCAGTGCTATTTTAATAAAACAGTCTTATAAGGAATAAGTATTCTATTTTTTTTATATGCCTGCAGCTGCAACTCTACTTCAAGGACGACAGTGATGCCATATCTACATTTACGTCCCATTTATTAAATACTTGACCGAAAATTTGAAATTTATTGGCTTATCGATTGTCTATAGATAAAGGTGGTCTGGTGGTCATCGCAGCGGCCTCACAGATCGTAGGCCCGGGTTCCATTCCTGGTGCCGGCAACGTCGATGTTAAATTTGGAATTTGGTTTAGGAGGTGGCGCCGTCTTTCGGAAGAGACGTTAAACTGTGGGCCCCGTGTCATGGATGTTGGCACGTTAAAGAACCCTACCCTCGACAAAGAGGGATTAGGCAAAATTACCAGATAGTGTGTGACAAATTCCCTGGCGTCGGTGATTGGCCTCGTTGCGGAAAAAGGCCGACGTAAAATAAATAATTTAAAAAAAAACTTTTTTTGTGTAAAATTTAATGCTCTCATTTGTAAAAAATATATTATTTTTCTTTTAAGTTTAGCCAAAAAAATGTATTTTTAACTCCATCTGAAAGGTTTTTTAACTCACGTGCAAGAACTGGACCAAAAAAAAAACTGAAGTGTCCTTTCACAGGATAATAGTATATTAAAGTAAGTACACTTTTCATAAGAAGCGGTTTTAGCGCACGCGTCTATTTTAAAAAACGAGCCACAAAGTGGCGAGTTTTTTTATTGACACGTGCGCTAAAACGCCTTATGAAACATGTGCTTTATACATTTTTTTCTATTTCATCTTTTATAATCAAGAAAAGTACATTTTAAAAAGAAAATAAATCCTTCAAATTTTGTAAATTTTTATGTCTAAATTTTATGTTGGTAATACTATTTTTTATCATAGTAGCTTCTGGACAATAAAAATTATTTTACAAACTGTCATTTTTTGATTTATTGACCCATTTTCACCACGAGATTCTAAAGTTATTTTAGCGATATAAGATTTGAAATTGGACGGAATACGTTGTGTGATCCTTGTACATTCGGTACATATACAGAGCGTTCGGAAATTCGGGACATTTTGCTACTTTTTTTCGAATTTCAAAAGACGTGATTTTACATCACGGCATTGCAATTTAGTATCTATAGGAAAGATGGAAAATTCAAATAAAGTTGAAGTTAAAATCGACATTGGAAGGTTAGTAGATTGAATTTTGGATAGGATTTGGCAGAAAATGATAGCTTGAAGCATCTACAAAAGATTGATTTATAGATTTATGCAACCAACATACATGACTGTTATCCACACAGAATTAAAAAGTAAGTTATCAAGCTATTTTTCCTCTGCGAAAAATGGGTTTTCTCGTAAATCACAAAGGCCGCGCAAGTCAATGAAATAAAACATTTAAATGTTACCAACATCAAATAAAGAAAAAACGCGTATCGAAATAGCTTCATTACGATACGCAAATGAGTATCGTATTGAGCTTATTATGAACGTGAAATAGAAAAAGTCTATTCCCCATTAAAAAAGCAGCTGTCTAACTAAAATTACCCTTTATGTATTTTCTTTACTGGACTATAATCTTCAATAAGATATGAAAACTCAAAATTAAGGATATTTTGCATCATGGCACGATAGTATGTGGGGATTCGATTGGTGCATTTTCTATATATTTATATATCGGATTTGTGCCAATTAGTGCTATTTTTATAAATATTTTCCCAAACAGGCTATCGGGTTATTATTTATACAAAAATGTGTTTCATATCTGACATCAAAAGATAACGTAATTCGGGGACACTCTGATGAAAAAGCAGGAGTGACAATAAAGTTTAAAAAGATATTTTAATTTTTAGAAAAAACTATGTAAAAAATAAAAAAAAATTATGTAATATAAAGTAAATTTTGAGCATAAAACATGTAAAAACCTAACCAATACCTTTAAAGAAGAATTTTAGCTCTAACAAAAATTATCTATACAATTTAGAATATAGGGACAATAAATACTTACCATATTATTATAGCACGAACTGTAAACACTGCAATATTATCCGCTTTATTTTATATTAAGCAATAAAGATTTATTTCATAGAAGTTTATCTCTTCGTGCCTTCGTGATTCATGATGAATTATTATAATTGTCTGTTTGGAAACCATTTTATTGTTATTTTTAATTGTTAATTAATTTGCCTCAGTAATTGTTGTGTTATTCTGTTTGAATAAATTGTTGGGGTGCATGTATTTAGGGCGAAATTTTGCCACATCGACAAAGTTAGCCGTGGCCTCTTCGTAGGGATAAAATAGCAGAATATCAATAAAGAGAGTCTGCGCGTAGATCGACCGCCTGATAGCGGCTGATACATGAAAGCTCGCAGCAGGAAAATTATACAGGGTATGTTTATCCAACACAAAGAAATAATAATAATAATCGACTTTTATTAAAGATAGGATAAAATATACAATTATTGTAGTATAGCAAGGCGAAGTTTAGCAGAGACCATGGGAATCTGCTATTCTTACACTTAACCTTTTCCTAATAATAATCAAAAACATCAATATAAATCTATGGAAATATAAATTTCTAATAGTAGTGTGTTTAACCATAATATAGAAGCCAAACAGGCACACACACATACAGGGTGTTTGGAAAATGCGTTAGGAAATTTTAAGGGGTGATTCTACATGCGAAAATATTGCTAGTAGATCATTTGGCAAAATGTCGAAATCTCCATGGTTACCAAGATACAGGAATTTGAATTTGATCTTTTAGTTTAAGGTTTCCATCATACTACATGTATTTTCGAACCAAATCGTTTGATATTCGGCACACAAACTAATCTCGAGCGACTATACAATTTAAACATAAGAGTGCTTTTTTTTAACCGCTAGAGGGCACTTTACCTGAATTATAAATATTATTTCCGTCATAACTTTTTTCTTTTGGTAGCTGGAGCAAAACCGAAGGTGCGATTTTAGTGACAATTAAGAACCCAAAAAATAAGTTACTTTTGATCAAGGTCGATAAACCCCACCGTTTAGCCACTAATCGATATCAAAGCTTTCATTGCTCTCAACCAAATGCCTACGTAAAGACGAAAAGGAAGTCAAGATGTTTGTGGCATCAGCAATTTTTTATAAAAAAAGCATTAAACATTTTGCACAAATAGTTGCTCCATTAAATTATTTGACGCGTAAATGTGTGCAGTTTCAGTGAACATCAGAATGTCAAAAAGCATTTGAAACTTTACAGCAAGCACTGGTGAGCCCGCCAGTATTACAATTTCCAAATTTTTCCGAGACTAATACTTTTATAGTGACATCAGACGCTTCCAATAAAGCTTTAGGAGCTACCCTCTCGAACGGAGATGGTGCACCAGTGTCATATATTTCTAGACAGGCGGAGATAAACTATCCCGTTATTGAAAAATAACTTTTGGGGATTGTTTTTTCAGTAAAAATTTTTAGACATTACCTATTTGGGAGAAAATTTATCATTTATACTGATCGTAGGCCTCTTGTATACCTTTTTGGAATGAATAATCCTTCTAGCAGGCTTACCAAATTCCGATTATTGTTAGAAGAGTACGAGTTTGACGTGAGATATATAAAAGGTAATAAAAATGTAGTAAAGTCGATTTAGCCAGTAAACCTGCAAGATGGCCGACATGTCATATGACAAAAGTCATTGAAAATGCAAAAATCCGTTTTATTTAGCTGGAATATGACTTTTGTCATATGACATGTCGGCCATCTTGCAGGTTTGCTGGCTGAATCGACTTTAGCAGATGCACTATCTAGAATTGAAACCACATCAGAAAAACTTAAAGAAATATCAAACAGCGTGTGCAACAAAATGTTTGTTATGACAAGGCAGCAATCGAAGAAAGAATTAAATATGCCGATAGTTCCTTACACGAAAGGCATGATCACCCAGGAGTGGTGGAACTTTTAAAACCGCAGAAAAATTCTTATAAAGCCTATAGCATTTCAGAATTCGAATTTAATAAATTAACAAAAAATAAAAAATATGATTATTGTACAAGCCACATAATTTTTTCAAAAAAAAGAAAAAGTTTTAAAAATTAGGAATTCTTGATCGACGTTCGCATGCAATGCATCGTTGAGAGATCTTAAGGATATTTGCATAAAATATAAGGTACCAGAAATATATATTTTAAAAAATAATAAAAATGCGCAATTAATAAATATTATAGGTAGGGATCCCTCAGAATTAAAAATGGCTAATATAAAAGTTTCAATTATAAAAGATGTACAAAAAATATCCAATAGAGAAATGCGGCAAATAATATTAAATGATTTTCATATTCTTCCGAGCGGCGGTCATACTGGCATTAGCAGAATGTATAATAACATAATGAAGTACTATTTTTGGCCAAGTTTACACGCAGATGTTAGCGATTTTGTAAAGCATTGTGATCATTGTCAAAGGTTAAAACATTCTAGGCCTAATATTGAGCCGATGTCAATCACCATAACTGATTCATCCGCTTTTCAAAAATTATTTTTAGACCTGGTAGGACCTTTGCCGGAAGACACATACGGGAATAAATATATATTAACATTACAGTTTGAATTATCAAAGTTTGTGGAACGTTACCCTATCAAAAATAAAGAAGCACAAACAGTTGCAAAATCTTTTGTGGAAAACTTTATTTTAAGATATGAAATATCTAAAAAAAATTCGTCGTTAATTTGACTAAGTGGCGTATATCACTTTTGTTAACTTTCCAGGAGAGCCTTTTAAAGATTTTAGTATATTTGACTTGCTCGTAATTCTGGAACTAAAACGCATATATGATAATCAGCTTAGATATATCGATGAGTCCTTTGAACACTTTGGCAAAGGTATCTATGAAGATATAGTATTACTATCTACAGAAGAGATATGGCTAAAAAAAATATATACGCCATTCTGTAAAATTATTTTTTATTGCATTTTGATATACGCCTATATTGCATTTACCAATATACGCCTATTAGTAAAATAATTTATTGTTCAATTTTTATATAGGCCGGAATATTTCTTAAGCATTTATCATACATTATTATACATTATGACTACTGGTTTTAATATTTTTAAATCCATTAAAATCCTTGCCACTTAAATGACTGATTTCTTCTTTTATTTTCTTACTTAAGTATTATCACTTTAAAATGAATTAGCGCTAACTCATCTTCCGAATCGTAATTATATATATTTTCGACTGCCACAGCTGTTCCATAGTACCACTTTTTTTATATAACATTTTAACCTGGCTCCCTTCTTGTAAAGTCTTATATAACACCACCAACTCATTGAAATTGACTACATCTTGTGTCCCATTCCTCCACTTAACGAGTAGGTACATCCATTTTTTCACCAATAAAGTCAATATATACTATGCAATAGAACACCAAAACAATGAAACTTTGTCACGTTAATTTAAAATAACGGCTAATTTTGAGGTTAAAACATTATTGGCATACGTCCTCAAACAGGCGGATATAGGCATATACGTTTTAAAAAGTACAATGTTGCCATTTGACGTAGGTTTACTGATAGACGTATATAATATATGCCCGTTAGCGAAAGCGATCCTAGCGCTTATTACTCGTACGCCTAAACGAAAAAACGGAATAACTTTTAAACCATTGGGAATTGAAATACGCCACTTAGCGAGCGCATGCCCCATGTCAATTCACATATACTACCGTAAAAATCGAAATATCGTATTTTTGCATATACGCCACTTAGTTAAATTAACGACGAATTGTGTCAGATCAAGGTACAGAATTGATAGCTACAACTCTGAAGGAAGCATGCAAAATTTTACAAATTAAACAACTTTCATCAACAGCTTATCATCACCAAACACTAGGGTCGTTGGAAAATACACATAAAAATCTGGGCTTATTTACGAATACAAACAGCAGAACACCCCGACAGTTGGAGTTCTTGGGTTCAGTTCTGATGTTTTACATTCTACAATACTGTTCACACTAACACAAAATACACTCCATACGAACTTATGTTTGGTAAGCAATGCAAACTCCCTTCAAATATCGACACAGGTATTGACCCATTGTACAATTTCAATACCTACCCACTAGAACTAAAATATAGATTACAAAAAGCTTGGGATGATGCCAATAATAACCTCATTCAATCAAAAATACAATGTAAAAAGAGTCACCATTCGAAAGTTAACGCAAAAAGTTATAAAAAAGGCGACCAAGTTTTAGTAAAAAATGAAACCGGAATAATTTTTACCGGTTAATATGTGGTAGTACTTAGAAGATAAGTCATCAAAAAATATTGTAATTTCAATAGGAAAGAAAACCAAAGGAATTCATAAAAATAGAGGTAAATTGTATAATAACAGTAACCTGAGTTTGTAATTAGAAAGATATGGTAAACATTTTTTTTTCTCTTTTTTTTCTTCCGTAGGAGGTGTAGTGTAAGAATAGAAATAAATAAATAATTAGCTGTACAATCTGTATATTATCTGTATACCATTATTATGATAACCAATATATAGACGTAAGCTAATTAATGTAGTTTATTTATAATAAGAATAAGTTTGTAAAATAAGCAATTATATAATCGGGTCATGTATTTTTGTAATAGGAAATAGATAGACATACTTTTAAACTCGACAACAGAAGTTTGATTTTCCTAATCTAAAAGGGGGTGGTAAACCCCCCTTAACTGCCCTTTATCACATTATTGTTCACATTTATTTTACATTGCATATTTTATACTAATTTACAATTTATACTGCAATGCAAGGTGGCTGTTGTTGGCCGTGGTATAAGATTAATGCATTTAATTTTATTTAGGCAGCCTGTTATAGTAACCTTCTACGGCTATGTGTGAATTCAGTTTTTATTTTATTTTGAAAAATTTTTGATTTTTTTTTACGGTTTATATTATTTAAATGCACGGGTTTGTATTTGGCATCACTGGAAAAACAGACGAAAACCCAGCTTGGTTCTTACTTATCAGGTACTATCGTAGCGTAATATTATTAATAAATTTATAATGTTTAGTTCCATTAATGTAAACAATAAATATATGCTGGACGTCGTAATACGTGACGCCGCAGTATTATTTGGGTCAATGGCACGATGCCTCTATTATTATTATGACGACATCGGCGAATTCTATGTCGGGGTGTTTTTGTAGGTGTTTTTATTTAGGATTTTTATACAGGATGTGGTTTTTAAAGTGGAAATAGGATTTTTTTATTTTTATTATTATAAAATAAGGGTAGGTTTGAATGTAAGGGGTAGTGGATGAGGTATTCGTCATATTTATATCTATCTTGTTATAAAAGTTTATCGCTGAGTATTATAAAAATGTTGTTGCATTGTCTTGTACGTATTATAATATTATGTATGGTGTGTTTGTTATCTGGTGCTTTTGTTATATGTTGAGCTTTTATTATTTTTGGAAATAAATTGTAGTTTTGAATGTATTGGGTTACATACGGTATTCGTCATATCTTAGGTTTGTTATTTGTTTTGTCGGTCTTGAATTTTGTGGTTGAGTATTGTAAAACTTTGTTGCATTTTGTTGTTCGTATTCTGTTATGTAAGGTGTACCTATTTATTGCCTTGTGTAGTTGTCGTACTGGAGTTGCTCGTTAGTTTCTTGGCGCTTTTAAAACTCTCAAAATTAGTCTGTATTTGTAAAAATTTCCCAAGGTTCATTGGCGGTAGATTTGGGTACATTTCATTAAACTTTATACAATATATTTTAGCGACAAATTTTATGGCGCTGTCCAAATTATATAAATAAATTCATAAGAACAGCATTTGCATAAATTTCTTCCAATATTTTTACACTATTTAGTACCTGTATCGGTAATAATTATCAAAATACTACAATAACGAAAATTACATAATTTATATGCCAAATACGTGTTTTATTACACCCTTTATAAAATAAAATAAAATGTATTTGTTTTATAGTATTTTTTGACACTTTGCCACTATTTTCACATAATGCCGCAACTAAAAAATGTTTCAAAATGTTTAATTCTTTTCAAGGGCTGCGAAACTAATTTTTGCTTTTACATTTATTACTCTTAAACTCCTTAAGCAAATTTAATAAAAAATTACAAAGGACGCTAATACGAACCCATAAAAAAAAACACTGGATGCCCTATTGAAAAAAATACAACTCTTTTACACCCTTTTTGGGTGACACTGTATATTGAAATACATCCCGTATTACAGTTTAAGGTAGCACGTGAATGAAATTTAATCCAGATAGGAGCTATGGAGGCCTGAGGCAGTATTGCAGGACCCTGTCACTTTTGCGATCTTACAATCTGGCAAAAAGCACTGTTAATTTATAACTACACATTTAGAACATTCAGAATTATCTCCAACGGAATAGTTGTATAACTGAATCGCATACAGTAATATTTAAGTATGTATATCTACAATATTTATGTCAAACTACTACGCCCTTCCTACAGACTTGATAGTAATGCAATATTTCTTTTATAAAAGTTAATTAGATATATTAATTTGCACACGAAAAATTAAACTGGATTATTTTGAAAGTGAAATGATTTAAATTAAATCTTATACGTATATCGCTGGCAGATTAATATACGAAAAAAAAATAATTAATTTACCTACCTACTATCTACATAATATGACAATTTGAAAGGGAATAGCATTGATGAGTTTTGATTGGCATAAAAATTGTTATGTATGTTGTAAGGATTGGATTAACCTTCCATTTAGATATACTAAATAAAGTTCCTTATTGATCAATCATAATCAATGATCACGATTTTCACTGTGTAAACAAATAAACATAATATGACAACGGTAATGACTAAAATTAAAATTGTGTAATTAATCCTATCATTATATGTTTTATAAAAACATTATATAGGTATACTAACAATATCTAATTGTCGAGATTGTTTAAAAAGGTAGAATTATTATCTCGTTCTATATACACCAATAAATATACCCAAACTTTATCGGAATTGATTGATTTATCTAATATTGGGGTTTGTTCGAAGAACAAAAGAAGGCGATATAGGTACCTATACAGGGTGTTCGGGAAATGCGTTAGGAAATTTTAAGGGGTGATTCTACATGCAAAAATAATGCTAGTAGATCATTTGGCAAAATGTCGAAATCTCCATGGTTACCAAGATACAGGGGTTTGAATTTGATCTTTTAGTTTTAGTTTTTCGTCATACTACATTTACTTTCGAACCAAATCATTTGATATTTGGCACACATACTAATCTCGAGCGACCATACAATTTGAAGATAAGATTGCTTTTTTTTAAACCGCTAGAGGGCACCTGAAACATAAGTATTATTTCCATCATAACTTTTTTCTTTTGGTAGCTGGAGCAAAACCGAAGGTACCATTTTAGTGGCAATTAAGAACACAAAAAATAAGTTAGTCTTAATCAAGGTCGATAAACCCAACCGTTTCGCCACTAATCGATATCAAAGCTTTCATTGCTCTCCACCAAATGCCTACGTACATAAATGGAATCGCGTCAAATCAAGTGGCCTGGTTTCAAATTATGCGAAATTTGACAAGTAAATAATTTGATTACTGTCAAGTTTAGATAGGGACAGTTTTTTGTCATAAAAAGACAAAGTTAAAATGGAACGAGAATATTCAAATGTTAAGTATTCTCGTTCCATTTTAATTTTGTCTTTTTATGACAAAAAACTGTCCCTATCTAAACTTGACAGTAATCAAATTATTTACTTGTCAAATTTCGCATAATTTGAAACCAGGTCACTTGATTCGACGCGATTCCATTTATGTAAGTAGGCATTTGGTGAAGAGCAATGAAAGCTTTGATATCGATTAGTGGCGAAACGGTTGGGTTTATCGACCTTGATTAAGAGTAACTTATTTTTTGTGTTCTTAATTGCCACTAAAATGGTACCTTCGGTTTTGCTCCAGCTACCAAAAGAAAAAATTATGATGGAAATAATATTTATGTTACAGGTAAAGTGCCCTCCAGTGGTTTAAAAAAAAGCACTCTTATCTTCAACTTGTATAGTCTCTCGAGATTAGTATGTGTGCCAAATATCAAATGATTTGGTTCGAAAATAAATGTAGTATGACGAAAAACTAAAACTAAAAGATCAAATTCAAACCCCTGTATCTTGGTAACCATGGAGTTTTCGACATTTTGCCAAATGATCAACTAGCATTATTTTTGCATATAGAATCACCCTTTAAAATTTCCTAACGCATTTTCCGAACACACTGTATAATCGGTTACACTTTTTGATATTATTTTAAATATGAATCTCGATTACATTACCCTGATTTATAAAAAATTAGATGGTTTTGTGTAAAATAATGGGTACTTAATATACAGTGTCACCAGTAAAGTCCGTATCATATAAGATTTTTTTTTATTAATAGCTTTATTCAAAATTTGACTTTGGCATCAAGTTCTGCTTCGATGGAGATGAAAATTAAGCAAAAAATAGTAGTCTCGTGATTCGCATTATCTGTCAAATTTTAATTTTTTCCAAGAAATAATTCAAAAGTGGGGTTATTTCTAAACGTATCGAAAAAAATTATGAGAAAAAGGTATTTTAAATGCAGTTTCTAGCCCACATGCAAAATTTCAGCTTTATAAGATAATTTTGATTTTTTACCTATATTTTGTAAATTGCACCACTTTTGCAAAATAAGACTCAACGCAACCTACATAAAACTTCTCAGTTTTGACAAGGCTTTATTTCAGATACATTTTCTTTAAAGTAGCGCCATATTAAATGTGTGTTTTTCTACAAAATCAAAATTGGGCTATTAAAATTTGGTCGCATGTGATGCAAAGTTTATTTGTTTTTGACCCTGTATAAGGTAACTTTATAAAATAAGTATTTTTGAAAACGCATATGATGCGGACTTTACTGGTGACACTGTATTACTATTTGGTGACAGACTCAGATTGCTCAACAAGGTACTTTATAGTATAGTCCTTGTTTGAATTAAATGTCTTTTATCGTAAAATTTAAAAAACTATACTTGCATTTTTAACTGTGTGTATATTTCAAATACGAATGTACATCGGAATTCCGATCTCTTCTTAACTGCAATCTACTACGAACACAGTAATTTGAGGCTCTGTTTGTTTACTAATTTTAAATAAAAATATAGCCCCGTAAACTTTCAAAATTTCAAATTTGGTAGACACAAAATTCTATCTGCTGGCCATATTAATATTTTTGTATTAATACATCAATAAATTACATTTTAATGATTATAGAGGTCTAGGTCAAAGAATACTCTTTATATAATATAATCGCATCAATAATAAGTACTAAATTATAGTCATTACAAGGATGTTCAATGTAAGTTTTAGATACTTGTACATAAACAATACAGGATGGTATACGTTTTTTATTATTTAAAGGTTTGTTAGCTCATATACATTGTAATGTTATGAAAAGAGTGGCAGGGCAGAGCAAAAATGGTACAAGTGACGAGAAAAAATGGGAGAAACAGGGGTAGACCAGTATAATAGTTTAAATGTAAATGTTTATTTTACAATATATTATGTAATTTTGAAGAGCGTATTGACAAAGTTGTATTTGCAAAGATATATACCATACCAATAGAAACCATCGGACACCTTTAACTAAATTATTAGGAAAGCCAAGAAAAAACTTGACAGTATGTATAAAAAATATTAATGTATTTCCAAAAACTCTAATGATTGGTATAAGAATAAAAAATTAAGGAACAGAAAAGAAATAAATCCGCAAATTTGTATTACCTGCTGAAAATTTTTTAAAATAGTACAGTGTTATTGAGTTTGAAAATGAATTATTATTTCTTAAAATTACTACATGTTTCGATATCATTGAAGAATTCCGAGAAATGTCATTAAAAGCAATAACATTTAAAATGAACCAACTCAAATCAAACAATCATTATTATAATTATAGTGAAATTTTATCAAAAATAAGTGAACTATTATTAAGATTAATCAATAACTGCCTAAAATTTGGAAAAATGCCCGTATTTTTAAATTTTTCTTTTATAACGTAATACATTTAAAAATATAAAAAAAGTTTTGAAATGGGGCCAATAAATACTTATATTTTGGGATATTGAAAAATTGTTGGAAATGACAGCTTATATAGACATTAGAATATATTAAAAAAAAACAAAATCCTAAGAAATATACAAAGTTTTAGAAAAGGATATTCCGATATTCGACAGACACAGCAGTCCAGTATGTGACTGAAAATTGAAAAAAAAAAGCGTTGACAAAAATGAAATTTTATTGGCTGTGTTTTTGGACTTAAGACGTGCATTTGAAACAATTGATAGGGATAAATTATTTAAAAAAATATATTAGTAGATATGGATTTATGCGAGCTGTTTACAAATGGTTTCAAAATTATTTCAGTAACAGGCAGCGAAATATAAAAATCGATAATATTCTTTCTAACAAGGAATTTAAGAATATTGGAGTACAACAAGGTAGCATTTTAGGGCCATCATAATTAAATATTTATATAAATGAAATGCTAAATGTTTTGAATAAAAGTTAGATGGCGTTACTTTATTATAAATACATTAAATTGGTTAAAAGTAAATAGATTAAAATTAAATGTTTCTAAAACAAAAGTTACGGTTATTGGAAATAACGTAAATAATACAGATATATTTGTTTTGATGATAAAAAATTAGAAATTATCATTTTTTTTTAATATTTGGAAGTAATTTGAGATTTTTATTCCAAATTTCAATAATATTTTTATATATTGTATCTAAAATAGGGAAAAAAATTATATAAAAAAGATGAGTCAAAATTGAAGTTTATTTTTAAGGAACACAATGTATATCACAATCATTTTAGGTATTTTTTATATTGTTCAACTGGACAACTATTTTATACACAGCAAATGACGGAATCTTTAATATACTGCAAGTTTTGCAAAATAAAGCGATTCGTCCAATTTTAAATGTATAATACAAAAATAAATTTTATGGTAGAGAAAATTTTGTGTGCTTTAAGGTTAAAAATTTAATATTTTTTATGATTTATTCTATTTTTAAAATACAACATAACTTACTGCCTTCTCATCAAAATTTCTAAAATAAAAAATATGTTTGTCTACGAAAGCATCATATAAATCGCATGACATATAAATCAGATTCCTTTAAATTACTACGGGAATAAAATAATTTGAATATTTCAATTAAATCTCAGAGCCTTTGAAACTTTTTAAAAAATCATTATAATATTATTTGTTTAAAAAACCAAATAAAAAGTGTTGTAAATTGTAGCATATTGCTAAATAAATTTTGTTACTTCTACTATAAGGATGCCGAATATAAGACTTAATAAAAATGATAAAACAAGAAATTTATTTTGTAAAATAATTCTGTGCTAATGGAATAATAACGTACCCATTCTGGCATCGATGTTTCAAAACATCAAAAATAATTTTGGACGGCAGCATGCAATGTTTGCTATAAACTACAAACTAACGAAAAATTCATAATTTTACATGGTCTATAAGGATGCCGAATATAAGACTTAATAAAAATGATAAAACAAGAAATTTATTTTGTAAAATAATTCTGTGCTAATGGAATAATAACGTACCCATTCTGGCATCGATGTTTCAAAACATCAAAAATAATTTTGGACGGCAGCATGCAATGTTTGCTATAAACTACAAACTAACGAAAAATTCATAATTTTACATGGTCATAAGTTGTGTAACCTTTTCGGTGGAGCTACACGTAATTCCAGTAAAATTATTTTTTGTTTTTGATATTATCAATATAATGAATATTCCCGGAAAAATATATTTTTGTTTCAATTATTATAAATAAGTAAAAATCGGATTAAAATAATGTTTAGTTTATGCAGAATAAATGACATTATTATTATTATGATTATTATTATTATTATTATTATTATTCTTATTATTTTTAATTAAAAGCGAATTTTGTGGCATATCGGACAAGTGTGTAACTGTTTTTTTTATATTGGAATACGCAGGGATCCAAGCACAATTGATATCCTGGGGCGGGTAGACCACGACGGCCGTTTCGTCCTTGTTAGGACTTTACGGGCAGCCATAACTCAAGCAATTCCGACAACAGAGGCACGATATATTAAAAGCCTTTTTACAAAAGCAAAGCGTTTAAAAGTTAAACGGATTGCGCGCATTCTAGGGGGTGCCGGCGTTGATCTGTTTTCTGGTCTGCAAAATGGCAGATGTTTTCGGTGAAAACGCAAATAGCGTTCCCTATTCTGGATTGTGATGCGCTTCGTGGTTTATTATTTAGTTGTCTACCTTTCGATTATTACCAATGTGACTGCCTTTTATATTGGAGTTAATTCCGTGGGATGGCGCTACGGTGTATTGATTGCCGCTTTACTTTTGCAAAAAGGCTTTTAATATATCGTGCCTCTGTTGTCGGAATTGGTTGGGTTATGGCTGCCCGTAGAGTTCTAGCAAGGACAAAACGGCCGTCGTGGTCTACCCGCCCCAGGATATCAATTATGCTTGGATCCCTGCGTATTCCAATATAAAAAAAACAGTTACACACTTGTCCGATATTCCACAATATCCGCTTTTAATTATTTTCGCGGACACTATATTATCTTCTCATTATTTTTAATAAAAAGTGATTTTATAACCTTATTAAATGGAGTAAAAGGTATTGTAAAATAAGTAAAAACAATTGGATATTTTATGAACTATAAAATATATTATGTTAAAAATAACTAGAGAGAAAAGAACAATGTCCCTTAAACATTATAATTTTGAAACAATTATTGCTTCCTTAATGAACATTATTTTAAACCGTTGGCGCTACCTTAATTATTATTTTAAAAATATGATATTATTCATTTTAGACATTTTAAAAGCTGCATTTATATATATTGTTGTTATTATCAAAACTGTGCTTAGATAATACCAAATATTCAAGGATCGACCCAGTTCCCATTTTCAAATCTGCAATGGTTTTGTCTTTTATAATCTAGAGCATAAAATACTGAAGAAAAGATAAAGTGGGACAAGATATTACAGCATAAATTGCAGGTAGTTTTGTTCTAAAAATTGAAATACTTTTTAAACTTATTTTCCGTCTATTCTATAAAGTTTTTTGAATTTTTTAAACTAATCCAAATACACATAAATCTGATCTGTATAGAAAAATGGTATTGTTCCCGTTGAATAAAAGCTATTTACATTCATTTACAATAATAACAATACACACATGAGTTATGTTTATTGAACTCAACACTTTGTTTTTAAAAACACACTTTATTTAAAAGTAAGGTTACGACTACTTAAAGAAAGATCGAAAATTAAGTAAAGCGCTCTAGGCAGATTGCGTATTTATATGAAAAAATTAGGTAAACAATTTGTACAATTGAATAATGATAAGAGTTTTTTAACTACATAACTCATGTTACTGTCTAACAATCCATATTAATACGTTCTGGTTCTACAAAAATCGTTTTTTATGATTTAATTATTCGTTATGTCAAACTTTTTATGCAATCTTATTTGAAAGTATGTACTTATAGTACAGCGCTAAATTTTAATTTAGGTGCCGATCTCTTATTCAAGGGGATTGGTGATTCTGTGCACTTGTTCTATACAATGTGTCCAAAATTCGATGAGCATCATTGGTTTCTCTTCTTTTATTTTAGTAAAAGAGATGATTCCGTTAAAACATTTTAGTGGAAATAATAACTAACGTAAATGTCCTTTCATTCTTATGTTTAAATTTTGAGATATTTGTGAGCAATTAACAAGATTTTATTTTTCTTTTAGAGATTTTTTATTCGCGATTTATACGAGTTACTCAAAACTTCCTAAAACTATCGAATTTATTTAATGTACCTAGTAAATTTTGTACATTTTACTTTTTTACTATTATAAGCAACAAAAAAGGTCAATTATTTACACAAATATAAATTATTTTATATTTTAAGAAGTTACATTTGAAAATCCGGTATTGATGGTGTGCGAGTCAGGCACGGATCTGGGTCAAAGTCTAGGGGGGGTAATTGAATCTCAAAGATATATTTTTTTTTTAATATAGTAATAGTTAACCCATATATTTTAAGTACCTACCTATATTTTTAGTGTCCAATTATCTATTAATTATTGAAAAATAAACAAACCATTACATAAACGAAACATTATTTTATTATATTAGGTACTATAGCTAGGTAGCAACCTACAACCGACAACAAAATTTACAGGAACTTATAAAGAGAATAAAAGAAACATAATATTAATCAAATACTTATTAGAAACACATTTATAAAATTAAATCTGTTAAACGATTTTTGAGGTCAGCAAACCGATCAATGACACTTTCAACATCGATGACAATATCGCGGTTAATGTGCATCAAAGCCAAACCAGACAGTCTTTCTTGAGCCATATTGCTTCTGGTCCAAGATTTCAACCGCTTAAGAGCAGAAAACTACCTTTCGCAAGATGCAACACTTGCTGGAAGAGTAAGTAACAGAATAAATAATTTAAGCAGAAGAGGAAAAATTTCTTTACTTTCGTCACATTTTCTAAACAAAAATTCGATGGGAGAATCTTGATTTATCTCTGCATTTGATAATCTCCACAGGTCAGTTTCTGCTCTTTAACGTTAAAACAACATCTCTGGATCCACAAATGGCTTAAGAAAAGAGCACGCGCCGCGGAAAATCTGTCTGGCACGCGCAGTGGCATGATAGATAAGTAGGTAGTTCTTCATAATAATAATAAGTAGAATGTAGATGGATGGCTTATAAATTCATTGGAACAAATAGGGATTTTATAAGTATAAGAGGGCACTCAAGTTTGGTTAGATTAGGGATCCAGGGGCATAGGCGGTTCTAGGTGGGGGCTTGGGGGGGCTAAGCCCCCCCAAATCTCGGAGTAGCCCCCCCAAATTTAAATGTGGCAATCGAAAAAATTCTATATATCTACATAATTCCAGTAATTTTACTAATTTATTGATTAATTAACTTTTTCATAAAAAGCTTTCTTTTCTTCGCTACCAAGCTGCTACTAACACAACTAATAATGATTTTTATTTAGCACCCAATGAGCCAATGTGATTTAGGATGAAAAAAGACCTCGACGTAAAGTTGGACGATGCTGTTAACGTTTTTTCCAAAAAAGTGGGTAGAAAAATAGCTTTATAAAAATTTATTTGTGCAAAGATTTTTTCATAAATTTAGGATAAAATCCCACTGGTGTCAAACATTTTTAACTTTTAAATTATAAAAATATTGCCTGTATTTTTGATTTTTAAACTTCCCCATCCATCCATATATCTACAACCCAGCAAACACAAGAGGGCGCTGAGGGCGTGATTTTTTCAACGATTTTAATGACTTTTGGGTAAAAATTGGGCGTAGCACCCCCAAAAATTTTCGCCTTCGGCGAATTAGTCTCTAGCGGCACCTGCGGTGGGCTTCCTCTCCCTGGGGCTCAGCCCCCCTAATTAAAAGGTCTAGAACCGCCTATGTCCAGGGGGGGGGGTTACTTACCCCCCTTACCCCCCCCCCGAAATCCGCGCTTGGTGCGAGTTCGCCATACACGGGCCTTAAAAAAAGTCTAATACAATTTTTATGTAGAATTAATAGGGAGTCAATATTTGATGTTAGCAAAATTTACATGAGATTTTCAACGGTCAGTCTGGCGGGCTCCCCCGGTAGAAGAAAATACAGTTTGAAGTTGCGTTTTTCTGTTAAAATGAAAGGTATGTCCCAATTTAGAAAAATTTAGTAATAGCGGAGGAGAAAAAATGGGTAGGTATAGCAATATTAATATTCAAAAAGTGATAGTATACCGGGTGTTTCTCAAAAGTGTTCACCCCTATAACTTTTCTGTATATTTATAGATATTAAAATGAAATTTTGAGATTATGCATAAGAGATGAGTCTGCATTTATTGGCATAATTTTCAATTTGTTAGCACTTCCGGTTTGACCGGAAGTGACCTTGACTTTGGTATTTTAAATGGGACATCTTGTATATTTTTACTTACTGGTATTCAGCATAACATTCTGAGTAAATTCGTGTAATTTTTTGACGTGTTATAACATTTTTATGTTTATTTTTTATTTGCAATTTAAAGTGCTACAAATTAATTAAATCTGTTAATTTATATAGTCGGATCTGGTCTTATCGTGCGGGTCATACGATTCAAGAAAGACATACTCTCAGTTTTTGTTTTCTTTACTTGCGTTTAATTTTACCCTCTAAATAAAATACGTAAGATAAATGAGACAGAATTATTCCATTTTGACATGAAAAAAAAGGATATGTATTTACTTTCCAGCGATTCTAAAAAAGCTTATAATAGCACCAGCTACATTTTATTTTAAATATGCCAGTTTTGTGACTTTGACAGTTTGTGACAAAATGAAACAATTTTCTGGGTTTTTGCATCCCCAATCAAAAAAAATGGTACTTAATCTGATAAACTATTTCGAAAATGAAAGAAGAAGTGGAAATTCGCCAACCAGTATTCAGGAAACAGTAGCCAAAGCACTGGGAATTAGTTTAAGGACTGTGCAGAAAATTGTGCATGAAACAAAACATAACATAATACCCAATAATACTAAAAAGTGTAAACGAAGAAAGCCAAAGACTGAGGATTTAAGCGAAAATATTAAAATGGGAGTTCGAAATGTGATTTACGATTTATACAAATCACAAACCAATGTAACTCTTCCAGTTTTACAAAAAACATTAAAAATTCGGGGTGTTTTGGAAATTGGACTTGAAGCGTTATCAAAATTAACAAAAAATTTAGGTTTTCGCTATAAAAATACTGTAATCGAAGATTTTTATGTGAGCAGCCACAGATAGTAAGTGCGTGTTCAGTTTTTAAAAAAATATACGGACAATTACAAATCGAAATTTAGAAAAGTGGTATTTTTAGACGAAACGTGGGTATTTTCGAATGGAAGTGGTTCAAAATCTTGGCAAGATGAGTCTGTAAAAAGTGTTAAAAGAAAAAAGGGGTGCGGTACGGGAAAGCGTTTTATTATTTTGCATGCCGGTTCTGCAACAGGATATGTTGCAGGTGCGCGTTTAATTTTTCCTTCAACATCAAAAAGTGCTGACTATCATGATAATATGAATTGCGAAATGTTTGAAAAATGGTTAAAAGTTTAATTGATACCAAATTTGGATGCTCCGTCTTTAATTGTATTAGATAATGCAGCATATCATTCAAGAATTTTAAATAAACAGCCTATATACTTCATCTTGGAGAAAAAGTGATATTTATGAGTGGCTGGAAAAACACAACCAAAATCCTTTACCAAATATGCTTAAATCGGAACTCCTATCAATAGCAAAGTCTCTTAAAAAACCCAAAATATACGCGGTAGATGAAATACTGCGTGAATATGGTCATGAGGTTCTACGACTGCCGCCATATCATTGCCAGTTTAACGCAATAGAATTAATATGGGCTGGTGCAAAGTCTTCTTATGAAAAACATGTAGGTGATGGTCTTAAATCCGACCAAGTACAAATGGTTTGGCAATATTCGTTAGATCATATTACAAAGAGAACTGGAAAAAATCGGTGGAACATACAGAAATATTAATAAGGGATTGGTGGGATCGAGAACAAGTACTAGATGTCGAAGTAGCGCCAATGATAATTGCTCCATTCGAAGACGACTCAGACGACGAGGACTTTTCCGATTTTTTTTCTGCATAGTCCTTAAACTAATTCTCAGTGTTTTTATTACGGTTTCCTACATATTGGTTTGCGAATTTCCACTTTTTCTTTCATTATCGAAATAGTTTATCAGACTAAATGCCATTGTATTTTCAGGTTTTAGTAGTAAAATTGTTAAAATAAATTGCACAGTTTATTATTGTCGTTTTTAATTAAAGGGTACAGTAGGTATATAATTAACGATTATATAATTTTTTTGTAACGTTTTCAACTCCCCGGTACATAATTTTTACAAAACTAATAATATTAGGTATATGTGGCTATCTTCGTGATAGCTAAAATAATGAAACTATTTTTCCTTCCTTCGGTATATTTGTAAATAATCTCACAACATTTTGATAGCCTCTGTGTTGTCTGATTTGACGCATATGATCAGTGACCTTTGGACCCGCATGTTAAGACCAGATCTGACTATAGTCAAGTAGTATACAAAAATTAAAATTATATCATAATTGACTTTCTAAGTTTCACAAGCGTTTAAAAAATTAAATTTAGTTTTTCTTGACGTTTACTCCATTTTTCGAAATGGAACGATGGTAGTTCACTAGAATATTTAAAACGAGCATTATTTTTCCAACAAATTGATACCATACACTCCTATGCTATTTTAAAATTGACACAAAAAAAATTGCCTTAAGTCCCAATCGCAAATTTAAAAACGTTATGCATTATTGCTTTCCTAAAGAAATAATATAAAGGCGGCTTTAAAAAACAATGGAATCGTTTTGAAAACCAATATGGTTTTAAATTAAAATTGTAATGCCATTCGTTTATTAAACTTACATTGTAAATCAGATAAAATGGTTAGTTTTACTAGAAATGAACAAATTGATATGTGGAGTGACCAGAAAAATTATTCTTAAGCCGCAAGACTGTGTGTTGTATTGTATGTTTTATAAACTAATGACATTACAACTTTAAATTTAATTATATTTATTGTTTTTCAAAACCATTCCATTGCTTTTCAAAGCCGCCTTTATATTTCTTTAGAAAAGAGAGGGCGGCAATAATGCATAACGCTTTTAAATTTGCTAATGGGATTTAAGGCAAATTTTTCAGTGTCAATTTTAAAATAGCATAGGAGTGTATGATATCAAACTGTTGGAAAAAAAATGTTCGTTTTAAATATTCTAGTGAATCACCATCATTCCATTTGGAAAAATGGAGTAAACGTCAAGAAAACAAAATTTTATTTTTTAAACGCTTGTGAAACTTAGAAAGTCAATTATTATGATACTAGCGTGTACCCGGCATGCGTTGCGACACGCTGGTATAAATACAAACCCGAACAAACCCGATATATTAGTACCCGGCATGCCACTTTCTGAAATTGCACCCGTGCGAAACCGGGGCGGGTCGCTAGTTATACATAAAAACCTTCCCCTTGAATCACTCTATCTATTAAAAAAAACCGCTTCAAAATCCGTTGCGTAGTTTTAAAGATTTAAGCACATATAGGGACATAGGGACAGGATAGCGACTTTGTTTTATACTAAGTATGTTAAGAAGATAATTTTAATTTTCATATTATACTACTTGACTATAAATTAACAGATTTAATTAGTTTGTAGCACTCTAGATTGAAAATAAAAAATAAACATAAAAATGTTATAACACGTCAAAAAATGACAAGTGTCATTTCACTCATAATATTATGCTGAACCCAAATAAGTAAAAATATAGATGTCCCATTTAAAATATCAAAGTCAAGGTTACTTCTGGTCAAACCGGAAGTGGTTACAAACTGAAAATTATGCCAATAAGTGCAGACTCATCTCTTATGCATAATCTCAAATTTTCATTTTAATATCTATATAAATATAAAAAAGTTATAGGGGTGAACGTCTTTTGAGAAACACCCGGTATATATTATTTACGTTGCCGTTTATGATTTTATTTAATATTATTAGGCATATGTATATCCAATGTTTTTATCTAGTGCTATTAAAATATTAAAATATCTTTAGAAAAAATTTTACTAACCTGAGAAAGCGTTCCTTCATCAACAGTTGCCTACATTTTTTCCTGCCTGTTGCACAAACAGCTGTTGTACTTTACTTTCAAAAAACACATTATTTCTATCAATCTTGGTAATGTTTTATATTATTTTACCAATATTGCAGAATACAGTCTCAATGTGCAGTGTGCAAGCAGTACATTTTAATTATAATTTATTAGAAAGGGTAAATACGTAAAATAACAAATATGTAATAATTTGCTACCGGCTTACTGCTGAATTGGATCTAAATATATCCAAAATCCATTAAAATCTTTTTTTAACGTTTAACTGCATGTACTCACCTCCCGGGTGATTCTCTAAAGTGGCTTGTCCACAATTTTTTTAATTTTAACGGTGGAAAAATGAAATATTTGAATACGGTTTATGACTAAATTAATTTACCTAGTGAGCAACTTTGTATTACTTCCAGTTTTGCTAGAAATGACCAAAATTTTAAATTTTAAAATCGAACCCCGATATTTATAACATTAGGTACTTCCTGTCTGGTAAAATATTTTTGAGTATTAATTTCCAAGTTTTATTTTTGAATTTTATCTGCGATTATTTCCTAAACTAGGTAGTTTATGGTAGGACTGCTTGGGCCAAATACAAATAATTTATTTCAGAAAGTGGCAATTTTGTTTTTGGATTTAATAACACTATTTCATTTGGATACCGATGCTATTATTTCAACAATGCCAAAATACTATCAGAGAATTGGTTAATAACACCTTTATAGGGATTTTAAATTACTAAGACATTTTACAATATGTGGCGAAGAAACATGCATGTATATGTAATACAGTGTCCGCAAGAAAGTTCGCATCAAATGAGATTTTTTTTTATTATTCTTCTTCAACTGAAAATATTTATTTTGTTATATTATGTTTCTCAATGTAAAATATCTTTATTGTACCGGGTGGTCAAATAAGCGAGGACGTCGGCTTTATCTCGGAAACCATTAATCGTACAACTTTCGGAACGATTTTTTGAGTAAAGTGGTCAAGAGAAATTGCTGGAAATTATTTTTAAGTTTCTCATTTCGCCGCAAGGGGGCACAATTAAATTTTTTTTTTTTAATTCTAAATTTCTCCGAAAATTCCCACATTAAGGTATAACTCTGATTACATTATTGGAAAGCTTAGACAATTATGCATCATTTTGGTTTAAGGCTCATTGGCGTACCGACCTTGATAAGAGTGGGAGAAGCTATTATTGAAAGTGTAAACATTAAAATCGCTGTAACTTCTAAACGACTTATCCGATTTTAATAAATTTAAGCTTGTTTGGAAGGGGGAAATAAGCATCTTTAATTGCCGTATCCAACAGTACACTCCCTGAAAGTGTAAACATTAAAATCGCTAAAACTTCTAAACGACTTATCCGATTTTACTAAATTTAAGCTTGTTTGAAGGTACCTTTAATTGTCGTATCTAATGGTACACGATAGTTTCTAATAAAATTGCTAGAGGGCGCAATTTGTATTAAAAATTATTGTTTTGGCAATAACTCTGAAACGAACAAAGATATCGAACTGCGGTCTTCACAGCTTTTCTTGCAAATTTCATCTACTTTTCGATTATGATGTCATAGTTATACCGTATGATTTGAATTTTCGGGATAAAATCAAAAAAACTGTTATTATTACAAATTGCGTCCTCTAGCAATTTTATTAAACACTATCGTGTACTGTTGGATACGGCAATTGAAGATGCTTATTTTCCCCTTCCAAACAAGCTTAAAGCTAGTAAAATCGAACAAGTCGTTTAGAAGTTACAGCGATTTTAATGTTTACACTTTCAATAGCTTCTCCCACTCTTTTCAAGGTCGGTACGCCAATGAGCCTTAAACCAAAATGATGCCTAATTGTCTAAGCTTTCTAATGATGTAATCAGAGTTATACCTTAATATGGGAATTTTCGGAGAAATTTAGAATTAAAAAAAACAATTTTTAATTGTACCCCCTTGCGGCGAAATTAGTAACTTAATAGTAAGTTCCAGCAATTTCTCTTGACCATTTTACTCATAAAAAAGTTATTCCGAAAGTTGTACGATTAATGGTTTCCGAGATAAAGCCGGCGTCCTCGCTTATTTGATCACCCGGTACATAAAGGCTTTATTGAGGCGTTATTCATTAATTCTCTGTATCGATTTATTCCAATACATTGATATTTCTCCTGATGATGGACGTTACTACATTCGAAACAATTTCAGAAAAATATTCTAAATAACTACTTTTATATATTAGGTAGTAAAAAAGGTCTTAAAGCGTTCATTTCTTCCTATTTTAATGTAATTTTCAGGCTTTTTATTAAATTTTTCAAATTATCTGTAGTATCTACCTAGAACAATATAGGTATTAAATATATTCTGTAAAAATAATAATTAAATGAACCAATGCGCACAGTATAGTTACATATGTCCATGGATAGTGGTTTTGAATAAATCACAAAAAATTGTTGTTGGGGCATTATAATATTTAGTTTCCGATAGGGTTGTGGAATTGATCGGTCAAATTATTTTTGGTCAATTGACTGGTTATTTGACCGGTCTATTGACTGGTTATTTGACCGGTCAATTGACCAAAATAAATTTCAAAATAAAACATAGAAGTAATTATAAATTATTTCTGTTATTATTTGTAAAAACGACAACAAATAATCACAGCAATAATATTATGAACAAAACTGGTAAAGGGATTGAACACCAGTAATTTTTTATTTCCAATTTTCCTTTGTTATTATGCAAAATATCAAAAAATGATTAGAAATAAAAGCTATAGAGAATTCCTATATCTAGGACAGTACAGACTCATAAATTGTAATATCAAAATTTTGAAATTTTATTTTTGGAAATAACGCAAAATTTGAATCAATTGACCATTCCCAACTCTAGTTTCTGCACTATACGATTATATTGTCGTACGATTTTAAGGTAAGAATTGAAGACGTAAGTGGATAAAGGTGTCATGTCACATTTTTAAATTTCGAAGTTATTCAATGTTATTATTATTATTACTATTATTATTATGTTTAAGTGACTTAACACCTTTATCCTTAAAAAACATATATTTTATTATAAAGAAAGTTGCATTTAAGGTTTACTAATAGTAAGATCTATTCCAGGGATGCTCAAAAAGTAGGAAAAATAGTTTTTTAAAAAAAATGCGACATAACACCTTTATCCACTTATGTCTTCAATTGTTTGTACATATTTTATATCTGCACCAATATCTAGAACTACCACAAATAAGTACAATAATAAATTGCAGGTGTAGGTCAAAACTGTTTAAAAAGTGGACATATTTACTTTCTGCATTGACTCATTCAATTATCCGCATATAAGCTAGTTTTAAAAAATCGTCCTTAACAGTTGGACAGGCCTAAATCTGACACATAGAGAAAAATGGCGCCGATCCACTCTAATTTTTCTTTTAATATATCGATACGATCAAAAAATGTTTAATTTTAGAACAAGCTTAATTAAAAAAAAATTACCTTGTCGGACTTCCATTGTCTTGTGTGTGTGTAAACTGAAGTTTACACTTGAAAACGGTTAGAGATACTAACTAACCGAAACGTTGTGTTAAGTAACAAAATAAAGACAATGGAAGTCCGACAAGGTAATTTTTTTGATATTACTTCATTGTCTACCACCTTCAAACAAGCTTAATTAAACACTTAAAGTTTTATAAGCAAATTTGACAACAATACATTATTGCTTATTTAAAATTTAGGACATCAGGGAGACAGTTATGTGGAATAAAATGTTTTAAAAATACATTTTTTAACTAGGTATAATTGGGTTTTTAATATACTTATATTCATGCATATACAGGGTTGCTTATATCTATAGAAACGATTATTTCTTAAATAACTAGATAAAATAGTTGCGAAAAATAATAAACACAAAATATTTAAAGGTTTTAAAATTCGATTATATGAATTAAAATTAAGTATTCAGAATGGGTCAAAAGGTCGTAGAAAAACATTGTCACTGCTTCTTGATGTTATGTTTTTCAACATTCTAAAAAAAATTATATCACACCACATACCACACCAGTAAAGTCAGCATCATAATATGGGATTTTTTTTATTAATAGCTTTATTCGAAATTTGACTTTGGCATCAAGTTCTGCTTCGATCGAGAAAATTAAGCAAAAAAAATAGTAGTCACGTAATTCGCATTATCTGTCAAATTTTAATTTCTTCCCAAAAATTAAAAAAGTTTTTTTAAATGCAGTTTCTAGCCCACATGCAAAATTTCAGCTGCCTAAGATAATTTTGATTTATTATCCACCACTAACATTTATTTTCCACTTAATGAACACTTTACTGATGACACTGTGTTCTTTTTTGTCTTAATATTAAGATGTATTACTTTCAGACACAAACTACGTTTTCAAAAATACTTATTTTATGAAGTTACCTTATTCAGGGTCAAATACAAATGAACTTTGCATCACATGCGACAAGATTTTAATAGCCCAATTTTGATTTTGTAGAAAAACACACATTTAATATGGCGTTACTTTAAATAAAATGTATCTGAAATAAAGCATTGTCAAAACTGAGAAGTTTTATGTAGGTTGCATTGAGTCTTATTTTGCAAAAGTACAAAATATAGGTGAAAACTCAAAATTATCTTATGCAGCTAAAATTTTGCATGTGGGCTAAAAACTGCATTTAAAAAAACTTTTTCTAATAACTTTTTTTGATACTTTCAGAAATAACCCTATTTTTGAATTATTTTTTGGAAAAAAATTAAAATTTGACAGATAATGCGAATCGCGTGACTACTATTTTTTTGCTTCATTTTCATCTCGATCGAAGCAGAATTTGACGCTAAAGTCAAATTTCGAATAAAGACGCTGTATATCCGTTTTCGGGATATCGAGTTATGAATATAATATAATATGTTCTAACAAATCGTTAGAGAAATGTTCATTTAATTACCCTTATCTTAAAATTATTAGATAAGCTTATAATATTTTTCATAACTCGATACCTAGAAAACGGATATATGGGGTTATCACAGCCCGGTTCCCAGTCTTTTTGCTGCAATAACCGATAAAGTGGATTAAATATTAATAATTACCCCTTAAAAAGTATAGTTTAAATACATCAAAAGCCCACAGGCAATAATTTTTTCGAAAAACGCCCAAATATGGCTATGTTTGATCAATACTTAACTAAGTATACATAATATATTATTTTTTTGCTAACATTTTATTTATATATAATATACAGTGTGTCCAGAAAATACGTGTACAACGTTTGACGACAGACTCCTGACGTCAAAATAGGTCGATCTAAGCCGACTTAGTTATATCCAAAACTGTCTCGTTTAGCCGGTAGAGGGCGTCAAAAATTTGTAAAAATATTGGTGTTTCCTAAATTACGTAAAAACCTACTAATCGATTTTAATGATTTTTAGTATATAGACTAATACTATAAAATGACGTTTTCTAGTAGTATAGTCACCGGCTGTAAATAAGTGAAAGTGTTATAAAAGTGATATGATACGTCAACATTTCTCCTCATTTTTTATAGGAACGGCGTTATGACTACCCAGATATTTTTGTAGAGTGACTGGATGTATTTGGAAGCTATTTTACCCACTATTTTTTCTGGAGGCATCTAAAAAGCTTAGTGTACGCAGTGCCGATTCAAACCGAAGAAGAGTTACGACATCGTATAATAGTATGCTGCGAAATCATAAGAAACACCCCAGGAATCTTAGAAAATGTGCGTCAGTCTATGCGAAGAAGAGTAGATGCTTGCATACGTGTGGATGGAGGACACTTCAAATAACTACTGTAATTAATGTGGGTTCTTTATTTTATTTTTCTTCTCTTGTCATTTCGCTTCAGATTTAAGATTTGGAATTTATCGTTTTACTAAATAAATTGCGATTTTTAAAATAAAATTTTTAAACTTTTTTTTTGTTTTTATTTTTTTATGCAAAAAGGGTGCATCGTACGAAAGTAAATCTATGATCCAAATTTGCTCCAAAATAAATGAGGATTTTAAATATAATTTTTGTTTTTAGAAAAATCAGGGCGTACCATTTTTTTCTTTAAAAATATTCAGTTCAAACCCCGTACGGACGTCACTGGTAAAAATTTAAAAAAATCTTTTAAGTAAAAAAATTCTCCTTCATGATTAAAACGTGTGTACAAAATTTCATAAAAATATCTAAGAGTGATATAATAATTATGATAAAAAAGTTATATTTTTTTAAAAATGTTAACATGAAGAGCTTTAGGACATATGTTAATATTAAGTTTACTTCTTAAAATCACCCAAGGATTCACAACCTTAAGTATCAGCACTCAATTAAAAAACACCCTGTATGTAGCCCATACCCAAGGGTGTTATATTATCATTATATTATTTACATGGCCACGGGGTGTAAAAATACAGCTGTTTTAAAATTCGACTACAATCACCCATGTCTTTGCAGATAAGAAAATTACTATGGAAATTTCTAAATTTTTCTATGGAATAACATTTTTTAAAGGGTTTTGAAAAAAGTTTACTTTATATAAAAAAAAATGGACAGCTACTAGTCGCGGATATTGATGGTGGCCGATTTTAAAATTTTTATTTTAGAACAAAAAGATCTGTAAAAAAACTGAATTTTTATGTACATACATACAGTAGGAGAGAGATTTTCCTTAAAAAAGTACGATAAACTTTGTAAACATGTAAATTTTACAATATAGGAAATAACAAATTTTAAATGTTGTATTATCATTAGCAAATAAGATTACACATTGTATTTTCAAATTACAGTTTTACGCTACATAAATTAATAGGTTTACATTTTATTATGAACATTCAGTTCTATACTTACCCTGATTTGGCTTGTGAGATCATCTAAGCATGTAAAGGATTCCAATTTTTTCCCTATTCTATCACCGAATTTCTCCGAAACCACCCATACGATTTACTTAAGATTACTTAAGAGATATTAAAAGACCTATCCTTAAACTCTGTTTCTCATTGAGCGGATTTTCCGATTAACTTTTCGTTCTTAAAATATACTATAATTTGTGTTATTATTAATAGGCCAACTTTCAAAAGCATTTTCTCCCGAAGAAAGGCCTAAATTGAAAATATGTTACAAAACAACGTTTGTGCATTTCGCTGCCCAGTGATAACAAATATATACCAGTGGCGGCTCGTTAATGAAGGGCTCTGGGGCATCGCCCTCCCTGCAATTATTTCAAACAGAATCCAAAAATACTTTACTTAAATAACCAACAAAGCAATGTATGTAAGCAATCCATTAAAATAATTCGAACCAAACATAGTCCTATTCCAACGGGCAGGTTATTTATACTCATAGACAAGCGAGTTGTGCGCTCTCAAGATTATATTAAGCGCGGCCCGCGGGCCGGCGGGCGACGGATCATTCGTCCCGATTCAACGCGACTTCTCGATGAGTTGCCATGACGACGGAGGCATGACGTCACCTACACATCGCACAACGAGCGGCCACGGATGAGCTCCAATTTTCCGCGCCCAACAGCTGTTCGCAAATCACGATGCCACGTTGGAAAATTTCGTGTAGGTAATATGAAGGTCAGTGATTTACAGAAGAAGCTTGTGTTTAATTCTCTGAGCTTAAGTGAAAAACTTGATTTAAAAAATGCAGGGCGGCCACTACCAGTATTGAACATAGTACAAGTGCAATCAAAATGTAAAAGTAAGGCACAGTTTACGCGTAAGTTTAACAAAGAAATATATAATAAAAATCCTGGATATGCGGTTGTGAGGACAAAAATTCTTTTTTTTTTGTTTCGTGTGTCTTCTTTTTGACGGGGATGATAATTGGACTATAAATGGGGTGCAGGACTTAAAACATCTTTCAGAGAAAATAAAAAAAACATGAAAATAGTGCAAAATATCGTCATATTATGGTAAGTTTTGAGATGTTAGGACAAACTAATATTTTAACTTGTTTAAATAGTGATTATACTGATGAAATTAAAATTCACAACGAGAAAGTTAGAAAAAAAGACGCGTACTTTCGAAAACAATAGACATTATAAATTTTTTTTTATTTAAAGCCAGCGCTCCCCCTCGCTTGTCACGAGCCGCCACTGATATATACCTGTTTAATTAAATTTTATAGGTGATATTTTCTGATAGCCGATAGTCTGCATATATTTTTGAAATATGTACCTTGGCGATCGTTAATATCATAAGAAGTTAAATGTTCAAAAATGACTTTATTATTTTTAAATAAACAAAGATATGTTGAAATAAATTCGATAGAGTTAGAGGGTTTCGAGTAAATGGTATAAATATACGCCACGAGTAAAAGCGATGGTAGGCTCTTAACGATACGGATAAAACTAAAAAGTTATCACAGATTTAATTTATTATGTATATTCAGTTTTCACTTACCCTGATTTTGCTTAACAATACGCATAAAAAGTAAACTAAGAACATGATATCACAGTTCATTTATTACTAGCACTTCTTGATGTACTTACAAAACTGTTCTCATTCACAGCACTTTGTTTATTGTAATATGAGATACCCAAACGCAATGATTCTATAATTTATTTGCTAAATATGATGGTCATTTTTTATCATTATTATTACTCCCACATCCCACAACCGTTTCAGTTTCCGCACTTTATTTTCTATAAGATGCATGTAATGTAAAAATCTTCTGTTTGATGATTTATTGGCACTTCTAATTTCTATCATATTTTGGTATACCCTAATAATCAGCTCTGTAAAATTTGCATAAAATAAAAATTGTTTTTATTATTATCTAGATATATTATATACTATACTTAGGTCTATAATATTATAAAGTGGTAGTAGCCACTACTTGTTTATATCACCCTATACAGGGTGTTTCCTTAAGGGTGGCCACCGACCATATCCCGGAAACTTGGGGAAACTTTTTTTATGATTAAAATGGTTATGAGAAAATTCTGGAAATTATTTTTAAGTTCCGCATTTTGCCACAAGGGGGCACAATTAAAAATTAATTTTTAAAATTCCAAATTTCTCCGAAAATTCCTATATTATGGTATACCTCTGGTTACATCATTAAAAATAATAGATTATTCTGCATCATTTTGGTTTAAGGCTTATTGGCATATCGACCTTGATAAGAGTGGGTGAAGCTATTGAAAGTGTAATCATTAAAATCGATATAACTTCTAAATTACTTATCCGATTTTACTAAATTTAAGCTTGTTTGAAAGAGAAACGTAGGTACTTTTAACTGCTGTATTCATCGATACACGATAGTTTCTAATAAAATTGCTAGAGGGCGCAATTTGTAATAATAACAGTTTTTTCGATTTTATCCCGAAAATTCAAATCATACGGTATAACTATGACATCATAATCGGAAAGTAGATTAAATTTGCAAAAAAAAATGTGAAGACTGCAGTTCGATATCTTTGTTGGTTCTAGAGTTGCATTCAAAATATACGGCAAGCCGATAGTTTTGATTAGGTAAGAAGTAATTCAAAAAGAATCAAGGAGAAACTTTTGTCAACACCTATCAAAATTAAATCTGCCGATTTTGTTTCACGGCTATCTAGATTTATTTTTTAAACATCATTATGCCTAAATTAGACGTTTTCCATGATTATGTTATTAATTCTAAAGTAGTTTTTTGGCCACTGGAATAATGAGTAACAAACCTACACACAAAAGAATCATAAAGTTTAAAAATTTTTTTTGTCGTGGCCACGAAGCTATAAAAACAATAATTTCTTCAATCAAAGTGTTAAAAATTATTTTTTTGGCTAAAACTAACAAAGATATATATCGAACTGCAGTCTTCACATTTTTTATTGCAAATTCAATCTACTTTCCGATTATGATGTCATAGTTACACCGTATGATTTGAATTTTCGGGATAAAATCGAAAAAACAGTTATTATTACAAATTGCGCCCTCTAGCAATTTTAGTAGAAACTATCGTGTATCGTCGAATACGGTAATTAAAAGTACCTACTTACCTTTCTCTTCCAAACAAGCTTAAATTTGGTAAAATCGGATAAGTCATTTAGAAGTTACAGCGATTTTAATGATTACACATTCAATAGCTTCCCCCACTCTTATCAAGGTCGGTACGCCAATGAGCTTTAAACCAAAATGATGCAGAATTATCTATTATTTTTAATAATGTAACCAAAGCTATACCATAATATAGGAATTTATGGAGAAATTTAGAATTTTAAAAAGTAATTTTCAATTGTGCCCCCTTGTGGCGAAATGCGAAACTTAAAAATAATTTCCAGAATTTTCTCTTGACCACTTTAATCACACATTTTTTTTCCCCAAGTTTCAATGCTTAGTAGTTTTCGCGGATGTGGCCGGTGGCCACCCTTAATGAAACACCCTGTAAAGTACATCAATAATATTAGTAGGATGAGTGGTAGATTGAGGCATAATTGCTACAAGTAGAAATAAACATATACTTTATATTTTACTAACAGGTTCACATTCGCTTCGACGCGCTTTCATGTTCCATCGACTCGCGACGGTCGTCCGTCATTTTTTATTTTGTAAAAATTTCGCAAGCGAATCCTAAGTCCCAATCCAGATTGTAGTAACGACTTCTAATCGGGTTTGTGACTCAATTTATCTAGCGTGTTATATCAGCAAATTATACATACCCAATTGTATCACATGAGATAACTCGTAAATTAAGTTGTAAAGCAGGAAAAAGATCAGGGTAAGTCATTTTCTTTTGTACAGAACTCTAACCATTTTGTAAATATTTTAAAAACCTTCAATCTAGAACCACAAGACACATTTGTCAGTTTCGATGTAGAAAGCTTATATACCAACGTCCCAATAGGGGAATCACTGCATATCATCAAGCAAAAGTTACAAGATGATCCAACCCTTTCAGATCGCACTAGTTTGCCGCTGGATGGAGTAATGGAGCTATTGGAATGCTGTCCACGTAGTTCCTACTTTCAAGTAAAAGATAGGTTCTATGCCCAGGATGACGGTCTTCCAATGGGTTCATCTCTCTCTCCAATGGTGGCTAACCTGTACATGGAATGGTTCGAGTCACACGCTATCAACACTGCCAAGATTAAACCTAAACTTTTGCTTAGATACGTTGATGATACCTTTATTATCTGGACAGACAGCAACGAAGAGCTGATACGGTTTTTGGACCATATTAATAGTATAAGACAATCCATTAAATGTACCATGGAAACAGAAAAACATTCCACTCTACATTTTCTCGATGTTCTCGTCAAACGAAGTGCTGATAACATAAAAACTTCAGAATACAGGAAACCCACTCACACCGGGCAATACCTTAATCACGAATCAAATCATTCAAACTCCATAAAACAGGGCATAATTCAAATTCTTTATCACAGAGCATCTAACGTTTGCAACAATCGGGAAGACCTAAATATTGAAATTTCAAACATCAAAAAAGATTTAAAACAAAATGGTTACCCTGAATCTTTTGTAAATAAAACCATCTCAAAACTTAAAAATCGCGAAATAGAAACTAATACAGAAGCGAGAGAGGAGCCCAGGGCCGCCGCTAAGGTGTTGTCCGCCCGTGTGCAACTCAATATTTGCTCCCCCCCCCCCCCCCCCCTTTCACATCTAGGTACTAATATTTATAGTAATGTAGAAAGGTGTTACTTTTTTACATATTACGTATCAATTGTAATTAGTAAAATGGTAAATACTTACTTAACAATTTAAAGCAATATATAACAGCAAAGGCTAGGAAGTCTCCAAATTAAAATACAAATGGCCATAATAAAATATAAGTAAATAAAATAAAAAGTAATTAAAAACGAACTTTTCGGGCATTCGTTTTGAAAAACTTTTTGACCATGTCTTTAATATGATTGATCCAATGTAAAACATATTTCATGTTCGATAGATAACATAGCGAAAGCAAAAAGTCTCTATACTTTAAATTCAGGAGCTAATATAGGTTCATCGGTTTCTTCACAGTAATATAGGTTCATCAATTTTTCTTCTAATTCGGTGGGTAGGTAAGCTAGGAAATGCTTCTTCCATGCTAGCTTTTGTAGCTATCTTTGGTTATAAAATAATTATTGTTAGGAATATTAGAGTTAACCGAATCATTATTATTTAATTTAAATTATTTTTTTTCGTTAAATAGTATTATCAGTGGGGTCTGCTTTGGCCGCCCCTATTTTTGGCCGCCCGTGTGCGATGCACACTTTGCACACATGGTAGCGGCGGCCCTGGAGGAGCCAAGCATTTCTTACAATACCTTATGTCAAGGGGATTTCAGAAAAGATTAGAAGGATAACCAATAACTATAATATCAAAACAGCCTTTAAATCCGGAAGTACACTTAGAAGCTTTCTTACAAAAGTAAAACCCCCCAGTAATGAAAACACAAAAAATTGTATCTATCAAATCCCCTGCGAGTGTGGCGAATCGTACATTGGGGAAACAAAAAGGCCTCTTCACGTACGAGTAAAAGAACATCTGAAACATACTCAAAGAGGTGAAACTTCGAGATCAGGTATAGCGGAACATGTATGGACCAACCAACATAATATACAGTGGTCAGAAGCCAAGGTTTTGAACACGGAACAGCACTGGAGAAAACGAAAATTCAAGAAAGCAGCTTTCATAAATCAAAATACACATATATTTAGTAAACCAAGTATAGATATCCCCAATATCTGGAAGCCTCTTCTTGTCCAAAACCAACAGCTCAAACTTCACACTCCAATAAGCACGTAGGCGGAGTCATCAAGCTTCATTGCACATGGAATAGTATTTAAGACAGTAGCCTTAGAATTATAATTTAGTTTACACTTGAAAACGGTTAGAGATACTTACTAACCGAAACGTTGTGTTAAGTAACAAAATAAAGACAATGGAAGTCCGACAAGGTAATTTTTCAGGAAAAAGATAACAAAGTGTTAAAACTATGAAAGTTTAAAAAATATTTCGAAAAATGCCGATAAATGGAATTTTTTTTTAAATTTTATAGTTTTTTCTGAAAATTGTTATTTCATAGCTTTTTCATCAAATCTTAAAAATCACCTTGACTAATGGATTTTAAATAAAAAATGTGTAAATAGGTAAACATTGCGAAAAATATTAATCTGGAGCGCGCCAATAAATATTATTTATGGCATCCTATTTATGGAACAAAGTTAAATGTAATATTTATTACTTTTCAAACCAGTTCCTTTAATACATGTGATTTATGTAATTTATCACACTTTAACAGTCAGTGGTGCATAGAGGGAAAAGAAAACTCCTTAGCGGGGGAAGGAATCCAAGCAGCAAGTAACTTTTTTACAAAATATGTAATTTGTAGTATTTATAAAAGAAATTAATACCTTGAGGCAACAAGAATATAAGCTACATGATATTATTTGCGTTAAAGATTTTGATCAAATCCTGATATCCACTTAATTTTATTTAAAAAGAAATAGTTCCAGATATGATTTTTGTATTATTTATAAAAGAAATTAAAACACCTTGAGGCAACAAGAATATAAGCTAGGTACATGATATTATTTTTGAAAAAAATGGCGTTAAAGATTTTGATCAAATCCTGATATCCACTTAATTTTATTTAAAAAGAAATAGTTCAAGATATGATTTTTGTAAAATATTTCTTTACGCGATGGTAAAAGTTTTTTTTAATTTCCTCGCCAGTCCAACGGCTGGACCGATGACAATACGCCTGCGTAGTGTTGCCAATAATTATTAACCATGAGACATATAATACAATATTACCCTGTTTGAAACTTGCGTTAGCCGGTCAAAAAATTTAATTAAAAGCAACATTAACCCATAAGATGAAAGAAAGAAAATGTTACATAAAATTAAAAATCATGTTCTGAACTCAATTTCACTAAATACCTACCAAATATTTTCCAACATTTGTAGAAAAAATCTAAGCAATAATAAATATCAATTTTCCTTCTCTTCCCTGTTTTCTTCTAGGCACTTTCCGGCATCCTTTTCCATATACATGAACACTTTTTAAAACTACACTATATTTTAAGTTAGTTTATTTCATTTTTAGTCAAACTTTACTTAACGAGAAACCCAATTACCTACTACCTATATATTTTTATTTAAATTTGTTTTTTTTTACGATTTACGATTTATAATAATTTCCTATAAATTTTAACAAGGTTAACTCAATTAATTTTTCATACCTACTCTTTCCAATTAAACCGTCAATAAACATACAAATTGAACCAAACAATGATGGCTAAGGTTTTTCACTAAAAAAACACTAGTTAACACAGTTTTTACATTAAACTGCATATTTTTCACACAAAATTTTTGTTTCAAACTTTTAAGTCACAAGAACGCCATCGATTGTCACTAGAATAGTTTTCACAGGAGTTGTCGCAAATGAAATAATTTTAATCATCGAGTAAGGCACCGATAAATCTCCCATTTAACAGCATATTTCATGTCACAAATCCCCCTTTGCTCTAGTAAGTGACTCAAAAAAGAGAAGTTATTGTTAAAAAAAAATATATTTTACACAAAGTACAATGCAATTTATGCAAGATAACTCAGCAACTTAAGATAGAATCACTCGAGAACTCGATTACTGACATAATCGATGTCGTTGTTAACATGAGTATTCGAGTTAATAATTCGAGTCAAACCTCGACTCCTGGAGAGTCTAAAAATGTAATAATATACATCACTCTGTATATATAAAGTATTTTTAAAATATGCACCACGACATATTATATACAGTGTGTCTACTTAAGTTGGAACCATATGGAACACTTTTTTATTATTAGTTTTATGGAAAAAAGTTATTCTTCATAAAAAGTTTTGTATGGTCTAAAACTCAAAATGCAACTTTCAGTTATCAAAATTTCCAATCATATACGAGGTATATCAGAAGTTACAAATTTTTTCTCAAGAGTAAAGTACCTTTATTTTTGACAATACAGAAGAATGTTATAAAGAAAAGTTATTTTGAATTAAAAGTTATATTTAAATATGCAATTACAGTTATTTAGCATGAAATTTTAGGTTTTCTACTTTCTCGACTAGGTACAGTTACAACAAATAGCAAAAATTAGAATCAGATATATCCCATATTATTAATAAAGTCCGTATCATGTTATCCGATTATTGAAATCACTGAAGTACCGAGTACTCGATTCTTAAAATTGTTGTATTTGTCCAACACTACTTTTTATGGCTCTTCTCTTACATAAATAATATTTTAAGAAGCTGATTCAGCATGAGAACCAGACATAGGGAATCTAAGTAGGTTAGGTAGGTATGTATAAAGATAAGGATTCTGTCAATTTGCAGATCAGAGCATTTTCATGGAAACGCAGCTCTTTAAAAAGTTTGTTGTTTTTTGATTCGTTGTTTCGTTTAACACGGATTGCAGTATGTTTAAATTCGAAATCGGTCATGTCTTTATATTTCATATGTATCATCGGCGGAAGATTGACTACAGAATGGCTCCGCTGTAATACATTGAACAGAATTCATTTTAATTGAATTTAAAACCGCAAAAGCGTACACAAACAAATGCTACCACCAACGACGGCACTTGCTAAAGTCGCAGGTGACCGATGCAATTTTAGCTCAAAAACTAAACAAATTGTAATTGTGCCTGTGCTTTATGGGCGGTAATAAACGATTAGTGCAGTTAAAATATTGCCCTTGAGTATACTGTATAGGTAGATTTTTATTGCCGTAGGAATTTAAGGAATATTGTGATTTTTATATTTTTTTGTTGCATTTTGCAAATTGCAAAAAAGAGGAAGCTAGTATTAGTTAGAATAGTAGGTAGTTTAATTTAGGCTTGGGATCATTTTTAATCATTTACGTTTATCTTCTAACTTTTCCTGTCAAATTTTGCAAAAACCAGTTTTAAAACATTTTCTCAAAATTTTGCTTACATTTCGTAATTAAACCTCATTAATTTTGATATCGCTAAAAAGTATTTTTGATAAACTTTCCTGAGGTGTCACAACTGTTGTACCGTGCGAGCAAAAATTATTTGCATCAAAGGGGCCTTGCATCTAAGAACATAATGCTTTGCCGTAGAGCTTAATACCTGTTGGGTGTCAGGTGTCAGTAACTACCTGAATTAACAATCAATGAGTTATTCCGTCATCTTTGACAGTCGTTACAAGTAATTTGATTCATCGCTAATTTTTCCAATTTCTTGAACAATTCACACAATTGGCTTTACGGAACAGCACAAAACATTCATGGTTGAAGCGTATTTTCGAAACGGGGTTAGAGTAAATGGTGAGTGGTAATACAATCCGGATTTGTGCATGGACGATTTTCACGAACATTTTCCTAAAGTTGCTTTTATTGCCGGAGATTTTTATTATTGCCTGAAAAGAACTGTGGCTGTGTTTAGGGAAACAGGTTCTATACAACACAATGTGGTAACATTTCCCCAGAGATGCTAATCAACACTTTCGAAAATATGAAGAGACGTGCGAATTTATGCTTGGAGCATGGCGGTGACCAATTTCAGCAATTTATGTAATTATTTTTCTTTTTCTTTCTGTATATTCTTACTTTGTTAATTTTGTAAACAACAAAACTAAATTTGTATTTGTCTACTTATTTTATTAATCATTAGTTTGACATATCATGTCATAATATGATTTTGACAAAATTTTAACCTAGATTTGGTTAGATATATCGTCTCCATATATCATTGTGATCTAAACCAAGCCCTACGTTTTTTAATCCAAGCCCTCTTGGATGCAAATAATTTATGCTCGCACGGTATTATCAGTTAAGATTTTAAAGTGGATGATAGTAGGTAACGTGTTTTTGTAGAAATAGTATTTTTGGTTTTTTTGATATATTTTTTAGAAAATATAGCCATTGTAAGCTTTCAAAAAGTAACCCTGTAATATCGAAAACCAATATTAATTCTGAACTAAAAAAATGCACCCAGGACAAGAAGCTTAAATAAAAATGATGCTGATGATTAACTTTGGATTTGTCAATGAGTGTATTCTTTTTCACTCGAGTTTTCACTATAAAGCTAATTTAATTAACAAATATAAAGGTTGCAGCTATAATACGCTTTTTGTTAATTTAGAAAATTAGTGTTGTATGACGAAATATAGAAACAATAAGTAGAGCTGGCCCACATTTTGTATAAAGGTATACATAGTTATGAATCCACCAGTTCATAGAACCTCAAGGAAATGCTGCTTTGCAGAATGCTGAGACAAGCACCGTTCCCAGTTCCCACGAGAACCCAATAGTGCATTCTGCCCCGCTTTTGCTATTTAGAATCGACATAGACTTTGAATAGTTAATACTTACATTTTATTGTATTATTTATACCGGGTTTAGGAATATTGTAAAAATTAATAAAATTAATTTTTTTTAAAAACGTGTTTCGATAAACGCGAAACATAAAGTGGCGCAGTCTTTTGTGTAGGATTAGAAAGGGACTTTCGCAGCGAAAAACGGTTTTAACCGTTTATTCTAAAAAGATAAAATCGAACCTTTTGCATCCCGCAAAACTGTCCAAATTTTGACTTTTAGTGTAGTGCGTAAAGGTGGTAGAGAAAGTGCAGCATCGTGTTGGACCATACCAATTGGATTAAATAATGAAAATCACTTCATTTATGTAAGTTGCTTTCCATTTTTCCTGTCTATGTCATTCTCCTCGTCACATTCTAATTCCACAGCGGAAAATAGTAACAACGAATTAAATTTAAACAATTCCGAAACCGAAACTGATCTTAATTTAGATACGTTATTTTTAAGTCTGTCACTAAACGAAATAGAAAATAATTTTAATAATTCTCAAACAGCAATGGCAAGACCAAATTTCGACAATAAACTTTTAGAAATCGTTTCAAAATTCGATGGAAACCCATTAAAATTATCTTCCTTTTTAGATACTGCCAATTCCTTAATTACGACTTACTGGGACACAAGACCCGAAAATAAGAATTCTGTTCAAAATGTCACACTTATTTACGGTATTTATGCAAAATTGATAGGCAAAGCTAGGGAAGTTTATAGCATTTGTATTTCGAAAGAATGGGCAAGCGTAAAAAGCGCATTAATCGCTCATTTTGGTGATCAACGGGACGAAAACGGCTTATTATTTGATCTAGTTTAATTGAGACAAGGAAATAAAGAACCTTCTTTACAATTTTATACCCGAATAATGTCGAATTTAAGTGCTCTGCATAACTACGTGGACACACACGAAAATAACGTAGGTATTGTTGCCGTAAAGAAAGAATTTTACAACACACATGCTTTAAAAATATTTTTAGCGGGATTAAAAGACTCCTTAGGTTTGACTATTCGTGCCATGCGACCTGATTCTTTAGCAACTGCCAGACAATTTATTATATTTAGAAAATAAAATTCGTCATTTACAAAAACCACAGTAGATTTTCAAAAAAATAAACCAATGCAGAAATTTAATAACAACCAACCCCCTAATTTTTACAATAATAACAATCAACCCCATAATTTCAATAATAATAATTTTCAACCTAACTTCCCCCAACAATCTTATTCTAACCCCCAGTTCCCACGTGGTCCTATTAATATTTAACCTAGGCCCACATTCAATCAAAGATTTCCAACTAACAGACAAGTCTTTGGACCTCCAAAAAATCCAACAAACGTTTGGAAACCTAACCCCCTACCTCAATATCAACCAAGACCAACCCCTATGAGCGGAATTTCACACGGGACCTTTCCAAAACCCAGAACAATGATGCAACAACAACCCCCACGGTACTCTAGACCAAATCTAATTTTTGAAGAACTATATAACATGGAACAACTTCCTTTCTTTGACCCAAATATTCCCGGTCCATCTTACCAAAATTGCGGTTTCTACGAACCCGATTATTTTTACATAAATAATGACATTCCTAATTATGTAAGTGTACCCAACCAACAATACGAAAATTATGAAAATTTCGAAGAACAAAACACTAAATACGCCCCTAAGCAAAATGATTATTCCGAAAAAAATTTTCAGGAAATCACGCCTCAAGAACCAACATAGTAATTCATTCTATTTATGACCGTAAAGACTTACCATATATAAAAATATCAAACCCCATAATTATTAATCGATACCGGCGCGACAAAATCATTTTTAAATCCCGAAATTGCCGAAAAATATTTTCAAAATTGTATAAAAAACGAACCATTTACTATATCATCAATATTTCAAACTACTAGTAGAGATCTATGTGCCGAAATACCAGCGTTTTAAGAATTTAATTCCGACAAAAACATAAAATTTTACTTATTTAAATTTCACCATTTCTTTGATGGTCTTATCGGATACGAAACTTTAAAAAACCTTAATGTTCACCTAGACTTACAAAATTCCGTTTTGAAAATACCCTCCGCTAAACTACCCTTAACACACTACGAATCAAAAAATAAACTTTTATTTTTCGCACGCATTGAACCAGATACCATAGAAACATTAAAAATTCCTGTTACCATAGCAGATGGTGACGTCACCATTATCGAAACTAGATTATTTAATTGCTTAATTCGCGAATGTTTAACAACAGCCAAAAACGGATATGCACCAGTTGATATTCAAAACCGTACCGATAATGTACAAGAAATTTATCTCTATTCTCCAATACTAGTCAAGTGTTTCGCTGAAAACGAATACGAAATTTATCACGTCACTGTAGAACACAAAAATTCGGAAAAACTCGATATAGGTACCCGAATTGATACGAACCGAGCATATGAACCCCGAGGAGTAATATCATATTAAAAAATTATGTATAGCATTTTCCGATATTTTTCATCGCGAAAATTTACCCTTGACCTTTACAAATCAAGTCAAACACCGTATAAAAACGAAAGACGAAATACCAGTTTACACCAAATCGTATCGATACCCATTTATTCACAAACCGGAAGTTGAAAAACAGATAAATGACATGTTAAATCAGGGAATTATAAGACCAAGCGATTCACCTTGGTCGTCCCCAATTTGGATTGTGCCGAAAAAGTCTGACGCGTCGGGGAAAAAGAAATAGCGCATAATTGTAGATTATCGAAAAATAAACGATAAAACTATCGACGATCGATACCCGCTTCCGAATATATCGGATATCCTCGATAAACTCGCTCGTTGCCAGTATTTTTCAACCTTAGATCTAGCCAGCGGCTTCCATCAGCTGGAAATGCATCACGACGACATAAAAAAAGACAGCGTTTAATATTGAAAACGGACATTACGAGTACCTGCGCGTGCCCTTTGGGCTCAAAAACGTCCCCGCAACATTTCAACGTGTCATGGATAATGTACTCAAACATTTATTAAATAAAACATGTTTTGTTTATATGGAAGACATTATCGTATTCTCAACTTCTCTTCAAGCTACATCTTGTAAACCTAAAAACTGTTTTTAAAAAATTGCGCGAAAGTAACTTAAGAGTGCAACTTGATAAGTCAGAATTTCTGCGCAAAGAAGTTGCGTTTTTGGATCATATTATAACGCCCGACGGTATCAAACCAAATCCAGATAAAATAAATGCAATATCAAATTACCCAATTCCGAAAACCACAAAAGAAATAAAAGGGTTTTTAGGCCTTCTAGGCTACTATAGGAAATTTAATAAAAACTTCGCGAACATTACCTAGCCTTTCAGCATTGCACGTATACCAATCACTCTTATCGTTTATCTCTTCCTATAAAATACCCGAAAATAGAATATCTGATAATAGAAGCGAATTTTTCCAAAAGTTATTATAAGATTTTGCAAAACTATATAAAATTAACTGGCATTTTACCTTACCATTAAACCCCAATAGTAATGTCATTGTAGAACGATTTCACTCTACGTTATTAGAGCACATGCGTACGTTGTCTATTACAAAACCCAATTTAAGCCCTTTTGAAAAAATCACATACGCAGTTCTAGGCTACAATAACTCGATCCACTCTGCAACCAAACGAAAACCAATTGACCTACTACTAGGACACTTAGAACTTAAAGACCCAATTGACAAAAGTATCACTGGATAAAGTCCACGAAATCCAACTCCAACAGCTACAAGAGGAACCATTAGAAGAACTTCATCTCCATTCAAACTACTCCATTTGGTCTCTAGTTGGCGTCGTGACGCTAGTTTCATATGTCCTGATTACACGAAAAGAAGAAATCTACAAGTTGATATGCAAGAAGAAGCCTACAGCAGCCAAAAGAAAACAAACTGAAGAACCGTTTATAGAAGCTCAAATGGTTTCACCCTCGAGCTCCTTTTAGGGATGGAGGAGTTATGTATCCACCAGTTCATAGAACCTCAAGGAAATGCTGCGTTGCAGAATGCTGAGACAAGCACCGTTCCCACTATAACCCAATAGTGCATTCTGCGCCGCTTTTGCTATTAAAATCGACATAGACTTTGAATAGTTAATACGTACATTTTATTGTATTATATATGTATATTATACCGGGTTTAGGAATATTGTAAAAATTAATAAAATTAATTTTTTTTAAAAACGTGTTTCGATAAACGCGAAACATACAGACATAAAGAAAATTTAACGTTAAATAGTTGCAACAAGAATACATCAAAAACACTCCGAGAAACTTGTTCACGGGATGCGCAAAATCAAATGTCACCAATATTTGCAAAATATCCGTAAATTCCAACAATGCTATAAAGAATCAAAAGATGCAACTCAGGCCAAACTTTTTGCATAAAAACTGATATATGAGACAATTTTTATTTACATTAAAGTTTTATTGGACGTTTCGGTGGTCTCTATCTTTTTTGACATTACTACATTATAAGTTTAACTTTTTTTCACCAGGCCAGAATTTGGCCAAATAAATTATATACTTTGTCGGAAATAAAAAAATGCACTTTTAACATAATTTTCTTATTCTAAATAATATTTAATAAACAAAATTTTAAAACTTTTATATTATTATTGTCAGCTGTCATCAGGGGCGGATGGGGAGGGGTAAACCGGCCCGGGAAACCAATTGCACCGGCCCATTTTTAAAAACTGTAACTTTCTAAAAGATGTAAGTATACGTACCTATACAGGGTGTTTCTCAAAGGACGTTCACTCCTATAACTTTTCTGTATTTATAGATATTACAATGAAATTTTGGGATTATGCATAAGAGATGAGTGCATTTATTGGCATAATTTTTAATTTGTTAGCACTTTTTACTTTAGAAAAAAGAGGGCGGCAATAATGCATAACGCTTTTAAATTTGCGATTGGGATTCAAGGCAAATTTTTCAGTGTCAATTTTAAAATAGTATAGTATGTATGGTATCAAATTGTTGGAAAAAAACGCTCATTTTAAATATCCTAGTGAACCACCATCGTTCCATTTGGAAAAATCTGATCTGATCTGGCCCTTCGCCTCTGGATGTAATTTTTTATATCAGTGATGTCAAGATTGCAGGTGCACCAGTTTTCGGGAATACCTAAAAAAGATTATTTTTCAAGTACCGCATACGATAAGTTTTTTTTATACAGGGTGTTTCATTATGGATGACTACCGGCCATATCTCGGAAACTACTAAGCATAGAAACTTGAGAAATTTTTTCTAGTACCTAAATTCAATAAACCCTTGTTATGCTAATACAATCTGAATCTGCGTTAAAATATACAGGGTGATTCATTAAGGGTGACTACCGGCCATATCTCGGAAACTACTAAGCATAGAAATTTGAGAAAAAAAAATTATGATTAAAGCGGTCATGAGAAAATTCTGGAAATTATTTTTAAGTTCCTAATTTCGCCGCAAGAGGGCACAATTAAAAAAATATTTTTTTAAATTTTAATTTCTCCGAAAATTCCCATATTAAGTTATAACTCTGATTACATTATCGAAAAGCTTAGACAATTCTGCATCATTTTGGTTAAAGGCTCGTTGGCGTACCGACCTTGATAAGAGTGGGGGAAGCTATTGAATGTGTAAACATTAAAATCGCTGTAACTTCTAAACGACTTATCCGATTTTACTAAATTTAAGCTTGTTTGGAAGGGAAAGGTAAGTATTTTTAATTGCCGTATCCAACAGTACACGATAGTGTTTAATAAAATTGCTAGAGGGCGCAATTTGTAGTAATAACAGTTTTTTCGATTTTATTCCGAAAATTTAAATCATACGGTATAACTATAATATCATAATCGGAAAGTAAATGAAATTTGCAAGAAAAGATGTGAAGACCGCAGTTCGATATCCTTGTTCGTTTCAGAGTTATCGCCAAAATAATAATAATTAATACAAATAGAGCCCTCTAGCAATTTTATTAAAAGTTATTGTGGACCATTGGATACAACAATTGAAGGTACTTACCTTTCTCTGCCAAACAAGCTTAAATTTAGTAAAATCGGATAAGTCGTTTAGAAATTACAGCGATTTTAATGATTGCACTTTCACTTGATAAGAGTGGGAGAAGCTATTGAAAGTGTAAACATTAAAATCGCTGTAACTTCTAAACGACTTATGCGATTTTACTGAATTTAAGCTTGTTTGGAAGTACCTTCAGTTGTTGTATCCAATGATACGCGATAGTTTCTAATAAAATTGCTAGAGGGCGCTATTTGTATTAATAATTATTATTTTGGCGATAACTCTGAAACGAACCAGGATATCGAACTGCGGTCTTCACATCTTTTCTTAAAAATTTTATCTACTTTCCGATTATGATGTCATAGTTATACCGTATGATTTGAATTTTCGGGATAAAATCGAAAAAACTGTTATTACTACAAATTGCGCCCTCTAGCAATTTTATTAAACACTATCGTGTACTGTTGGATACGGCAATTGAAGATACTTACCTTTTTCTACCAAACAAGCTTAAATTTAGTAAAATCGGATAAGTCGTTTAGAAGTTACAGCGATTTAAATATTTACACATTAAATAGCTTCCCCCACTCTTATCAAGGTCGGTACGCCAACGAGCCTTTAACCAAAATGATGCAGAATTGTCTAACCTATTCGATGATGTAATCAGAGTTATACCTTAATATGGGAATTTTCGGAGAAATTTAGAATTTAAAGAAAAAAAATTTAATTGTGCCCTCTTGCGGCGAAATTAGGAACTTAAAAATAATTTTCAGAATTTTCTCATGACCCCTTTAATCATAATTTTTTTTTCTCAAATTTCTATGCTTAGTAG